>OX438660.1:20017380-22634119 GCA_949316385.1 Globia sparganii | reverse complement strand
TTTGGTGCATTTCATAATTTGAATCAGGAACTGTGAATCAAATTCGAGTAAAAGATGAAAATCAGCTGTCAATATTTTCCCTATAAAAACATACAACGCATTGAAGACATTATTAGTGCTACTGTTTCCCTACTACTGATTAAAACGAACGTTATTATGGAGCGGCGACGTCATTTAAGCAGGGAAGAAATGCTCAGAGCCGTGGGAATGATAGAAGCTGGTTCCCGGCAACGTACTGTGGCTTTAGCTCTGAATACAAGTCAGAGTGTTATCAGTCGACTTTGGACACGTTACCGAAGCACTGGTACCGTGGCTGAGCGCCATGGAGGACGGTATCGCTGCACCACACGGAGACAAGACCGATACATTCAAATCTTAACTCGAAGAGCTCCAACAATAACCCCCATGATGTTAGCCGTGAGGCTTCATCACTCTTCAGGGAACTTAATTAGCGACCAAACAGTCAGAAACCGCTTGCATGAAGTGAACCTTCATTCCCGAAGACCGCTACGGGTACCACCTATAGCAATGCACAATCGTAGGATTCGATATCAATGGGCTCTTGAACACAGAAATTGGGCAGAAGAACAATGGCGTTTCGTGTGCTTTTCTGATGAGTCTCGTTTTGGTATGAGACCGGATACAAGACGTATACGACACTGGAGAACCCCTGGACGCCAACAGCGATTAAAATCCTGCCAGGAAGTCCATCCTTATAGTGGTGGAACCATCATGGTATGGGCGGGTATTTGGATCGGCGGAAGAACTGAGTTGATTTGGATCAGAGGCAACCTCAACGCTCAAATTTATGCTGAGACGATTGTATCAGACGTCATCGTTCCTCTACAAGTGCAAATCGGTCCCTTATTTCAGTTAATGCATGATAATGCACGACCGCACACCGCAAGAGTTGTAAGACAGACTCTCGCCGCAGCTAACATCAATGTCCTGCCCTGGCCTGCTCAGTCGCCAGACTTGAACCCGATTGAGCATGCATGGGATATGCTACAGAGAAGAGCTCTGCCGAATATGGAGGGTATCCAGTCGCAAGAAGACCTTTTTTTGTTGTTGCAACGAACATGGGTGGCCATTCCACAGCGTGATTTGGATGAACTCATTTTGAGTATGCCAAACCGATGTTCTTGTGTTGTTAGTGTTCGCGGTAGAAACACGGATTATTAATTGTTTAAGTTACCCAATAAAATTTTAGAGAAAACTGTTATTTCAGTCTTTTTTTCGAACTTTTGTGTTAGTGGTTCAAATGTCAAAAATCCCTTTATTAGGAAAATGGCAAATTTCTTTATTAATGCAAAGGTGACTTGGTTTATCGTTACTGTGACAAACGAAAACACTTTATTTGATGAATCCTTAAAGAAAATTTTAATTAATATCAATCAGGAGAAAAGTTATTGCAAAAATATATGTTGATCCCTAGACACTTTTGATGTGTGTATTTATATTTTTTTTTTTTTTGTATCTGCAGCCTAAGGAGCACTGCTATCCACCACAACACTAAAAATCCCAGAATTCCTGTAGTTCTTACACAAAAATCAATAAAAATTATGTTTTTCCTTAAAATTTTCAGTTTTTTACTTTCAGTCCACTTTGTAATTACCAAAAAAAGTTAGATATTTTTATTTCATTATTTTTTCTCGAGTAGTCATGATCAGGTCCACCCTCTGGTGCCCGCTTATCGTAAAATTTTGGAACACGTTGTGTATACGTCGGCCCCTAATTGTGACAAACTGAGTAACTATTGTAAGGTTCTAGCTTTCGGTTTATTGTGACGTAGAAAATGAAATACACCAATCCATTATGTGAAATACACCGACCCATTATGTGAAATATGCCGGGACCCATTATGTGAAATAATCCGACCCATTATGTGAAATACACCGACCCATTATCGAAAAATACACCGATCCATTATGTGAAATATATAACGGGTCGGCACCCGTTATGTGAAATACACCGACCATTATGTGAAATATGCGCACCCGTTATGTGAAATACACCGACCCATTTAAATCTAATCGTGAAATCTTAAGTAGTTCGAAGTTGAGTCGTTGCCGTTTTTATTTATATCTCAATATATACTGTACCGGCTGACGTTTTTTACGTCAGCACCAGCTGTCGCTGAAAACCATCGCTGGGGTCTGTCTCGCATAGGGTCGTAGCATTAGATATACTGAGCTATGGCAGTTTTGCGTGGATGTGACGCGTTTTTTCTCCCAAATTTTTCTTTTTCTGTTTGTGTTCTTTCGTACGTAACGTAATTTTTTTCTTACGTTTTTTTTTCTAAGTGAAACGATCTTGCAGTTATCAATACAATAGTATGTGTGTGTGTGTTAACAGTGTCAATTTCTAGCATCAAGTAAAATAACAGCTCACTTTACGTAGCTTTTCACAGTGATTTTTTTTAGAGAATAGACAGCCACATATTTTCCATTATCCTATCTCTTAAGCAACACAGATAATATTTTCCTAAACACCAGCGACAATAAAATCTTTGAACACCGCAGTCTAACCCGATCGTGTGACGTTCTGAAGAGCTGAACAAATGTTTGTTCTCCGTTAATTAAACCTATATTGCTTACTTCGTGCCGCTTTCCTCGGAAAAATACACCCACTATTTTCATATACCAGTCAGCTCTAAAAAATAAATAACAATATCACCGTTGTTTGGGTCTGGATCTAATACCGCCAGTGAGTAGTGACTGTTTCTATGTTTATATGGCTGTGGCAGTGTTTATGTTACCTACAACCGCTTCACTGGTGTTTTTTTTCTCTTTATTTAGCTTCAGGGTAAATAGGCTGCAGTGTTTTACAATTAAAATCAGAAATTAATTGCAGATTTTTTTTTTTGTTAAAATTATTTTTTCCAAGGCTTGGTACTCAAGCTGTAGTTTTAAATACACGATAGAAATAGGTATACGAAAAAGACGAAAATAAAGACGACAGAAACCTTCTAATATATCCCAGGGATATCGACGCGCAAAACTGTAACCATGAATTCAGCACATGATCTATTTATCTCCCTATATTTATTTATTATCTCCCTATTTTTATATCCAACGAAAAATAACAACGCAAGGGGGTTCAGAATTAACTCTCCGTCCGATCTGGGCCAGGCCCTTGCCAGACGGCGCGTACGTGTTCCACGCACGCCTCAAAGAGATGTTAGGAATAAGGAAGGGGCCCGTAGCCTGCCGGGGCAGCGGGATCGTCCGAAAAGGTTACCGCTACCCCGAAACCTAAAGGGCTAAGGATGGAACACGGGTAGGTTTTAGTCAGGAAGAGTCTGACACTCCCCTCCGCTCCCATCTGATTTCCCATCCATAAAAAAGGGGGTTCAGAATTTCGTATAGAAGTACAGTTAGCGCACCCATACCCTTAACAATCTACATAATTTAAACAACAATTTAATCGAAAACATTAATTTAAATTTGAAGCGTAATACGTTGTTATCACTTAGCAAACACACTGTTCAACAAGCATTCAATAAATTCCTCACTTACAAACTTTCCGAATTTCTAATGAGACAAAGAACAAGTATACAAGGAACGAACGTTTGTTTAATAAAGCCAAAGTTTCTAGATAATAACGTAACGAAAAGTTAAATCCGAATTCGTTGTTTTATAATTAGATTTGTTTATTGGACCTCATTTCGGCCAAAGGGTCGGTTTTAAGTCGATTCGAAACGACAATGAAGTTTCCGACATTTTGTCAAGTTTTGATTTTGACTTCGCTTGAGTGGACTCATTCGCTTGCTCTGAAGCAAGAATTCTTGCTAATTATCATAAAAGCGAAAGTTAGGCTCTTTGTTGGTCTTGTTTAATGTTTAGTGGTCGTGGCCGATCTGAGTGAACTTTTACCGCTAATTATGGAATTTGACCGTGATTTTCTCATAGCGGAAAACCTGCGCAAACAATGGCCTCTTGCCTTGGTCATAATATTTAATTATGTAAAAATGCTGTGTTGAACCATTCTTTTGAGTTTTTCTTTTACGAAAGCCTGTGAACAGTTAATTATTAAGGAAAGTAAGCAGGTACCTTGAGTTAACTTTAACTGTGTACGAAAGGATCTACACACATCAAAAGTGTCTAGGGATCAAGCATTTTTATGCGGATTTCTTGAGATTGAGATGTGGCTTTGTAATAAATTTATGATTTTATAAATTTATATGGATCCTTTTTGGTGCATTTCATAATTTGAATCAGGAACTGTGAATCAAATTCGAGTAAAAGATGAAAATCAGCTGTCAATATTTTCCCTATAAAAACATACAACGCATTGAAGACATTATTAGTGCTACTGTTTCCCTACTACTGATTAAAACGAACGTTATTATGGAGCGGCGACGTCATTTAAGCAGGGAAGAAATGCTCAGAGCCGTGGGAATGATAGAAGCTGGTTCCCGGCAACGTACTGTGGCTTTAGCTCTGAATACAAGTCAGAGTGTTATCAGTCGACTTTGGACACGTTACCGAAGCACTGGTACCGTGGCTGAGCGCCATGGAGGACGGTATCGCTGCACCACACGGAGACAAGACCGATACATTCAAATCTTAACTCGAAGAGCTCCAACAATAACCGCCATGATGTTAGCCGTGAGGCTTCATCACTCTTCAGGGAACTTAATTAGCGACCAAACAGACAGCGAACCACTTGCATGAAGTGAACCTTCATTCCCGAAGACCGCTACGGGTACCACCTATAGCAATGCACAATCGTAGGATTCGATATCAATGGGCTCTTGAACACAGAAATTGGGCAGAAGAACAATGGCGTTTCGTGTGCTTTTCTGATGAGTCTCGTTTTGGTATGAGACCGGATACAAGACGTATACGACACTGGAGAACCCCTGGACGCCAACAGCGATTAAAATCCTGCCAGGAAGTCCATCCTTATAGTGGTGGAACCATCATGGTATGGGCGGGTATTTGGATCGGCGGAAGAACTGAGTTGATTTGGATCAGAGGCAACCTCAACGCTCAAATTTATGCTGAGACGATTGTATCAGACGTCATCGTTCCTCTACAAGTGCAAATCGGTCCCTTATTTCAGTTAATGCATGATAATGCACGACCGCACACCGCAAGAGTTGTAAGACAGACTCTCGCCGCAGCTAACATCAATGTCCTGCCCTGGCCTGCTCAGTCGCCAGACTTGAACCCGATTGAGCATGCATGGGATATGCTACAGAGAAGAGCTCTGCCGAATATGGAGGGTATCCAGTCGCAAGAAGACCTTTTTTTGTTGTTGCAACGAACATGGGCGGCCATTCCACAGCGTGATTTGGATGAACTCATTTTGAGTATGCCAAACCGATGTTCTTGTGTTGTTAGTGTTCGCGGTAGAAACACGGATTATTAATTGTTTAAGTTACCCAATAAAATTTTAGAGAAAACTGTTATTTCAGTCTTTTTTTCGAACTTTTGTGTTAGTGGTTCAAATGTCAAAAATCCCTTTATTAGGAAAATGGCAAATTTCTTTATTAATGCAAAGGTGACTTGGTTTATCGTTACTGTGACAAACGAAAACACTTTATTTGATGAATCCTTAAAGAAAATTTTAATTAATATCAATCAGGAGAAAAGTTATTGCAAAAATATATGTTGATCCCTAGACACTTTTGATGTGTGTAGTAAAATATCCTTACCTATATTGCAATCTCTATTGAAGCTGCAAGCTGTATCTATAATCTCTCAGATTCCGATCTGTGTAGAATCTAACTACAACCTCAGCCTAGGTTAAATACCAGTCAGAATACAGGCGCAAGTTGACAGAATGTGTGACATTCTCTGTGGTTTTGTGCCGTAGGATAGTTGAGATTTCGTGCAATATCGAAACCGCAGTCATTTACTCGGTTAATTAATGGTTGTAGGTGATTTATATTTTGAGGATCATATTTCAAACAAACGTAAATTTGTGTATGATAATGAAAGTAGTCGTAACCACTTATAATTATTTATAAAACGATGCCATGAAAAAATGTTTCCATCGAATTTGTAACAAAAATTGAATACTGGAAAAATATTATTTTAAAAAAAACATTGAATTTCACATCATCTTAATAGAAGTAAGTATTATTATTATGTGGATAACGGTGCTGGTTGCGTTATCACCTAAATGTTCTACAAGCTATCAGCACTAGTATTAAGCATTATTACGCAATTTTTTGTTGTCCTGAAGAAATAAAAATAAATTAAAAAATACTAGTATAAACATTATGTAGCCCCGGTGGAGGCATGAAAGGATGTTGTTTCAGCGAACCACAAAATCGGGCTTATAAAATAAACATTATCATGATCAAGACTATAATGTTCCCACTGATCGTACATGAACCTCATCTTTGTGAGAATAGTTGCAGCAATTGAAAGCACACATGACATGAGTTCTTCGTTCGCCGTTCCTTACGTTTCCCTTTAGTTATTTCAGAGTATTATAATTTTGCTTTCCGTAATAATATAAAGGCAAGTTTAAATAATAGTACGGACATCACATATAAGGGTATATTATTCGCGGCGCGTCCGTTACTCGGGATCGAATGGGAATTGATTCGGAATCCCCGTTCAAATCTCCACGCAAACGTGTTTCGTTTCTTTACAAGCTGCCTGCAGTACCAAATTAGTTTGCTGACTAGGATTTTTACGAGTAACAACGATTTGATTTAAGTATTTTTTATATTAGTAGAAGAATAAACGTCCTGGACCCGGGTACGTCCTTAAAGTGCAACCAGCCACCGAGGGACGGGCAGCCGCGTCCTTTAAACTTTCGGTGTTCTCACTGCGATCCCCAAGCCGCCTGCCAAGCGTTGGGATTATGGCAAACCCCCCCCTAAGGGGAGACCTTTCTTCAGCAGTGGACGTCTTAAGGCTGATGATGATGATGATGGTGATGAGGACAATAAAGAGATAAAAAGTGACAAATTATAAAAGAAAGGACTAATTATAAACACAACATTAATTGTTTCGGCTCACGGTTCATATCTTGTCAGTTTTATTACTGGGTTTATAGATATTTTAATATAGTAGACGACGTAAAATTAATTAATGTGAGGGTGTAGAAGGTGACATTAAATGAATGTTATTTATATATTTAGGTACATGCGTTACTTTCAAACTTACACAGAATTAATTTCATTTGTACTTCACATCGTAGTTTTACATATTACATAACGTAAAAACAATTTTAATACTGCACAAAACTAGTTAAAATTCCAGCACATAACCCGAAACACGAAACCTGAAAACTGAATACATTGAAAAACAAACAAGACATGGGCTTTCTCTTAAAATGTCAGGAATATCCAACTGAAAATTTTAAAGAAAACGACTTCAGAGCTCCAACATAGACATCAAAAATAAAATTCGTCCTCACCTGAGTCGGACATTTCAAAAATTGGTTATTCTAGCTATCTAGCGGCATTTCCTAGAGGGGGAGCCTCATGTTATATTAATACGATGCCCCTTGCCGACTCTTTGCTTCAAAGTACCAATATATATTTTAAAAAACCAGCTTAAGTACAAAGTGGGAAATTCTAGAAAGGTTATAGAATACTTGAGTACTTTTACTGAGTTCTTGTACATTTTGTATGAATGTTATTACGTGGGGAACGGGTTTATGTTAGATTAGATGAATACGTGATTGGTTTTTCAAAATGGTCGTTTAAATTTATAATAAGTCGATTAATATTTTATAAAATGATGATTCAAAGACAACTTTAAAACAACTGAACGTGTTAAATGCTAATTATAACCTTAACCTGGGTGACGTAGGGTCCCGGGTTTGGTACCCAAGTCGGGCGTGTGTTATTGGGAGTTTCTCAGTAGCGGCTCAAAGTTTGAATTTTTAACCTGGTTGTCGACTTCACATATAATTATTATTAAAGTACCTATACAATATATTGTAAAATGAGGCGCCCGTGGCTAAATAAAAACAGCAGCACAGGTCGATCGATCAGGTTAAGCTACGCTTGCCGCGGTTGGTCTGTGGATGGGTGACCATCTTTACATAACGAGACCCCTCCGTACCTCGGAAAGCACGTTAGGTCGTTGGTTCCGGCTGTCATTCGTGGATCTTTGACAGACGTTACGGGTAGTCAGAAGCCCGAAAATCTGACAACCAGTCTTACCAAGGGTTATCGTATTACCCAATCACTGGGTTGTGGAGGTCAGATAGGCAGTCGCTCCATGTAAAATACTGGTATTCAGCTGCATGCGGTTAGACTGGAAGCCGATCCCAACATAATTGAGAAAAGGTTAGGCAGATGATGATAATATATTGTAAAATCATCTATACTTACATATAAAATTCAAAGTCCTGACTCATAGAGACATGAAATTTGGAGGTTGTGTTCTTTGTGAAGAGTAGGTTTCCAATGAGAAAGGTTTTTTTCGAAATTCAACCCCTAAGAGGGTGAATGGGGGAGGGAAAATTTCACATGGACGAAGTCGCGGGCAGAAGCTAGTATTTTATAAAATTAACTATAGAGAATATAGGCACCTACAATCAATACAATTTTATTGTAAATTTTGATGTTCAAAAGTGCCTTTTAATGGCGTACTTCAAAGAAATTATTTGACTTTGACTTTGTTGACGTCATAAGCTCTATGACATTTATTGTCTGTGTATTATACACATCATAACGAGAGAAGGCATAATTATATTCCAGCAGAAGGAACATTATAGGCTGATTTTGCTATGTTATGCTATACACACCTGTAGACCTCTTCGAGAGATCGAGGCTTGATGTTCATCAACTCCTCACCCATATAGGCTCTCTAATTCCACCACTAACTGTAATTGCGGTATACCCAAAGACTGACCGGCATCCGCACTATAAATTTGTGTTTACAAATGGACCCTATCAATAAGTACGGAACGCGGTGACAAGCTGCGGCCCCCAGATACTAAGTTTGTGCCTAAATTGACGGAAAGGACGAATGTTCGGATTGTGTTGATAGGACTGGTCTGTGTACAGTATGTACTGCGTAGTGTTACTTAATATTGATTGATTACTTTGTCAATATTTCTACTTCGCTACATTATTATAAAACAACTAGTTGACCCCACAAACGACGTTTTGCAAAAAAAAAAGGTTAGTAGCCGATTCTCAGACCTACTGATTAAGCATATAAAAATATCGTAAAATCGGTCAAGCCGTTTCGGAGGAGTATGGTACTCATAACTAACATAGTGACACGAGAATTTTATTTATTAAAAGACTAGCTGACCCCGCAAACGTCGTTTTGCAAAAAAAAAAATAGGGGTATGAAAAATAGACCCGATATGCACACAAAATTTCATACAAATCGGTCCAGCCATTTCGGAGGAGTATGGTAACTAACACTGTGACACGAGAATTTTATATATTAGACATTAGAAGAAGTATCTCAACCTGTCTGTCTGAAAGCGATAAACTCAAAAACGAACGAACGAATTTTCATACGGTTTTCACCAATGGACGGAGTGATTCATAAGGAACGTTTAAGTGTATAATTAATTAGGTTTTGTGTAAATTGGCTGAAATATGACGATGGTGAAGAGAAAAAAAGAAAATGAAGAAAAAAAACAATAAAACTGGGTGCTTTACTAGCATGCGCCGCGTACCTAAACCAATTGAGTTGTATTAAAACAATGTATTACGGAATTAATACATTGTTTACCTGGATTAACACATTTACTACTTAATTTTAGTGACATCAAAGAACTGGAAACAAAAAAAAAAAATAACAAAGGGTATAGACAAAGTGACATTCTATCAGCGATAACCAGCGATAATGATGAATGAAAAGTCAAAAAATGGAACTGAGATAAGCTACCGCTTATGCTGAAGCTTATGTCATTCTTGTTAAAAGTATTTGTTTAAATACAAAAAGGCTTTGAAAGCGGTTGCCATTTACCTAAGCTCTTTTGACATTTATTTGACAGCACTTATAAAAAATGGCAACACAATTTAACCTACCTCTGCACCCACTACATCTACCCCTGACCAGTAACAAAAACAACTATGGTTGATGATAATAAAATTTTAAGTGTTACGACATTTGTTTCAGGCTAAATTATCAAGTTATTTGAGCTAAATATCTAGCTCAAATAACTGATTCTAAATTCCTTATGACGGTGGTGACCCGCTGTCTCCTGATACTACGTTTGCGGTCGCTTCGTCCGTCATTGAGTGGAATGATCGGCTCGTGCCAGCAATGTTACTTCAGCGACGACCGGACGGAGAATTGGAACTTACTTTATGAACCTGGGTGGTATTTATAATGTGTTGTAGATGATGGGATTATGATTCAGTTTTTTTTTATAGAAATAACTCGCTGACCCCGCAAACGTCGTTTTGCAAAAAAAAAAATATATAGGGGTATGAAAAATAGATGTTGGCCGATTCTCAGACCTACCCGATGTGCACAAAAAATTTCATACCAATCGGTCCAGCCGTTTCGGAGGAGTATGGTAACTAACACTGTGACACGAGAATTTTATATATTAAGAAAGATGTAAACTAGCCAGCCATAAAAAGAATTAAGTAGACACACATATGTATGCTTACGTCTTCTTCACATCGGGGTAAGCTGAGCCTATGTTTATTTTATGAAAAAGGTCCAAAGAGTGGTTTCAGTGGTCCCACTGCTAAGTGCTTATTGCAGGCTAATGCATTGCAATTTGTAACCAATTTCTAAATCTGTACTGCATTTTGCATGTTTTAGGCTCAACAAAATGTTCCCAATTTTATCTATAAAATAAAATATTAAAATACAACTGCTTTCAAGTTCACGGTACTGTGCGAAATACAAAATAATCTTCTCATTTACAATTCCCATACAAAACCAAACAATACGAACATTCTATTTACCCCATTCACACAACAAACCTTAATGTGAACTACAATACTCATATTCACCTGATGAAACGCACAACTAACACTACAATGCTACGTGTAATCGTTAGCTGGCCGCACCATTTGCATAAATAAATAAATATTATGTAGTTCTGTTGAAAATGCAGCCATTCGGATGCGATCGGCACTCCGACGCGGCCCCACCGCCGCCCCTCTTTTCTACAACTGAATATTAAAACAACACGTGACTTCCAATATTCAGCATGTTACAATAAGCCACGAATGCAGTGTTAAGATGGGTGTAGATCTGCACGACTTACTGCGTCTTTGAAAAATTAGGGGTTGAAATGTGAGAATTGTGGACGGATCATTTAATATGAAGGTTACAAAAGTGTAATTTGGATATTCAAACATTATCATCTGTCTAGCCTTTACACAACTATGTGGGTATCGGCTTCCAGTCTTACCGAATGCATCTGAATACTAGTATTTTACACGGAACGACTACCTATCTAACCTCCATGCACAACCCAGTTAATGGGTACACGATACCCTTTTGTAAGACAAGGATGACAGACTTTAGAGCAGCGATTCCCAAAGTGGTGACCCCTTGGGGTCGATATCGGTTTCCTAGGGGTCGACACAAACGAAAACTGATTTTGGGGGTCGACGGGGTTGATCTTAAAAGTAGGTAATTTGGCCATGGAGTTCTGAGGTAACAGTTCATTTTGGAAAAGGGGTCACTTGTCCAAAATAGTTTGGGGATCCCTGCTTTAAAGCTTCAGACTATCACCCACAAGGACTGTCAAAGATCAACGAATGACAGCCGGGACCAATGGTTTTACGTTCTTTCTGAGGCGCGGAGGGGTCTTTGTCATGAAAAGATGGTCAGCCATGCACATAGCGATTTCGGCAAGGGTAGCTTAATCTTCGATCGGTCCGTACCGCTGTTAATGGCCCCGATTATGTTGTTCACAAACTAAATTAAATTTAAGTTTAGTGCATCCTTTTTTTTCTATTTCATTAAGAAAAGGACAGAAGATAAATATTAGTTTAGTCCTGTCAAATTAGTCAGCGCCTGACGTAAATTGACGTATTTTTAACCGACTTCAAAAAGGAGGAGGTTATCAATTCGGTTGTATTTTTTTTTTTTTTTTTTATGTTTGTTACCTCAGTACGCCGTCATTTATGAACCGATTTGGATTTTTTTTTTTTATTCGAAAGTATATGCTTCCAGATTGGTCCCATTCAAACTCAAACTCAAACTCAAAACATTTATTTCAATTAAACCATTTACAGGCACTTTTGAATTGTCAAGAAGTCGGTCAGTCAGGAAAAAATGAAGCTAGTTGCCCATTCCAAAGCGTAGTAGGTACCTATGGAGAAGAACGGGCAAGAAACTCCATGGACACTCAAAATCCAGTTCTGATGATGGGATCCATGAGGAATTGAGGGAACTCCTCAAATATTATAGGCATACATATAGAAATTTTGGTATTTTCATCAACATGTCAAGCATTTGCATTCAAAAAGTATAATTTGGTGAAGTGGAACTGATGAAGAAGACCACAGATAGCCACAGGAACTCTTCAATGATAATAAGTATTTCACGGGTGGCGATAAGATATCTCGATTAAGATAGTTAAGCGACTATGACGAAGCAAATTTAAATAAATGGTTCTGACGAAAATGGTACCATCAAACCGATCTGATGATGAAGCTGGAAGGTAGGTACCGGAACTTCGTAATAAAACCATGTATTCTAGCCGTGTTTGGGCTTATTGGAATTGTCATGAGATGCACTCTGACTATAAAAAGTAAAAAATAAAAACTTTTTAACAAAAAAAAACAACCAACTTCAAAAAAAAAAACACTACAAAGTGTAAAATAACTTTAATTTTAATTTTGGAAGTCGGTGGCAAAAACGTAAATACAAAACCAAAGACACCGACTTCCGAAATTAAAATTAAAGTTATTTTACACTTTGTAGTGTTTTTTTTTTTGAAGTCGGTTGTTTTTTTTTTGTTAAAAAGTTTTTAGTAGCCAATTTTTTAATCTCGTCTAACTTGTCTATGGATTATCTAATTTGACAGGACTAAACTAATATTTTATCTTCTGTCCTTTTCTTAATGAAATAGAAAGAAAAAGATGCACTGAACTTAAATTTAGTTTAGTTTGTGAACAACAGAATCGGGACCAATATTTGGTCATGAGCCTCTTAATTTTGGTAACCAACCACGGAAATATAAAGTTAGTTTATTAATTGGTTTACTAAGTTTACTTCCATAAGTGTTTAGCTAGACTTCATTAATTAAGATTACTTTCTCTTAACACGATAAAGTCTAGCTTAGGTTGGTTAGGAGAAAATTATGGTGAAAAATATAGCATCACAGAGTCAACTTTAATAAAGTATATTGATAAGCAACAGATAAAAATCAGACTCAGTTTTTTCAAATAGACTGCGTCTCTACCAGGAAACCCGGCGCCCGTTGCAAAATGAGGCAGAATACTCTTCCCCCTCTTACTTACTATCTACCACCAAAGGAGCATCTCCTTGCGGGTGTAACCTTTCGTGGTCCACTAGGGAGTCACTGAACCGTCTCCAGACATAAGTGGTAAGATGTAACTCTAACCTGGTAAAGTGGGGCTACCTCGACGGAACGGCAGAAGGGTATGATTGTGGAGTTATGTCGTAAACTATGCTCCACCTGCTATCCTGCCCTCTGTGTCAAAAAAAATGTAGTCAAAGTGACCTCTGAGCTGTCACCGACGACACCGTGGAAGTAGCGAAGTTTTGGGCCAACAAGATCTCAAATACAGTCGTGCCCGCGACACGAAGAAAAAGAATAATATTGGTAAACTATGTTTTTTTACAAGTTTAGTACTAAAACAACATAGTAAACATGGTGTAATTATTATTAAAACAGACGAAAATAATTTCGTCATCAATTAGGCTAATTTTCATAAAACTAAATTATAGTTTCAAGTTAACATGATAAGGTTAACAGATTACCATAACTTTAAGTTATTCCAAATTAACTCAACGATGCCGCATAAATAAGGTTCGTTTAACCTAATTTTGTTTCTCAAGTTTAACTGAATTTACCTTAATTAGCCACGTTTACAGTAATCCATTACAATTAAGTAATTAATGTTACGTTTAATTTAATCATTGTATTTTGAGTAACAAATATGGTTAATTATTAAATAAATGGATTAGATTTAGCAAGTTAGGTATAGCTAATGTTTATTACTTCAAATTTTATTTTACTTTATTTTTTTGTATTTTTTATTTTTATTTTTCACTTTCTAGTTATGTGTACCTACCTACTCCACAAAAACTCGTATAAAACTACTTGCTATGTCAATATCAGTGACACGAAGTTATTATAACATCATCAACATACACTTAGGGGTAATTTTACCAAAGTCAGATATCGACGGTTAAGAATCAATACTGTCTATCTCAATAAAATTAATTTTACAGAAGATAAAAAAAAACATTTCTTTGCTTTGAATAGAAAAATATTTGAAATGTTTATATATCTATCGTATTTCAGCACATTTTTTCTATTTTTACATATATAAACATTTCATGTATCTTTCTATTCAAAGCAAAGATTTTTTTTTTATCTCCTGTAAAATTAACTATATTTAGATAGACACTATTGATTCTTAAGGTGCCACTTTTCGATTTTTTTCTATACAAATTTCGGTATAATTCAAATCTCCACTGTTTGACGTTGTGCATCCAAAGTTAAACATGATATCGTTTAGACTTATTATTAATTGTGTCTGTACGGAAACAGAATAGTAAAATAAAAAGCCATTAAAAAGTTATGAGCCAACAAATATTCGCTTTTCTTGCTATTTTTAACGTAACTTTGGGTGTCAATAAGTAATAAAAGAACTGTAAAATCTTCAAAACCAAGTCCGTAACAACAAAGCTCAGTTATCGAAGAGATCAATAAACTTTATTTGTAATAAATTTATGCTGTGGTTTTTTCATAAAACTCAATTTTCCGAAGCACTTTTCAAATCTTTTTACGCGCCTATCAGTTCGGAACGGTGTTTCTGTGCGTGAGAACTAGACGTTGTTCGTGTAGACTAGCGTCTAACTGCTCATCACTGATATTAGCGCTGTCGGACACGAAGCCAGTCGAGACAGCGTGCTTTTTGACCATGACCACCAGCGAGTTCGAGCTCGCGACTAGTTTACTCTTAACCGTCGATATCTTTTAATCTTGGAATAAAATTGACATCTGACAGCTGTAGGTAGTATGGAAAACCTGTCAAAATTTCATTCTCAGGATTAGACAAAAAAATCAAAGAAATCTATTTACAATTGCCGAAGATTTTGCGTAACATATTTACATAAAAAAAGTACAGTCGAATTAAGAACCACCTCTTTTTTTAAGTTGGTTAAACAATGCAGATTATCTACTAGGTCTACATCGATTCCTAAATACGTAGACTTTTGAGTTTTCTCATCATCATTAGAGTGCTACAAAGATCTTTTAGCGCCTAAATGACATTGACAGGGGGCTTGTTGGTAAACATTTGTGAAATTGTCACAGAAACTATATTGAAAAAACAAGATGGCGGCATCTACATCGTGCATATTCAACAGTTCTTTTGTTTTAACTTCTGAAATTTTAACCCCATTTTTATATATCCACGCAATCACTGTCCATTCCAAGGTTGCCTGGAAGAGATCGCAGAAAGCGATAAGGCCGCCCATTGTATGTTTTGTAGTAATAATTGTTTTTTTTTGTTATGTATATTCTGGTGTACAATAAAGTATATATAAATAAATAAATAAATCTTATCGACTTCCGAGAGAGTAAGTACAGTCACAAATGAGGTTAGGTACGTGCAAACACCCTTCAGAGATCCAAAAAGCTTAACCAACTGACAGATTAACTCTCTTTTGCAATATATTAAACGTACCCAATCGTGCAGGAGATGTTAACATAATTAAAACTCAAATATTTGTTCCCTTTCACAACTCGACAGTGTGCACCAACCTTAAGTAAGTGCAACATAATATTCATATAGAAGTGCACACTTTTAAGTTATGCTACCTGCCGATGGCTCCTGTAACGTTTACCAGCACAATAGAACTGACAATCTAGAGTATTTCAATATGTATGAATTGAACAGAGGGGCAATTCTCTAAATTTTAAGAACGTTCACAGTCTGATCTCAGTCTCAATCTGTCAAAAATACCTCTAATTTACCTACATTTTTGACAAGTTTTTGATATTGATTATCGCTAAGATGAGATTGCAACTAGATTTTGAACGTTTTTACCCAACTACGGCGAAGCAAAAAGGAGGGTTATGATTTTGACCGGTATGTATGTATGTATGTATGATTTCTAATCATGATTTAGAGTCAAGTCGTAACGTTGTCACATTTTTTGAAACGCTGAAAATCGTCCATTCGTACAAGTTGCAAATACTTATCAAAAGATAGAAATTAGAACAAAATTTAACATTACTCATTAATCACAAGAATAAGCTTCTAATCAAAAGATTTCAACACCAACCGTTTGCTTTGCATGAACCGTATTTAAAATAACCTCTTGAATAAATTTTCAGTTTAACACGATCTTCCGATACCTCAGCGACCATACGAACGTGTATATTGAAAATTCTTTTGTGCTAGTCCAGAAAGAATCCGATGATATACGTAGCCAGGTTATTTTACAAAGGAATTGAATGAGCTCAAGTACGCAATGAAGTGTAGATCAAAATTTTGATTTTAAGATTCAATATACAGAGGCCAGCACATCAATGTCTTTGATAGGTTTTCAACTTTACTGCAAAGGAATAAGGTTTATATTCAACTGGGAAAATTAGACAGATTGGGGTAGCTTGATGTGCTGGCCTCTGTAGGTACAGTCGAGTTCATTAATATATCGGCAGTGACAAATTTTCAAAATATTATAAGCGTTAAAATGATCATACAGTTCTATACAAACTTAGACATAAATAAAATGTTAACATACATTTAAAGTTTCAAAATATTATAACCTTTAAAATGATCATCATTTTAACGCTTATGTTATTTTGAAACTTTTTCACTGCCAATATATTAATGAACTCGACTGTACATAGGGATTGTTTCGTTTTTTTTTCTCGTATTGAATAAATGTGACGACAAACGTTCAGTTTGCATAAATATTTCAATATTTTTTCTTATTTTTTTTTACTGTTCCGTTGGTCTCATGGTAGCAAGCGCGACTGCTGAACGGGACCCTGGGTTCAATTCCCAGGTCGGACAAAATGTATTGGATTTTTCCATTGGGAATTTCTTAGAAACAACCCGGATTTTAGAAGTTGGCGGTGTAGATAGATAAAATAAATAAAGTCCTCCGTATTTCGGCTGCGGCGGCCAATTTCAATTGGGACTAGTATTCGGTGCGGGAGATATTATAGTGCAGAAGTGTGCGCGTAAACACAGGTGCACTCTCTTCCCTGACTCTCATAGTCTGATGGGACTGCAATCGGGCACGACCGGAGAGACATCAGGCGCTGCCATGCTATTCTCTAAGGATACAGCCTTGCGGGCAGCGCTGTCGCAGCGCTGTCGCGGTGGGTTTGACAGTTGCGACAGCGCTGTCCGCAAGGCTGTATCCTTAGAGAATAGCTCCCCAGGACCAACGGCTTAAAGCGCTTGCACACACGAAAATGTTAATAGTCATCGACTGCTAGATATTGGCCCCGATTCTGTTGTTCACAAACTAAACTAAATTAAAGTTCATTCTATCTTTTTCTTTCTATTTCATTATAAAAAGGACAGAAGATAAATATTAGTTTAGTCCTGTCAAATTAGTCAGCGCCTGACGTAAATTGACGAATTTTTAGTAGCCGATTTTTTCATCACGTCTAAACTGGTCTATGGATTATCTAATTTGACGGGACTAAACTAATATTTATCTTCTGTCCTTTTCATATTGAAATAGAAAGAAAAAGTTGCACTGGACTTAAATTTAGTTTAATTTGTGAACAACAAAATTGAGGCCATTGAGAGACGTAGTGTTTTTAGGTATGTGTTTAGTTCAAAGAGCAACTACCTAATTACTAGACGCTCCATTAGAAAATGTTTCTTCGTATACTACAAAGTCTGAAGATAAACAAGTAAAATCATAATACGTTTCTGAGTTACTTTAACTGTAATTAACTTTAGTAACTGTCCGTTGCATTCATTTAATAACCGAGACTCCCAGCGCAAAACTTTGACAGCACAAAAATAATCTAGAAGTTTTCCAGGTAAATTATAGTTTGAATATATTTTTTATTAAGTGAACATGAAAGCAATATAAAGCACAACACTGCACGTTATATTTTCACTGTAGGCAAATCTTCATACAAAACTTGCCACTGACCTTTAAATAGACATTTGCGCCGATTCTGTTGTTCACAAAATAAATTAAATTTAAATTCAGTGCATCTTTTTCTTTCTATTTAATTAAGAAAAGGACAGAAGATAAACTTGTGTTTAGTCCTGTTGAATTAATCAGCGCCTGAGTTAAACTGACGTAATTTTAATAGGCAAGTTTTTAATCACGTGTAAACTTGTTTGGAGTAGGCGCTGATTAATTTGACAGGACTAAACCAAAATTTATCTTCAGTCTTTTTCTTAATGAAATAGAAGGAAAAAGATGTACTGAACTTAAATTTAGTTTAGTTTGTGAACAACAGAATCGGCACTAATATCTTGTATACACCAACACTGTTTCTCAAGCATTGCTTATCTTACAACAATACATTTAGTTTACACCTATTTAATTACCTGAAACAAAGAAGAACTTAAAACAAAAAAGGGGGCAGTAATCGGATTTCAGGAGCTGTTTATATAGCCACGGCACAGACGAAGACAAAAGATCAATAACAAATAATTATTAAGTAGTAATGCGCAGTGGTAGACCGAGAAATTCAAATTTTCTTACGTTTTTTGCAATTTGCAGGTCAGTGTCAGGTTGTATCTTGATCAAAATTTAATTCGCGACTATAAAAGGTACGTATTTACAAAATTATAATCATTAAAACATTTATCTAAGTTAGATTTTTACCATAAGCACTTTTCCATAAGAGATTAGTTCTTATGGTAGAAATCTAACTTGGGAAGATGTATTAATAATTATAATTCTGTAAATACGTATGTGTTTATAGTCGCGAATCATATTTTAATCAAGATACAACCTGACACTGACCTGCAAATTGCATAAAACGTAAGAAAATTTGAATTTCGCTGTCTACCACTAAGCAATCACCTTAATGTGTTTTTTTTTTCTAACATAACAAACGCAACAGCTGATAATAGTTATCGTCAGAGTGTGAACCCACTTTTTTTTTTTTTTTTTTGTGGATGGGAAATCATCCAATGACCCCTCCCGCTCTGGGTGGAGCAGAAGGGAGTGTCAGACTCTTACTGACTAAAACCCACCCGTGTTCCTTCCTTAGCCCTTTGTGTTCCGGGGTAGCGGTAACCCTTTCGGACAATCCCGCTGCCCCGGCAGACTTCGGCCCTTTCGGGCCCCTTCCTAATGCTGACATCTCTTTGAGGCGCGCGTGGAACACGTACGCGCCGTCCGGCACGGGCCTGGTCCTGATCGGACGGAGAGTTACCCATTACTCTCCGCCCGCAGGCCCACGCCTACGGTGGCCGGGAGTCGTCTCGCGGCTCCCGACGCCCGGGGCGTCTCCCGCGGCGTCTGGGACGCGAGGCCCTCTCCCTCAGCCGTCCCGCCACCTCCTTCGCTAGCATGACTGCTTCGCAGAAGGAGGTGACTGCCTCCCACTCCCTCTCGCCCCGGACCATGGCTTGAACCAGGGCCGGGCGCGAGAGGTCGCCGCCGCCGCCGATCGCCTCTGCGAGAACGCGGCGGTGCTCCGCCCAATTGGGGCATACCGCCACCGTGTGCTCCACCGTGTCCTCCGGGCGACCCTCGCAGTGGTGACACCCGGGCGTTTCCTCCCGCCCGATGGTGTGCAGGAACCTCCCGAAACACCCGTGTCCGGTGAGGACCTTTACCCTTATGACCATATGACCATTAGCCTTATGGCTAGCACCTTCTGGGGCGCGTTCAGGTAGTGGGCGGCACGCCGCCGCAGTGAACGCGCCCACACCGGGGCCCCATATAGGGCCATGGACCGCACGACCCCCGCGTAAAGCCTCCGGCAGGAGGCGTTTGGCCCCCTCAGGTTGGGCAAGAGCCGCTTGAAGGCGGCCCCAGCCCGTTCCAATTTGGGAGCCAAACGTCGAAAATGCTCGACGAAGTTCCACCGGCTGTCGAGGACGAGACCCAGGTACCTCATCGTTGTCTCGACGCCGATGTGAACCCCTCCTACCGTTAGTTGGGATCCTGAAGGCGGCCCATTCCGAGGCCCATGAAAAGACATGGCCTCGGACTTGTGCAATGCCACCTCGAGACCCAACTGCCGGATCCTCTCCACGACTATCGCAACCCCGCGTGTCATCGCGTCGGCCGCCGCCTGATGCGACCTCCCCTGCGCCAGGACTAGCGTGTCGTCAGCGTAGCAAACCACGCTGACTCCATCAGGGAGATCGGCCCGCAGCACCCAGTCGTAACCGATGTCCCACAGGAGCGGCCCCAGAACCGATCCCTGCGGGACACCGCACGACATCTCTCGCCGGTTCCATTCCCCGTTGCGACCGGGGTAGATGACGGCTCTGTCCGTCAGATACGCCCCGACTACTCGACGGAGGTAGGTCGGCACCCGGTGATACCGAAGTGCCTCCCCAATGCAACTCCAGGGCAGGGTGTTAAAAGCTTTGGCGATGTCGAGTGACACCGCCACGACCACCCCACCCCGGGACACCGCGTCCCCCGTCGTGAGGGCCCTCACGCGCATGATGGCGTCCACCGTCGAGCGCCCCTTGCGGAAGCCGAACTGGCTGTCCGCAAGATCCGGCCCCGTCCTCACCAGGTGCCCGACGAGGCGGCCCGCAATCACTCTCTCAAAGAGCTTGCCGACCTCGTCGAGCAGCACGATGGGCCGGAATGCGGACGGAGAGTCCGCAGGGCGCCCTGGCTTCTGTATGAGGACCAGCTTCCCCGTCTTCCAGCGGAGTGGTAACTGGCCCCTCTCCATGCATGCGCTTAAGAGCGCCTCTAGTCGGGGCCCGAGAGCCCCTGAGGCCAGGACCCAGGCCTTACCCGGCAAGCCGTCGGGTCCTGGGGCGGTATTTTTGGCCTTCAGCCTATTTACCGCCACTCTCAGATCTACCCCGGTCACTTCAGGGATGTCGTCGTCGTCCGCGTGGTCCGCTTCAGGCACCGCAAGTGGCAGAGCCATGGGCGGGGGAGTATGCTCCGCCCGTGAAGGGAACAGAGCGCTCACCACCTCCTCCACCAGCTGGGGGCGGAGACTCTGCGTCAGCGGGGGGGCCCAGGTGCGGAGTTTATTCCGCACCATTTTATAAGGGCGCCCCCATGGATCTCTGTTCAGAGTCTCCATCATCTCCTCACGGGCCATATCCTTGGCCCGCTGGACAGCCTCGCGGAGGGCGGTCTTCGCCGCTCTGTACCCCTCGTACAGCTCCGCCTCCGTGGCTTCCGCATCCGGAGGGCGGATGCGGAGCCTGCGGTGCCTGGTGTACAGGTGTCGCGCGTCGACGCACGCCTTGCGTAGCGACTCCACCTCCCGCGACCACCAGTACACCTGACGTCGGGCGCGTCCTGGCCGGACTCGGGGCATTGCCACGTCGCATATCTCGGACATGGCCTCCCGGAACCACTCCGCCTCATCGTCGATATCGGCAGGCCTGTCCGGTGATGACACCCAGGCCTGCACGATCGAGGCTTCCAGGAGGAGCTCCCGGTCCAGCTGCTTCAGCGCCCACCGCGGACCACTCGGGGCCTGTTGGACCGGCGCGCTGGAGGTCTGGGCGGAGACGTCGAACCGGATATACCGGTGATCGGAGTAGGTCTCCACTTCCTCCATGACACGCCAGTCAATGACACTCGCACACCCACTTGAAAAGTATCTTGCTAAGCCTCAAAATTATTATAATTCTTGCATCTTGGTGATAGCTATTATCTTTGGTCAATGATCAACTTTTGACATTATATAACCGCAATGTTTTGAAACTTTTTGTAACGCCCGGGTTTCCTGTGAAGACTGCGGTGGTCGCCACATAGCATTCGCAATTTACCGGTGAATGACGTCACTGAAACGTTATTATTTTGTGAAAGTAAGTTTCTTGTGTTTACCTAGAGAGAGTTTTTTGACACATTAAAGTTAAACTATGGTGCTATCATTTTCATGACGGCTGTTAATGCGGCCGTTAAGTGGCAGCAACCGCTCTTAGCACTATAGTACTTAAGTGCTCATATACACGAGCGGCACATTATCGACGGCAGTCGCCGACAGCTGCTGTGGACACGTCTACGACTGCCGCCGACCAGTGTCGACGGCTGCAGTTGCTTCTGCCGTTGGGAACGTGTCGCTCATGTATATGAAAACTAAGTGGAATATCGAGTTTAAACACAAGTGTCACTTCTGTATCTTTTTACTTAGCAACATAGTCTCGAGTAGCTTGCACTCATTACGCGGGTCGATTGGACCCGTTTTTACTTTGCTAGTGGCCTTTTAATTACCGCCTAACCTGTAATTGCTTGGTGTAAAGTGCACGTAAAGCTTAGTGCTACGAGAGAAATTAGTCTCTCTCTTCGTTTTCTGCTACTGCATAATATTAAAGTTGCTTCCATGTTTACAAATAGATCTAAAAGAAGTAAATTTTTTTAATTCGAGAAATATTGCACGATCTTGTTCTGATGGTTAAAAAATGATCACAGAACTTTATTTTGTAGATAATGAATAACAAAATCTTTCAGAGCTTCATAAAAACAGAGTCTAATAACTGTTTTTAACTGAGAAATTTTGCAAGATTATTGTTCTCTTGTTTTCACAAAAAACTATAACTGATTAACTTTATTTTATAGATAAAAAATAACAAAATCTTTCAGAGCTTCGTAAACCACTTACTATGTTCTAAGAAAACAGTGTTTTAAATATTTCTACAAAATACAGCTTTCTAATACCTATCTATATATATAAAAAGAGAAGCCCTGACTGACTGACTGACTGATTGACTGACTGACTGACTGACTGACTGACTGACTGACTCATCAACGCCCAGCCTAAACCCTTGAACCTAAAAAGCTGAAATTTTGCACAGAGATTTTCTTTATAATGTAGACGAGGAATAAGGAAGGAATTTTCGAAATTCAACCCCTAAGGGAGTTAAATAGGGGATGAAAGTTTGTATGAAAACTCTTATTCCTTGGGTTAATAAACTTGAAACTTGGCAAGAATACTTATCTAAGTAAATTATGAAAATTGGTCTTTTTTGTTTTTCTAAACTACCTTCTAAAGGGGGATTGGGGGGTGTCAAAATTTGTGTGGAAGAATTTTAACGCGCGGTCCGATTAACTCAAAACTCAGTTTTTATACTTAATACCAAAAATAAAAATTACGTGTATCAGGGTTTTTCGAAAATCTACCCCTAACGGGGAGAAAAGGGGTAGTTCATTTTACAGGGCAAATTTTAGTGCCTGGCTTAATTAACTCGAAAATTGGTATAAATAATCTGTGAGTCAAGTAATGAACACATTCCAAACGATTTTTCAAATGTTCCACCCCTGTGGGGGGAAAAGTGGGGAAAAACTTTATACGAAAAATCTTATTCATTTGGTTAATAAACTTGAAACTTGGAAGGAATATTTGTCTAAGTAAGTAATAAGAAATGGGTGTTTCGAAAGTAGATCCCTGACGGGTAAAAAAGTGGTAATTCGATTTTTAAGGCCGGTATTATAGTGCGTAGCTTGATTTACTCCAAAAAAATAGTATGGATAAATTTAAGCTTCAAACTTGGCACAAATACTTATCTTAGTAAATTATAGTTTGTCATTTTATGTTTTTCTGCTCTAAAGGGAGATTGAGGGTGTCAGTTTGTATGGAAGAATTTTATCGCGCGGTCCAATAATATAAACTCGGAACTCAGTATGTATACTTAAGACCAAAATAAATAAAAAAGTGTGACTGGGTTTTTCGAAAATCTAACCCTAACGGGGTGAACGGGGGTAGTCCATATCACAGAGGAGTATTTTATTGCGTGGCTTGATTCAATGGGAAATTGGTATAAATAATCTTTGAGTCAAGATATGGAAACGTCCCATATATGTTTTCAATATTTCGCCCCTATGGGGATAAAAACTGTGAAGGTGAAAAGGTGGTCTTATTCCTTTGGTTAAGAAACTTGAAACTTTTCAACATTTGCCTCAGTAAATAATAAAGATTGTCACTTTTAGGGGTTTACTACTTACTTACTTAAAATAAAAAAGTATGAGTTTTAGGGTTTTACTTATTCTACTCCTACCGGGGTAGAAAAGGGTAATAAAGTTTAAGGAGTAGAAACTCCAACTTCCATCAACACGAAAATGGGTAGGTACTTATAAATAATCTTTATATCATAAAAATGGAAACGTACCAAATGCAAAAACAAGCCCTGTCGTGATGAAAAGGGAGGATAGTTTATTTGAAACATCTTAGGTAGTTTAACTAAAATATTGGCCCGAATACTTATTTCTTTAAATAAAGTAAGTATAAAGATCGTAATCAATAATTTTCGAAATACCTTTCAGGGAGAGGTGGAGAGGGTGTTAAATTTATTTGAGGAAAGTACGAAACCCACGCGGACGAAGTCGCGGGCAAAAGCTAGTTTCTTATAACAGCAGCTAAAACTGCGGAGAAAATCAAATTGTAGAAAGATTTAGTCAGTCCTACTCACAACCTTACAGGATAATCCTTTAATACGACACGAGTTTGTACGAAGTTACACCATCTTTCATCTTTGACCCCAACCCTACATCTTTGCAATAAAGCTCAGTCACGCAAAAACGATGTTCAAATCATTTTATATAGAATAGATCCAAATCTGTGTAAAAACCTATTGACATCACAGATGCACGTGACACGTAATTTAACAACCAATATGTTCAAAATTAATGGCAACTAGTTTTAAAGCGAACGCTTTTTAAGTGCCTTTTTATTATTCTTTAGAATGTATTATATGTTTTGAATGAGAAGATTTATTTAGGTAGGTAGGTACTTAAGTTACATTCTGGGAATTTTATATTTGATGTATTTTTTATTGGCCGTATAGAAACTACAAAGGTTAAAAAATACTTTTTCGAAAACTGAGTTTTTTGTTAATAACATCTCAATATATCTATTTATTTATCTACTCACATCTACCGTTACAGGATAATGCCAAAACGATAAATGCGATTATACTAACTTAATAATACTAACATCTGTAACTAATGTTAAAAAACGCATTCCTTATGAATTTACACAGAGAACATCAGAATAAGTCCGTTTCACTCGCAACCAAACAATACACAGGTAGGTAGAATTAAACACAATTTAAAAAATTGATAAAACTGTTCTCTATGAACTCGAATTCGGAGAAATCTAAAATGGTTTTTTTTGTTAGGTCTGTATTTTTCATCGCCAGATAACTTTTATTCGAGGAATAAAATTGACGTTTGACAGTTTATATATGAAATAACTGTCAAAATTTCAAAATTATTCCTCAAATAAAGTAACCAGATGATTATAATCAGCCCTTAAAAAAACTTTTTCCAAATAAAGTTACTCATGTAACTCGTCGTCGTCGGCAGAGAATATAAGTTAAAATATCACACTTTTCAGAACACAACTTATGTTTTTTAAAAAACGTCTCAAGATTCATGCAAATCGAGAGGTTGAAGAAGGACGCCACTTAGATTCAAGCCCGCTAAATAAAACATTTCAAGAGAAAGTTATGCAAATTGAAGTACAGGCATCCCATTCATCATTTTCTGATAAAACCCACGAGCATTCTTTTACCACGTTTTCAACAAAATCTGACCATCATATTTCCTGCCATTGTTAGTTAAAACAATGAAACCGCAGCAAATAAACGTCATTCAGTGATCGTTTCCAGTTTAGTTAGTTCGCGGCTTTTGTGGGCCGCGGTCTGCGGTTGCTACCACAATGCAGTATTTAATAAAATCATTCCAAAATGCAATAAAATCGATGCCGGTTGTGTTTTGAAAACGTTATTGTTATTGGCAACATACAAACGTGTAGAATTGATAACATAGCTTGAATTCTCCGTAGGGGCAGGTAGAGGGGTGTATATTATAACTCCATTTTGCTAGCTAAGTTCCGCTTAAGAATAACGAGTCTGTAGCCACTAACTGACCCTCAAAAATACAAATTACAGGCTGTTATAGAAAAAATCTTAATTGAAAATTACAACATTACATTAATCAACCTGGATATCGAAACTAGAACCTCGTGTTCGGCAGTCACTCTTGTGATCACGTAACCAACAAGGCAGCGTACCAGAATTTGTCAGTTCATACGCGATGTAACTCAATTTTCGTCTGTCATGAAATAGCAAAGTTTAAATCAAAGAAACAAACGGCTAATACCCTGTTTTCATCAACCATAATTTCCGCAACTACGCTTCGATTACACTTCTTATTCCCTACTCTTAAATAAAACAGCTGAAAGCAAAAAATATAAAGGAAACATACGTCCAAACACGAGAATGAGTCCAAAACTCATTTCCGCTTTTCCCTCACAGTGATGCCGCGTAAAGTTTCAAATTTCATTTTCTGACCCACTAAATTCTTATTTCATATATAAATGAACGTTTAAGTCTTGCTGAGTTATTAAGTTTTCTGTTTCGTCGCTCGAAAGAGTAATGGAAATACGTTTAAGTTTCATGTGTGTAAATTATTATTTTGTTTATTTCGCTATTCATGCTCACTAAGACCTAAGTAATATTGAAAAATAACTGCTGTAGATTGATAGTTAAAGCCCCATAGATAAAAATCAAAAGCACCAATTCAGACCAAAAACTAATCGAATTTTCAATTGAGTACAGTAGAGGAAACTTTTACATACCAAATATAAAAGACTGGACGCTGCTACGTCGTAGCTCACGCGATTACGTCACCGCTACGCTAGACGCTGACAGCTACGTCGTAGCAGATAATCCGCCACGCGTCCAGAGACAGTCTTGAAAATCTTCGCTAACCAACGGACGTGTACTATTTTAATACCAACCCTTAAAATAACCGTTTATTTTAAGAGTCTATTTCAGGCTGTGGATGCGCACAGATAATTATCAAAGAGAAACAGATTTTTGCATAAAATTATCTAGGTACCAAATAAAAACTTTCCGGATGTAGCTATTAAAAGTATGGGTGGTTTTCTTGAACAGGGAATCTATGATGTTGTAAAGGATACCTGCTTATTATGTAAAAAGAAACTCTTAACTTGTTCAATATGGTATGGGCTGGCAGCATGTGATAACTTATGCATACGTGTTGCACGTGGCTGCAAGCACTGCTAATGCATCTTGTAGTAACTTTAACTTACACTTTACAGGAGAAAATCGGTAAGGTACTTACTTTTATGCACCTACTTACCAGAAGGATTACAACCTAATGCTATTTCTTGGTAACACATACTACAGACATAGTATTTGAGACCTTGTAGACTCATAGATGTTTCGCTTTGTTAGCCACTTGCTATTTTCTTAGAGGGGCAATTCTCGAAATATTAAGAACGTTCACAGTCTGATCTCAGTTTCAATCTGTCAAAGAAACCTGTAATTCCTGACATTTTTGACAAGTTTTTGACATAGATTATCGCTGAGATGAGATTGCGACTAGATTTTAATTACTGGAAACATTTTTAATTACTGGAATACTTGGTCTTGTGATACTTGTTGACCGGCCCACTGTCCTCCCATACTTATTAATACGGTAATTTGAAAAAATATGAAAGCCAATTATTTTTTTAATGGTGCTGATCCATACGTCATATTCGTGAATGGGCGCCGTCAGATAGGACTGGACTGGCTCTTAGCTGCTAGTTTTGAATTTTTGATTTGTATTTTTAACATGCTTTTATCAGACTAAAAAACACGCTTTTTAAACGCATTAAATCACAAAATAATGAAATTGAATTCTAAAAGCATGGAGCGCATTTATAATTAATTCAAAAAGCGTTCTATGCTTTTTATATTTTTTATTACGGACGCTTTCAGTGTACACGTCTTTCTACATCGTTCTCACATGTATAATTTCAACAAGCCTGACGTAACCAATATTTGATATAAAAGAGCGTCCGTGGAATTGTTTCTTGCCCGTTCTTCTGCATAGCAACCTACCACGCTTTGGAATGGGCAACTAGCTTCATTTTTGTGACTGACCGACCCCTTGAAAATTCAAGAGTGCCTGCAATAGGTTTAACATTAAATTAAATGCTTTGAGTTTTGAGTTAATTATCGTGGAGTTTCATGATGGAGTTTCTTCATAGGAAACGACCAATTAGAACCATGCTTCTGACGTTTCATAAGTGCTCATGTAGGATATGAACTTAAAACTTAAAAAAAGCTAGTAGTTGTTTAATATTTATAACAAAATAGTTTTTCACAACAATGTTCTGATAATTTTCGGAATATCGTAGAGCATCCCAAATATATGTTTATTTTAAAAAGGCCTGTGAGCCATAAATTACGTTTATATTCGATTCAGTGTGCCGCTGCCATAAATGTCATCGGACGGGCAAACGACACCACTGGGGGCGTACTGTATCAGCTGTCGTTGGCAGTGTGGTGCAAGCCAGGAGATAGGGGCTTGATAATTTATCTGAGAATTAAGAATAGTTAAATATACAACATAATTTTTCTGTATGATTGTACTGCGGTCATTGCATAAAATAACAGTCTAAAAATTCATTTCAATTATTCAGTACACAAAAGTACAGAGGCCAGCACATAAAGCTACCTGAAACTGTCAAATTTCCCCATCAAGTTTGAACCTAATGCTTTAGCGATAACGTTGAAAATCTATTAAAGAAATTTGACAGATTGTAATAGCTTGATGTGTGTCGTCTGTACAGAGCCATAGGCATTTACGACGGTTATATTATTATCGTTATTTCTGGGTGGGGAAAAAGTCATTTTAAATTATAAAATGTAGTTCAGAGCCAGTAGTCGTTTGACTGTGAAAGAGTACAGTCGTGCAGACTAAAAGCAAGGAAAGAGTGCTTTCTTTATATACTCGTATGTAGGTATTAATTAATTATTACGTACTTGTTTACAAAACGATTCACATTGCGGGAAAAAGTAAGCATGATTATTACTAGGCCTCCGCTGTCCGTCCGTCTGTCTGTCTGTCAGCGGGCTGTGTCACATGAACCGTCATAGGTAGACAGTTGAAATTTTCATAGAGTGTGTAGTTTTATTGCGACTATAACAACAAATAATAAAAATATAATATAGTTAAAAATTAAAAGGGGTCTCCATACAAAAAACGTGTTATTTTTCGGCGTCATTTGCCTTATGATAAGGAACCCTTCGTAAACGAGTCTGAGTTTTTAACCGACTTCAAAAAAGGAGGAGGTTATCAATTCGGTTGTTTTTTTTTTAGGTTTGTTTCCTCAGTACGCCGTCATTTATGGACCAATTTGGTAATTTTTTTTTTTTATTATCACGCTATCACTTGCATTTTGCACCACAGATAAAATGTGCACCAGCAAAAATCACTTTAATATTTTATCGGAAATAACGTTAAGTTTCTCAAATTACCGTAACTACATTATTATATCTACTGCGTTTCCATCGAGCCATTATTTCCAGGCCTGTAAAAGAATGGAAAATATTAAAACGATCCACTTTTCATGCAATTCGAGTTTACTTTGAAGGTTGGTTGATTTATAGAGATTTGATTTTGCCCTGAACTGGTTTGCGAAGGGTTCTCAAAAAATATAATAACAGTAAAAGCAGTTGACAATGACTTTAAGGCCCCTCGCCCACGGCGACTTTTTATAGCGATGCTGTCGCGCATTTCGTAAAAGCGCGGCAGCATCGCTACTAACGAGCGTTAGTCGCATTTTCAACCCGCTACAGAAGCGATGCCAATGGTCTACTAACGCGCGACAGCATCGCGACTGTATCTCTCTATGTCTCTCTTTATTACATGGATGCATCCAATATTGACGCTGCTTTCGTTGCCCGTGCTTCGACTGTCCACGCTTTGGCTGCTTACGGCAGCAGCACCAAAGACAACGTGACTAATGTTGCCTCAACGGAGTCCATCTTGCAACTGTGGCATTTTTATGCCGCTACTGGATCGCGTTTGTATCGCGACTGAGAATCGCGGTGTGGGCAAGGGCAAACAGCTAGCGACCGCATCGCGACTGTATCGATACAAAAGCGCGACAGCATCGCTACAAAAAGTCGCCGTGGGCAAGGGGCCTAAGGGCCTTTGCACATACACGTTTTTCTTGCCGTGAAAAACTACGGTTTATCCGCCGTTGTAGATCACTATGGAAGCTTGTTGACAGACACATTTTCTCTACGGCGCGATTTATACACCGTACCGTGAAGCAATCGAGCAGTGTTCAAAGGGCCTAAGGATGAAGTGCTCTTGCTAAGGCATTTGTTTGCTAGTAAGTAGCATGCTTTTGTGTTATATTCTTTGAGTGTGTAAAATGATCATACTCTTTCAGTATACACATCACAATTATGTGGTACTAGGAAGCAACTGCCCAGAATTAGCATGTTTAGTGCTACTACATAGCATATGTTATTCAGACTTTACTTTTTATTATTATCTAGAGAACAAGCCACAGTATCTTAAGAAGTTATAAAGAGGTATCAAGGTGACTAATACTATGTGTAGGTTAACAAAGATCTCTTCTTATAATAAAGGTGTGCATCTGTTAAGTCATTAAGACTGCGTGACCTGCCGATCGATTCTGTAAAAATCTCACCGTGATAACTTAGGTGAAGTGAGCGTGAAGTGAGCTATCAATAGGGTCAATCAGGTGGAATGACAGCTCACTTCACGGTGAGATTTTTACATAATAGCACTGCTGATATTAGGGATTGCTCCTATTGATAACTCACTTCACCTAAGTAATCACGGTGAGATTTTTACAGAATCGATCGGCTGTTTTCTGAGCTTGATTGGCTTAGTAACCCAATAATAGTTAATACACATAGCTACTATTATTGTGCATTAAAGTCCAGATAAATATCTAATATACTCCATTACATATATATCATTAGAAAAACAACGGCAAAATAACGAAAGTTATTGTATAATCTTGTTGAAATTACTGCACTTTAGAGTAGTGTTTTAATGTTAATGGCAAATAGATTACATTGCTTTGTATACATACATACCTACGCCTTCTTTCCATGGAGGTAGGCGGAAATTACGGACCGCCACCTGCTACGATCCTCAAATACTGCTTTTGTCTCGTTTACGTTCATACATCTGATCCATCATCACCTAATCCGTTCTGATCTGATCTGTTCATTGTATTTATCGCCCAAATAACGGAGTTTATCATACATTTATATCCAAATAACGAAAAGGTTTTAATCATTATTTGTACAATGTTATAATAAATGGAGCATAGTTGCTTGCATCTTTAACAGAAGTTCATTGTTTGCCTGAAAACTAAACTCTTTTTATCTAAGAACAACGAAATAACTGGAACAACTTCACCCCAATGCCATCTCTCCCCTTCATCTTGCATATCAAATTGATTTAACTCAAGTTTTAACTTTCAGTTTGTCTTGCCGCTAAATTGCCGTATGTCGAAGTTAGCGCGTATTTATTTAGGCAAAGTTCGTGTACATACACTAAGTACTGTCTTTACAAAATGTAGATTGCTTTTGTAGTAAAGACAAATGGTTTGTGAAAGTTGTAAGATAAATAGACGCGTGGTACTGGCAATCAACTCACTACTGCCAGGTTGCTATCGCAGCCAGCTGCTAGATTTGTCAGCATATACGAACAGACAATAATTCTAAGTCATCATGTAAATTGACACCTTATTCGCTTCAAAAACTTGACCACACTTTGTAGGTTTTGTATAATTTATACTTGAATATTTGATGACCCTAATTTGAATAAATTCAAACTTTAATTTGTTTACAAACATCAATAGGTACTTCTGCTTACCTTTCAACCAATAACAGCCATGAAATTCCAGTTAACAAAGTATGAAGGGGTGTGTATACACGCCCACTATCGGCTCCCCTGAGTCACGTTACACCAGCGATATGTTTACACTGTTGATTAAAAACTGATATAGGAATTTTGTTCGTAAAACAGCGCTTTTTTTTGCTGATTTAGACTTTGTTTATGAAATATTTGTATGAGGTGGTATTGTGTGAGCTTTAACTCATTTTAACTAACTTGATTTTATGATTTACTAGCAGCGCCCCGCGATTTCACCCGCGCTAGTTTCGATGCCGTGGGAATATCGGGATAAAAAGTATGTGTTAATCCTGGTAATTATCTGTATGTCAAATTTATCCAAATCCGTTCAGCCGTTTGTGCGTGATTCAGTAACCAGCATCTAAACATCTTCACAAACTTTCACATTTATAATATTAGTAGGATTAAAATCAGATCATCTGCCTAGCTACATCCTGTTATAATCCTTCATAAGCCGTGTACCCAATGGGATTTTTCATCGACAAAAATGACTAGTTCGTCAATTTCATTCAAACTGTAAACTTTAAACTTTTTGCCATCGACACGGTAAGAAGAAGAATTCAAACCTTCATCTATATGTAAACCCCATTTTGGGGGGTGAATAATCAAAAATCCTCCCCTAGTCCTCACCTTCGTTGTAAAAAATAATTATTGAGCGAAATTTCATGCTTCTAGACCCAGCGGTTTTAGCTGTGCTTTATATGTCAATGAATTTAAGATTTTATTAAGTAGATGTATAGAGGTATGAGGAACAGGGTGTAAAGTTCACTCATACTCCATAGAAAAGGAAGGATCCTCCGACCAGACGGGTGTTGTGTCTGGCGGGCAACTGTCCGATGATTCATGTCGGGCCATTGTATATATGCTAATTGCGCGGTAAACTCTGCTTGTGAGATGTAGGATTTTGCGTGATGTCAGTATGATGCGTTGTTCGCATGTTGCGTTGTAGATACCGCTACATAACAGATGTCTTGCGAAACATGGAGAGCACCTCGCAACACTCCGTCACTTGTCATCACCGCAAGTGCAGCTTCAAACTAACTTCACAAATCACAAACTAAACTACATTTTTCTATAAGTATAGTTATCCATCTCTCTTTATCATGACAGTCTATCACTAAAACTAACTAAAGCTATAATAAGCAGAACTACCACACTCCCAAAGATCATCCCAATTTAATTAGAAACGAATTTAATCGGCTGATTGCTAAATTTCATTCATATTATTCAGAAACTCAGCTAAGTTTCCGTACAGAATTTGTTTGGAAGAATTTCAATAAACGCCATCATAGTAATTGCCAAGATTGTAGGAACAGACGGATTTTAATAGATTAAGAATTTGAGGGGCTTGTTGTCTGGCATTCTTTAGTTTTGATGGAGACAAAGATAATAAAGAAAGAAAGAAAATACATTTGTTTAGCACAGACTAAAAGACACACAATACACCACAATCATACATCAGATAAAAACATATAAAAGATCAATTAAAAGCGTAAAGTCCGATGTAAGAAATTAGCAGGAAAGTGTGCCCTAATAATAACAGGCTTTCAGTCTTCCTTGGGGCTGAATCGTCCTGCGGAAGACTTAAGCAGACTCCGCACAGAGAAGAAATAAGTCTTTTAGACAATACAGGGTCAAATTAAATCAGCTAGCGAAACTGCAGACGTGATGGGTATCGATATCTTAACACGATAAAATAAAAATAAAAAAGGGGTTTTTTTTTTTGTTTTGTCATGTTTAGATATCGATGGCCGTCTTCGAAGTTTCACTAGCTAATTAAATTTGACCCTGTATATTGTCGATTTCTGAGTATGATTTACCGCGATATTTTCATTCTTCTGTCTTAGGGCGCATTCCACCAAACTTTAGTACCTAGAATAAATCTTATCCTGAAAATAAAATTGGATTTTTGACGGTTTTTTCATATTAGAACTGTCAGATGTCTACTTTATTCCACGTATAAAAGATATCGGAATTTGGTAAAATCAGACCTTACACATATACCAGGGGGGCAATTGCCTTAATTTAAAGAGCGATCGCATTCGAATCTCATTCTCTCTCAATTTGTTACAAAATCCTTTACTTTGACTACACTTTTGACAAGTTTTTGACGTTGATTGTCGCTGAGATGAGGTTGCGACTTAAATATGAACGTTGTTTCCTAAGTAAGCCCTTCAGGTCAAAAACAAAAGTCAAAATCAAATCATTTATTTCAAATAAGCACATAAAAGACACTTTTGAACGTATATTTGTGTCGGCGTTGTGAAGTTTTGGGCGCGGATTCTCAGCAAACCTATTGTTCAACAACAAAAACCGAAAACATCCGGGCCACCAAGATCAAAAAGTCCTCGAAAGAAAAGGTCCTAACTAATAAAAAAAAAAACAACTGAGTTACTTCCTAAAAGTTACTCTGAAGAAAAAAAAACGTAAGACACTTCCAGAAAGAAATTACAATTTTTAAGTGCAACTTAATTAAAAAGATCGCACTTTGTTCAAGAAAGCGATTTAAATTGCAAAATAAAGGCCATCCTCCACACTCGCCGGTTAGCATATTACAAGGGCTTGCTATAATTGTATTAAGGACTGTCTACCAACGGCAGCGGCGCGAATTTACATCGCTAATGAACGAGTGAGACACAGAGATGTTTTTCACTAGTTCACTTTGATTAGGGTTGGTGCTCATTGGTTGGACTGCTATTTTGGAGAAGACTGCATCTTTGAGAGTAGTGATGCAACTGGTAATGGAGTTAATGTTTTTTTAAGTATTATATATTTTACTACTTTCTAAAAAAAAGTTTTAAAGTATTTTTATCTCACGAAGCACTGCGTTTTTTACTTGTGGTTTCTTATTGTACAAATACGCTGTGAATGTATGTGTGTGTAAGCGTAGAAGCACTCGGTACCGTCCGAGTCAATGGCGAAGTCGGAAGTATGTGTGCGTATGTGTGTTATGTGCTAACTGCTGTCGCTACTCATCTTCACGCACACATTCACAGCGTGTTTGTACACTTGGTTACCACAAGCAAAGCGTGCGTCACTTCGTGAGATAAAAATACTGTAGTAGTATAAAGTGTTAAGGAGTAAAACATTTAATGTATGCAGATTGTTTGATATTATACGTAAGCTTCTATAATAATATAATTTATAAGCTAAGACACATCTCTAGTAAAATATTATATTTTCAAATTATCCACCATATTCACATAATATGTAAAAGTTACATTGTAACTTTCATATGACAGAATAACAGAAAGCACCCAGACCAAAGCTAAACGAGGTTAAGGCTGTATCTGCAGTTTTCACAAATAGCGTTAGTGCCCCTAGTTTGAAACTGGTACAAGGTTATTTCCGCGAGTGTGCTCGCAGCTCAAGCAAGATTTCTTGCACTCAGTACCCGCTGAGTTCTTGCGTCGCAATTAAGACGGCACTATCACGGACCGTGTTTAGGTTCTACATGGATTTCGTAAATTAGGCAGATGTGGCTTATTATTTATTTGGGCCATAGATTTAGTATATCTAGTAGTATCTAGTAGTCAAATTTCTCGCGGATGGTAGCGTGTGTGTTGGATCATTAGGTTCCCTTCAAAATGGTTGAGCTGAATGGTGCTGATCCATACGTCTTGTTCGTGAACGAGCGCTTTCAGTAGGGACTGGTCATCTCTTAGCCGCCACGGCTTATTTTAATTTATTTTCATTTCTGAATTGTTCTTTTTAGTACGGACGCCTTTAACGTGCACGTCTTTCTGCATCGTTCTCACATGTATAATTTCAACATGAATGATGTAACCAAGATTTTTGAAAAGATTTTATGGTTTAAAAGAGTGTCCATGGAGTTTCCTGCCCGTTCTTCTCCACAGGTACCTACGCTTTGGAATGGGCAACTAGCTTCATCTTTTGACTGACCGACCCTTGACAATTCAAAGGTGCCTATAATTGGTTTATTTGAAATAAATGCTTTTAGTTTTTTTTGAGTTTTGAGTCTATCTAGTACTTGGGTAGTTTTTTTTTTATTAATCATGAAAACATTTTAGGTACAAGCATTTGTTGAACCTTTAAACATACCACACAAACCATCGCGGATTTAACAGCGGTATGGCCAGACACGGCAACTCGGTGCCTTATTAATTAATTAACAGTTAGGTAGGCACTTACATAGATGTTTTTTTTTTCTAGATTGCACTGCAATCTAGAAAGCATCTTTTCAATACCTTTGAGAAGTTCTTCGCATTTATTACATTGCAGATTTCTATAGGTAAGTATATCTATTAGTATAAATACGAAATCTATGATTTGGTCGTAAACGTTTTCATGTCGACGCTTGTGGGAGGTTTATGTCCAGCAGTGGACATCTTTGGGCTGAAATTAGAATGATGATGATGAAACGTTCTCATTGATATGGACTGTTTCGTAAACAGACAGTAATAAAACTGGGGAGATCGTAATATTTTCAGAAAAATCAATACATTAATTTTGCAATTCTATGAAATTAATTTACCAGTTCCGATTATTCTGCCAGAAAACCAGCGAATATTGCAAATGTACTTAAATCTATTACGAGTACAGAAATATATTTATTTCCAGGTAATATAGCTACATATACAGGTACAGTCAGCAAAGGAGATAAGTATGCAGATTCGTCGAATATAGTTGAAGTTTAGCAAGAAACCGATTGATGTTTTCGAATAAAATTGAATTGAATTAATAGAAGATAAACAGTTCATTTATCAAATTAAATTTCATTCGAAAACATCAATCGGTTTCTTAGTAAACTTCAACTATGTTTGACGACCCTGCATACTTATCTCCTTTGCTGACTGTACGTGGATGTATAACATTAGATTATTTAAGAGGAAATGCGGGTGGTCTTTTCTCCATAGAAACGCTCTCGCCTGTTTTATTTCTGGTTAATGAGCGTAAGGTAATGATTTTTCACAGAATAATAAATATTAACTAATTGTATGTCCCTATGTTTTCCTTTTTGATGATACATTATTTTTATAAGCAGTAGAACACTCAAAAAATGCTCAACATTCAAACTGCCCATATAAACCGCTGTCAACAGAGGCCTGCGGGGTAATTGCGTAACACACTATTAGTAACAATGGGTTTCATTTTGACAGATCAACAACGTTCATTGCGTGTTTTACATTGTTGAGCAGACACATTTTTCGAACATATGAAGCAATGGATTAGCAATATGCTTCAAAATTATTCAAATTGAGATCGATAGTGTGTTTCGCAATTAGGGTGCTGGTGTACTTTGACAACTATTAATGAAAAAGAAAAACATAGGGACATAGTATATTTTAACCTTCTTATTCACTTTATGAAATATCTTTTAAATTGGTCCAATATTGGATTAGGAAATAGGCGAGAGTCAAACCTCGAATTATGTCTTTTTACTCTTTGGCTTTTTCAAAAGTCTCTCCGACTGCATTGCCTCTTAAAAGTAAAATATTTAACTACATTTCAGGCTCTTACTTCAGAATTTAATTGTTTGAGAACGAACCTCTAGTTGGTCCGGAGGAAGGTGATGGCCAAAGCACTCTTTTGACAACTAAGTGCACACTCGCTATGACAAAATTTGTTTGTTTTTAAGGAGATTTACTGTACCCGTTGTTCTAATTATAAAGATTTTTTTTAATCTATTTTAAACAATTTATATTGCCAAACTAGACAGTTAGCAGTTGGCTAGGTAAATAGGTTTATTACAGCGAATATAAATATCAATGTTATTGTTCATCATAATTATGTCCAAACATTATTATGTCGATCAAAATCTGTACGCCAATTTTGAGCATGTCACGGCGACCATTCCGCCAACTTGCCCTATCTCTATAATTTCTTCCGTCTGCAAGAAACAAATCTCTTGGGAATTAGTAATTCAAATTGTTCACTAAATACTTTTTGATTTATAAACGGGCGGAGCTCTCGTGCATTTTAGTATTGTTTTTATGAGTAGCAAACGTAAAATTACGGTAATGGCTGTTTGGTAACAGCAGTTGGAAACACGTCTTAGAATATTATATTATGTAACTTCCATGTTAGATCGGAATAGAATATTTACCCTTTCTCCTTCTGTTTTCTACTGTGTCTTACAGGATTCACAATGATTACATATAATAATTAAGTTACCACTTAAGTGCACATTGTGGATTGCAAATCGACTATTGAATTTTGAGTATGTTGCGAATAATACTTTGGTGCCTGAGGGCGATAACGATGTTGGGAAAGTCAAACATGTAATGAAATGGCTTTAAACGCTACCGAAATGTCAATTCTGTTGAAACTCGTTGTAGAAATACGAAGCGTTTTGAGAGCGATTGTCACTAGGCCCTCTTTCCCAATCATCATCATCAAATACGGGCCATTCGTCTTTGTTTTGTGCCAATCTTGATCAAATGCAATCGACTGGTCCCCTGTTACAGCATAATTGGTGAAATGTGGGTGTACAGACGCCAGCGCATCAACCTACTACAATCAGTCTTTCTTTAATAGATTTTCAACTATATTGTTAAAGAATAAGACAAAGTTGATTGGGAAAATTTTACAGTTTCGTGTACCTTAATGTACTGGCGTCTGTACTATAGGTGCTTACTCCTCGGCCTAACCACACGACTTGATGTTTTATATCAACAAAAACATCATGCCCGTGTGGTTAGGCCGAGGCGTATTCTACTGGTGTACTAGATGTTGATCTAGTAGGTGCCTAATTACATGAATATTTCATAGTGCTATTTTTAGTTAAATACTGTAGAGACTATATAGCCTATTTGCTGCTTACATGCAACCTCCACGAATCAGTTAAAAGTTATTGGCATGAAATACGAGACATACATTAACTTAGTTGAAGATTAGAAGAGATTTGGCTGATAAGCCAAATGAAAAAGATGTAGAATACGTAGAATGCTTTCTAGGAATAATTTTTTAACATACATGGTTTAATTGATTCCGCCAGGTACCTTGAAAGCTCGTAGAGAGCTTCACAGTAGTCACCTTTAGTTCAAACCATAACCTTTAGATGAAACCATAAACCACAGACTTTTCAATAAGGGTTCTAAGAAAAAACAGAAACGTCACGTTATTTTGGAAGACGGTTCTCGGAAACATTTCACCGACAGCCGCTCATAGGACTTATGAGTTGCTGATAATTCGAGGAAAAAGTAATGTCACCGAAATTATTTCATCGAACTCGACTCGGTTTTGACGATTCAAACTGTATCATAAATATGAGAAAAAATAAACATTCTTATTTTTACCATGTTACGTGACTTATGAAATAATGTTATTTTTGGGGTTTTATTTATTCGTGATTTCGATTGCTCTTTAATTAATTAGCAATGTCTGAAAACGACCTACGGGCTTAGACAAGTGGCATTCACTTTTAAAGCGTTTTGTATGTCTACAACAACTTTCAACGTGACTGACATAAGCTTTTCGATACCTAATGTCAGTATCCCATACCTTTTGGCGCACTCGTGAGTGAGGCTTACTTTCCCGCTAATTTTTTACATCGCACTTTATTCTTTTTATATCTGTTACAATAGGTACCTCAAAAGGAAAAAACGGAATCCTTATGATCACTTTGTTGTCCTTGTCCATCCGTCCGTCTGTCTGACAAAACCCCTTATCTCGGGAACGCGTGGAGGTATCAAGTTGAAATTAAAACCGTAAATTTAAGTCTGCGGTCCTTTGAAGCTATGAAAAAATCTAACTTCTAATGGTGCTCCCACACTGCTGTTATAAAATGTTTACTAACATTACCTAACATGAACCCTTCTTTGATTTCTGAAAACTTTTTTGATTAAATGTATTAAATCACAATGTTAGAAAATGTTTGTAAACATTTTATAACAGCAGTGTGGGAGCACCATAAGTTAACTTTAAAAAAAGATACGGCCGTTTATGCCGCAATATACCTATATTTCGACACTCTCAAGGGAATCAAAATGTATAGGGTACTTCCCGTTGACTTAGAATCATGAAATTTGGCAAAAAGCAAGTTCATGTCGCATAAATATAGGAAAAAATCCGAAAATCGTAAATTTGTAGTAACATACCTACTTTGTACGGAACCCTCGGTGCGCGAGTCCGACTCGCACTTATTTTAATCTGATGTACAGAGGCCAGCACATCAAGCTACCCCAATCTGTCAGATTTTCCCAATTATGAACCTTATTCCTTTGTGCTAAAGTTGAAAATCCATCAAAGAAATTTGACAGATTGAGGTAGGTTGACCTGCTGGCGTCTGTACCTATATTATAATATGTGCCTTATAGTCTGTGCTAAAATTTTTTTTTTTTTTACTTTCCATCATCCATATCGCTGTTAGAATGTCACTTTGTCCAGGCCCTCTGCTTTCTTCTCAAGTCCGTATTAATATCTATCTAACTCCCCCTTTCCATCACACACCATAACTTATCATTCACCGCTAAACGATGATGTCTAGAACAGTAAGTCAAGTCTAATCAACAATGATAAGCCGCTCATGATTAGCGGCTCAGAATGCGCGCCACGTGTTGATAATCAAGAAAGTTGGCCGAAGACGACGTCAGGGAGACGTGACGCCCATTCAGCCAATATGGCACGTGACAGACGGCAAAGAGTAGGGATTTATAGCTGTAGAGGTGATAGTTTCGAGCCACTTCCTACTTTCATTTTAAGTCGTGTAACGTTTAACGTGTAACGTGTAACGTTAAATGCGCAAAACCTGAAAAGAGTTTGTTCATAATTGACTACTGAATCGATTTCAGTAACTTTTGATTAGAAACAATATTTTTGCGTTTGATAGCCCAATTCTTAAGGAAGGGTACTTAAAATCACGCTAGAAAAAAAAATCAGAAACAACGCTGAGCGAAAACGAAGTGCTAGCACGGTCAGGCGATGCGATACTACGGGGTCGTCAGGGGAACTAGAAATTTCACGCGGACGAAGACACGGGCAGAAGCCAGTACATTATTTAGGTACAACTGAAATGTGTAAAACAAGAACACCATGCCTACTTAAACACGCATTGCTTATTAAAGATACTTTTTGATATATTAATACGTTACGTTAATTAGCAACAAAAATTCAACAATAATAAACTACCTTTACTTCAAAGGCTATCCATCTAAATGAAGTCAAAGCATTTATTTCCATTAAACGGTTTTCATGTCATTTTGAACAATAATAACAACTATATATCAATCATAAGATCAGTCATTATTCTAAGTTCAGAAGCCTAATTTTAAAGCTTTTACCTAAATAGCCAACTTCATCAAACATTTTCAAACAAGATGAGAACTTACTAAGAACTGACCTGTCTTCAAAATAAGCGGGCATAATCTATGGTATTACCGAATTACTCAAAGGTCTGCGTTGCATTATAACTTAGAAGTTGACGCGTGCGTACGTAAACCGGGATTTATTAATGTAACCTACTTCTTGAGTCGTCCCGACATCGGGAAGTGTGTAGGATAAACGACCGATCTCTCGATATTGCCAGATTAGTCCTGCCGATGTGTGAGCGTTTATGTTATGGAGAATTTCGTTCAATGCATAGGTACTGATAAGCTTTATCAGTTCACAGTAAATCTGCTGCTGCCGTTGTGATTGCATATTATTTTAACTGATGTTAGCGATTGCCTCCATTTATAGTTCACTTCACGCTCACTTCACCTATGTTATCACAGTGAGATTTTTACAGAATCGATAGGCAGTAAGAGTTAGCTTTAGAGCAAAAACCTCATTCCTCTTCAAATCTGTAAGGTTCTGTCAGTCTATGAAGTTGACTCTGCATTTATACTGGGCTAAATTAAATAGATCCCGTGGGTATTGATATTTAAACATGATAAAATATAATAACCTTATCGGAAGTTATATTTTCGAGTCGTTTGGGGTTGAAACCCTCGGGCCGTGGGGTCCGAACGGCTGGTTGACACTTCCCGTGACCCAAGGGCTGGCTTTTACCTTGGCCAGAGGCTATGCATTGCCATACAACGTGGTGATGCCGCCAGTCTCTTGGGTACATTACCAGTCGACAGCGATGCGGATGAATTTATTTTAGTTTGTATAGTTTTAGAAGTTGGGATTTAATTTTGTTATTTTTATTAATTAAATATGTATTAGTTATTATTTGCTTAGGTACTTATTATTTTAATTATACTTATTAGATTAATATGATATTTTTCCATAGGGTCATCGGCCACAGTTATTGTAGTTATATGAAATAACAGTTTAAAAAGGTCTGTTTTTTTTCTATAGTTAAATTTAAGACAAAATTCTTTCTCAAGTCATACTTCAAATAAAAACACAAACAACGGCCGTTGACCTCCCTAAAAAAATCTAATATTTTTATCTGTTTCAAGGCATAATAAATATACCTACCAATAGGTCTATAATTAATATATCAATAATGACAACTAATATGATAACGAATTTAGAAAAAAACTTAAATAAAATAAACTTTCGAAAAACCCGTAGTAAAAAGTAGTAAAAAGGAAATGAAAAATCCTTCTCCCCATAGGAGAAGGATTTTTCATTTCCTTTTTCACATAATTAGATTTAGATTTGTAGTTCGAGAAGCATTGCATGTTTCTCTTTGCAGGTATAGGTGCCAATAAAATTCCAAGCACACAAGACTTTTCAACTTGCCGTGCATACGGCCACGGAATCAACCGGAACCGGGCGGCTATGTCTGTCGCATACTGCACAACCTATGGACCAAAACAGCACGGGGGGAGGCAGACAGAAGGAAATGATATTACCTACGCCATGCAAGAGATGGCAGTGCAAACTCGACGGCAGTCTGTACACGTTCAGAAAATAAAATAAAAAAGTCGCCCCCTTTTATGTATGGGTTGAGTGTTGATATTATTGGGTATGCTGTTTTGAATTCGACTTCTAACTTTGCCAATGAATTCTAGGGATGGATGATTGTGCCCTCCACTGATATCGTTCTGAACTTTAATCCGTTAAGTTTGAACATAATGGGTGAAAAAAGATCTTAAAAGAGGCCAAGTACGAGTCGTATTCGCACGTGAACGGTTCCGTACCACAAGGCAGAAGACGGCGCAAAAAAACATGTTTTTTGTATAAAGACTTTAATTTTCAACTTTATGTTATTTTCATTTGTTGTTATAGCGGCAATAGAAATACACACTGTGAAAATTTCAACTGTCTACCTGTTAAAGTTTATGACACAGCTCGCTGACAGACAGACGGACGGACAGATAGCGTAGGCCTAGAAATAGGGTTCCGTTAGCACCCTTTGGGTACGGAACCCTAAAAAATATCTACCAACACTACAGAGTTACCCACTTAATTATTTACTTTTATAAAAATCTTTCCAAATGGGTATTCCTCGAAACGCACCAACTTTGAAACGAACCAAAAGTGTACCCCGAAAAAAAAATAAGAATAAAAATATTATATAACTTTATTCCTCAAAATGCATCAACGATCAAACATAGAGAAGAGCATGAAGGATTCGTAATACAAATGATACCGATAGATGTTTCATTTGGTGCGTTTCGAGGAATACCCCTTCCATTTTTATCCATCTTCGTACACATGTAAGGTAGGTAATCGAATTCCTCTCAAAGAATTCGAGTATTCGGGCTACTATCACGTTTACAATCAAATTATAGAATTATTTCGATTAATACTTCTCTTTAAAAGCCTCATATAATCCGCCATCATCTAGCAGTAGCACAGATTATGACAATGATAGTACATATTTTTCTATGAATGTCTGATACAGCAACATTTCCCGCGCTCTGCCCGCACCGCGCCGCCGCCACTGCACCGCCGGTCCGATCGCAATAATGGCGCGAACATTGTCGCAACTGACTCTAAAGATACAGACACGGGTTTGTATCGTAAGGACTGATTGCACACTGAGAGAAAAGATAAATAGCATTAATAAAGATATTTTGTAAAATGATACAATCTATACTAAGAAATCTTAATCCTATGTTAGCAAACTTACTATCTATTTACTTGGCCACAAGGCGGTTGTTCGATATACACACATCAAAAGTGTCTAGGGATCAAGCATTTTTATGCGGATTTCTTGAGATTGAGATGTGGCTTTGTAATAAATTTATGATTTTATAAATTTATATGGATCCTTTTTGGTGCATTTCATAATTTGAATCAGGAACTGTGAATCAAATTCGAGTAAAAGATGAAAATCAGCTGTCAATATTTTCCCTATAAAAACATACAACGCATTGAAGACATTATTAGTGCTACTGTTTCCCTACTACTGATTAAAACCAACGTTATTATGGAGCGGCGACGTCATTTAAGCAGGGAAGAAATGCTCAGAGCCGTGGGAATGATAGAAGCTGGTTCCCGGCAACGTACTGTGGCTTTAGCTCTGAATACAAGTCAGAGTGTTATCAGTCGACTTTGGACACGTTACCGAAGCACTGGTACCGTGGCTGAGCGCCATGGAGGACGGTATCGCTGCACCACACGGAGACAAGACCGATACATTCAAATCTTAACTCGAAGAGCTCCAACAATAACCGCCATGATGTTAGCCGTGAGGCTTCCACCTATAGCAATGCACAATCGTAGGATTCGATATCAATGGGCTCTTGAACACAGAAATTGGGCAGAAGAACAATGGCGTTTCGTGTGCTTTTCTGATGAGTCTCGTTTTGGTATGAGACCGGATACAAGACGTATACGACACTGGAGAACCCCTGGACGCCAACAGCGATTAAAATCCTGCCAGGAAGTCCATCCTTATAGTGGTGGAACCATCATGGTATGGGCGGGTATTTGGATCGGCGGAAGAACTGAGTTGATTTGGATCAGAGGCAACCTCAACGCTCAAATTTATGCTGAGACGATTGTATCAGACGTCATCGTTCCTCTACAAGTGCAAATCGGTCCCTTATTTCAGTTAATGCATGATAATGCACGACCGCACACCGCAAGAGTTGTAAGACAGACTCTCGCCGCAGCTAACATCAATGTCCTGCCCTGGCCTGCTCAGTCGCCAGACTTGAACCCGATTGAGCATGCATGGGATATGCTACAGAGAAGAGCTCTGCCGAATATGGAGGGTATCCAGTCGCAAGAAGACCTTTTTTTGTTGTTGCAACGAACATGGGCGGCCATTCCACAGCGTGATTTGGATGAACTCATTTTGAGTATGCCAAACCGATGTTCTTGTGTTGTTAGTGTTCGCGGTAGAAACACGGATTATTAATTGTTTAAGTTACCCAATAAAATTTTAGAGAAAACTGTTATTTCAGTCTTTTTTTCGAACTTTTGTGTTAGTGGTTCAAATGTCAAAAATCCCTTTATTAGGAAAATGGCAAATTTCTTTATTAATGCAAAGGTGACTTGGTTTATCGTTACTGTGACAAACGAAAACACTTTATTTGATGAATCCTTAAAGAAAATTTTAATTAATATCAATCAGGAGAAAAGTTATTGCAAAAATATATGTTGATCCCTAGACACTTTTGATGCGTGTACATCGTCGAACAACATCGCCTAGTAATGGAGACTCGCACCTCCCCGCTATGGTCTTCAGGATGGAGTTGGAGCTCTCCCGCACTCTGCAGAGCAAAGAGGCAGATTTCTGTCTGACGATGGCGTGGAAGCCATCGACGTGTGCTTGTGCAAACATACTTGATGCACTGCAGAAACGGGGCAGCCCCATCAAGATCCTGAACCCGTTATTATATTGGACCCGTAGGGCGCTGATAGGCCGCTGAGTATAGTAATACAAATGAAGATTATTTTTATATAAAAAAGACTACGTACCTAAGTATCGTTGTCCACACAAGACTACTTACAATGAACGGCCAAAATCTAAGAATACTGCTAACCTATATTTAATAACTAGCAATAATAATGATTCACTTTCTAATGTGATAAACAATACCGTGACGTTCACCACGTCCAAATAAACTGAAACATTTCTTAAAAAAAAAACTAAATGTAAATATTTTATTTCACATATACTTATGAAATGTCAGAAGCTAAGTACACGGTTCCAATTGGCGGTTCCTATTGAGAAGCACCCCTAAGAAACTCCACGAAACTACAACTCCTCACTTTTGAAAATAATTGGCTTTTTCTTTTTTTTTTTCAACTTACAGTGTTATTAGCTATGGGAGGACAGTGTAGGCCTGTCAACAAGTACCATGTACCAACGTAAAAAATGGTCTACAAATCTACAGTCTATAAAGTTTAACATTCTCACAAAGACAAAAACCCCAAGTGAATCTCAGTCCTTATCCCCCAGCAAAGAAATCACTACATTTGTAGAAAGCTAGACAATAAGCGGGGAGTAGAAAAAGATGGCTCCGATAAACAGGTACCGGTCACTGGAAATACACTCCAAGGCGGAAACTATTGGTTCTTAAGTGTACAATGTTTCTAGAGGAGAAAATATTTTTTAATCCTTTTCTTTCAAACAGGACAATAGGGTCTGAGTATTAAATGTTTGAGCGTGGTTCTAGACTTTTTCTGGAGACTCGCGTTGTCTATGGAGTGGTTTTTTTGTTTGTGCAGTGTTGTGTTTATACCGGTGGAAACAAGACGTGACAATTTTAGGGTTAGAATTTAGATGTTTTTTTTTTTAACATTTCAATATTTGTTCCGTGTGGGAATCGAACCCGCGACACGCAGCGCAACAGTCAGTAGCTTAACAACTGCGCCAACCGTTCCATCAAATTCTGTATGACACAGGGATGTGGTATACTCACATCACTGTGTAATACATATCTATCACCAACCGACAAGGTCTTGTGACCTCTAAGTTTGTTTCGGCCTTTCTTCTCAGAGTAGTCAGATAAAAAACGCCGACCTCATCTAGTTTTTTAAATCTGATTGACGTGTAAAAGTGTTTGTATAACTATAAACCTACATAAAGAAAAAAAAATCATTTATCTAATAAAATAAAGAGAGATAGGAAAGGATATACATAGATGGATAATAATCCCCTGAACGAGTTTGGCCACGGTGGCCAATCTCAACGAAGTTTAGCCAGGTTCACAGGAGATATTATAGTGCACAAGTGTGTACGTAAACATGGGTACTCTCTCTGTTCCTTTACTCTCATAGTCCGATGGGACGGCAATCCGACACTATCGGGGAGTGATCAGGCGCAGGACCAATTGCTTTACGTGCTGTCCGAGGCACGGGGGTATCACACCATCAACTTCCAAACTCCGGCCTGTTACTGAGAATATAGATGGATATATATAAGACAGGACAGGATAGGATGGTGAATTGGTGGTATAGTCCTGGTATGCTTTCATAATAATCTTTTATGGCACTCACTAAATCAATGGTTTGGATAGAAAGACAAAGAATTCTGAGATGACGGCTGATTGTGATGTACAGACGTCAGCGCATCAAACTACTACAATCTGTGAAATTTCTTTAATAGATTTTCAACTTTATCGCCAAAGCATAAGATTCAAAGTTGATTGGGAAAATTTGACAGTTTCGGGTAGCTTGATGTGCTGGCGTCTGTACACTGAAAGAAATAAGCAGTAAATAAAAATGAAAAAACGTTGATCTGAACTGCTCTAATAATAAAATCATTATTTATTTTCAAGTTACAAAGACCCATAGCTAAATACCTTAACTTAAGTATACATAATAATAAACAAACAGCAAACAGTTCCCTATGAGCCTAAGTCAAAACAGTATTTTTTACTGATCCGAAAACAATTAAAGCTTCCGACAAAATGTTACCGTCATGACAGTAAACTTTAACGTTTTTTTTCAGTAAATGGTATATTCAATCATTAAACGTTACTGTTTTGTCTTTTATTGTTTTACAAATATTTCTTCTTACTGTATACATTCAGTAACTCTTAATGAAGTTGCTTTAATGTGGTGTATTGAGAAATTATTTTTTTCACAGTACATTACGGAAGAATAAATACGTAATGAAAAGTGCAGCAAAATAAGAATAATAACGTTATTATGGTGGCACAATCTTTTCTCAAAGCCAATTTTAAATTTTCATATCAATATCTCCTGTCAACCAACAGTATGTAAATTCATCCACAGCAAATAACGGTTAGGAAGCGACAGAATATAAATTATGAGGAACAGAACAGCTCAAAAGGTTTTATAATAACCCTGTGCCCCGTGGTGCTTTAGAACAAAATTTGTATTTTCGCTAATAAAAAAGTTTCAGGAATGTTTTTTCATTGGAAGCTAAGAGAGGTCGGAACGAAGCGACAGTAGACGCCACTTAACTCGGCCATCCCTTTGAGGGATGAGTTTTAGACGAATTCGAGGATTTTCTAACAGAAAAAGTTTTTAGTCTGGCTATGTAGCCAACTGCTATTTGATCAGCTGTATTACTGTAGAAATATCTGTACGCCAATTCTGCTAATTTAAAACGTTCAAAATCTAGTCGCAGTCTCATCTCGGCGACAAACAAATGTAAAAAAGTTGTCAAAATATAGAGAAATTAGAAGTATTTTTGACAGATTGAGACTGAGATCAGACTGTGAACGTTCTTAAAAATTACGAGAATTGCCCCTCTGATGTTTGCATGCCTATACAAAGTCTAAAACAGAACAAGATCTAGCGGGGTATCCAATGGGGGAGGGGGGTGGATGGAGGGCTCAGTTGATCAGACCTGAATAAATCAACAGAGCAGTAGTGACCGCAACTTACAAGTTGTAGGTCGTAGGTTCGAACCCAGTCAGGCGCTTTACTTTGTGTAAATTATTTCATCACCACTGCTCTCAAAACGGTTAAGGTAAACATAGTGAGGGAACCGGCATGTCCTAGAACCAAAAATTCGAAGACGTGACATCTACCAACCCGCACTGAGCCTGCGTGGGGGATTACGGCCCACTCTTTCTCAACGAGAGGAGGCCTGGGTCCCAGCAGTAGGAACCTTATAGGCTGATTATAATGTGGATAACAAACAAACCATAGCACACCTGATGGTCACTGGTCTGTTCACGTGCATGGATATTTGCAACACCAAATCTAGAGACAAGGCTGAAATGTCTCATGGGCCAGTTTCTACACTTCAGGAATAAAAAATATCCGATTAAAGGTAACTTGGCGGTCCACCAGAACGTGATGCTTCATGAAACTCCACACCATCATCGATACCAACATCATAATTATGATCAGTTTAAACAAAGCGAACGGAGCGTAGAAACTCTAAAACTAAAGTGGACAGATTCCTCAAGACCCGGAGTTCTGTAATTAATCACATTTTTTCCTTCTCCCTTAATTTATTGTCGTTGTTGTGGCCGTCTTAAAATACTTTCCAAGTCTTTAAAACTTTCTAGAGACCCGAATTACATGTTTTTTTTTTTCCAAAAAATAACGAATTTACTCTCGAGTTTTATTTTAGGAAGGGATCAAAATTGGTTTATGTAAAAGTTGAGTAAAAGTTAGGGAGGCTTACTGTATTTCGGGCTAATGGACAAGTGTAGGTAGGTATCTCTGTGTCTTGTTTTAGACTAGACAAGTACTGGATAAGAGTATTCTGGTAAATTCGAAGGAAAAGCAAACCTAGAGCATTGATGTGTTAAGTGTGCTTACTAGCTCATTCGTGCGATTTCTATTTGTCTGGCGTATATATCCAACTCAATTATTTCCAAGAAAATTCCACTTACCTATTACCTAAAATCTTTACCTAAGAAAACCTCACATAAAAGCTTGCTTACCCATTTATCAAATACATCTGACGTTACTTTTACCACGCCGGTGTAAAATAACAAAGCCCGAACGACACACGCCTGTGTGGTGCAAAAACCAGCGCTACATCCAGCCATATTAGTTTAACAGAGGAACGGCTTGTAACCGAAGAGCGCTCGAGATAAGCGGCCAAAGCGCTTCTTTGTACATCGCTGTTAATATTGGTGTGAAATATTGGGTGTACTTGGAGTTGAATCGAATGGGGTTAAAAAGTGTTTTGTGGGATTTTTTGGTGTTTTACATTCAATTATTTAAGTAAACAAGGTTTGGAAAAATCAAATAAGGCGGAACGAGTTGGATAGGTTCCGATAAAACTCAAAGGAGGACGTGCGGGCTCGCGAAAGATGGAAAAAGTGGAGGGAGGGTTTTGCCCAGGAGTGGGACAGCCTAGGATAGTAAAAATTAACCATAGAAGTGATCACAGTGATACAACATGGCTTAAATAAGTACCTACTAGGCTACTAGGAAAATAGTAACCACTCTTGAATTACACATTCAAATGAAACCATGTAATCAGTTTATTTTTTTGTTTTTTTATTGCTGAATGGGCCCGCTCTTTACCTTGATCACGCCTTATGGAAAGTGATGGATGAGGTCTATGATGAAACAAGCGTGCCCAGAAGATGCCCAAGACACTGGAACTCCAACGCATCGACGAAACACAGCTGGCTGCTTGACGCCGGTGGGACGGTGGTCACAAACCAGGCGGGCGTTAGCCCTACCACCACAAGGGAAGAATTGGCCAGTCAAATAAGGTGTTGGGTGTGACTGTCCAGGAAGCGCCGAGCGCTCGGTTCAGTTGAGTATCTGGCTGGCAAACTGCGCTACACGAGGAGGCTTTTTCATGCATCCCAGCTTTACAGAGAACCATATTTACCAAGAATTATTCTGAACAGAGAGCCGTGGTGGCCCATTGGTGACAGCGGTGACTTAAGTACGTGTCGTAGGTCGTGGGTCCGAACCCAGGCAGTCACATTGAAGGAAAACATAGTGAGGAAACCGGCATGTCCTTATAACCAAAGATTCGAAGACATATGTCTACCAGCCCGCACTGGACCCGCGTGGCGGATTATGGTCCACTACCTCTCAAAGAGAAGTCCCAGCGGTGAGAAAATTATAGGCTGGTTAAGTTATGCTATTAAATAGGTACTTCTGAAATCATTGAATGGAATGAATAACTGAATTAAGGAATGATTTTAATCTTTTCCCCTAACAACAGCCTTAATAGCACCTAATTAGCGCCATACAAAGAAACAGCAAAAGCATATCTGTAATCCAATTATAGGCAATTAAGATCTCGATTCAGTTTCTCATTTGAAACGGCAGCGGTTTCAATCAGGCTCGGTAATTAGCGGCTCCCGTTAATTAGGGCTCATTTAGACTGATTGCTTCAAATTGAAGGCGATCTTAGCGACGCATTGAAATTTTACGTTAAGCTGTATCTCGCGAGTTGATTGATTAGGGGACTTAGGTACCTACTTTTCTATAAAGGAATATTTGGAAGTGTTATTGTAGGTTAATTGAGGATTATGTTTGATTGGTAGTGTTAATATTTCCTCGTTGGTCTGTTGGTCGCAAGAGCTAGTGCTGAGCGTGCAGCTAATATGTTTGATTTTCAGGTTGGGAAAGTAATATTGAGCTTTTTTCAGGAATTACTCAGTAAAAGCCTGGAGTTTGGATTTGTTCCCTGTTGATGGTAATAGGCTCGCCCCTATTTCATAGGACTTAAATATAACTGTTATAAAGTATATTTAGTAGTAGTTTATAGGTATATAGTTTTAGGATGCATGAAGAAGCCTCCTCGTGTAGCGCAGTTTGTTCCGCCAGTTACTCAACTGAACCGAGCGCTCTCAGCGCATCCTGGACAGTCACACCCAACACCTTATTTGACTGGCCAATTCTTCCCTTGCGGTGGTAGGGAAACGCCCGCCTGGTTTGCGACCAACCTCCCACTGGAGTCCGGCGTCAAGCAGCCCGCTGTGTTTCGTCGATGCGTGGGAGTTCCAGTGCCTTAGGCATCTTCTGGGCATGCTCGAGGTCAATTTCAGCAATAAAAAAAAATGTATACACCTCTATCTAATCCTCCGGGGTTTACAAGCGTGATGCTATGTTATGTTAAATATTTATATTCTATTGGAGAAAAAGTTCAGTCTAAAACAATACTCGATAAACGGCACTGTTTTTTCTACAGATTGTATCGCTATAAGTTAATTTGTGACAATACTGTCTGAACTTCTCCTTTTTTCCTACTACAGGAAATTATTACTAGTGCCCAGTACCTAATAATAATAGCTAAGGAACAGGTCGTTTACAATCACGGCGTTTGAACTGACTCAATGAACGTGATCTGAATTCCATCCTTCAATATTATCGATCCTTTAAATTATCACGATAAGCTCCTGATAAAAAGTTAATAGCAAAAGTGCACTGAGAAAAATTACTGCTTAGACTTTTTTTTAAAGGAAAGTAATATTACTTTTCTGTTGGAGAGTTGAACATGGCTCTGACATTTCCTTTTCATTTTTCAATTCTACGAACTGATATATCTAAAAAAAAACATGTTGGCATACTTCAAAGCGATATTAATTCTAAATGAATAAATCGTTTGAAGCCACATGTGGGTCCCTGAAGTACCTAATAAGTGCAGGGCCGTCTTTACCCGGGGGTGCAAGGGGTGCGTGGCACCCCAGCGCAGGGTCTTGGGAGGCGCTAGCCGCTCGCCTTATAGGTACCTACTCAAACCATGCGTGATGCGTAATCAAAATCAGTTTAACAACTACTTAACAAATATTCATTATTCATTTGCTGACTTGCAATGTGCAAGCCAATTTAGATCTTAATAATACAATAATTAAATTTATATTCCAACAAACACACGCGGCAAATTCAAAGAGAGCTTGCGGCTACAAGTGAGTGCGCGCGCGCCCTTTGACACGCGACGCCAGCCTTTTGACATATTACCGCCCGCTTGAAGGTAGGTATCTAGTTACCAATTTGATACAAATTGTGTCAACAAAAGTTTCAGTCTACAACTACCATTAAAATTGCGACAGCCCGACTAAAGTACCTAAGTGACCATAGGTATCGTTTGGCATCCTACTTATTTTGTAATGAAAAAAGTTATTGTAATTTATTTTTACGTGTAATGAAATGCTAATTGTGTGCAAGGCACGGAGTACAGAAAAGAGGTGCAAGGAGTGTAAAATTGTTGTTTTTTGGAAATTGATTTTACGTTTTCAAGGTAGGTAAGACAAGTTTTTTTTTTCAATTTAAAAATTTTGAGGATGAAGCGCCAGGGAAGCCCGCGAAACAATTACTATTAAATGAAATATCAATCAATAGGAGTATATGAATTTAGAGGGTTCTATTGATGATTATAATTCTTTAAATATATACGAGTACTTGTTACGCTCGCGAATCATAGGTATTTTGTTCAACATTATCCTGACACTAACCTGAAAATTGCATAAAACGTAAGAAAATTTGAATTTCGCGTGCTACCTAACGCATGGGGGATGTGCTAGGTTTATTTTCTTTAAGTGATGCGGTAAAAATGCACTGTAGAAAGTAAGTACTTAATAAGTTTTTAACAAAAATCATGTCCTGTCGCAAAAAATCTTTACCAGAATAAAAAAAAAATACCTGTCTATATAAAAATACCTATAAAAAAATAGCCACGAAAACCCCGATGGGCAATTGCTGACAAGTGAAAACTTAAAACTATGAAGTGACAGTGGGTTTTTAACGCGCCTAAAAAATATTTACTTTAAAAAGCCCGTTATAAAATATAGAATCTAGGATGCAGGAGCGAGCGAAGCAAACTTGGGATATTGGGCACCCCGCTCGTACCTAGGGTTTGGAAGACTTAGATTATGGCCAGATTACAAAACCTAAACTGCTTTAAAACATGTTTAAGCTTTTCTTCATAATTCGATAAAGTAAGTTCTTTTTCTATATGATGGTTAATAGCAAACAGAGACTATTCAAGGTGGGGTGCTAAAATTTTTAGGCTCGCTTCGCTCGCTCTTGCGATTTACATTCTGTAGATTCTTGAGCTTTTCTTTATAATTCGACAAAACAATTAATTTCTAGTCCTTTTGGAATGATCGAAAGAAAATCGTACCTGAGTGTGCAAAATTTTCAAGCTCGCTACGCTCGCTCTTACTCTACATTCTGCTAGTTGCTTTTTGGGCTTGCCTGCATAAGTAGACAATGTAAATCCTATTTCTGTTTGAAAATATAAAACAAAACCTGACCAAACCGAGACGGGTTGTTAAAAATTTCGAGCTCGCTCCGCTCGCTCTCCCCACCCTACATACTTTACCGTTCTGTTACATACAACCAATTTGGCAGTATTAAAATAATAACATACGCCACACAGCCCTTACGCCGTACAGCCCTTACATGTAAGGGCTACGTCCCTTGAATAACATAATTAATGTGTAGCTGGAGATGTACAGACGCAACAAACTTAATTTTTTTCCAATTAACCATGAACCTTATGCTATAGTGATAAAGTTGAAAATCTTTTAAAGAAATTTGACAGATTCTAGCAGCTTAATATGCTGGCGTCAGTCATCGGATGCACGATTTTCTGAAGATATCGCGAATGACCCTGCTCTCTGGCCACAAATATTACTTGATTATTTATAACAGAAAATGGACCATTTCAGATTTAAATATCTGCATATATCCTGGTGATAGCCCGGTGGTCAAAATAGTCATTCAAGGTTTACATTAATTCGCATAAAGCTGAAAATTGGTATGAAGGTTGGGAACACCATTAAAAATAAATTTTCAAATGTCCCCATCGATCCGAAGGGTTCAAAAATTTTTATTCAAGGTCAAATATTTCAAAAATCGGTTTTTTGCATTTTTCAACTAAACGGTAAGTTTTATCATAAAAACAGGTCGAACAAAATTGTTTATCATACAATTATCTACAAAAATTGTTCTTACACTTTTTTTCATAAGAATCACTATTTCGGAGATATAGCGATGCAAAAAGTTGAAAAAGTTGTTTTTCTTAACCCTCATTATGTTTTTTTAAATTTTCTGCTAATATTACGTGGGATTACGCAACGCTTCTAACGATACTATATACATTGATATTTAGTAAAGCCGTTTAGAAGTTATGGTGGAATAAAGAAACATACACAAACCCTGAAAACATAACACTCTTTTTTTGGGCAGACGTGAAAAACAAAAATGTTGTTTTTTTTGTTGGCAAGGGGGCGCAGGCTGATTTTCGCACCCCGGCGCCCGATATGGTTAAGACGGCCCTGAATAAGTGGAAGCTGCTCGTTTACAATCACGGCGTTTGATCTCAGTTCACGAACGTGAGCCGAATGCCCATTCTTCAAAATATCGATCCTTTATCATTTTTAAGGAGCTCCCGCTGAAAAGTTTCAGGGTGAATTTATTGATTGGCGGTGTGGTGAAAAATAATTTTAAACTCACTGGTGGCGGTTGCAAACTCTAATTTTAGACAGAGTTTAACTATAATTTTAAATGATCAGTAAATAATACCTGGAAAATCTCAAATCCGGATAAAAATGGGTCGTATTTTTTTGTTATCTTTTTCTATCTACCTGCATATAAAAAAACCTGTATTTCGAATATTTAAACTGCACACCAACGCATTCTATTTCCAAAAACAAAAAAGTAAAACATTCCAAAAGTAAATATAGCTAAAAACGTTCGAGTTTCGAACGGAGAACGGAAGTGAGGAGTGGCGGTGTTTCCGTTGTGTGACGTCACCGGCCAGATGTGGCGGCCGCTTCCGGCCGGTCATGGCCGTACCGCCATATTTGATGCAGTATGGCCGTTGATATATTTAATTGTATTTTTTATATCTTCTTTATTATTGTGTTATACATGGGTCAGAGATATTTATTTTGCCGCCCAAGTAGAGCCTTTGACGCTTAGTACCTAACCATTTTTAACCACTTCAAAAAGGAGGAAGTTCGCAATTCGACTGTAAGTATATTGATTGTTTTGTGTATGTTTATTACACGATATCTTCGTGTAAGTATATTGACTGTTTTGTGTATGTTTATTACACGATATCTTCGTGTAATATACATACACAAAACAATCAATATACTTACAGTCGAATTGCGAACTTCCTCCTTTTTGAAGCGGTAAAATGGCAACTGTAAATCGATTTCAAAAACGTATTTTTTTTTTTAATAGATAGGTATGCCTCAGGGGTGGTCCCATAAAATTTTTATTAACTTTGCTTGGGTAGTTTTTGAGTTAGCTTCAATACCTAATACGTATTTTTGCCACTTAGTTTATATTGATGATGTTATAATGACTTCCTGTCACTGATATTTACATAGCAAGCAGCTTTTAAGTGAACACAAATACAACTTAAAAGTGAAAAATAAAAACATTTTTAAAAAAACACTAGAAAGTGAGAAATAGCTTTAATTTCGGAAGTCAAACAACGAAAGGGTGGCAAACAACGAAAATGCGATCCCAACGACACCGACTTCCGAAATTAAAGTTATTTTTCACTTTGTAGTGTCTTTTTTGGAAATCGGTTGGTTTTTTTTTTCGTAAAAAAGTTTTTGCTTTTAGGAGGGGAGAACCCCTTTGTTATCGTGCCCTTTAATAACAAGGTGGTTACCTACTGATCGTTATATAATAAAGCAGAGTAGCCAGACTCCCCACACCTTCTTTCGCCTGCTTCTAAAAACGCTATCCAACCAATAACCATTTCTGACCATACATATAATGACCTACCCCTACCAAAATATGACCTTATCACCAAACTCAATCATGCATTTCAAATGAACCAATTTACAAAACAAACTTCCTCGTTAAAGTCCAGCAAAACGGAAACCTCATTCCCAAAAATAATTAACCTTAAATATTATAATTACAAACATTCGCGAACGCGAATAACTTATCTAGTAAAATTAATGCGACTATAAACTTTATTGTCAACACCATAATAATCATTTTTGACTTGTAAATGAGTCCGTTAATCTGATTAATTCGGCCGTTATGATCCCTAATTGTTTATATTAATGTAAACAGAAATATATTGTCCTCATTCACCAACTCTTTATCTTTTAACAGATGGATTTCGATTATCGGTTTGAGATTGCAGCAGCTTGGGGGGAGACAGATATTAAGATGATATAACGGTAGTTTCTAAAGGATTTTAATGGATGATGCTGTGCTGTGAATATTAAGATTTGATGTGGCTTATAAAAGACAATAGCCAGATTCATAAATTAATAAAACTCAGATACGACAGACAGTAAATATTTCCTTTCTATGTAACCATTTTTAAAAACTAGCGTTTAGAGTAACCAGAGTCATCGTAATTTGATAACTGAACTGTTTGTTTTCTATTAATTAAATATCCATCAGTTTCTTACTAAACTTCAAATATTTCCGACGAACTTGGTTATTTAACTCCTTCGGTGACCATAAATCACTATTCAAAATGTAGTATATGTGTCACAGCCAACTAGGTTAATCAGCCTTTTAATTAACTGCCTAGCCCTTTAAATAAACGGCGCCGTACAACTAGCGGCCTGGAGGATATTTGTTTAATACAACATTTAATGCACTGGCTGGCTGATACAAAATGTGAGGAAAACTATGGAAATCATTTTAACAACTGTTATTAAAACATTAAGGAGGTTAATAAAGTCAGTGGAAAAAAAGTTACGGGCAGTCATTTCATTTTTTGACCATTGTTAAATTAAACAGTGAACAGTAATAAAAAGAAAATTGGTCGGTTATTTAATCTTAAAATGTCAGTACAAAAATACTCAAGTAGCATAATATATGAATGGTCAGTAAAGATGTTGGAAAGGGCCGTTAGGTAAATACACACATCAAAAGTGTCTAGGGATCAAGCATTTTTATGCGGATTTCTTGAGATTGAGATGTGGCTTTGTAATAAATTTATGATTTTATAAATTTATATGGATCCTTTTTGGTGCATTTCATAATTTGAATCAGGAACTGTGAATCAAATTCGAGTAAAAGATGAAAATCAGCTGTCAATATTTTCCCTATAAAAACATACAACGCATTGAAGACATTATTAGTGCTACTGTTTCCCTACTACTGATTAAAACCAACGTTATTATGGAGCGGCGACGTCATTTAAGCAGGGAAGAAATGCTCAGAGCCGTGGGAATGATAGAAGCTGGTTCCCGGCAACGTACTGTGGCTTTAGCTCTGAATACAAGTCAGAGTGTTATCAGTCGACTTTGGACACGTTACCGAAGCACTGGTACTGTGGCTGAGCGCCATGGAGGACGGTATCGCTGCACCACACGGAGACAAGACCGATACATTCAAATCTTAACTCGAAGAGCTCCAACAATAACCGCCATGATGTTAGCCGTGAGGCTTCATCACTCTTCAGGGAACTTAATTAGCGACCAAACAGTCAGAAACCGCTTGCATGAAGTGAACCTTCATTCCCGAAGACCGCTACGGGTACCACCTATAGCAATGCACAATCGTAGGATTCGATATCAATGGGCTCTTGAACACAGAAATTGGGCAGAAGAACAATGGCGTTTCGTGTGCTTTTCTGATGAGTCTCGTTTTGGTATGAGACCGGATACAAGACGTATACGACACTGGAGAACCCCTGGACGCCAACAGCGATTAAAATCCTGCCAGGAAGTCCATCCTTATAGTGGTGGAACCATCATGGTATGGGCGGGTATTTGGATCGGCGGAAGAACTGAGTTGATTTGGATCAGAGGCAACCTCAACGCTCAAATTTATGCTGAGACGATTGTATCAGACGTCATCGTTCCTCTACAAGTGCAAATCGGTCCCTTATTTCAGTTAATGCATGATAATGCACGACCGCACACCGCAAGAGTTGTAAGACAGACTCTCGCCGCAGCTAACATCAATGTCCTGCCCTGGCCTGCTCAGTCGCCAGACTTGAACCCGATTGAGCATGCATGGGATATGCTACAGAGAAGAGCTCTGCCGAATATGGAGGGTATCCAGTCGCAAGAAGACCTTTTTTTGTTGTTGCAACGAACATGGGCGGCCATTCCACAGCGTGATTTGGATGAACTCATTTTGAGTATGCCAAACCGATGTTCTTGTGTTGTTAGTGTTCGCGGTAGAAACACGGATTATTAATTGTTTAAGTTACCCAATAAAATTTTAGAGAAAACTGTTATTTCAGTCTTTTTTTCGAACTTTTGTGTTAGTGGTTCAAATGTCAAAAATCCCTTTATTAGGAAAATGGCAAATTTCTTTATTAATGCAAAGGTGACTTGGTTTATCGTTACTGTGACAAACGAAAACACTTTATTTGATGAATCCTTAAAGAAAATTTTAATTAATATCAATCAGGAGAAAAGTTATTGCAAAAATATATGTTGATCCCTAGACACTTTTGATGTGTGTAGTTCAGCAGTTCATAGGTTATGTTGGAACGCGCGACCCAAATTGGTCGCAGTAACTAAACCAGGCCATTCCGACCAAATGGGTTAAGTTAAGTTAGAACTGTAACCAAGCGCGCGCGAGCCGAGCGAGCACAGCGAGCAGTGCCGCAAGAGTGCCCGGCGAGCGCTACTTCCAAGTTAAATCTCTCACCGACTTATTCTAGCATGAAAATGGCTGAAATATTTATTTACTGACGCATTTAAATATTTATTATAAATTCATTGTTATTAAGTTTACATCTCTGTTTTAACTGCCGAACTTGTGCATTTTGTATTTTTTATATTTTTAAAAACATTATACAACTGACGCTTTAAGTCAATCGCCAATTTAAATGTCTGGGCTAGACAAGTAGTTAAATGTTAGCAAACTAACTCATTTGCCTAGCTGTTTGATTGAATGGTTGAATATCATTCAGGCTGGCGTAGTTTAGTTAAAAGGCTAGGCAGTTAACTAAAAGGTTAAACCAGTTGACTGCGACTTAAGGATAAACTGGTGAACAACTCTGCCCCTTTTAATTTAACACCTATATAAAAAGCAAAAAGTAATAAACAGGTAAATAATTCTATAACAACGAGATTTTCCAGTCCCTCCACGTCACACCCAACTTTACCCAGGCCACCATGGAAGTCCATCACTGATCCAGGATCAGATAAGCCTCAGTTATAAATGGCAAAGAAGCGATAATCTTCAAAATTTTAATAATCCTCGAGTTTTAGACGAGTTTGGGAACATCACGGAATGTGTAATTTTTTAAAGGGACACTCCTTTTGAATTTTGATTGGGGGTTAGAATGTTCTTGTATTGATCCTGATAAATTGGGGGTTTTTAAAATTTGTGTATTTTTTTTTATAATATTTGTGATACATACTCTTGCGTGCAAAAAAATTGGCCCACCCCGTGCTCTTCGATTTGAAATAATATAATTCAACAAGTTTTACTAACAGTAACGTAATACATTTTATACTAAAACGTTCTTATGAAAGAATTAAATCTGATTAATTACTTAGTTCAAAACTAATTCATTAGTTTTAAAGATAATCGTGAACTTTGAAAAACATGGGGTTCGAAAAACTACCTCTTTTTTCGAAGTCCATTAAAAAACCAAGTTCAATTTTCATCGAACGAACAGAAATAAACAAAATTGAACTTTGGTCAATTTCATTGACAAAAAATTCGCACACTTTTTCCGAGCAAAAGTGAGTAATGAAGACATTTGAAGAATCGAATCGATCTTGTTGGGTGAACTGCTTTTGTCAAAATATAGTGTATGTGCAAATAAACTGTACCTCACCTACCTTTACACAATATAAAATAATAAATTAGATTCACATTTTTGAGATAACTTCTTTCAAATGGAGAGCACGGGGTGGGCCATTTTTTTTGCTCGCAAGTCTATATACTTTACCACACCAATTACATATAGGTATATACCTCAGACCCAGATGGGTCTGAGGTTTTCTACCTAACAATAATGGTCTGGAAGATTCGATCGATCGAGCTAATCGTAAGTCCTGAAGTAATCGGTCGGAACTCATAATTGTATGGCGATAGGAAATTAGTTTAAGTTTGTAATTAGACCAGTCTGTCGTCGACCTACATGTTTCATTGACTTTACAAGTTTTCTTATTAACCGAGAAGTTGTTTTACGAATTCCTAGAATAGTCTTCATGTGAATTCAGGAGTTCCAAAGTTGGATTCACCTTCGGATATCAAGTTCAATCAATCCGCCTAGCCTTTTCCCAAATAAGTTGGGGTTGGCTTCCAGTCTCACCGGATGCAGCTGAATATCAGTATTTTACATGAAGCAACTGCCTATCTGACCTCCACAATCCAATTACTGGGCAATATGATACCCCTTGGTAAGACTTATTGGCAGACTTTTGGGCTAGTGGCGACCCGTAACGACTGCCAAAGATCCACGAATGACAGCCGGGACCAACGGCTTAGCATGCTTTCCGAGGCACGGAGGGGTTTCGGTTTATGGACCAAACGCGGCAAGCGTAGCTTAACCTGATCGATCGACCCATGTGGCTATTATTACTTAGCTACAAACCCCATCAAGGATATCAATGTTATTACCCAATAAAAACTTACATACCATCTAAAAAACTGGTATTCAGACACATCTGTTTTGACGAGAGAATTACCTATTTGGTACCTATTCTTCAAGATATTCAGAAAACCAACCCACATTACTGCACAACAGAAACATAACATAAAATATTTGCCAAAAACCTACATCATCCCTTGAAAAGAGGGCGCAAGTTGTAAAAGAAATCCTTTCACAATTCTCCAAACGTTCGTTACAGCATACCCGGGCTTTGCCCCGCATAACGCGGATTATTTCCTAGCACTGGACATTATAACGCAGAGCCGGAATACTAAGGCAGACTAGATAATCAAAAGACAACATTGGAAGTGTGTTTTTAAATAAATTATTAAGTGTTAGGTTGCTGGGACACTGAGGAACTTATTATTTTAAGCCGTATATGTGCATTTGTAGTACAGAAGCCAGCACGTTATCAAGTTACTACAATCTGTCATGTTTCTTTAATAGATTTTCAACTTTATCGCTATAGCATAAGGTTCAAAGTTGATTGGGAAGATTTGACAGTTTCGGGTAGCTTGATGTGCTGGCGTCTGTACATTACGATACGTGTGACTTAATTAGTGTATTAGGCAAATTTTGTGCCGTATTAATACATTACTTAAGTCGCACTTAAGTATCGTATACCATTTTATAAAGCTCGTGCAACTTAAGGGCCTATACTACCTCAAATGGCTTAGCATGATCCTCCATTATGTCGAAAATACTGCAGCATTAATTTTGAAATAAATATATGGTAAAGTTGAGGATTAATTTTAGGTCTTATGTTAGACGAAAACACGATTCCATAAAATTTCCTCGATAGAAAAAAAATCCAAATTTACCTCCAAACCGAACAATAAACCGCTGGTATTCAAAAAATACTTCAAATTAGATCATTAAACTTTGTATACTCACCGAACTAACTATAAAGCAGGTCTTATGTTATTTACTTTTTTTTAATTACCATTATTTTCACCGTAAAAAGCAAATACCTAAACTATTGGCGCTGCCTGCCGCCTAGCACCGCACTCTGTCTCGCTCTCACTCAGTCCGTGAGCAGTATCGTGCGAGCAAGATAAAGAGTGAATTTTAGCTGAGGTAGTGTAGGCTCTTAAGTGCGGGATTAGGTCGCACAGTGCTATAAATTTTATTTAAAGCTGTAATAGTAGAGCCTTCGTGTTACTGAAATTAGCACGACTTGTCCTAATGGCTGAGCGTTTTTTTTTTTTTTTTTTTTCACTGTGTAGTGTTTTTTTTCAGCATTATATTGATCTCTTCTCAGTTCAAATATTTTGCAGAAATAATTCTTTCAACACCCACTTTCCGTCTTCTTAGGTGCGACACGAAAAAATATATAAAAGGGAAACATTTTTAACTTCAACTTGTCTTTACTAAAATCATAAAAATAAAAAGCTGTTCAATAAAAACGTGTGTGAAAATTTGTTTTATATTATTGTTTTGTTAACCTGTTTGTCAAGTAGAGTCTGTTGTAAACCGACGCTCGCACGGATGTACATACTTACAATTATCGCGGCGGGATTTTTTCGCGCACTGGATTTTCAACGCGCTGCTTAGCGCCGTGGGTTGAAAATACAACAGTGTGATTTTTTGACGCACTGGGATGCGCTATGCTGGATTCGCAATGCTCAGCTCAACACTGAGAGTTGAAAATCCAGAGTGCGATGAAATCCCACCGCCATATTTTTACGTCCGTCCGAACGTGGGTTAAGTGTTTGTCAACCCGTACTGGGCTCAAGTCTGCTATTACAATAGTGTCAGAATAGTCTATCATTGATTTCATAATTGTTGATTTTGACATGTTTGATAATCTACTAATATAATGTCGTCATTATGACTTTCCAATGGTCAACCACTGACACTCCATTGAAAGAAATGGCATAAAATGGTAATTACTGGACAAATTAATAAATGTAATGTTTATTGCTATTTACGAACTTCTTACTACCTACTTCAGATTGCAAACACTAATACGTAATATGTAAAAATATATATGTATATTAAATGAAATTTAGTAGTAGTTTTTCTCAGACCATTGTTCGATCAATGATCGACCATTATGAATTTAGCAGATTACGAACTTTTAGCAAAATGACAATGGGATCGGGTTGGAATGACGAATTTACAAAAATAGCAGACTTGGGCCCATGGGCCCGCGCGTTAGAAATCTAACGGCTGTCGGCTGGAGTCGGCTGTATAGCCGACTACAGCCGACAGCCGGGAAGATTACAGGCAGATAACCTGTTTTGTCGATCCAAAGTTTGTTTGTCAGATAACGCTATTAACGTATAAAAGTTGTTTAAAGAAAAATACTGTGAATGATTAACTGGTGAAATATGGGTATACTAGATGTACACATCTGCCTAACTTCTCGAGAAATACAGGTGTGTTATTGTTACTATGAACGAAAAGAAAGAGAAAAAAATACGTTTATTTGACCAGGGTTAAGTAAGGCACACAAAAACAACAATAAAAACTGAAAAAAAAATAAGTACAACTTTAAATAGTATTTTGTACCTCAAGGCTGAAAAAACCAAACCTCGCTCTCAGTGTACCAGCATCTCAAGGCGCCCCGCTTCGGTCCTTCTCGATATTTTTTATTCACTGTAAGAAGTTCCCCGGTTACCTCAAGGCTTATCTTACATACTGTACAGGCTTAAAGAAATGCTGAAGAAATTCTTTTTATTTGTGGAAAATCTTAATTAGTTTACTATTCTAATATTAGTTTAACACAGTCTTCATGTTTTTTTTTATTTACTACGTCTTATGTTTATATTAATCGGTCCTATATGTATGCTTTGTCGAACACGCTCTTCACCTACTATAAATGATACATATTTCTGCATTTTTTTTATACAGGGTGTCCCTGGAAGTATGGATCAAATCGAATAGGGGCGTGGCCAAGGTCATTTCCAAACTTTTTGATCCTGAGAATGATTGATGATTGAGAATTATTTTACGGTTCAAAAGTTGTGACCAATTTTTTTCAATCGTTTCGCATAGTGGTCAATGAAAAAAAATCGTTAAAAAAACTATCAGGGCTGCCTAAAAAACTTAAATTGACAGTTCCTGGTAGTTTTTTTTTAAATGATTTTGTTCTTTGAGCACTATGTAAAGTGATTGAAAATGACAAAAGTTGGTCATAACTTTTGAACCGTAAAAAAATTCACCAACATTCTCAGGATCAAAAACTTTGGAAATGACTTTGCCCACGCCCCTATTTGATTTGAACCATAATTCCAGGGACATCCTGTATACCTTACATCTGCAGAAATATGCAAATGCACGAGTATATACTAGTCATTACTCTTATTTACTTTTGACAGTATTTTCAATATGAAATGCAAAGTCTGCACAAATAATTTGTACAAGTCTTGATGTGTAAATATTTAATTAGCATAGGATTAGTGTAAAGATTAGTTCAGCTCTCGGTACAATCATAGTATTTAATGTATTGACATTAACTAGAACAATATTGACTACTTAATAATAATCTTTCATAGGTACCTACTACCTCTTTAGTGGCACTCGGGCTTCATTTGACACTTCCTTACCTTTTATTTTTTCCTTATAAGATTTGAAATAAAAATTCTCGGCCTTCACTTTTCACAAATTCTTTAATAGTGCAAACACACCTCAATCAACTGAGCAAATTATGTAATTGACGGCACTTTAATTACGTAACACACTATCGATCACAATCTGAATCATTTTGAACGACATTGATAATCCATTGCTTCATATGTTCGAAAAAATTGTCTGCTCAACAATGTAAATGACGCAATGAAAGTGGTTGGAATTAAAGCTATTCCTATTGTTAGTGTTTTGCGCAATTACTCCGCAGGAAACATTGCAAAAATATCCCAGAAATTGTATATAAAAACAAGATGGCGACGTTAGTTCCAATTTTGGCCACATGATAAAAAATCCTTGTACCTTTGTAGGTACCTTTGTCGTCTTCTGATTCCACTGCCAATAATGCGCCCAAATAGCCTACATATTAATATTTTATTTTCCGAAATGATACAGAATCAATAATGTAACAAAATGATAAAACATTAGTCGCATGGTAGGTATAATATCGCCTGTATCGTTACAAGTTGCGGCGGCAATTCCCTATGTAGGAATTTCATCCACACTTCGTAGTATGGGAGCTAGGGACACAGCAGAATTTATATTCTCTGATGAAAATATCGTGAGAATACCTGAATTTTATAGTTCGTTAAATTAACAACCAACACGCAGAGAGTATCACTTCTGGAATTTTCTGTGAAAGAGAGAAAACTGCTCTGGAGGTTTCCAATTGGCATTATCTACTCTTCTTCTTCGTGTTGATGGCACGAGAATATATTAAATTTTGTTGGGCCAAAACTTCGACACTTCCACTTCCATTTTCTATGTCGGATATAAGAGAATTTTAAATTCACAAGTCTACAAGTAATTTCGTCAATCAATCAGCCTATTGCAGTCCACTGCTGGACTTAGGCCTCTTCCTGGCGTCGCCACAACACCCTGTTTTCCGCCTTCCGCATCCAGTCTGTCCCAGCCACCTTTTTAAGGTCGTCGAAGGCGGTCGCCACTCCAAGACTCGTCTGCTCCACCGGCTATCGGTCCTTCGACAAAATAACTTCGTCAACCATCATCATTTTGACAGCTCAACAAGATTCATTGCGTTATTTACATTGTCGAGCAGACGAATTATCCAAACAAATGAAGCAATGGATAAAAGTGTGTTAGGTACGCAATTTGGGTCCTACTCAATATTATACATATTTATTGCTTTCCACAATGTTTGGTGGTAGAACTAACAACATTGTCCAAATATCAAATAGCATGTTGATCCCCAAAAACACAACAAGCTACCTCCCGGCCTACACATCGCAGTGCACATCGCTCCGGTATTAATATTGCACGAACATTCGCAGGTGGCGCATGCGGCCAAATTGAAAATTGCTCGCATCGGCGCGGCGTTTGCTACTGTCGCAATTATACACGCTCAATCTGTATTCTTGGTAATGAACATATTAACTTTGTGTTGTGTGTTTAGATGAAGAAATTGTCTATTGGAGTCAAAAAACTAGTATAATAAAGGTTATCCAGTGTTTATACACCCTTATAGAGGACTGGGCCCCGATTCTGCTGTTCACAAACTAAACTAAATTTAAGTTCAGTGCATTTTTTTGTTTCTATTTCATTAAGAAAAGGATAGAAGATAAATATTAGTTTAATCCTGTCAAATTAGTCAGCGCCTGACGTAAATTGACGTATTTTTAGTAGCCAATTTTTTAATCACGTCTAAAATTGTCTATGGGTTATCTAATTTGACAGGACTAAACTAATATTATTAAGAAAAAATAAATAATTAATTAATAATAAGTTCTATTAAAATTATTTTTTTTATTTTTATTAATTAGGTATTTATAATTAATTTAATTTGTGAACAACAGAATCGGGGCCATTGTGTTTCTTTTGAATCACGATGTTTTGCCGACCCTAACATTGCAATGTTAGGGTCGGCTTCCAGTCAAATCAGAAAAATATAACCCCTCTTGGAGTTGTGTGACAGTAGTCGCCACCTCTCGGCACTGCACCCAATTTCATGTTACTGTACACAAACTTGCACAGAGCACCATTTAACGTGTACACGGACTCGCAATGTCTGTCAAAATGCTTGCTATGGGCAATACGTGCCGGATTAAAATAGCTTGCAAATTTTTCCGAACATGAACTGGTAGGATTCTAGGAATTTTTTCAAAGATTTTTCAGTTTTTCAGTCAACGCAAAGGATTCTTTTTGTAGTGTGAAATTCTATAATTTATCTGAGGGGCAATTCTCGTAATTTTAAGAACGTTCACAGTCTGATCAATCTGTCAAAAATACCTATAATTTCCCTACATTTTGACAAGTTTTTTGACATTGATTGTCGCTGAGATGAGATTGCGACTAGATTTTGAAGATTTTTTAATTACGGGAATTGGTCTTCTGACCAAGATTATGTTTGGACTTTAAAAGAGACTGTGCGCCCTCTGTGTGACCTCTGAGTTTGTTTCATATACAATAACCGTCGAAAAAGTGTTTGTACAAAACCTACTAAGGTCTGATTTTACCAAAGACAGATATCTTTTATTCGTAGAATAAAATTGACATCTGACAGTTCTAGTATGGAAAAAAAACTTTTTACAAAAAAAACAACCGACTTTCAAAAAAACACTACAAAGTGAAAAATAACTTTAATTTCGGAAGTCGGTTCTTTTATTCACACCGACTTCCGAAATTAAAGTTATTTTTCACTTTGTAGTGTTTTTTTGGAAGTCGGTTGTTTTTTTTGTAAAAAGTTTTTCATTTTTCACTTTTTAGTGGGCCAGTTTGGAACTTATCTAAGTTACAATAGCCTAATGTCATCTGCTCATCACCTTTTACAAAACATTGATTTTCCCGATGTAGGGACGTTAATTGTTTAGTTCTCCTTGTAAAAACCAGGAGAACTGGATCTGATTAAGAAGTCACCATCAGCTCCACTTCACGATACGCATTGTGCTTAGCAATCACATTAAAGTACCTAATCGAATTGCAACCCGTGAAATATTTATTATTGAGTAGTTCCGATAGCCATCTGTGGTCTTCATCATCAGTTCCACTTCTCCGAATGGTGCTTTCTGAGAGCAAATGCACGAGTTACTTTGAAAAATACCCAAATCGCTATGTGAAGTCGGTAAAAAATGACAAAAATTCAAAATGTATTCTCAGGATAAGACTTATTCTAGGTACAAAAGTTTGGTAGAAAAATAAAATCATTTATCAATCTGAATACTTAAATCCCTTTGTTATAAAGAAAACAAAGCCTTGTTTAATTTTTCTTCTTTTTACCTTTTTCTTAGGTAAATCAAAGGATTATAAAATACCCTCCAAACATAAATTGAAAAATAATAAATAATTAAGTAATAATAATTTATTTATTTGTATTAGGTAATTATTTTTTTGTTCCGTCATAGGCCGGAGAATGGCCAGACTTAAGTAGCTGGGCACATTGCTCGCAGAACAGATAGCCGATTGGGCCGAAAGGTTCTGCAGAGGAGACCGCGTACCGGGAGACGTACCGTTGGAAAGTCTCCCACAATGCGGACTGATGACCTTGAGGAGGCCACTGGAATCCGCTGGATGCGAGAAGCACGCAACTGGTCGAAATGGCGGTGCTCGAGGAAGGCCTAGGAGCGGATGTCTTTCGGCTGAAATGATGGCGATAATGATTTTATTTTAAGTTAATCCTAGGAACAACACTACTCTTTCCAGTCAAAACTCGTATTCATAACACTATGATTTTCCTTTTTTTCCTTTTCCTTAGGTATTATTGCTTTTTCTTTAGCTCCCAAAGCTTCAGCTTCCTTCACGGTGTCAGGTAAGGAGTCGTTGGAAATATCTGGAACCAGGAACGTGACCATTCCGGCAATGAGAGACGAGATTCCGAACACAAGTGATGGGAATCCTTCCCAGTACTGCGTCTGAAAATTTATAAAAACTAGTTAAATGACCTATTAGGATGCCTTGATCTACTGTGTGTACTACTAAATAAAACATAGGAACTTGGTAGCGCAGTACCTGAGCTAGTCCCTCAATCAAGTGGTAATTTTGAAGAAACGCCACGAGCAAGAACAACTCAGAATAACTAGATAAACAAAAATAAAGTGGGTGTCTTATTATGAAGATCTCATCAATTCCAAGGATTTACACGGCTCACCGAACAGTCATCTTCTCGAGTGTAGCTTCAACAAATACTTATTTGCTAAATATACTGTCCAGCATTGGCGAAATAATAATCGACAATTATCATTTATCATAAACAATGTCGAACCAAACAGACCTCGTCTTAGTGTGCATACACATGAGTGGCACGTGTCAACCAGAGTCCGATAACCTGCCTCTCGTGTATTTGACTACGGCGGTGCTCACGCACACATACGAGCGCGGCACGTTGTCGACTTCAGCCATAGACTTGTCAACGGCAGCCGTAGACGTGTCGACGCTTGCAGTTTCCTCTGTCGTTGATTCGTGATGCTCTTTCTCAGAGACGTTTCTATAAACGATACTGTACTATCTTGAAAGTAAAAAAGTATTACCAAAAGTGGCGTCTGCGGCGCAACAATGGACCCCACCCTTCCGAGCGACGAGCACAGCGCGTGCATGGAGTTCCTGGTGTACGTGGGGAACAGCTCTGATGTGTACATGTACGTGATGGTGAAGTACAGCGACGCCATTAATTTGCTGATCATGAACATTGTTACTGATAGCCAGGCCATGTCTGAAAAGTTAAAGAAACGTATTTCGCGGCTTTTGGTTCAGGATTGAAAGATTTCTTGACATAGAGGCAGTGTGTTTAATGGGATTTCCTATTGGCAGGAATAACAAACATTCATCCCTTATTTACTCCCTTTAGTGGATGAATTTTCATCAATCCTTTCTTAGTGCTCACTTTTGCTATATACCGAATTTTCGTAAAAATGTAATGCTTCTGTAAAAATCTCACCCAGTGGTTTTAGTGTAAATAGAGTAATTATATGCCCAAGAAGCCTCGATACCTCGCTATCGATTTAGCTCGCTGCCCGATGCCACTTTTAAGTAAAACATGCATTGAGTCTATCAGCATGTATTTGTATTACATGGACGTGACATCGAGGTAGCGAGCTAAATAATTGCGATCGCGAGGCGTCTTTAGCTGCGTGAGGCACGCCGGGTCCTGGGGTGTGTCTATTTGACTGCGTACAGTCGTATCCACCGCCCCAAGATCGGAGAGTTCCATCAATCAGCCAACGCGCGTTATATTGCGTGCCTTTTAGTCTGTGCTAAATAAACGTATTTTATTTCATTCAACAAAAGAATAAAGCAAAATACTTACTTGTAGGCAAAAACGGCTGTCCCACACAAAACACGCCTGCCAATAAGAAGCTAGCGATCAACGGGAACTTTCTTCTATACTTCATCAGTACGTACATCGCTATAAAGCTACCAGGAAGCTCCGTAATCGTGACTAGAGCATAGTTCAAGTACTTGTTCCCTTCCAGTGACACCGATGTTATTGTCATCCCATAGTTCACAAAGGTAGATGTCGTCCACCATATAACACAGACAATAAACCGTTTGAACAAAGCCGTCGATGTAAATGTACTCTTCAATACTTTCCCAAATTCTACATTCTCTTCCTTATCTGTATCGCAAACTAAATTATCTAACACCCTCTGGTCTACCTTGACTTTGTTCTTTTTTGATATTTTGTCTATTATAGCAACTGCTTCATCTTTCTTCCCTTTTATTAGCAGCCATCTTGGACTCTCGTCTATGACGTATATGTAGAAGAAAAAGAGTAAGGCTGGGGCGTAAAGGGCTCTCAGGAAGTTTCTCCAGTCGGGAACCATCCAGGCTACTAGGGCTTTTAAGACGCCCCCGACGCAGTATCCAATGCCGCATATCATGTAGTAAGGTACTCGTTTCGTTGTGGCTATTATTTCTACGTCTGTGAAAAAATTTAATAAATTATTGAGTAGTTTAAGGAGTTGTGGTGTTAAGATTTACTCCGACCTCATCTAGATTTTAAAATGTCATTGACGTGTGAATGTGTGAGCGATCACCTAGCCGCTGTTAGTCCAAGTACAGACGCCAGCACATCAAGCTACTACAATCTGTCAAATTTATTTAATAGGTTTTCAACTTTGTCGCTACAGCATAAGGTTCAAAGTTAATTGGGAAAATTTGACAGTTTGGGGTAGCTTGGTGTGCTGGCATCTGTACATCAAGTAACATCGAACATAAGCCACGAAGGCCTTTTAGAGACACGCCCTTCACTAATGAAGGTCGCTACCAAGAGGAAAGAAAATGTTTTCATAAATCTACTTACAGATGTAAATATAATTTGAAATTTGCTACCTTTGATCAAAAACTTATATTTCATTAAAATTATATTTTTACAGTACTAATTCACGTTTTTGTTAGCCTATACTGTCCCATAACTGAGCATTATATTTGTTTGCAATGCGAAAACGAATTGACTTTTGAAATTATTGTTATTCGTAGATATTTCTCATTTGACTCCAAAATAGCTAATGTCACTTTGAATTAGTTGGCGAAACTTTACAGACAAGTTGGGTAAATATAATGATCTTATCTTAATACCCTAGCATTGAACCTTACCTACCCACCTATCCCTCTCCCCACCCCCTATCTTACCTTACTTTATGAACTCAATATGATAATGTTGAAGATACTCTTGCTAATTTTCGTACCAAAATATACTAGAGTATACTTAATAATACTGTCAGCCTATTATTGCAAAACAAATGCCTCTTTTCGTGAGCATTGATCACCACGTCTTGAGTAAGGCGGCGATTTCAGACTTAAATTAACTACTAGCTTCTGCCCGCGACTTCGTTCGCGTTAAATTTCTTGCTATCCTGACCCACCTCGTCGCATTGCATCGTCTACCCGCGCTATTACTTCGTTTTTTTTTTGTTTTTTGCCCGGCACCTTAGGGTTCTAACCTAACCTGATTTTTTCCTTTTGTAATCTTCCATAAGAATAGGGCTATCTAAAACATTTTTTCAAATCCGAAAGGCTATATAAGGAATATTAGCGAGTCCTTATTATTAGTAAAGATAAGTCCAAGTTTTCTTACTTTATTTTTCCTTCATCGCTGTCAGTAATGTCCCAGATATACTCAAGTATACTTACTCAAAATATAAACTGGTGAGCATATATCCCCGAAGGCTGACTCCAAAAACTCAAGCGCTATGTACAACCAGTATGATGTGACGAAACTCCTGGCAATACCTAGAACTCCACCGAGGACACCCGTCGCCACTATCATTGCCTTTCTGCCTAATCTGAGGAAAAAAAATCACTTGAGAATGTTGGTGGGCACAAAAACCACTATCTGTATTAAAGCAAGAGGGGACTATAAAAAGTCCGATAATAAAACATAATTCATCAGTAAATCCTTTTGGAATTACACCATGTTTCAACTGCAACCAATCTTTTGTGAAACTTAATAATTCGAACAATATTTTGCCACGTTTTTATTTATTAAAACTTTAATCACAAGTAAAACAAAATACTGTACAAAGACGAGCTTTTTTGTGTTATAATTAACCAAAAAATTGGCGAATCGAAAGACTTTAATTAGAATAAATTACCAAATCATAATGAAACGAAATAATAATGTGCTAAAAATAGAAATATCTTTTTTAACGCTCTGACACACACTCAAACATTGTGTGTCATTATTCGCTACTCATCAGTGTTTTCGTTGCATTATTATCTTCAATAGCCATTTTGTAGTAACAATTTACATAGTTAAAACCGCCAATTACCATTTTTGCAGATATTATAATAACATTGTTATGCACGTTTAACTGATGAAATACCTAATTGATATGTTGTACATATTTAAAAGCCAACCAAAAGAATAATACTAAGGTTCAAAGAAAACTTGGAAAAAGTTCGATGGACCATAAAAGTTACTGAATGGATATCAAGAAACCAAAGCAGAAGTAGAGGTCGGCCAAGGATATGATGGGAAGACATATTTTGGGAGAAGGGATGGATGGATGACTTTAGTTAGGGACAGGAATCAGTGGAAGGAAATGGGGGAGGCCTACGCCAAAGGGGCGACTACTGCTTAAAGGCGTGAGCCACAATCAGTCTATGAACTCAGCCTATTGAAGTCCACTGCTGGACATAGGCTGCGTCACAACACCCTGTCCTTCCGCATCCAGTCCGTTCAAGCCGCTTTCTTTAGGTCGTCTGTCCATCTTGCTGGGGGTCGTCCCACACTACGCTTGCCGATACGCGGTCTCAACTCCAGGACTCGTCTGCTTCACCGGCTATCGGTTCTTCGACAAACATGGCCAGCCCACTGCCATTTCAGTTTGCTTACTCTGCAAGCTATGTCGGTACCTAACTCCGGTTCTTTTCCGGACAATTTCATGCCTGATTTTATCATTCGAAGAGAATCCGAGCATAGCTCGCTCTATAGCGCGCTGAGTGACCTTGAATTTGCGTGAGCCAGACTATTATATAATATAATTTATTTATAGAATGTAAAAGTAGTACAAAAAGGTTTTTTTTTTATTTGTTATAACTGTTAAAAAAAAGTATTTGCTACTTTTTGAATGTCAAAGCATAAAACAACAATAGCCTTCGACGTTTTCGAGTTCTGAATCGAATCGAATTTGCTTCGAATGATCGTCATATTGAATCGAATTGACTCTGTCAACTAATTAGCAGCAAATACACATACAATGGCCCCGATTCTGTTGTTCACAAACTAAATTAAATTTAAGTTCAGTGCGTCTTTTTCTTTCTATTACATTACGAAAAGGACAGATGATAAAATATTAGTTTAGTCCTGTCAAATTAGATAATCCATAGACAAGTTAGACGAGATTAAAAAATTGGCTACTAAAATTACGTCAATTTACGTCAGGCACTGACTAATTTGACAGGACTAAACTAATACTTTATCTTCTGTCCTTTTCATAATGAAATAAAAAGAAAAAGATGCACTGAACTTAAATTTAGTTTAGTTTGTGAACAACACAATCGGGGCCGTTATCCAACACTAATTCGAAAACTTATAAAATACAAAATTGCCAGTGTTTTAACTGAGACGAATAAGGTCAAAACGTGCCGTACTCAGAAGACCAATTCTCGTAATTAAAAACATTCAAAATCTAGTCGCAATCTCATCTCAAAATGTAGGGAAATTTGGGGGTATTTTTGACAGATTGAGGCTGAAATCAGACTGTGAACGTTCTTAAAATTACGAAAAATGCCCCTCTGGACTCACATTCCATCTAATTACAGTGTAAAATGACTTACCTATCAGATAATGGTCCCACGAACAGTAGACCAATCATGTACGCTAGGCTGTGGACTGTCCCGACTAAAGTTCTTTTCCAATCATAACAGGCTAACTGAAACTGATGAGAAAAATGTCTATTAGAATGATAGTCCATATGGAATATCCGAGGTACGGCTGAAACCCACATTACCATCCGAAATATAAAATTGAAATGTAAGTAAGCAACATAAGATATAAAGCAACAAACAAACTCTATACAGGGTGAAATTTTAATCACAGTTTTCCTTTTTAGGGGTCATTGTATTCATCATTATGAACAACTTTTACTATGGGACCAAATCTGAAATCGTGAAAAAAATCAGCTGTTCCCTACATTTATGTTCGCATAACTCGTCAAAATGCTATGCTACTCTCAAACTCTACTCGTCAAAATAAAATGCTATGTTAATAGCTGATTTTTTTTTTGGCGATTTCATGTTTGGTCCCATAGTAAAAGTTGTCCATAATGACCCCCAAGAAGAAAACGGTTATAAAAATTTCACCCTGTATATAATTGTAGTTACATACTTCAGCAACAAAACTGTCAGTTTTATCGTACACAAACTCTGTGCACGATGTTCCATTGATGGTTCCGCATGTGTCGTTCGCAAAACTTTGGTCTTTACATCTGAAACAATAATTGCATAATTAAGTTTAAAAAAAAAAGAAAATTGTGGTTACTTCTCTAGTAGGTATCGCTTATTTTTTTTTAATAATAATTTTCTTGTGTAGTTGTGTGTTGTGTGTGTTGTTCCTTTTGTGTTTACGTTTCAACTTTGCGTCATGTTTACCTGTATTTTCTTTCTTTTTACCGACATCAAAAAAAGTAGGTTACTACCAATTTAAAAACAAGGAGGTTATCAATTCGACACGTAAGTATGTAATATTATCGAAACTGCAATATATTCACATATAACAATTTATTAGGGCTTCCAAACAAATATACAAAATGTTATAGATGTATGTATGTATTTATTTATTTAATACTTCAAGCACATAAATGTACAGAGGCGGACTTAATGCCATAGGCATTTTCTACCAGCCAACCTGTGTATGTATGCTTGTCCACGCATTTCTCCGTAAATATTTATCGGATTGTGACTATTTCTTTTTTATTGGCTTACGTTTACTTCAACTTAGGGAACAGTGTATGTTTCATCAAAATCGGCTCAGTAGTTTTCAAGATATGGACTAATACTTGTAAGTGTGACGGCCTGGCTTATTAATACTAGCTTCTGGTGTGGTGACAAAATTCTAGTGCAATATTTACAACAAAATTATTACCTATTTATTACAAACAAATAGGTAGGTATTCCAGTTTTTACTTAAAACTAAAAATTAATAAATAAAAAAGTAATTTAAAAAAATGACTTCAAAAATAAATTAACTCAAAATTATGAAATAACTTCAATTTCGGAAGTCCGTGGCAAAAAACTAAAACTAAAGTACAGATTCCAAGACACCGACTTCCAAAATTAAAGTTATTTAATAATTTTGAGTTAATTTCTTTTTGAAGTCGATTTTTTTTAAACTACTTTATCTTTAAATGTTGTCGGCAACAATATTATGTAACTTTTGTTAAAAAATTTTATGAAACTTTAGAATGTTTCCCGCAACACAAAAACATGTTTCTATAAATGTTGCGCAACTTTATTTCCCAATTAATATATTGCTACATTTGACTTTTTTCAATAAGAGATGCCCTACATAGTAACATCTTAATGGTAACGGTTTTTAAATAGGGCTTGTCATTCAAACAATTGACATGTTTATGATTGAATGTGTCTTTCTAAAGTCTGATTTTTAATTCAAAGGAATGCTGACAGCGGTCATTTTTTGACACTTCAGATATCATAAACCTTTTCTGTCTTGTCCTTTTTCTAAGTTATTTTAATTACTAGAATTTTTCGGATAAAATAACATAAAATATGTAAGCGAATGAGATCAAGTTTACTATATGACAATGTAAACAACAAACAAAACGTAACAGCAAATAAAAACTCAACAATAAATCGCAACAAACACCGTGAGCACATTAGAAGCCGAATAACATGCATGATATGACACATTATAATGATTATTATTTGTCTCGAAGAACGGGCCAAGGAATCCAGGCCCATACCGCCAAATCTGTAGTTACAAGAAGCGAAGATTTTACAATCAAAAAGATTTTCCTAAAAAAGGTTTGTAACCCATGCATTAGTAGTGGTCAGGGATTCCAGTGAAAGAAAAATAATTACCTTACTAATTATTGTATCTTCAATAGTTTGATAGTAAAAAATCTGATTACCATTTTAAAATTATCAGTAAATTTTTAAGTTTTAGTTTTTCTAATTGAAACCATAAAAGAAAGATGTTTTTTTTTTTTAATTTCGCTTAAATGCGTTGCGTTTTTAGTAGGACCGCTTTATTATTGGTAACACTTCGGAAATGTCAGAATTCCTTCGAATTAAAAATCAGACTTTATTCAAAGTTATGTACAGTCACACAAGCAAATTTGTATACGCCTAGTACTAACTAACAAACAACAACTACTAATAAACACTGCTGTGAGTATGCTAAGAAGTCAGTTCTTTTATTACAAACACCAACCCCATATTTTCCATCAGGATTGCTATTGCAGAATTTTCTGGTGCAATAATAACATAATGGCACTTGGGTATTAAATAATAGTTTAACATACATACATATTTACCTAATTTTTTTTCCCAGTAACATACATATAATATCAAAACAATAGGGTGCGGGGCGAAGATAAAGTTTCGAAAATTGTATAACAGAGAATGCTTTTCGGGTCCCAGCCCAGTTGAAGGATGTCAAGAAAAGAAGATTATGCGTCGTCTGTTTCTAACATTGCTTCTAGAATATTCTAGAAGCTGCGCCCTTATTGGGTGAATGGATTGTGGCGGGAGCGGTTCGAAATAGATTCGCGTTCTATAAGTCAATTATTTTACTTATACTCTTAAATATATGCCTTATGCTTACCGTACGTATACCAAATAGCTTGTTTGACTGTAGGTACCTAAGTACGGTCATGGCAAGTGGCACTCCGTAGCTTATGATATTTCTATTAGAAAAAAATTGCTACGCCGTAGTCGGGTAAAAAGGCGTCTCATTTTTACAGTTATTTTTAACACCTGAGTTTGTCAGAATTAAACATGAAATAACGTCCAGAGTTATCAGAATCTCGCACTTGCTATTATTCTAGTGTTACGTTAACATGTATATAAATCCACTTTATCTGAGAATTCTGAGATACACGTGTATAAATGATATAATTTCCCGCATTCGTCTATTAATAGTAGGTTGATAATGTTTAGTTTATTTAAATCAAACATACAAGGGAAAATACAGAAACCAATCCCTTAGTGAAAGGAAATAAATATTCCATTACCATCTAATTGATTTTTATTAGTTCTGTCTACGAACTTCTTTTAGTCTTTGCATAACTCCCAATTGGTCGGGCCAAAGGACCTATTAACTATACCAACTGGTTTTTTCATACATTTCCCTAGATGACGAAGTCCTACTATAATCCTACTTCCTACTATACTTCCTACTAATATTATAAACGCGAAAGTTTGTGAGGATGAATGGATGGATGTTTGTTACTCTTTCACGCAAAAACTACTGAACGGATTTTGATGAAACTTTACAGTAATATAGTTTATACATCAGAATAACACATAGGATACTTTTTATCCCGATATTTTTACGGGATCAAAACTTACGCGGGTGAAACCGCGGGACGCAGCTAGTAATATTATAAACGCGAAAGTTTGTGAGGATGAATGGATGGATGTTTGTTACTCTTTCACGCAAAAACTACTGAAGGGATTTTGATGAAACTTTACAGTAATATAGTTTATACATCAGAATAATACATAGGATACTTTTTATCCCAATATCCCCACGGGATCAAAACTTACGCGAGTGAAACGCGCGTCATCGGCAAGCAGAAGCGCGGCGCGGCGACGCCACGGCTCGGCCCGATGACCACTCGCTTCCACGGACTCCACCGCGACGGACGATACTCCTCTCTGCCTAACTTATTGTTTGTCCGGGAAAGTTAATTATGTTAGCAAGACGGGATCAAGCCATTGCCCCTAAAAATACAGTCCACTCTTTCATTGCTCCCCGCTCAAACATTGATCCGGCTCGAAGGATCACGCTGCCTGCGCGTGCAGGCCGCGCGCATGATGTTGTGTTGGGTTCGATTCCCAACAAAAGTCTCACTTATGGACAAAGACAACTTGGCATCCTGCGAAGGAATGAGCTCCGCATCCTAATTTCGTAGTCATAGTCATAGTCATTTATTCAATAACAAGAAGCTTGTATCTGAATTACATAATTAATTTATAAACATACTTATTTATACTTACTTATTCATACTTATTTAATTTATTAACATACTTTCAAACACAACCTGAATAATTTTCCAATCTATTGCTTCATATGTTTGAAAAAATTGTCCGCTCAACAATGTAAATAACGCAATTAATGCTGTTGAACTGTCAAAATTAAAGCCATTGCTACTGTTAGTGTGTTACGCAATTACCCCGCTGATCACTTTCACCATGCTTAGGTATCTCACTGGTGCGCTGACAATTTTAGAACATCCCAAGTAATATCTGCCTAGCCGTTTCCCCAGTCTAATCAGATGCAGCTGAATACCAGTATTTTATTTGGAGTGACTGCCTTTTCGCGCCACTCATAGAGGCGCGCGAGGACTATCGCCTCCAGATCCCATGGTGGCAGTCCGGCAAGAAGGCTTGCCGCCTCGCCCGAGACCATTCGGTACCCCCGGATCAGCCTTACGGTTACCACCTTTTGGGGCGCGATCAGATAGTGAGCGGCTCGCCACCGCAGTGAACGCGCACACACCGGAGCCCCATATAGGGCCATGGGTCGCAAAACCCCCGCGTAAAGCCTGCATCAGGAGGCGTTTGGACCCTTCAGGTTGGGCAAGAGCCGCTTGACGGCGGCCCCGGCCCGTTCCAGTTTGGGGGCCAAACATCGGAAGTGTTCGACGTAGTTCCACTGGCTGTCGAGGACGAGACCCAGGTATTTCATCGTTGCCTCGACGCCGATGTGAACCCCTCCTACCGTTAGTTGGGATCCCGAAGGTGCACAACACAGTTGCTGAGTTACACGAAACCCCTTGACAATACTGGTAATCAGATTTCCCAGTAACCTAGAGCATTCAAGTTACAATTACGTCAGTAGATTCCTCTGTAGGTGTATTGTTTTCAAACACAAAAGATCGTGCGTAATAGGAAGTGTGAGTACTCTTAAGACTGGAAAACCATGAAACACCTAATTCAGACACGCTATATCTTCCAAAAAATAACAAAACAAAATCGGCTATTTAACTAAACACGATTGAATTGAGTTTCCGATGCCAACCCGCGGGTTCAGAACCGATCACTCCAGCTGACCGAAGACTCATAAGTGATGTGAAATAATTAACACTACTTTGGTGTAATTTTGAATTCTGTGACCCTGACAATTTGTATCTTTTAATGTTCGTTTATTTTTGACATTTATTTTAATTTTGTGACCTTTATAATTTGTATTCATTCATTTATTTTATTTGTAGGCATTGAAATTTTATTTAGAGCTATGAGTATTCTGAGACAGTAGGCAGGTCTGGCCTGAGTTTAATGATTTTTACTTGCCGGAAGACGTCAACTGCTGAACAAAGGCCTTCCCCTTAGACCACCACGCCGAACGACAATCCGCCACTTTTACTCAATCCATCAATTTTACTTTATTTATTTATCTATATATATAAAAATCAATTGCTGTTCGTTAGTCTCGCTAAAACTCGAGAACGGTTGAACGGATTTATCTTATCTTGGTCTTGAAATGTTCGTGGAGGTCTAGAGAAGGTTTAAAAGGTGAGAAAAAATCGAATAATTCCCGGGAAAATCGTTTTTTTACTGATAATAAATCCTACTAATATTATAAATGCGAAAGTTTGTGAGGATGGATGTTTGCTACTCTTTCACGCAAAACTACTGAACGGATTTGGATAAAACTTTACAGTAATATAGCTTATACATCAGAATAACACATAGGATACTTTTTATCCCGATATTCCCACGGGATCGAAACTTACGCGGGTGAAACCGCGGGGCGCAGCTAGTCACGTATATAAAGACAACTTCAACAATTGTTCTCAGTGTCGAAGTACCGTTTTTTTGAACAAAAAATATTATATTAGTAGTAGTAGTAATATTGGCCTTAACCACTTCCTTGGTAATGCCCTATTAAGTAAATGATGTAAAATAGGAGAAGATAGCTTTGTTCTTCTATTAATTACCAAAGTCTTGCGTTCAAAACGCTCTCCTCTAAAATTATGATTTTGTAGATAACCGTATATACTTTTTTTTTATACAAAGATCGTTAGAAACGAAAGACAAAATGACAGATTGTAGAAGATTTTCTACGGTGCGATGTCAAAAGTGGAGAACCGAAATGTTACTTTGTATAGAAAGAGCTGTGTCTATTCTACGTAGAAATAGAATGCGTCATGCTAAGCCTGCTGATGTCTTTATAAAACCATCAGAGAGTCTCTCATCCGGGCATAAGTTACCGTGACCTACTTGGACAACCATATGTAGACTTCGTACCTAAGTAGGCCGCAGCAAGGACAACCTCCACAAGTGGGGGTTCATGGGAAGCTCAGAACTCCGGTGTGTATGCGGCGTCTCTCCACAGACAATGGCTCACCTCCCATCTTGCACCGCATGGCCATGTCACCTGCACGCGTGATAACCTAATAGCTGCGTCAGCGAACGCTCTTCGCGTTGCCGAATTTTGGGCCAAACAAATATAAGAAAAAAAAAACACGCTAAGAAGAAGAAGAACCCATATTTGTACACCGTTAACGGCAAAACATAGAGATCTCTGTACCTACCTATTATATTTCAAACACATATTTTTACACCTGTGTTTAACAAATAAAAAACGTTGACTTTGACTTTGACTTTGACCGGTAGCAAGTACAGACGCCAGCACATTAAGCTACCTGAAACTGTCAAATTTTCTCAATCAACTTTGAACCTTATGTTTTAGCGATAAAGTTGAAAATCTATTAAAGAAACTTGACAGATTATAATATCTTGATGTACTGGCGTTTGTACCTACTACACACTATGTTAGTTACACCGTCTCATTAAAATGAAAACAGATATAAAAAGTTGTAACGCCCTTTAAAGATTATTCAACAACAGATTTGTACCTAACACTAATTACCACTGCTTGTTCTCAAGTCAACAAATTGTTGTTATCTTAAATAACGTATCGGCAACACCACTTGCCTCGTGTCACCGACAATGTTGTCAACTACAATATATAGGTACAGTCACGAGCATAAGTATGTATACACTTGGCTTTATTCAAAGGCGATTATCTCCTTTATTTTTGAATGAAATTTTATGTTATTACGAACATAGTATTTTCGAACCCATAGGTTTATGCAAAGTGTCGTATTTCAACGTTGCATTTGTTATTTCACAAAAAAAATCGCAATTGAAATTTGCCAAGTGTTGACATATTAGTGCTCGTGACTGTACCTACATAACTATGTTGTTAATGTGTTAATAACATTGTTAGTATCAACTTAAGTTCGTGACAGGTTAAATAACAGCTAACACACTATCAATCGATATCTGAATAATTTTGAAGGATATTGTTAATCCATTGCTTCATATGTTCGAAAAATGTGTCTGCTCCACAACGTAAATGACGCAATGGATGTTGTTGAACTTTCAAAATGAATGATAGTATCGCACCTTTAAAGTAAAACCGTTACTAAACAAAATTATAAAATTTTATAGGAGAGCCAAATATATTATTAAATATAGTATAATATTAGGAAAAAGTCACTGTTTTTTGTCAATAAAATCTGAGTGCAGGGTTCTAATATGACAATTTTTACAAAAATTACAAGCTTATGTTGCGGTTTACGTATATTTTAAATAGATGGCATTGATAACTCAATTCATTAAATTTTTCGTTTAGTAACGGTTTTACTTTAAAGGTGCGGTATGTTTTGGAATTACCCCGGTGATTAATTGTCAGTTCCGGTTGTCACAGGAATAGGTGACATAGAATAGGAAATCAGGATGGTAACCAACGGATTATCCTTTAAAGTTAAGGTTCGCAAGCACATTCGCAAGAAGCTGGCAGTATCATCACAACGGTAATATTTTCTCATGTATTTATGTATATTTATTTGTGCTTATATTTATATGTAATTAGGTATATATTATTAGGTTGCGTTTTTGTTTTTTATTGGTGGTTGTTTGGATGATATTTTTTTACTCTAAAATAAGTTAATAGCGCACATAATCTTATTTTATATCTAAGATTGAGTGCTATTATGATGTAAAATGTTCCATGACAAGTTGTTTAAAATAAATAGTTATAATATTTTTTCATGGTTTTAATAGGTTTATGCGTATCTTTATATTTAAAATATTTATTCCTCAATCTTCATGATTGAACCTACCACTGTTTGTCTCTGCATCACCCAAAGGTTTACTGGTAAAAATGCCTATGGCTTTAAGTCCGCCTCTGTACATATTTTATGTGCTTGAAGTATTAAATAAATAAATAGTGTTTGGTAACGGGCAGTCAGAAGGTCGATTATCCAACTGCGGGCCTGTCCATAGAATATCATTATTATCATACGAAATATAATAAGGGGCGAGCCTGTTGCCATCCACGGACTATAAATCCAGACTCTAGCATTATAATAGCAGCCTGCTACTGAGAAAGGATTGAAAAATCCAATAACACTTTGGTACATGAAGAAGCCTCCTCGTGTAGCGCAGTTTGTTCCGCCAGTTACTCAACCGAACCGAGTGCTCGGCGCATCCTGGACAGTCACACCCAACAGCTTATTTGACTGGCCAATTCTTCCCTTTCGGTGGTAGGAAAACGCCCGCCTGCCCACCGGAGTCCGGCGTCAAGCAGCCTGCTGTGTTTCGTCGATGCGTGGGAGTTCCAGTGCCTTAGGCATCTTCTGGGCACGCTCGTTCTATCATAGACCTCATCCATCGCTTTCCATCAGGCGTGATCGAGGTAAAGAGCGGGTCCATTCAGCAATATACACTTTTTTTAATTGCCTGACCTGGTAATCGAACCTAGGACCTCATGATCAGCAGTAGCACTTCCGACCATTAGACCAACAAGGCAGTCAACAATCCGAGAATGTCATAAGTATGTATACGATCAAGTTCATACGAGCACAATGTAATGTTTGAACAGTCAAAAAAAGAGATAAGTATGCAGGGTCGTCGAATAAAGTTAAAGTCTAGTAAGAAACCGATGGATGTTCTCTAATAAAGTTTAATTTTATTAATAGAAAACAAACAGTTCATTTATCAAATTAAATTTGAGTCGTCAATGGCCCCGATTCTGTTGTTCACAAACTAAATTAAATTTAAGTTCAGTGCATCTTTTTCTTTCTATTTCAATATGAAAAGGACAGACGATAAATATTAGTTTAGTCCTGTCAAATCAGATAATCCATAGACAAATTTAGACGTGATTAAAAAATTGGCTACTAAAAATACGTCAAGCACTGAAAAATTACGTCAGACACCGACTAATTTGACAGGACTAAACTAATATTTATCTTCTGTCCTTTTATTAATGAAATAGAAAGAAAAAGAGGCACTGAACTTAAATTTACTTTAGTTTGTGAAAAACAGAATCGGGGCCAATGTCCATCGGTTTCTTACTAAACTTCAACTTTAACCGACGCGACGATCGTGCATACTTATCTCTTTTGTTGACTGTACCTACTTAGTACACCTGGGAACGCATTGCATGCATCTCTCTCGCATCTTAAGTATATCGTTTCCATCTATATCCGCCAAACAAACGCATTTCCCAGGCTCCTACAATCACTAACTAGTTCTATACGACCTAGAAAACTCCACTGATTCTTTGGAAAATCTTACGACAGAGAAGAAATTCTTTCCCATCACTTTTAAGTCAACAATGTAGATGTTTAATATTTCAACTATGATAATAATATGAACGAAACCTTAACATTTTTTATCAAACCATAAAGAAAATAACTTTTATCCTGATAGCTTACTATCCTACTAATATTAAAAATCTTAAAGTTTGTTTGTTTGGATGTTTGTTACTCAATTACGCAAAACGACATTCGATGAAATTTGGCATACAGTTAGTATATGACCTTGATTAACATATTTTATAGAGTACTTTTAATTTCGATAGTGTGTTCCCGTGGGATACTGTTTGACCTCCACACAAATAAATAAAAACATTTACTTTTGAGTAACATTGTTACTATCGCAATGGATAATTTACTGACAAAGTATGTATGTCAGAACTTAGAAATATTTTCTTAACATTTTTTACAAAAGCAATTATGACTTAAGTATACAACATACGAAGAAGAATAAGAATGGCTGAAGAATCGTCAAAATACAGCAGTGCGATTCTGTAACCATCTCACCGTGAAAACTTAGGTGAAGTGAGTGTGGAGTGAGCTGTCAGTGTCATCCTATCAGATAGTAGGGATTGACCAAGACATTTACAATCATCATCGAGATTTTAATAATATTTTTTATGCTAATTCTATTGATCATTTTATATAATCTCAAAACTAGTATTTTAGTTGTCAAAACATTTATATTTTATGGGGTTTTTAAATAAAATAGCAAAACAGAAACTTAGTCACAATCTCAATGTTGCTTTTTTATTTTTTTTTTCCTAAACTAGTCCTTATACAGGGTTATTTGAAAAACACCAGCAACCTCTTAAGAGGTCATTGTACTCATCATTATGAACAACTTTTACTATGGGACCAAACCTGAAATCGCGAAATAAAAATCAGCTGTTCCCTACTTTTATCTTCGTCTATCTCGTCAAAATGTAGGGAACAGCTGATTTTTTTCGCGATTTCAGGTTTGGTCCCATAGTAAAAGTTGTTCATAATAATGAGTACAATGACCTCTTAAGAGGTTGCTGGTGTTTTTCAACCCTGTATAACCCTATATAGCCTGAGCCGCAAGCGCGTCACACACGAACAACAATTAAAATAAAATATTCACGTTTAAGACTAAAGGAATTCACATAAAAATAATATTAAAATTTCGATTATGATTGTAAATGTTTTTGGTCAATCCCTAGCATCACTGGGATGACACTGACAGCTCACTCCACGCAAGTTTTCACGGTGAGATTTTTACAGAATCGACCGGCTGTATGTAGGTGAGTATAGCGCATCTTGTATACAGCAGTGCGATTCTGTAACCATCTCACCGTGAACACTTAGGTGAAGTGAGCGTGGAGTGAGTTGTCAGTGTCATCCTGATGCTAGGGATTGCAGAACTACTAGGAAACATTGCGTGTTGTTTGTTGTGTTTACAAATCAGATAAACTAACTTGAACTTGACATTAAGATCCTTATCGCTGTTTATTTAAGAGATAATGATACCTACTTAATTATCTCAATATATAGTGTTCTAATAATGGCTTCTGCAAACTATGCTCAAATTCGTATCCTGCACTCTGTGTACAGACGCCAGCACATCAAGCTACTACAATCTGTCAATTTTTTTTAATAGATTTTCAACTTTATCGTTAAAGCATAAGGTTCAAATTTGATTGGGGAAATTTGACAGCTTTAGGTAACTTGATTTGCTCGCGTCACGTCTGTATCAAAACATGCTGTTAAAGTGACGCACCACCAAAGACGCAGCTGGACGTGCCGAAATTTTGAAGAAGAAAAATTGCTACTGATTAACTTTATGAAGAGATTATCGCTTCAAGTTTTCTAGACAAGTCCTAGTAGCTAGGACCGAAAAAAAAAATATAACCAACCCAAACGTGAAAGAAAAAAGAAAGAAAATACGTTTATTTGCGGTAAAACATAACGCAAAGAAAACACACAAACAAGAACAAGTTGAGAGAAAATATGCGTGTGTTATAATAGTGTTACTTTCACCTTGCATTTGACCGGGGGAGAAAAGAGTACGGAATTCTGCCTTGAAAGTCCAGGGATCAGGTATAAACTGGAAAACATTGTAGTCACCTTAAGAGCCTACACTACCTCAGCTAAAATTCACTCTTTAACTCGCTCGCACGATACTGCTCGCGGAATGAGTGAGAGCGAGACAGAGTGCGGTGCTAGGCGGCAGGCAGCGCCAATAGTTTAGGTATTTGCTTTTTACGGTGAAAATAATGGTAATTAAAAAAAAGTAAATAACATAAGACCTGCTTTATAGTTAGTTCGGTGAGTATACAAAGTTTAATGATCTAATTTGAAGTATTTTTTGAATACCAGCGGTTTATTGTTCGGTTTGAAGGTAACTTTGGAATTTTTTTATATCGAGAAAATTTTATGAATTCGTGTTTTCGTCTAACATAAAACCTAACATTAATCCTCAACTTTACCATATATTTATTTCAAAATTAATGTTGCAGGATTTTCGACATAACAGAGGATCATGCTAAGCCATTTGAGGTAGTATAGGCCCTTACGCTAGCGAAGGGACTGTGACCCCATATTCATAATAAACTCAACACTCGAAACTGGTCCTATGAATCAATTAAAAACTACTTTCAAATAACAAATGGTCCTTCGCTCCGCGATCAAAAACATTTTTTAAAAAGTGCAACACTGACCTATATCCAACTTCTTCGACTGCAAACACATAGTTTGAACTGTAGGCTGAGTTTGAGGCATAGGCTAGACCAATGAACAACATCAACTGTCCGTGGTATGGTCCAAACATAGCAAACTTTCCCAGCACATCGTCCAAATGGGTTTTCGTGGATTTTTCTTCGGAAGCCATGGCAAGTTGTTGAACAACACTGTTTTTCGTTCACAAAATATTATATCTTTGAAAACTTCTTTGAACCAAATCCGACAGAAATGTTACACAATTTTTAATTAATATTATATTTACTTTCCATGATGACCATTTTCTTCCTTTGTTGTGATCATAAATCTTACTTTTGCATTGCACTCTCTCTCGGTGATTTTCGTACCGGCAAAACTCTTTCACACTAGAAACTTAACTATTAACTCATTATAAAAAAAACACTGGTCCGTAAACGTTAACCCCGTTACACTTTTTTTAAATGTCATAACATAATCACTCAAACACAATCAACAAAAAAAAAATAATAATAATAATTCTTGTCGCTTTTCACGAGACCATACCGCGCGACTAAGTCTCAATATTGAATGTAAATCACAGTTTGTAGAACAAGGTACAGTTCGGCCAACGAACAAATGCATTGTGACTCGATTGCCGTAACGACTCCCATTCACAGAGCGACTGTTATCGTGCATCCGCTTCTAATGTGAATCGCGACTAAATTGGCGGCCGCAAAGCACATCAACACAAAAATTGATTTTCTTTTGCAAAATGCACTTTTTTGCATTACACGTCTACAATTTATAAAGACTATAAATATCTGTCTATTTATATGCTATAATTTTTTACTATTTTTAAACAATAAAGATCAATTTTTGTGCGCGTTCCTTCTCAGTAGGTATATCATTATCTATATATATAAAAGGAGAAACTGACTGACATATCAACGCACAGCCGAAATTGCAAAGACTAGGAACGTGAAATTTTGCATAAGGCTTCCTTTTATTATGTAGGGGAGCACTAAGAAGGGGTTTTTAGAAATTCGACCTTTAAGGGGGTGAAAAGGGGGAATTTTGTTTGTATGAAAAATCTTATTGCTTGAGTTAATAAACTTGAAATTTTGCACGAATACACGCAGACGAAGTCGCGGGCGAAGTGCTAGTAGCATATACCTAAGCCTTTGCCCTGCAGTGGAACATTAATAGACTGGTATTATCTCCTATAATATTTTACAAAAAAAAAACTCTGGGGATAGGCAGAATCTACAGAACGCATTACAGAACAATACTCCTTTGAATTATACAAAACTAGCTGTTGCCCGCAACTTCGTCTACGATCCAGGATGAAAAATAACCTATGCCCTTCTCTTGGGCATGGTCTACCCACGTGCCAAATTTCATCAAAATCTGTTCAGCCGTTTTAGCGTGAAAGCGTAAAAAACAAACTTACTTTCGCATTTATAATATTAGTTATGATAGATAAAATGCAATTTCTAATTCTATATGAAAAAAAGTGCATTTCGCAATTGTAATATTCTTTTGTACTCTGCGACCGTCGAAATTGTCGTGATATTTTCGTGGACATTGTTGAGACAATTGAGAGACTATTTTTAGTTGCGAATAAAGGTGACTTTTGAATTTACGATCTTCTTTATTGGGTCACAAAAGTGTACGACTATTTTAGATGAATCCGAATAGGAATAAGTTAGCAAATCATGACTTTCTATATTTCTACTTTGTTTGTCCTAAAAAGATAGTGAGAATTTTTCACCAAATAATTTTCTATCATAATTAGTTCGAATAGAGCAAATTTAATGTTGGTGGTAGTGGTGTAGGTAATGAATGTGTGGTGTGTGTGTATGTATGTATGTGTGTTTAAAATCAAGATTTTATTCACATCCTACCATATAATAATATAATATAATATAATATAATATAATATAATATAATATAATATAATATAATATAATATAATATAATATAATATATAATAATATAATATATAATCCTACTAATATTATAAATGCGAAAGTTTGTGAGGATGGACGTTTGTTACTCTTTCACGCAAAAACTAATGAACGGATTTTGATGAAACTTTACAGTAATATAGTTTATACATCAGAATAACACACAGGATACTTTTTATCTCAATATTCTCACGGGATCAAAACTTACGCGGGTGAAACCGCGGGGCGCAGCTAGTTAACAATAAAATCGCACGGTGAATGGAACTAAAGTAACGGCCTTGCTAAAAATAATGATTGGGGTTTACTCACGCGTACCGTGTTATCAAAGATGATTATTAAATCATTCAATACAGTGACTAAAAATGTTGTAGCAATAGCGTAAATTCATATTGAAATGGAAAAAATACAATATTTTCTGTTTTCTCTTCTTGTGTTTGCAATGCAGTTTTTGATATTTTTGACGGATTTAAAGCTGACCGAAGCGGACCTTAGGCCTGAATTCCTCTTACGCTGACGTCGGTCGCGTACCGTCGGATACGCGTACCAAGACGCTGACGATAAATGGACGTATTTGCTGTAGCACCGACGGTCAGCGAGCGCAAGTCCATATAAATCGGTACGCGACTGACATCAGCGACCGACGTCGGCGTAAGAGGAATTCAGGCCTTAAGGTATTTTTAAATAAATACGCACAGACAAGAAAAAAAAATTAAGAGAAAGTTAATAAAGAAAAAATCGTTTTATATTTACTTGGCCTATCGTTCCTGTATTAAATTAATTAAACCACAACAACCTTTATTTACTTTGATAACCATTATACCTACAAACAAGACAATAAAGGATTTTTTTCTAACTTGTTTCTTCAATTCAATGCCGTTCATAGCGAGATGAAGGTCTGGACAACAGAGCGTATCATGTTTTGAGCATTGTTACAATGATCATCGATAGTTGCAATGAAAGGTCGTTTGAATTCTCAAAAGTTTTTCTATGATTTTTTCGCTGCAATTCACAAACGTGATAAAGACAGCTTAAGACTCAGTTGCGTTTGAGAATTCGGCCATTAGTCTTCTTATCGTGTTATGTCACACTGTATTCAAGAAAACACTATAACGGTAGCATAAACAAGCACACAGCAGCATTTTTAACCTTTTGACCGCCACGGTAGTGTATAGCCGACAAATGAAAACGTGTCCAACACGCCACCGTCGGCTAATGCCGACAAGAAAACACCATGTTTTAAGTACAAAATAAATAAACTAAATTCAGTTTTCTGTTTATACTTAAAACATGGTGTTTTTTTGTCGGCATTGGCATGTTGGGCACGTTTTCATTTGTCGTCTATACACGACCGTGGCGGTCAAAGGGTTAAATATCACAGCATCATGCTTAGATAGGAGCCTTTTGACCTCGTATAGGACTTTCCGTTTAATTTTTCTTTTTGTTACTTTATTTTTATTTTTTATATACTTTGGTATTTTATTTTAGATTGTAGTTTAGTTTGTGATCCTCCTGTACGAGTCGCAAAAACCACTTTTTCTTTCTTTCTTTCTTTTATAATCAGCCTATAAAGTTCCCACTGCTGGGACACAGGCCTCCTCTCCGTGAGAGGGCCATAATCCACCACGGGAGCCCAGTACGGGTTTCCTCACAATGTTTTCCTTCACCGAATTTGAGAGCAACCACTCGTAAGTCGTGGCTGTTATAACTGTATCACCACTCTCTTCTACTATAACAATAAACATCGCAAACAATGTTTTTCTATAATTTTATATTTTGTAGCATATAATTACGAATGTTTTCTACGCATCAGTGTGTAGTCTGCGGTACGGAGTCTTTAAAAACTGCAAGGTGATTCAATAATGAAAGAATCAGAAAGTCTTTGACTTCACTTTTATTTAAATAAGCATCAATACGATGCACGGCTGTGTAAATAAAACAGTGCCTTTACATACAAATTCGAAAGGACTGCTTATAATTATGTACAACCATAATATTACTTACAATATAATCTATACTAATATTATAAAGCTGAAGAGTTTGTTTGTTTGTTTGAACGCTCGAATCTCTGGAACTACTGGTCCGATTTGAAAAACTCTTTTAGTGTTAGATAGCCCATTCATTGAGGAAGGCTATAGGCTATATATCATCACGCTAAAACTAATAGGAGCGGAGCACCAATGAAGAATGTTTCAAAATCGAGGGATTTTTTTCCTATTGAGAGCTTCCGCTGCGTGCGCTGCGTAAACGGTTAAAGTTTCGCAAAAATCATATATGACAGAATTGTTCCCCTTTAAAAGCTTTAAAAAAAAATCCGTGACAGCATATGTCTATCTTTTAAGGTTAGCTCACTATAACCTCTTTTATGCTAACCAAATTTGTTCTAAAATAATGCATTATTTGCGAAGGTGTTTTTATAAACATGGTATTAATCCTTATCCAAATAAATACGTTATTCATCACATGTATTTAATTTTGAACAAAATTGCCTCTGACATCATTTGATTTCAATGTATATCTTAGGAGATATCATAGTTTTAAAATAATACTAATAATAAAGCTGAAGAGTTTGTTTGTTTGAAACACGGTTTGAAAGCTCTAAGTCTCTGGAAGTATTGGTCGCATATATAAAAATATTTTTGCGTTTGATAGCCCAGTTCTTCAGGAAGGCTATATTCTATTAAACTTGACGCTAGGACCCTTAGGAGTTGAGCAAAAAGAAAAAAAGTCTGAAGTTTTCGCCAAGCGAAAACGAAGTAATAGCGCAGGCCGGCGACACGTTGCGACGGGGTGGGTCGGGGAAACAAAAAAAATTTACGCGGACGAAGTCGCGGGCAGAAGCTAGTTATTTTATAAAGGTGGGTATTATAATCAATTAACTATACAAAATACCAACATGTTTCATGGGCGTTGCAAATATTTCCGCTATAGCATTCTACTGGTATAGCTGCATTTGTTTATTTGTGAAGGTAATTTCAATAGTAAAAAGGTTAATTCTTTTTATGTATGTGACTGAGACTTACATTATATATTCATATATACAGACTCCAGCACATCAAGCTACTACAATTTCTTACTTTATTAGATTTTCAACTTTATCGCCTAGTACCTATAAGGTTCAAAGTCGATTGGGAAAATTTGACAGTTCCGGGTAGCTACGACGGGCACATACGAACTTCGACGCTGAACCTGTTACATGATTTTGAACGCGTTTAAATGTTACGTCGGTTAGGTATTGAAAAAAAAATTGCTGTTCCATACATTTTGACCGAACCTCAAAGGAAAAAACGGAACCTTTATAGGATCACTTCGTTGACCGTCCGTCTGTCTGTCAAGACCCTTTATCTCGGGATTGCCTGATGGTATCGAGTTGAAATTAAAACCATGTAGGTACTCAAGTTATAGTTCCTTGAAGCTTTGAAAAAATCAAACTTCTAAGTTAACGTAAAAAAAATACGGCTGTTCATGCCGCAAAAAAATCTATATTTCGACACTCTCAAGGGAATCGAAATTATAGGATACTTCCCGTTGACCCAGAATCATGAAATTTGGCAAGAAGCAAGGTCATGTAGCACAAGCAAAGGAAAAAATCCGAAAAGCGTAAATTTGTAGATAAATTACAAAAATAAAAATCTCGTCATATATTATTTACATACCTACAAAGTACGGAACCCTCGGTGCGCGAGTCCGACTCGCACTTGACTGGTTTTTTCTATGAAATAGCTGATTTTATTTTGATAGCCGATGAAAAATTTATAGCTATGCGAGGGGGTTTACAATCGTGTACTGAATTCATGGTTTCAATTTGCGCGTCGATGTCCTGCCACCATGTTTCCTAACTCAACTAAAAAAAAATTACGGAAACCAATTACATAATTATTTTTAAATAAGTTGTATTCCCATTCGCTCGCTCTTGACCCTACAGGGCTCTTAATTCTATGTAATGGGCTTAAAGTAACCTAACCTCGGGGTGCCCTTCGCTTGCTCTTGCATCTTACGTCGACGGTCAAAACGCGTGCCTGAATCTGAGCAATAAAAAATATGTATCGCAAAATATAATAATAGTTTCTTCTCCAAAGGCGCTTTCTGTAAACCAAGGTATCTGGAAACAATGGTTTCTATGAACCGAGATATCTACAATCAACGTATTCTATCAACAAAGTTTTCGGCGAAACATGCTGTCTTGGAATAGAGATTTCTATTAGCCATGCTTTATGTTGTACGTAGTCGTATCGTACAAGCGTGTTTCTATCTAACGTTCCACACTGCTACACATAAAAAAAACAAAACAATTTTTAAAATTTTTGTCTGTCTGTCTGTTTGTTCCGACTAATCTCCGAAACGGCTGGATGGATTTTGACGGGACTTTCACGGGCAGATAGCTGATTTTATAAGGAGTAACTTAGGCTACTTTTATTTTAGAAAAAAAAAATTGTAAAGAGAGACATTATTGTTTTCCGACAACCATATCGATAATCGAGCTATTGATATGCTAATGACAACGAACCCACGAGTAAATAAATAATGCTCCGCACCCACATGACCTTACAACACCTCTCACACGGCGGCGAGAGAAACATTGAACCAGCCTCTCTAAACGCCCGAAGGCAGCTTAACACATATTTACGACCATAACTTTTTGACTATCGACAAAAATTCCACTGAACCTCTCAACTGTGGGAAAATCAAAATCTGATTAAATAACAACAGAAAAAGTAATGTGTCTCATTAGTCACAGTTGAGCACAAAAAACCTTTTAATAAATAAAAACCAAAAAAATAAATAAAACTGTCGTTTTCAAGGTAGCGCTGTAGGTAAATATGATATTGGCCCCGATTCTGTTGTTCAAAAACTAAATTAAATTTAAGTTCAGTGCATCTTTTTCTTTCTATTTAATTATGAAAAGGACAGAAGATAAATATTTGTTTAGTCTTGTCAAATTAGGTAATCCATAGACAAGTTTAGACGTGATTAAAAAATTGGCTACTAAAAATATGTCAGTTTACTTCAGGCGCTGACTAATTTGACAGGACTAAACTAATATGTAGACTGTCCTTTTCTTATTGAAATAGAAAGAAAAAGATGCATTGAAGTTAAATTTACTTTAGTTTGTGAACAACAGAATCGGGGCCATTGTGCAATTGTTTTGTGTTGCCAAGATGGCGGCGTTTTAGTTCATATTTGACCACACGCCAAAAGAATGATAGCTGGAAAATGCTATAATCCGCTAGTGTGGGGGCTTGCAAACCGCACCTGCGAGATAATTGCCTAACACACTATCAGTAACAATGGCATTCATTTTGACAGTTCAACAACATTCATTGCGTTGTTTGCATTGTTGAGCAAACAAATTTTTTGAACATATGAAGCAATTTTTTTTTTTAAACGTTTTTTTTTTAAAAAAAGAGACGTTGCCCCACACTAGGAATTACTCCTGTATCGTGGGTGCGTTTACAAACATTTAAACTCACATACACAAACAGCCAGATCCGGAACAACTACTTGTAGGTCATACAAATATTTGTTCCGTGCGGGAATCGAACCCGCGACACTCAGCGCAGCTTATCCACTGCGCCAACCGTGCCGTCAAGTGCAATGGATTAGCATTAGAGTATCCTTTAAAATTATTCAGATTGAGATCGATAGTTATTAAGTTATTAAGTACTAACAAAGTTGATTGATTTAGTTACTAACACTGTAGTCAACATTGTAGTCAGAATAAATAAATATTCATTAACTAATTATTAAAATAGAAAATTTCATCATGGAAACTGCAAAAAAATCGGGAAAAATAATAAATTATTATTCACCTAACTTAAATAAATAACGAGACTAACATAAACTACATATATCCCTATTAATTTAGGTGGGATTAATTTAAAAATAGTTACAACATTTAAATATCTCGGGCATATTTTAAAAGAAAACTTATCGGATGTTGATGATTTGGAACGACAGAGACGCAGTATAGCTTGTAGAAGCAATATGCTAGCTAGACGTTTTTATCACTGCTCGAATCAAGTTAAGGTGACGCTGTTCAGAGCCTACTGTCAGTCGTTATACACTAGCCAACTTTGATACCAGTACACGAGGAGTGCGTATAACACTCTTCGTATACAGTACAATAATGCTTACCGGGCTATGATGAACTTGCCCTGGCGGTGTAGTGCGACTGGCATGTTCGCCGAGACCAACGTCGCCGGCTTTTCCGTGCTGCTAGCTCAGAGAGTCATTCTACACAAGGGTAACCCTGAGTAGGAATGAAATTGTAAATGCGGTGTACCGTGTTGTCCATCTTGCAAAGAAGGTAAAAGACTTTTAATATATATTTTTAGTTATTGTATTTATGTATTTTAATATTCTCTCTGTGTTATTTTGTTGTTATTATGTTATTGCCTATGACCTATGGTAGTTAATGTGTCTGTGTGATATGGGTTTAATAATTGCCTGTAATAAATGATATTTTATTTTATTTTATTTTTATTTTTTATTTTAAACGTTAATGCATTTTTACTGCATATAATCCTGTTATAAAACAAACAGAAAACATTGAAATTATAGAAGAAGATAAATAAAAACATGTTTATCTTGTTTAACATTCATGGTTCATTTTGTTACTCAGTCGTTTTATTTTCTTTATTAACATGACAATGGCTCGTCGTCTGCTAGTAAGTAAGTAATAATAAGCGTAAAAAATAATATTATCAGCACTATTATTGATTGAACACCTGTTAGCAAATAGGTACAAAAACATTTAAAATAAAATAAAAGACATGTATGTGTCCATATTTATGATAGCGTAAGTAGTTTTAGAAACCTATCCACATCAAGATTTTTCACTAGAGGCTACGTTCTAATCCAAATGACATAGATCTCAAATCGTCCTAGTATCCGCTAAGTCAAAGTCAAATCATTTATTTCAAATAGGCACATAAAAGGCACTTTTGAATGTCAAAATTTACAAAATAATAGAATTGATTCTAGTTGCCCCCAAAAGGCAGTTTAGTATCTAATAGAGAAGAAACTCCACCGTTAAGGCGCGGGCCCACCGGGGCGCACGGAGAGGCTACGCACGTGTATTAAGCTTCGCTTTGTAAGATAATGTATGTGGTTGTGTTCACTGCAACCCACGGAGAGGCTACGCATGAATTGACGTCATTGATACACGCGTGGCTTGCTCGAATAAGCGGTTTCATAGCTCAACGCTGTCTACGTGGGTCTACGTTTCCACTGGAGTACACGAATATGACCCAATAGCAATTATTGACAAAATGGCGCAGGCGTCGCTAGCTTCCCCGCCCGTCCCACCTCCCGCAGTGAAGCCCATGTCTGTGGATGGCAGTGGCACGTGCGTAGCCTCTCCGTGCGCCGTGCCACGCTATACATAGTCGTGGGTCGTCTTCGTGTACTCCAGTGGAAACGTAGACCCACGTTGTCAACCAAATTAATACACGCAGCTAAAATGCGCCGCGTGCCCGTGCACAGCATGCGCCGCGGTGGGCCCGCGCCCTTACTCTTTTAAAAATGTTTTACAATATTTTAGCTAAGAACAGCATGCAACGATCCTCATTCCCTCTAACAAACATTGATTATTATGATAATACACAAACACACAACAAAAACACACAAACACACACACTCATAAACTTTATTCTTTCTTTTTACTTTTTGTCTAATACCAGCCCGCGCTGGGCCCGCACGTGGTGGATTACGGCCCACTCCCTCTCACCTCGCAGAGAGTAGGCCTGTGTCCCAGCATTATAGGCTGATTAAGTACACATAACTAACACCACGCCTGTATCCTATAAGGGTTAAGCAGGGTTGTACCTGTTTATAGTACGCCTGGTATTCTTAACTTGTATGTAATAAGTGGCTAATATTCCCCAATCACAGAAGCCATGCTCGGAGTTTCTTTGAATGATAAAATCATAAACGAAGTTGTCCGTAAAACCACCGGAGTTACCGATATATCTTGCAGAGTAAGCAAGCTGAAGTGGCAGTGGGCTGGCCATGTTTGTCGAAGGACCGATGGCCGGTGGAGCAGACGAGTCCTGGAGTGGAGACCGCGTATCGGCAAGCGTAGTGTGGAGCCCCTCAGATAGATGGACCGACGACCTTAAAAAGGTGGCTGGAACGGACTGGATGCGGAAGGTGGAGGACAGGGTGTTCTGGTGCGGCCTGGGAGAGGCTTAAGGCTTAGGCTTATCACAGCTTACTGCTTACAGCAGTACACTGTGATAGGCTGAGTTGATTGTTTGAATCACAGAAGCTGTCTCTGGGTGGGGCAAAGACAAGAAACCAATTTCCTGTCCTTGGCATCAAAATCTGTATTGCATAAGTCGCATGTTTATTTTTGTTTATAATTATCAACTGCGAGATTATTCACTGATATTGCAGTTTATCATTAGAAATGCAATCATCACGTGTCTACAGACAAGACGTAATCAAGTAAGGTCAGGGCTGGGGTTAATTATCTAATGTGATTTGCAAATCAATTTACTGTTGATGTAACCTAGCATGCTTAAAAGTAATATAAATAATTAATAATTGACGTAATAATGTAATGGAAATAAAAAAACTTTCAACCTAAAATAAACTGTTTTTTTTTTTCAGAAAGCAAGTTGGTAAGTAAAGTACTTATTCTTATTTTATTTATGACTAGCAGCGCCCCGCAGTTTCACCCGCGTAAGTGTCGATCCCGTGGGAATATCGGGATAAAAAGTATCCTATGTGTTATTTTGATGTATAAGCTATATTACTGTAAAGTTTCATCCAAATCCGTTCAGTAGTTTTTGCGTGAAAGAGTAACAAACATCCATCCATCCATCCTCACAAACTTAGTAGGAATTAGTAGGATTCAAATTAGTAGGATTAAATAATATTTTTTATATTCAGAAGTAGGTAATGTTCAGCCGCACGGCTCGATCGGTCAGGTTGAGATGAAGGAAAACATCGTGAGGAAACTGGCATGTCCTAGAACCAAAAATTAGAAGATATGTGACATCTACCAACCCGCACTGCGCACGCGCAAAGCCCACTCCCTCTCGAAAACATGAGGCTTATGTCCCAGCCGTGGGAATATTACAGGCTAATTATAATTATTAATGTATTACGCAATTACCCCACTCAGCGTTACTGTCTCCGCCAAGCAGCTGACACACATTCCTCTAAATCAACACCCACACTTATAATACTAGTGCTGTACAGAGTAAAATTGAAAACATGCGACAAACCGAAATGGGAGATTGTACTCATCATTATGAACAACTTTTACTAAGGGAACAAAGCTGCAATCGCGAAAAAAAATCAGCTGTTCCCTACATTTTGACGAGTTATAGTTATACGAACATAAATGTAGGGAACAGATGATTTTTTTTTCGCGATTTCAGGTTTGGTTCCATAGTAAAAGTTGTTCATAATGATGAGTACAATCTCCCATTTCGATTTGTCGCGTGTTTTCAATTTCACCCTGTATACAGACGACAACCCAATAAACTAAGTGTAAGATGAAATTCTTCCAGCCTACGTGTACACCAGAGACTTACTCTATCCGTCATGCGAATAATAATTCAATTAGGCAAGTAGTCTGATTGAGTTTTCTTAAGGCACAGACAGACGGGAGATAGAACAGCAAATAATCTTGATTGTGATAGTTTTCGCCGCGAATAAGACCGTGTAAATAGAAGACAGGAGTGTACCGTGTACTAGAAGTCATGTGTTTAGATCTTCTATGTTATGGGTTTGGTTTCCGCACTTAGTCCTTCAGTTGGACCATTGTGCGTGCGTTATTCCAACCAGCCCACCTCCCTCCAGAAGCTGATTAGGTCTCCTGGTTTGTTGAGAACATCTGTGTACGATCTGGGTGTCCCGAGGGTTTCTGATCTAATCTGGGTGACGCTTGTGCACTCAAAGAGCACATGCGCAACAGTTTCATCAGCCTCCATGCATGCTCTGCACAGGGGCCTGTCCGTTATTCCTATGGTGTGGAAGTTTTTATTTAGCGAGCAGTGTCCCGTGATGGTCCCCGTCACCAGGCGCAAGCCTTTCCTGTCCAGTCGCAATAAGCGCCTGGTTAGCCTGCCATCTAATGATGGCATAGCTTCCTTGGACTGCATGTGTTTAGATCTTAATAGAGATATCTTTTATTAAGAGTAGTCAAATGTTGTTTACACTTTGTCTTAAGACAAACTGAATAGGGTATAGACCAACGATGCAGTAATAATTTATTAATCTAAGATTATCGGGACACTGCTATTTTCATCCTTAAAAGAATGTGTGTTACATTCGTGCGATATAACACAGTAATTAAAAAAAACAATTATTTTTGAAAGAGTATACCGTAGAGTTTCTCACCGGGTCTGCTTTATAGGAAACGACCAATTGGAACCGTGCACCTTGCTTCTGACGTGTCATAAGTGCCCATGTAGGTTTTATGTGAAATGAAATAAAGGTAGCACATAGTGACACAAAATATTTTTTTTTTATTTTATACCATCATATACCACTACATTAAACCTATGTGTATAAATAAATTAATTTGAATTTGAAATATTTTTATTTTGACACAAACATTCGAGAAGCAAACTAGCCAACCAAAACATTAACAAACAATTTTATGACAGGCAAATTAAATCCTAGAACGGATGTAGAAATCAATTACAAATAATAATGAGCTATTGTGATCCATGTTGAGGAAACAGAATGAAATAATTATATCCACCTGCTTAATCAATTCCAAACTTTTTGATTGAATGAAACAGTATTAGGTCCCATTCAATCGTACCACAACCACACCACATCGCAGCGATAAAATGTGGTCAAGCTGTGATCACGTGTGAATAATGTCACTGTCGCTTGTTGTCGTTGCAGTGTGGTACCTGCAAAATAAAATTATTTATTTGATTTATACGGCTTAAGCAACCAATTACATAAACCAAAGATGTATAAAAAAATGTTGTGTTAACGTTGTGTTTGCGATGTGGCCGGCCGCTAGTTCGCAGTTTCGCTGATGGTTGCATTGTGGTTGTGATTACACGTTGTAGTCGGTATTACACACGCGGTCGATAATGACGGCAAAATGTGGTCCATGTGAATTTAACTACATATCAATATTCATACAAATTAGCGCCCGCCCACGTGTCTTGGTTGTGGTGTGGTTGTGGTGTGGTTGTGGTAGGTGTGAAACAAGCCTTAGATAACTACTTTTATTTGGATTATTGTTATCATATCTACGCTAGAAAAGCTAAAGACGGATTTTATTCATCGTCATCATTTGCCTAATGTTGGGGTTGGCTTCCAGTCTAACTGGATGCACTTGAATACCAGTATTTTACATGGAGTAACTGCCTATCTGAACTCCACTACCCAGTAACTGGGTAATATGATACCCCTTGGTAAGACTGGTTGTAGACTTTCGGGCTTCTGACGACCCGTAACGACTGTCAAAAGTCCACGAATGACAGCCGGGATCATCGACTTAACGTGCTTTCCGAGGCACGGAGGGATCTCGGTATATAAAGATGGTCACCCATCCACAGACCAACCGCGGCAAGCGTAGCTTAACCTGATCGATCGACCTGTGCGGCTGTTATTATTTAGCCACGGGCCCCTCGCTAGCCCCTAGCTTATACTGGTTATTTAATAGCTTGATGTGTAGTCGATACCCTTGGTAAGGCCCTATAATCCGAAAACGGATTTTATTCATCCACGATATATTTTATAGATATAAATAAATAGATTTAGGTAATCTTAGAATCTCATATTTCTAAACCTAACATTTAGGTATAATGTTTTATGATGAGAGAAATTCTCCCGTCAGTAAATTCTCCTAGTCTGTTACTATATTATATTTTTTTTTTTTATTCCGACCTAATACTCAAGGATTAAATTAATAATTTGCAGGTGCTTACTTTCTCACACAAATGCTTAGAAATAAAACTTGAAATTTTTCGTTATAACATTTTTCAAGGCACCTACAGATTACTCTATGTTACTAACAGATGTATCACAATTTCAAGGATCGTTTTTATAGTACACGAAGAAAAGTAATAAGCAAAAATTTCTTCACTTACTTCCATTTCCCAAAATTACTATCGCTTAGAGCCAACCCACTCATAAAAAGATACGAATATACAAATATGAGTTTCTTTTCTAAAAATAACTCCCAAAGCGTATCTTCTAAACGAAATATATCTTTGATTGTGATAAAAGAAAAAGATAAAATTTCAGTATTCAAATCCTAGGCGTATCATGAAAGGCTTTCATGTCGAGAGCATAAACAAAGGTGATTCAAAGGATTTGCGACGTCAAGTTAAAAGATTTCTAGGAAAAGTTGTACCTAGAAAAATGGTTCAAATTCCTGGAATACTTAGGTCTTTACAAATAAATGTAGTAAAGGTGTGTGTGCGTGTGTGTTTGTGTGTGAGTTTTATTTAATGAAAGCGCCCACAAGCGGAATGACATAATAATAATAATATATTTATTCAAAAATTATAAGGCATGAAAATGAGACATAGTCACCAAGTCAGGATCTGATGATTGGATCCTGGAGAAATCGAGGGCAACCCCCAAATTTTGTAGGCACACCTATAGTGATTTGGGTATTTTTTATAGTAACTCGTGCATTTGCTCTCAGAAAGCACCATTTGGTGAAGTGGAACTGATGATGAAGACCACAGATGGCCATCGGAACTACTCAATAATAAATATTTCACGGTTTGCGATTCGATTAGGTACTTTAATGTGGTTGCTAAGCACAATGCGTATCGTGAAGTGGAGCTGATGGTGACTCCTCAATCAGCTCCAGTTCTCCTGGTTTTTACAAGGAGAACTCCTCAACAATTAACGTCCCTGCATCGGGAAAAGCAATATTTTGTAGAAGGTGATGAGCCGTTGACATTAGGCTATTGTAACTTAGATAAGTTACAAACTGGCCCACTAAAAAGTGAAAAATAAAAAACTTTTTTTACAAAAAATACAACCGACTTCCAAAAATGTCTACAAAGTGAAAAATAACTTTAATTTCGGAAGTCGGTGTCAATAAAAAAAATGCGGAACCAACGACACCGACTTCCTAAATTTAAGTTATTTTTCACTTTGTAGTGTTTTTTTGGAAGTCGGTTGCATTTTTTGTAAAAAAAGTTTTTTAAAAGATTGAGATATAATAAAAAGAGTTTTTTCTGAAAATCTACTCAAGTCATTGCTTATAGATTAAGATTATTATAAATATAATGTTTTTGAGTAGAGACAAATAACCTGGATAAAGCAGTTTAGGTAGACAGTAAAACAGTTTCTAAAGTACTAAAACAGAAAGACGGATATATCCAATAACCTAACACTTTAGTCGAAGTTGATTGATCTCGTTATATAGGGGCTTCCTTTCAGAGCTCCGTTGTTAAAGGTTTTTATAGAAAATCGGGAACAAAATCACCTCTCTTGAATGTACTGTAATGCAATGTTTTTAACTTCGTTCTCCAATCTATTTCTTATTAAAGAAAGAGATTCGATATAATAGATTTCTTTTCGTTAACTCATTTTCTTTTTGTGACTTACTTTTTCTTAATAAGAATGTGTTTTAATGGGTATACAGGGTGTCCCTGGAAGTATGGATCAAATCGAATAGGGGCGTGGGCAAGGTCATTTCCAAACTTTTTGATCCTGAGAATGTTGGTGTAATTTTTTGCGGTTCAAAAGTTATGACCAATTTTTGTTTTTTTTAAATAACTTTGCATAGTGCTCAATAAAAAAAATCATAAAAAAAAACTAGCAAAGCTAGTAATTACCCTGAATACATAATGATATAGGATATGCTGCACCTTCTCTCCTGTTCGTTGTGCACTCCCTAGGACTTTGACGTTGCGGGTTGTTGAGGGCTTTAGACGTTTTGACTTTGACTTTTTAACCGCTTACGTCGGATTAATCCGAAAAATATTTTCGTGTCCATTTCGCCAGGGTCGTATATTTACGACCAAATACCACAACTCGTTTACTCCGTTTTTTTATTCATTACGCTGTATTCTATCAGGTTATTCGAAAAAAAAAATAACTTTGCCGGGCGCTGGGGGCACAACGACTGATATGAAGTCGGGCGATTAAATGATTAATATTGTAAACGAGATAGCTGTACATCGCTAAGTACTGTCCGGACAAAGTAAGTTATAAGTCATCGACACAAGAAAAAGAAGAATGGCAACAAAGTCATTTTATTTCTCATTGTTTTCTGTTTTTCTTAACCGACTTCTTTTTTAAGGAAGAGATTCTGAATTTGTCTGTGTTTCTGTATTTGTTTTGTTAAAGAATTTTTATGTCGTCCCCAAAAAGCCAGTTTCTTCTCCCCGCTCCCGTCTCCTCACTTGCGTCGCCTGTAACATAAGTGCGTAGTAATGGAACTTTGTTTGTCTGCATACGACATTCGCCAAGTCTCACACAACCATTATGCCATTAAACGAGTAGGGGGTTGCCGATTTATTTAATAACCACTCATTGTACACTCGACTTTTACTTGTTACACGTTATAAATTGGGAGAAGGAGAGAAGTTGGTTCAAGGAGTTTAAATTTTGTATTTTTTGCGAAATGTGTAAGAGTTGGTATGTTACTTAATTTTAGCTGTTACTTTTCCTGTCGACCGCGATGTAGTCGATTTTTTTGGAGGAGGTTCTCAATTCGATTGAATTTTTTTTTTTTTTATGTTTGATAAGCGATATCTCCGTCAATTGTAAATCGATTTCATTTTTTTTTTAAATGGATATGGTATGCACCACGTTTTTTTTTTTGTGGATGGGAAATCATCGAATGTCCCGTCCCGCTCTGGGTGGAGCAGAAGGGAGTGTCAGACTCTTACTGACTAAAAACCACCCGTGTTCCTTCCTTAGCCCTTTGTGTTCCGGGGTAGCGATAACCCTTTCGGATAATCCCGCTGCCCCGGCAGACTTCGGCCCTTACGGCCCCTTCCTTAATGCTGACATCTCTTTGAGGCGCACGTGGAACACGTACGCGCCGTCCGGGACGGGCCTGGTCCTGATCAGACGGAGAGTTACCCATTACTCTCCGCCCGCAGGCCCGCGCCTACGGTGGCCGGGAGTCGTCACGCGGCTCCCGACGCCCGGAGCGTCTCCCGCGGCGGCTGGGACGTGAGGCTCTCTCCCTCAGCCGTCCCGCCACATCCTTTGCTAGCATGACTGCTTCGCAGAAGGAGGTGACTGCCTCCCACTCCCTCTCGCCCCGGACCATGGCTTGAACCAGGGCCGGGCGCGAGAGGTCGCCGCCGCTGCCGATCGCCTCTACGAGAACACGGCGGTGCTCCGCCCAAGTGGGGCAGCCCTCCATCGTATGCTCCACCGTGTCCTCTGGGCGATCCTCGCAGTGGTGACCAGGGGTGGTCCCATATTTATTTTATTAACTTTGCTTGGGTAGTTTTTGAGTTAGCTTCAATAATACGTATTTTTGCCACTTAGTTTATATTGAGGATGTTATAATGACTTCCTGTCAATGATATTTACATAGCAAGTGGTGTTATACGAATTTTTGTGGGGTAATAAGTACAACTTAAAAGTGAAATATATAAACTTTATTGAAACATGAAATAAAACAACAGTCTACCAAATAAGAGACTACAAAGTGTAAAATAACTTTAATTTCGGAATTCGGTGGCGAACAACGAAAATGCGAACCCAACGACACCGACTTCACCTGTTTCATAGAAAAGTGCAATACCTACGTAGGTAATCAAAATGTATGAAATAGCATTTTTTTTTAATAGCCTACGAAAATCTTCAACTCTGTGCGGTCCAGAATCATGTAAGTACTGAACCAATCGTAACATGGTACGCGTCCCTGCACCCTGTATATTATGAAAATATTTTCTTTCATTGCAAAGTTTTTACCTGTATTCATTATACAGGGTGTCCCTGGAAGTATGGATCAAATTAAATAGGGGCGTGGGCAAAGTCATTTACAAACTTTTTGATCCTGAGAATGTTGGTGAATTTCTTTACGGTTCAAAAGTTATGACCAACTTTTGTTATTTTCAATCACTTTGCATAGTGCTCAAAGAGCAAAATTATTTGAAAAAAACTACCAGGAACTGTCAATTTAAGTTTTTTGGACAGCCCTGATAGTTTTTTTTAATGATTTTTTTTCTTTCAGCGCTATGCGAATCGCTTAAAAAAAATGGTCACAAATTTTGAACCGTAAAATAATTCTCAATCATTCTCAGGATCAAAAAGTTTGGAAATGACCTTGCCCGCGCCCCTATTCGATTTGATCCATACTTCTAAAGACATCCCGTATATCGTTCTTTTTGTTGACATGTGTGTCTTCAAAATCGATTTAGGAATAATGTTCAAGGTCCTTAGTCACACATGATAATGTTGTCACCTTTTAACATCGTTTTCTTTTAGGGCTAAAGTACACACGCTACTTTTAGCATCGGTGATTTAGCCGCTTTTTAGAAGGTAAATGCACCGACCAAACATTCCACACCGCACACAAAACACCGAACGTGGCGATTAAGTCGCTTTTCGGAAGCTCGACACAGCGGCTGAACGCTACACTCTGCACACATTCGGATGCCGGTCGCATCGATTTGGCATCTGCGGAACACGACTCAGTGTTGCACTAGATTTTAACATAGCTACACCCTTTTTTTTTTTGAGGATGGGAAATCATCACATGACCCCTACCGCTCTAGGTGGAGCAAAAGGGAGTGTCAGACTCTGACTAAAACCCACCCGTGTTCCTTCCTTAGCCCTTTATGTTCCGGAGCAGTGGTAACCCTTTCGGACAATCCCTTACCATAGATTCTAATGAAGCTGCACTGCTGCTTACTTTATTGATAAAGCGAAAACTATCAATCGCGCCGAAGACGGTATTGGTTACATCAATTTTTAATAGGTACTGCGATGAAACGTAGAGAGTCGCCAAAACGCGACGCTGCATCGATACAGTCGCAAAATTGCAGGTCGCCGATGCTAAAAGTAGCGTGTGTGCTTTGGCCCTTAGATCGGTTTGTAGCAACTGACTTTATTTGAAAAGACACAGATAAATTCTTGTCACATGACAATTCGTCTCTTAACACTATTAGGTGAAAAGGTAACAACAATAATAACTTGTTAATGACAAATTTTAGAAGACTAATAGATGGTGTGTCAATGGTTTTATTGATGTATCATAAATTAGGTACAGACGCCAGCACATCAAGTTACTACAAACTGACAAATTTCTTTAATAGATTTTCAACTTTACCGCTACAGCATAAGGTTCAAAGTTGATTGGGAAAATTTGACAGTTTCGGGTAGCTTTATGTGCTGACGTCTGTACTAGCTTCTGCCCTCGACGTCGTCCGGGTGAAATTTCTTGTTTTAACAAAAATATATATCCTATGACACTCGACAATACTGTAGCTTCCCATTAGTGTAAGAATTTTCTGAATCGGATCAGCAGTTCCGAAGATTACCGCCTACACACAAACTCACAAATTTTATCTAATTAAAATATTAGTATACTAGCTTTTGCCAGCGACTTCGTCCGCGTGGAATAATGACTTCCGGAAATTGAGGCACTAACTCTCATAGAGTTTAACCGATGTGCTCTTTCCTCTGCCGATTCTTGAGAACGCGTATTTCTCATTCAACACCTTTTTCAAGACAATAGCGGGCGGACGCCGGCGTCCGCTTGGGTCTTGAATAACTAAAAATATATAACTACGTCTAATATATAAAATAATATATAATAAAACCTACTTCACTTAAAACTAAATACCTATAACTATTATAATTAATAATACCTATACCTATAATTTATAAAAGTACCTACGCTTTTACCTACTTAATATGAAAAAAAACTGAACATAAATTAACCAAAACTCACCTACTACTAACTAACTAACTACTACTAACCTATTACTACTTCACCTAAAAAGAAATCCTGTTTTCCCAACATTTCCCTTCACTGCTCTGCTCCTATTGATCGTAGCATGATGAAAAGTATACTATAACCTGCCCAGGAGTATGAAGAACAATTGCACCAAGTTTTGTTGAAATCCGTCGAGTGGTTTTTGTTTCTATAACGAACATACAGACACACAGACTGACAGACAAAAATTTTACTGATTGCATTTTTGGCGTCAGTATCGATCACTAATCACCCGCTGATAGTTATTTTGGAAATATATTTCATGTACAGAATTGACCTCTCTACAGATTTATTATAATTAGTATATAGTATATATGAAAACAACAGTTCCAGCAATTTATAATCTTAGATTAATTTCGTGTAAATGGCTTAATTTCTAACGTCTAAGCACCTTCAAAGCTAACCATCTGATCAAACATACCTATTTTATATGGCTGTAGGCATCGAAAATTACATTTTCTTCATTATCATCATCTTTTTCTTTACAAAACCTGGTCCTAACTACCGCACAAAGCGAACATCAGCAGTCAGCCACTTAATAGTTGATCATCTAGTAACATGGAGGTTGACTAGACGTGAACTGTCAGTGTAAGTTGGCTAACTCCTGTAACTAAGTCCTGCGGGACCTGGGATCTTAACGGGACTATTACAATATGAATCGTGTAGTAATGGGTCGCGGAGTATTTGAGATGGAATGTTAACACGCGTTTGAGTAATGCTCAGAGAATATTTGTGACGTCGAAGAAGCGATCAATCAATTGCTAACAAGTAAAAAAAAAAATCACATGTAAACTTATGCAATATTACTTAAGTATAATGTAGGAATGGTTGTAATTATTTAAAGACCTAAAGATGTTTATAATTGTAACGACAACAACGCCTTCATATAAAATGCTTCATTGTATAGTTCGTTATTGAGATCGACGCATGATAGCACAAGCTTAAACCTTAGTGGTTTTTGGTTGCTATTCAATATTAATAATCCTGTATTATTTTGTTTAAATGATAAATAAAAATAAATAAAAAAAGTCCGATGTCGTACTTGCCTAAGAATTCGTCATGAGCGAGAATCGCTTTAGAAATCGTGGCTCATTACATATTTATAATTTACACACCATAATATTTTTGTATTTGATAGACGCTTCCAAAAACAAACCTACGGGCTATTTTAATTAGAAGAAGTTACCTCTTATAGTGTGAGGAGAACTATCTCAGTCAGTAGCATCACTTATACAAATAAATGTAACGATATACAAACAATGAATGTCTGAAATGAGGAGATTTGGTAAAATTGCAAGTTTTGCCTAATACGACTTATTTCCAAATGATTATTGTTCAACCTTACATTATCACTCCATTGTTTCTGTCATCTGTTGTTCCGGTGTTGTTATGCTTACTGTAACTGCTTTGTAACTCAAAGGAGACAATGTCGTGGAAGTTGAAAACTGTTGCGACAGGAGGCAACGAACTAGTGAGCCGTAAAATGTGGTGATGCTTGAAATATACGACACAAAGACAAACTACGGTAATAATGCAACGAGAGCGACGCAGAGGTATTATGGACTAGAAGTAAATTATATTTTCCGTGTCACGGACAGTGTGGTTAATATTATGTCCGAGGGTCAGAGAAACTATTCCGATTAAATTTATAATACATAATCAGCCTAAAATAATCCCACTGCTGGGAGACCGGCCTCGTCTCAGTGAGAAGAAGTGGAACGTAATCCACCACACGTCACAGGTTAGCTGATGGCATATGTCTTCGAATTGTAAGTTCTAGGCATAGATATAAGAACGAAGTTATTTACATTTTTTTTTCTTGTCTATGGTTTTAGGGCATGCCGGTTCCCTCAAAATGTTTTCGAGCAGTGGTACTGAAATTAACTATACAAAGTGCCTGACTGGGTGTGAATTCACGACCTACTGCTCCTAAGTCACAGCTGTTACCACTGGGCCACCGCTGCTCACGAAAACTTGTAATAAAACAAGTTTAAAAAATATCATTACATAACTTTCCTTATTACCGTACTTAATGGATACATTGGGCCAAGTTCAATATTTAAAGTTAATGACACTAATATGAACACAATATGAGATACCATTATATACGAAAGCTACTTAAGGGCCTATACTACCTCAAATGGCTTAGCATGATCCTCCGTTATGTCGAAAACACTGCAGCATTAATTTTGAAATAAATATATGGTAAAGTTGAGGATTAATGTTAGGTCTTATGTTACACGAAAACACGATTCCATAAAATTTTCTCGATAGAAAAAAAATCCAAAGTTACCTCCAAACCGAACAATAAACCGTTGGTATTCAAAATATACTTCAAATTAGATCATGAAACTTTGTATACTAACCGAACTAACTATAAAGCAGGTCTTATGTTATTTTTTTTTTAATTACCATTATTTTCACCGTAAAAAGCAAATACCTAAACTATTGGCGCTGCCTGCCGCCCAGCACCGCACTCTGTCTAGCTCTCACTCACTCCGCGAGCAGTATCGTTCGAGCGAGGTAAAGAGTGAATTTTAGCTGAGGTAGTATAGCCTCTTAATAAATACTTCACGTTGTGTCTTCCGGTTGGGAACGACCTTAACCTTGCGATAAACATGCACTCGCGACACATCCGCAACCATTTTCAGAAATGCGGATGTTAATATGCACACCACTCGACTCTTCACTTTTCCTCAAACATAATGATGCTTCACGGCCTCCCACAAGGTAGATCGATGACCCGGTGAAGGCCGAAGGAATCCGGTGGATGCGAGAAGCACAGAATCGGTCGAAGTGGCGGTGTTTGAGGGAGGTCTGTGTCTAGCAGTTGACCCTCGGCTGAAATGATGATGATGAATGATGTTTTAATATTTTCTACTACTTAGAGCAGTTAGAACATACTCAGCAGTGCTATTCTGTAAAAATCACACTATGAAAACAAGTCCCCGTCACGAGAAGCTATAAATTTTGTAAACACACATTCAGGAGTTCGCAACCTTTGGATCAAATAAAAAAAGACAGTTTTGTAATGATTTTTATATAGGGATATAATCTTGTTAACACACATCTAATTATTGTCGTCAGACAATTCCGAGTATTTTGCTTCTGCATTCTGTACTGAGAGCGTCAGTGTGAACTTACTTCAAAATGACGGCCCAAATGTTTACGTTCCATAAGTTAGACGCGTTCTAGTACTACAAAACATTAGACGACAGCGCTTTATATCGCTAAAATATAACCCGATCAAGTGAAATTGCTCGTTAGTTTCGTATTACAGGTATGTTACTTTGCGTAGATTGAATTTTGGATTTTTGTTGTTGATTGAATTGTAGCTACGTAACTTAGCAGAAGTTCTTTATTTACAAAATGTATAGCTTCTCGTGACGGCGGCTTTAGGTGAGGTGAGCTGTCAATAATGCCAATCGCTAGCATCAGATGGAATAACAGCTCACTTTAAGCTCACTTCACCTAAGTCTTCACGGTGAGATTTTTCTAAATAGACCGGCTGATTCCTCTAGTTCAGTCAAATTTCCAAATCAATACACGTATGGCATGTATTTCATGTCCCAATGCGGACATTATTTTTTTCCTCATTAAAAATACAAAAAAAAAAAATGGAGCTAAGCGACCGGTCGCCAAAGTGGATTTATTATTTAAAGGTCATGCATGACCTAAATGAAATTACTACCTGCTAAATAGGAACAGACCATCATAGTAATCATGATTATGATATGATACCTAGAAACGCCAGCACATTAAGCTACCCGGAACTAAAATTTTCCCAATCAACTTTGAACCTAATGCTTTAGCGATAAAGTTGAAAATCTATTAAAGAATTTTGACAGATTGTAGTAGTAAGAGCTGATGTCTGTACATGTCTGCTGAAAGATTATTGAGGCTTGTTGCGACAAGCAAATATGATCTCGAAATCTGCTTTTAGCAACAAAACATAGAAAAGTTTGTCGCGCCTTACTGAATATGGTGTCTCGCTATCGTACGTCGATCAAAAGTTTCGTGGTCCTGTCGTTTGTTAATAAAACAATCAGTCGCACTAACGTACGCACGGCTACACATCAAGCTATACATAACCAGTATAACCTGACTTCTGATTGTACGAAAAACCTATACAGTGCGAGGTCAGCTAAAACTGGAAATGTATAGTTTGATGTGTAGCCGTGTGTACGTCGAGCTGATGTGCTGTCTCATCACTCATCATTTTTAGAGGACTCCGCATCATCTATGATGCGGAGTCCTCTAAAAATGAATTCCTTTTCTACAAAATAAAAAAAACCTACAAGCACGCCATCCCATACAAAAGGATTGTATTTTATAGTAAACGGGTCGCAATAACTCGGTCAAGAGTGTGTCCTTTGAGTCTGCCGGCGGCTGCCAAATCGCACAAACTTCGTCTCTTCGCGGAACGACTTCCTTTCTGGTCTAAGTGATGAAAGTCTGCTGTAAATGTTATGTATTTAATAGATACTATAAACGGTGGGGTTCAGAATCATGTAGGTACTAAATCCTTGCTAAAAGGTGGCCGTCGAAGTCCTTACCACCCTGTATATTATTATAACTAGCTGCTGCCCGCGACGTCGTCTGCGTGAAGGCTCTACAGCACCAAAAATACCAAAAATGCCAGTGCCGCTATAGCATTATAAGTACACAACTTTTAAAATAGCATTAAAATATAAGTTTTTTTTGCAAGCGAAGCAAGTGAAGAGAGTTATATGGGAATCTTGCTGAGTTCAGTCATAAGATGTGACTGAAGTAAATAGAGAAAATAATGCAGGAATACATTCCAGGACACAAGAGTAAAAATACGTACAAAGGTATCATACCTTACAACACTTGCCTATAAACTACGTTGGTAGTTATGCTGCCAGGAGCCAAAATGTAAAGAGAGTCAGGACTGGTGACGCGGGAGCAAGCGACGTACAGTTGCCCTTGTGAGAAGAAACTCGTTCTGAGGTCGACACCCGCTGCCCTCAGTATCTGCCCCTGCGACTTATTGATGGTCATCGCGAAGCAAACACTCACGGGGAACTGTACGCGCTTGAACTGGAACGGGAAATTATGAGGTATGAGGGGAATGCGTGGTATAAATACTGCCTCGTCGACGCCACAACCCGTAAGAATTTCCGCCTCAATGGTGTGTCTGTGGAGCGAGATGACTTTAAGGTGGGTTACACAACTTCGGAGGAGATAGGTTCCGAAGAAGCATAATCGGAACACCGACCTTCAGCTTGACGGTATGCGCTGGAAGTCCACTTGCTGACAGGGAGTTCAGAAATTCCACGGGATAATGTGTGGCGTCATCTTGCTCGACAACAGTGTTTATCGAGGTATAGACCACTTCATTCCCCTCAATTTCCGAGAGAATGCATTCGTTAATTGCTGCAGCCTGATCATTTTTGGGCATCAAAATGGTCCGCTCACACACCCAAGAATTCTGCTGGTGCGGTATACGACTGATGTCCCCGTACACACAGCGAATTAGTTCTTCTAAGCTGGATACTCGTACCACTCTACCGAGAGACTCTGGAAGCACCACCTGTCCACCTATTTCTTCCGGTAGAGTGCCTTCGCCAAGACATAGAAGGACATCGGAGAATTCTTGAGCACGTGCATTGCCGCCGAGTCGAGTTCTCATATTAATGGTCAAGCGCAGCGTACGAACTCGTGACCACAACGAAGATCGTTTCAACGAAGCATTCACCTCGTCAGCCCTCGAGCCCCGCGTCACCACGGGAAGCATTTGCCGAAAATCACCACTGAACAGAACTGTGACACCACCCATCAAATGTTCGTTCCTGCGGATGTCCTGCAGGATTCTCTCCACGGCCTCATCTGCCTTCCTATTGGCCATCGTACACTCATCCCATACGATCAGAGAGCAATCCTTGAGCACGTGTCCCTTATCGCTGTTACGTGACACACTACAAACAGGCATTTCGGCGCTCTCTAAATCGATGGGAATTTTAAACATGGCATGTGCTGTCTTGCCACTCGGAAGCAGTGTGGTAGCGATTCCCGACGACGCTACAGCAATAGCAATTTTGCCTTGCCTCCTGACCTCTGCAAGTATGCCAGTGGTAACAAATGTTTTTCCTGTTCCACCAGGAGCATCCAAGAAAAACATTTTACCGTGGTTTTGCCCAACGCTTTCAAGGTCGGTGTCATAAAGTTTTTGCTCTGAAGAGTACAAAGCGACATGGTCATTTCGTATGGTGGTCATTTCGCCCGGATCGTAATTTGTCTCAGCGTTATACTCCCGATTTCCACGGTCTTGATACGGTGCTGATTGGGGAGCTGGTAACCCATATTCGATCAGTGGATTGCCGCCGATAGAAATGACGACATCTTGAAGTGAACTGAGACAGGTGTTCAGCACGCGTTCATCAGTTCTTCGACTTCGCCTCCAGTAGCACGCCTCAAAGCTCGTAGAAAATCTTCAGACAGATGATGGCGATACTTCTCCCACAAAGCTACCGGGTTCGCGACTCCACAAAACACCAAGATGACGGCAAACAGATGACGCATGCAGCTGGGACTGTTACTGACGCTAGCCTCCGCGAGGGTGTCATGAAATGAAATGATCATCATCAATGAACATAACTTTTTTGTAATATTTAACACCGCATTTATTTTAAATTGTCTTCCTCAACTCTGCTCAAGATTTTGAGGGTTTTGTTGGAACTTGAATTTGTCAAAACGAACTATACGATACAAATTTTATGAAGAAAATGCACATCACCATCTATGAATTTTAAGAATAACTAACTACTTACCTCGCCAACATGATCAAATTCAAATTATTAATTTCCAAAAAATGTTAACATGTAACTTGATTTGATTTTTATGAAATCTCATAGATGGCGCTGTTTTAAAATTGTCTTTATACTACTAACATTCATTAAACTATATTTCCCTGCCCAAGTTACTTAAAAGGCTTACTTTTTATAGTGTGAAGCTAGATAATAGCATGGCTTACTCAAAAACAACATTTAAATATGCGTCGTTAGATTACACGCTGTCACAGAATGCGTAAGAAAAATAAAGATTCACAGCTCCTCCCCCGTAGGTGATAGCGTGATAATATGTAGCCTATGTGTATGTTGACCCGACCTCTTAGTAATATTCATGCAAAATTTGAAGTAAATCCATGCAGTACTTTTTGAGTTTATCCCGGACAGACAAACAGACAAATAGACAAAAATTCTAAAAACTATATTTTTGGCTTCGATATCGATTGTAGATCACGCCCCAAGTATTCTTTTTAAAAAATATTCAATGTACAGTTTTGACTCTCCTACGATTTTATTATGTATAGATAAATTCCAAAGTAACTCTGTCAGCTTTTCACACTTTAACGGCTAAACTGATTGCGATGAAATTTAGCACGCAAGTAGACCACGACCTCGGTTAAGACATAGGATACTTTTTATTCAGTTAGGACGGTTCCTGTGGGATAATTACCGACCTTCACGTACGCGAAACCAGGTGGAAGTTAGTATTTTATATTGCGTAGCCCAGGACCGTAGTGCATATTGTAGATGTAAGAAAAATAATAAGGGATCAGACGGAGTATGATTACAGCATTGCGTCTCTATAACATGCTCTCAAGATAACAATAAAAGAATCAATAAAATCAAAAGAAATGAATCTATATTTATGTAATAGGTCGGGGCAAAAATATTTTCGTATTTTGAATCTATTGTTAGTAATCAAACCTCTTTGGCAGTACTGAATGTAACTGGCTGGTTTTAATACTATTAAATGTTGACATTCTAAAGATGCAATAAATTAAAAAAAAAAACTAGTTCCCGCCATTTCTCAATTGTTTTTCAAGCAAGCAACATGAACGTATGTGACGAAGAAATTCGGTACATTTTAAAATTTTATTACAAAAAAGGTAAAAATGCGACGAACGCCGCGAATAAAATTTGTGCGGTTTACGGACCTAATGCGGTATCAATACGAGTAGCACAAATGTGGTTAAAGCGTTTCTAGTCAGAAAATTTTAGTGTGAAAGATGAAGCTCGTTCTGGACGCATCACGGATAAAATCAGTGCCATTTTTGAAAAAGTGGAGCAAGATCGACATATTAGTAGTTATGATATTGCTGAAGAGCTGGATGTTGATCACAAAACAGTTTTACGGCATTTACAAAAGTCTGGGTACAAGAAAAAACTTGATATTTGGGTACCACATGATCTCACCGAGAGAAACTTAATGCAACGTGTTTCCATTTGCGATTCTTTGTTGAAACGTAATAATTCCGACCCATTTCTTAAACGGTTGATTACGGGTGATGAAAAATGGATCACTTACGATAAGAATGTCCGAAAAAGATCGTGGTCGAAGCATGGACAAGCCCCACAGACCGTGGCAAAGCCCGGCCTGACTCGGAACAAAGTGATGCTGTGTGTTTGGTGGGATTGGAAAGGAATCGTCCACTATGAGTTTTTGCCGCCGGGTAAAACTATCGATTCTGACCTCTACTGTCAACAACTGATGAGGTTAAAAGAAGCTATTGAGAAAAACCGCCCGGAGCTGGTGAATAGGAAGGGCGTGGTGTTTCATCACGACAACGCCAGACCGCACTCATCTATAGCCTCTCAGCAAAAATTGAGAGAGTTTGGCTGGGATGTGTTGATGCATCCTCCGTATAGCCCTGATCTTGCTCCATCAGATTTCCAACTGTTCTGGTCACTTCAGAACTCTTTAGGAAGCTTAAAGTTAACCTCAAAAGACCACTGTGAAAACTACCTGTCAGATTTTTTTGATAAAAAATCTCAAAACTTCTACAGCAATGGGATCATGGCATTGCCCACAAGATGGCAACAAGTCATCGATCAAAACGGCACATACATATTATAAATAAATAAAAAATTTAACCTAAAAGAATTTTTTTTTTTTTTTGTATGAAAAATACGAAAATATTTTTGCCCCGACCCGCTATAAAAATCAATAAAATAGCCGTGCGTTATTCTCGCAAAAACTCGAAAATGGCTCAACCGATTGTGATGGAACTTCGATAAGTAGTTGTGTGCGGACCGGAGAAGGTTCCTAATAAACATAAACATGAAAAAGACATTGCAACGCATGTTGGGCATTAGCTAGTATAATAAACAAATGAGACAACCTTTGAAAGATGAAGATTCCTATGTGCACACTCTGCGTGTGATGGTTTTATATTCATCAATATCATGAAAATGCTCTTATTTGTTTCTGACTAACATTGCAACTGATTGAGTCAGGCTTTCATATTTCTTAGTATCACTCTAATGAGCCAAGTGACATGTTCAAATATCATACCGCTTATGCCTCACACCTCCAATATTTACGAGCACGTGTAAACAGAATTAGCGGAGTTTGTGCCGTGTGTGGGGTCCTCCAGAAACAATTGAATTACGTTGAGCACCCCCACTAATTACGTCTTCGTCCTCATCGGGTTTTAGATAATACGCTGTCAGGAGAGAATCGGGAGTGGCGTTCAAGGATTTTTGGTCAAGTGTCTGGTTATTGTGTTATGTGCCTGTGTTATTAAGAGGGTATGTCTTGGTATTTTTGATGATGCGGTCTGTTCTTAATTATACTGAATTGTGGGCAGAACATGATTTGCTATAAAGTAATACTTGCATGTGTGCATGATACATCCTCTAATCATCATTCTTCTTCATGATGAATCCTGTAATTGGCGACTGTGTAAGTCCGAGGATTGTTACCTATAGTATTTAAGTTATATTATACACAAAAGCTGTTGGTGTGCCTTAATAAATAAATAAATACTCCCAGATAAAGCAAACAAATATGTTCTGAGTACCTTCTTCCGAGAACCACTGGTTTGTGTGGATTATTTTTTTTTTTTTTACTTTAAGAGGTAATGCAGAAAATGCAATGCAGGTAATGCAAGACTTTTAAAATTGCCTAAGTAAAAATCCAAAGTTCGAGATTTGGTTCTCGCCTATTTACTCCTCTGATATTAGACCAATATAAAAGGTATTTCATATACTGAACAAGAAGGATATATATTGTGTCCTTATATTTTTCTTTTTTTGTTAATAGTTGTCAAATTTGTGCACTAGGCCTCCGTTGACAGTGGTTTAAATTGGAAATTTTGATCATTTTTGAGGGCTCTAGTGCTTATAAAAATAATGTATCATCAAAAAAAAAACATAGGGACATAAAATTAGTTAAAATTTATTATTCTATAAAAAATCATTGCTTTATGGTCATTAACCAGAAAGAAAACGGGCAAGCGAGAGCATTTCTATGGAGAAAAGACCATCCGCATTTCCTCTTAATGCCCCAGATTTTCATGTAAAATTCATCATAATTGCCGCCTCCCCATAGACCTCTACAAAGCACAATTTTTTTCCCAAAAAAAAAAACTTTCTAGAGGAAATGAGAATAACCGAAAACTGGCACAAATAAATAACACTATGCAGGAAAAGTTACCCTCCCGTAGACGATAAAATGAGGCGAAGTAAAAAATGAATTATGAACACCGTGTGGATTCTGAAATGCACTGAAAATTTCACCCACACGACTAATGTGTCCCAGTTAATGTGAAAACATTAAAGTTTTCACTAAATATTGTAGTAACTTTAACGTTACTGTTTAAATTAAGTTGGCAAAGAAGTGGAAGAAAAATAGAATATTAATTGCTGATTATGCACCACGGAAAAGCCGCAATGTGTTAACCCAAATAGAACAAAGAATAACTTATGTATGTCAAACATAGAATTATTGATAAACTTGTTTTATATTGATGATAACAAAATTGCATTGTCTGTTATGTAATCTTGGAAACACACCGACCAATCAATTGTAAGCCTATACATTAATTTATTAACAACTGCCTCTTAATATTAGATTAGTAATAGATTATGTACTGTTAACACTTGGCGCCATAACAGTATCAGAGGGGCATGGTTCATAGTCTGTTCTCAGTCTCAATCTGTCAAAAATACCACCAATTTCACATTTTTGACAAGTTTTTGACATTTATTGTCGCCGAGATGAGATTGCAACTAGATTTTGAACGTGGAAATTGCCTTCAGGTCGTTTTTATAAATGACTAGCGACCCGCCCCGGCTTCGCACGGGTACAATGCTGATACTAAGTATAGGTACTTCAAGAATGTCAGCACGCGCCGCCGGCCCCCCGGCCGCGGCCGGTACCGCAGCAACCGCTATGTCCCTGCATTTTAAATCTGTAATATCTTCGAAAATATTCATTTAAATTACATGCTGTAAAGGGCCATATTTATCTATATTAAATGCAAACTTAATTGGATAAGGATTAATGCTGTATTGCTTAAAATCGCTTCGTAAATAAGCCATTATTTCTCGTAAAAAGTAAAGGATAAAAAATTATTATTGTGGGTTATCCCTAAGAGATAGACATATACCATCGCGGACTTTTTTGTAGACCTTTTTAAGGTGTACAATACTGTAGTACATTATTTTGACCTATCTCGTCGGGTTCAGCCAGCGTTTGAAAAGTAAGCGCAAAAAAATGTGTTTATTTACGACATCACATTAGAAACCTCTAAAATTATCAATGTTTCTCTACTATACATGCATGCATGTATTATATATATAAACCTTCCTCTTGAATCACTCTATCTTTAAAAAAAAACCGCATCAAAATCCGTTGCGTAGTTTTAAAGATCTAAGCGTACATAGGGACAGAGAAAGCGACATTGTTTTATACTATGTAGTGATATATATTAACGGTCTTATTCATAATAAGTTATAGAACATCTAAAGGCTTGCTAAAGTCTGGTTGTCAAAAATTGTTATTCATAAACGCATTTTAGCACTAAAACGTTCTATAAACCTACTATAAAGTTATGAAACCCAGAACCCTACTATAACAGTACTATAAGGAAAAAATGGCCGACTATACAACAGCTGATTATTAAGAAAATGATATTTGATGTACAAATGTAACATGATTGTGTGAAAAGGCAGTTGTATTTTATTTATTTTTCACTTCTGTCTAACCAATTTAGTTTATTATTATAAACCTACAATGAAAAATAGAAGCCAGGAAAAATATAACGAAGCACATAATTATTAGCAAAACATACTGTGGAACGCTGCTGCTTTGGAGTATGGAAACAATGCTTTCAATGCTTTTTACATGGCGTGACCAGCAGACTAGGATGTGAAAACAACCATAGTGGCTCTAGCAGTACTTCACAATATTGCTTTGGAGTGTGGAAACAATGCTTTCAATGCCTTTAACATGGCATGAACTGCAAACTAGGAAATGTGAAAACAACCATAGTGACTCTAGCAGTAGTTCACAATATTGCAGTTGACCATGGAAACGCAGTTAGAGGGTAGCAGTATCAATGAATATCATATAAAGTCACCCCAACAAGTTGCAAGAGGGAACGCAAATGCTATTATATAAACTTTTAAGGAAACATTCCACCAAGGTAGCCCCACTTTACCAACTTGGAGTTACATCTTCCCACTTGTGTCCAGAGACGGTTCAGGGACTTCTGTGTGGACTACGGATGGTTACACTGCAGGGAGATGCTCCTGTAGGATGCAGCAGTAGGGTGTGGTGAAGCTATGTCGCAAACTATGCTCAATGTGTCCCAAAACATCAGTCAGAGATACCTCTGCGCTGCCACTGACGATACCGTGGAGGTGCTGAAGTTTTGGGCCAACCAGATCTAAAATACAGTTGTGCCCGCGGCGAAGAAGAAGAGGAGACATTTTAGCAAGTATTTTATTAATAAAAAGCTTGTATAAAAATATCAGTTTAATTTATTTTTATAATCTCTAATTTGGCTTCTAGACGTTGTTCTAGTAGAACAAAATAAACTTTACATTTTTGCTTTACATTTGCCGTCTGTGCTTCATGTAATTCTCTTCTGTGGGCCATTTCAGTTTCTGCTGTTTGTAGTGAAGCACCATCCTTATTAGTTCTACTGTCCTGAAATACAAAATTAATGTTATAATTCTTTCTCTTCATTATCTTATTTATACTAAAATAATTAAATCAGTAGTGGCATAAGAATAACCAATATTACGAGTCATTATTATTTATTGTTTTGGCGGCGGTTTTTTTGGTTATCAAGAGTTTTGTACAGGCAAACAAAGTTCTTGACATGCCTACTCAGTAACTTCATTAAATGAGAGGCACCTAATTCGTAAATTATGCCAGGCCGCCCCTTCGCGTTGAGCGCCTACGTTCTTTCGCGTTGGTGTTTGTCTTAGTGTTTTTATTTTCTGTTCTCCTCTCTCTGACCAACTCTTTCAAAAAAAAATAAGGAGTAGAAGTAAAAACAAGCTGTATTCGAATACGAAATTGAGAATGTTTACAAAACAAAACTTACTTTGAACACATTATAGCTGTAACAGTACACATCTTATCCTCCTCCAACCAATATTCACTTCTTTGCCCTTTATTGGAACTAGTCTCCGGTCATAATTCCATTTCTTTTAAATACAAATAATTATTCAAAAGCTTTCGCCGCATAATCAGATATATAATAACAAAATTAACAAATTCATTGACATCTAGCCATGACGTTACCGCGTCAAAACTGTCGAAACTGTAGACAATACATTCGTTTTCCGTACCTAATAATGTCTATGGTCGCAATTATCCAGTGCTTAGACAGATATTCTCGTTTGACGATTCACTGTGTTGACCAATTTGTTGGATGACTTCAATATAATGGCAACATTTAGATTTATAGTGAAGTTATAGGACATTTTAGTTATCGAACGGTTATGGAGCGTTTATGAATACAAAATTTTATCGAACGTTTTAAAGGCTTATTGAGCATTTTAACTAATGAACGTCTTAAACCTTATATAAGCTTTTTTTATGAATAACACCGTTAGTATTTAACGCGAAATTATTTAAATAAAATCAATCTATAACATTTTACACAATGACGCGCTCTCAGATATTCAAACTGAGGCTCTATATATTGTCTATCTTTTAAATACGAGATAGGGGTGATCTCATAATCTTATGCTATCAACTCATAAAATACTCGCAGAGGTTTCACGGAAACACCTAGGATTTAATGTCTACAGTACTTTCTTTTGCAACCAAATCAGCCATCATTATTCATTGTGTTCGTGGATAACCAAAGCTCTCATTAAAATAATCCATTGTAATACAATTTACAAAATAACTTAAGTAATACGAACAGTTTTTGTCTATTCATAACTTAGAAATATTCATGATATTTCCAAGTTATATATAGACAAAAACTAAAGAACTTCTCAAGTTATGAGAATAAACTAAACGGTTTTATTTCCAACGATACATACTTATCGTCTGCTTCCATTTCTATTACTCTGTATCGAATGCCAGCTAGAAGTTCTACAAACTGAAGTTTATTCAGAAAATAAACAAACATGGAATAAGTGGACTGCTTCAAATAAGTTTTTACGTCTGTTTGTGCTTTTTTTTCTCTTTCTTTTTATAAGATCAATAATATATAGTAAGGGGATATACAATTTAAGCAAAAACTTTTCTTTTGTGATCATATTGACCATAGATATGAATATCCATTCCATTTTTGGAGAGGATCGTTATAGTACTCGTATAAGTAAGAGATAGCCGTACTTTTGGTGACTCTCGCCAGGAAAGCTGATTCAATATTTGGTGGGTGTAGGTCTCTCCTCTGGTGAGAGTGGTAACGGTCTGCCCGCATGCGGCTGCCCAAATGAACAGTAACCGGGCAGATTGATACTAGTACAACATTATGATGCTGTTGACTGTACCTGAGTGAACAGTATAAAAACTGACGGTATTCGTCATAATTATAAACAAGGTGTAAGATAATTAACGCACACACATCCCAATTAGAGTATTGAGTTAAAAGCATAATACAATGACCAAAACTTATTTTTTTAAAGCTTGCTTTTTATTAAGAAAATCATGTTGCCACTAGCATTACTTTATGCGTTTAAAATTGAGTCTTATTGCCTTGAAATAAGACTTAATTTCATTTGGCTCAATCGGCGGTTATTATGAAAAATCATCTGCCTAGCCTTTTCCCAACTATGTTGGGGTCGGCTTCAGTTTAACCGGATGCAGCTGAATACCAGTATTTTACATGGAGCGGCTGCCTATCTGACCTTCACAACCCAGTTACTGGGTAATACGATACCCCTTGGTAAGACTGGTTGTCAGACTTTCGGGCTTCTGACTAAGGGTAGTCAGAACGACTGTCAAAGATACACGAATGACAGCCGGGACCAACGGCTTAGCGTGCTTTCCGAGGCGCGGAGGGGTCTCGGTATGAAAAGATGGTCACCCATCCACAGAGCAACCGCGGCAAGCGTAGCTTAACCTGATCGATCGACCTGTGCGGATGTTAAAAAAATAAGTTAATAAATATTTTTTGAAAAAATACCTATTTCATAAGTTACTGAAATCGATTCACTAGTCATTTATGCACAAACTACTTTCAGGACTTGCGTTTATTCTGTCCCACGTTGTATATACTGAATCAGCCTTCTTGGCGATAGTACTGCGGCTATCTCTTCTAATATTACACGTTAAAAGATATTTCCTGATATTTTATTTAACCTAAATAAAAAAACATTACTTTCAAGCTAGGAATTAATTTTCCCTCAATTCTGTTTCGACCACAACAAAGGTGCTATCATCAAACGATTCCAACACTCGACGCAACTCAAATTATTCCCCAGAGAATAACAAACATTGAATATTAATAAACAAAGCAAGTATTTAACAGACCACAGCAGCTCCACCGAACTTAATATTTTCCATAAACTGACTGAAAAATTTCAATAACTCCAAAGTGAAAGGGGAAATTGCGAGCCCCAAAAGTTTTGCACAACTTTCCATCGATTCATCAGAACACTTATACAGGAATATTTTACGGAATTCATATTGTATAATTGAATTGTTTACTAGAAATCGAAATACCTAATATTTTTTTGCATAAAACATGATAAATAAAGTTGTTTTCAAAAATGCGTTTAAAATAAAGTTTTTTTGTATAGTTGGTTTTATAATACACTGAAAGCACCACATAATGCTTTTTACGGTTTTTCTGCAGGTCTTATTATTTCAGAAGTTTTGTTTCTTTATAATAGGCACTAATATTAGTCCTCCAGACCATATTTCGGCTTGGCGGCCAATCTCAACTAGATTGGAGAGGCCTTCGTCGTGGGAGATATTATAGTGCACAAGCGTGTGCACAGATTCAGCCGATCGATTCTGTCTTTCTTCTCTTTCTTCTTTAAGCATCAGGATGACACTGACAGCTCACTCCACTCTCACTTCACCTAAGTTTTCACGGGGAGATGGTTACAGAATCGCACTGCAGGTACATTCTCTCTTCCCTCACTCCCATAGTTCGATGGGACGGCAATCCGACACAATAGGAGAGCGATCAGGCGCTGGACCAACGGCTTAATGTGCTTTCTGAGGCACGAGACTTATAAGCACATATTCAGTTGGGTCCTAATAGTTACCAGTTTCATACCCTAATTTGTCAGTAAAGGACCTACGTTTTTAGAATTTGCAGTAGCAGCCAAGAAGTTGTTAAATCTTCAGCGCAATCTGTGGCGGTTTCAATTGCACGAATCCACCTACCACATTATGAAATACAGGCGTAGCCCACGTAGCCTATTATCTTCATAATTATCCGGTCAATTTACTGATGCAGTATGCATTTAGGTATCTACATATGTACGTTATGCAATCAAGATTGTAATCGTATTCATTTCCGCTAGGAGTCGCACATGGTCAGTGCCTAAGAACAATGAGGACTCCTCTGTAGAGTACCTGTGATTGGCTAACGTAAATGAGATCTACGAACTGTGATTGGCTAACGTAAATGAGATCTAGGAACCGTGTTAGGAGGAGTAGGTTTAGGTGATTAACTCAAGCTGCAGTAAATCAATCATCATCTGCCTAGCCTTTTCCCAACTATGTTGGGATCGGCTTCCAGTCTAACCGGATGCAGCTGAATTCCAGTATTTTACATGGAGCGATTGCTTATCTGACCTCCACAACCCATTTACTGGGTAATACGATACCTCTTGGTAAAACCGGATGTCAGACTTTCGGGCTTCTGACTACCCGTAAAGACTGTCAAAGATCCACGAATGACAGCCGGGACCAACGGCTTAACGTGCTTTCCGAGGCACCGAGGGTTCTTGGTGTGTAAAGATGGTCACCCATCCACAGACCAACCGCGGCAAGAGTAGCTTAACCTGGTCGATCGACCTGTGCGGCTGTTATTATTTAGCCACGGGCCCCTCCTGCTCTAGCTGCAGAAAATCAATACATTCACCTAATTGTTGATTCGGAAAACTATTAGGGAAGTTTTGGCCTATACATATAGGGTGACTGGTAATTAGTGACCGATACCTAAACACGTGATTGTACTCATGATAACAAACAACTTTTACCAATGGACCAAACCTGAATTCGTGAAAAAAAATCTGTGTTCAGTACCTACATTTTGACCAGTTAGGCGAACATAAATGACTGAACAGCAGAATTTTTTTTCGCGAATTCAGGTTTGGTCCCATAGTAAAAGTTGTTTGTTATCATGAGCAGGCCTCCGTCACTCCATGTACTTGCGCGCTATAAGTGCCTACCACCCAGCCGAGCGGTCTCGGTCCGCCGGCGGATCAAATTCAGTGCGGTTTTCGCAAGCGAAGCGCGCGCACGCCGTTCAATTTTAATAGTGCTGTTCGTTCGTACGCGTATTACGATGCCGTGTGGTGCCTTATGTGCTGTAGATGGGTGTAAATCAAGCAAAAGAAGGGATAAACCGTAAGAAATAATTTCTTCTTTGATGTCGGTGCTTTTTCGATTCGTAATTACCAGCTGTTAGCACTAACATAAAAAAAAAAAAACAAATTATTTCTTACGGCTTAGTGCTTTATTTGAAGTCGGTTCTCTTTTTTTAAGGCTTTTTTTTTCATTTCTAGTGAACATCTCCGAAGATCATCATCAAACTAAGAAGTATTATACTTATTTTAAAACGTTCTCCTAAATGTAACAAATCCTTTTCTGAAAACCGCATCGATATCGGTTTAGCCAAACGCGAGATTATCGCGCACAAACATACATACCTACAAACCATACAAGTCAAACATCTCAGTTTGGCCTGTATGTTTGATCACCTCCTTTTTTTTAAGTTGGTTAAATATTTTATAAATGATAAAATTTTTAACTGCCACATAAAAGTCAGAACATATTCACAGTTCTCAATAACATAGATAAAAAGTTATGTTAATTTAATTTTATCGAAGAGGCAGCCCTGCGATTACTGTGGAATGGCGCGGTGCGAAGCAATCACTGCTGTACGCTTGAGCATTTAGGCGCATTTTAGCATACAGTGGTTGTTGACGCGAGGGAGTAGGCAATTATCGTAATAGGTATTGGAAATTTTCTACTGAGTGAAGTATCTGTTACGTAGTAACTATTCAGTAATCTGTGGTAACTATTCAGTAATCTGTGTCATGAGTACAATCACGTGTTTAGGTATCGGTCACTAATTACCAGTCACCCTATATAATAGGTAGAAAATAATTATGTGGAATTAACCTAATAAAATCACTATTGGTAACAGTCCAGGGGGCCCACTCCCTTAGCACGAAGTCCGTAGTTTTGGCCGAATTTACGTACATTTTCTACCACCTACGGACATCAGAGGGGCAATTCTCGTAATTTTAAGAACGTTCACAGCGTCTGAGCTCAGTCTTAATCTGTCAAAGATACCTCTAAGTTTTTTGATATTGATTGTCGTTGAGTTGAGATTGCGTCTAGATTTTGCCTGGTTGTGAATTTGACACTTGTTTTCACAGATCTATTTCTTTTCGCCCGGGCCCGTATTTTCGTTGACGAACTTAAAGAGTAGAATTGAAACTTGTAGATTTAGATGAGCAATGATTGCTTCATCTAAGGAAACATGCTCCATGCAATGACTACGGGAAGTGATTGTTATAATTATCCTCTTGGCCCATTTGTTTTGGGTTGACTCATAAAGTCTTCTTCTTTCACATATACCTATCCACTGTCATCTCAGTAGGTATGACGCCAGCACATCAAGCTAGCAGAAACTGTCAAATTTTCCCAATCAACTTTGAACGCGATAAAGTTGGAAATCTAGTAAAGAAATTTGACAGATTGGAGTAGCTTGATGTGCTGGCGTCTGTACCTGCTATTTATTTACTCTGTAGCCATATCTTTCACTTTTTATTATTAGCCATTAGTGTCCCACTGCTGGGAAAAGAGCTCCCTACTCTCTTCCCACCTCTTTCTCTGTCCAGGGCTGCCAAGGACCAATATTTATTAAAGTATTTAATTATGGCAACATAAATTAATTATAATTAAAAAGGAATTTTCTAGAAGAATGTATTTGATGGATTTACTACTAAGTATAAACAATTTATAATATTCCATTAAATTCTATAGACACTGAAACAAACTTCAAAGTAAGAAATTTTATTAAAGGAATATTTTCCGAATTTATTCCTATCGAACTTAATCTTTGATGTAAACTTACCTAAGTACCTTAGGAAGATATTTTGAATTTTCTTTTAAGTAAAGCTACGTAGCTAATTATTATTTTTCGTTGCCTAACTTTTTTGTTAGAGTGCGAAAATTGGAATAGATTGAATTTAAATCTTAACAAAGACGAATTTCTTTATTTTTAATTAAATTATTTTATTCTTCAATTGTATTTTTTTTTTTTTTGTTTATATTTGCTGTACAACAATGTAAAACAACAAATTCAACATTATTGATGTGATTTCATATTTTTGTAACAATATAATTTAAAAGTGTCCATGGACTTTCTTGCCCGTTCTTCTCATCATCATCATCATCATCATCAGCCGGAAGACGTCCACTGCTGAACAAAGGCGTCCCCTTTAGACCACCACACCGAACGACAATCCGCCACTTGCATCCATCGCCATCGGTTGCCCGCGACTCTCACGACCGCCGTTCCGTTCCGTTCTTCTCAGGTAGGCCTATTGGCCTAATGGTTTAATTGAATTAGAGTTCATATCCTATTATCGCTTTGAGTTTCATATCCTATTATCAACTTGTAAATACGCACTAAAAATAAGCAACAATAAATGGACAATAATTGAAATAAATCGGGCACATCTACCGTGAATAAGATAATTGTTATAAGATGAGTATACCCCCTTTGACCTACAAAGTTATTTACTTGTCTTGATACTTTTTTTTATCATATCCTTCTTCTTGTCTTGAACTACTTTTATATATTTTTATTTTTTAATGTTCTTTATTATTTAAGTTAACTGATCTTTTAGCATGTACGTGTTTTTACGACAAATAAATCTATTTTTCTTTGTCTTTTCAACACAATTAAGTACTTAATTTTGAACTGAAAACACAGAAAAGTTCTAATAAAATCAAGACAACTTTCTACCAAAACTAGGCTTATCTGCGAGCAGCCTAGTTCGGTCAGACGTTTGACAAATTAAATTAGAATGAGACCCATACCCCAGTGCTTCAGACCTCACACAAGGCGTTTTCAGGACTCGTTTCTGTGACGTTAAAGGGATCTGACATCTGCATTTAACAATTACTGCAGAATATAATTGAAAGCGAAGTGTACAGACGTTCAAGGAGGCGTGGGAAATGAGTTCCTAGATGAACTTAGAGGAGCAGTAGACTTTGCCCGTAGTGCTTGCAGACGCAGTAGGACAGTATAAGATAAACAAAAAAAAAAAAACAAAATTCAACAAGCAGTGGAGTGGCGTGCAGTTTTATAGTACAGACGCCAGCAGGTCAACCTACCCAATCTGTCAAATTTCTTTGATAGATCTTCAACTTTAGCACAAACAAATAAGGTTCATATTCAATTGGGAAAATCTGACAGATTGGGGTAACTTGATGTGCTGGCCTCTGTACAATCCCTACACGATTCATTTTATTCTGAAAAATAAAATAGGTACCGTAGGTACTAAGTTACCTATACAGGACAGAAATAAATCACTGTTGAGTTTTCTAGATCTTACATAAATATTAAGGAAACTGCCCATCGATTCTGTAAAAATCTCACCGTGATAACATAGTTGAAGTGAGCGTGAAGTAAACTATCAATGGAGGCAATCCCTAACATCAGGTGGAATGACAGCTCACTTCACCTTAGTTTTCACGGTGAGATTTTTACAGAATAGCACTGCAGAATCGCACGTTCGAGGAGGCGCGGGAAAGGAGTTCCTGGATGAACTTAGAGGAGCAGTAGCCTTTGCCCGCAGTGCTGGCAGACGCAGTAGGACAGTATAAGATAAACAAAAAAAAAACAATATTCAACAAGCAGTGGAGTGGCGTACAGTTTTATAGTACAATCCCTACACGATTAATTTTATTCTAAAAAATAAAATACTAAGTTACCTACACAGGACTGTTATGAAACACTGTTGAGTTTTCTAGATCTTACATAAATACTAATGAAACTGCGGGGCAATTGCGTAACACATTATCAATGAGAATCGTTTTCATTTTGACAGTTCAACAATATTCATTGCGTTATTTACATGTTGAGCAAACAAATTTTTCGAACTTATGAAGCAATGGATTAGCAATTTACTTCAAAATTATTCAGATTCCGATCGGTAGTGTGTTACGCAATTAGAGTGCTGGACACAATGTTTACTTTTTCACAAAAGTGCAATGCGTGTCTTGACATGAATCTCAACGTACCTACTTAGCAATTCTTGTTAATTGATCCACAGTCTTTTATGTTTTTTTGTTTTTTTTTTTAATTTTGTCTGAACCGCCACCGCGGGTATTGATACAGTTTCGAACATACCCTAATAAAAACAACAATTTCATAAAGCAATCAAATCCACAGATAAGCACTCCCATATTTCTGTACGTTTGTCAAAAACAAAACGCGGTGCCGCCATTTTGTGCGTGCCACGATAATGGATAAAAGTTTTAATTCAAATTTATAGTAGCAACAGCTCTGTATTATGGGCACTGAAGTAAAACAAATGGGTTATTTTATTGCAGCACGCAGTTATTTTAATGTACGAGCGGAATATCATCAGAGTTGTTGATGATACTGGCAACAAGAGTTGTGTGTTGACTATACTTGTCATACTGGATGAGTTGTGTTGGGGATATTGAGATGATTTGCGTTGGCTTTGGCGATTGTATCTGTTAATGCTAGTAAATAAATTTCAAATTTATTTATTAGTAGGTAATCATAATTTGTACAAGAATAGATTGGACGGTGACCCTCAAACTAGGCATTTGTCTGTACCTATCTTGGGGGTTAAAAATTCCCAGATAAAAAACTATTTTTGGGACTTATCAAAACATTTTTTAATAAAATACGATTTACTTAATTAAACTTTACGCACCGTTTTCCTTCGTCATTTAAAAATAACCGTACAAAAGTGATAATAAGGCGGTAATGCCTCGGGCATTTTCTACCAGTCTACCTTAATTCTACTCAAAATAGCACGGGACCCAGTCACGGTAATATTATGTATACAGTATTGTGACTCGGGTCCTGTTCTAGACATAATTACCTACAACCGAACTCGTGGCGCGTAGGTATGACTCGCGTTCAGATCGTTTGTATGAAGATAGAATACTGTACCTATATAATAATACCGTGACCCAGTCTACTAGTTACAACATCCATATGTGCCAAAAACCGGTTAAGTGCGAGTCGAACTCGCACACGAAGGGTTCCGTGCCACAAGGCAAAAAAGCCGAAAAAACACGTTTCATGTATGGAGACCCTCTTTAATTTTTAACTATATTTGTTGTTATAGCGGTAATAGAAATACACACTGGTATCATTTTAACTGTCTACCTATTACAGTTGTTCATGAGATACAGCCCGCTGACAGACGGACGAACGGATAGATAGAGGGACGGACGGTCAGCGGAGCCTTAGTATAGGGCTTTTGGATACAGAAACCTAAAAATGGTCATCATAGCTATGTGGATATCCACATGGGGGTAAAAATACAGACGTCCTTACCACTAAACTTTTCAGCTACCTAACTCAGGAAAAGGATTAAGTACATAAGGATACCTGTCCAACAATTATCAATTCTATATCAGAACATTATCAAAAACCTCGCTACCCATGCCACTACACGGCCTTGTTGCACACATACCCGGGCTATAGGACTATGTGCTAGTTACGTCAGCAATGTACCGTGCGATGTACACCGCTGTGCGACGCCTTGTAATACTGTACTCGCTGTACATGACTGTACTTGTGGAGCGGCTGCACAAGTGTTTTGGAAATGTATACCTATGTGGATGAACTGCCCGAGTCGAGATGAAATCGTTAATTAATCAGCTAATCCACAAAAAAATATGAGTCTTTTAATATTTTTTTTCTTTTTTGTGTGCTCTCATTTATTGTTTCAGGTTTAAAACAATTACTAGTCCAGAGTGCCTTGCAAGACGATTTACCTAGGGAAAGTAATTTTAAACATCATACATACGGTTTGGATTTGAAGCCTAGGATATCAGTGTTATTTGCGACTTTTAACTGTCAACTGTAAGGTTGGTGGCCGCAGCTGCAGGTGTTGGTCAGTTCACGAAACTTTTTCAAAGAAAATATACAACGTGTAACGTTAAATGCGCAAAACCTCATACCTCACCCCAATTATAGCATTGAGTTAAAAGCATAATACAATGACCAAAACTATTTTTTTAAGCTATTTTTATGAAGAAAATAGTGTTGATCCTAGCATTAGTTTATGCATTCAAAATTGAGTCTTATTGCCTTAAAATAAGACTTAATTTTCTTTGGCTCAATCGGCGGATAGCATGGGAAAATACATAATTTTTGAAAAAAAAAGCTATATTAAAAATTACTGAAATCGATTCAGTAGTCAATTATGAACAAACAATTTTCAGGTTTTGCGCATTTAACGTTACACGTTGTATAATACAATATAAATATATAAGTAATAAGTATCTAATACCTTCAACGGCCCGTTTGCACCACAAATCACTAAATGCGTTTAGCGGTAAACAAAATTATAACATCGTTGTATCTGTCAATCATTTGAATATAAAAGAGACAGAATTATATTTTAAATAATAATAATTATGTTATCTGTGGACCCAACAACTAGGTTGAGCGTTAGTTTCCTACACCCAGAGGTCACGTACGGCGACGCTTCATTACATGAAATAATCAGGAGCTCATACAGCAGTTTGGTTTTACAGCCAACAAAGCTTTGAGGGATCGCCTGCCTTTCACATGCATACAAAAGTAATTCTTTACTAAGTCGATTGTACGTGCAAAGAGTTGGAGGATTTGTGCTCGGTTGATAGTAATAGGCTCGCCCCCACATATAGATAGACCTAGATAACGCAAGTATCACGATCTGTATGAAAACCAAGCGTGCCATTTTTTTGACTACCTACTATGACGTCACAAGCGCTCTTTCTCACCCACGCTCACCCAGCCAGCAGCAGTGCGATTCTGTAATCATCTCACCGTGAAAACTAATGTGAAGTGAGCGTGGAGTGAGCTGGCAGTGTCATCCTGATGCTAGGGATTGATACTCTTGACAGCTCACTCTAAACTCACTTCACCTAACTTTTCACGGTGACATTTTTACAGAATCGATCGGCTGTACACAGGACGGAGCGCTAAAGTGGCGGCTTACGATTTTTGAACGTAAGTTGGTGCGATTTTTGGCACGCGAAATAGTTGCTCTTGCGTTATCTAGGTGTCTCTATATCTGTGCTCACCCCTTATTACATATTGTTTAAACAAAACTTGTGAATTGTGGGGTGTAAATTTAAAAATTTTTTTTTTTTTTTGGTAATTGCAAAGTGGACTAAGAGTAAAAAACTTTGAAAATAAGGAAAAACATAATTATGATTGATTTCTGTGTAAAAACTACAGGCATTCTGGGATTTTAAGGGTTGTGATGGATAGCAGTGCTACTTATGTTGCCGATACAAAACAAAAAAAATAACAGAAGTATTTGAAAAATTATGGTGATGGTAGTTAAAAATATCGTAAGGGGTGTCAATTTTCGAAGTATTACAACGTATTTTTTGTAATTTCCAAAAAAAATTTTTTTTCACTATTTTTACTTGAGTACCTAGTCTTGAACAGGTCCACCCTCTGGTGCTCGCTTATCGTTGAATTTTGGGATACGTTTTATATTAGGTATAATAAAAATTTAAAGAAAAAGGCAGGAGTTCATTGGACATCAAAAAATTCGTCCGCATCGCTGTCAATGGAATAAGTGCCCAAAAGGCTGGCAGCATTACCACATTGGATGGCAATGCTGATTCTTTGGGCTAAAAATAGGCCAGCCCTCTGGTCACGTGAAGATTCAAACAACCACTTGAGTTGTTTTGAGTTTGAGTTTGAGTCTTTTACATAGTTTATCGTTTCACAAACAAATATTCAAATCATTTTACAAAGACGGAAATATTAGAGACAAGAAAGTATTAGATATAAGCTTAGACAGTCTATTTTTGGAAAAAATCAAGAGACTTAAAACAGCAGTGCGATTCTGTAACCATCTCACCGTGAAAACTTAGGTGAAGTGAGCGTGGAGTGAGCTGTCAGTGTCATCCTGATGCTAGGGATTGATACTCTTGACAGCTCACTCTAAGCTCACTTTACCTAACTTTTCACGATGAGATTTTTACAGAATCGATCGGCTGTACACTGACTCGAATATAAATATGCATTTCAGTGCGCCCACGCGTTAATAATAATTATATTATCTTACACCAGTTGTGTTTATTTTACATATGCAAAAATAAAAATCTGAATTTCAATATTTGGTTAGCCGCACCTGTTCGCCTCATATACATCGTATCGAGATTGATTATACTTTGAAATATGCAGAATTATGAACAGGATATACGTGGTGAATCTGTTCACTTTACACAGGGTTATTTTAAATTAGCTAGCTAAACTCCGCAGACGCGGTGGATTATTTGTGGGGTCATCGACCGCTGTTGTTGAGTTGAATGGAGAGGACCATCTCCAGCGGTGGACTGCCGTAGAGTAGTCCCAGCTGTCATTCGTGGATCTTTGACAGTCGTTACGGGTCGTCAGAAGCCCGAAAGTCTGACAACCAGTCTTACCAAGGGGTATCGTATTACCCAGTAACTGGGTTGTGGAGGTCAGATAGGCAGTCGCTCCATGTAAAATACTGGTACTCAGCTGCATCTGGTTAGACTGAAAGCCGACCCTAACATAGTTGGAAAAAGGCTTTGCAGATGATGACGATGTATCAGCACTGCCATACAACGTGGCAATGTTGCCAGCCTATTCCTGTTGACTACGATGCGGACGAATTTTTTGATGCCCTATGATTCTAATCAACAATCAAAGAAACAAAAAAACTCATGCCTCTTGGTTTTCAGAAACTGTCCGGTGTTTAAATTCAGTATGAAAGTACCTACATATAAATAAATAGTGAGTAAAACGCATTGTTTCAGGAAACGTTTCTATTTAGGTAATATATAATAAAAATAAATAAAATAAAAATAAAAATTGTTTATTTCAGACCACTACAGTCCATAGCAATACATAGGTAATACATAAAATAGTTTTGTTAAAACTACTTAGGTTTTTCAGTCGACAGATATTTTTATTCACAGAATTAAATTGACGTGTGACAGTTTTTTTATGGAAGAATTACTGTCAAAAATTCAAAATTATTCCTCTGATAAAATTATCTGGCGTACCTAAAACATTTATTCTTGCCCATAAAACACATAGCACAACACACAAAAGCACAATTATATGATAAAAAATTACTTGAATATACAGGGTTATTTGAAAAACTATAAGAGGTTGCTGGAACCTCTTAAGAGGTCATTGTACTCATAATTATGAACAACTTTTACTATGGGACCAAACCTGAAATCGCGAAATAAAAATCAGCTGTTCCCTACATTTATCTTCGTCTATCTCGTCAAAATGTAGGGAACAGCTGATTTTTTTGTCGCGATTTCAGGTTTGGTCCCATAGTAAAAGTTGTTCATAATGATGAGTACAATGACCTCTTAAGAGGTTGCTGGTGTTTTTCAAATAACCCTGTATAAAAACGAGATGTTAATATAAGTACAAAAAGGAAAACTATATGAAAAACATACTTCAAGAAATAAGGTGACACTATGACATACCTTAGCCGTAAACAGAACTAAGGTTTTAACTAGCATTTCGTGAAGGTCTCTATCGCTCACCCAATTCAATTAGTTGACAATCAAACTGTCTCCAAAGATAAACACGTCGCTTTATTAAGGCAATGTTCGATGTAACCTCTAAATTGCCTCATGACATAACTTGCCGCGTAAATAGAAGTGACTTCGCGGAATACATTAGCTGTGTAACACGTGAACCTTAACTTTGTAATATTGGGTGGTGACTGCAAACATCAAACAAGCCATTTAAGGTGTGACCCAATTCCAACTGTTACAGAAACTCTCTACTGTTGTTATTCCGGCTGCCATTTGTACATTTTTGACAGTCGTTACGGGTCATCAGAAGCCTGAAAGTCTGACAACCGAACGGTCGGTTCGTGGATGAGAATCATCCATTACTTATAGAGGTTGATCTTGGGTTGGTCCTATGTAGATAACAAACAAATTGACATAAGAAAGAACACTCCAGCCGGTTTATTTTGCGAAAGACTCATGAAGATTTCGGGAGGGGCGTCCACGAGCAACTACAAATAGTGCAATCCACGAAGACGCGCCCCACTCTTTTTCCTAATGCTTACAGCACAAGTGAGCAAATTCCGCTAGTGTTTTAGTTTTGTCGATACACACTAATTATTATTAGTGGCTAATTAGTGTGTATCGAATAAACTAAAACACTAGCGGAATTGAATAGCGATAACCGCTAACGATTAGGAAGAAGAGTGACGCGTGAGTGAGTGTGGCGCGTCTTCGTGGATTGCACTATCTGAAATTTGTCTCTCACGTCAAGTCTACGGATTTGTATGAAAGTGCGCACATGTAGTGACGCGACAAAGACGGCACTTTGATATAAACCCGTAGAAGTGTCAGCTCACTTCACAGAATAGATCGGTTGATTTTAGGGATCGTCACTATTGCTTAGCACTTCACCTAGGGCAGCACCGCCCATGAACAATGTTGACAGCTCACTTCATCTCAATTTTCACAGTGAGATTTTTACAGAATCCGACATTCTACATTAACTGAAATAATGCCAAGCATTTGTTAATCAAACTTGACCTCTTGACTTTTCTATCCCAGCACAAATAAACCACAATAATAGGCACCAAAATGGCCTAACCTTCTCAAACACTCATTTATCTAACCTAACGTTTATTTACGACTAATTCGCAACTAAAACAGTGAATCGACAATAAAATAAGAAATACCTTTCCTATTCCTCTATAAAACTCTTATATTACAGTTATACGCCCTTATAGAAGAATATAGGCGTTAAATAATACAAAAGAAACGATATAAAGTGATATAGAACCTTGTTTTCAGTTTATGTGAAGCTCGTAAAAATGTTATAGCGGCAGGTACGGCACAGGACTCCTCAAGGGTCGCGCCAATAAAACAGGTAAATTTATGCTTTTTTATTTGATCATCGTTTCATATTTTTATTCTAAATAAATGTTTTCTTTGTTGAGTTGTGTTTTGCAATTTTCATATTGATGGTTTCTTGTCGCTTTTTCTTTTATGACGCGTTGAACTATGTTTAGTAATAGGTAATACGGGCTGGTGTCCGCATCTCCACGTCATTGCGCGTATTTTGCATGTATGGGTGGGAAAATCGATTATTCGATCCACCCCAGCTACTCAAGGAAGGCCAGCAACGCCTTGATGTTACTGACCGTCTCACGTAGGGTACCTGGGTTACCGAAGTACTTTGCCCTAGGTATATGTGGCGACCACCGCGCAGTTTAGTAGCTTATGTGCCGCTGTCTCGTCGTCCTCCATGAAGGCCCTGCACAGCGGATGTCTGTTACCAGGCACGGTCCGAGGTGGGGGGGACATGGGGGTCATGACCTCCTCAAAATCATTCAAGCTGTCGAGGACCTGAATGATTTACTTGTTTTACTAACTTGAAACTGTTCATGAGCCACGGGAATCGCACGCAGGACCTCAGCAGTAACGCTTGAGACCACTAGACCAACGAGGAGATGTACCTCCCTCAAAATATTCCTCGAAACTCATAGTAACCCACCCCAAAATTTTGGGCTGCAACCGCGCCTGTCTGTTACTCCTATAACAAAAAGGTGTTTATTAAATGACCCGTGGCCAGTTAAAGCTGCAGTAACTATACGCAGCTTTTATTTAGCTAGACGGAGAACAAGAAGAAATCTCTTAAGGAAAAGTGCTTATGGTGGAAAGATATATTAATGTTTCTAATGATTATAATTCTGTAAATACGTACCTGTTATAGTCGCGAATCATATTTCGATCAAGATATAACCTGACACTGACCTGCAAATTGCAAAAAACGTAAGAAAATTTTAATTTTGCGGTCTACCACTTCGCAGACGCGGTAAGAAACTTTTTAGTTGTTGTCTTGTGTTAACAAATAAGGTTCAAAACAGCAATGCGTTCGATGTTAGTTAAATCGAATGACCACGAAAATAAAAGTAATTTTTCAGATTTAATTAAATTCCATCTCATAGAGAGAAGGCCTGTGTCCTAGCAATGGGAACATAATAGGCTGATTATGTAATTAATTTAAAAAATAAATGCACAGCTCTATGGAATATTTTTAGGTACCGTATTTCTTTAGTTGATTGAATTCCCTTTACATTACATAAAATATGATAGTTTAAGCTCAAAATTTTGAGAACAATTTGACGATACTATTATATTTTTATTAAAATACTAGCTGACCCGGCAGACTTCGTACTGCCTCAATCTATAAATAAAAGACAATTGACTACATTTTATTTAGAAAACGTTTGTATGGGAAATAGAAAAGGGCTATTTTTAGGGGTTTCCCGAGAGTTATTCGATTTTTCTCACCTTTCAAACCTTCCCTATACCTCCACAAACATTTCAAGACCAAGATAAAATAAATCCGTTCAGCCGTTCTCGAGTTTTAGCGAGACTAACGAACAGCAATTCATTTTTATAAATATAGATTTTGAATGTAAGTCTTCTCTTTGAACATTTGACAATACACTCATCTGTTCCTGGCTACATTATATTATAATATAATGTGTACAGACAGCACATCAAGCTACCCGAAACTGTCAAATTTTTCCAATCAACTCTGAAGCTTATGCTTTAGCGATAAAGTTGAAAATCTATTAAAGAAATTTGACAGATTGTAGTAGCTTGATGTGCTGGCATCTGTAGGTCCAATACCCTAACTGTGCGATAAAAAACTGAACGTTTTACGGTGTCTGCCATACCTATGGACAAAGTAAGGGATGTTATGATACCTTTGTGGAGTGGCTGGGGAGGCGCCACGGCGTCCTTATCGACGCGACACCACGCAACGCAGGTCCTCACCGGACACGGCTGCTTCGGGAGGTTCCTGTTCCGGTTAAGTCGGGAGAAAATGCCCGGGTGTCACTATTGTGTGGATCGCCCGGAAGACACGATGGAGCATACGGTGGAGGTCTGCCCAGCTTGGGCGGAGCACCGCTGTGACCTCACGGCGGCGATCGGCGGCGGCAATCGCTCACGTCCGGCCCTGGTTCAGGCCATGGTACGGAGCGAGAGTGCATGGGAAGCCGTCACCTCCTTCTGCGAAGCAATAATGCTCGCGAAAGAGAAGGCGGTGCGCGTGAGGAGATGCAATATTTATGCCCTCACGTCCCTAGTCTCCGCAGGAGACGCCTTGGGCATTGGAAATCGAGAGCCGATTCCCGGCCACGTAGGCGCGGGCTTGCGGACGGCGAGCAATGGGTAGCTCGCCGTCCGGTAAGGACCAGGCCCGGATCGACGCGACGGCGCGTTGTGTTCCACGCGCTCAATGAGATGTCAGCACTGATTGATAGGGTCCGCTAGGGCCGATGCCTGCCAGGGTCGCGGGTTATTCGAAAGGTGGTCCTGAAAAAAAAGTGATGTTATGGTAACAGGATACAAGCTTTTTAATGACATGGCAAAAGTTTCAAGGGCCATCTTTAATTTATACAGTTGTATAGAATGACGAAACCGTTCCCGTTTATGTTGAAACTCAAAAGGAAAATAACATAAAATAAATAAGTAACATTTCACCATGAACTTTTTAACGATAACGAACAAACTTTCAAGAAAGCGACAACAAGTAACAATGTTACCAAAATACTTACGTCTTACTGAAATATAAATTATTTTAGTTGATAATATTGAGTTGTGTTCATAACATCAATATAATTCCCAAGGGATTAGGCAGAAGTGTAGGTACCTGTAGACATAGTCACCCGCATTTAGCCAGTTACATATGTGAGGGGCTTATGGGTCACGGTTCGATCGATCAAGTTAAGCTAGACCTAGAATCATGAAATGTGGCAAGAAGCAATGTCATTCAGCATAAGTAAATTTGTAGTTACATACCTACTTTCTACGGATCCCTCGGTGCGCGAGTCCGACTCGCGCTTGACCGGTATTTTTATTATTGTGCCTCTCAACCAAAGCACCTGCAGTCTCTCTTCACCAACCTCGGTTAACTATATATATATTTTTTTTTTTAATAGATTTTAGATAATGCCTCATGCATTAAGTCCGCCTTTGTACCTTTTATGTAGGTTTGCAACAAGTTTAAATAAATAAATATTTAGTTCTGGAGTATCTACAAAACTTTTTTTGTCCGAAAGCAACAAAAAAATTATTGAAAGCTAGTGAAAATCGCTACTATTACTGTAAACCTTAAACAAGCCCTCAAAACCGAAGAGCTATCAACCCATCACCCCTCATTGAGTGCGCTCCACTGGGCACTAGGCACTGGGAACTGGGAATAAAACATTTGTATGGCCAAAGAGAAAAACATACAATTTACTGGGAACAAGTGCTCGAGAGTGCTGGAGCTTCACGCCGGAGTTACAAGTGGATGACCCGATGCGACGAGTAGTTTTTTCCCATGTTTTTATGCTAATTTTTGATATATGCTCGTGTTTTCTGATATTTAATAGGTAGGTGTGTACTAACTCTGTTATTAGGTTAAATGATAAATGATTTTAATTCTGTAAGTAGGTTTGTACAAACACTTTTACACGTCAATCAAATTTCTTTTTAAACTAGATGAGGTCAGCGTTTCTTATCTGACTCTGAAAAAAGGTCGACACAAACTCAGAGGTCACAGTCTCTTTCAAGACCAGACATAATCTTGGTCAGATCATGTGGAGACCATGTAGATTGGTGTCTGAAATGGTCTTTTGAGGAAAGAACCACATAAATTGAGATTGATTGTGGTTATTTCATAAAATCGTGTTCAATGTGTTCGTGTAAATCATGTAAATTAAACTAGCTTTTATATGAGTATTTAAGCCAATCCGTTAAGAACATGGTACTACTAAGTATTTATAAGTTTGTAAATGTATTAGGTGCTTTGTAAAGGAGGAAGGAGGTATTTTTTTTTTAATTTTTATTTAATGTTCTTTTGATGAAACAAAGCTTCACGGTTATGGTACAATGGGAAACCTTTACATTAGGTACAAAAGAATATATTTTTGTGGTGTTATCAACTTATTTCATTTTCCGAGGAACGTCGGACTTTTCAAAATTATGTTTGACTTGGATAACTACACCACTCTAAAAACCTTCGATCAACAAAATAGCATTAGATTGGAACAATAACACATCTCTTAAGTGGCCGCGATAGCATATAACTTGATTACAAACCTTAACTTTCAATCATATACCTAGTTTATTATCGTTTGCAATATATTTACCTCTTTGATTGAAAAGTAAACGTATTTTTAAAATAAGAATAAAAGTATTTACTTATGGAATGAAAGAAAAAAGAAAAGTTTGTTTGGACACAGTTCCTGAAACACAAAATAAAATACAAATTTAACTAAATAAAAATAATGTTTCAAACAATAGTGTGTGCCTTACGGCTGCGCCAAAAAGGTTAATTTCAGCATTAATGCCAGACAGATACGTACTGTCTGAGGCTAGTTTTCTAATGAACCTTATGGAAAAATAAAACATAATTTGTAAGCAATGAGGTTGAAAAATCTAAGTTGTTGATTATCAGCCCGTTTTTGATGCGATCATAGGATCTCTAATACTATTTTCGATCGAAGTTTAAAATATTATTTTATTTAAATTCATATTCGGTGAACACAAAGACTCGACATAAAACTCAATACCTATAAATAAACAAACCGTATCCTATCGAGAATTTTGCGTGTGAGCAAACCTGAAAAGCTCGTCCCACACCTTCAATCAAAGTTCAACCATCGAAGAAAACAATCTCCCAAGATCACACAATCTTGTCTATATTTTTATCTAACACAATCTGACAACAATATTCCAAGTTCCAGTTTGTAGACAAACTGGACGAGTACTGGAACAATCTCGCTGTAATCCGAGTAACGTGGGAATTGCAGTCACTATTCCTCGGAACTGGTATTTTCAATTGTTATAGTATTTCATATAGCATTTGAAGTGTTAAAGTGTTTCAAGTTTGTGTTTAAAGAGTTAAATGTTAGAGGTAGAGACACAGTAGCAGGATTAGAACGAAATATGTTTTTGTTGCTCATGGGTTTGAATATTTACAAGAATAAAACAGGCCTAAAACAGCTATATAATAATAATAACTTTATTGAAACAGATAACTTTTACAAAAATACTTACAAATATTAGGTTACAAGTTTAGACAGTAAACTGTAAAGGTAGTTTAAATAATATATTGGTGAGTCGTACAAATATTTGTTGCATACGAATCAAACCTGTAATTCGAGGCGTAGCAAACCCATTGCTCAGTAGCTGCTTCATCCAACTATAAAAACTTATTATATCCCATTTGTTTCTAGGTTTTTTCTTTACCCATCTTTAAACAAAGAAAGAATCCAAGCAACTTCGAACCTCCTAAAAATCATCAAGATGGCGACCAAGGAGTACATAAGGATCGTAACAGGTAGCGTTCTCTGGTTTCTACCTACCCCATGAGAGAAAGGTGAGATTATGTATGTACAGGTTGTGACCAACATTATCTGAACCCCCTTTGTTTTTTTTTTTTGAGGCTGGGAAATTATCAAATAACTTCTTCCGCTCTGGGCGGAGCGGGAGGGCGTGTCAGACTTTTACTGAATAAAACCTACCCGTGTTCCTTCAGTTGCCTGTGCCAGGGGCCACGGTATCTCTCTCGAACAACCCGCGACCCTGGCAGGCATCGGCCCTAGCGGACCCCGTCAGTTGTTGCTGACATCTCTTTGAGGCGCGCGTGGAACACAACGCGCCGCGCCTACGGTGGCCGGGAATCGGCTGTCGATTCCCGACGCCCAGGGTGTCTCCTGCGGCGACTAGGAGCGTGAGGGCGCAGAGATTGCCTCTCCCTCACGCGCTCCGCCTCCTCCTTTGCTATCTGAACCCCCTTGAGTGATACCGAATTGGAACCTTTTCGCGATTTTGGAATAAGTCTTCGCATAGCATTTCAGTATCATTTTGTTGAGCGATTTTAATCATTATCTCGTTTTCGTTAAAGTTAAAAGGCTTATGAGTATTAATACAGAACACGGCTACTAAAATTTACCAAAATAAGTTAGATGATTAATAAATAAAATCCACAGAGCGCACCTATGCATGTATGGCATCTTCTGATCCATCATTCAAAGTAAGGTCCTCTAGACCGAATTTCGGCCATGGCAACCAATCTCAGCGGAGACCAGCCTGTGGCGCCGGAGATATTATAGTGCACAAGCGCAGACACAGGTGCACTCTCTCTTCCCTCACTCTCATTCTCCGATAGGACGGCAATCTGACACGACCAAAGAGAGACCAGGCGCAGGACCAACGGCTTAACGTGCTTTCCGAGGCACGGGGTATCACACCGCCAACTTCCAAACTCCGGGCTGTTACTAAGAAATTCCCAATGGAAAAATACAATAACTCTTTGCCTGACCCGGATATCGAACCCAAGACCAGACGCTCAACAGTCACGCTTGCGACCTCGAGACCAACGAAGCATCATTTACACGGTCAACGTATCCAGTCTCAGACACACAGATACTTTAGCGATACTACCACAATAAAAGTCACACTAGAGACGAATTGATACCAGACTTGGGAGCATCCATAAAAGTAATGTATCATTCGAGTACAAGTGCTTGTAAAACAGTAAGTGCTATTCATTCCTATGGGTCATTTGACTTGAGTATCGGCTACCTTCTGACGTGGTGAACAGGACTCTTTATAATGTTAATTGCAGGGCTTTTATAGAAGTGAACTGCCATACTTATGTTAGCTGTCAAGCATCATTGCTAGATTTTGGAAAACCTCACAAGGTTTGGGAGCCAGTAAAATGAAGAGTATTTCAATAAGAAATGAAGCCAATCACTCAATTTCTGATTCAACTTCTACCAACGCAAAATTGGCCCACGTGGTGGATTACGGCCCACTCCCTCTCACAGAGAGGAGCTCTGTGTCCCAGCAGTGAATACATTATTGGCTGATTCTGTTTTTGAATTTCTATTATGTTTTTTGACGCAGTATGGTTTCTACTGTTAATTGATCCAAATTCCAATACATTTTCTAAAGACCGTCTATTTCATTTAATTTACCTACTTATTCAGTACCTACTAGAAAATAAATAACATACAACGTTTCACCCTAAAGTTATAATGCATTCGACTCCCAGAACACATTTCCAACAATATAGAAAAAAACATAAACACAACAGAATACAATATTTGCTCATTCCCCCATTTTGAGAGCCACCTTATAAGCAGCAAAATATGAGTGAAGCCAGGCCACGACAACGAGTCGCGATAATCATAACATTTTATTATAAACCGATAATATGTATAAGGTTCCAACGAGGACTCAAAACTTGGATGCTTGTGACATAAAAGGAAACGATCAACTTACTCTATTTTCGACTACACATAGGGGAGTTGGTAACTTGGATGTGGTAGTTTTGTTACAGCTTGTTATGTGTTTGTTTATTTTTATGTGCTCCTGTTTGGAGTATTTAGAATTGGTAGGTGCTAAAAGCTTTATAAACCTTCAAATTCTGGTAGGACAACTGTCAAATCCTATTGTTAGGCGTTCTTAATTTGAGCCCCGAATTAATCATAAGTCCGTTAGTGATATGGAGTAGAAAACTTTGGATTTCGTGCTTAGTAGGGAGTAAACACATTGAATTGAACACTCGTGGCGAAAAAAAGGTTTTACCTAGAAAGTTTTAGATTGTTAGGATAAATGGTAAGAAGTATTCACACGTGCCTATTATAGGAGTCCAGAAGGCCAATTCTGCTAATTTAAAACGTTCAAAATTTAGTCGCAGTCTCATCTCGGCGACAAACAAATGTCAAAAACTTGTCAAAATGTAGGGAAACTTGAAGTATTTTTGACAGATTGAGACTGAGATCAGATTGTGAAAGTTCTTAAAAATTACTAGAATTGCCCCCCAGACTGAGAACGTTCTTAAAAATTACGATAATTACCCCTCTGTTAACAGGCACGGAATAATAATAATATAATTATAAATAATTTATGGCTTTATGGCATTATCACGTGCATGACGAATGGTTTTCGACATTCCAAAATATGCTGGTATTATATATGTTGCTATTCTGTAAGGGGATCGTCGTGGTGGCTTGGGTGAGATGAGCTTGGGGTGAGTTGTCATTCCACCTGATGCTAGGGATTGACAATATTGACAGCTCACTTTGGGCTCGCTTCGCCTGGGTTATCGCGGTGATCTGTTTACAGAATAGCATTACAGAACCTCTAGACTGATACGTAAGTAATTAGAATCTGTCAGTGTCCGGTGTTCGTGGCTTGTCCGCGATCTGTCAGTGCCGGTGTGACTGATCCATGAGTGAAACAGTGCATAGTTGTTGTTTTTTTTTTTAAGGTTAGTTTTACTAGATTATGTGTATTCAACAGGCGCTTCTCGCCATCAAACTCGAAAGTTTGGCGAGTATTATTGTAAAAACATTAAAATAATGTATTTTTGAGTTGAATGCTAGCGAAATCATAATCTTTTCTTTCGGGCGGTGGCTCCTTTAGCCAAACGTAGCCTACATTTGGCTAAAGGAGCCAAATCAAAGCCAAAATCATCTTACATTCAATTAATTCTCTCAAGAAAAAAAAAAATAAGCGTAATTCACTCAAACTTGGTAATCACTGAACCGCACCAACAAAAAGCGCGTACACAATTTTCTCATATCCCTAGAAAGTGATCCGTGGTCACCCATTTGCCGAAAGCCAGGAGCCAATCAGACCGAATGTTTTCCGAGGCAGTATAGAGGCTCGGGTGGGCCCTTATTTCCTGTATAGTTATCGTGGCCCCTACCAGCGGTATCCCTTGAAAACAGGGGAGTTAAGCAGCCGGCGAAGCATGCGTGGTTCATACAAACGTAATAGGTACCAAAATAGTTCGTGAATCAAACATATTCTTAAGGTAGTGTATATTTATTCCGATTGGATTACAGAATTTCTAGGTTCTCAAATATACAGGGTTATTGGAAAAACCAACAACATCTTAAGAGGTCATTGTACCCATCATTATAAACAACTTTTACTGTGGGACCAAACCTGAAATCGCGAAAAAAAATATCAGCTGTTCGGCTGTTCCCTACATTTTGACGAGTTGTGCGAACATAAATGTAGGGAACAGCTGATTTTTTTTTTCGCGATTTCAGGTTTGGTTAGTTAGAACCTCTTAAGAGGTTGTTAATGTTTTTCAAATAACCCTGTATATTTTGAAAGGACACTAATTCTGTCTGTAGGAAAATATTTTGTTCAGGATGGAGCGGGTGATCCAAAGGGGTTGGTTGATGGCTAATGGACACTAGTTACTATTCTATGTCCAAATTGAATGAAGAAAACTTACATGATCTAAAGAGATCAGTAATATTATGTTAGACTAGCTGCGCACCGCGGTTTCACCCGCGTAAGTTTTGATCCCGTGGAAATATCGGGATAAAAAGTATCCTATATGTTATTCTGATGTATAAACTATATTATTGTAAAGTTTCATCAAAATCCGTTCAGTAATTTTTGCGTGAAAGAGTAACAAACATCCATCCATCCATCCTCACGAACTTTCGCATTTATAATATTAGTAGGATTAGTAGGATAGTAGAAAGTAGGATAGTAGGAAGTAGGATGTAGCCTTAAAAGTCACGGTGTCAGCTAGGTTCTTGTCGTCCAAATAAAACTGCGATTTTTTTATTGTTTCAACAAAATACATGTAAAAATATAAACTGATGAAAAATAATGAAGTAGCTAACAGACTGAAGCTTTGACAGGGTCTCTCTAAATATCTGTAGGTAAGTAATGTAAAGGTTGTCTGCAAAAGTCGACCTTATGTAGTGCAGGTTGGGAATAAAATAAATCTAAAGTCTATTCAAACTTATGTTTCAAATTAATATTATTTGACGTTAAACAAATATCAACTTTATTTTAATGATAGATAAATTGATTTCAGAGTGACTATCACTATCGAAAAAGTTCTAAAAATGTTTGAAGTTGTAGCGTAAACTGAACTTTATTGTGTAGGATTTAAAGTAATTTTTCCATCAACTCATATTTGTTTACATTTTTGGCAAATAAATCGAGAACGTAGACTAGTTACATTCGAACAGTCAAGCCGAATGAGCTTTCAAATATTGTATTAAATTTTTGTTTGGAAGAACCAGTGATAACGTAGACGCAATGATGTAAAGACGTTCGACGGGCGCCGTCAGTTGGGGCTGGTCATCTTTTAGCTGCCACGGCTTATTTTTAATTATTTTATTTTTGGATTGTTATTTTGTTACTATTTGCTGTACTCTGGACACTTTTAACGCGTACTTGATTTTTATTTATTTTTTACATCGTTCTCACATATTATTATAAATTCAACATATGATGTAAATAACAATTTTTGTAAAAATATTATTTAAAAAGAGTGTCCATGGAGTTTCTTGCCCGTTCTTCTCCATAGGTACCTACTACGCTTTGGAATGGGCAACTAGCTTCATTTTTTCCTGACTGACCGACTTCTTGACAATTCAAAAGTGCCTGTAAATGGTTTAATTGAAATAAATGCTTTGAGTTTGAGTTTGAGTTTGAGTTCGCTTAGACTAAACGCAGAAAATATAACATTGTATGATTTTAACACAATATAACACGAAACACCTATGCATTAAGTCCGCCTCTGTACATGTAGTAGTGAAGTATTAAATAAATAAATAAACACATATCTACACATACTTTTTTTTAGGGATGGGAAACCATCAAATGACCCCCTCCCGCTCTGGGTGGAGCAGAAGGGAGTGTCAGACTCTTACCGACTAAAACCCACCCGTGTTCCTTCCTTAGCCCTTTATGTTCCGGGGCAGCGGTAACCCTTTCGGACAATCCCGCTGCCCACATACACATACTACAAGTACCTTCTGCGTAAGAACACGGTATTTTTTCCCAGACAATCCAATGGTAGGGGCTGTAGCCACAAGCCGTACCATCCAGTACCCACGTCATCGCCGACATTGTGCCGCACAACGATCCCGTCTCATCTTTGGCGTTCCCATAAAGTGGTTTTGTATTGAGAATTGAATTGATCTGTTCTTTTATCAGTCCTTTATGTTTTGCTTGGATGGCCGCGCAGGAAATTACTGGGATTTTCTATACTGCTGTAATGAGTTCTTGTTATTTTAGGGCAAAGGATGGAAAAGATTAGCTTCGATTTTTAACAGAGTTCAAAAAAGGAGGTTCTGTATTCGACCCATAAGAATGTATGTTTTATGTCCGCGATTTTCTCAAAAACTAATGAACCAATTTTGATAATTCTTTCATTAATGTGATCTACATACTTTCAGAAAGGTCTAAAATACATTAAATAATTATAGGTACTAATGTACGAAGTTATATGCATAAATGTACTGCATCTCCGGCATTTCTATGCGAATTTTGATGATTCTTCTAGTCGGTGTCTCCATTTCTTCAATGCAGTGTTAACTGAATCTGTGTGGGGTATGAACTAAAAAGTGAAAAATAAAAAAAACAACCGACTTCCAATCAAACACAATAAGTGAAAAATAACTTTAATTTCGGAATTAAAGTTATTTTTCTTTGTTGTGTTTTTTGGAAGTCGGTTGTTTTTATGGTATGATTTGTTATATTACTCTATTCATACCATATGCACTACATAAAAAAAACAAACACCGACAGTTAATTATTTTTATATTTTTACTTGTAGTATATTTTTATTTTCATAGTTTCTTCTTCTGGCAACATTTCTGCTTCGTTTTAAGTGAAAGCGTTCGTCGAAAATGGCCAGATTCGAATACATACAGATCAGAACGCTACAATTTTGTGATGTAACTAAGAATAAGAAAAAAAAATATTAGTCTATTGTTACAAAATATACAGAGTGGGCAAAAAATCGTGGATCAAATGAAACAAAACGATAGCTGGGGTTATTTGCAGTAAAAAAACATTTTTTTTTAATACAAAAAAAACATTTTAAAACATCATCACTACAAAAGTTGTCTTATGATAATGGGTACCATGATTTACCAGTATTGGCACTTTTTCCAAAGTCTCACGAAAATTAGTTGGAACTTTAGAACTTTACTGTAAACACTCAAATTGTCATAACTTTTAAGGAGATCAAGTTAGGGCATTGCCACAGAGAAATTTTAATAACCCCAGCTGTCACCCTGTTTCGTTTGATCCACGATTTTTTCCCACCCTGTATACTAAACTATGATTCTGAACTCTTAATTCCTTACTAGCCACGTTTTAAGGGTAATAAATATCCAACTATATCCTAGAACTGTAATCACCCAAAACTTACCCCAAAAAACAATCACAAGTGGTCTGCTACTCTCCATAGCTTGCATGACAATGAAGTTTAATGGGCATTGCAATTAGAACGAGCCCCGAGCCGTCCAATTAGGGCCTCATTAGTCCAATGAGCGAATCCGATCGTATGGATTTGAGATGAAAGCAATTTGGGGTAATCTCTTTGAAATATATTTTATTTTAATTTCAAGCTGACTAACTTTTTCTGCCTTATAATTGGAGCAAGCTGTGTGTAAGATCTTTGGTTCAATTTCCTTGTATGGTGCACTTTCGTCGAGCAGTGTTGTACGGAATATTGTGAGACAATTCTGAGTAACTGCCTGGATTTTAATAAGCTGATTGGTGTTCTTTGATAAGTTAGACTTAGGTATCAGTTTCTGGAAGCCTGGTGAAAGTTTCTAGTACTACATGTTATGAACACAAAACTGTTATTGTTGATATAATAATACATAAGTACTTGTGGCCAGTAGTTATCACAAAGAATGTCCACATTATACTAAGAAAATTACTAGAAAATTATCTTTTCACCAAAAATAAATTGTGAAAACAATTTTACACAATACTGTGTCAAGTTGCTATTAAAAATGCAATAGGCGCTCTATGTAAAAACTGAGATGAGAATGATTTTTGATTTATTGATAGTTAACTTACGTAATTAGTGATACATACACGCATTAGTAGCGAATAACATGCATAAACTATGTATTGTAGTAATTAATAACAAACAAATAATCTAAATGGCGGTATACAGATAAAAATTCTTTACCTTCCGCGCTAGTCATAGACTGTGTTACGGCAAGGTAAGGATTCTCGCTCTAGAAATACCAACTGTAAGTTAATTGACCCATGGACAATTATCCAATGTATATGGTCTTAGAGGAGTGTACAAAAGACGTGATAATAGCTAATGAGTTTGGCGTAAACAAGTAGTATACGCAAAAATATCAGACAGCATGACTTATAACAAACTTAAGTGTTATTGTCAGTTCATACATCAAATACCATGTTACAAAATAATGTTACATAATTATATTCTATTTCAAAACTATATCATAGTCATATTAAACAACGGTATTATGGAATTTGCTAATTTGAGATGAAATCAACTAAGCTATACTTAATTCGTGAATGTATGTTATGTGTATATATATATAAATATTTTATTTTAATATATAGATATCCATATATATTTATATAGCAGGATTAGTGTATGATATAGATAAGTATATATATTTTGTTTATTTATGTATTGAGAGTTATATATAATTACTTACATATTTGTAATAATTTTTCTGTCCGTTCATAATCTAAACTACTCAGAAACTCATCCAGTGCCCTCCTGCAAATAGAACTCGTCATGTCTTTTAAGGTCTTAACTTTACTAATGCGATTGTAAAGTAACGGTGCCAAGAAGTAAGAAAAACCCTGAGCAAAAGAAGTTTTACATGAAGGAACTTTATAAACTTCATGTGATCTTCTAATGGATTGATTCGAAAGTCTTTGGCAGAAATGTTGTCTCAAAACAATGGTTTTAATGTAAAGTTGACGAATATTAAGGACCTCAAATTCTTCATATAATTTCGACGTAGAGTATCTAAAGGGTTTGAAATTAATAACTTTTAAAATACACCTCTGGGCGCGTTCAATTTTTATAAGAGTACTTTTTCGTGCACCACCCCAAGCGGCAATACCATAAGTAGCGATTGATTGACATAAAGCTATGTAAACCATTCTGTTAGTCTTACTGTCTCTTAGGTTTCTAATTTTTTTGAAGATAGGTATTAGTTTGCGTATTCTAGACTTAAGATTATTAATATGTGGTTTCCAATTCAAATTTTTATCAATTTCAATACCAAGGTATTTAATACTATTACTTGAAGATAAAATATGGCAATCACAATCCATAATAGCAAGAGAGCAATTAGAAGAATGCGCTTTCAAAAAGAAATCCGGAGGCGGCTGTAGATTGTTTTTGATGCTAAAAGTTATATATTTCGTTTTATTTAAATTTAATGTGAGTAAATTGTAGTCAAGCCAATTTATTATTTTTTGGAGCCCATTTTCAGCTGATGTTTTGGCTTGTGCCCATGTTGAATGTTGAAATAAAATCACCGTATCATCGGCAAATGTGATTAATTTTGATTCAGGTATTTCAGTATTACATAAATTATTAACATAAATAAGGAACAAAGTAGGCCCAAGTACTGATCCTTGAGGTACACCAAAATTAATTTTTAGTTTTGAGCTAGTTATATCTCCAATTTTTAATGTTTGTGTCCTGTTACTAAGATAATCTTTAAAAAGTTCCAGTGGTATACCCCTGATGCCTATAGACTCTAATTTACGAATCAGTAAAGAAATTGAGACAGTATCAAAAGCCTTGGCTAAATCTAGAAATACACCTATACATTTCTTCTTGCAATCAAGATTTCCAGCTATATTGGTAACCAAATCCTCCACAGCATCTACAGTTGATTTATGTTTCCTAAAACCATACTGATTTTTGGCTAAAATATTATTTTTCTCTAGATAATTAACTAGTCTATGATTCATTACTTTTTCTAAAATTTTGGCTAACGTAGGTAGTAGTGAAATCGGGCGATAATTAGTAATATTGTCTTTTTCCCCTGATTTGAATATAGGCACAACAATGGATTCCTTCAGTGCGTTTGGGAACTTTCCAGATGACAAACACAAATTTAATAAATAAGTTAGTGGTGTTATTAGTGCATTAATAAATTTCTTTATAAATAGTGATGATATACCATCCCAACCAGTAGTATTAGTATTCTTCAGTGACATAACTATTTTTTGTACCTCGTACTCATCTGTTTCCAGAAGCATAAATGAGTTTAATGGAGCTTGATTATACTTAAAATCCTTAACTAGACCGTCTTCAGTTATTTTTAATTTATTTAAAATGTTGTTTGATAGTTTAGAACCTGTATTGACAAAAAAATTATTAGCATAATCAACTGATTCCTGCGGTGTCAACTTAATACTTAACAACTCATGTGGTATTTTAGACTTATCCAATACATTCAAGTTACATACCTGTTTTATAGTGTTCCAGGTCCTTTTTATGTCATTTTTACTATCATTTAAGTTACGTTTATCGTATTCATTTTTTAAATTATGCAGAATATTGTTACAATGATTTCGATAGCGTTTATAGGTTGTTTCTAGGTTTTTATCATTTGGTGATTTTAAGTGTCTTTTATGTAATGTGTCTCTAAATCTCATACAACGCAATAATCCGGGGGTAACCCATTTTTGACGAGTTTGTTGTCTGTTTGGTATTGCGGTTATTTGCGTGCTTTTTTTAATTATTTCAGATAGAATTTGTATAAACAGTTCAGTTGCTTTATTGGGGTCGTGTATAGATGTTATGGTTGAAAAATCAATTTCATTAATTAGAGTATTAGCCACATCATAATTAATTTTTTTGCAGTTTTTTTTATGTTTGTTGTAAATAGTACTTTGTTGTGATAAAGATATATTCAAATATAAACTGCTATGATCAGTCACAGATGACTCAGAAACCACAGTCAACATTTTAGAATTTGACTTAACAAAACAGTGATCAATACATTTGTTAAGACGAGTAGGAAGAGAATGACTAGGTAAGAGACAGTGGGTTGCAAGTAGATCTAAATACTCGTCAGATTTTGATCCGTCGTTATGGGTCCCTATATCAATATTAATGTCACCAGTGAAATAAACATTGGGTATGTATTTCAATTTAATTAAAAGCTCGTCTAAAGAAAAAAGAAAATTGGTTAATGAAACAAAAGACGGTGATCTATACAAACAAATGAAGGCGTTTGCTTTATCTATTTCAACCACTAAACAATCAGCGTCTATAATATTGGGTTCATACACTATAACATTTGACAAATTACTTTTTGTATAAACAACTACACCACTATTCTGATTGATATGTTTCTGAGTGTGGTGGGTATCGTAATGTTCAATACCTGGAATCAAGTCTGAATTTTGTAGCCAGCACTCAGTTAAAATGATAATATCGTAGTCTATATTACTCCTCGCCATAAAAAGTTTAAAATCTTCAAAGTTTTTATGTATACTTCGAATGTTTTGTACTATTATTTTAAGAGATGGTTCATTATTAATTCTAAATTGCAAGAATGATTCCGGATCCTCAACCAAAAAGGAATCACCAGCGTTGATATTATTATCAACATCAGTGATCACATCTTCTAGATTGTTACACATTGTTTATAAACAAAACAATATATATATATTATGGGGACAATGAGTTTGGTTGAGGGATATAGTTTCTGGTATTCGTGATAATAGTAGTAGATTCAACAGTATTTTATAAATGGACATGAAATATAAATAATATAATAAAATAATAATACGATATATGTATAGAATCAGTATATCATATAAATATAGAAAACAAATGTTATAGCAGCAATATAGATATGTAAAAAACTGGTAACAAAAAGTGAAAATATTTGTAATAATCTGGTGTGTGACATAATAATCTAGTTTTAACCTAAAAAAAGTGCAAAAGAAATAATAATATAGAATAGGAGGAAATAACAAAAGCAAAGTTGAAAGATACCGTAATTTGATGGAAAAGTTGTTAGTAGATAGTCATTGTGTTGCCAAAACTTTAATCTGATCCAGGGTTTTAATGACTATGGCAGACTGGCCCTCTTCTTTGCGAAGTAAGATATTTCCTCGGGATACCCAGCAGTATTTGTACATTCCATTCTTTACAAGCTCTCGAGCAGCTGCCAACATCTTTTTTGACATAGGCGTTAGTGCTTCAGAAACGTAAACTCGCGAAAATACTCCACTAAGTCCTAAAATTTCTGTATTCAATGGGTTTTCCTTGTTCTCAGTGTTATATTTTTTAGAAGCCTTTATAATTGTTTCTCTCTTTTTGGCGTCCTGATACTCCACAACGATTGGACCCTCAAATTTACCTCTTCTGTATATATTTGTTGTTGCATCAATAGGCGGTATATTTAGAGTATTGTATATTTTATTGACTATTTCATAGACATTTTCTTTATCGTCGCGTGGAATATTCCTTATTTCCACAGTATTCTTGACAAATTGCTTTTGCAATTCATTTAATTGAAATTCCAATTTAGTTACCCGTGTACTTTCTGCTTCGTATTTAGTTTCAAGGTTTTGTACCCTAACAGCTATTTCCTTGTAATTTTCAGCATTCTGTTCAAGTAGTTTTATAATCTGCGAATTAGACTCAAGTATCTGGCTATTTTGTTGCTTGATCTCGTTAATTTCAGAATTCATCATTAGCTTGAAAGACTCCATAAGTTGTTCCTTTAGATCCGCCAGGGTTTCTTGTTCAGGGTTTTTTCTCTTCCTTATGTTGATATTTTGGATAATATCCTGATCTGGTGAATCTTTAGACAAATCCGGATGCGACGAAAACTTTATTGACTGACCAGATTTTGGAGTCCGTTGCATTTTTGTCTGATAAATTTGCTTGTACTACAAGGTGGTCGATCAATTTAAATTTAAATATGCGTATGTGAAACACAGTCTCAAATGGAAATTGTAACTTATTACTTAGGAAACAAGGTCTCGAGTTGCACTTTGAGATTTTCGTAATAAAATAAAACACGTCTGTCTTAGACTAACGAACGGACGAGAACTAACGAAATAAAGTGACGTTTCACTGCAAGACTGTTTACAACTCAGACGAGAGAATATTATACTTAATTGCTTGATGAATTTATTTTAATGAACGAATATCTGCAAAATATCAACTTTGCTGCGAAAATATTGTAACCACGTATGGCAATAAAAGCTTAATAATAAATTAAGCACCTACCGCTCTTTATGTCATTTCAATTGAATAACTAAGAGGCCATTATTTTCATTAAATTTATGTTTAAGTTGAACATTCTTAATTAAGGACATAACTTTGTTTGAAATGAGAATTGGGCCTGAAACATTATTTGAAATATATTGATATAAAACCTTTACGTAGATACGTATTTTCGTTTTTTTTTTTTTTCGTAACTGGGTTGTGGAGGTCAGATAGGCAGTCGCTCCATGTAAAATACTGGTATTCAGCTGCATCCGGTTAGACTGGAAGCCGACCCCAACATAGTTAGAAAAGGCTAGGCAGATGATGGTGACTGAAGTACCCAGAAAGTACGGCAAAAGGCATAAATCACCAACATAGTAATGTAAAAAAAGAACAAGTTGAATATAAAATGGCCGCCTACTCGATCTGCACCATATTCGAGTCATTAAAGTTTTTTCTTTAGTTTCCAATTGTAAGTGACTTAAATGAGATTGTATTACAAGCAACTAAAGCTCGGCTCTCGCTAAATACAAAAGTGGACTTAGGGATTTTTCGAATTTTTTACCCATAGGTATGTAGTGACGAAGTCAGAACTGTACATGCGGCTACACATCAAGCTATACATTTCCAGTGTTAGCTGACCTCCCATTGTTTAGGTTTTTCGTACAATCAGAAGGCAGCTTATACTGGTTATGTACAGCTTGATGTGTAGCCGTGCGTACATTGAATATTTAAAGAAAAAAATATTTGCTACGAGATGTGGGAACGGTTTGATGCGCAAAAAAAGTTTTTTGAATTTTTGTCCGTTTGTCTGGATGTATGTTCCGGATTGGCGCAAAACGGCACAACGGATTTCGGTGAAATTTGAAACGCAAATACTAGTTTATAACCTGGATTCACACATAGGGTAGGTACCTTTCATTCCGGTAGTAGGTACGTTCCCGCGGGATATTTTCCGACATCCATGCAGCGAAGCGGTGGGCAAAAGCTACCACATATAAATATCTACAAACCAAAACTTCAACAAGGTACCAACTTTCAAATCCCAATCCACCGACAACTCAGTGCATTCAAAATTATCCTCCACGGCAGCTCCATTGCTAATTCAGAATTTTGAGTGAATTCTCTGAAAGCTGGACTTTGGACTGATCTTAACTTGAAACAGACTCAATTATAACAAAGTGAAGTTTATGAGTGCTATGTAAACCGGCCTCCAGGATGACCCCAGTGTTTGTGTTAGGCATCAAGAACTATTCAACAAGATTCAACCGCTCCAACTTTTCTCATAATAAACTCGGACCTCGTTGAATAATTGGAATTTCTAATTGCATAATAAGGTTTTACAGTTTTTAGACTTGTGAAGAATAAGATTATATTTGAGATGAAATACGGTACCTAGCGATGTGAGTTACATTTATATGTATCTATTCTAAAAACAGCATAAATAACGCAACTAGCAGTTGCTTTAATTTATAAGTACTGTTTGTTATATTTTATTTTGTTACCTGTTAAGCACGAATCATTTGATCTGACTTGGTTTCCGTACGTCCTTTTCGGGTAACCACTGAAATCAGCGCTGTGCTGTGGGTATAGCACAGCATCATGCCTAGTGGAAGCCTTCTTGACAAAGTCATGACGTGCAGCCGTCGACTACCTCTGCTTTGTGCTCGCGTATATAGATATATTTTGTTTTTATTATATCCTGTCATTAGAATTAATTATCTTTTTGTTTGCACGTGTTTCTGAGACTAATAAACCTATTTTTCTTTCTTTCTTTTTTAATTAATGTTGGTGGACTGCCAAATTGTTCGTATGTTACACAATTACCGCGCTGTTTCTATTAAAGTATCCAAAAGCAATTTTTTCTTTTGCTATAATATTCATTTCACCTTATTGTGTTTTAATGAAAATAAATTCTTAGAAGTCAGTTAAGCTAGCTCATAAAAATACCAACATTTTAAGACCAACGGATTTATTAGTAACGTAAGTACAATATTCTAAAAAAGGCAGAATGTGTTTACGATTTACTTCTTTAAAAATGTTACTTCACTTGTATATAGAATTTCTTCTGCAATCCTCAAGAATTCAAACTTAATATGAATACTTCATAAATATTAAAACATCCTTCAAATGCGAGCGCTCTCAAGATTAACATTGTCTCTTCAAAGCAAATGACAATGTATTAAGACTACTTATATAAACAACTTTCAAGGTGTTGAAATGGTAACAAAAGAGAATCGCGTCTCATTCTTCACGCTAATAACAGCTAGTAAAAACTACTGAACCGATTTGGATGACGTTTGGCACACATATAGTTTATAACCAGGATTAACACATAGGATACTTTTTATCCCGATATTCCCACGGTATCGAAACTTACGCGGGTGAAACGGCGGGGCGCAGCTAGTATTAAATAAAGCTGCAAAATTAAACAATACAGACACCGATTTAGATATTATAATATAATACCTATGAAGAAGGAGCTAGTGAGAAGGAGATAGCCCTTTTCAAAATGACGGTTGGTTCGAGAAAGTTGGTCCTTCGGTTCGCGGGGTGCGACTGCATGAGGATCACAGGACTGTTCAACAAGTACACTTTGTTGATAAATTCAGTGGAGTTGGAACGGAATAAGTACATTAACTTTGCTTTGACAACATTCGCGGAACTTCCGGCTAGTTGCGCTGTAGGATTCTTTTTGAAGAGATTCAAAAGGATCGTATTTGTATTTTCTTTTCTTTTGACTGGTCGAGTGTTTTGTATTGGACACTCGTTTGTACCAAACATACACATACATGTACATTTCACACATATGTACATTTTTATTAGAAACCAATTTTGAAATAGCTCAATTTTTACTAGTGTGCAAAACAATGTCTTATTTCGTAACGTAAAAAGTGGATACAATTTTTTTTTTTTGGCAAAAACACAAAAAAAACATGTAAATTCACTGACGAATATCGAATGGCGGCATCCGATACTCGTGAGTGAATTTATATGTTTTCATTTTTTTTATATTTTAGCACACGAAGCATTTTTTACTGCAGATCAGATAAAACTATCAACCATCTCTATTCCTAGTTTGCAAGTTTATGGCGTCCATATCATACGCCATAGTGTACTTGTACACATCAGAACTATTTTCCACGTTCACAAGGAACACGATGTATGCATTATTTTCATCTCTGGGACGAACCGCCACTAAGTTAGCACGACAGACGCCTTTTTTGGTATGTGAATAATTCAAAGTGCTTTATACAGGGCATATGCTTTCAGAATGTTGATTGCCGAATCTAAGAATTCAATACAACCTACAGTTATTTTACCTCTGACGGCAGCATCTTAACAGCAACCTTATTATAACGACAATAAAGATCACTTTGACTTTGACAGCCTTGTCAGTGGCAGTAACCCAACAACAACTTTTTTTAACGAAAATATACAACGTGTCCCAAAATTCAACGATGAGCGGGCACCTGAGGGTGGACCAAAAATACGTGGAACCTATCAATTTTTTTTTTTCAAAACGAGGTTTGCGGGGTCAGCTAATATTTACCCCAACTAACATTATCTTGATCCACACTTTTGTTGTTTCTAGATCCGTTACTGGTCAGGTTTCCCATCACTGATCATTGGAGGTCTCTCCCTGACCACAGCCCTCATCGTGATGATGATTCCGGACACAGCTGAAGATGTCGACACCTCCATGCAATAACATCGTAACTCACTTTTTGTGATTTTACAGGAGAGCGATTTTAAAGTTTGAAAAATTATAGCAAACTCAAAACACCCCGTACAATTTTTGAAGCTGGCTCTATATAATATAGTTTAGGCGGACTATAAATAGGTATGGTTAAGTTGTAAAAGAAAAATTGTTTTCATGACTTACGTGAAAAACAAAACAGTGAAATGACATATAAGTTACGATGACAAACATTGTATGTCTGAGTTACAATTTAGTTTTTTTGTAGTTTAATTTATTTTTGTGGTCAGATAATTGTAACTCCAAGGTGTTAAGTTACATAAAATGTTTTTATTTTAGAAACGAAAGGGAATAGAATTACAATGATAGTACAGAAATAATGCATTTTTTTTTACATAACAATGCTGTTGTAACTCAATTTTTGGAAAAAAGTGAGTTACGATGTTATTGCATGGAGGTGTCGATGTTACCTGATACAGTGCAGCAAGCCGAAGCACTTGGCACTAAGCGTATTAGTAATAAAGATAGAAGCGCTTCGAATTCTTTGTTATAGTTGTTTATAGTTTGAATAATTGTTGGTGTATTGTAAACGATCTCTGTACTTTCTAAGGTCTGTTCCGCAAGTATGTGATGAAAATGTAAACAAATGGATCAGAAAAAGAACTTTGAATTTGTACAATATGTTTATATATGACTAGCGGTCCGTCCCGGCTTCGCACGGGTGGAAAAAAAATAAAAAAAATAGCCTCTAATAATCAGTGATAATGTAGCATTCAAATGGTGAAAGAATTTTTAAAATCGGTCCAGTACCTTTTGAGCCAATTCGTTACAAATATACATACAAATCTTTCCTGTTTATAATAAGTATAGATGTAGATATAGAAGTATAAATTATACGAAATGTTTTTGCCTTTTTTCTACCTTTGTGTATAAAAATAACATGTTATTTAAAAACTTAGTACGAGTTTTACAAACTAAGGTTAATTGGACTTAAAGAAATGTTAGGTACTTATTTGTTCGACACAAACATAGTTACTATAACAATTAGTGTAGTACGGAGTTTTAATAGAATAAGAGGCCAACTAATACCTACAGGGTTTACCGTACCTAAGTACCTATTATGTTCAACTGCCCCGTTGGTCTGGTCTGGTCCTGGGTTCGATTCCCGGGTCGGGCAAAGTGTTATTGATTTTTCCATTACGAATTTCTTAGTAACAGTCCGGAGTTTGGAAGTTGTCGGTTTAATACCCCCGTGCCTCGGAAAGCACGTAAAGCCGTTGGTCCTGCGCCTGATCTCTCTCCGGTCATGTCGGATTGCCGTCCCATCGGACTATGAGAGTAAAGGAACGGAGAGTGCACCTGTGTCTGCACACACACTTGTACACTATAATATCTCCTGCGTACCTGGCTAATCTCCGTTGAGATTGGCCGCCGTGACCGAAATCGGTCGGGGAGGCTATTATCATTACATTGAAAAAAATATGTACAGTCAATATAATATATTATTAATTCAGGATTATTAAATATATAGCACAGACATTAATACATTTTTATAGCAGAAAGTTACAAAAAGATAAATTGTTGTTCATATAATAAAAGTTTTTGATAGCTTCGGAGCGTTGGTCCCGGCTATTATTTGTAAGTCGTCAGAATCCCAATATAGTCTAACAACCAGTCTTATCAAGGGGTATCTTAATACCCATTTACTGACTTTACTGTCGCGCAGTCGTGGAAAAATTACCAGAGTAGTCAATCAAATAAGCTGATTTTGGAGAACTTACTAAATAAAAAATGAAATTTCATACATATAAGACAATGTTTAAACAGTTGACAAAATCATGTGTAATTGGAAGAAGCTGCCATTCGTTCCACGTGGTTTAATTTATAAAAATGATATATATTTACAAACACTAAAGGACCTTCAATCATCATCATTTCTATCGAACGATGTGCACTGCTTTACATATGTCCTCCTAATATAGACATATAGAACATTTAAAATTAAATGATTAAGTTAAATGGTTAGTTTTATCACAACAGACTAGCTATACCTGCGGTTTCGCTCTCTTAACTGTGTATACTTCTTGTGACAATAGATAAAAAGAGGTTATTTCAAGAATATTACAAAAAGTTATTTTAGGAGATCAATCAACTAATGACGTGATAGCGTGAAATCCAAAACAATCGCTTCTAATAATATAAATAAGCAAAAAGTTCATAAGCTGTTTATAATGACTTAAAACTAGCAAGTCGACAGAACACACGAGACACCCCAAAACTGCAAGTGACCGATCTTTAATCATCGCGACTCATCTACGCCTCTGCGAGCACGTCAAGTCGGCTCCACTCCCATATTATTTTGGCTACAGATAAAGAAAACATACATCATCCTCTACTATTCAATAAAGTATCTACTCAACTTGGAAACAATGAAATGAATTAGTACAACATTACTCGCGACAAAAATAACATCTTTAGTTGTGCTGTAGACATGATAACAGAATATGGAGAAGAAAATAAATCAAAAGCCGATGGAAAGGATACAATACCAAGAAACGAAGATAAGATAATAGAATGTAAAGACAAAACAGAAAAGAAACCAGCAAAAGAAGGGAAAACGGAATCTTTTACAAAAGATGTTTTAAAAAATTTAAAAGAAGTAACGGATTTAGAAAGTGTGTTGCGTGATTTTAAAATATATGGACGATATCATTTAAAGTTTATGTTCTTACTTGGAATGCTATCTTTTGGTAGTATGTGGCATAGTACAAATTATATTTTTGCCGTTGAAAACGTTGGTTACAGGTGAGTCTATGATATTTTTATCTAATTCACATTTAAACCTGCTATCTTAAAGTAATCCATGTCTAACGGCCTCATTATGGTAACGAATGCTTAAAATATAGTGAAATTAATTGTATATGTAGTGCAAATTATGCATCTATTAGAACTCTGTCAAGGTTTAAAACAATCGGCACATGCTTATTACAAAAAAATTGGTCTACATCTTAAACCTAAGCAATCCACTGTTGGATATAATAATAGCAGAGTGCTTTTAATTTAGTTGTAACTTTCTTGTTTACTTCTTTCCCAGGTGTAAGTACCCAAACTGCGGTTACACAGGACTATCAAAATTAAACTTGAATTCAAGTTTCGATTTCAAATGTCACAAATATAAACTGTTTCAAAATAATGGAACATGTGATGAAGACAGCTTCGATGTATCAAACGCTTTTGATTGTGATGAGTGGGTCTATGATAAACCTGACAGTTTTGTTGCTGAGGTAAGTGCACTTTTACTTCTATATAGGGTGCAAAAAAACACATCACATCAGCCGTCAACTACGCATTTTGTATATCAATCTAAGTAACATTGCATAAAAATAATTGCTGAGAAACCACTTATTTTTGGTGTGAAAATTTGCTGTTTGCGGTAGTGCTCAATTGTAACACACGCAAAACATTTGCTTATAAGTGCAAGCAACGGTACAAGGGTCGTGGGGGTATTTAGGGTTGTGTTATAACATTAAAAACTTTTTTCGTAAAAAAAACGTCAGTAAAAGTTAGAATTTTGACCTTCAATATCTCTGTAACCAGAAGCTTCCCGGGTATGGTTCAGTATCAAAAAAAAATATTTGTATGTCGGGGAGTATTACATGTGACTCTCGGCTTCTATACACGCGTTATACATAATAATATCGTCGGGTCGGAAGTCAACTCTGCAATCTGTCAATGTCAAATTGTTGAGGAAGATACGATATTTTAATACAATATGCGTCCAAAGAGAACAAACATTTGGGAATATTTATGTCAAAAGTCCCAAATTTGCAGATTGGCTAGTTTAATGTTGGACCGACGATATATGTATAGTACCTACAGTATTTTTTTTTGTGGATGGGAAATCATCAAATGACCCCTCCCGCTCAGGGTGGAGCAGAAGGGAGTGTCAGACTTACTGACTAAAACCCACCCGTGTTCCTTCCTTAGCCCTTTATGTTCCGGGGCAGCGGTAACCCTTTCGGACAATGAAGTCGCATTTCGTGTTAGTTTGTTTGACCGCTAAGATCTTCCAAACTCCTCAATGGATTTTGATGCGATGAATCATTTAGAGCATTTATTCCGTAAGGTTTATGAGTAGGTAGGACAAACATTAATGTATTATACATTAATGTTTGTCTTAGATATATAGTAATTCTGATAATTTTGACATCATCCATAAGTGGAGCAATTTGAACGTTTACAGTCTCAATCTGTCAAAAACACCTCTAATATCCGTGTTCATTGTTGACAAGTTTTTGACATTGACTGTCGCTGAGATGGGATTGCAAATAGATTTTGAACGTTTTTAATTACGGGAATTAGCCTTCTTTAAGTACTAAAACACCCGTGCGCAGCAGAGGCGGGTCGCTACTTGGTATATTTCTTCTTAGAATGAAACTTTTAGTAGTTGTAAACACACTGATATCACAGTGATTGTATAAATACCACAAACTACGGCGATACACTTAAAAAATCTAATAATAATAGTCCTCCAGACCATATTTCGACCATGGCTGCATATCTAAAAAAAGAAAAAAAGAAAGAAAAATGAAAAAAAAAATGAAATGAATTCTCATAGTATGTGTTTAGATCTTTTAAGTGAATTGTTTATGATTTTATGTATTTTTTTTTGTCTCCTTTATTCTTTTACACGCTGTCTACATCTCTCTATTTATTGTCCTATCGCAGGTATGCTGGAAGAGATTTCTTAAGAAATAAGCATCACCTTTGTACCAATTTTTCTGTTCTGTTTTTTCTTGTCTGTTTATCTAAGTGTGTACGTAAATGGTAAAATAAATAAATAAAGAAAAATCAAAGGAAACTAGCCTTCAGCATGGGAGATATTACTTATAGTGCACAAGTGTGTGCGCAGATATAGGTGCACTCTCTCTTCCCTCACTCTCATAGTCCGATGGGACGGCACGTAATCCAGCACGACAGGAGAGAATCAGGCGCAGGACCAACTTAAAAAATCTTCTATATGTTTGAAGGCTAATATTGGCTCATTTTGCTACTACAATCTCTATTCCATGACCGGAAAAGGAAACTCCATAGTTTCCTCTTACCCTCCCTCCCTCCTCTTACCTTCGCCTTGCTACTATAACCAATCTACTTGCCAAACATAGTAATCAGGCTATTTTCGATCACGGCCATTCTGGTGATCTATTAGTATTGCCAATACAGGATAGCCATTTTATTATAGCTCAATGCAATCAGTGATGCGCATGAATAAATTGGTATCAAGGAACAACTCGAGAAGTTATATATAGTAACGTGACTATTTTCTTCTTAGCCTGGTGAGTTTCTATTTAGGTAATGAGCATTCACAATAGTATTAGATACTAAAAACTAAAAAGATTTTACGATTTCTTAGTTACCACTCCGCGTGCGTGTGTACCCAAGTTTGAACCCTCTTTGTTTTAGAATCGCAACGAATAACTGATTTGCAATAAATTATATTTATTTTATTTACTGGTTAAAAATAACAATCTTACACTTTTTTTTTATAAACTAGATATAAGTAGGTGTTTGCTAGCCTACTACTTACTCTGAGAAAAAACACCGAAACAAACTCTTAAGGGCAATTCTCGTAATTTTTAAGAACGTTCAGTCTAATCTCAATCTCAATCTGTCAAAAATACCTCTAATTTCCCTACATTTTCACAATTTTTGACATTTGTCGCCGAGATGAGACTGCGACTAGATTTTGAACGTTTTAAATTACGTGAATTGGCCTTCAGATGTCGAAGTCTGTTATAAAGTCCATATATTGTGATGGACAGATCATGTCCATTTGGATTGAGGAGCCACTTCGTATGAGGACCATATACCAAGATTAGTAGTGCAGTAACATTCCTTTTCTTTTTTAGTTCAATCTTGGGTGTGAGGACTGGAAGAGGACCCTCGTTGGCACGATGCACAGCGCTGGATATATGATGGGATTGCTCTTTGTTGGACCTTTATCAGACAAGTAATTCAAAATTATGCTTACCTACTTGTATTCATTTACAGTTTTTATAGCAACTGGTTGTCAATTTCAACGTTTTACTACATAACACAACCAAACTAACCTGCCAACCAAATTTTCTTTCTTTTTTTCCTTTCTATGACTATGACGCCTATAATTCTCGAAGGGCGAGGCAAAGGTACTATAGGTAAGGTACTTATAGTGCACCCACATGTTGCCAAGTATGTTCTCCAGAAATTTCTCATTGGCAGACTCCGGGCTGAACTCAAAACACTTCGCCTGACCTAACAACCGAACCCAGCCCACATGCTCAGGCTCACATTCACTATACCAACGAGGCTGTCGTTTATATTTTACTATTAGTTTTCAATTTAGCCAAAATTACATTACGGAATCAAAAAAAACTCAAAGATATATTTCGATTAAACCATTTCCAGGCACTTTTGAATTGTCAAAATTAAATAGTCGGTCAGTTAGTCAGAAAGTTGAAGCTAGTTGCCCATTTCAAAACATGATCAACAAGATCTTTATGGAGAAGAACGGGCAAAAAACTCCAAGGACACTTTTAAGTACACTATTCTTGTTGCTTCTTTATGTGATAAGATTAAAAATAAGCCCTGGTAGTTAAGAGATGACCAGTCTCAACCGACGGCGCCCGTCCATGAATGTGACGCGAAATTATGAATGAATGAAGAATGAATGACATAAAATATATAGTGCGGCTTTTTCGTTGGTGACAGTCCCATAGTTCATGCGGGCAGGTGAATGACGCTCCATCAGGCGATCCCGCCGCACGCACACTTGTACGGAAAAGTCGCCCTATAATTTTATGTCACTAATTTCGGTCGAAAGATCGTCACTCACTGGACGCCTGATGAAGGACATCGCCATCGAGGTATACTGCGGCGAAGGTGGTGTGACGATCTCATCATGTTTGCGAGACCAACATGGCCAGAGATCGCACAAAAAAGAAAAAGGTTTGAGCTTTTAAGAGAGGTTTGGAAGAAAAAAGGGGAGGCCTTTGAGCAGCAGTGGGACACAAAACTACCCAAACAAAAAAAAAATGCAATTTTAGCTTTATAGTCATTTATATCAGAAGATAGTATAAATCTATATTATATATCTTCTATAAATAAAACAAAGTCGGTTAGTTACACCAAGAACTCAGGAACGGCAGGACCGATTTTTATGATTTTTTATTTGTTGGATTTGTCTCCGCCCGCCCCGAATAGCAGAATAACTATTAAAATATGGGAAAAATTCACGAAAAAAAATAATGAAGATAGTTAATTTTCTCATACATTCGTTCTTATTGATTCGGAGGCGGTAAGAAAAGTTCACTGGGTTGGCTAGTTTTTTATAACAGAATGGCTCTATCGTATACCTATTCAAATTCTCATGATTGTCCCTTTTTAGAGGCTCAGCAGGAAGTGCGTGTTATTATAATGTACCTAAACGTTTTATAAAAATAACATTTTTATGTCTATGGCTTAATAATGATGGCGGTTTATTCACACCAAATAGCGTGATTAGCATTGTATTAGATTCACATTATTTTTGGCTAGAGTACGTTATTGAACATGACATGAAGTGTTTTGGCCAATCGTGCTCAGTTTATAACAATCACGCACCTTTTAGCTGAGTGGATTCAGTTCATAATTTCTGCAAAATATTCCATTGCAATAAGCATGGTACCCGTTTGTTATGTTCTGATCTTTCTGGAATACGAGTTGTTTATGTTTGAAGATATAAAATCGTTTTATTTTATATCCTCTGACATAACTAACTATGCCTTTCTTCTAGGCGTGACCTCGCCAGTTCACTTTTGAGTGTTCCTCTTGCGTATGCGTGTGGATATACACGCTTAGCTGCGCGAATAATTTGTTTGCGAACACATTCGTGCGTAGCCTGGCCGTGGGTTCTGGATGCAAATTTATCCAGCATGATTAACAGTGTCTACTTTTAAATAATTCCGATGACTAAATTTTTATTCTTCCAGATTTGGCAGAAAGAGTGTGATAATATTCACGGCAGTAGCTTGCGCCGTGATTGGATTGTGGAAGAGCGTCGTCTACTCGTATTGGTTTTACGTTGCTCTTGAGACCTTGGAACCTTTGCTGGGAGACTGTTACTCTGCTATGTTCACTTTAGGTAACCAATTCCCTGTTTCTTAGGGGAATTATGTTTAAATACACCAACAAGTTTAACCAGATCGTTTCGTGTCTTAATTGATAAAATTAAAAAAGCATATATAGTATATACTATACTATTAATAAAGCTGAAGAGTTTGTTTGAACGCGCTAATAACTGGAAGTAGAATAGAACCAGTTGGATTTGAAAAAAAATTTTTTGGATCTGATAATCCAATTAAAAGGCTATAAGGTACTTCACATTTCGCTAGGATCCTCAGGAGCCAAACAAAAACAAAAAAGTCAGAAAAAACGCTGAGCGAAAATGAAGTAATAACGCGGGCAGATGATTCGATGCGAAGGGGTAGGTCGGGGGAGCAAGAAAATTCACGTGGACAAAGTCGCAGGCAGAAGCCAGTAGTGTTATATGACCAAAATAATTAAAATAAAAGAAAAAGTCGACGGAAAGGGATGAAAGGGCTCAGTTTACATTTTTGGGATTCAGTAACACAATTTTGTTTAAGAATCCTTAAAATAAAATGTTATTTTTTTCTACCTTTTTTGTGTTAACCCTTGTGAAACCCCCAAATGACACAATATTATGTTTCAGCCATAGAAACGGTCACAAAGGAACATCGACCGTTAATCATATTTGTACTCAGCATGTTCACGACTATAGCCGGAATGTCCCTGGCTGTTATAGCCTGGCTCATACCAAACTGGAGAATCTTCTTAATAGCCATATACGCACCAGGACTTCTATGCATCCTCTATATATTCTGGATGGACGAAAGTGTCAGATGGCTACTAAACAAAGGCAAGAAAAAAGAAGTTGATGATATGATCATACAAGCTGCTAAGATGAACAAGATAAAAATAGACGAAATGAAACTGTCCAACTTGAAATGCGAAGAGAACTCTTCAAATGTGAGCTTGAAGACTTTGGTGAAGATGACGTTTTCGTCGAAGAAATTATTCTTAAGACTGCTGTGTTGTATTTGCATGTGGTTTACCGCACTGTTCAACGCCTACTCGTTACTAATAAACTCGGTATCGTTGAAAGGGAACAAATATCTTAACTACGGGTTGACGATGACGAGTGGAGTACCCGCGAGTGTAGCCATATTGTTTTTACTGACGAAATGCAAAAGGAAGAAGCCGTTGATACTTTCGTTTTTACTCACTGGAACTTTTTGTATGGCGCATTCAGTTATACCGTCTGGTATGGGTAAAAGAAATTGTATTGTTATATCAGTGTAGTCATAATTATATGGAATGACTTTATTTTCATAAAAAACAAAAAGAAAATATAAGTACTTAAGTTCGTTAGAAAATTATTTCTTCAAAAATAAAAAGCTATCAGCATAATTAGGTATTTGACTTGGTGTCAACTGGAATACCAGTAATGTAATATCTCTATTTTCCACAGAGTACGCCTGGCAATCCATACTGCTATACATTTCGGGAAAGTTTTCCTCAACCGTTGCAATACGTATCGTGTACATATACACATCGGAATTGTTTCCTACTTACACTCGGAACACTATGCATGCGTTATGCTCCGCTCTGGGAAGAGTCGCCGCCATTATAGCTCCACAGACGCCTTTATTAGTAAGTTCTTTAGTTTTTTTTATACTTTAGAATATTAAAATACCTTCCACAAACGGAGTAAATGGTTTGAGAAATCATTTTACAGGTAAAGAGACTGTCTTTGTACCTTTAAAATGATTTCTAAAACGATTATTTCATTTAAATACAGATTTTGCCAGAAACAGAATTTGCCAAACTAACTCTTCAAAATGAATTACTCAATATAGATTTATCTCTCTATCAAACCAACCATGGTAGCTACGCTTGTGTATCTACGGCATTACATTTCTTAAAATACCGAGATATTCTCGGAAATCATTCGATCCTACTCATTAAAGTCGAACGTATCATGCCGCATTTGACCCGGGAATCTGAAAACGGCTTCGCAGAAATTCGGAATAAAGCATCAAGGAATTCTCACTATAATTTTACTGACAAACCCAGTAATTTAGGGAAACTACCGAGTACTGATTCTGATGGTTTAGAAAAATCCATCTTGATTTCTTGAATGATACGTTCCTAAGCGTCCCCTTCCTCTAAAACTACCAGGAACTAGACCTGTACAAATTATATTTTTTTAATTTTTTTGCAAAATGGGCCAGCTCCTAACCTCGATCTCGCCTGGTGGAAAGCGATGGATGAGGTCTATAATAGAAGCACGTGCCCAGAAGATGCATATTCACTCTTGCTTTGAAGGCTGACAGGTTAGTCGCGGAAGGGAACACATTTTATAATTTACTTATTTCATCAAATCAGGCGAAAAAACAACCTCTTCTAGACATAGACTTGTCCCAAGCATCATCGCAATAACCAGTCCTACACTGCCAGTATGCAGCTGATACCCGCAACTTTCACGAAGCCGTCAGTCCACCTCAGCGGGGCCTGTCTGCGGTGCTTTAATTTATTTATACTTTCCATTGCAGATGGAGTATTGGCCAGGTCTACCATCACTTATTATGGGCGTCCTGTCCCTATTAACAGCATGCGTAATAACGCTATTACCAGACACTTCTGATGATGTGCTACCAGACAATGTGGGGCAAGCCGAGGCAGTTGGGAAAAGAGAGAAAGATTTTGAAGTTTGTCCCGAAATGGGGAAGAAGGGAAAAGATGTTGATATGTGTTCTAGATTGTAGAGTTAATTATGAGAATTATAAAGATACTTAGTTTAAATTATATTATCCGATAGCAAAGATACGTTTTGTTATATATTCTGAAGATGAGGAAACATTTCTTTTGGTGTTCATCGAGTGCTATCAGGTACCACCAAGTGCTGAACACGTCTGGATTATTTGATATAGATGAGGATAGCTTGGTAATCAAAACTGCTGGACAAATGGACAAACCATGGCTGAACAAAAACGCGTAATGGATATTGAAGTAGTATGGCATAAGACGGTAATTTTAAGCATTGTTATGCAAGCTATTTTGGGAAAGTCCCGAAATAATCTGTATAATGAACAGTGGTGGTCCAGTGGTAGCGGCCGCGATTTACGAGTTGTAGGCCGTTGGTTCGACCCTGATAGGCGCTTTACTTGTGTAAATTCTTCAACACTGCCCTCAAAACGGTGAAAAAAAACATCGTGAGAAAACCGGCATGTCCTCGAACCAAAAATTGGAAGACATGTGACATCTACCAACCCGCACCGGGCTGGTGGATTACAGCCAGGAGGATTTCACAGAAAGGAGGCCTGTGGGAACATTATAGGCTAATTATGCCTGAAAAAATTTAATCATACTTATAATAAATACATACATATAATAGACATAAGAGAATAATAGACATACATATAATAATGATCTACCATCATTGAAATCCTACCAACACCTCTCAACAGAACCCACAAAATATTATTCCATAAGAAGAATAAGTTGGGAAATAAACTATAATACGAAAAGCATTCTCGTCACGTTTGATTCGCGGTTGAAACGAGAAGGTGACTATATTGAATCGGCTTTCAGTGTCAGCACACGGAACTGTACTTACTACCGTTATTGTGTCTAAGACGAACATTTTAACTTGCTTCATAGTTCCCTACTCATTTTTCGGGAAAATTAAAACTGTATAACAGCAGTGATATTCTCTAAATAGCTTATCGTGAAAACTCGAGTGAAGAGAGCTGTCAAAAGTGTCAATCCCTGACTGGAACCCGCAGTGCGATTCCGTAACCATCTCACCGTGAAAACTTAGGTGAAGTGAGCGTGTGGTGAGCTGTCAGTATCATCCTGATGCTAGGGATTGATACTCTTGACAGCTCACTCTAAGCTCACTTTACCTACCTTTTCACGGTGAGATTTCAGCTCACTTGAAGCTCACTTCACCTACGTTGTCACGGTAATACTTTTACAGAATAGACCAGCTCGTATTAAAGGTAGAGAAACGCTGATGGCAGTCGCTTCAACCTAAATCAAACTAGCATTTCTCATCGAGTTTGTTTACCATATAAATATAGTCATCGTTTGTCTCCGGCTGAATTTCTTGATATCCTCGTCGACGTGCATTTTTATTCGTCACTCTATCAATCACTCCCTTCTCTTTCTTCCCCTCCCACTCCCTCCCCCCTCCTCTCCCTCTCCATTCATCATCATTTATATTCACTCTTTTAGTCCACTGATTACCCATAAGTGGGTTGTGTAGGTCAGATAGGCAGTCGCTCCATATAAAATACTGGTACTCAGCTGCATCCGGTTAGACTGGAAGCCGACCTCAACATAGTTGGGAAGGCTAGACAGATGATGATGAGTCCACTGATCGAAGAAACGATGAATGGACTGTTTGAATGATGATATAGATGGAAAGGGGGTGACTCTAATAGAGAAGTATGGAAGAAAAAGACATTTTGCGCCGATAGCAAATAAATTGAGATAAGGAAAGTGAATGATGACTCTTGTAGTCAATTGATTACGTAAGATAAAAGAATCGAAATTCAGCTTTTAATTATTATAGATGGGTCTGCTCTTGATCTAGCCTAGCTGCCATTAAAGTTGCAGCCAACACTCTCAAAATTCATTCTTCTGTCCCAAATCCAATTCGTCCACCTAGGTCCACCATGATTCAATATTCCCCACAACCGATTCGAAACTCCACTTCAACAAGCTAAGACCTAATCACGATTTCCATAACCACAACCTTCGGCAACAGAATATTCCGTACAACGAAAAATAAAGAAAATGCATCATACGTGCTCCTAATACGGATTCTAAGCAGTGGCGTGCCTAGGGGTCAAAATTAGGGCAAGCCCACAAAATTTCAACATATAAAAAAAAACTGAGGAATTGGCTGATTTACTTGTTGTTAATGGTTGTTAGTAGTACTAACATCATTATTATAATATTAGTAAGAAGACCTTTAGAATACGAAGAGTACATAATTATTTCAAGCATCAGTACGTAATTGCCATAAGCGCCATCTATATCAATGAATGCGCATAGCCACAGCGCATAATTCATAATTTGCACCAGATGACCTTACGCAATAATAAAGGAATTCAATTTTTAAAGTCGATTGAAAATGTTAACATGAGATAATACCCTATAACATGTAAACATAATCATGATGAGAACGTCTTCGATACTTACGAGCATGAAATCTAATAGGATTGTTTATTTTTCAGTCGTTTACCAAAACTACGAATGCCACACAAACAACATTATTGCCTAAACAAATTTTGGCTTTTCATGACACCAGCTATCTAATCTATGTTTTGTTAAAACAATCGTATGAGTAGGTAGGTACCTATTTTAATTTAATCCGGAATCTGTCTTCTTGACTGACAAAAAATACTTGTTTTTATTTCCGAGAAGTACCCTACAGTAATTTAGGATTGGTTACGGTGAAGTAAAGAGTGACATAATGAAATAAAACTCAATGTATTTACATACCTTTTCGATGATAGTTTCCGATTTCACACGATAAAAGAACACTATATTCATTAACCATTTTCAAAATCATAGGGAATGACATCGACACATCAATAATTTTAAATTTAAATTATAAAACTACCTAATTCTCAAAATATTCAAAACTTCAAAACAATAACAAACAAATGCGGCATCGCGCCATGCGATGGCCATGCGTGCATTCCTTTCGCAACTCACTTTACGCGGGTCAACGCGGCGGCTATGCATTTGCGCGAACTTCATGCCTCTCAAAAGCCGGGCTTTTATTTTCATAGAAATTGTGCAAAAGTACTTACCAATACATCAACAAATGTAAACGTTTCTATAGCAATTTGTAGGCGAAAACTGCGAGACAGAGAAAGGAAAGGCAAGCCACATAAGAAGCCATATTAGTGTGTGAGCGAGATGGCGCTTTTGAACGCATTGTATAGCGTTTAGAGGCGAAATTGGCGCGTTTTGCAGCAAATCGCATAAGTACTTTTATTCTATGAATGATTGCAACCTACCTAGCTCAGTGCGCGCGGCAGATAAAGTTCGGATTTCGAAATTTTATCATTCTTATGAATGTTTGAGTTCAAGTTCATTGACTGGTCCTTTTTTAATATATTTTTTATTTTATAGATTGAAACGTACTTAAACGTTCGTTGTTGTGAATTATGATTTTATTAGGGAAAGCCGGGCTTTTTGGCTTCTATGAAGGTACCGCCACTGATTCTAAGCTGCAGTGAATCATGCTTGCAGTCACAGAATAGAAACGGTACAGAAGGTACAGAGACGGTAGGTACGGTCAGCATCAAAAGTCGATTAACACTTCAGTTTTTTTTATCTCAATTATTGAGCTAAATATTTGTTCAAAATTGCAGCAGAAATACAATGTAATTTTGAACAAATATTTTGTTCAATAACTGAGATTAAAAAAAATGAACTGTTTATATTTTGCTCAATGACTGCGATTAAAAAAACTGAAGTGTTAATCGACTTTTGATGCTGACCGTACCAAGTCTGTAGGTACAGCGAGCGCACGACGCACGCATACATAGACGAGAACATAGTGCGCTTTCTATCGCTATAGTACAGTACACGCCAAGGGTCTCCGTGTCTGTAAAGTTAGCATTTCGTAGAAAACGGTATCAGGCATTAGGAAACGCTTCGACCTGAAACTCACAGTATTTCTTTCGATTAAACCAATTACAGGCACTTTTGAATTTCTTAAGGAGTTGGTCAATCAGAAAGATGAAGCTAGTTGTCCATTCCAAAGCGCAAGTTGGTACCTATGGATACGATCGGGCAAGAAACACGAACATACAAACACCTTTTAAAGTCCGTAATAAATGGGAAAATTCAATCAACCGGTAACCAAGGTTTGTGATGCGTATTTTACGTAGACGCGTGTCTATGAGATCGTGCCTTATCGCTCGTTGTATAGACCTGGCCTTCTGTATCTATCTTTTCTGTGTTGCAATGCTCCTGTATTCGGCCGGCAACGTGCATTCGCGTCACGGACGAACGAAGGCGGCCGATTGAAACTAAGCTATATTGGAACGGTGAATTAGGCGTATCTTGATGTGGGATTGGGGATGGGAATGGTGGAAGATGGGGTTTCGATTACAATTTGGAGGTAGTTTATTAGCTTACAGGAGCAGAAAATGTGTGTCGAAGATAATAATTTTTTTGCTGAAAAGTATTTATCTTAACAAATGAGGTTAATAAAGTGACTCAAAGAGTACAAAGCAATATGTACCTACTTTGTGAATAGGATCTGAAAAATTATGCCGATATTATCTACCTATTAATTTATTAAATTGATAATGGCCCCGATTCTGTTGTTCACAAACTAAACTAAATTTAAGTTCAGTGCATCTTTTTCTTTCCATTTCATTATGAAAAGGACAGAAGATAAATATTAGTTTAGTCCTGTCAAATTAGTCAGCGCCTGACGTAAATGGACATATTTTTAGTAGCCAATTTTTTAATCATGTCTAAATGTCTATGGATTATCTAATTTGACAGGGGAACAAATACTTATCTTCTGTCCTTTTCTTAATGAAATAGAAAGAAAAAGATGCACTGAACTTAAATTTAGTTTAGTTTGTGAACAACAGAATCGGGGCCATTATCTACCTATTAATTGATTATGTTGTTATTATCTACCTATCAATTGATTAAGCCGACATTATCTACCTATTAATTGATTATGCCGCGATATTATTAGGTCCTTACATATGAAATTGGCGTTTCGTACGGGAGGAATATAAAGTCATTTTTTTTTTTGTAAAATATATTTAATTAATTAAAGTATGCACCGTTGTTATCTATGCACTTTTGCCATCTCATAGGTAGTTCATTGATCCCTTTACTAAAAAATCCATGGGGGCGAGAATCAATGAACTCTTTGAAGGCGGTTTGGACTGCCGCATCGGAGTTGAAATTTTTTCCTTGTAAGAAATTGCCCGAATTCCGGAAAAAATGGTAATCTGTTGGAGCAAGGTCCGGGGAGTACGGTGGATGTCGCAGACATTCCAATTGTAGCTCATCTAACTTAGTGGTTGTTTGTTGTGCAGTGTGTGGTCTTGCGTTGTCGTGAAGCAGCAGAGGCCTAGAGCGATTGACCAATCTCGGTTGTTTAGCAGCTAGTTCTTCCTTCATGGTTTGCAGTTGCTGACAATAAATATCTGCTGTAATCGTTTGGCCAGATTTTAGAAAGCTGTAGTGAACGACACCGGCGCTAGTCCACCAAACACTCACAAGTAACTTTCTGAGTCAATTTTCATTTAGGGCAGGATTTGGCTGGTTCTCCAGGGTTCAGCCGTTGCGACGAGCGCTTCCGATTATCGTACAGTATCCAGTTTTCATCACAAGTAACTAATGATTCGATTTAAAATCCCTTCATTATTGTGTCGGTTGAGCAAAGTAACACAGCAGTCGACGCGTGTTTGCAAGTTCGATTCACTCAATTCATGAGGTACCCATCGTTCAAGTTTTTTTTACTTTCCCGATTTGCTTCAAGTGGATTAATACAATTTTATCACCTGAAGCCTGCAGCTATCTCTGAAGTGCTTTAATACACTCACTCACTTCACAATAGCCTTTAATTCTTCATTTTCCACTTTGGTCTCCGGCCGTCCACGGGGTTAGTTCTGAAGGTCGAAATTTCCAGAACGAAAACGTTGAAACCAAAAACGTACCGTGCTTTCTTTTGCGACACTAGCGCCGTACACATCATTAATCCTTCGAGCTGTTTCTGCAGCACTGGTGCCACGGTAGAACTCGTACTCATAAATATACCAATATTTCATGTTTTCCATTGTGCGGTAATAAGCGACGCCAAAGAAAAAAATAATGAGGTAAAAAAAATGAATGACTGTTTTCAAAACTCAAATATACCAGCTAAATGAATTGATAAATTTGAATTTGGAATTCTTAACCAAAGAGGAGATATTTCAGATCAAAGTGGTCAGTACGACAAAACGCTAATTTCATATGTAAGGACCTAATATTTACCTATTTGTTGACAAAGGAATGAAAACTGTTAAAAAATTAGACAAGTGACTCTCCTGTATTGCTCAATCAAGAAAGTTTCAAAGTACGAAAATAAACAAATAACGCACATTTTGCTCAGACACGTGTTGCAAAGATTTTCTTACTAAAACACAAAGCGAAATAACACAGCGTCCCTGTATCTGCGAGTGAATTGCCAAGATCTGACTTAACTGAACTAAGCTGCGAACCTCTTATCAGATAAATCTCATAAGCTTCCTGTAAGATAAGGTTTCTTCTCTTCACTAATACGTTCCTATCTTAATTACTGTAGGATTGTTTAACTTTTTCCGATTTCTTGGTGGATACATTATGCAAAACCAAAATCAAATCATTTATTCAAACCAGGGTGAGAATCAGCACTTTTTTAACGAAAAATTAATGAGGCATATAATAGGTCGGGGCAAAAATATTTTCGTATTTTGAATCTATTGTTAGTAATCAAACCTCTGTGGCAGTACTGAATGTAACTGGCTGGTTTTAATACTATTAAATGTTGACATTTTATAGATGCAATAAATTAAAAAAAAACTAGTTCCCGCCATTTCTCAATTGTTTTTCAAGCAAGCAACATGAACGTATGTGACGAAGAAATTCGGTACATTTTAAAATTTTATTACAAAAAGGTAAAAATGCGACGAACGCCGCGAATAAAATTTGTGCGGTTTACGGACCTAATGCGGTATCAATACGAGTAGCACAAATGTGGTTCAAGCGTTTCAAGTCAGGAAATTTTAGTGTGAAGGATGAAGCTCGCTCTGGACGCCCTGTCACGGATAAAATCAGTGCCATTTTTGAAAAAGTGGAGCAAGATCGACATATTAGTAGTTATGATATTGCTGAAGAACTGGACGTTGATCACAAAACAGTTTTACGGCATTTACAAAAGTCTGGGTACAAGAAAAAACTTGATATTTGGGTACCACATGATCTCACTGAGAGAAACTTAATGCAACGTGTTTCCATTTGCGATTCTTTGTTGAAACGTAATAATTCCGACCCATTTCTTAAACGGTTGATTACGGGTGATGAAAAATGGATCACTTACGATAAGAATGTCCGAAAAAGATCGTGGTCGAAGCATGGGCAAGCCCCACAGACCGTGGCAAAGCCCGGCCTGACTCGGAACAAAGTGGATGATTCCTTTCCAATCCCACCAAACACACAGCGTGTTTGGTGGGATTGGAAAGGAATCATCCACTATGAGCTTTTGCCGCCGGGTAAAACTATCGATTCTGACCTCTACTGTCAACAACTGATGAGGTTAAAAGAAGCTATTGAGAAAAACCGGCCGGAGCTGGTGAATAGGAAGGGCGTGGTGTTTCATCACGACAACGCCAGACCGCACTCATCTATAGCCACTCAGCAAAAATTGAGAGAGCTTGGCTGGGATGTGTTGATGCATCCTCCGTATAGCCCTGATCTTGCTCCATCAGGTTTTCACCTGTTTCGGTCACTTCAGAACTCTTTAGGAAGCATAAAGTTAACCTCAAAAGAACACTGTGAAAACTACCTGTCAGATTTTTTTGATAAAAAATCTCAAAACTTCTACAGCAATGGGATCATGGCATTGCCCACAAGATGGCAACAAGTCATCGATCGCAAAACGGCATATTATAAATAAATAAAAAACTAAACCTAAAACAATTTTTTTTTTTGTATGAAAAATACGAAAATAAAGTATTTTCGTATTTTTCATACAAAAAAAAAATTACGCCCCGACCAAATATTATAATGATTTGATTAACTTTCATGATTATCCATTAAATCCATGTGAATGGTGGATTTAAAAATGACTTTTGTAGCACACAAGTCGGGCGACCGATGGAATTGAAAAATATGAGAAACTTACATACCAACTTTCATCCTCTATTTAACCGCTTATGAGAATGAATGTGCAGAAATGCTTCTTTATGGCTCATTTTCGTAATTTAAGGAACTCTTGTGCTTAATTTCAAGTTTCTAGACCCAGCGATTAGAGATTATGTGTTGTCTGTCAGCTAGATGAACCGACAACAGTAAGAAGGTGGCTGGGACAGACTGAGTGCTGAAGGCGGAGGACAGGGTGTTATAGCGCAGCCTGGGAGAGGCCTATGTCCAGTGGTGGATTGCGATAGGCTGAGTTGATTATTGTCTGTTAGTAAATTTAAGATTTTTATTTAGATGGAGGGGCCCATAGCTAAATAATAACAACCGCACAGGTCTATCGATCAGGTTAAGCTACGCTTGCCGCGGTTGGTCAGCGGATGAGTGATCATCTTTACATACCGAGACCCCTCCGTGCCTCGAAAAGCACGTTAAGCCGTTGGTCTCGGCTGTCATTCGTGGATCTTTGACAGTCGTTACGGGTAGTTCGAAAGTCTGACAACCAGTCTTACCAAGGGGTATCGTATTACCCAGTTACTGGGTTGTGGAGGTCAGATAGGCAGTCGCTCCATGTAAAATACTGGTATTCAGCTGCATCCGGTTAGACTGGAAGCCGACCCCAACATAGTTGGGAAAAGGCTAGGCAGATGATGATGTAGATGTTAGATAGATATGCTTTTTCGCGAAAATCAACTGAAGCCAGTACCAAAATTATCTAGCTTTGTAACAAGGTACGTTTGACAGTACCCAAGTCTCGTTAGCAGACCCAGACGAGTAAAGACAGCTAATCCGATTTCCTTAAATTCCTCTCCCAAGCGGGTATACAAATTTCAATTTCCCAAAAACCTTTCACAGACACGAGTGTATGCACAAAATCTTAATTATTAAAATAACATACAGATATTCATGATCCCTTAAAGCCGCGGCCCCCAAACCTTTGATCCTCACATAAACCTTTATGCGAATAAAATTAAGTGAAAATGAACTGCAATTAGCTAAATTGCCGAGAGCCCTAACGTGCGATCCCGAAAAAATCCACCCGAGGCCCTCCCGGGGTGAACCGGCCTCCCCCTCGCCCACATTGGACCACTTTCGGCGACAATTTGTGGGAACATCCTGTTAGGGCTACCAACTTTTGCGGAAAAAATAACTTCTTTCGGAGAAAAATATTTAAGAGTGTAAAAAAATAAGTGAAGTTCGTAATAGTTGCTGTTCTTCTAAGAAATTTGTTGATATTTTTGGTTTCCATTCCGAAAATGTTTTTCTTTTAATCTTATGAGTGAAACTCATTATTATTCCCTTTTACACTTTTATTTTTTATGCCTTAAATATCAGAAAATATTTAAAAGGTTGCTGTTCAAAAATAACATGGCTACGATCGCTCCATAATTCGATGTTACTTATATTTAAGTACCTCTTTTAATCGGAAAATGAGAAAAAGTAAGAGTATTTTTTAAGTCAGAAGCCCAAAAGTCTGACATACAGTCTTACCAAGGAGTAATATCGTGTTACTCCATGTAAAATACTAATATTCAGTTGCATCTGGTTGAGCTGGAAGCCGACCCTCACCCTAATTGCGTAACACACTATCAATCTCAATCTGAATAATTTTGAAGAATATTGCTAAACCATTGCTTCATATGTTGGAAAAATGTGTCTGGTCCACAACGTAAATAATGCAATGAATGTTATTGAACTGTCAAAATTAAACCCATTACGACTGATAGTGTGTTACCTAATTACCACGCCGAGTACATTTAGGCAAGGCATATTTAGCAAACGGCTAGGCAGATTGGTTCACTGTCCAATCTGCCTAGTCTTTTGATAAATATGTGTATGACTGTCATCATAACCCATTTACACGATACCCCTTGGTAAGACTGAATGTCAGATTTTTCCTCTGTCCGTCTATCTGTAACGACTGTCAAAGATCTAGGAATGAAAGTCGGGACCAAACACTTTATGTTTTTCCGAGGCACAAGGTGTCTTGATATACCTAATGGATGGTCAATTGGTCACCCATCCACTCTGTTATTATTTAGCCCGAGAAAAAGCACATTAGGTAAATGTTGTTTTATTTAATCATATAGCTGTTATGGCAACCCTATTGACAGTGAAAATGGAGTCCCCTAGTAAAACAGTGGGTACGGTTTTAAATTATTCATGCAAATTTCAACCAATGATAGGGAGCGATGCATTTTAGTTCAAAATCTCGATTGCCGACCAAAAATTAAATTCGCAATTCGGACGGTTTATACAATGGAATCCCATTTCTGTGACAATTAATACTGATTGATATATGTAAATACGTTCACTTACTTGCATATTCGATAGTTCCAATTTGCATAGCATTTGATACGTTACCACGATTTTCAAATTGTATTTTAATTTGTATATTTCTAGTTCTACTCATTTATTAACCGATTTAAAAAAACGGAGGTTTTTTTCTATTGTTATTATACCCCCTACAAATGAATTAAAAAGATAAAGATGCACCTTCATAATTTGGCAAAAAATAAATAAAAAACTAATTTTACTTATTTTTTTTTTTTTTTGTTTTTTTCGTCTGGGCGCCTCTTGCGTGGCTCCGCATCGCTGCCAATGTGGTGAAGGTGTCGACTGCCTCGGACACCATGGCTTATCCTGCAGTAAAAGCGCAGGCCGGATAGCACGGCATGCCAGCATCAATGACATCATCCGTCGTGCTCTTGTCACCGCCGGGGTGCCAGCTGTTTTAGAACCCAATGGCTTGGCACGCGACGATGGAAAGAGACCAGACGGAATGACCATATTGCCTTGGAAGATGGGTAGGCCTTTGGTGTGGGATGCAACGTGTGTCGACACCCTTGCGCCATCCCATCTTCCTTGTACGGTGAGCTGTGCTGGGGCGGCTGCTGCAGGTGCGGAAAACCTCAAACGGCGCAAATACTCAAATCTCTTTGGAACTTATTTGTTTGAGCCGTTTGGGGTAGAAACACTAGGGCCATGGGGCCCGAGTGCCCACTTAGTATTTCGAGACATCGCGAAGCGGTTGGTCGACTCTTCATGTGACCAGAGGGCTGGCCTATTTTTTGGCCAAAGAATCAGCATTGCCATACAACGTGGCAATGCTGCCAGCCTTTTGGGCACGTTTCCTGTTGACAGCGATGCGGACGAATTTTTTGATGCCCTTTGATTATTTCCCCTTCTTTTTATATACTTGTACATATTATTATTATTTTAAGTCTGTTAGTTAAAACCAATTACTAATTTTATTAATTTCTCTATTTACCTCAAGAAGCCTGCTCCCAAAAACAAAAGGCTGTGCACCGAATAAAATGAATATTAAAATTTCGTAGAGGGATGAAATTTAAATTCATAAAAGTATGTAGCCGGCCATGTTTTTAATTAAACGGTAGCTGTACACCTGGGTACAAATATGGCACAAACGTACCCCAGTAAATTAATACATGGTTTGCCTTGTACAGTCAGCAAAGGAGATAAGTATCTAGGGTCGTCGAATATAGTTGAAATTTAGTAAGAAAACGATTGATCTTTTCGAATAAAATTTAATTTAATTAATAGAAACCAAAAACTTCATTTACAAAATTAAATTTCATTCGAAAACATCAATCGGTTTCTTAGTAAACTTCAACTATATTCGACGACCCTGCATACTTGTCTCCTTTGCTGACTGTACATATATATATATATATACCTACAGGGTTATTTGTAAAACACCAGCAACCTCTTAAGAGGTCATCGTACTCATCATTATGAACATACATTTAATACAGTACAGTTCTCGTCAAAATGTAGGGAACAGCTGATTTTTTTTTCGCGATTTCAGGTTTGGTCCCATAGTAAAAGTTGTTCATAATGATGAGTACAATGACCTCTTAAGAGGTTGCTGATGTTTTTCAAATAACCCTGTATATCTACCAGAACTTGAGCCAATGTGTACATTGAAGAAGGATAATGTACTTAGGTATTATATGTATGCTAGGTTATCATCAGTGAATTGTGATTTTCTAGTAAAGGTTGAAATGGCGATGGCGGGGTGATTGCGTAACACACTATAGGCCGACCGCTTCACTGAGACATTGCCTGAGGTAGCTGCGCGGTGCGGAAGGGGTGATAGTTGTCACAAATTTACGAATCACTGAGCTCTCGCATCACCTTACCACAACCCTCCCGCAATTTCATTATACATATCATCCTCTAATAATATTATCCTCTTTTATAACATCAATTTAACATTGATTGATTTTAAACTGAATGTTACTTGAATGAATCGATTATTTTGTCACATAACTATTTAAATTACGTTAAAAACACACACACATAAGCTGTAATTTTACTGCAGCTAATTGAAAGTCTGACTGTAGATAAGTAATGTTGATAAAGCCTTAATTATTCTTTTTTTTCATGCTGTCTACCTATTTCGCGTAGTGATGCTTTCAGACTCTTACAGTAGGCTAAAATCATTAAATCAACTAATAATACTTTCAGGTAAATTTTCTTATCATTGTGAAAAATTACGCCCGTGAAGCGATGTATTTTCCAACAAGCTGAAAGATTTCCAGTCGTTTAAAAAATACAGATTTATTCAAATTCAGAAATAGTTCACTTTATGCACGACTAACACTACAACGAATTTTCCATTCGATTATATTTTATCCCTAGCAATACCAAGCTCAAATATCAGAGCCATATTCAAATGCTCAAAAAAAAACACTCCATGCGTGCCATAGATTAAAAAAATATACGTAAAAATGCCGCCGCAATGTCATAGACTTATAAAAAATAGCTATTTGTTCGGATGTAACGTGTATACGTCACCGCGGGCAATATTTGATGGGGTGGTCACATTGTGTTTACGAAAAACAAAAAAACAAAAAAGTTTTTTTTTTCCACTAACTGACACTCGTATTGAGCTGCGGGCAACTAAGCGGCAGAAAAATATGTTTTTTACTATTTTTTTAAAACCTTTTGTTCCGCTGATATGGCAATGAAAATATACGTTTATGGTTTGTGGGAACATGAACTAGCTGCAGATGAAACAAGAGGGTGAAAAATTGTGATATGAATGAAATATGGAGCCAATTTCAAAGTAACTAAATACACTTTTGCCTCTTTGGGTTGTCTTTAAAAGATCTCTTGATGATGGTTGTTGAGACCATCCATTATCTGTAACCTAAGTGGTGTACAGAGGCCAGCACATGAAGCTACCCCAATCTGTCAGATTTTCCCAATTGAATATGAACCTTATTTCTTTGTGCTAAAGTTGAAAATCTAACAAAGAAATTTGACAGTAGAAATTTGGGGTAGGTCGACCTGCTGGCGTCTGTACATAAGCATAATCAGCTTATAATGTCCCCACTGCTGGGACACTGGCCTTCTCTCTTCGAGAGGGAGTGGGCTGCAATCTACCGCGCGCCCAGTGTGGGTTAGTAAATGTCACGTTTTCGAATTTTGTTTCTAAGACATTTTTTTTTGAGGGTGGGAAATTATCAAATAACTTCTCCCGCTCTGGGCGGAGCGGGAGGGCGTGTCAGACTTTTACTGACTAAAACCCACCAGTGTTCCTTCAGTTGCCTGTGCCAGGGGCCACGGTATCTCTCTCGAACAACCCGCGACCCTGGCAGGCATCGGCCTTAGCGGAGCCCGCCAGTTAGTGCTGACATCTCTTTGAGGCGCGCGTGGAACACATCGCGCTGTCGACGCGGGCCTGGTCCTTACCGGACGGTGAGCTGCCCATTGCTCGCCGTCCGCAAGCCCGCGCCTACGGTGGCCGGGAATCGGCTGTCGATTCCCGACTTCTAGGATATTTCGGTTTCTTCACGATGGTGCACATAATATAGAATATTTATATTCTTATTTATTCAAAAGATTAAGAAGGTGGTTAGCAGCATTATCTCATTCCACTTACGATCATCGTTTGATAATAATAAGAAGGTGACATGTTCATTTTTATATTCCATTCAGCAAGCATCAAACGAACCATAGTCACAAATGTAAGTACTCTTCTCCAAAACACTGAAAATCCTGATGGTATCACTAAGTGATGCCTGAACTGTCCACCAACGACCAAGTAAAAATGCCCTGAATCTACGTAGGTATGTTATTCCATGCGGGGAAAAAAATAGAAACGCAGTCACAAAAATATGCTCTACACCGCATAAGCTACCTTTCCTCCCGTTGGCTTTGTTAAATAAAAATATAAAATCTCTCATGTACGGCTTCTTTGTTCCCGCCGTATTCTTTTTGATGCTTTACATATGACATTACGTGAATGAGTTTAAATATCTGCGTTACAGCATTACTTTAATTAAAGTTTTTCAGGAAATGTTGTAAGTAATATTCGTTTAATATGATTGACATGGCCTTTGATACCCACCAATCAGGCTTAATTATCTGCTTTGCTTCGATTTAATATGATTTCAGTAAAAAGGTTTTAACTCAAAATTAAAGTGCCGCGAGAACTTGACCATTTTACTGTCAATTTTTGAAGAAGAGAAACATGTTTAGAGCATAAAATAGATGATATAATTTTGATCAAGAATCAGAAGGCCAATTCTCATAATTTAAAACGTTCAAAATCTAGTCGCAGTCTCATCTCGGCGACACGCAAATGTCAAAAACTTGTCAACAAAAATTTTGGGAAATTAAAGGTATTTTTGACAGAATGAGACTGAGATCAGACTGTAAACGTTCTTAAAATTACGAGAATTGCTCCTCTAAAAACAAGCAAAAAATGTAACACACAGAAACAAAAACCGAACATTTTCCGAAGCTTTACCAAAATAAACGTAAAAGCTATCTTCTGTTATAATTCTATGGTTACAAATAAATAAAATTAAAGTGTATGTTTGTAATGTCAAAATAATATGTATTATATACATTTATAGTTTAACCCCCTTATTAATAAACGTATTATATCAGAAGAACAGTTACACACTGATTTCTCTCTTTCAGTCTTCAGTATTTTGACTTTTGAAAGAAGACAAAGCGTTGTATAATTATGCAGAGGCTATACAACGTATATTAGTAATTGGGTAAATGTTTTTACCAAAAAAACATTAATTTTTAAATTTTTTGTGTCTTTGTTTGTTCCGGCTAAACTCCGAAACAGCTGGACCGAATTTGATGGGACTTTTACCGGAGTAATTTAGGCTAGGGTTCCGCGCAAAAAAAATTTAAAGCCATGTCGACAACCATGTCAGCGCAGCCGCGGACAAAACCTAGTCCTAAAATTAATTACTCGTGTTAGTTAATTTCTTACATATGGTATTTACTAATACCACAAAGAACATGAAACATGAAAGTAAAATCAATTCTTACTAGAATTGACTCTCCTTTCATGTACCTTTGCTAATATAATTAATATTTAATTAGGGCCCTTTGATATTAGAGTCTTTCTTTAGCCGTTTTAATTTGCTCGTAATTGGAGAACAGCCTACCTAACAGAATGAACGTAATATCATAAGTGTATCTGATAATTAGTATCTTTCATCTTTTTAGTGTTTGATTTAATTTCTCATTTAACAAAAGAAGGGGGTTCGTTTATAATTAGCTTGTAACCTTCGGTTAGAATAGCCTCTGATCGATTAGAACCCGAAGATTTGGTAGTATGTTCTAATAACGCCTCTGTGCAAATCGCAGACAATTTAGGAATGTAAGTACTTACAACCCGCAAGAGTTAACTTGAGACCCGCACACTAATTGCGTAACACAATACCAATCTCAATCTAAACCATTTTGAAGCATATTGCTAATCCATTGCTCCATAAGTTCGAAAAATGTGTCTGCTCAACAACGTAAATAACGCAATGAATGTTGTTGAACTGTCAAAATGAAACCCCTTTGCTACTGATAGTGTGTTACACAATTCCCGCCAAGCGGCCTCTCCTGCCGATCGATTCTGTAAAAATCTCACCGTGATAACTTAGGTGAAGTGAGCGTGAAGTGAGCTATCAATAGGGGTAATCCCTAGCCTCAGGTGGAATGACAGCTCACTTCACCTTAGTTTTCACGTTGAGATTCTTACAGAATAGCACTGCTGACCCCCGCGATATTACCGCTCTCGCCATCAACGCCTCAGCCGATCGATTCTGTAAAAATCTCACCGTGATAACATAGGTGAAGTGAGCGTGAAGTGAACTATCAATGGAGGCAATCCCTAACGTCGGGTAGAATGACAGCTCACTTCACCTAAGTTTTTACGGTGAGATTTTTACAGAATAGCACTGCAGTACCGCGCGTATACGTCACCCGAGTGAAGTCTCAAGTTTAGTCTTGCGGGTTGTAGTTACAGTATAATTGTAAGCTTTAGTCAATTTTTGTTTTTTTTTTTCAAATAGGCAGATAAAAGGCACTTTTGAACGTCAAAATGTGCAAGAAACTAGAATTGATTCTAGTCGCCCCTTCCAAAAGGTAGTTTCGTATGGAAAAGAGACTCCACCGTTACTCTTTTATTTAATTTTTTTGTACATTTATTATACCATTAGGTATACATATATGAAAACGATGCACCTAGAATAAATTTATTATGGTATAATATAAAGTGATAGCCTGTAACACAGGTTTGAATAAACCTAGTTCTGGCGGGTCGCTACCTAATATGCTAAATCCGAACCATTTTTACTTGGACCTGTAATAAAAATATTTTAGTATTTAGGCACTACAATAATTGTATGTGAAATTTACTACTGTTAGCTAAATGAACATTTCTTGTAAACGTTTTTATTACTTAAATAAATTATTCTATTCTATTATACCGCAATAGATTCTCTTAATAACGCTTAAGTTTTGGTTTCTTAAGAAAGCGGTGATCGGTCACACAAAAACGACCGTCATGGAAATCTATAATTTTCACCAGTATTTTACAAAAAAAATGCTCTGTATTTTGACAACCATTATTGTGTGCCCGTTCACAGCTTTCTTTGAAAACCAAAGCTTTAGTTCATGCTAGTGATTCCTTCTAGAACCTAGGAAAAGGTCAATATTCTTGCCAGAAACCATTTGAGGTTTTTACAATCAAGGTAGGTTGACTTTTCAAGCTGTTTTGTTTATACTCCACAAAACACCCACTCTCTAAAAACGGTAACAGACAGTCGGCTTGGGCGGCCTGCCAACAGCTTCGGATCTTACTTTGTATTCCGATGCAAAAATACGAATGAGTACAGTATTAATCAGACGCAATTCTTTAGGGAGGTAACAACGCGTAACTACCCTGTACCCATTTAAACGTATTGTCCTGCATCAGTCAGCCTCAAAAAGGAATATCATCGACTAGAATTAATTTATTTGTCTACAATCATTGCTTCATAACATTGTATTAATTTGTATATATTCCACATTGGGTAAATATTTTATTGTAGTTACACATACAGTAGTGTTATCTATCTATACAATTACAAATAAAATTAAATTGTGTAATTGTAATATCAAAATAACAGCTTTGTAACTGAATGCATATGAAAAATATATAATTATACAGTACTAATAACAATTGATAACATTTTTGTTTGTCTGTCTGGTTGTTCTGGCTAATATCCGAAACTGCTGGACCGATGTTTATGAAATTTGGTATGGGGATACTTTGAACCCTAGGAAAGGGCCATTTATCGACATACCGCACATAGGCTTTTTATCGACATACCGCACGGGCCAAGGTGCAGGCGGAAGCTACTGGAACATAAATTGTAGATATTCAAATTATGTGCCATATACTGTCGAATTATTCTCGATCTCTTTGTGGCTACCTGTATCTATCCTAAAACGATATGATTAAAAGGCCTATAAATATTAATGGGAGTATTAATTCGCTTAGGTACTTTTAAGCTTGGTCCTTATTGAAATCTTAGTTTAAAAGGGTTAATGTAATATTGGGATTCTAGGCTTCTAATAACACCCATTTGATTAGCAAAGAAGCCTCTCTGCATTTCAGGTTATTTCACAAGATCTTTTCAACATAAGCCTTTACGGAACTCTTATCGTGAAACATGCTTATATGTCCAAAGCACGTACAGGAAATACAAACAGTAAAAAAGAAGCATTTAAAACTAACAAAATTACATTAAAAACAACCAAAAAAAATAAAATCAAAATATTTTATTTCACATAAGCCTACAAGGGCACCTAAGAAACGTCAGAAGCTAGGTGCACGGTTCCAATTGGTTGTTAGAAGAACCGGCAAGAAACTCCACGGTTACTTTTTTTTAAATAATTGGCTTTTACAATGTTTTCTAATTACAGTAGGTATGGGAGGACAGCGTAGGCACAGTATAATTATATATACAGTATTGTAACTCGGCCGTATCTTGGACATAAATGCCTACAGCCGCGCAGTACGTAAACATGCGATAGGGCTGCCCGCCTCCAGTATTTGAATTACATTTGCCTACTTTGTGTTTCCATTTAGTTTTGTGACTAATAATAAATAATAATAATAAAAATGCATGTTGTTTTTTGATTGGTAGATTTAATTAAAAAACCATGTTTATGTTTGAATAACAAATCGGTCTTATAAATTTGCGACCGAAAAATATTTGCGCCTTGACTGAGACGTACGAAACGCTTTAACATTTTAAAGTATTAAAAATCCGCATTCTAATACAAAGCTTAATTAAAAATTGTTTTGGGAAACATGGACAAGGTGGAGAACTCCAATCTTTACAAACATCAACACCTACCTACTCAACTACAATGCAAGAAACAGCTGACGAGTAATTTTAATAACTTTTTATCTCAGCTTATTAACGTCTCTATAAATTAGGTACCTACAACTCGCAACAACTCAAAACAAAAATTCTTTGGTCACCAATGCCAAGCTGAACAGCTGGCTACGAATGTTTTAAAATCACAACCCTCTCAAATACCTAAACATTCTGTGAATATCTCATGAGTCTAGCTGTTGTTGTCGTTATTAATACCGAGAAAAAAAAAATGTTTTTAGTGGTATAATTGTTGTTATAGCAGCAGCAGAAATACTTAATCTGAGAAAATTTCAACTATTTAGTGACAGACAGACGGTCAAATTTATTTTTTTCTAGTATTATTCATACACACAGCACAATAAACAACTATTATTAATAATAAAAACTAATTTTTACTTTGAATTATACAAACTAACAAAACAAACACACATGCCGCGAGGTTTTTAACACAAGCGTAAGTACCTACCGTATCATGATTCATGAACCGCCTATAACTACCTATTTCACTCTTGTCAATCACTTTCCTTTACTCTATTCACTTTATTAATCCAGACATCGTTTTCTTTGGGAGATAAAAGGAAATACTTATCCATTAAAAAGACACATTATGTACCTACCTACTAGTAAGTAAAATTATTTTATAGTCTTACCTTTCAGAGTTTCCAGGTAATCTAAAAAAAGTTATCCCTGGATACGTTATTGACGAATTCATGCAACCAAAAACAGCACAATATATCCTACTCGTCATATTAAATATGTACTTGAACTTATTTTTAGTGAAAAAATCGCGCGGTTATTGTTAAAAAAACAACACACCGACCGTTCGTCACTGCGGCACAGTCGCGACTGTCTTCCTGCCGAGCGAATGCCGAGATCGAGACGCGTAGGCATAGCTCGCGCATCGTCCGTTTTTATGAAGATGGAATACTGTATATATAATTATACTGTGGCGTAGGCCTGTCAACAAGTACCAGGTACTTGATAAAATAAAAAATGGTCTACAGATCTAAAGTCTACAGGGCAATATCTCAAAGAAAGATAAATAAAATATAAAAACCTATTAATACCACCTAATAAGAAAGAAAAGACCTTACGAGGCCAAATAGGTCCCTATCTCAGCTTAATGCTGCGATATTTAAAAAATGAATACCGCAGCACTGGTATTCTAATAGGGCCTGAATAATAAGGGCTTATCCTGTTTCTCCTGTGTTCTTATTTATATTAATGACTTGCCGTACCTCATAAAGGATAATCATGATATAGTGTTGTTTGCAGGTAACACTTCACTTTTGTTTAAACTTAAACCTCAGCAGCTGGTTACTGACTATGTAAATAGCGATATCTCGAAAGTAGTCCACTGGTTCAATGTTAATAATTTACTTTTAAAAGAGCAAAAAACCAAATGCATTAAGTTTACGCTACCTAACATTAGGCAGATGAAAACTAAGGTGTTATAAAGGGCGAACAATAGAATCCTGAAGACAACACAGTATTTTTAAACGACTTCAAAAAAAGGAGGAGGTTCTTAATTCGGATGTTTATATATATATTTTTTAATGTTTTTTCGGGCATAACTCGTCATTTAAAGACGGATTTGCAAAATTATTTTTTTGCTCGAGAGATGTGTATTCCGAAATGGTGTCATTTAAATTTTGTAAAGATCTGATTATGAATTTCGGAGACAGACAATAATTGTCAGCAAATCAACCACAATTGCTGCTATCGCATAGTTACGTGTTGTAGCGAAAAAAAAAGGAAACGACAAGAATTCTTCACTACTATCACGTATAATTTTAGTTGAAAAGACCGAATACAATAATAAAAACAAGAATGATATTATAAGGTTGAAAAATACAAATAAATAAGGGCTGGGAGATAACTTGACAAAACTATAAACATAAATTATGGAATCAGGAAATACTTTAGGTTTTTTAATAAAATATATTGTTTTAATTAAGCAACGCGACCAGTTTAAATTTTAGTTGCAACCAAAACGTACACTACGTCCACGTGAATAAAATAGACCGCAAAAATAAAAATAAAAATAGAACCCGCTGTATTTTTAAAGAACAAAGTTATAATACGAACCGTAGAGATATAGTTTAAAATTAAAAATAAACTAAACTAACTACACTAGAAGTTAAAAAAATAAATTAATATCTGTTTGATGGTCTTCGAAACTTGGATAGAAAGATTTTGCGACTGTTTCCACGGCGTCCTTAAAGAATAACACTTCAGTTTAGTCCTGGAAAGTTCGATTCTTTCTGCTTCCACAAGGAAATCAGTCAGGTGTAATCAGGTGAAATTGTAGTAGCCTGGGAGGGTGGAGCCGAATGAATCGGCTTGCAAAATGTTCGGGTACTATTCCTGGGACAAAAATTAACCATAAGAACCCGAATAGCAAGCAGAATCCAATCAATCTTGAACCCAAAAATAGAGTAGAATTATACATACCAAAAAAAAGACGAACAGAGTTTGTTGTGACCCTTGAAAGTCTCAACTCGCTGCTAAAAACGATGAACCTTTACCAAAAAACAGAAAGGATTAAAATATTGAAACATGATGAAAGACTATGAATAAACAAAAAGACAGAAAATACATACCGCAAAAAAAATCACCAGCAACACATAATAATATATTTTAAGAACATAATTCAAATGAAACATATAATTTAGGTTTAAAATTCCAAGATAACAATAACGTGGCCGTCATCTGTGACAAAATTTCAACAAATCAACCATATTTGAAAGGAAAACTCTCAACCGAATGACAAACAATTCTTAATTTAAAAAATTACGAAAATAAATTTTCTGGTAAAGCAAAATATCAAAGAAGAGGTAGAATGTAAACTTAAAGAAGTATGAATGTGGAAAAATAAACATGCAGTATTTACTAATACTGCAGTACCCCCTTTCCAAAAAAAATAAAATAAATAAATATATATTTGTGAGGAAGAAAAGAGAGAAAAAAAATATTCAGAGTATTGAAAACCCTGAAAGAATTATAATAACCTAGCCTAAACTATAAGTAATCGAAATTAAACCTAAACATACGACATTGAAGTGCAACGGATACAGAATAAATATGAAAGCGCATTCAATTTAAACGTTATCAGTGCGTACTCACGACGCGTCGACTAAATCTAGAATAAAACAAGAAAATTAGAAACTAATAAGACTAACCTAACTTAACAGCAAAAGACTTAAGACCTAAGTAAAAAAGAAGAAACCCCAAAGAAATATAATACAAGAGCAAAAGAAACGACAAAAGTTAAATAAACGACGTTAAGTCAAGATAGAAACGACGAAATGAAAGAAACGACATAAAACAACCAAAGGACTAAAGTCAAACAAAGGACTTAAGTAAAAAGGAACCTTAAATCTAAACAAGAACTAAAGTCAAACAATAGACTTAAGAAAGAGAGAGAAGTTCAAAGAAATAGAAGCTTATGCATGCTTCTTATATATAGAAAAGAGGATAATCGACAATAAACAAAAAATATTTAATACCATTATTAAAATAAATTATTGTGATTTTATCGATTTAAGTACATCGACAGTGTGCCAACACTATAGTTATCGATAAGTGTAAATCGACCGTTTCCCAACACTAGAGCTATTATGTCAGACGTCAAGACATGACATGACAGTCATTATATAAGTGCATGAGAAACGTAACGACAACTGCGGGCGTAGTCAGAACTATAAGCATTGACAACTAAGAAAAAGGTAGTTAACAAATAGTTTCAATAAAGAAAAACTAGATGACGCTGTTAACGTTTTTGTTGACATTAAAATTTATAAACGAGCTTAATAAATTTTTAGGGTATTTAAATTAAAGGGGTTTAAACTATACGTAAAAATAACATTCCAAATGAAAAAAATGATAATGGGTAAATGAATTTAAGAGAGGAATTATTTTAAGATATCTTTGATATGATATATTCCTGAATGGGTGGAATCAAAATCATTAAGTACATAAGTGGTCCTAGAAATAACCCTAGTCACACGGCATTTAATAAAACGAGGAGCTAGCTTTCCCGAAAAATAATTGTCCCCAGAAGATCTGGAAAAATTCTTTCTCCATACAGTATCACCAACATTCAGCGTAACGGCTGAACGATGCATATTATAAGCTCTTGAATTACGGAGGAAAGCCATAGAAAGATTATCAGCAACTTTAGCATACACCTCTGCTAAGGATGATAAGTTCGATGCGTGCTGGGCCCGACTTTCAGCTAAATTTACGCCTTGAGTCTGACTATTAGCACGAGCAGGAACCATTAGAACTTCCCTACCAAACATAAGGAAGTTTGGAGTGAAACCTGTGGCTAAATTAATACAAGAGTTAAGATAAAGTTTAACTTTATGCAACATTTTAGACCAACTTCTTTGATTCTCACCTACCAAAATGCCTAAACATGTTACCACACTTTGATTATAGCGTTCGACAGTATTAGCCTGAGGCGTATAATAGGGAGTATAGGTCGGTGATTCGATGTGAAAAGATCTAAGAAAGTTTAAAAACTGGTTACTGCGAAAAACAGTTCCGTTATCACAGAGAATACTTCGCGGAACTCCGAAATTGAAAAATATTTCTGACTCCATGGCTTTAATAATAGAAAAAGCGTTAACTTTCTTAAGAGGTATAAGCCAAACATACTTTGAAAAAACGTCTACCATAGATAAAATATACTTATAACCATAGTAAGCAACTGGCAATGGACCAATAACATCGATAGAGATCGACTGAAGAGGCATGGTAACATCCTTCGGATAACACATATGACCACGAGGTTGAGTATTTGCTATTTTATAAGCTTTACAAACCTCACATTGCCTCAAGGTCTCGGCAACGTCACGAAACATGTTCGGCCAGTAGAAGGTCTCTTTTATCTTAAGATATGACTTAGTAACGCCAGGATGTATGGATGGGAAACTATTGTGTACCTCCCAAATAGCGAGTGGAACCTTTTCTACGGGTAATACTACACGCCATGGATCTGAAGATAAGGGACTGGTAATAGGCATACGTCTTAAAAGCACGCCGTTCTGTATGGTGTAAGCAGGAAACATTTGGGGTGTATCGCGTGCCCCTAAATAAACTTTTTTATACCATCTATCAGTGGTATGCTCGGGACCTTGATCAAAAGAAATAGGACTTGCATAAATCCTAGATAGTGCATCTGGTACGACATGCTGCGAACCTTTGCGGTGAACGATGTCAAAGGTGTATTGAGAAATAACAGTAGCCCATCTAGCTAAACGACCAGAGGGATTGTTTAAAGTAAGAAGCCATTTTAAAGCCATATGATCAGTTATAACTGTAAACTTTATTCCATCTAAATAACAACGGAAATGTTTAATAGAGTCTAGAACAGCCAAAAGTTCTCGTTCGGTGGTACTATAATTGCGTTCTGCTTTGGAAAAAAGCCGAGAGTAATAAGCAATAGGATGCTCAACGTCATCAATCTTTTGTGAGAGTACCGAACCAAGACCAACTGCTGAAGCATCACACTGTAAAATGAATGGCTTAGAAAAATCAGGACAAGCCATCACAGGTGTGTTCATTAGCGCCTCCTTTAGTTTATTAAATGCATACTCGGCATCGACATCCCAACTAATAGGATCACGACCCTTCCTTTTTTCTATAAGGGAAGTGAGAGGAGCAATTATAGATGAAAATCCTTCAACGAAACGTCTATAATAGGAACACATACCGATGAAACCGCGCAGAGACTTAGCGGTGGTCGGAGTAGGATAATCCCTTATAGCTTCAAGTTTACAGGAATCAGTCTGTAGGCCCTTTTCGTTTACAATGTACCCCAAATACTTTAATTCACTTTTACAGAACTCACATTTATTTAGGTTAATTGTCAAACCAGCTTCCTTGAGACGGTTTCGTACCTTTCTGAGAAGAGCGAGATGACTATTAAAGTCTTTAGAAATCAAAATTAAATCGTCGACATATCCAAAGACGCAGTCGTCACTAGTTGAGGTAAATTCAAAATTAACTATCAAATCTGTAAGACGTTGCATCTCAGAGGCAGCATTTGTGAGTCCAAATGGCATCCTAACAAATTCAAATAAACCTCGTTGAGGAACTATGAAAGCCGTCTTCTCACAACTCTCCTTATCAGCAAGCGGGATCTGCCAAAAAGCGCTCCTAAAATCGATTGAACTAATGTATCTAGCACCACGAAGATTATCTAGAATATCATGTATGCGAGGGAGAGGATAGGAATCTCTGATGGTGACGCTGTTCAGTTTCCTGCTATCGACGCAGAAGCGAACAGAACCATCTTTCTTGGTGACCATTACCACCGGACTAGCCCATGGAGAACGAGAGGGACGAATTACTCCGACCTCTAACATTTTATCTATCTCATCGTTTAGAATCTTTAATTTCACAGGAGATAGAGGGTAAAACCTTTGTCTAATTGGCTGGCCAGTTGTAATTATTTTATGTGAGAGCCAAGTGGTTTTACCAAGACCAATCTTTTCTGATGAGATTTCTTCAAACTCATCGATCACCAGTTGTAAATCTTTCTCTTGGTCAGGCGTAAGTACATTACGAGGATGTATGTAACGTAACTCACTTAAACAGGAAGGTTGTGAAAGTGAATTATTTACAGAAGGAAGGAACATGTTACCTTTAATATTTTTATTGAAAGCCCTACTAAAAACTGATGTTAAACCGAATTTGTTCCAAAATTCAATCCCTAAAATAACAGAAGAAGACATACAACGAGCTACATAAAACTCATGGTCAAAGGTCGTACCATTGAACTTAACCGGAAGTGAAACAGTTCCTAGAATATCAATAGGCGAGTTATCAGCAGAAATAACACGAGGATGGGAACTATTTAACTCCAATGGGACACCATAATCCTGAATTAAACTATCACTAATAAGAGACATTTGAGCGCCTGAGTCAAGAAGTGCCTTAACCAGACGATTACACAATAATATTTCTATAAAAGGTCGGTTATCAGATGAATTAGATTCAATCACCGGTGACACTGTACGGAGTGAAACGTGCCGCCGGCAAGTTATACATTTTTTGGATTACACTTAGGGCAATCTCGAGTAATAAAACCAGGAGTACGGCATTTATAACACAATATACCTGGGAAATCTGGGCAAAAACGATAGGAATGTCCAGTTTTATTACATTTCCAACATTGTTGATTTTGATCACAATTAGAACAATATTGGGTTCTGTTATGACAAGTGCTTACTTGGGTTGGTTTATTTAAACTCGAAACGGATTTTACAGATTTTTGTAAGTAACTTTCAAAATGAGTTACTGTTTCGATTAGCGTATTGAAATCAGTAAATCTATGAATAGATAAACAGGGGAAATATCTCTGATGCATGTTGTGGGTTATGATATCTAACAGATTAGACTCTTCAATAGGCTTGCGTAGCGTTTGGTTCAAATAAGTAACGCGAATAACAAATTCTCTCACGGATTGATCAGGTTTCTGTTTCAGGTTCCTGACCTCTTGCTCTGTTTTAAATTCAAAGTCAACAGAACCAAACGTACTTAAAAAGGCCTGCCTAAGCTCGAGATAAGTCAAGTCAGGTCGACGAATCGACCTATAATATTGTAAACCAATTCCAGATAATACTTCATGGAAACGTTTCAAAAGGTAACTATCGGATATATCATCAGCCTTTTTATGTTCTTCGAGTGTTGTGAAAAATTCACGAACACATGTATCACCAGAATAACTAAGCCTCCACTTCAAAAGAGAGAATTGTTTTTTAAACAATTGGTGTCCATCTTCAGATCTTTGCGGGGAAAGGACAATTGTCGGAGACGAAGAACAAGATGGCCTAGGGGGTATAGGAGGAGGTCTAGAGATAATGGGACTCATACGTCGTGGCGTCTCACGAATAGAATCACCTTCTGCCATGATAGTACACAAATAGATCAAATGAAATTAAAATATGCAAATTTGTTTTAAATCAACAAATACAGGTTAGATTCCACGTATCAGGAAAGTATTAGACATCGAGTAATATGGCTGATAGAGAAATGGTACGACGACGTGATATCACAGGAACACGTGATATCACAGGAACGGCTGGGCTAAGAATTCAAAGAAAAACAAAATAGAAACTAGGAAACCAACTGCACCAAAAAAGAAATACGTACAGCTGGGCTAGAATCAAAAAAAGTCAAATAGAATCTAGCAAACAGCCGTGCAAAAAAAAAACGCTTACCTTAGCCACGAAGCCTAAAACATTCACACACCAAACACACACTACAGGATGCCAACTACTTCTAACTAAGGAGTGAAATAAAACCCAGGATAAACATGTATTTAAAGGGAAAAAATAAAAGAGTATTATTATGTTTTATAGTTCTACAAAGTAATTATTTATATTGCAACACAACATAGCACAAAATAATAAAGAACACCATCAGCAATGGAAGGGTTAACATAAGTTGACAATCCATACGTTTCAACGGTAACCATAGTAACAACAAACTAGTTTGAAGGAAAAGTAACCTGAAAAAGACAATAAAGAGATTAAAATTTGCGCGGAAGGAGCAATCACCCTCACGACAACAAAAAAAAGGTTAAATTAATAATAAGAATAAATAAAAGTACTTACTCTTATGTTCGGGCGCCAATTTTGTAGCGAAAAAAAAAGGAAACGACAAGAATTCTTCACTACTATCACGTATAATTTTAGTTGAAAAGACCGAATACAATAATAAAAACAAGAATGATATTATAAGGTTGAAAAATACAAATAAATAAGGGCTGGGAGATAACTTGACAAAACTATAAACATAAATTATGGAATCAGGAAATACTTTAGGTTTTTTAATAAAATATATTGTTTTAATTAAGCAACGCGACCAGTTTAAATTTTAGTTGCAACCAAAACGTACACTACGTCCACGTGAATAAAATAGACCGCAAAAATAAAAATAAAAATAGAACCCGCTGTATTTTTAAAGAACAAAGTTATAATACGAACCGTAGAGATATAGTTTAAAATTAAAAATAAACTAAACTAACTACACTAGAAGTTAAAAAAATAAATTAATATCTGTTTGATGGTCTTCGAAACTTGGATAGAAAGATTTTGCGACTGTTTCCACGGCGTCCTTAAAGAATAACACTTCAGTTTAGTCCTGGAAAGTTCGATTCTTTCTGCTTCCACAAGGAAATCAGTCAGGTGTAATCAGGTGAAATTGTAGTAGCCTGGGAGGGTGGAGCCGAATGAATCGGCTTGCAAAATGTTCGGGTACTATTCCTGGGACAAAAATTAACCATAAGAACCCGAATAGCAAGCAGAATCCAATCAATCTTGAACCCAAAAATAGAGTAGAATTATACATACCAAAAAAAAGACGAACAGAGTTTGTTGTGACCCTTGAAAGTCTCAACTCGCTGCTAAAAACGATGAACCTTTACCAAAAAACAGAAAGGATTAAAATATTGAAACATGATGAAAGACTATGAATAAACAAAAAGACAGAAAATACATACCGCAAAAAAAATCACCAGCAACACATAATAATATATTTTAAGAACATAATTCAAATGAAACATATAATTTAGGTTTAAAATTCCAAGATAACAATAACGTGGCCGTCATCTGTGACAAAATTTCAACAAATCAACCATATTTGAAAGGAAAACTCTCAACCGAATGACAAACAATTCTTAATTTAAAAAATTACGAAAATAAATTTTCTGGTAAAGCAAAATATCAAAGAAGAGGTAGAATGTAAACTTAAAGAAGTATGAATGTGGAAAAATAAACATGCAGTATTTACTAATACTGCAGTGTGTATTGTTTACGCAATCACACAACATAACATCACGCCTGTACCCTCTAAAGGGGTACCTACGCAGATGTGTTCAATAATTGGATTTGTCTCCACTTAGTATAAATTGATGATGTTTTAATAGCTTCCTGTCATTGATATTTACATAGCAAACAAAAAAGTAAAAACTTTTTTACAAAAAAAAAAAATAACAACCGACTTCCAAAAAAAAGGTTTTTTAAATACAATGCCATTTGTAAGCAAATGTCATTTTAAAGTATTAGATTATTTTAATTATTATGAATGTGAAGACTATGTAGGCATTTTATTTATTTTATTTGTTTTTCTCTCTGTTCTGTTAGTTTTTCTCATGGTCTGGTAGTTTGAGTAATTTATGTAGACTACCCATTTAGGTAAGCTAAATGGGTAGGCACTTGGTCCGTAAGTTTTGAGTTGAGCTGCACGGTTTCTGACAAATGCGTGCACTGATTGGTCAGACAATCTGTGTGGTTCTTTCCTCAAAAGACCATCTCAGACAACTATCTACATGGTCTTTACATAATCTGACCAAGATTATGTCTGACTTTAAAAGAGACTGTAGGTATAACCTCTGAGTTTGTTTCGGCTTTTCTTCTCAGACTAGTCAGATAGGAAACGCCGACCTCATATAGTTTTTAAAATATTATTGACGTGTAAAAGTGTTTGTGCAAACCTACTTACTGAAATAAAATCATTTATCATTTGTCCCACTTAACAACATTTTTAAACGAACATGCCATTACAATTTTTAGACATTTATTGCATGCGAAGGCGAAGCTTGCCCTCATTAAACACAGAATTAGCCAAAATACACGCCGTGTTTGTAATTTTATCTGAAAATTAATCGGACAATTTAGTTTTGGCTTAGATTCAAATTGCCTTCTTAAATTAATTTTATTGTAAACCGAGTCGTTTTGCATGTTGCATGTATTAAGTTCAGTAACAGAACTAAAATCAACGGTTATTATTTTCATTACAAACTAACTGTTGCCCGCGACTTCGTCTGTGATCCAGGATGAAAAGCTGCCTATATCCTTCTCCGGGTCATGGTCTACTCACGGGCCAAATTTCATCCAAATCTGTTCAGCCGTTTTAGCGTGAAAGCGTAACAAACAAGCAAACTTACTTTCGCATTTATAATATTACTAGCAGCGCCCCACGGTTTCACCCGCGTTAGTTTCGATCCCGTGGGAATATCAGGATAAAAAGTATCCTATATGTTAATCCTGGTTATAAACTATCTGTGTGCCAAATTTCATCCAAATCTGTTCAGTAGTTTTTGCGTGAAAGAGTAACAAACATCCATCCATCCATCCTCACAAACTTTCACGTTTATAATATTAGTAGGATAGTAGGATTAGTAAGATTATAAAGTTAGGATTAACCGAAAACTTCCGATCTATCCTGCAGAAATCTTACCGTGTTAACTTAGGTGAAGTAAGTTGTCATTCCACCTGATGTTAAAGATTGACACTACTGACCGGCACATATAAGTGTTGCCGAAAAGTTCTGGAGAGGCGACCGCGTACCGGAAGACGTAGCGTTGGAGGGCCTCCCACAAGGTGGACCGACGACCTTGTGAAGGCCGCAGGAACCCGTTGGATGCGAGAAGCACAGAACTGGTCGAAGTGGAGGTGCTTGGGGGAGGCTTATGTCCAGCAGTGGACGTCTTTCGGCTGAAATGATGATGATGATGAGCAGGGCCGTCTTGACCATATTGGGCGCCGGGGTGCGAAAATCAGCCTGAGCCCCAATTTTTGTGTTTATTCTTTTATTTAATACTTGCCTTTTGCCTAGCAGTGGGATAGATAAGCAAAAAAAAAACTTACTCTACAATAAATTTGGTACATTTTCAAACATCAAATTTAATTATTCCGGCTTTAAAGTCGGCAAACTTTCTTATGATATCGTCTGCTTTGTAATCTATCTCTTAAGTCATTGTTAATTGTAAGTAGTTTTTTATTCATTTCAATTTCGAGGTTTGATTACGCATGATATGTGCAGGTATAAATCGATTGGCTTGCGCCCCCTAAGACCCTGCGCCCGGGTGCCACACACCCCTTGCACCCCCGGGTAAAGACGGCCCTGATGATGAGTTTATAGCACTTATGCAATCACTATGCTATTTTCAGTGGGCTTACACCCACCAAAAATTACATTCTATTCTATTAAATGGCAAGCAAAGCCGATGTCAACTAAGTATACTGATAATGTCTAAAGTGAATTAGAAAATAAGTGTGAATTTTAGAAGAAAGACAATCTAAATACATGTCAGTGTCCATTTCTTTGGAATTTACACTATGATCAATTCACCTAAGTTTTCACGGTGCGAGCTTATTACAGAAGAGACCGGCTGAACTCCTTTAACAAAAATTAAAAAAAAAAAAAAAAAAATGTAGATAAAACAAAAAAAAATTGGACATTGGCAGCTCTGGACAAAAAGTAGTAAGGAGAGCTGAATATGGGCTAGTAAAAAAGAAGATAAACTAAAGCTCCCGGGCATGGCTTATGATACAAAATAGACCAAAGAACGCAGCCAAGAAGAAGCAGAATTTTGAACACAGCACGCGTTCCTGGGGATCAACTGCACGAAGTCCGTAGTTTGATCGGCAGAAGTTACGAGCGTTTCAAATTCCATATCACATAAGGACTTAAAATCTGTTCGGGGCCCGAACTAAAAATGAATGAAATCACGATTTCACAATTATACCTACTCCCGAAGCGTATTTGCTTTTCTAATAAATTGAATTTCATACTTATTTTGATGGATCAACTACTTTCGGACGGGCTCGTATCTACATTGATAGACTTATTAGCAGACCCTGATCCTCTTGGAATCATCATCACTGCTAAAAACAAACATATTCATACTTACTCAGAAATTTTACTGCAAACATTACCTCGACAATTTCCTTTTGAACACAAATGTCTGAGTTTTACATTACAAGGAATATCTCCAGTTGGAACTGTCTTCAAACAATCAAAATACCACGTCATCTGATTCAATAGAGCGCCTTACTTCACCTCAAATTGTAGCCGAAACTCAAATATTTGGACAAACATTCGCTATTGGACAATGCTAAGTAAGCGCCAAGAATCTACGCTGTGTGATTGTGGAGCCATACGGGTGGCGTGCATTTGGAACGATCGCTTGCACATTGAAAATCTTCAAAAAAGTATTCAGAAACTTTTTTTGAAGATTTGGGAAGAGACATAAATCATCAATCGACATGCTTTATTATGTTAGAGCTCCATACCATGGTTGACACCACAATATAAAAGCACCTCTCCCAAAGCGAGTAGAGCTAGCAGCTAAAAACGATCAGCGAGTGCGCGACAATAAAGCGGACGCATGCGCGCCCTTTTAGTGTTTTTCTTTACGTCATGTTTTACCGAAAACAATCGTGTTTTCTTTCTTTTTTTTTTAAACTCGCTGGTATGCGTACGTACCAAGCGTAAGTCTCCCAGCGAGTATTTTGTCCAGCAAGCGACCATCGCCGTCGCTCAGCGAGTACTCTCTTTGATAGCTCTTGTTGAAACGAGTATACTCGCCGGTGCAGAGGTGTGAACAGCTCCTTACCTACACGGAATCTACAATCTTTTGTACGTTTCTTGAGCGAGAAAATCGTTCTTTGCTAATCGCGTCCTCGTTGGCGATTCGACTAGTGCTTAAGTTCATTCGGTGATCTAGGGGATGAATCACCAGTAGATACTATGGAGTTTATTTATAAACGATGATTAAAGATAAGTGACGTTCACACATCAAAAATGTATGGTTAAACAGTCGCAAACCGAATAAAGGGGTATACCGTTAAGAACTGTGAAAGATGAAGCTACGGACAATTTACTCGAATTTTTCGTTCTTCAGTATTTTTCCAGAAAATTCAATAAAAAAAAATAATCTGTAGTAGCAACGCTGCTGCTATGATTCTGCAACAAATACTCATAACAACGAACACCCTCGTCCGCCATTTTAAAGTCCCAAACACTAGGAGTTTCAAACATAGACGCTGGCTTCGTTCTAAATCACACGGAAGCCCGTTTGAGCTGCTGCCAACCTTACTAAACTAAATCGGATTTAAGTCTTTTGGACGCTAACGAATTTTAAATATAGGTAGTTAGCTCCCTGATTTGTTAAAGAGGATTCCACCAGATCATATTGATTTATACTGGCCCAACTTTTCGGTAATGGGTAGGAGTTTCATTTAGCGTTCGATCTGTGTGAATATTCAATGGAAGATTATAGGTGAGTTGATGCTTTCGTGTGTGTAATTAAGTTTCATGTGTCCGCTTTTGAAATTAATAATAATATTATCAAATATTCATATCGAAGCTTGAAAGGCAAAATTGTCTAAGCGACAAAGAGCTAGTTTACAGGAGAAAAGTTTAAAGTTTAACTTCTCAAAAAAAAAAAAAATCATATAAATTCTTGTAATCATCCTACAGGCGTAATTCTTACCGTTTTAGAAATCTTATTTTACATTAGAATCATAATTTATATGATTAACTGTTCTTCTTTAAAGTTAGCACTATGTCGCTTAGTCAATTTTGTTTTTCAAGCGTCGATATTATGGTATTTATTATTTAAGGATAGTGGGAACCGGACCGGTGTTCCGTAAGACGTAGCGTTGGAAGGCCTACCACAAGATAGACCGATGACTTTGTGAAGGCCGCAGGAATAAGCTGAAGTGACGGTGGACGTCTTTTGGCTAAAATGACGATGAAATGAAGGTGAAAAAATAAGGGAGGTTCGCGTGTCCACGATTTCGGTTCAGTCCTCATTGGTAAAATTTCAGAGGTTTCTCGAGCATAATTTTTGATTATGAAAATTAGGGGTCAAACCTGCTTATCTATTTCTATGCATCAACTTGGGAATTCGAACAATATGCTGATTTTCGTTTCAACCTCCACAAAAAATCTGCCACATCTGCAGCAACAAAAAACTGTGGACCCAAAAAGATACAGAATTTAATAAAAGATAAGGACAATAAAATATTGTGGACTAGAAAAACAAATATCAAAAGCACAATATCAGAAAAATATCGTTTAGAATAATCGAATTTGGCAAAAAAAGTTTTGAGGGCTGACTGTGGGTTCGATAAAATATGTAAATTTGGGAGACGATAACTGACAATGTTCGACCCCGAAATCAAAGGATGACTTTACCGACATAAAATGTTAGTATATGTTACAGTTATGCCCCTAGAATTTATTAAGATATGTAGATGGGGATGTTTTACTTTTGTTTTGGACAAGTGCCTTGACATGGATGAACAAGTTTTATTATAAAACTTTTGCAAAACTTTAAATGTATGTGTTTCTCCCCGGTTGTGTCGGATTGCCGTCACATCGGACTATGAGAGTAAAGGAACAGAGAGTGGAGTGCACTTGTGTTTACGCACACATTAATTGTGCATTATAATATCTCCTGCCGGTCGATTCTGTAAAAATTTCACCGTGATAACTTAGGTGAAGTGAGCGTGAAGTGAGCTATCAATAGTGGGAATCCCTAACATCAGGTGGAGTGACAGCTCACTTCACCTAAATTTACACGGTGAGATTTTTACAGAATAGCACTGCTGTATACCTGGCTAATCTCCGTTGAGATTAGCCACCGTGACCGGAAACGGTCGGGAGGTTATTATTTTACTATCGATTAGCTCCGAAATCCAAAAGAATCACTATCTCCAACAACAATCTACGCCTATCTCCTAAAGGTGCTGAAAGCTGTAAAAAAGTCGTCTATTTGAGACACTTGGACACTAACGATGTTTTCGCCAAGACAATATTTATAGGGCGGTCCTAACGTGCAGTCCAATTCATTAATGGTGCCCTAGGGGTGTGCTCGTCTATTTTTCTTCACACCTTCACAAGGAATGTCTTATTTACGGGACCGCGGGGTGAAATTCTATTCCACATTGTCACAGTACATGCTTTGTAGAGAAACAAGTGAGTGAGAGATACGAGTTTAAATAAAACTTAATTTTTTAAATCTTCTCTTTGTACATACATAGTATGTATGTATAAAGTAGAACCTTCCTTCAGTCTATCTCTCTGTGGAATGCGTTTCCTCAGGAAAACAAGATGGCCACCAGCCGATTATCCTATAAAGTTTATAGTGTTAGATAAATAGCTTTTGAATTTGCCAATAACTTAAACCATGTCCAAGATTGTTATGTTAGACAGAAAGAAAAAAAGAAAATAAATTTATTTACCACAGACCAAAAGACACACAGTAGGTACACCAGAAATATAAATCAGATACAATCAAATAAAAATCAAAATAAAATAGTGTAAAGTCCGATGTAAGAAATTAGCAGGAAAGTGTGCCTCACGGCTGCGCCAAAAAGGCCCAGTTCAGCAAAAAATGACAGACAACTAGTGCCTGACGCTGGTTTTCAACTGGATCTGATGTTACATACACCGCGTCGCATCCCAATGCGATTCTTTTTTCGACACTTTTACATTTTTTTTAATTCAAACTAATGGAGACTTTCTTAACTTGCCGTCTAAGAATCCAGAATAAAATACCCTCAGCCTAAATAGCAGTAGAACGGCAATAGCTTCTTGAGAGGGATTCCCTTCCAGACTTAATCTCCCGAACAGTACAATCTAGGGATTTAACGGTCTAATGTCTGATTACAGTTATCGATTTCAGCTTGAAAGCCGGATCGGATGTAATTGAAATGAGCATGAGGCTTCACTACGATGAATTGGAAAATGTATTTTGTGACGCGGATCTGTAGTTTGGAGGTTTAGCTTTCAGATTGAGGTCTAAGAATAGTTTTAAAGTAATTATTACTCTATGAAAAAGTTTATGCAATCACTAGCGGCCCGTCCCGGCTTCGCACGGGTGGACATTTATTTTTTAAACATTTTATTTTTTTCTTGTAATTAAAAAAGTCAATATTAATCTGTGATAATGTAGCATTCAAATGGTGAAAGAATTTTTAAAATCGGTCCAGTACTTTTTGAGCCCATTCGTTACAAACATACATACAAATCTTTCCTCTTTATAATATTACTAGCAGCGCCCCGCGCTTTCACCCGCATAAGTGTCGATCCCGTGAGAATATCGGGATAAAAAGTATCCTATGTGTTATTCTGATGTATAAGCTATATTACTGTAAAGTTTCATCAAAATCCGTTCAGTAGTTTTTGCGTGAAAGAGTAACAAACATCCATCCATCCATCCTCACAAACTTTCGCATTTATAATATTAGTAGGAAGTAGGATAGTAGGATATTAGTAGGAAGTAGGAAGTATAGATAATTTTATAAATTAGTTATGGCGTATCTATATTGTCCTAGAGACAAGATGCCTTTCCCAATACCTATACCTACAAAGTGTTAAAAAATTAACCAGACAAACTTTAAGAGGTGAACTAAACAACTTTCACTATGGGACCAACTCTGAAATGACGAAAAAAAAAATCAGCTGTTTAATACATTTTGGTCAAGTAAGTACCTAGGTATTGAACTTTTGTTTTTCTTTTGTATTGGCTGCAATCCTTTGAAGTAGTGCAAAAATCAATCTTCTAAGTCAACTCAATCAAATGATACGGGCGTATATGTTTCGAAATAAAAACCTATAGAGTACTTCCCGTTGACCTAAAATTATGAAATTTGGCAAGAAGCAATGTCATGTAGTACTTGAGGGAAACAATCCGAAAACCGTAAATTTATAGTAACATTAAAAAAAATCTAAAACTATTTACATACCTACAAATTTCTACGGAGCCCTCGGTGTGCTAGTCAATGTTCCTAATGCTGGGGTATAGGCCTTAAATTAGTCAACGCCTGACGTAAATTGACGTATTATAGTAGCCAATTTTTTAATCACGTCTAAACTCGTCTATGGATTATCTAATTTGACAGGACTAAACTAATATTTATCTTCTGTCCTTTTCATAATGAAATAGAAAGAAAAAGATGCACTGAACTTAAATTTAGTTTAGTTTGTGAACAACAGAATCGGGGCCAGTGTCAACCGTAAGGCATAGGCATCTCATGTAACTCGTGCCGACACGAGAATAATGCACCAGTGTCTAGTTCCAGTTGATTTACTGTCCTCCCACGCACTATAGGGCGCCTAGAAGCAAAAGCCTATTTATCTAGATAATGTTGCAATGATGATACTGTACATTTTCTAGAGTACATTTCAAGCCATAACGTCTTATATTCAGAGGTTATAAAAATGTAACTTGAGATGAATACTTGCATAACGTAGTAGATATAGAAGATAGGGTTTTCAAGTAAAGGCTGTATAAACCTCTTAAACAAAATATTACGGCTTTGTTCCACTAAAGAGGAAGCAGAGTTGTATAGTACGGTAAACCATATTTCGCTAAAAATCCTATGTCGATAAGTAAAAGGGGGACAAACCTATTAGGTACTATTAACTAAGCACAAATCTACGCATAGCAATTCTTAATAGAAAAAAAACCATGACAACACTCTGCTCGACCCGGGGGTCGAACCCGGAGTTAGCAATCGCACTTGCAAGAAATGAAAGAAAAACCAACAACATCAATCACAACAACATTAACAAACCCATGACGACAAAGTGAATCTAATACTTATATAAAATTCTCGTGTACATTCTCGTGTTTCTCGTGTCGTGTGTGTTCTCGTGTTACCATATTCCTCCGAAACGGCTTGACCGATTTGTATGAAATTTTGTGAGCATATCGGGTAGGTCTGAGAATCGGCTACTACCTTTTTTTTTTTTCTTTTTTGCAAAACGACGTTTGCGCGGTCAGCTAGTTCTTTTATAAAATTGAAATAAATGACATGAAATAATGAAAGTTTAAAAAAAATACTTCAAACGATAATGTAAAAAAAAAAAATTATATATAACTAGCTTCGCCCGCGGCTTCGCTCGCGTTAAATTCGGGGTACCACGTTTAAAAAAAAAAAGTAGCCTATGTCACTCTCCATCCCTTCAACTATCTCCACTTAAAAAATCACGTCAATTTGACGCTCCGTTTTGCCGTGAAAGACGGACAAACAAACAGACACACACATACCTACACTTTCACATTAATAATATTAGTATGGATTATGGAGAAATTATTTACACTAAGTAAAGCGCCTGCCTCGGTTCGAACCCACGACCTACATCTCGTAAGTCGTGCCCGTTACCTCTGAGCCACCACTGCTCACCTTCATAGCAAAGTCCATAAATTGATAACACCTATTCCTCCATAACCTATTGTTAAACACAAGAACTCCGTACGACCCTTAATTAATGACCTCGAAGCCGTTTAGATATCCCACCTCGGCTCTCTACGCCGAATGTCAGGTCCTCACTGTGAGACAACTCTTTGTTCTGGGTACTATTTTGCGTAAACATCCCTCTGTGGTATACAAGCCGAATGTTGTTAGAAAGCGCAGATACTACGAAGTATGCTCAACTCGCGGATGTAGAACGGCCCTTGCTCAGCATTATTATGATATTTTGTCTAACCATTTATATAATAAAATAAATAAAATATGCAACATTGCTCCTTTGTGCCTAAACGAATGTAAGACCAAGGTCACAAACTGGCTATTGACACTGAGTTACGATAACACTGAAGTTTTATTACTTGTATCAATCGCGTAACCTAGTGTAGTTAATAAAGTCCTAAAATAATAATTATATTTATACAAGCTTACATAAACACAAGTTTCCACCATATCTTTCTCTCTCTCAATACATACACATAGGTACTTTAATAAGCCACTTCTATGCATTTATTAGTAAGTAGTTATCTTAATAATAATATAATACCGTGCTCGTCCTACAACTATTATGTTCAAATTATAGGCGAGGACGCTGGCCCCCTAAACACAAGTTAAATCTTACTTTGGGTGCCAGAGTTCATCGAAAACACTCTTTCTCTTAGTTGTAACGCTGCATAGTGTTTAGATAAGTGTTTTTGTACAACTGAAGGTAATAAAGAATATTTTATTTTATTTTATTTATCAATCTCAAACTGTTTCATTAGTACCTTACTCCAAAGTGAATTTTAATGCATCTTTTCTGCTCCCAGCGAACTGCTGACTTTTTGTTAGCAAAAACTTTTAACTCTTTTTGTTACCGACTCTGTTTCACAATCAACGGGATACATCTATACAAGCTGTAACATAATTAACGCATAACCTCATACACCCCAATTAAAGTAAAGAGTTAAAAGCATAATACAATGACCAAAACTTTTTTTTAAAGCCTGCTATTTTTATTAAAGAAAATTGTGTTGACATTAGCATTACTTTATGCATTTAAAATTGTAGTATATGTTTTGTAGTATATAGTATGTTTTTAATGTACATATGTTCACCGATTTCTCCGTCAATTGTGAACCTATTTTAAAAATATTTTTTTTGTTTGAAAGGATATATTCTCAAGGTCAATTGTCACCAAGTCGGAATCTGATGAGATAATCCCATGGAAATTGAGGGAAACCCTCAAAATTTGTAGGCACACTTATAGCGATTTGGGTATTTTTATAGTATCTCGTGCATTTGCTCTCAAAAAGCACCATTTGGTGAAGTGGAACTGATGATGAAGACCAAAGATGGCCATCGGAACTACTCAATAATAAGTATTTCACGGGTTGCGACTCGATTAGGTACTTTAATGTGGTTGCTAAGTAATTTATGCTCGTCACAATGCTTATGATGAATTGAAGCTGATGGAACTTCTGAATCAGCTCAAGTTCTTACTAGGAGAACTCCTCAACAATTAACGTCCCTGCAATGGGAAAAACAATATTTTGTAAAAGGTGATGAGCAGTTGACAATAGGCTATTGTAACTTAGATAAATTACAAACTGACCCACTAAAAAGTGAAATATAAAAAACTTTTTACAAAAAAAACGTTCGTTCCACATTTTCGTTTATCGACCCCGACTTCCGGAATTAAAGTTATTTTTTACTTTGTAGTGTTTTTTTTTTTGGGAGACGGTTGTTTTTTTTTTTTGTAAAAAAGTTTTTATTAAAGACTTAGTTACATCCTACTTCAGAATTTGCAGATGACAAACATCCCCATAAGAAACTAAGCAAGCAAGTTATACGTAGTTTTTAACCCACTTACAGTTAACACCTCCATTCCCTGAGGAGTACCTCTAACAATTTCTTCGATTCGGTTAAATAAGAAGTTGAGGAACCGCGGCAACTCAGTTGTTTTAGTGGCTTAGTTGCTGTTACGGTTTCTCCCCATCTCTAAAGCGAGTTAGGGTAGGTATATAGAAATTGGAAGCTACGCGATGCGATGGGAGACCACTTAAGAGTGGCTGAACATCGACGCGCAAACTGATGCCATGAATTCAACACATGATTCTAGACCGCATGGTCTAGAAATTTTTCGTCGGTTATTAAAAAAAAGTCACCTGTTTCATAGAAAAATGTTGTCCTTCGCGGGTATGGCAGAGCTAATTTTTTTTTTTAATAACTGACTAAGCATTTCAGCGCTGGGGATTTCAGAATTATGTACAGACGACAGCACATCAAGCTACTACCATCTGTTTTTCTTTAATAGATTTCAACTTCATCGCTAAATAAGGTTCAATGGCCCTGATCATGTTGTTCACAAACTAAACTAAATTTAAGTTCAGTGCATCTTTTTCTTTCTATTTCAATATGAAAATTACAGAAGATAAATATTAGTTTAGTCCTGTCAAATTAGTCAGCACCTGACGTAAATTGACGTATTTTTAGTTGGCAATTTTTTAATCACGTCTAAACTTAAATGTCTCACTGATGGTGGCGCGTGTGTTGGATCATTCGGTTCCCTTCAAAATGGTTGAGCTGGATGGTGCTGATCCATGCGTCATGTTCGTGAACGGGCGCTGTCAGTTGAGACTGGTCATCTCTTAGCTGCCAGGGCTTCTTTTTAATCTTATACCTATTTTGAATTGTTTCTTCATAACATTGTTCTCACATATAGAAGCAACAAGAATACTGTACTAAGGTTTTTGTAATATCTTAATTTAAAAGAGTGTCCTTGGAGTTTCTTGCCCGTTCTTCTCCAAGAGATCTACGTTTTGGAATGGGCAACTAGCTTCAACTTTCTGACTAACTGACCGACTAGTTAATTTTGACAATTCAAAAGTGCCTGGAAATGGTTTAATTGAAATAAATGCTTTGAGTTTTTTTGAGTTTTTTTTTTTGAACTTGTCTATGGATTATCTAATTGATTGGGAAGTCTTTTCATGCGCCACCTCTGACCAGCGAAGTCATCTCGCCAAGTTCTTCTGAGCCTGCCTCGGCGGCGCCATCCATCTTCGACATACCTAATCTATCATCAACTAGCTAACCGGCGAACTTCGCACCGCCTCAGAATCAATAAGATCAAAATAAATATAAGAGAAAATTAATTATCTTCATAATTCATCATTATGTTCAAATTATCTGTCTGTAATCATAAATTGTCAACATTATTTTATTAATAGAAACTTAATTATTTAATTTATATTCTACTGTGAATGTTGTGGTCTCCTATAAATGAAGGAGTACGTACACCTACACGATGCTTTATAATTATGCTGTTAATGTTTTGTGTATATCCCTTGTTGGAGATCCTTAAATAAATAAATAAATAAATAATTATTTTAACCGACTTCAAAAAAGGAGGAGGTTCTCAATTCAACGGTATGTTTTTTTTTTTTGTGTTTGTTACGCGATTACTCCGCCAATTGTGGACCGATTTTCAAAATTCTTTTTTTATTTGAAAGTGTATGCTCTCGAGATGGTTCCATTGTCACCAAATTGGAATCTGATGAGGGGATCCCATGGAAATCGAGGGAAACCCTCAAATTTTGTAGGCACACCTATAGCGATTTGGGTATTTTTTATAGTAACTCGTGCATTTGCTCTCATAAAGCAGCTTTTGGTGAAGTGGAACTATGATGAAGACCACAGATGGCCATCGGAACTACTCAATAATAAATATTTCACGGGTTGCGATTCGATTAGGTACTTTAATCTGGCTGCTAAGCACAATGCGTATCGTGAAGTGGAGCTGATGGTGACTTCTCAATCAGCTCCAGTTCTTCTGATTTTTACAAGGAGAACTCCTCAACAATTAACGTCCCTGCATCAGGAAAAGTAATATTTTGTAAAAGGTGATGAGCAGTTGACATTAGGCTATTGTAACTTAGATAAGTTACAAACTGGCCCACTAAAAAGTGAAAAATAAAAAACTTAAAAAAAAGGAAGTCGGTTGTTTTTTTTTTTTCTTAAAATTTTCCCAAGATTTAATAGTTACCTATTCTGCTATTCGGGGCGGAGACAAACCAACAAATCAAAGTTCATGAAAATCGGTGTAACCGTTCTTGAGTTATAAATGGTGTAACTAACACGACTTTGTTTTATTTAAGTATATAGATGAATCCATTACAATGGAAAATTACAATCATCAATTTTGTAAAATATACTGAATAGAACACCTTTATGTTGGTAAAGCTGTTCTATTCGGCATATTTTACCTACCTTGTGAAGAACATGTTAATTCATCGTTATATCTATCATCATCATCTGCCTAGCCTTTTCCCAACTATGTTGGGGTCGGCTTCCAGTCTAACCGGATGCAGCTGAATACCAGTGTTTTACATGGAGCGACTGCCTATCTGACCTCCACAACCCAGTTACTGGATAATACGATACACCTTAGTAAGACTGGTTGTCAGACTTTCGAGCTTCTGACTACCCGTAAAGACTGTCAAAGATCCACGAATGACAGCCGGGACCAACGGCTTAACGTGCTTTCCGAGGCACGGAGGGGTCTCGGTATGTAAAGATGGTCACCCATCCACAGACCAACCGCGGCAAGCGTAGCTTAACCTGATCGATCGACCTGTGCGGCTGTTATTATTTAGCCACGGGCCCCTCATTGCTATTTATCTCCTATCATATTGTATCGCTTCCACTGGGTGGGGTGTGCTTATGCACCTAAGTGTCTGCTAACTTGCACCTTTTACGACATGAGTAAGTAATGGTTAAGTTGGAAGATGTTTTTATCGATCATGTGTTTATCACCTACAGGGTAAAGTGTGTCCCAAACACTATGTCCATGATATGGTTATAAAGAGTAACCGCGGAGTTACTTTGCGTTTCTTTTCCTTGAAACGGCAAATTAGAACAGTGCACTTTACAGTTATTATAATAACTTAAATCTAAATCTATATACTTAAATAAATAAAAATGAAAAGCTGTTCGGTAAGCGCAACACTTGAGAAAGGCTGGACCGATTTGGCTATTTTTAGGGTTCCGTACCTCAATAGGAAAAACGGAGCCCTTATAAGATCACTTCGTTGTCCGTCTGTTTGTCCGTCTGTCAATACCCTTTTTCTCAGGAACGCGTGGAGTTATCAAGTTGAAATTATTATCAAATACTCGGGGCTGCAATCCTTTCAAGCAGTGAAAAAATCAGCTTCTAAGTCAACGCAATCAAAAGATACGGGCTGCACGCCTGTATCTTTTATTCCGTTTATGCCGCATATTTTTACAAGGGAATCAAAACCTATAGGGTACGTCCCGTTGGCTTAGAATCATGAAATTTGGCAAGAAGCAATGTCATTTAGCACAAGTAAAGGAAGAAATTCGAAAACCGTAAATTTTTAGTTAGATAAATACCTACAAATTTGTACGAAACCCTCGTTGTGTGAATCCGACTCGTACTTGACCGGTTTTTTGTTTTAAAATGTCTGTAATAGGTAGTTGCGAATTAGGTTTTTAATAAAAGATAAATTGGAAAAAAAATCTCGGAATATTTTCAGATTCAGGAGAAACCGAACGTCCTTTTTTATTCGGGATTTTTGTATGAATTATATATTGAAGGAACCGGAGAACGTCTGTTGGGTCAGCTAGTTTTTAGAGATACAGTAATCATAATGTTTATTATATCTAAAATGCTTCACAAGACTGATCTACCCAACAATATTTCTTCACTTCCTCGGAATATAGTCTGTTGTCCCAAGAGACTAGTCGATACTAAATCGAGTGAAAAATACATTTTCACAGAGCGTGAGGGTCATATAGCAGGTTAACAAGTAACTCGATGCGATGCAGAGCAGTGCACAAGTGTGCTATCAGTTCTTTGATAGGTTATACGAGCATTTCTGCTGTGTTGGTTTACTCTTTCGACTTGTTGTTTAAAAAGGAACTATCTGTAACATCATTCGCAGTCTAAAACGTTCATTGTAATTAGGAGACTTATTCTCATTGTGTAAACATTTTCAACCACAATCTGAATCATTTTGGGGGTATTGCTTTTACTAATACATTGCTTCGTATGTTCGAAAAATTAGTCTGCTCAACAAAGAAAATAACGTACCTAATGAATGTTGAACTGTTAAAATGAAAAACATTCCTAATGTTAGAGCGCACTTACCCCGCTGAACTAAATTAAAAAAACTTGATGGTGAAGTCTGTTAACAGTGTCAACCCCTAGCAATTCCTAACAGCAGGTGGAAATGTGGAATGGCAGCACACTTCACACAAGCTTACTTCACCCGAAAATTGAATATATCGGTTGGTCCTCCTAACAAACTGTAATTATGTCATATAATAATAATAATTATTATTTATTTCAGATTTCTCCATATAAATTGTTAGTAACACGAAAATACTTAAGCGCTAATGTTAGTAAACAAAACAAATATAATGAACAGATTTTAGGACAATCCGACACCAGAACGCATGTATGCTACTTCACTGCGTGCAGCCGCATCCAGCGCTCAAGCATCGGAGAATCCAATGACTATACAACCTTTATGTTTTATTTTTATGTTTTATTCTCTTTGGGAGAATCCCACCGGTCCGTCAATACGCTCAAGATGCTGTTGGAACTAGCTCGCATGCGAGTTAGGGTCGAGGTGCAACCTTTATAAACCATGTTGCCATCAGTCTTTTTGTATGGTCGGACCATTATTGGCCACCATTCTTTCATGAATTTCCACCTGCTGTCTTCAAATTTAGACAAGTAAGTATCCTGGGGCCGTATCTTATGAACACATCTCATACTTTAACCATTAACAGACAACTTGCGCCCTTATCTAAAACGGTAACCTAGAGATTCTTTTCTAAATTGAAAGCCAAGTCGGTGAAATTAATTTTAATTGTCTATCAAAACTTACTACGTCAATTTTTTCGCCTTATTATATCCATTAAGTTGTTTTTTTTTGTTTTATATTTCATAACTCTAGGGTTTGAATGAGACCATATCAAAGAATCAACTGGCATGTACATTATTTTTCAATAATTATATTTTTTGTTTTCATTTTTCATACTTACAGAATAATTCGACATAGTCACGATCATTAATGTAACCTTACGTGAATTAAGACAACGTAACATTTTCTTTGCTTTAAATTTGAATGATTGGTTTGATTGAAAATGAATTACTCGTATTTATCAACGAAACTTATATACATTATATCTTCGAAACTATGCATTCTTGGACCACATGTTCTAGGACTTTTTGCTATTTTTACTTATAGAAAACAACCCTAGAGTTAAGAGATACTTATAAAAAAAAACACGTTGTATACAAGAAATAATGATAGTTGTACAGAGGCCAGCACATCAAGCTACCCCAATCTGTCAGATTTTCCCAATTGAATATGAACCTTATTCCTTTGTTCTAAAGTTGAAAATCTATCAAAGAAATTTGACAGTTTGGTCTAGGTTGACCTGCTGGCGTCTGTACATGGTGGCCCAGTGGTAATGGCCCCGATTTACGAGTTGTAGGTCGTAGGTTCGAACCCAGATACGTGCTTTACTTTGTGTAAATTATTTCATCACCACTGCTCTCAAAACGGTGAAGGAACCTACACGAACAATTTATACATAAGCCGGTAGTCAATTTGATAAACAATGAATTTACAAAGTTGTGAAGTAATGCCAGAGGAACAAAATCAAATTATTTTATTCCACATAAACCTACACTATGGGCACATCTGAAACGTCAGAAGCTAGGTGCACGGTTCCAATTGGTCGTTTCCTATGGAGAAGAGCCGGCAAGAAAATCCACGGTAACTCTTTTAAAAATAATTTTCTTTTACAATGTTTTCAAATTACAGTAGATATGGGAGGACAGCATAGGCCTGTCAACAAGTAACAAGTACTTACTTAGTAAAATAAAAAAATGGTCTACAGATCCATTCTACAAGGGCTACAAAGTCCTCACATTTACAAAATTTATAAACCCTGAATACAAGTAGGTACAGCTACACAAACACGGCTATCAAACGCAGATTAATTACGAACTGGAATAAATGTTTGAAGAATTATTAGAAGTTGAATTAAAAACCCGCTCGTTTGAAAAAGTGGAGATCAAAGGGGAATGCTAATAAAGATTGAATGAGCGTTTTAAGATGAATTAGATGCGAATAATTTATGCTTCTTTTTTAGGCCTTTGGAGTGCGCCCTGCTAATAACTAGAAGAATATTTGACTAGTAATAATAATAATAATAAAGCCCTTCCCATCCATTCCCATTTTAACCTATTACTTACACTTTTTAAAAACATTCCTTAACTAACTGTTTCATGCACAGAACAAAGAAAACAGGACACATGCAACAAAATAATGACATAATAAAAGTTTTACATAGTAGAGATACACAATGTAGGATTATTTTTGCATGTAACATTACTGACCGTAGATTTTTAAATACCTTTATCTATTCCTTGCAATTATATTGTTATTATTTATTTACCGATACATTATTTTAAATTAGACAGTGCCAATTGATTTAATTAAAAATGTTCTCATTATAAATGCAATTATAGATAACAATTGATAAATAATAAGGTGAATAAAAAAAAAATAATAACATTTGTTGGATAAATAATAAAATTGTAACAATTGATTAAATAAATTAATATATGCACGGTAAATAACATTTTAAATAAATTGATAAAATATAATAATAAGGATTATATTAGATTACTAGCTTTTGCCCGCGACTTCGTCCGCGTGGAATAATGACTTCCGGAAAAAATCAATTTATCCCCCTTTTCTCCCCGTTGGAAGGGAATTTCCAATAATCCTCTCTTAGTGGTAGCCTACTCCTCCCAACAAACACATGCCAAATTTCAGCTCTCTACTGCCAGTAGTTTCGGCTGTGCGTTGTCTGTCAGTCACTCAGTAACGGAAGAGTTTTATATATTAGATAGATAGCTGTGCCCGCATCTCCGTCAGTGTGTAATTCCTTGTGTGTTATTAAGTTAATGTATTGGTAATATTGTTTAGATCACGTTCACATGAGGCTTAAATACCTATACAACGAAAATACTTCAGCGCAAAGCTTCCGCGTAAACATGTTGAAAATCGACCCGTCCGGCACGTGAACATAAAGATTTCTAGAACTGCTAACCCGGGAAAGACCGACGTACAACTGACCATGCGAGACACCTGACACTGAGATCTACTCCAGCAACACGAAAAGTCTGCCCTTGAGCCTTATTAATTGTCATTGCATAACACACCGATACTGGGAATTGCGTTCTTTTAAATTGGAATATTGTATGAAGTTCGCGTTTGGATCCCCCGCCCTTTTATACCTCCCGCCGCGAGGCGCGTCGAGCGCGGCGACCGTTACACAAAAATAATCCTTATAGCATGATTCAGTATTCACGCGCGATGACTTATTAGCGTATTTCATGTATAACTTTGGTGTTTCTGTACCGATTTCTATGATTCTTTTTTTATTAAATAGGTAATAATGTTAACATTTTTTAATTAGGGATGAGTGAGAGTGTTATAAACGTAAGAGTAGACAAATATAATCAGAAAGCTCCGAACTGCTAAGCAATCGGGAGTTATACGTGTTATTGTGAGTCAACCATAAAAGATAGACATTTGCTGTCGCGGAATATTTTTTATATAATTTTAAGGAGAACATTTCCGTCATACATGATTTCTGTGTAGCTTTAACCATTAAGGCTGCACACGCGACGGAAGCTTAAAAAATGGAGTAAGTTCTCCTGTTTTTCCAACATTTCCCTTCACTGCTCTGCTCCTATTGATCTTAGCGTGATGAAAAGTATACTATAACCTGACCAGGAGTATGAAGAACAATTGTACCAAGTTTCGTTGAAATCCGTCAAGTGGTTTTTGTTTCTATAACGAACATACAGACAGACAAAAATTTTACTGATTGCATTTTTGGCGTCAGTATCGATCACTAATCACCCGCTGACAGTTATTTTGGAAATATATTTCATGTACAGAATTGACTTCTCTACAGATTTATTATAAGTATAGATAGAAGATAGATTTAGTTTTGGGGTACCCAATTTTGGGCAAAGTTCTCCTCCATGCATTTCCATAATTTCCTATCTTTTGGCATAAGATATGGTGTTATTTTCGCTTTCATTGTATTGCAAGGAGGGTTTTAGAAGTTGTAAAAGAATATTTGACTAGTACAAATAAGTAATGGTTTTTGTCCACTTCTTCTATTTAACCGACTTCAGGAGGAGGTTCTCAATTTGTATGTTTTTTTTTGTATGTTTGTTACGTGATATCTTCGGCAACTGAAAATCGATTTCAAAGTTTTCTATTTTAATGGATAGGGTATCTATGCTTCAGGGGTGGTCCCATATAAATTTTATTACCTAACTTTGCTTGGGTAGTTTTTGAGTAGCTTCAATAATACATATTTTTGTTTTTGTTGATGTTATAATAACTTCCTGTCACTGATATTTATTTAACACTAGCTACGCCCCGCGGTTTCACCCGCGTAAGTTTTGACCCCGTGGGAATATCGGGATAAAAAGTATCCTATGTGTTATTCTGATGTATAAACTATATTACTGTAAAGTTTCATCAAAATCCGTTAAGTGGTTTTTGCGTGAAAGAGTAACAAACATCCATCCATATCATCCTCACAAACTTTCGCATTTATAATATTAGTAGGAAAGTAGGAATATTAGTAGGAAGTAGGATAGTAGGAAGTAGTGCTATTCGAATTTATACGGGGTAAGTACAGCTTAAAAGTGAAAAATAAACACATTTTTACAAAAAAACAAAACAAAACAACCGACTTCCTAAAAAGACACTACAAAGTAAAAAATAACTTTTTTTTCGGAAGTCGGTGGCAAACAACGTTAATGCGAACCCAACGACACCTCTTGTCGATGCAGCGAGTTCCAATCTGCCAAACCACTCAAAGCGTATTTTTCTCCAAATACCATCTCAAACACAAATCTGCATGATCTAATCTACACAAACATAGTCATGGTAAGTTTTCTGGATTTTAAAAGAGACTATAGGAAACACCGAATCACCTAGTTTTAAAACATGTTTTATTTTTAAGGTTGTATGGTGGTGGTTTTTGAACCTATTTACAGAAATAGATTTAACTAGCTGCGCCCCGCGGTTTCACCCGCGTAAGTTTCCATCCCGTGGGAATATCGGGATAAAAAGTATCCTATGTGTTATTCTTATGTATAAGCTATATTACTGTAAAGTTTCATCAAAATCCGTTCAGTAGTTTTCGCGTGAAAGAGTAACAAACATCCATACATCCATACATACAAACTTTCGCATTTATAATATTAAGTAGGATTTATCACAAATGAGGGCCAAGTCTTTTGAACTCGGTAGGTATGCATCGCCACCTTTTATTTTCTAAAGTACCTATTACTGTTCAAATAAAACTCAACTCAAAGCATTTAGGAAAAATTTATTCAATTTCAGGCAATTTAGAATTTTCAAGGATTAGTCAAAACGATAAAACGAAGTAGTTGCCCATTCCAAAGCGTACCTAGTTGATATAAATCAACAAGGATCCCTTGAAAAGTATCAACATCAAAACACGTTTATATCGAATAGAACACAATATGGCGACAAGGATGCGTATCTCCACCATTTTACGTTCCAAGTTATTTCAATTTTAACAGCCCATCGATAACGATATGCACAATTTTATGGCAACATTACGCAGTACGCTTTATATGATCGATGTGTGGAGCATCGATATAAGGAATCGATTGTGATGTGTTACTCGATTTATGTGTTGATTACAGAATACTTTCCCTTTCTTTGTGGTCTGTTTGTTCAAATTTGAATGAAGCTCGAAAACGTATGTTTTGAGATTGAATCAGTCAGCCTTGCTGGTCTACTGTCAACATCTCACCCTGATAACATGATGCTAGGGATTCAAAATTTTGCCAGCTCATTTCAAGCTCACTTCACCTGGTGAGATTTTTACAGAATGGTGACCTGGTGAGTTTTTTACAGGTCGGCTGATAAAAACATTAGCAATCATACTGCCGACTTTATAATAAAATTATAATTAATTAACATCACCATCATGATCTACTTGGCCTTTCTCCCAACTATGTTGGGGTCGGCTTCCAGTCCACTCGGATGCAGCTGAATGCCTGCCTATCTGACCTCCACAACCCAGTTACTGGGTAATACTATACCCGTTGGTAAGACTGGTTGTCAGTCTTTCGGGCTACACGTAACGACTATCAAAGATCCATTAGGGTCCAATGGCCTAACGTAAAAAAACTTAACTTTAATTAACATAAAAGTAGGTAAGATAAGCAATCACAATAATAACAACTAGCGGTAACATTTTATCGCTACATAAAACTCTTTTCAACCCTTTGGTGATTGGAACTTTTACTAACAATATCCACATCCCAAATCAAATCACATTTAATCCCTTGGCATTAAAGAAGTATTTTAGTCCCTATTTACGAATAATACACAGTTAGCTCTTTCTGAATAGATGTGATAAATAATACATTATTTTCTTATTCACTCATTTTTCTTTTTTCAAACTAAATTCGTTCTCTTTAAAAATAAGTAAGTATAGATATGTAACCGTACTCCAATCCACCCAACCTTAAACAATTCGATTTCAATAACGCATTGTAATCGATTCAAACCACGACCGAACAGTCAATTTGCATGAATGAAATCGATTGGGAATGTCTAAAGTCCTGTCCGATGGATGTCGGGGTGAAAATGGCGCGAAAAAGAAAACTGCTACTTACGCAGCGTAACTACTCGTAGGTAGTGTTGCTAGATTTCAGGATTTGTAAGAACATGGGAGCTTTGAAACTTATACCGAAGTTATTTTTAGTTAAAATATTGTTAACTTACTATCACTTTAAGTTTTAAAGTAATTTTCTTTGGTAGCCAAATACACCTTGAATAAAAAAACTTAGGTACTATTCGACGCCTAAGTGTCCTTTTATTTATTTGTATAGTTAGTTAATTAGTCATATAATTTAGTATTTTGTGTAAATTGTTAGTTTTTATTTTATTTAATATTTTATATTTGCGTTACTCGTTAGTAAATAAATAAAACTTACTGCAGTCCTTTCGCAGTAATTTTACCTCTGATTTTCAATCACTGTCAAAATCACAGTGATCTTTATTCTCATTGTAATAAAGTTTCTGTTGGGTTACTGCCACTGACAAGTCTGTCAAAATCATTGTGATCTTTAGTCAGTATCAATATGGTTGCTTAGTAGGTTTGCTAATTGTGAACGGACTGGAAGAATATCATGATTACAAAAAATCTTGGAGATCGAAATGTGACGCTAGCCACGGGCGGAGAGCAATGGGTAACTCTCCGTCTCTGCCCCGGAACATAAAGGGCTAAGGAAGGAACACGGGTGGGTTTTAGTCAGTAAGAGTCTGACACCCCCTCCTGCTCCACCCCAGAGCGGGAGGGGTCATTTGATGATTTTCCATTCTACAATAAGTAGGTACCTAATTGACATTCAAAACGTTTATTAGGTACCCATCAAAAATAGCATCGAAACACAATTCACAATTTATTCCAACCCAAAGAAAACGTACGTACATTTAGGGATATTACAAAATTCGTTGCGTTAACCCTCACCCGTCCGATCGTCGGACATTTAGACAGATCCCTGATTGGGTTCTCTGTATTTTCTGCTTTGTACAGACGGACAAAAGCGGCACGAAGAAAACTGGAACTGCCAGGTATCGGCGTGAAGCGTTTCAATGGAAATTGTGTTTCTATTCTCTAGAGAGTCGCGTACTAATTTCAATGGTCCGTGCCATGTTCGTGCTTACATTGGCAGTAACGTTTAATGTACAATAAACGGAGCATTTTTTTAATATCCATATTTCGTTCTGGGAACCTGTCTGTCGGATTGTGTTCTTTTATTAGAAATGTGGTGGCTTTAAGAATTTGCGAAAAGGCACCTACTGTGTTTTACAAAAGAGTCGAGGCGTAATGTGAACTTTTATCCGACCTTTGTTTATAATAATACATAAATTCGACTTAGGAGTTCCTATAATAACGTTGGTTAAAATTAAGAGACGTTTAAACGTCAAAAATGTATGGTTAAACAGTCGCTAATCATTACTTTACTCTAAGCAACGTTTATAAATAAAGGTATGTAACTACTTACTCAGGCAATTAAAAAGAATACGTTTTTTTTCTGCAAAAGGGAACTCTGGAAGGGACAGCCTTTAAAAGTAAGCTACCATTTCTCACACTCATCGCTCAAGTGAGCCGTCAGAAAGCCTCCTCCTCATTTTTAAAGATTTTTTCTTATTGTCTTTACCACAAAACAATAGAATTACTCATACATCACGATGGACCGTAACATTAAAAAATGAAACTCGTTAATTAAAGCATAATGGAGTAGCCCTTAATTATTAATTAATTATCGGTACACGTCGTTCGCAGAGCTGGGACACAATGGCACAGTCGTTTGTGATGAGTGTTCATTGTTGTTGCTGAAAAGATTTCCGTACCCGAAAGAGAGGGAAATGATTAATAGTGGCCGATAATTGAACTATTCGAGTGGTATCGATTAGGAAGGATCGATTAGCGATTGTTTCCCCGCACTATGGGGACAATTGTAACGAACAATGGATTTTTACTTTTTTGTTGTAAATGTCGTGACCTTTGTAGACAATAGTTTTTTGTTTTGGTTAATGACAGCGGTTTTTCATATTGAGTTGATTAGGGTGGTTTGAGGGTGACGTTAAACATGGATGGGAGAACGTGGGAGAATGAAATTGGTTGCTAGTTATATTTTCCTTGAGGAAAGAAGTTAATGCTAGTCGAAGATATAATCGCGTGTTGACTAGGTACCCAGACAAATATAGGTACCTCATTACATTTGGCAGGCTTATTTTACCGCCAACTTGGAATTACTAACGATCGCATTTAACTTTCATGTTGATATCATCTACATGAAGATATTTCTAAATCTACCGAGAATCTACCAGGGGTAATAAACATGTGGCGAACCAAACTAGGTAATTGTCCATGGTTCCCACTGTTAGATACCTATTTATGACAACACTACAGTGGTCTAGTATTATGATTTATGTCTATGGTAGGTACACAGGAAATAGCTAGTTGAACTGATTATTTGAATCTGAAAGTAGAGAAGTAGAATCTGAATGAATTCCTAACTTTCTTCCGCTGTCGTATATACAGTGTTGCGTTAGACACGACACGTCAGTTACAACTGGATCGAGTTTCAATAGAGTAAACAGGGCGCCATAACGCGCCTAAAAATACAATTCCAAAATGAATTAATTCAGAACTGCCAACATGTTCCAAATCAAAAACTTCCAAATTCAAATTCCATAGTCTGCCATCATTATAACGGAGTTAGTCACATACCCCCGCTGCGTATTATCCTGGACCGAAACATTTCACGGGCCACCACACACCGTAATGTAAACCCCGAAAACTTATTGAATAGGAAATCAGGGATCCAATAAAATGCTGTCAAACCCAACGTATATGATGAGACAGGTGTTCAAACGTAATCTTTACTTTTCTGTTGGTATGACATGGGTGCGGGATTAATATAGTTATGTTGGTACTTGATAGCGATTGATTGCGTTTTGTTTATTTTTAGATCTTCTCGTGGCTAAATAATAACAGCCGCACAGATCGATCGATCTGGTTAGGCTACGCTTGCCGCAGTTGGTCTGTGGATGGGTGACCATCTTTACATACCGAGACCCCTCCGTGCCTCGGAAAGCCCGTTAAGCCGTTGGTCCCGGTTGTCATTTGTGGATCTTTGACAGTCGTTACGGGTAGTCAGAAGCCCGAAATTCTGAGTCTGAGTATACCTAGCTGTTTTATTGTGTGTCTTTTAGTCTGTGCTAAATAAATGTTTTTTCTTTTTTTCTTTTGACAACCAGTCTTACCAAGGGGTATCGTATTACCCAGTAACTCGATTGTGGACGCCAGATAGGCAGTCGTTCCATGTAAAATACTGGTTCAGCTGCATCCGGTTATACTGGAAGCCGATCCCAACATAGTTGGGAAAAGGCTAGGCAGATGATGATCTTTATTTTTAGAAGATTGATTGATTGTATGTGTCGTAGTCGCTCATACTCTGATGCACGAGGTTACTCAAAACCGACATATTTTTCTCGTATTGGTTTTTGGTACAGCACAGTTATTCACAACTACTCGATACGCTTCCGTACCGTATCGAACATCAATCAATGCTATCGTAGTGAGTCCTTTAAAACGCTGTCCAAAACCCGAAAATTTTGTCAGTTTAACGACCACTATTCTTCCGACAGCCGTTGGTTGTCGGGGGCAAGGCAAATCAGGTTATTGAAAACAGCCAGGCTGAAGTGGGAGTGGGCCGGACACATCTCACGAATGCACCCGGAGAGATGGGCAAAGATCGTCACTCACTGGACGCCTCAGGCAGGACATCGCCCTCGAAGTAGAACCAAGGCGAAGGTGGTATGCCAACATGGCCAGACATCGCACAAGACAGGGAGGTTTGGAAGGAAAAAGGGGAGGCTTTTGCCCAGCAGTGGGACACAATAGATTAACAAAAAAAAATGGTTTTTGACATTAGGGTGTAGATATATCATGGAATTAGGAAATAGGTAGTGTGAGGTATTCTTGAGATACCTATACAAAGTCATGCGACTTGACCTAATACACGCAATATTTGCCCGCAATATCAACTCCTGCAAGGAAAAACATCGTAACTCATTTTTAGTAAATTTTCAGGAGAGCGCGTCAAAGATTAAAAAATAATCTCTCAGGTTTCGGTTAAGTCTTAATGCCAACCAACCTTGAAAATTTGAGGCAACGATGGAATGACAATACTTTTTATGAATATTGTAATATTATACAGTACTAGCGGTCCGTCCCGGCTTCGCAAAGGTGGAAAAAAAAGAAAAAAGTGTAAAGAAAAAAAAGCCTATAATAATCAGTGATAATGTAGCATTCAAATGGTGAAAGAATTTTTAAAATCGGTTCAGTACTTTTTGAGCCAATTCGTTACAAACATACATACAAATCTTTCCTCTTTAAAATATTAGTATAGAAGTATAGATAAGTTTAAGTTTGACGCGCTCTCCTGAAAATTTACTAAAAATGAGTTACGTGGTTTTTCCTTGCAGCAGGCTTAGCATGACGCTTAATATTTCTAAGAAGAATAGACACGGCTCTTTCTATACAAAGTGACATTTCGTTTCAGTTTCTTCACTTTTGACATCGCACCGTAGAAATCCTTCTACAATCTGTCATTTTGTCTTTCGTTTCTAATGATATTTGTCTAGGTCTTTTTCTATGTAGACTATTTCAGAAGAAAGTTTTCTATCCCAAACTGTCAAAATGACACTGACGACTGACAGTTGTAAGGAGATTTTAAACTTTCTACACGACGACCACAAAGTATAAACGGTTATCTACAAAATCATGATTTTAGAGGAGAGCGTTTTGAACGCAAGACTGTGATAAATTGATAATTAATAGAAGAACAAAGCTATCTTCTACTATTTTACATCATTTACTTAATAGGGCATTATCAAGCAAGTGGTCAATATTACTACAATATTTTTTTATTTCAAAATACGGTGCTTCGACACTCACACACATAGGTACATAGGACATAGGATTTTTCTTCGAAAACAAAACGAACAAAAATCCTATGACAAAAAAAGAATTCTGTGTCGAATTATGCACAAACTAAGCTCCTGCTCGTGTCGATATCTACTATAGTAAAAGTGCGCAGTGCTGCACACCCCTACCCTATTTCAAGTAAAATGAATATCAACTTTATTTCAATGAACATGAAGTTGATTTTAGAGTGACTAGCACTATTAAAAAAGTTATAAAAATGTTTGAAGTTGTAGCGTAAACTGAACTTTATTGTGAAAGAATTAAAGTTATTTTTCCATAAATTCACACAAACATTTTTGGCAAATAAATCACGAACGCAGATTACCTACTACTCATCTAAACTGCCCATCCCTGTGCTGTTACCGGACACTAAATTGTCTACCTTAACTCTATCTAGCTTAAGGCCAGGATATTCGAGCGCAGTAGGCATTTAGCGTTACCCCCCTCCTCGCGTGGCAAGTCCCGCGAACGCATAGTTCAAATGAACTCGCTGACCCCGCTGTACAAAAATTTTGCGTCACAGTATAAAATTGTAACAGTAGGAGTTATATTATATCTTGTCAAAACAATAAAAATCTGTTTTGAAAAAAAATAGCCGTAGAATATTCTTCTAAACATCTTTGCCTCGGCGCCTGACGTAAATTGACGTATTTTTAGTAGCCAATTTTTTAATCACATCTAAACTTGTCTATGGATTATTTAATTTGACAGGACTAAACTAATAATTATCTTCTGTCCTTTTGATAATGAAATAGAAAGAAAAAGATGCACTGAACTTAAATTTAATTTAGTTTGTGAACAGCAGAATCGGGGTTAATAACAAACTAAAACATTCATATTTTTAACAACAACATGGTTAGTTTCGTACAGAGGCCAGCACATCAAGCTACCCCAATCTGTCAGATTTTCCCAATTGAATATGAACCTTATTCCCTTGTGCTAAAGTTGAAAATCTATCAAAGAAATTTGACAGATTGGGGTAGGTTGACCTGCTGGCGTCTGTACATACTATAAAATTTAAATAATATAAATTTTAAAATAGCCTTTTATTGTAGGTTCGTACCCAGGCAGGCGCTTTACTTTTTGTAAATTATTTCATCACCACTGCTCTGAAAACGGTAAAGGATAACAACGTGAGGAAACCGGCATGTCCTAGAACAAAAAATTCAAAGATATGTGAGTGACATCAATCAATCCGCCACTGGGCCTGCGTGGTGGATTACGGCCCACTGCCTCTCACTGAGCAGAGACCTATGTCCCAGCAGTGGGAATACTTTAGGCCGATTATACTACCTAGGGTTACCTACCATAATGTTAAAACAGTATTACTTACTTATAAGTATAATACTGCTTTTCACTCTAAAATACTGTTTACAAAAATAAAGTAGGTAGGTAAATATACTGTTTTCACTGATATCCAGAACTATACCTACTCAACTAAAAAGTTTCATCTACTACGTAGAACATGATAATGGCCCTGATTCTGTTGTTCACAAACTAAAAATCAAAATCAAAATCAAATCAAAATCTAATTTGACAGGACTAAATTCAAATTCATATTACTATTATTATTATTTTTGATTTATTTTATATATCTCGGGACCATGGGGTCCCGGTCCTTTGGAAGGCGTACGAGGGGCCGAAGCCAACTCGCAGAGGCCCCTTAGAAAATTTTAATGAAATGTGGCACCAACCGACGATTGTCCCTATATGCACTATGAAAGTGCACCCAAGGACAACCCTCGGGTGGTGTAGGACTATTGCAGTATTGGAAAAATAAAAAGTTGTACTATGGGTTTTCGATGTTAAAGTGGATTGGTTACCAAGAACTATGGAAGAACTATAATGGCCCCTGCCTGATCAATGTTTTATATATACACGGATAAAATGGCAGGGGGTGACTTGCACACGCAATAATGGGCCCCCGGGAACTGTCGCTAGCACATAGTGACGTAGTGACAAGGGGGCAACATGTCCTGAGGTGCTTGAGGAGTGGAGAGGTATTCCACGGCTTTCAGAACAATCCCAGAGCCCGGAAGATGGTCAAGATCCCTACGAGCACTTACTGGAATACTTCCTTCCCCCGAGCGCGTTTGCTCTTGCGAATCTCCACTCAAGCCGGCCAATAAAGGCAAGAATGAGGTGGGAGCTGTGTTCCTCATCAGTGTTCACTCCAGCCAGCCAATTAAGGCAAGCCAGAGGTGAGGAACAAGACTACTCCCGGGAGATAGGGTCCGTGGGGTCGCTACTGCCCAACAGCTCGCCACATGCTGCCCTGCGGGTTTCTGTATCTCTCTTGGTCTGGCTCCTCATCTTAGACCTGTTCCGGCAAAGTAAACTCTTCCGGCACAGGCCTAGAGTTCGGAGCGCGCAAGCCCCACCACGACGTCAACGTAGAGATACGACGATGGGGTTATTATTATTATTATTAACTAATATTTACCTCAGCGTAAATAACGCACTATATTACCATAACGCACTATATTACCCTCAGAGTTCTATTTTTGTCTGTAATCTCATATTTGCCATACCATAGTTTATATCCAGATTATTATAATTCTATTATAGGCCTAGATTAATATATACTACTGACCCATATGTACACTTTTTTTGTAAACTTATTATTTCAATAAATTTATTATTATTATAATTTATTATTTATCTTCTGTCCTTTGCATGTTGAAATAGAAAGATAAAGATGTACTGAACTTAAATTTATTTTAGTTTGTGAACAACAGAATCGGGGCCATTATATGTCGTCGCTGTTTTACAAAACTGTTAAGTTGTTGTTTTACAATTTAGTTTTTTCTTTTTTTTTTTTTTTTTAGTTTTTGTTTTACAAAACAACTAAACAACGTTCAGCTGGATTGTCATTGCGCTAGGTTTTACAAAACTGCTACCCACGTTTAGGCGTAGGTACGTAATGCAGAATCTGCAATACTATTGTATTGTTGTACAGAGGCCAGCACATCAAGCTACCCCAATCTGTCAGATTTTCCCAATTGAATATGAACCTTATACTTTTGCATTAAAGTTGAAAATCTATCAAAGAAAGGATCATGGTCATTTTGGACTAAGAAAAAACATAATTTCGTCCCAAGATGAGACTGTCACCAAAATGTAGTACATTGTTAATGTAACTAATAGATATCATCAGTTTATTTTTAAAAGCTGGGAAAGTATAGATATTTTATACATTATAAATATAACTTTGCTTTATCAGTATAAAATATTGATTTTGAACGCATCTGTAATTATTAACATAAAAGTCCATAATAAATATCGATTTTGTAGCGCGGCAGCCCCACGGCCATAAAGCTAACGATGATGTTGGCTGCACTGTTAGTAATATCCAATCTGATGATCGCGGGAGCATTAAAAAGGTTGGCATCGCTGTGTTTTGTGACCAATCATGCGCCACTATTTTTCCCGCGCGCCCCGCTTCTAGCACCAACGCGGGGAAGTACCATCTCGACCCGTGTGTGACGCGACGTGTCTCAAGCCGCACTCGTATAGTGCCCACCATCTTAGATCTCTAATATTCTTTCTTGTTTTATGTTCCTACGTGTCTGTCAGAGTTTCTTTTTGGGATACCTAGTAATTGAAAATACCAAGTACTTTCATTCAGAGGCCCGAAACCTATGCCCGTCGGCTACAATTTTATTTTTAATCGAAATGAAATCTGAAAAACAGGTGAAAACCCTCTTTTTTTTCTTTTTTTTTAAGGACCTGGTTGCTGGGACCTTTTAGCCAAGTTTTTAATTATGTGAAAACCCTCTCAATTCAAGAAGCCACAAATAACGATATACCACCTAACCTCAAAAATATATTTCTTAATTACTTGACTCTCCCATCTTTTAAAAATATAGTAAAGGCCGTACTTAGTTACATCTATATATACAAATGAAACAACGTATGTTTCATCAGGGGACGTTTTGTTAAATTATTCTAGTCCAAGCATGTTAGGAGCGTGGCCATGATTCTTTGACAGATTAGGGTAGGTTGACCTGCTGGCGTCTGTACCAGCGGGGTAGTTGCGTAACACACAATCAGTACCTAATAATGGCTTTCATTTTGACAGTTCAACACACATGTTCAACAACATTCATTGCGCTAAGTATGTAAGTACGCGTTGTTGATCAAACAAATTCTTCAAACGTAAGAAGCAATGGATTAGCAATTTCTTTAAAAATGATTCAGATTGAGATCGATAGTATGTTACCGAAGGGCTCAACTGTTGAAAAATCAAAATTTGATTTACAATTCAATTGTGTATCATTAGCTACAGTTGAGCTAGTACAAAACGTTAAGTTTAAAAAAATATATATTTTCTAGGTGATAAATGTTTGTTGTCGTATTAAATTACACCTCACATAATTTCGTTATTCTGAAAAGAGCAATCCTCCAATTACAAAAACACATAACCGCGCCGTCTGTAAAACTCCCCATTCTGTAAAATGAATGCTGCTAGAATAGAACATATTTCAAATGCTTTGGAACTTTACTATTACAAGGAAAACACGTAGTTATTTTCGTAAATAATATTTTTAATACAGTTGCTCAAAAAGTGGCGTATTGCAGGGACGTATAGCGTTCGGGATGTGGGCTATTACATATTCGTGCTTTTTTTTTACCTTTCTCGAACTCGTGCGTTCTCTTTCCCAACTGTCAAAATCATGTCTATGAAAAACCAACCATGAAGTTTTTACTAAAAAAATTCATAGAAGTTTTTATGATTCATGCAAATACGTATATTTCTAAAAAGAAGCTACTAATATGTTTCAATATCAGATTTAATGATTTGATTGAATAAGTTAGGTTAGGTTTAATTTCATTTCATCTCATTAAATTTCATTTTCATTTCATATCAATAAAAAAATTCTACTGAAAACTTGGCTGTATGGGCATAGTTCCCTTTGCCTACCAGAATGGGTGAAGAAAAAAAAATCTCTGCTTATATTCTACGGTTGGCGCCATTTTTCTGAAATTTTCTTTGCGAGTTTTAGTTGTTTGTTGCACAAAATGAGTAATTTCGACCCTAGTTTTTTTTAATTAACACCACCTTATTTTATTAAATTGCTTCATTTTTTCGCAACTGTATTAAAAATAGTCGTTCAGTACACGTGCGAAACCGTCATTGCAACTTGTTCCGACTGTCAACCCTCGCCTTCGGCTGCACCTCGGCTCGGGTAGACATTTGTCGGAACTCTTTGCAATGACAACCTTTCCGCACTTGTAATGAAATATACTATTTATTCATGAAATCATAGAAATATTATTTATATTAAAAAAACGTCTTTGAATTCACTAAATATTTCATAATTTTAAATGACCAACCTCCAGCTTTTATCCCAATTTATTTGGGGTTACTGCAAAATACTTAAAAAGAACAGTGGATTTGGTTTAAAACCGTAAATTCATGAATATTACAAAGACAACATTACATATTTTGTTTTCAATCTACTGAAAGAATGTGAAATTAGTAGATTATAAAAGTTTAACACCTGGCAACTAGATGTTCTGCTGTCATCTGTCTGTCTGTCAGAATCAGCTGTCTCAACCATAGTGTCACTCACTGTCAAAAGCACGAGAATCAGCTCAAGAATGTAGAGCGATGAAAGTTAAAATGATTGGGTATCCCGTTAGATCTTGTATTCGTGTCTTAGAAGTGTTTACAATCACCGCACGTACAGACCACTACCTTTTTTAACATAAAACATGGACGACTATATCAACGTAATAGATTTTATATTTCTAAACCTTGCATTCGCAGTAACGTTTACCGGTGTTATTATCAATCATTTTGAGAAATATGTTCCTGCTTTTATAATAAAGGGATTCAGGTATGGGAGCTTCGCCTATCAAGGGTCTGACGCCAATTTCCTGCAAGTTATTGAGATACCAAAGGCTTATTATAGACATTTTTATTTATTTTCAACACTATTTAGTGCTTCTATGTTGTCCTACATGTTTGTGGTATATTTCTTGGGGATGACTGTTAGTTTTCCTGTTCATTTCATGTTGAAGGTGCTGCTACAGGAAAATGAGCCGTCTGGTGAGTGAATATTAGTGTTGTAATTCATTATTTTGCTATAAAAAAAATTTTTAAATAAGTACTGCTAAGTATAGGTATTTGTTTTTAGAGCAACAGTTCTAGAGATGTGAAAGTCAACTATGTTGAGTCCTTTCACTTATGAATTGTGTCAAGACCAGATCTAGTTTTATATTAGTATTATAATTAATTATTAGTATTATAATTAAGTGTTTATAAACATGTTACTTACTCACCTAGTAATAAATAATATAATTGTGTAATTCTAAGCTTAACTGAACTAAATAGCACAGTTCAAAAGTAGTTCTCATTTAAATAAACTGTAAATTATTAAAGTTCATGAATAAAACTTTCAATATAATTTTAATCACAAGTGGAAATACTATTCTTTAATAAATGATAATCAGAATTAACATCTAGATTCTAGAACATTATGAACTCTCAAAGTTGCAACAGACTTATTAATATGTAAAGCTTGTAGTTAAGACTGTTTGTATTCAATGAGTGGTGAGGCCTCTTAGGTTTGGAATAATAACAAAAACTATGTCACAACATTCTACATTGCTCATAATAATATCATGATAAATCTTTATAAGTACGGTACTTAAAACCTGAGTAAAAAAATAAGAATATTTAAATAAGGTTTTCAGCTCTCTGCCTACAGGTCAAATAAAATTCTTTGAAAGTAAATAAAGTTCAGTTTTATTTTTAAATCATTACAAATGAATGCAAATAATATAATGTTAATTAAAACATTCTTCATTCTGTATGTCATTTCTAAAAATAAATAACTGTTATTTACTATGTGACTAATAATATTTTCAATCATTTTTTTGGCCATTTAAGTTATTTAGCTACTGAGTAAGTAGGTAAATGATTAATGCCACATAGATGGTGATTTTTTTACTATTTACATGGACAATCAGCCTCAAAAAGATTCTTCCTCAAATTGACTGTCTACATTGCACACATTGGGTACCTAATTGTAGCTGTATATTGATACACATATATACATTGTTATGGAACAAATTGTAGTCAATCAGCTGTTACAAAGTTCTTTGAAAAAAGTCATAAATAAATTACTTTTTCTTTAGCAAAGCAAAATTTTAAATAAAATTGCAGGATCAAAAAACAGCTTCTATGGAAGCCTAGGTACTTAGACATCTAGCTAATTATCTATACTGATATTATATTATCAGAAAGAAACTGTTGTGTTACCTTTACACACTTTAACGGCTGAACAGATTTCATTGAAATTTGGTACACATGTAGACCAACAAGATTCCAACGAGATCTGGGTTAAGTAGGATAAAGTATATTTTTTATCACGGTAGTACATTCCCGTGGGATTATTTCCCACCTACACTTCACGCTGGCATAGTCACAGGCAAACGTTAGGGCAAGGCCACAGCACTGCGTTGCGGCGTCGCATCATAAAAATCTATGACGCTTTGTATTGCAGTGTGACGTTGTTTTTGCGATACGACACCGCAACGCAGTGTTGTGGCCTCGCCCTTAGTTGTTGAAATAAATATAATATTTTTTCAACTCAACTAATTACTTCTTCAATTTATTTTCCAGTTTCTGTAGCTGCGGCCCTTGTAGCGATGACTCTGCTCACAATACAGTGTATGAGGCGTCTGTATGAGACTTACTACTTGCAAGTGTTTGCCAAAGCTAGCAAGATGAACCTGAGCCACTACCTTGCAGGGCTCATCCACTACTTCGCCTGTATCATCGCTGTTGTTGGACAAGCACCCCTGTTCTGTGGTAAGTAGAAAATATATTGCCACTTGTCGAAGCTAAAATAAGCCATATATTCTCCTCCTTTTCTATTTGTTTAATCAAATTCACAGAATAACATAACACTATGCCTATAATTCCTTGAAGATTTAGGCAGAGGTATACAATGTGGAGATGACAATACAACAAAGCATAGGAGTATTTAGGAACTATCAAATAAATCCTAACATTGAAATTAAAAAAGTGATTTTTCTAACATTTTAAATATCATAAAAGTGTAAACAAAAAGAACATATTTAAATATTGTGGCAACAGCGCGGTGTCATTTACCCAACGAACATATGGCCAAAACCTGAAAAAATGGTGTAGGTCAGTGTGCCTTGCACACCATTTTTTCAGGTTTGTAAAAAGTAATATTTGTAGTAAGTAATACCTTCCGCATGCATGACTCTTACGTCTCAAGCATAAGCTATAATATGCATTAGTTCGCATCGGAAAATTTTAAGAACTTTGGCGAAGGTTATTGAACTTTGAGCTGGCAAAATGTTTTGTTTAAATGCAGATGTCTTTAACCTGTCGGTGCTGGCCTGATAACAGATACATCATGTAGAAAATGTTAAAAATTAAAAATAATGTCCTATTGGATATAATTGATTGAATTTTTGTATGCAGACTGGGAACGTCATTAGGTATACGAAGTTTAATTATTGTTGTATTGTCATCTCCACTTTGTATACACCCACATTTCGACTGTAATGTTTAAGTTTCATATAGTAGGTAGGGGGCGAGCCTATTGCCATCAACCGGAGAAATTCCTGATAGAAAAACCCAATAACACATTTCCGACCTGGGAATCGAAGACCTAAAGCTCAGTAGTGGCGCTTGTGACCTAGACCAACGAGGAGGCAGTCACTAGTAATTCACAGAATAAGGGGCAAATAAACAAAATTACAGTTATTCAATGCATCAAATACGGGGCGTAACAATTGCTCGGTCAGAACCTAATTCTCAGTTTACAAATCCATGCCTACAAAAACCCATAAAACTAACCATGCTCTTCATCTCAGGCAACCAACACCCCGACACGATAAAATGGAACGACCTCCGAACAAGAATCCTAGCTGTTCCCTGCACAGTCATATTCCTGATCACGTGGTACGAACAGTTCCGGACGAACATCATCTTTGCGAACTTGCGCAAAGACAAGAAATCGGGTGAAGTTGTGACTGAAGAACATAAGATACCTCATGGCAGGATGTTTGAGTTTGTTTCGAGTCCTCATAGGATGTGTGAGATTGTAATGTACACAGTTCTGCTGATACTCGTCCCGACGAAGACTTTCTTCTGCATTTATTTGTGGGTTTTGGGTAACCAGGTAAAGGAATTTGATTTTTTTTACTCTTCTTTATCCAGTAATCCAGTATTAACTTATTAAAGGCAGTTAAGGGAATCCAAGTTTTAATTTTCATAATGCAACTGTGTAGTGGATTACGAAAGACAATAAAAAAAAATTGTATCATCATTGGTCTAGATTGGAAAGTACAGAAAAGATTAAGGAAATCATTAATAATGTTTATTGTTCCGATGTTAAAGGATATTAATTCTGCAAATTACTAACAAATCATTAGTTGCACTAAGTTATGAAGAAATTGTGAATTTAAAATTCCAAATATAGCCATTGACTGATGTTTTATAATGTTCTTTGCATTCATTACGATTTGACTACGATGTATAGTTTGATTGATTGATTAAGGGCCTATACTACCTCAAATGGCTTAGCATGATCCTCCGTTATGTCGAAAATACTGCAGCATTAATTTTGAAATAAATATATGGTAAAGTTGAGGATTAATTTTAGGTCTTATGTTAGACGAAAACACGATTTCATAAAATTTTCTCGAAAAAAAAATCCAAAGTTACCTCCAAACCGAACAATAAACCGCTGGTATTCAAAAAATACTTCAAATCAGATCATGAAACTTTGTATACTAATCGGACTAACTATAAAGCAGGTCTTATGTTTTTATTTTTTTTTAATTACTATTATTTTCACCGTAAAAAGCAAATACCTAAACTATTGACACTGCCTGCCGCCTAGCACCGCACTTTGTCTCGCTCTCACTCAGTCCGCGAGCAGTATCGTGCGAGCGAGATAAAGAGTGGATTTTAGCTAAGGTAGTATAGGCTCTTAAGGACGTTTACTTTATTACTGTTACTTATACTCTAGCTTGCATAATCCCATAAACATCACCTAGAAATTATGATGGGTGCGTTTATACCAGAAAACAAACTTCCAGAATAACGATCTACAGGGTGCAATTGAAATCATGGGCATTATTTTAACCTAAGGTACTACTTATGATACTAATTGCATTAGGGCTACTATTACGCAAATCAAAAATATTATTAATGCAAGTATGGAAAACCTTAAAATGTAGTAAGTCATACAAAGTATCAAATTAGTTGCGCTTCTCGATAGCAAATGCGTAGGTACACTACGCCGTACGCGCGTCATTGGGCGTGAATTCTTTGGACCGCCCGACTCACGTGACATTCGTAAGTTGCCAATGAATTGATTCATAATAAATTCCAATTTTCCCTTCGTACTTTGCCGGCTTAGGACGGTCAAAACTACGTCAACTAACATACATTAAAAAAAAAACATTTACGTACCTAGCTTGTGGATTGTTTTGAAAAACCTTATTTGTCGGTAAAGTGACAGAGGGTAAACGGGTGCTCTTCCACGAGCTTGTGCATGTGCTGGCACGTGAAAAGACGAAAAATCCAACAGGTTCTGAGTGGTTCTGGTGGAATGAGACCCCGTGAAGGAATAGGGTCGTTCGGGTAGCGCCGATGGAACATTTCACGAGTTCATACTAAATTTCTTGTGCGATCGTAAATTACAACCATTTGTGGGTATTGTTGGTTGGTGTACCTAGCCTGCACATTACGCGGTCGAGGCATCGTGTACACAAACACACACACAACTACTACACTAACACTTAATACACTGCAATCCAAGCACCGTATGACGCGAGCGGCGAGTACGGCGATTACGTCACGGGATCAATAAATCAATTACGCGTCAATGCACCTGCGCAGTCGTTATGACACTGGTTCCGGGTTTGTGACTTCGTGTTGCGGCGGGAAGCATACCCCGCGCGGGGGTGATATTCGTATTTTTGCGAGTGAGGGAGTGGGACGGAGAGAGTTCAGGGAATCCCGCCGGACGGAATGTCTTGTAGCCCATTGTTATTATTACTTGTAAGGAAAAACCCGCGCGCGCGCAGGTGATGTTTGTTTACATTTCGCTTTGCGCTGTACTGCGCTTTAAGATTTTGATATTTCAACAATTATTGGCGTTAACGAAGTATTTTGTTTTAATTACTTTAAGTGTTTATTTGCAATAATAAGCCTTGTGCAATTTGACTTACTACATTTTTAAGGTTTTCCTTACTTGCATTAATAATATTTTTGATTTGCGTATTAATAGCCCTAATGCAATCAGTATCGTGAGTAGTGCCTTAGGTTAAAATAATGCCCATGACTTCGATTCCACCCTGTATAAGTAGTTCTGTATTATTCTCATGCATTTATAAATAACGCTTATTTTTGCTATCTTTGATGTTATTTATTTCCATTTCAGATTCAAACCGCGATCCAAGCCCACGAATGGTACAAGAAGACTTTTGAAAAGTACCCGACCAACAGATTTGCAGTTTTGCCGCGCGTTTTGTAGTTTGGTGCGCGATTTTAAATTGAGAAGACTGAGCATTTATTTTTTAAATTATTTATTGGAGTAGAATCAATGTCAGATTATTTAAATAATTAAATTTAATATTAGAAAGGGCAATGAGTCTATATTGTCACATAATTATGGACAGGAAACCAACGCATTTGGTGTACTGTTGGTTATTTAAGACCTCGCCCTAGCTAAGCCAGAGCGGCAATTAAAAGATTGTAGTTTTTAATGACAAATTAAAATATATTTTTAATAATCGTTATTCGGATTTTTTATTTTATTATGTCCTCTCTTATTATTATCCAAAAAGAGTCGGACAGGGAATCCGAAGTTTCTTGCCAGTCCTAAAAATCACTTTTAAATTATTTCTATTGAAATTTAAAGTATTTTTTTTAAGATACTGGTTATGGTGAATTAAAAGTCCTACTTCCTACTATAATAGTCCGGTCAAATTAGACCAAAAAATAAGAGTAAAGCTACATAAATTCCCAACAAGCTGAAAATCAGTAAGATTGTTTAAAATATGATTAAAAATAAAATTTGAAAGTTCCCCATCTTTTTTGACCTTTGACCCTGAATTTTTTTTTTGTATGGAAAAAAATTAATCAGGGTCAAAGGTCAAAAAAATGAGTTTTCAGCAAAACGGTAAGTTTTATCATAAAAAGACTTCACACAAAAATTATAGATCATAAAATTATCTACAAAAATGTATCAACACCACCGTTTTTGAGATATAACGATTCACGAAAAGTTGTAAAAGTTGTAATCGTCATAATATGCACACGTTTCCAAGCCACCTATGAGGTAGTATACTTAGCGCGTTTTTTTACGTGGTTTCCTCAGTAGGCCTATTCCACGGGTTAGTTGTGATCCTGTTTAATTTGAAACTATTGCAAAATAATGGTTATTAGCAGAGTTTGAAAAGATAAAATCAATGTAAGTTAAAAAAAAAGTAGTGAAATTTAATCATCCGAGTCGTAACTTTCAGATTCTTCTTCTTGATCTTCTTGTTCTTGTTCGTCTTGTTCTTGTTCGTCTTGTTCTTCTTCTTCTTGTTCTTCTTCATTTTCATCCTGAGTACATGTAAACTGCGTTAATAGCGATGTATCGCATGTCGCCAAAACAGTCCGACTTTTTTGCAACCACATTTAGCACTGCACCCCTTTTTGCAGTTGCAAAAAATTTAGCAGTTTTTCCGGCGCAGGTGGAAGTAATGTTTGGACTGGTTCTAATGAATTGGTGACCAACTTCCAACCCCAGTCTGTAGGGTCTAGCTGATAACCAACCCACACTTGAACCCGAAAAAGATGTTGATGAGCAGCAACTGAGGTTGGAGGAAGACAAGCTAAGCTAATTGTACTTGTTTTTTACTTTTGTTATTTTTAACGAAACATGCATATCTATACTTATCTAAGCAGGTAGTTTTTTTATGAGCTCTGTACATAGAAAGAAGAAAGCGAATGCCGTTAGTGATAATTTCAAGTAGATAAGTTCATGTGTGGCTTGGAAACGTGTGCATATTATGACGATTACAACTTTTACAACTTTTTGAATCGTTATATCTCAAAAACGGTGGCTCGTAGGAAAAAAGTGTTGATACATTTTTGTAGATAATTTTATGATCTACAATTTTTGTGTGAAGTATTTTTATGATGAAACTTACCGTTTTGCTGAAAATCGCGAAAAACTCATTTTTTATGTGTGGCTTGGAAACGTGTGCATATTATGACGATTACAACTTTTACAACTTTTTGAATCGTTATATCTCAAAAACGGTGGCTCGTAGGAAAAAAAGTGTTGATACATTTTTGTAGATAATTTTATGATCTACAATTTTTGTGTGAAGTATTTTTATGATGAAACTTACCGTTTTGCTGAAAATCGCGAAAAACTCATTTTTTTGACCTTTGACCCTGAATTTTTTTTTTCCATACAGGGGAAAGATGGGGAACTTTCAAATTTTATTTTTAATCATATTTAAAACAACTGATTTTCAGCTTGGTGGGAATTTATGTAGCTTCAAATGTCTAAATTGACCGGACTATAAATAATCCTACTAATATTATAAATGCGAAAGTTTGTATGTATGGATGTTTGTTACTCTTTCACGCAAAAACTACTGAACGGATTAGGATGACGTTTGGCAAACATATAGTTTATATCCAGGATTAACACATAGGATACTTTTTATCCCAATATTCCCACGGAATCGAAACTTACGCGGGTGAAACCGCGGGGCGCTGCTAGTCATCAATACAACTCTATAAAACCAGGTGATCCTAGCTACGACAATTCCATGATGTTAGGATTATCTGGACTTAAAGAGTTGTATTGATGACTTTAATGATTATAATTCTGTAAATACATCCTTGTTACAGCCGCGAATCAAATTTTGATCACTATATAACCTAATACTGACTTGCAAATTGCAAAAAACGTAAGAAAATTTGGATTTCGCGGGCTACCTGGACTGGAGCATCAAACCAGTCATTGCGGCGATAACGATTTGTAAATTTTTGGGCCCAGTAGTAATTCCAATTCTAAATTATTCTCACTACCTCATTAGCAAATGAAAACTATGCTCCAGCTCCTATCTAGCCCTTTGTGTCCCAAAACATGCAGTCAAAGTGCCCTCTGCGCTGCCACCGACTAGGTACACCGCCGAAGTTTTGGACCAACAAGATCTAAAAAAAAAAATCGTGCACTCGACAAAAAGAAGAAATAAAAACATTGGAATAAATAGAAACAAGTTTATTGACCAACTGAGGAACAAATACGGACACCCATATGTAAATACAATTGCACACACACTTCGACTTAATACGTCCGGCTTACTTACTAATATTCGAACTCCTCACTTGAAAAGGAAGCTGTAACAAAAATAAAAAATATCATTAGATATATATTTTTTCTAATATCAACTTCTGGGTATTTTTATGCACATGGATTTTGTAGGGTAAATAGATTCTTGAAACTATTAGTGTGAGTAGTAAACCATGTTCTTGTTTAGAAAACAGGCAAAAAATGGTTGACCCAGTTAAAACCATTGATGAGGAAATCGGACGGTCGCATAATCTTGAAGTCAAACTTGGATTGATTGCATTGTTAGAGAATAGCTCAGTAACTTTCACCACACCTTTCAGACCAAATATACGGATGATATAATTATCTCAAGAATGAGTGAAAGTGGGTGATAACAAGCTACATTTAATATACACGCAATAATTTTCTTGACCTGGAGGTCAATTCTCGTAATTTAAAACGTTCAAAATCTAGTCGTAGTCTCATCTCGGCGACAAACAAATGTCAAAATGTAGGGAAATTAGAGGTATTTTTGACAGATTGAGACTGAGATCAGACTGGGAACGTTCTTAAAATTACGAGAATTGAAAGAAGAAAGAAAATACGTTTATTTGCGGCAAACATGACGCATAAAAATAAGCATAAACAAAAAAAAATCAAATTAACAATTTGGGAGAAAAATGCGTCACATTCACGCAAAACGGCCATCGCTCAGCATAATGCCAAGACCCTATACGAGGCAGAGCCCCAGCGCTGATTATCAGCGACAACCGGCGTTGACGTGATGACGTCAACCAGTGCAGCATACGATTTTAAATACAAATATAAAACAACAATCAAAGAAATAAAATATAAATTACAAAAACATGGTGTAAACATGAAATATATGAAGTGGTAACATTCCGGGCAACGACCCACGCGCCGCCCGGTTGCCTCTCGGGTAACAAATAAAATAGGTACGCTATAATAAAATCTACAAGTACATACCTATAAGGATACCCCTGCGTCTTAGCTCTGAACACAGACAGCAGAAGAGAGAAGAAGACGCAGACCAGGATCAGACCCACGATCGACTGGAAGCGTCGACGCTTGCCCTCAGCCTGGGTGCGCACGATCTCTGTGTTCTTGACCCCGCCAGCCGCTTCTATCATAAGAATCATGCCAACAACCACTGCGCCATCTGATACGGTAGTTCAGGAAAAATGTTGCGTAAATCCTAACATTATAATCTCTGCTTAGTCTAACTGCTTAATACTTGAAATAAACGTAGGAATAATGGAAATAACCATCGACAACGTTAAGATAATAGCGTAAAATCTCCTTAGGCGTTTTTATTATGGTTCAATTAATAAATTGAACCTTAATAAAAATTAAACTAAATTATTTGTATAATAATTAATATCACGCCATTAAAAATGGAGCCCAAAGGGTTTTTGAGCAAGATGCAGGGCGAAAACTTATAGCCGAGTAGGTGCGGCATGATAACACCGAAAATATATTTGATAGTTTCTGATAGGAGCTCTATGGTCAATAGTTCCCTTTCAGATTTCAAAAAAGGGCCAAAAATAAAGTGATCATCAGAGTAGTTGATTTTGGGATGACCGTGTGCGGGCTAACCAATAATGGCTTAAATAGGCAAATCTGACGAAGAAATTGTCAGCTTTCCCTAAATCTGACGACTTTGAAAACTCAGATTTGGACAATTTTTAAAAGGTTATTCAGGGCGAATAAAAGTAATTCTTTGCAATAGTGTTACATGTCCTGATAGTGAATATATATAAATATCTGATTATCGGATTGATGGAGCCTTTTGAAAAATAAAGGGGTAAGTGGACAAAGGTGTTATCTGATAAAACTGAAAAAATCGAGTTTCTTGCATGAACATAGGTTTTAAGTGACGATACATAGTCTGGTGGGCTCAAAACATCTAATTTTAATTGAAGGGGAAAGTAGACAAAGGTGTTAACTAACAAAACATTCTAATTTGAGATATGAGCGTTAGAAAATAATTTTCTAACGCTCATATCTCAATTTGAATTTTTTGTTAGTTAACACCTTTGTCCACTTACCCCTTCAAATATGACGAAGTTTCATTTCATGGATTCACAAAAGTAGGTACCCAAAAGCTTGCTGAAAAACCCTCTGGGCTCCCCTACCAAAACCACTTTTGAACGTCAAAAAGTATTTTTGTATTCTTGATTTGTATAAGTAATAAATATTCAACATTTTCAATTAAAAAGTATCTATACTAATATTATAAAGAGGAAAGATTTGTATGTATGTTTGTAACGAATTGGCTCACAAAGTACTGCACCGATTTTAAAAATTCTTTCACCATTTGAATGCTACATTATCACTGATTAATATAGGCTTTTTTTTCTTTTTCTTTACACCCGTGCGAAGCCGGGACGGGCCGCTAGTTTTATAATAAAAATTTGATTTTTATTTTGCTTATACTATTTATGTAGATGTGCTACGTCTGTATTTTGCCACGTCCATTTAGATCCACGTCGAGGTCGTCTGGCATTCAGTAAAATAAATCATTATTGTTCAATTTTTTCTTTTTAGTGTTTCCTTTATAGGCGTAAATTCCCTCATTGCCGACGACGGGTTGGGTAATGAGGAAATAGTTTTATTTTTGTGAAAAGGTGTCATTATAATACAAAAAGATATTTATGTTTATATTATAGAAAAGGGAGCTACGTCTGCCTACAAACTGGTTTGCAGTTTGGCAGAGGTAAGTAATTATATCTTGTAAAAAAAATATTTCGGTGAATAAATACTTTTTCATTTTTATTTTTTTTTTCAACGATTATGTCTTTCGTCGTCGTCGTGAGCTGCTGATTGTGATCTTTCGGCCTGTTAAACGTTATTTAAACTTTTTAATTACTGTCATGGCCTAAATGTTAGCCCTCGGACTCTAGTTTATGATGCCCTGAGAACGGCAGTCATGAACTTTTGCCCACTGTGTCAGGTCAACCCTTGTAAAATTTTTTCACTCATATCTGTAATATTTATGGTGTACATAATAAAGAATAGTCTATTCTATTCCTTTGGGAAATAAAATTCCCAGTTGCCACCGGGTGGCGACTGGGAAGTTATTGCCCCCACTTCAAATCACTGTACACTGCGGCTTGGATCGCCAACCCACTCACTGTTGTCCGGTGGCAACTGGGAATTTTATTCCCGTTTGCCACCTGGTGGCAATCCATCATGTAGGGCCGACTGGGAATATTCGCGATCTTTACATACCGGTGTTCGATGTTCAATAATAATGACACATAATAACAGGAGGCATAGTTTGCCAAATAAGTCTCGCACTATTTGTGGACAAATACTACGCGTTTACATATTTATCTGTTTTCAGTCACCGAGTAACCTAGTCGTCGAGAACAGGTGAATATTTGTGGCGACTAGCGAATGCATACACGCGAATAAGTCGTTTACATTTTTGAATTCGTGCCCATTCGTACCTACAGTGGCCTCCAAAAGTTAACTGTCATTTTTCCACTTCAGCTGTGGCACACCACATTATGATTTAAAATTATAGTTTTCCAAATGATTGAAATGTTATAACGTTGTTAATGGCCCCGATTGTGTTGTTCACAAACTAAATTAAATTTAAGTTCAGTGCATCTTTTTCTTTCTATTTCATTAGGAAAAGGACATAAGATAAATATTAGTATAGTCCTGTCAAATTATATAATCCATAGACAGATTTAGACGTGATTAAAAAATTGGCTACTAAAATACGTCAATTTACGTCAGGCGCTGACTAATTGACAGGACTAAACTAATATTTATCTTCTGTCCTTTTCTTAAGACTATGCCGACCGCACAGTGGCGCCCTCATCGTTTGTTTGGTTATTTCATACAATTTAGAATGAAAATGGAGAAAATAAGCACGTTAAGTTGTGCTTCACAAGATTGTACGTTAATATTATTAGAAGCGGTAGTTTTATATTGTTTAGTTTTATTATAATCCTTAAAACGGAATATAGTGGCCACCGTTATCCGTTTCAAGGATTATGATAAAACTAAACAATATAAAACTACCGTCTGAAATAGAAAGAAAAAGATGCATTGAGCTTAAATTTAGTTTAGTTTGTGAACCTTTGACTTATAAAAAAAATATCTTAGGAGTACCTAATTATTTTGTTATTTTAACATCACACACCCCACCACACACCTACATCACCTCCTCCCCCCCGGGCCCAGCTTACTGCTTACGTACAATAATCGTAAGCCGCCATTTCGCGCTCAGTCCTGAGTACTGGTGGCTGGGTGAGCGTGAGCGCTGGCGCTAGGCCCCGGGGGGTTAGGCAAGTCTTTGAATCGATTTGATTTTCCCATCACTAAATAGTGCTTGTGACGTTATAGTAAGTAGTCAAAATATAGCACGCTTGGTTTTCATACAGATCGTGATTTTTGCGTTATCTAGGTCTATCTATATCTGTATTTTAAATCATAATTTGGCATCACAGCTGAAGCGGAAAAATCAACTAACTTCTGGAGGCCACTGTTTGTATTCGGCTAGTATCTAAACGTTGCTCATTTGTGATGATATTTATTGACACAGAGGTCAAGATTTCCGCAATTTCCCGCTGAAAAATAATTTAATACGAGTTCTTTTAAAAAGGATACTCAACACAGCGACAATGTAACTCTCCAGAACAAACTGGCCGTGGGAACCTCCATTAATATAAACGGGTCCGTTCTTAGTCCTATGGAAGAATGGTGGGCCTCTGATATGGTTCCACATCTGACCAGAGACAAGAGCGAAACAGAAGAATACTGCGCACACTGCCCACATTTGTTTGTTGTAGAGGAACTCCAGATTGTTTCTACGTAGGTACAGGAAACCGGCTATTAAGATGAACAGCATCGAGAATGCCACGAAACCGGAGTAGTTTGGTGGACGGAAAATTCTGATCTGAAAAGAATAATTTAGATGGATACAGTTCTTGTTACCAGATCACCCAAGCCATTGGTCATCTTTTACACAGTGTACTGCATACACAAATGTACTAAACTCAGATTTTTAATTTGCTAGACTAAAATTACAGCTGCGATCAACCTTTTTCTGTCTGTATAGCAGAACAAAAATCAGAGTTTAGCTGTAAGTTTGCTCAAAATTAATACCTAATATGAATCATGAATTCATGATGATAAGACGATATTTTGGTACGTAAAGGTTGAAAACTCGATTCGAGATTCCTCAGTCCATATTTTCATATAATAGGTACAGGCTTTTGAATCGTTTTGATATTATCTTCGCCTTCGACATTTTTATTTAGGTTAATCTCCATGAAATAATCTCCATGTATCGAAGCTACAGTATTATGTTCTACTACTGCAGCATGACGTATTATGATCATAACGCTAAAAAACGTAATAGCCTTAAAATCTATTAGCAATTAAATACAGCAATAAATCTTTAAATGAACCGAGTGAAAATGCAATTATTTCATTAACTAGCTTCTGCACGCGACCTCGTCCGCGTGAAATTTCTTGTTCCCCTGATCCACCTCGTCGCGCGTCGGATCGCATAGCCTACCCGCACTTAACATCCTTGCTGCCTTTTTTCGTTTCGTTCCGGTCCTAAGGGCTATAGATTGATTATGATATTAAATATACCTCCCTCAAAAATTGGGCTATCCAATGCAAAAATATTTTTTCAAATGCGAGTGGTACCTAGTTCCAAAGATCAGCGCGTTCAAATAAACAAACTCTTCAGCTTTATTACTCATTAGTTTAGATGGTGGTGAAGGGCGGGTGGTTTGGGGGATTATCTTATGTAATTTTGACGTTCGAGAAGGCTGAGAATCAGCAAATTCTCAGCATATTTTGAATAAGTCATTTATTTTGAGTTGAGCTGCATGATTACTGACAAATGCGTGCACTGACTGGATAGGTCCACTCAATCTGTGTGGTTCTTTCCTCAAAAGACCATTTCAGACACCAATCTACATGGTCTCCACATGATCTGACCAAGATTATGTCTGGACTTTAAAAGAGACTGTGACCTCTGAGTTTGTTTCGGCCTTTCTTCTCGGAGTAGTCAGATAGTAAACGCCGACTTCATTTCGTTTTTAAAAATATGATTCATCATATTCTAATAATTTGTATAATGCAGAAAACAATCACATTTATAATTTAAACAATTTAATGCATATTTTGACATGTCGTCATAGTGACCGTTTAATGTATTTTGACACAAACAATTTTGTTACGGATTTTGTTTTAGTTCAGGAACATATGTTTCTTCCCAAGAAAAGTCAACATGTATTGGCTACTTTGTTAGCTTACAGTATACACGCAGTTATTGATAATTTAACTGAGACTAGTTTAAGTGACGAAACAGTATTATCTAGTACTTCTAATAATACTGTGATTCATTCTTTAAACTTTTAGAGTCGACAAAAGAGAAGCATAATAAGAATATTTTATTGTATCACCAAAATATTAATCGCTTCTCTGGCAAAATCCTAGACGTGGAAATGTTAATAGATAAATATCATATGGATATCTTATGTTTTTGTGAAACCTGGTTAAAACCAGATAGAATGTTGTTTAATGTAAATAATTTTTCAGTTGCCAGTGCGTTCAACAGGTCCTCAATAGGGGGTGGTACTTTGATATTATGTAATAGTAGTTTTAGATATAAAGAAAGAAAGGATATCACTGCTTGCTCTGTTGATCGCTTATGTGAGGTAGCATGTGCGGAGGTAGAGGGCCATACTTTCTTATGTGTTTATAGACCACCAGCCTCAAACTTGTCATCTTTTTTGATCATAATGGAGGAAATACTAAGTAGACTTTTTAAAGATAGTAAATTTGTTTTTGTTTGTGGCGACCTAAATATTGATCTATTAGTTAATTCACCAGAAAAATGTAAACTTATCTCATTGTTTAAATCATTTAATCTAAAATGTATATTTAATGAAGCAACTAGAATAACAGTAACTTCAGCATCATGCATCGACAATGTATTTACTAATTGTAATATAGAAAACTCTTCCTTAATTAGTGGCGTTAGGTCTGACCACACTGGTCAACTTGTATCATTTGACTTAGGTAAAAAATTACACATTGATAAATCCACTCAATATAGACCTCTAACTAAAAATAGATTGAAAATCTTTAATAATAATGTTCATAACAATCTTTCAACAGCTAGTTTTGATTCACAAGACCCCGACATAAACTATAGTACATTATTTTCTACAGTATGCCAAGAATTCAATAAAGCATGTCCTGTAAAAAAAGTTACTATCAATACTAAACCAAAATTTAGTGAATGGGCCACTGCTGGCATTAGAAAAAGCAGAGATATTTTATATAATTTGTATCACGAGAAATCATTAACTTCTGATCAAGCCCTTCATAAATATGTAAGAAACTATTCCAAAATATTCAAAAGAGTCTGCGCTGAGGCTAAATCTAAATTGATAAGTAACAAAATTAGTATGTCTAATAATAAAATAAAAGCTGTGTGGCAGATAATTAACAAAGAAACTGGAAACACAAAACAGCAACATCAGAATGAGTTGTCCCTAAAAATCGATGATGAAATCATTTCAGATAAGTTAAAAGTGGCTGAGACACTAGAAAATTTCTTTACCAACATCCCAATAGAGGTTACAAAATCACTCCCCTCATCACCTGTATTAGCTGAATCTCTTCTTATAGAAAACTTTAATAAGGATATTCCAATTTTTGAATTCAAGCCCATTTCTATTGCCACTATTAAAAAAGCATTTAAAAGTCTTAACATAAAAAATACTGAAGACTTATGGGGGATTTCTGTTAGGGTTCTTGGAGATATTATTGACACAATTGCCCCTGCCCTAACAGGCATATTTAATCAATGTCTAGACAGCGGTACGTTTCCTGACTTAATGAAACATAGTAAAGTAGTACCAATTTTCAAATCGGGTAGTAAGTTTGATCCCTCCAATTATAGACCTATATCTGTGTTACCAGCATTGAGCAAAATCTACGAAAAAATCATGCTAGACCAGATGCTGTCACATTTTAACTCAAATGGGATTTTACATAGTCACCAGTTTGGTTTCACGAAAGGTAGGTCGACGATGGACGCGGGACTAAAACTCATCAGTCACATTTTGGAATCCTGGGAGAAGTCCCAGGATGCAATTGGCATTTTCTGTGACCTCTCAAAAGCGTTCGACTGCGTTGACCATAATACACTGATCTGTAAATTATACCATTACGGAATTCGTGGACAAGCTGCTGATCTTGTTCTTTCATATCTGTCAAAGAGGCAGCAAAAAGTAAACGTTAACGGGGCGACGTCATCGGGGTCTCTAGTTAAGATGGGCGTGCCTCAAGGCTCAATTCTTGGGCCTTTTCTATTCCTAGTATATATTAATGACCTTCCTTACATGATGGCTAACTTATCGGATATCATTTTATTCGCTGATGACACTTCCCTTATTTTTAAAATAGATAGAAAAGATACGGATGTTTTAAATGTCAACGATAGTCTGGCTGTTCTTTCGAAATGGTTTGCAGCTAATAATCTTTTACTTAATGCGAACAAAACGAAATGTCTTAGGTTCTCATTACCAAATGTACCTCAAGTGGGTCTGAATTTAGAGCTTGATGGCAAAAAACTAGATGTTATTACGGAAACTGTATTTCTGGGAATTACTTTAGATTCAAAATTACAATGGGGCGCACACATTAGAGCTCTTTCAGGTAGATTAAGTTCAGCTGCATATGCAGTAAGGAAAATAAGGCAGTTGACAGATATAGCCACAGCTAGGTTAGTATACTTTGCTTATTTCCACAGTATTATGTCTTATGGTGTTCTGCTGTGGGGATCGGCAGCTGACGTAGATTCAATTTTCAATTTACAAAAGAGGGCAATCCGCGCAATTTATAAAATGAGTCCTCGCGAGTCTCTTAGAAACAAATTCAAAGAAATTGATATACTAACTCTGCCTTCTCTTTATATTTTAGAAAGTATTTTGTATGTTCGCAAAAACTTAGGACTTTTTAAAATAAGAAGCGATTTCCATAATATAAATACCCGTAGTAAAAATGAAATTGTGATACCTAAATTTAGATTAACAAAAACTAGCAAGTCTTTTCATATAAATAGCATCCGTTTTTATAACAAGTTGCCAAAACCGGTTACAGAACTTAGCGATGGAAAGTTCAAAACCCTCATCAAACGTGTCCTTATCAAAAAAGCATATTATAAGATTAAAGACTACGTTGAAGACAAGGTAGTTTGGCAATAATTGCTTCTGCACATGTGGCTTCCCTGGCATCTCATTAACGGCATAACTACATAAATGTCTATTAACTGCTCTCAAATTACGATTTTTATTTAATTTTTACATACTTCTTTGACATTTAATCTTTTTACTATTTGACATTTTATAGAGACAATTCTACTCCTTCAACTCTTTTTAGTGGTTGTAATGGAAATTATGATCACTTGGTTTTAATAGGTTTTTATATTTTATTTATCTTTTTTTGAGTTTTTGATTTTGTAAATGTGAGGACTTTGTAGGCCCTGTAGATTTTAGATCTGTAGATCATTTTTTATTTTATCAAGTACCTGGCACTTGCTGACAGGCCTACGCTGTTCTCCCATACCTACTGTAATTAGAAAACATTGTAAAAGCCAATTATTTTTAAAAGAGTAACCGTGGAGTTTCTTGCCGGTTCTTCTCCATAGGAAACGACCAATTGGAACCGTGCACCTAGCTTCTGACGTTTCATAAGTGCCCTTGTAGGCTTATGTGAAATAAAATATTTTGATTGATTGATTGATTGACGTGTAAAAGTGTTTGTACAAACCTACTTACAGAAATAAAATCATTTATCATTATATTCAAATTAGGCTGAGCATCGGCACTTTTGCTTTGAGCTTTGTTTTTGACTATGAGATATTTTTTTATAGACAGCTAATATTGCTGTTAGTTACAAATGTTAGATTATGTCTTTGAAAGCATAAAAGGTTTTTATCAGTATTCTCAACTAGTTTATGATTGGAGAGGTCAGGGCAGGTCATATTAGAGCCACCAGTGTTTCAGAAAGAGACAGCTACAGAATATCACCATCTGTTTTTTGCAACCTTAAAATATGGCCAAGTACTATTTTGGTGAAAACATGGCAGATCATGAAGGCAAATTGTCAAATTTATATAATGCGTATATAAAACGTAATGTCTGATTGGTTACCTGAACATCAGTTCTATCTTGAATCCATTTGGAAATAGCCTCTGCATGTATACCAGATCTCTCAAAGTCCATTGAGTCAGCTGGTTTTGGCTTGCCCTTAGCTGGGAAGTGCATGATAACAGGTGCTGTGTTAAGACGTAGCTGAAAATAAGAAGAATATTTGATTATTATAATAAGCGTTTGTACAGTCAACATTATCTTTTCTAGAAAACCACTAAAACTTTTACCTATAAAATTAGCGTTATTGGTGATTATTGCACCAAAAAAAAAACATTTTCTTTCTTTCTTTATTTTTATTTATTTATAGACTTATTTCAGAGTGATAGTTGTAGTACATGTTCTGAGTCACTGTGTGCCCTTTGGAAAAGGCCTCCTCCCTTTTTTTCTTTAGGACTTATTTAATATGTGCATTTGTGAATTCTGCTTTAATAGAAACTGTAGCACCCATTGATAATTTGTTATTCTGTTATTTCCTGGCAAAGACTTAATAAGCCATCTTCAATAAGTGATCTTCCCCACATAGGTTGAATTATAGGCTACTAGCAACGCCCCGCGGTTTCACCCACGGTAGTTTCGATTCCGTGTGAATATCGAGATAATAAGTATCCTATGTGTTAATCCTAGTTATAAACTATCTGTGTGCCAAATTCCATCCAAATCTGTTCAAACGTTTGTGAGTGATTGAGTAACAAACATCCAAACACCTTCACAAACAAACTTTCACATTTATAATATGTACTAGCTGCGCCCCGCGGTTTCACCCGCGTAAGTGTATTCTATGTGTTATTCTGATGTATAAACTATATTAGTGTAAAGTTTCATCAAAATCCGTTCAGTAGTTTTTGCGTGAAAGAGTAACAAACATACATCCATCCATCCTCACAAACTTTCGCATTTATAATATTAGTAGGATTAGTAGGATAGTAGGTTAGTAGGATTAATTGGATAGTAGGATGGTGATTATATGCAGAGTTGGACATATAAGAATCCAACAACTCCAACAAACTTTCCATTAGCAAGACAAGGCAAGGTTTATGGAGGAAGCCTTTGCCTTGAAGTAAAACAGAAAGGGCTACCAAAATTAAAGACTAAAATGGCAAAAAATATCACTCACCATTTGGAAGATATCGGAACCCTCATCAAAGTCAACCATACCAAAGAACAGCTTGTTATTATAAGCTGGTGAGAATCTGAATGAGTTAGCTACGATCATGTACTCATCGTACACATGCTGGCAGATGGCACATCGTCGTGATGGTGCCATCGCAGTAAACATTACGATGAAGGAGTAATCTCTTGGCGGTGATTTCACATACTCCTTGAATTTGTTTAAGTTCAGGGATACTATAGACTTCTTGGCTGTTAAGTCTGTTAACTGCTGGACTTTATCTTCAAGCTGAAATAAAAATTAATAAAGTGTTAAATTCGTTTTTTAAGGCTTTCTTTTCTTTCTTATAAATATTTTTTTTATTTTTTATCACATTCATTTAAATAAGTACTTATATTTATATACTTACCTCTAAATCCTGTAATTATAGACAAGTAAGAGCATAAGTTTTAGTTGAAAACATGAACAGAAGCTATGGGGCCAGTGCTTAATAAGGCCTCAGATTTAAGATGACCCAAACCTATTTTAGCTTTTAATTTATAAGTGAAGTTGATCAAAGCTTGGCCCATTAAAGTGATTTGTGGTGTTAATAGATACAAATTACACTCTTATTAAGGAAATGATCCGTTCGTGATATTCCGTAAATAGGTATCTCATCTATTTTCCCTGAATCATTTCCTTGAGTTTGAGTTGACGAGGCTATAAAAATAAACCATTACCTGACTAGTAAATATATTCTTCTTATCGAGTGTTAAAATTAAATTAAATAGCATTAATTGCCTCTTTTAGATGAAAAGATAACAAGAAAACGCCGGTATGATAATCACAAAGAATACTCCAACTTACCCCTTTTCCTCGTGCTTGAGCCGATACTTCATAATAAGTAAGGATTGTTGTTATAAATAAAAGAAGTTTAAACTTCATTTTTTTAACTTATTAATAAAAATCACCACAAAATTCAATGAGTAAATCGTGATTCGTGTTTGACGTTTGCCACCTCAAAATAAACGTCAAAGTCAGAAATGAATGACGTGTACTAAACATACCGTTCATGAAGTGTGTTTCATTCATCATTAGGTTTTTGTTGTGAAATGGGCATTCTAGCTTTTATGACTGGCGCAAAGAGGTTAGAAAATATATTTTTCTAACCTCCTTGGGCTGGTGTTATACGTGGAGGGAACACAGACGCTGACTGAAGGTTCCACGCTTTTTTAAGCCGTTTGGGGTTGAAACACTAGATCGGAGTTCTCATCGAGTATTTCGGGACATCTCCATGTGGTTGGGCAACTCTTCACGTGACCAGATAAAGCATGGCTAAAAAATCAGCATTGCCATTCTACGTGTCAATGACTTACGTACTTACCAAAAATTTTCATGACCTCACCACTAACATCACGCCTGTTTTTCTGAAGCGATAAGTGCTGGCCACACTGGGAGTGGGAACGAAACTTTGCTCATGTACAGAGGCCAGCACATCAAGCTACCCCAATCTGTCAAACCCCGAAAGAATATGAGCCTTATTCCTGTGTGATAAAGTTGAAAATCTATCAAAGATATTTGACAGATTGGGGTAGCTTGATGTGCAGTGCTGGCCTCTGTACGTTCCGTGTCGTTCTCAGTGTGGCCCACAGACTACGAATAATAAAAAGTCAGGAAGCGTAACTATGAACAAAATCAACGAGAAATCGGCTCCAAACTTCACTACATTGACAAAATACCTCGAGTATTCGAACGAAAGAACACACGCAAATAAGCCAATCAGCTGCGCTCGCGTAAAGCGTTGTATTCCGGCAAGCGCCGTGATTGGTTCTGATGCGCGGTTGCCTTTCCGGCAACGCCCACCGCGGTAAACATTTGCGTGGTGCCATTTTTGAGCTTGAGTTACATTTCTTGAGTGTTATCGTAGCGTAGCTCTTTAGGCAGAGTTGTACCCTATTACACCTATATTTCGCCGTTATGTTGAAGAATAGATATACTATATTAAAATAACTATAATTATTATGTAGGTAGGTCACCAGACAAAATCCAACTGCTGGAACGTGGCCTCCTCTCTGTGAGAGGGAGAGTGGGCCATAAAATTATCATGCGGGCCCAGTCAAGGCAATAGATAAATGTAGGTGTAAATAGGGGACCTCCGAGCCATGCCTATTACCATCAATTGGGCACAAATCCAGACCCCGTGCTGCTACTACTAATAATGATGCTACCCTTGCGCCATCCCATTTTTTCCTAGTACGGCGGGCTTTGTGCTGGGGCGGCTGTAGGTGCGGAAAGCCGAACCAGCGGTCAAATAGGTTGGGGAAGTATGAAGGTGTATGGGAGCAGACTTCAGACTCGCAAGAGGATGCAGTTGTTAGGACAGTCCTTATTTTTGCCGGTGGGGTCCTTGATAGCGCGTGATTTTCTACACACAAATTTAATAAAAACACGTTTCCGCGAGAGGTATTTGCCTCCAATGAATATGTATGGCAACTTGCCATACCGTCATTGCCTCCCCAAAGGGGGAAATAGTCTTGCAAGTCATCTAAAACTATTCCAAATTGATAGCATTAGGCCGTTTACACCATTATGTCGTGGTAGCGGCGGCGGTGCCGCAGCAGCTGCGGAATAAGCATAATGTGTAAACGGCCTTAGTAGTTCTTGAGATATCCAGCTTACAGACTGACAGACTGAGTCGCACCATAAGGGTTCCTATTTACCATTTTGGTACGGAACCCTAAAAAGGGGTATTTGCCAGTTTCTCGCGCCCCGTCGCGCAACTCATGTTCGTCAAGGTATTTTTACCTGAACTGTTGTTTCTAAATAGCTGACGCCTGCGTGGAGTGCCGGTAAAAATTATATGCCTATGTTCTTCCCCAGGATTCAAAGTATCCCCATACCAAATTACAAACAGACACTTCAATTTTGTATAGATAGGGCGGAGGTAGCAGTGGTCTTATAGGGTCAACGGGGAAATCCCAACCGCGTGGCATTGTCCCCCCCCTCTCCCCATTACCCACCCCGCTAAATGATTTTTGTCATCCCCAAGTTTTTTGTCCAACTATCGCACTCACGATACCTCAGATTAGGTATTTACCAGCCAGCACATCAAGCTACCCCAATCTGTCAGATTTTCCCAATTGAATATGAACCTTAGTCCTTTGTGCTAAAGTTGAAATCTATCAAAGAAATTTGACAGATTGGGGTAGGTTGACCTGCTGGCGTCTGTACAACCCACTCGCACGATCACTTTACGGTTTCCAGTTCCCGAATATATTTACGCGACCCATTTTACCCACAACCCATCCCAAGCAATTGATTTGGGTATGTAGATAGTTTTTCTGTTTATTATGTAGGTAGTTTGACTCCAGTGTGTGAAGTTGTGTTGATGCAGGTCAATTAACCCACCATCAAATTTAATAATGTGGCTACTTTGAAATAGTAAAATTTACAAAATATTGTCAACTTTTAAGTAAAATGTTTACCAGAATAACCTTTTCCAGAATGAAAGAGTCCGATTTGATTGTTAAAACTGATTTTATCCATACTGATACTTAGTGAAATGTAAGTAATTTAAATATTGATTTCAAAGCAGCATTGTCTCGACCCAAAAGGATAAAATGCATTTAGAACCAAAAGAGAATGGACTAGAGTGAAACAATTGATTCATAATTTACATTAGTTGTTTTCAAAATATTTTATTAACACAATTCATTCAATAACACCAAAGATTATAACATTCTCTAACATGAAACCTAAAATAAAATACAATTTTACCTAAATGTATTTTACTTACCAATTTATAATCATTCAAACATCATTTCGACTATGAGGTATACAGAATAAATATATTTTGAAATACTTTTTTTCACATTATAAGTCGTCAGAAATGTAATACTATTTAAATATTTAATATTATATAGTTATAATTTGGATGCGATAGTTGCTATATAATGTCATGAAAGCATCCGCCTTCCAAATACTTTATTTTATATTGCTCGCATGAAGACAGAAAAGGAAAATAAAACACAGTATAATCAAGTAGAAACAAAATAATATGGAATGTACAAACCATGTTTATTTACTGATTCCTGGCAATACAATGTTTGTGACTCGCTTTTGAATTTATCAACAGCCACTCGAAAGAGGATAACATTTACAGGCCCATTACAGTACGATAAGGATACATACATCCACTATAACACTGAAAGCTATGTAGCATGGTACTTAAGCCAGGTTTTACCTTAACATTCTCAGCGATAGACATCGGTACACAGTACCCTGGGGGTTTAATGTTTCATAAATTATTAAGATAACTTGTTTGGACTTAAATTTCTACTCTAACTGTACATTAGTTTCGCCTTAACGCTAAAATAATCTAAAAGTGATATCGTCGGATGGTACGAAGATACGTTCGCGAGGGGGTGTAAACGCGCAAATAAACTTCTGATATGTCGATAGGTGAAACAAAATCATCTCCTGTCACCGAAAATCAAAATAAAAATGCGGTAATAAATTAAGAAATAAATTACGCCGTCATCGCACGGTAGCATTTAAATTGTAAAACCATGATTGGGATTCGAAAATAGTGATCGTTATATTTATAAAATTGAAATAGAAAAATTATTTATACAATTCGCGTCTCTAGACGCGGTGCGGCCGCAGCATCTAGGCTGCACCGGGCCGGAGATATGCGAAAACATATAAATGATTATTAACGTTCAAGTAACCAACAAGTACTATACAAGATGTTTTGAGGTGCTCCGAGGCCCTATGCGGGTCGTTTCGCTACCGGCGACGACTTCCTGTGCGCGACTGAGTGACTGAGCAGATTCTGTGGCATAGAAACTCGGAGCACGGGCGACGGGAGTAAGAGTGTGCTTAATGCGTTTACTGTTTCGTGTAAAGGTAGATGGCGACGATGAGACCGTATAGACCCAATACTTCAGCGAAAATGAGGATAAGGATCATTCCGACGAATAACCTGGGCTGTTGTGCAGTACCACGGACACCAGCGTCTCCTACGATGCCTATGGCGAAACCAGCCGCTAGACCGGAGAAACCTACGGCGAGACCAGCTCCCAGGTGGATGAACCCTCTGAAAAGAAACACACAGACTTCATTAGTACAACAACCATAGTAGTTTATTTAGGAGGAACAGAGCAGCAGAGATCTACATTAAAACCAATGGTTATACAGGGTTACTTTTCAATGACCAGCCAAATTTAAGGATGTGGTACAGACCATCAAACTAAACAAATTTCTCCATGGGGCCAACATCGTAATCGCGAAAAATTTATCAACTGTCCCATAGAAAACTTCAATATCTACTCGACCTTAACGTATGGGACGGCTGAATATTTATTCGCGATTACGAGATGTTGGTCCCATGGAGAAAGTTGTTTAGTTTGATGGTCTGTACCACATCCTTAAATTTGGCTGGTCATTGAAAAGTAACCCTGTATAATAGGTAAAGACCAAATCAATAACTCCATTAGTTAATAAACAATACAACCTTACTAGAATTATGTTGGTACACGTTTACAAACTGCTACTATTTCATTTCTACATGTGACAACTTGTCTCGAGGTCAATAGCATGAAACATGCTCGCACCAATTCTAGCTTACGGCAATTATGAAATGAAAAATGTCCAAATAATGTTACTCGTGTGTAGCTACCATGGGTGTAATTATACTCAATCAGTACCTAACATTAATGAACCTGAGCTACTTTTGAACATGGTGCTGTATATGGTTTGTTGGAATCAAAATAATATGAAAGATTTATTTATGTTATAAGCTGAATATATTACTGATGGCGTCATAATTGCGAAGTAGGTCAGTAAGTAATGAATAATATGGATTTCTGTCAAGGAAGATTAATATCAGAGCTTAGTACAACATGAGGCATTGAAAATACCCAAGTCTCGTCGTGAATTGAATACTCGTAAAAAATCCAGTTAATGATTGTGCGATCTTCATTTATGTATTCCTGATATGTTTAGTTTTATCAATTTGATCGATCGCTCTTATCTAGTCATTTTACCGGCGAATATTTCTGTAATGTTGGTGTGGAAATCAAAATTTCCGAATGTTAAAAACATCCAAAACAATTATTTTCAAAATGCATGAACAAGAAAGATAATTTATTAGGTACTGACTTTATTTTATGCCTGTCTTTTTTGTATTTACTCAACTGTAAGTACAAGAATGTATTAATTAAATTAAATATTACTTGCTGAAGTTGTAAGAACAAAATAGATCAATAGACCACTAAGGCCCGTATTACAGAACGTCACTCAATACTCAAGCATTACTTAAAACTAGTTTCAACCAATCAAATGGCTTGAATCTAGTTTTAAGTAATGCTTGAGTATTGAGTGACGTTCTGTAATACGGGCCTAAGACTAGACAGTGTGACTGGCATACCAGACATGGAAGCCATATTTTCCACCCATTGAGGACATAAAGTCTAAGAGAGCAAGAATTATATTGTCGAGAAGCACATCCTGGCCTGATGCCAAGATATGTAATACTAAAAACTAGGGTACAGATATCGACCAATAAACTCTAGACGTAATACTTTGTGATGATGGTCTATAAGTAATGTTCAGTAGTGTTTCTGTAGTGATTGACTTGTATACCAAACAGTTATTCATATTTATCTTAGGCAGATAATAGGCGCAACAAAATCTTCCCTTCATTTTTAAGCAAAGATCTTTTATTCCAATGTGAATTAGCATTGTGGGAACTTGTTTCAGATGAGTTCAATAGCCTTCTGTCGCGACTAAATATCATCATAATACGCTTAAAAAATGCGTAACAATACTTCACAGTGAATAAATAGCCTTGCTTATGTAACCTTGTTCAAGTCTAGCTAACAGGAAACCAGCGAAACCATTGGTGCGTAATTGGGACACAGACACAAAGTGACAGTGATGAAAAAACTAAAAGAATAAATGCATTTTTCCAGTCTAGGTATAATAAATACAACGAGGACAGTTAAAACAGATTTTTATGTTCTACTATCTGACTTGAAGTATTTGATAAGACAAGTAAACAAGATTACTGAAGTAGGTGCTACTTGAGGGGAGTCCATTTTGAAAGCATGCACATGTTTGTGCTTAAATCAAGTAGTGTGTAATAAATTGAAGTAATGAATGCCACCTTAATAAATTCTTAATTAACAGACTGTGATATAACATTATTTACTTTCACTTTGACAATAATAATTCCATGGTGTGTGTATACTTGAATTCCAGCAATCCTATTTCAAACTGTGAAATAGGTATGAATAATGGCTATTGTAGGTATAAATGTTTGAAAAACTTCCAACACTTAGATGTGTGAGAGCAGAAAGGTTTCCAACCAGACTTAGGATGTGTCCCCAGTAGGCAAACTGTTAGCAGCCAACTGAGTTTGCGGCGTATCGGTTTAGTATGCCCTTCCATATATTTGAAATGGAGAGTCCAGTTTGCTAGTTTTGTGCTCACTTTACGCTCACTTTAGTCACTCAGTCAGCTGCTAACAGTTTGCCTACTGGGGACACAGCCTAAAGTGAGCGTAAAACTAGCAAACTGTGGACACTCCATTTCATATATATGGAAGGACGTACTAAACCGATACGCCGCAAACTCAGTCGGCCGCTAACAGTTTGCCTACTGGGGACACAGCCTTTTTCGCATGTTCATTATAATCGGTGTCATGTGTAAAGAAACATTCTGGACACATTTGACTTTTATCTATTACTAATAATAATATACATAATCAGGCTATAATGTTCCCACTGATGGGAGATAGATCCTTTCTCTGAGAGCTAGGTTGTAAATTACAACCTAGCTCTCAGACGGCCAGAGAGGCCAGACAGGGCCAGACGCATGAATTACAACTTGTAATTCATGCCTCTGGCCCTGTTTGGATTGGTGCAAGCCACATGTCTTAGAATTTTTAGTTCTAGAACAATCCGGTGTTATAGGGTCTCCTTACGTTTTCCTTAACAGTTTTGAGAGCAATTGTGATGAAATAATTTACGCAAAGTTAAATTCCTGCCTGGGTTTAAATCTACAATACCCTATGTCATGGCCATTTACACCGGGCCACCACTGCTATCATCAATGGCTATATAAAGAAGATAATATCAATTCAAGTTATACTTACTTGTAAAGGGTGTAATTGTTTGTGGGGGAGTCCAGGGATCCCGCAATCAGGACAGCCACTACCAGACCGTAGATGGCAATGATACCCGCCATGACGACGGGAATGATGGATTTCATGATGAGCTCAGGCCGCATCACCGACATGGCGGCAATACCGGTGCCTGACTTGGCGGTTCCATAAGCAGCTCCCAGCGCTGAAATCATACAAGTTGAAATGTTCAGTAAGATACAGTAAGATACTTCATGGTTCTAAAACTTTTCAAAAGCTAGTGAGCAAAAAGGTCAAGGTATAAAGGCTATAATGTAAACCTTTCATTAAAAACCAATTATTCTATTCTATTTTTTTAAGGTTCTGGCTCCATCGGTAAAAACCAATTTAAGATTAAGGTGGACATTGATTTTGATTAAAAAAGGTTTGATTTATGTGAGGGTAGAAGAAATGTTTTTACTCTTTTTTATGTATATTGCTTACGAATGAGATAGATTATAAGAGCATGAGGGTTTGTTCACCCTCAATTATAGTAGGCCCTAGTAGGTAGTAGTACCTTTTTATTCATTTCCAGTTGCACTATGTCGATTGAATTGCCACACCCCTTTTATTGAAATGCATATTTTACAGGATTTGAGGCTACCTCATTTTATCTATAATTATTCTGGAATAACCATACTAGCTATTTAAAATAATTATGTTAGGAATTTAGGTACTTGAAATGTAAAGTAGCCACCCTCAAATGTCACATGATATTAAAATTTGATGATAAATTGTAAGGGTACTGATCAACAGTGGTAAGTAATCTAGTATTCACTAACCAAAGAGTATCCTTTGGGAGATAGAGAATACCATCCCTCTACTATCAGTTGTTTCCCTAATCATGAACCAGGATACCATTTTTATTTAGGAGGTATTTGTACCCCAGAACATAGACAAGATATAAGCATGTAATAGAACCTCTTTGTTACAAGTTATAAAGCCTTTTTCATTCAAATGACATAACCTTAATGTTAAGTACACAAGGAGTCATGTGATTGTATCCTTCATGATTTAATAATGAATGCTGTTCTACTATTATTAGTCAGTTGTCCATAGTTTCCTACTGGCATTGTACTTGTAATATTGTTGATTGGATCTTCAGTACTTATCTGAGAATATCTTATCCAGTACTTCTTGTACTTGACCAGTCATGTGATGAGTTGATGGCTTTAAATCAAGTTTTTTTTTCAATTAGCCTTAGTTATTTTGCATAATTGTTAAGATCAGTCTTGTGATGAATGTAATTGGCAAATAAGTTATGGTAAATTGTAGTAAAGTTACTACATGAATGAACAGCTGACTCAATCACATGATTGTTAAGTTGGTCATGTGATGATCAAAACCATAGATTTTTCATTTATTTCCTTGTAATGCTATGTTTTTCCTGTACATTACTACCAGCCTCTCCAGATTTAGAACTAAGACTTGTGCTGAACTAAGGCTTGACATTATTATGTATGAAATTGATTCTATTCTATGATTCAAGTTACTGCAATGCTAATTGTGGGGTCAGTGGGTCGTCTTGGGGGCGGAATGGGGAATTACTCATTACTGATTACATGCATTATCAAATGGGTGGTAAAGAGATTTTCTCGTGAATGAACATTTTTACATGTACACAACATACAAAACAATCACATGCTCAAAATTCTACGGTAGTTGACACCAAAAAGAGTAATCAAGTAGTAATCATTACGCATACGAACTCTTTTGTTGTCGATGCAGAAACTTGAACAGTGCTGCCAACCGAAAGTACCACCAATCAATCACATGACAAATGATTCACATTTTGTCCCCGAAAACAACGCCCTGGAAACCACCCCCTTTTCCCGCAAAATACTGCTCTATTCGAATCATTAGCAAATTGACTCATTTCGTCATGCATATCTATATATTTATTCAGGGATAACGTAAAGCGCAAGGTGCGGCTACTACTATAATTAGTGCTCCTAAAATAACCAGATTCGGACTAATTTACTAGAGCAAGATCGTTTATAATGTTTACCACAAGCATTCCTGACATTATAACACTAACTTTTGAAATCCTGTAACCCATTTAGGGAGATCGATAACATTCAAGACAGCCATTTGTACGATAATGGATCACAAAATACATACCGCTAAAGATGATAGCAGACGCCGCCCCCATAACTCCAAAGAAAGGTCCGTAGATTGGGTTTTCCGCCATTTTGTAGGTTTATTGAGGGAGTATTTACAGGTCCCAAAAACTGTGATGACTATCTGCACACACTCACTCCACGGAACTACTTTTGCACAGACAAATATGGCCCAAGCTTTGCAGACTCGATAGAATGGGTCATATGACGATTGATGTTCAAGGCAGTGCTCGATATGACCTAAGTTCTGATTGGTTTTGGCACGTCACTTCCGAAATGCGCAGCCAATCCTGAGCTAAAGATTTGGCTGCGCTATGACGTAGATCATTGATGTGGATCGCTGGCCAGCACTTTTCTTGTGCGCATGTACTGTTTGATTGTTTCAATACTTCTAAGTGTTAAAATTTCTTCTATTTAAGGCTTAATATCAAAATATAGTATTCAAAAATTAAGTTATTAATAATCATAAAAGTTTGTATAATTAATTAATTTGGCTTGAAAGAAAAATATTAACTTGGAAATTCAAATTAATTCTGTATTGATTAAGTTATAATGTTACCATGTTTTGAAACCTACTATCTAGTAATATTTTAACGGTATTTCAAATAGGTTTTATTTTAGAAAAGTACAGAGGCCAGCACATCAAGCTACTCCAATCTGTCAGATTTTCCCAATTGAATATGAACCTTATTCCTTTGTACTAAAGTTGAAAATCTATCAAAGAAATTTGACAGATTGGGGTAGGTTGACCTGCTGGCGTCTGTACATCAACCTACTAATTTTGATAATCTTATATTTATTTATTTTAAAATGTTCCATATTCATTGTGATTATCATAATTGGTAAATATAGTGTTGTATTTTTTATGATTCGAACCAAAACACGACTCCACAGTCAACTTTCCAAAGTTTTGTTACGTAATGAAAGATGTTATTTTTACAGCTACTTTTCTTAGTCTTCTTAACCATAAGCATTTGGAATATTGTACAGACGCCAGCAGGTCAATCTACCCCAATCTGTCTAATTTCTTTGATAGATTTTCAACTTTAGCTCAAAGGTATAATGACAAGAAAATTACGAATAACTACAAAAAATAATTCATTTTTAGCATCCCGCCTCGGATTGGATAAACTTTACGAGTTTATTTAGTTAATTACAGAAATAAAAATTACTGTGTCGAAAGACTTAGGTAGTAAAGTTTAAGAATTAAAAGAAACTGGTCTGGAAAATACTTAATACTTTCAGCACCTCATCTCGAATTGGCTTGGTTAGTTTTTCTTTTGACCATTCATAGTAGGTATCAGGTAAATATTTTAATGAGTTGACGAAAGCTACATAAACTTTGGACGCGTGAGGCCCCTCGGAGGCTTTATATGTTTCCCTGAAATCTTCGCTGACTGAGGCTCTAAGCGGGTGTATTGCTGGCTTAACAGAACTCCAGACCCGACTAAGAACTGACCGCCCCACTTTGCCACCTTAGTAGTTACGCTACTGCTCACTGAGTACTGCTGCTGCTGCAGTTGTTCCACTTGCCAAGTTGCCAGACAAGAGCCTCAGTAACAGTTGAAGTCTCGCGGTCTGGTGTTACCTTTTATTCTCTTCTATTGAGTTTGTATGAGTGATATGAGATAACTACCTCGTTCCGTGAAAAAATATGCACACGCTAGCTAGATTCAGTGACTCATACAATACACCGCTTAGAATACCCAGGCGCTTGTAAGGAGTTTGAGTTACATACCTACACGTTCTCTCTAGATCTAAATTTTAAATTGGAACGGGCAGCATTCTGACAATAAACTGGGTGATTACTTCTCTATTCTTAAGTCCGTAGGTGGCTTAATTGAGATCAAAAACCTAATTGAAATAAATGGGACAGTGAAACACGTTAGAAAGTTACGATAAATGTTATACCTACATAAATAAAAAGTATAGTTTATACGTAAGTATGAGTACGTGAGGATCGCGCCAGGTGGCGTTCTGTGGTTTCTGCCTACCCCTATAGGTAGAAAGCGTGAGTTTATGTGTATATAGTTTCAAGTTTGTACCCCCCGAGGGTACAAAACGGGGAATTAAAACCTAATAAATTATAGAAGAAATCATAATTTATGCGTTGGGTATCATTTAACTGTCAAAAAAGTTTGTAACTTTATAATATTTGGATACACGTCCAAGCTAATGTTGTATTCGTTTTGAAATTCCACCGGTTATCCCTTAATAATGAATATTGTATCCGATTTTGGGCTTGTAGTATGTACTATCACGTGATTTCGAGTTCATGTTATCTCTTTTTCTCTTGTGGTAAATTTGTATAACACTTTCTCAATTTGATGATAGAAATTGCGAAATTGCTGTCAGTGTCAGTCAGCAGTCTGTGTTAGTTAGTGTCAATTGTCAATGTCAAAGACTTCACGTTGCGCGAGCTGCCGGGCTGCACATGCTTTTTCAAAGTTTTGGCTACGTTTGCGTAAATATTATTTTTTAAATATAAGTGAAAAAGTATGTGTAATTAAATAATTAATTTAACTAACATATACGAAATTAGTTCCCAGTCTTCAAAATGAAGTTTCATTACAAGGTAATAAAAATATTTATATTTATAGGCTTACACTTGTTATGGTCTTTGTTTACAAAATTTAAATAGAAAGAGGCAACTCTGTTCAATAAAAATAATGAAACTCAATAAACATGTAATTTATGTTTACAATTTTCTAAGTCGAATGGTTTCAAAACCCCTAATACGACCCACTGACCAACTGTATAAATAACATTTTGGTGTTTATAAACATAACCTTTTTGAATGTTTCAGTTCCAAAATTTACTGGGTACAGTTTACCGTAGAGGTGATATCTTGTTCACTGGTGATGGAAACTGTGTCATAAGCCCTGTAGGAAACAAAATAACTGTATATAACTTGAAACAGTAAGTACAAAAATGACAATATTTTATACTTTGCTGAGACATGTTTAAGTAAGAAACTTCTTATTTTTTACATAGCAGCATCCCATTCCCAATAATCTTTATAATAACTATATGACCTCGCAAATGTCGTTTTGCAAAAAAAAAAAAAAAATAGTAACGGATTCTAAGACCTACCCGATATGCACACAAAATTTCATACAAATCGGTCCAGCCGTTTCGTAGGAGTATGGTAACTAACACTATGACACGAAAATTTTATATATTAGATTAGATGATGAAATGTTGTTTCTTGGTAAGCACATCACTTCAGAATGGCTGGACCGATGTGTTGAATTTTTGTTTTAAAAATGTTCGTAGCACTCCTATTAGCATTATTGGAAAGAAAAATTTTAAAGAGTTGCTGGGTAATTTTGGGAAAAATTGATAATGCATTTTCTATGAAATTTGGACAGAACAATGTCAGCCGGGTCAGCTAGTCATAAATAAAGACGACTTGACTAATTTGTTATAATTTTTTTTATTCTAGAAACAAAAGCAACACACTTTCATTCGAGAGCTACTACAATTACACAGCAGTTGATGTGTCGCCCAATGGATCTACTTTGTTGGCAGTCAATGAAAGTATGTAAAGTACTGTCTTTTATAGGTCAGAAGCCTGAAAGTCTAACAACTAGTTTTACCAAGGGGTATTGTATTACCCAGTAACCGGGTTGTGGAGGTCAGATAGGCAGATGTGTCATGTAATATACTGGTATTCAGCTGCATCCGGAACAACTGGAAGCCGATCTCAACATTGTTGGAAAAAGAATAGGCAGATGATGGCTTTAAACTTTGATTTGAAAATTAGAATAATGTATTTCGTAGTTCGTAGTGTGGACTATCCTATTTGTATAGAATTTGGAAAAATACTAAGCCATCATTTTGATAACCTATATGCTTATGGTCAATACAAGTAGATATATTTCCAAATCCAGCTCAAGTCAATAGTAATGGACTAGCACACAAATTTCTTAACACAATATCAATCACAATCTGAATAATTTTGATTGATATTGCTAATCCATTGCTTCATATGTTCTAAAAATTGGTCTGCTCATCAATGTAAATAACGCAATGAATGCTGTTGAACTGTCAAAATGAAAGCCATTGCTACTGTTAGTGTTTTACGCAATTACCCCGTTCATTATGGAAATAGACCATATTTTGAAGAGTTTTGAAATGGAAATGTAATAAAACATTTTTACACAAAAGCAAATACATCTATATGAAAAAATAACAGTCTTTCAAACGTAAAACCTTGTATCTAACAGACATACTTGTATTTTCCAGAGGGTGAAGCCCAGATGATCAGTCTACTGACATGCACAGTGATACACAAGTACAAGTTCAAGCAACAGGTGAATGCTGTCAAGTTCAGTCCGGACGGCAAATACTTTGCAGCCTGCTGTGATGATATCGGTATAGTGATGTTTTATTATGACAAGATTTTCTAATATAACTGGCAGATGTGCTGCTGGGGAGTTTTTTACGTCACTTCTTCCCCGGTATCGCACTTGGAAGTGTTAAGGGGCAGGCGGGGACTGTCTTATGTAATTTTGACATCCAAAAAGTCCAGCCTAATTCTCAGCCTAATATGAATAAATGATTTTTGATTTTCTTCACCAAAAAGCGTTTTCTTTCCGCACCATTGCTTATGGATTCAGGATGGAACACTTTGAGCCTACAATATGACAAAAGAAATACAACACTTGAAATCATTACGTTAAATTGGTGAATTTATTTTATTCCAGTATTCATAATGACCGCACCATGCACATTCACCGGAGAATTTCGCTCCTTTGTCATGAAACGAGTCTTCAAGAAAGCCAGAGACGAAGTCACTTGCCTGGACTGGTCTCCTTGCTCAAAACTCCTGGCAGTCGGTTCCAAAGACACAACCACTAAAATCTATACCATAGATTACTTAGACAACCTAAGTATGTATTCGCTCAGTGGTCATACGGATAAAATAGTAGGGGTTTTCTTTGAGAAGAAGAGTTTGGACTTGATAACGGTCAGTAGGAATGGTCAGATTTGTTTGTGGGAGGCTAATATTGATATTGACGACCTGGTGGTGTCCGACGTTCAGATATCTCACCGCAAGAAACGTAAGATGGTAAAGGATGAAGAAAGTGAGGATGAGGTTGATGAAAAGGCAGTTATTGAGAAGGATAAGGAATGTGTAAGTACTAATTAATAATAATATTTTTATTTCAAATAATAAGTTTCAGATGAGAAAATACATTATGTGGTTGTTATGGTTAGAAATAGGTAAAATGGATTACAACTGGTTGACATAAGAATAAAGACAGGTACTAGGTACATAATTATGCTGTAACCACAAGGTCTGTACATGAATTGGTGAGCCCTGCCTCTTAAACTAGGGTGACCTGTATCTTAATAGACAGTGTTCAGCTATAAGGTATCATAAAAAATAAACAAACTTGTGAAGTGTGTCAGTATGCCGTGTTTGTGTTTATACTTCTGTAAGTATCTTGGTTATTTAAAGAATGTATTTTTCCTAAACATAAATTTATGGTAAAAAAGGAGGAAAAGGGAGTGCAACTCAAAATGTAGGAGAGTATGTGTGAATGTATGTAACTGCAATAGTACTATTTCATTTATTTCTTTATTTGTATGACGCACTTTAATTAATGTTGAAAATATGAGTTCACTGCCTCATTGGTCTACTGCTGCTGCTGAGAGTGGGTTTCTGAGTTCAATCCCCACATCCTAAAGTGACATTGGGTTTTCTATAATGAATTTCTCAGTACAAACCTGTTTAGATTAATGCCCGGTTAACAGGCTCGTCGGCGAACTTGAACATAGATTTCGAAATGTAAGTGTATTCTGATGAAAAAAAAAAATATTTTCCAGGAAAGTGACAATGAACCAGAGCCTACAGAAAAAGAAATCAAAACGGAAGACAGTAAGAGATTACTATACAAAAAGTTAGGCCGGCATTACATAGGAGATGACATAAGGAGAGCGCACCATAAGGTCAAGCTTACTGCTGCACAGTATCATAAGGATACTAAGATGTTGGTCACAGGTATGTAGGAATGTTAAAGTTTATTTTCTAATGATAATTTTTTTTATTTCTATAAGTAGGTTTCCACAAACACTTCTACATGTCAATAATTTTTTTAAAAATAGATGAGGTTGCTCTTTCCTTACTGATTACTAGAAAGAAAAAGATTTATTTGCGGTGAACATGACGCAAGGGGAAACGCGTCACATCCACGCAAAACGGCTATCGCTCAGCATTATGCTGCGACCCTGTGCAAGACAGAGCCCCAGCGCTGGTTTCCAGCGACAGCCGGCGCTGACGTAACTCACTGTCGTTACTCTGAGAAGCTAATTACCCCGTTGGTCTCGTGGTCGTAAGCGCGACTGCTGTGAATGGGGTCCTGGGTTCGATTTTCAGGTCAGGCAGGTTATTGGGTTTTTCCATTAGGAATTTCTCAGAAGCAACCCAGGGTTTGGAAGTTGGTGATGTGATACCCCTATGTCCCAGAAAGCACGTAAATCCGTTGGTCCTGCGCCTAATCTCTCCTCGATCGTGTCGGATTGCCGTCCCATCGGACTGAGAGTAAAGGAACAGAGAGTGCACCTGTGTTTGCGCACACACTTGTGCACTATAATATGTTCTACGAAACTGGCTAATGTTCGTTGAGATTCAGAGGCCACCGTTACCGAAATCGGTCAGGGGGATTATTATATTACTCTGAGAAAAAACACCGTAACGACCTCAGAGGTCACAGATTCTTTTAAGATTCACATAGTCTTGGTCAGATTATAATCATCATCATCATCATCTGCCTAGCCTTTTCCCAACTATGTTGGGGGTCGGCTTCCAGTCTAACCGGATACAGCTGAATACCAGTATTTTACATGGAGCGACTGCCTATCTGACCTCCACAACCCAGTTACTGGGTAATACGATACCCCTAGGTAATAATTGAAGGAGTAAGTGGACAAAGGTGTTAACTAACAAAAAATTCAATTGTCCACTTACTCCTTCAATTTTTACCAAGGGGTATCGTATTACCCAGTAAGTGGGTTGTGGAGGTCAGATAGGCAGTCGCAATTAAAATTAGATGTTTTGAGCCCATCAGACGATTTATCGTCACTTAAAACCTATGTTTATGCAAGAAACTCGATTTTTTCAGTTTTGTCAGATAACACCTTTGTCCACTTACCCCTTCAATTATTAATATTGCCTGTAACTGTGAGGTAAAGGACTATCTTTTAGAAATATTAAAGAACCATCCCTGAGGGTAGTGCAATAACCTACTATAAACTTTATTGACCCTTTTAATCAGTGTCTTCTTTCTCTCCTTATGAGAGTCAATAACCTTTTCAAAAAGCTCACCAAAGGTTCACCAGCAATTTCTAGCCAAAACTTTTTCTTTGTAAAAATTTTTTGGCTTGACATTTCTTTTTAGTCTGGATATTTGCCCCTGCAATTTTAGTATAAACTATGTTTTGTAGATGCTTTTTGGTACTATTACCATTGAAGATAGAGCAGTTGTAGGCACAGATATAGATACACCTAGATAACGCAAGAGCAAATTAAGTGTCTAAACACACTATGCCGAAGTTACGCGACTGAAGTTCGGCGGCTGATTTTACGTTCCGACGTATTCGGTTGATATGACACACCATAAGTGCCGAACTTACGCGGCAGAAATTCAGTTCCGCAACTCCCCGCTGCTCCCCGCCCCCGGATCTTCGTCAGCAATCGAACCGAACTTCGGTCGCGTATAATGTGTGCTCACAGAATAAGTTGCCGCTGAACTTACGCCCGACCGAAGTTAGGCTGTACGCTATGACGCGACGTAATTTTGGCACAGTGTGTCGTCAGTAATTCAAACAGCATTGCAGGCGTAATTGTGCTGAAGTTCGGTCGCGTAACTTCGGCATAGTCTGTTTAGACACTTATAGTTCGCGTGCCAAAAATCGCACCAACTTACGTTCAAAAATCGTAAGCCGCCACTTTCGCTCTCAGTCCTGTGCACTGCTGGCTGGGTGAGCGTGAGTGAGAAAGACTTGAGCTTGTGACGCCATAGTAGGTAGTCAAAAAATGTTTGTGTTATCTAGGTCTATCTATATCTGTGTGGTCTTGGGTTCGAATTTAGGCAGGACTTTACTTGGTGTAAATAATTTCATAACCATTGCTCTCAAAACAGTGAAGGAAAACATCGTGAGGAAACCGGCATATCCTAGAACGAAAAATTCGAAGACATGTGACATCTAGGTAGATTTATTTACAGCCCAGTCCTTCTCTAAGAGAGGAGGCCAGTATCCCAGCAGTGGGAAGATTATAAGCTGATTATGCTTACCATTGAAGAAAATCCTCCTCTTTTTTGAAGTCTCCTAAAAATTTACAGACGTCAGCACATCAAGCTACTGTCAAATTTCTTTAATAGATTTTCAACTTTATCGCTAAAGCATTAAGTTCAAAGTTGATTGGGAAAAATTTACAGTTTCGGGTAGCTCTATGTGCTGGCGTCTGTACAGTCAACAGCAAAAGTAGGTGATGAAAATCAGAAATTCAATACGAACGGAATTCGCGTCAGAACTGTGTGGCGTCGAAGTAGTAAATGTTTGGTGTAATTTACAATCACATAACGACACTTCGATGCCACACAGTTCTGACGCGAACTCCGTTCATTATTATTGAATTTCTGATTTTCATCATCTATTTTTGCTGTTGACTGTACATTGTTTATTCAGTCAACACGAACAAACAGATGTTCCTTGATTGTAATTTTTTTTTCCAGGTTTCTCCACCGGCATATTCTTCCTCCACGAGATGCCGGACGTGAACCTCATCCACACGCTGAGCATATCAGAACATAGGATCAGCAGCATAGCCATATCATCTCCCGGAGATTGGATAGCGTTCGGCTGTCCTAACATCGGACAACTATTGGTTTGGGAGTGGCAAAGTAAGTGAACTTTAAATTATTGTAAAGATTTTGTTGAAACAATAAGGTGCAGCGCAGACGACAGACTATCCGTGACGCACTTTTTAGTCTGTGAAAATAGAACCTATGCAATTATATGCAGTAACGCACACGACGCGCAAAAAGTCCGGCGCACAAAAAATCCGTGTAATTCGGGCAGACCGCGCCGCGCCACGCCGCGCCGCTCCGCACAAAAAGTGTGTGAAAAAAATGGAACGTTTGGTTCAACGCGCGCTAACGCAGACGGCGCACACTTTAGTCGGCAATCTGCATTTGCTAAGGGTGGACGTAACGCACGCGATCTATTATCATGGCGCGATTTATTATCAAAATAATACTTCGCGATCTCTGCACGATTTCCATAGCGTCTACGTCCCTACAGCTCTGCCGACAGAATGATCGAAGATGTGCGTCGTGTGCGTTGAGTCTGAAAAATCCGCGACCGACTTTTTGCGCGCCATGCAGACTTTTTGTGCGCCGCAGACTCGATCGCACAAAAAGTGTGCCGTCTGCGCTGCACCTAAATTACTTTTACTTTATTCATAGACTACATTCCAACTCTCACAGTCAAACGAGGTTATAATGCCTTGTATGTCATTCAAGTTTTTCTAATTAAAGCTTATAAGATAATGGCCCGATTCTGTTATCACAAACTAAACTAAATTTAAGTTCAGTGCATCTTTTTCTCTCTATTTCATTATGAAAAGGACAGAAGATAAATATTAGTTTAGTTCTGTCAAATAAGATACTCCATAGACAAGTTTAGACGTGATTAAAAAATTGGCTACTAAAAATACGTCAATTTACGTCAGGCGCTGACTAATTTGACAGGACTAAACAAATATTTATTTTCTGTCCTTTTCTTAATGAAATAGAAAGAAAAAGATGCACTGAATTTAAATTTAGTTTAGTTTGTGAACAAGGGAATCGGCGCTAATGCCTAATTTTGAACAGGAAACATGGTACAAATATAAATTTCAACCTTCATTCAAATATCAACTTTACTTCTTTGATGTAAAGTTCAATTTTCATCTGAAGAGTACCTAATATCTAACTTTTCTTTAATCACATATCAACCTGACTTCTTGTAATATTCAATTATTCTCAGCTCAGATGACCAAGGCAACAAGGTCACTCCCTCGTCATGACCTGACTTACCCGGACAGACTATACATAGTCACAGTCTTTGACGTCTGTCTAAAACGCTTGACCATTCTAATCTGTACCTTATTCCCCAAACATTAAGCTCAATTTCTAACAAACAATCCTTACATCACATCTTCATAAATGATGCAAATCTGCAGCTACTCGAATATCAACTTTACGTCTTAAACATACAAACCATATTTGCAGGTGAACAATACGTGATGAAGCAACAAGGCCACTCTCTAGACATGACCTGCCTTGCCTACTCCCCGGACGGACTATACATAGTTACAGGAGGTTACGACGGAAAGGTCAAAGTATGGAACACGACCAATGGCTTCTGTTTTGTGACCTTCAATGAACATAAGTCTACGGTGACGAGTATCACTTTTAGTGCTAATAAGAAGTTCTTTGTGTCGGCCAGTTTGGATGGTACGGTGAGGTGCTATGATTTGACTAGGTAAGTGATGAAGGGGTTTGAATATTTTAGTATGGAGCCTGGCCTACCTACTGTCCGCCATTTTATTTCATTTTCGAAATAGCGGCCACGTATAAAACCTGTATTAATAAATAGCTGGCATCAGTACAAACAAGCATTGTGTTAGACAAAATCTTCTGAAGTGTCACATTTTCGAAATTTTAATATAAGCTACCAAAGTTGTACTGGTGGCGCCATTATTATACAGGGTTATTTGTAAAACACCAGTAACCTCTTAAGAGGTCATTGTACTCATCATTATGAACAACTTTTACTATGGGACCAAACCTGAAATCGCGAAAAAAAAATCAGCTGTTCCCTACATTTTGACGAGTTTGGTCCCACAGTAAAAGTTGTTCATAATGATGAGTACAATGACCTCCTAAGAGGTTGCTGGTATTTTACAAATAACCCTTTAAAGATTTAACACTAATATGGATCGTACGAATTGGCTTACGGAAACACCATTAAAAAAATGTCATGTCACGGTGGTTTTAATTTAATTTTATGTATTTTAATATACATATTAAGTACGAAATGGGTACACAGTAATATTAAAACGTCTGTTGAACTTTTAGTAAAAATAATTACGTTTTAGAAATAAACCCTCGTCAAATTATGAACTTACACTACAATCAAAACTCAACCTTACCCCACTAAACATAACATATCATTTCCATTCCAGATACCGTAACTTCCGTACCTTAACATCTCCGAGTCTGGTACAGTTCAGTTGCGTCGCGTTAGACGCGAGCAGCGAGCTATGTGCGGCGGGCGGACAGGACGTCTTCGAGATATTCTTGTGGTCTATCAAGTTTGGCAAGCTTTTAGATGTGAGTATAATATGCTACCTACTACTAATAACCAAATTCAAAGGCGTCTTTAAAAGATCGCTTTTAGCAATAAGACCGCCCATTGTGTCACCATTTGAAAAATTTCTATATTTATGTCTGTGATTTATATGGTGTACATAATAAAGAGTATTCTATTCTATAACTATACTATAAAATTATTCGAACTGACTTGTTGAAAAGGTTGCACATATTTTTTTTTCTTGAGTTTGCGCAATGACTGTTTTTGCTTAGATTTTTGATAATACGGTAAAAGTATGACCTTTTCACAAGGTCTGTGTATTCTCTATCCATGAATTCATAACCTTCGAAATATTTCACTGTGGATCATGTTAAATACAAATACTTCCAGCATCAAGTAAACTCTTCAAACCCTTATTGAATGGGACCACCCACTAAGATTCTCTTGCTACACTTTTTTATTGTTTTTTTTTTTAATCTGATGTTTGTCTCTGGTGTACTGTGTGGTCTGTGCTAAATAAATTTATTTTTTTTCTTGTTCATTTGACTTAGCAGTTTCCACAATCGAAATTCTTCGTTTGTATTTTAGTGTTTACTAGCAGCAATAGCAGATATTTTGAAAAACACTGTAATCAGAAGGCCAATTCTCGTAATTTAAAATGTTTCAAATCTAGTCGCAGTCTCATCTCGGCGACAAACAAATGTCAAAAACTTGTCAAAATGTAGGGAAATTTGAGGTATTTTTGACAGATTGAGACTGAGATCAGACTGTGAACGTTCCTAAAAATTACGAGAATTGCCCCTCTGTTAGCTGTATGTTTCCCGAACAGAGCAAAACAAAATAGAGTAATCAACATGACTAATTCCTTCCTCAGGTACTAGGAGGCCATGAAGCGCCAGTATCTTGCGTGACCTTCAGTCCCACGCTGGCTAGCTCGCGCCTCGTATCGGCCAGTTGGGACAAGACCGTCAGGATATGGAACTGTATCGAAACCAGTGCCGATTGTGAGACGGTGCAGCTTACGTCAGACGCCCTGCAAGTCGCGTTTAGACCTGACGGCGAAGAGGTAAGTTTTACTACTTCTTTTTAATAAAATACACATACTTAAAATCATGCTATTTTCTTATGGAATTTGACAGCTTAACACATACTTTTTGCTTCGCCTGGGTTTGTCATATTTTTTAAAATCTTTAATATATAAAATTCTCGTGTCACAGTGTTAGTTACAATACTCCTCCAAAACGGCTTGACCGATTTTTATGAAATTTTATATGCATATTCAGTAGGTCTGAGAATCGGCCATTGCGGGGTCAACTAGTGTCAATATAAAAATCCAGTTAATGGATTTTTCATGTTCTTTCTTGGGTAAACCTGGTAAACTCGTTAGATTGGCATAATAATGCACGAAACGTTGTAACATGGTGTTTTATTAAGCTGTAAAAAAATGTGTACTCATATACTTTTTGTTTATTATATTGATCAGAGGTTAAATGAACCATTTGCAGTCTTTTTCCACATACTGCCGAGAAAAAGCCTACCTTTTACGCCATTAATATCTCAAATCAAATCCATGCAGTGTTTATAGTGAAACAATTAAAAGTTATGATCATTATCTTCTACTAGCTGCGCCCTGCGGTTTCACCCGCATAAGTGTCGATCTCGAGGGAATATCGGGATAAAAAGTCTATATGTTAATCCAGGGTGTCAGCTACCTCCATACAAAATTTTATCAAAATTGGTCCAGCCGTTTGAGCGTGAAGAAGTAACAAACATATAAACACACACACACACACACACTCATAAACTTTCGCCTTTATAATATTAGTGTGATTTGTCTATACCTTTATCAGATAGCAGTATCGTCGTTAGATGGCAACATTACATTCTTCAACATTACAACTGGCGACCAGACGGGGAGTATTGAAGGCAGGAACGACCTCGGGTCGGGACGAGCTGAAACTGATCTTATCACTCCTGATAAGATGCTGAAGACTAAGTGAGTGCTATCTAAGTATCGATGGCTCCTGAAATAATACAGACAGGGTTTTTTTTTAAAGCAAATTGACACCTTACGTCAATTTGCCGTGTTTATGACCATTTCATACAAAATATGTAAGTACAATTACAATACACAGTACTCAGTGTACAGTACAATTTAAGTTGATAGTCAATTTACTTAACAATTAAGTTCCTTAACTTTATAGATATACAGGATGAAATTGAATAGGTGCGCCAAATTATAACATATAATTTAACGTGTTATAAAATTTAGATATTGTCATTAAAGAAAGAGATGTTTGTTTATATATTCCGAATCGTTAGTGGTTATCGCTAGTTAATTCCAATAGTGTTTTAGTTTTTTCGATACACACTAATTAATTACCCACTAAAATTTGTGTGTATCAACAAAACTAAAACACTAGCAGAATGTTGCACACTTGCTTTGTAAGCATTAGGAAAAAGAGTGGGGCGCGTCTTCGTGGATTGCACTACCTATACATACATGCGCGTAGGCAAGCGATTTGGCAACGTCGTCGCGCGCTCTTTTTTCCGTAGGAACGGTAAAAAATTAGGTCAATACCGCTAGTTCAACGCTTTGCCAACTTGCTTCATGTTTTGAACTCTGCGATAAATGAATCACGTATAGGGCACGCGCTAAAAGTGATGCTTTAATTTTCAATCAATCAATCAATCATTTATTTTGTTAAAAATAGGTATGGTTACAGATAGTATTATTGTTTAAATATGTTCACTATGTTTTGCCAATATATGGCGTACAAAATTAACAAAGCAATTACAATGGTGGCATGTCAATAGATTACATGAAAAAAATAATTCAATTTAAGTATATATCAGTTAGGTAAGCTGGTTATTACAATGTTAGATAAATAAACACAGTCATACTTAATTAATAAATAAAATCAAGTGTTTAATTAGTAAGTCGGAATCGTCATACCTCTGTCTTTCTTATTTCTTTTGATAGATTATGGTTTTTTTTTTACTAGAACACCGATAATTTGTGTTTACTTGAAGGCAATTACTTAAGTTTGCACTATCTAAGACTATAATTATACGATTTTTTTCATGAATTTAGGTTTGACAATTTATAACGATTATGTAATATCAATTACTGCACCTCCTATTTCGATTTCACGGAAGTTTTCAATTTCACCCTGTATAAAGCGAACTTAGACTTTACTCAAGCTAAGTTCAGTAGCGTTTTATACAAAATTAACCTTATTCGTATAATATTAAGGCAAAAGCAAAAGCAAAGTTTGGAAATGACTTTGCCCACGCCCCTATATGATTTGATCCATACTTCCAGGGACACCCTGTATATACTGGCCCCGATTCTGTTGTACACAAACTAAATTAAATTTAAGTTCAGTGCATCTTTTTCTTTCTATTTCATTATGAAAAGGACAGAAGATAAATATTAGTTTAGTCCTATCAAATTAGATAATCCATAGACAAGTTTAGACGTGATTAAAAAATTGGCTACCTACTAAAAATACGTTAATTTACGTCAGGCGCTGACTAATTTGGCAGGACTGTCTTCTCTCTTTTTCTAAATGAAATAGAAAGAAAAAGATGCACTGAACTTAAATTTAGTTTATTTTGTGAACAACAGAATCGGTGCCACTATATTAAGACTCTAAGTTTAGTCCTAACTGAAGCTACAGAACCAGCAAAGACATCTGTTTCACCACGAAATATTAAACATTTTTCCAGAGCTTTCACAACAATATGCTACTCAGCCGATGGTTCCTGCATATTGGGCGGCGGGAACTCGAAACATGTCTGTCTGTACAGTGTGAAGGAATCTATACTTATAAAGAAGTTCGTTATCACGCAGAATAGATCTTTAGATGCTGTTAATGTGAGTATACATACGTATTTAATATTATTTTAAGTAATATTCTATTTAAGAAAAAGACTTTTTTACAAAAAAAAAAACATCCTACTTCCAAAAAAGACACTAAAAAGTCAAAAATTTCGGATGTCAGTGTCTCGTTCGGTTCGCATTTTCGTTGTTTTCCACCGACCCTTGTTATTTTTCACTTTGTAGTGTATTTTTTGGAAGACGGTTTTTTTTTTTCGTAAAATTGTTTTTATTTTTAAGTTGTACTCACCCCACACAAATTTGTACAACACTACTAGCTATGTAAATTTCAGTGACAGGAAGACATTATAACATCATCAATACTAAGAACTAAGCGCGTAACAAAAATACGTATTATTGAAGCTAATTCAAAAACTCTCCAAGCAAAGTTAATACAATTTACGTGGGACCACCACTGAGGCATACCAAAAAAAAAATTTTTTTTTTGAAATCGATTAACAATTGCCGGAGATATCACGTAAAAACACACAAACAGACGTAACAAACGTATGAAATGCGTACGCAACCGTTCAGCCGCGGAAAGCTGAACGAGCTCCATTCAAAATCGTTGTTTTCTATGGACAAAAGCTGAACAGAGCTGAATGAGTGTGGTTAGTCCCTAACACAATAAGTCCTTGTTACTTGAATAAAGAAATTTATTATTATTTATTATCTAATTTATAATCTTGGGAATGGACCCATGCCCCAAGATTTTCCATTTAACATCTTGGCAGATAAAAATTACAAATCATTCCTTATGTCACTTTTTCTTATTAAACACTTCAAACCTTGTTAAGTGAACGTATATCATCATAATCTTTCTGTTACCAGGACTTTATAAATCGGCGACTGATGACAGAGTTCGGTAACATGGCGCTAGTTGAAGAGCGCGGCGACTTGGAAGGAGGTGACGTCAATGTGCGGCTCCCTGGAGTTAAGGAGGGGGATATGGCTGACAGGAGAGTGAAGCCGGAGGTAAAAAGATCATATTAATAAAAAACAATAATGTTTTGTGGTGTTACTTCAGACACAGACTACACATGGATTGTCTCGGGGCAGCGGGATTGTCCGAAAGGGTTACCGCTACCCCGGAACACAAAGGGCTAAGGAAGGAACACGGGTGGGTTTTAGTCAGTAAGAGTCTGACACTCCCTTCTGCTCCACCCAGAGCGGGAGGGGTCATTTGATGATTTCCCATCCACAAAAAAAAAGCTATACATTTCCAGTTTTAGTTGACCTCGCATTGTATAGACTTTTCGTACAATGACAAGTCAGCTTGTACTGGAAATTGTAGCTTGATATGGCGTCATGAGCACGAACACCTCCCTTTTGTTACTTAAAACAAATCTCTTGATTATGATTTATTTTTTAACTATTTATTTAGCTTATTCTCTTTGGGTAAGTAACACAAAAAGTATATTAGAACATGTTTAGATTTAGTTTCCAAAGATATTTTATTTTGCTGTTTTGTATCTTAAAGAGTGTATTAAAATGCCTTTTCTACAAACCTTAGGTGCGAGTCCACTGCGTGAGGTTCTCCCCGACTGGAGACAGTTTTGCAGTCGCCGCTACAGAAGGTCTACTGATATACAGCCAGAACGCAGGCATTGATGGCACCTTCAGGTGAGTTGTTATTTATCAACATTTGAATAGTACTTTTACCTCTCTATTTTACAGGCGAGTCTCGGATGCATGGAGATATTACCTTTTTTTTTTTTTGAGGATGGGAAATCATCAAATGACCCCTCCCGCTCAGGGTGGAGCAGAAGGGAGTGTCAGACTCTTACTGACTAAAACACACCCGTGTTCCTTCCTTAGCCCTTTATGTTCCGGGGTAGCGGCAACACTTTCGATAATCCCGCTGCCCCGGAGATATTAACTAGTTTTCAAAACCTGTGTCGTCGCTTGTTAGCTTGTGAAAGGTTGTAAAGAGAGATTTTTGTCTTATGAACTGGGTCTTCGTTGGTTCTAATTGTATGACGGGGAAGGCACGTGTGTCTCGTTATTATCAGCCATATTTTAATTACTGTGGGCGTACTATGGGTAATGCTGGTTATTGCACAATAGAAAAACCGTTTGCAGTTCAAATCAGATTATAATTTCACGAACAAATTAATCTTACTAGCGAATCACACACTGTAGGTACACGACACAACTAGATACGGAACGCGGGACAGTTTCTGAGCACATGTTGTCCGTATGATGTCCAATGTTCTCGACTCCCCACGAATTCAGGCTAGACTATGTCAAGCGCCACCAGATGGCGCTGGCGTTCCGAATAGTCAAACGTATGACCGGTTGCAACGTACAATAATTTATTTTCCCTTTAAGCCTCTCTTTCGCAGTATTTCGTTTTAATAGGCTAGTTACACCATTAATAAATTGAAAATCTATTTAGTCCGTCAGTTAGAGTATTGGAAAATAATGGACACGTGTTTTTATGTTTTTGTAAATCAATGATTATTGTCAAAGATAAAACGCATCAAAACTCGGGAGTGGGGGCTCGTGACGTCAGAATGCACTAAACATTATACCAAGGTGTGACGTATTGAGAATTTTAAAAGTGTCGTATCTTCGTCAATTTTGGTTAACGCAAAAAAAGAAATAATACGGGTCAAATATTTTTTGATAATCTAACTGACAGACTAATTAGATTTTTTCAGTTGACAAGCCTATTAAATACTATTCTAATGGTCCAATACATCAACAGGCCATACCGTCTTGAAGCTACCTCAACCCCATACGCAGTGAAACAGTTATTGCTCCAAGAAGCTTGGGGCTCTGCTCTAGTCGCCGCCATACAACTGAACGAGCACAGTGTGATACAGCAGTGTGTGGAGGCTGTGCCGGCCAATGATAGTAAGTAAATCTCTGCAGAGTGACAGCTAGATACATAAGATGAATGCGAAGTGTTAGACCACGAAATTCAAATTTTCTTACGTTTTTTGCAATTTGCAGGTCAGTGTCAAGTTGTATCTTGATCAAAATTTGATTCGCGACTATAACAGGTAAGTATTTACAGAATTATAATCATTAGAAACATTAATACATCTTTATCATCATAAGCACTTTTCCATAAGAGATTTCTTCTTGTGGTACAAATCTAACTTAGGAAGATGTATTAATGATTCTAATGATTATAATTCTTTAGATACGTACCTGTTATTGTCGCGAATCAAATTTTGATCAAGATACAACCTGATAATGGCCCCGATTCTGTTATTCACAAACTAAACTAAATTTAAGTTCAGTGCATCTTTTTCACAGACAGAAGATAAATATTAGTTTAGCAGTATAAGACCTATATTTTATTTTAGGTGCATCGTCTTCACATATAATTATATAATGAATGTATACAAAAACTTGTAAAACATTTTAAAAGAGTAACGGTGGAGTTTCTTGCCCATTCTTCTCCACACGAAAACTACATTTTGGAATGGGCGACTAGAATCAATTCTATTTTTTAATTTTAAATTTTGACGTTCAAAAGTGCATTTTAAGTGCCTATTTGAAATAAATGATTTGACTTTGACTTTGACGGCTATCTTACCTCTTCAATTCTTTTACTGCTCATACATTTAACTATCTCGGAGGGGCTTGGGGCTAAGTAATAACTACCGTATGGGTCGACCGATCAGGTTAAGCTAGGCTTGCTGCGGTTGGTCCGTGGATGGGTGACCATTTTCACATACCAAGACACCTCCGTGCCTCGGAAAGCACGTTAAGCTGTTGGTCCCGGCTGTCATTCGTGGATCTTTCAGTCGTTACGGGTAGTCAGAAGCCCGAAAGTCTGACTACCAGTCTTACCAAGTGGTATTAAATTATCCAGTAACTGGGTTGTGGAGGTCAGATAGGCAGTCGCACTACGTAAAATACTGGTATTCAGCTGCATCGGGTTAGACTAGAAGCTGACCTAACATAGTTGGGAAAAGGCTAGGCAGATGATGATGATGACATTTAAGTATCTCGATTAGATAATGAATTCCATTTTCCATTTGGTAGTAAAACTAAATAACTATTATTTTCTCCCACAGTAAACCTAACAATAGCCAACCTAGATGATGACTATGCAGACCGCCTCCTAAACTCAATAGCCCGCTTACTTGAAGACAGCAGGCATTTAGAACATCTGTTGCTATGGGTAAAGGCCATAGTGACCGTGAAAAGACGGAAATTCCCACCCAGTGTGTTACTGGCCTTAGAGAAAGTACTCACTGTTAAGTACTCACAGATTAGTAAGATGTAAGTAGTGTTTTTTTTTACTTCTTGTGCGGTAAAGCCAGGGAAATTGTTAAGGGCCTATACTACCTCAAATGGCTTAGCATGATCCTCCGTTATGTCGAAAATACTGCAGCGTTAATTTTGAAATTAATATATGGTAAAGTTGAGGATTAATGTTAGGTCTTATGTTTGACGAAAACACGATTCCATAAAATTTTCTCGATAGGAAAAAATTCTAAAGTTACCTCCAAACCGAACAATAAACCGCTGGTATTCAAAAAAATACTTCAAATTAGATCATGAAACTTTGTATACTAACCGAACTAACTATAAAGCAGGTCTTATGTTATTTACTTTTTTTAAATTACCATTATTTTCACCGTAAAAAGCAAATACCTAAACTATTGGCGCTGCCTACCGCCTAGCACCGCACTCTGTCTCGCTCTCACTCAGTCCGCGAGCAGTATCGTGCGAGCGAGATAAAGAGTGAATTTTAGCTGAGGTAGTATAGGCTCTTAAGCAAATTGACTATCAACTTGTATATACCGTAGGTATACTTATTCAAATCACAACTATCATTCTTAGACAGTTGTATGAAACGGGAATAACGCGGCATGGTGACAATTTGCTTAAAAATTAATTTCCTTGACTGTGTTTCGAGTTATGGGAGCTGATGTCGGGGCGGCAGGTATTGTAGTAAGGAGTGGAAAAATATGAAAGCTTTCACTGATTTGACCCATATCCGGCTGCCTGAACGTATGTCAAAAGGGCTTTATGGCTATCTAAATAGGTAAAAACGTAGAAAATACTATAACCGTCTGTCATAAAACCCTTGACGGTTTATTAGTAAAGCTGAATTGCTCGCGTGATCGTCAATAATTTTTATCTCCGTGTGAAAAGTTACTCGGAACAGAGTTGAAAATGACGTCATATACGACAGACGGGCGGCTGATTTCATTGCGTAACCACTTATCTCGTATCTGTGATAATTAATCTGACCAGCCGATCGATTCTGTAAAAATCTCACTGTTATAACTTAGGTGAAGTGATCTATCAATAGTGGCAGCAGTGCGATTCAGCAGTGCTATTCTGTAAAAATCTCACCGTGAAAACTAACGTGAAGTGAGCTGTCATTCCACCTGATGTTAGGGATTGCCTCCATTGATAGTTCACTTCACGCTCACTTCACCTATGTTATCACGGTGAGATTTTTACAGAATCGATAGACTGTAACCATCTCACCGTGAAAAGTTAGGTGAAGTGAGCGTGGAGTGAGCTGTCAGTGTCATCCTGATGCTAGGGACTCTTGACAGCTCACTTTACCTAAGTGTTCACTGTGAGATTTTTACAGAATCGATCGGCTGTTCACTTTACCTAAGTGTTCACGGTGAGATTTTTACAGAATAGCACTGTTCATGACTCGACGAGTTCAGACATTATTACTTAATGTGAAACGTTTAAAATTTGGTAGGTATAATAGACTCGTTTATTACTCATGTTTCTTTTTACGCAAATTTTCCTGGTCAATTAAACAGAGTGGCATGCACATCGACGTGAAAACTGAAACCATGAATTCAACACATGATTCTGGATGGGGTCTAGAACCATCTAATCTGCATTCGCGATTTATTTGCCTAAAATGTAAACAAATATGAGTTTATGGAAAAGCAATTTTAAATCCTACACAATAAAGTTCAGTTTACGCTACAACTTCAAACAGTATTATAACTTTTTCAATATTGCCAGTCATTCTGAAATGAACTTACATAATCAGCCTATAATGTCCCCACTGCTGGGACACAGGCCTCCTCTCTATGAGAGGCAGTGGGCCGTAATCCACCACGCGGGCCCAGTGCGGGTTGGTAGATGTCACATGTCTTCGAATTTTTGGTTCTAGGACATGCCGGTTTCCTCACGATGTTTTCCTTCACCGTTTTAAGAGCAGTGGTGATGAAATAATTTACACAAAGTAAAGCGCCGAAATTAATTTAATTACCATTAAAAGAAGGTTGATATTTGTTTAACTTGAAATACTTAGTATAGAGGGTATGAGGAACAGGGTGTAAAGTTCACTCAACCTCCATAGAAAAGGGAGGATCCTCCGACCAGACGGGTGTTATGTCTGGCGGGCAACTGCCCAATGATTCATGTCGGGCCGTTGTATCTATGTTAGTTGCGCGGTAAACTCTGCTTGCGAGATGCAGGATTTTGTGACGTCGTATGACGCGTTGTTCGCATGTGGCGTCATTGTAGATACCGCTACACTTAATATTAATTTGAAACATAAGTTTGAATAGACATTAGCGAAGATTCGTCGGTTATTAGAATAATAAAAAGCTGTTTCATAGATATACGCGGTCTAAATGTATGGAACAAGCGATTTTTTGTAAAATAACCTACGTTCAGAATCATCTACTAATAATAATCATCTACATCGTGGTAACAGAGGGGCAATTCTCGTAATTTTAAGAACGTTCACAGTCTGATCTCAGCCTCAATCTGTCAAAAATACCTCTAATTTCCGTACATTTTGACAAATCTTTGACATTTGTTTGTCGCCGAAATGAGACTGCGATTAGATTTTGAACGTTTTAAATTACGAAAATTGACCTTCCGGTTTCTGCCACCTTGTTTATTAGGGGACCGACTTTTAGTATGTCTTAGTTTGGTGTTCCTCAAAGTTCGAGGCTAAACTGCAGAGCAATGGTATTGTCTCTGGCCTTCGACTCGTAATAGTTCAATGGCAAACCAGCCAATTTGTGTAATAGGCATTGTTAAATCTATTGCAAAAACTTGTTGACAAACCATCCGAAACGAAGATACGCAGCAAAAAAGCTAAATCGTCATAACGCAGATTTTTACAGTAATTATAAAAAAAATTATATAATTATTTATTCTTCTGAAAGCGTACAGTCTAATATTTAGGTAAATAATGTAGTATTAGCGCTTACATTTACAAGCTTCCACAAATTAAGTATTATGTACCTAAAGTTAAAAGAAATAAAAATACACACAAAAATAAAATATAATCTTCTTAAACAAATAAAACAAATTCTCCTTTAACACAAAACTTACTTACAGACTAGAATAAAAACAAAATGCAATTACATATGCTTTAGGAGTAATGGTAATGCGATCTTTACCAAAGTATTTCCTATTTATGGTTTGTCATAAACCAAAACTCATGAGTTCAACACGACAAGTCGGCAAGTGGGTAAGTTATCCGTCTCTAATAAAATAATAATTGAGACCCAAACTTGAAATGGCCAGATGGGACCTGACCTGCACCCAATTAAACTTTAAGGATTTGACTTTGACTGTACAAACTTGTAAACCTATTATATAAACGTACACGAAGACTTCTACTATTCAAAATGACTTCAAACTTCGGTAAACTAATCACATGTAGTTAGGTCACATGTAACATTGATATATCACGCACGATACGAGTTGTGACGGTTGCAAGGTCAAGTGTACGATAGTACTCGGTGGGAACGGCTAACGAAATATATTTGGAGATTTTTAGCTGATGCTGTGGGTAACTGAAGATTGTAGGTGCATTTTTAACCGACTTCAAAAAGGAGGAGGGTCTCAATTCGACTGTGTTTTTTTTTTTTTTGTAGTTTGTCATGCGATATCTACGAAATTGTGAATCAATTTCATAATTTTTTTGAATAATTTGGGTTTGCCTGAGGGGTGTTCCCCATGTAAATTTTTATTATATTTGCTTGGGTAGTTTTTGAGTTAGCTTCAATAATACGTATTTTTGCCACTTAGTTTATATTGATGATGTTAGAACTAACTTCCTGTCACTGATGACATAGCAAGTAATGTTATACGAATTTGTGTGGGGTAAGTACAACTGAAAAGTGAAAAATAAAAACTTTTTTACAAAAATAAAAAAAAACAATCGACTTCCAAAAAATACACTACAAAGTGAGAAATAACTTTAATTTCAGAAGTCGGTGGCAAACAACGAAAATGCGAACCCAACTTCCGAAATTAAACTTATTTTTCACTTTGTAGAGTATTTTTTGGAAGTCGATTGCTTTTTTTTTTGTAAAAAAGTTTTTAGAACATATCTCGAGTCTGGATAAGATAGATTATAGTACAACACCGAGATTTTGATTTTGACAAACAAAAAAATAGTCCATTCATATCAATGCTATTTTGTTGAGTAACCATGGAGTTTCTTGCCGGCTCTTCTCCATAGGAAACGACCAATTGGAACCGTGCACCTAGCTTCTAGAGCCGTGGTGGCCCAGTGGTTACGGTCCCAACTTACGAATTGAAGGTCGTGAATTCGAATTCGAACCTAGGCAGGCTCTCTAACCCTCCGTCCGATCAGGACCAGGCCCGTGCCGGACGGCGCGTACGTGTTCCACGCGCGCCTCAAAGAGATGTCAGCAGTAAGGAAGGGGCCCGAAAGGGCCGAAGCCTGCCGGGGCAGCGGGATTGTCCGAAAGGGTTACCGCTACCCCGGAACACAAAGAGCTAAGGAAGGAACACGGGTGGGTTTTAGTCAGTAAGAGTCTGCCACTCCCTTCTGCTCCACGCAGAGCAGGAGGGGTCATCTGATGATTTCCCACCCTCAAAAAAAAAAGCCAGGCTCTTTACTTTGTCTTGTCATTACCACTGCTCTCAATACGGTAAAAAAAAATATCGTGAGGAAACAGCTGGCATGTCCTAGAATAAAAAATTTGAAGGCGTCCACCAATCCGCACCGGGCCCGCGTGGTGGATTACGGCCCATTCCCTCTCACCGAGAGGAGACCTGTGTGCCAGCAGTGGGGACGTTATAAGCTGATTATGTTACCTAGGTACTGACGTGTCATAAGTACCCATTGTAGGTTTATATGAAACTAGCTGCGCCCTGCGTTTTCACCCGCATAAGTGTCGATGCCGTGGGAATATCGGGATACAAAGTAGCCTATATGTTAATCCAGGGTGTCAGCTACCTCCATACAAAATTTTATCAAAATTGGTCCAGCCGTTTGAGCGTGAAGAAGTAACAAACATATAAACACCTGCACTCACACACTCACAAACTTTCGCCTTTATAATATTAGTGTGATAAAATATCTCGATTTGATTTAATTAATTTAGTTAGACGGACTGTGACGTATTTGATTTAATGTAGGCTTTGCGTATTAAAATCCGGGTTATCCGGACTTAGATATGCATCTGCAAAGGTCATAGATATTGCACAGTTTGAGTGACGAAATACTCGTAAAACGATGAGATATCTTTCAAGAGATAACAAGCAGACTATTGGACAATACTAAGGTACTAAACGAATCGCAGAAACGACTTATTAATAATTCAGGTTTCCACTGTATACAAAAATCTCGGTTTGCCTTTATCGTAAATCAAGTTGATGAATTGCCTACTCTTTTTTTGGGTCCTAGTTTACAGGGATTTGAGTTTCAGCTATGGATAAGGTATTGATTTCTGGCTGAGCTGTTCTGAGAGTTTTTTTTGGGTTATTTCGTTTGTATATTTTATTTTATTCGGGAAAGTTACAGCAAACTTATTTAAGACTACCTGCGCCGCGCGGTTTCACTCGCATAAGTGTCGATCTCGTGGGAATATCGGGATAAAAAGTAACCTATATCTTAATCCAGGTTGTCAGCTGCCTCCTTGCAAAATGTTATCAAAAGTGGCCCAGCCGTTGTCACAAACTTACGCCTTTATAATATTAGTGTGATGTTCTTAAAAAATATGAAACTGAAGGCCAATTATTTACAAGTTTTCTCTGATAAAAACTGAAATAAAAAGAACTGAAGAAAGAAAGAAAAATGCGTTTTTAGCTTTACAGCAAAAAAAACTACTTAAAACTTTAAATAACAGAAAGTATGAATGGTATAAACCCCATGTTTTCTTTGATATCATATAGTTGAAGTGTCCTTTAAACTACATACCGACTAGTCGAAGTGCAAGAAAATAGTCCATTATTGAAATTCAATTAAACTAATTACGAGTCGTAAATCAGAAACATGAAGTTAGTTGCCTATCCCAAAGCGTAGTAAGTTCCTATGGAGAAGAACGGGCAAGAAATTCCATGGACACTCTTTTAAATCAAAATATTGGTTACATCATTCAAGTTGAAATTATACATACCTATGTGTGAACAGAACATTCGGAACAGTATACTTCGTTCCAAAACACAAATCGCAGACGTGGGCAACACAGCCGCCAAACTAAAGTGGAATTGGGCAGGCCACATCTGCCGCATGTCGCAACAGAATTGGGCAAAAGTAGCCACTGACTGGGTTCCGAATAACAGGAATCGGCGACGCGGTAGGCCCATAAAGAGATGGCGTGACGAAAGAAAGACGTAACGGATTGGCCAGATGTAGCAAGAGACAGGAAAATATGGGAAGACGGAAGGGAGGCCTTTGCCCTGCAGTGGGACATAACAGGCTCATAATAATAATAATAACCATCCCGCATTATGAGAACCTCGTGAAAGCCGAGAAAGATAAACAAATCAAGTATCTTGACTTGGCTCGCGAGGTTGTCGACATGTGGGATGTGGACTCAGCGATCATTGTGCCGATAGTCGTGACAGCCAATTGATTAATAGCCAAGAGCCTCGACCAACACCTGAGGAGGCTCTCGTTGGGCGGCTGGATCAAGGGCTTGATTCAGAAAGCAGTACTTCTGGGCACGGCCCGCATTGTTAGGTTCCTCCCTCTGGAGCCTTGACCGCCGGTAGCTTGGACCCTGTTCCCGATACCGGTGGGCTACTATTTTTTATATTTTTAAATGTTTTTATATTTTTTATATTCTAATATTTAAAAATATAGTTTATATCTATTTAGTTAAATAAAGGAAATAATAATAATGTGTGAACGACATTTTAACAGTATCTCCCAATATGCTACGTCATCACCTACAAAATGTTTACTTCACGAGTCGTCTCAATCTTCACGTTTCGTCTCCGTTGTCTCTTTCAATTTGCACGTGATAAAAATCAGCTGATTCCGCCTCGCGTGAGCAAAAGAAATCGAATCTCAGCTGGTATTACGAATAATTAAACGCTTGAACATGTGTTTTAGTTTGGAAAATAAGTATAAAGATAGATTCTGTCCTTTTTCCATATGTGGTCCGCCAACACGTTTTGTTCTTACATTCATACTACACATTCACACTATCATACATCACCATCATCATTTACACTATCATCATAGTGTGATGGTTGAAAGAAAAAGAAGGCCTCCCTTCTTTTTCTTTCATATCATTCCTCAAATAATCCGTCCATTTTCAATTTGGTCTTCCTATCCCTCTCCATAGATTAGAATAGTATAGAATACTCTTTGGATGGATTAAAAAGTGGGAGGAGAGACAAATATTGTAGGTAGTCTGTGGTGTACCATTTACATAATACAATAAATACATACATAAAGTAGGTATATTATACTGATGAGCAAAGAAAATATAATGATGATGTTTAAGGAGAGAGAAAGTGCTTTTTTATCATATCTTTAAAAGTATTTGCGTTCCACAAGGTAAAACAAGATGTTAACAACAAAAGGCTTAGAGCTAAGAGCCGTTGTAGACCCTGTTAGGGCACAGCTAAAATTATTGTTTGATACATAAATGTAGCTATTACAAGTTAAAAATCTAAATCGTAGAAACTATAAAAAAATATATATACAGGGTGAAATTGAAAACATGCGACAAACCGAAATGGGAGATTGAACTCATCACTTTTACTATACTATCAACTTTTACTAAAATACTCGTTTCGTATGCTATACATATTTACTTAATAATCAGCCTGTATTGAAATTTTAATCACCGTTTTCCTCATAAGGGGTTATTGTGCTCATCATTATGAACAACTTTTACTATGGGACCAGGGGACCAAACATGAAATCGCGAAAAAAAATCAGCTGTTCCCTACATTTTGACGAGTTATCTATACATATAATAAAATCGTAGGAAAGTCGAAACTGTACATTGAATACTTTTAAAAAAGAATACTTGGGGCGTGATCTACAATCGATATCGAAGCCAAAAATATAGTTTTTAGAATTTTTGTCTGTTTGTCTGTTTGTCTGTTTGTCTGTCCGGGATAAACTCAAAAAGTACTGCATGGATTTACTTCAAACTTTGCATGAATATTACTAAGAGGTCGGGTCAACATATAGGGTACATATTATCACGCTATCACCTACGGGGGAGGAGCTGTGAATCTTTATTTTTCTTACGCATTCTGTGACAGCGTGTAATCTAACGACGCATATTTAAATGTTGTTTTTGAGTAAGCCATGCTATTATCTAGCTTTACACTATAAAAACTACGCCATTCAAGTAACTTGAGCAGAGAAATATAGTTTAATGAATGTTAGTAGTATAAAGACAATTTTAAAACAGCGCCATCTATGAGATTTCATAAAAATCAAATCAAGTTACATGTTAACATTTTTTGGAAATTAATAATTTAAATTTGATCATGTTGGCGAGGTAAGTAGTTAGTTATTCTTAAAATTCATAGATGGTGATGTGCATTTTCTTCATAAAAGTTGTATCGTATAGTTCGTTATGACAAATTCAAGTTCCAACAAAACCCTCAAAATCTTGAACAGAGTTGAGGAAGACAATTTAAAAAAAATGCGGTGTTAAGTATTACAAAAAAGTTATGTTCATTGATGATGATCATTTCATTTCATGACACCCTCGCGGAGGCTAGCGTCAGTGACAGTCCCAGCCACATGCGTCATCTGTTTGCCGTCATCTTGGTGTTTTGTGGAGTCGCGAACCTTGTAGCTTTGTGGGAGAAGTATCGTCATCATCTGTCTGAAGATTTTCTACGAGCTTTGAGGCGTGCTACTGGAGACGAAGTCGAAGTAACTGATGAACGCGTGCTGAACACCTGTCTCAGTTCACTTCAAGATGTGGTCATTTCTATCGGCGGCAATCCACTGATCGAATATGGATTACCAGCTCCACCGTATCAAGACCGTGGAAATCGGGAGTATAACGCTGAGACAAATTACGATCCGGGCGAAATAACCACCATACGAAATTACCATGTTGCTTTGTTCTCTTCAGAGCAAAAACTTTATGACACCGTCCTTGAAAGCGTTGGGCAAAACCAGGGTAAAATGTTTTTCTTGGATGCTCCTGGTGGAACAGGAAAAACATTTGTTACCACTGGCATACTTGCAGAGGTCAGGAGGCAAGGCAAAATTGCTATTGCTGTAGCGTCGTCGGGCATCGCTACACTGCTTCAGAGTGGCAAGATAGCACATGCCATGTTTAAAATTCCCATCGATTTAGAGAGCGCCGAAACGCCTGTTTGTGGTGTGTCACGTAACAGCGATAAGGGACACGTGCTCAAGGATTGCTCTCTGATCGCATGGGATGAGTGTACGATGGCCAATAGTAAGGCAGTTGAGGCCGTGGACAGAATCCTGCAGGACATCCGCAGGAACGAACATTTGATGAGTGGTGTCACAGTTCTATTCAGTGGTGATTTTCGGCAAACGCTTCCCGTGGTGACGCGGGGCTCGAGGGCTGACGAGGTGAATGCTTCGTTGAAACGATTTTCGTTGTGGTCACGAGTTCGTACGCTGCGCTTGACCATTAATATGAGAGCTCGGCTCGGCGGCAATGCACGTGCTCAAGAATTCTCCGCTGTCCTTCTGGCGAAGGCACTCTACCAAAAGAGATAGGTGGACAGGCGGTGCTTCCAGAGTCTCTCGGTAGAGTGGTATCCAGCTTAGAAGAACTAATTCGCTGTGTGTACGGTGACATCAGTCGTATACCGCACCAGCAGAATTTTTGGGTGTGTGAGCGGGCCATTTTGATGCCCAAAAATGATCAGGCTGCATTAACGAATGCATTTTCTCGAAAATTGAGGGGAATAAAGTGGTCTACACCTCGATAAACACTGTTGTCGAGCAAGATGACGCCACACATTATCCCGTGGAATTTCTGAGCTCCCTGTCAGCAAGTGGACTTCCAGCGCATACCATCAAGCTGAAGGTCGGTGTTCCGATTATGCTTTTTCCGAAGTTGTGTAACCCGCCTTAAAGTCATTTCGCTCCACAGACACACCATTGAGGCTGAAATTCTTATGGGTTGTGGCGTCGGCGAGGCAATATTTATACCACGCATTCCCCTCATACCTCATAATTTCCCGTTCCAGTTCAAGCGCGTACAGTTCCCCGTGAGTGTTTGCTTCGCGATGATCATCAATAAGTCGCAGGGGCAGATACTTAGGGCAGCGGGTGTCGACCTCAGGACGAGTTGCTTTTCACAAGGGCAACTGTACGTCGCTTGGTCCAGTCCTCACTCCCTTTATATTTTGACTCCTGGCAGCATAACTACCAACGTAGTTTATAGAGAACTGTTGTAAGGTATATAAAGTGTAAGGTATCTCTATTTCCTTCAGTCACATTTTATGACTGAACTCAGCAGGATTCCCATAAAACTATCTTCACTTGCTTCGCTTGCAAAAAAAACTTATATTTTAATGCTATTTTAAAAGTTGTGTACTGATAACGCTATAGCGACACTGGCATCTTAGGTATTTTTGGTGCTGTAGAGCTTTCACGCAGACGACGTCGCGGGCAGCAGCTAGTACGAACATAAATGTAGGGAACAGATGATTATTTTTTCGCGATTTCAGGTTTGGTTCCATAGTAGTTTGGTTACATAGTAGAGTACAATCTCCCATTTCGATTTGTCGCATGTTTTCAATTTCACCCTGTATACAAACATACGAATTGAGAACCTCCTACTTTTTTGAAGTCGGTTAAAAATTAACATAAGTAATCCAACAAACAAACCACATTAAGGCTCCTGCAAGCAGGTGCGACACGCGACGCGAATCGCACGCGACACAAAGGCACCGCTCGCGATACGCGTCGCAAGTCGCGCCTGTTTCAAGGAGCCTTTAATCATGTCAGTGATATTAATCACTTTTTTAGTGACATTCGTTTCATCCCTTATCAAATGCCCAAGATAAACGATCCTCTTTCAACTGTTCTGTAACAGGCGCCACTTTCAAACTTCCTCTAATGCGTGCTGGCAGGGAGACCGACGCGCAATCGGTTCCCATGGATTCAGTACATGATTCTGAACCTATTTTTTTAAAAATAACCAATTTAACCACCATTATGTACCTACATTTTATGCAAATAAAGAATTATTATTATTATTAAATGTTAATAAAAAAAAATGCTGTTCTGTGCATTTTACCGCGTAGGTATTGCACTTTTCTATGAAACAGCTGATTTTTTTGATAAACCTCAAAATTCTACGGTATCGGGTCTAGAATCATACGCTAAATTTCTACGCTATCGGGCCTAGAATCATATGCTAAATTTCTACGCTATCGGGTCTAGAATCATATGCTAAATTTCTACGCTATCGGGTCTAGAATCATATGCTAAATTTCTACGATATCGGTTCTAGTATCATATGCTAAATTGATGATGTCCCTGGCATCTGTAAACAGGCTGGTCAAAAAGTCGTGGATCAAACGAAATAGGGAGATAAAGGAGGTCATTTCCAACGCTTTTAAAGTTAGAAATAATTTTTGGAAACGGCTGAAAAATTAATTGCTCTTGAAATTTGGTACCCAGAGCCGCAATAGAACTTTTGTAGTGCTGATACATTATCTAGTAATAATACAACACCGTTTGTTTTATATTACATTTAAAAAAAAAATAGTTTAATTGTAAAAGAACTCGGTACACAAAAATATTCATAACATTTAGGGCAATTGAATTATGGCCATGCTGTAGAAATATTTTTTGTTGGAAATGACATCCTTTATCTCCCTATTTTGTTTGATCCACGACTTTTTGACCATCCTGTATATGTGGTATCTTAAAGGCACTCAGCAGATTAATTTTACTGTTCTGATCCGTTGAAGTACGGATAGAAAGTAAGAAATGAAGGGTTTTCATTTCTGCATTTTAAACCGGGATTAAAAATGCTAATTACCGTCTCTTTCAAAGCTGCTTCCATCCTTACAAGTCAAAGACAATTCGAATGAGCGTAAAAATAAGAAACTAAAAAGAAATTCTTGACGGCAAAGAGCTTTAGTATTATCAACTTGACTTAAAATCGTATATTCTTTCAAATAGGTAAAATTGGAATGTTTTACAACAATGCGAATGAATGTAGTAGGTTTGGGAACTGGGATAGTAAGGTCATTATTAGGTACTGAAAGAAAATACGTATACGAAAGCCTCATAAGGTCTAAGAATTTACCAGTTCCTAAATCACATCGACTTTTTGATCCTTATTTCTCAGCAGCGGCAACAATACAGGGTGAAATTTTAATCATCGTTTTCCTCTTAAGAGGTTATTGTACAGTCGAGTTCATTAATATATTGGCAGTGACAATGTTTCAAAATATTGTAAGCGTTATAATAATCTTAGAATTCTATACAAACTTAGACCATATGAGGAGTGACTTTTCAAAATGGCTTATTTCTGTATGGTCATTTTTTTCAGGACCAAGAAAAATACGAAAACTTTTCATATATGAATATTTTTAGTAACAAACTTCTATGTACATAATCTAGGTACGTTAATAGATCGTTTCACAGTGTATATATTTTTTTTAATACTCTAAATTATGAGTTATAAAGTCCCGATTGGCATTAAAAAAAAAAGTAAAATTGGGAACCCGAAATAAGCCGTTTTGAAAAGTCACTCCTCATATGAACAGTTTATATGATAACTGCCCCGTTGGTCTCGTGGTTGCAAGCGTGACTGCTGAGCGTGGGGTCCTGGGTTCGATTCCCGGGTCGGACAAAGTGTTATTGAGTTTTCCCATTAGGAATTTCTTAGTAACAGTCCGGAGTTTGGAAGTTGGCGGTTTAATACCCCCGTGCCTCGGAAAGCACGTTAAGCCGTTGGTCCTGCGCCTGATCTCTCTCCGGTCGTGTCGGATTGCCGTCCCATCGGATTATGAGAGTGAGGGAAGAGAGAGTGCACCTGTGTCTGCGCACACACTTGTGCACTATAATATCTCCTGCGTACCTGGCTAATCTCCATTGAGATTGGCCACCGGGACCGAAATCGGTCGGGGAGGCTATTATTATTATTATATGATAACATTTTATTGATGTAAGTTTGTATAGAATCGTATGATTATTTTAACGCTTACATTTGAAACATTGTGACTGCCAATATATTAATGAACTCGACTGTACTCATCATTATGAACAACTTTTACTATGGGACCAAACCTTAAATCTTGAAAAAAAAAATCAACTGTTCCCTACATTTTTATGTTCGTAATTTCGTATAACTCGTCAAAATGCAGGGAACAGCTAATTTTTTTTTCACCATTTCATGTTTGGTTCCATAGTAAAAGTTGTTCATAATGATGAGCACATGACCCCTTAAGAGGAAAACTGTGATTAAAATTTCAACATGTAGGTATAGGCTGATTATTAAGTAAATATGTATAGCATGCGAAACGAGTGTTTTAAATTTTAGAATCGTTCGAATTTATGTTTCGTTTACTTCGCGCGTTCTTGCTAGGCTCTCTGAAAATAAAGCAGTTGGCAGCGATTAGGCTGAGGCTACATTAGGCCGCGACGCGACCTGCGACACATGAACGATTAAAACAAGTAAATGAATGCTCACGTATATGGCTACACCGTACATCAAATATTACTAGCGATCTTTGATTTCTTTAAGCGATAGGAACAACATTACTGTAATCACGGCATCGGCTACATAACATATCAGCGAAATTGAAGCGAATATACGCCGGAATTTCGCTTATAATGTAGCCATACCATGTTTTTCTCGTGTCGCTCTTCGAGTCACATCGCAAATCGCTGTCTACTGTAGCCTCAGCCTAAGACCCGTCATCAGCTGTTTTATCACTACGTCAAAAAACTAAATCAAGGCCGTGTGAGTTACCTAGTGTCCCTAATGATGTACTCGGCAGCAATCCGTCATCTTGTCTGATAACAGTGATAACAGACAGCAGTCTGATTTCACAACTTAAGATTGTATAACTTTCAGTTATCTCATAAAGATATGCGATGCCCAGGTTCAGTTCCTAAGGGGCCGTCTCCGCGAGCGAGAGAATCACTGCGATATTATCGTCGTGCCATCAAAGTCAATAGAACTCTATGAATCAATCTATATACGACGATATCATCGAGACGATAATTTGATGGCACCGCATGATTATCGCCGCGATTATCTCGCTCGTGGAGATGGCCCCTAAGCCATGTAGGTATGAGTTTTATGGAAAAATCTTTGAATACCTTGATAGACATGGAGATGAAAAAAAAAATTCAGAACACTTCGTAAAACTACAAAATTGAAAACGTGGTTTCTTAGTGCTCATTTAAAAGAGCGGCACACGTCAACTGCACAGGGCCTCAAGTCTGCTATTACAATAGTGTCAGAATGGTCTATCATTGATTTCATAATTGTTGATTTTGACAAGTTTGGTAATCTACTAACATAATGGCGTCATTATGACTTTCCAATGGTCAACCACTGACACTCCATTGAAAGAAATGGCATATAATGGTAATCTCGTACATAATGACAAATGAATAAATGTAGGTAATATTTATTGCTATTTACGAACTTCTTACTACTTCAGATTGCAAACACTAATACGTAATATGTAAAAATATATATTAAATGAAATCTAGAATGAAATTTTGTAGTTTTTCTCAGACCATTGTCCGACCAATGATCGACCATTATGAATTTAGCAGATTACGAATTTTTAGCAAAATGACAATGGGATCGTGTTGGAATGACGAATTTATAAAAATAGCAGACTTGGGCCCCAGGTGACTGCAGGCGTCGACAACGTGCTGCTCGTGTACCTATTTGAGTACGGTGCTCAAATACACTAGCGGTACATTCTCGACAGCAAACGTAGACGTGTCGACGGCCTATCTTTTTAAAAATTTTAGGCCTGTATTACAGAACGTCACTCAATATTCAAGCATTACTTATAACTAGATTCAAGCCATGTGATTGGTTGAAACTAGTTTTAAGTAATGCTTGAGTATTGAGTGACGTTCTGTAATACGGGACTTAGATTTTTCCATAAAATAAATGTTTTTATTGCAAATTGGTTAACAAACACTTCTACACGTCAGAATACAACATAATCAGCCTAACCTGTTCCCACTGCTGGGACACAGGCTTCCTCTCTATGAGAGGGAGTGGGCCGTAATCCACCACGCGGGCCCAGTGCGGGTTGGTAGATGTCACATGTCTTCGAATTTTTGGTTCTAGGACATGCCGGTTTCCTCACGATGTTTTCCTTCACCGTTTTAAGAGCAATGGTGATGAAATAATTTACACAAAGTAATGCGCCTGACGGGGTTCGAACCTACGACCTACAACTCGTAAGTCGCGGCCGTTACCACTGGGCCACCACTGCTCTCACGTCAAGATAACTAAAGGTTTTTTAACTAGATGAGGTCGATTTTTCCTATCCGACTACTCTGAGAAGAAATACCGAAACAATCCCAAACTCGTCCCGACCCGTCTTGACCCGTTTCTATGAATCACCCACTAGACGGGCAAATCGATGTCTGTCTGATGGTTGTAAATGACTTTGACCTACCTATAAAGCTCAAGAATTGGTTTCTAGAATTGGTTTCTAGTTTTGGTCAGTTTTCGTACAGTTAGCAACGATAGTCAATGAACACTATTTTTTTTAACACAGATTGTTGAGTAATTAACTAAAGAACTAATTCTGAAAATAATCCTAACAGATGAAAACTTAAATACTTAAACTGAACGACATGAACATTCCGAAGTAGCAAATAATTTTGTGCCAATCAGATAAAATGATAATCGTTGTTAATCGATTTTCGTTGCTGACCGTACAATCCTGTTAAAGATCAATCATTGACTTGACTGCCTCGTTAGTCTAGTGGTCGCAAGCGCTACTGTTCAGCATGAGGTCCTGTGTTCGATTCTTAGGTTGGGCAAATAATGTTATTAGGCTTTCCTTTGCAGTTTCTCAGTAACAGCTCGAGGTCCGAATTTGTGCCCGGTTTTTTTATATTATCCTATTACATAGGGACTCAACCATAACCGACGAAATGTAGGTGTACCTATTATGGGTACCTACATCTCTGCTTGAGAAAAAAAATCATTAAAAAAAACTATCAGGCCTGTCTAAAAAACTTTATCGACAGTTTCTGGTAGTTTTTTTTTAATGATTTTCTTCTTTGAGCACTATGCAAAGTGATTGAAAATAACAAAAGTTGGTCATCCTTGCCCACGCCCCTAATTAATTTGATCCATACTTCCAGGGACACCCTGTATATTAGATTAGATTAGGAGATTATCATGTCTCTTTGTCCCCAGTTGCGACTTCAACAAATACACAATTCGTTGCATCAAGACAGTCGGTGAGATGACGCCGAAGATGGAGGTGGATGAACCGATGGACAGCGACAACGAATCCAGTGGACGAGGGACGGCTTCTGATAGCGATTGATAAGAAATAAACTGCTGATCTTGTATTTGCTGTGTTTTATTTTTGAGGATATAAATCCTACAGCTTTGTGGCCATCCGCAAGCACGAACCTGTTTTTTTTTCATTACTTAAACCATTTTTACGTACTTTTATATTGCCTAGTTCGAGTCGGTCAGTTAGTCGGAAAGTGGAGGCTCCTAATTTCCATATGCCCGTTAGAAAAGCGTAGTTTCATTTACATAGAACAATAGAAGTACTGCCTCGATATTGCGAAGTTGGAAGCTGGGTTAGCATATTATATTCACAGCTGTAATAACAAAACTCATTATGTTTTTAGTCTAATTTTTAGATTCTGTTTGGACAAGTTTCATTTCGTTTATAAAATTTAAGAGACGTTTTAAACGTCAAAAATGTATGGTTAAGTATTGCTGAGTATATGCCTCTGTTTTCAAGTGCCATTCACCACGCCCCTGTACCAGCCGCATCCAGGTACTAGTTGCGATGGTAACAATAATGATGTTCGCCCATCTCGCCGACGGACGACCGACATAAAAATAATATACAACGTGTAACGTTAAACGCGCAAAACCTGAAAATAGTTTGTTCATAATTGACTACTGAATCGATTTCAGTAACTTTTAGTATAGGTTTTTTTTTCAAACATGTATTTTGATGAATTGAGCCAAAGAAAATCTAGTCTTGTTCTAAGGCAATAAGACTCAATTTTGAATGCATGATGCTAGGATCAACACGATTTTCTTAACAATAATTATAGTTAGTTTTAAAAAAAATAGTTTTTGCCATTGTATTATGCTTTTAACTCAATACTCTAATTGGGGGGGGGGGGGGGTATGGGGTTTTGCGTTAATTGTGTTACACTTTGTATAGAATATGTTTATTCGCATAGAATGTAGGTATACAGCTGTGCTATTCTGTAAAAATCTCACCGTGAAAACTTAGGTGAAGTGAGTTTAAAGTGAGTAACTCATTTCACCTAAGTTATCACGGTGATCTTTTAACAGAATAGCACTGCAGGTGTGTTATATAAAATAATGTTTCGTTACAGGTCAGTACATTCTACCATTCTAAGTACCTAAGTAATTTAGGTTTAAATATATTTTATTTCTCATAAGTTCACTTAAAATGAGATACAAAGTGCTTATATCTAAATAATAAGTAATCATATCATATTTGCCTCCGAGGTGTTGGCGACGTTACATGGTATATATATGTTTCTTAAGTAATAATTTCTTGTATTTCATTTCATTTCATTTTTTGTGTATTTTCTTGTATTTTTTTTTGTATTTTTTTTGTTTTTTTTTTTCTTTAATTTCTTGTATTTTTCCTAAGCAGTTCACACCATTCATCCTGACTGGGCTTTTGAAGTTTCGTAGTTTATTGTCTGCAAACATAGCAGGCTATTCTTTGATATTCCATGAAATGAGAAGAAGAACAGTTCAAATAAAACACATGTCACTATCAATTTCCTTTATTAACTTGTGTAACGCTGGGTCCCAATATAAAACTAACAGAGTTGCTGTTACGTGGCCACGAGAGCAGCGCGTTGGCTTTTGCGACCGCTACCGCTGACGCTATAACCGCTATTAAAGCTATTGTGAGCAGGAACCATCGAGCTATTTCCACGTAGCCCAGGAGTTTGTGGGAGTCGCGGAGCTCCTGTTGAATTGAGGCTGGAATTGTTGCTCCCTGAATGAAGAAAAAGGACAATGAAATAATGTTTAAAAAAAAACTAAGACACGTGACATCCATCAACCCGCACTGGGCAGACTTAGTGGATTATGGCCCACTCTCTCTCACAGATAGGAGGCCTGAGACCCAGCAGCGGGAATGCTATAAGCTGATCATGCTTTTTAAATGTTGCAGTTTATAGCATGATGTTAATATGTGTTTATAGACTGATACAGGCAAATACAGTCACCAAAAGAGATAAGTAACCAGGGTCGTCGGATATAGATGAAGTTTAGAAACCGATGGATGTTTTTGAATGAAATTGAACTTGATAAATGAACTGTTTGTTTCCTATGAATTTAATTTTATTTTATTCAAAAACATCACCAGTTTCTTACTAAACTTCAACTATATTTTAATAGGCCTGTTGGTCTAGTGGTTAGTGACCCTGACTGCTATGCCGGAGGTCGTGGGTTCGATTCCCACCCAGGACAAATGTTTGTGTAATGAGCACGATCATTTGTTCTGTGTCTGGGTGTAATTTATCTATAATATTTATGTATTTAGAAATATATAAGTATGTTTATCAGTTGTCTAGTACCCATAACACAAGCTCTGCTTAGCTTCGGACTAGATGGCGTTGTGTGATAGTTGTGGAATATTATTATTATATCTGACGACCCTGGTTACTTATCTCCTTTGGTGACCGTACAAAGATCCAGTCAGAGCGAATGTTCTCCAATAATAATTTACTGTTCGGGTGTAATGTCTTACGGCCGAACCCAATAACCTATTGACAGATATCTACTGATGGTAGCCAGTATAATTATAACTGTCAGTATAAAATCATACAGATCGATAATGATATAGATTATTGTGACGTTAAAACCAGAGATAGATAGGTTTGTCTACCTCCTGTATGTCAAAACTGGTGATACTTAGATAACTAATTGGGTTCGGCCGTTAACACATCCAACTCAAACTCAAAGCATTTAATTCAAATAAACCAATTGCAGGCACTTTTGAATTGTCACGGGTTTGGTCAGTCAGAAAATATGAAGCTAGTTGCCCATTCCAAAGCGTAGTAGGTACCTATGGAGAAGAACGGGCAAGAAGCTCCATGGACACTCTTTTAAATCGCTACTTAATATCGTTACTTAATATGGTTACAAAACCTTGGTTACATCGTTCATGTTAAAAATTATGCATGTGAGAACAATGCAGAACGTTAAAAGCGTCCGTAATGAAAATATGAAATAAAAAGAAACAATTCAAATATAAATTAAATTAAAATAAGCCATGGCAGCAAAGAGATGAACAGTCCCTACTGACGGCGCCCGTTCACGAACATGACGCATGGATTAGCACCATTCAGCTCAACCATTTTGAAGGGAGCTAATGATCCAACACACGCACCACCATCAGAGAGACATTTGAGTGAGCATGACATACTCTCAGCCGCCATTCAAGTCAATGAAAGACGTACTCAGTAAATGGTAGCTTTATAGTATGTACAGAGGCCAGTACATCAAGCTACCCCAACCCCCATTTGCGCAGCGGGATTGTCCGAAAGGGTTACCGCTACCCCGGAACACAAAGGAACACGGGTGGGTTTTAGTCAGTAAGAGTCTGACACTCCCTTCTGCTCCACCCAGAGCGGGAGAGGTCATTTGATGATTTCCAATCCACAAAAAAAAAAAAACCCCATCTGTCAAATTTTTTTGATAGATTTTCAACTTTTCTACCAAGGAATAAGGTTCTTAATCAATTGGGAAAATTTGACAGATTGGGGTAGCTTGGGCCTCTACATGCACCATAATTTGACAGTAGTATACCCTGTCACCCCACTGGTCATACTTTACAAAATAAATATGGGTACCTAGGTGGGCCATCGCTGTTTTCGTAGTTCCAAGAACCCAATTTTATAAGTCTAGTACCTTTATCTCGCATATCTCAAACATAAAGTGAACGGCACTATTTTTAGCTTCTCGGAGTGTGAGGCTAAAAATAAAAAACTCAAATTTCCCCAATCAACCTTGTACCTTATGATTTAGCGATAAAGTTGAAAATCTGTTAAAGAAATTTGACAGGTAGATTGATGTGCTGGCATCTGTATGTATGGAATAATATCCTTTTACTCCGGATTTTCCCAACGATCTCCGCTTCATCATGCCATAAGAATGAATGGCAGATAATTTACTTCTATACTTTTAAAACATCTGGTTTCCATCCGATTTCCTTTGACCGGAGTGCATTTACTCCTGGCAAAATGCCAAGAACTGGCTAAGATCATCAATATACTTATAAATGATAAAGTATGTCTGTTACCTTTTCACGCCTTAAGGGCTGAACGGATTTGAATGAAATTGGCACACAGGTAGACAATGGCCAGGGTTAGGACATAGGACACTTTTTATCCCGGTAGTAGGTACCTACTACATATGTTCCCGTACGATATTTCTGAGGTCCACGCGGGCGAAACCGCGGGCAAAACTTAATATGTAATAAATAAAAGGTTAATGTATTATATCTACAGATAAACCTTCCGGAATAAATACTCCAAATGATGGTAGAAAGTGCAAAAACCGTAGGTATCAAAATTCGTTGCGTAGTTTAGAAAAACAACTCTGTTACACAGGCATACGTGAAAAGCGACTTTCATTTTTATAATATGTAAAACTATAGCGATCACGTATTCGTGCGACTGTCGCTTTCGGTTAGGACGCGGCTTTAGGTATGCATACCACTTGTTCAGGAGAATTATGTGCCCTTTATGAACCTTCCAGCATAGATTTTCTGTTCTTAGGAGCCACAAAAGATGATTAACGCTTCAGTTTTTTTATCATAATAAATTAATTATCTAAATAATTATCTATATACTTACATAAAAATTAATTGAAGTGCGTTGGTAAGCACATCACTTGAGAACGGCTAGGCCGATAAGGCTATTTCTTATTTTAAAATGTTCGTAATAGCACAGATAATATAATATAGTTAGAATTACGTTCATAAGGAAAGAAAAAAATTTGCTCGGAAAATTTTTAAACTGGAAAAAAACTGAATATCATCTTTTCTATAGATTTTTATATGAACTTTGGACAGAACACTGTCAGCGGGTCAACTAGTAATATTTTGAAATATAATGTATGGAATAATTTTGTGTCAATTTAGATGATGATTGCATGTCAATCGACATAGGTCGCTGACCGTACCGTTATACGTTAATATTCCTTAAATTGTTAGGGTGAATTACATGGAGTACGAGATTTCCCATGTTATTAGTCCCATGTCGGTAATACACGAGTTTTTCTATTAACCAGGGCACAAAGTATCTTAACTCCGGGCTGCCTCTGGGAATTTTCTGATGGAAAATCCCGTAGGGTAAAGTTGTGCAAGTCGTACTAAGTGAAGGTCAAACGCAACTTTACCCTATAATTAGCCTATAATGGTCCGACTGCTGGGTCACAGGCCGAGTGTGAGTGGAAGTGGGCCGTAATCCACCACTCGGGCCCAGTATGGGTTGGTAGATGTCACATGTCTTCAAATTTTTGGTTAACTGGGCCCGCATGGTGGATTACGCCCGCTCACAGAGATAAGAGAGGAGACCATCCAACCACAGCTTCCAGTGTATAATTAGACTGAGCAAAATATGCTTAGCAGAAGAGAGTTAGTTATGGCACTAAGACTTCGTTCCGGTCACATTCCATCACAGAAGTTCGGTTTTCTGATGAAAAAGGTAGCATCACCCAATTGTGAAGAATGTGGAGTAGTCGAAGATGTGCAACATGTTTTGATGGAGTGTGTGCGGAATGGGGCTTTGAGATTTAATTTACTTGGCCCTATAAATATGTATGATATTGGAGAGTGTAACGCTATCCTGGCATGTCCTTTATCGGAACAAGCTAGGATACTGTACAAATTGGCATTCTTTGTTTTAAAGTATGTGTTACCTGTTTTTAAGCTTTTTTTGATTGTGCTGATGTTACAGGGCGACGTTATCGCTCAGCTATAAAGCCCTTAAAATAAAGAATTAAAAAACAAAATAAGCTGCACCCTAATTGCGTAACACACTATCAACGGAATCTGAATCATTTTGAAGCAAATTGCTAATCCATTGCTTCGTAAGTTCGAAAAATTTGTTTGCTCAACACGTAAATAATGCAATGAATGTTGTTGAACTGTCAACATGACACCGATTCCCATTGATAATGTGTTACGCAATTGCCCCGCGGATTATGTTATGGTAAATGTTTTAAACATACCTCTTCAAGCCACAGCATAGGAAACAAGCCAGTAGGCACGCTCTTCAGCTGCGGGATGTTGTCAATCTTGCGCAGTTCTATGTTGAACTGCAACCGCTTTAGACCACTCAGGACTACGCCGGTCGTCTGTGAAAATACAATAATTTTAATAACATTTTCATACACGTAAGTATTGTTAACTGGTTGAATAGGCTTGTCGACACTATCAATAAATTGAAAATCTATTTAGTCCGTCAGTTAGAGTATTGGAAAATAATGGACACATATTTTTTGTTTTTGTAAATCAATGAATATTGACAAAGATAAAACGCATCAAAACTCGGGAGTGGGGGCTCGTGACGTCAGAACGCATTAAAAAATTATACCAAGCGTCGTATCTTCGTCAATTTTGGTTTACGTAACAAAAGAAAAAATACGGGTCAAATATTTTTTGATAATCTAACTGACGGACTAATTAGATTTTTTCAGTCGACAAGTATATTATTATTGAGTCAACCGTACGTGTTTCTGAAATGAACCTAATTTGCCACAAGCCTATTCTGCCCAAAGGGACCATAGTTTGTAGACTGCTGCGGTAGAGAATAATTTCAATAAATTAACTGTACGTCCACTAAGAAAAGAAATTTTAACACAGCCTTTGAAGCACGGATTATCACAATACAGGGTCAAATTAAATTAGCAAGCGAAACTCCGCAGACGTGTTGGGTTCTAAACATGAAAGCATGATAAAACAAAAAAATTAAATTAATTTGATGACTTTTTTTTGTGGGGTCCACGACCGCAGTTGGTGACTTGAGTTGTCAATTTACACAGATTCATAGACGTGATTCATATCGATATTTAGACACGATAAAACATATTTTATCAACTCATACTTTATGTAACAACAACACTACCAGCGGTCGTTGTCCCCTAAAAAAACATCAAATCTTTTTCATTTTAATTTTTAACAGACTTCAAAAAAGGAGATTCTGTATTCGACCCGTATGTATGTATGTTCGTATGTCCGCGATTTTCTAAAAAACTAATGAACCAATTTTGATGATTCTTTCACGTATGTGATCTACATACTTTCAGGAAGGTATTAGTATATAATACATTAGATAATTATTCCCATGTATGATGTTATATTGCAGTTGCTTGCCGGAGTTCCACTAGAGCGGCGCACCAAACGTAGGTTGTAACCGCACGCGAGCAATACGCGCGCATTTCGTAAGCGGCTCGCGAGCGGCGCATTTGCCAGGTCTGGACACACCTTTAGGTAATAATGTCATTTTACTCACCGGATCAATATAAACATAAGAGTTATGCTTCTCCCTATCGGGCATGATTCCTGATTGGAAGAACTCGAGCAGTTCTTCCGAGGCGAGGTAGAAGTGAGGCAGCGAAGCGATGGCGGGCGCGCCCTGGCAAGGCATCAGGTTCAACAGGCCCATTAGGAGGCAGCCATCGTGATTCGCGCTCCAGTTCCTGAAAGATGTGACAGGTTTTTATGCTTGACTCTTTACATTGTCGAAGGTACCCGATGGTTAAAAAAAGTCTGCATCGGAAAGCATGTTAACCTGTTGGTCTCGGCTGTCATTCGTGGATCTTAGAAGTCGTTACGGGTCGTCAGAAGCCCAGAATTTTCTCTGTTCCGCACACAACTACTTATCGAAGTTCCATCACAATCGGTTGAGCGATTTTCGAGTTTTTGCGAGAATAACGCACGGCAATTTTATTGATTTTTATATAGATTAATTTCAGCCGCACATGTCAATCAATCAGGTTAAGCTACGCTTGCCGTGGTTGGTCTGTGAATATTTGACCATCTTTACACACCGAGACCCCTCCGTGCCTTGGATAGCACGTTAAGCCGTTTGTCCCGGCTGTCATTCGTGAATCTTTGACAGTCGTTACGTGTCGTCAGAAGCCCGAAAGTCTGACCAGTCTTAACAAGGGTATCGTGTTACCCAGTAACTGGGTTGTGGAGGTCAGATAGGTAGTCGCTCTATGTAAAATACTGATATTCAGCTGCATTCAGTTAGACTGGAAACCAACCTCAAAATAGTTGGAAAAGGCTAGGCAGTTGATGAGATGATGTCCTACTGATGGTTAAAACTATTTAGCTTAATTTCTAAAACTGCATGTAGTTCCACAGGTAGTTTTGATTTGACAACCGAAAGATTTGGAAAATGGTTTCCCGTTTGAATACTAGCTTTCTAGGAAGGTCTAGTGCGTTTTTTAGAAGGACAAAAATATGTCACCAACCTGTAGAGTTTAGACACATGAAAAAAAAAGAACGATCTCAGATGCAAAATATTTCTCTAAGTGCTGATTTTTCTAGCGCCATAATGTTATCGGAAGAAAAATTTTGAATTTTGACAGTTCGTCCATACAAAATCTCAGACGTCAGTTTTATTCGTTTGTCGACAGTCGATTGAAAAATCAGCGATTAATCTACTAACTTAAGAGCCTATACTACCTCAGCTAAAATTCACCCTTTATCTCGCTCGCACGATACTGCTCGCAGACTGAGTGAGAGCGAGACAGTCGAGTGCGGTGCTAGGCGGCAGGCAGCGCCAATAGTTTAGGTATTTGCTATTTAAGGTGAAAATAATGGTAATTAAAAAAAATAAAAAACATAAGACCTGCTTTATAGTTAGTTCAGTTAGCATACAAAGTTTCATGATCTAATTTGATGTATTTTTTGAATACCAGCGGTTTATTGTTCGGTTTGGAGGTAACTTTGGATTTTTTTTCTATCGAGAAAATTTTATGGAATCGTGTTTTCGTCAAACATAAGACCCTAAAATTAATCCTCAACTTTACCATATATTTATTTCAAAATAAAATTAATGCTGCAGTATTTTCGACATAACGGAGGATCATGCTAAACCATTTGAGGTAGTATAGGCCCTTAATTAATAAATTCGCTTAGGTTAGGTATTCTTGATCGAAGTTATAGGTACTTACTTTTTACAAAAACATTTGTTGTCATGGTTGGCGCTTTTTGCTGCTAACGCTGACTCTGAGATCTCGTAATAGTACGAGCTGATGTTGAACATCTCCTTCTTGCCGACAAGATCTACGTAAAGGGACCTGTGGAGCAAAGTTATAGACAATTTTATTGCAATTTTATCGTTTGAGGGTTGTAAATCGTCTGTAAGGCAATAAGGAAAGGAAAATTGTTGGTTTGGGAGTAATAAAAAGTCAGGAATTAGGTATTCGGGTGTTACAGACGCCAGCACATCAAGCTACCCGAAACTGTCAAATTTTCCCAATTAATTTCGAACCTTATGCTGTAGCTATAAAGTTGAAAATCTATTAAAGAAATTTGACAGATAGGTATTGAACTAATCGGTTCAAACTTTTTTTTTAACCGACTTCCAAAAAGGAGGAGGTTATATTATGTTCGACTTTATGTATGTTTTTTTTGTATGATAGATACTTAATGGTAACCATAAAAAGAAGGGATCCCTCAATCATTTCAGTACCTCTTTAAATTATGTTTTTATTACGGATCTCGCAAGGGGCACACCCAAATACTCTGAATGATTTTATTCCGAATTTAGATGTTCCGATTTTCAAAAGTGCGAATTTCATAATAACTAAGAATTATAATGTCTGTTAATAAAAATCATGAAATTTATTTTAACGAAAGTCGTAAACGCAATTTGTTTGTTTTCCGATTTTCATACCTACGTTCGAAGAATCAAATGCTTGATGGGTGCTCGGTCCGAAAAGCGACATTCCGATTTTCAAATACTTTGAATAAACTGCAAAAATTAGGATTCTGTTTTTGATTCAATTAGTATAATATTTAGTTACGCATATAAATTCAAAATCTATAAGTAACTTTTAATGCAATTTTAAAGTGTTTTCTTCTCCATAAACCTGCATCGGGTACCATCTACTGTTATTGAATCCTTTGGGTTAGGTTAGAACAGTGGCCATTAACGATAGATCCCCTTTATTGTTGGTGAATCACTTGGGTTAGGTTAGGTTAGAACTGTGACCAGCGAGGAAAAAACGGAATCCGTATAGGATCACTTTGTTGCCCGTCCGTCTGTCTGTCAAGATCCTTTATCTCGGGAACGCGTGGATGTATCGAGTTGAAATTAAAACCATATATTTAGGTCTGCAATTTATTGAAGCTGTGAAAAGATCAAACTTCTAAGTTAACGTAAAAAACAGATACGGCTGTTTATGCCGCAAAAAACGTACTTATATTTCGACGCTCTCAAGGGAATCAAAATGTACAGGGTACTTCCCGTTGACATAGAATCATAAAATTTGGCAAGAAGCAAGGTCATGTAGCACAAGTAAAGGAAAAAATCCGAAAACTGTATATTTGTAGTTACTTAACTACTTTGTACTACTAGCTTCATCTGTCTGACTGACCGACCCTTGACAATTCAAAAGTGCCTATAATTGGTTTATTTGAAATAAATGCTTTGAGTATGAGTTTGAGTACGGAACCCTCCGTGCGCGAGTCCGGCTCGCACTTGACTGGTTTTTTTAAAATTATTTTATTTATCTTTTGTTCTTTCATTATTTTATACTTTCTTCGTTTCGGTTTTGTCTTCTCGGTTGGTTTTGTTTTACAAGGCGTTTTTATTTCGGAATTCTAATTAATTAGTACTATAATAGTCGGTATTATATATTTTTGATGTTTCGAATTATCATTAAGTTGGACTTTTTGTTATTCGATCTATTGAAGCTCGGTATTTTGAGAATAATACCTATCCAAAAAAAAAAAAAAATTATATACAACGTGGCGCTACAATGGCGACATTAATTTAACACACGGGTAGAGCTAGTGCCTATTAATCATATAAATTTCGATAGGTTAAAATAATTCGTAAATTGAAAAAAAAATGTTTTCAAACAAACTAAATAATAAAAAAGTAACTAAAATTGGGATCACCCTTGCAAAAATTCATTCATGAAATCACTTACCTATACTCCATTTACAATAAGATTAGAAATTTAAACAAACCTTTTTTACCGTCGGTTCAATCGATTTTGACTTCTATTTCGTAGGCATAAGGATGGCATTAAAAGCAGCAAACAGTTGTTATTGTAAGCACTTTTTTTGCTTTTAATGCCATCCTTATTCCTACGGAATAGAAGTCAAAATCGGTTGAATAAGCTGTAAAAAAGGTGTATAGCTGCTGGCTTACGTTAACTCGGAGCGGCAACGCGTCGTTTCGCGCGCTAACAATCGCGCAACGCGTCTTGTATGTACCTACTCGTGATCGGTCCGATTCTTTGACGGCTTATCAAAGAAACCGAGCGACGCAAGTGGTACCTACAGCGGAGGTGCTTAGTGTCTAACGGAGTATGCACTTTTCTAAATTTGAATGGGTGCCACTTTTCGCGCTTTAATATCCTATGGACGGCTCTGTGATGGACTTGAAAATTAGGATCATGTCCGCATATTCAGCTGCTGTGTAGTTCGGATGTGTATTTGCCATCACGATCACAAGTTTACACAAGCATTAATAAAATAACACAAATAAAAGCGTCCGTATCGCAAGAGATGTAAACGTACCTACTAGATTACAAAACGAAAACAAAGCAAATCGTCTTTATCGCAGTATCTAATTACACAAAAATAAATAAATAAAGCAAAAAATATTAGACACCGTAGTGTGAAGAAGTGTATCAAGGACACGGGTTCGGCTATCACTAGAAATGCAAAAAAAGAATTCGAGTTCGGTGCGGCGGCGGGTGGAAGGGAGGGCGCGCGTCGCCTGCGCCGCTCGCCGACAAAGGGCTATCTCTTTCCTTCAATTGGGTACTCTTTGCATTTGTTTCATCCTAATAGTATTGCTTATTCGTTCTAATTTCATTGATGCGATGTTATGATCCGTGACCCCGGCAAATGACCGCTGCGCGACAGTTCTTTAAATACAGGTTGCTCTAAGATGCCATTTTCTAAAATTTAAAATAAATCCGTAAATAATAACGTTTAATAGAAATATAATTTCTAAATGAAACGAAAATGTGAAAACGTATATGTTTGTTAAATTAATGTCACCATTGTGGCGCCACGTTGTATATTAATTAATTATTATTATTAATTTATATATATTATATAAAAGTTATGAATGTTGAAATTATAAAAATAGGATAAATGATGAATTCGGAGTTTTTATATTAGGAATTGTTGAACCATTGTTGGGAATTATAAAAATCGGTATTTTGAAATTCGTATTTGCGACTCACGGCGAAAGAAGTTTTTTCAATTTACCTGCAGATATCCGGTTCGAAAGTATAGAGTTTCTTGGGCACATTGCCCTCCTTGATCGGGGGGAATATCGACGAGTCTGAACCGTTGATCTGACCGCAGTATTTGTCTCCCCACATCTGCATGATGTGCTGGTTCTTGTAGGTGACTATATTACCGAGCTCATACACGTTGTCTCGACCACGGTTCATCTCGTAGGGACCTGTTTCCGAACGGTTCATCTGGAAAAAAGAGGAATTATAAGCATCCCTACGGATGGTGTAGGTATTAAGAAGTTTTCTAACTGCCATAGAAGAAGGGTAAATTATAAAAGTTGCCGAGAATCAAGTTGAATAGCGTGCGATTGGGGAGCCCAATGTCCAGCAGTGGACTCCTGTAGGCTGATGATGACGATGAAGTTATAAAAAAGAGAAGTGTCTTTCAAAAAATAATACACCAGGGGCTGCAGGGCTAAAACTTCTTAAAACTAAATTTACCGTAAATCCAGGAACGCACGGGCGCGTTTTTCAAGCGCTGATTTTTTTTCGCGCACTGGATGTCCGAAATCCAACACTGTGTTTTTGTGACGCGCTGGGTTGCGCTCTGTTGGATTCTTAACGCTCGGCTCAAGTCCAAGAGTTGAAAATCCAGTGCAGGATAACATCCCGCCGCGATATTTTTACGTCCTTGTGAACGTGGGCTTACTTATTGCCCTAGCCTCGGCCAAATTATTAGATAAAGCCATGCTTACAGAAAATAATATAGAACTGCACCCTAATTGCGTAACACACTATCAATCGGAATTTGAATCATTTTGAATCAAATTGCTAATCCATTGCTTCATAAGTTCGAAAAAATTGTTTGCTCAACACGTAAATAACGCAATGAATGTGGATGAACTGTCAAAATGAAACCGATTTTCATTGATAATGTGTTACGCAATTGCCCCGCTGATAAGGGTATCAAAGTAATTACAAACATGAGAGAACATAGAGAAATAATATCCATTTGCTCCTTCAGCTGGCCTCATCGTAGGCGGCATGTCTCCTTTTATTTTACCGCACACAAGACCTGTAATGAAAAGAAATGGAAACATACATGAATAGGCTTATCAACTGAAAAAAATCTAATTAGTCCGTCAGTTAGATTATCAAAAAATATTTGACCCGTGTTTTTTCTTTTGTTACGTAAACCAAAATTGACGAAGATAAGACGCTTTTAAAATTCTCAATACGTCACACTTTCGTCACACCCCGGACACTCCGTACAACGCGCGCAAAATAATTACCTACTACTACTACATAGCCAAATGACGTTGGTACACGTGCAAATGTGTGCGTAAACTCTAGTAGGGTTGGTTGTCGTGCGGAGCATAAAAAAATGGCGGGAACGACGACGACGCGACTAGAAAGGACTAGTTTGATTTTATCTAATTAGTCGGGTTCGTAATGAAATAAAAATAATATTATAATAATAAGTAATAAATGTAAAACTTTTTAACAATAACTTTAATTTCGGAAGTCGGTGTCTTTGGATCTGTATTTTAGTTTATTGTCACCGACTTACGAAATTAAAGTTATTTTTCACTTTGTACTTAGTGTTTTTTTGGAAGTCGGTTTTTTTTTTGCTAAAAAGTTTTTATTTCTCGCTTTTTAGTGGGTCTGTTTATAAAGTATCTAAGTTACAATAGCCTAATGTCAACTTGCTCATCGCCTTGTACCAAATATTGCTTTTCCCGATGCAGGGACGTTAATTGTTGAGGAGTTCTCTTGGTACTCCATCATCAGCTCCGTTTCACCATTCGCATTGTGACGAGCATAAATTGTGCTTAGCAAACATAATAAAGTAATCGAATCGCAACCTGTGAAATACTTACTTATTATTGAGTAGTCCCGGTGGCCATCTGTGGTCTTCATCATCAGTTCCACTTCACTAAATGTTGCTATCCCAGAACAAATACCCATGCAAATCTTAGCTAAATATTGCTTACACTAAAATATTTTCGTTTAAATGACCTACTATAAATAATCGGTTATTATATCGCATGGTATTAAAATGCGATATCTTACAAACATTTATGTAAATACAAATTCGGAAAAGCATCACAATATCGAACCATCGTGATTAAAACTCAGATAAAACTTTTAAATCGCAAAATTGTGTGTTCGTGTCAGCAGTACAGTGCTGCGGTTCTTTGTGAGCGCCCGAGCTAATGAACCGCCGATAATGTCGCGGGTGTGCGGGGTAAGGCGCGGTATCTGATGTCAGCGCGGGGTAGGGAGTGGCCATTCTGTACGAAGTACTATTAGATATTCTGTGCTTTCGTATAATTTTTAGTGCGTTCTGACGTCGCGAGCCCCCACTCCCGAGTTTTGATGCGTTTTATCTTTGTCAATATTCATTGATTTACAAAAACAAAAAATACGTGTTAATTAATTAATTAATTAATTATTAATTTTCTAATATTCTAACTGACGGACTAAATAGATTTTCAATTTATTGATGGTGGAAACTATCCTATAGAAGTCTGTAGGGGACACCGACCTAGATACTTCCCATGTTAAGGGTGCGTGATAGGGGGAGATTCATTAGCTTTGTCTACCTACATGTCTAACTCTAAGGCTACGTACACACTGGCAGATGCCTTGCTTAGCGCCTAGAGCCTAGTGACATAACGGCTGTTCGATACTCGGTAGGCGACTAGCGATGGCATCAAGCGCGCTGTGTGGCCGGTTGCGAAAATTCTAAATCGTTCGCTCTAAGCTACCTATCAGTGCGTACGCAGCCAAAATGATTAAAACTGTACGTTTCAACTATAACGATAAACTCCAAAAATACAAAAAATTCGTGGATGGCACCTTTTTTTTTTTTTGTGGATGGGAAATCATCAAATGACTCTTACTGACTAAAACCCACCCGTGTTCCTTCCTTAGCCTTTTGTGTTCCGGGGTAGCGGTAACCCTTTCGGACAATCCCGCGCCGCGTGGATGGCACCTAAGGTATACTTAGTATAAACCTCCATTGTCATTTGTCAATTTTGGTTGCCATTAATATAAATGATTTCGGCTGCAATTCATCCTTGTTAGCATTGATATAACATTCGTCAGTTGATCCAGCAAACGATCAATCTTTATAATGCTCATCCAACTGTTTTGTTTCGTAATAATTCTACCACGTGCACTGGAGTGTGGTCTGTTCCAAAACTATCTGGTGAACTGTAAACAAACCCTGTTCAGGTTAAATTCTTACGGAATCACTATATAAAGGGAATTAGTAACACATTCATCTGTATTTAGAAGGTTTCAACTTTATATCTCACAAAAATTATTATTATTATTGGTTAGACACACGAGCAGCTAATCAGCTGATGCGTGTGTATCGTATAGCTTGGAGATATTTAATCTGTCCAGTCGATTCTTGAAGCAGTTCAGTGTGGGAGACGTCACAACATTTTCCGGGAGAAAAAAAAATCCAAACAACATTTTTATGTTGTTTGAATAATATAAATCAATTGTAAGTAAAGTGTCGACGAAAATTGTGGTTATAAAATTAACTTCATTTGTCAAATAAAAAACATCTCTAAGAGCTGATTTTTCCATTGCCAGATAACTTTTATTCGAGGAATAAAATTGACAGTTTTTGTATGAAATAACTGTCAAAATTTCAAAATTATTCCTCGAATAAAGTTATCAAATGATAGTAAAATCAGCAAAAAGTTAAATTAAAATATCGGGTTCAAATTATCAAATTACCCTCAATTTGTAAGTGGCACAATAAATTAGCATCCACAATTCCACAGGTACCTACGTCGTCTGATGCATTTGTTTACTTTTTCAGCAGCTACTTTTGGAACAAGGTATATATTTTAATAGAATAAACCATGTTATTTTCGACATTTCCCGTCCTGCAGGATAATTGCGTAACACACTATCAGTAGCAATGAGTTTAATTTTGACAGTACAACAACATTCATCGCGTGATTTACGTTGTCGAGCAGACACATTTTTCGAACTTAAGAAGCAGTGGATTAGCAATATACATCAAAATGATTCAGATTGAGATTGATACTGTGTTACGCGATTAGGATGCTGTGCGCTTTACCCCCCAAGAGCACCCCATTACACGAATCTCATGTTTGATATCGTAGTTTCGATAGAACTCCATAAGTTGACTTTAAAATATGGCACAACGGTTTGTGATATTATGTGGAAGTAAGGTATAAAATATAGAAGGAGTACAGCGGCAGAGCGAGCAGAAAGTTGCTTAAGTAAAGTGCCCCTTACTCATGTAACCTCACTTATTTAAAATAAATGGCTTCCCGAGCTAAGAAAAACGAGATTGTCACGGCAAATCTATGAAAGATATCCACTTTATGAAGGATACTGTGGCTCGTCTACTTTACTAAAGTGTAGGGCCGGAAAATTTTCCAATATATTCAGAAACCATCGATACACACGGACTCAAGGGGTATAGTCTACCCAACTGATGGCAACTGGCTCACCCCATTCCATGAAACTTAAACCTAGCTAGCCAAATTTTAATGTGGAGGTAGGTGTCTACCAGATACAACTCTGCCTACACTTTTGTGGAATACATTCGTGTCATATGATAGTTTTATTTCGCAAGCAAAACAAATTTTGCAGCTTTTGGAAAGTAGCCATGTTAAATATCGAGTACTTCCGAAAGATAACAAATTAATTCTTACCCAAAGCGGCATTATCTCCATCACAGCTCAAGTATATGCCGTCAAAGAAGAGATCCCTCACTTTGACCCTCAGGAAGGCATCCTCGAGGCTCGGGAAGAACTGCTCCAGCGCTTTGTTTATTACTCCAGTTAAACTTGGCATCATATCGTTAACAGTTAATAAGGCAGCCTGGAAGGAACCGATAGAGAATGTAAATACAAAATCTTCATTATCTTTGTCTCTACTCAGTGCAACAGTGGTGCCTTACGAGTTGTAGGTTGTGGGTTCGAACCTAGGCAGGTCCTTTACTTTGTGTAATTTATTTCATAACCATCATCATCATCTGCCTAGCCTTTTCCCAACTATGTTGGGGTCAGCTTCCAGTCTAACCGGATGCAGCTGAATACCAGTATTGTACATGGAGCGACTACCTATCTGACCTCCACAACCCAGTTACTGGGTAATACGATACTTTTTGGTAAGACTGGTTATCAGACTTTCGGGCTTCTGACGACCCGTAACGACTGTCAAAGATCCACTAATGACAGCCGGGACCAACGGCTTAACGTGCTTTCCGAGGCACGGAGGGGTCACAGAATGTAAAGATGGTCACCCATCCACAGACCAACCGCGGCAAGCGTAGCTTAACCTGATTGATCGACCTGTGTGGCTGTTATTATTTAGCCACGAGCCACTCAAATTTATTTCATCACCACTGCTCTCAAAAACGGTGAAAGAAAATATCGTGAGGAATCCAACATGTCCTGGGACCAAAAATTCGAAGACATCAGACATTTACCAAACCGCACTGGGCCTGCGTGGTGGATTTCGGCCCACTACCTCTCACTGAGAGGAGGCCTGTCTCGCAGCAGTGGGAACTGGCCATAATTAGCCTATAATGTCCCCATATTATAGGCTGATTATGGTATTCAGCAGAAAGACGTCCATTGTTACACATTGTCAATATTGTCATTGACCAAGCATCGTAACATCGAGCGATACAAATCGTCATTAAACCATGAATGAAAAATGTTCTTATTCCTAGCTCAAAATCTATATATAGGGTGACTGGTAATTAGTGACTGATACCTAAACACGTGATTGTAGTCATGATAACAAACAACTTTTACTATGGGACCAAACCTGAATGCGCGAAAAAAAAATCTGCTGTTCAGTAACTACATTTTGACCAGTTAGGCGAACATAAATGACTGAACAGCAGATTTATTTTTCACAATTTCAGGTTTGGTCCCATAGTAAAAGTTGTTTGTTATCATGAGTATAAGCACGTGTTTAAGTATCGTTCACTAATTATCAGTCACCGTATATATAAAACAAAGTCGGGTTAGTTACACCATTCGTAACTCAAGAACGGCTGGACCAATTTTTATGATGTTTGATTTGTTGGATTTTTCTCCGACTCGAATAGCAGAATAACAAGAATAAGAATAATATTTATTTGCGTAAAACATGGTATATAAGGTTTTTAAAATACATTGTAGAACATACATGTTTTGCTTATATCATAGCATGCAAATAATATAGATTACATTAAAAAATGTTTCCCGTCAACAAATTCTTTTATACTGTAAAAATTATTATTATTCAACCATTTGTGTAGTTTTTTTTTAAACAATCTAAGATCTAAGGTTTTAAAATCACTTGGAATTTTATTATATATCCGAACACACATGGCTAAACAGCTTTTACTATATTTAGTCAGTCTTGGCAAGTCATTTGATATGAGCCTGTGAGGATCTCGCCGGTTTCGAGGATACACATCCTCTGCCTTTTTAAATAAGTCTTTATGCTTTTTAACAAACATGCATACTTCATAGATATAGATACGATTATAACACGGGAAAAATTCACTACAAAAATACTAATGAAGATAATTCACTGTCTCATGCATTTTGTATGGAAAGGCTTTTTAATGATAGCTCGAGAACGGATTGACTGATTTTGATAATGATTCTGAGGCGGTACGAAGTTCGCCGGGTCAGCTAGTAAGTAAATAAAACTATGTGATTTTATTTTTTCGTGGGACTTAAACATAACTTGTGTACTAGCTCTTCAGGAATTATAGACGTAATATCTTATGTTTTGTCTGTATTTTTTGTTTATATAATCCTACTAATATTATAAATGCGAAAGTTTGTGAGGATGGATGGATGGATGTTTGTTACTCTTTCACGCAAAAACTACTGAACGGATTTTGATGAAACTTTACAGTAATATAGTTTATACATCAGAATAACACATAGGACACTTTTTATCCCGATATTCTTACGGGATCAAAACTTACGCGGGTGAAACCGCGGGGCGCAGCTAGTAAATAATAAGTTAATTGTACAAAGTAAAACACATAAGATTAGACATATACTAAAGATGATTGTACAAGCAGTGAGCAGAGGCAATTTAAACAACTGGCTCTTGAACCAATTAAAAGGATACTTGTATCTCAAGAGCCAAAGTTCCTCATAAACATTGAGAAACTTTGGTTCTTGAGATACAAGATATCAATTAGATATATATTAAAAACTTCCAGAACAGATGTTTGCAAATCGAATTTTATCTGTTCTAGGAAAGTTCCAGACAACTTCTAATCCAATTAATCCAAACTATCGTTAGCAAATCGAGTTTATTTTGTGTCTCACTTATCAAGTTATCAGATACTAGCTTCTGCCCGCGACTTCGTCCGCGTGAAATTTCTTGTTTCTCCGACCCACCCCGTCGCATCGCATCACTGGCCCGCGCTATCACGTTTTCGCTTAGTTTTCTTTCTGACTTTGCTCGGCTTCTTAGGGTCATAAACTGTTGCTAAATAAAACCTACAGCCTTCCTCAAGAATTGGGCTATCAAATGAAAACGTCATTTTTCAATTTCGACTGGCAGTTCCAGAGATTACCCACTACATACAAACAAACAAACAAATACCTCTTTATAACCTATATTAGTATAAAAGTATAGACTAGATCGTCTGTTACCAGTTAGAGACAAAATTTTGTCGCTAGATTGTATCTGCAGGAAGATATAAATTGACCTTTTTCGACTTCAAATCTGCCCCAGGGGAAAGATCCCGGTTATAGCCCTTCTTTGATATTGAATCTTGGAGGGCCAAATTCAATCAGTTATTTGTTTCCCAGAGTGAAAGGAATTCTTTTGTACCGAGAGTTTACTTCAGTTCAACTTCATTTATATAGAAAATTCCGGATGTGTGCTAATCCCCCTAATGAATTTAAAGCTAAACGAATCTTACGAATCTAAAGAAAGACAAAAACTCCCCTAAAGAATTTAATGAAAAACGAAAAACGAATCGTTCTATTCCTGGCAATCGTTTAAATATGATAGAGACAGAATTATGTTGTAATTACGTTTATCGGTGATTTTTGGTGCAACTGGGCCTAAATAAAAGTTATAAAAACATGTTTCTTACCAAGTAGGAGAAGTGTATGACAGTGACTTCATCATCCTCTGTAAGTCCAGCCGACGCTTCGGCATCAAACTCGAAGTGTTTGCGCAGCATGTATTTGATGGTGTCGTTAGCGCCGTAGCCCAGGATCGTCCTCTCACGGTACTCTCTGGAAAGAGAGCAGATAATAATCCTACTAATATCCTGCTATCCTACTTCCTACTAATATTATAAATGCGAAAGTTTGTGAGGATGGATGGATGGATGTTTGTTACTCTTTCACGCAAAAACTACTGAACTGATTTTGATGAAACTATACAGTAATATAGCTTATACATCAGAATAACACATAAGATACTTTTTATCCCGATATTCCCACGGGATCGAAACTTACGCGGGTGAAACCGCGGGGCGCAGCTAGTAGAAAATAAATAAATTCAATTTTAATTTCATTGAAGTTAATATTGATATTAACTTGATAAAGTAAAAAACGTCCCGTTTCTCGAAAATTTTTTAATTAAAAGTGATCACAAAGGTACAGATATTAGATCACACGATGTTACAGCAGAATTAATTAGCAAAATATTTGCTCAATCAAAGTGAAGCTGGTTGGCATATCGTCAGAACCCTATAAATGTACTTAGTTAATATAAATACATTATCTAATGTATAAAAATCTCGTGTCACAGTGTTAGTTATCGAACTCCTCCGAAACGGCTTGCCCGATTTTTATGAAATTTTCTTTGTTTTTTTTTTTTGGTAGGTCTGAGAATAGGTCATAGGCTATTTTTTATAGCAAAAAGGGTCAGCTAGTAATAATATAAAAGTCCTATCAAGGCCTAACTAAATTTAATCTCAAAATCAATTTATTAACATTTCCTTCCTAATCCTGATCAGAACCAAATTCACATTGCGGAAGGGAAAGAAAGGAAATGAAATCTTCCTGAAAATAACACAAATAACTGAACAATAAAGGTATACCTACATCGAGTACAGTGCAACTGTTAATGAATCAAGTTTTCAATCAAGGTTGGATAAAAGGTTCATTAAAATTTAATCGTTTCGATTTCGGAATCGAAAACAAGGTGTTTTAAAACAATCCCAGATTTAAATAACTTCTGTGTTTAAGAACCGTTCATAATTGAGAGGGCGTTTATTTTAATCTTCTAAGGGCTGTTTTTTCAATCATCTTATAGCTTTATTCGAGGAATAATTTTGAAATTTTGACAGTTATTTCATACAAGAACTGTCAAACGTCAATTTTATTCCTCGAATAAAAGTTATCTAGCGATGGAAAAATGATCCCATAGAAGGATATTAATTAATGTTAACGCCTCGCATATGTGTGCAAGTGCATACACACATATGCAAACTACATATGACAGAAGAAGATTGGAAGATTCTAGAAGTCTGTGCAACCGAGGCGGGCACAAGACAGGAGCGCCCGGGCAGCGGGATTGTCCAAAAGGGTTACCGCTACCCCGGAACACGGGTGGGTTTTAGTCAGTAAGAGTCTGACACTCCCTTCTGCTCCACCCAGAGCGGGACGGGTCATTTGATGGTTTCCCATAAAAAAAAAAGACATGCGCGCCCTCTTTACTTTTTCAAAAGCTCCCATTTTGGACAAGAAGCATGTCACTTTTATTATTCTCTACGAATTACTTATGTTTTGATGATATTTTTATTGGGGAACCGTTGATATTACTTATTTATTTCGATTCTTCGCCCCACAACGAGCACCATTGCCTTCACAATTAGCATATAGGTAAATATTATTCACTAGCGATTTAAAAGTGAAAAAGGGTTTGTTGTTATTGTATTACAGAGGAGAATGGATGCGGAAGGCGGAGGACAGGGTGAAGTGGCGCAGCCTGGGCGAGGCCTATGTCCAGCAGTGGACTGCAATAGGCTGAGATGATTGATTGACTGAGGAAATTTGCGCCACAGCTTCACACCCTGCTGCCATACCACCGTAGCACCACTTTACGAGGTTGTAGAACTTTTAATTCCATCTTCTTTTATTCATTTTGGATCCGGAGGCGTTTTATGGACTGCAGAGACTGAAGTGGCGAAGTTTTGGGCCAACAAAATTTAATTCACTGTCGTGCCATCAACACAACGAAGGAGAAGAATAGGAACGAATGGTGACTGGGTTCCTATAACGAAGCTGCTTATTGTTATAAGTAACGAAGGAAATTCAGTAATTTAAAGCAAAAAGAAAGACCATTAAATGTAGGCCAAATTCAAGCAAATAGCTGTGTGAAACTGTTTTTGACACAAATTAAAAGATCTTTTATGAATGAGGTAATATTTCTTTATGTAGATACCTATTAAAGCCAATTGGGGCTTGAATTCATTATAAAAACTTTTTAACAAAAAAAAAACAACCGACTTAAAAAAAAAACACTACAAAGTGTAAAATAACTTTAATTTTAATTTCGGAAGTCGGTGTGTTTGGTTTTGTATTTACCTACGTTTTTGCCACCGACTTCCAAAATTAAAATTAAAGTTATTTTACACTTTGTAGTGTTTTTTTTTGAAGTCGGTTGTTTTTTTTGTTAAAAAGTTTTTATTTTTTACTTTTTATAGTCAGAGTGCATCTCATGACAATTCCAATAAGCCTAAACACGGCTAGAATACATGGTTTTATTACGAAGTTCCGGTACCTACCTTCCAGCTTCATCATCAGATCGGTTTGATGTTACCATTTTCGTCAGAACCATTTATTTAAATTTGCTTCGTCATAGTCGCTTAACTATCTTAATCGAGATATCTACCCGTGAAATACTTATTATCATTGAAGAGTTCCTGTGGCTATCTGTGGTCTCCTTCATCAGTTCCACTTCACCAAATTATACTTTTTGAATGCAAATGTGATGACTGTCAATGTGAATGACATGTTGATGAAAATACCAAAATTGCTATATGTATGCCTATAATATTTGAGGAGTTCCCTCAATCAGCGGCGGCCTTACCCATTGCGAGGCTCCGGGCGGCAGGTATTTGCTAGGCTCTTTGTCCTTCGTGAAAAGTATGTGATGCGAAAGTAGGTCTAATTGTTTGGTCTAGATATTTGTCATGTTTGACGAGAAATGCTAAATATTTTATACAAATAAATAAAATTTGAGTTTTAAAATATTTTACATTGAAAGATTAACAAAATTAACAAATACAGAGATGAAAAATTTTAAAATAGATGTTTACGGCTTTTCCTAAAACTAAAATCTTTAATTAAAGCACAATAATCTAACGCATGAGCTACGTCATTTTCGATTGAAAGAATAGCCTGAAAGCCGATCGTGTCATCACATTCCTCAAATACCTATGTTTTAATAATTAATTTTAAGCCTCGAAAAACTCCTTTCAACAGATGCAACTGTAACAGGTGTGGTGGCAATAATTCTCAGGACTATTCCGATAGTGGGGTAAACTTCAGTTATTTTTTTTTCTATTATTAAATAATTGAGGATCAAAATCAAAAGTTTTAAATTTTAAAAAAATCTACATTTTTTAAAATTTGCTTGGGTTGTTACGCGAGGCCCTTGCAAGAGCGAGGCCCCGGGCGGTTGCCCTGTTCGCCACCCCCTAAGGCCGCCGCTGCCCTCAATTCCTCATGGGTCCCATCATCAGAACTGGATTTTGACAAGAATGGGACCAATCTGGAAGCATATCCTTTCAAATAAAAAAAAAATCGAAATCGGTTCATAAATGACGGCGTACTGAGGTAACAAACATAAAAAAAAAATACAACCGAATTGATAACCTCCTCCTTTTTGAAGTCGGTTAAAAAGTTAGACTTATAAGTGTTGCCAATTTTTATAAAATGAATTCCCAATCAAAAGTCTTTTGTTCAAGGCTAAGAATTAGGACTTTTGAACATCAAAATTACATGAGAAAGTCCAACAAAACGCTCGCCCAACGCCCCTCAAAATTGCGCAACGAACTCTCCAGCATCGCAGCTGTCTAAGTTACGATGTAATTGAGATGCAAATTAGAGTACTAAAATAATAATATCAGTCTACGACTTCCGTGAAAATTAAACCAACGTTTTATAAGCGCATTTCCTAGATATATTATCAGTGTTTCTTTCAAGATCAGGAGGAGGTAGTCCTCTTACAAGATTGATGGACATAATATACTTAGGTCCAGTAATACAGTTATAAGCACTTTGTGTGGCGTTGATTGATGGCTGGCAATTAAATTAGAATTTCACTGAGATTTTTATCCTTTGCAATCGTAGAAACAAGCGTTTATGTATCCTATGTATAAAATAATTTTAATAATATCTTTTTCAAATGACTAAAGGCTGATTTTTACATCGCCAGATAACTGTTATTCGATGAATAAAATTAACGTTTGATAGTTTTTGTATGAAATAACTGACAAAATTATTCCTCGAATAATGTTTTCAGATGATTGAAAAATCAGCCTTAGATTAAAATAATTATGATATATAGAGTAAGTATAAGTAAGTATTATAATAATGAATGTTGTGTAAATATTTGTGTGTGAATATTTTGGCTTAGCACACGAGGTTGTTGACATGTGGAATGTGAGCTCGGCTGTCACTGTGCCGATTGTCGTGTTGTAACATCTCTTCAGGCTCTCGATAGGCGATTGGATCAAGGGCCTGATTCAGAAAGTAGTAAGTACCCCTTGACACGGCTCGGATTGTGAGGGGGTACTTGTCTCAGGAGCCCTAACCACCGGTAGCTTGGACCCTGCTCCCGATACTCGAGGACTACGATTTTTTGTATTTTTTAATAAAAATATTTAACAATGTATTTAATAAGTAAGTGGAATAATGTTGTGTTGTTAATATCTATTAGGAATACAATACAAAATGTTTTTTTTTGATATCCCATAACTCTAGAGGGTCATTGTACTCATCATTACGAACAACTTTTACTATGGGATCAAACCAGAAATCGCGAAAAAAATCTGCTGTTCCCTACATTTATGTTCGTATAACTCGTCAAAATGTAGGGAACAGCTGATTTTTTTCGCGATTGTATAATAAGTTAAATGTATATTACTTAGCATATTAAGCATAAAAAATAATCAGCGGGCCCAGTGCGTGTTGGTAGATGTATGTCTTCGATTTTTTTTTTGTTTCGGAATTACTTCTGTTTCGGTTCTATTACATCCCGGTTTCTTCACGATGTTTTCCTTCACCTTTTTAAGAGCAATCGAGATGAAATAATTTACCCGAATGACCCCTGTCCTGGGCCTCAAGCTGCTATTACAATAGTGTCAGAATGGTCTATCATTGATTTCATAATTGTTGATTTTGACAAGTTTGGTAATCTACTAATATAATGGCGTCATTATGACTTTCCAATGGTCAACCACTGACACTCCATTGAAAGAAATGACATAAAATGGTAATCTCGTACATAATGACAAATGAATAAATGTAATGTTTATTGCTATTTACGAACTTTTTACTACTTCAGATTGCAAACACTAATACGTAATATGTAAAAATATATATTAAATGAAATCTAGCATGAAAAGTAGTAGTTTTTCTCAGACCATTGACCAACCAATGATCGACCATTATGAATTTAGCAAATTCCGAAATTTTAGCAAAATGACAATGAGGTCGTGTTGGAATGGCGAATTATATAAAAATAGCAGACTTGGGCCCCTGATCTATTGAATTCCTTGTTAAAAGTCTAGATTTGAGACCGGTTGATTGATAGCAATAGATTCACCCGCTTTTACATAGACCGGCGAAATGTAGGTACACCTCTGCTTAAACCTTCGAGGATGAGAGGCGTGTTATGTGTTTTAACTCGATGTCAGTCGCTTTATGTAAAATACTGGTATTCAACTGCATCCGGTTTGCCTGGAAGTCCACCCCAACATTGGAAAAAGGCTAGGCAGATGATGATGCGTTTTAAATAGATTTTAATTGTTTAAAATATATATACCTAGGTATGTCGATTTGCCTATGAAAATGTCATACAGGTTGGATTTTGTTCCTATTTTGTTTTTACGAACCCCTTTAACTTCGAACACTTCCCATGACCCAAGGGCTGGCTTTTACCTTGGCCAGAGGCTAAGCATTGCCATTCAACGTGGTAATGCCGCCAGTCTCTTAGGTACATTACCAGTCGACAGCGATGCGGATGAATTTTTCGATGCTATATTTTAGTTTGTTTTTTGTTTTAGTTAAGTTAGGATTTAATTTTGTGAGATTTTAATAATAAAAATTTAATTTTCGAACCCCTTTTGTACCTCATGTATGCATTCCAAGTATTTGTATGCAAAAGTAAAGTAAAGTATACTAAAATCCAAGTTCAAAGTCTGAACGGGATAGGATACTTTATATGCATTGGAAGTAAATTGTAGCCTTATATATTATAGATCTCTTGCTTCATGCAGATTTTAACATTTTAGGAAGTTTTTACGAAAAATCCCCGAAAAAGCGCAAGAACGAGGAGGTGTATATTTTTGTTCAAAATTACAGGTAAACTATAAGACTTGGCTGTGTAGCAAGGATGTAATGCCAGTTCCTAGTGACAAATTAATGAACAATCTGTTTAGACAGTTCTCAAAAAAAAAAAAACTATGACGGGGTCGGCTTCCAGTCTCACCGGATGCATACCAGTATTTTACATGAAGCGACTGCTTATTTGACCTCCACAACTCAGTTACTGTGTAAGACGATACTTCATTGAGCATCTGACTACACTATCGCACTGAAATATTGATTTGCAAGCGGTTTGGTGATCAGTGTAAATACATATTTTGTAACTAATTACAAAAATTTGAGGTGCCGAATTTTATTTCAGATAAGTTTATACTTATCTGAACAAATTCGGCTATCCTAGTCTTGATTAATCCTAGTTTTCGGACTAGGATTAATCAGTCGTCTTTCAGACTTTCTTAGGAAGATTAGTATTGTATGTTCTAGGCCAAAAACTCAGCTATATAAATTAAAATGTTGTATAGTTTTTTATTCTTTTAGAATGTTTGTACATAATGTTATAACGATATCAGAAAACAATTTAACGAGTGTTACCTACATCTGTTATGCAAGTAAGTATTACTTAACCCTTTGACCGCCACGGTCGTGTGTAGACGACAAATGAAAACGTGCCCAACACGCCAATGACGACAAGAAAACACCATGTTCTAAGTATAAACACAGAAAACTGAATTTAGTTTATTTATTTTGTACTTAAAACATGTTTTTTTCTTGTCGGCATTAGCCGACGGTGCGTGTTGGGCACGTTTTCATTTGTCGGCTATATACGACCGTGGCGGTCAAAGAGTTAATAGTTTGTAGCACCTTATCGGGTTTAGCTATTTTGATGTATCTACGTGTGAAACAGCACCGCGGAAAAAAGTGCACTTATTCACCAAATACAATCTACTCACTTGTTATTTTACTTATATAATTACTAGCTGACCCCTCAAACATCGTTTTGCAAAAAAAAAAAATAGATAGTAGCTGATTCTCAGACCTACCCGATATGCACACAAAATTTCATACAAATCAGTCCAGCCGTTTCGGAGGAGTATGGTAACTAACACTGTGACACGAGAATTTTATAAATATTAGATGTTTTGGCTAAATACTTATTTAATTAAACTCAGGGTGCAACTGAACGCAATGTCACCTATACAATATAACCCAAAAAAAGTACTAAAAATATATAGGGTCCTACCACGGTCCTTCCTACCTGTAGGTACCAAAAAAACTAACTAATCATTTTTTTTTTCTTAAAAGGTATCGATGTTAATTTTATGAGACAATAAAATCGATATTTGCTGACTTCTCAAATGGTAACTTTTTTAGTGTTGCCGAAGTTTAATGTGACCGATAAGCGAATAATAATAAATAAATAATAATATAATACTGTCATTCGTGGATCTTTGACAGTCGTTACGGCTAGTCAGAAGCCCGAAAATCTGACAAACAGTCTTACCCAGTAACTAAAAAAACTAAAAAAGGGTTGTGAAGGTCAGATAGGCAGTCGCTCCATGTAAAATACTAGTATTCAGCTGCATCCGGTTAGAATGGAAGCCGACCCCAACATAGTTGGGAAAAGGCTAGGCAGATGATGATGATGATGAAGTGAATTTTCATTTTCATTTATTTATTCATGACAATTTACATTGTGTTGAAAATTATATTAAAAAATAAATAAATATAAAATAATTATTAAATGCAGAAACAATACCAAATACAATGTTAAATAATGTTATCCCATACCTACAATACAATATATGATAAAATTATTTAACACTGTATTTATAATAATAACTAGCTGACCCGCCGGAACTTCGTACCGCCTCAGAATCATTATCAAAATCAGTCAATCCGTTCTCGAGCTATCATTAAAAAGCCTTTCCATACAAAATGCATGAGACAGTGAATTATCTTCATTACTATTTTTTTCGTGAATTTTTCCCATGTTATAATCGTATCTATATCTATGAAGTATGCATGTTTGTTAAAAAGCATAAAGACTTATTTAAAAAGGCAGAGGATGTGTATCCTCGAAACCGGCGAGATCCTCACAGGCTCATATCAAATGACTTGCCAAGACTGACTAAATATAGTAAAAGCTGTTTAGCCATGTGTGTTCGGATATTATAATAAAATTCCAAGTGATTTTAAAACCTTAGATCTTAGATTGTTTAAAAAAAAAACTACACAAATGGTTGAATAATAATAATTTTTACAGTATAAAAGAATTTGTTGACGGGAAACATTTTTTAATGTAACCTATATTATTTGCATGCTATGATATAAGCAAAACATGTATGTTCTACAATGTATTTTAAAAACCTTATATACCACTAGCTGCTGCCCGCGACGTCGTCTGCGTGCATGCTCTACAGCACCAAAAATACACAACTTTTAAAATAGCATTAAAATATAGTTAAGTTTTTTTTGCAAGCGAAGCAAGTGAAGAGAGTTATATGGGAATCCTGCTGAGTTCAGTCATAAGATGTGACTGAAGGAAATAGAGAAAATAATGCAGGAATACATTCCAGGACACAAAAGAGTAAAAATACGTACAAAGGTATCATACCTTACAGCACTTCTCTATAAACTACGTTGGTAGTTATGCTGCCAGGAGCCAAAATGTAAAGAGAGTCAGGACTGGTGACGCGGGAGCAAGCGACGTACAGTTGCCCGTGTGAGAAGCAACTCGTTCTGAGGTCAACACCCGCTGCCCTGCGACTTATTGATGGTCATCGCGAAGCAAACACTCACGGGGAACTGTACGCTCTTGAACTGGAACAGGAAGTTATGAGGTATTAGGGGAATGCGTGGTATAAATACTGCCTCGCCGACGCCACAACCCGTCAGAATTTCCGCCTCAATGGTGGGTCTGTGGAGCGAGATGACTTTAAGGCGGTTAACACAACTTCGGAGGAGATAGGTTCCGAAGAAGCATAATCGGAACACCGACCTTCAGCTTGATGGTATGCGCTGGAAGTCCACTTGCTGACAGGGAGCTCAGAAATTCCACGGGATAATGTGTGGCGTCATCTTGCTCGACAACAGTGTTTATCGAGGTGTAGACCACTTTATTCCCCTCAATTTCCGAGAGAATGCATTCGTTAGTTGCTGCAGCCTGATAATTTTTGGGCATCAAAATGGCCCGCTCACACACCCAAGAATTCTGCTGGTGGGGTATACGACTGATGTCCCCGTATACACAGCGAATTAGTTCTTCTAAGCTGGATACCACTCTACCGAGAGACTCTGGAAGCCCCACCTGTCTCTTCTGGTAGAGTGCCTTCGCCAAGACTTAGAAGGACATCGGAGAATTCTTGAGCACGTGTATTGCCGCCGAGCCGAGCTCTCATATTAATGGTCAAGCGAAGCGTACGAACTCGTGACCACAACGAAGATCGTTTCAACGAAGCATTCACCTCGTCAGCCCTCGAGCCCCGCGTCACCACGGGAAGCGTTTGCCGAAAATCACCACTGAACAGAACTGTGACACCACCCATCAAATGTTCGTTCCTGCGGATGTCCTGCAGGATTCTGTCCACGGCCTCAACTGCCTTCCTATTGGCTATCGTACGCTCATCCCATACGATCAGAGAGCAATCCTTGAGCACGTGTCCCTTATCGCTGTTACGTGACACACCACAAACAGGCGTTTCGGCGCTCTCTAAATCGATGGGAATTTTAAACATGGCATGTGCTGTCTTGCCACTCGGAAGCAGTGTGGTAGCGATTCCCGATGACGCTACAGCAATAACAATTTTGCCTTGCCTCTTGACCTCTGCAAGTATGCCAATGGTAACAAATGTTTTTCCTATTCCACCAGGAAAATTTTATTATATATTTTATTTTAGTATTTTAATTTAGACTGTTTAATTTAGTTTGTGATCCTCCTGTACGAGTCGCAATAAATACTTTTTCTTCCTTTCTTTTTTCTTTCTTTCAAAACATGTTCCAAGAAAAACATTTTACCCTGGTTTTGCCCAACGCTTTCAAGGACGGTGTCATAAATTTGTTTTTGCTCTGAAGAGAACAAAGCGACATGGTCATTTCGTATGGTGGTCATTTCGCGTTATACTCCCGATTTTCACGGTCTTGATACGGTGATGATTGGGGAGCTGGTAACCCATATTCGATCAGTGGATTGCCGCCGATAGAAATGACCACATATTGAAGTGAACTGAGACAGGTGTTCAGCACGCGTTCATCAGTTACTTCGACTTCGTCTTCAGTAGCGCGCCTCAAAGCTCGTAGAAAATCTTCAGACAGATGATGGCGATACTTCTCCCACAAAGCTACCGGGTTCGCAACTCCACAAAACACCAAGATGACGGCAAACAGATGACTTATGCTGCTGGGACTGTCACTGACGCTCGCCTCCGTGAGGGTGTCATGAAATGAAATGATCATCATCAATGAACATAACTTTTTTGTAATACTTGACACCGCATTTTTTTTTTTAATTGTCTTCCTCAACTCTGCTCAAGATTTTGAGGGTTTTATTGGAACTTGAATTTGTCAAAACGAACTATACGGTACAACTTTTATGAAGAAAATGCACATCACCATCTATGAATTTTAAGAATAACTAACTACTTACCTCGCCAACAAATTTAAATTATTAATTTCCAAAAAATGTTAACATGTAACTTGATTTGATTTTTATGAAATCTCATAGATGGCGCTGTTTTTAAATTGTCTTTATACTACTAACATTCATTAAACTATATTTCTCTGCCCAAGTTACTTAAATGGCGTAGTTTTTATAATGTAAAGCTAGATAATAGCATGGCTTACTCAAAAACAACATTTAGATATGCGTCGTTAGATTACACGCTGTCACAGAATGCGTAAGAAAAATAAAGATTCACAGCTCCTCCCCCGTAGGTGATAGCGTGATAATATATAGCCTATATGTTGACCCGCCCTCTTAGTAATATTCATTCAAAATTTGAAGTAAATCCATGCAGTACTTTTTGAGTTTATCCCGGACAGACAAACAGACAAACAGACAAACAGACAAACAGACAAAAATTCTAAAAACTATATTTTTGGCTTCGGTATCGATAGTAGATCACGCCCCAAGTATTCTTTTTAAAAAATATTCAATGTACAGTTTTGACTTTCCTACGATTTTATTATATGTATACTAGCTGCTGCCCGCGACGTCGTCTGCGTGAAGGCTCTACAGCACCAAAAATACCTAAGATGCCAGTGTCGCTATAGCATTATAAGTACACAACTTTTAAAATAGCATTAAAATATAAGTTTTTTTTGCAAGCGAAGCAAGTGAAGAGAGTTATATGGGAATCCTGCTGAGTTCAGTCATAAGATGTGACTGAAGGAAATAGAGAAAATAATGCAGGAATACATTCCAGGACACAAAAGAGTAAAAATACGTACAAAGGTATCACCTTACAACACTTCTCTATAAACTACGTTTGTAGTTATGCTGCCAGGAGCCAAAATGTAAAGAGAGTCAGGACTGGTGACGTGGGAGCAAGCGACGTACAGTTGCCCTTGTGAGAAGCAACTTGTCCTGAGGTCGACACCCACTGCCCTCAGTATCTGCCCCTGCGACTTATCATCGCGAAGCAAACACTCACGGGAACTGTACGCACTTGAACTGAAACGGGAAGTTATGAGGTATAAGGGGAATGCGTGGTATAAATACTGCCTCGCCGACGCCACAACCCGTAAGAATTTCCGCCTCGCGTCTGTGGAGCGCGATGAATTTAAGGCGGCTCCCGTTACACAACTTCGGAGGAGATAGGTTCCGAAGAAGCATAATTGGAACACCGACCTTCAGCTTGATGGTATGCGCTGGAAGTTCACTTGCTTACAGGGAGCTCAGAAATTCCACGGGATAATTTGTGGCGGCGGCATCTTGCTCGACAACAGTGTTTATCGAGGTGTAGACCACTTTATTCCCCTCAATTTCCGAGAGAATGCATTCGTTAATTGCTGCAGCCTGATCATTTTTGGGCATCAAAATGGCCCGCTCATACACCCAAGAATTCTGCTGGTGCGGTATACGACTGATGTCCCCGTACACACAGCAAATTAGTTCTTCTAAGCTGGATACCACTCTACCGAGAGACTCTGGAAGCACCACCTGTCCACCTATCTCTTCTGGTAGAGTGCCTTCGCCAAGACTTAGAAGGACATCGGAGAATTCTTGAGCACGTGCATTGCCGCCGAGCCGAGCTCTCATATTAATGGTCAAGCGCAGAGTACGAACTCGTGACCACAACGAAGATCGTTTCAACGAAGCATTCACCTCGTCAGCCCTCAAGCCCCGCGTCACCACGGGAAGCGTTTGCCGAAAATCACCACTGAACAGAACTGTGACACCACCCATCAAAATGTTCGTTCCTGCGGATGTCCTGCAGGATTCTGTCCTCGGCCTCAACTGCCTTCCTCAGAGCAATCCTTGAGCACGTGTACCTTATCGCTATTACGTGACACATCACAAACAGGCGTTTCGGCGCTCTCTAAATCGATGGGAATTTTAAACATGACATGTGCTGTCTTGCCACTCGGAAGCAGTGTGGTAGCGATTCCCGACGACGCTACAGCAATAGCAATTTTGCCTTGCCTCCTGACCTCTGCAAGTATGCCAGTGGTAACAAATGTTTTTCCTGTTCCACCAGGAGCATCCAAGAAAAACATTTTACCCTGGTTTTGCGTAACGCTTTCAAGGACGGTGTCATAAAGTTTTTGCTCTGAAGAGAACAAAGCGACATGGTCATTTCGTATGGTGGTCATTTCGCCCGGATCGTATTTTGTCTCAGCGTTATACTCCCGATTTCCACAGTCTTGATACGGTGATGATTGGGGAGCTGGTAACCCATATTCGATCAGTGGATTGCCGCCGATAGAAATGACCACATCTTGAAGTGAACTGAGACAGGTGTTCAGTACGCGTTCATCAGTTACTTCGACTTTGTCTCCAGTAGCACGCCTCAAAGCTCGTAAAAAATCTTCAGACAGATGATGGCGATACTTCTTCCACAAAGCTACCGGGTTCGCGACTCCACAAAACACCAAGATGACGGCAAACAGATGACGCATGCGGCTGGGACTGTCACTGACGCTAGAGTGAAATGAAATGATGAACATAACTTTTTTGTAATACTTAACACCGCACTTTTTTTAAATGGTCTTCCTCAACTCTGCTCAAGATTTTGAGGGTTTTGTTGGAACTTGAATTTGTCAAAACGAACTATACAATACAACTTTTATGAAGAAAATGCACATCACCATCTATGAATTTTAAGAATAACTAACTACTTACCTCGACAACATGATCAAATTTAAATTATTAATTTCCAAAAAATGTTAACATGTAACTTGATTTGATTTTTATGAAATCTCATAGATGGCGCTGTTTTAAAATTGTCTTTATACAACTAACATTCATTAAACTATATTTCTCTGCCCAAGTTACTTAAATGGCGTAGTTTTTATAGTGTAAAGCTAGATAATAGCATGGCTTACTCAAAAACAACATTTAAATATGCGTTGTTAGATTACACGCTGTCACAGAATGCGTAAGAAAAATAAAGATTCACAGCTCCTCCTCCGTAGGTGATAGCGTGATAATATGTAGCCTATATGTTGACCCGACCTCTTAGTAATATTCACTCAAAATTTGAAGTAAATCCATGCAGTACTTTTTGAGTTTATCCCGGACAGACAAACAGACAAACAGACAAACAGACAAACAGACAAAAATTCTAAAAACTATATTTTTGGCTTCGATATCGATTGTAGATCACGCCCCAAGTATTCTTTTTAAAAAATATTCAATGTACAGTTTTGACTTTCCTACGATTTTATTATATGTATATAGATATGTATAGATAAAGAAATATTTTTTTTTAGTCTCGTAACACGATCGCGTTTGCTTAACATATTATAGGCTAGATAGAATACGTGACTTAATATCTGTCTAGCGGTTTTGAGATCTTTCTATGTAGCCTACGCAAAAGTCCTACAGCGGTGCTATTCTCAATCAATAAAGGCTCAATCCAAGGTCGGGCCTGCCTGTGAGTGTCAGTGGTCTACATGACCCACACGACATAGCTAATGCCTTTCGGCAGAGTTTCAAGGTGGACCCACCTCCTGTACCTCCTGCGGTGTCTCAGATGCTCGAGACTGGGACACAAGGTGATAAAGTTAGGTTAAGATTCCAGGCAAAGGAAATATCTAATGTTATTAGTAATATGTCTAGAGGAAAGTCTCCTGGCCACGATAGTCTCAGTATCGAGCATCTGAAGTACGCCGGTATCCACCTGCCGAGGGTGCTTGCTCTGTTTGTCAATTTGTCACTTTCGCATAGCTACTTACCTGAGGAGCTCATGCGTACACTGGTTGTTCCTATAATAAAAAACAAAACAGGTGATCCGTCGGACCTGTCAAACTACAGGCCTATCTCACTAGCCACCATAACTGCTAAGGTTTTGGACAGCCTGCTTGATAAACAGCTGGTGAAAAATATACATTTACACGACGCACAGTTCGGCTTTAGACCAAACCTATCTACTGAAAGTGCTATTTACTGTCTCAAGCAGACTGTTCACTACTACACAGCTAGGAACACGCCTGTGTATGCATGTTATTTAGATCTCTCCAAGGCATTTGACCTTGTAAATTATGATGTTTTATGGAGCAAACTTCACAATGTTGAGGGACTTCCTGCTGAATTAATTTGGTTGCTTAAATATTGGTACAGTAATCAAGAGAATACTGTTCGATGGGCAGGCACTTTATCTGAAGTGTACAGGTTGCAGTGTGGGGTGAGGCAAGGGGGGTTGAGCTCGCCACGCCTCTTCAACCTGTACATTGATGGTCTGATTGGGGAGCTCAGCGGCGCCGGTCTCGGATGCTCGATAGACGGAACTTGCATAAATAACATAAGTTACGCTGACGATATGGTGCTGTTGAGTCCCTCAGTCAGAGCTTTAAGGTGTCTTTTGAACATTTGTGAGGCGTATTCGGAGGCTCATGGGCTGAGATATAACGCCAAAAAAAGTGAATTTATGATATTTAAGGCGGGAAAAAAACAATATCGTGCGCCCGTGATCACTCTTTGCGGCACACCACTTAAACAGGTGAGTAAGTTTAAATATCTTGGTCACTGGGTCACCGACGACTCGTCGGATGTTATGGACATCGAGAGGGAACGAAGGGCGCTGTCTGTGCGGTGTAATATGCTCGCTCGTAGGTTCGCACGTTGTACAAGAGACGTAAAAATTACTTTATTCAAGTCATACTGCCAGACACTGTACACGTGCGGGCTATGGGTGAATTATACGCATCGCGCGTACAGCGCCCTTCGCGTCCAGTATAACAATGCCTTCAGGGGAATGGTGGGGCTGCCGCGGTGGTGCAGCGCATCTGCCATGTTCGCGGAAGCGCGCACACAGGATTTTTTCGCTGTGATGCGCACGCGCTGCGCCTCATTGCTGAGTCGAATGCGGATCAGCTCTAACGTTCTCCTGAAGACCTTGTCTGAACGGTGGGATTCACCAATGCTGCAGGCGTGGATGGGGATGCACTCTCTTTGCAACAGGAGATGAGTGGCTCCCCTTTCATGCCGATTACTTTAGTTTAGTTTAATTTTCTTTTCTTTTGTTACGTACTAACATTATTTTTAAGAATGTAAAGTTAATACTAACAAAATGGAACCTGATTTCCGAAATAAACGATTATTATTATTATATTATTATTATTCTGTAAAGTGATTCAAATTCAAATTCATTTATTTCGTGAACACAGGGTATATACAAAAAGATGTTAGGTATAATAAATGAGATCCGAGCTGTGTCCCGCCAAAAGGCATACAAAATATCAAAGGTTTTTTTTTTTAAAGCAAATACATTTTAGAAATTCAAAAGTAGATACAATCAAAATAATTATAAATCATGTCAAAATTATATAAAATTATTAATAAAATGTCGAATTAAATAAAGTAAAAAGAGCCAAAAATAATAATATAAAATCATAATGTCACTAATTCACTAACACAATAATAATCAAAATTAACAAAATCATTTGGTATGTCAAATAACATAAAAACCGATTCGATTTAGTTGAAAAGAAATTAAAATTTGTCATTTAAATATTCGTCAACAGAATAATACACCTTGTTATTTAACAATTTGAACAGATTTCTTTTAAATTCGATAATGTTCATACTTGAGATAACTTCTTCTGGTAACTTATTATATAGTTTTTGAGCCATTGCATAAAAGCTTTTGCTATGAAATTGTGTTTTTGTTGCTAACACCTACAACTTTTTTGAGCGCCGTTTACTTTCTACAAATCTATATAAATTCATGTTTTATTTTATAAAAATACAGACTTCATAAATATAGAGTGACGGTAAAGTTAATATTTTTAGCTTATGAAAATGTGGCTTGCACGATTCTTTTTGTTTTATTTTGCAAATAGCTCTAATACATTTTTTCTGTGCTATAAGTACTTCTTGTAGTGATCACCGTGATAACTTAGGTGAAGTGAGTTTAATGATGTGAGCTATCATTCCACCTGATGCTAGGGACTGAAACTAGTGACAACTCACTTTAAGGTGCCACTTATCGATATTTTTTCTATACAAATTTCGGGAGAATATTGCTCCACTGTTTGACATTGTGCATCGTTATATATGATATCGTTCTGACTTATTATTAATTGTGTCTGTACGGAAACAAAATAGTAAAATAAAAAGCCATTAAAAAGTTATGAGCCAACAAAGATTCGTTTTTCTTGCTATTTTAACGTAACTTTTGGTATAAATAAGTAATAAAAGAACTGTAAAATCTTCAAAACCAAGTCCTTATCGACAAAGCTCAGTTATCGAAGAGATCAATAAACTTTATTTTTAATTGATTTATGCAGTGATTTTTTCATAAAACTCGATTTTCCGAAGCACTGTTCGAATTTTTTTTACGCGCCTATCAGTTCGTAACGATGTTTCTGTGCGTTAAAACTAGACGTTGTTCGTGTAGACTAGCGTCTAATTGCTCATCATTGATATTAGCGCTGTTGGACACGAAGCCAGGCGAGACAGCGTGTTTTTGGCCATGACCACCAGTGAGTTCGAGCTCGCTACTAGTTTACTCTTAAGCTAACTTCACCTAAGTTTTCACTGTGAGATTTTTACAGAATAGCATTACAGCCGATCGATTCTGTAAAAATCTCACCGTGATATCTTAACATCAAGTGGAATGACACCTCACTTCACCTTAGTTTTCACGGTGAGATTTTTACAGAATAGCATTACAGATCTCTTAGCGTGTGACAGGTCGTTGTGCTCTCAAAAATAGGGTTACTCTAACTACACGATGGCTGAAGGTTGCCTGTTGGGACAGGTCAACTCAAAGCTGCAATGTTTCTTTCTTCAAAAGGCCCTTCCAGACATGGCCCTGCATTGTTAGACTCGCATTGTTTCGACTTTAAAAGAGACCAGCTCTGAGTTTGTTTTCGGTGTTTGTCTCAGGGAACAGCTTAGAAATTCAGGCGCCGTCCATTCTTAAAAAGTTGACCAAACTTACATAAATAGGCATTATTTCATATCATAGTTATTTTTGCGATAGATTATTTTTGAGATTAGATACACTTAGATAACGCAAGAGCAACTACTTCGCGTGCCCAGCTTACGTACAAAAATCGTAAGCCGTCACTTTCGTGCTCAGTCCTGTCTCACCGTGATAACTTAGGTAACTTATCTATCAATAGGGGCGATCCCTAACATCAGGTGGAATGACAGCTCACTTCACCTTAGTTTTCACGTTCAGATTTTTACAGAATAGCACTGCTGAGTACTGCTAGCTGGGTGAGCGTGAGCGCTAGCGCTAGACCCCGGGGGTGGGGCGAGACGGGTGCCGCACGCGGCGGCCGTCTTTGAATCGATTTGATTTTCCCATCACTAAATAGTGCTTGTGACGTCATAGTAGGTAGTCAAAAATGGCACGCTTGGTTTTTATACAGATCGTGATACTTGCGTTATCTAGGTCTATTTATATCTGTGGATTAACCGATAATTGCTTGATTTTCTGCAAGTTGATGTATTACTCATCCCTTAAAGTTACGATCAACTTAATTAAACGAGGGTTGTTGCATGGTGTTTAATTAGTTATAGTTAATAGTTAAGGGTTACGCTACCTTATTTGATCCCTGCGAAGCCCTGACCGGACACACGCAGACATTTACATAGAGATGAGAGACGCGTTTTCTTTTATCTATACCTAAAATACTAGCTGTTGCCCCCAACTTCGTCTGTGTGTATTTTGTATTTGATTTTTTTTTATATTTTCGAGATATCACCAAGTTAGGGACTAATCACACTTATTCAGCTCTGTTCATCTTTTGTCCATAGAAAACAACGATTTTGTTTAAGTTTAGTCCCTTAGTCGACAAACGGTTAGTCGACTCTTTGTGACCAGAGAGCTGGCCTATTTCTTGGCCAAAGAATTAGCATAGCCATACAACGTGGCAATGCTGCCTGCCTTTTGGGCATTGCTCCTGTTGACAGCGATGCGGACGAATTAATCGGATGCCATATGATTTTTTTGCTTCTTTTTTCATATACACATGTACATATTATTATTTTAAATGAAAAAAAACTTATAAAAAAATACTTAATTTTTTATTAAACAAATATTCACGATGACATGTAGCAGGATAGGTACAGTCAGCAACAAAAGTCGATTAACACTTCAGTTTTTTTAATCTCAGTTATTGAGCAAAATATTAACACTTCGGTTTTTTTAATCTCAGCTATTGAGCAAAATATTTGTTAAAAATTGCATTGTACTTCTGTTGCAATTTTGAACAAATATTTTTCTCAATAACTGAGATTAAAAAAAACCGAAGTGTTAATCGACTTTTGTTGCTGACCGTACCTATTTGACAACAGTTGTCCACCGTCCCCCACAAATTAGGTTTCATGTAAATTGTGAAGTCTTACTTGTAAACATAAGGTCCAATCTCCTTCAGCATGGGTTTCTCCCCTCGGCTGACGTCGTCCGCGTTAGTGACGTTGAAGACATAGACCTTGAAGTCGAGTGGCATTGGCAGCTTCAGCCATCTGTCGAACATCATTGAATTGTTCTCTAGTTGGACATTCTGCAAAAAAATAATATGTTTGAAGGAAATCTTCTTTCAATAGGACGAACGGTGTATTATGAGAAAGCTCATGTCGTCATGTCGAGGTTGATTTACATGGTACGATGTGGCATAAGTTGAAGAAACAGTGTTTGATACAGGAACTATTTTTATTAAGAAAATCATGTTGATCCTAGCATTGCTTTCTGCATTCAAAATTGAGTCTTTTTGCCTTAAAATAAGACTTCATTTTCTTTGGCTCAATCGTCGGATAGTTTAGCAAAATACATCATTTTTGAAAAAAAACCTATATTAAAAGTTACTGAAATCGATTCAGTAGTCAATTATGAACAAACTATTTTCAGGTTTTGCGCATTTAACGTTACACGTTGTATAATTCAGATTCTCTCGGGGACGAGCTGTCACACTCACAAAGTACCGCTTGTGGTGCACATGCTCGTCCTAATGTAGTTAAAAAACTGAAGTGAGAATCGACTTTTGCCGCTGACTGTACCTATTTCTACAGTCAGTGCACTGCAGCCATGATCTTCGTCTTACAACTAATTATAATGCATGTTTTTGCTAAGACTGACTTTACTGCAGTAGTATTTTATACAGGTTGAACTTATGACCCAGATCTTTGACAGTCGTTAATAATGACTCTAACTAACATGGCACCAATATCGTTTCTTCTGTTTTTTTTTCGTAAAATAACAACGCAATAAGCATCACCTTTGTACTTATCTATATTCTGTTCTGTTTTTTTCTTATCTGTTTATATATAATGTGTGTACATAGATGGTAAAATTAATAAATAAATAATGTCGAATTAATAAATAAATAATGCCGCGCTCAGCACAACGACCGCTTCGTCTGACATTGTGGAATCAACTAAATGCTCTTTTTTTTTTTTTTTTTTTGGAAATGGCATCTCGCAGTTCAACCTGTAGGAGGTTGTCGACTGCTTAACCGGACTTTCCTGTGGATGCCTTAAAGTTAAGGCCTCGAGCCAGGGCTTAAAAACTAACTAAAAACTAAGCGACTCACGCTAAGGGCACCCCCCGTGGGGTTCGGACCTCGGCTTAGGGCGTCGCTGGAAGAGGGCAGCAAGGGACAGGCTGGATCGGTATTATTTAGGGACGAATTTAAAACTACAGGCTCAGCGGCGCGGGCTGGCTCGAGCAAGGGTCGGGGTGGAAACTAAATGCTCATTATCGTATCTAATATTATAGGCCTGCCACACACTCGACGAGTGGCATGGGAAATAGCGAGGAAACGAAGCAGAGACGTAGTGTGGCAACATCACTCGTCATGCCGCACGTCATGCTGCAAATAGCGGCAGCGCGACGAGCAATGCGATGAGCAGCGCGAGGAGCATAGTGTGGCGGCCGCATAACATTACAGACGAATGCTCGTCAGTCAGGCAGGCAGTATCTCAAAATCGAATCTGAAATGTTACATTACAGGCGAACGCTTCAGGTGAGGGAGCACAGTTTACAACACTATTACAAAAACAATTTATCGAATAATTTTCTGTCAACTTAGATGATGAGTAAACATCGTTGAGAGCAAGGAGCTTTGTACGCGGCACGGTTTCTTTATGGCACGGCGCGGCATATAAACCGCGTCGTAAAGAAAATGTGTCCGTTAACAGGCTTCCTCAGTAATCTATACAACACTGACAACACGGTCCTACACACGGTGAATAAACCGCGCCGTAGAAAAAGAATGTCAAAAAGCTTTCATAGTGATCCATACAACACTAACTGTCGTGCCTACATACGGCGAATAAACCGTAGTTTTTCTTTTTTACGGCAAGAAAAACGTGTGTGTACAGACGCCAGCACATCAAGCTACCCGAAACTGTCAAATTTTCCCAATCAACTATGAACCTTATGCTTTTTAGCGATATAGTTGAAAATGTATTAAAGAAATTTGACAGATTGTAGTATAACTTGATGTGCTGGCGTCTGTACAAAGGGCTTTAGTCGACTTTTGTCGCTGACCGTACGACTATAATTACAAAACTACAATAATGATGGTTGGTTACACATAATGTCGAGGTCTGGGTGAATTGCCTTTGATCAGTGCAAGTAAAGAGTTTGCAGGTTGCAGAATAGTGAATAATAATTACTTTGTGGTTAGGTAGCTATAGACAAGAGAATGTTTATATTTAAGACTGATTTTATTTTGCTCTTTATTTACAAAATGATGCTGCTTCTCGTGACAGATACTTTAGGACATGTCGGTTTCCTCACGATGATGTTTTCCTTCACCGTTTTGAGAGCAGTGGCGATGAAACAATTTACAAAAAGTAAAACGCCTGTCAGGGTTCGAATCTACAACCTGCAACTCGTAAGTCGCAGCCGTTTCCAAAGCTAGTACTTAAATAAATAAATGTCTGTCTACATAATATTGATTGATATGCTTCAAACAAAAGAAACATTGATTTTGACAATCGGTACAGACGACAGCACATCAAGCTACTACAATCTGTCAATTTTTAAAAATAGATTTACAACTTTATCGTTAAAGCATAAGGTTCAAAACTGATTGGGAAAATTTTACAGTTTCGGATAGCTTGATGTGCTGGCGTCTGTACCTGTAATTGGCGACTGTGTAAGACCGAGACTATTGTCATGAAAAATTATACTTATAAGCTGTTGGTGTAGGTACCTTAATAAATAAATACAAATAAAAAAAAGAAGATTTTAAGGTCGTTGCATCAGGTTATCAACCTGTGCTAATAAGAATAAAAAGATTCCTAAGATGATATTAGTTTATTTGGAAACAATAAACTTTTAGTGTTTATATAATTTGTATTTAGCGGCCTAATAGGTACCTAAAACTACCTGATTTGTCCTCTGGACTACCTACATTAATATAAGTAGTCGGGTAAGGTCTGACTTCAGTTCGTATTGGTTATTTAATTGTTGATTTTTATTTTTATTTATTTATAGTTAATTAAAACGGTACACACATTAATTAACATAGAGACAATTTACGTTGACAATAATTATGTTAAATATAGTTTAATTTAAAACTAACATGGCACAGTGGACTCTTTGATGTCCTAAGTGCGTTGGAAAAAATAGATCAGTTTAGTGTCAAACTTGCTCACTGAGGATTCCGCACTTATCACTAACCTGAAATCGTAAAAAAATCAGCTGTTCCCTACATTTTTATTCTCATAACTCGTCAAAATGTAGGGAACAGCTGATTTTTTTTTCGCGATATCAGGTTTGACCCCATAGTAAAAGTTGTTCATAATGATGAGTAGAATGAACCCTTAAGAGGAAAACGGTGATTAAAATTTCACCCTGTGTATGACAGAGTTATGCCCGAAAATACATTAAAAAAAAGTGTAAACATCCAAATTGAGAACGTCCTCCTTTTTTGAAGTCGGTTAAAAATAATGCTCAGCAATGGGACAGTCTAGGCTAACTTAAAAAAAATAAACTAAAAGGCCTTAGTAACACGTTACGGTGGAAATTTCAAATGGTTACCCTTGATGGCCGCCTCTCGAAACAGGTTCTACTTCTAACTAAACAGAAGCTGCGTATAGTTACTGCAGCTTTAACTGGCCACGGGTCATTTAATAAACACCTCTTTGTCATAGGAGTAACAGACAGTCCGCGGTGCAGGGCCTGCATGGAGGACGATGAGACAGCGGCACATGTGCTACTAAACTGCCCGGTGGTCGCCACATATAGGGCAAAGTACTTCGGTAACCCAGGTACCCTACGTGAGACGGTCAGTAACATCAAGACGTTGCTGGCCTTCCTTGAGGAGCTGGGGTGGATCGAATAATCGATTTTCCCACCCGTACGCAAAATACGCGCATTGACGTGGAGTTGTGGACACCAGCCCGTATTACCTATTATGGTTACCCTATACGGTTACAAAGATACCTACAGCCTTGTGTTTTTTTTATATTCCTATACTTGTAACATACAGGTGGATAGACAGACAGACGTTAAAAGTTTAGTTATAAAAAAGAAAACAATCAAACTCAAAACATTTATTTCAATTAAACCATTTACAGGCACTTTTGAATTGTAAAAAATAACTAGTCGGTCAGTTAGTCAGAAACTTGAAGCTAAGTTGCCCTTTCCAAATCAATGCGGTAGAGGAGATGCTTTGTCGAGACTAAAAAATCTAATAAGACACTTTCTATTATCTTGTACCTAAAGCAAGTGTCATTCACAAACTCGCAGACTACACAGAATGTTCCGAAGTTCCTCGCATACTGGCTTTGCTTGCCCCAGTTGCGCCAGTAATTGCAAATCCGACAGGCTACGTGGTTACTTCCAGAAATGTTAATAACGGTATGTCATTTTGTGCTGGTCTTAAAATGGAACAAAGACTAAGTCAAACTAAGCCTGGCAAGTTTTCAGGGATCAATAGTGAACAGTTAATGCTGAACACTTGCCAAGTTTGTTGGCATAAGTCCTGTTGCGAAGTTGGTTAGTTTTCTAAATAATATGGTGCTACAGGTTGTTGACTTAAGGGCCTATACTAACTCAAATGGCTTGGCATGATCCTACGTTATGTCTAAAATACTGCAGCATTAATTTTGAAATAAATATATGGTAAAGATGAGGATTAATGTTAGGTCTTATGTTTGACGAAAACACGATTCCATAAAATTTTCTCGATAGAAAAATATTCCAAAGTTACCTCCAAACCGAACAATAAACCGCTGGTATTCAAAAAATACTTCAAATTAGGTCATGAAACTTTTTATACTAATTGAACTAACTATAAAGCAGGTCTTATGTTTTTTTTTAATTACCATTATTTTCACCGTAAAAAGCAAATGCCTAAACTATTGGAACTGCCTGCCGCCTAGCACCGCACTCTGTCTCGCTCTCACTCAGTCCGCGAGCAGTATCGTGCGAGCGAGATAAAGAGTGAATTTTAGCTGAGGTAGTATAGGCTCTTAGGGTAACGGGGTGTCCTGCGTAAGCGACGAATACGACGCGACACGACACGATGCAATGCGACGTGATGCTACACGTGACAAATGTCCTACGTGATTTTGGTCATTACTTCTCGAAACATGGAGACGTACAGTACAATTTTGCTTGAAAGTTCATATTTAAAGTACAGACTTTTAAGTTTTTTTTTGTCCCACAAGAATCTTTGTTCACGCACTGCGTTGATCAACGCTTCTGAATCAACCATTTCGTAGTTCGTGGTGTCGCATCTGGTCGCCCTCAAAACAAGTACGCGTTACGACGCGTCTCGCCGCAGACTGCTATATAGGCCGCAAGTAGGGTATGCTGTTGAGTTGATCGCGTTTGTCGCGTTCGCAGCGTCGCGTCGCGTCGTATTCGTCGCTCACGCAGGACACCCCGTTAGGCTCCCGCTGAACGGCGCGACGCGACGCGACAGCCCAACGCGACTCTAGTATTACAATTTCTATGAAAACTTCGTGGGAATTATTCTACCAGAATCGCGTCGCTCTGTCGCGGCGCGTCAAATAAAGCTAAGTGACTGCCTCGTTGGTCTAGTGGTCGCAGCGCTACTAATGAGCATGAGGTCCTGCCGATCGATTCTGTAAAACTCTCACCGTGATAACTTAGGTGAAGTGAGCGTGAAGTGAGCTATCAATAGGGGCGATTCCTAACATCAGGTGGAATGACAGCTCACTTCACCACCGTGAGATTTTTACAGAATAGCACTGCTGCTATGCTATTCTCTAAGGATACAGCCTTGCGAGCAGCGCTGTCGCAGCGCTGTCGCGGTGAGTTTCACCGCTGCGACAGCGCTGCCCGCAAGGCTGTATCCTTACAGAATAGCTCCCCTGGTTTCGACACCCGAGTCGAGCAAAGTGATACTGGATATTTCCATCAGAATTTTTTCAGAAGTGTCCCGGTGTTTGGATTTATGCCCGGATGATAGTAATAGTTTTGCCCCCTGTTACATGGGTCTGAAACATAACTGGCAAAATATTGGTGTACAGACGCCAGCACATCAAGCTACTACAAATCCGTCGAATTTATTTAACAGATTTTCAACTTTATTGCTGAATCATAAGGTTCAAAGTTGATTGGGAAAATTTGACAGTTTCGAGTAGCTTGATGTGCTGGCGTTTGTAAGTAAGTCATGTTGAATTAATATGTTACCGTTAGGTGCAGCGCAGACGACAGACTATCCGTGACGCAATTTTTAGTCTGTGAAAATAGAACCTATGCAATTATATGCAGTGACGCACACGACGCGCAAAAAGTCCGGCGCACAAAAAATCCGTGTAATTCGGGCACTTCGGGACACTATGATACTTCTAAGGCAGAATATCATAATAGACATTTAAAAAGACAGACAGCTCTGCCGACAGAATGATCGAAGATGTGCGTCGTGTGCGTTGAGTCTGTGAAAAATCCGCGACCGACTTTTTGCGCGCCATGCAGACTTTTTGTGCGCCGCAGACTCGATCGCACAAAAAGTGTGCCATCTGCGTTGCACCTTAAACTTTGAAAACTTACGGCAAAATTTGAATTGACCGATAATTGGGTAGGGATTTGGGTTGACATAACATGCCACCATTCTCTGTCTAAATTAAAGACTTTTTATCGGGTTTGTTGGCGACTTTCTACTGCCATACCCATGCATTAGCATAAACATTCACACACATGCATTTACACGCACGCACGCATATGCACTTGCACGCACGCATACTCATGCACACACGCATATGCACTTGCACGCTCGCACACTCATGCTCATACGCACATATACTTGCACGCACATACTCTCATGCACACACGCACAAGCACTTGCACGCACGCACAATCATGCACACACGAACATACTTGCATTACTTGTACCTACCATGTATGTTTGTGTTATGTTTTGGACTAAGACCTGAAGGCCAATTCTCGTAATTTAAAACGTTCAAAATCTAGTCGCATTCTCATCTCGACGACAAACAAATGTCAAGAACTTGTCAAAATGTAGGAAATTAAAAGTGTTTTTTGACAGATTGAGACTGATATCGGACTGTGAATGTTCTTAAAATTACGATTCGCTCCTCAGGTATTTACTATGTAAGGTTATATTATTATTAGTACCTACACAAGTTTATACCAATCAACTTGTCTCACTGAATCGCTCGGAATTTACATATTTCCATAAAGAGATTTGTAACATAATCCTTACTTTAAACTTGAACAACAAGTTACAAGAGTACTTAAATTATTCTAGAAGGAGATTTATGTTATAAAATAATAATGTATTTAGTAAGTTTTGTTTTTCTGTAGTTTTTATTTTATTTATATCTTGGATATAATGTATTATTTTAATTTAATTTAATATTTGATTTTTTTTCATCTTTTCATTACGGACGCTTTAACATTCTCCATCATTCTCACATGCATAATTTTTAACATGAATGATGTAACCAAGACTTTGTAACCATATTATTGATTTAAAAGGATGCCCATGGAGTTTCTTGCCCGTTCTTCCCCATAGGTAACTACGCTTTGGAATGGACAACTAGCTTCATCTTTCTGACTGGCCGACCCCTTGACAATTCAAAAGTGCCTGTAATTTGTTTATTTGAAATACTTAAGAGCCTACACTACCTCAGCTAAAATTCACTCTTTATCTCGCTCGCACGATACTGCACGCGGACTGAGTGAGAGCGAGACAGAGTGCGGTGCTAGGCGGCAGGCAGCGCCAATAGTTTAGGTATTTGCTTTTTACGGTGAAAATAATGGTAATTTAAAAAAAGTAAATAACATAAGACCTGCTTTATAGTTAGTTCGGTTAGTATACAAAGTTTCATGATCTAATTTGAAGTATTTTTTGAATACCAGCGGTTTATTGTTCGGTTTGGAGGTAACTTTGGATTTTTTTTCTATCGAGAAAATTTTATGAAATCGTGTTTTCGTCTAACATAAGACCTAGCATTAATCCTCAACTTTACCATATATTTATTTCAAAATTAATGATCCAGTATTTTCGACATAACGGAGGATCATGCTAAGCCATTTGAGGTAGTATAGGCCCTTAAGTGCTTTGGGTTTGAATTTGAGTTTATACTTGACTCAGTTTAAGTACAATAATTGTGTGAGGAATATAAATTAAATTGTAAGATATTTAAGCTAGAGCTTAATAAGGAGCGTTCGCTACACGAGAGGCTCCTGGCTAAGTAATAACAGCAGCACGGGTCGATCGATCAGGTTAAGCTACGCTTGCCGAGGTTGGTCCGTGGATGGGTGACCATCTTTACATACCGAGACCCCTCCGTGTCTCGGAAAGCACGGGTACTGTCTTTCGTAAATATTTGACAGTCGTTACGGGTCGTCAGAAGACCGAAAGTCTGATGACCAGTTTTACCTAGGAGTATCGTAGGTATTACCTAGACACTGGGTTGTGGAGGTCAGATAGGCAGTCGCTCCATGTATAAAATAATGGTATTCGGTTAGACTGGAAGCCGACCCAAACATAGTTGGGAGGGCTTGGCATATTGATAGAGCCATTCTATAGGGTAATTTATACAATGTGGTAATCGCGTAACACACTATTAGTAGCAATGGGTTTAATTTTGACAGATCAACAACGTTCATTGCGTTTTTTACATTGTTGAGCAGACACATTTTTCCAACATATGAAGCAATGGATTAGCAATATGCTTCAAAATGATTCAAATTGAGATCGGTAGTGTGTTTCGCAATTAGGGTACAGGTTGAAATTTTAATCACCATTTTCCTCTTATGGGGTCATTGTACTCATCATTATGAACAACTTTTACTATTGGACCAAACACGAAATCGCTAAAAAAAATCAGCTGTTCCCCACATTTTGACGAGTTATGCGTACATAAATGTAGGGAACAGCTGATGTTTTTTTCACGATTTCAGGTTTGGTGGTCGCAAGCGCTAAGTGCTGCTGAACATGAAAGGTCCTGGGTACGATTCTCAGGTACGGAAAAGTGTTAATAGTGTTAAGACTATGCCGACCGCACAGTGGCGCCCTCATCGTTTGTTTGGTTATTTCATACAATTTAGAATGAAAATGCAAAAAATAAGCACGTTAAATTGTGTTTCACAAGATTATACGTTAATATTATTAGAAGCGGTAGTTTTATATTGTTTACCTTTAATTATAAACCATAAAACGGATAACAGTGGCCACTATATTCCGTTTTAAGGATTATAATAAAACTAAACAATATAAAACTACCGCTTCTAATAATATTAACGTATAATCTTGTGAAGCACAACTTAACGTGCTTATTTTCTGCATTTTCATTCTAAATTGTATGAAATAGCCAAACAAACGATGAGGGCGCCACTGTACGGTCGGCATAGTCTTAACAGACTCGCCCCCTATTTATTACATGGGATTAAAGTATAACTGGTGAAATCTTCTTCTTCTTAGCGTGTCGATAGCAATCTAAAAGGACTCTGCCCAGAATTCAGCTATTTGTTTGGCGGCTTCACCAGCGTCCACCAGCTCCTGTAATGTGCAGCTAACAGGACACGATATCAACTGTCCCATCGTTTGTGGAACAGTGCCACATTTACACTCCAAGGCGCAGTCGTCTATGAATTTCCACCTGAATAGATTTTCCTTGCTTTGGCCAACCTGGGTCCGGTGTCTGTTTAAAGACTTCCAGGTTCCCCAAAGTAAGGTAAATGTGGGTAGGTATACTATACGTACATCTCTGCAACACCTTCGTGAAATATAGGCGTAACGTTATGTGTTATATTAAATAAACACGCATTTATTGTAGTCTTGTCCATTATAACTTATTTATTTAAAGAACGTATTATTTTGGTTATTAATCAAGTGCGAATTGCGTTTTCAAAGAAAAACTTTTAAAATTTATCTCAATCAGTCTAAGTTATTTTAAAACATAATAGTAATGGACGTAGAAGTTTTTAATAGATATTTATGCAACTGTTGTTTAATAAAGGGTATTAAAACTCGAATGTGGGTTAATGATAATAGTATCCCAAGAGTGTTTTAATACCTAATTATGTACAGTTGTTTAATAGTACATTATGATACCTACATGTGTGCTATGTTGGTCATTATACCCGAGGTGGTATAGTTATTATTCGTGCGAGCCGTAGGCGAAAGCGATAGCCGAGTGTGTAATAATCCACGCACGTGCGTTTCATAAGACGTTTTTCAATACACTTGCAAGGAAAAAAAACAGACTTGTATTAATTATTTAGCAAATATTTATGGAAAATGGCGCGCGGGATTTGTTTTTTCCGCGCGCCGCGCTAGCGATGCGCGCAGGTGGAAATAAAGGCACTGGCAAAACCGCTAAACAGCCTATATAAAAATATACTAAACACAAAATAATGTTTTGACTGATCGTAGTATTGGCGTATGTCAAATTGTAGTTTAGGGAAATTAAAAGTATTTTTGAAAGATTGAGACTGAGATCAGAGCGGCAATCGTAATTTTTATAAACATTCACAGTCTGATCTCAGTCTCAATCTAAAGAAAGAAAAAAAAAGAAAGAAAAAAAAAAGAAAGAAAAAAGTTTATTTGGACACATTTCGTGAAACACAAAACATAAAAAGTAATTAAAAATAATGTTGCAAACAACAATTGTGTGCCTCACGGCTGCGCCAAAAAGGTTCATTTCAGCATTAATGCCAGACAGATGCTGTCTGACGCTGGTTTTCTAATGAACCTTTGGGGACAAGTGACGGGATCTGTCATAAATACCTAAATTTCCCTACATTTTGACAAGTTTTTGACATTTGTTTGTGGCTGAGATGAGACTGCGACTAGAATTGACTAGAATTTGAACGTTTTAAATTACGAGAATTGGCCTTCAGACTGTGATAGTTCTTAAAAAATTACGAGAATTGCCGCTCTTGTATATCCATGTTTAAATTTTAGTTTCGAACACAATAAAACATTTACTATGAAAATAGTATTTTAAAAGTTTTTCGTAGTACTCGCAACTGTCGTGCGTGCTTACATGACCGGCACCCTAATTGACAACATTTCATATTTTTAACCAGCATGTATTATTACGTTATATTAAAGTAAATCCAAATCTAGGGCACCCGTATTTTTCAGTTTTTCGAAATTATATACTTTTCATTCATAATTTCAACTTTGTAATTCGGTGTATTCTAAAAAGACGTATGCGCCAAATTACGTCATGCTCACGGCGGAATGGCGATAAAACCTTTGCTTTACTGTGACCCGTCAAAAAAACTGTTAGATGTCACTGTCATATATCATTTGTCTCAGTCGTTGTCACTTTGTCAGCTTGTGAAACTCGTCGGCGAATGTTTGTTATATTTTTCATTGGGATCCAGTTTATTAGCGAAATATTAATCAAAAATTGGTAATAACAACAATAAGCAGCGTATCGAGTTGTAATGAAAAATATTGTTCAATTCAACTTGACATTGACATGATTGACATGTCTTGTTTGAGTTTTCATCAGACATTGGAATGCGCAAAGGTAACTACCTCATTCCTCCATTTATATGACGTCATCACATGTTTTTGATTTTCATTTTTTTTTCTCAGAAATGTAGAAATAAAAATAAATATATTTGAACTCAGGATACGAAAATAAAGAAACGGTATTTTTGTTTTAAGATCATGTCGGATTTGAAATGTTGTCAATTGCATAAGACAGTTTAAATCACAATCTGAATGTTTTGAAGAACATTGCTAATCCATTGCTGCATAGGTTTGAAAAATTCGTCTGCACAACAACTTTAATAATTCAATAAGTCTTGTTAAACTGTGAAAATGGAAGGCATTCGTACTGGGCCCGTGTTGTGGATTACGGCCTGCTCCCTCTCACTGAGAGGAGGCCTGTTTCCCAGCAGTGGGAACATTATAGGCTGACTATGCTATGCTAAGCTGCTGTTACTCATCATCCTTTCCCAACTATGTTGGGGTCGGCTTCCAGTCTAACCAGATGCAGCTGAATACCAGTATTTTACATAGAGCGACTGCCTATCTGACCTCCACAACTTAGTTACCGGGTAATACGATATCCCTTGGTAAGACTGGTTGTCAGACTTTCGGGCTTCTGACTACCCTTAACGACTGTCAAAGATCCACGAATAACAGCCGGGACCAACGGCTTAACGTGCTTTCCGAGGCACGGAAGGGTCTCGGTATGTAAAGATGGTCACCCATTCACAGACCAACCGCGGCAAGCGTAGCTTAACATAATCGATCGACCTGTGCAGCTGTTATTATTTAGCTACGGGCCCCTCTATGCTACTGTTACTATGTTACGCAATCACTTCGCAGATGTATGAACCTAAACGAAGCAAATAGTCTGTAAGGATCGTAGCAGGTGGCGTTCTGTAATTGGGAAAAAGGTGTGAGTTTATGTACGGAGTATATATATGTAAAAACCTATAATATTTATTGTTTTTTGGACAATAAAAGATTGTACTCATTTCAAATATTGGATATGTTTAATTGTTTGAAAGAAAGAAAGAAGAAAGAAAATACGTTTATTTGCGGCAAACATGACGCATAAGAATGAGCATAAACAAAAATCAAATTGACAATTTGAGGGAAAACATGCGTCACATCCACGCAAAACGGCCATCGCTCAGCAGAATGCCAAGACCCTGTACGAGACAGAGCCCCAGCGCTGATTTTCAGCGACAACCGGCGTCGACGTGATGACGTCAAACCAGTGCAGCATACGATTAGATACAAATATCTAACAACAATAAAATAAATAAAATATAAACAAACATTTTTGTTTGCAAACATAGCTGTACCTAGATATTTGTTTTGAGCAATTGTTTCTTTTCGTTATATTCCAAAATAGTTAGTTCCCAAAAGGATTGTTTTTGCTTTGTTGTAAAAGGGTAGTATTTAAACGCAAATCAAAAAATATCCTTTTTCTATGCAATAAGATTCCGAATTCCCATCAAAATTACTGATTGCACAGCAAAATATTCAACTCAAAATATCACTAAACACACTACAATTTATTTTCGCAGCGTACAGCGATTTTTACGTCAGGTCGACGGTGCCCCGCCGCGCGGGGCTCCTATTTCTGTCTGCAGGGTTTAAAGGAACCTAACCAAACCGAACCTCGGGGTGCCCCTGACGTCGTTTAGTATTATGCGAATTAAATTGAAATTTGAAATAAAATATGGAGAATTTGCTGTGCAGTCAGTATTTATGCTATGTATGTAGTATTTTTGTACAAAAATAAATTTAACTGTATTACATTATGAGGAAAAAAGTAATGTCATATTGATGTATAATTTCGAATTATCTGCAGTTTGAGTTTTGTTAAACATTTAGTTTATTTGTAGTGAAGTAAGTTATTTAATGTAAAAAAGAATATAAATGATGAGTATGTATTGATAGGCGATTATTTATTTGATATGCAATTTATAATATCCCGTTGTAAAAACACTGGGTATTTTCCAAAACAATAGACAGTTCTCAAAGGGTCGTGGGTTCAAACCTGTCAATAGATGAGGTTGTGTCAACGGTAAACAATGTTACAGCCCTTTGTCACGGTCTTTGTCTCAAACGATAATTATTATATCTATCTATTACAGTGATGAATGCGCTGGTGCAGGTAAAAAAATTGGTACTTATTTATTTAACAGGTAGGTACATTTTCTACCGTTTGTGGGTATTTTCGATCTGCGAGTTCATTCACGTTTCATTGTTTTTCTTTTGTAGTGACAGGTAACTGTTTTAAATCCGGATAATCTATATTTTCTATTCATATAATTAAATAAAATTGAAGTGTCTGTGTGTGTGTTGTTGTATGTTGTTGAAGTGTCTGTGTGTGTGTGGTGCGTGGTGTGTAGGTAATGTCGAAATAACAGATTTTTCCTAAAAAAAACATTTTTAAAATGTTTGTCTGTCTGTTTGATGCGGTTAATCTCCGAAACGGCCTGACCGTTTTTGATGAAATGTAGTATGGGAATACTTTGACCCCTTAGGAAGTATATTGGCATATTTTTACTATAGATATACCACGCGGGCGAAGCCGCGGGCGGAAGCTAGTCTAAAACAAATAAACAATCGATTTAAGCGATTTTTAAAAAGGATTTATGTTAATTTCTGGTTTATTTGGGTTAGTGAAAGAAGATGTTTTTAACTGAAAGAAATACGCAGTAAATAAAAATGAAAAAATATTAATCTGAACCGCTTTAAACAGTTCCATATAAGCCTCAAAACGGTGAAAGAAAACATCGTGAGGAAACCGGCATGTCCTAGAACCAAAAATTCGAAGACATGTGACATCTACCAACCCGCACTGGGCCCGCGTGGTGGATTACAGCCCCTCCCTCTCATAGAGGAGGCCTATGTCCCAGCAATGGGAATATTATAGGCTAATTAAGTTATATGAGCCTAACGATCAAAACAGTACTTTTTACTGATCCGAAAACAGTTAAAGCTTCAGGCAAAATGATAAGGCGCGGGCCCACCGGGGCGCACGGAGAGGCTACGCACGTGTATTAAGACTATGCCGACCGCACAGTGGCGCCCTCATCGTTTGTTTGGTTATTTAATACAATTTAGAATAAAAATGCAGAAAACAAGCACGTTAAGTGGTGCTTCACAAGATTATACGTTAATATTATTAGAAACTGTAGTTTTATATTGTTTAGTTTTATTCGTTTTAAGGATTATGATAAAATTAAACAATATAAAACAACAGCTTCTAATAATATTAACGTATAATCATGTGAAGCACAACTTAACGTGCTTATTTTCTGCATTTTCATTCTAAATTGGATGAAATAACCAAACAAACGATGAGGGCGCTACTGTGCGGTCGGCATAGTCTTAAGCTTCGCTTTGTAAGAAAATGTATGTGGTTGTGTCCACTGCTACCCACGGAGAGGCTACGCATGAATTGACGCCATTGGTACACGCGTGGCTTGCTCGAATATGCGGTTTCATAGCTCAACGCTGTCGACGTGGGTCTACGTTTCCACTGTAGTACACGAATATGAGCAATTGACAAAATGGCGCAGGCGTCGCTCGCTTCTCCGCCCGTCCCACCTCACGAAGTGAAGCCCGTGTCCTTGGCTTGCAGTGGCACGTGCGTAGCTTCTCCGTGCGCCGTGCCACGCTATACATAGTCGTGGGTCGTCTTCGTGTACTCCAGTGGAAACGTAGACCCACGTTGTCAACCAAATTAATACACGCAGCTAAAATGCGCCGCGTGCCCGTGCACAGCATGCGCCGCGGTGGGCCCGCGCCTTTACCGTCATGACAATTTTTTTCAGTAAATGCTCAATCATTAAACGTTACTGTTTTGTTTTTTATTGTTTTATAAACATTTCTACTTACTGTATAAAGTCAGTAAGTCTTAATGAAAATGCTTTAATGTGGTGTAGTAAGAATTTTTTTTTCAGTGCATTTAATTAAAGCAATGCGGTATTATCTTTTTCGTTCAGCACCCTAAGTGCATAACACATTGTCTATTTCAATCTGCACCCTAATTGCGTAACACACTATTACTCTCAATTTGAATCATTTTGAAGCTTATTGCTAATCCATTGCTCCATTTACGTTCGAAAAGTGTGTCTGCTCAACAACGTAAATAACGCAATGAATGTTGTTGAACTGCCAAAATGAAACCGATTGCTACTGATAGTGTGTTACGCAATTACCCTGCTGAATCATTTTGAAGGATGTTACTAATCCATTGCTTCATGTGTTCGAAAGATTTGTCTGCTCAGGAACGTAAATAACGCAATGAATGTTGTTGAACTGTCAAAATGGAAGCCATTGCTACTGATAGTGTGTTACGAAATTGTCCTCTGGTTGATACTAAAGCGTCATGTATGAAGATCATTGAAGGCCTTAAAAAAAATAGGTTTTATTCGATGTCTTATCCAGGGGTTAGTGAAAAAAGGTGATTTAATTTAATAAAAACAAAGCGGTTTTATCTTCTTCAACCTGCACAGTTCTAAGTGAATTTTTATTTTTCTAAAAGGCAAAGGTAATGAGAATTACAATCTAAGTACATTGTACAACCTTAAGATAAATAATATGAGGAAAATATCTACAAGTAAATGATACACATTTATGGCTTTAGCACCGTATTGATCGTAAAGATGTGTTTACAATGTAAAGATAACTTAACATTAATAAATTTATATATACAATGACTTTATGGCTTACTTTATAAAGTATTATATTATTTTAATTATTGTGAACCTGAACGCTATGCGGGTAATTTTTATTTTTTATTATTCTCTTTCTTCTGTTAGTTTTTGTCATGGTCTAGCAGTTTGAGTAATTGATGTTGGCCTACCCAAATGTCCTTTCTTTGGTATTGTTCGTCGAATCGTTGAGCTCTTTAAGTTTTGAGTTGAGCTGCACGATATCTGATAAATGCGTGCACTGACTGGACAGGTCCTCTCAATCTGTGTAGTTCTTTCCTCAAAAGACCATCTTAGATATCCATCTACATGATCTTCTTATGATCTGACCAAGATTATGTCTGGACTTTAAAAGAGACTGTGACCTCTGAGTTTGTTTCGGCATTTCTTGTCTAGTCAGATAGGAAACGCCGACCTCATCTTGTTTTTAAAATATGATTGACGTGTAAAAGTGTTTGTGCAAACCTACTTAACTGAAATAAAATAATTGAATGATATTCTTGTGTCAGAAGTTTTTCTCTCCTAATGCTCGGTTCCTATAAACAAAAACGAATCGTTTTGCTTACATGGTAGAATTTTTTATTACCAAACTGGGAATCAAAATAGATTCGTAAGCTAATTTTACCTGTGTTAGCTACTTCCATATGGGAGGGTCTAAGATGCAAAGCTGTGAGGTCTTTGATTCATTATTAGTTAAGGTACACAGTGTGGAACCTAAGATAGAAACACGCTTGTACGATACGACTGCATACAGAAAGCATGGCTAATAGAAATCTCTATTCCTAGACAGCACGTTTTGCCGAACACTTTGTTGATAGAAAACATTGTTTTTAGATATCTCGGTGCATAGGAAGTACTGTTGACAGAAATCTCTGTTCATGGAAACCACTGTTTCCCGATACCTTGGTTCACAGAAAGCGACGTAGGATGCAAGAGCGAGCGAAGGGCACCCGAGGTTAGATTTGGTTAGGTTACTTTAAACCCATTACTATCCCATCCATTTTACCCATCCTTTTTCTGTGTAATGCGTTTAAAAACATTGAACAAAACAATGAACAAAATTGATCATAATCAATGATTTCGAGCACAGTTCCTTAATAAAAATCTTAAGTTCAATGACAGACAACGTAAAGTCTAAATCGCTGGGTCTAGAAGCATAATATTTTGCACAAAAGATCCTTAAACAGTATATATATATAAAAATAAGGTGAGCACTGATAAATAATTTCTTAATATTCATCTCCCCTAAAGGGGTAAAAAGGGGATAAAAGTTTGCATGGAAGTTCGCGTTGGGCACTCGGCTAGTTTTTCTATATCTATAAAAAATCGAATTAATGCATGCGGCCCCACTGACTCTACCAAGGTAAACGCACCCTTATGACATGATCACTGGACTGAGTGCGGTTGAGTAAGGATGGTACTCGTTCAAGGATATCTAGTGGCTCCGTAGTAAATCAAATGGAGTAATATTGTTAATGCATATCTATACATATAATAAAATAGTAACAAAGTCAAGTCCTTCTTAAAGGACTGGCCCACAATCGCAGTAGATCGAGAAAAGTGAAAAGAGGGAAGTGAAGTCTTAGCCCTGCAGTGGAACAACACAGGCTTATAATAATACATAAATAATAGTAACGAAGTCAAAACTGTACATCTATATCTATACTTATAATAAATCTGTAGAGACGTCAATTCTGTACATGAAATATATTTCCAAAATAACAATCAGTAAAATTTTTGTCTGTCTGTCTGTCTGTCTGTATGTTCGTTATAGAAACAAAAACCACTCGACGGATTTCAACGAAACTTGGTACAATTGTTCTTCATACTCCTGGGCAGGTTATAGTATACTTTTCATCACGCTACGATCAATAGGAGCAGAGCAGTGAAGGGAAATGTTGGGAAACCAGGATTTCTTTTTAGGTGAAGTAGTAATAGGTTAGTAGTAGTTAGTTAGTAGTAGGTAAGTTTTGGTTAATTTATGTTCAGTTTTTTTTAATATTAAGTAGGTAAAAGCGTAGGTACTTTTATTAATTATAGGTATAGGTATTATTAATTTTAGTAGTTATATGTATTTAGTTTTAAGTGAAGTAGGTTTTATTATATATTATTTTATATATTAGACGTAGTTATATATTTTTAGTTATTCAAGCCCCAAGCGGACGCCGGCGTCCGTCCGCTATTGTCTTGAAAAACGCGTTGAATGAGAAATACGCGTTCTCAAGAATCGGCAGAAGAAAGAGCACATCGGTTAAACTCTATGAGAGTTAGTGCCTCAATTTCCGGAAGTCATTATTCCACGCGGACGAAGTCGCTGGCAAAAGCTAGTACATAATAATAGTAACGAAGTCAAATCTGTACATAAATAGTATTAGTGACGAAGTCAAAACTGTACATAAATAATAATAATAACGAAGTCAAAACTGTATATTGAATATTTTAGACGAAAGGAATCGCAACGAAGTGTGGGAACGAGTCTGATGCTGAAAATATAGATTTTTTGTCAGTTTGTCTGATGTATGTTCTGGATTGGGGCAAAAACGGCTGAACAGATTTTGATGAAATTGGGCACACTTTTAAATTATAACCTGGATTTACACATGGTGTTTTAATTCCCGATAATACCTTTCTAAATCCACGGTATAACGTGTATCAATGCCCGCAGGATTATACAAAAGAGGACCTGCAAAGAGGTCGGCAATAATCCCACGGGAACGCAGACTCTGGTTTTACATTTCCACTACCAGAAATACCACTGCTGTAATTAAAATTTATGTTAGTTTATGAAAAGAAAATTATGATAAATAGAACAACAAACACGTGTTAAATAACTGAAGTTTTAAAATTCCTGTATTCCTTTTATTTATAGTCGAGTGAAGTGGTTTCAAAGATAATGCTTAGTGCAACCTAAATATTTATTTAAGTATATAAAACTACTACTGTTCAAGTTGGTCACTGTCAATAAGCATTACTTTTGAACTTTGTACCACAATCCTGACCGACGCACTTGCTATAAAAAGACGGGTTTTCTTATAAGATCTAATAAAACTATTCCGCGAATTTTAACACAGTAGTTTAGCGGCATACTTTATTTTTTTAAATATTTCTTGTATCTTGACTTACATATCTTCTAGTAGATATGCCTGTAAATTTTATCGTGTTTCTGCTACAATTAGGAGGATATCGTCACTAGTGAAACTGTTGAGCAACTCGATTGTAACTCGACCCATAAATATTGTTGTGATGCTTCAAAATACTTGTTTAATGGGTTTAATGGGTTGTGTTGTAGAACATTGTATTAGGTCAACAACCACTATCAGGCCCATATTACAGAACGTCACTCAATACTCAAGCATTACTTAAAACTAGTTTCAACCAATCAAATGGATTGAATCTAGTTTTGAGTAATGCTTGAGTATTGAGTGACGTTCTGTAATACGGACCTTAGTGTTGTTAGAGCGTTGCGTTGTCGCAGTGCAGTGATTTCGACCCAAGTGAGTGCCACTCGAGCACTGCGATGAAGTCACCGCTAAGGCGTTGCAGCGCCGACGCAACGCATTGGCAACGCCCGTGTGGCATCGCCCTCACTTGAAGTATGGCTTGAGAAAAACTATTTTCTTATGTTTTATCGTGTTGTTATATCAATACACATTACGTCTGTGAAGTTTACACAAATAAAATCTGATTTAAATTGATATTTCAAGTGATTACAATAAATTGTAAATGACGACCCCTCAACGAGTTTTACTGAGGTTGATTTTAATATTCATAGGCCCTATTCATGGCTAAGATAAGCTTTAGTACCTTATTTAATTATATTCATACTTTATTTCGATACTTAATGGAATTGTTGTGAGAAAACTACCGCCCGCCGCGTGATTCTATGAGAACTGAGTGTAATAAGTATTGAATTTCCATACCTTTACGATTTTTTGGTGCTAGTTAAAGGCATGCGAAAACCAGTGTATGTTCTTATTGTAGGTAATAATAATAATAATAAACTTTATTGTTCAGGAAAACACAATACAATACTTGATAGCACTAGCCTCCACACTAGGATTCCCTGTGTCGTGGAGAATAGTCTCCTTCGTCTTACAAGATTATTAGGTACATAGTAGGTAGGCTCACATATAGCATCGGTCGGTAAGATATCTAAGGAGACAATATTCGAGTGTCTTCCAAAATAAATAAATTCATAAAACATGAGTATACCAACACAAACAACGTGCATGTCTTTTGTCATCGTTCTCACAATCTATCTATCTATAAGTATAAATAAAACAAAGTCGGTTTAGTTACACCATTTATAACTGAAGAATGGCTGGACCGAGTTTCTTTAATTTATTGGATTTGTCTCCGCCCGAATAGCAGGTTAACTATTAAAACATGGGAAAAATTCACGAAAAAAAATACATTAAAAATAATTAATTTCAACATTGATTGATTCAGAGGTAGTGCGAAGTTCGGGTAGGAAGGTCAGTTAGTATAATTACAAATTCAACAATGATGATGTTATTAATACTTTAACATAACATAATCAGCCTGTCCTGCCTGTGTCCCAGCAGTGGGAAGAGGAGTGAGAGGGAGTGGGCCGTAATCCACCACGCGGGCTCAGTGCGGGTTGGTAGATGTCACATGTCTTCGAATTTTTGGTTCTAGGACATGCCGGTTTCCTCACGATGTTTTCCTGCACCGTTTTGAGAGCAGTGGTGATGAAATAATTTACACAAAGCAAGGCGTCTGAACTAATACTTTGGAACAATATAATTTAAAAGACTGGAGTTTCTCTTCATAGGAACCTACTAGGCTTTGTAATGAGCAACTATAGCTTAATATTTAGCTTTGGCTTTGAGTTTGAATGTTTGATTTTCTATACAGTGGGTTGATCGAAAGTTTTCAGATGGGACTCCAATGCTATGAACAGCTTTTTGATTTAGAACAAAACATTTCTTAAGAGGATTTGTTCTTCATCGCAGCTTCGGTCTAACTCAGATGTTTAACAGCCACGGGTCCTAAACTATTTAAGTTTTGGGGACAAGGGCGATCCCTTAAGCCTTACTTTTGGCAGTTTTCAAAGTAGAAAAACAAAACCTCTTTTGTATACGAAGGTTAGGTCTTTGTACTCCATGTTAAACAATAAAGCGAATTTCATTGTTCTTCCTGTTGCAAGGGTAAGCAGTCCGATTGTTCTCAAGTCATATGCAATCCTAACTAGTACAGTATGGTTAGCGCAGATACGAACAAGGAACAAGCATCGTAAGCAATTTTTTAAACAGGCAAGATAAAACTAAGAGTTAGTTAGTAAGTTGCAAGACCCACCGAAAATACCTAGAGAAGCCATTGGGCCATGAAAGACCATCTTCCTGTGTCCCTTAAGAGAAGTCTCATTGACGTGTGCATACTTCACATCCTCACAATCACATGTGGTGGTCAAACATGGTCTTTGACAAAACAGCAGAGGTCCACGCTCGAGGTTTGCCAGAGGGCTATGGAACAGAGTATTCAGGGTATCAAACTAACAGACCGGGTTAGGAATACGACCATCCATTCCATCACAAAGATAACTGATATCACTTAGAAAGCTGCCACGCTCAAATGGAATTGGGCTGGACACATCTGCCGCATATCAGACGAACAATAGGCCAAACTTACGACCTAATGGGTCCCTCTTAACGGCAAGCGACATCGTGGCAGGCCCAGACGGAGATGGCGGGATGAGCTGGACTCCTTCAACAAGAACAGGTCCTTAGCAGCTTTGAACAGAGAGAAGTGGAAAGAGAGTAGGGAGGCCTTTGCCCTGCAGTGGGACATCACAGATTAATAATATAAAAAAAAATATGTAAATAATATATTCCTTTCCCACACAGCGAGCGCATTTCACCTTTTCGAACAGTAATTTCATTCAAAATATTGGCAACGACGTAGTTGGAAAAATAAGAACGTGTAATTAAAATTACTGACTGCTTCGTTGGTCTATTGGTTACAAGCGTTACTGCAGAGCATGAGGTTCTTGGTTCGATTCCTGGGTCGGGCAAAGTGCCATTAGGTTTTTCATCTGGAATTTTTCAGTAGCGATCTGGACAGAGAGATGGAAAGAGAGTAGGTAGGCTTTTAGTCAGCAGTGGACATTAACGGCTAGTAAAAAATAAAAATAAAGTCTAGTCTCAGTATTTGTGCCCGGTTGACTTTTGTCTCCTATAACACTATGAAGCCGCACTATGTAGATGGAATTTTGGCGTCACATTGCCGTCTGCTGCTGCGGTCGATTTGCAGATGGTATACCAGTAGTGCTGTCAGTAGCTGTCACTAACATAGCAACAAGCCGTATTTTGTTGTTTGACAAATGATCTTCACAATATTAACAAAGAAATGTGTCGCTGTCATCGAAGTTGTGACGTCGTGTTCGGAATGAAAACCGCAGCGGCACTGTCTCTTGCGGTTTTATTCAACTGCATCGCCGCTGCTGTCTACGGTCTGCCGTTGCCTTTGAAAGTGTATCTTTTTTATCTTACAGAAAATAAAAAAAACGTATAAAAAATAAAATATAATAAGCCTTTTTAACAACTTCGCAAATTCCAAAATGGCCGACAAATATGTTCCAAGGCGTAACAAGCTTCATATAAACTCATATAATCGAGTTAAATTAAATTTAAAATACCGGCATTTATTACTCTTTATTTCTTTGCTCTCGTAAAGTAAGTATATCGTTTTATCGTGTATTCACCTATTTCCATAAGATATTCTAACTTCTCGTAAATGCTGTAAGAGTCTGGATTTCTGCCCGGATGTTGGTAATAGGCTCGCCCCTTATTATATTAGATTTAAAAATAACTGACGAACTGTAGATGCACTATTGGTGTATCTCTGTCCAACCCTTCGCGGACTACAGGCGTTGTGTTGTGTAAAATACGGACTTCGGCATCGATGGTTCCGTACAAAGTTACTTAAAATTACGGTTTTTGGATTTTTTCCTTTACTTGTGCTGTATGACCTTGCTTCTTGCCAAATTTCATGATTCTAGGTCAACGGGAAGTACCCTATACATTTTGATTGCCTTGAGAGTGTCTAAATATACGTTTTTGGTCGCATAAACGGCCGCATCTTTTTTTTTGTTAACTTAGAAGTTTGATTTTGACACAGCTTCAAGGGACCGTAGACTTGAGTACATGGTTTTAATTTCAACTCGATACCTTGACGAGTTCTCGAGATAAAGGGTTTTGACAGACAGACGGACGGTCGGACAATAAAGTGATCCTATTAGGGTTCCGTTTTTCCCTTTTGAGTTACGGAATCTTAAAAGTTAACCTTGAGTTGCTTAAAATACTTCTTTGACTGTACACAAACCAAGTATATTCTACATTTTAGTGGCCCACGTCAGTGGCATTGTTTAACATTTTAGTGTTTATTTTATAACTCTATTCAGAGCGCAACTGTTCAATTGGAACAAGATTAAATATGTAACATGTGTGTACTGTTTTGCAACAAGTATGATATAAGTTATAGAATAATATTAAAGGTAGGTGACAGATATATAAGGTTTTGATGGAAAACTAGAATACATATTTGATATTTCGGCACGTTTTTAAGAGCGATGCTCAAGCATGTACGAACACACAGTTTTGAATAGAAAATTTGATTCTAACATATGGGACTCGAGGGTCAATAATTGAGGAATTTAAAAATACCACACCACCATGCCATGCCATAGTATTTATAATGATGATAACGAGAATTGTCTCTATAAAGAAATAATGTTGTTCATACACTACCAAGCTATTAAATCCTAAAGTGCAATTAGCACATTGCAATAATTGTCGTAATTTTTTTATACCCTTTGGTTATTTCCCCTCCTTTTTAAAGGTATACTTGCACATATTAATATTTTTTACTGTTAGCTTTTTAAATTATGTTAGATAAATAAATTAAATCCAGGAATATTGGTGTGTAAAAACTTTTTTACAAAAAAAAAATAACCGACTTCCAAAAAAACACTACAAATTAGTGAAAAATAACTTTAATTTTGGAAGTCGGTGTCTTTGGTTCTGCATTTTCTTTTATTGACACCGACTTCCGAAATTAAAGTTATTTTTCAGTAATTTGTAGTGTTTTTTTGGAAGTCGGTTGTTTTTTTTGTAAAAAAGTTTTTTATTTTTCACTTCTTAGTAGGCCAGTTTGCGATGCAGGGACGTTAATTGCTGAGGAGTTCTCCTTGAAAGAACCAGGAAAACTGGAGTTGATTGAGAAATCACCATCAGCTCCACTTCACGATACGCATTGTGCTTAGCAACCACATTAAAGTAGCTAATCGAATCGCAAACCATGAAATATTTATTATTAAGTAGTTCCGATGGCCATCTGTGGTCTTCATCATCAGTTCCACTTCACCGAATGGTGCTTTCTGAGATCAAATGCACAGGTTCCTATAAAAATACCCAAATCGCTATAGGTGTGCCTACAAAATTTGAGGGTTTCCTTCGATTTCCATGAGATTCCCTCATCAGATTCCGATTTGGTGACAATGCGACCACCTCGGGAGCATACCCTTTCAAATAAAAAAATAATTTTGAAAATCGGTCCACAATTGGCGGAGTAATCGCGTAACAAACACACAAAAAAAAACAGTCGAATAGAGAACCTCCTCCTTTTTTGAAGTCGGTTAAAAATAACGTCCAATGTTCAAGTTAATACTAAAATATATGCATATTATGTTCAAATATATAAAAAAGGGTAGAGCTCATCTGGCATCAAAAAAATAGTCCGCATCGATGTCAATGGGAAGAGTGCCCCAGAGGCAGTATTGCCACACATTGGTTATATTGCTATATATCTGCATTATTTTAATAATAAGGAGGCTAGTCTATAATGTTGTATAGGGATGGCGTGCATACTAGCCACCTTGGCAACACGAAACGAAGAGGCAACACTATAAAGACGTTATTTTGAATTAGTTCCGTTATTATAGGTACTAAGGAACTACTTACACTTTTATAATTATTTTTTATGCTTAGTAAGTAAGTGTAACATAAATACAGTGTTCAAACCATACCCCAAAAAAAAAAAAAACAAAAAAAACTTCACTACTTAAATATAAAATGCGAAAATAATATGAAGTAAACTCACTTTCTGTATTTGTTTGTCAATAATTTTCTGGAAACCCCACGACGCCAGAATAATGGCGACCACCAAAAACCCCATAGACACAGCGAAAATTAATTTCGAATGTTTCCCCAACATTTTAACACTTTTGTTCTTTTTTATTTTAACACTTTTTAAATTTTCATTTAAGTTTTTTTAGCGACGCGACATCTGTCCGTCTGCTTTACCAACTGAACTATAATGGTTAAAGGATTATTATTCTCACACAGTTTTCCTTGTGACGGCTTTTTTTTTTAAACAAATGATGAACTTGACAAGGAACTGGTTTTAGATGTAAATGGGGTTAATATCTGCAGTGATTTAGGATTCGTGACTGGAATTTTGTGCATTTTAGTTTTTAAAAAATATTTTAGCTTTATCTTAAATATTTTTAGTTGCTTGATTTTTATCAGGATCGAATAAACTACAGTTTTTATTAAATTATTTTGTTGACTTTGTATTTTAAGTGTTTTCAATAAACACGAATTGAATTGTTTCTTGGAAATTTTACAAGATGATTTTTTTTATTCGTGATTTTATGGTCCATTTTTTTTTTGTAGATCAATATAATTTGAAACCAATCATTCAATCGACTTTGAGTATCGCAGTCCACTGTCGAACATAGGCCTCTCCTAAGTAACGTCGTCCAATATCCTTCAAAGAAACTCCGAGCATTTTTTAATTTTTTTTTTTAATGACTGTAGTAACTATAGGTCCCTCAGCTCACTAGCTGAGCGATCTATAGTTAGTATAGTCATACCTATTTGTAATTACTATATGATATATTTTTTAATAATAATAATAATACCAGCCTATTATTGTCCCACTGCGGGGCAAACGCCTCTTCTCATACAGGCAACCAAATTTTAAAAATTTATTTGTTGCTTGTAGCGGAATTGAGGAAAATTCTATACCCCATACCCTTGATTTAGAACTTGCATGTAAATGTCATATTGTATGTACTTTCTGAGTTGCACATTGCGGACGCCGGTGATGGCAAACATCGTGAAGAAACCCGGCTTATCGTGTCGATGGCTATCTAATAGAGTCAGACCAGAATCTGTCTAGGCACCTTCAGTAGCGTGCAGCAACTCCTGAAGCGTGCAGACAACAGGACACCCTAGACACGCTATTAAGTGCCCAATTTTTTTGCGGGACAGCACTTTATTATACTCCAGGGCGGAGTCATCTGTGGATCTCTATCTGAGCATTCTGAATCTGGACTTCTAGTTAATATAAGTCTGTAATCGCCAATCCAATAGAGCAAGCGTGGTGATCAATAGCGTGGTGATCAATTTTCGTGCCTTGTCTGTATTTTATTTTATTTATTTGGGACAAACACAGTTAAGCGTTACAAGTTAGCTAAGGTATAATAGTAAACAAATGCATAACCCACACTATATACTGTGGGTATAAAATATACAGTGTGTCCGGTTACACAATGGACATACTTTAAGGAAGTGTAGTACCCATGAAAATGAACAACTTTTACTAAGAGACCAACACTGAAATCGAGAAAAAAAACAGCCGCTCTATACATTTATGTTTGCATAATTGAACAAAATGTAGGGAACAGCTGTTTTTTTTTTCTCGATTTCAGTGTTGGTCTCTTAGTAAAAGTTGTTCATTTTCATGGGTACTGCACTCCCTTAAAGTATGTCCATTGTGTAACCGGACACACTGTATATAAATATATATATATATTATGTTATATATCATATATCCCCCACGGGATCATATCGATTTTAAAAGAAGTAAGGAAACGGACGTATACAGAAAGGCACTTTAAGAAAATAAAAATAAACCTGTATGAGTATAGGGACAATAAAAGGCTGGTATTATTTATGTAAGTAAATGTTTATGGAACGGAACTTCCACTGGGATCATATCTTCATGATTTGAATGATGTTCTTTCCTCAAAGATGCTTATAATATTTCGCGTTTTTCTGCCATTATTTGTGTGTTAGAAAAACTTAGCTTTGAGAGGTCAGCATAGGCCAACCGGTACTTAAAATATTGAAGATTACGGTTATGAGGATGTAATATTAAAAATTAGTCTACTGATACAGATGTCGTATTTACTTAATAATACCTTCTTTAAAAATTATACAGGAAGGCTAATTAAGTTATTATAAACGACAGTCCGCAAAAATTCTCATACAATGTAATTTGCATTATCATAATGCATGCAGCTACCATGTTATTTCACACGCTATTGTTTGTTAAATAAATTGTACGTGTGGTTCTTAGACTAGAAGTCATTATTATCATTTTTAGTACTTATTTACTTAAGCAAAATATTAATTTGCTTCTGCCAAACGAATATCTAAAAAAAAAAAATTAAGAATTGTAGGATCAATCAGTATATTTTTATTTTTAGTTTAAATTAAAAATTAAAAAGATGCTACAGCTGAAACGTTGATATTTTTTTTTAATATCCCGGTAATTTTTAGACTTTAGAATAAAATAATTTTGATTGAGACAAATTTACGAAACAGTCCATTGTCTGTTCGATTTATGTGATTTCAAATATCTCAGGAAAAGCATTGTATGATAATTAATGCGAAAATTATTATAATAAAAATAATTTAGCCTTATATTTCAGCAATTTGAATTAATAGCTTATGTTTATATTTTTAATGGTATTGCTTATACAAAAAAAAAAAAATGTATTTAGTAATTAGAAGTTTATCCTGTGTACCTATATATTATTTTTATTTTCCTAAATGTACATATCTTTTTTTTAACAACATTAAAAAATCATTAACACGATATTTTTTTACTTCGACAGTTTAAAATTTTCTTTTTTTAACACAAGCACAGCACTACCGTACCAAAGGACCACAATTTTAAAGACGTTAGGACTAAACACTAGATCGTATGAATACTGAGCAATAATACACCATAGTCACGCTATTGTCACACGTAATTGCAAACACACTACCGTGTATTGAGCTTTAATAGTGCTGTACTTGTAATGGATATTACTCGGATAATTCGACTCATTTGGGATATTTTACCGACTAATCGTTTGGTTTATCTTTTTATTATATCAGTGACTGCTTCTGCCTAGTGGCCTCCCAAACTATTAGAACGCTTTTGACGGTCAAAGTTACCTTTTTAGCAATCGTATTGATAACTTGATATCAGTGCAAATGTGACCATGAGATGTTTTATAAAAACTTGTAAAACATTTTAAAAGAGTAACGGTGGAGTTTCTTGCCCATTCTTCTACAAACGAAAACTACATTTTGGAAGGGGCGACTACAATCAATTCTATTTTTTAATTTTAAATTTTGACGTTCAAAAGTGCCTTTTAAGTGCCTATTTGAAATAAATGATTTGACTTTGACTTTGACCAACTCCTGGCTCCTCTGTGTGTTATAATCTTATTGCACCTTCAACAATACCAACACGATTACTGTCAAATGCTTGCACTAACTATACAGGCCCACTTAATCTGTGTGATTATTTCCTTAAAATACCATTTCAGACACTAATCTACATACATAGTCCTTACATCTCCTGACCAAGATTATGTCTGGACTTTGAAAGGCACATCTTAGTTTGTTTTGACCTTTTTTCTCAGAGCACTTAGTCAGATAGGAAACGCCGACCTCACCTAGTTTTTTTAAATACGATTGACGTTTCAAAGTGTTTATACAAACCTACTTACAGAAATAAAATTATAGGTATAACATTATCATTCTTTACCCTTCGTTAGTTAGAACATCGCTACCCTTTTTTTATCAGAAAACATTACCAATTTGTTAAATCGGTAGTTCAATTTTTGAAAAATACAGGAAAGAAACAAGATAAGTAGATGGAATGTGGATGGGATGATTGAGTTTTCCTCAGTTTTCCTAAATATCGAATTCGTAAGTTTCCAATGCGACGTAATTAAAACCAATTCGATTATGGAATAAGTAGTTTAAGACACTGTTAAATAACCGGGGAATACCAAGATATGTGCAAGTGTCGTGTACTATTTACCCGACTACATGAAAGAGCAGGGTTATGTTTGTATTTTTGTAGGAATGTGGAATTCCTTATAGATACCGTACCTATAGATACCCTCGAAGCATCCTAACGGCCGGATAGATTTTAATACATGAGGTGTCTATCGACTCATTTGGGTTGCGCAAAGGTTATAAGCTAAGTTTTGATTTTGTAAAATCAAAATGACGGATTTTAGACGACAATAATTAAGGTATTGAAATAAAAAATACTATTACTATGTGTGGTACTATTAAAATAAAGGTCCTGAGGAGACGTTTTTAAAAATATAACACACTAAAAGGATTAAAATTAAAATAAAATGACAAAATCAAAACCCAGCTGCAACTAAGATTCAAAATTCCAAATTCAAATCACATTAATGACCAGCGGGTCATAATGAAATTCAGTACAATATTAATGCTCGGCTAGAACCTAGGGCTTAAATAGCTTGCTTACACCTCTATTCGTAAAAAACTTAGGTAAGTTAAAATAAATATGCCTCTAGGAATAGTTAGATTACGTTCACAATATAATATATTAAACTTTAAAAGTCCAAAGATACCCATGGGCATTGTAATCAAGATAAAAAAAATACCTATCGTACAAAGTACAGGCAATCATCATTTGAATATGAATGAATGTGTTTGTTTATGTAACGTTATGCACTGAAACAATATTAATAAATAATGCTGCTTTTTCCATGATTGAGTTATGTGACTGAGTTATTGATTGCTTGAGGTCCAAGTTTTTTAACACCCCTAAATACAGCACAGTGGTCTCTTTTTAACTTGAATCCAGAGGTTTCACATATTGCCCCCTTTGAGTACTACGCTAAGGTAGCCCGTTTATGAATATGATTCTATAAATACATATAAGTTACGGCCGCGAATCATATTTAGATCAACATACAACCCGATAATGATATGCAAATTGTAAAAAAACATAAGATTTTTTTTTATTTTGCGGGCTTCCCTGGCGCCTGAATTGCTTCAAGAAAATAGCTTATTAGGTTTTCAGTTAGACATACGCGAGACATCGAGCTGTTTCCCAAATAACTGTGAAAAGATTGGACTTGGTATATTTTAGGGAAAAGTAACTATATTTATAAACTAGCTTCTGCCCGCGACTTCGTCCGGGTGAAATTTTTTGTTTCCCCGACCCACCCCGTCACATTGCATCGCCTGCCTGCGCTATTTCTTCGTTTTCGTTTAGCGAAAACTTCTGACTTTTTTCTTTTTGCTCAACTTATAAGGGTCTTAGCGTGATGTTCAATAGCCTATAGCTTTCCTCAAAAATTAGGCTATGAAATGCAAAAAGATTTTTATAAATCCGACCGATACTTCCAGAGATTTAGAGCTGTCAAACAAACAAACTCTTCAGCTTTGTTATTGGTATTATTTTAAAACTATGATATCTCCTAAGATATTCATTGAAATCAATCAAAGGCAATTTTGTTCAAAATTAAATACTTGTGATGAATAACGTATTTATTTGGATAAGGATTAAAACCATATTTATAAAAAAACACCTTCGCAAATAATGCATTATTTTAGAACAAATTTAGTTACCATAAAAAAGGTTATAGTGAGCTAACCTTAAAAGATAGCGGATTATTATTATTGTTATTTTAGCGGATGCGGATTTTTTTTAGAACTTTTAAAGGGGAACAATTCTGTCATACATGATTTTTGCGAAACTTAAACCGTTTACGCAACGCACGCAGCGGAAGCTCTCAATAGGAAAAATATCCCCCGATTTTGAAACATTATTCATTGGTGCTCCGCTCCTATTGGTCTTAGCGTAATGATATATAGCCTATAGCCTTCCTCGATAAATGGGCTATCAACTATAACACTGAAATAATTTTTCAAATCGAACCAGGAGTTCCTGAGATTAGCGCGTTCAAGCAAATAAACAAACTCTTCAGCTTTATAATATTAGTATATGTAGATACAAGTCAAAAATTCTAGCACATTTCTCTTGTAGCCTGCATCATCCCGCTGCTGGGTAAAGGTCTCCCCATGACTTCCAGCTCTTTTGATTCAGGGCTAAAGTGGACCACTGATCGTTTGTTTTCTCCAGCTCGTCCTGCCATCTTCTACGGGGTCTGCCGCGACGCCTCCTAGTCGTTTCAGGGCTCCATGTAGTGGTAATCTTGGCTCACAGCTCATTGGGCTTACGGCAGACGTGGCCAGGCCAGTCCCACTTCAGCTTAGCGGCTTTTTGAGCAATCTCAGTAATTGTGTTTTGGAGCGTTAAACATTTTTTAATGCAAGTCAAGAATTCTAGCACATTTCCCTATTAGTTTTTTAAAATAAAACACGCTCGGTAGTCTCAAGAGCTCACGGCCAATCCGCTTTATATTAAATTTCTTCTCGGTCCTTGAGTGCATACTCTCAGTGTTAAACAAACGATGTGGAGTCATTGTTAGCGAGTTCCAAGAGGAGTATTTTACTAAGGCATTTCCTCGAAAAGATCCAAAGGTAAAGGTTCCGCACTTTGGTGCTTCGTGTCGGAAATCACCGGCTCACAAACGGAACAAATATTTTTATCTACACTTATATGTATAATATTATTATAAGATATTGGCAAACATCGTGGGTCCCTGAAACAAAAAAATTGGAAGACTTGTGACATTCACCAACACGCACTGGGCCCGCGTGGTGGCAGTGGGAATATTATTCTTATACTTATGCTATAAGATATTGCCGCCGATTCTGTTGTTCACAAACTAAACAAAATTTAAGTTCAGTGTATCTTTTTCTTTCTATTTCATTAAGAAAAGGACAGAAGATATTGACGGGATTACACTAGGTAATATTTATCTTCTGTCCTTTTCTTAATGGAATAGTAAGAAAAAGATTTATTTATTTATTTATTTATTCAAGTCTAACCTACAACTACCATTACAGATCAGCGATCCAATGCGATAGAGAGGCCATGCATGCTAAATCCTTAATCTACATCCTATAAAATGACATACAATATACTAAATCTTAACCTACATCTAAATAACATATTACATAAAGCGTAACTTTTGCGAATTCACTCAAGTTGCACCACAATACATCAACCCTCTCGTGTACCTCGTTCACCACACGCATGGCTCTAGTGAGAGGAGTTTTCGCCAGTAGGTTGGTTCTGGCTGCAGGCACAGCAAGCAGGGGCGGGCGCCGCCGCCTCCACACATACCGGTCTGGCACGCAACAGATGCACTGAACTTAAATTTAGTTTAGTTTGTGAACAACAGAATCGGCGCCATTATTGATTTTATACATGCGAAAGTAACTTTGTTTGTTTTCATGCCTACAGCGATCGATTCAATGGGAACCGATCATTATGAAATACAACGGATAGGTAGCCTGGGACCTGGAAACGGACATAGACAACTTTATATTCTGGATATTTGAAGACGAAGTCGTGGGCAGCGGCTAACTAGTGTAGGTTATATTTGTCGATCTAGTTATTCCAGAACGGGGTCGTTGTACTGCTGTGCATACAATGTGTACTGCGAATGTAATGGAAATTTAATTTTAGCAGTAAAAAGCACCTTACCACCCACCACCTTCTAACCACCTTTTTAATCAATCAATCAATCAACTCAGCCTATCGCAGTCCACACACACATAGGCCTCTCCCAGGCTGCGCCACAACGCCCTGTCCTCCGCCTTCCTCATCCAGTCCATTCCAGCCACTTTCTTTAGGTCGTCCGTCCATCTAGCTGGGGGACGTCCTACACTACGCTTGCCGATACGCGGTCTCCACTCAAGGACTCGTCTGCTCCACCGGCCATCGGTCCTTCGACAAACATGGCCAGCCCACTGCCATTTCAGTTTGCTTACTCTGCAAGCTATGTTGATAACTCCGGGTCTTTTCCTTTTTAACGCAACAATTTAATTTTACTTTTAAATAATAACCACACAGACACAGTAATTAGGACCCGAAGTAGGAGCTTTTTTTTAAATTTAGCACAATTTTTACACTGTCTCACTGCTGAACAAAGGTCTACCCCAAATCCTAGGCAAAAAAGCTGCCAACCTGAAATGGGATTGGGCGGGTCACCGCTGGGCAATAGTCTCCGCACGGTGCGTGCCAGTAGAGAATGGATGGGGCCGCCGGGAACGGCCCAGGAAGAGGTGACAAGAAGATCTAGCGTACCGCAACGGCTGAATTGAGGTGGATGCCAGAAAAAAAAAATTTAACAGCCTCACTAATAAACTTTTACGCACGACATATACCGGAGTTATAACGCTTACTCTACCAATTAAAGATATTTGACAGTTCAGTTGTACACATCTGTTACAGCAGAAGTTTTTATTTTATGAGAACTTACACAACTCTTGTTCAGTCCTCAATCCTTGCATAGTGAGCGCGTAACCATTATTACACACCCATTATTAGTAAAGGGAGTGTGTAACTCTTGTCCATAGCATAGATAATATAAGAGTATAATATGTGCTATGATAAGAGATATGCTATGGATAAGAGTTACACACTCCCTTTGTTATTGTCTATGGTCTATCTTTATATATTGTCTATGGTATAGACAATATATAATCTATAGCATACACTTGTTATGCAAGTGCTTAAAATATTTTTATTAGCGAGGCTGTAAGAGTATAAAAATAAAGTTGAAAGATACTATTTTGAAAGACATTTCTTTCAGAAAACTTATAGAAAGAAACATGTTAATCTAGTCCGCCATTATCGCCCATTGTCATTCCAACCCTAACTTTGTTTGACGTTGTCTATTGAAAAAATTTAATTATTTATTTAACTTGACACTCTTAAGAGATTTAGTTAGAGTGGCCCTACTTTGAACTTTTTCACAATAATTGTTTTTTTCTTAAGTCTCTTCCTCCTTCGGCAAAAGTCGATTATGGTTTTCTAAACCGGGTAAAAATATAATTTTACGTTATGTTGGTTGAATTTAAAAACTTAAGAGATTGCAAGATTTAAAACTGAATTTTTTATAGGAAAGTCGTCTTATATTTGGGAAGTAAGAAAATGTGTAAAAATATGGTTTAAATAAAAATGTCTTTAAAGCTTGATTTTTGAGTAATTTATTAAAGAGAAAGGACCGATATTAGGTAGCATAATTGCAGGTTGGTATACTTTTTCTATCTATGTATCTAATATAATATCTAAAACAGTACTACATTTCTTTTTACGTTATAATAAAATTAATACCCCACAATACGTTCTCGAGACAAAAACAAATGTTTTTTATTTTTAATGTCATGTCCAAACAACACGTATAGTCATTAAAGTACTGAATATCACGAAAATTGCCCAATTAGCCACGGATCAAATGACAATGAGATTACTTCCTGTAATATTTATTTTATGACAAAAAATATTAGCGTACTACGTTTATTCGGTAATTTTAAATGGACGTGGAAATTATACAAAACCTTTGACCCGCAATACGGTTTACGTCCACGGACGTTAAACAAATTCATGTTTCGATTTTACGTATTACTTAGAGCTCGGCCAGAATCATACGATATTTTGCGCCAAGCCTCATTAATTCCTGCCTTCTGAAATTCATACAAGCTGGAATATATTTGTATTGTAGGGGCTCCATTCAGGATAAACCACTTTTATATTCCAATACACCATCTGTTAGTCAACGGGGCTGACTCTCGAATCTTTTCTAAATATGAAATAAATTATATTTCCACTAATGTAAAAGTAATGAGGGGCCCGTGGCTAAGTAATAATAGCTGCACAGGTCGATCGATCAGGTTAAGCTACGATTGCCGCGGTTGGTCTGTGGATGGGTAACCAACTTTACATACCGAGACCCCTCCGCGCCTCGGAAAGCACGTTAAGCCGTTGGTCCCGGGCGTCATTCGTGGATCTTTGGCAGTCATTACGGGTCGTCAGAATCCTGAAAATCTGACAACCTGTCTTACCTAGAGGTATCATATTACCCAGTAACTGGGTTGTGGAGGTCAGATAGGCAGTCGCTCCATGTAAAATACTGGTATTCAGCTGCATCCGGTTAGACTGGAAGTCGACGATGGGAAATGGATAGGCAGACTGATGTCTAATGTAAAAGTAATGTGGCGACAAACCGGAAAAGCCCCTAGGCAATGAGACGTGGCAAGTCCCAAATAAGAATACAATCTAAGGGACCGTCCCTTTTTTTTTTTTTGTGGATGGGAAATCATCCAATGACCCCTCCCTCTCTGGGTGGAGCAGAAGGGAGTGTCAGACTCTTACTGACTAAAACCGGGTGGGTTTTAGTTCCTTCCTTAGCCCTTTGTGTTCCGGGGTAGCGGTAACCCTTTCGGACAATTCCGCTGCCCCGGCAGGCTTCGGCCCTTGCGGGCCCCTTCCTTATGCTGACATCTCTTTGAGGCGCGCGTGGAACACGTACGCGCCGTCCGGCACGGGCCTGGTCCTGATCGGACGGAGAGTTACCCATTACTCCTTACATTTGAAAGAAAAAGACGTCACCATCTTCATGTCTGTTATTAAAAAGAAATCGAAGTCGCCAAATCATCCACCAAAAAGCAATTTGTGATGAAAGCTGAACCACGCACCTATGGTATGAATGGAGATAAATTTAAAGAATCGCATTATTCATCAGCCCGTTTCTCAATAATATGTTTTTGCAAAGCTCCTCTTACCACACCTCTGTTACTTTTATATAGTCATCCATAGATACATATTGGCCCCGATGCTGTTGTTCACAAACTAAACTAAATTTAAGTTCAGTGCATCTTTTTCTTTCTATTTCATTATGAAAAGGACAGAAGATAAATATTAGTTTAGTCCTGTCAAATAATTCAGCGCCTGACGTAAATTGACTTATTTTTAGTAGCCAATTTTTTAATCACGTCTAAACTTGTCTATGGATAATCTAATTTGACGGTACTAAACTAATATTTATCTTTTCTCCTTTTCATATTGAAATAGAAAGAAAAAGATGCACTGAACTTAAATTTAATTTAGTTTGTGAACAACAGAATCGGGGCCAGTATGTAGATACTATAGTTCTTCTGCCCTCAACCAAATCTATTTGTGGTCGGTGCAACATGCCTTTTTCTTCTATACTTCTTTATCAGACATCATCTCAGTAGTCCCCCTTTTCTAACCATATCATCATTTACACAGACCATCCATCGTTTCTTTGGTCTTCCCCTACTCTTATACCCATCGACATTCATACTCTTTCCTCACGATATTTTCCTGATTCTTCTTTATCACATGCCCAGACCATGACAACCGATTTCCACACAACTTTTCGGTATGATGTAATAATAATAATAATGTTCTTGGTAACCAGTCCACTTTAGCCACCCAAACCCACCTTTTATTTTTCCATATCCTGCAATAGTCCTACACCAACCGAGGGTTATCCTTGGGTGCACTTTCATAGTGCATACAGGGATAATCGTCGGTTGGTTCCACATTTCATTAAAATTTCCTAAGGGGCCTCTGCGAGTTGGCTTCGGCCCCTCGTACGCCTTCCAAAGGACCGGGACCCCAAAATCACAAAGTGGCACCGCACAGGACTGCCAGTTTATGCCAAACCCTGGACGCGCCCACCCGCAGTGTGTAGTCGCACCCAGTGTCGCCACAGCACAGTGCAGTGCATAATAAGTAGATATTTTGAAAAGGAATATTGTTTATCGTGTACATGTATGTGTAATTTTTATATAGCGTGTCATTTTCAATGCTAACCACCTAATCGATAGTTTAACGGGCAGTGTGTAAGTAATTAAAATACTACGTATTTAATGATTTGAACGATAGTTCTGCAGTAATTTAAAATATGAAAACTGATCATATCGCTAATGAATTAGCAAAGACGAAAAGATATGCAACAGCAAAACAAATATTTCTGAAATTCGCGGCTGTCATTCGTAGATTGTCTGGCTGACTATCTTTGCGGGTAGTCAGAACCCAGGACTTCTGACAGCCAGCCTTACCAAGGGGTATCGTGTTACCCACTAGCTAGATAGTGAGAGTGAAATAGGCAGTCACTCCATGTAGCCAGCTGCATCCAGCATGCATTGAGAAAAGGCTAGGCACATGCTGATGATTTTCTGATGATTAGAATTCGTGATAAATTAAGGTCTACAACCACTGTCAATTATTTTGACCTGCATCTCACAATGCGAAGAAAAGTCAATCCTACTAATTCCTACTTCCTACTAATATTATAAAAGCGAAAGTTTGTGAGGATGGATGGATGTTCGTTACTCTTTTACGCAAAAACTACTGAACGGATTTGGATGAACTTTGGCACACATATAGTTTATAACCAGGATTAACATAAAGAATACTTTTTATCCCGATATTCCCACGGAATCGAAAGTTACGCGGGTGAAACCGCGGGGCGCAGCTAGTCTATTATTAAATAAGTCATTTTCATCACCATCATCATCCACAGCCCGACATCATACCCATTGTTGAGCATAAGCCTCTCTTTTCATGTTTCGATCCCCACGCTCCTGGGCCAGCCCATCCGGGTTCTACCCGCGATCAATCTCGCAGCCGGCCGGCCGGTTAAGTATATTTTAGTAGACTGCTCCGTTGGTCTCGTGGTCATTAGCGCGACTGCTGAGCGTGGAGTCTTGAGTTCGATTCCCGGGTCGGGCAAAGTGTTATTGAGTTTTTCCATTAGGAATTCCTTAGTAACAGCCCGGAGTTTGGAAGTTAGCGGTGTGATACCCCCGTGCCTCGGAAAGCACGTTAAGCCGTTGGTCCTGCGCCTGATCTCTCTCCGGTCGTGTCGGATTGCCGTCCCATCGGACCATGAGAGTGAGGGAAGATGGAGTACTATAATATCTGCGTACCTGGCTAATCTCCGTTGAGATTGGCCACCGTGACCGAAATCGGTCGGGGTGGCTATTATTATTATTATTTTAGTAGAGATTATTTTCACTGTCTGTTTATATTTGCATTTTCAGAAACAAAATGTTTAATATTTAATAGCGTGTGTTTAATGATTAGGGATGTCGTGAGCAATATTGTTTTTAACAGTGAACTTACCATTAAATTTAATTTCGATCAGATAAGAACTAATAGCATAAATGAATTGATTAGAACTGTAATGTCAAGGTAATGTTATCATTGTTTCAATACCATTGCTGTGATACAGAATTATTTGATGGTCCTTTGGGGCGCATTTGGTCGAAGGTTGAATCAATATTGACCTCAGGTTATGAATTCGGGAAATCCCTGTGGAAAGTTTAATGGTTATTTTCATGGAATGAGATGTTTTGATTACAAAATACTATCCGACTGTTGTTGTACGATCTACGAGGGAGTCGCGTTACGTCCGCTACGTGTATCGTCCGTTTATGGCCCTATTGTATTCTTGAAGTTAATTTTTTCTCGGATTACGGCCGTTCTACCTAAAAGTACACTCAACGCTAGAAGAGCTTGTTATTAGAAAAATAATACATACCAAATTAACATTTTGTGCACCCCCACGCACGCACATTTTTATAGGTGTATGACAGTATGTATGTTTGTCCACGCATTTCTCCGAAACTATTATTCGGATTGTGAGCAGAACTATTGTGTCATGGGATCTGTATTTTAGTTTTTTTTGCCACATACTTCCGAAATTAATGTTATTTCATAATTTTGAGTTAATTCTTTTTGGAGTCGATTTAATGTCTTTTTAATTACGCGTATAAAAATGTGCGTGTGTGCGGGCGACAAAAAGAATCTCCTAATAAAGCACTAGGCGAGCAGAATCGCCTAGTGCTTCATAAAATGTTAATTTGATCTGTGTGATTATCCTAATCACAAGCACTTTTATCGTACCCAAAAGTACACTTAGTTAATACTTTTAGGTAGAACGGCTGTAAAGCGACTGATCCGAGAAAAAATCACCTTCAAGAATACAATAGGGCCATAAACGGACGTTACGCGTAACGCGGCTCCGTCGATTTGATGTATTATATTCAGCTGCATCTGGTTAGATTGGAAGCCGATCGTACATAACATATTTGGGAAAAAGCTAGGCAGATGATGATGTAGATTTGATTTCCTCATCCCAAATAGGTTTGTTTTATTAATTCAATTCCTCTGATTATATTTATTTTGGCCTCAAGACTATTACAGACTATTACGGACTATTACAGTAAAGAGATCTGTCGATCTTTTCTGAGTCAGTCAAGTCTTTTGTTAGCATTCGGTGGAGGGACAGCCGCCCATTCATCGGCTTATTAGTCGATTCGATCCTCACCCGAAACGCACGAATCGTTATTTACTCACCCGAAACGCACTAATCGTTACTTTAAATAATATATATTTTTCTATAGGCGACATACGAAGTAAAATTTGTGAGCGAGTCGACAGCTCCAGAAATATGTATTAGGCAATTGGAAACTTTTAAATTTTATACAATAATATTATAAATTCGTGCAAATCGACTAAAAGAAGGGCTTATTAGTCTATTCGCATGAATTTACACGCTGACCGACCACCTCAAGCTAGGAATATTAGGGATTGATTAGGTGAGCTCACTTGAAGCTCACTCCATCTAAGTTTTCACGATGCAATACTGTACAAAATAGCACCGCCGCGCCGATTCTATAGGGATACATGTCTTTGGTTTATGTTCATCATTACTTTTAATTGGATATCAAATGTAAGGACTTTGATTTTATTTTATTATTGCTCAAGTTTCTTCACTCTTTAGATCATTAATATCACACATAATAATTGCTAATTGAATAAATTACCGTGACGACACAATCATCCAAGGATAACGTCATTAGATTACATAACGTTTAAAGGAAAATTACGTGGAATAGTTGAAGGTCAGGTGATGAAGTACGGTGATTATTATAGCGAAAGAAAATAGTCTATGTAGAGTCAGCAAAGGAGATAAGTATGCAGGGTCGTCGAATATAGCTGAAGTTTATTAAGAAACCGATTGATGTTTTCGAATAAATTTAATTTGATAAATTAACTGTTTTTTAATTTAATTTATTTAATTAAAGTTTATTCGAAAACATCAATCGCCAAATTCCAAATTCAAATTGCCAAATTTCATGATTCTAGGTGAACAGGAAGTACGCTATATAGATTTTGATTCCCTTGCGAGTGTCATAATATGCGGCATAAACGGAACATAAACGCCCGTATCTTTGATTGCGTTGAATAATAAGTTTGATTTTTTCACTGCTTCAAGGGATTGCAACCCTGAGTATTTGATATTCATTTCAACTTAATAACTCCACGTGTCTTGACAGACGGACAGACAGACTGATAAAGAAGTGTTCTTATAAGGGCTCCGTTTTTTCTTTTGAGGTACGGAACCCTAAAAAGATAATAATATTACAGAACGAAGGTAAAAATGTTCTCACTGAAAAATCCAATCACACCTAGAACATAACATATTTCCGTTTAGCATAAATGCACAATTTATGTTGCATATACAATTACAAAATTGATATTGGAGACGTTGGCCATCAAATTACGGTTTTATAGCTTCGCGCTACTACTGCATATAATATTGCGTAGGGAAGGACCAGTTTAGTAAGACCTGGTGTATGTATCCGACTCGAAGGACCAGATGGATCATTTGCTATTGGGCGATTGACTAAGATTGATGGCGTGTTCTTGTATGCTGGTGTACAATGTAACAGCTATTTTGGTTTGATTTAGGTGCTCAAACCGAATGTGTTCTAAGTCTGAACATAATTATCATTCATAATCAGCCTATAATGTTCCCACTGCTGGGACCAGGCCTCTTGGTGAGAGAGAGTGGGCCGTGATCCACCACGTGGGCCCAGTATGGGTTGGGAAATGTCACATGTCTTCGAATTTTTGGTTCTAGGACATGCCTTAATGATGTTTATCTGTACCATTTTGAGAGCAGTGGTGATGAAATAATTTACACAAAGTGGCTGGCACCTGGCTGGGATCGAAATTACGACCTCATACTAGTAAGTCGCAGCCGTTACACCACTGCTCTAGTCAAGTAACTGTCATTAGGATGGCCAATTTGTTTATTAGGGTATCTGGGAAAACACTCCAGCTATTCAGTAGTTGGTGGAAAAATGATCAATTTATCGAATTTTCAATAGATATAGTTTGAAAAATTGGACATGAAAATGCGGTTCTGCTGTCAATTATCCCGGCATTACATGGTGGTTGATCCTGATACTTTCTTAGACGTTGATGGTCAGAAGGGCTTTAAGTAAACTAGCAGCCTGATTGATTACTGAACACATTCAATACCAATCTAAATGATTTTGAAGGATATTGGTAATCCATTGCTAAACTGCTATATTAAATAATGCAATGAATTTTGTTGAACTGTCAAAAGGAAATCCATTGCTAATGATAGTGTGTTACGCAATAACCTCGCAGGTATTCAATTCTTAGAATTGGAATTGACATGGTCTAACCATTTCTTGCATAGGTGGAGCACTTATATAGCAGCCATTCAAGGCCTCTAGCTCCCTCTAGCAGCTAGCTGAACTCTTTATAAACCGACTTTTTTCGAAGCAAAAAGGAAAGTTAGTACTGATCATATGATTAGGATGACGTCATCACAAGGAAAAGTCTACAACATTGAAATTTCTCTCACCCGGATTTAGGATGCGCGGTCACAGCCGTATGTTACTAGCAACTAATACGTCACATTACAAGTAAGGTTGAGCGCACACTTGCGATTTGTGGGCAAAAGGACCACGATTTTAAATTATTAATCTATTGCATTAAAAGCAGTGGTTTGGTGCTGTAATGGTGGCCCAGGTAACGGACCTGACTTACGTGTCGTGGGTTGAACCCAAGCAGGTACTTTACTCTTTAGAATTTATTCACCACTGCTCTTAAAGCATTGGAGGAAAACATTGTGAGGAAACCGGCTTAAACCAAAATTCGAAGACATTTATCATCCACCAACCCGCACTAGGTCCGTGTGGTGGATTATGGCCCACTTCCTTTCACAGAGTGGAGCCCTCTGTCACATTAGTAATGACGTTGAAAGCTGATTAAGCATTAAAATAGCCTTCAAAAATACGGCGATAAGTACAAACGCCAGCACATGAAGCTAGCTACAAGCATCATCATCTGCCTAACCTCTTCCCAACTATTTTGGGGTCGGTTTCCAGTCTAACCGCATGCAGCTGAATAGCAGTATTTTACATGGAGCGACTGCCTATCTGACCTCCACAACCCAGTTACTGGGTAATACGATACCCCTTGGTAAGACTGGTTGTCAGACTTTCGGGCTTCTGACTACCCGTAACGACTGTCAAAGATCCACAAATGACAGCCGGGACCAACGGCTTAACGTGCTTTGCGAGGCACGGAGGGGTCTCGTTACGTAAAGATGGTCACCCATCCACAGACCAACCGCGGCAAGCGTAGCTTAACCTGATCGATCGACCTGTGCGGCTTTTATTATTTAGCCACGAGTCCCTCATGAAGGTACTACAATCTGACAAATTTCTTTAATAGATTTTCAACTTTATCGCTACAGCATAAAGTTCAAGGTTGATTGGGAAAATTTGACAGTTTCGGGTAGCTTGATGTCTGTACTTGAAATTTTATCCACCTGAAGGAAACTGAACGAGAAAAAATAGAAGTTTTATTGTTATAGCGTCGAGGTGCGTTTAATGTCCCGCAAAGTGTTATTTGAATAAAATATACAGACTAAACTAATACCTATGTACTGACATAAATTTTATTTTAACACCACTTAACGCCTCTCGACGAAATAACAATAAAACTTTTATGGTGTGTCATTCAGTGTCCTTCAATTTGTTAAAATAATAATAATTAATAGGTAATTTATTTATTTCTTACAACAAATTACAGCTAAAGTAATTAATAGTCTACAGACACAATTTCATAGTTTTTTACAATGCCTGTATGTCAGATCACCAGGCCCCCTAATCAAATGTTTACATTATTTTTATTGCACTGGAGACAATCTGGTTCTTAAATCATATTGAAATATAAGTCTCACACATAATAATATTGCCTTACTGCTAATTAAACTTGACTTAAAAAATCGTGAAATAAAACTAATTTATTAGGAATAACTTCCTCCCTTGCATGTAGCAACGGAGGAAGTATGTGAATGTATGCGAAGGCGTGTGGGGTGAGTGCGTGTGATGTGGTGTGTAAAAATATTTAAGTAAAAAAAAATATACACACAATAAAACTATGGGAACCATAAAATATTTTTTTTTGCGCCAGAACGAGGGGCGAGTTTGCACGCGATACTTTTGATTAGTCTACAATGTGCGCCCAACCTAACATAACTACATTAGTTATTCAAGGCACACTATTCCTCGATCGACAAATGTTTCCATTATTTATTAGTGTAACGGTGTACTTGTCTTGCGTTTGTGCGCACTTGCGACTAATTTGCCGCATATACGTATCTATTTTGTTTTATGATCTTAAATTAAATAAAATTTATTTGCAAGAATTGTTGTACATAACAGATTGTCGGGTTTTTTAAACAGTTACTTTAGTAATTGTTTAACAATTCGCTAAAACTAGCATGCAAAATTATCGATTACATGAATTAAATAAGTAAAGCTAATAAAATTGGTACTTAAATCTAAATGTCAATTATTTGTCAAATTATAATAGTCACATGTCAGTGTGAATCTTTAAAGTCTAAATACTCCTTCACAGCACAGAATGATTTTTCTATAAGACGTTTTAGAATAATGTTGTTTTAAATCGATTGATTGGTGGTTCCCTATACGATTTTGGCAGAGTTCATTAAATATCCCTAGGACCATTGAAGTTACATGCTCTGAAAGAAAGAAAGAAAGAAAAAGTATTTATTGCGACTCGTACAGGAGGATCACAAACTAAATTAACCACAGTCTAAATTAAAATACCAACCTAAAAACTAAAAAAAAATAAAAAAGTAACAAAAAGAAAAATGAAACAAAAAGTCCTATACGAGGCCAAAAGGCTCCTATCTCAGCATGATGCTGCGATATTTAAAAATAAATATCGCAGCGCTGGTATTCTGATAGGGCCGCTCTGTGAATCATTAAGTAGCAAATACTATGATATAAATGGCTTTTCATTGGAGAAATAATTAATCTGTCAGGATATTTTGTCTGTAAATGTAACAGTGTCTCTAAGACGTTGAAATAGAGCGTGGAGTACATTTTAACTTACAGCATTCAAATATACAGGGTTATTTGAAAAACACCAGCAATCTCTTAAGACTGTGCCGACCCTACAGTGGCGCCCTCATCGTTTGTTTGGTTATTTCATACAATTTAGAATGAAAATGCAGAAAATAAGCACGTTAAGTTGTGCTTCACAAGATTATACGTTAATATTATTATAAAAGGTAGTTTTATATTGTTTAGTTTCATTATAATCCTTAAAACGGATAAAAGTGGCCACTATATTCCGTTTTAAGGATTATGATAAAACTAAACAATATAAAACTACCGCTTCTAATAATATTAACGTATAATCTTGTGAAGCACACCTTAACGTGCTTGTTTTCTGCATTTTCATTCTAAATTGTATGAAATAACCAAACAAACGATGAGGGCGCCACTGTAGGGTCGGCACAGTCTTAAGAGGTCATTGTACTCATCATTATGAACAACTTTTACTATGGGACCAAACCTGAAATCGCGAAAATATATCAGCTGTTCCCTACATTTATGTTCGTGTAACTCGTCAAAATGTAGGGAAGGTTTTTTTTTCGCGATTTCAGGTTTGGTCCCATAGTAAAAGTGGTTCATAATGATCAGTACAATGACCTCTTAAGGTTGCTGGTGTTTTACAAATAACCCTTTATACACACCGGGAACAGATATTATTTTTAGATCTTTAAACAGAGGTTTACATGAAGTCAATAGTGGCCCATTACAAAGAACACAGCTACCTTGTTTTTGGGCTATAAATACCCTATTTATAAGAACAGGAATTTCCCTATAGCACAATTCCGTACTAATTTTAGTTACTTATTTATGTTTGTTTTACTCCTGAAGTACCTACTTAATGACAATACTAAGAGTATTAGCACCACTTGAAGAAATAAGTAGGATAATAGACGTTGCAAACAACATAGTGTGTAGGCCGACCGCTTAACTGAGACGTTGCCTGAGGTAGCTGCGCGGTGCGGGAGGGGTGATAGTTGTCACAAGTTGACGAATCACTGAGCTCTCCCATCACGTCACCACACCCCTTCCGCACCGCGCTGCTACCTCAGACAACGTCTCAGTTAAGCGGTCGGCCTATAGTAAGGTTTGCTATTCAACTACGTACTAATAGGATTACAAGTGCTAGTAGCTACTAAGATCAGTATACCTTTATTCTTGCCTATAATATTGTTCATTGAAACTGGACTATTGAACTAACATAATACTTTTATGATTTGTGTTCGATTGGTGCTATTAATAACAGGATCATTACATTAATTAAAATGATGATGAGTCTGGGATACCTACTGTCGCACCATTTTGATTTTTTTTCAAAATGGTGATAACGCGTGAAACCTATTTGTACCGATAGCTGATAGAGAGGTATCATGCGTGGCCCTAATTAAGAAAAAAAATCTAAATGGTGGACATCTGTCCACCATTTTGATTTTTTTAGGTTTTTTAGGCTTTTTTAGCCCTTTCCAAAATATTCGTAAGTACAGACACCAGAAACCCGAAACTGTCAAATTACCCAATCAACTTTGAATCTCATGCTTTAGCGATAAAGTTGAAATCTATTAAAGAAATTTGACAGATTGTAGTAGCTTGGTGTGCTGGCGTTTGTACTACTACCCAGTACGTCTATTCTAATTCCAAATGCGACTAATCGTCCACGACAAGTCGCAAGTGTATCCCAGAACTATTAGGCGAGTACAATAGGCCGAGCACATACGTTTGCTAAAGCCCCGAAGGTTGTCACTATCAGGTGTTATGACAGAAAAATCCAATTAAACTATATGTGGGTGATTTGTATACCGTTCTAATGAAGAGATAAAAGTCTCGTATAAAACGCAGAGTGAATAGTGTGCCCTTATTTTGTGAAAAAATAGCGAAGCACAACAATGCTGAGCTTGAAACCAGTTTTAATTTTAGCGCTGAGTTTTTTGAGTTCAGGTGAGTGGCACTTTAAATTTTCTTCGTGGATTCTAGGTTTTTATTTTCTGGGTTTGTTTTATTGCGTTCCTGATCAGGCTTCACGACTAGTTTGGGGTTCCGGGGTTTTAAATGAAATATAACATGATTGATTTCATTTTATCATTATTAACGTTCTATATTCATACTGTGTCCATGTATTTTTTATTTCCTTAAAATTCATATTAGTTAGAAGAATTTGTGACGTCAGAATTTTAAGACTTGGAATTTAATTGCAGTCTCTTAACATCACTGGACTTGCGACTAAACGTGGGTGTTTAATTTTGTTTTCGGGAAGTTTACCGTTCATCTATAATTTATAACAAAACTTTGCAGCTTAAGAAAGAAAAATATGATATAATTATATTCAAAATCAGAAGACCCATTCTCGTAATTTAAAACGTTCAAAATCTAGTCGCAGTCTCATCTCGGCGACAAACAAATGTCAAAAACTTGTCTGAAATGTAGGGAAATTAGAAGACTTTTTGACATATTGAGACTGAGGTCAGACGTTCTTTAAATTACGAGAATTTCCCATCTGGTATCACCACTGTTTTACATTTTTAAGCCCTATAATTGTATTTTCTCTCAATCATAGGACTAAATCTACCTAGCTTAGAGTAACGGAAATTTATGAAAAAACCTAAATGGCTATTTCCTGAAACCATAAACACGTACTGAGGACACTTGGCCAACATTCTGTTTCAACTCTATTTTGGTCTTTTCTGTTTAGTATTAATTACTACCACAACTTGATTTGACTGGCTCGTTGGTCCAGTGGTTACAAGAGCTACTGCTGAGATGAGGTCCGGGGTTTGATTCTAAAGTCAGGCAAATTGCTACTATTAGAAAATTATCAGTAGTAGCTCGGTGTCTAGATTTGTGTATTATGTTGATGGCAATAGAATCGCCCCCTATCAGATGGGACTTTTAAATACATAACTGAAGGCCAATTCTCGTAATTTAAAACGTTCACAATCTAGTCGCAGTCTCATCTCGGCGACAAACAAATGTCAAAAACTTGTCAAAATGTAGGGAAATTTGTAGTATTTTTGACAGATTGAGACTGAGATCAGACTGTGAACGTTCATAAGATTACGAGAATTGCCCCTCTGGTGACTGTCCGTTCTTTGTTATTGTTCGTTGAATCCGTGAGCTCCTTAAGTTTTGAGTTGAGCTACACGATTTCTGACAAATGCGTGCACTGACTGGATAGGCCCACTCTCTCTGTGTGGTTCTTTCCTCAAAAGACCATCTCAGACATCGATCCACATCATCTTTACACGATCTGACCAACTTTATTTCTAGGCCTTAAAGGAGACTGTGACCTCTGAGTTTGTTTCGGCCATTCTTCTCAGAGTAGTCAGATAGGAAACGGCGACCTTGAGTTTTTGAAATATGATTGACGTTTAAAAGTGTTTGTGCAAACCTACTTATAGAAATAAAATCATTTCTCATTGACATGTGGGTGTATTACAGGTCCACCTCTGACTTAATAAAAAAAATATACTGGCAAGCATTGTAGGCCCATAGCGTGTTATTATTACAAGTAACTTATAGATCTATGTTAGTAGTAGATAGCAAATTAGGCCCACAAATAGGTACAATCTTAAAACATTAAAAAAAACATAACATTCAAATTCAGATTCAAATTCAAATAGCCTTTATTAACAAACTTAAAATTATTTTACATATTTTTTGTGAATATCAGAATACGGTTGGTTTGTCTTGCTCACCAGCATAGGCCTCCCCCAGACTCTTCCAAATTCCACGGTCTTGTGTTTTTCTCCTCCACGCGAAGCCTGCCGTCGCACTGAGATCTTCCTCCCATCTACGCACTGGCCTTCCTCGTTTCCTCATCCCCTCTCTTGGGTACCATTCAGTGACGTCTTTGGCCCACTTCTCTATTCTACTTCTGATTGTGTGACCTGCCCACTGCCATTTTAGTTTTTTTATTGTTAGTGTCACGACTGTAATATGTGTTTTTTTCCTTATAAGTTGCAATTTAACTTTATCTTTTCTCTTCAGGTTCAGTATGCTACGCTCCATGTTATGTTGGCATGTTTCTAACATTTTTATATTTTTGGAAGTAAAAAAACATAACATTTAAAAGTAGTTTATTATGCCCCTTGTCTGGCATATAGCTTGATAAACCTATCCATTTCCTTCTTCTTCTTCCCTTCATTCTTATTTTCCCTTCTAACCTTCAGAATACCTTCAGAATGCTATTGCCGCTTCCTCTCACTCTGCTGCGTATTATTGACGCCACTTTCTTGCGCACTACAATAAGAAGAAAACTTCATTAGCGCCCTGAAGGCATTGTTGTATAGAATGTGAAGGGTGTTGTCTGTTTTTTGGGTATGATTAGCCCACAGGCTGCTGGTGTAAAATGTTTAACAAAACGCATTAAAAAGTGTTATTTTAACCGGTACTGAACAACCAGAAAACCTGCGAGCTAACATCTCTTCCCACACAGCCATCGCCCTTCACTCCCATTCTATATCTGAGTCATCTAGATGCCTCTTTGGGTATTATCTACAGAGATGTTTTATTATATTACTAACATCTATGTCAGCTGTAAACTAAACCTAATGTTCACTTTCCACAGTGTCACCATTCGACTTCGACTTCCCCCTTGTCCCCACAATAGAAGAGCTCCTCTATGGTCCAGCGCCATTCGATGACAGGATCGTGGGAGGCAAGAACGCGAGCATAGAGGACCATCCTTACCAGGTGTCCTTCATCGTGAACAACTCCTACTTCTGCGGGGGGTTCATCGTCAGCGAGAATTATATACTGACGGCGGCGCATTGTGCGCAGAAGTAAGTATAGCATTATCATCGCATAATGTTTCTACTGCTCAGATACAAGCCTCCTCTCTTGAGGGAGTGAGCTGAAATATATCACGCTGGCCCAGTGCGGATTAGTAGATGTCATATGTCATCGAAAAAAAATCTGCTGTTTTATAGAAAAGTGCAGCGACGACGCGGTCAAAATTTATGGAACAAATGGTTTATTTTTTTGTAACCGAAGATAAATCAGCTGTTTCATTCATTTTGGTCAAGTACGTATTGAAATTTTGTATTAGAATATAATAGAATAATTTATTTCAGATAATTATAATCCATATTTTGTTAGCACATATTAGCAACAATATTAGCTTACAATTATGTTAGTATTGTTACTACTTATCTTTATGTAAACTACTATTGAAAGCCATTCACTACCCTCACCCAGTGTTCTTGAATGGGGCAGTCAAATCGAGCAGCAATGACTTTCAGAATGCCATTTTTAGCACCCCGGAGACGCTGCAGCAACGAAACCGAAAGTAAAGTATTAAGCAGCTGATTTTTTTTCGTGATTTCAGAGTTGGTCCCATAGTGAAGTTTGTGTTCAGTTCGATGGTCTAAAGCACCTCTTAAAGTTTGTAAGGTTAATTTTTTAACACCTTATTTACAACGTCCCGACATCAATCGTCGGGCAAAAGCTCATCAGACACAAAACCCGCTTGGTTTGAGGATTAGTGAACTTTACACCCTGTTCCTCATACTCGTGACTGTCCGTACTTGTCTGCTACATATCTAAAATTGTACCCCAAATATTTCAGTGTAGACCCATCAACGGTGGTCCTTCGAGCCGGCAGCACTTGGAGGAAGAACGGCACCATCATACCGATAGCTGAAGTGATCCCACACCCGCAGTACGATAGCCCCAGGTTCGACAAGGATGTGGCGGTGATGAAGACGGTGGAACCCATAGAATTTACTGACACGATCCAACCTGTAGACTTGCCGAAGAAAAGCAGGCCGTTGAAGGATAATTCTATTGTCATGGTTAGCGGGTGGGGTAGAACTGAGGTAAGATTTATTACTTATACAACGTGTTTTTTTTATATCCCATAACTCTAGGGGGTCATTGTACTCGTCATTATGAACAACTTTTACTATAGGACCAAACCAGAAATCGTGAAAAAAAAATCAGCTGTTCCCTATATTATGACTCATAATATAGGGAACAGCTGATTTTTTCAAGATTTCAGGTTTGGTCCGATAGTAAAAGTTGTTCATAATGACGAGTACAATGACCCCCTAGAGTTATGGGATATCAAAAAAAACACGTTGTATAGACAATAACACAAACCCATGCCTTTGTTCCCATGGAAACGCCACCTGCTAAGATTCTTAAATACTCCTTTTCTTGAGACAAAATGAAGATTCGGCAATATTCTTTTTTTGATGCTTGAATGACCTGAATCAAATTTAAATTTGATGTTATGGGAGAAAAAAAATGTACAGACGCCAGCAGGCCAACCTACCCCAATCTGTCAAAATTTTTTGATAGATTTTCAACTTTAGCACAAAGGAATAAAGTTCATATTCAATTGGGAAAATCTGACAGATTGGGGTAGCTTGATGTGCTGGCCACCGTACTATTGTAATTGAAGGTGTAAATTACCAGAATACTCGTCCACAGATAATATCATTTATTTCGGGCTACGCCCATAGCGTTAGTAACAAAGGTCTTAAATTAATACTAGTGTTAGTTAGTAGACATACTTACAAGTTTTATTTAGTGTGGAGTTTTATCCAATGTCGCGTAGCATTGGAGTTTCCCATTAATCGAGATATCGTCGACCGTAGGTTCAATTGAGGTAAGGGACAAAATACCCAAAATGAGTTGAGTATACAGTTTTGTTCAGAATTTTTCGCTCTTTCGAATGGTGTATATTATTAAACGATGATCCATCATCTTTATTACTGATAGAATGTCAGTTTGTCTAGGATCTCTAGCCTCGTTGACTGTAAACTTCTTCAAGTTTCTGTCAAATAAGCTGACACTCTAAAAACACTACAATTGCCTAACATACTATCAGCCATGGCTTTCGTTCTGACAGATCAACATCATTCATTGCGTTTTTTGCGTTACTGATCAGAGAAATTTTTCGAACTTATGAAGCAATGGATTAGCAATTTCCTTCAAAATGATACAGATTGTGATTGAAAGTGTGTTACGCAATTAGAGTGCCAAATAAAAAAAAACAAACAATATAAGTTGATGATGGATTTTAGAATGGATAAAATTGAACAGGCTTTCATATTATTGGGTAAAAAAGAAATATATTTTATTTGGAACATGAACATGTACAGAAAATACAAACAGTAAAAACCGGCCCAGTGCGTGTCGGACCACGCACAATGAAGGGTTCTGTAGTTGGAATTAATTTATCTCAAGAACAAACATAACATTGTAGTAGAAAACTCATGTTCTCCCATACAAATTTAAGTTGGTCGACTATTACTCGTAAACTTGTAAAGCCTACTTAGCTGTGATAGTTTTCCTTATAATTTTGTTATTTATAATACTACTACTTCCGTGAATTTTTTCACATATCCAAAAGCAACCATTTAGCTGGCAGGGGGGCGGGGGACACTTGACTCTAACAAAAAATTGCACTTTAAAGCTTAATATTCACAAACGGATTCCTGAATCGAAAAGTGATTTACATAAACCCGGAATATTTATGAAAGACCTATCCAACGATACTCCACACCATGGGGTAGACGAGAAAAAAAAAACATCCCCACTTTACATGTAGAGGAGGAACCCTAAAAAAAATTGTTTTCAAGATTTTATTTTACCACTTTGCCGGCGTGATTAATATGTATATCCGTGCCAAATTATAGCTTTCTAGTACTAAGAGTCTCTGAGCTACGGGCGGACGGACGGACAGAAGGTCATGGCGAAACTATAAGGGTTCCTTGTTAACTACGGAACCCTAAAAAGGAGCATTTAAAACTAACAAAATTAACATTAAAAACAAAAAAACAAAATAAAAAAGTTCGTCAAGTGTACCTTCGTAGAAGACCGCAATATTACGTATGTTAATTTATCAACCTCCTCATGTCTTGAGGGCTATTACGGTCGTGTAGCTGCTAAAGTAACGAGTACACTAATATTATGGCAATTATGCGACGTGTCTTATGATGTACATAGGTAATAGGTACTTTATTTAATACCTTTTTGAATGATACAGAAAGTGTGTGTGTCCTGAGGGGCAATTCTCGTAATTTTAAGAACGTTCACAGTCTGATCTAAGTCTCAATCTATCAAAAATATCGACATTTGAAAGGCAAAATTGACTAAGCGACAACGGGCTAATATTACAGGAGAAAAGTTTAAAGTATTATTATTATTATTATTTTTGATTTATTTTATATATCTCGGGACCATGGGGTCCCGGTCCTTTGGAAGGCGTACGAGGGGCCGAAGCCAACTCGCAGAGGCCCCTTAGAAAATTTTAATGAAATGTGGCACCAACCGACGATTATCCCTATATGCACTATGAAAGTGCACCCAAGGACAACCCTCGGGTGGTGTAGGACTATTGCAGTATTGGAAAAATAAAAAGTTGTACTATGGGTTTTTGAGGTTAAAGTGGATTGGTTACCAAGAACTATGGAAGAACTATGGCCCCTGCCTGATCAATGTTTTATATATACACGGATAAAATGGCAGGGGGTGACTTGCACACTCAATAATGGGCCCCCGGGAACTGTCGCTAGCACATAGTGACGTAGTGACAAGGGGGCAACATGTCCTGAGGTGCTTGAGGAGTGGAGAGGTATTCCACGGCTTTCATAACAATCCCAGAGCCCGGAAGATGGTCAAGATCCCTACGAGCACTTACTGGAATACTTCCTTCCCCCGAGCACGTTCGCTCTTGCGAATCTCCACTCAAGCCGGCCAATAAAGGCAAGAATGAGGTGGGAGCTGTGTTCCTCATCAGTGTTCACTCCAGCCAGCCAATTAAGGCAAGCCAGAGGTGAGGAACAAGACTACTCCCGGGAGATAGGGTCCGTGGGGTCGCTACTGCCCAACAGCTCGCCACATGCTGCCCTGCGGGTTTCTGTATCTCTCTTGGTCTGGCTCCTCATCTTAGACCTGTTCCGGCTAAGTAAACTCTTCCGGCACAGGCCTAGAGTTCGGAGCGCGCAAGCCCCACCACGACGTCAACGTAGAGATACGACGATGGGGTATTATTATTATTATTATGAGCCTGTTATGTCCCACTGCAGGGCAAAGGCTTCCCTTCCGTTTTTCCATATTCTCCTGTCTCTTGCTACATCTGGCCAATCCTTTAAATAGGCGTCCAATTCGTCACGCCATCTCTTTCTGGGCCTACCGCGTCGCCGATTCCTGTTGTTCGGAACCCAGTCAGTGGCTACTTTTGCCCAATTCTGTTGCGACATGCGGCAGATGTGGCCTGCCCAATTCCACTTTAGTTTGGCGGCTGTATTGCCCACGTCTGCGATTTGTGTTTTGGAACGAAGTATACTGTTCCGAATGCGGTCCGTGAGTTTGACTTCAAAGAAAAAGAAAGAAAGTATTACTTCTCAGAAAAAAAAAAGTAGTAGAAAGTATTACTTCTCAGAAAAAAAATCATATAAATTCTTGTAATCATCCTACAGGTGTAATTTTTACTGTTTTAGAAATCTTATGTCGTCATCAGGGGGGGGGGGGGGGGTGGGTTCTTTTGTAAAGTCAGTATGTCGCTTAGTCAATTTTGCCTTTCAAGCGTCGATATCTCTAATTTTCGTACATTTTTGACATGTTTGTGACATTAATTGTCGCTGAGATGAGATTGCGACTAGATTTTGAACGTTTTCAATCACGGGAAATGGTCTGCAGATATATGAACGTGGACGAAGCAGAAGCAGTATGTAAGAATCTTAGCACGCACGTAGGAAAGAGGTGAGAGTTTGTGTATATTTTGTATGTAACTTTATCGTACCATGAGTGGACACTTTTAAACTGACGCCATTAAATATTAGTCCACCTAACTGCACTGGGCTGGAGTGGTGGATTATGGCATGGCCGACTACCCCTCACAGAGAGAGGCTTGTGACTTAGCAATGGGAACATCATAGGCTGATTATACTGAACATTATTATAATTGGATTAAGGGGACTACATGACCTTTAAAGTACGGTCACTGTCGGACTGCATAGAAAACAAAGAGAAGCGCGATGACACAACGCTGGTAATTAATTTATTGCAAAATATGAAGCAATTATATATTTACAAAAAATCTATTGTTTGGACTAAAAAATTATTTAAAACACTAGTGCTTTAGTATGTTGCTTGCAGAATAATCTGAAGAAAAATCTGAATGATTGTATGTAGCAGCCCTCATTGTTCATTGCAAAGGAAATCCAATCTTGGCACTCTCCAGACTGAGGCAACGGAGGACCCGTCCCAGTCAGGAAGTGCTCAGGTCTCTACTCCACATCAAGAAACACCAGATATGGAACAAGTAGTTCAGACAGAAGCTATTTCTCTCCCTTGTAGAAGTAAAGTTTGTTACTCCTCCATTATGTTTTCTGATAGTTTTGGAGAAGGGTTAGGTAAATTACTTAGCAACAACCTGAGTCATTCCTCTCAAAACTTTTGCATGCCTGAGACTTCCTACAAACAAATAATGTCTTCAATAACTAGGAATGAATATGATCCCAATGCCATTATTACTGTATTTATAGGTATAGGTAATAGTTTGAATGTCAAAAAAGATGATATCTCTGATAGTGTCACCAACCTATTGAAGTTAAATTGTAAGAAAATAATTTTGTGTGCTTTTCCTTATTTTGAGCACTTGTCAAACAGACAAAACCACTACATTCACATGTTAAATAATTACATGCATTTCATAGTTAGTCACTATAGTGACAAATTAATATTTTTTGATACCAACATTTTTGTTGATAAGCTAAGGTCGACTAGGGATACTGTGTATCTGCCCATTAGTTTTAGACGTCAAATAGCTAGGCTATTAGCACTTAATATTAACCCAGACATAATTAGTATGTCGAAGTCATCCATAATTAGCACCACAATTAGTAATAGTACTAATGTTAAGGTGGTTAGCTCAAATATTTTAAACTAGTTAGTAAGACAACAGAAGGTACCACTAGCAGTTTAGTTACACTTAATAACAAAAAGGTATTTTCTAGCACTAAAACAGTGAACTGTAGAAAAGGGGCTAAGCAGAAATCCTTGAAATTATTTCATCAAAATATTCAAGGTTTTTCTTCCAAACAATTGGAGATTGAGTTGTTTTTAGAAAAAACAATGTTTGACATTATTTGTATAACAGAGCATTGGTTAAAAGATTCTGAAATGCTAATTAACTATGACAATTATAGTGTGGCCAGTTGTTTTAATCGAAAATCAATGCTGCGTGGTGGTTCACTAATCCTAATGAAAAGTTGTATTAAATTCAAACCTCGTAAAGACATAGTTGAACTATCGGTTGAACATAGCATTGAACTGTCTTGTGTTGAGCTAGATAAACATTTTATAGTGTGCGTTTACAGACCCCCAAATTATCAAAATTATTGTATATTTGAGTCAGTAATGGAAGATGTTTTGGCAAAACTTGCAACTAGTAATAAGTCAGTAATTATCTGTGGTGATTTTAATATTAATATTTTAGAAAATAATTTAAATACCAGTAGATTTCTAAATTTGTTTAAATCATTCAATTTGTCAAATGTGTTTATAGAACCAACTCGAATAACTACGACTACTTCAACGTGTATCGATAATGTTTTTTGTTGCTGCGACTATTTAGATAAAGCAATTGTTAATTATCTCCCTTCTGATCACAGCGGTCAAACTGTAACTTTTGAGTCCAACATGCCAATTCAAAAAGTGCAGATCCAATCCAGACCAATAACATCTACTAATTTAAATAAATTCAATAGCACTTTAGTTTGTAAATTAAGTAAAAAGAACCTTACAATGGACAATGTTAATATTTTGTATAAAGAATTATTTTCGGTAGTCCAAACCGAATTCAATAATTATTTTAAAAAGAAAACTAAAAGTATCAGCCCTAAGTTTTTATTTTGTGACTGGGCAACTAAAGGACTTAGGAAAAGTAGGGAAAGACTTTTCGAGCTGTATGGCCTTAAGCCTTATATCAACACGGAAACTTTTAATAAGTATGTTGCTTCTTACTCTAGAACATTTAAGAACTCTTGTAAGGCTGCTAAAGCCTTATACATTAGCAATAAGGTTAAATCAGCAGACAATAAAATAAAGACGGTTTGGAAAATTATCAATAATGAAACAAACAGGAACAAAAAGCATAATTCTGATTACACCCTACAGACGTCACGTGGTCTCATTTGCGATTACAAAGAAGTTGCTCAAGAATTTGTAAATTTCTTTACTAGTATCCCACTCAAAACAACTGAAACCTTAAATTCCTCGCCCTCGCTCGCTTTTAATTTAGTAACGGCGAATGTTTCAGCCTGCCCGATTGAATTTAACTTTAGGCATATTAACCCCGTAACAGTAATAAAAGCTTTTAAACAAATAAAGATCAAATTGACCGAAGATCTTTGGGGAATGTCCATTAAAGTCTGTACCTCCATAATTGAGACTATTGCGCCATATTTAGCCTTAGTATTTAATTCGTGTGTGGATCAAGGAGTCTTCCCCGATTTAATGAAATACAGTAAGGTAATACCACTTTACAAATCTGGGGACAGTAAAGACACTAACAATTATAGACCCGTATCCGTGTTACCGGTGTTCAGCAAGGTGTTTGAAAAGATAATGCTTAATCAAATGCTCAATCATTTTAACACGAATAAAATCCTTCACGATCAACAGTATGGTTTCACCAAAGGACGTTGTACGACCGACGCCGGTGTAACCTTATTAAAACACATTTTTAACACATGGGAAGAGTCGCAAGACGCCATAGGAATTTTTTGTGACCTCTCCAAGGCATTTGATTGCGTCGATCACGAAACCTTGCTTTTGAAACTTGAACATTACGGACTCGGAAAACTTGCGCTCGGTTTAGTTAGTTCTTATTTAAATGATAGACAACAGCAAGTTCAAATAAATGGTGTCAATTCACTTGGTTTAACAGTAAAAATGGGTGTGCCACAAGGCTCGATATTGGGTCCTTTCCTCTTTTTAGTGTATATTAATGATCTACTCCATTTATTAAAAAATCAACCACAAATGGTGTTATTTGCTGATGACACTTCCTTAATTTTTAAGGTAAATAGACGTGCTACAAATTTTGACGACGTAAATAACGCCCTACTGCAGGTCCAAAATTGGTTCACTGCTAATAATTTAGTATTAAATGGGAAAAAAACTAAGTGCATAAGATTTTCTTTACCAAATGTCAAGAGTAGTGATTGTGAGATAATATTGAATCAGGAGAAACTTGAATTCGTCGAAAAAACAGTTTTCCTAGGGATCACGCTCGACTCAAGGCTACAATGGGGTCCTCATTTAACATCTCTTGCAGGACGGCTCAGTTCGGCAGCTTATGCTGTCAGAAAAATCCGTCAATTTACTGATGTAGGTACCGCGAGACTAGTCTATTTTAGTTACTTTCATAGTATCATGTCTTACGGTATTTTACTTTGGGGACGGGCAGCAGACATCGATTCTATTTTTATTCTGCAGAAAAGAGCCATCAGAGCCATATATAATCTCCGCAAGCGCGATTCTCTAAGGGAACTGTTTAAGGATATTAACATCTTGACGGTGCCTTGTCAATATATCTACGAAAACATCATGTATGTAAGGAAAAATTTACATCTTTTCAGCAAAAGAGGTGAAAGACATAATTATAGTACTAGAAATAGGGACCTTTTAGTTCAACCAGGTTTCAGACTAGCAAAAGTAGACTCATCTTTTATGGGGTACTGTTTAAAATGTTATAATAAAATACCTCCCCACATTCTTCAACTGAATGAGACAAAATTCAAGTCATGTATAAAACGCACACTATGTAGGCAGGCATATTATAAGTTAGGAGATTACATCGCTGATAAAAATGCCTGGCTCAATGCTGGTCCTGCTCCACAACCACAACTAATTGATTAACACTTGAAAATACTGTTGGAGCTGCTGAAGATTGTAAGACTATCTTTGCATTGTATAAACTCAATTTCCTTTGTATTGTATAACTGCATAGCACAGATGTGAGTTCTATGTACTATTGAGCTACCATTTACCGGGTAATATGTTTTTCATTGACTAGAATGTGCCCTGGCGGCTGATAGTATGTCATGCTCGCTCAAGTGTCTCGCTGACGGTGGCGTGTGTGTTGGATCATTCGGTTCCCTACAAAATGGTTGAGCTGGATGGTGCTGATCCATGCGTCATGTTCGTGAACGGGCGCCGTCAGTTGGGGCTGGTCATCTTTTAGCTGCCACGGCTTATTTTTAATTATTTTATTTTTGGATTGTTATTTTGTTTCTAATTGCTGTACTCTGGACACTTTTAACGCGTACTTGATTTTTATTTATTTTTTACATCGTTCTCACATATTTATAAATTCAACATATGATGTAACTAATAATTTTGTAAAAATATTATTTAAAAAGAGTGTCCATGGAGTTTCTTGCCCGTTCTTCTCCATAGGTACCTACTACGCTTTGGAATGGGCAACTAGCTTCATTTTTTCCTGACTGACCGACTTCTTGACAATTCAAAAGTGCCTGTAAATGGTTTAATTGAAATAAATGCTTTGAGTTTGAGTTTGTATATGAGTATAGTTTTTATTGTAAAAAGAAAGTTTTTAGAGGTATCTTCATAATTTTTTTCTTTCTTATCAAAGTATGTGTATTATATTTTCAACACACTATCGACTTATATTCTGAAGAATATCATATATTTTTATTTCTTCTAAAACTTCAGTTTTTTGCAATTTGTACTCTCGAGTACAAATTAACGTCTGAGGTGTAAGTGGTGAACGTTCTCAATACTCAATACTCAATACTTTATTGCATTCCATAATGTGCACATATAACAGTTGGTATCTCAGAACATCGAATCAATTATGGACCCCGTTGGGCACAGCAATTTAATAGGAGAAAGGATGAAGGCGCTTTTTGTTAAGAAAAAAATAAAAATAAATATTAAATTAAAATAGCAGGTATCATTTATTTATTTATTTTTGTATTTATATTTTATATAGGTAAGTATTTATATATTTGGTTTTAAATTATATTTATACATTTTTATATATTGCACGATTTACATTATTAGCACCACCTACCTACCCTTCTACCTATTTCAATGAGACAAAAGGCCAAAAATAACACGAATTAGAGTTATTTCATTAAATAAAACTGATTACAGCAACGCAAATGAAAATATGGAAACTTTGTTAGATCAAACAAATAATGTTTTTTTTTCGACTGTCCGTACCGACTCATTTTATATTCTGCATAGGAAAGCGAAAATAAAACGATACTTAGCGTTTTTATATAAAATATGCAGAAACACGCGCCTGAAGGTTTCAGGGTTAGAGCCTTCTTGAATCCCTTAAGTTAATAACTAGCTCAAATTAAAAGCATCATTGATTTTTTACAAGGCTGGGTTTAGGTATATTTTGCATAGGTACCTCCCTAAAAATTAATTCAAGATTCAAGATTCTTTATTTGTGGAAACATGATTAATAACTCCTCTACTCCAAAAACTTTATAACTCGTTCCAACAAAATTGTAGAAACTAGTTGAATAAACCGAATAAACGTAAGCCGCAGTCCTCTGGTAATTATAATGGTTACTTGCAGGGACTTGAAAACTAAATTAATTTCGTTCCGTTACCACTAACGTTATCGTACAACGTTACAAAATTTGTAACGATACTAAAACCTAAAAATATTAAGTAATTAACGTTACAAATATAAAACGTTATAGGTAAAATGTCATTTTCGTAGAACAATGTTTTAAGTATCAGTAACAATAAGTTTGTTTTTCATCATTTCAATATTTGTACGCCTTCACGGCAAAACATAGCGCACTTATAATACCCAATCTAAGATCTTATAAATGTAAAAACCTATGTTTCACAAATAAAAGCTGATTCTGATTCTGATTCTGAAGCAGTTATACTGAAAACTTGATAGAATCATGGTCTTTTTGAGTGATCTTTTTTCATTATTCTATTTTTAATGCTCCTAATTATTATTTTCCTAGATGCGCCCCGCGGTTTCACCCGCATAAGTGTCGATCCCGTGGGAATATCGGGATAAAAAGTCTCATGTGTCACTCCTGGTTATAAACTATCTTTGTGCCAAATTTCATCCAAATCCGTTTAGTAGTCTTTGAAGAAGTAACAAACATAAACACACAGACTCACAAACTTTCACCTTTATAATATTACTGTGACTTTTGCTGCTCTGTAAAAAATATGACCTGCCAATCTCACCGTGAAAACTTAGGTGTATATAGTAAGCTGTCATTCCAATAGTCGATCAATCTGTAAACATCTCACCGTGAAAACTTAGCGCCCGCAAATTGACGTGACATTATTTTCACAGTGATATTTTCACGGAATTCTCTATTGGCTCAAGGCTGTTGAAACTAAAAACCAAAACGTTCATGGGAAAACGCTGATTAGGTACATTTTTTTAGAACATAATCATCTGCCTAGCCTTTTCCCAACTATGTTGGGGTCGGCTTCCAGTCTAACCCGATGTAGCTGAATACCATTATTTTACATGGAGCGACTGCCTATCTGACCTCCACAACCCAGTTACTGGGTAATACGATACCCCTTGGTAAGACTGATTGTCAGACTTTCAGGCTTCTGACGACCAGTAACGACTGTCAAAGATCCACGAATGACAGCCGGGACCAACGGCTTAACGTGCTTTCCGAGGCACAGAGGGGTCTCGGTATGTAAAGATGGTCACCCATCCACGCGGCAAGCGTAGCTTAACCTGATCGATCGACTTGTGCGGCTGTTATTATTTAGCCACGGGCCCATCACATTATTTTTTTAGAACATTACGTATTATTTCAGCAAGGAGCGAGTTCCATACCGGAACATCTGATGGACGTGGAGATCCCGGTGGTGCCTTATTGGCAGTGCATGGCGGTCTACTTCACTGTGCTGACCAGGAACATGTGGTGTGGAGGTAACTTCGTCTTCGGGGGGAAAGGGACTTGTCAGGTGCGTGAAACTTTTGTGATAAACAAGCTACGCTCTTTATAAAGTGAGTAGGTGATATAGACAGTATGTGAAAGAAAAAAAAAATAAAGAAAATACGTTTATTTGCGGCAAACATGACGCATAAAAGAACACAAAAAAAAATAAGTAGGGAGAAAACATGCGTCACATCACGCAAAACGGCTATCGCTCAGCATAATGCTGAGATCTTATACGAGACAGAGCGCCAGCGCTGGTTTTCAGCGACAGCGGGATGTGGTAGGATACACTTCCACCAAAGGCCGTTTTATATGAAAAGTAATCCGTCACCGTTCTTCTTATACTGAAACTAGCTTCTGCCCGCGACTTCATCTGCGTGAAATTTCACTCTCCCCCATTCACCCTCTGGGTGGAATTTAAACCCTTTCCCTCCAAATTTCATGTCTCTAGGACCAGCGGTATTTTATATACAACGTGTAACGTTAAATGCGCAAAACCTCATACACCCCAATAATAGCATTGAGTTAAAAGCATAATACAATGAACAAAACTATTTTTTTAAAGCTAACTATTTTTATTAGGAAAATCGTGTTGATTTTAGCATTGCTTTATGCATTCAAAATTGAGTCTTATTGCCTTAAGTTAAGACTTAATTTTCCTTGGCTCAATCGGCAGATAGTATGGCAAAATACATCATTTTTGAAAAAATAACCTAAAAAATTAAAAGTATAGTATTAAAAGTTACTGAAATCGATTCAGTAGTCAATTATGAACAAACTATTTTCAGGTTTTGCGCATTTAACCTTACACGTTGTATATAAAATGATTGCTCTAACACGGCATTGTACACTCCCTGATGAGGCAGGAGCAGCACCCTAATTGCGAAACACACTATCGATCTCAATTTGAATCATTTTGAAGCATATTGCTAATGCATTGCTTCTTAAGTTGGAAAAATGTGTCTGCTCAACAATATAAAAAACGCAATGAACGTTGTTGATCTGTCAAAATGAAACCCATTGCTACTAATAGTGTGTTACGCAATTACCCCGCGGGTTTATGTATAGTATAGCCTATGATGTTCCCACTGCTGGGACATAGGCCTCCTCTCTGAGAGAGGGAGTGGGCTGTAATCCACCACGCGGGCCCAGTGCGGGTTGGTTGATGACACATATCTTCGAATTTTTGATTCTAGGACATGCCGGTTTCTTCACGATGTTTTCTTTCACCGTTTTTGAGAGCAGTGGTGATGAAAAAATTTTCACGCGACCTAAGTTGACTTACGAGTTGTTGAGTCGAGTTGTAAACTTATTTATAGCAGTGCTCTAGGTTTATGTACTTTTGTATATTATGTTATCGCGCAACTGTGGAGCCCTACTTTTCGTACTGTGCGAAGTAAACAAACGAGAGGGCATTGAGAATCAATATTCTGTAATTGACATTATTTATTCTTCTTCTTCATAGCTAGAACTTATTCCTTATTTCATTCCACAGGGTGACTCCGGCGGCGCAGCAATACAAGATGGTAAAGCTATAGGTATCGTCTCCTTCGGTCGAGGTTGTGGCCAGCAGTTCTCACCGAGCGTGTTCGCTGACATCGCCGCACCCCCCATAAGGGACTTTATCACAAAGCATACTGGATTGTGAGAGATTTGGCATGAAATGGACTGGATTATTAGGTTTAAGTTTATTTATGTTTAATTTTAAGGCGAATATAGTTTAAAAACTGCACCTAACTTATAATGAAACTAGCTGCGCCCCGCGGTTTCACCCGCGTAAGTTTTGACCCCGTGGGAATATCGGGATAAAAAGTATCCTATGTGTTATTCTGATGTATAAACTATATTACTGTAAAGTTTTATCAAAATCCGTTCAGCAGTTTTTGCGTGAAAGAGTAACAAACATCCATCCTCACAAACTTTCGCATTTATAATATTAGTAGGATGTAAGAAAAACTTAACTGAAAGAAAGAAAGAAAAATTGTTTATTCTGCACAAGCAAAACGCACATTACAAAATTGAAGTCAAGTTTTAATGTCACATCACGCCTAGCACAAATTCAACATGACCAATATACAATGTAAAGCATTTTATTTGTCGTTATAACTTATTTAGATTTTTTTGTTAAGAATGACCTAGTTAGGAGTACCTAGGTAACTATTTTACACAATCAAAGGAGACTGGGAGGACCGATTTTCTATGGGAAGTGGTCTATGGACCAATATATAAAAACTTATCCCTGTAGCTACAATGGTCAAATACTGCTCATGAAATTCTGTAAGTTCTAAAACTATAGTTTTTTCTCAAAATTGCTGGGTCAGATTTTGATGCCACTTTGCACAAGGGTAAAGATAAAGTATCCCTACACGAATATCAAAACATTGTCCAAATATCAACTTTTGGTCCATATACCTACCACTTTTGCCCAGTCTACTTTTTATAAATATAGGGTTGGAATAAAATATCCAATTTTCAAAAATATATCTTCGAGCTTAGCACAAATAATGCCTACACTGTGTTGCCAAACTATCATTTCAAAAGTAACTCCATAGAAGTAACATTTAAAAAAAAAAAGTTTTTTCAGCTTCAAGGAAATAAATGCATGCAGAGTCCAATCGAACTGTCATCAAATCATTTTTAATCACACAGTAAGCAGGATGTTTTGGCTCTTCAAGGGTACAGCTAAGTGCTCGTCATCATGATTTTAAATACGTGTAATTGCTAGATGCATGATTGCTAGATTGCATGTGTACATAATAAAGAGTATTCTATTCTATTCTATACTTGAGATTGGATTAGGGATCCTTAATTCGTGTGTCAGTTGTTTTTGCTGGTAGACCGTGAGTATTGATTATTAACAGTTGCTCATTGTTAAATGGCGTCAACTTTGAATTCTCATTGTCTACTGATTTGCAGTATTTAAATTAATTATCTATGTAGGTTTTGCTTACTATTGTTTAAGTTCAAACAGATTAGTCCTTGAATGGAGCCATAGCCAGAGAGAGAGAGCCAGAAGCAAAGCTGAAATATCTTATTTGCCTGCTCTAACTGCCCCGTTGGTCTCATGGTTGCAAGCATGACTGATGAGCGTGGGGTCCTGGGTCGATTCACAGGCCGGACAAAGTGTTATTGGGTTTTCCATTGGGATTTAGTTATTACTAAGAAATTGGCTGAGTTTGGAAATTGGCGGTTTTATACCCCCGTGCCTTCATTTAGAGAATTTATTTCTTAAGGTTTTTGTATGAAATATTAACCTACGTATAATTAAGAAAATATCGTTGTTTTGCCCGAAAACCATGCGAACTTGGGGCGGGTCGCTAGTACAGCATAAAATAATTTTCTTACACACGTTTTCCCTTATATGTAAAATGTCGCTACAATCTATAGGATGTAATTACAGTGTATTACAACAATTATGTCTACGGTCCAGTGCACTTTGATACACAGGTATTGGAGGTGTCATTATATAAGACCTTGATAGAAATAGCCGGGGATCATCACACGTGAACGTGGGATCGTTATTACGTGTCATGAACGAAGGGTACTGTTCATTACTGTGGTATGTAATCATATAAATTACTAGCTGACCCCGCAAACTACGTTTTGCAAAAAAAAAAATAGATAGTAGCCGATTCTCAGACCTACTGAATATGCATATAAAATTTCATAAAAATCGGTCAAGCCGTTTCGGAGGAGTATGGTAACTAACACTGTGACACGAGAATTTTATATATTAGATTAAAAGGATATAGTATCTACTTACTTTACGCTTCACGATTTTAAGAATAGTGTCATGATTTCTTTGTTATTACTGAACTTGGAATTTGTTTTTGACGTAATGGCCTCTGAACCAGAACTGATTTTAAGAAACCTGCATCCTCTTTGAATCACAATCTGAATCGTTTTGAAGGACTTTTCCAAAATCCATTGCTTCATATGTTCAAAAGATTTGTCCGCTCAACAACGTAAATAATGCAATGAATGTTGTTGTGTCAACTGTCAAAATACATTACCTAATGATATTAAAGAGATACAATCCTTCACTTTATATAAAAGAACCATAAAGCACTCCATCTTAAAAGATTTCTTTAGGTTTTAACTTAAACCACCACACGAATTTAATTTATATCCTCATCAATTATTATTATTTACTAATTTGCTAAGTATTATAGAAAACTAGAATACCTACCCTGTATTTCCGAAACATTACAGCACATATAAATAGTTTAATGTGTAATTGCTATTGAGTTGCCTTCAAGAATCGATATGTAATAGTAAACCAACTTTTTCCTTTTACCTGCAACACTGTAAAAAATGTGTGTCTAATAACTAATTTACTCACAAATACCTAGGTACCTTCATCATAAGTAATTCTTATATTTAGTTTTAAGATTACCTTGTATTTCTCATATTAAGTGAATTGTATTCTTTTTTAGAAATAAATGTCTTAAATCGTAAAATGAAAGGCTTTGCATTGTTAGTGTGAGACGCAATTATTGCTGGGGTATTGGTTTTTGAATGCCGATTCTACACCTACGGCTGCGTCCTTACTAAAGAAAGAAAGAAAGAAAGAAAAAGTATTTATTGCGACTCGTACAGGAGGATCACAAAAAAAGCAATAGTAATTGCGTAACATACTATCAATAGCTTTCATTTTGACAGTTCAACAGTATTCATTGCATTATTAGTTTGTTCTCACCTGTTCTACTGAACAGTTCCACGGTAGAACTAATGGGATATTTTGTTCTCACTAGTACTACGTTTAGGTAGGATCTAGGTTGATTGCTGAATTTCTACTTTCTATGAATGCTACATTCTAAGCTAATTTAATTAATTAATAATAATAATTATTTATAATTTTATTAATTATTTGTTTCCAGTAATGTCTAAGTGTTTTTAAACCTAATATTGACATACGACTAGCATATTTGGTACTTTACTTCCATTTCTAGAACCTATCAAAACGTAGTACTAGTGAGAACAAAATATCCCATTAGTTCTACCGATGGAACAGGTAGAACAAGTGGGAAATAGAGACTCCCACTAGTTGCAAAAACTCCCATTAGTTCTACCGTGGAACTGTTCAGTAGAACAAGTGGGAATAGAGAATCCCAATAGTTCTACTACTTATTTTGTTATACCTAATATCGTAGTACTAATGGGAAAAAAATCCCATTAGTTCTACCGTAGAACTGTACAGTAGAACGGTATTATTTACGTTGCTGAGCAGACACATTTTTGAGCTGCCCCAATCTGTCAGATTTTCCCAATTGAATATGAACCTTATGCCTTTGCATTAAAGTTGAAAATCTATCAAAGAAATTTGACAGATTGGGATAGGTTGACCTGCTGGCGTCTGTACATTATAATTGTGTTTCTGTATTTTTGTGAATAAACCATTATTATTATTATTATTATTTTTCGGACATATGAAGCAATGGATTAGCAATGTCGTTCAAAATGATTCAGATTGAGATTGAAAGTGTGTTGCGCAATTAGTGTGCGGGTTCAGGCAGGTTCATTCACGATGTCGTATAAACGTAATTTACAAAGATAGCAATTATCTAAGTCATACACCCACACTTCCTAATTGTCTGTTATTATATTGCTCGGTCGAATTTATATTTAGAATACACGACATAATTAACTGAGATCATGCTAAAATTGTTCAAAGGCTATATCATGTAAGTAGTACAGTCAACAAAAGAGATAAGTGTGCAGGATCGGCGGATATAGTAGAAGTTTAGTAAAAAACCGATGGATGTTGTCGACTGAAATTTAATTTGATAAATGAGCTGTTTGTTTTCTATTAGTAAAATCAAATTTTATTGGAGAAAATCCATCGATTTACTAAACTTCAATTATATCCGACGATCCTGCATACTTATCTCTTTTGCTGACTGTACATAATATTGTGGCATGCGGGTGCTATCTATATGTGCGTAAATTTTAATTACTGCCATCAGAACGTTCATAATTTTCCAGGAAAATAAAGTTCATTGTCCTCTAAACCTCTACACAAATTTATTAAACTATATTACAAGCCTTTCATAGCTAACCACTACAATGATGTAAAGTGAAATACTGCACTAGCTATTATATAGGGCATTGTAGAATGAAGCAATACCTTACAAAACAAGTAGTTGTAGCGGTATCTACAACAACGCCACATGCGAACAACGCGTCATACTGACGTCACAAAATCCTGCATCTCGCAAGCAGAGTTTACCGCGCAACTAACATAGATACAACGGCCCGACATGAATCATTGGGCAGTTGCCCGCCAGACATAACACCCGTCTGGTCGGAGGATCCTCCCTTTTCTATGGAGGTTGAGTGAACTTTACACCCTGTTCCTCATACCTCTAAATAGTCAAGGATATAAATACCTACCAAACGAAACAGACTTTAAAAGGAGATTATCCAAATCCTCCATCAAACTCCGGATTCTCAGCTTACTAAGTAGTGCCAGTTCAGTCATACGATAGACTTAGACACATCTTCACGCACTTTTGGAGCATCTACATCGCATATCACGCACGCACACACTAAAAATATCAATAAATATGTCATTCTCTGTATTTCATATTTTTATGTGTCGTCCTAATTGGTGTTATGTTTAGATTAATATTTATGTTATACTTATGAAGATATCTTATACTTACAAAAATAAATACATATGAGAATTCTAATAAAGGATATTGGAAGCCAGATATCTACAGACCACACAACACCACAATTAAACTGCAATAAAAAAGTCAAAGTAGGTAATTACTTGGGCAGCGGGATTGTCCAAAAGGGTTACCGCTACCCCGGAACATAAAGGGCTAAGGAAGGAACACGGGTGGGCTTTAGTCAGTAAGAGTCTGAAACTCCCTCCTGCTCCACCCTGAGCGGGAGGGGTCATTTGATGATTTCCCATCCACAAAAAAAAGGTACTTACTTACAACTTTATTAAATTATTTACAACAAAGCACAATCATAATAATCATCACATTTACATTAAATAATAAGTCATCTTCATCACAATTCTTTAACAATCGCCATGATTGCATAAGTTACTCCTGAGAACATAGCCACTAAAGCGAATACTCCTATGACCACGTTCTTCCATACAACGAAACAACATGGGGTAATGTCTCTATTCCACCTGAAAACAGTCTCTGTGATGGCCGGTAATAGGAGCCCCATGACGGACAAACAGATGGCTCCAACTAACTCCATGAAGAGTTCCAGTCTTGGGACGGCACTGGCGATGCCAACTGTGAAAGAAAAAACAATTTATTTGGATTTTGATTTTCATTTATTTATCGCAACTTAGGAACAAGAATTTAAGCTGCACTAGGCGTGATAGTTATATATATAGGCATCGCGCTTAACCGAGACGTTGCCTGAGGTAGCAGCGCGGTGCGGGAAGGGTGTGGTGACGTGATGCGAGAGCTCAGTAATTCGTCAACTGGTGACAACTATCACCCCTCCCGCACCGCGCAGCTACCTCAGGCAACGTCTCAGTTAATCGGCCAGCCTATAGATGGTTGTCCATTAAAGTTAAACCCACATGTCTCTAAAAATACCTTTCAAATTGTCCTCATTAGAGGACCCACCTCAGTGTATTATCTTCATATCCACACATGTCTTTACTTTATTTATCTTATACTCCCACAAACAACTAAAAATAGGCATACCGCATCGTAGAAAAGCAAAAATAAAAACAGCTACTAATAAATTGAACGCGTAAATTAACCCAGGAAACGCCTGATGTTTGTTTAAGAGCAGAGTGCAGCGTTCCAATGTCAGTGAGGTGCTTAATGCATAAGTTACGTTCTCGTAAGCTTTAGGTTGAGCGAGAGTGCAGGCGACCTCGTCTTGACTCGGAAGTAAGTCTTTGTAAGTAAAATATTGTGTGGTAGGGACGCAAGTTTGTGAATGTCGGGTTTTAGTGTCTCCCCGACGACACTGGCCCCGATTCTGTTGTTCACAAACTAAACTAAATTTAAGTTCAGTGCATCTTTTTCTTTCTATTTCATTAAGAAAAGGACAGAAGATAAAATATTAGTTTAGTCCTGTCAAATTAGATAATCCATAGACAAGTTAGACGAGATTAAAAAAAATTGGCTACTAAAAATACGTCAATTTACGTCAGGCGCTGACTAATTAGACAGGACTAAACTAATATTTATCTTCTGTCCTTTTCATAATGAAATAGAAAGAAAAAGATGCACTGAATTTAAATTTAGTTTAGTTTGAACAACAGAATCGGGGCCACTAGCAGTCTCTTAAACTATATGTGGTTAAGTTGAGTGGTGATTGATTTAAAAACGGTAAATTAAATTTGTTGAAGAGAAACATAATATCTTTGGTGTGTTCTAGTTTCGGCTAGTATAAAAATATCCTAGACCCATAAATAACCCAGTATTTGTAAGCTTTATCGTAGTATTTTTTTTTAATGCTGTATGGGCCCGCTCTTGACCTCGATTACGCCTGACGGAAAGCGATGAATGAGGTCTATGATGGAACGAGCGTGCCCAGAAGATGTCTAAGGCACTGGAACTCCCACGCATCGACGAAACACAGCAAGCTGCTTGACGCCGGACTCCAGTAGGAGGGTGGTCGCAAACCAGGCGGGCGTTAGCCCTACCAGTGCAAGGGAAGAATTGGCCAGTCAAATAAGGTGTTGGGTGTGACTATCCAGGATGCACCGAGCGCACGGTTCTGTTGAGTAACTGGCGGAACAAACTGCACAACACGAGGAGGCTTCTTTATGCATCAAAAGAATAAATATTTTTAAATTGTTTTTTTATGATTTGATGTTTATATTTATGTAGTTTATATTTTGGTGAGCTAATTGTTAGTGCCGTGCTTTCCTACAATTTAGATATATGCGAGATCTATTTTACGACAAAGACTTTGGCTTAATGCTGTGTATATGTTTTATTGGTAAGTCTTTATATAAATAAATAAATATACCATCAATACTGTGAAATTAAAAGTAATTACGAAACTTATCAGAAACAGGCAACATTAATTATAGACCACCCACTCATTGCTATACTAATTATTGCAGGCTGCAAGTAATATTTAACGACTTACATAATTCCACTGTATGCCTTTCCATAATTCAGCGTATATTTCCCCCACAAAAGGTGGTTTCAGTATTTAAAACAAGCCATATTTACAATATGCCATATTTACAATAAAGCCATATTTACAATATGGCTGATTACCATTTTGATCAGTGGAGTTATACAATACAATGTAGGATGCATTAAAACTTGCCTACACTATAATTATAGTTCAGGTCGACAAGAGATAACAAAAACTATTGTAATACGGCCTTTATCGAATGTGTTTGAACGTGCCCTTATGCGCGACAACGTGGGAGTATACACCCTCGCCCGCGCTCCCGCGCTAACCGAGAGTGTACGAAAGATCGCGAGTCTGTATGCCACGCTCGCGACCCGCTTGCGGATAGTTTTGACTGTTTTTATATTTACCCATTTCTCCTGTTTGTACCATTATACTGTGTTTTACTATAATATACTTTTACTGTTAAACGTGCGTTCTAATAATTTAAATAGACCCAACACACATCCTGAGATAAATTTCCTAAACTATTTATTTTATGGCTCTGATTCTTACCTAGCAGCAAGGTCCCAGCGAACCTGATTCCGGCGAGGGCCCACCGGTGTCCTCTGGCCGGTATCCTGTCCTGCAGCCGCCTCCACACGACGTCGACAGGCACGTAGTAGACTAGCGTGAAGGAGAGGAGCATCACGCAAGCTACCAGGATCTTCGCAGTTTGGGCTAGACTGGAATAGAAGTTAAATGATACATTATTTTCACGTTAGCTGACACAAATCGAGTACTACGAGTAAGCCTAGGCTACGGACACGAAGTCAGTGGGCGCGGCGCGGCGGCGTTGGCGCGGGGAGCGGCGCGTTTCAATGCGTAGATTTATAAGGAACTGGCCTCGAGGGCGGCGGCATCCCACCCCGACCCTTGCTCGAGCCAGCCCGCGCCGCTGAGCCTGTAGTTTTAAATTCGTCCCTAAATAATTCCGATCCAGCCTGTCCCTTGCTGCCCTCTTCCAGCGACGCCCTAAGCCGAGGTCCGAACCCCACGGGGGGTGCCCTTAGCGTGAGTCGCTTAGTTTTTAAGCCCTGGCTGGAGGCCTTAACTTAGGCATCCACAGGAAAGTCCGGTTAAGCAGTCGACAACCGGTTGAACTGCGAGATGACATTCCCAAAAAAAAAAAAAGGGCGGCGGCGTCGGGAGCGGCGTACGAGCGATGAGCACCAGTCTAGCGGTGCCCGTGCGTCTGCATTGACGTGGTGTTGTGCATTTTATTTTTTGCTTTTTAACGACCGATGTTTCAAAATATTGTATATAAAGATGTTGTCGTCGCTGTTTAGACTATTCGTTCGTGAACAAAGACACTAATTTCTCATAACACAATACTACGCCGGTCATGCCCCGCGCGATCTGCCCGCTGGCATCGAGACCGGGTCTGCGTTGCCGCGCCGCTCCCCGCGCCGCAGCCGCTCCCGCCCCGCAATCGCTGACTTCGAGACCGAGGCCTTAGAAGACATTGATACCTACTTGATAGCATTAATAATAGTCACGGTAATTGGTAGAAAATATTACAATTACCATTCATAAGGTACGGTCCTAGAAAAGCGGTAGCCGTAATGAGAGAGAGCATTTTACACACCATAATGTCAAATACTGGTGAAAACGACAGATTTTCATGACGTCCGTTATAAATATGACAGGAACTGCTTTACAGTTTGGCAGAGGTAATATAATTATCTTATAAAAAAATACTTCGGTGAATGAACACTTTTTCACTTTTTTTTCATTTCATTTAACACTCTTTCAGGAAACAGTAGCTTTACGATCGTCGAAGTTTTTTCGTTACACTAAAAGTTATCTACTCCAATGGAATGAATTATTTCCTCTACATCTATTCTTATTATGGACATTTTTGAGTTTTTTTAGTTTCATTGCCTCTACGTCGAAGACATGATGAGACACCTCTACATCTACTTCCGAGAGTACAGTCAGACATACAAATTAATTAAATACGGTAAAGTTATTTCAATGTGAGCACGTGTGTATTCAGTTTGGTGTGAGACAAAGTATAAACAATCATACTGTATCCTTTTGTGGTGAAATACGAAACTAGGTACTTAATGAAAAATTCGAAACACACACAGAGTTTATTTTTGATCCACAAGAAGATGACACATTTTTTATGTTAGAAAATAATGTTTTGATATATTTTTTAGAATATCTTTAAATAAGACTAGTCAAATGTTGTTTACGCATTGTCTCAAGCCAAACTGAACACGGTATAGTTCAAAATAGAATGTAGACAAGAATATATCTATTTATTTTATTTTAAAGAAGGCTTACAGAATAACATACCAATGACATATAGCATATAATATTAAAAAAGTAGCTAATAACAAGCCTCCACATATAGTTAATGACAAAAAAAGTCGATAAAAAGAAAGTACATACATGTTAATATGAACAGTAAGAGAGTAGAAGATAAGTTAAGTATCCTTGAAAAAAGACTGTGCCAGAAGCCGTCTCAAAGTCGCCACACTGGTGCAGAACAAGTCTAGATTAAGGTTCCAAGGAAGCCTATTGAAACTAAACGCACTTCTTATTGAGAAAACATTCCGCCTATAATTAGTCATTGCAAAAGGTACATTTAATATTGGCCGCTGACGTAATCCCATCAGGTTCGTGCGTAATGATAGATTAGCAACAAGTTCAGGACAGATATCACACTTACATTTCCTCCTGCGGCAAGTTAAGAGTCAAGCTGCCTCTAACTTCATCACCATACTTCAGGTAGCCGATGAACCCGACGAACCCATACATCACAGCTATAGCCGACATGGCCGCGTTGAGAACTCCTGGACATCCGAGGAAGTCCTGAGGCTTCTTCATCTCGTTCTCAATTGGCATCACCACGCCGATGCCTTCCATCGCGAAAAGACTTGTGCTGGAAAAGAAGAGACAAATTAGTGATGTGAGAAGGTAGGTACGGGTCGACTGTCTGGCAATTCTCCCTTATTATGCTCATAGTAGGAAAGATCATTTCAAAGGAGCTAGTGCAGAAATTGCCACCATAGCTTTTGTATACCTGTACATGCGGGTTGAAGAATCCCGCTTTAAAAATTTACTGCAATATTAAGCCACATATCCAAAGTTAGCAATAAATTGGCAAACGTCAGGGAGGCAATTCTTGTAATTTTAAGAGCGTTCACAGTCTGATCTCAGTCTCATTTTGTCAAAAATACCTCTAATTACCCTACATTTTTGACAAGTTTTTCAACCTTTTTGAATAACGGGAATTGGATTTCAAGTGTCAATTGATCCAAATATTTAAACGAATGAAGTCCAAGTTGAGTTCTGTTCCAAGAACCTGCACTAAAGATTTTGCCGTTAAAATGCTCTAAAATCTAAATCGTTAGTGAAGGCTTTGAGCTGCTGTAAACTCAATAATTAACGAAAATGCCCGCTTTGCCGGCAAAATCGTTCAATAATGAATGGTGCATCAGGAATTTGCGCCTAGAGAATCCCTAATTACCTATCATCGAATTTCTGGTACGATTTCTGCTTTTTGAGGTGGCATCTACCTTTTAATAAAGAAAACTAATGGAATGTTACTTTTGTTTTAACTTGTTGTGATGGGCCTTATTGCACGGAAAATGGGTTGTATAAAAACAGAAATTTCAAAAACGATATGAATTTGGCAAACTACATATTATGTGTTACTCATAAATTACTCATTCTAGGCATTTAAAATATATTGAATGGGAAAAATATGCGCTCGCGCTTTTCATCGAAATAAATCAAGCTAAAAAGTTTAGCAATAAACGCAATAATGTCACTTTTATACAGAATTAATTGCCCATTTTTGAGTTTACATTTTTTTTCAAACTGTCATAAAAGAATGCCCCAATATTTATTGGCCGATAGGTTTGCATATAATTCATTTTCAATGATTTTATTGTGTTTTTAATAAAATATATACACTGGTTAAACTTTTTATACTACTTTAACTTACAAAGTATTAAAATAAAAATATAATAACCTAATCTTAATCTAACTAAAACTATTGCAAAATAAAACATCTTCATCTGCCTAGCCTTTTCCCAACTACATAACTATGTTGGGACCGGCTTCCAGTCTATCCGGATGCAGCCGAATACCAGTATTTTACATGAAGCATGACTCAAAAAATTCCAGCCCTTAGCTATCAGGAATTAAATTCATTACTTTCTCATTAACTTTAAGGTGGACACTACTTATTATTCTGTACGAGAAGCCTCAAAATGTAAAGATATTATTTTCTTCCTTGTGCATTTTAGATTTATTTATTTATTTATATATACTTTATTGTACACCAGAAAATACATAACAAAAAAAAACAATTATTACTACAAAACATACAATGGGCGGCCTTATCGCTTTCTGCGATCTCTTCCAGGCAACCTTGGAATGGACAGTGATTACGTGGATATTTAAAAATGGGGTTGTCAGTGGTGCAACATAATATAGATACTATAATAGATACATAGATAATATAATATATATATATACATATAGATTGAACAAATTCTAAAGATAACATACATTGCAAGCTTATTGAACACGGGTCTTGTGAGAAAACATTGTTTTTTCACTACGAAGACGGTTACTGAAAACATTGTTTGAAGTAAGTTTAACTCGTTTCCTAAAGTATTCCTATAGTACTAGTCTAGACCGGTAAGCTTCAATATTTTGTAGAAAAAACAAAAAAGAAAAAACAAAAACAATAAAGGTACAATAAAGATATAACTTTATAAACAATAAATATACCTTTTTTTTTGTGGATGGGAAATCATCAAAAGACCCCTCCCGCTCTGGGTGGAGCAGAAGGGAGTGTCAGACTCTTACTGACTAAAACCCACCCGTGTTCCTTCCTTAGCCCTTTGTGTTCCGGGGTAGCGGTAACCCTTTCGGACAATCCCACTGCCCCGGCAGGCTTCGGCCCTTACGGGCCCCTTCCTTATTGCTGACATCTCTTTGAGGCGCGCCTGGAACACGTACGCGCCGTCCATAAATATACCTTTATTTGTAAAGGTAGGTAGGTACCTTTATTGTTTAGTTTCCGGAAGAGTTTTTAGTTTGTATTGTTATCTTCCTTTAGAACTTTAGAGTTCGGCTTATGGTGAATGCGCAGTGATAGACCGCGAAATTCAAATTTTCTTACGTTTTTTGCAAATTGCAGGTCAGTGTCAGGTTGTATCTTGATCAAAATATGATTCGCGGCTATAACAGATACGTATTTACAGAATTATTATCATTAGAATCATTAATATATCTTTCTCAGTTAGATTCGTACCATAAGCACTATTCCATAAGAGATTTTTTCTTAGGGTACAAAGCGTTGTATAACACTATCCAATAAATCCAAACAATAAACAAATCCAATCCAACTTTACAAGACAGCGCTGCACTAAGTTTGCTCGTAAATAACTGGTCACAGTTATTCCTAAATAGTTAATTCAGCAGATGGTAAGGTGTTTATATCGGCCAGTTTTGTGTTAAAAATGCTCCACTAAGCGCCACTGAGAGCATATTTACAACAGAGGCCTAGTGTACAAAGACAACTATTAATGAAAAAAGAAAAACATTGGGACACAGTATAATATCTCCTTATTATTCAGTTTATGAAATATTTTTTTAAATTGGTCCAATATTGCAGGAAGAAATAGACGAGAGCCTAATTTCAAATGTAGACTTTTTACTTAGGCTTTTTTAAAAGTCTCTTCGACCGTGTATTTCCTCTTAAAATCCTTATAAAAGAGGTCTACGTGGATAGGATGAATATTTATGATGGATAACGCAGATGGGTGTAATGTGTAATGCTATGTCATTTGTTATAAGAGCATTTTTGTAAAAAATTGCGGGAATAATTTAGGCAGTGTCAAGCCGAGAGAAAACCGGCCAAGTGCGTGTAGAGCCACGCACACTGAAACGTTCCGTAGTTGGGATTGTTGGAAAAAAAAATGTCGCTTAAATAGCCGTGTTTTTCATTGTTTCGTTGACTTAGAAGCTTGATTTTTTTAGGTTTCAAGGGACACGTCACCTGCGTATAATATTAATTTGATACTTCCAGGCGTTCCCGACAAAAAATTTCTTGATAGATTGATAAAGAGATAGACAGACGGACAACGAAATGATCTTATACAGGTTCCGCTTTTTCCTTTTGAGTTACGGAACCCTAAAACGGAATAAGTTCAACTTGAATCTCAAATTAGAAATTAAGTCTTTTTTCCAGTTATTTTAATTATAGGTAGTAATGCTCTTTTTGTGATGTTACTACTGGTTATAACTACAATAAAACTATGCATTCTGATACTAAAAATAAATGTTTAATTGTAGTCTAGAAAAACAATTTGCTTTGTCTAAAACCGAGTCTCTATTTAAGCTTCTATTATTAAAATAGAGGTTTATTTTTGGGTCGTCAAACGAGTAGCTGTTTAGTTATTTTACGGTCTGAAGATCAATTTTATTTAAGTTTTTTCTCAGTTATCTTTACTTAGAAATCTAGTCTTTGTAACGTGTCAAACAACCACTTAGAAATTTTTGTAAGTAGTTTAATTTTAGTTACTGCTTTGACTTTATTTATTTATTGGTCAATCTACAATCGTTACACTAGAAAAAATAAATACAAATACTGATGTCGCGGACGTGGGGCGCGGGCATCAGAATACTCAGTTACCAGTGACAGCCAATGACGGCTGTCAGATGTCAAATTGAGATGTCAAAAGAGAATGTCACTAGCGTTCGTATTATCTCACCGCAAAAAACCGAATTTTAATCTTAATTCATCTCGCCCGCTAAAACTACAAAACTTATGTGCAATATCCCGCAATTCTTGGAGTCTGCAATTCTATACTTCAATATTAATATAACAATCAGCATCTAATTAAATCTAATACCATAGACGTTCAAGTGATAATTGTACCAGTCCGTGTGGTGGTTACCAGAAGATTCCTTAAGATTGAACCAGGATACGTTTTTTTTTGTATTTGTTTGTATTTTTAAATTATTGGTATTCTAAAATTGGCGTATCTAAATTATATCACCATATTTATTTCTTTTTGTGGAATTGGCAACTGAAGAACACATTTTTTAAGAGAGTGGATACTGGGGTTGTCTCCTGGCCGACTCAGGTTGTGGACGTCAGATAGGCAGTCGCTCTATGTACCTAACTATAGAGGTATGCGGAACAGGGTGTAACGTTCACTCAACCAGTCAACCTCTATAGAAAAGGGAGGATCCTCCGACCAGACGGGTGTTGTGTCTGGCGGGTAACGCAGCTAGATGATTCATGTCGGGCCGTTGTATCTATGCTAGTTGCGCGGTAAACTCTGCTTGGGAGATGCAGGATTTTGCGTGACGTCAGTGTAGTACGCATGTAGCGTTGTAAATACCACTACATCACTTCCTGGGCTAAGTCTTGCTTGTATCTTGCGATGCTTGCCAGGCCAGCTGAGGTTTCAGAGAGTCGGAATCGGTTGCCGCATAATTCACGGTAGGTCGGAACTGTCTGCAAAGACCCCGGCAAGAGTAGCTTAATCTGATGGATCAACCTATGTGGCTGTTATTATTTAGCCACGGGCCCCTCAGCATTATGCTGAGGGATGGCCGTTTTGCTTGGATGTGACGCATATCGTCCACCAACATGTAATTTGTGTTTATGTCTCTCTACGTCATGTTTACGGCAAATAAACCTATTTTCTTTCTTTCACGTCCCCACCTTGTAAATAAGTATCCAGCAGTGCGATTCTGTAACCATCTCACCGTGAAAACTTAGGTGAAGTGAGCGTGGAGTGAGCTGTCAGTGTCATCCTGATGCTAGGGATTGATACTTTTGATAGCTCACTCTAAGCTCACTTCACCTAACTTTTCATGGTGAGATTTTTAGAGAATCGATCGGCTGCTTTTAGACAAGAAAAATAATATAAATTTACTTACCTTATAAATGTAGGTAGTCCACTGATAGACGTCACAAGACTCTTATTAGAGAAGTCGGGTGTCTCCCTCAAACAATAGTAAAGGCAGATACATATCGACCCAAGCCATACGAAGTTCGCTAGTGCCGAGAATGGCACCAGGTACTTTAGTGTAGTGATCTGTGTTAGTGGCAGTAGCACCACTAGTGTCAGGCCGCAGAAGACTGTCACTGACCAGTCGGGGCCTCCGTATACGATTGATACCTGAAAAAAGTTGTTTTGCTTTAAAGTTAGAAATTATATCTTAATATATATAAATTACGTGTCACGTTGTTTGTCCGCAATGGACTCCTAAACTACTGAACCAATTTTAACAAAATTTTGAACGATGTGTGCGGTTTCATCCAACTTGAAAGATAGGATAGTTTATATCTCAATTTATAATCGCAATATTATTTTATTGCGAATATTGCCAGAACAAGGTTTGTATGAAAGAAAATTTCGAAAATTTGAAAGAAAAAATGCACCCGTGCGAAGCTGGGGCGGGCCGCTAGTTTAAAATAAACTTGTTTACTTTAAAGTAGGAAATCATGTTTACTCAAAATCAAAAATCAAAATATTTTATTTCACTTAAGCCTACAAGAGCACTTATGAAACGTCAGAACCTAGGTGCACGGTTCCAATTGGTTGTTTCCTACGGAGAAGAACCGGCAAGAAACTCCACGGTTACTCTTTAAAAATAATTGGCTTTTACAATGTGTCCATTACAGTAGGTATGGGAGGACAGCGTAGGCCTCTCAACAAGTACCAGGTACTTGATAAAAAAGAAATGGTCTACAGATCTAAAGTCTACAGGGCCTACAAAGTCCTCAAATTTACAAAATAAGAATCTCTCAAAAGAAAACTTGTTTTCTTCAAAGTTGAAAATGTTGTTTATCTTAAAGTTGTTTTATTCGAGAGGAACAGAAGCTTGTAAAAAGCTGATAGATTTTTAGGAAAAACTTGTTATTAGCTAGGTAAGATTACCTAGCTAATTAACAACTTTGAACGTAGCGCATAGCTTCAACACCGAATCTTGAAATCAAATTGAAACTCAGTCCCATGCATCGATTATTAACAAAGAATTATGATATTTATTAAATCAGCTTAAATTTAGTTCTTACCATGTTTTTTTTTCAGATTATGGGAATGCCTATCCAAGTTGGTAATCATAGTATTTTGATTTATAAGAGTCTTTGGAGTTTCTTGCCCGTTCTTCTCCATAGGTACTTACTACCCTTTGGAATGGGCAACTAGCTTCATCTTTCTGACTGACCGACCCCTTAATAATTCAAAAGTGCCTGTTTATTTGAAAAAAATGCTTTGAGTTTGAGAAGTCTGGTAATCCTGTTGTTTTCTACTTCGACCAAGCACTATTGCTAATAATGGAAGTGAACTCACGATGATAGTAAAAAAAAAATAATAGCCTGCCCGACCGATTTCGGTCACGGTGGCCAATCTTAACGGAGATTAGCCGGGTACCCAGGATATATTATAGTGCACAAGTATGCGCGCAGACACAGGTGCACTCCCTCTTCCCTCAGTCTCATAGTCCGATGGGACGGCAATCCGACACGACCGGAGAGAGATCAGGCAACCAACGGCTTAACGTGTTTTCCGAGGCACGGGGATATCACACCGCCAACTTCCAAACTCCGGGCTGTTACTAAGAAAGTCCTAATGGAAAAACTCAATAACACTTTGCCCGACCCGGGAATCGAACCCAGGACCCCACGCTCAGCAGCCGCGCTTGGGACCACGAGACCAATGGGGCAGTTAAGGGGCGATAAAATTCCCCAGTCGGATAGCTTAGCCGTCGAACTCCCTTAGTTAATTTTAACTCCAACACTTACTTGTCTAAAAGATTCCGCTATGACCACCACGTATACGCAGCAAGCACCCATATGGGTAAGTGCTAACGCCCAGTCTGCTAGCTCTCTGGAAATAAAACATGTTGATTTATATATATTTTTATATATATACTAGCTGACCCCGGGGCAAACGTCGTTTAGCAAAAAAAAAAAATAGTAGCCGATTCTCAGACCTACCCGATTTGCGCACAAAATTTCATACAAATCGGTCCAGCCGTTTCGGAGGAGTATGGTCACGACGACATGGACGTGGACGTGGTCGGTGGTGGTGTGGAATTTGATTGTTTTTTTTTTTTTTTTTTTTTTTTTCTATCTGATTCAATATATTATGAGGTCTGTGTAAGCGTAAGGAAAAAATGTATCACGCATGATGGAGTCAGTTTAATGGCTCTAGGGGTTCCTGTAATAAGAGGTTTGCCCACGAGTATTTTGTGGTTTATATTCGAGAAGAAACTTAATTATTCAGGGAAATGTTTTGCCAATGCATAGCCAGCGCAGTTTTTAATTTTGATGTATGCACAAACCAAAACGCGTCGATAAACTAATATTGACGGCGGTGTAGTGGAAAGTTGATTATTTTTCCAGTATATAACTCTTATGCCAACGTGGATAATCAGCCTTTAATGCTGGGACACAGGCTCCTCTAAGTGGTAGGGAGCGGGCTGTAATCCACCACGAGGGCCCAGTGCGGGTTGGTAGATGTCACATGTCTTTGAATTTTTGGTTCCAGAACATGCCGGTTTCCTCACGATGTTTTCCTTCAACGTTTTGAGAGTAGTGTGGTAAGTGGTTTTCTGTGTTCGAACCTACGACCTACAGCTAAAAGAAAGAAAGAAAAATACTTAGATTTATTTGTCACAGAAACATGTGGTTACAAAACTTTCTTTGATTTGTTGAATTTGTCCCCACGCCGAATAGCAGAAACACTATTATAACATGGAAAAAAATCACGAGAAATAATAATGAGGATAGTTCATATTTTCATACATTTTTATGGAATGGCTTATTGATTCTTCGGAAGGAAGTTCGTCGAGTTAGCTAGTATACCTATAAACACGAGCACAAAATAGAAACAGTCGATGGCTCCACGTCATGACTGTGACAAGGAGGCTTCCACTCAGCGTGATGCTAAACAGCTCGTAAAAGATGATGATTTGCGTTTTGTTTGAGCAGAATAAACAATTTTTCTTTCTTTCTAAGTCACGGTCGTTATGACTGGCCCACCACTGCCCTGCCGCCGACGTGAGGTCTACCGTATTACAAGAATGTTACACCCTTGGCTAAGGTTTCTCACCTGGAAAAAGGCGCAAATTTTCTGACTGGTTTTGGACCATGTTGGAACACGAGGTCGCACGTGTCTGCATATCCTAGACTTGGCTTCTTGAGTTCTACGCACAGCTGCTGTGATGTTTTTACCTAAAAGTATACAAACAATGGAACAGTTTAAGATTTTGCACGTTAACATATACAATTTGAAGGGGTTTAAGACTTCTTAACAAATGTGCAGTCTCTTCGCTGGCAATGAGTTATTTCTCCTATTTTTGCTGGCATATGAAAAGAAGTAGACTCTTTAAAATAGGCAAAGGTTATCGTAACCCGAAATTGTTCAAAGTCTGACTTGACCATGTCATAGTTTATTAAGTTACACTTTTATCAATCTATCTTCTATCCCTACCGGGAAGCCAAGGCGACTTCGCCAGGTCGCGCTGCGAACTAAATGTATACAACTATACAAGGTGTAACATAATTAACGCAAGACCTCATACACCCCAATTAGAGTATTGAGTGAAAAGCATAATACAATAACCAAACTAATTTTTTTTTAAACTTGCTACTTTTATTATGAAAATCGTGTTGACACTAGCATTACTTTATGCATTTAAAATTGAGCCTTATTGCCTTGAAATAAGATTTAATTTTATTTGGCTCAATCGCCGGTTAGTATGAAAATACACATAATTTTTGAAAAAACAGCTTCATCAAAAGTTACTGAAATCGATTCACTAGTCAATTATGAACAAACTACTTTCAGGACTTGCGTTTATTCTGTTACACTTGTATAGAGGGTGGCTTACCTGACGCCCGCTTGGTTACGCAGCCAACTATACATTTTGTAGGCGATGCGACCTGGCTGCGTCGCCATGGCGTCCCGGTATGGTAGGTATGGTTCTAAAGCAGGTCAATGTTTGCGATGTTACGTCCAGTGCTGTAATTACAAGTATTCCACTTGCAAGTGATCATTATCGTTATCTTAAACGATTGCAGTCCACTGCTTTTGACATGCGTCCTTCTAAATTGGTCAACAGACAGCCCTTCTACTTATTACCGAATACAAAACCCTGAGGTTTATTTACACTATTTGTTATTGCACAATTCCTTTCTCCAATATTTGTAAGTTGAACACGGAGACCATAACCATGTTATGTGGGTCATGGTGTTTTAAATCATTAGGGTCTTACATAATTTGGGCAATTATTTAGTCGATGCTAGGTAATACCTACATTGACTTTCATTTTGAATATACATGATTGGTAATTGTAATTGTACGCACGGGCGAGTTCTTCACGCGGCGATTTTTTTTTGCGCACTGGAATTTCAATGCACTGTTTAGCGCCGAGAATTGAAAATCCAACAGTGTTTGTTTTCGACGTGCTGGGATGCACTCTGTTGGATTCTCCCAGTGCGCGATTAAATCCCGTCGCGATATTTTTACGTCCTTGTGAACGTGGGCTAAATAGTGTCTGTGTAGCACAGATACTATTTAGGCAAACCTGAAATCGCTAAAAAAAATCAGCTATTCCCTACATACGACGTAAAGGGACTCGACATAAAGGAAACCATTCATTTTGACGAGTTATGCGAACATAAATGTAGGGAACAGCTGATTTGTTTTTCACGATTTCATGTTTGGCCCCATAGTAAAAGTTGTTCATAATGATGAGTACAATGACCTCTTAAGAGGATAACGGTGATTAAAATTACACCCTGTGTATTATTGTGTGTATGTTAAACACTTCTATTCGCTTAGCAATTTGCTCTACCGATTTATGAAGGATAATCGAAATGTTACTGACGAACGTTTTGTCATTATTGTAACGACAGTGCTATTCTGTAAAAATCTCACGTGATAACTTAGGTGAAGTGAGCTATCAATAGGGCCACTATTGATATCTCACTTCACCTAAGTTATCACGGTGAGATTTTTACAGAATCGACCGGCAGGTTACTGTCTGTCAGTATATTTATAGGGACACGTTAACCTTAGAGTTAGGTAAAGTCAGGGATATTAATTTAAAAGCAAATTAACTACCAACTTAAACTGTCCATATATTCAAGTCTCAACTGTCATTCTAATAACACGGACAATTGATGTGGGGTGACGGATTCGCTTAATAATTTCCCTGACTGTTAATAAAAAAAAAACCGGCCATTTGGCCGTTTTTTTTTTTATTAACAGCGTGGTTTATTTGAGACTATCAAAATTTGTCGCACATATGACCATATTTTTAATGTGTTGACTTAGAAGCTTAATTATTTTAGAGCTCCCAGGGACCGTAGACCTACGTATTTGGTATTCATTACAACCTTATACCTACCTCCTAGCCGTTGGTCCCGGCTGTCATTCGTGATCTTTTTTACAGAATAGCACCACTGGTTTTTCCTTTTGACGTACGGAACCCTAAAACTTAAGATGTAATAGCTTTTGACTACTCAATGCCATAACATCGAACCTCATGGCTGTCATTAGAAAGTGTCATGGGATTCAATGAACGAAAACACCGTGCATAATGGGAACCACAAAGTTTAAAGTTACGTAATCTAATGGTTTTATCTCACTGTTGTAACGCGTAATTCCGCGTTTACGTTTGCGGTTGTAGTTTGATGAGATTGCGTTGTATCCCGAGAATGCTGTTGTGTGTAAAAGACCCTTTTTCGTATGACAAACATAATGAAATAACTGTATCACTTTTAAGGTGTTTGTACAATTTCGGGTAAATGTTTTGAAAGGAGGAAGTTTAGAAGTATTAAGAAATTGTTATATTTAGTTTCAAGGGTCTTGTTGTTTTATTGCAGAAGAGCATCTATGTACAGACGCCAGCAGATCAACCTACCCCAATCTGTCAAATTTCTTTGGTAGATTTTCAACTTTAGCACAAAGGAATAAGGTTCATATTCAATTGGGAAAATCTGAGAGATTGGGGTAGCTTGATGTGCTGGCCTCTGTACATAATGTAGGGTCAAATATTTGTACTTTCAGAGTTACGACGGCAATTATTAAGTTTATGGTACTTGGCTCAATAGATATGACAGGATTTTTTTACCGGTTCCAATTTTTACAGTATGTTTTAGCCATGAATATGAACAATTTCTACTATGAGACCAACTATGAAATCACGAAAAAAAAATCAGCTGTTTCATACATTTTGGTCAAGTGGGTATTGAACTTTTGTATGAAACATCAGACTTTTTTCAAAGGTTGTAAATGAATAATTGTATTGAATGGGGCAAAATTGTATAGAGTTTCTGGCATTGTCCTTTTTCATTCACAGAACAAAAACTCAAGCCAGTTGCTAAACAGACTCAGTCGCCATTAGTATTGAACTTAAAACCTTTTCGCTTTAAAGTAAACCAATTTGTTCAACATATTACGTTTATGCAAATACAGACAAAAGGTTACCTACTCAAGGTCGTTGGTATCATGGCTGGGTGCCTGGGTTATAAATCAACATGGGACTACAGAATTTAAGTCTGAAATCCGGACAGTTTTAAGTGACAAATTTCAGTACTAAGGCACCTCTCCCACCGCCGACGAGGAAGCGACTAAGCTATCAACGATTTTCACGCTCACGAAAAGAATAAACAATTCCAGGTCAATAAAAGAGATACTTATATTATTAGTTGATCGCTGACTGTTCACACAGCTGGCGAGTACTAGTCTGTCGCAGCGACAAGAGTTATCGAAGATAGTACTCGCTCAGCGACGCTCGCTTGGCAGGTAGAACACTCGTTGAGTGACTCACGCTTGGTATACACATACCAGCGAGTAATCGATCGTCGCCGTCATACACTCGCTGCTCGCCATATTGTTTATACATAGTTGCTAGTTCTACTCGCTTCTTGTTAAGAGCCTATGCTAGCTCAGCTAAAATTTACTCTTTATCTCGCTCGCACGATACTGTTCGCGGCCTGAGTGAGAGCGAGACAGAGTGCGGTGCTAGGCGGCAGGCAGCGCCAATAGTTTAGGTATTTGCTTTTTACAGTGAAAATAATGGTAATTAAAAAAATAAATAACATAAGACCTGCTTTATAGTTATTTCAGTTAGTATACAAAGTTTCATGATCTAAGTTGAAGTATTTTTTGAATACCAGTGATTTATTATTCGGTTTGGAGGTAACTTTGGAATATTTTTCTATCGAAAAAATTTTATGGAATCGTGTTTTCGTCTAACATAAGACCTAACATTAATCCTCAACTTTACCATATATTCATTTCAAAATTAATGCTGTAGTGTTTTCGACATAACGGAGGATCATGCTAAGCCATTTGATGTAGTATAGGCCCTTAATCGCCGGCAGTGAGGTAGGTGCGTTACAAAGTGTTTTTCGCACACAGAATGCTACGTATCTTTTTTTCACAGTAGTCAGTCAGAATTTCAGTACTACTAAAACCCAGCCAAACTTTCTCCTTAAACTTAAGTTACAGCGCAAACTGTGTGTCGGCTCACAGTACAACTGACGTTGACCTGTCAGATGTGACTGTCGTCAGAAGGCTCGGAATTCTCGTAATTTAAAACGTTCAAAATCTAGTCGCAGTCTAATCTAGGCGACAAACAAATGTCAAAAACTTGTCAAAATATAGGGAAATTAGAGGTATTTTTGACAGATTGAGACTGAGATCAGACTGTCAAAGTTCTTAAAATTAGTAGAATTGTCCCTCTGGTGTGTGCCTTCACCGTGCGTCCTCGCTGCGACAAGTAGGGGCTGTTCATTTATTACGTAAGACGATTTATGGGGAGGGGGTCCAAACAAGTCTTATTTTTTCTTTCCTGGAGGTGGGAGGGGTCTAGACTGTTTTTACGTAAGATCACAAAAGAAGCAAAATTGTATTTGTTTAAATTTTTTGTTCCTTTTTGGTAGATACTGGTCTTACGTCAGATTAGAAAGCGGGGGTTTATCCAAGTCTTATTTTTTCTTACGTAGGGGTAGGGGGTATCAGAAAGTGGTCAAAATTTTTTCTAACGTATAAATGAACAGCCCCTAGCGAGTGAGCGTGCGACTATCATATCCAGTCGTTGCGACTCTTCAACTCGACGCAAAGTGTCGCGCGTCGTGTGGGCCGTGGCTTGCGTCTAGTTGCCGAGTTGTCGCAGTCGCATTTCGGATAGTGTGCACCATGTCTAAACCAAATTCAAAGAAAACTCCAATAGATGGCAGCCCTATTCAAGTGTCAAATGTAACATTGTCCATCTTTTTCTCTGTATTACATTCTTTTTATGTTTTCGGCGACTAAAACGTGCTGTTCTGTGATTGTGTCGTAAACTTTATCATTTACAATAAAAATAATACTCTCATAAAGTGTCAGAAGAAATCTGCTGCAAGGCCAATGATTTTCCTTTTACCGTAAGCTGACGGATTTGTGATGTTAGTGAGAATTTTATGAGTTTATTGCATGTTATTTAGATAGCACTCATAAAGTATATACAACGTGTGACGTTAAATGCGCAAAACCTGAAAATAGTTTGTTCATAATTGACTACTGAATCGATTTCAATAATTTTTTGTATAGGTTTTTTTTTTAAATTATGTATTTTGCCATACAATCCGCCGCTTGAGCCAAAGAAAATTAAGTCTTATTTAAGGCAATAAGACTTAATTTTGAATGCATAAATTAATACTAGGGTCAACACGATTTTCTTAATAATAATAGCTTTAAAAAAATAGTTTTGGTCATTGTATTATGCTTTTAACTCAATGCTGTAATTGGAGTGTATGAGGTTTTGCGCATTTAACATTACACGTTGTCTATATAAATAGCCCTGTTAAATTCTTCTCTTGCTTTACGGTAATTTAAAGCTTAACTGGTTCAATAGCGTAATAACAGATACAATTAATTAATTGTGTCTCGCGTGGATCCACGTTCATACGAAGGGTTAGGGTTCTTATAAAAACTTTTTCGGGGAAATATGCCTTTAATTCAAAGGTTCCAGCTATTTTGTCCAACGAAGTATATTACTAATTCTGATTTGAATTCCATGTGCTGTTCATTTTACGGGCACACGAGGCAATTCATCTTTGTTTCTAAGTGTTAGCTACATACGCCATTACATAGAGCTACCCGAAACTGTAAAATTTTCCCAGTCAACTTAGAACCTTATGCTTCAGCGATAAAGTTGAAAATCTATTAAATAAATTTGACAGATTGTAGTAGCTTGATGTGCTGGCGTTTGTATCAAGTACCTACCCACTTAAAAGATACTTCGATCTCTGAGTTTGTTTCGCCATTTCTTTTCAGTGGTACCTAGTCAAATAGGAAATATTGACTCCAGCCAGAATATTAAAAAAAAAACTTGACGTGTTCTTGTGATATCGACATCCTATTTACAGAACAAATCAGCATGTTTGCCAATCTTTGTGCATCACAGAGCATTTTATCATGGAAGGTTTCCAAAACCAATTATATATACCGAATTACCATTTAGTTTCCTGTTACTGTAGAAAGCAGCAAAGAAGAGGAGGGGCATGTATCCTAGTCAAAAATGGTATACAATCTAAGGATATATCTAAAATATCGAATATATCAACTCCAGGTGTATTTGAATGCTGTGCCTTAGAGCTTACTATGTATAAGATAATTGTAGTCTGTATTTATAGGGTACCAAATGTAAACAATTTTGACTATTGCATGAATAAATTAGAAACAATTTTGCGAGAAATATCACGCTTGTACTATAAGAATAATATCATATTATGTGGTGATTTCAACATAGATGTGCTGAAACAAAATCGTCACACTAATGAATTTGAATGTCTGTTGAATAGTTATAATCTAAAGTTGGCATTAAAACAACCCACTCGTATGGCTGGATTGACTTGTATAGATAATTTTGCCCATAATTTCAATAAAACATGTAAGACTGATGTTATAGAACTTGCCTTGTCCGACCATACAGCACAGCTGCTTCACTGTCCCGTGCAAACATTATACGCCATAAACTACTGGTACGCGACAAGAAGAGACTTCAATACTGACAATTTGGCTAAATTTCAAAGTATATTAGCAGTCTTTCTTTTTCGGAAATTTATGAAACTAATGATCCTAATATAGCTTATGACAAATTCATTGACACATTCCAATTGATATACAATTTATGCTTTCCGAAAAAACTAATTAAAATAAATATAATAAAAAAACCAAAATGGTTGTCTAGGGGAATAAAATTGTGTAGTCGAAAAATAAGGAATCTTTTATGGCAGCTTAGATTAAACCCTAATAGTCAAAATAAAACTCGTTTCAAGAGTTACTCAAAATTGTTTAAAAAGATAATACACCTAACACAAAAGGCACAAAACAATTATTTTATAAAAACATCAAAAAACAAATCTAAAAGTAGCTGGCAAATAATTAATCGTGCTAAGCATAATTTACCTAAACATAGCATACATAAAATCAAATTAGAAAATCGCGTAGTAACATGTCCTCAGAAAATTTCGGAAGCGTTTAATGACTATTTCATTAATAAAATCCAACCACAAATACACGTTGCTAGTAATCCCAACTGTCTAAAATCAGATTGGAACAACAAATCTATGTTCATGGCACCCAGCGTTCCACCAGACATACATAAAATTATAATGTCATTAAACAATACAGGCAGCGTAGGCTATGATGATATCTCCAGTAAAGTAATAAAACATGTATCAGCGGAAATATGTGGACATCTGAGTCATATTATAAATTTAAGTATAAGCGCTGGGGTCTATCCATCTGCATTAAAAACTTCTATCATAAAACCTCTCTTTAAGAAAGAAAATAGAGATCTAATGGAAAACTACCGTCCTATTGCACTTATTCCAGTCATTTCAAAAATATTTGAGAAATATATATATAAAGAACTGTCTGCATTCGTTAATAAAAACAATATTTTATGTGATGAACAGAAGGGCTTTCGACAACAGAGGACTACGAATATGGCAATATATGACTTTTTGTATAATGTTATTGACAATATACAAACGAAACCCAGTCTGTGGCATATTCTGTGATATGACCCAGGCATTTGACCACGTACATTATGCTACACTATTAAAAAAGTTGGAAGCATATGGCATAAGAGGTAATGTCCTTAATTTAATTGAATCATATTTAAGACATAGAAATCAAATTACTGAAATTAGCCATATCAATATCGTAAAGAAAAAAGAAGAGATCTTTCGATCATCGGGGCGTGAAGTAGAATATGGGGTGCCACAGGGTAGCGTGTTGGGACCATTTATTTTTATATTATATATTAATGACTTGCCTAAATGCATTGAAGAACCGGTGACCCTATTCGCGGACGACAGTACTTTGACAATACCTTGTAAAAGTGTAGAGACGTATGAGAATGATATTAATAATTCCTTAAAATCAGCTATACAATGGATGTTTGAAAACAATTTGAAAATAAACCTAAAGAAAACGAAGGCTATACATTTTACGCAACGGTTACCTAGCATGAACCTAAACATACAATACTGCAATGAAAACATAGAAGAAGTTAACTCTACAAAATTTCTTGAAAATTCCTCCAAATTGATAAGAACCTTAACTGGAAAGCACATATTGAGATTTTATGTAAAAAACTTAGTACATCCGCATACGCTTTACGCACACTTTCATTCACATTATATACGGATGCTCTACTTACAGCGTACTATGGTTTAGTAGAATCCCATCTACGCTATGGGCTAATATTTTGGGGTAACTCGACGGAACAAGAATCAGCATTCAAGTCTCAAAAAAGATGTTTACGGGCGATGTTTAAACTTGAAAAGACCGATAGCTGCGAGCCTTATTTTAAAAATCACAAATTATTAACGTTACCGTGCATATTAGAAGTAGCTGTGTTTGTTAAGTCAAATCCGCATCACTATAAGCGTCTCGCCGACATATTTCCACGCAATAGACGTGACAATGGTCAACTTTGTCTCCAATCTGCTAAGACGACCCTAATGCGCAAAAGTGTATACTGTATGGCTCCAGTAATTTATAACAAAGTACCTAAAAGTTGGAGAGAACTACCTCTATCTATGTTTAAAAATAAACTACGCACTTTTTTGACCGCCAGAGCATATTATAGCGTTACTGAGTTCCTTAATGAAAAGGATTTTTTCTTGACATGATTTTTAGTAATATTATTTAGTAATTAGATTTATTTGGAGCTACTTATATAATAATGTTGATTTACTCTATAATTTTAATAACTGATTAATAATTAAGTATGACAACTTTTAATATCCTGTAAATTTTTATTTATTTAATTTTTTTTTTAATTGTATACGTAAATACACACATCAAAAGTGTCTAGGGATCAAGCATTTTTATGCGGATTTCTTGAGATTGAGATGTGGCTTTGTAATAAATTTATGATTTTATAAATTTATATGGATCCTTTTTGGTGCATTTCATAATTTGAATCAGGAACTGTGAATCAAATTCGAGTAAAAGATGAAAATCAGCTGTCAATATTTTCCCTATAAAAACATACAACGCATTGAAGACATTATTAGTGCTACTGTTTCCCTACTACTGATTAAAACCAACGTTATTATGGAGCGGCGACGTCATTTAAGCAGGGAAGAAATGCTCAGAGCCGTGGGAATGATAGAAGCTGGTTCCCGGCAACGTACTGTGGCTTTAGCTCTGAATACAAGTCAGAGTGTTATCAGTCGACTTTGGACACGTTACCGAAGCACTGGTACCGTGGCTGAGCGCCATGGAGGACGGTATCGCTGCACCACACGGAGACAAGACCGATACATTCAAATCTTAACTCGAAGAGCTCCAACAATAACCGCCATGATGTTAGCCGTGAGGCTTCATCACTCTTCAGGGAACTTAATTAGCGACCAAACAGTCAGAAACCGCTTGCATGAAGTGAACCTTCATTCCCGAAGACCGCTACGGGCACCACCTATAGCAATGCACAATCGTAGGATTCGATATCAATGGGCTCTTGAACACAGAAATTGGGCAGAAGAACAATGGCGTTTCGTGTGCTTTTCTGATGAGTCTCGTTTTGGTATGAGACCGGATACAAGACGTATACGACACTGGAGAACCCCTGGACGCCAACAGCGATTAAAATCCTGCCAGGAAGTCCATCCTTATAGTGGTGGAACCATCATGGTATGGGCGGGTATTTGGATCGGCGGAAGAACTGAGTTGATTTGGATCAGAGGCAACCTCAACGCTCAAATTTATGCTGAGACGATTGTATCAGACGTCATCGTTCCTCTACAAGTGCAAATCGGTCCCTTATTTCAGTTAATGCATGATAATGCACGACCGCACACCGCAAGAGTTGTAAGACAGACTCTCGCCGCAGCTAACATCAATGTCCTGCCCTGGCCTGCTCAGTCGCCAGACTTGAACCCGATTGAGCATGCATGGGATATGCTACAGAGAAGAGCTCTGCCGAATATGGAGGATATCCAGTCGCAAGAAGACCTTTTTTTGTTGTTGCAACGAACATGGGCGGCCATTCCACAGCGTGATTTGGATGAACTCATTTTGAGTATGCCAAACCGATGTTCTTGTGTTGTTAGTGTTCGCGGTAGAAACACGGATTATTAATTGTTTAAGTTACCCAATAAAATTTTAGAGAAAACTGTTATTTCAGTCTTTTTTTCGAACTTTTGTGTTAGTGGTTCAAATGTCAAAAATCCCTTTATTAGGAAAATGGCAAATTTCTTTATTAATGCAAAGGTGACTTGGTTTATCGTTACTGTGACAAACGAAAACACTTTATTTGATGAATCCTTAAAGAAAATTTTAATTAATATCAATCAGGAGAAAAGTTATTGCAAAAATATATGTTGATCCCTAGACACTTTTGACGTGTGTATATTATTTTGCACGTCACGTCATGACAAACATGTTTGCACTCAACTTGTTTTATCATCTTGCATGCACTTTCTATGTATGTACACACACATGTTTAAGCAAATAAAATCTTATCTTATCTTATCTTATCTTATCTTATCTTAAGAGTTTAACATCTGAGGGGCAATTCACGTAATTTTTAAGAACGTTCACAGTCTGATCTCAGTCTCAATCTGTCAAAAATACGTCATTTTGACAAGTTATTGACATTTGTTTGTCGCCGAGATGAGACTGCGACTAGATTTTGGACGTTTTAAATTACGAGAATTAGCCTACTGGTCTTATAAAAACTTGGTTGTCTGTAAAGTCGGTTTACGGACGATAGTTTTACGTGATAACATCATAAAGAAACATTGATGAATAAATGTGTCACAAGCCAATGCTTGGGCCGCTCGTGCCTCTCTATCGCTTGCTCCGCGCTCTCGCTTGCACGCTCAGGCTCAGGCGGAACGTGACACTTTTTCGTGCGTGAAGCCAGTGTTCATCTTACTTACCAGGACGTGTATAGTATGGCAGCAAACGAAGCCGATGATCAGTGTACCGAGACTGCCTATTACTAGGCCTGCAGAACTGAAGGCAAGAGGCATCGCCAGCACTCCTGACCCCAGGGATGCTTTTAGAAGATGAGCTAGCGCGCCGAAGCTCCTGGAAGTTAGAGGAAAGCATGATGAGAAAATCAAATGAAAAAAAAATAAAGAAAAAAGTTTTTTCAGCCTAAGGGGGAACCGTTAAAGTAGCACGTAGTAATTGTTACGATTTCATGAAATAGTTATTCAATAGCGATAATTTGAAATTAGATAGTTGTATTGATTATCGCCTAAACAAGGATGTATCTATGACATATATTTTTTTCGGGACCTAAATATACTAACTTGACCATTTAAAACTTATTCTAAAAAAGGCATATTCGGAAAACCCTCTAACTTGTTTCAGTAATGTTAGAGGGGTCAGCTATTCATCTCGAAGGCAAAAGAAATTGGTATTTCAGCAACTTCGCTATAACATACCGGGAACTGAAAGCCACGTTGAGTCTGTTATATAATATCAAATCATATGTTAGCTGATTTGTTAAAACATTTACTGATAAGATACTTGATTTATTTATGTTATATAGCAAGAAATGATTCTAAAACCAGACTTTGTGTAGTATCTAAAGTTTCACTTTTTATTTAAATGTCTATTAATTAATTACCATAGAAACTAGTAATACAATTATATAGACAATCAAAATATAATATCCTTACATAATATTATTATATTAATCTCACGGTCTAGAATCAGAGGGGCAATTCTCGTTATTTTAAGAACGTTCACAGTCTGATCTCAGTCTCAATCTGTCAAGAATACCTCTAATTTCCCTATATTTTGACAAGTTTTTGAGATTTGTTTTTCGCTGAGATGAGACTGCGACTAGATTTTGAACGTTTTAAATTACGAGAATTGGCCTTCTGTTAACAGCGTACAATCTCCAAATGCCACATAAGTCATTAACATTTGGCGTCACTTTCTTAATTAACAATAGTTCTGTGACCCTTGTTATCTTGTGAAACTAGTTTAGCTATGAGAGAGGACCTGTAGAGATTATGATCTGCATAGTTTGTGGCATGCAACCTTTTTGGTAATTATAAGAAAATTCATTTATGTATGTTTACCTGCACAACATTACAGAATAGGATCCCAAGGCATAATTATCTTAGCCAATACGAAAGATAAGATAAACACCAATATGAATTGAGAAAACAGTTTTCTGCTAAATGGCTGACAAGCCAAGTCTCGACAAGGATAAAAATGTAAAAAAACGTTAAACGATTTTATCGGAATTGTATTGTTTTATTGATATGCCTCTTTTACATACGGTGGAGGCAGGGTGCACAAAGCATAATATTGTATGAAAGAGGGTACTACCCCCATATGGTAAGGCCTATCGCACGTCAAGAAAAGTGGAAAACAGAGCTATAAGTGGTTATATTATTATTTGTAAAAAGAGCTCAGCTGATGCGGTTCTTCTCGGGCACAAACGGCGTACGAGTATGCCTATAGAGGCTTATAATAGAATTTAGGCTTATTGTCGCCAGGAACGAATTGCGAGAAATATTGGGGGCTGATATTACAAAGCCGGCTAATATCTATTTTAATTTATTTTAGAGTACAAATGTTAACTAGTGTCCGTTTATGAGGATTATGTAGGAGTTTGTCATATCTACAATTTCCTATCTGAGGGTCTTATACACGATAAGGATAACTTCAAAAGGCTTAGTGGTTACAATAAGTAAGAAGTTTCTCGCGCGTTTGATCTCGTTGAGTTTTCAGGATGTGTGTGCGTGGGTGTGGAGTGTGAGGGTGTGTAAGGGTGTATGCATGTATGTTTGCATGTGTTTGTGGTGCATGTTATCGTCGACACGCGTAGACAAAATGCGCCAAAAAAAATACACGGTCTAAACAACGTCTAAACTAATAACGATGCAACTGATTTCATTTTATGTATTGTATGCCACAGGCAAGAAACTTGAATCTAGTAAATGGGGCTTTAGATTCGTCGAAGTTCATCTGTTGGCATTCCAAATATGTTAGGGTCAGCTACCAGTCTACCCGGATGCAGATGAATGCTAGTATTTCACATGCTGCGACTGCCTGTCTGACCTCCACCACCCAGATTTCTCAGATGACTCAGATGTTCGCCGCGTGACGAAAGTAGTATTTCTGAAAATACTATTTACAGTCTACAATTTCTTGCTTCCCTAATCCCGGGCCATCATTTCCTTTTTTTATCAGGATAGACTTATTGGCTCATTAATATTGTTACGTGAACTGAAAAAACGGTGCGTCAAAGAGATTTTCAGATGAATTAACATTATCATTTGTTACTTCATTCCGGATAAAATATATCCACAGGAAATTAAATGCTCGCTCTAGTAATTATAACGCTCTATTATTTAAGTTCATCATCATCATCATCATCAGTCGGAAGACGTCCACTGCTGAACAAAGGCCTCCCCCTTAGACCACCACGCCGAACGACAATCCGCCACTTGCATCCATCGGTTGCCCGCGACTCTCACGATGTCGTCGGTCCACCTAGCGGGAGGCCTGCCTACGCTGCGTCTTCCGGTTCGTGGTCGCCACTCAAGAACTTTTCTTCCCCATCGGGTATCAGTTCTACGAGCGATGTGGCCTGCCCATTGCCACTTCAACTTGCAAAGTTTAAGTTATTTCTCTTTAATACCGGGTACAGATGGTGAAACCTAACGTGTAATGATACACGTGTTGAAACAAATTCGCTGTTTGGTGTATAGTCAGCAAAGGAGATAAGTATGCAGGCTCGTCGAATATAGTTGAAGTTTAGTAAGAAACCGAATGATGTTTTCGAATAAAATTTAATTCAATTAATAGAAAACAAACGGTTCATTTATCAAATTAAATTACATTCGAAAACATCAATTGGTTCCTTACTAAACTTCAACTATATTCGACGACCCTATATACTTATCTACTTTGCTGACTGTACATTTGGACTGCTTATTTGTGTTACATTTCGTGTTCATTGCATACATTTGCACTGCTTATTTGTGTTACATTTCATGTTGCATAGCATACATTTGCACTGCTTATTTGTGTTTCGTTTCGTGATGCAATGCATACATTTGGACTGCTTATTTGTGTTACATTTCATGTTACATTGCGTACATTTGGACTGCTTATTTGTGTTACGTTTCGTGTTACATTGCATACATTTGGACTGCTTATTTGTGTTATATTTCGTCTTGCATTGCATACATTTGGACTGCTTATTTCTGTTACATTTCATGTTGCATAGCATACATTTGCACTGCTTATTTGTGTTATGTTTCGTGATGCAATGCATACATTTGGACTGCTTATTTGTGTTACATTTCATGTTACATTGCGTACATTTGGACTGCTTATTTGTGTTACGTTTCGTGTTGCATTGCATACATTTGGACTGCTTATTTGTGTTATATTTCGTCTTGCATTGCATACATTTGGACTGCTTATTTCTGTTACATTTCATGTTGCATAGAATACATTTGCACTGCTTATTTGTGTTATGTTTCGTGATGCAATGCATACATTTGGACTGCTGATTTGTGTTACATTTCATGTTACATTGCGTACATTTGGACTGCTTTTTTGTGACATATCGTGTTGCATTGCATACATTTGCACTGCTTATTTGTGTTACATTTTTACATTTCGTCTTGCATTGCATACATTTGGACTGCTTATTTGTGTTACATTTCATGTCACATTGCGTACATTTGGACTGCTTATTTGTGTTACATTTGTGCCATGTAGCCTTGGGTAAAAAAAAAAAAACTATATTAGTGGTACATGAAGAACCTAAAGGAAACAAGATACTTCAGTGCACCTGACAGACGCTAAGCAGTCAGTCCTGTAACCAACATTGCTGCCTTATCAGCAGATATACCTATGAGATTAGGAGACGATTCTGCTAAATGCATGGCTTTGCTGCTACCTAATAATTTGCTGTCTTTGACATAGTCGAAATAACAATTCGCATAACAACGGATATCATAAACAGAGACGAGTTATTGTCTATTATAAAAAAAAAACTTTTACCAAAAAAAGGTAGATACAGTCAACCGCACATCAATACCTTATATTTGGTTACTGCTAAATCCTTAAAGTCATAGCAATAAGGACGGTTTCCGCAGTGCAAGTGTTACCACTGACTGTAACCAACGCACAGCAACGCAGTGGCTCCATCTGCATCTGGTTAGATTTGAATCCGACCCCAACATAGGCGGATCACACACTATAACGCGTCACGCAACGGGGCGCAGACAAAGCGCCCCCGCGTTTTTTTAATGGTTTTTTATTTATTTATTTATTTTCTACATACGAATTCAATAACGCATTTCCGCGCTCTTTGGCTCCGTTTCCAGCGCCCTGTCACGTGGCGCGTTGTAGTGTGTGATCCGCTTTAATTAAGAATAGGCTAAGCAGATGAAAAAGTGTTACCACTGATGTGTAGTTACTTGTACCAAAAAAAGAAAATAATTAATACTTACGATGTGTTTGATGCTATCGGTCTGTGCTGCGAAGGAACGTAGGGGTCCAAATCTTCTCTAGATCCATTGTAAGCTAGCTCGATTCTGTAAGACAAAAATAAAATAATTTAACAAACAGAAAGGTGGGACAAAGCTACATAATAAATTTATACTGCTATTTAAATATGTTAAGGTTGAGCAAAGAGAGTTAAGGAAAAAAAACGATACAAGTCTACAAATTCTACAAACTTGTTAAATTGTAAAAAAAATATTGCGTAACATAGCTAACAAAATGGACTATATTGTTGATTGAAGTGAAAAATAAATAAATAGAAATTATAAGTAAACTGTAGATTTGTCATTACAATTTACATATTTGTAAAAAAACCTTACAAGACACTTGTAAGATTTACAATTTAGGCACAATACCAACTTTGACAAAATTTGGAAAAAAAAATTATTGATAAAGGAAAGTTAATTACATATGAGCTTACAGAAATATTGAATATATTATAGTGTAGAATTTTCGGGTAAATTTTTCATACAAAGTTTACACTAGAAAAGTTTTCAGGAGTCGAAGTTTGTTTTTTTTAAAGCTCAATCAAGTTTATGATTAGCTAATCTTCTGACATAGTGGTAATCAACTAGCAACTAATTAGGTAGGTTGACATGTCATTTGACAGCACACTCAGAAACAAGGGGTCAGTCTGAGCAACCGCACGACAGCGTGTTAAAAACCGTGTATTGGTCTGGAAAACCACCCAACTACGCGTCTAAAAACCGGGTATTAACCTGGGCAAACACCCAACCTCGCACAAATAACCCGGGTAAAAAAAAACTGGGCAAAAATATACGTACAATTTTCTTACCCCAGGCCGCAGAAATTGGTTACTTGATCACAAAAATCTCCATAGATTTTCAATGCACGACTGTAACACGATGACATATCAGCTCGTTCTCGCTTACAAAGCTGTGTCTCTCGAATATAACCCACGCAATATATTAGGTACTTGGCTTATTGACAGGAATCATAATGTATTAACCCCAATATTCAGGCGTCAATCGGTATATTGATGAAATACTTATTTACCATTGCATCATGCAATTGAAGGAGCTGTTCATTGATTTTATTATTTTATTTACGCACGTGTTGTCTGCTTTCTTATTAACGTGTTAATGTGTTGTTTATTAATCGTTTTTTTTTTGTTTGTATGGGTCGGTATTAGTGATGTGCCGCTGGAAATATTGAAAATTTACGGGAACTTTCCCATTGTAAATTTACACAATATTCCCAATATTCCCGTAAGTATTCCCAAAGTTTCCAAATATGTATTTAATACATTTTTCGTATATACTGTATAATTACACATGTGCAACTAATATAACGCGATATTTATACTCCTATTACCACAGCTAAACATGTCGTTACATGTTTGTACCTGCACTAGCTTGCGCCACGGCATAGCGATTGCCCCCACCCCTTGTAAAACAAGCTTCAGTTAGTATAGAAAGTTTCATGATCTAATTTAAAGTATTTTTTGAATACCAGCGGTTTATTGTTGGGTTTGGAGGTAACTTTGGATTTTTTTTCTATCGAGAAAATTTTATGAAATCGTGTTTTCGTCAAACATAAGACCTAACATTAATCCTCAACTTTACCATATATTTATTTCAAAATTAATGCTGCAGTATTTTCGACATAACGGAGGATCATGCTAAGCCATTTGAGGTAGTATTGGCCCTTAAGGTGCCACTTTTCGATATTTTTTCTATACAAATTTCGGGAGAATATTACTCCACTGTTTGACATTGTGCATCCAAAGTTAATCATGATATCGTTTTGACTTATTAATAATTGTGTCTGTACGGAAACAGAATAGTAAAATAAAAAGCCATTAAAAAGTTATGAGCCAACAAAGATTCGTTTTTCTTGCTATTTTTAACGTAACTTTGGGTGTCAATAAGTAATAAAAGAACTGTAAAATCTTCAAAACCAAGCCCGTACCGACAAAGCTCAGTTATCGAAGAGATCAATAAACTTTATTTGTAATTGATTTATGCAGTGGTTTTTTCATAAAACTCGATTCTCCGAAGCACTTTTCAAATCTTTTTACGCGTCTATCAGTTCGGCACGGTGTTTCTGTGCGTGAAAACTAGACGTTGTTCGTGTAGACTAGCGTCTAACTACTCATCACTATTAGCGCTGTCGGACACGAAGCCAGGCGAGACAGCGTGCTTTTTGACCATGACCACCAGCGAGTTTGAGCTCGCGACTAGTTTACTCTTAAGTCATAAAAATGGAAACGTAGCAAACGCTTTTCTATTAGAAACAAGCCCTGTCGTGATGAAAAGGGAGGACAGTTTATTTGAAACATCAGTAGTTTAACTAAAAAAATGGTCCGAATACTTATTTCTCTAAATATAAGTAGTATAAAGATCGTAAGCAATAATTTTAGTAATAGGGAAGGTGGAGAGGGTGTTAAATTTATTTGAGGAAAGTACGAAACCCACGCGGACAAAGTCGCGGGCAAAAGCTAGTACGAGTATATTATTTATTCTTTAGAGACAGATACTTGTTAATTTTAAACAAATATAAAAGTGTGTTGATTCCGTGGTTTATTAAAATTATTAACTTTGTTAAAAAGTTTACAACCCTCAGAATCTGATTGTAAAATTGTGTTAATAAACCAATGTGATTAAAAAGGTTTTAATAAAACATAATTTCTGATGCTTTGTGATTTTTTTACTACGGGAATATTTACGGGAAAATTGTAAATTTACAGGGAATATTCCCGTAAATATTGGAAACTTTGGAAATTTTCAACTTATATGTATAATCAACTATCGACGTAACCACGATAGTACGCAAATTTACCTAATTAATTGACTAGCATATAATAAAAAAACACTAAAGTACATTATCATCAATATTCCCCTAAATTTCCAGTTTTGGGAATATTGCCGGGCACGTTTACGGGAATATTCCCAAAGTTTCCAAAATTCCCGGGAACGGCACATCACTAGTCGGTATACATAAAGGAGTGTTAAGAAAGATTTTATGGATAGCGGCTCGTGGCTAAATAATAACAGCCGCACAGGTCGATCGATGAGGTTAAGCTACGCTGGCCGCGGTTGCACTGTAGATGGGTGACCATCTTTACATACCGAGACGCCTCCGTGCGTCGGACAGCACGTTATCCCGTTGGGCCCGGCTGTCATTCGTGGATCTTTGACAGTCATTACGGGTAGTCAGAAGCCCGAAAGTCTGACAACCAGTCTTTACCAAGGGGAATCGTTTTACCCAGTAACTGGGTTGTGGAGGTCAGATAGGCAGTAGCTCCATGTAAAATACTGTTATTCAGCTGCATCCGGTTAGACTGGACGCCGACCCAACATAGTTGGGAAAAGGCTAGGTAGATGATGACATTTATTTTTGTAAACTACATTAAAGATACTTTTAAAGGTGAGCGGATGATGAGGGTGTAGGTTTACACATTATAATGTTGATCAATTTTATTTTTAGGAAACTTGTTGAATACCGATCTAGTTCCTACGTTGATCCTCAACACTATGCATAAAGTCCTGGATTTTATTCTGGGTCGAGTAAAGTATAATTGGATTCTCCTTTATGGAAATTATCAGTAGCAGCCCAGAGGCTGGATTAATATAAAATACTAGGTTCTGCCCGCGACTTCGTCCGCGTGAAATTTCAGCCTACCTCATTCACCCTCTTAATTTTCTAAATTAATTCATTACAAAAAAAAATACAAATTGTTTTACTCTTTTCTTTATTAGTGAACAGAGTTTACAGTACACATATTAATGTGTTATGTTAAAATAAATATATAAGTAGGTAAAGCACGAACATATTCCAGAGAATTTCAGCCGCCTGAATCAAATATATCGAAACGAATGGTGAAAACATTTCAATATTACAAAACAAAATGCCGATGTGGTTTATACTGAATCTGAAATCAATTTGCGGTCAAGTTTTCATTTCCATCAATGTTTTTGTAAATTTTTTGTCGGTAGCAATGTTTTATTGATTTTCATTAATTAATTCATATTAAAGGATAGTTATAGTAGTGAAATTAACGTCGTCAATAACTTAAACTGACTATAAAAAGTTCAATTCTAGAAATGTAACATAAATCAATTATTGTAAACTTTCCGATAAGGTTAAGTAAAAAAAATGTTACGTAGAAAATTATTAGGTATCTAGGTACCATTTGCAATGGAAATATGTCATTGATTTATTATAAAATACCGATGTTAAGGCAGGTTTATTATGCACGTCAGAATGATGTGTAGCTGATTGTGATAAACCATTCTAGTCTGATTTAAACGAGCAAACATAAGAGTATAAGAGTGGATTTATAATAAATAAGAAAAAATAAAACAAAAAAAAATCTACAATAATAAATAAATTGACTAACTGTTTCTGAAATCAGTGCCTTCTATTTTTAACCGACTTCAAAAAGGAGGAGGTTCTCAATTCGGCTGTATGTTGTTTTTGTTATTTTTTTGTATGTTTGTTATGCGACATCTCTGTACAACGATTTCAAAAATATATTTTTTAAATTTTATTAACTTTGCTTGTGTAGTCTTTGAGTTAGCTTCAATAATACGTATTTTTGCCACTTAGTTTATATTGATGATGTTATAATGACTTCCTCTCACTGATATTTAAAAGCAAATAGTATTATACGAATTTGTATGAGGTAAGTACAACTTAAAATTGAAAAATAAAAACTTTTTACAAAAAAATTAAAAACCGACTTCCAAAAAAGACACTACAAAGTAAAAAATAATTTTAATTTCGGAAGTCGGTGGCAAACAACGAAAATGCGAACCCAACGAAAGTGACTTCCGAAATTAAAGTTATATTTCACTATGTAGTGTCTTTTTTGGAAGTCAGCTCTTTTTTTTTTTGTAAAAAAGTTTCTTGTTTAATTGTAATTCTTAACAATCTTTTTTACAGTCGTACTGCTGGGCAAATGTCTCCCCATAGTAGTCCCCTCTTCCAATCAAAACTAAAAGAAATAAGTATAAAAAAAAATAAAGACTGTGACGTGATGCGGGTCTGTACGGCATAATGTATGAGAAATGTGTAAAATACTCAGTCGTTCCATGCAATTGAGTCGAGTTTGTAATGTAGTTTAGTTGGTCCCATGGAGAAAGTTGTTCCATTTGATGGTCAGTATCACACCCTTAAATATGACCACATCTTTCTTATATACACGCTGGATGTATCGCATCAAAATCAAAATGTTTTATGTCACATAAGCCTACATGGGCTCTTGTGAAACGTCAGAAGCTAGGTGCACGGTTCCAATTGGCCATTTCTTATGGAGAAGAACCGGCAAGAAACTCCATGATTACTCTTTTAGAAATAATTGGCTTTTAAAATGTTTTCAAATTACAGTAGGTATGGAAGGACAGCGTAGGCCTGTCAACAAGTACCAGGTACTTGATAAAATAAAAAATGGTCTACAGATGTAAAGCCTACAAGGCTTACTAAGTCCTCACATTTACAAAATAAAGAATCTATCAAAAGGACAAATAAAATATAAAAAACCTATTAAAACCAAGAGATATGATTTCCATTACAACCACTAATAAAGAGTTGAAAAATTAGAATTGTCTGTATATAATGTCAAATAATAAAAAGATTATGTCAAAGAAGTATGTAAAATATAAATAAAAATCGTAATTTGAGAGCAGTTAATAGACATCTACGTAGTTACGTCGTTAATGAGGTGCCAGGGAAGCAACATGTGCAAAAGGAATTATTGCCAAATTGCATGTTACCAGTATCTTCCAAAAAGTATTTCCTGTTAATCACACATCTGTAGGCCAATTCTGCTAATTTAAAACGTTCAAAATCTAGTCGCAATCTCATCTCGGCGACAAACAAATGTCAAAAACTTGTCAAAATGTAGGGAAATTTGAAGTATTTTTGACAGATTGAGACTGAGATCAGACTGTGAACGTTCTTTAAAATTACGAAAATTGCCCCTCAGTTGTTGTATCATGCAAATTGTACATGTCAACTGAGATCAATGTATTTCAGTGACATCTGTTGATCTTGAACTAGTAACCTCTTATATTTTATTATAAGCCCGACCAGATGGACTCGCAATGGAATCACATAGGTATTAGCTACTAGATAGCTCACAGAATAAGCAATCTGCAGTGGCAATGGGCCGGCCATATTAGCCGTAGAACCGATGACCGTTGGGGTAGACGTGTTCTTGAGTGGAGACCGCGAATCAGTAAACGTAAGGTGGGACGCCCTCAGGCTAGGTGGAGCGACGATCTTCGCAGGATGGCTGGTAGCAGCTGGATGAGAGTTGCCGAAAATCGAGTTGAATGGCGTGCAATGGGAGAGGCCTAAGTCCAGCAGTGGACTGCTATAAGCTGATGATGATGACTATGTGTATTGTATGAGCGAAACATGGAGAATGATTAGCATTGTTCGAATAAAATGCGAGTGTTCGAACGAAAGAACACACATGCAAATAAGCTAATCAGCTGCGCTCGCGTAAAGCGTTGTATTCCGGCAAGCGCCGTGATTGGTTCTGGTGCGCGGTGGCCATATCGGCAACGCCCACCGCGGTAAACATTTGCGTGGTGCCATTTTTGAGCTTGAGTTACATTTCTTGACTTTTATTATCATCAATCTCTCCTCATGACTAACCTAGTGTTTTAAGATACTAACAAACTATGGACATTGTCTGAAGTAAATGAATTTTAATTTTAATATTCAAGACGTCCACTGCTCGACATAGGTCTCCCCTAAAGCATCGCCGCTTCGACCGGTAACTGACTACCTAGATACCTGCAGAATATTCAAGACACTCAAAAAACTCTTTAGAAAAGTTTAAACTTTTCTTTTTTCTCTTCAAATCCTATTAAAAAACTTGCTAAGTTGCTGAAGCACGTCATTTGAATACTATTTCTGATATGATTTCTTGAAAACTCAGAAAGTCATAAATGCGTGCGAGGAATGCTTTATCTTTATACTTGTGTTTCTTTGTTTAGTTTGGGATGAATACCGATGAAGAGCGTATTTGCAATCCAGATTTACACTTTATCCGACTTCATAAAACGATTTATTTTTAAGACTCTTATCTTGCTTTATGTATAAATTATGGCTGTACGATGGGCAACTTAACAAAACACCTCAATTTCTAACCACTTTAAAAAAATCGCTGCCGTTCTGTTCTGTAAAATATCACGATGATATCTTAGGTAAGTGAAGTGAGCTATCAATAGTATGGGATACGGTCAGCTCACTTCACCCAAGTTTTCACGGTGTGATTTTTACAGAATATAACGGTAAACATCGTGGGGAAACTGGCATGTCCTAGATTCCTAGAACCACAAATTCGAAGACGTGAGATCCACCAACCCGCACTGGGCCGACGTGGTGGATTACTGCCCACTCCATCTCACAGAGAGGAGGGTTGTGTCCCAGCGATGGGAACATTATAGGCTGATTATGAGGCCGGCTGTTCTCTACATTTAGTCGGCAATTTTTTTTAGCAACTTCAAGTTGCTAAGAGTGGCCATAATAATAAAAGTTGTTTATGATGAGCACAATAGCCCCTTTTCAGATCCAGGACCATTTAAGTTTCACCTTATAGGAAATTCTACTGATAATGACGTAATAATCATAGCTAAGTTATAGACTAAAACAATTTAGATTGCCATCGACACGTTCAGGAAATGATGGCTACACGTGTGCCTTCGTAATGGTACCTACGCCAAATCTTAATCAGTTGCAATAATCTACCATCTGTGTTATGTTATACCGTACATGACTTAACTGCGACGTCTTAATCTATTGTCAGGATGAGACAATAGATACTAAATAATTTGACAGCAATACATTTAAATACCTACAAGAAATTGGACTTATCAATCAAGTTGCCTAGATTTTTTCTAACTTTGTTGGGGTCGGCTTCCAGTCTTACCAGATGCAGCTGAATACCAGTATTTTACGTGGAGCGACTGCTTACCTGACTTCCACAACCCATTTACTGGGTAACACGATACCCTTTGGTAAGACTTGTTGTCACACTTTTGGGCTTCTGACTACCCGTAACGACTGTCAAAGATCTACGAAACAACAAACGGGACCAAAGGCTTAACGCGAGGCACGGACGGGTTTTGATAAGTAATGGGTGGTCACCCATCCACGAAACGACCGCGGCAAGCGTAGCTTGTTATCATTTAGCAAAATACTGTGATCGTTGACAAGAACTTTAGTTTTGGCAGCACATACTCGTATAACGCAAGTTAGTTAAAACGAAATAAAACATTGACGCAAGTTACTTTTATTTTAGTTTTCCAACTGACTAATTCCAGCATAGTATTACAGTGAAACATTTCCACGAAAAGTGTGCAAAATTATCGAGGGATTATTTTGCACGAAAATTGATGTGAAAAGTTGTAAGTATACTTTGAAACGATTTATACGTGGCTATGTCATGTATAAATTAAGGAAACCGTGAAATCAGAAGGAAAAGCCTTTCACGTGACGTGTTCGTTACGTAGAAATAATGATGGTTGCTCTCAAACGTGATAGATAAAGTATGTACACAAATAGAAACAGTACTTAGCTATATAGTAATTATAACTATCTAAATTATGAAAACGTGATAACAAGGGTTTCGTGTAATCACAACAGAGACAACATTGTTCATTCTACGTATTTGCTACCGATTTTATTTCAATACGGTTCAGATAATAAAGAAAGGATCTGGAGATACCTCCAGACAGATGAATTGTGTCGATAATATTGAAATATGTCTAGACATGTCACGAAGGTGTTTGCATATGGCGGTACACCTGTGTCCATAGGTACGATAGAAAATATCTATTCAGAATAACGTGATGTCCCGTCTGTATTAACTGAAGGGTATGTAGAGATATAAATCTAAACTAATATTTAAAGAGAATATGTATATTTGTATGTAACGCTTTCACGCTAAAACGGCTAAATGATTTGGATGAAATTTGGCATATAGGTAGACCATAACCTGGATTAGGACAAAGGATATTTTTATCTCGATATTCCTACGGAATCGAGACTTATGCGGGTGCAACCGCGGGGCGCAGCTAGTAGGCAATAAACCCACATTTCAAAATTTTGTTATATTTGTAATGAACAGTAAGGTCATTGCTACCCCTCGGGCACACATCCAAACTCTGTCATATTTCTGAGAATTTCCTAGTGGAAAAATTCTAAAACACTCTCCGACTTTCTGTGCGACCAATAACTTTCACAATTTCCTACGATGTGTGATCGTAATTTAATAAAAAAAAAACTGCTCAATCTTTTTACATACGATCGATTGACCTCCTGAGATTTGAACTATACAGCGACACCTTGATGTTTATTTGCGGTATCTATCTAATACGTTTCATTCATAGCTTTTTTTTTTTTGTGGATGGGAAATCATCCAATGACCCCTCCCGCTCTGGGTGGAACAGAAGGGAGTGTCAGACTCTTACTGACTAAAACCCATCCGTGTTCCTTCCTTAGCCCTTTGTGTTCCGGGGTAGCGGTAACCCTTTCGGACAATCCCGCTGCCCCGGCAGATCCCGCTGCCCCGTCTTTTTGTGAAAAGAAATGTCAAATAGTTGTATTTGACTAAGTTTTGAAGGGATGCTCATACTTCGTCGATGTAATAGTTATTATTGGGACGTAGTATTCCCCGAAGAGCATTAAAAAAAAAATCCAAAAAAGAAAACACCCGATTTCCAAAAAAGACACCGCAAAGTGTAAAATAACTTTAATTTCGGAAGTCGGTGTCGTTGGTTCCGCATTTTCGTTTTTGACACCGGCTTCCGAAATTAAAGTTATTTATCACTTTGTAGTTTTTTTTTGAAGACGGTTGTTTTTTTTTTTTTTTAATAATAATTTACAATCTTTGCGTTGCAAATTAATCATTTATGATCTTACATAATTTTAACAGCACCTGACCTCAGTATGACCTTATGAATCGGTCGCCATTATCGATTAATGTCACTTACTTTGAACTATAGTTGTCCGAGACCGTGTGAATGGGGGGCGCCGAAGGTTTTGTTTTCTCCATTTTGCCGGTCCAATTTCTGCCGTATTTACTAAAGATGAAGGCTTAAAATCGTCAGTCGTTTTCAGGTTTTGGTTGCTGAATCATCAATCCATTGCCAAAGGTTATCTGCGAAAAGAAAAAAAAAGGAAATTAAATTCGACGAATTTAATTTAACGGTATATTTTGATACTAAAACTTTTGATAATAAATAATCTCTGCAGCACCTTTAAAAACCAATAACCCTTGGTTTTTAAAGGTGCTGCAGAGATTATTTATTAAAGCTCCCGCAGACTGGGGCGACGCGACGGAACGACGCGATTTTGGTAGAACAATTTCAATGAAGTTTTCATAGAAATTGTTCTACTAGAGTCGCGTCACGCCGTTTGCGGGAGCCTTTATTCAAATAGAAGCATAGATAATATAGCGAGGTTTTTTATGATTCGAAGGCTTAGTAATATATTTTCCAGTATTAAAGCCAATAGGTACTTGTATCTGTGATTGTATACAGTCAGTATCAAAAGCAAGTGATTATTGTAGTTACAATGTTTTCAAGTAGTTATTAGGTACCTTGCAACCTATAATTTTTTCATTAAACTATATGTTGACAGAGGAGGGGCTCGTGGCTAAATCAAACCCCGGCTGTCATTTGTGGATCTTTGACAGTCATTACGGATACTCAGCAGTCTTATCAAGGGATATCGTGTTACCCAGTAACCGGGTTGTGGAGGACAGATAGGACATTGTTTCATGTAAAATAGGTACTGGTATTCATCTGCATCCGGTTATACTAGAAGTCGACCCCAACATAGTTAGGATCAAGCATTAGGGCAAAGCAGATGACATAGGAGCATGGTTCTAGAGCTGTGGAGGACTATATCGTCGGCAAAACGGAGGTTTGTCAGCCTTTTATTGCCGACGTCAAAGTCATGACGCTGTTATTATTATTGTCGGTTTCCATGAGGCGACTTAAATTTCAAATATGAAAAGATATGATATGAAAGCCAGAGCAGCATAATGTTAATTGAGTCTTGTAAGTACGATTTGTTCGAAGATATAATCAGCTTTAAGGAGTATTAAATCGTTCAATGAACGCAGTGTTTTCATTTCAAGAGATGATAGTCTTATAGTGCACACGGAAAACATAATTTTCTCAGTTTTTAACGACTGTGATTATTGTCCATTGTATCTACATGATTATACGATCAAAACAAAATGAAAAAATATTGATATTTGTTGAAATTACAGCCAAAATCGTGAAGCAAGGTACAGACATTTTAAAAATCAACATTTTTTTTTTCGGAGACCCTTAACTGGAAATGGTTAAAATTTCGGTGTGTGATATTTAAGAATACAGTGTATCGACTCCTTTACTCGGGACCACTATTTACGACACACCCTGTATAATATGTGACAATGGCGTTCAAAAGGTTAACTATGTTTGAAAAACCTCAAAGTCATTGAGGGCTTTAGTTAAAAACTCAACCTGTCTCTGCCCTGCGATTCAGGCGACATATTAAGTTTTTTCCCTGATTGTAGAGTACATTTCGTATTTTTCATCAAGGAATCTATCTATACTTCTATACTAACATTATAAAGAGGAAAGGTTTGTAATTAAGTTGATTTCAGAGTGACTAGCATTATTGAAAAAGTTACAAAATTTTTTGAACTTATAGTGTAAACTGAACTTTTTATTTTTCCACAAACAATGTGGAGATGACAATACAAAAATAAATTAAACTTCGTATACTTAATAACGTTCTCAGGCTTCATACAAAAATTCAATCAAATATAATATCCAATAGATTAGTCCCTAGACATTATTTTTGATTTTTAATACTTTCTACATGATGTCTATACTAATATTATAAAGAGGAAAGATTTGTATGTATGTTTGTAACGAATTGGCTCAAAAAGTACTGGACCGATTTTAAAATTCTTTCACCATTTGAATGGTACATTATCTCTGATTAATAAAGGCTTTTTTTAATGGAAAGAAAAAAATGTTTAATAAATAAATGTCCACCCGTGCGAAGCCGGGACGGGCCGCTAGTAGTAAATAATAACGTTTAAAGTTAGTTCGATAGTTACTTTCGATAAAAAAAACAATACCTATCAACCGAGAGAAGTAACGGTTAAAACTTAGATAATTTATAGGTGAAGATATAGCACTGAACACGTACAGCAGTTACATCCAATCTTAATTAGATGTCAACTGACACTCAGTTGTAAATGACGATTTAGATGTCAACTGACATTCAGTTGTAAAATAAGTACTTACTTACAGTAACAGACACGTGTTATCATCCCATTTGCTAACAGACTAGTACGTTTATCACAGCATGAAAAATAACCATTATCATGTGGCTCGAGACATTGCGAGAAAAAAAAAAATAAAACATTAAAAAAAAAAAACTTTAGGTAGGTACCCCAAAAATCAATCTAAATTCCTTAAAAAATGACAGTGTCAACCACTGCTCAATACTGAGATAGCAGAAAAGAAAATAAAAACATAACACTCCTTTTTTTGGGCAGTCGTGTAAAAATGCCGACTATGCCTCACCTCCTCCTTCCTCTCACCTTCAATTTTTTTTGGCACTATTTATTCAAAAAACGAACAGACAAGAATCGTAATTGTATCGGTTTAAATTAAGTCTTAGAGCAGAAACAATTGCTTTTGTATAAAAAAAAAGTTTATAATACGAGTATTTTAATGGAAAAAAAAACTTCTTTTCCTAATTTAAATTATTTTACAAAATTCGGCACATCGTGGCTAATCGTCCCGACCTTGCAGATGGAATAAATATAATTTTACCACAGCATGATATGAACCATTCTTCTACGGCTCGTGCGCATACGAAAAAAAAACAAACAAATAAAATGTGAACAAATTATTATATCAGACTAATAAAGTGAAACGGACCTATGTAAAGTAGAATGAATGCTACTCTAAGTTTTAAAATAATTATCACGTAAAAAATTCGGTAAGATTAAAATGACATACTCTTATAATATTGAATAAATTATTAGATTGTAGAACCTGCATTCTAATTTCGTAACACTACTATCGATCACAACATGAATCAATTTGAAGGATGTTGATAATCCATTGCTTCATATGTTCGAAAAAAAATCAGCTCCACAATATAAATAACACAATGAATGTTGTTGAACTGTCAAAACGAAACTGATAGTGTGTTAGGCAATTACCCCGCTGGTTCTTTTTAATAGAGATTAAAACACATTACCCCAAAAATCAATTCAAATTCCTTAAAAAATTACACCGCCAACCACTGCTAAACACTGAGATTACAGAAAATAAAATAAAAAACGCGGAGTATCTATGATTTTCACCTTCAATTGTTTTAGCAGTATGTACTCTCTTTTATCTCAAAAGATGTGTTATCACAACGTGTACACTACTTCATAGCTACGTACCAAGTACTTTATTCGACAAGCAATCAACGCTCTATGAAAACTGCGGCGGAAACATAATATACAGCGTGTTTTATTATTATTAAATAATAACTCATAACTATTGAACCGGCGGGGCAATTGCGTAATACATTATCAATGAGAATAATTTCATTTTGACAGTTCACCAACATTCATTGCGTTATTTACGTGTTGAGCAAACAAACTTTTCCAATTTATGAAGCAATGGATTAGCAATTTGTTTCAAAATTATTCAGATGCCGATTGATTGTGTGTTACACAATTAGGGTGCTGGTTTGACTCGCGTCTTCAAAAGATCTTCGTCTTGTTTTTGCAAAGTATCCTTTGTATTTATCCAGGATATGTTTTATCTGTGTGCCAAATTTCTTCCAAATCGATTCAGGGCCCTAATTCACTATGACCACTTAAGGTGCCACTTGTCGATATTTTTTCTATACAAATTTCGGGCGAATATTACTTCACTGTTTGACATTGTGAATCCAAAGTTAAACATGATATAGTTTTGAGTTATTATTAATTGTGTCTGTAAGGAAACAGAATTGTAAAATAAAAAGTTATGGGCCAACAAAGATCCGATTTTCTTGCTATTTTTAACGTAACTTTGGGTGTAAATAAGTAATATAAAACTGTAAAATCTTCAAAACCAAGTCCATACCAACAAAGCTCAGTTATCGAAGAGATCAATACACTTTATTTATAATTGATTTATGCTGTGGTTTTTTCATAAAACTCGATTTTCCGAAGCACTTTTCGATTTTTTTTTACGCGCCTATCAGTTCGGAACGGTGTTTCTGTGCATGAGAACTAGACGTTGTTCGTATAGACTAGCGTCTAACTGCTCATCACTGATACTAGCGCTGTCCGACACGAAGCCAGGCGAGACAGCATGCTTTTTGGCCATGACCACCAGTGAGTTCGAGCTCGCGACTAGTTTACTCTTAACGATTCCTTACCGAAACCCGCCAATAATCTCGCGTTGATTTCGCGCGGTTTTGTTCATTATTACGGCCCAGCTGTTTATATTAGTATTGAGTAACAAACATCTTCATGAAATTGATCACATGAGTATCATAAGAATGATAATATACTATCTTTTATAGTGAGGTTATGATCTTAGCTCCTTCTTACCGTGAGTTAAAATATTTAGATTCACACAGGATGTCTAAAATGGTGTAAATAAAGCCGTAATGTCTATGGAGTCATAGAATTAGGGAAATTACACTAACAATTACTTTATTTATTAAAACTTTATGTACAAGTAAAAAAAAATAGTGCACAAAGGCGAACTTAATGCCTGTGGCATTTTCTACCGGTCAACCTTAGGGTGATGCAGAGACAATACATGGCCGGTGCAACATACGGGATAAATAGCTTGGAAATTACTATAAAATACAAGAATAAATACTAATACATAGGCAGATACATACATACATAGATATAAACAAAAAGAACTATCAAGAGAAAAATGATCGGTAGAGGAGAAAACGAATCCAGCAAATCAGCGCTGGGATGTTACTTAAGGTACAGACGCCTGCGCATCAAGCTACTACAATCTGTCAAATTTCTTTAATAGATTTTCAATATTATCGCTAAAGTATAAGGTTAAATGTTAATGGGGAAAATTTGACAGTTTCGGGTAGCTTGATGTGCTGGCGTTTGTACTATCCTCAACAGAAATCATAATCATGTCTGTATTTATGGCCGGTTAATGGCAATATGCTCGTCCCTTATCACATAGAACTTAAGAGCCTACACTACCTCAGCTAAAATTCACTCTTTATCTCGCTCGCACGATACTGCTCGCGGACTGAGTGAGAGCGAGACAGAGTGCGGTGCTAGGCGGCAGGCAGCGCCAATAGTTTAGGTATTTGCTTTTTACGGTGAAAATAATGGTAATTAAAAAATTAAATAACATAAGACCTGCTTTATAATTAGTTCGGTTAGTATAAAAAGTTTCATGATCTAATTTGAAGCATTTTTTGAATACCAGCGGTTTATTGTTCGGTTTGGAGGTAACTTTGGAATTTTTTTCTATCGAGAAACTTTTATGAAATCGTGTTTTCGTCTAATATAAGACCTAGCATTAATCCTCAACTTTACCATATATTTATTTCAAAATTAATGCTGTAGTATTTTCGACATAACGGAGAATCATGCTAAGCCATTTGAGGTAGTATAGGCCCTTAAGCATAATTTGGGGAATTTCGGTGTACTATATCGGTGGTTTCGGTGTACCTTACACCCCTGTCTAACCCTTCGTGACACGCGTCGCATACAGGCGTGATGTTATGTTTAAATCATAAAATTAAGTGTTGATTTAAAATGTCAGAAAAACTGGAAGTGCGTCAGCTATGTGAAATCATCGTCATCAATATAACTGAGTGTCCTGGGTTTTCCCCAATAGGTATAGTGAGAGAAATTAATTTGTATGCAAATTGACTTACTACGTCAATGGGCGGTTTTATATCCATTTCATACATTTGTCATAGAATAGGTAACGGTTGTGTTTTTAGCTCACTTTTTAAGAAATCTGATGCAGTTATTTTAGATTAATCACAGATTTGACGCCATCAACAGCTCCATACTGCTTGACAAGTGAGCTAGTTTTGAACTTTTAATTGCAGTAAGGTGTTTTTTTTTTCAACTTTTTAAGGCGTTATATTTTTTTAATCGTCTCCTCAGCCCAATTTTTTTACAAGTCTTTACTTATTGATGTCTAAAATAATGTCATTTTAATTTTATAAAAACAAAAACTATAAACCATCGCGTGAATTAGACGAGTCGATAGACACTTCATGTTATAATATCCATCTAGCCAACAGGATGCGACTATGTATAAAGTATCCCACACTCAAAGATACATAGATAAGCCTGAAAAACAAAACCTTATCTTTGTTTGTATTGCGCAGTCGTGTAATAAAGAATACAAGACAATCAAAATTAATTTGAGAGAGGTATATGGCTGCAAAATATGTAATTATAAACTCAATATCATTGCTCAACCTTCAAGCGGGTGCGCGGTCATTTGTGTGTCTTTTTTGGTCTCGCGTAGCCTAAAAGACCTGTGGAATATTTCAAGGATTTAAAACACTAATTATTTATTAATCTTTTTTTTTGTAATTATCACATTATAATTACGTTAGGACATAAAACAAAATTATAAAATCAAAATAATATTCTAATTTTCTTTGAATTAGTATGCAATTTGGCATGATGCCAAATTGCATACTAATTCAAAGAATTTTTTTTTATATCTCTAATTTTCGCGTGCTTGCGTGCTTGCGTGCTTTCGACGCATCGAAAGGCGTCAGCTATTACAAAGTCCCAGTTTTACCGCCGTCCAAGTTTGACAGCGGTTCCGGTTTGACAGCGGTCCAGTCGCCTAAGTACTTCACGGTCCTTACCTATTATAAATTCCTTTCAAAACTTTTAACAAATCAAGACGTTTTAATAAGAACTTCACTGTTAAAACTTCCAGTCACTACTAAATGCAAATTCGAGTTCATTAAATAAAATTCATAATATTCAAATTTAAAACTTAAATAATTGTATTTTTAAATTTTCTTAAAGAAATATTATTCAGGAAAAATCCGTGTTCATCCGTCAAACTTCACTAGAACAATAACTATCGCATAGACGATGACATTTGTTATTAAGGTTAGAATAAAAACTGATGGAATCTGTATTTTCCGAAGCGAACAATAGTGATTGAATCTAAATATATATACTTAACTCAAAGGTGACTGAGTGACTGACATATTGATCTATCAACGCACGTCCCAAACCACTGGATCGGGCTTCTACCCCCAAGGGGATAAAATAGGGGATGAAAGTTTGTATGAAAAATCTTATTCCTTTCATTTAATAAACTTGAAACTTGGCATGAATACTTATCTAAGTAAATTATGAAGTTTATCATTTTTTTATTTTACTAAACTACCCCCTATCAGGGGATTGGGGGGTGTCAAAATTTGTATGGAAGAATTTTAACGCGCAGTCCGATTAACTCGAAACTCAGTATTTATACTTGAGGTGCCACTTTTCGATATTTTTTCTATACAAATTTCGGGAGAATATTACTCCACTGTTTGACATTGCGCATTCAAAGTTAAACATGATATCGTTTAGACTTATTATTAATTGTGTCTGTACGGAAACAGAATAGTAAAATAAAAAGCCATTAAAAAGTTATGAGCCAACAAAGATTCGTTTTTCTTGGTATTTTTAACGTAACTTTGGGTGTCAATAAGTAATAAAAGAACTGTAAAATCAAAACCAAGTCCGTATCGACAAAGCTCAGTTATCGAAGAGATCAATAAACTTTATTTGTAATTGATTTATGCAGTTGTTTTTTCATAAAACTCGATTTTTCGAAGCAATTTTCAAATCTTTTTACGCGCCTATCAGTTCGGAACGGTGTTTCTGTGCGTGAGAACTAGATGTTGTCCGTGTAGACTAGCGTCTAACTGCTCATCACTGATATTAGCACTCTCGGCCACGAAGCCAGGCGAGACAGCGTGCTTTTTGGCCATGACCACCAGCAAGTTCGAGCTCGTGACTAGTTTACTCTTAAGACCAAAAGTAAAGAATAACGTGTATCAGGGTTGTTCGAAAATCTACCCCTAACAGGGAGAAAAGGGGTAGTTATTTTTACAGGGGAGGATTTTACTGCATGGCTTGATTAACTCAAAAATTGGTATAAATAATCTGTGAGTCAAGTAATGAACACATTCCAAACAATTTTTCAAAATTCCACCCCTGTGGGGGTTAAAAGCGGGGATACAGTTTATATGAAAAATCTTATTCATTTGGTTAATAAACTTGAAACTTGGCACGAATACTTATCTAAGTAAATTAGGAAGTTTGTCATTTTTTGCTTTTCTAAACTGTCCCCTAAAGGGGGATTGGGGGTGTCAACATTTGTATGGAAGAAATTTAACGTGTGGTCCGATTAAGTCTAAACTCGATATTTATACTTAAGACTAAAAATAAAGAATAACATGTATCAGGGTTTTGCGAAAATCTACCACTGACGGGGTGAAAAGGGATAGTTAATTTTCCATTTTACTGCGTGGCTTGATTAACTCGAAAATTGCTATACATAATCTTCAAGTCAAGTTATGGTAACATACCAAACGTGTTTTCAAAATTTTGCCCCTATGGGGATAAAAACTGTGAAGGTGAAAAAGTGGGATACAGTTAATATGAAAAATCTTATTCCTTGGGTTAAGAAACTTGGAACTTTTCAACATTTGCCTCAGTAAATAACAAAGATTGTCACTTTTAGTTTCAAAAACCCTTTACAGCGAATTTAGGAGGTGACAAAGTTAATAGGTAAGAAAAAAAAAATAACCCGCTGTCGGATTAAGTCGAAATTCGGTACTAACTTAAAATAAAAAAGTATGAGTTTTAGGGTTTTACTTAGGTAATCGACTGCTACCGGGGTGGAAAAGGGTAATAAAGTTTAAGGAGTAGAAACTTCAACTTCCATTAACTCAAAAATGGGTGTTAAATAATCTTTAAGTCATAAAAATGGAAACGTTCCAAATGCTTTTTTTATTATAAACAAGACCTGCCGATCGATTCTGTAAAAATCTCACCGTGATAACTTAGGTGAAGTGAGCGTGAAGTGAGCTATCAATAGGGGCAATCACTAACATCAGGTGGAATGACAGCTCACTTCACCTTAGTTTTCACGGTGAGATTTTTACAGAATAGTACTGAAATGGGAGGACAGTTTATTTGAAACATCTTAGGTAGTTTAACTAAAAAATTGGCCCGAATACTTATTTCTCTAAATAAACTTTATAGATCGTAAACATTAATTTTCGAAATAACTACCTTTCAAGGGGAGGTGGAGAGGTTGTTAAATTTATTTGAGGAAAGTATGAAACCCACGCGGACGAAGTCGCGGGCAAAAGCTAGTTTGTAATAAGTACTAACTTCCGCTTGGTTGAATCTTAAGTCTTAAACATAAGGTATAATATACATTGGTTCGCAACGGAAAATAAAATTTAAGAATAAATTTGGCGAAGGTTATTGAACTAGCGAGCTGGCGACATGTTGTCTTTAACTGCAGATGTCTTTTAACTTGTCGGTGCTGGCTTGTTATCAGATACTAGAGGTCCGTCCCGGCTTCGCACGGGGAAAAAATAGCCTATAATAGTCAGTGATAATGTAGCATTCAAATGGTGAAAGAATTTTAAAATCGGTCCAGTACTTTTTGAGCCAATTCGTTACAAACATACATACAAATCTTTCCTCTTTATAATATTAGTATAGACATCATGTAGAAAGTATTAAAAATCAAAAATAATGTCTAGGGACTAATCTATTGGATATTATATTTGATTGAATTTTTGTATGAAGCCTGAGAACGTTATTAAGTATACGAAGTTTAATTTATTTTTGTATTGTCATCTCCACATTGTTTGTGGAAAAATAAAAAGTTCAGTTTACACTATAAGTTCAAAAAATTTTGTAACTTTTTCAATAATGCTAGTCACTCTGAAATCAACTTAATTACCATTAAAATAAAGTTGATGTATATTTAACTTGAAATAATATTAATTTGAAACATAAGTTTGAATAGACGATGCTCTAGCTGCTATTGACAATGTTTGCATCGTACGTTCTCCAGATGCAAATTGCACTGCCTACGTATTTACTGTTGTATGGGTGCAGTCTGATTTTACCTTTATAACTCATTTTTCAATAAGACAATGGTTATTGCTTTGTTGAATCACGAGGAAATGATTGATAATGATCCGTCCCGAATATTTCCTTAATGCGCTCGTTTAAGTGGTTTCATGTTATCGAGGATATTAAGGTAGGTACGAGTTCCTACCTTAATTATCCCTGAGATAATAGGTAATATGTAAGAGGAAAATAGATTCCTAGTTGCCTATTTTCCGAGTTATAAGAAAAATAAAGAAAATCTTTCGTATGGACTGGTTTTTTCTTATTACTCTGATTCACGATGTCCTAATTACTTCGTAGCTTGATGGGTTACTACTTTAAAATGGGGAATATATAAACGCACTTTAAAAATAATATTCCTCACTTTAAAATGTTTAGCTTTAAAATTAATTGAATGAACTATAAAAATAATGGTTTTTATAAGCTATCTCGTGACTTCGGGCACCCTGACTTACGTCAGGTTCCTTTTAAACCCTGTAGTGTTTCAAAGTCAAAGTCAAATCATTTATTTCAAATAGGCACTTAAAAGGCACTTTTGAACGTCAAAAAAAAAAAATAGAATTGATTCTAGTCGCCCCTTCCAAAATGTAGTTTTCGTGTGGAGAAGAATGGGCATGAAACTCCACCGTTACTCTTTTAAGATGTTTTACAAGTTTTTGTATACATTCATTATGTAATTATATGTGAAGACGATGCACCTAAAATAAAATTTAGTCTACCACAAATGGTAAAAAGAATTAAAAATATAACAGACTGGTAAATCAATTATGTGATAGATACATGGTGCTCACATATTTACAAAGATTGTAAAATTTTACTAGTATTTTAAAAAGTGTATGAGTTACATTTGCCACAGAATGTAAAAAAACAATGTATTTAAAAAAAAATGTGTATGTATAAATTAAATTAGCAACCAGTTTGATTTTTAATTAGCAACCAGTTTTCTTTCTTTGTGTCATGTTCTGACCACAAAAAACCTATTTTCTTTCTTGTTTATACAGGGTGTTAGTAGAACGCTTCCGAAAACGAAGACGGGTGATAGGGCTAGTGATTCTCAATACGATACCATCAAAAAAACTAAAAAAAAAAAAAAAAAATTTACTAATTTTTTTTTGCATTTTTCGTACACTATGCTGTGAGAGTAGTTAAATTAAACCATTATTTGTGATTAAACTCATTTTTTTCTTTACTACTCTAACAAGCAATGTATTCGTAAATAAATATCAGCTGACTCGCGCGTGACCTCTAAGTTCAAAGTGCGCGCGCGCTGGCCGCCAGCCGTACGTACGACGACCCCAAACCACGTGACGCGCGACGCGGCGGCGACCTTAGGCATACTTTGTAAAGCGCCGCCAAAATAAATAAAAAGAAACATTACAGAGGCGTCAATAGTTTTAAATTGATGCATTGTGTCTTGCATTTAATAACAGTTTTGTATGTAAGTCGATAATCGATAGTGAATGAAATAAAGTAAAAGATCGCGACTTTAACCGTGATAGACTAAAATTTTTTAATAGCGTGTACAGTTTGCAGCAACTAGCGCGCGTGAATCAATTGAATTTGAACTTTATGTCAATGTAATTAGTCACATTGATATTTTTTTATTGAATTAAATTAATTTAATCGAAGAAACCCGTTAAATCTTATTTATAAGTTAGAAAATGAAGACAGTTAGTAATAGTTATAAGGCATAAGTACAATGTACTAATAATTAAAATTAATTGGTTTCTGGTTTCAAAATTATTCTTTTAAAATTTTCTCCTCTGTAATTTGTTGATCTTTGCACATCAAAAGACACCGCGCCGCTATGTGACTCCACGTTGCCGCATAGGCGGCGTCCGCGCGGCGGCGGTATCGTTTGTCGGCCGACACCACACGCAGGCGGCGTGTTTGATCTTCATAGTACTTCTTTAATAATCTAGCTAAGTAGCTAGTTAGTACTAGTTAGTTCCTTTCTGACCGTTTCATGAGCGAACGTGCTTTACGTTTAATCGATCGATCGAGCTATTGAATTGTATTTAATACTGTTTTGTTAGTTTAGTTACCTTAGTATTGTTAAATTTTTAGTGCTGTTTTATTGATTTTAGTTATTATTTTTTGTTGTATTAAACAATGCCTGAGGCATACGTGTACAGTGCTCGTGATTACGGCAACATGATGATCGGGAATGTGACAGTGCTGATGAAATGCGGAATAGTGAGCGTTTTTAATAAACTACTTGTGTTGAGGATCCTACACTAATGCCTCGTGTTCACGGGTCAACACAGCGACGGACGGGCCCGGCTTTGAATTGAAATGGATGGAGCGCAGGTCGAACCATACTTCATAAGATCGCAATGGATTTATACAGGTACCTAAAATGCCTGTCAACTTTAATGTTTAACAGTGGGCTACGAATGCGATTAAAATTCATAATTTTGTGAAGTGTTGTAGGGGTAGGTATTTTGAAAGGGGTGTTTGTAAATTCCGTATAAATAAATCCCGCGACTCGGCCGTACGGAGCGCTCGGCGCCCGCGTCGACACGTGGGCGCGCGCCGCCCGGTGGCGAGACGTTGCCATGCGTGTCAGTGACCTCACGTTTTGTACGGTTTCCATTGCGTGCTTACGAAATGTGAAGTCTTGAAAATAACCAATTTAAAGCGAAAGGTTATTGGTATCCGTTTGCATTTGGGTTGTATATAATCTACGTTCTGGCTTAGGAAGCGTTCTTCTTACACGCTGTATATTTCTATGCGACCTGTGACTAAATAGTACCTACCTAACTATCTTTGTTAAACAACATTGTCTTCAAATCGTTTGAGATTAGCATTGAAGTATGTGTTCATACGTAAGAGATAATGCCTCTGCGGCATGCCTCAGTTCAAATTGCCGTGTATTAAATCTTTGCAATTGCTTTAAGAAGGTGTATTACATATAGAAATACTAGATAGGCACATATATAGATGTGCGGCAGCGGGAGAATGAGGTTGTTTCCGAAGAGTATTATAAAAAAAAAAAAATATTATAATTAATATTAATAAAAAAATTAATAATTAATTTTAATTAGTATTATTATTAAGTATTATTTATTTATTTTATTTAACAACGATAGGATGTGAAAGAGTGAGTCATACATAATTCTAGAGAAAATAGAAAATTTTAATTGATTTGATTAAAATATTAGAATATAAAAAAAATAAAGGAATTATTTGAGCCAATCTCCTGTGGATCGTAATTATAAAGATAATCCTGGTGGGATTATTTTGTAATCTCGCGCTCGCATCATCATAATCATATAACCATATCAGTCGGAAAGAGCATGATTGATAAGAAGATTGTGATGTTGTTAAAAATTGTGATGATAACTGCCATATGTCTCAGTTATACCTAACAGATGTGTTCGTAGGGGACCTATTATTTTGGAGATTTATTTTAATGTGACGTAACGTAACTCTTGAATATTTATATTTTGCGTCGTGTATGACCAATTTATTGATCAGTGGCCACGGGTTGTGACAATGTGTCAATCAGTTATGATGTTCTCGTCATAATTTCTTTATGGTCATTGTATGAGAATTGTTCCTCAGGTGTACGAACTTAAACGAATCAAATGGAACATAAGTAATAGATAGGCGAAATGTTAGTAAGTATCTTATTAGCGATCTCCTGACTCTGTGTAATCTAAAGCGTGCTTCCACAAAACAATTAATTATCCTAAAACAGGGCTTCCTCTCTCCTCCCCTTTTGCTGTACCCTATAGGGTCCATAATGATCTAAATTATATAGCTACCATCTAAGTACACATTATGGTAAAGCAATAAAGATATTGAGTATTGGAGTGTGTAAGAATCGTAGCAGGTGGCGTTCTGTAGTCTCTGCTTACCCCCATGGAAAGTTGCGTGAGTTTATATACGCATGCGTAACATTGATACCATGCGTGCAAATTATTCGTCAGTTATAAAAAAAATCAACTGTTTCATAAAAAGAAAAGAAAAATGCGTTCATTGGTATTACAGCAAAATAAATACACCGAAAAGTGAAAAAAATAAATAAAAGAAAAGTGAAATACCCGCGGTCATGATGTATGGCAGCGCAATTTTTTTTTCATAATTATGTCCTGTAATTTTTCCACGATATGAGCTATTCTTGTCAATGATATTATAAAGGAAAGATATGCTACGTTCATACTGAGCGACGTTTTGTTTTGTTGGGATAGTGGTTTTCAACTACGACTGCGACAGATAATTCGGAACGTCTGACATAGAAAGAAATAGCTATCTGTAGTGTGTTGCGCTTGAAGTATGTCGACTAAAAGAAATTACAACAATTGTCTGAATTTGACTGCAACAATTTGCGCGCGCTAGTGCCCTATCTATCTCTTTATTGTATATAGTATCATTGTATTCTTCTTAATAACACGTCCAAATGAAACAAGAAGAAGTCACGATAAGACTAACTATAAAAAAAATAAACCGCAGATAGTTAATATGATTTAATTAAAGTCATTGATGATGGGTTTTCCCTGGTTTTTCCCGATCACTCAAGCAAAAACTCTTTAGGGTCAGCGCAGACAGAAAGGAGCGCAGCGGAGAGGATTTAATTAAGGCACTCAAAAATCAACTTTTAAAGTTATTGAAATAAAGTGCATATATGCTTGAACCTGACAAAAAATGCTCGCGCGTCCTTGAGGATACGCGGAAAGGCACGCGTGCGTTTATTTCAATAATGTTAAAGTTGATTTTCAAGTGCCTTAATAAAGTCCTCTCCGCTGCGCTCCTTTCTGTCTGTGCTGACCCTTAAAAATTAAGTCATGTTGACATTCTAGGCGTCATTCTAGGCGTATTGATCAGTGACCACAGACTGTGTCATTCATTAGTTATGATGTTCTGGTTAGGTAATAACAGCCGCACGGATCGATTAATCAGGTTAAGCTACGCTTGCCACGGTCTGTCCGTGGATGGGTGATCATTTTTACATACCGAGACTCCACCGTGCTGTCATTCTTGTATCTTTGACAGTCGTTATGGGTTGTCAGAAGCCCGAAAGTCTGACAATCAGTCTTACGAAGGGGTATCGTATTTCTTAGTGACTGGGTTGTGGAGGTCAGATAGACAGTCGCTCCACGTAAAATACTGGTATTCAGCTGCTTCCGGTTAGACTGGAAGCCGACCCCAACATAGTTGGAAAAAGGCAGTTAGATGATGATGTTCTCATCATCATTTCTTATGCTCATTGTAACATAAGGAGTCTAAGTCTTTGAAATCAGGTTTGACCAACAATAAACTAATTCAAGGAACAGTGGTGGCCTGCTAGTAATGGCCGGTAGTAACGCAGAAAGGGGTTTTGTGTAAATTATTTCATCACTACTTCTCTCAAAACGGTCAAGGAAAACATCGTGAGGAAGCCGGCATGTCCTAGAACAGCCATACTTTTTATAGGGGCCACAAACACGTTACAGTCATGGTGTCGAGGGCCGCAAGCAAAAATTATTTAGGTCTTATATAAAACGTAGCTCCAAGTTAAAGATGTAGTTACTTTAAAATTGTTACGTTAAAATCGCTGATAGCGCTCGGCTCACATTCCCGTTCCGAAACACCCGTTCTCTGATGAGCGCGAAATTTAAAATGGTTTACAATAAATTAGTAACTTCTGGTAGGCCAGTAACAAAGGCCTGGCGGGCCGGAGGTTGAGTATAACGGTCCTAGAACCAAAAATTTGAAAGCATGTGACATCTACCAACCCACACTGGGCCCGCGTGGTGGATTACGGCCCACTCCCTCTCAGCAGTGGGAACATTATAGGCTGATTATGCTTATGCTAAGCTGATTGACCACCTATGGGTGCTAGGTTTAGCTGTCTAACAGTTGATTTACTATCGAAGAGTATTTCATCAACTGTGGGGATAGGCGTAGAGTTTGGCAATAGTGGTTGAATGGAACTACATATTTTATAATCAGTACTTTTTATTTTATTTAACACCGGGAACTCATTTTTATATACTAGATTCAGCCCGCTGCTTCACCTGTGTGAAAGTCGGAAAATTTCCCAGGGTAACGTACTGCCAGGGTTGAAAAAAGGATCTTTGTCCTCGCCCAGGTCATGGTCTATCTGTGTGCCAAACATCCAAATTATTTTAGACGTTAAAGCGTGAAATGGTAACAGACAGACGGAGTTACTTTGGGTACGTCTCATCCATCTTCTAATATATAAAATTCTCGTGTCACAGTGTTAGTTATCATACTCCTCCGAAACGGCTGGGCCGATTTGTATGAAATTTTGTGTGCATATCGGGTGGGTCTGAGAATCGGCTACTATCTATTTTTTATTTTTGCAAAACGACGTTTGCGGGGTCAGCTAGTATTATATAAAGTTATTTGATATATTTTCATTTCAATAACGTTCACAAGATGTAATAAATGTGAGATATACCAACGGTTGATAATTTCTTTACATATAACATTTACCTATATAATCCATTTCATTTATTTTATTATTTATGTACACACAGTAAAATACATAGGGGTATGACATAACTATAATTTGAGTTCTAAAACTTATTTCATATAACGTTATTGGATATAAATGTTTATTTAATCGAAAATCATTAGGTCTATCGTTTAAAATATAGATATATTAATTATAACTATGATAGAAATAACATTTTTATCATATTAGACTAAATGAGTTTTATGTCTTTTGAGTGGTTTAGCAAACGATTTTATATTCATTGTTTGTTACGCTTATAGAATTAGTTGTTTTAAAATTATATCAGTCGTTTATTATATTAACTTATCATTAGATCAAATTAAATTAGGTATAGATTCAGCTGTTAATCTTGTAAATATTAGAGATTTTGTAATATATACATATATATAGAGATATATTTTTCGGGTAACCACTGAAAATCAGCGCTGTGCTGTGGGTCCCCTATAGCACAGAATCATGCTGAGTGGATGCCTTCTTGTCACATTCATGACGTGCAGCCGTCGACTATCTCTGCTTTGTGCTCATGTATAAACATATTTTTTTTTGTTTTTATTATATATGCTGTCATTAGAATTAATTATGTTTTTGTTTGCACGTGTTTCTGTGACAAATAAACCTATTTTTCTTTCTTTCTTTCTATATTATATATTATAAAGAGGAAATATATATATGTATGTTTGTAACGAATTGGCTCAAAAAGTAAGGGACTGATTTTAAAAATTCTTTCACCATTTGAATGCTACATTATCACTGATTAATATAGGCTTTTTTTCCCACACGTGCGAAGCCGGAACGGGCCGCTAGTTATATTATATATATTACTTACCCATTACTTTCGCATTCATAATGTTTGTATGGATGCAAGCATCTTTTTAAAGGTTGTTTATACTCAATTACCCTCGAATCTTTGAAATTGTAACGACTTTTACTAAAACAAATTTTGAACATTTATTTCATTACATAGCGACCTAGATTCCCTTATAAGAATTTCAATTCTAGATTGCTGTCGCGAATAAATTAATTTACACTTTGGTAACGAATATCAATTATTTAGAAATTCAAGCAAATGCTGGAAGTAAGTTTGAGTACTTTGAGCCCAGGCCACAGTACGATGAGATTAAAATATTTCTGATAAATTGTTAGTCATTCCTCTTACAAATACCTCGTTTCCATGAGGAATTAAATACATTATCCCCATAAATCCTTTGTTAAAATTATTATATTTCAGGTAGAATATTACAATTGAATGTTACTTTCCACGGTCACTAAATGTTTCTGTTACTAGCTGTCATTTTTTTTTGAGTAAGAGGAAATGCGTGTGGTCTTCATCTTGACATGGTGATCATAAATTAATTTCATTGAATGTGTAAATAACAAAAATATTAATGAGTCTTTATTATTATAAGTAGCTAAACTGTTTGCATGCCTTAGTTAAGGTAGTTAGTATAGGATCATATTTATAAACTTAACATCTGTAACTTGTACCTACTTTCTGTGCAAATAAAGAACTATTCTATTCTATTCTATTCTCTCCATAGAAACGCTCTCGTCTGTTTTCTATCTACTTAATTACCATAAAGCAATGTTTTTTTACAGAATAATAAATATTAACTACTTTCATGCCCATAAGTTTCCCTTTTGATGGTACATTATTTTTATAAGCACCCTCTAGTGCAAGAATAGAACCCTCAAAAATACTCAAAATTGCCGATTTAAACCGCTGTCAACAGAGGCCTAGTGTACAAATTTGACAATTAATAAAAACATAGGGTCACAGTGTAAATCCTTCCTATTCAGTTTATGAAATATCTTTTAAATTGGTCCAATATTGGAGGAGGAAAACCTCGAATTATGTCTTTTTACTTAGACTTTTTCTAAAGTCTCTCCGACCGCATTTCCTGTTAAATAATGAGGTGTCATTATTCTCTTGCCTTTATTCCAGTTTATTTGGGGTCGGTGCACTTCTTCTTCCTTTTCATACTTCTCTATTAATCTTTACCAAGGACATTGACTCTGCCTTCTCTTTATATTTTAAAAAGTACCTATTTTGTATGTTCGCAAAAACTTAGGACTTTTCAGAATAAGAAACGATTTCCATAATATAAATACCCGTAGTAAAAATGAAATTGTGATACCTAAATTTAGATTAACTAAAACTATCAAGTCATTTCATATAATTAGGATCCGATTTTATAACAAGTTGCCAAAGCAGGTTACAGAAAGTTCAAAACCCTCATCAAACGTGTCCTTATCAAAAAAGGATATTATAAGATTAATTAAGACTACGTTGAAGACAAGGTAGTTTGGCAATAATTCCTTCTGGACATGTGGCTTGCCTGGCATCTCATTAACTGCTCTCAAATTACGATTTTTATTTATTTTTTACATAGGTACTTCTTTGATATAATCTTTTTATTATTTGACATTGTACCTATAGATACAATTCTAATTTTTCAACTGTTTTTAGTGGTTGTAATGGAAATCTTGGTTTTAATAGGTTTTTATATTTTACTTATCTCTATTATCTCTATTAGAATCATGGAAAGTGGCCTTTTTAACAGTATTATTTAATAACGATTACTGAGTAAAACTATTAGTTCTCGACGTACTTAGAAACTAATAACAATTCTTAGCTATAACGTTTACCAGTCAACAACTTCTGACTATTAACTATTTTTTTTTTGTAGCCATTAATGTCCCACTGCTGGGCACAGGGCTTCCCTATTCTCCTTCCACCTTTCTCTGTCCAGAGCTGTCAAGGATCTATCCTTATTAAAAGAGTCCAGCTCATCCCGCTATCTCTGTCTGGGCCTGCCACGATGTCATTTGCTATTATGCGAGATCCACTCGGTCGTAAGTTAGGCCCATTTATCGTCTGACGTTTGACGTACGGCAGATGTGTCCAACCCAATTCCATTTAAGCGTGGCAGCTTTCCAAGTGACATCAGTTATTTTAGTGATGGAACGGATTGTTGTATTCTTAAGGTCCATAAGTTATTTATAAGCAGCAGTGCTATTCTGTAAAAATCTCACCGTGAAAACTAAGGTGAAGTGAGCTGTCATTCCACCTGAGGGGCAATTCCCGTAATTTTTAAGAACGTTCACAGTCTGATCTCAGCCTCAATCTGTCTAAAATACTTCAAATTTCCCTACATTTTGACAAGTTTTTGACATTTGTTTGTCGCCGAGATGAGACTGCGACTAGACTTTGGACGTTTTAAATTATACGAGAATTGGCCTACTGATGTTAGGGATTGCCTCCATTGATCACCTATGTTATCACGGTGAGATTTTTACAGAATCGATAGGCAGAATACTCCGTTCCATAGCTCTCTGGTAAACCTCGAGCGTGGACATCTGCTTACAAATATATTCGGAAACTGAAAATAAATACATTCGCGATGGTCGCCAGTCTGGTTTTCGCAATAACATATTACTTAACATAAGAATACATGTCGGTAACTGAAAATTCGTTCATGTTCGATTTACGTATGTAATGTTTTTAAACATGAATTATTTCACGTAGTTGCTTTCAGAAAATTTCAAAAGAAAATTGTTCCAAGAAAATTCATTAAAAGCAATTCATAGCTGATATTACGGTACTTCAAATAGTTTTCTGAGGAAAACAGTGTGTAAAAACTTAGTTCAATAAACGATTACTATAATGTACACTAGTACTTATGTAATCGTTCATCGAACTAAGTTTTTGTTGAAACAAACGTACATAGGTACATCGTTAGTTTTTCAAACCTATGAAGCAATGGGTTAGAAATTTCCTTAAAAACCCTTCGGAATATTATTGAAAGTATGTTACGCAATTGGGTTGCTGCGGATTAATTACGTAACACAATAACAGTAGGAATGGCGTTAATTTTGACAGTTCAACAACATTCATTGCGTTATTTACGCTGTTGTGCAGACAAACTCTTCGAACATATGAAGCAATGGATTAGCAATATCCTTTAAAATGATTCAGATTGTGACTGATTACGCAATTTGGGTCCTGAACCGATTTACCCTTGCAGACAACAGATGGAAGTACTCAGGTCTGAACGAGTGTCGGATCTATGTAGGTATTCCCATTTTATGATACATTGTAAAGATCTTCAGACGGAAGTTTAATATTCTCTTATCATTTGATAGTTTACACAGAGTGCAAGTAATTGAAATTCCTAATCACTTGAGTTGTAATCGTGATATTATTGAAGTTTTATTGTGATTGGAAGTGATAGCAAACATAGTAACAGACTATCACTTTGTCGTGATTTCATTGATTTAATTTAAAAAAAAACATGCATTATCTTAAATACCGCATTATAATATCCACTGTGGCAACACTGTCAAAGTACAAATTAATAATATTGTAACAAACTTTTAAAATGTATTTCCACTATGGCAACTCAATGTATTATTCTACTTTGGCAACACTTGGAAATAACGGTTAAGATGTTAACGTTATTTCCGGGTGGGGCTAATGTCGTTTTAAAATGGTAAACTGTATAGTGCAAGTCAGTCGTTGATAGATTGTGAAAGAATACAGTTCTGCGATTAAAAAGTATCGGCAAGAAAAGAGTGTTTTTCTTAAAAACTTCATAGAAAGGATGATGATTTTAATAAAAGGGCACTTTACATGGTCCAAATACAGGGTGAAAAAGTCCCATTACAAAGCCTTTATTTACGTATTCTGTATATTAATTTAAGTGAAATAATAACTGCTGGGAAATTATTTATATTTTAGTTGTGAAAATGCGCTGTTTATGATAACTTACTACGGTATTAGGTACAAACGTAGGCAGTAGCGTTTTTCTATCCACTAATAATAACAGCTTTTGCTAAACATTATGATTCAAAATGTCTTCTCAAATCTCTGATGATGATGATGTCCATCTAAGTAGCATGGCGCGTGATAAGTCTAGAAAGGTCCCGACGTTAACGCGTTGTATATTCACCACTTATATTCATCAACTGAATGAAGCAGATGATGCATATGAAGGTTATCTCAGGGAAACCACCTGGGCAGCGGGATTGTCCGAAAGGGTTACCGCTGTCCTGAAAAATAAAGGGCTAAGGAAAAAACACGGGTGGGTTTTAGTCAGAAAGAATCTGACACTTCCTTCTGCTCCACCCTGAGCGGGAGGAGTCATTTGATGATTTCCAATCCACAAAAAAAAAGGGAAACCACCTTTTCAAAAATAGAGTATATTTGAATGTTAAAACACAAAAGTTAGGTAGCAGTTTACACTTTCCTATAAGTAAACATTGGGAACGAAGACCTTTTTTTTTTTGTGGATGGGAAATCATCAAATGACCCCTCTCGCTCTGGATGGAGCAGAAGGGAGTGTCAGACTCTTACTGACTAAAACCCACCCGTGTTCCTTCCTTAGCCCTTTGTGTTCGGGGGTAGCGGTAACCCTTTCGGACAATCCCGCTGCCCCAGCAGGCTTCGGCCCTTACGGGCCCCTTCCTTATTGCTGACATCTCCTTGAGGCGCGCGTGGAACACGTACGCGCCGTCCGGCACGGGCCTGGTCCTGATCGGACGGAGAGTTACCCATTACTCTCCGCCCGCAGGCCCTTAATAATTATATTTCGCGTAACAATGGCGGTACGAGGGAGGCATGTGGCGACATCCGCTGCGACAGATCAGACGCTACGTCAATTTTCCGTGTAATAACCATTTCATACGATTGTCAAAGAATGATTGTTGTGATTTGAGTATACGGACAATGAAATTGGTTATCAATATAATAAATAATTAATTTGCCTGATTTTACCTAAATCAATTTCAGGCCAGACCCACTCACGCATAACGACCTTAGATTTGACCTCAACATGGCTAATGACCCAGAAAGATAGCTACTGTAGCAGCTACAGAACTAATTCGCGGATCATCGGTTTAATAAATGAACGCTTGAATACACATCAACATAGATTTGATTATCCAATATAGCCATTGATAGCTTAGGCCTATTTGTGTCTTCTTTTGATTTGGTATGATATACAGGGCTACAGGTTAAGTAGACCTAGATCCTTTAAGAGGTTGTAGTTTCCTTAATTCCTGATTGATTTGACTATGAAACACCGTACGTACCCCAAACTTAACCATTTTCTAGATATTGGACTTTGAAGTTTAACAAAAAAAATGTTTTTTTGTCTATTGACCTATTTTTTTTTGCGTTTTGCCTGTAATGTATTTGTGTTTGCGATTTTTGTGTATTAGATAAGTTGCTGTATTATTCTCTACACTAAAATTGCAAAAAAAACTTCAGTCATTATCTTCAAAACGGTTAAGTCAGGAATGATGAAAACTACAACCTCTTAAAGGATCTAGGTCGACTTAACCTGTATAACAAGCAAGATTAGTCCATGCTAAATATTACCAATTCACGCACGAAAGCAAGAAAATCATATGCCTCCAATATGTAATGGCATGCAAGCTACTTGCACACTTTCGTGCAGGTTACAGACAGAGTGTGTGTCCTCCTCGTGTGATTCTCACTTATGCTCCGTTCGTATAGTTGCCGCCAGATAACAAAAAAATAAAAGTCGTTGACACCCGTCTACCAATGTTTCAAAATTATACGAAAAAAATGTAAAGGCAGTGTCGCTAATACGATCAACACAAACGTATCGCGGTAAGGGGCCTCCTTACGCTATTATGAAACTCGACCGAAGCAGTATTAGCGACAGTTTTGTATGACGAGCGATCTATATCGAATAAGTTTTGACTTCTTGCTACAAGTCGGATCCAATGACAATGAATTATTTTTTTGTTATCTGGCGGCAACCATAGCATGCTTATCAAATAATAGGGTCATGATTTCATAGCATCCGTTATTCAAACATTTTCATCAGAGCTATTTCTTTTTCGTTCGTGCACATATGAAATGACAAAACAAATTCATTATAAACCACAAGCGAAGGTCAAACGAGCGATCGTGAGTGCTGCTTGTGCCCCAATAATATAATAGCACTTAAAAGTGTACAGGTAAATAACATTTATGGTCAAAATCTAATGTTATACCTACCCACTCACCTACTGATATTTCTACATAATATGCGCGTCAATAAAAAAGATCCGAAAATGCGATAGCCAAAAATAAATGACAGTATCTCAAAATTAATTGATTCCTTTTTGGTAGACATAATAAAGAACTGCCAAGTCTAAAAAAAAGTCCACTAAACAAGTTTGAAGGATTTTGTAAAGGTAAATGCGAAACGAGCAATTTAGAGTTTTGGATTCGATAATATTTTATTTTGCAACTCATTCCGCAATGGACATTAAACTGAGTAACTTTCAAAACCATTACATATTGTTTTATTTAAATCATCTACGAACAAGGTGTTAAAATGACGCATATATTTATTAGTCAATAAACTTGAAAGCCTCAAAAATGGGTCAAATGATCGTTTTACTTTGGACTGCAAAAAGATCTGGATGTGATAATTAGGTACTTCGAAAGGTCGGTGATTAACGGCTCCCAATACAACAAAACAATAACTGCCGATATGTTCTGTAGAAATCTCACGGTGAACACTTAGGTGAAGTGAGCTGTCAATAGTGTCAATCGCTAGCATTAGGTGGTTCACCTAAGTTTTGATGGTGAGATTTTTACGGAAAAGATCGACTAAAAACCAAATCCATCATTTTCAAAAACACGTTCCGTTTTTTAAGACGATTAAATTAACAACATTCGACATTATAAAAAAATTAAACCCAAAACTGTCTCCGGGAGTCTTCGGTCAGCTGGACCCGGTCGCTTCTGAACGCGCGGGTCCAGTTGACCACATAATTTATTTTCTGTATTTTTATTGGTTAACTGTACTCACATTCAAGGGATCAATAATAATAAATAACCATATGAAAATATAATTCACCCAACTTTCACAAACCGCACTTGGGTTCGTTTTAAATGTCAATAACCTGCACGAAGCCTTATAAGATGACATTAAGAAAAAAGTGCATGAATATCATTTTATTTTAAGCTTACGGAGGTGAATGTGGTAACTTTAAACTGCATCACCACCAAACACATGCACTGCTTGACTTATGCTAAGTCCGAAACGGTAAAGAACGGATATTTTAAGCTGCAGGTTAAAAAAAGCTTTTGTTATAAAAGCACTAGCTGCGCCCCACGGTTTCACCCGCGTAAGTTTTGATCCTGTGGGAATATCAGGATAAAAAGTATCCTATGTGTTATTCGGATGTATAAACTATATTATTGTAAAGTTTCATCTAAATCCGTTCATTAGTTTTTGCGTGAAAGTGTAACAAACATCCATCCATCCTCATAAACTTTCGCATTTATAATATTAGTAGGATAGTAGGATTAAGACAGATATCTATAAACGTTACTTAGCTTAGCACGTGCTTTGACTTTGAAATGTTTCCACGTCCATACTTGCATTTAATTTAAAATAATGCACACTTACTTTTCCAGTTCACTTTTGACATTGGCAGAATAGTCGACATCGGCTTTACTTGCCATAATTAATAATAGACATATAATAATTTGACAGTCAGGCGATTGGCACACTGCACCGCATCACGCAGCGGGACGCAGATAACGTGCCCCCGGGCGTGATTTTTTACATACAAATTCAATAAAAACGCGCTTGGCCAATTTGGCTCCGTTTCACGCCCCCCGCTGTGTGATGCAGTGCAGTGTGCCAATCGCCTTAGGTATGTGACACGACCTACAACTCGTAATTCGGTCCCATTACCAATGGGCTATCACTACTCTCTTTAAAAAAAAAAAAAAGCCTCCCCGACCGATTTCGGTCACGGTGGCCAATCTCAACGGAGATTAGCCGGGTACGCAGGAGATACTCGTATTATAGTGCACAAGTGTGCGCGCAGACACAGGTGTACTCCCTCTTCCCTTACTCTCATAGTCCGATGGGACGGCAATCCGACACGACCGGAGAGAGATCAGGCGCAGGACCAACGGCTTATCGTGCTTTCCGAGGCACGGGGGTATCACACCACCAACTTCCAAACTCCGGGCTGTTACTAAGAAATTCCTAATGGAAAAACTCAATAACACTTTGCCCGACTCGGGAATCGAACCCAGGACCCCACGCTCAGCAGTCGCGCTTGCGACCACGAGACCAACGGGGCAGCTAACTGCTCTCTTTATATCGCCATCAACCGAGTACAAATTCAGACTCCTAAAACTGCTACTGAGAAATTCTCACAGGAAAAATTCAGTAACACTATTATTATAATATGTTACCTAAATACCCAAAATACTTAACGGGTGGTGCCAGGCCGGTGGTGCAATATAAGGGAAAATTCTATTATTTCACCATTTAACTAGGTACTTTTTTCTTGATAAAAAACCCAAAATCTACGTCAGGCGTGGGCCTCCGCGGAAGACGCTCCGGGCGTCGGGAGCCGCGAGACGACTCCCGGCCACCGTAGGCGCGGGCCTGCGGGCGGAGAGTAATGGGTAACTCTCCGTCCGATCAGGACCAGGTCCGTGCCGGACGGCGCGTACGTGTTCCACGCGCGCCTCAAAGAGATGCCAGCATAAGGAAGGGGCCCGCAAGGGCCGAAGCCTGCCGGGGCAGCGGGATTGTCCGAAAGGGTTACCGCTACCCCGGAACACAAAGGGCTAAGGAAGGAATACGGGTGGGTTTTAGTCATTAAGAGTCTGACACTCTCTCCTGCTCCACCCTGAGCGGGAGGAGTCATTTGATGATTTCCCATCCACAAAAAAAAAAAGGCCAGTGATGCAATTTAAGAGAAAATTCTATTATTTTACCATTTAACTAGGTACTTTTTTCCTTGTGGTGAAACACACAAGACAGTTCTAACGGGAATTAACCCAAGATCTACGTCAGTCTTACCTGTACCTACTCACCTACCTTTTACCCTAACAAGCAAGAAATTTTACGGCACTTTAAGCAGTTATCCTTGTGGCGGCATCTACATCGCCACATGCGAACTACGCATCATAATGATGTCACTTTCCTCAAACCCCTGCTTGAAATTTTAAATGCATAAGCATTTAAAATCGTCCTCAATATCATTGTAACCAGCCTTAAAAAACCTAAAACGAAAAGCCTTGAAGTATTTAAGGAAAATCATTTCCTTACAAAGAGTTGTCTACATGTAAAGGTTAGAATAATATTGAGGTATAGTTTTGGCAAGATTTATGCGAAGAGAATGAGGTCAAAGGATAGTTGAATTTGGGGCCATGGTGAGGTTGAGCAATATTGTCTAGTACATGGATGAACCAATGGCATGCGAGCACGTAACAAAATAATTTGGGCACGGCATCATTTCAGAGGGGCAATTCTCGTAATTTTTGAGAACGTTCACAGTCTGATCTCAGTCTCAATCTGTCAAAAATACCGCTATTTTCCCTTCATTTTGACAAGTTTTTGACATTGTTTGTCGCTGAGATGAGACTGCTACAAAATTTTTAAAGTTTTAAATTACGAGAATAAGGCCTCAGGAGTATAAGTAGGTACCTAAGTCATTTAGTTTGCAACAGGAGAAGTCGTACTAGTTTGTGTATTTAATTTTAATCTTATAAAAATCAATTGCTGTTCGTTAGTCTCGCCAAAATTCGAAAATGGCTCTTAACATTGCAGTATATGATAATAAAGGTGTTAATTATGAAAGTTTATAGTTGCCAATAAAGAGTATTATTGTGAAAGTATACAGGGTTACTGGTAACTCGAGCACTTCCTTGCAGGAGGTGATATGGGAGCTGAAATGTGTCAAATTTAACTCCCATATGTATGGCCGAAAACTAATACTTTTACAGTTATTTGTAATTTTAAATTACTCCAAATTTTCACACTAAGCTTTTATTTATAGCTAACATTCTACACAAAGCTAACACAGTAAAATGTCTAAAAATATCAAATAATTTCAAGAAGTTTTTGTAATTATTTGTACGAGTAGTTGCATTTTTTTTTCAAATATATCTTAAATTATTCGTTTTCGGCCATACATATGGGGGGTTAAATTTGTCACATTTTAGCTCCCCTATCACCTCCAGCAAGGAAGTGGTCGAGTTACCAGTAACCCTGTATATCTAGTTTTTTTCCAGTAGACAAGATTGTTTGTTGACACGGCATGGCCAGTTAATATTTACTAACTGCGCCCCACGGTTTCATCCGCATAAGTGTCGATCCCGTGGGAATATCGGAATAAAAAGTAGCCTATATGTTAATCCAGAGTGTCATCTACCTCCATAATTTTTTTATCAAAATTGGTCCAGCCGTTTGAACGTGAAGAAGTAACAAACATATATAAACACACATACTTACAAACTTTCGCCTTTATAATAGTGTGATAGTGAGACTTGGAAAAAATGGCACGAAGATGTATAGAGGTTCGCAATTCCTGGTCTAATAGGTAATCTATTGAACGGGGAGGTAGGATGCTCTTGGAATATAGGTCAGTTATACCGGCAGGGACATCGCACCGCTACCATGGATTCTGAACCGATTTTTTAAATAACCGGTCAAAAAATAATGTTGACGCCCTTTTAAATTTTTCGTCAAACTGTTACCTACATACATTTTGACCGCATCGGCATTGCATTTTTCTATGAGACAGCAATTTTTTTTTTTGAGAATCTGTAAAAAATTGGTGTAAAAGAGATAAGCTTCCTTCGGCAACTTTACGTTTAATTTTTCTTTATTATTCGTTTTTACGGTCCTCCTGATTGCAAATAATTCATCTTTTCACATTTATGCCATTCAAAATGGAATGCAGCAAATTTGCTAAGTGGCAAAATATGTGCAGCGGTAGTACAGTCAACAGCAAAAGTAGATGATGAAAATCAGAAATTCAATACTAATTAATGAACGGAGTTCGCGTCAGAACTGTGTGGCGTCGAAGTAGTAAATGTTTGGTATAATTTACAATCACATAACGACACTTCGACGCCACACAGTTCTAACGCGAGCTCCATTCAATAATATTGAATTTCTAATTTTCATCATCTACTTTTGCTGTTGACTGTACACACGGCTACATATCAAGCTACGCATTACTTACCAGTTTTAGCTGACCTCGCACTGTATAGGTCTTTCGTACAATCAGAAGTCAGCTCTTACTGGTTATGTATAGCTTGACGTGTGGCCGTGCGTACTTTCCCAGACTTTTCAGTAGTACTTTCAACAATGAAACCTTTCACAAGCCGCTCTCGTCCTCCTGCCTTTTTCCAATTTATCTACGTATATTTCTTATATGCAGCTGTCTTCTCAGTGATCACTTCCTATTCCAACATTATCATCTTTCTCACTATCCTTTTTATCTTTTCTTTTTGACCTCCACAAAAATACGCTAAAACTAGGTATCATATTATAATTTGCAAGACACGCTATTTTTTATCTAAAAATAAACCTACGTATTGTTTTTACGTAATTTATAAATATAGTTTCAGTGATTCGTTAAGAATAAAAGAAATATTTGGCTCGCCACTTTTTCCTCCACATTGACATTGTATTATTGAGCCTTGTTCTACTTTTATAAGGTCAGCAGAGTGATGCATTCAACGTTTATTAAGTATTTATTCATGTACAAGTGCCTTTTAAATAGATTTGAATCTGCTGTGTTGTAGAGTACTTAATAATGTTTATTGGCACTATCAGAGGGGATGGCGACCCTATAATGACATTATCATTATAGGGTCGCCATGATTTCAAAGACTAGACTCCTTAACTCAGGTTACAATGAGCATAAGAAATGATAACGAGAACATCATCATCTGCCTAGCCTTTTCCCAACTATGTTGGGGTCGGCTTCCAGTCTAATCAGTTGCAGCTGAATATTGATTAATGGTTGGGTGTTTATTGATTGATTATTGTTGATTTTATACAGGGTGGAATTGAAGTCATGGGCATTATTTTAACCTAAGGCACTACTCACGATACTGATTGCATTAGGGCTATTAATACGCAAATCAAAAATATTATTAATGCAATTAAGGAAAACCTTAAAAATCTAGTAAGTCAAATTGCACAAGGCTTATTATTGCAAATAAACACTTAAAGTAATTAAAACAAAATACTTCGTTAACGCCAATAAATGTTGAAGTATCAAAATCTTAAAGCGCAGTACAGCGCAAAGCGAAATGTAAACAAACATCACCTGCGCGCGCGCGGGTTTTTCCTTACAAGTAATAATAACAATGGGCTAAAGGACATGCCGTCCGGCGGGATTCCCTGAACTCTCTCCGTCCCACTCCCTCACTCGCAAAAATACGAATATCACCCCCGCGCGGGGTCTGCTTCCCGCCGCAACATGAACCCGGAACCAGTGTCATAACGACTGCGCAGGTGCATTGACGCGTAATTGATTTATTGATCCCGTGATGTAATCGCCGTACTCGCCGCTCGCGTCATACGGTGCTTGGATTGCAGTGTATTAAGTGTTAGTGTAGTATTTGTGTGTTGTGTGTGTGTTTGTGTACACGATGCCTCGACCGCGTAATGTGCAGGCTAGGTACACCAACCAACAATACCCACAAATGGTTGTAATTTACGATCGCACAAGAAATTTAGTATGAACTCGTGAAATGTTCCATCGCCGCAACCCAAACGACCCTATTCCTTCACGGGGTCTCTTTCCACCAGAACCACTAAGAACCTGTTGGATTTTTCGTCTTTTCACGTGCTGGCACATGCACAAGCTCGTGGAAGAGCACCCGTTTACCCTCTGTCACTTTACCGACAAATAAGGTTTTTTCAAAACAATCCACAAGCTAGGTACGTAAATGTTTTTTTTTAATGTATGTTAGTTGACGTAGTTTTGACCGTCCTAAGCCGGCAAAGTACGAAGGGAAAGTTGGAATTTATTATGAATCAATTCATTGGCAACTTACGAATGTCACGTGAGTCGGGCGGGGTCAAAGAATTCACGCCCAATGACGCGTACGGCGTAATGTACCTACGCATTTGCTATCGAGAAGCGCAAAGTGTTTGATACTTTCTATGACTTACTACATTTTAAGGTTTTCCATACTTGCATTAATAATATTTTTGATTTGCGTAATAGTAGCCCTAATGCAATTAGTATCATGAGTAGTGCCTTAGGTTAAAATAATGCCCATGACTTCAATTGCACCCTGTATTGAGCGACTACGTATCTGACCTCCACAACCCAAAGACTGGGAAATACGATAACCTTTAGTAAGAATGGCTGTCAAAAATTCGGGTTTCTGACTACCCGCAACGAATGTCAAATATCTACGAATGATAGCCGTGACCAACGGCTTACCATGTTTTCCGAAGTACAGATGGGTTTCAATATGTAGTAGATGGTCACCCAGCCACGAACTGACATAAATACAATGGAATACGACCCAAGATCTGACTCTTCATTATTAGTTCACATCCTTATTAGCTTTCCATAACGTTAAGTCAAATAATTCTATACCTGTCCTTGAACACAACTGGAACACGACACTCAACGTAGGCAAATGTAATTCGTTATTTTTATGTGTACTTGTTAAATCATATTTTATGCAAATTAGTTCTTTACATAACACATACCTAGTGTTAAGTAAAGAACTAATTTGCATAAAGTTATATTGGGGCACGTAAATCAATAATACGTTTCACCGAATTTTTTTTTTGGTATAGTAGGCTGAAAAGTTATCTCAGCAATAGACAACAGTGTGTTGAAGTATCCCGTATTGATGATAAACTTGTTGCAATACTATACAAATATTTATTTAGACACAATGGGCCTGGAGTGCCCCAAGGAAGCATCCTTGGCCCTCTTCTCTTCCTTTTATCATTAAAGACTTGCCAAATATAACAAATTATAAGTGCTAAATACTACTTATTTGCAGATGATTGTCAGTAATAATATAGGAAAATAACAAAACATTATATCAACAATAAGTAAATGAAACTATCAACGATATAATTAATTGGCTTAACGAAAATAACTTAAAAATAAATGTATCTAAAACAAAATTCATTCAATTTGCAAACTACAAACAAAACCCTCCAAAAATTATTTTAAACCATAATAACCAAATAGTTAATAAAGAAAATACTATAAAATTTTTAGGTCTTACACTAGATGAAAATTGTGATTGGGGAATACACATTGAAAATCTATGTAAAAAATTAAACAGATTTGTATACGAACTTATAGAACTACGCAAAACAGCGAATGGAGAAGCTGCACTCAACGCCTATCACGGCTGTAGCGTACGGCTTAATTCTATGCGGTAACTCATCACACATACAAAGAGCTTTCATAGTGCAAAAAAAAATTGCTTGCGAGCAGTAACTGGGGCACCTCTATACGAGAACTATAGATCAATTTTTAAAAAGCTAAAGCTACTAACTCTATCTTCTACTTACTTACTTATTTTAGAAATAGCCATATTGGTCAAGAAAAACTCACTCCTTCTTCACAGTAACCGAAAATAATAGATTTGCGAAAAGGGACCCCACCAAGTTAAAAAAAATAATTTTGTTATAGCAATCTCCACTACAGAAACAGCTACCTTATGTTCATCAAAATATATAACCGTATTTGTATAATAATAAGAGAGCTACCGTTTAATTTTTACAAAAAAATCTAAAAATTCGGCTTCTCCAAAATAATTTTTACACATTCAAATATTTTTTTTGATTCTAAGGGTAAATAAGTAAATAATATTTTGTGGGATGATAAAAATTTGTTATTATTCTGTTTTTATTTTTTATTGTATACAGAGTTTTTTTTTTTTGTATTGTTAGAGCATAAGTAGGTATAAGTTAGGTTTCATACCCAATTGTATCTAATATTGTAAATATTCGTACACCGCTATTAGGGGTGGATGTGTCCTGAACTGATCCATATATACCAACCAATTTAGTACCTAAATACATATAAACATATCAAACGAATAAATGTCTTTGTCTTTGAACATTTGTGGTTATACTTTTACCTTGAGCTGGCCTAGCGCAGTACGGAGTTTCAATAGATTAAAAGGCCAGCTTAAACTGGTTTTGTTACATTTACGTGCGGTATAATGTACTTGTGTTACCTGAAGGCCAATTCTCGTAATTTAAAATGTTCAAAATCTAGTCGCAATCTCATCTCAGCGACAAACAAATGTCAAAATGTAGGGAAATTAGAGGCATTTTTGACAGATTGAGACTGAGATCAGTAGGCCAATTCTGCTAATTTAAAACGTTCAAAATCTAGTCGCAGTCTCATCTCGGCGACAAACAAATGTCAAAAACTTGTCAAAATGTAGGGAAATTTGAAGTATTTTTGACAGATTGAGACTGAGATCAGACTGTGAACGTTCTTAAAAATTACGAGAATTGCCCCTCAGACTGTGAACGTTCTTAAAATTACGAGATTATTGCCCCTCTGTTATCGTGCTTAGATATCGATATCCATCACGTCTGCAGAGTTACGCTAGCTAATAGCTATTTTATTTTGACCCTGTATATTGTTCGTATTGTGAACTAATAACATTGCAGTTACGGTTTTAAATATTTTGGGTACTATATATGTTGTTGTAAATACCATGATTTCATAGACGGTCCGCTTATACTTAGTGCAATGAGCGACCTTAAATTTGTGGACCAGCCCGATTGTCAGTGTTCAAGTTTCTGCACCGTATTTCATAAGTGCCTTGGTTAAATACCTTAGTCTTCAAATATTGCGGGATCTATCCCTCAATCGCGCTGGCCGTCTACGACGAGAAGACTTGACGAAGTATGGAAATGGAATGAGCAAAGTAGCATAAACAAATAAAGAAGATGTCGTTACAGTTTATTACGATGCACTATTTCACCACAATGATAGCGAAACCAAAACCACTTAACATTTTATCTATCTGTTATTGCATTGTGCGATAACATTATTCTCAGTTACTACTAACAGTAAATTATCCATGCTGAGTAAATTATGGTTATTATTATATAAATTATATTACCTATACAAAGTGTAACGTTAAATGCGCAAAACCTCATACACCCCAATTAGAGCATTGAGTTAAAAGCATAATACAATGAACAAAACTATTTTTTAAAAACCTACCTAACTATTTTTCGTGTTGATCTTAGCATTGCTTTATGCATTAAAAATTGAGTCTTATTACCTTAAAATAAGACTTAATTTTCTTTGGGTCAATCGGCGGATAATATGATGGCAAAATACATCATTTTTGAAAAAAAAAAACCTATATTTAAAGTTACTGAAATCGATTCAGTAGTTAATTATGAACAAACTATTTTCTCATTATGATTACCTCACATGTTTCATATAAATGTCAGAAAAAAGCACATCCGCATCACCCATAATATAGGCAAGTGTTACAGAACAGTGTGTGAGCAGTGGTGAATGGTGGTAACGTCCGCGACTTCCGAGTCTTAGGTTCGAAACCAGACACGCGCTTGACTTTGTGTAAATTATGTTATCATCAAAGTCAAAGTCAAATCATTTATTTCAAAAAGGCACTTTTGAACGTCAAAAATTAAAATTAAAAAATAAAATTTATTCTAGTCGCCCCTTCCAAAAGGTAGTTTTCGTGTGGAGAGGAATGGGCAAGAAACTCCACCGTTACTCTTTTAAAATGTTTTAAAAGTTTTTGTGTACATTCATTATGTAATTATATGTGCAGACGATCACTTATCTCAAAACGGTGAAGGATGTGGTAACCGGCATGTCCTAGAACCAACAATTCTAAGACATGTGACATCTACCAACCCGCACTGGGCCCGCGTGGTGGATTACGGCCCACTGCCTCTCACAGAGAGGAGGCCTGTGTCCCAGCAGTGGGAAAAATATAGGCTGATTATGTGTTAAGTGTGGGGAAATTTCTCTGAACTTAAAAATAAGAGCTCTAAATGAGAAAACCCATATGGGCTGGTAAGTTGAATACTAGAAAATTTGACCGTAAATATTGTAGCTACTTAAAATATGATCAGAATATGTATGAACGTAAACGAAGCAAAAAGAGTATGTAAAGATCATGGCAGGTGGCGTTCTGTAGTTTCTGCGTACCACCATGGGAAAAGAAAGAAAGAAAAATAGAAAATACGAGTACGGTTATTTGCAGTGAATATGACACAGAAACAAAACACAAATATAAAAACAAAATAACAAGTTCGGGAAGAAGGCGTGAGATTATGTATGATATAAAGACTGATAATAAAAAAAAATAAGTTTAAAACTAAAATCCGACTGCTGAAAAGCATGAAACAAGAAAGTCCCGTGGTTGATGCCGCTGTGCTAACATACTTATAAGCCATGGTAGCATACGACCACCGGAAGGTACTTTCTTGTTTCATCCTTTTCTGTAGCCGGGTTTAGTTTTTTAACAAATTTTTTATGTAATTATTTTGGGGCTTATTTCAGTAATATTTATGTTTTTGAAATGTGCTACTAATTAAGCCCTTTCATTTGATACCCAACAAGGCACCAACCCAAAATATTTATTTTTAAATTCATTACTTGATGTCCTCTAGTATAACCAGCGGACGGTCAGGACGCTTTTAACGATACCACTTTTGTAAAATTATTATAAGAACTTTTGATGTTATGAGGTAACAGATGAAAATACACAGGTACAGACTTCTTAACCCTCCGTAGTAGGGTAAAAAATAGGGACATTCGTCGCTAAGTACAACTTGTTTCAACCTTATAACTGCAGTTCTTACTATTATAAAAGTTGGAATGCAAATGCTTAATAACAATTAAAGGTATCAAGGGAAAATGGGTCGTTTTAACCTTCAAAATTCTTTGCATTTCGCATAAAAAATGTAATTAAGGTAAACAGATGTGAAGAACTCGTTTTTATAAAGGACTTTAGTGATTAGGATGATAAAATTGAGGCAAAAAAGTTTTTGTGGTATTGCCTTACGCATATATAACAAATTAGGTGCCTAATATTATTAAAAATATGACTGTAGGTACCTATTCAAATTTAAAAGGGCACACTAATCAAAATATTAATTGAAAAAAGTTAACAATAAATTGACGACTTACTTAATGATGAATCACTGACTGATTGACATGTTATTATACCATTTGACAGTTATACTTTATTTTTAATATAACCTTGATGACATTTAACATTAAAAAAAATTTTTTTTTGAATAAAAAAAAATAAAAAAAAAAACTCTGTAACCTTAGTTGACATGTGCCATTACTGTATTATTGTGACATTTTTACTGTAATTCTAACCATTTGACATTAATTTGTATTTTGTATTATTTTAAACTCCTTTGAATGACCAAGTTCAAGATAAAGGCGGCCGGTAAAGTTTCAATATGACTTTGAAACGACACCGAAATACTATTTATCGCGAATATCGAGTATTGCGTTAGAAGTCATTATTGAAACTTTACCGGCGCCATTTCTGTCTGTAACCTAAGAAAAAGGACTTATCTTGAACTTGGCCATTCAATTGTTATTTGAAAATTATAATAAGTAAATTAAATAATAATATGTTTTGCATGCCCATGTGACGGTAGAGTATGGAGGATTCTTATAATAAAACATAATTACAAACCAAGAAGATTACTTATTGCAAGGAGTTTTCATCGATTTGTCTTTGTCGTTTTGAAGGAAAATCTTGGTTTTAGGGGTTTTTCGATTGACGTCATCTGACTGACACATTGCTTAATGTGTGAGCGTCCTAGATTCTATTCACAGGTTGGGAAACTGTTTTTGGGTTTTTCATTCGTTTTTTTTTCAGCAGTTCAGAGTCTGGAATTTTGTCCGGCTGATGGCAAAAGCAAAAATAACCGTATGTAGGTACCTTGGTATATTCATAATGATTATTTTCGGTTACCATTGTAGCGCCAGCACATCAAGTTACTACAATCTGTCAAAGGCTATTGCCCATTTTTGGCCAAGAAACGCACACGAAAAAGATTTGTGCTAAAAAAAAACTTCATAATTAAATATGAATTATCAGGTTATACAATTTATCATAAAAGTAAGCTATATTTTAACGTAATAATAAGTTTTGAAATGATTGTATTATAATATGATCAACAAAAGTAGAAAGTGTTGCCATTTTAAAACTAGCAGCCAATTTATATCGATTACCGATACATCTATTTTAGTTAAGTGATAGTAATTGGTTTAAAACAGACTTTGTTTCTGACATATTATTATGAAAAATCGTATTGTTCGCTTATACTTTATTAATAGTTATAGAATACACATGATATTGCCATAAAATGAAATCGAATTAAAATTATTATCGATCAAAATCAAATAAGTATCGATTTTTTTTCAATTGCACTGGCAACCGCTCCCTGATTAAAAAAAAGTCGTAAGTTGTTAAACGAATTACAAACGTCACGTAAACTCTCGACTCTAGTTTTTGTTCTCTAGTGTTGTTCGTGTTCGGGCACGGCATCAAAGTAATATTGATGCATCTGCTCAATTCTTGGACGAGGTTTTAATAGTTTACGATACCAATGACGAGTGAGTATCTATAAACTATTAAAACCTCACCACCAAAGTCATTTATGTAATATTAAATGTAATATTATATATAAAAAAAAAAATACTTTTTACTGTAAAATCCGAAGTTTTATATAACCAATTCGTTTTTTTTTAACATATTGACAATTTATGTTATATTTAACACATCATTTCATAAATGTGCACTGAAGGCCAAAATCACTATGAATCTTGGGCATGTCCCTTTCTTTAATAGATTTTCAACTTTATCGCTAAAACTTAGGGTTCAAAGTTGATTGCAGGGATAATTTGACAGTTTCGGGTAGCTTGATGTGCTGGCGTCTGTTCCAATGATTTTCGGATCATATACCAATAATTATAACATCACGCGGCGTATATTTATTTCAGAGGAAGGCAGAAATGTAGGTCTCCCCTTACCCCTTACACGCCTTTGGAGAGGCGTAATGTTAGTTTAACTAGTTTTTAAGGAAAAATCAGGGTTTATACGTGGTTTTACGATTGACGTCATAATCCAAGTTTAAACTGAAGATTGCGCATGCACTGTGGTCGTATTCCGTATCGAGTCTGACCACATTATTCGCCGTGATTTTGATCACGATGGTGTATAATATAGTCTGTGGTTTGATTGCAGAATCTAATCACGTTTACTTACTTAAAAGCTTATGGTTTATGTATGTTACTGAAATGACGATATTACTAGAACAAATATTATTATTTGGTTTTTACCCTTGGGAATTTCTCAGTAGTAGCCTGAAGTATGGATTACTGCTCGGTTGATGACAATAGGCTCGTTACTTATTAGTATTACTTATATGGGACTTAAACGTCACTGGCAAACTGTGGGTGAACCACAGGTGAGCCTCTGCTAAACCCTTGGGGAAATACTTGCGTGATGCAGTTATGTTAAATATTATTATTAAAAATATAAAACTTAAAAAAAAAAACCAACTTCAAAAAAACTCTACAAACTGAAAAATAACTTTAATTTCGGAAGTCGGTGTCGTTGGTTCCGCATTTTCGTTATTTTGACACCGACTTTCGAAATAAAATTTATTTTTCACTTTTTAGGTACTTAGTGTTTTCTTTTTTTTACGTCGGTCGTTTTTTTGTTTTTTTTTTTTTTTTTTTCACTTTTTAATTGTATCTACCCCACACAAATTTAATTAACACTACTTGCTATATAAATATCAGTGTCGGAGAGTTATTAAATCATCATCAAAACTATGTAGAAAAAAAATCTTATTATTGAAGCTAACTCCAAAACTACCCAAGCAAAGTTAATAAAATTTATATGGGGCCAGCCCTGAGGCATACCTTATCCATTAAAACAATACATAGATATACAATTGCAACCAAGTGGTGCTAAGCTAAGGTGCATTGAAGAATTGAAGACACCGACTAGAAGAATCATCAAAATTCGCGAGATGCAGTACATTTATGCATATAACTTCATACTTAAGAATAATTACCAAATGTATTATGTACTAAAACTTACCTGAAATTATGTAGATCACGATAATGAAAGAAACATCAAAATTGGTTCATTAGTCTTTGAAAAAATAGCGGACATACATACATACATAAGGGTCGAATATGTTCCTATTTTGAAGTCGGTTAAAAAAAGGGCCAACTCTTGACCTAGATCTCGCTTTGTGGAAAGCAATGGATGAGGTCTATGATGGAACGAGCGAGCCCGGAAGATGACTATTCACTCTTGCTTTTTATTCACACTTTGGCCGTGCGCATAATAAATGAGGATGAGAATTACATATTTTTGGTTAAATCTGTTTTTATTATACTAAAATAAGATGAATTGAAATCCGTCTATTAGGTACACCCTAGACAGCTAGTTTTCCTAGCCACATTATTATGCTACTGATTGACAGATTTTTACATTTCACACTGTGACATGAGGTTTTTAATTTTTCACCCAACATAAAAAAAAAATTGAGTCGTAATTATTGTTCATAAAAACTCTAACATTGAATGTTTTACTGTAAATAAAGCATGTAATTCATTTGAAAAACAAAGTTCATTATCTACGTCATTTAAGTATACGAGAATGTTACACGTTTATTCTTAAGACGAGCGTAAGGCAATATGTTTTTGTACAATGTAACAAAAATCAATAAAATATAACAATAATCTATTGAAATAGAAACACGAGTACGTGGCAAACATGTTATAAACAAAAGCTAGTTAATTAGATATTAAATGAACGTGAAATGAGACTTCTTAAAACATTTTCCATTAGTGAAGCTATCTTTGTGAAACAGTTTTTCAGGAAACCTACCACGTATAACAAGCGGTAGAAATAGGCAAACAAGAAATAAAATGAAGACTGTGCTTCAACCGTTTAGTTTGACCCCATTATGACGTCACAGGAAATTCTAAATGGCGGACGCTGGACGTCACAATGTCAAGTCATTGTACATTTTCGACCATTTTTCCGTTTTCGTGTTTTAGTATTTATTTTTTTTTCTCTCATGTTATACTGTAACTGTATTATCCGTATTGCTAAACAATACGCGATGACTGACGGTTTTTTACAGCGTGACATTTGTTTGAAATGACCTTGAGTAGCGGGTCATTGGACGAGAACGTAATCGCTTGCAGTGGCACCTGGTCTTTACAGCTGTGCATTTAATATAATGTTTATTTTTTATTTTTGAAACATGTTTTGTAAAATGTTTTCTTTTTACCCGCTTGGTCGCTTATTAATAAGCACTATAAACAGTAATGTTGAAGGTCCGTTGATTTTTGGATTATTTTTAACCGACTTCTATAAAAGGAAATTCGGTTACCTAGTCATTTTCAAGGTGCTAGTTACTGGAACACCTGTCCCAGTGGGTGAAAATGTAACGTGCTGGCTTACATAATGACAAATAATTTAATTTAATGTTTTGTGTGTTTGAAATGTTAATTACTTACTATTGTATATAACAAAGGTCTTCTAACTGAACAGACAGCTATGCTGCTGGGGAGTTTGTTGCGCCAATTTTTCTTTTCAGTTAAAGCACTAGAATATTATGGTGAGTGGCTGGCGTCTTGGGGGGCTGTCGTACTGTGTGGCTTATGTAATGTTGACGACAAAAAGTGCAGATTCTCAGCCTAGTTTGAATAAAAATGACTTTTGATTTTGAATGAAGAAGGAGAAGTTATTATTTACCGTTATTGTCAATAAGATTAACAAAAGTTCTAGATAAATACGTAAAAACTAATCAAATTCGAACAGGATTTCACGAAACCGTCACCTGTATTACACAATCTTTATAATTGTACAGTTGTTGGTATTAGGTATTATAATTTATTATCGTCATAACATTGAAATTAATGTTAATACAAAACACTGAATTTTAATTAAATATGTGTTGTGTAGACAAAGCATAGCATATAAATAAATTAATGTAACTTACAGATCACATCACAAAGAAACGTTAATGTTAATTGAAATAATTATGTTTTGAGAGCATTGGTGGCCCAGTGGTAACGGCCGCGACTTACGAGTTGTAGGTCGTAGGTTCGAACCCCGTCAGGCGCTTTACTTTGTGTAAATTATTTCATCACCATTGCTCTTAAAAACGGTGAAGGAAAACATCGTAAGGAAACCGGCATGTCCTAGAACCAAAAATTCGAAGACATGTGACATCTACCAACCCGCACTGGGCCGGCGTGGTGGATTACGGCCCACTCTCTCTCATAGAGAGGAAGCCTGTGCCTGATTATGCATGTTTTGTAGATAAGTAGCTGACACCGCAAACGTCGTTTTGCAAAAAAAAAAATAATAATAGCCGATTCTCAGACCTACCCGATATGCACAGAAATTTTCATACAAATCGGTCCAACCGTTTCGGAGGAGTATGGTAACTAACACTATGACACGAGAATTTTATATATTAGAAGATTATAAAGGTGCCTGGGTATAATTCAGGAGATTCCTTCACCTTTATGTACCTCTGATTTGACCCCTTGATTTTGAGAAAAAATCTGATCTATAGTGCAATGATAATTGGCTATCAGAACATAATGGTTAAGGGTTATAATGACATAACATTTATAAGTAAACAAATATACATTGTGAGTGTGTTACGCGATTATCTCACAGCTCTTTACCGCATCAATAAAGTATAACCACGTTGACCTATATTGATTTGCATAGGCATTTCAGCTCTTTAGTCTCGCTAGTTCCTTCCAGTTTTCACTAACTTAGTTAAAAGTTAATGCTCGATTTAGTGGTGTTACAAATGTAATGACCGCGTAGGTGGCAAGGAGTGAATTGAGGTTTACGGACTTTAATCTAGATCTTGGCCTTTCAAGTTGTCTTAAGATAATCTGTAGTATTTATTTGAAAGGTTATTTATTAATCATGTTAGATGAGGCTACGTACCTAATCCAAATTGACGTTCTTTTTCAATGGTCAGATAACTTTTATCCGAATTGTTACGGCTGTTTTGCATAGGCCATACGTCAAACGTAGTTTCTATGCAAAAGCTGTCAAACCAAAATTTTATTTATCAGATAAAAGTTGTGTGAAGATTAAAAATCGGCCATTCTTCTTTTACATTTCTCATCATTTTAAATAGGTACCAATTTTTTACTGATTGGCCGGAAAAAGCAGCAGACAAATTTGAATGAAGAAGTATGTGGGAGACCTATAAAAACGAGGATAAATTCAAAACTATTTTATTGACATTTGCTGAATATTACCTATGTGTATGAATTAAGGATAATTTTAAAACTCATAAACTCCGTGGTGGCTGTTCACTGACGCGTTCAAGAGATATAATACCGGTTGCGTATCAAAAACCTGCTATATTTTAGACTTTTTTATCCCCTTTTTTAATTCCAGTTCTCATCGTTAATCGCCATTTGTTCTAAAAGGATGATCGACGAAAACAAGGTTATAATTCTTGCGTGGGCGACTTAAAAACCTAAAAATTGGTGTACAAAGAAGTAAACAATGAAAATAATTTTCAATTATTACAGGACGTGCTTTTGGACTTAAATCCAGGATTTGCATTATATTTTTGCTTTATTTATTGCTTTTTTTAGCTGAAACTTAGCCTTGTTATTACTTTACTTTTCTTCAGAAACTTCGTCAAAAACCATCTGTTTTTAAAAGCCTGGATCAAGGTTATGTTCAGAAACTTTCTGCTGTTAAATTTGCCGTTAGCTTTAGTGATCGGGCGATAAAAATAAGTTTTTCAGACTTTCTTTGCTTTGAAATAGCCTCGATGAGCGACGCGTTGAAAAGTAGGCGAAGAAAGGTCTAATTGTAACTGGGGTACCTACCGAGTGTTGTACGTACACTGTCCTTTCATACCTATGTCTCTATGACCAGCGGTTTAGGCTGTGCGTTGATATTTATCAGTAAGGACTTTGAATTTTATCTATGTACCTACTAGCGGCCTGTCCCGGCTTCGCACGGGTAGACATTTATTTATTTAACATTTTATTTTTTCTTGCAATTAAAAAGCCTATATTAATCAGTGATAATGTAGCATTCAAATGGTGAAAGAATTTTCAAAATCGGTCCAGTACTTTTTGAGCCAATTCGTTACAAACATATATACAAACCTTTCCTCTTTATAATATTATTAGTAATTAGTATTAGTATAGATATAGATAGTAATTTGAAAACATTGTAAAAGCCAATTATTTTTAAAAGAGTAGCCGTGGAGTTTTCTTGTCGGCTCTTCTTCATAGGATACGACCGATGAAGACCATGCACTTAGCTATTGAGGTTTCATAAGTGCCAATATAGGTTTATGTGAATTACAATATTTTAAGTACTACGCGTCATATTATCTGGAAATTTTTACTTTTGCGCTCTTCTTTTTTGTGATATTTGAATAACGTATACGTATCTAGAACTGGAGATGACATTCTTTATTATTGATCTCTCTCTCTATATGTGTACGAAATTCGACCCTAGTTCCGTTTTACGCAATTCCATCGTGTGAGTTAACACCAACAACAATAAAAAGAAAAAAAACTGTAGGACAATGCAATTTACGCGGTTTGTGCCATCATTCTGTCAGTCAGGGCAGCAGTACTGAGTAATCAATGCCACGAGCTCACGATTGACACCTCCATCATTGGCACTATCATTGTAGGACAGTTTAACTGACTCGATTGAGAGCAAGCGTTTTCAAAGTTGGAACGTTTTATCTACACGATTTTCTTTTTTTTGAGTCTGCGTATTCAGTGTGGCATGGACATCGACGCACATCGTAGGGCCCAAGTCTGCTATTTTTAAAAATTCGTCATTCCAACACGATCTCATTGTCATTTTGCTAAAAGTTCGTAATCTGCTAAATTCATAAATTCATAATGGTCGATCATTGGTCGGACAATGGTCTGAGAAAAACTACACTAAATTTCATGCTTTTACATATTACGTATTAGTGTTTGCAATCTGAAGTAGTAAGAAGTTCGTAAATAGCAATAAACATTACATTTATTCATTTGTCATTATGTACGAGTATCAGTGGTTGACCATTGGAAAGTCATAATGACGCCATTATATTAGTAGACTAGCTTCTGACCGCGACTTCGTCCGCGTAATTTTTTTTTGTTTCCCCGATCCACCCCGTCGCAACGTGTCGCCGGCCTGCTTTTAAAGGGGAACAATTCTGTTATATATGATTTTTGCGAAACTGTTTAACTGTTTAACCTTTAACCGTTTACGCAGCGCACGCAGCGGAAGCTCTCAATAGGAAAAAAATCCCCCGATTTTGAAACATTCTTCATTGGTGCTCCGCTCCTATTGGTTTTAGCGTGATGATATATAGCCTATAGCCTTCCTCGATGAATGGGCTATCTAACACTGAAAGAGTTTTTCAAATCGGACCAGCAGTTCCTGAGATTAGCGCGTTCAAACAAACAAACAAACAAACTCTTCAGCTTTATAATATTAGTATAGATTACCAAACTTGTCAAAATCAACAATTATAAAATCAATGATAGACCATTCTGACACCATTGTAATAGCAGACCCTAAGTGTTACCATGGATTCAGCACATGATTGACGTTGAAATTTTTCGTCGGTTATTAAAAAAAAAAAATTGCTGTCCAGTACATTTTGACCGCGTAGGTATTGTACTTTTCTAAGCAAATTGATTTGAAACAGCAGATTTTATTGTAATAACTGACGTAAAATTTCTAGGGTCTAGAATTATGTACTGGATTCATAGTTACGGTTTGTGCGTCGATGTTCCATCCTGTATAACGTACAGATTTTGTGGTAAAGTTTTTACTCGTTTCCCGTATTTAATACGATGGAGCTGAATTTTCGAGATTACTAGATTTTGGCGGGCCAATTTTGTTTACCTTCTTATTATTTTTAATATAAGTTCCTTTATTAGAAGGATTAGGCAGAGGTGTACTTATAGTATACCCAAATTTCACCAGTTATGTTTAAGGCTTATATAATAGGCGGCAAGCCTATTGCCATGTACCAGACACTAATCTAGACTCAGAGAATATCCTGACGGAAAATCTAATAGCAACTGCACGACCTGGGAATTAAACCCAGGACCTCACGCTACCACTATACTTACGAGGCTGTCTAAAGTATGTAAATGGGTAATAACGATATTAATTAGTACGAGCACGTCGACTACTAATCGCTTACTAATGAATACGCACGCGAACTATAGGTACCTGCTATGAGGACAATACAATAATTACGTCATAGGAGCTGAATATTATGTCATAGATGAACTCATTTATTTTTTCAGAAGGCTGGCTGAATTGGTTGATTGATATCTATCTATGAACAACTGATTTCGCACTGATGCTCGAATGAATCCAATCGGGTTCGCTGACCTTTAAAATATGTGTAACATTTAACACACACGTCTTTATTATTTTTTTTTATCATAAATATTTAGTTAAAAGCACAACACCTGGCTCGTAATTTCATTTGGGTAAATCCTTTTTTTTTCACGAGCCATTTTTTTAAGTGACAACAATTATGAATTTTAATGGGTGGGTACAATAAATTTGCCTAGCTTCCCGGATGCAGCTGAATTACCTATTTTATATGGAGCGACTACCTACCTACCTGACCTTTCATAACCCGAGTTACAGGGTAACACGATACCCCTTGGACTTTTGGGCTTCTGACTATCCGTAATAACTGTCAAAGATCTGCGAATGACGGCCGGGACCAACGGCTTAACGTGGTCTCCGAGGCATAGCGGGGTCTCGATATGAAATGGATCCCATCCACAAACTGATCGTGTCAAGCGTGACTTAACCTTCGATCGACCCTTGAGGCTGTTATAATTTAGCCACAAGCCCCTCAAAATGTGTGAGTTTAAAAGCATCGAAATATATTTACATAAAAACTGCAAATTTCTATTCTTATTTCACGGTTCTGTTTTATATACCTAGACTAACTGAATTTATTTTAATAGTAATTTCAGTCGTCATCATCATCATCTGCCTAGCCTTTTCCCAACTATGTTGGGGTCGGATTCCAGTTTAACCGGATGCAGCTGAATACCAGTATTTTACATGGAGCGACTGCCTATCTGACCTCCACAACCCAGTTACTGGGTAATGCGATACCCCTTGTTAAGACTGGTTGTCAGACCTTCGGGCTTCTGACTACCCATAACGACTGTCAAAGATCCACGAATGACAGCCGGGACCGACGGCTTAACGTGCTTTCCGAGGCACGGAGGGGTCCTCGGTATGTAAAGATGGTCACCCATCCACAGACCAACCGCGACAAGCGTAGCTTAACCTGATCGATCGAATTGTGCGGCTGTTTTTATTTAGCCACGGGCCCCTCACTTACATAAATACAAACTGCAAATTTCTATTCTTATTTCACGGTTCTGTTTTATAAACTTGACTAACTGAATTTATTTTAATAGTAATTTCAGTACGGTTATAAAATTAAGTTATTTGAAATCGATTCAGTATTTGACTTTGAACGAAATATCTTCAGGTTGTTTTTATTGTGTTACGCGTTGCATATTGTGATGATAGAGTTGATTGATATAGTCACTGCAATAACATCGATTTATCATTATTACCTAAACCTGTCGTTATTTTTTTTATTTTTAATCGACTTAAAAAAAAAGGAGGAATTTCTCAGTTCGTCAGATTCTTTTATTTTTATGCACACAACTGAATAGATTTTTTAAATGGACTAACTCAAACTCAAACTCAAAGCTTTATTTCAATTAAACCATTTACAGGCACTTTTGAATTGTCAAGAAGTCGGTCAGTCAGGAAAAAATGAAGCTAGTTGCCCATTCCAAAGCGTAGTAGGTACCTATGGAGAAGAACTACTAAACTAACTTGTTGCTGTAGGTACTTATTATTATATTGTTAAACCTACCTAGGATATAATTTTGAATCAACTCCACTGGTATTAAAACATTTCAAAACATTAAAATTTTTAATTACTTTTTCAATTATTATTCAGCTGTGTAATAATTGAAAAAAACAGTTAGTTTTAATTAGCAATCAGTTTAAATTAATAACGGCCGTTGGTAGCATTATAAAACAACCATTTATTTTATGTTGAAGTTATTGTTTGCCCTAAAGCAAAAACAACCATTTATTTTATGTTGAAGTTATTGTTTGCCCTAAAGCAAAAAAACCTTTCGCGAAAATAATACAAATGAAAATGCAGACAGATTAATTAAAAAAAAATACGTTTAAAAAAAACAAAAATAATAAAAAAAAAATACTCACGGCTCAAAATAACAAAACTGTCCACTTAACAAACTGAACTCAAATCACACACAAATAATGTATTTAACAAAAAAATATTTATTATTATTTTTCAGAGCGCGAATTTTACGCGGTGCGCACGTGCAAGCACTGTGTACATAAATTAAACATTAAGCTACTATATTCAATATGGCAGAGGCTGCGATAACTATAGCGTGCGCGCCGTGCATCGCAAGGCTTTTCGAAAGGGAATGCGCATGCGACGGAAGGAAAACAAACAACACGGAAGTAGAAGGGTTATGATATTTAGATTTAGTCTTTTTTATTTATCATTTAAAAGCGGCAAATCCCTTCATAGCACGGATTTAACGACTTGACACAGCATCGAGTTTTCAATATTAAATGAATGTTGATTATAAATGTATTGCACTGGATGTTTTTTTTACAGTCTCGAAATTTTTACAGAGTGTTCTACTTTCACTATAGGTCCCATAGTGAAAGTAATTCATATTAATGGGAACATTTCGAGACTAAAAAATCATAGGTAGGTACATGAACCTTTTGAAATAAATTCTCTAAATTATGGTGAAAATTGTATCAAAATCCATTCTTTAAGGAGATCTAAGCGGTCACACAGATACACATGAAAAATTACTGTTTTGTGCTATATATGGTACAGAGTTGGCCTTAATGCCTAATGCATTTTATACTAGTCCACCCTTTGGGTATTGCAGAGACAAACCATTACAGTACGTGCAATTATTGTTATTATTCTAAATTAAATAATTGTTACTCCTACCTTTTTATGAGAATCCTTCCTCAGATGCAGAATGTAACAAAGGGGATTGCGGTAGGATTTGTTTTTTTTTCTTTACTGTTTGCATAATGCTAAATTGTTTTTTTCCTTATAATAAAGCTGAGCTAAACAAAACGAGCAGAAAAACAAAAAGTTTTTTTTTTCGCATAATTTTGAGTGCATATAAAATGACAATGTTTATAATATTCTCACACAGTTTTTTAATAGAAAAGTATTTAAAAATGGTCACACTTTCTATTTTCTCTCAGAATTAAGATTATTGTACTAATACAACTTCAAATAATTCCTAACTTTCGTTTTCGTTGACTCAACACAATCGCTAGCCATAATATTTTCCCTCCAATTAGCTAGCGTATTGTCGTCGACTTGTTCAGTAAGAGAATTTGAGAAAATAGTCGTAGGCACTTACTAGAATAAATATTATCTAATCGTGTGGAAAATGTACGGTTTTCCGGTACAAAAGTCTGTCCAAGCAACCGGCTTGTTAGCTTAGCTATGAAAAATATCTCATACTCACAATCATAGTACATAATATTGTATTTGAGTTGTGTTATAATTTTGGTGTGCAGTAGAGCATGTTCTATGAATGGGAATCTACATAAATACTATTTACACTAGGTACTAATTGAAATGACTAACCAAGTAAATCACACTAATCACATCACATCACACTAATATTATAAAAGCGAAAGTGTGTGAGTGTGTTTGTTTATATGTTTGTTACTTCTTTACGCTCAAACGGCTGGACCAATTTTGATAAAATTTTGTATGGAGGTAGCTGACACCCTGGATTAACATATAGGCTATTTTTTTACGGTCATTTAAAATTATTATTATTGACATTTAAGATTATTATTTTTTTATTATTACTCAATACTCAAATTTTATTTGTATTCTACAATGTGTACTTAGGTGGTAAATTAAAAAAAAAGATAGTGATCATTAATTCAATGATACAATTTTAAAGGGATTATCTATTTACTGACTGCATGACTGTGATCAAAAATTAACTTCAATAAATTAAGTAACCTTATTTTATATATGCACGCCGAAATGAAATGTAAAATAAGAGATCAATTTTGTACATTTTACCAACCATCTGTACCTTATTTATGCAAAGAAATTATTTTTGTTTTTGTTTGTTTGTTTTATCCCGCTATTCCCACGGGATCGACAGAGACAGATGCGGATGAATCCGCGGTGCGCAGCTAGTATACAAATAAATACAAAAATCCTTTTGTTTTTTGGTCACTCAGGTGTCGAAGTACCCGTCGTGAAACGTGCCCGGAAGACTGTCAGCATTGCCACGTCGAACGGCATTGATTATTCTTTGGCCAAAGAACGAGCCAGCGTGCAGCGCTGTCAACGGTCACGTCGAACAGTCGGTATGTTTTTATCTTATTATTAATTACGCGCGTGCGTGCGAGTAATACGGTCCTGCACCCTAATTGCGTAACACACTATTACTCTCAATTTGAATAATTTTGAAGCTTATTGCTAGTCCATTGCTCCATATGTTCGAAAAATGTGTCTGTTCAACAACGTAAATAGCCCAATGAATGTTGTTGAACTGTCAAAATGAAATCGATTGCTACTGATAGTGTGTTACGCAATTACCCTTCGGATCCATTGCTCCTATTTATTTATTTATTTTTTCTTTATACCTACTAGCTTAGTTTGTAAGTATTTTTGTGCTACTAACAATAATATGGATGTGAGAATCCGAAATAAAATGATTATTATTATTCCTTTATTTCACTATATACATATAAATTATATTTTTAATATTATTAGGATATAAAAAAAACATAAAAACATTATTATTTCCTTTATTTATTAAATATTATTTATTATTATTATTATTGAGGACGGCTATGATGACAGAAATAAATTCGTTTTCATACACATTACTAGTACTTTAAAATTATTATCCATCTATTTATGCACCAAAAACGTATACAAAAAAAAAACAAATGAGCGTAGGTACCTACTCTCAGTATGATTACTTTTTCTCAACGTACTCTTGAAACATGAAGCAACGCAGTGTCCAACTCCGGCGCAGGGTCGAACAATTTCGCCATAAAATAGAACTGTGCATACAAATCTTGTCCACAACATTAAGGTTGTAACTTATATTCTAAATAAATCACTTAGGTGTAAATTGACGATAAAATATGTAAACAGTAATTAATTATGACGAGCTAAATTCGGCAGTGACAAAAAAATATACACGCCTCGAAATGAGAGCATGAACAGCAAACATTTTTTTTGGTAAGTTTTTTTAAATCCCATATCCGGTTTTATTATTATGATATGAATTAATGAACATGCTCGCTTAATTAACTTGACATAATTATTATCGCGGTGAGCCTTTTGAAATCTACTGGCCCTTATAATTACGGATCCAATGAAAATTGCCGGTTCCTATGCCAAAACCTTTTCTTTGCCAGGGGCAAGTCAAGTCCAGGCTTCATCTCCAGATTACCCAGTCATTCTTCATCTGCCTAGCACTTTTCCTACTGTGTTCGGGTCACCTTCCAGTCCATCCAGCTTTACATGGAACGACTGGCCATCTGACCTCTACAACCCAGTTACTGGATAATACGCTATCCCTTGGCAAACTGGTTGTCAGACTATCGGGTTACTGAAAAGACAGCAGGAAAGTTGGTCTCTCCGTGCCTCGGAAAACCACGTTTTTTTTTTGTGTATGGGAAATCATCAAATGACCCCTGGTAACCCTTTCGGACAATCCCGCTGCGCCGGCAGGCTTCGGCCCTTACGGGCCCCTTCCTTAATGCTGACATCTCTTTGAGGCGCGCGTGGAACACGTATGCGCCGTCCGGCACGGGCCCGGTCCTGATCGGACGGAGAGTTACCCATTACTCTCCGCCCGCAGGCCCGGGAAAACCACGTTAAACCGTGTTTTTCAAGGCAGGTTTCCAAACTCATCACCCATCCCGGACCCACCTCGCGAAGCATAGCTTTACCTTGATCGACTCGTGAGGCAGTTATTATTTAGCTACTAACTCCCCAGGTTGCCCAGTGTAAAATATAAAACAGGTGCACCAAAGAAAGTTTAAGAGCCAGCGCGCACTCGCGACTCTTTGTTGACCATTAGTTTGATCGTTCGGGGAATTAGTATGGAGCTATATTGAAGTGCACGCGTTTAATCGCCAAATGCGTGCACTTCATTAAAGCTCCATACTGATTCCCTGAACGATCAAACTATTGGTCAACAAAAAATCGCTAGTGCGCGCAGGCTCTAAGTCAGTATAATAAATTTCTTTCTTTCTTGGAATTGTTTTACGCAAATGGTTTTTGAACGATACTCTTCACAGATTCCCGTACTTTCCCTATTGGGTTCTCCGTTGGCGGATTACCGACTTCCTTCCTATAATAAGGGTGTTTTTATGCTGTAGACATTGTAGGAGTTAACTAATTATTCACCAAATAGAAATTGGGTCCTTATTCATATTTGAATACTCTACCAGCTTCTGCCCGCGACCTTGTTCGCGTGGAAGTCGTAAGATATCCAATATAATGTAATAGAAGCCACAGTTTTATACATAAAAAAACCGACGTACTGCCTACCCACGCTATTGTTTTGTTTTCGCTTACCGTTCATCCTGCTCGTTCATTTGCTCGGCTCTAAATGCAAAATTAATTTTTAAATTCCCTTGTCAAAAAAGTACTAAATCAAGAATTGTTTGCATATCAAATTACAAATGTCCACGAAAAATACTGAAATTACAAATTGTTTAAATATCACCTTTCAAATGACAACCATATAAATTAAGTTACAATTTATGTCAATTTAATTTGCATGTCATGCAACTACCATTTGTCTTAGAATTCATAAATTTAGCATAAAAACAATTTTCGATATGAGTTGCTTTTGAAATAAGCTGGTTCGCAATTCTCTAATAACCTTCGGTATATTATCAAATATCTTTATTGCCATTTGACTGCTGTTTATATGATAGTACGCTGTTCTAAATCTTGGCATTGGCAATTTTGTTGGATTCCTTGAGATTTTGCCCACCTTATGAACATTGACGCTTATTGGCTTTACTGAATAGGTGAAGATGTTTTTTTACAAATACTCTTATTTCCAGTATGTGTAAGCATGTTAATGTTAATAATTAATGTTGTAACGCGCGAGTTTCAAAATTCCCACGACGCCGCGTGTGAGAACTCCGCGGCATCTAGTGGCAACACTGGTCGGCGGAACGCGCGCCGCACGAGACGATTGCCGGCTCGGCTGCGAGAATAAATTAGTGTGTGCTCTTGTGCTTCATAAAAGGATAATTATGTAAAACCTACGAGCTATTTATTAATATAACATTTTGTTAATGATTCGTAATAAATATTATTAAAAAGTTTAGTTAAAATGTTTTTTAAAAATAGGTCTGCATGAATCTAATAGGTCTGCACCAAAGTCAGTTCGTAAACATTTTTTTTGCACAATAAATGTATTATTGCTGTCAGTGGAATTACCCCTTATGATTAAACCGTATCTTAGCACAGATGAGACATATCCATGATAAACTAATAGAGCGGGATTACGTCCAACAGTTTTCCTGAGATTTCGATGTTTAGCCTATTCCATATATTTTCAATATGTTTTTTCCAATTACAATTTTTATCAATTGCTATACCTAAAAATTGTGTATGGTCAACTTCTTCAATTTCATTATCACCTCCAATAGTTTTCATTGTTTCATTTGTCATTTTGTAATAAGAGAAATTAATATATTTTGTTTTGGAAACAAAATATATTAATTTAAAATAATTAATTAATTTTTTCTTTTATTTTTAATTTTTTTGAACACATAATTCTTTCTAATTATCTCTTGTCGATTACAGTTAAAAGGTTTTTTTTTAAAGTTAAAACTTTATAAATTGCACAATATTTACCAGTTTGGCAATAAATTGTTCAGTTTCGTTATCCAACAGAATTGGCGAACCGACGATAAAATTAAGTACTGTCAATTCAAACGAGTTGGTATTCAAAAGTACTGACCTAACATGTTTCAAGAGGTCATTGATTTTAAAACCGAGAACATTTAAATGATAAATTATAACACTTCAAGAGTTCCACATTGTTCAGAAAAAATTGTAAAAAAAGTCAGTCACGCTAAATTGAAAAGATTTTTTGCTTTGTTTGGTGATCCGTGTTTCAAGCTTAGATATTAATCACTGGTTTCTTCTCGAAGCGTAGTTTTTATAGGTTTGAATTCTTATATTAATTCATTCTACAGGCATTAAAAAAATACGTTTTTACCATTGCCACTCGAAAAAGGGCATTTTATTCATCGAAAACAGTGAATAAAACTCTCTTTTAGTCACTGAGTGAATAAAAACATTTTGAATTTGGAACAAGCACGAATATACGAAGCAAAAATAAATAAAACGTGCTGAAAGTACGTACTGGCTGGCTATACGGAGCTATTCCATAATAAAAAAAAAACCCGCCATTTTAGGTTCTTTTCTATCTGTTATCGTTGTTTTAAGTCATTGGAAAATCTAATAACATAAATTATAATAAAATGAGTTCTTCCAGTGACGAAAATGAGACACTAACTCCGGAATCATTTCGAAATAAAGCAGCAATTATAGTAAAATGTGATAAATACTATACTACTATTTATTTTCTCGCAGTCAATGGTAAAAAGTAGAGTACACAACTCGTGAAAAAAATAATTCATCTCGGTCCTTGTATCCCTCGCTCCGCTCAGGATTCAAATCTAGAATACCTCGCTACGCTCGGGATTCTATTCTAGAATCCTTCGCTGCTCTCGGGATCTAACGTAGTCCCTCGAATTAAATTCCCTTTTTTTTCACTTGTTGTATAATCTACTATTTTACATAAAACAACACTACAAAGTGAAAAGACTACAAGGTGAGTTTGATTTTGTTTTTTTTTTTGTTTTTTCCACCAACTTCCGAAATGTAAGTTATTTTTCACTGCGTTTTTTTTGTAAAAAGTTTTTAGTCGTTTAACACTTTTTAGCTGTCGTATCCCATACGAATGCGTATACTACTAGGTACTTGTTATGTAAACAACAATGACAGGAAGTTTTATAACATCATCAACATACACAAAGTGGATTAAATACCTATGTACCTACGTACTATTGAAGCTATCTCAAAAACTACCAAACATACGGGACCACCGCGCGAGCTGCCCCTACCAACAGAAAAAATAATTTTCAAATCGGTCCACAATAGATAAAACATTATCGATGAACATACGAGTAGGTACATAAAAATTATCATCTCATCCTTTTTTGAAGTCGGTTCAAAAATAAAATTGCACTCCTAATTTTTTTCAAAGGGCAAGTGGTTTCAGGATTCTGAATTTTATTTCTATTTTTGAAACGGTTTTATGTTAATTAAGCATAATCTCTTACTCTAATACTCCAGTGTATATTTCCCGTCTCCACTTTCGAATACTCCAGTGTATATTTCCCGCCTCCACTTTCGAATACTCCAGTGTATATTTCCCGCCTCCACTACACCACTGACGCAGAAGACATCGTGACGTACGTCACGTACGTCACGACGTCAGTACGTCGACGTCGTCGACGTCGTCGTCAGTACGTGCGCCAAAGGTTGAAGTACGCGCCGAGAGTGCATCGCAACGTCAACTTTAAGGCGTTTGTGGTGCGCATACCAACATGCTACCTGCACCTGGTGATGGAAGAAAGCTTTTGGCCGCAGGACGTGGTATCCCGCCGCTTTCGCGGACAAGTGATGGGTCTTTGTTTCCTGAAAATAAATTGTTTATTATTATTATTTTGCCAGTCAAGGTTAAGTCCGAATGTGATGGGGGCGAGCCTATTGTCATCGACCGGACACAAATTTAGACACCGAGATGCTTCTGAGAAATTCCAGATGGAAAAACCCAAAAACCCAATAACATTAACATATTTTTCCAATTATTATATAAATTTCAAGAAATAAGGGGAGAGCCCTTTTCCGGGCTCTCCTGGCTGCTAATGAGAGAATACAAAAATATTATATCATTTTCCTTATGGGTAAATCCAATAACGCTTGGTTCGGTTCGGGAATCGAATAAAGCATACCCCATGGTCGGCAATCACATTTGAAAGAAAGACAGAAAGGAGATCACCACAGATATAGGTAGATAGACCTACCTAACGCAAGTATCAGGATCTGTGTGAAAACCAAGCGTGCCATTTTTTTGGCTACCTACTATGACGTCACAAGCACTCTTTTTCGCTCACACTTACCCAGCCAACAATACACAGGACTGACCGTGAAAGTGGCGGCTTACGATTTTTATACGTAAGTTGGTGCGATTTTTGGCACGCGAAGTAGTTGCTCTTGCGTTATCTAGGTGTATCTATATCTGTGGAGATCACCCATTCCAGGACATATTTTTTTGCCGGCCATTAATCCGCCGACTTTTTTTATCAAAGTCGCCGAAAAAAATAAGTGGTCTCCTTTGTTTATCAAAAAGATAAGTTCGATTTATGATACATGTTAGTTTATTAAGAAAAACTACACCACTAGAACAACGAGTCATAGACCAAATATTTCCATAAAATAAAGTTCATTCATTAATTGTATTTAGTCACACTTTATGAATGAATATTATCAATAACCTTTTTTATTGTTTACCTTTAACTGAAGTATTATGTGGTTTACGTAAAGTGCGCAAGGCAAATGGTTCCTCACATGACTAATTAAGGTGAATCAATAAAGGGATAATTGTAGAAAAACCCTTTTCTTTTAGTTATTGTTTTATTATGCCGAGTAACGTCAATTATAGGAATTCTTATTAAAATATTCGTTGATTAACTGTTAAGGTGAATGGGAAGTGGTAGACCGCGAAATTCAAATTTTCTTACGTTTTTTGCAATTTGCAGGTCAGTGTCAGGTTGTATCTTGATCAAAATTTGATTCGCGACTTTATAAGGTACGTATTTACATAAGAAACATTCTTAAATCTTTCTAAGTGAGATTTGTACCTTAAACACTTTTCTCTAGGAGATTTCTTCTTGTGGTACAAATCTAAGTTAGAAGATGTATTAATGATTCTAATGATTATAATTCTTTAGATACATACCTGTTATAGTCACGAATTAAATTTTGATCAAGATACTACTTAAAACAGACCTGCAAATTGCCGAGAACTTAAAAAAAATTGAATTTCGCTGTAACCACTGCGCAATCACCTTACTTAAGTGGGTATGTACTGACCAAGTCTCGGAGCGTTCACATGCAACCAGTAGAATTTAAATTGGCTACAAAGTTGATTTATCTTCTCAGGTACTGCTATTTTATATGATCGTAAACGGAGTAATAGCAGTATGTTATGACCTGTAGGATGCAACACACTAGCAACACTTATGTTTTGTTTAGTTTATTTTGTTCATATATTTAACCTTTTAACCACCTATTAATCCGACAAATATTTTCGTGCCCATTTTGCCAGGGTCGTATATTTACGACCACATACCTCAGCTCATTTACTCTGTTTTTTTTTTTATTAATTACGCTGTATTATATCAGGTTCGAAAAAATTAAAAATAAAAAATCGAATCACTGTGCTGGGCGCTGGGGGCACGACACGACAACTGATATAAAGTTAGGTGGTTAAAGGATTAATTTAGCTCTGATTAGAGTTACGTTTGCCTGCCTTTGGTAGAATATATCGACAACATTGTAACTCATTTTTCACTACTTTTCAGGATAGCGATTTAAACATTCAATATATTCTCACTTTGTTCCTACAAAGTCCTAGCGTCTTCCAATTTTGTAAATATAAGTAAAAAGGATGGATACTTTGCTGTATGACGTACGTGACATACGTTTGGTACTTTGCTGTGTTTGTTTGTATGATGTTGTTTACTTAAAAGTATTTTATATGTTTTTATGACTTAAAATGATTTTTCATTAAAAAGTGAGTTACAATGTTTTAAATTGCAGGTGTCGATATCTAAGTTGTAATTTGTGGAAATATTTCCATTTATTTTTAGGGTTCCGTACCTCAAAACGAAAAACGGAACTCTTACAATATCACTTCGTTGTTAGTCTGTCTGTCCGTCTGTCAAGACCCTATTACTCAGAAATGCCTGGATTTATCAAGTTGAAATTAATATCGAATACTGAAGGTTGCGATTTCTTGAACTAGAGAAAACATCAAACTTCTAAGTCAAGGCAATCAAAAGATACGGGCGTTTATGATCTGTTTATGCCGCATATTTTTTTACACTTGCAACGGAATCAAAACTTATATGGTACTTCCCGTTGACCTACATAATCCCACCTATAATGTTCTCACTTCTATGACACAGGTCTCCTGTCGGTGAGAGGGAGTAGGCCGTAATCCACCACGCAGGACCAGTGCGGGTTGGTAGATATCACATGTCTTCGATTTTTTAATTCTAGGACATGCCGGTTTCCTCACGATGTTTTCCATCACCGTTTTGAGAGCAGTGGTGATGAAATGATTGACACAAAGTCAAGCGCCTGCCTGGGTTCAAACCCACGACTTACAGCTCGTAAGTCGGGTCGGGGCCACTGGGCCATCACTGCTCTCACTGTTGACCTAGAATCCTGAAATTTGGCAAGAAGCAATGTCATGTAGCACAAAGTAAAGGAAAAAATCCGAAAACCGTTACATTTACATACCTACAAATTTGTACGAAACCTCGGTGCGCGAGTCCGACTCACACTTGACCGTTTTTTTAAAATATACTACTGTTTGTCTTCCCGTACAAATAAAATCAAAATTTAAGGATCGAAGCAGATGGCGTCCTGTAGTTTCTGCTTATCCTCACAGGAAAAAGGCGTGAATTTATCAAATGTATGTTTCCAATTATTGTTATTTCAACATTATTTTAGTGGCAATTAAGTTGATTTCAGCGTGACTATTTAAAAAGTTTTAAAAAATTTTGAAGTAGTAGCGTATATTGAACACTGTATACTGAACAGTTATGGAGATTTTAGTTAAACTCATATAATCAGTTCATACTTAGTTATTTGTCACACAATCACTTCAACGACAATAATTTATGTTTAAAATGATGATTGTGGCATTGACACACAACTCGTGAAGAGGATAATCACTTAATGACTTAACATCGTAGGTACTCGAAAACTGCGTTCACCTGGAGTGTTTATTTCTCACATATTTTTACTAGCTTCTGCCCGCGACTTCGTTCGCGTGGAAGTCGTAAGATACACAGTGCCCTGTCGGTACCTAAGGGTCTTAGCGTGATGTTAAAAGTAATGGCTCCTTTCATAAGAATTTGGCTATCAAATGCAAAATATTTTTTTTAAATCCAACAAACAAACTCGTTAGAATTAGTTTTAGTATATTAGTATCTACTAGCGACCCGCCCCGGCTTCGCACGGGTGCAATGCTGATACTAAATACACTACATTATACATATAAACCTTCCTCTTCAATCACTCTATCTATAAAAAAAACCGCATCAAAATCCGTTGCGTAGTTTTAAAGATTTAAGCATTCAAAGGGACAGAGAAAGCGACTTTGTTTTATACTATGTAGTGATACATCATCATCATCATCTGCCTAGCCTTTTCCCAACTATGTTGGGGTCGGCTTCCAGTCTAACCGGATGCAGCTGAATACCTGTATTTTACATGGAGCGACTGCCTATCTGACCTCCACAACCCAGTTACTGGGTAATACGATACCCCTTGTTAAGACTGGTTGTCAGATTTTCGGGCTTCTGACGACCCTTAATGACTGTCAAAGATCCACGAATAACAGCCGGGTCCAACAGCTTAACGTGCTTTACGAGCCACGAAGTGGTCTCGGTATGTAAAGATGGCCACTCATCCACGGACCAACCGCAGCAAGCGTAGCTTAACCTGATCGATCGAACCGTGCGACTGTTATTTTTTAGCCACAAGCCTCTATGTTAGTATAGATATAGATAGATAAAGAATAGGGTAGTAGTGGTAAGGAGGGGCTCGTGGCTAAATAATAACAGCCGCACAGATCGATCGATCAGGTTAAGCTACGCTTTCCACGGTTGGTCTGTGGATGGGTGACCATCTTTAAATACCGAGACCCCTCCGTGCCTCGGATAGCACGTTAAGCCGTTGGTCCTGGCTGTCATTCGTGGATCTTTGACAGTTGTTACAGGTAGTCAGAAGCCCGAAAGCCTGACAATCACAGTCTTACCAAGGAGTATCGTATTATCCAGTAACTGGATTGTGGTGATCAGATAGACAGTCGCTCCATGTAAAATACTGGTATACAGCTGCATCCGGTTAGACAGGAACCCGACGCCAACATACTTGGGAAAAGGCTAGGCAGATGAGATCTAAAGAGTAGGGCCAAAGAAATGATGGATGGACTTTGTGGAAGATGACATGGCTAGAAAGGGCGTGATTACTGAGATTACAACTTATAGAGAGATAGAAAAATATTAATGTTACGCCAACCCCAAATAAATTGGGATAAGAACAGGAGAATGATGATTTTAATATTTTATAGAGTCTATTCAAACTTAACTTTCAAATTAATAATCAATCTAAATAATTAATCAAGTTAAACAAATATCAACTTTATTTTAATGGCAATTAATTTGATTTCAGAGTGACTAAGGACTAACACTATTGAAACGGTTATAAAAATGTTTGAAGTTGTAGCGTAAACTGAACTTTATTGTGTAGAGCTTAAGGTTATTTTTCCATAAACTCATATTTATTTACATTTTTGGTAAATAAATCGCGAATACAGATTTTATATTTATGAAACCTAATTACGAATAAGTGGGCTTATTATTATATACACAAACTTCTATCATTAATTCATTACACTAGAAAATATTACTTCGGAAATAACATTACCCTTGACAATCTCTTTCAGACGGAGTTATATTTTCTTTTTCTTCCGTGAAATCCACTAGAAAACTCATAACGAAGCCAGTTATTTGTTAGACATGGCAGGTAGGTAAAAATGTACCGTCTGTTCCAAAAGTATCTGATATAAAAATGTAAACAAATGGATCAGAGGAGCAATTCTCGTATTTTTAAGAACGTTCACAGTTTAATCTCAGTTTCGATCTGTCAAAAATACCACTAATTTGCCTAAATTTTTGACAAGTTAATGACATCGATTGTCGCTGAGATGAGATTGAGACTAGATTTTGAACGTTTTTAATTACGAGTATCTGTTGGTGGAATGCCCCTTAGGCGGCCCGTACGCAGTCAATCGATCGCGATCAAAATCAATGATCGCGATCCAGATTGATAATGTACGAATTATGTAGATGGACGGATTGATGCATCTGATTTCAAAATATCTAGATATTTTCGCGATCCGCGATCATTGATTTTGATCGCGGATCGCGATCAAGATTGACTGTGTACGGGCCGCCTTACAAATTGTGTGCTTAGATTCGATTATTTCAACTATTTCGATTATTTTATAGGTACTTAAACCCGGAATTCTAATTTAAAATCACCTTAGAGATATTTTTCATTGGACAATTGAGGTTAATGTTGTTACTTCAATTTCCGTCAACGATTTCATAATTTAATAATTTTATTCAAACAATATTTGTTCCAAAAAAAGTGGTGGATATAACCTTCAAAATACATATGAATGTTTTACTAATTACGTTTAGTGAGTGATTGCGTAAGAATTTCACTTTAGGTGAAATTCTTACGCAAGAATTTCACCTAAACAGGGTTTGTTTACACTTCCATCAGAAACTTTTAGAACAGACCATAATATTATGTACTTATTTTACGGATCAATTTCCGCGTCTATAAATAGAGCAAATAGCTAATCAGTAGACAAGTTTCATTATTATTTACTATTATTATTGTAGTATTATTGCACTGTAATCGGTATTCGTTCCCTTTCAATGTTTGGCCTTCATCGGATGGTTGGCGGCCTTGTGTATGTATGCTAGTCGCCGAGCCACTGAGATGCTTTACTCGAAACGTTTGGATAAATTACCTATTCATTTTTCTAATTGCATTTTGTGAGGACTGCTAGTTAGGCAATGTGTAAAGAAATAGTATATTACGATACGTGTGACTTAAGTAATCCACTAGCATGGCGTTTAGCACCAATAATACTACTTAAAGTGAATGCTTCATTCAGGTAGCCCGCGAAATTCAAATTTTCTTACGTTTTTTGCAATTTGCAATTATGTGTTCGGTTGAATGTTGATCAAAATTTGATTCGCGGCCGTAACAAGTATGTGTTTACATAATTACAATCATTAAAGTCATCATTACGACTCTATAAGACCATGTTATCCTAACTATGACAATTCCATGATGTTGGGATTACCTGGTCTTAAAAAGTTATATTGATAACTTTAATGATTATAATTCTGTAAATAAATCCTTGTTACAGCCGTGAATCAAATTTGGATCACCATATAACCTAATACTGACTTGCGAATTGCAAAAAACGTAAGAAAATTTGGATTTTGCGGGCTACCTTGAGCATCCACCTTAAGTCACATGTATCGTATACCTAAACGCACACCTAAGTCACGCTTTTCGCGTGTAAAAATGGACTACATAAGCCACAGGTGACTTAAGTGCGGGTTTAGGACACAAAGTGCTATAAAATATATATAACGTCGTGCAGACGACAGCTTAAAAAAAAGAAAAATTGTCTGACTTCTTCCCAACTGTTACTATAATTTAGCATACATAAATGCACGCCTTTTCCCATGGAAAAAAAGGCAAGGCATGAATTTGTTATCTGTCCCTCAAATCATATTTTCGAATCAAAACTACACTAACTCATTGAAAAATCTACATAGATGCTGAACTATAAAAAGAACCTTTGCATTTAATTACTATCAAGTACCTATAGCTACAAAGGCTTCTAGGTAGGTATACCAAATCTGCGGTACATTACTAACAGCGCAATCTATTATTACATCTACCTGCTATTATGTACTACTGTTTCGAAATGGCATTCTTGGTCCCAAACGTGACCACAACACTTAGAAATAAATCGAGTACATTTAAGATACGCTTAAGTTCAAGTATTGAAATTAGTTCCGTATTTTGTATTTTCTGTAGTGTCAGCGTTTTTAACTGTTGCTTAACTTGTAGGAAACCTTTTCATTGAGTGTCTTTTTAACTGACTTCAAAAAGGAGGAGGTTCTCAATTCGACTGTATGTTTTTTTGTATGTTTGTTACGCGATATTTTAGGCAATTGTAAATCGATTTCAAAAATTATTTTTTTAATGGATGAGGTATGAATCAAGGGTGGTCCCATATATATTTTTTTATTGCTTCGGTAGGTTTTGAGTTAGCTTCAATAATAAGTAATTTGCCACTTATTTTATATTTATGATGTTATAATTACTTCCTTTCACTGATATTTACATAGCAAGTAGTGTTATACGAATTTGTGTGGGGTAAGTCTACTTTTACAACTTAAAAGTGAAACCAAAAAAAAAAAAACCGACTTAAAAAAATACAATATAAAGTGAAAAATAACTTTCTGAAATAACTTTTCGGTGGCAAACAACGAAAATGCGAACCCAACGTCAGCGACTTCCAAAATTAAAGTTATTGTTCACTTTGGAGTATCTTTTTTGGAAGTCGGTTGTTTTATTAATATCAACCTTTATTGTCCCACTGCTGGACAAAGGTCCCACATATTTCGCTATTTATCTTTGCCTGCTGCCTTTTCTGGCCAATGAGTCTAGGTCTTCGCGCCAGCGTTTCTTAGACCTGGTTCGGTGACGACCTCCGTCTTCAAGCACCAACTGCCCATCTTTCCGGGATGCGCCTGTAGGTACGTGTGGCTCACCCAGTCCCATTTTAGCCTCGCGGTCTTATAGCCAACATCGGGAATGCCAGTCTTTGAGAGTATTACTGTGTTGCGAATTCAATCAGTTAGTTTTATGCTCAAAACGCTACGCTCCATCGCTCTTTAGCCAACCTTATGTTTGAACTGCTGAGCGTCGGTCAACCTGCCGGGGCAGCGGGATTGTCCGAAAGGGTTACCGCTACCCCGGAACACAGAGGGCTAAGGAAGGAACACGGGTGGGTTTTAGTCCATAAGAGTCTGCCACTCCCTTCTGCTCCACCCTGAGCGGGAGGGGTCATTTGATGATTTCCCATCCTCAAAAAAAAGAAGCTTCGGTCAAACACCAAGCCTAAGCGCCACAGGTATGATAGCCAGCAGGGTAACTGCGTAACACACTATCAGTAGCAAGGGGATTCATTTTGACAGTTCAAAAACATTCATTGTGTTATTTACCTGAAATGTTATTTAGTTATTTTAATGTTGATAACATATTTTAAATTTTATTGTTAATTTGTGTCCTAGATTTTAATATTTTTTAGTTCTTGCTGTGCCCTACAGGGTCCATAATTGTACCTTAGCTTTAAGCCATTGTAACACCTATACTACATTATGGAATGCAAATAAATATATGAATATGAATATGAATACCTTGTTGAGCAGACACGTTTTTCGAACATATGGAGCAATGGATTAGCAATATGCTTCAAAATGATTCAAATTGAGAGTAATAGTGTGTTATGCAATTGGGGTGCTGGATACATATGTCGACAAGCTTTAGAGATATTGGAAGGTTACCCTTTATTAGCGCCTTCATGGACCAATATCTTAACTCCAGGTATTTCCGACGCGACGGTCAACTTCTTTGTCCTGTCTGTTTTAGGGGTATTGTGTTTTACCCAGCAAATGGGTTGTAGAACTTGTAGAGATAAAACAGAAAATAAATTAACATGATTTTTTTTGGGATCATCGACCGCAGGTATTGTAGTCACTCAAAACAATATCAGTTTTTTCAGTTTGTCAAGTAACAACACTATAAGCGGTCATTGACCCCAAAATAAAAAAAAATCTTTTGTTTTATCGTGTTTAGATATCGATACCGAACACATCTACAGTTTCGCTAGCCAATTTAAATTGACCCTGTATTCATAAAGGCTTGTGTGTGTTTGTGACTGTATTCTTTGTTAACAAGAAAGACCAATTTATGGAGTTTTTCCGATAAGCCAAGGTGAATTGGAGGAAAACAGGTGTCAATACCGATGAATGTATGTATTGTGATCACCAACATTTAAATCAACTGATTAAATATTTAATCAGTTCTATATTTAAAATTTCCTTAAGAAATTTGACAGAAACCAACTGTTTAAATACCTAACCGGTGGTTTGAATGTTGGTGAACTCAGGCCTTAGTTATGTGGGGAAATTATTTGATCAGAGTTGTCATTATCAAGGAAACTGATAATGACAATGTTCATCCCTGACGATAAATAGCTCTTCATAAACTTACACATGAATTGTAGTGTCTGGAAATCATGCCTACCGTAGATGGGTACTTTTATTAGACACATTTCTCGTTTCTTGCCCTCACCGATAGGTATTTCGCAATTACTCTTGTAGTAATAGATAAATAAATATAATATATACTAATCTATTAAATAAAAATCTCGTGTCACAGTGTTTGTTATCGAACTCCTCTGTGACGGTTTGACCGATTTTAATGATTTTTTTGTGTATATTTGGTAGGTTTAAGAATAGGTCGTAGGCTATTTTTTTTTGTTTTTGCAAAACAACGTTTGCGGGGTGAGCTAGTAAATAAATAAAGTAGTATTGGACTTGTGGTATTGGCTCAAACTGGAATCAAATAACACAAGATCGAGACAAATGGACATTTTTGGAGGAGGCCCAAACTAGGGTCTTGCAGAAGAAGAAATAGAAAAAAAAATTAAGAAAACTAAAACTAAAAATTAAATTAAATTAATCTTAGTTATCATAACCCATTTGAATATACCCCCATACTACAAATATGGAAATCGTGTTTAATGCAAGATTTTTTTTCTTATTTTTATTTTCATTTCACGCAGGATAAAACAACCAATACACTAGCTGAATTGTTTCTAAATTTATTTCAACAAGCTGTAAAGAATACGAACAAAACTATTTGTTAAATTGACTAAGTGACTGTACTGGGGCTGAGATCTGCAATGATTTAATTTAGACTAATGTTAGTAAGTGTTCTGCGAGTTAAAACAATTATTGTACATTTATTTGGTACTCACAGCAACAAAAAAGTCTATTAACACTGCTACACACATATATCACACAAACAACAAACACATATTATCATATATGAGTGCTAAGTTATGTTTTAATTTGACTTGTGTAGAATTAAGATTTTCATTAAATCTTTACGTCAGCAGATTTAAAAACCGACTTTTGTCTGTGTGTTTAATCGACTTTTCGATTTTGTTTTTCTAAAATATTTGAAAAGGTCATTGTATGCTAGAATAGCAAAGTTTTTTATGCAAACACATCATATTTGAAAGGGTAATTAATTATATTCTACATCTTTGGCATATATCAAATGTTTTGGAAAAAAATGGGAAAATACCACTGCAAAAAATGTGTTGCTGTCAAATGTCAAAAGTATTTGATATTATTGTGAAATTACGATATTATACATATGGGTATTATAAATTATAGTACGAGTACCTATATTACGATAGGGAGGGAGGGGCCCGTGGCTAAATAATAACAGCCGCACAGGTCGATCGATCAGGTTAAGCTATGCTTGCCACGGTTGGTCTGTGGATGGGTGACCATCTTTACGTACCGAGACCCCTCCGTGTCTCGGAAAGCACGTTAAGCTGTTGGTCCCGGCTGTCATTCGTGGAACTATAACAGTCGTTACGAGTAGTCAGAAGCCCGAAAATCTGACAACCAGTCTTACCAAGGGATATCGTATTAGGTACCCAGTAACTGGGTTGCGGAGGTCAAATAGGCAGTCGCTCCATGTAAAATCTGGTATTCAGCTGCAACCGGTTAGACTGGAAGCCAACCTCAACATAGTTGGGAAAAGACTAGGCAGATGAGTACTTTTATTACAATACGTGTGAGATAAGTAATTTCATCATTGCACGGCGTGAAATAGCGAGGGTGCTAATCGCCGAGCAATAATGTACCTATGTATAATATGTACAGAGCCTTTTTTTTGTGATTGGGAAATCATCAAATGACCCCTCCCGCTCAGGCGCTAAAACCCACCCGTGTTCCTTCCTTAGCCCATTATGTTCCGGGGCAGCGGTAACCTTTTCGGACAATCCCGCTGCCCATGTACAGAGCCTGTAGAGAAAAAAAAATCTGGCACTTGTGACACAGGAACTCCTAGTAAAAGAGCCAGAGCTACACTGATGTTTGGGTCTTCAAGTAAAAATAAATAAATTATTATTAATATTATAATAATCCTTCTTATGCTTTGTTGTCGTCTGGTAATAATTCAAAGTTATTAACATAGTTATTTCGACACATAGCTAGACTAATGTTGAAACCAAAAGTCACGTATAGACAGGTTAATGACCTGTGATTGCAGTTAAGATGTAGCAAAAAAGCAACAGAAACTCATAGCAGTTTTAGTGAGTCAGTCATCATTAGTGAGAAATATCTATGAAATGTTTATATTGGCCCCGATTCTGTTGTTCACAAACTAAACTAAATTTAAGTTCATCTTTTTCTTTCTATTTCATTAAGAAAAGGACAGAAGATAAATATTAGTTTAGTCCTGTCAAATTAGTCAGTGTCTAACGTAAATTAAAGTATTTTTAGTAGCCAATTTTTTAATCACTTCTAAACTTGTCTATGGATTATCTAATGTGACAGGACTAAACTAATATTTATCTTCTGTCCTTTTATTTATTTATATATACTTTATTGTACACCAGAAAATACTTAACAAAAAAAAAACAATTATTACTACAAAACATACAATGGGCGGCCTTATCGCTTTCTGCGATCTCTTCCAGGCAACCTTGGAAAGGACAGCGATTGCGTGGATAAATAAAAACGGGGTTGTCAATGGTGCAACATAATATACTATAATAGATACATAGATAATATAATATATATATACATACAAGCTGTATAATAGATACATAAATAAATACATACTAAATATACATACAAACAACGAAAATAAATGACGACTACAGATTATTGCGTTACGAAAACAAGATTACAACAACAAGTAATGTTCCTTCACCAGCCTCTTAAACACAGCTAACGATTGCGCGCGTGCTTTTCATAATAGAATAGAAAGAAAAAGACGCACTGAACTTAAATTTAATTTAGTTTGTGAACAACAGAATCGGGGCCATTGTCTAAAGCTCATTGGGCTAGTGATTGCTACGTCTTCGATTCGATTTTCGGGTCGGGCAGTGTTCTTGGGTTTTCAATTAGGAAATTTCCAGAAGTAGCTCTTTAATTGTAGGATAATTTGTTTTGTGCCAGTTAAATTCTAATTTAAACCAGCCATCTTATGTAACTGAATCTAATAGCTATGTAAGATTTACTGTAAAAGTTGTACAAGTTACTGCAATAAACTTTTTGTTTTTGTATTTGTATTTTGTAATAGCTTATACGTATCTGCCACATTTATCACTAATTTGTCTGTTACAAAACACATGCATCTACATTATGTTATGTAAGAGGCAATTAGTTTAACACTTTTATTACATATTCGGTGATTATTATCTGTAGTTTTATTTGTAAACCTCGATTTGTTACGTAATTCATCTAGACGGCTATTTTTCCGTATTCCGCATTATTTCGTAACTTTTGTTTTGATAACCCAGCAACGTCACACGTTAGAATAGAGTAGAATAATTATTTATTTGCATAGAAAATAGGTACAAAAAAATGCAGATATTTTTATTATTATAGATCCTTATACATCCTACCTTAAATTAGGCATGCAAACATTTAGCACAAGTGCTTATACTCGTAGTCTAAAATAGGTACTGTCAATATGAAAAATTCTTATAATATGGTCAATAAAATAAAATAAATAATTAAAGATGTCAGGATTCATTAGTCTTTTGCATAAATGTTCTGCGTGTGGCTTCCAGGTTAGTTGGCTATTTATCATTAAACCTAAAAATTTTGTAACTTGCACTTGGTCTATTTTTTGTCCATTTTAATTTAAATTTAGAGTCTGCGATGGTATACGTTGATAAAAATGCATTACATTAGGCTTAGTTAAATTAATCATTAAATTATTTTGATCAAGCCAGTGTATAATGTCCGTTAAAGTATTATTTATATCATGTTCATACGTTTTTAGGTCTGTACATTTAATCAAGGCAGTACTATCGTCAGCGAATAAGATCATAGGATGTTTTATGCATCGTGGCAAGTCGTTAATATAAATTAAAAATAATAAAGGCCCTACCACAGTCCCCTGTGGTACGCCATACCTAATAATTCTGTGTTCCGATAAGTACCTATTTTTTCTCACGCTTAGATTTTAAACATATTTTGGAAACGGACACGTTCAATTGTGTTTTAATAACAGTTTGATTTCGATCGCCGTTCGATAGTTACTTATAAAGTCATTCTACTAATTCCTTTGCAAACTGGAAACTAAACCTATGCTGAATCGCAACTGAATGGTAGCTGGAACGTACCAGCGGGTAAACTGTGTTACCAACATGCCAAATTGTATGTTTAATAATACCACAGAAAAAAAAGTTGAACCTAAAAATGTTACATACATGCATACATGTCACCGAAAGTATTTTCGAATACTAAAATATACCTACTATTAATATTTAGTTAGACCATTCGATTCTAACAAGTGTCAAAATAACAGTAGAATGTGACTAAACGTCACGCTCATGTTCGATTTTGTTAGCAGAATATATTTTGAAATTATTCCGATCGATCGTTGGCTTAAACTAAAACGTAACCGCAGTTGAATCGTTGTTCATTAGTAGAATACTCGTATGAAAACGCTTAACAGCCGTGATACAGCTGTGGTTCCATTGCGATTTTTGAACAATTTTGTTTGTAATCGGCCCCCAGTATTGACTCCCCTATCGTGTTGGATTGCATTTTAGTGAGGGAATAGGGAGTGCACCTGCGTGTGCGCGCATGCTGGTAGGTAGGAACTTGGCTGGTCTCTGTTGAGACGGGCAGGCAGCCGTGACCGAAATTCAATATTATTATTGGCGAGTAGAATCTCATCATTATGAGACGAGCAAGGAATGGGGAGACGCTTTGCTCTGGAGTGGGACAGTTCAGGCTAACAAAACAAATGATCACTTAAGAGCCCTCTTACATTTTTTTGTACTTTGCGCGCAGCTCTTTTTTTTTTTGGTTATAAATGGCATCTCGCAGTTCAACCTATGAGATTATCGTCTTCTTAACCGGGACTGCCTGTGGATGCCTCAATAAATTAAGGCCTCCAGCCAGGGCGAGCGCGCATCGCCGACGCAGTGAAATTTAGAGTACCTACTATGTTCTATGTTATGGGTTTGATTTCCGCACTTAGTCCTTCAATTGGACCATTGTGCGTGAATTTAGAGTCCTTTTATATTATTTATTAAAAAATCAAAGTATCAAATATTCTTTTTTAATTTATATTGTTAAAAAAAATATTGAAGACTATTGGTATAAATACTACGTGAAAATTATGTGGAAGTTCGGAGATATTCAGACTTGTTTCCAGTAGAAAATTAAATTATTAACGAACGATTATTGTCAAATAAATAGACAAATTAAAAAAAAAAAAATCGCTTTATTATTATTATAGAAGAGAAAACGAACTATATTTACCAATTGATTGCTATTTATACCAACCAATATTCAATTTCAACGAGGAAATTATGCATCTTCGCGCATTTTTGTATGAGGCTTCTTAAGTAGGTATTGCACTTTTATAATTATTTTAGAATGCCGGAAAATGTCAAGGCCTATAACCACAAATATGACGCATTTATCAGTCCAAGCAGACTTAATATCCGACCGTGATTTCCGCTAAAGTAAGGCTGATCCACTTCTCATTAATAATTAGCATTTTCTTAGTACTCCACTCTTAATTAATTGTGAAATAATCATTATGTAATTTAAATAAAATAAAATAATTGGTCTTAAGTTTGCCTGCATAAATGTAATGAAATAAAAATTAGAGTAATTTTCGCAGTATACCACATGACCCGGAATTAACGCATACCACCAAATACCCCAATTAGAATATCATGTTACAATTATAATACTATTATATTTTTACTTTTATGTATAAAACAACGTTTTTATATTGAACTAGCTGACCCCGCAAACGACGTTTAGCAAAAAAAAAATAGGGGTATGAAAAATAGATAGTAGCCGATTCTCAGACCTACCCGATATGCACACAAAATTTCATACAAATCGGTCCAGCCGTTTCGGAGGAGTATGGTAACTAACACTGTGACACGAGAATTTTATATATTAGAAGAAGATTAGTTAAACTGATTGCGGGAGAAAATTGTGGCCACGTTACAAATCTATGCACGTGTGTGCGTAGATTTGTAATGTGTCGCATTAAAAAAATTATAGCCTTGATTTATAATCCATTTTGGTTTGTTTTGACTATACAGCGGAAGTGTGGCTGTAATTTACGTACCTAGATTTAATTATTTCGGTTAAAAAAAAATGGGTTTTTAATTAAAAATACCAGAAATCGATTCAGTAAACGATTTTGGACAAAATACTTACATAATGTGCATTCATTAAGTTACACAACAATGTGTAACTGTAACCCGAGACTTGCAAAAATTTGGCCCTTTGCGACGAGACTTAATAAAGTTGACCAAATAAAAATGCAAAAAGAACTTTCAAATTGTATTTTATTAACTTGACGCATTCCAGTGTTACTTACGAACTAGTGTTAAAATTATAGATATCACATTTCTTTTTCATAATAACAAATACTTATTTGAAATTATTATTAAAATAGATTATTATTAATTTATTGTAATTGTACTCAACAGTTTGTTTATACTTGAGAACGGAATGTAAAGTGAAAAGTTTGAAAGAAAATTAAGAAGAAATAAAATAGTTCAAATTAAAAAAGAAATATATATTTTATGCTGTATTCTTTTTTTTAGAAGATCTTATAGATGTTATCACTCAATGGTAATGAAACGATTTTGTTTGAATATCTACAGTTTTACAAATGTTGAAGCATTTTTCATAACTTTACTTACATACTTAGCGTGTGCTTGGTCAACTTTTGTTACTAAACAGGAAGGTAATCTTTTAGAAAACTAAAAGATTACCTTTTAGTTTTCTAAAAGATTACCTTTAAATTTATAACTGGGAGATTATGAGTTGCCAATAAGTATTGACCAATTTAATTAAACTCAGTAAGCTACTTACGATAATAACTTATAAAGCTTAGTGTATGTATCTATGGTAATAAGTATTAAATATGTTTCTTAAAACCATATAAAATTATTGATTCAAGTTATTCTAACTGTAAAGTAAGATTAAAAATGGCATCTGCAGAAATAATAATATTGGTAACTACACGTCATTATGTAGCAGAGTAAATGTTAAAGAAAATTCTATTACAAGAGAGTTTAAGGTGTAATAAAATTTATTGTAGGTGTGGCGTTTTAGCATGGCAATTGCCCTTTCACGAATATTTTTTCGTAGGAACCCGAACAATAAAAGAATCATTTTACATTAGCAAAAATGTTGGGGTAGACGTGTTCTTGAGTGGCGACCACGAATCGATAAACGAAAGGTGGGGAAGCCTTCAGGCTAGGTGAAGCGACGATCTTTGCAGGATGGCTGGTAACAGCTGGATGAAAGTTGCCGAAAATCGAGTTGAATGGCGTGCAATAGGAGAGACCTATGTCCAGCAGTGTACTGCTATAGGCTGATGATGATGATGATGAAAAAATAGATTTAGGACACGAACATATATTTTTTTTTAATTAAGAATTTCAAAAGATGTAGGCGGATCATTGACACATGCGTGTGAAGACCAACTGGACTTTGAGAATCGAGAATTTTAAGTCGTTCGTGGTGCGTGTTCCAACACGAAGGGTGTTGTGTACCGCCTGTTTCTTGGCCGGTTACATGACACCGGTCAGCGAAACACGACGCAGACACTTCGTGTGCGTTAGTTTTTTTTAAGTGTAATAATTACACTTTAAAAATATTATATTTTTAAAGTGTAATTATTACACTTAAAAATTGTTGTATTTATTTATACTATTTTTAAGTTATATTAATATTGTATTGTATGTATTTATATGGGCCTCGATGCCTGAAATAAATGGAGAAATAAATAAATGACCACTATTGCCATGCTAAACGTGAAACATTCAACAAACTGCTTATCAATAACATTTTGATCCCAAAAAAAAAAATAACCTAGGAAAGTGTGAAATAAACTTTTGTGTTTTTAAATTGTAAAATAGTACAGATATAGCTTAAGCTTAAAAGTATGCTTACATTAATTATTACTTAATCGTAACTTAAGTTAAATTGGCAATTCATAACGATAGTTGTATAGTCTATAATATGTATGAACTTCTTGTTCAATTATTTTTCATACAACAAGTAGTTTTGAAGGTACATTTTATGTTAGTATCTAAGTTTCCTAAATTCATTTCTTTCCACCTTATTGCGACAAAACTAAAACAACTATATAAAACATTTATGAATTCTATTTCATTAACAGTGAGCGATTTTAATTAATAACAAGATAGATATTATGTAGTTAAAGGTCTTGTGGCTAAGTAATAATAGCCGCACGGGTCGATCGATCAGGTTAAGCTACGCTTGTCGTGGTTGATGGTCCATGGATGGGTGATCAACTTCACATATCAAGACCCCTCCGTGCCTCGGAAAGCACGTTAAGTCGTTGGTCCCAGCTGTTATTTGTGGATATTTGACAGTCGTCACGGGTCGTCAGAAGCCCGAAAGTCTGACAACCAGTCTTACCAAGGGGTATCGATATACCCAGTAACTGAATTGTGGAGGTCAGATAGGCAGTCGCTCCATGTACAATACTGGTATTCAGCTGCATCCGGTTAGACTGGAAGCCGACCCCAACATAGTTGAAAAAGACTAGGCAGATGATAATGATGAGGTATACAGGGTCAAATGAAATTAGCTAGTGAAATACTCTGTAGATGTGATCGGGCTTATTCCGTTTATCCACTCTAAAACAAACAACCCTAAGGTAGATTCGGAAACGCATGTCTGAGAATCCACCCTAAGCCTATAATTTCGTTTATCCAACTAGGGCTAGCCTAAGCCTATAATTTCGTTTATCCAACTAGGGCTACAATAAGCTTATAAATTTCGTTTATCCAACTAGGCCTGCCCTAAGCCTATAAATTTCGTTTATCCAACTAGGCCTACCCTAAGTCTATAATTTCGTTTATCCAACTAGGGCTACAATAAGCTTATAAATTTCGTTTATCCAACTAGGCCTACCCTAAGCCTATAAATTTCGTTTATCCAACTAGGCCTGCCCTAACCCTGTAAATTTCGTTTATTCAACTAGGCCTACCCTAAGCCTATAATATTCATTTATCCAACTAGGGCTATCCTAAGCTTATAAATTTCGTTTATCCAACTAGGCCTACCCTAAGCCTATACATTTTGTTTATTCAACTAGGGCTATCCTAAGCTTATAAATTTCGTTTATCCAACTAGGGCTAGCCTAAGCCTATAATTTCGTTTATCCAACTAGGGCTACCCTAAGCCTATAAATTTCGTTTATTCAACTAGGCCTACCCTAAGCCTATAATATTCATTCATCCAACTAGGGCTATCCTAAGCTTATAAATTTCGTTTATCCAACTAGGCCTACCCTAAGCCTATACATTTTGTTTATTCAACTAGGGCTATCCTAAGCTTATAAATTTCGTTTATCCAACTAGGGCTAGCCTAAGCCTATAATTTCGTTTATCCAACTAGGGCTACCCTAAGCCTATAAATTTCGTTTATCCAACTAGGGCTAGCCTAAGCCTATAGTTTCGTTTATCCAACTAGGGTTATCCTAAGCTTATAAATTTCGTTTATCCAACTAGGCCTACCCTAAGCCTATACATTTTGTTTATTCAACTAGGGCTATCCTAAGCTTATAAATTTCGTTTATCCAACTAGGCCTACCCTAAGCCTATACATTTTGTTTATTCAACTAGGGCTACCCTAAGCCTATAAACTTCGTTTATCCAACTAGGCCTAGGGTGGATTCTCGGACATGCGTTTCCGCGTGTCCACTTTAGGGTGGCTGTTTCAGGGTTATTCACCTTAACGGAATGAGCTAATTTTTGGGGGTCAACGATCGCTGTTAGATTAGAGTTGTTACTTGAAGTATGAGATGAGAAGATCTGTTTTCTTTTTGTTTTATCGTTTTTAGATACCGATACCCAACACGTCTGCAGGGTTTCGCCGGCTAATTTTATTTGATCCTGTATAATATCTACTTATCAAGTCAGCTTTTCAATTGTTTAAAAAACAGTTACTATTATGTCATACTTAGAAAGACATTCAAAACATTTTAAAATATATTTCAAATCACTAATAATCATTTACAAGGGAGCCGCCTGAGGTAATAGATAATAGATGATTGACATGAACATGAAGAAGTATAAGCATAGTACTTTGAAACAGCTTATAATAAAGTAATATAAACTTAGGATATAATAAAACTAATGGTAGGTAAAAGGCAGAGCATAATAATATACTTACACAGAATTAGAAAATTAACAGATTGACCTGTTAAATTTCTGATGTTTTTTTTTTGGGCATATTATCATCACAGACGTAGAATATATATTAATGTGCTGTGCTATCCTACTTAATATTATAAATGCGAAAGTTTGTATGTATGGATGTATGGATGTTTGTTACTCTTTCACGCGAAAACTACTGAACGGATTTTGATGAAACTTTACAGTAATATAGCTTATACATCAGAATAACACATAGGATACTTTTTATCCCGATATTCCCACGGGATCAAAACTTACGCGGGTGAAACCGCGGGGCGCAGCTAGTAATATATATTATAGCAAGCTACCACAATAAGATTGGTCGGGTGCAATTTTTTTTTTAATTTCCGAAATTTTTTTCATACAAGCCTTTTCCTGGCAATACAAAACACAACAAAAGAATAATTATCCAATTTGGTGCAGTCATTCGGAAGTTATGCGCGTACAGACATTTCGGCGACTTTGTTTTATACTATGTAAGAATGTTTTGCCTTTATTTCATTGATGATGGATGGCCTAGCTGTAATATAAATTACAGTATAGTTTGGTGAAGTCATAGACGCCTAAATATAGTAATATACATATATCGTAATATGCCTAGTTCTTATTTATATTAATATACTAGCTGCTCCCCACGGTTTCACCCGAATAAGTGTCGATCCCGTGGGAATATAGAAATAAAAATTAGCCTATATGTTAATCCAGAGTGTCTGTTACCTCCATACAAAATTTTATCAAAATTGGTCCATCCGTTTGAGCGTGAAGAAGTAACAAACATATAAGCACATACACACATACTCACAAATTTTAGCCTTTATAACATTAATGTGATATAGCTACGTCTGTGTTGGGCTTTAACGATACCATTTTCAGACAGGTAAAAAATACCTTAAGGCCTTTTGTAATTATAAATCACAACCTAATTAGTAAGTTTATAGTCCAGAAGACTACCTAAATTATAACGACCCTATTAAGTAGTACTATTAATTTAATGGAATGTTCGCATCTCTGAGTTAAAATTTTGGACGGAATTTCCTTTATTACAAAGGCGAATTTAAACGTACCTTTAATATTATTTGAAAGACATATTAATTTGTCTGTGACACGTTAGACAGCTAGTTGTCAACTGGCTATAGATAGTCATAAAGTTGATTTTAAATATAGTTACCTGTCTTTTTAATTAGTTTAAAGGCATTCATAAATTCCATTTAATGACGTTCTACCTTGTCAAAAATAAGGTCAAAATGTCATGGCCCTTATGTAATAGCTCCCAAATCATACACTCATAGTATCGTTCATAGAAATGCTAGTCACATTAGCCACTACCTCCAGAACTGGAACTTCATAGAATTTGTCCACCATGCTCCTTATCGAGGTATAGGATCCTGCAAAGAGAGCAACGAGAGCAATCATGGCTATGAAGATGTTCTTCCAAAGTTTCCAGTTGAAGGGTCCAAGTCCTCTGTCCCAATTGTGGACGGTGTCAATAATGGCTGGAGTGAGGAGGCCAAGCGTCGAGAGGAAGATGGCACCACTCAGGTTGATGAACAGCTCCAGGTCGGGGAAAGCCGCTGCAAGAGCAACTGTTAAAAAAAAAACCGTTAGAAATAGGTAACTATTTTTCCTCAAATAATGTGTGGGTTTTTAAGATCACTGGATAGGAGATATTCGCTTTTATTTTCACAGAATATATAATACGTATTTAAGTATTCTGTAGTTATTTAAAGTCACACTGCCCTAAAATTATCTATACTTTAAGCTATTTTTCATTCAACCTTATGTCTATTAAAATAAAGCTGGTTTTTCCATGGAAGTAGGCATATAAGATAAGTTTTTGCCAAAATAAGTGATCCATAAAAATTATTATGAGCGTGGGATGATTTTGCAACTTTGTTATTATTCCGTACGGGGCCACCGCAAAAAAGTTGCAAAATCATCCATAGCAATTTTATTCGTTCTCAACTTTTTAGTCCTCATTCTAGGGATATGTCATGAAACCCGAAACAATGTTTGCCTTTTGAGAGCATTCATTTATATCAATGCTTTACATTAAGTAAAAAAGGTTCCTCGTTTCAATGTTTTTCTAGAAAAGGAAATAGAAAATTTTGATATCTTTACTTTTCCTTTATAATAAGTCTAATAATTATAGCGGGCCAGTGATTTCCATGAGGTCCTACCTTAAGTTTAGCACTTCAAAACTTGGTCTTTCGGTACGAATATATAGGTAATTAAGATAGGTAATTCTCACCGGATCCAACGACAGCAGTGGTCCTTATGGCGATCTGCGTGATGTTTTGGTATCTCACTGAGACCTTGTTGTGAAGCTGTCTCCAGATCATCTCCATGGGTACGTAGAACTGAAGACTGTAGGTGAAGAGGATTGCAAGTGCCATCAGGATCTTCGCGCTTTGGGCGAGTCTGGAAGAAAGGAAAATAGAATTTCAGGTCAATTTTTTTTTTATGAAACGTCGTTCTCTTTTAAACTTTGTTTCTTATTATAAAGCGGCGAAGTTTTGGGCCAGCAAAATTTAAATAACTGTCGTGCCAGCGACGGCTAAAAAGTCGAACTTCAAGCTCCGTGTTATAAACTTTTTACACCTGTCTCTTTATGATATTCATCAGGTAGGTAAGGTCCATTTCACTGACTAATCTGAAGTGTTTTTTTGAAATATACTTTCTCTTGTACCTACATACCTACTACCGCTATGTATAGTCAACCATAGAATAGAATAGAATACTCTTTATTATGTACACCATATAAATTACAGACATAAATATAGAAATGTTGCAAAGGGTGACACAATGGGCGGTCTTATCGCTAAAAGCGATCTTTTAAAGACAACCTTTGGATGGATTAAATAGGGGAAGGAGAGACAAATACTGTAGGTAGTCATTGGTGTACCATACATACATTTTTCATACATTCATTCATTAATTTCTTTCATTTTTTTATTCATTTTTCATCATACATTTTTCTGTCTGTCAATAACCAAAAAAGTACTCACACTTCATCCTGCGGCAGATTCAAGGTGACACTACCCCTGACATCGTCTCCATACTTCATGTAGCCGAAGAAACCTACGATACCGTACAGAGAGATCACGATGGTCATAGCCACGTTGAGCACACCAGGGCAACCGAGGAACTGCTGGGGTTTAGCCATCTCGTTCTCAACCGGCATCACGACGCCGATGCCTTCCATTGCGAAGATCACTGTGCTGAAAAGAGATGGATATATGTAGGTATTTAGAATGTTACGTGCTTTGCAGAATATATAAGCACGAGTAAGTACGCCATACAGCAAGCTGGTGGCGAACGACATGCTGGAATGTTGCATTTGGAAGATGCTTTTGTCAAGCAGACGTATTTTTTTTTACTGACCAGATCACGCCTGATGGACGCTTTTTATTTGCTTACTTAAGTACAACTGTCTGCTTTGTTCATTATAAACGGTGGAGACGATAATAAATTAAACTGCATCTCATCACGTTTCCTGTCTGCATACGAAAGGTCAATTATATACATTCAATAGTTTAGTCACTATATCTAGTCAAAGTTTGGCAAAGCCCATAGTTGGCCCATCACTACTATATAGTTTGTTTGAAAAAAATACATTTTTAATTTTGTTGCTAGGACTTATCTGATAGTTCCAAAATACTCTGATGCATTAGTATTCCTAGTGTTTTTTATTGTATTATCGAATTGTTGTCTCTATGTTGTATATTTTGTTGCAACGGTAGCTTCATGTTTCAAAATAATACTGGCCAACTTTCAGTAAAATCATAAATTGAAGTTTTGCTTAAATTGCCTGCTCTTCTATTAATTTTGTTTAGTTACCAAAATCCAATAGTAGGATTTCACCCATTAATACAACCTTTGTAATAACTACATAATATATTTCAATGCAATTTGGAGCCGACAAATTCAGAGGTTTTCTAATAGAGGTAGTTCTAATTGTTTTAGACTTTTTAGTAGTTATTTTGATGACCCCTGTTGTATTTAAAGCACGTGTTTTTAGAAGTAATATTGTTCATTCGATGATGACGTTTTATTTCAGTGCAGAATTTGATAATCTTGGTTTGGTGATAAAGAATTAAAATACACTGCAATCCGTTTACAAATAAATGATCAGTACTTCTAACATGAAACGTCTTCTCCATTCCTTAAAAAATCCAAAAAGTAGTTTGTCGAGGATTTGAGAAGCATATTCCAGGATCTGAAGGATGTGCTTGTAGCACAGCAACTTAGAAGTAACCAGACCATTTTTGAAATTCATGATTATCGTAAAAGTCCTGATAAGGCTTTCATTAACAATATGACCAACAACATCCTTATATCAAACATGATAAGATAACACACAACATTCGTCATCACCAATTGCCCGGGGGAGAGTTAGGAGAAACACCCACAGTTAAACATGACAGATATTTTTTCTTCACATGGACTGAAAACAAGCGAATGACTGGAAAGATATCCTCACCTTATAAACAAGGGCCACTGCGTCACACTAGCCACCACCTCCCTACCCTCAGGCTTCGGTAGATCACTGAAGATATAATACATGGTGATGGCGAAACAGATCACCAGGAACACGTTAGCAATCGCCGAGAATGGCACCAGCCACTTTAGGTTCCTGATCTGGCAGATAAGTACCAGTGGCACTAGAGTAAGTGCGCAATAAGCTTCTACTGATAACTTGTATTCTGGCATATATTCGTCTAAGACCTGAAACAAATTAATATGATTAGTTAATTTTTAATTTTTTTAAATTTATTTATTTGGGAAAAACAAACAATAAATTGTACAATACGTTTAACAAAAAAAGGAAAAAAAAAATACATATGGGTAAGTGTATAATCAACGACGTTTCCACAAATTACTTGTGTACAATAAGAATTAAATAGGTAAGTACAAATTACATTCAAATACTAAGTAGTGTGTTTTTTTAATGTTATAGTAGTGTGTTTTTTTTTCTCTAAAGGCTTAAAACTCTTGTTGTGCCAGTTATGTCATATAACTGACTACCTGTTGCTCGCGACTTTGTCTGAGATCCAGGATGAAAAGTAGAAGTCCTTACCCAGCTGGCCATTTGCGAAATTTCATCAAAATCCGTTTAGTCGTTTTAGCGTGAAGGCGTAAAGAACAAACAAACGAACATACTCCCTTTCGCATTTATAATATTAGTTAGGATTTATGAGAGAGCCCAATGCCATTAACCTGGCACTAATCCAGTAGCCAGTCTCTCAAGTAAGAGTAATTAGTTGAAATTCAAGTGGGTGTCAAAAAGCGGCTGAGGTATAATGGCTATCGAGGACGTAGCAGTACCTTTATCCTGCACTGTCGTAGTTGGTACGCCTAATGTATTCAAATTAGCAACATAACTCATGAACGTATTTTGTAATATCTCTCTTTACATTAATTAATTTTTCAGTGGGTTTATTGTGAAGTAACAGTGAAAATTAGGTACTCATATCCAAAATAATACTTATAAGTAACAATCAAAATACCACGCGCTATTAATAATAAGATTTTATCAAAGCGCCTTTTAAATCACACAAGCCTCTTGTCACCAATAAATGGCTGAATATGTCATTGCACTGAAATTTTAAGTATCATCTTTTGTACCTACCGTATTATAAGCAACTAAGTTTTTGATTTGATTTAACTTGGAAAATAATAGCACCAAATAATTATAATCACACGAAACTTAACTAAAGCTAGTAAAGATTACTCTCAGTAATACTTCTACCATCCGTCACGAGAAGCTATAAATTTTGTAAATAAAAAACTTCTACTGTTATTTAGCGACAATTTATTCAATCAACAACAAATGCTCCCAAATTCAATCAACTCAAAGTAAAATACGTGTATTACGAAACTAACGAACAGTTTCACTTGGTCGGGTTATATATTAGCGATATAAAGCACTGCATTGTCTAATATTTTGTGGTACTGGAACGCGTCTGACTCATGGGACGTAAACATTTGGGCCGCCCGGGCCATTTGACCACTGTAAATGCTGTAGAATGCAGATGCAGAATGCTCAGAATCGTCTGATGACAGTAATTAGATGTGGGTGTTAACTTGTTAACATAATTATATCCCTATAAGTATGAAAATCATTACAAAACTGTTTTTTTTATTTGATCTAAAGGTTGCGAACCCCTGAATATGTGTTTACATAATTTATAGCTTCTCCTGACGGATACTTTAGTTATAAAATTAATTTTATTTTAACTTAATTAATTTAGATTTCATTTGATTAATTGTAGGTGTAACCGTATAATGAAAGTTTTACAATTAATATCAAAACTCGCTGATGCTTTTAAAATGTTTAATATTTGTTCGCGTACCTCAAGACCAGGATCAAAGACGAAAGAGAAAATTAATTATTCGAAATACTTACACAAATTTGACGTTCAAAACCTTTGTTAGATTAACAATTTTGAACGTCAACAATTTATAAAAGACACCAAAGGCTTTTCCGTTTAATTTGACGTTAACATTAATTATCTGAAAAAATATAAGTAGCTATTTTCCGAGGGAATGTATATTTTTTTACCTCTTTGAAGTTTTCAGCGATGAATACAATATAAACACACAGTGCTGCTAGGTAGGTGCAGGTCATCGCATAGTCCACGAAAGTCCTGAAAAAGAAAAGAAAGAAGTAATGTCAAAAGACAAGAACAAAAGAAAGAATAAAGGAATGGACGGTAGGAACCTCACTAGTCTGGTGATCAAGAGGTCACAACGTGTGACGTATATAAGATTCAGAAATTTTCTTCAATTTGACAATAATGATTTTCGAGATGTAGATTTTCTTGAATTCATTGCTTGCTAGCATTGATATGCTCTCCGCAATGGTGGGTGATAACAGCCCTTCTTACGAGTTGTAGATCGTGGTTACGAACTCCAGCATTTATTTCATAACCAAAGGAGTGGGGAGATGTCACATGTCACATGTCATCAAATATAAAATTTTTAGATCTAGAACATGCCGGTTTCCTCAGGATGTGTTCCTTCGCTGTTTTGAGAGCAGTAGTGATGAAAAAATTTACACAAAGTCAAGCGCATGCGTGGGTTTGAACCTACGACCTACAACTCGTAAGTCGCGGTTATTACCACTGGCCCACCATTACTCTTTATATTTACAGCATTAGTTAAAATAAATACGGATTTTGCTATAACCATATTTGTAAGTCGTGTTACCTGGCAAAATTAGCCCATGGCCTTAATCTTTTAGGTCCAAACTCGAAGGCAGCACCACACGTCTCCGCAAAGCCCATCGATGGCTTCTTAGCGTCCACGCATACTTCTTGAGATGTTTTGACCTGAAAAAAAATATATGTCATAAATATCAAATCCAATTATAGAATAGAATAGAATTTTTCTTTATTGGAGTAACCAAGACTCAAACAAGATTGTTTGTAAAACTTACGATTATGTTAGTAAGTACAGACACTAAACAAAAACGCAAGAAATAACGGTTGGTCACCGTTGCGACATCCCATGACAGACGGCACAACAGTGACCCACGTATACACAGTCCAGGCGACTCGCAACCATGTTTAAGACACTGTTGGAGCCGCCCCAACCCTTGAGCACCAGGGAAACGCACCTGTAGCGGTATCTACAACGACGCCACATGCGAACAACGCGTCATACTGACGTCACAAAATCCTGCATCTCGCAAGCAGATTGTACCGCGCAATTAGCATAGATACAACGGCTCGACATGAATCATTGGGCAGTTGCCCGCCAGACATAACACTCGTCTGGTCGGAGGATCCTCCCTTTTCTATTGAGTATGAGTGAACTTTACACCCTATTCTTAATACCTCTATACACCTTTTAGGGTCAGCGCAGACAGAGAGGAGCGCAGCGGAGAGGGTTTTATTAAGGCACTCGAAAATCAACTTTGAAATTATTGAAATAAAGTGCATATATGCTTGAACCTGACAAAAAATGGTCGCGCGTCCTCGAGGATACGCGGGAAGGCACGCGCGCGTTTATATCAATAATTTTAAAGTTGATTTTCGAGTGCCTTAATAAAATCCTCTCCGCTGCGCTCCTTTCTGTCTGCGCTGACCCTTACGCATTGTTGCGTAAAAGCAATCTACATGCGCAAATGCGAAAATCCCTGACGCACTATAGAAACGGGGCAATCCCACCAGTATTCTAAACGCATTGTTATATAATTGAACGCGGAGAGCGCTGTACGATCTTCGCGTATATCTAGCCCACAGACAGCACGTATAAAAAGCAGTAGAGTAGGTTCGATAGAGCATGATTTTAATGGGAACCTGCGTGCCAGCATGTTCGTTCTAACCGACAACGCTCTCCGCTCCCGTTCAACGCCATCATCGTCTTTGAGGTTGGGAGTCAATATATGACCAAGATACTTAAACCTGCAGACTCTCGCAAAGGTGTACCATAAAAGTGTACCATACAGGCGATACTGCCTCAGGACGTTTACCCCCAGCCTCAAATACCATGACCACCGACTTCTTAATGTTGTATGCCAAGCCATGACCTTGAGCATACGCATCACATTATAACTTAGAAAAATCAGCCTATAATGTTACCACTGCTGGGATACATTCCTCCTCTCTCTCAAGAAGTGGGCTGTAATCTACCACGCGTGCCCAGTGCGGGTTGGTAGGATGTCACATTTCTTCGAATTGTACATGCCCGTTTCCTCCCAATGTTTTCTTTCACCGTTCCAAGAGCAGTCATGATGAAATTCTTTACACAAAGTAAGCGCCTACCTGGGTTTGAATCCACGGCCGACAACTTGTAAGTTGGGTCCGTTACCACTGGGCTATCATTGCTCTTAGTTCATTTTAACTCAATTTAAATGAATTATAGCTGTATTATTTGGGTTTGGCCCCACACACAAAAACAACATTACATATGCATTGGGTTTGTGACGCAGTTTGGTGGGTTTTTAAAATGTATTCAAATGTTTTGATCCATTTTGGATTAAACTTTGAATAGTCTTTGATGTATTTATGTATTTTACGTCACAGGTATTATAATGGAGTCTTTTTGAGGGATCGAATCCGTAACGAGGTGATCCGGCAGAGAACCAAAGTTGTCGACATAGCTCACAGAATACGCAAGCTGAAGTGGCAATGGGCCGGCCATATTAGGCGTAGAACCGATGACGGTTGTAGTAGACGTGTTCTTGGAGACCGCAAATTGGTAAACGTAAGGTGGGACGCCCTCAGGCCGGTTGGAGCGAGGATCTTCGCAGGATGGCTGGTAGCGGCTGGATGAGAGTTGCCGAAAATCGAGTTGAATGGCGTGCAATAGGAGAGGCCTTTGTCCAGCAGTGGACTGCTATAGGCTGATGATGATTTCAGAGGTGGTTTATTGACACGGGCATAAGCCTATTAAATATCCCCCCGAGCACATAGCCAAAAATACAGTGAAGGATTTCAGTTCAGAAGCCTAAACCTTTTCAGAAGTGCTGAAATACACAACATTTCATAAATATTCATCGAACTTAGCTAGCGAAACTCCACATACCTACTTGATGGGTATCGATATCTCAACATGATAATTATGATATGTAGTGGAATTTAATCACCCATCGAGTATCTACACACGAATATAATAAATGAATTGATGTTTTTTTTTGTGGTCAACGACCGCTGTCAAACAACAGGCATCGTTGTTGAAAAAACAGATTTTCTAAAATTTACTAGAATTAATAAACTTTAGAAAATCTGTTTTTTTATGGTGTTAACTTCACTTAAGTACCTACGTTATTGTTATCACTAACTAAACACGACAAAAATTAAAAGTAACTTTAAGTAACTAAACCATCTGAAATCCAAAAAAATCATAAAATATTTTTTTTTTTTCGTTTTTCTTGTTAAGATATCGATACCCAATGCGCCTGCGGTGTTTCGCTAGCTAAGCTAATTTGACCTTGTATAGGCTTTTATAAGAGACTACATGGCACCTTTATAATCTTATACAACAACAACACACTTGATTTCTTGGGACTTCAATGTTCTCGAATAATTTCGTATTATTATAATTATGCTAATGGTATTCAACCACGGTGATAAAGTGGATTTTCATAAGGGGATGAGACTTTGTATAAGTACGCTTCTGTTCATGAATTTCAGCCATATTTTTGTCATGTTTATTCATGCCATGTCTCGCATATTGTGTGCATATTGTGTTCTCGAAACATAATATTAGGTACTTTGAAATTTAAACGAGTGAATATGTCAAAGCAAATGAGTTCACTTTCGAATTGTATGCGTTCATTTTAGTGAGAGTAGACGTAAAACTTTAGAGAGATAGTACTATGTATGGGTGCAATTAATTAAAATATACAGAAATAGAAAAAAGATAACATAGCGCTTATATTCCCCGAAGAGTTAGGCAGAGGTGCAACTGAGATAGATAATCAGTACAGCCACATTTTCCCAATTATGTTTGTTGGGGGCGAGCGTATTGCCAGCAAGCGGTCACTGACACTTTTGAGAAATTCCTGATGAAAAAACCCAATAACACTTAGCCTGATCTGGGAGTCGAACCCAAGACCACCTGCTCAGCAGTAGCACTTGCGACCACTATACCGCCCAACGAGGCAGTCTAAACAAATAACAGTCTGGATCACAAAGTCTTTTTTAATTCGATGTCTCTTAGCAAAAGTGGACTGCGGAGCTGGCGCTGAATAATAAAAGCGGAAACTTAAAACCATTCTATTTATATGTTCACACAAATTGCTTGCCTACTTAAGAACAAAGGAATATTGAAGCTGACTTTAATGAAACAGATTTTAGCATCTTAGAGTGTTATCGCACTCGACGATTTCAAATGTTTCCAGTGAGACGATTTGTGCACGTGATCTTCGCTCATGCGAAGCGAACTGTTATAACTCTGACTCGCTAATACATTGAAAACAAATAATTAAGAGAAGTACATTCTGCACTTCTCAGCATTCCAATCCCAAGTGGCACCGTTAAGGGCCTTCCGTCGTCGCCCCACACACGTTCTAATTCCTAATTTTGTATTCCAAATCATTTTTAATATACATAATATATTTCAAGTAAAACAGTTTGCCTTTTATAAAAACCCTCCGTAAAGGCACAGCCTAACAGAACTAACCGCGGCTACGTGATTTGTTTTCCGCGTTTCCACAATATTGTTCACTCGCTTATCTTCTTCAGTGGTAGTGGGTTGGCCATGTTTCTCGAAGGACCAGACGAGTCCTGTAGTGGGGCAGTCCCTAGCTAGATAGACCGACGGCCTCAAAAAGGCGGTTGGGACAGATTAGATGCAGAAGGCGGAGGACAGTGTTTTGTGGCCTGGGAAAGGGTTATGTCCAGCAGTGGACTGCGAGAGGTCGAGATATTCGGTTGATTGAATCCAACGCGGCGACACATTGAACACGTTGTGCACACGTATCGCCTCGTTGACAACACGCTCGCACATCGCCAGTGTGTTAAGACCCTTAACAATGTTGCCAGGTTTTGGAAGATATTATCCAATCTATTTGAATACAGTAATTAAGGAAGTTTCAGGCGAATAAAACTGTGGCAAAAATAAGATGTATCAACATACTTAAGTGAAGAGAACGAATGAATGAGAGTGATGAATTAGAACGAGCCTTAATATTATTAGTTATAAATAAGAGCGATGTGAATTTATTTGGAAGTAACCAAGCATCGACATTAAGGTAATTAACCTGGAATGGAGGTAGATAATAATCAAATCCACTGTTTATAAAGTCAGAAAAACATATTGTTAAGGACAGTTAAATTGGTGGGTCTTTATAGACCACCAGTTAAACTGCCCGTATATTCAACTCACAACTGTCATTCTTTGACAGTTGTAGAAATTGGCTATAATACGGCCAATTGACGTAAAGTCTATTCAAAGTTATTTTTCAAGTTACTTAATATTATTTCAAGTTAAAAAAATATTAACTTTATTTTTATGCGAATTAAGTTGATTTCAGAGTGACTAGCACTAGTGAAAAATTTTTGAAGTTTTAGCGTAAACTGAACATTATTGTGTAGGATTTAAATTTATTTTTCCATAAACTCATATTTGTTTACATTTTTGGCAAATAAATCGCGAATGTAGATTAGTATGTCAATTTTCATAACAATTAATTTCCCTGACTGTTTTATAGAATGGTTCCCGTAACGTTGTTAATTGATTAATATGAAACTTTCTTTTAGGGATCCTCCCTTAAAGAAAGTTACATAGCAATCAAATTAGCCCTGTTATGTGGCCATGGATAGCAAGTAAACAAATAAATCTTTTGTTAAAAAACAACGAAAGTCCTGATGAATGAGCTATCATGAGCCGCATACATTTGTATGACTGGCTTATAAGGATGAGATTCATTTTAGCCATTTTTTATGGCTCCAGTATCTAACGTCGAGATTTTATGAATCGCGATCGTTAACTTAGGAGCTATTATGTGAGCTGACTTCCTTATCCTTATTACTATGATTATTCTAGTACTACCTTGTTATAGAACGCATTAGTTAAATTTATCACGGAAACTATTAACTATAGGTATACTAAGTACCTAATCCTTTGGATTTTAAATGAAATTAAATTATCTATTCTGTAAAAAGCATTATCGGACTTAAAAAAATAGATGAGTCGAAATTTTCTATCTGATGAAATGGCGAAATAAACTCAGGTGTAAAACCACAGAACTGTCTGTTCTGGTAGCAGCTGCTGTGGTTAAAACCGAAAGGATTATCGGATTTCCAAAATTGTCTTTTGAAACCTAGTATCCAAGTATCGTGAGCTGTTCAGTTACAGCATTTCCGAATGTTGTGGAAAAAAATCAAACGAAAAAAGTGAAGTTTACTTATGAAACACTAGCAGCGCCCCGCGGTTTCACCCACGTTAGTTTCGATCTCGTAGAAATATCGGAATAAAAAGTATTATATGTGTTAATCCTGATTATAAACTATCCGTGTGCCAAGTTTCATACAAATCCGTTCAGCCGTTTGTGCGTGATTGACTAACAAACATCCTAAGTCATCTTCACAAACTTTTACATTTATAATATTAGTAGGATTTTTGCCTGCAATAAATTATATTATTATAATATATTATCACCAAAAACAAAGGGTACTATAAAACTATAGGTATTTTTGTGGGCTATTCTCATTTTCCCGTGAGATGAAGTCATTTTATCCACCATTAGGTATCCAGTGAACACAAAAATAGAATTATTCATAATTAGGTATAAGTTATTTCAGTTTATTTGGGTGCTTAAGCAGCTTTATCTAGTTTATAGCTGCTAAAGCACCCAAATAAACTGAAATAATTAGAGGAATAAAAGAGCTTACGTTTCGTATCCTAGACTGTTATTAGCCTCGCTACCTATCTGCTTGATTTACGAGTTTAGACTACTAAGTCGTTCTTAAATTCTATTCTGGACTACCTGGGACCTATTTATTTAGTAAATACTACCTGGAAGCGACAGCTCAGAGAGGCGGCAATCTGGTAATCTGAAAATGTTGTAAGTTTTCTCTAGTTTTCTGCTTTAAGACTATGCCGACCGCACAGTGGCGCCCTCATCGTTTATTTGGTTATTTCATACAATTTAGAATGAAAATGCAGAAAATAAGCACGTTAAGTTGTGCTTCACAAGATTATACGTTAATATTATTAGAAACGGTAGTTTTATATTGTTTAGTTTTATTATAATCCTTAAAGCGGATAACAGTGGCCACTATATTCCGTTTTAAGGATTATAATAAAACTAAACAATGTAAAGCTACCGTTTCTAATAATATTAACGTATAATCTTGTGAAGCACAACTTAACGTGCTTATTTTCTGCATTTTCATTCTAAATTGTATGAAATAACCAAACAAAACGATGAGGGCGTCACTGTGCGGTCGGCATAGTCTTAATAAACAGCACCTGTCATCAAACGGTCAATTTTTTAATTTTACGTTAAATATTATTGCATTGTCAGTTATGTAAAATAGGGCTCTGAGGGTCTTAATAAGTGGCAATCGCTTTTAAAGCGTTTCGTATTTGGCTGTACACATTGCAGTAGAATTTACCGCAACAAGGACACAAGCATTTTGTGTTCGTTAGTTAAAGTACTCTGGAGGGGCCCGTGGCTAAATAATAACAGCCGCACAGGTCGATCGATCAGGTTAAGCTACGCTTGCCGCGGTTGGTCTGTGGATGGGTGACCATCTTTACATACCGAGACCCATCGTGCCTCGGAAAGTACGTTAAGCCGTTGCTCCCAGCTGTCATTCGCGGGTCTTTGACAGTCGTTACCGGTCGTCAGAAGCGCGAAAGTCTGACAACCAGTCTTACCAAGGGGTACAGTATTACCCAGTTACTGGGTTGTGGAGGTCAGATAGGCAGTCGCTCCATGTAAAACACTGGTATTCAGCTGCATCCGGTTAGACTGGAAGCCGACCCCAACATAGTTGGGAAAAGGCTAGGTAGATGATGTATTTGTACTACGACGTTCAACTTGTTTAACATTAACTTTTTGGTAGTTTATTTCAATACAATACATGTTTGATTTTCCGTCATCGTACGGCCTGATTTACACATAATCAGCTTATAAAGTTCCCACTGCTGGGACATAAGCTTCCTATCTTCGAGACTGGGAGTGGGCCGTAATTCACCACGCGGGCCCAGTGCGGGTTGATAGAGGTCACATATTTCCGAATATTTGGTTCTAGGACATGCCGGTTTCCTCACGATGTTTTCCTTCACCGTTTTGGGAGCAGTGGTGATGAAATCATTTGCACAAAATGAAGCGCCTGTTTGGCTTCGAACCTACGTTCTACAACTCGTAAGTCATCACTGGGCCACCATTATTTTGATTTTAAAACAATTAAAAAACACCGTGTAGGTATACACGGTGTGTTTTAATTGCTTATAGCATTCAATAAGATGAAGCAACAATAAAAATTGTACCGTTTAAACAGTTTTGAGACGATGCAAGTCATGTATCGCTGATAGAATATCACTTTGTCTATGCCCTCTTGTTACTTAAAATTCTCAGCAAACGTCCCATAAACAATGAAGCTAACCACAATAAAGCAAAATATTAGTCACGGAACGTTGATTAATAGATGTAATCTGCTAAGCGCTGAATCGCTAAGATACCTTGGCCTTCACGGCGCTTCCTTCTAATGTCGCAAGCAGTGACGAGACTGCAAATAACACATACATAAATAACATTTACATTAGGTTTCCTAGAAACAATTATGGTCAAGGTAACCCGGGAGCTGTAAGATGCAATTTTATTGTTGTCTTAAATCTAGAATATTTGTGTCGAATCGATATAGGTCTGCCAAGTTTACTATAAAATGAAAAAGGTCCTTAATGACAATGAAATAAGATCACTTTTATGTCGATGTGGTTTTTGGCAAAGATGTTACTGGAAGCGGTCATTTAGAAGCACGAATACGGGTAAAAAAGGACCCGCGCCGCACGGAAAAATTTTGCACATAAATTTAGTATTAAGCTCATTCTGCTTTGGGCATCATTTCAGTTCAAATGTATTTGTTTTATTTGAATAACAATACTTAAACAGAAACGTAATTCTCCGCAAGGTTCTATAAACTTAGTTTGGCCCGTTTGGACGAAGACATGTTATGTTCTAAGTACAACTGAACTAATAAAGCCACTATGGTGCCTTTAGTAATACGTCTTAAAAAGTAGACAAATATTTTCTCATAATAATATGCAAATGAATACGGAAGTCGAACATATGACGCGTTCAAACGAATCATCTGCTCCGCCAAATTCATTCACAAAAACATTGCTGGAGACCGTGACATTCGGGCTCCGAATACTAATGACTCATAGTCCTGCACCCTAATTGCGAAACACACTGTCGGTCTCAATTTGAATAATTTTGAAGCATATTGCTAATCCATTGCTTCATATGTTGGAAAAATGTGTCTGCTCAACAATGTAAAAAACGCAATGAACGTTTTTGATCTGTCAAACTGAAACCCATTGCTACTAATAGTGTGTTACGCAATTACCCCGCAGTACCCCGCTGTTGTTTTTTTCTTAAAAATATATTTCTTTACATGAAATTAAATAGTAAACGAAGCATAATCATCCTATAATGTTTCCACTGGTGAGACACTGGCCTCCTTTTCGAGAGGGAGTGGGCCGTAATCTACCACGAGGGCCAAGTGCGTGTTGGTAGATGTCACATGTTTTCAAATTTTTGGTTCTAGGAATAGCGGTTTCCTCACGATATTTTCCTTTATCGTTTTGAGAGCATTGGTGATGAATATTACATTAAACAAAGCACCTGCCTGGGTTTAAAACCCACCACCTAAAACTTGTAAGTCGGGGCCGATACCACTGAGCCACCACTACTAGTAAACGAATACTGATTTTTTTATTTTTGTTTCTTTTGTCAACCTAACTGCTTAAGAGCCTACACTACCTCAGCTAAAATTCACTCTTTCTTACTGCTCGCGGACTGAGTGAGAGCGAGACAGAGTGCGGTGCTAGGCGGCAGGCAGCGCCAATAGTTTAGGTATTTGCTTTTTACTGTGAAAATAATGGTAAATTAAAAAAAGTAAATAACATAAGACCTGCTTTATAGTTAGTTCGGTTAGAATACAAATTTTCATGATCTAATTTGAAGTATTTTTTGAATACCAGCGGTTTATTGTTCGGTTTGGAGGTAACCTTGGAATTTTTTCTATCAAGAAAATTTTATGAAATCGTGTTTTCGTCTCACATAAGACCTAATATTAATCCTCAACTTTACCATATATTTATTTCAAAATTAATGCTGCAGTAATTTCGACATAACGGAGGATCATGCTAAGCCATTTGAGGTAGTATAGGCCCTTAACATTGTAACGGCTGACAAGACCCCAAGAAGGAATCACTGGCTCTGAAGATACAGGCTATGCCTAGTTTAAGAGTCACACTTATACTTTATTTGCCAAATATAAGCCCTACCTACAGTACCCATTGAAATTGTATTCCAATGTCCAATCTCCTATTTTTAAGTCACCACGATGTACACCTTAGAATAAGACAAATTGTAACAAGGGTTTGTGAATAAACATTTATTACTATTGTTATAGGTATATTTGAATACATGATAGCGAAATATGCTATCAAAAGTGGAAGTTATCGAAGAATTCTCAACGGAAACCTACGTTTTTTTTACAATTTTTGCTTTTCTATAGATAAGTGGCTACTATAGCTTGTAAAATGCAAACTATACGAGATCATGCCGTGGTGTAAATATGAGTCAGACTGTAAGGTAGTAGCAGGGCTATTGTCCAGGCTGCGTATTTAAATACTAGCCTTCGCCCGCGTAATATGTCGATACGAAGTAAGCCTGTATCCTCCTAGAGTTCAAAGTATCCACATATCGAATTTCATCAAAATCGGTCCAGCCGTTTCGGAGATTAGCAGGCACACACATACACACACCCTCACACATGCAGACCGATAGACAAAAATTAAAAGGATTTTTTTTTAAATAATAAGTACGTTCGTAAGTTATAAGTACTTTCATGATTATGCATTTAGTAAAATGCTGTTATTTAAAGATAGATTATAATTCTAAGTATTACTGTAAATAAAAAAAAAAACCGAACTCTAAAGCCAACAACCAAAGAAGGTAAACAACTGTAAAAAGAGAATCTTTGAATTTAATCTTACCAAGACATAAACGCAGTGTGTACAAATAAATCCGACTACTAGTGTGCCGATGGCTCCGGCTGCTAAACCTGCGTTCTTGAACGCAGCAGGCATAGCCAGGATACCGGACCCCAGCGAAGACTTTAGTAGATGCACCAAAGATCCTATTGTCCTGAAAGAAGTCAGTCATTTGTAAGAAATCTAAAGATTTCTTAGTGTATAGAGAAAAAACTACTGTAAGGTCACTACTGAAAAATAACCAGCCAAAAACTCAAGTCGGCTGGGCAGAATATCACAGTATTTCAATGGCGGTTCGTACACGACCCAAGTTGCTCACGTGTTATTAACTAGTCTGTGATTGGTTGGGTCGTGTAATGCGTAAGTAACTAGGGTCGTGTACGGACCGCCATTGAAATACTAGTGCTTTAACATTCTGTGTAACCATTGGGGATTTGAGTTTGGAACACGTTACTTTAGAGTAGCGTTGTGAACAATCGACCTTAGAGGCCTTCAAAAATCAAAATCAAAATACATTTATTCAAACTAGGCTGAGAATCAGACACTTATGCGGGTGAAGCCGCGGGGTGCTGCTAGTAAACATATACAAAAAAGTTAATTTAGTTTCGGAATGCTACTTACGAGTTTGGGTGTTCCACCTTTCTGTGCTCGAATGGGTTGTAAGCTTTTTCATTGATTACTTCTTTTGAGCCTAAACTTAGTGTTGATTGGAAGCCTGGATTCGATGCGAGATTTGCCCTGGAAAAATAATTGAATGTCAGATTTATTTGGAATTTTCTAGATTCAGTTATAGTTTGGATACAGTTATTGGATTATTATTAGCGAGCCCCTTCTGGTTCGCACGGTTTTTACGGCTTGTCAAAATATCGACATTTGTTTTTTTATAAGTAAGGACTGGTTTTCCCAAACCCCGATAATTTTATCTAAGGAATAATTTTTGACAGTACTTCCTTACAAAATCTGTCACAGGTCAAAGTCCACGAATAAAAAATATTTTTCGGCTAAAAAATTAGCCATAAGTGAGTAAGTTCCGTATATTATCTATAAAAACGGCAAAAAGTCATGTCTGTTGTATGGGAGCCCCCCTTAAATATTTGTTTTATTTTAATTTAATTATTTATTTTTAAAGTGAATATATAACTAAATAAGTAAATATTCTGTGAATATTTCACACCTGTTGCCGTTATCAATATCGAGCAAAAAATTCACGTTTGTAGTATGGAGCCCCCTTAAATATTTATTTTATTCTGTTTTTAGTATTTGTTGTTATAGCGGCAACAGAAATATATCATCTGTGAAAATTTGAACTGTCTATCACGGTTCAAGAAATAAAGCCTGGTGACAGACGGATGGACAGCGGAGTCTTAGTAATTGGGTCCCGTTTTTCCCTTCGGATACGGAACCCTAAAAAAATAACACAATGCGATCCAATTCTCACAAACTAAGTAGAATTTCTAAACCACTACAATATTATTGCGGAGTGGAACTCCAAACCGCTATATAATATTCGGTAGATATCTACTCTCAGTAATTGAATAACCTACTTTTGCGCAGTCAAAGATTTACCCAAGCAATTCTATTACTTTAATAACTGACGTCACAATTACATAGTAAAGTTAGGGAAAGCAATTATTTATCAGGAACTATTTATGTGGTAGGTAATCTCTTTGATTACCAACTTAAATTGTTTGTATTTCCCAGATTGAGAATATCTATAAACTTGGCGGTTTTTTTTTTAATCATTAGGTACAGACGCCAGCATTTCAAGCTACTACAATCTGTCAGATTTCTCTAATAGATTTTCGACTTTAGCGCTAAAGCATAAGGTTCAAAGTTGATTGGGAAAATTTGACAGTTTCGGGTAGCTTGATGTGCTGGCGTCTAGTCTGTACAATCTAAGCATAGTCAGCCTAGTATTCCTACTGCTGGGACACAGACCTCCTCTTGGTGAGAGGGAGTGGGCTATAATACACCACGCGGGCCCAGTGTGGTTTGGTAGGACGCCGGATACTAAATGTTACAAAGACAAAAAATCAATAGGCAACACAGTCCTAGTGTCAAAATGTACAAAAGTCTTAATGTCTATGAATGTGCAAATGACAAAAAAATTATTGTGATATAATTAATGCGTATGAGTCTAATTGTTAGATTGTCAAAATGTACAAAAGATTGGGCTCATAAAATAGGGGAAATAAGGGTATCGGGGTATCGTATTACCCAGTAACTGGGTTGTGGAGGTCAGATAGGCAGTCGCTCCATGTAAAATACTGGTATTCAGCTGCATCCGGTTAGACTGGAAGCCGACCCCAACATAGTTGGGAAAAGGCTAGGCAGATGATGATGACCTAGGAGGAATTTAGGTAAACTGTCGTCGATTTTTTTGTTTTTTTTTTTTTTTACAGGGCCACCACTGCTGTCTAATATATAATTATGCCTTACTTAAGCTCTAAACGTAGACCCAGATAAAGATATTTAATTTTAAGTTACGAGGAACTGCTTATTGTGACTTGTATAAATTTTTGTGCAAAAGAATTCATTTATGGTCCTTAAGTACCTACGCAAAAAGTGTTTTCATTAGATTAGATAACAATATTTATGTTGCTTTAAACAAAAGAAAGCTTTAAGGTAAAACATTTATTTATTTATTTTACCTCTTACAACCCAAGTTTATTCAAACTTATGTTTCAAATTAATATTATTAATTTCAAGTTAAACAAATGTCAACTTTATTTTAATGGTAGGGAATTAATTTGATTTCAGAGTAAAAAGCACTATTGAAAAAGTTATAAGCATGTTAGAAGCTGTATCCTAAACTGAACTTTATTATGTAGGATTTAATTTTATTTTTCTATAAACTCATGATATTTGTTTACATTTTTGCGAAATAAATTGCGAATGCAGATTACTTATATAAGGTGTTAAAACATTAACCCGTAAAACTTTAAGAGGTGCTTTAGACCACCGAACTGAACAACTTTCACTATAGGACCAACTATGAAACCACGAAAAAAAAATCTGCTGTTTATTACAAAACTTTAATTCCTACTTGACCAAAATGTATGAAACAGCTGATTTTTTTCGCGATTTCAGAGTTGGTCTCATAGTGAAAGTTGTTCAGTTCGATGGTCTAAAGCACCTCTTAAAGTTTTACGGGTTAATTTTTTAACACTTTATTTATTCATGGATTTTAGACCTGCAGGGCTATTTTGTAAAAATCTCACCGTGGAATCTAAGGTGAAGTGAGCTGTCATTTCACCTGATATTAGGGATTGCCTCCATTGATAGCTCACTTCACGCTCACTTCCCCTATGTTATCACGGTGAGATTTTTACAGAATCGATAGGCAGATTCGATAACGTGGCTATCAACTATTACTACTTAGCTAATGATATTCCTACTGCTGAGGTTCAGGCCTTCTTTCTTCGAAACTCTTCGAGAGCGAGTGGGCTATAATCCACCACGCGAACCCAGTGCGGGTTGGTAGATGTCACATGTCTTCGAATTTTTGGTTCAAGGACATGCCGGTTTCCAAATATTATTTATTTCAGATATATTCGAAATATGTACAGTCAGCAAAGGAGATAAGTATGCAGGGTCATCGAATATAGTTGAAGTTTACTAAGAAACCGATTGATGTTTTCGAATGAAATTTAATTTGATAAATGAACTGTTTGTTTCCTATTAATTAAATTACATTTTATTCGAAAACATCAATCGGTTTCTTAGTAAACTTCAACTATAGTCAACGGCCCTGCATACTTGTCTCCTTTGCTGACTGTACGTATGTGTTTCTGTGACAAATAAACGTATTTTAAGGGTTCCGTACCTCATAAGGATAAAACGGAACTCTTATAGGATCATTTTGTTGTCCGCCCTTCTGTCTGTCAAGACCCTTTTTACGCATTCAATATTATTATTTTTCGATATAAACTTACATTTCCAATCGGAAAATTGACCATGACGTATATTTATGTATGAGAGAACAGTTTTTCAACTACGACGTTCTTTTTTTGTTCCTAGAACAAATTCATCCCAACTTTCATTTTTTGTGCGTCGTTATCTGTCACGCACTTGGCCGGATTTTCTTATCAAATTCTCGCGATCTCTATACGCCATATAAGGTTTAACCATGATACGTTACTAATAAATTCTCTTTGAATTAAGCCTTTAGAGGCAAACTAATCTCACAGACACAATAATTATACCTTTTCTACCTAATTTACTTTTAATGTGAAGTCTAGAATTTAGAGTAACTTACATACATAACATAACATAACATAATCAGCCTGTGAGAGGGAGTGGGCCGTAATCCACCACGCGGGCCCAGTGCGGGTTGGTAGATGTCACATGTTTTCGAATTTTTGGTTCTAGGACATGCCGGTTTCCTCACGATATTGTCCTTCACCGTTTTCAGAGCAGTGGTGATGAAATATTTTACACAAAGTAAAGCGCCTGTCTGGGTTCGAACCTACGACCTACAACTCGTAAGTCTCGGCTGTTACCATTGGGCCACCACTGAATACTTACGTTGAATTAAAATTCTCGAGCACAATGCTGCCTTTTTTCTCGCCGTTCCCCATAATGCCGCGTGTCTGCAAAGAAAGATAAAACATTAAAGTTGTTATAATTAAGTAATGCTTATTAAGGTTCCGTACCGAAAAACCTAGACCACCCAGAGAAGCCAGAAACGACAAATTGGAACCGTGCATCTAGCTTTTGCGGTTTCAAGTGGCCATGTTGGTTTATGTGAAATAAAGTATTTTAATATTTTGATTTTCTTTTGGAATTACGAACTCTCCACTGTCCGTCTGTAACAGGGCTGTATCTGTGTGTATGGCAGCTATAATAACAAAAACAAAACAAAGACATAATAAAGTTAAAAGGTAAACGTGTTTTTATACTAATTAATTTAAAAAAAAATGTAGTGCTAAATATTGTCCGGTGGTACGGAAGCCTTCGTGTGTGAGTCCGACTCGCACTTGGCCTCTTTTCTTACTACAAGTGAGCCGTGATATTAATTTTAATAAACGGCTGTCTGTGATACTTTGAAGTTAAATAAGTTTATTATCACCCGACTTAACGATGCCTTTTGCGGGTAAAAAATAATTTATTAGTGTTCTAGTATTAATAAAAATAAATTATACTTTTATAGAACTTTTCTATTTTATTTTTTCTGTGAAGTTTTAGAAGTACTTTGAGAAAGTGTGGCACTTCATGAAAGTGTTGTTAACTTTTTCTTTATTTGATGATTTTATATTAATTTTATCTTTTACTAGCGGCCTGTGCTGGCTTCGTACGGGTAGACATTTATTTTTTAAACATTTTATTTTTTTCTTGCAATTAAAATAGCTTATAATAATCAGTGATAATGTAGCATTCAAATGGTGAAAGAATTTTTAAAATCGGTCCAGTACTTTTTGAGCCAATTCGTTACAAACATACATACAAACCTTTCCTCTTTATAATATTATTAGTATATTGGTATTAGTATATTAGTATAGATGTGTACAAACTGTGTCTTTAATATCTGTAAATGGTTTTAGACCATTTTAATTAAAGAAAAAACAAACTATTATTACTGTCTTGAATCCATTGTCATTTGTCTCTACGTGTTGCATTTTAAGCCCACATTCGCACAGACGTATTTAAATATCGAGGCGGGATTTTATCGCACACTGGATTTTAAACTCTCGGTGTTGAGCAGTACGTTGAAAATACAGTGCGCGAAAGAAAATCGCCGCGGGAAAAGTGCGCCTGGGCTAATAGAGAGGCAACCGACTAATGTACCAATATAAACAACGCGTCAGAAAAAAGATGAAAAAGGTACGGTCAGCATCAAAAGTCGATTAACATTTCAGTTTTTTAATGTTAATTTTTGACAAAATATTTGTTCAAAATTGCAGCAGAAGTACAATACAATTTTGAACAAATATTTTGCTCAATAACTGAGATTAATTAAAAAAACTGAAGTGTTAATATTTTGCTCAATAACTGAGAAGTGTTAATCGACTTTTGCTGCTGACTGTACTCGACCATTACGTGATGCAAATCTTTCACACTTTCTGTTTTATCCCATTATCTAATAACCCATAAACACTGCCTTTTTCTCTTCACGTAATACAGAAAAAAAACATCATGAAGCTACAATAAAAATAAAGAAACATAAAACATGATTACCGTTACGTCACGCAGGTAATTTAAATTTCGTCAACTGTCTGGTAAAAGTACAGACCAACTTAATTTGACAGACGGCGAAACAGGGAACTATAATTTTAATTATTGAATTACTTATATCATTGGTCGTTTTCTTTGCAAGTGGCGCCGCTAAAAAGAGTCAAATTATACTGGTCGCGTTGTAAGATAATAATCGTATGAAGCGTACTTTTGACACGTAGGTACGTAATCTGTGTCGAGATAGTCGAAGTGGTACTCAGTGAAACGCTTCAATGATATTCAGTTACTGGATACGTTACGATTTTGACTCAAGGACGTTTTTGGTAGCTATGTCAATTTGTATGTTCTCGAATTCGACCACCTCGTCTTTGTAATATCTTTCTGTGCTTAGGTGTCAGAAAATTAAAACTCGTTTTAGTGTAACTTCGTCGTTTGTTTGCCAAGCGTATTAAGTTCAGTAACAATAAAAAAAAGTAATTGTTTCTCTTTTGTGACAGTTGACTTTCATAATCAGAATATAATGTTTCCACTGTTCTTTGACAGTCGTTACGGGTAGTCAGAAGTCCGATAATCTGACAAACAGTCTTACCAGGGGGGTAACTGGGTTGTGGAGGTCAGATAGGTAGTCGCTTCATGTAAAATACTGGTATTCAGCTGCATCTGGCTAGACTGGAAGCCGTCCCCAGCATAGTTGGGAAAAGGCTAAGCAGATGATGATGTTGGGACTCAGGCCTCCTATCTATGAGAGAGAGTGGCCATAATCCACCACGCAGCCCAGTACGGGTTGGTAGTTTAGTGTAGCCAAGTGGACAAATAATAATAGTTATCATAGAATAGATGACTCATGGCTCCGATTTCGTAACCGGCACAGAATAAAGCACGAACAGTCCACGATGAATCACCGTAGACATAATATAATCGCAATTTATCAAGGCCCCATCCAGTCTTCTACATATTTAAGGATACGTCGGCGGTATGATGAACGAGTTCAACTTTTTTCGCCGGCAAACATTTGGAAACGAGCCCCCATTATGTTTTTTTGCAGAAACCGGACAGTCGGTAATTGGAAATCGGAATTTCGGACGATGAAAATTAAAACTACGAATTTTAACTCGGTCCGTTTTTTTGGCTCGTTGTATAGGCATGCTGGGTATTTTCATTTCTGATGTTGATGTAGAGGAGTGCATGTTATTTTGTGTTGGGTTAATGGATTCTTGGCAAAGATAGGGTCTGTCATAGATATCAAAGTGGGTGAATTTGATATATCTATAGATTTCGGAGGGCACATAACATACCATATTTGGATCTTGTTGCCGGTTCTTCCTCGAAACGACCAATTGGAACCGTGCACCTATCTCCTGACGTTTCTTAAGTGCCCTTGTAGGTTTATGTGAAATGAAACATTTTTATTTTCATAACATAACATCACGCAGGTAGGTATTTTTCCTAAGGGTTAAGGATGATTTCCACCAAACGACTCAGATCGGAGCGGATTTTACAATCTTTAGACGATATTAAATCATGTACACAGTATTTAAAGTCTATATTACCAAGCCGCGCACATCAGCTTGACCGCGGGCGTCTTCCGCGACAGGCGATCGTAGCCGACAGTATGCTGCGACGCGCGATCGGCTCCGTTCGCCTGTTTTCGTATCCGATTTTTGCCATAAATCATCAATCCAAATTTTTATTTTCCTCTTCTGTGTTTTATGATTATTTTCTTCTTATTCTAATGCAATAACCAACAATACTACGTCAATTTCAAACATTTTCAAAAATTAGAACACGACAACACGGTGGGAATGAAACTATTTGACTAGGTGCAGAAACGGATACGTTCGCAAGCGACGGTACGGAGCCGATCGTATGCGTCGACATCCTGCCGGACGCGATTGGCTGTCGCCGCATCTGTTCGTATCCTTTCCGATGCGATGCGATGCGAGCTGTTTGGTGGAAATCATCCTTTAGGCAAAAGGTGCATCCTTAAATCCTATGTAATGGGCGAGCCTATTGCCATCAACCGGGAAGAAATCCAGACTCCGGGCTGCTGGACCGAATTTTAAGAAACTTTCACTGACAAATAGCCAATGATTATAAGGAGTAACTTTTATTTTAGAAAAATAATTATGTTTCAACACACAAAAAAAAAAAAAACCCATGCAATCAAAGTTTTCCGACTTGGATGCGAACGAAGTCGCGGGCACAGCTAGTGATAAAATAAAGTACGTACCTACACCGTTATTTCAAACAAGCCTTCACTTAACAAGCGCTGAAATCGATTTGATTCAGTTTTGAGATTGACTTTGTATTCACTGTCCGTAATCCGATTGAGTTCCATCTGGGTCCGAAGTCAATCGGATTAAAGCCACAGCCGAAAGGATCGATTGAAGATAAAGTCGGTTCGTAGATGGGTGACCAATGACCAACTATTAAATATCGAGACCTCTGTCTCGGGTCCCGGCTATCATTCGTATATCTTTAACAGTCGTTACGGGTCGTCAGAAGCCTAAAAGTCTGACAACCAGTCTTACCAAGAGGTATTGTGTTACACAGTAACTTTTGTGGAAGGCAGATAGGCAGTCGCTCCATGTAAAATACTAGTATTCAGCTGCATCCGGTTAGACTGGGAGCCGACCCCAACATAGTTTTGGAAAAGGGTAGACAGATGATGATATTCTAGCAAGTTAAAGTGGCAATGGGCCATAGCCTATAAATGCAACTCCTCCACGGAAAGATGTGATCTTTGGAGAGAACGGCTGAAACCTCCTGTAGGCCAATTCTCGTAATTTGAAACGTTCAAAATCTAGTCGCAATCTCATTTCGGCGACAAACAAATGTCAAAAACTTGTCAAAATGTAGGGAAATTTGAAGTATTTTTGACAGATTGAGACTGAGATCAGACTGTGAACGTTCTTAAAAATTACGAGAATTGCCCCTCTGATCTCTTTATAAAACCATCAGAGAGTTTCTCATCCGGGCATAAGTTACCGTGACCTACTTGGACAACCATATGTAGACGTCGTACCTAAGTAGGCCGCAGCAAGGACAACCTCCACAAGTGGGGGTTCATGGTAGGCTCAGACCTCCGGTGTGTATGTGGCGTCTCTCCACAGACAATGGCTCACCTCCCATCTTGCATTGCATGCCCAGTCACCTGCACACGTGAGGATCTAATGGGTCAGCGAATGGTATCCGCGTTGCTGAATTTTGGCTCAAAGAAATTTATAAAACTACTAGCTGACCCCGCAAACGTCGTTTTGCAAAAAAAAAAAAAGATAGTAGCCGATTCTCAGACCTACCCGATATGCACACAAAATTTCATATAAATCGGTCCCGCCGTTTCGGAGGATTATGGTAACTAGCACTGTGACACGAGAATTTTATATATTAGAAGATGTTTATTTTTCTAATTTTGCCATCGATACGCTTAGAAGAAGAATGGGCCATATTAGCACTGACAAAATTACAATTCCATATTTCAATAACAAAGCTTATAGCTGACTAGCTTTTTTCGCTTAACATTCTTTCCGACTGACTGTTTTTCTTTTTACTCGCTCCAAAGGGCCACACCGTGACGTTACGTGTATATAGCCTATAGCTTTCCTCAAAAATTGGGCTATTAAACTTAGTTTGTAAGAATTGTATCGCATTGTGTTATTTTTATAGGGTTCCGTACCCACAGGGTAAGACGGGACCCTATTACTAAGACTCCGCTGTCCGTCCGTCTGTCTGTCTGTCCGTCGTCACCAGGCTGTATCTCATGTACCGTGATAGTTAGACAGTTGAAATTTTCACAGATGATGTATTTCTGTTGCCGTAAAATAAATATTTAACGGGGCTGCCATACAACAAACATGCTTTTTTTCCATTTTTATAGATAATGGTACGGAACCCTTCGTGCGCGAGTCCGACTCGCACTTGGCCGGTTTTTTCAAATCCGACTGGTAGTTTCAGAGGTTAGCGCGTTCAAACAAACAAACAAACCCTTCAGCTTTATTATTAGTATATAGACAGATAGTCAGATAAGGCTGATAGTGGAGACGGAAAGTAATTCAATAATAGCTCATTTAGGAAACCTTCAAATTACGTAATTTAATATTCCTATTTTACATACATATTACATCACGTACTTTTGTTTACAGGGTTCTCATCACACAATTGCATTTGATTGTAACTGAATTAGCATATAATATAATTATTATGGTGGCTTTGAAAACAGCCTTCGTCTGAATCTATCTACATTAAGAGAATTACAATGTCAATATTATCTAAGTATCGGGTTTTTATCATTTTTTGTTATATGAGTCATTAATTAGGAGCTTGTGTGAGGTTTTGGCGTAGGTAAAATATTTTTAGAACTAGGGACAAGAAAATCTCGCCTTGATTCTGGACTTATTATGATACCTTTTAAAATCTTAAAATTGATTGTAAGTATATACTTACAGCAGTGAGCAGTAGTGGCTCGGTCGTAACGGCCTCGACTTACGATTTGTAGTTCGTGGGTTCGAACTCAGGCAGGCTCTTTGACCTTGACCAGAAGGGGCGAATTCGCCGCGAAACGTTTCGCGCGAATTCATTCGCGCGCTAACGAGATACTAGGAGCTTGTCCAGAAAGGGCGAATCGCCATGATTCTCTCGTGCGTATTACGCGCGACCGTTGCGTCCAGAAGGAGCGTAGCAACGCGCGAGCATTTGGAAAATTTTAGCCCTCCATTTCCCTTGAGACATGCACTCGCTCTGGAGTTCGCGCGTCAACTGGACGCAACAAGGAGTCTCTAGTATCTCGACTCGCGCGAAATACGCGCGAATGAAGCGCGAGTCGAGAGTCTGGCGAACTGCACGCGATTTACGCGCGTATTTTGAAATCGCGCGATGCTTGTGGATGCGATGTATTGGCGCCTAGTATCTCGTTAGCGCGCAAATTAATTCGCGCGAAACGTTTCGCGGCGAATTCGCCCCTTCTGGACAAGGTCTAGGCGCCAATACATCGCATCCACAAGCATCGCGATTCATTTTATTATTTTGCGTTTTTGAACTGAGGGGCAATTCTCGTAATTTTTTAAGAACGTTCCCAGTCTGATCTCAGTCTCAATCTGTAAAAAATACTTAAAACTTCCATACATTTTGACAACTTTTTGACATTTGTTTGTCGCCAAAATCAGACTCCGACTAGGTTTTGAACGTTTTAAATTACGAGAATTGGCCTACAGGTGTGTCTTTAGTCGATACTTACACCACTCACAGGTACAGTCAACCACACACCACTGGTAGCACACGCACTAAGAAAATCACCCTTACTGCTCGTAGCAGTAAGGGTGACTTTTTTTGGGAGGGTGATAAAGGTTCTATCATTATCAAATTGTTACTACTAATGTGTGGTCGACTATACTTACGGCTACACATCAAGCTATACATATCTAGTATAAGCTGGTTTCTGATTGGACGAAAAACCTATACAATGCTAGTTAGATAAAACTAGAACCACCAAACACACTAGAACCAGAAACTAGAACTAGATTTGTAGCCGTGTGTACCTGTGAGCATTGAAAGTGACGACTAATAAAAAACCCAGATCAGAAAAACAAAATAATAAAATGAGTCTTCTAGAAAACATGTTATACCTAAACGAGTACATTTAAGGTCATAGCACACATATCAACTCGGAAAGGGATCGCCACCGTATCGCCTTTCGCGTCGCCGTCAAAGTCAAAGTCAAAGTCAAATCATTTATTTCAAATAGGCACTTAAAAGGCACTTTTGAACGTCAAAAATTAAAATTAAAAAATAGAATTGATTCTAGTCGCCCCTTCTAAAATGTAGTTTTCGTGTGGCGAAGAATGGGCAAAAAACTCCAAACAGGCGTCAATACGTCGACTCGGCTAAGGCTAGGCGACGCCGCGCTAACGGCTTGCCGACCGCTGGTTGATGGTACAGGCAAGTCGCGGGAGGGGTGAGAGGGCCAAGGGTGGGCGAAGAGACATAAGCTCGGAGAGACTTAAGCGCGGAGACGACGAGCCGTAAGCGCGGGAACTGCAAATTGATCACGCACCGCACCGCGGTTCGTGAGCTTGTTCCAAGGCGAGGCGATTACGTTACGATTCCGATTAGTGTGCGTTGCAGTAGGGAGTTTCAAACAAAAATTCTGAATGGCTCGAGTTGATACGGTGACGATTCCTTTCCGAGTTGATATGTGTGCTATGACCTTTAGAATGAAAAACTGGTTGTTAAATTTTAATATAGAGACTAAGGTCGTAGGTACTAAGTAAATACTATGTTATTTTTCTTTGGAAAGAATTCGTAGTAGCTAGATGATTCATTTAGTTAACGTATTTTATTATTCTCAGAACCATTAAGTTTGTTTTTCTCAGCTTTGCTTACCTATATGTATGTGCGAAATAAGGATTCATAGGCAAATATAATAAGTACCTAAACTACAATATTAGCTCATGTACAGTCAGCAACAAAAGTCGATTAACACTTCAATTTTTTTTAAAATCTCAGTTATTGAGTAAGATATTTGTATTATGCTCAATAACTGAGAATAAAAAAACTGAAGTGTTAATCGACTTTTGTTGCTGACTGTACATAACCCACCAGATCCTGATGGCACATCAATCAAACATTGTTGTTAAATATTTATAATGGCTACAACTACATATGTATATCTCATCATCTGCCTAGCCTTTTCCCAACTATGTTGGGGTCAGCTTCCAGTCTAACCGGATACCTAATACGATACCCCTTGATAAGACTGGTTGTCAGACTTTCGGGCTTCTGACTACCCGAAAGATTGTCAAAGTTCCACAAATGACAGCCGGTACCAACGGCTAAACGTGGTTTTCGAGGCACGGAGAGGTCTTGGTATGGAAAGATGGTCACCTATCCACGGACCAACCGCGGCAAGCGTAGCTTAACCTGATCGATTGACCCGTGCGGCTGTTATTTCTTAGCGACAAGACCTACAATTACATAATATCTATCTTGTTATTAATTAAAATCGCTTTTCGACTTCGTCTGTATACTCGCGTTTTCTTCTAAACTACACAGCAGCACCCTAATTGCGTAACACTATCAATCGGAATCTAAATTATTTTGAAGCAAATTGCTAATCCATTGCTTCATAAGTTCGAAAAATTTGTTTGCTCAACACGTAAATAACGCAATGAATGTTGTTGAACTGTCAACATGAAACCGATTCCCCTTGATAATGTGTCACGCAATTGCCCCGCAGATTTTGAAATGGTTTTCACCATAATTTTGAGAATTAATTGCGGAAGTTTTATGTAATATACAACATTGATATTAATAATGACATATAATAAAGGAATCTCGATGTTTTGTCAATTCGTAAAATCGTATGAAGCAGGTGCCGGTCGGAAGATAAATAAAATGTCTAGATCCTTGATTCCTAATGGCCGATTCCTATAAATTACGGACTGTTGTTGGTTAAAATTGAGAATCTTTTATCTTTACCAATAATCATGTAAATATATCATAGCTTTCCATAGTAGACCCTCCCATATGAAAGTAACTATCACAGGTAAAATTAGCTTAAGAATCTATGTCCACACACACACATAATATATTTCTCAAATTATTTTGTTTCAACGATAGCAAAAAGTATCTTGAACTTTTAATTAACTCAATTCTTCGAAATTGTAACAGTAACATCAGAGGCATTATGTAAATTTTGCGTCATTGTACCTTAAGGGACCGGACTGCTTCTCCATAACACAGGTTTCCATAACCTAATTTACCTAGCTAGGAGAGCAGTGCTCACCCACACGCTTGTAGAAATAGTATTTATTTTGTAAAACTGTATTTTTAACGTGTTCTACAATCCTTTGTTTTGAGTAAATAAAATAAATAAATAAAAGTATATGCCCAGTTTGACCATAAAAACTGCTACCATTGGTAAGCATAACGATTCGTTTTTGTTTATTGGAGCCGTGCATTAATCAGATGCCTAATCTGATGGAGTAGATTTAATAATCAAGATTTTAGGAACCACGGGTCTACCACATAATCATCAATGGTAATAGAACGATGGTCAACGTAGCCGAGACTAACGCTCTTCATCTTCTTTATATTTCCATGCGTTACACACAAAACCACAGTAGGCCTTCCATTACTTCATAAGCATTCCATGGATGTTACGATGTAACCGCCTAAGCATATAATTCTATGGGTAAAGGCCACTATGGCAAACCAACAACCACGTGTCAAGGTCTATTTGTACTCAAACCTGTTGATGTTGCAAGCCACTTTGCATGATACCGCCAATGTTATTTTAAGGCATTTGACTGTACAACGCCAGGCAAAATAAAACCATAATCCAAAGAGGATTAAGGTCTTAATTTATATTTCTCATATTTTTCTAAGTTATGTTTGTTACGGCAGTCTGTTTGGAGAATCGCTCATGTCGCTTTGCAAAGTTTAGTCAGTCAGTAAGGTTAGTATCGGAACTGACTTAGGATGTGCTCTGCATAATAGAGATGGCTTTAATGTATCTCAATAAGAACCAGATACTTTGAAAAAAAAAAACAAAGAAAATGCATTTATTCGGAACAGGTTTAATGGCACACAATATTTGCAGATTAAAAACAAACACAAAAATTCTCCTTCATGATATTGAAAAGGCTTCAATGAGAATTAAGGGAGTAACCACATTTATTCAGCTGTGTTCAGCTTCTGTCCATAGAAAATAACGATTTTGTTTGCGATCTCAGCCGCTGAAAGCTGAACGGACTCCTTACAAAATTGTTGAAAAGCTGAACAGAGCTGAATAATTATGGTTAGTCCCTTAATCGTTATATTTTTGCCACACATTTCACAACACAACGTGCCCCTATGAAGCTGTCAAGATGCCATGTTAGCGACAGTCACAGACGTCTGTTAGAACAGAGGAGTTCGTACACCGCTATTTACCGATATTTTTTTTGTTTTTATTATATATGCTGTCATTAGAATTAATTATCTTTTTGTTTGCACGTGTTTCTGTGACAAATAAACCAATTTTTCTTTCTTTCTTTTTTATTTCATATATTTAAAAACAATCGTAGATTTATGAGTGACTCACGACTGCGCCTTAGAGGCCCAGTTCATCAAACTTAATTGACACCTAGTTCCTAATGCTGGTTATCAACTTTGCGGTGGTATTTTGCGAAGGTCTGGCTAAGCCAGCATTTAGACGCAGGGACTTGAAAACAAAATTAATTTCGTTCCGTTACCACTAATGCTATCGTATAACGTTCCAAAATTTGTAACGATACTGAAACCTAAAAATATCAATAACGTTACAAAATATCTAATATATAAAATTCTCGTGTCACAGTGTTAGTTACCATACTCCTCCGAAACGGCTGGACCGATTTGTATGAAATTTTGTGTGCATATCGGGTAGGTCTGAGAATCGGCTACTATCTATTTAATTTTTTGCAAAACGACGTTTGCGGGATCAGCTAATAATGTTATAAAATATCATTTTTGTAGAACGAAATTATAAGTAACGTTATAGGTATCAGTAACTTTAAGCTTATCCGCTTGTAATTACGTTACAGGTAAAAGGTTACAGATTAATTTGTAACGTTATTCTTCGTACTTTTTCGTCATCTTTTATGTCATAAAGCTGGAAAAAGTGGCAACGTTGAATATAGAAAATAATAACGTTATTATATTGTTATACTAATAACGATATATTGATAATATTGTTACTGAACAGTTTAAGATTTCGTTCCGTTTGTAGGGAGTCCCAACATCATTATCATCATCAGTATCAAGGAATTAATTTTGTTACGTTCCTGGTGGAACGGTACAGCGGCCTCTGTACTGCACATCAAGCTACCCCAATTTGTCAAATTTTCCCAATTAAATATGAACTTTATTTCTTTGTAGTAAAGTACTAACACTAGTTTGTAAGTTGTGTATGTTCTTATTATCAATATTGGATTGTACTGATCTGAAATGAAATTAAATTAAAGTTGAAATCTATAAAATAAATTTGACATATTGGGGTAGGTTGATATGCTGGCTTCTGTACAAATTATCAGTACCGGAACTACGCGTAACGTTATTTTGAGTAACATTTCAAGTCCCTGTTTAGACGTAGGTATCTCGTAGCGAGACTTTAACGTAAATGTGACGGATTTCTCATTAACTATTTATAGTTATCAGAAACCCAGGTGCCAGGCCGCCCCTATTACCTTGAATCTTTATGCACGATCGGTGACCCGTGACAATTGATGACTGATAGCATACCATTTTCAAGGATCTCCTAACTGCATTGTGATAAAATACTTATGAATTGTCTAAATAGACTAGCTCCAGCCCGCGACTTCGTCGTCCGTGTGAAATTTCTTGTTCCCCCGACCCACCCCAGGATCGCCTGTCCGTGCTGGTACTTCGTTTTCGCTCAGCGTTAATTCTGTATTTTTGCTCGACCCCTAAGGAAACTAGCGTTATATTAAATAAAAAGCCTTCTTCAAGGATTGGGCTATCAAATGCAAAAATATGTATTTTCTCAAATCAGACTGGCCTTTCCAGATATTACGAGTATTAGCGAGTTCAAACTCTTCAGTTTTATTGTTAGTACCTATACAGGGCTACAGGTTAAGTCGACCTAGATCCTTTAAGAGTTTGTAGTTTCCATAATTCCTGACTGATTTGACTGAAAACAAAATGAAACACCGCACCCCAAACTTACACATTTTCAATTTTTTTGCACTTGCGAGCAAAAAAATCGGCCCACCCCAAGCTCACCATTTGAGACACGCTAACTCCTAAATCGAAATGAATATTAATTTATTATTTTATATTGTGTGAAAGTAGGTATGGTAGGTATAGTTTATTTGAACATACACAATATTTTGTTCAAGGCAACATTCCTGACAAGATCGCCTCGATTCTCCAGATGTCTTCATCACTTACTTTTGCTCGGAAAAATTGCGTAACTTTTTTGTGAATGAAATTAACAAACGTTAAATTGTGTTTATTTCTGCTTGTTTAATAAAAATTTAACTTGATTTTGTTAACGGACTACAAAACAAAGGAGGTTCTTTATTTAACACCCATATTTGTAAGCTCGCGATTTTCTCAAAAACTAATGAATCAGTTTTGATAATTCTTTCACTAATGTGATCTACATACTTTCAAGAAAGTTTTAATATATTAGTAAAACTTGTTGAATTATTATTGTTTCAAATCGAAGAGCATGGGGTTGGTCGATTTTTTTGCACGCAAGTGTGGATAGCGGTAAGTGTCATGGCGCTAATTAAAAATTCAGGGCCAAACGATAAGCTGAGACAATAGTTGCAAAGTAGCAAATTAAATGATCGCTCAGAAAACGAAAAAAAAATTGATGAAACTACTGATTGACTTTGATGACAAAAGATTACTATCAGGGCCGTTGAATGACAGGATAATCGAATGTCATGAAAATAATAAATCTCCGTGTTTTCTAGTGTTGACAACTCGGTAACCCTAGAAAACATGGAGATTATATTTAAAAGCAAAATTGCAATAGTTCTGTGAAGTTCTTAATCGTTAAACAAGGCGTTCGTTCTTGTTCTTCATCTTTAAAAGACATTCATACTGTATCGAATGAAGTTTATTTTTAGAGTAGGCAGTCGGTTAAAAAACGTCGACCTCATCTAGTCTTATAATATTACTAGCGGCCCGTCCCGGATTCGCACGGGTAAAAAAAAAACAGAAAAAAAAGCCTATATTAATCAGTGATAATGTAGCATTCAAATGGTGAAAGAATTTTTAAGATCGGTCCAGTACTTTTTGAGCCAATTCGTTACAAACATACATACAAATCTTTCCTCTTTATAATATTAATAATATTATTAGTAATATTAGTAACTAGCGACCCGCCCCGGCTTCGCACGGGTGCAATGCTGATACTAAATACACTACATATAAACCTTCCTCTTCAATCACTCTATCTATAAAAAAAAACGCATCAAAATCCGTTGCGTAGTTTTAAAGATTTAAGCATTCAAAAGGACAGAGAAAGCGACTTTGTTTTATACTATGTAGTGATTAGTATAGATTATTTCCTTTTGGCATGAAAGTGTTTTTTAAACCAACTTACAGAAATAAAATATCATATATTTAACCATTTTAGGGCAAGAAAAATCATTACTGCTTATCTAAAATACATAAATACTGCATTCGCTGAATGCAGTATATTTTACGTAACAATTATTGACCCATAAAGATGATGTTATAATCTGCTCCAAAAGAAAGATTAAAAGGCTCCTGCAAACAGCGCGACACGCGACGCGAATCGCACGCGACACAAATTGCACCGTCGCGACGATTAGTCGCGTGTCGCGCCTGTTTGAAGGAGCCTTTGCCGCAACGCAATCTCATAAGATATCGATAGTCTAGCTAGAGGTGTATCGTGACAAATCGTCTAAATTGGCTGTAATGACATCGCTCAAGGGTAACGCTCGATCCAATCACCCCTCTATTGTTTTGAGATAGGAGTGTGTTCCACTTAAAGCTAATACAACGCGAAGTTTTTACTTTAGCCTCTAACTAGTACCAGTAGTTATGAAATGAAATGCAAAGAAATATTCTACTTGCTATCATATAAAAACTGAACAGACACCTGTGCTGCTGGGGAGTTTGTTGCGCCACTTCTTCTCCCCAGCGAAAGCACTAGGAAGTGGTGAAGGGCGGGCGTTTTGGGGGGACTGTCTTTTGTAATTGACGTTTGAAAAGTGCTGATTCTCAGCCTAGTTTGAATAAATGACTTTTGATTTTTTTTTTTTGAAAAAGCATTTTCATCCAAGATGCTGTTTTAAAGACAAAGTGATATGCTTGTTATTATAATGAAGTATAATTTATAGTTCATAGTATGAAGGTCAGGAGAGAGGGGCCCGTAGATAAACAATAACAATCGCACAGGTCGCTCGATCAGGTTAAGCTACGCTTGTTGCGGCTGGTCTGTGATGGGTGACCATCTTTTCAAACCTAGACCTCTCCGTGTCTCGGAAAGCACGCTAAGCCGTTGGTCCCGGCTGTCATTCGCGGATCTTTGACAGCCGTTACGAGTAGTCAGAAGCCCGAAAGTCTGACAACCAGTCTTAGAATAGAATAGAATAGAATACTCTTTATTATGTACATCATATAAATTAAAGACATAAATATTCCAAGTCAGTCAGCCAGTCTTACCAAGGAGTATCGTATTACCCAGTAACTGAGTTGTGGAAGTCAGTCTGGACTTACGACTTAGTCATATTACTGTGACATGCAAACATTTATGTTCATAATTATTAATAATAATATAAGAAATCGATAAAAAATGAAGATTGATGAAGACTGAAGAAATAAATTAATTATTATCAACTATCTGCGCCCCACGGTTTCACCCGCATAAGTGTCGATCCCGTGGAAAAATCCGGATAAAAAGCAGCCTATATGCATCCAGGGTGTCAGCGACGTCCATACAAAATTTTATCAGAATTGTTCAAGCCGTTTGAGCGTGAAGAAGAATCAAACATATAAAAACACACACACTCACAAACTTTCGCCTTTATAATATTAGTGAAATAGTGTGATTGATATAATACAGTAATAGACACTGTTTCACACTAATGAAGCTACACATTTCTTATTGTGGAAAGAAAACGTAGCTATTGATGGAATACAAACCCAAAAACTATTACCGATTTGCCGCCATATTGAATCAAAGTAATGTCATATTGTTTGTTTATTTTGGCATGTAATAGTATTTTTTATTAGTACCTACTTAAAGTCATGCAGGAAAACATTTATCATTTTTAGTTGATTTATGAGAATAGTTTTACGATAAATAAAGATGATCGTTATACGTTGACAACAAAGTTAATGTAGTGCTTAGTTGGTAAAAGAAATCTTTGAAGATTCGTCTGCTTGAATAGGTTGAAACAAATCGTGAAGAAACAAAAACTATTGAAATAATTTAGTCAGATTGGCAATTGTTTTTTCAAAAGACATTGAATTCTGAGCGGCAATTCTCGCAATTTTAAGAAAGTTCACAGTTTCATCTGTCTCAATTTGTCAAAAATACAGGCTCTAATTCTTCTACATTTGTGACAAGTTTTTGACATTGATTGAAGCCGAGATTAAATTGCGACTAGATTTTGAACATTTTTAATTTCAGGAATTGGCCTTCTGGGGATTGTTTATTGAAGATGTACGTGAATGAAGAAGGAAAACACAGACTGAAAAACCTTAAAGACAATGAGGAGCTGTATTTATCATCTGAACCTTGAGATATTTAACACGAACTGACAGCAATGTGGACAAGTACTTTCGATGCCTTAAGTATCCTTTTGTTTTTGTGTTAATAAACAAAATCTTAAACAAGGTCAAATTAAATTAGCTAGCGAAACTCTGCAGACGTGATCGGTATCAATACATAACTGCGATAAACAAAAAAAACAGATTGATGTTATTTTTAAGGGGTCAACGACCGCTGGTAGTATTGTACCTTGAATTATAAGTGAGAAAATGTGTTTTTATCGTTTTTACATATCGATTCCAATCACGTCTATGAAGTTTATAAAAAAAATAGATTTTTAAACTGGTAGATAAAGTCAAAGTCAAATCATTTATTTCAAATAGGCACTTAAAAGGCACTTTTGAACGTCAAAAAAAATAGAATTGATTCTAGTCGCCCCTTCCAAAAGGTAGTTTTCGTGTGGAGAAGAATGGGCAAGAAACTCCACCGTTACTCTTTTAAAATGTTTTACAAGTTTTTGTATACATTCATTATATAATTATATTTGAAGACGATGCACCTAAAATAAAATTTAGTCTACCACAAATGGTAAAAAGAATTAAAAATATAACAGACTGGTAAATCAGTTATGTGATAGATACATAGTGCTCACATATTTACAAAGATCATAAAATTTTTCTAGTATTTTATAAAGTGTGTGAGTTACATTTGTCACAAAATGTAAAAAAAAAATGTGTATGTATAAATTAAATATAATAGTAGATATCACAAGTATTAAATACACACACACCGGTCGATGACCCCACAAAAATCATCAAATTAATTTCTATTTTCTTTTTTCATGTTTTGATAACGATGCCTAATTTAATGTGACCCTGTATAAGGATTTTAATGTTTAATTACTTTTTTTTTAACATTACAAAATAGCAAAGCATAAGTACCAAATATACTTCTTAGTTCTGTGTTTGTAAAAAGATTTTGCTCTACAGTATTGCAATTATGTTAAAATATAGCAACAATGTTGCCACGGTATCAACATACAAATGCAAAAAGGGAAGTATAAATCAAGTCAAAAATGCAATGCACCGGTGAATAAACTATACGCCTGACCTATAAATACACTGTGGTTAAATATCACAGTATTAATGCGATCAACCGAATTAATAATCTGCCTAGCCTTTTCCCAACTATGTTGGGGTTGGCTTCCAGTCAACACCAATACCAGTATTTTACATGGAGCGACTGCCTATCTGACCTGCACAACCCAGTTACTGGGTAATACGATACCCCTTGGTAAGACTGGTTGTCAGACTTTGCTCAAATGTAAATCAAATGTAAATTAAATGTAAATTATACTGACACTAACTGTACGATCTGCGTTTGATTACCGCTAAAAGCAATATCAGAGTCAAGCGTTCATTTGATTACTACAAATGAACAAATAAATGGATTATGTCATGTATTAATGGTTTGATTTATTGTTTGAATGTTAAGTGAAAACGAAGTGATAGCGCGGGCAAGCAATTGGAAGCGACGCGGTGGTTCGGGGGAACAAGAAATTTCACGCGGCCGAAGTCACGGGCAGAAGCTAATATTATATAAAATAACTAGCTGACCCCGCAAACGTCGATTTGCAAAAAAAAAAAAATGGTAGCAGCCAATTCTCAGACCTACCCGATATGCACACAAAATTTCATACAAATCGGTCCAGCCGTTTCGGAGGAGTATAGTAACTAACACTGTGACACGAGAATTTTATATATTACAAGAAGATGGTATTGTGACAGAAATGGTATTACAATAGATAATAACCAATTAACAGACATCACTACATAGTATAAAACAAAGTCGCTTTCTCTGTCCCTATGAACGCTTAGATCTTTAAAACTACGCAACGGATTTTGATGCGGTTTTTTTTAATAGATAGAGTGATTCAAGAGGAAGGTTTATATATATATAATACATGCATGCATGTGATGTCGTAAATAAACACATTTTTTTGCGCTTACTTTTCAAACGCTGGCTGAACCCTACGAGATAGGTCAAAATAATGTACTACAGTATTGTACACCTTAAAAAGGTCTACAAAAAAGTCCGCGATGGTATATGTCTATCTCTTATGGATAACCCACAATAATCATTTTTTATCCTTTACTTTTTACGAGAAATAATGGCTTATTTACGAAGCGATTTTAAGCAATACAGCATTAATCGTTATCCAATTAAGTACCTTAAATACATTGTGCATTTAATATAGATAAATATGGCCCTGTACAGCATGTAATTTAAATTAATATTTTCGAAGATATTACAGATGTAAAATGCTGGGACATAGCGGTTGCTGCGGTACCGGCCACGGCCGGGGGCCGGCCGCGGCGGCACGTGCTGGCATTCTTGAAATACCTGTACTTAGTATCAGTATTGCACCCGTGCGAAGCCGGGGCGGGTCGCTAGTGAAAAATAAAATGCGCGTGCATGTAAGTAGTGTTTCTGAAGCGTTCATAAATATCGATTCAAAATGGCTCCTAGCTTTCCAGGATTTCAGGAATTATTGACCAAATCTATCGTTATAACACCCATGACAACAATAGCTCGTGTTACAATCTGAGAACAAATGACAATCGACCACAACTGGTAGCGTGCAACTGCAATTTATAATGGTTGTATGTTATGCAGGTATTGTATGTCAGGACCATAAGACGTAAATTGATTGGTGTAGTGAACCATTTGTTTTGAAGATAGTAGGTGGTCTAAATTATTTTCAAATAGGAGAATATTCCGATTTTTCTGATAGACAGTTTTGAAAAGAACAAAAAAAAACCTAAAACCTTTATTCACAAGTAGCTGCGCCTGTAGCTTCAATCACGTTGACTAATTTATTTATAGTAAATCGTAGCGTTTTACCATAAAGTAGGTCGAAAATAATCACTTAAATCGGATGAACCGGACAGAGAGACAGGGTTCGCTGCATTTTGTTACATGTAATGATGTAAATGAATGAAATGCTATTATTAAAGTTCAGCCATTGTTTCAGGGTGCAGTAAAACTCAAACTCAAAGCATTTATTTCAAATAAACCAATTATAGGCACTTTTGAATTGTCAGGTCGGTCAGTCAGAAAGATGAAGCTAGCCATCCCAAAGCGCACTAGGTACCTGTGAAGAAGAACGGGCAAGAAACTCCACGGACACTCTTATATATCATAAAATTGTTACAATAATTATGTTAGTTATAATAATCATGTTGAAATTATACACGTGAGAACGATGCAAAAAGCCGTGCACGTTAAAAGCGTCCGTAACAAAAATAATAAAGTATGCAACAGTGAAGAAAATTATTCAACTTCATCCGCATTTATATGTATATTGATGAACTACTTATGTAGATTTCCTCATTAATAGAATACTAAGAAATCAATGCGGAATCAGCACGATGTGAACTTAATTAGAAGTTATTTATTGACGTTCATATAAGGAGAAAAAAGATTTTTTAAATATTTATATTGACATCTTGTTTATTACAATAATGTTGCTTTTATTGTGGTTTCAAGTTGTTTTTGTGGTCGAAAAGCAGGACAGTAAATATATATAGATAATAATACCTACCCTTTATTATATTATATACTAGCTGACCCCGCAAACGTCGTTTTGCAAAAAAAAAATAGAGGTATGAAAAATAGATAGTAGCCGATTCTCAGACCTACCCGATATGCACACAAAATTTCATATGAATTGGTCTAGCTGTTTCGGAGGAGTATGGTAACTAACGTCCTGCTTTTCAAAATACACACATCAAAAGTGTCTAGGGATCAACATATATTTTTGCAATAACTTTTCTCCTGATTGATATTAATTAAAATTTTCTTTAAGGATTCATCAAATAAAGTGTTTTCGTTTGTCACAGTAACGATAAACCAAGTCACCTTTGCATTAATAAAGAAATTTGCCATTTTCCTAATAAAGGGATTTTTGACATTTGAACCACTAACACAATAGTTCGAAAAAAAGACTGAAATAACAGTTTTCTCTAAAATTTTATTGGGTAACTTAAACAATTAATAATCCGTGTTTCTACCGCGAACACTAACAACACAAGAACATCGGTTTGGCATACTCAAAATGAGTTCATCCAAATCACGCTGTGGAATGGCCGCCCATGTTCGTTGCAACAACAAAAAAAGGTCTTCTTGCGACTGGATACCCTCCATATTCGGCAGAGCTCTTCTCTGTAGCATATCCCATGCATGCTCAATCGGGTTCAAGTCTGGCGACTGAGCAGGCCAGGGCAGGACATTGATGTTAGCTGCGGCGAGAGTCTGTCTTACAACTCTTGCGGTGTGCGGTCGTGCATTATCATGCATTAACTGAAATAAGGGACCGATTTGCACTTGTAGAGGAACGATGACGTCTGATACAATCGTCTCAGCATAAATTTGAGCGTTGAGGTTGCCTCTGATCCAAATCAACTCAGTTCTTCCGCCGATCCAAATACCCGCCCATACCATGATGGTTCCACCACTATAAGGATGGACTTCCTGGCAGGATTTTAATCGCTGTTGGCGTCCAGGGGTTCTCCAGTGTCGTATACGTCTTGTATCCGGTCTCATACCAAAACGAGACTCATCAGAAAAGCACACGAAACGCCATTGTTCTTCTGCCCAATTTCTGTGTTCAAGAGCCCATTGATATCGAATCCTACGATTGTGCATTGCTATAGGTGGTACCCGTAGCGGTCTTCGGGAATGAAGGTTCACTTCATGCAAGCGGTTTCTGACTGTTTGGTCGCTAATTAAGTTCCCTGAAGAGTGATGAAGCCTCACGGCTAACATCATGGCGGTTATTGTTGGAGCTCTTCGAGTTAAGATTTGAATGTATCGGTCTTGTCTCCGTGTGGTGCAGCGATACCGTCCTCCATGGCGCTCAGCCACGGTACCAGTGCTTCGGTAACGTGTCCAAAGTCGACTGATAACACTCTGACTTGTATTCAGAGCTAAAGCCACAGTACGTTGCCGGGAACCAGCTTCTATCATTCCCACGGCTCTGAGCATTTCTTCCCTGCTTAAATGACGTCGCCGCTCCATAATAACGTTGGTTTTAATCAGTAGTAGGGAAACAGTAGCACTAATAATGTCTTCAATGCGTTGTATGTTTTTATAGGGAAAATATTGACAGCTGATTTTCATCTTTTACTCGAATTTGATTCACAGTTCCTGATTCAAATTATGAAATGCACCAAAAAGGATCCATATAAATTTATAAAATCATAAATTTATTACAAAGCCACATCTCAATCTCAAGAAATCCGCATAAAAATGCTTGATCCCTAGACACTTTTGATGTGTGTACTCAGTCGTCCCATACATTTGGGCCGAGTAGGTATGTATTGAAGTTTTGTATGGCACAGTTGATAACTTTTTCACGATTACGATGTTGGTCCCATAGAAAAAGTTGTTCAGTTTGATGGTCTGTACCACATCCTTAAATTTGACCTTACGTTTCTGATACATGTCATGTTGTACTAAAGTATAGTTTTCATCTTTAGGAAAATTAATCAAAGGGCATCAGGGTCTTTGCACACGGCACGGTCTCTTTACCTCGTGTTAACCGCGTTGTAGAAAAATCGCGTGACATTGTTTAGGACACGCTTTCATGGTGTGCGGTGACGGCGCCGTGCCTTAGTGCCACCAGCGATTAAAACGTAGTTTTTCTTGCCGTACCATCCCGTTTTTCTTTTTCAATCGTTCTGTTTAATAGTTTTTTATACAAAAACAACGTGTTGCTTATACGCCGTATACAAAGAGCCTAACAATATAATATAAATCTGTCTACTTATGAATAGAAAAAAAAAACAATTTAACTACGAGTATTGTGTACGATAAAGAAAAACAGACATTCACTTTAATTTTAGTCGCTTTTGACTTCGTAACAATGATACACAGCTGTTATTAATCAATACATTGTGTATAGTGTACTTATTGTGGTTTATTTTCAAAGGATTCACCGAGACCAATCAGTAACAACCAACAGCATAACTATTCACAACCATCCCACAGGCTATCTTATCGAATTCGAATATGACATAATTACCCGAATACGGCGAAGCAAAAAGGAGGGTTATGATTTTCACCGGTATGTATGTCATGTATGTATATTCATCAGTTCCCTCATAACTTCTAAACTACTTGACATAATTTGACAAATGAGGTATCGTTGGTAGCGTTTTGATCGTCCGCTGAAAATATTTATAAGCCATGGTAGCATGCGACCACAGGAAGGTACTTTCTTGTTTCATCTTTTTCAATAGTCGGGTTTTAGTTTTTAAACTTATTTTTTTTTCATACTTTTTAGAGCGTGATTTTTCAGTAGTCGGGTTTTTAGTTTTGAACTTATTTGATAACTTTGAACAAATTTTCCCAATCAACTTTGAAACTTATGCTATAGAGATAAAGTTGTAAATCTATTAAAGAATTTGAGAGATTTTAGTACAAACTGACTGTACTTACTGTACTTACAAATTAGTAATTAGGTACTTGGTAGATGTCACATGTCTTCGAATTTTTGGTTCTAGGACATGTCGGTTTCCTCACGATATTTTCCTTTACCGGTTTGAGAGCAGTGCGAGCAATTTACACGAAAAGAGTTCCTGCCTGGGTTTGAACCTACGACCTCTTAAGTCGCGGCCGTTCCTACTGGGTCACCACTGCTCACTGCATATTATGGATAGAAAAGTGACAATTCCCGTTTTCACTAACACAAGGAAACACCTAAATGAACGCCTAAATATTTTAAAGCCGGCATAAATTCTACTTTCATAAATATGCCTAAATAAAACTGTGGAAGTATACATACCTACCTACATTATATTATATAACTTGTGTCATAAATATTGCGATGAAGGTCAATGTTTTACACCGCATTTAAAGTACAAACCACAAAATACTGCATTTATAACGTAACACAATACAACTCAGACGCCGCAAAAAAATCTGAAAAACAATGACATTTATACATATATAGTAAATAACTTATAATAAATATTATTCTTGTAATCAGCTCAGCGTGACGCCACTCATTCAAGTCACCGTCATTCATTGCAAGTTAACGAGGAAGTAACGTAGTAGGTAAAATAAATCATAAATAATTGTTTTGTTGGAATACTTAATAATACAATAAATGTTTCATCATGAAATACAAATGAAATCGTGTGAAACAAATACCGTTGAGGAAAATCCATTGCCGGCCCATGTCTTGTCTGACACATACTTATTTATTATACTTCATTGCGTCGATATTTTTTGTCTAAATTTATATGATACCATTGTTTGTGAAGAGAAAATAAATTATTTGAATTTGCTTTGTGAAAACTCCATTTCACAAAGCAAACATTTACATTTATCATTCACGAGTTCCGTTCATTCTAGTGAAAATTTTATGGTAGGTATGGGTGATACCTACATGCAAAAACGAAATTTTTTTATATTATTAAGGGTTTACTAAATTGGCTCACGATTGGGAAAAGGCTAGGTAGATGATGGTGCCCCAGATATCTCAACTTCAAATTTTCAATTCAGAAACCGGATGTATAATAAACCAAATAGCATGGTATCTGAAAGGAAATATATATATTTTCATCGAGAAAATTTAAATGAGCCGCGGACATTAACCACCTCAATAAATAAGTTATTATTAATAAGGTCGAAGGAAAGAGTTCCATCGTTATTAAGCTGCATTCTACAACGATCACACTTTCTGCTATTAAATACCAGTTTTTCTGTTACTTTCCCAAACCTACTTTCTTGCAATTAACTGTTTATATGTTACTAGTTAATTGCATTTAAAACTTCGTGAAAAATATAAACTTCAATGTTTATGGCCGAGGAAGATGTTTTTAACTTAAAATATTTGCTGCTTCTTGAATCAACAAACTGTGAGAATGTTTTTTAAAGCACCGTTTTCAGCGATTAAGGAATTTTTGCCTTATGTTGAGTCAGCTCAGAATTTGGCTACGCGTTTGGCACGTTCAACAGCGTCCATTAGTTCCTGTAAAGTGTAGGTAAGAGGACACGCTAACACGATATTAAGTCCACCCGATTAGATAGAAATCTGACCTGAACATACATAGTTGGGAAGACATCAGTCAGGTGCTGATGATGCCTGGCCTAGTTTTTAAACTTAATAGGTAACTGTCGCATTAATAGGCAAAAATCAAAAGTCATTTATTCAAATTAGGCTAAGAATCGGCACTTTTCGAATGTCAAAATTACATAAGACATTCCCCCCAAAACGCCCGCCTTTCACCACTTCCTAGTGCATTCGCTGGGAAGAAGAAGTGGCGCAACCAATTCTAATCTTTTTGTGTTTATCTCGATTATTATGCAAGACTATTACAGAATCGAAACAATATTATAGAAGCAAACACGTGTTGAATATAAACCTACTCGTATGTATATCGCATACATAATAGTATAATAATACATAATAATGGGTGATAAGTAGTTATCTCACCGTTTAAAGTCACCATAGTGCATTTAACTGCCAGTTCCCATCAGCTGGCTGTCATTATAATACGCAGGGCGTGAATAAAGGTTATTTAGGTACTTCCCAAGGTTCTTGTATAATGTATATGATGGCTAAAGATGGCCTTCACCCAAGTGACATAAATGAAGTGACAAGTGACATAAGTGAATTTCTTGATGTTAATTGATATTAATTTAAAAATGTAAATGTTTAATATATGTGATTTAGATATGTTTTTTAACTTATGAATTTATATTTTCAGTTTGATTTTATGTAGTTTTCAATTCAGCTAAAATAATATTGTGACATGTATTTTATTCTTTGGTTACTAACATAATTTTTAAGTATACCTACTAACATAAATATGATGGATCACTGTGTCTGACGTAAATAAATAATAATAATAATAATAAATTACGTTATAATAATAATCCATTTATTTCAGGCGTTGCAGGCCCATACATAAATACCTTAATCTAAATATACATATTTTAATTATACAAGGTGTAACATAATTAGCGCAAGACCTCATACATCCCAATTAGAGTAAAGAGTTAAAAGATTAATACAATGAGAAGCTTAATACGATGAAAGTTAAAAGCTTAAAACTTATTTTTTTAAAGCCTGCTATTTTTATTAAGAAAATTGTGTTGACACTAGCATTACTTTAAGCATTTCAAATTGAGTCTTATTGCCTTGAAATAAAATTTCATTTTATTTGGCTCAATCGGCGGTTAGTATGAAAAAATACATAATTTTTGAAAAAATACCCTTAATAAAAGTTACGGAAATCGATTCAATAGTCAATTATGAACAAACTATTTTTAGGACGCGTTTATTCTATCACATCTTGTATATACAGGGTGAAATTGAAAACATGCGACATACCGAAATGGGAGATTGTACTCATCATTATGAACAACTTTTACTATGGAACCAAACCTGAAATCGCAAAACAAAATCATCTGTTCCCTACATTTATGTTCGTATGACTCGTCAAAATGTAGGGAACAGCTGATTTTTTTTCGCGATTGCAGCTTTGTTCCCTTGGTAAAAGTTGTTCATAATGATGAGTAAAATCTCCAATTTCGGTTTGTCGCATGTTTTCAATTTCACCCTGTATAAACCAAACTATTGTGCACCAAATGATGACTGTGTCGGCGTCGTGTTGCTCTGCGTGGTGTCACGTAACCTTCCACGAAAACGTCGGTACGCCACACCTTTCGGCCAAAACTCTTCCTTCATGGAGGTTTCCAGATACTGAGTTGGAACCTGCGCCACAAAGGATTTGAAGTTTAAGTTGTGGCGCGATTCCAACTTTTTTGCTCTCAAGGTCCACTTGGTCTTGATTCATATTCCACGATGTTTTCAGCCACCGTGGCGTGATGTAGACGGGATACGTCCAGCTGCGCCGATGGTGTTGCAGGACGCAGCAATATATTTGGTCCCGCCAGTGCAGTACCACATCGATTACGGCAAATGGCCTTCCTACGGATTTAGACAGTCTATGGACATGAACACATCTTCATTATCGATCAATTTTTCTACCGTGCTACTCATGGCTCTGTGGTAGCCTCATAGCCCTGACACAGGATATGCCACACCTTCTCCTATTTCCTTCGTTCACTACTACCTACACACTCATCATTTGCCTAGACTTTTCCCAACTTTGTTGGGGCCGGCTTCCAGGCTCAGTGTTTTACATGGAACGACTGCCTATCTGACCTCCACAACTCAGTTACTGGATAATATGATAACAACTTCCTGCACCTTCCAGGACTAAAATGAGGAAAACAACCTAACTATCCAGGTCGCTACATACAATTCCAGACGTTACTAGGAATACGACCTAATCATCATTTGGTTGTATTGACAAATTTATACGTTAACGTTTTCATAGTCCCGAAAATCTTGTTCTCATTACACAAAGAAATTGCCTTTGAACGTTGATAATCACTATCTTATGAACGCGAAAACATGTTAATTGTTTACTGTGCGTTGGTTACCAATAACTAAAGACTCGATGAAGGTTAACCTTCACTTCGCGTAATAACTTCCATGAAAACATGACACTACTGATATTTGAGGCATTTACTTCCTTATCATGAGTATTGACAGAACACAAGGCATTTTGGTATTTCTGTTCCGCGAAAAGTTAAGGTCTTTATAAGACAATCGACTGCACGTTGATAGTAACACTTTGACCTTGAGATGGCTTAGCGTGGTACTGAGTTTTAATGGAATAAGAGGCTAGCTTATATTCGATTTTGTCGCCACTAACAGGCGGACTACTGTACCTAAAATATGAGTCATTCTGAAAGATCGCAGCATATGTTTACGGATCTTTTGTTATGTAATGTCAACGTTGAAATCATGACTAGTAGGCAGAACTATACGTACATACCTACCTAGTCATTACCTTTTGGGGTTGGCTGAGGTTGTTTTGATGACGCACATAGTGGTTATTATGTAGCTTCTGGGAGGACAGATACATTTCACCCACCTAATGTCATTTCACCAACCTTATGAGCTACGTGAAGTTTCGGAGAGGCTACTTGGTATTGTATCTATCGAAAAAGAGGGGAGTTTCAAAGGAGAATTGGAGCGTCCTATCAAAAATTCATAGGTAAGCATCACCACATGTGAACCTGAAAATAACTGTCGTTTCGCTGATAGTGCCTGAAAATTACACACAGATACAAAGTTAGGCCAGCAAAAGGCACCTTTTGAAGGTGTTGAAAGATGACTAGATGTGAAAAGATAGGCAAACAAAACAACGTTATTTTTTATGTTTAGTTACCTAATGTATTATCTAAAGTCTTTTATAAAATAACATTATGCCTTGTTGCCCCGAACTGATGGGCAGAGGTGTGCCCACTCCCACACGCACCCCTACACCCTCGTCATATACTAGGGGGCAAGCCCGTTGCCACCAAGTGGGCAAAGATCCAGATTTTTCAGACAATTCTTTATATCAATAGTTTATCATATTGGTTAGAGAAAGGAATTTCGAGTAGATATTAAATGTATTTTACATCTATCAGCGAAAATAATTTCGTAAAGCACGTCTGTTGTAAGACGAAGTACCGTACCAAGCAATTTAAAAACGGTACTTCCGGATGTCTAGACGGCCGAAGTCAAGGACCGATTTATGAAAAATATGAATCGCCAAACCGTGAAACTGTAAAACGAATGGGATATTTTATTCATAAAAATCATAACTTAATAGCCGCCATTTTGGATTTGTTAGATGCAATAGCTTGATGGTTAATAGCGAGTCACTTGTGCTTTGCATGGGTGCAATGGCGATTTATTAAAACATCGAGATTTCTGTGCTAAATCTAAGTTAATTGTTAATATTCTATACATCGAAACCTTCCGAAATAAGTGTTCTAAATGTAAGTGAAACCTCATCAACATCCATCGTGTAGTTTAGAAGATATAAGCGGATAGACACACACAGATAGACACGAAAAATGACTGCGAAGGGAATACTTAAATAGAAGATACAAACTTCTTAGCAGCTATTTTGGATTAGGTTTGATACAACAACCTGATGGTTTATAAATCGTGGAATTCGGTAGACACCTACGTTTTTTGTTTGATATAATTTATGGCTTATTAGTCCGAAAGGTGCAAATCGTCACTTTTAAAATAATATTATTTTATCTCTTATCCCTTCTGTGCCCTACTAGGGTCCATTTTTCTATACTTTATTGCATACAATTCTAAATGTGCCAATTCCTAAGCTACGATTTGCATTTTTTGGACGAGTAAGAAATTCGTGCGAATCGACTAATTTAAGAAGCCTCATCTATATGCATTGGAAAATATTAGGCATGTTATTGTTATGGTTTTTTAAAATAGAAGTGTTTTACAACAGCTAGCCTTTTAAAATGTATACCTAACTATCTTATTCTACAAATAGATTGTAATGTTCTTAGGTACCTACGTTTTTGTTTCGGTTTTTCTTTTCATAGTAGTCAGTTAGGAAACACCTAATTAGAATAAGAATAATTTATTGGTCGATTGTTACAAAATAAATTTCAAAAATAAAAATATTATTTGCTTAATGTAACAAGAATATTTAACAAAATTATTCGAACAGTGCTCCTCAAACTAGGCAGTGCCTGTATCTTGGGGGCCTGCATCTCTTGTTTTAAAATACAGGTTATTTTTTAAAAGTGTTTTTTTTTTACCACTTTACAGAAATAATATAAACTATCATTTTTTAGCGATCACAGAATTTGGTATAGCTCTCAGAAAACCCAGTTCCTGAAATAGTTAAAATCAAAATCCATTTATTCAAACTAGGTTGAGAATCAGCAATTTCGGTCGTCAAAATTACAAAAGATGGTCCCCCAAAATGGCCGCCCTTCGTTAAAATCTCAAGTCCAGTGATTTGATTGGTTCTTATTTTTGGCAACCAATCACTTAACAATAGATTTAGTAATCCGAGGCTAGATTAATCTTTTAGAAACTGGGTGAGAATTGCTTATAATCTAATCAAAATATTTTGGTAATCCCATAAAGGAAGTTTAGTTTCAGAGTTATTTTGAAATGAAATAATATTCAAGTTGCGTTAAAATAAAGGCGACATAGCGTAGGAATAGTTTGATTTTACTTTTAAATTGTAGTGACAGATTGTAGTACCTTTATGTGCTGGGGTCTATACATACAAAAATAGTGAAGATTTTTTTTTTCTTTATTACCTAAATACACCTACTTATTACCTACGTAAAAATCTCGCGGTGAAAACATAATAATATGTGAAGTGAGCTGTCAAAAGTGTCAAGACAACCCTAGCACCAGTTAGAATACCAGTTCACTTCATCTAAGTTTTCACGTTGAGATTTTTACAGAATAGCCGCCCATTTTTGTCTTTACAAAACATATATTTAACTAAGTGAATGATGTGGCCAGGTAAATGATACAGATGAATTATTAGAATACGCCTTATCTTGGCGCTACATCCGTTCCAGTCACTTCCAATTTCCAGTCACAAAATAAAGCCTCCCATAGACAAGCGCGACGCAACGGTGCGAGCGACGCGTTCTGGTAGAACAATTTCCATGAAGATTTCATAGAAATTGCTGTCGAGTCGCGCTTATCTGCGGGAGCTTTAAGTAATTTTTTTTAAACAACACAATTCAATCAATAAGTACATACTACTGTGTATAATACATACTAATCTATAGGTATTACTAGGTACCTATCTATCTGGCTAGAATTAATTTACCTAAGTAAGGTAGGTATACCTAGCCTCAATCTAATTTGTGGCAGACGTGGTCTAACTAAGGTAGACGAAGGTAAGGTAAGGTGGTGGTCTGACAATAATCGTAACTTATCGTTGAAGCACAGAAACATAATGTTATGTTAGTACGTGCTGTTAATACTAATCTCGGTATGGTTACTTTAAATGATACCAAGTGCCTGAAACTATATTATTAATATTGTGGTGGTAGATCATGGTTAATCTAAAATCAGACTTGTATTGGATGTAATAAATGTTGTAATTGATTGGCCAGTGATTGTCAACATTAGCAAGTTGTCACTATTGGTATCTGGGCAGTGGAGGCCCCGTGAGTTTAACCCCAGGTAGGCGTTTTACTTTGTCCACTGCTCGAATGAAAATATCGTGAGGAAATCGGCATGTCCGAGAACCATAAATTCGAAGACATGTGACATCTATCAACCCGCACTGATAAATGATAAATGATTTTATTTCTGTAAGTAGGTTTGTACAAACACTTTTATACGTCAATCATATTTTTTAAAACGAGATCAGGTTGGCGTTTCCTCTCTGACTACTCTGAGAAGAAAGGCCGAAACAAACTCAGAGGTCACAGTCTCTTTTAAAGTCCAGACATAATCTTGGTCAGATCATGTGGAGACCATGTAGATTGGTGTCTGAAATGGTCTTTTGAGGAAAGAACCACACAGATTGAGTGGACCCGCCCAGTCCCGCCCGCGGGCCCCAGGCCCGCGTGATGGATTACAGCCCACCCCCTCTCATAGAGAGGAGGCCTGTGTCCCAGCAGTGGGAACATTATGGGCTGATTATGTTATGACAAATGCGCCCACCACTTTTTGTTTATGTTATGACAAATGCGCCCACCACTTTTTGTTTATGTTATGACAAATGCGCCCACCACTTTTTATTACACAAAGATCAAAGGAACTAGATACTTTCTTGTTGGAACCCTGCAGATACATTACGACCCTTTCCATTTCAACCTACCGAAGAGTTTCATCAATTATATTTTTGTTTAATCAATCTAATACTTTTAAAATTTCAAAGTGAAGTTTTTATACGAAGTTACCTTCCACCTTAAATTTTATTTATTTGAGAGATTTCAGAATCTCGCCGAAAGACCTTACCTACTATTTAAAGAAATTACAATCGATGAGCAAAACCTTTTTGACCTTAACAACCGATTAAGTACTTGGTGGCTAAGGTAGACGAAAAAAGAAAGAAAGAAAGAAAATACGTTTATTTGCGGTGAACGTGACGCAAAAAGAACATAAACACAAAAAATAAAATAAATTAAAGGTAGGGGAAACATGCGTCACATCCACCATCAGATGAGAAAATACTTTTCAGTCGTCCACTTAACCGCTGGTCAGACCAAGTACCTAACCGTCCTCACTGGACTCTGTTACGACCGCCCTTTTTTTTTTTTTGAGGGTGGGAAATTATCAAATAACTTCTCCCGCTCTGGACGGAGCGGGAGGGCGTGTCAGACTTTTACTGACTAAGACCCACCCGTGTTCCTTCAGTTGCCTGTGCCAGGGGCCACGGTAACTCTCTCGAACAACCAGCGACCCTGGCAGGCCGATGCCTGCCAGGGTCGCAGTTGTTGCTGACATCTCTCTGAGGCGCGCGTCGACCCGGGTCGGGTCCTTACCGGACGGCGAGAGATAAGCCGTCAATTGGATGACGTGGAAGAACATCGTACACAAAGCTACAAAAGGCATTTAGGGGCACGACCTTCAGTAATAAAGTACACGACCAAGAAGAAGAGAAGTTCAGACGCCTATCAGAACCTAACCCAACCAACTTTGAACCTTATACTTTAGCGAGAAAGTTGAAAATTTATTAAAGAAATTTGACAGGAGCTTGATGTGCTGCCATCTGTACTTAGTGATCTGCGACTCACCATCAATCGATTAGTTATTTGCGCCTCAATATTGCATGCCAAGATAATTATTTCCCATAAGTTACACAACTTTGCAATTGGCCACAATAACGCTCACACACATGCAATAAACTACGCATAAATAGACAAAGTATATAAATATTTATAAAAAAAAAAAACTGCATTCTTCCACATACGTCATCTGACGTGAGACAAAGTCATTTCATAGTCACGTCATACTTTGTTTTACGAGTGTTATCTTGATTGATATCGTCGAGATACGAAATACGATCATTTTAGTATGTAACATGCTCTAAAAGTAACTATAAGTATAATATCTATTTAGCCTTGAATCTTATTATTAGTTTGTAGATTAAAACATATAGTTTCACGTCACGCCTGTATTGAAAGGGGTACTTAATCCGTGCTAATGTTATAGGTAGTTATATGAGAGTGTCTCAGCCTATTTCAGCCTGTTTGAGTCATTGTAATAGAATTTGATACCTTGACATTTAACTAAGGACATTCTTTAAAAAAAAAAACCCTAGAAGCTGTAGTGAAAAGGAGCTTAAAGCTTGTATGGGAAAATCCGAAATCCACGCGTTCCAAAGACTCGCGTCAGATACGAAGTTTATTTTCAAAGCTTTTTTTGAGTCTGCAAAAAGACATTAACAAAGAGTGCACCTTATAAAAATATATTATATATATTTTTTTGCACAATTTATTACCTTATGTATACTGTTGACATTACAATATAATAATTATGTATAAGGCCGGTAGTAACAGTCAAAAGACCCCATGTACTAGTTGATACTGTATCACAGTAGGGTATATTATTCCTCATTCCTGTGACCCGTAGAGTAAGAAATGAGTGAGAACTTATGAATACAATAGGCTCCATATAAAAAGAAACTTAAACAAATGAAAAACTTAAACTCCCTTACCAATAAAGGTACTAAAGCAGACGAATAGTTACACACCGATTTTTGTCTTTCAGTCGTCTGTAAGTTGACTTTTGAAAGACGAAGACACAGCATAGTGTAACTATACAGACGCTATACAAAGTTTATTTATTAGTAAGAGGGAATTTTTTTTGGAATGTTTCTACACTTAACACTATTTTGGCTTCTCGTGATTATGAGTGTGTGAGTATATTTGATATTATGTATGTAAGTATGTATGGAGTTTGATATTTCAGAATCAATATTTCAGAAATAATATATTTGCAACAACATTAGTGACCCTTATAAACCTGTTTCAATAAAAAAGCAATGTAATTGCTCTCAGGAGCGCCGAGACGTTCGAAGTGTTTTCAAGAGTTGAGGAAAAAACGACGAAGATGGTCTTTTAATGAATCAAAGAATAATTATTTATGCAACGTTGTATATTATGGGGTATTAAAACACGAATGTGGGTTTATAAACTAAAATATCCTACAGCCCCGTTACTTCATTGCTGAGCGTTGATTCTGCGTTCATTCTGTCTTTTATTTTGCTGGATTCCTAAGGGTCGTAGCGTGATACCTTTCTCAAGAATTGGGCTATTACATAAGAAAAGATTTTTCATACCCGACTGGTAGGTCCAACAAAAAATCAATCTCTTCAGCTTTATTAATAATAGATATTATTGGCTATTACGAGACCCAAGATACTTTTTGCAAGCATTATTGTAAGCCTCCTTTGCTTACGAACATGTTGGTAATTTGTTATTAAGTAAAAGAAATACGTACAACAAAAAAAATATACCAAGTTTGTTTTACTTCGTAGTTACCGTATGAGTTTCAATTATAATATGATATCATGGCACGGTAATATTTTATAGTCATGGCGAGGGCCGCTAAAATGCCGCTAAAGCACAAACTTGTCTATGTAATTAAACAATGTAATTACTCCTTTTATTATAGGCCATTTACTCAAGTCGTGCAGGAGATTTATCGTCAATAAATTTTTAATGGTTCTCAATACGTATATTATATTGTTGTAGGATAATTTCATTAAAATTTTATCAGCCGTAGGTACTTTTCTCTTCATTAGCAGCGGACTTGGGTAAAATGCTTACATTTTGAACAATGCAAATCACGAGATTGGGTTTAGGATGAATAGGTCAAAGAACAAACAGCATTAAAAGGAGATCGTACATTGGGGCTGAGGAGATTGCATATGTCTAGGATTATATCTATCTGGACCAAAAAATAGTCTCTTTCTATTACCAAAAGGACTGGCACCGCAATGGGAGTGTACCTACAGATGTGTTTGGAAAAGGAAATGGAAAGCCTTTAACCAGGCATAGGTCATTACAGGCTTAATAGATAGATAAAAACAAAGTACATACGTTAGGGAGGTACCTGAGTAACGAATAACAGCTAAGGAAAACGGAAAACAAAATGTAAATCCTAACACGAAAAGATGTAAACGTATTCTTATGTTGTTGTTAACTGGCTGCAGCGATTTCTCAAAAAGTTTTCCTGTTTACTAACATTTGTAGGTACCTACACATCTTCAGGCTTTTCCCGGACATCTCTAAGATGTGTCACTATTTGGAAATCAAATATTTGTACGATCATTGGTTACAAACTAGTACGAGTATATCAGTACATGGTCTATAGTTTTTTTTTTTTATTTATTTAAAGGGCTTTGTCGCTCAGTGACCACATTGCCCAGTTGGTCTATAGTTAAAAGTCAACATTAATTTAATGATATAACAAATAACCAAAAGCAACATTTTATCTTTCTAGAATGCGTAATATCAAAACCGGTACCTCAAAAACAAGGTAATCATGGCAATGTACACTAATGTTGTTCATTAATTGTTATCTTATCCATACTACACAATTTTGAACTCCTTACCGTTGAAAAATTTCGTAGGTTATAAAAAAAAACGAGCTGTTCGATACATTTCGACCGCATAGGCGTACTTTTGTATGAAACAACAGATTTTTTTTTATAACCCACCAAACATTTCTACGCTACAAGGTCTTAGAATCATGTGCTAAATTCATGGTTTCAGTTTTCGCGTCCCTGCCAACCTATATCCCAACTATGTTGGGGTCGGCTTCCAGTCTAACAGAATGCACCTGAATACCAGATCTGACCTCTACAACCCAGTTACTGGATAATAACCCCTAGGCAAGACTGGTTATCAGACTTTCGGGCTTCTGACGACCCGTAACGACTGTCAAAAATCCACGAATGACATCCGAGACCAACGGCTTAACATGCTTTCTTAGGCACGGAGGGGTCTCGGTATGTATAGATGGAACCTGTATACTATTTGTATAATATTACATGTTTACGTATAATCGTGGCAATGGCAGCTTCAGATTTGCGACAGATAGTAAGTAGAAAAAAATGGAGGGTCTAGATAAAAACATATTCTCAAAGTGGTCGGTGGGCAAAATAAGATTGAGAATCTACGGAATCTACCATGACCTAGTTTAGGACATAGGACACTTTTTATCCCGATTGTACGTTCCCGTGGGATATTAAAACAGAAGAATAACTAGCTAGGGATCCAGAGGGAGAGGGGTGTTGGGGTTCAGGGTATTAGACCGGAATAAATCTAATTTCCAATCTCCACGCGGGCAAAGTCGCGAGCAAATATAATTATACCTACTTAAGTATTTCAAAATCCTATTATCGAAGCTCATTTATTATTTTCGCGTCTTTGAGGTTCTTAGGTTCTTATTGCTTACTATTGACAATAATAATTAGGTACGTATTGTCTTGGAAACTCCTGTGAACCTATTCTATGAAAATATTAGGTCCTTACACATATGAAATTGGCGTTTTGTACGGGAGGAGTATAAAGTAATTTTTTTTTTTTTGTAAAATGTATTTAATTGATCAAAGTATGCACCGTTGTTATCTATGCACTTTTGCCATCTCATAGGTAGTTCATTGATCCCTTTACTAAAAAAAACCATGGGGGCGAGAATCAATGAGCTCTTTGAAGGCGGTTTGGACTGTCGCATCGGAGTTGAATTTTTTTCCTTGTAAGAAGTTGTCCAAATTCCGGAAAAAATGGTAATCTGTTGGAGCAAGGTCCGGGGAGTACGGTGGATGTCGCAGAGAGCGATTGACCAATCTCGGTTGTTTAGCAGCTAGTTCTTCCTTCATGGTTTGCAGATGCTGACAATAGATATCTGCCGTAATCGTTTGGCCAGATTTTAGAAAACTGTAGTGAACGACACCGGCGCTAGTCCACTAAACACTCACAAGTAACTTTTTCTGAGTCAATTTTCGTTTAGGGCAGGATTTGGCTGGTTCTCCAGGGTTCAGCCATTGTGACGAGCGCTTCCGATTATCATACAATACAGTATCAAACCAACCAAAACCAAAAACGTACCGTGCTTTCTTTTGCGTCACCAGCGCCGTACACATCATTAATCCTTCGAGCTGTTTCTGCAGCACTGGTGCCACGGTAGAACTCGTACTCGTAAATATACCGATATTTCATGTTTTCCATTGTGCGGTAATAACCAACGCCAAAGAAAAAAATAATGAGGAAAAAAACAAATGAATGACTGTTTTCAAAACTAAAATGTACCAGCTGAATGAATTTATAAATTTGAATTTGGAATTCTTAACCAAAGATGAGATATTTCAGATCAAAGTGGTCAGTACGACAAAACGCTAATTTCATATGTAAGGACCTAATACATATAAGAAATATCGTCCTCTTACTTTTTATTAGATATTACAGGTAAAGCAAAAGACAGTCGATTCCTCACATGATTCCAGGTACTGTGCTATTAATCTTTTTATGTTGGCTTTCTTCTCCTACCTAGTTAATAGAGTGCACACTCACACTTCTAGCAATTATTTATGACTAGCTTCTGCCCGCGACTTCGTACGCGGATCCTGTTGATTATGCCAGCGACAACGGGGTCGTCAAAATCGAAGATCTGAAACGTCTGATGTCGAATTCTAAGAGCCCGGGGACGGGAAAACAACGGGATGCGCAAGACGATTCGAGACGTTCCAGATCTTTCATTTTTGTAAGTCAACAGAAAATTTCCATCAGACTAAACAACTTTTGCTAAGACGTCATTCCTATATATGTTGTAGTGTCGCTGGGCTTTGGAGTTCCACAACAGGTGTTCCAGATCTTCAGATTTATTCTCACAGCAGAAAATGCTCTTCACGTGAAATAATTTTTGCTATGGCACCATTTTTATATATATATTTATAGATTCTAAGGCAGATTTAAAACTGTGTACGTAGGGATTTACTTCATGCAACATATTTTGAAGCAGTGAAATCAGACTATTTGTTCAAGTGCGGAAAGTTTTGGTTTCTAATATTTGCCTGATCTTGATAATTGGATACGAAATATATTTGGGGAAACTTGGGGTCATTTTTAGACAATAATGAACCAATAAGGTGGTAAACTTGGCCTTGCACTTTGAATGTTGGCATAAATGGGCCTCTTGAAATCTGTTTCGCACCAAAAGATGTCATTTGAAAGGCATTGTATACAGATGTTGTCCAAGAAATGTTTTGACTGTGGATGGTCTCCAATTAGCAGTGATCTTAATATTTCTGGAGGATTTTGTAATATTTCAATATGTACTTTTCCACCTGAGCAACACATACCGTTTGTTTCTTTTTGCCATTTAACAGCTTCACAAAAAGTACAATTTTGAACCATACCTCCGATGGCGGAATACGTGGCGTAGTCAATCAAGTCATTCATAAGAGTATACGTAAATGCACTCCGTTCCTTATCAACCCAAGGAAGGTTGCCACGTCTTACGGCTATATCTCTGTCGACAGATGATATCGACATTCTGTTCAGAGAATGTCGAAGTCGATCAGAATTCAAACGTTCGTTGCGCTCTTCTTCTGTCTCTTCATGCCGTACTCCAGCAATTCTTTCTCTCTCACTTTCTAACTGATTATGAATATTTTGTTGTGTGCGTGTTCGGGACAATGTATGATAATCTCGATCACCAGTTACTCGCGCATCACGTTCATCACTCGTTTCAAAAGACCTGTTAGTAGATGTGCGAATACGCTGAGAACGCAGGCGTGCTTCGCGATCCGAAGAGGTTTCCACGGAGCGAGTTGCAGCCTGATGTTTTCGAACAGCATCAAGTCTCTCCTGACGCTCTTCGGTAGATTCTTGGGATCTTATGATCCTCAATCTTTCAGTTCCTTTGAAACATTGGGAAAGATTTGACCTCTTTCTAGGCATGGTTATAGTTTTATTGTGAATATACCTGATCAATTAAAATCTAAGTGACTGCTCCCCTGCGTTACCGGGTAGGCTACCGAGTCACGAAGATAAATGGCAAAGGAAATTAAACACTCAAATAACATTAGCCCGAAGGCATATTTATTGATAAAGTAAAAAAATAAATGGGAGTTTTGACCAGTAGAGTCAACTTTTCAATGATATACCATCGTCACCGAAAATCAGTCCTAAACTGTTACCACCTTCACCGCGTGGAGGTACTCCCAGCTTATGTTATTTTATAATTATACTGTGAAATTAGTGATAGCTTTGATTTCCACATCAGATGTTTCTGATCTTCGATTTTTATAAGTCAACAGGAAATGCCTATCAGATCGATTAACTTTTGCTAAGACGTCATTCCTATATGTGTTTTGGTGTAGCTGGGCTCTCGGAGTTCCACAACAGGTGTTCCAGATCTTCGATTTTTATAAGTCAACAGAGAGTTCTCATCAGATTGAACAACTTTTGCTAAAACGTCATTCCTATATATGTTATGGTGTAGCTGGGCTCTTGGAGTTCCACATCAGGTGTTCCAGATCTTCAAATTTATTCTCTCAGCAGAAAATGCTCATCACGTGGAACAATTTTTGCTATGGTACCATTATTGTATCTCTTATACTTTAGCTGGTCTGTTGCGGTTCTGCATCAGGTGTTCCATTTTCCAAAATAAATTATAGCCTATATGTTGCCCAGACTTAATACCTATACAACAAAAAAAAATCATTCAAATCCGTCCAGTAGTTCCGAAGATTAGCGTGTACAAACAAACAGACAAACAGACAAACAGACAAATTTTTTTTTTTTGGATTCGTGCTCTATTACTGTTTCTAAACCCCCCTCAAGTATTTTTTTTTTAATATATTCAATAACAGACACAGTTTTTTTACTGTTTTATTATATGTATAGATTCTGTCTATTTTTGGTTCAAAAGACCAGTTTTATTTATCGTTGGTTTGGAAATACATAGCTTTGGTTTCATAGAAAGTGAGGTGCCCGTGGCTAAATAATAACGGCCGCACAGGTCGATCGATCAGGTTAAGCTACGCTTGCCGCGGTTGGTCTGTGGATGGGTGCCCATCTTTACATACCGAGACCCGGCTGTCATTCGTGGATCTTTGACAGTCGTTACGGGTAGTCAGAAGCCCGAAAGTCTGACAACCAGTCTTACCAAGGGGTATCGTATTACCCAGTAACTGGGTTGTGGAGGTCAGATAGGTAGTCGCTCCATGTAAAACACTGGTATTCAGCTGCATCCGGTTAGACTAGAAGCCGACTCCAACATAGTTGGGAAAAGGCTAGACAAATGATGATGATGATGATGGTTTCATAGAAAGCGGTGAACGGTGACACAATAACGGCTGTCCAAATACAGAGCGTTTTTGACACTTTGATGTCAAATACTGGTGAAAATTATAGATGTTCATGACGTCAATATCTTCTTCTTAGCTTGTAGATGGCAATCGACTCGGCTTAGAATTCGGCTACGTGTTTGGTGCCATCACTATAGGCCGACCGCTTAACTGACACGTTTCCTGAGGTAGCAGCGCGGTGCACGAGGGGTGTGGTGACGTGATGTAAGAGCTCGGTGATTTGTCAACTTGTGACAACTGTCACCCCTCCCGCACCGCGCAGATACCTCAGGCAACGTCTCAGTTATGCGGTCGGCCTATAGCGTCCATCAGATCCTGTAACGTGCATCTGCCATGACACCTAGGACATGATATTAAGTGTCCTATCGTTTGTGGAACAGCACCACATTTACACTACAATGACGGAGTCATCAATGACATTATAACAAGACGGACCGCTTTACTAGGAAACTAAAGCTTCGGACAAGTTTTAAATCAGCGATAAATAAAATTGGTCCTCTGAACGAAAAATAAAGAAAGATAAAAGTTTGCTAAAGTCTTTAAGTAAGTTTGCGTGTAAGTTAATACTTAGCAATCAAAGCAATATTGAAGTTTTACTCGAATTAAGGGCTCTCATAATAAAAGTGATCGATCGCTTTATAAACGCCAGTCAAAAAAAGTTTTCTACACTAAATAATTACTGAACGCATTGTAAAGACGTTGAAAAATTGTTTCTTGATTATCCTAGTTATTGAAAGCATAAGAGGAGGCCTGTGTCCCAGCAATGGGATGCTGGGACACAGGCCTCCTCTTGGTGAGAGGGAGTTGGCCGTAATCCACCACGCGGGCCCAGTGCGGGTTGGTAGATGTCATGTATCTTCGATTGTTTGGTTCTAGGACATGCCGCTTTCCTCACGATGTTTTCCTACACCGTTGTAAGAGTAGTGTTGATGAAATAATTTACAAAAAATAATGTGCCTGTGTGGGTTCGAGCCAACGATCCCGTTACTACTGCTCTTTCTTGACTTTCTTTTGCTAAAATGAAAACAAATTGAGCATAGTACCTAGTTTTTTTTAATAATCCTACTTCCTCCTACTAATATTATAAATGCGAAAGTTTTTAAGGATGGATGGATGGATGTTTGTTACTCTTTCACGCAAAAACTACTAAACGGATTTTGATGAAACTTTTCAGTAATATAGTTTACAGAATAACACATAGGATACTTTTTATCCCGATATTCCCACGGGATCAAAACTTACGCGGGTGAAACCGCGGGGTGCAGCTAGTATTTAATATTAAGAATAAGAATAATTGATTCATAAGATCACATATAAATTACATCATTAGAAAGTTACATATTAATAAATTATGAAGAAAACATTAAACTATGCCTAAAAAAAATCTAGTGTATAACTTCCTACTAATATTATAAACGCGAAAGTTTGTGAGGATGGATGAATGGATGGATTTTTGTTACTCTTTCACGCAAAAACTACTGAACGTATTTGGATGAAATTTGGCCCATAGATAGTTTATAACTAGGATTAACACATAGAATACTTTTTATCTCGATATTCGCAATGGATTCATATTTATGCGGGTGAAACCGCGTGGTGCTGCTAGTACAATATCTAATTGGTTCTAATTCTACAGTTTTTGGTTAAAAAAAAGTAAATTCTGCCTCTAAGTTTCCCACTGCTGGCACACAGGCTCTTTGAGATGCAGTGGGCTGTAAACTACTATGCGGGCCCCGTGTGCTGGTGCGGGTAAACTTGGGTTGGTAATAAAATTAGTGTTGGATGGTAACGAAAATAAGAATGGGTGGCAATCGAATCACACTTGAGTCGAACCTAGCTTCAAGTCCAATAACTATAAAAGTAAATGGTTCTCCTTACTGTAATTAGCGACTTATATGAGTTGCCTAATTGCCTCGTGGTGATATTAAACCATAATAATAATTATGTGAATCACGCTACGGGTTGATCGGGCCGGCGCGGGCGGGGCTGCGGCCGAACACAGATACCTCCAGACGGATACGTACTTACAATCTGTCAGTATCCGGTGTTCGTGGCTCGTCCGCAATCCGTGCCGGTGAGACTGATCCCTGAGTGAAACAGTGCATAGTTGGTAGTTTTTTTTAAGTTAGTTTTCACTTTATTTTGCGTATCTAGCCATCAAACTCGAAAGTTTGGCGAGTAAAATTGTAAAAACATTATAATAATGTATTTTTGCGAATAATAAAAAAAAAAATGTTAAGGATTGACTTGAGTTCAATGGAATGGATAGATTATAGAAGGGTCCCTAAGAGTAGGTTTAAGTAGCTATGTTATCAATGTGTGTTGCATTAAATGTCAATACGTAGACTTGGGCTTGGCTCGGTAATATTAAGACCTAGAATTCTTCGATAATTATGAAACAAGTTCCAACTTATGGAAAAGATACCGCTAATTACTTCACTCCGGCTAATTGAAATAATAATGTTTAACAGGGCTGGCTGGTTAGACTAGAATGCAACATCATTAGTGTTGAAAAAAGCGAGGTTTGATTCTCAACAAACAAATATAAAAGAACAAACTAGTAGAAGTCTGTCAAAATATTTGCCAGCTGTGGATCGTATTCTTTAATATTTTGAGCATTCAATTATTGTTGTTTTTTTGGAATAATGAAATGTTGAAGCCTATAGATTTTTTTTTCTGTGTGTCATTTGCTAGCGTCATTTAGCTACCTCTACTTAACCTTTCAATTTCAAGGAATTCAGGTGTGATTTTATTTAATAACGATGTAAGCCATAGGTAATTGTATAAAAACCGCAGGAAAAATAAATACGCCAATGCGATCGGTTAGATATAGGAAACGGACAACCGAGCTTCTTCTTCTTAGAGTGTCGATAGCAATCTAAATGGATTCGGCCCAGAATTCAGCTACTTGTTTGGCGCTATCACCAGCGTCCACCAGCTCCTGTAACGTGCAGCTGACAGGACACTCAGGACACGATATTAAGTGTCCCATCGTTTGTGGAACAGCACCACATTTACACTCCAAGGCGGAGTGTTATCTTCAACCGAGCTCAAGAATGTAACAAAATCAAAAGTCATTTATTAAAACTAAGCTGAGAATCAACACTTTTCGAACGTTAAAATTACAAACGACAGTCCCCCCAAAACGCCCGCCCTTCGCCACTTCCAAGTGCTTTCGCTGGGGAGAAGAAGTGGCGCAACAAACTCCCCAGCAGCACAGCTGTTTTTTCAGTTAGACAATACTTGTAGACTTAATACTACTAGGGCACGCCGCGATAGCGGCGGTAAGACCCCTCTTTGAGGAGTGGCTAGAGAGGCGCCACGGCGCCCTCACCTACCGCCTGACGCAGGTCCTCACCGGACACGGGTGTTTCGGGAGGTTCCTGCACATCATCGGGCGGGAGGAATCGCCCGGGTGTCACCACTGCGAGGGTCGCCCGGAGGACACGGTGGAGCATACGGTGGCGGTATGCCCCAATTGGGCGGAGCACCGCCGTGTCCTCGCAGAGGCGATCGGCAGCGGCGGCGACCTCTCGCGCCCGGCCCTGGTTCAAGCCATGGTCCGGGGCGAGAGGGAGTGGGAGGCAGTCACCTCCTTCTGCGAAGCAGTCATGCTAGCGAAGGAGGTGGCGGGACGGCTGAGGGAGAGGGCCTCACGTCCCAGCCGCCGCGGGAGACGCCCCGGGCGTCGGGAGCCGCGAGACGACTCCCGGCCACCGTAGGCGCGGGCCTGCGGGCGGAGAGTAATGGGTAACTCTCCGTCCGATCAGGACCAGGCCCGTGCCGGACGGCGCGTACGTGTTCCACGCGCGCCTCAAAGAGATGTCAGCATAAGGAAGGGGCCCGAAAGGGCCGAAGCCTGCCGTGGCAGCGGGATTGTCCGAAAGGGTTACCGCTACCCCGGAACACAAAGGGCTAAGGAAGGAACACGGGTGGGTTTTAGTCAGTAAGAGTCTGACACTCCCTTCTGCTCCACCCAGAGCGGGAGGGGTCATTGGATGATTTCCCATCCATGAAAAAAAAAAAAAAACTACTGAAACTTAATAGTGTTTCGTGGAATTATGAATTAATTCCTATTAAACACTATTAAGTTTCAGTACAGAGTTTTGAAACAGCCCGCACTGGGCTCGCGTGGTGAATTATGGTTCACTCCCTCTCACAGAGAGGGGCTTTTGTATCCCAGAAGTGGAAACACTATAGGCTGATTATGCGGAGTTTTGAAACGCGTCTTCTTCTGCCCGCCTCCTCCCATGTAATTTGGGGTCGGAGCGATTTATTTTTCTTTTCTTTTCCCCCTATGTGAGCAATAACCGTATAATATTCACGCACTAATCCCCCTTTTCTCTAGTCTCATTCTCCCACCTTCCATTAACAATTTTATTGCAGTTATTTGCATGATAAACATTTATATACTCTATTATATAAACGGATACATGAGTTACTTCAATAGATTCGTATCTGAATGTTAGAACGGTACATAACATGCCGATGAACTCCTACCAACGGATGATCGTTCATTGACTGTGATTTATTATATTATGTAGGAGGTATGTGGTATTGAGATTGTGGTTACTTATAAGTACTTAATACAAAGTTGAACGTACTAGTAGGTGTACAAGTATTGTCTAATTGAACAGACAGCTGTGCTGCTGGGGAGTTTGTTGCGCCACTTCTTCTCCCCAGCGAAAGCACTAGGTAGTGGTGAAGGGCGGGCGTTTTGGGGGACTATTTTGACGTTCAAAAAGTGCTGATTCTCAGCCTAGTTTGAATAAATGACTTTTGATTTTGTTACATTCTTGAGCTCGGTTGGAGATAACACTCCGCCTTGGAGTGTAAATGTGGTGCTGTTCCACAAACGATGGGACACTCAATATCATATCCTGAGTGCAGTGTCAGCTGCACGTTACAGGAGCTGGTGGACGCTGGTGATAGCGCCAAACAAGTAGCTGAATTCTGGGCCGAATCCATTTAGATTGCTATCGACACTCTAAGAAGAAGAAGCTCGGTTGTCCGTTTCCTATATCTAACCGATCGCATTGGCGTATTTATTTTTCCTATGGCTTACATCGTTATTAAATAAAATCATACCTGAATTCCTTGAAATTGAAAGGTTAAGTAGAGGTACAGATGCCAGCATATCAAGCTACGACAATCTGTCAAATTTCTTTAATAGGTTTTCAACTTTATCACTACAGCATAAGGTTCAAGGTTGATTGTGAAAATTTGACAGTTTCGGGTAGCTTGATGTGCTGACGTCTGTACTTATAGTACACCAACATTTTACCAGTTATTTTTTAGTCCCATGTAACAAGGGCGAGACTATCGCCATCAACCGGGAACGAATCCAAACTTCGGGTTGCTACCTACTGAAAAACATGTGATGGAAAAACCCAATAATACTTTGCTCGACCCCAACCCAGGACCTCAGGCTTAGCAGTAGCGTTTGTAGCAACGAGCTAGTTAACCTGTTCACACCACCATAGGTACGCCAGCACATCAAGCTACCTGAAACTGTCAAATTTTCCCAATCAACTTTGAACCTTATGTTTTGGCGATAAAGTTGAAAATCTATTAAAGAAATTTGACAGATTGTAGTAACTTGATGTGCTGGCGTCTGTACTATCAACTATTATCAGCAAAAAAAATATGTCCACTGTTGGACACAGCTCCTAAACCCACTTTTCTCGGACGTAAAAATATAGCGCCGGGACTTTATCGCGCACTGGATTTTCAACTCTTTGTATTGAGCCGAGTATTGAGAATACAACAGAGCGCATCCAAGCGCGACAAAAAAAAGACACTGTTAGATTTTTAACTCTCTGCGCTAAGCAGTGCGTTCGAAATTCAGTGCCCGAAAAAAAAAATGCCGCGGGAAAATCGTGCTTGTGCGAACCTGAGATGCAAAGAACGGTTTCACTACCCACATCCTTCAATTCCAGCAACCATAGAATTATAATCGTCACATCGATGCAGTCATCACCCACATTTCTTTACGATCAGCTGATACAATCAATTACGAAGCAAGTTGTATAACAAAAAGCGGAACACATGCACATTGTGACTATTATAACGGACACCAGGCACGTGCTGACCCGGATATGATACGCCGTGATGATACTGCATCGGTATTCAAACTGCATAAGTCTATAACGGACTGTGTGACATCGGTTTTGTTAAAAGCGAAATAGTAGTTAGCCGGCCGGGGGAAAAACCTATGTGGTTTAGACATAGTGGTTAATTTCTCTTTTTTTGAGGGAATTGTCGTGAGGAAATTATTAATTGAGTATGAATGCGTGCACTATATCCGATCCGAATCCGAAATGCTGCCGATCGATTCTGTAAAAATCTCACCGTGATAACTTAGGTGAAGTGAGCGTGAAGTGAGCTATCAATAGGGGTAATCTCTAACATCAGGTGGAATAACAGCTCACTTCACCTTAGTTTTCACGGAGAGATTTTCACAGAATAGCACTGAAGTGACCATAGTCTTATTTGTATGAGGTGTTGCGCACAAGGTCCGAACTCTATCCGTCCCAATTTAGAACATTCCCAATTCGTATTGAAGTCGGATCTTTGATTCTGATTCGGATCGGATGTAGTGCAGAACCACTCTAAGAGTAAGCAAAGACCAAAGAAAGGATGGATGGATGAACTTTGTGAAAGATGATATGGCTAGAAGGGGGGTGACTGAAATGACGAATAATAGAGAAGTATGGAAGAAAAGGGATTGTTGCGCCGACTTCAAATAAACTAGAAAATGTGCTGGAGAATGAAGATTTCTCTTTTATTGGTATACTAGCTTCTGCCCGCGACTTCGTCCGCGTGAAATATTTTGTTCCCCCGACCCACCCCATCGCAGCGCATCGCCTGCCTGCGCTATTACTTCGTTTTCTGACTTTTTTCTTTTTGCTCAACTCCTAAGGGTTCTAGCGTGATGTTTAAAGCCTATAGCCTTCTTCAAGAATTGGGCTATCCAATGCAAAAATATTTTTATAAATCTGATCGATACTTCCAGAGATTAGAGCTTTCAAACAAACAAACTCGGCAGCTTTATTATTAGTAAAGGTTTTTTCCCGTTTTTGCAACATTGTTCATTGATGCTCCGCTACTCTTGGTCGTAGCGTGATGTTATATAGCCTATAGCATTCCTCGATAAATGAACTATGTAACAGAAAATTACATTTTTTCAATTCGAACCAGTAGTTCCAGAGATTACCTCCTACATACAAACATACAAACTTACAAACTTTACCTCTTTATAATATTAGTATAGAAAAGGATAGTAGCGAGACCTCCGACGATCACATTGAAAAAAGCAACATCTAACACAACTTATCACAGCAGAGCAATGACATACAAAAGAACCGAGAAAACAGTAGAACCCCGCTAAAAGTCTCACCGATGAAGCTCGACCTGAATCAACCCGGAGGCAAGGTCGTTAAAAGATGCCCATCCATAGATAATAATTACCCATCTCTCCACTAGTCCAATGCTTACTCTAGGATGCATATCCGGTAGGCTCTTAAATCCTTCCCTATCCTACGGGCACGTCCTCCCTACCAATTACCGCGCCCCCCGGTCTATTCCTTGATATGCAATGGTCGCTGTAGCACCATGAACATGAGGCTACAGGAGCTAGTGCGAATCTTGGGGTTTATTCGATTAATCGCGTCTGGTTTAACCACGCTGGGATCGGTGCAATTCATTCATTAATTCATTCATATTGGTATGAGCACTGTGCAGTTATAGTGGATTGGGTGACTTCTAAGTTTAAAGTAGAAATATTTATAAATGTATTTTTTTTAATTAAAAAAAAAACAAAAATCCCGACTGCAGTTAGAAAGTTCAAAACAAGATTACTTTTCAATTCAGTTGCTTAATATAGTTCAATCTCAGATTTGCCGCCACCAACTGCATCTGACCGCCATCAACTGCTTGAAAACTCTATCTTTGCTGTCACTCAGTCACAGAAACACGAGCTTTGTATGCCGAATTAATTACATAACCGTGAAATCCTCGAATCATTTAATATGACTAATAACATAATATCACGCCTGTAATCCACGAAAGGGTAAGGCAGAGGTTTAGCTAAAATACACCACTACACTTCCGACTTCCAAAAAAAAAACACTACAAAGTGAAAAATAACTTTAATTTCGGAAGTCGGTGTCAAAAAACGACAATGCGCAAACAGCGACACCAACTTCCGAAATTAAAGTTATTTTTCACTTTGTAGTTGAACAAATTTACCGAAAACTTCAAAAGAAGCCTTTTGAACTCTTTAGTTTAAAAATAAATCTTTGAGGTTATTAGTTTAATAAGATTCTAGAAAAAGGCAATAATGTGTCTATAATGTGTCACACATAATAAGTCTCATGTAAATAGGACGCGTGTCCATTGCTAACTAATAACTATTTTAATGGGTGACGTTAAGTAGTACCAAAGATTTTTTGAGGAAACGTGTGGTTTCTTTATCACAGAAATAGCATAGTGATTTTAGATACTACTAATCTGGTTTACTACCGTTACCTGAATGCATAGGTAATTGCTAGCCAAAAACAAGTTTTTTTTTTTCGAAAATCATTCAGCGATCTAGTTTAATCAAGTTTTTTTCAAGTTTTGTTATCTTTTGCCGTTTGGTTGAACTCAATTTGAAGATGAAATATAATAGACAAGGAAAAAAAACTTTCTGCTTTAAAAACAGTTTTCTTTTTTGTCAAAAACGATTAGGTTCTACTTGAGCGGTAAAAAGTAGGTTACTAGGTATTGCAAACAATACCAGACCATATTTAGACCAAGATCAGACCCAGACTAGGCCCAAATATCTAGTCTGTCTGCGTCTGATCTTGGTCTATATATGTATATTAAATCTTCTTGTTTGAATGATTGATTATAGCACAAACTCCTGAATAGACAGTGAATAGGGTAGTCGGAGATAAGCCAGTAAAATTGTTTTTGATAGGTAAGTACTATAAGGGCTCTGAGCCGGAATAAATGAGGCGCAGCTGCCAATGGAAGGCTATGTTGAATTTTATCTATTTACTAGCTTTTGCCTTTTTTTCCGTGGGCAAATCCTCATGGATACCCTCCGTCGACTAAAACCCCACTGTTCCTTTTAGTACCATGAGTCGGGGGCCCGGGAGATACTTGTACATTCGCCGCACCCCCGATTGGTATCAGCCCGCCATGCCTAGCAGGCCCCTTGACCAAGTGCGGCCGATCCCACGACCGCACGTCCTTTGATTAAGGCGCGCATACTGCGTGCCACCTCTTGAGCCTGACTGCTCGAGCGACGACAAGGCCCCAATTTCGCCGCCCGCAGGCCCCTGGCTGGGCTCGAACCTAGGCCATACAACTCGTAAGTCCACCGTTACCACTGGCCCACCACTGCTCTCTTAATGTACCTATTGTAATATCAAATAGGCGGCTGATGATACAGTTTCATCGACGTAATCAGTGTCATTGATGCTGATGACACACGTGCAATCTACATGAAATCAATGATTTGTGCTCTTGACCGATATTTCGTGTTAACAATACTTATAATCTTCAATCGATTTCCAAATAAGATGTTTATCGATACTTAGTTTGATGCAGTCAACACAAATACACACTTATGATATAAACTTACATATTTTTTTGTAAATTGCATCAAGCATTACCTAGTAGATTTTGTTTTGATCGTTAGATTAATAGAAAGGTGAGTAAATCTCTATTTTTTTTAAAAATATCATAATTATATTGTCATCAAAACCACAGAATAATTATATACAGTATTCCATGTTCATACAAACGGACGATGCACGAGCTATGCCTACGCGCCTCGATCTCGGCATTCGCTCGGCAGGCAGACAGTCGCGACTGTGCCGCAGTGACGAACGGTCGGTGTGTTGTTTTTTTAACAATAACCGCGCGATTTTTTCACTAAAAATAAGTTCAAGTACATATTTAATATGACGAGTAGGATATATTGTGCTGTTTTTGGTTGCATGAATTCGTCAATAACGCATCCAGGGATAACTTTTTTTAGATTACCTGGAAACTCAGAAAGGTAAGACTATAAAATAATTTTACTTACTAGTAGGTAGGTACATAATGTGTCTTTTTAATGGATAAGTATTTCCTTTTATCTCCCGAAAAAAACGATGTCTGGATTAATAAAGTGAATAGAGTAAAGGAAAGTGATTGACAAGAGTGAAATAGGTAGTTATAAGCGGTTCATGAATCATGATACGGTAGGTACTTACGCTTGTGTTAAAAACCTCGGGGCATGTATGTTTTGTTTTGTTAGTTTGTATAATTAAAAGTAAAGACGTGGTATTTTATTATTAATAATAGTTGTTTATTGTACCGTGGGTATGAATAATAATAGAAAAAATACATTTGACCGTCTGTCTGTCACTAGATAGTTGAAATTTTCTCAGATTAAGTATTTCTGCTGCTGCTATAACAACATATACTACTAAAACGTTTTTTTTTCTCGGTATTAATAACAACAATAACAGCTAGACTCATGAAATATTTCACAGAATATTTAGATGTTTACAATCACAAAAAGTATATTTACAATCATAAAACCAAATGGAAACACAAAATAGGCAAATGTAATTAAAATGCTGGAGGCGGGCAGCCCTATCGCACGTTTACGTACCGCGCGGCTGTAGGCATTTATGTCCAAGATACGGCCGAGTTACAATACTGTATATAATTATACTGTGTCAAAACTAAAGGTGTGTACAAATAACAGAGGGGCAATTCTCTTAATTTTAAGAACGTTCACAGTCTGCTCTGTCTTAATCTGTGAAAAATACCTCTAATTTTCCTACATTTTTGACATTGATTGGCGCTGAGATGAGATTGCGACTAAGTAGATTTTGAACGTTTTCTATTACGGGAATTAGCCTTCAGATCAATCTACCAACAGGAAGGGTGTACAATTTCAAGTACCTACTAAATTTGACCCAAACAAATAAATAAATAACAAACAAGGCAAGCTAAATAAAACCGTTTATTAATTAAAAAGGAAAAAAAAAATCGGTGTCGGTCGTCCGGCGGCGAGATGGGCACACAACATTGTTACCTACCATCGCGGGTAGAACCCGGATGAGGCTGCAGGGACGTGGGGATTGGCACAAGAAAAGAGGGATCTATGCTAGCAGTGGGTTAAATCAGGCTGTGGATTATGATGATGTTAATTTGTTACGCCTTTGTTGTTACGGATTTGGATGAAATTTGGCAAATAGGCAGACCATGACTTGGATTAGGATATCTGATACTTTTATCTCGATATTCCTACGGAATCGAGACCTGTGCGGGCGCATCGCGGGGCGAAAATAATCCTAGATATTTATGCTAGTTTGGTTAATATTTTAGTCTGTTTTAATAGAAGACGAGTTTGTCAAGTTATATAACTGTTAAATATCTGTTTTTTTTAATTAATACTGGTTACTACTAGCTACATCCAGTTAGACTGAAAGCCGACCCCCAAATTAGTTGAGAAAAGGCTAGGCAGATAATGATGATGATGATCTGTTGTTTATTATTAAAAAAACGACCACAAATGGTGTTATTTGCTGACGATACTTCATTAATTTTTAAGATAAGTAGACGTACTCCAAATCTTGACGACGTAAATAACGCCCTACTGCAGGTGCATAATTGGTTCACTGCTAATAATTTAGTATTAAATGGGAAAAAAACTAAATGCATACGATTTTCTTTACCGAATGTTAAAAGTAGTGATTGTGACATAGTATTGAATAAAGAGATACTAGAATTCGTCGATAAAACTGTTTTCCTGGGGATCACGCTCGACTCAAGGCTGCAATGGGGTCCTCATTTAACATCTCTTGCAGGACGGCTTAGTTCAGCAGCATATGCTGTAAGAAAAATCCGTCAATTTACTAATGTAGATACCGCGAGGCTAGTCTATTTCAGTTACTTTCATAGTATCATGTCTTACGGTATTTTATTATGGGGACGGGCTGCAGATATCGAGTCTATTTTTATTCTGCAGAAAAGAGCCATCAGAGCAATATATGGCCTCCGCAGGCGCGATTCTCTAAGGGAACTGTTTAAAGACATTAATATCATGACAGTACCTTGTCAATACATCTATGAAAACATCATGTACGTAAGGAAAAATTTAAATCTTTTCAGTAAAAGAGGTGAAAGACACACCTATGGGACTAGAAATAGGGACCAATTAGTTCAACCAGGTTTCAGATTGGCTAAAGTAGACTCATCCTTCATGGGGTACTGTTTAAAATGTTACAATAAAATACCACCCCACATACTCCAACTCAATGAAACGAAATTCAAATCTTGCATAAAACGCACACTATGCAGCCAAGCATATTATAAGTTGGGGGATTACATCGCTGACAAAAATGCTTGGCTGAACGCTGGTCCTGCTCCACAAGGGCGCATAAACTAATTAATTAGCATTCGAAATTATAGTTGGAGCTGCTGAAGATTGAAAAACTATCTTTGCATTGTATAAATTCAATCTCTTAGTATTGTATAATTGCATAGCACACGTGTGAGCACTATGTACCTAAACTATAAAGCTACCATTTACTGGGTACGTCTTTAATTGACTTGAATGTGCCCTGGCAGCTGAGAGTATGTCATGCTCACTCAAATGTCTCGCTGATGGTGGCGTGTGTGTTGGATCATTGGGTTCCCTTCAAAATGGTTGAGCTGAATGGTGCTGATCCATACGTCATGTTCGTGAACGGGCGCCGTCAGTAGGGACTGGTCATCTCTTAGCCGCCACGGCTTATTTTAATTTATGAATTGTTCTTTTTAGTACGGACGCCTTTAACGTGCACGTCTTTCTGCATCGTTCTCACATGTATAATTTCAACATGAATGATGTAATCAAGATTTTTGTAACAATTTTATGATTTAAAAGAGTGTCCGTGGAGTTTCTTGCCCGTTCTTCTCCACAGGGATCTACGCTTTGGAATGGGCAACTAGCTTCATCTTTCTGACTGACCGACCCGTGACAATTCAAAAGTGCCTATAATTGGTCTATTTGAAATAAATGCTTTGAGTTTTTGAGTTTTTTGAGTATACAGGGTGGAATCGAAGTCATGGGCATTATTTTAACCTAAGGCACTACTCACGATACTGATTGCATTAGGGCTATTAATACGCAAATCAAAAATATTATTAATGCAAGTAAGGAAAACCTTAAAAATGTAGTAAGTCAAATTGCACAAGGCTTATTATTGCAAATAAACACTTAAATTAATTAAAACAAAATACTTTGTTAACGCCAATAATTGTTGAAATATCAAAATCTTAAAGCGCAGTTACAGCGCAAAGCGAAATGTAAACAAACATCACCTGCGCGCGCGCGGGTTTTTCCTTACAAGTAATAATAACAATGGGCTACAAGACATTCCGTCCGGCGGGATTCCCTGAACTCTCTCCGTCCCACTCCCTCACTCGCAAAAATACGAATATCACCCCCGCGCGGGGTATGCTTCCCGCCGCAACACGAAGTCACGAACCCGGAACCAGTGTCATAACGACTGCGCAGGTGCATTGACGCGTAATTGATTTATTGATCCCGTGACGTAATCGCCGTACTCGCCGCTCGCGTCATACGGTGCTTGGATTGCAGTGTATTAAGTGTTAGTTTATTAGTTGTGTGTTGTGTGTGTGTTTGTGTACACGATGCCTCGACCGCGTAATGTGCAGGCTAGGTACACCAACCAACAATACCCACAAATGGTTGTAATTTACGATCGCACAAGAAATTTAGTATGAACTCGTGAAATGTTCCATCGGCGCTACCCGAACGACCCTATTCCTTCACGGGGTCTCATTCCACCAGAACCACTCAGAACCTGTTGGATTTTTCGTCTTTTCACGTGCCAGCACATGCACAAGCTCGTGGAAGAGCACCCGTTTACCCTCTGTCACTTTACCGACAAATAAGGTTTTTTCAAAACAATCCACAAGCTAGGTACGTAAATGTTTTTTTTTAATGTATGTTAGTTGACGTAGTTTTGACCGTCCTAAGCCGGCAAAGTACGAAGGGAAAATTGGAATTTATTATGAATCAATTCATTGGCAACTTACGAATGTCACGTGAGTCGGGCGGGGTCAAAGAATTCACGCCCAATGACGCGCGTACGGCGTAGTGTACCTACGCATTTGCTATCGAGAAGCGCAACTAATTTGATACTTTGTATGACTTACTACATTTTAAGGTTTTTCATACTTGCATTAATAATATTTTTGATTTGCGTAATAGTAGCCCTAATGCAATTAGTATCATAAGTAGTACCTTAGGTTAAAATAATGCCCATGATATCAAATGCACCCTGTATTCCATGATTTCCAGGTCAGTAGCGATTAAATGATTCGTGTTAATCGCTACTGGCCTTATCTAATGGGTGTAGCTAATCTATCATGAATTATAATGCAATGTTGCATAGTTTCATTACAAACAGATTTAATACATTCCAAGCCTTATCGGACAGTGGATACCTAGGATTAGCGCATTAAACACTTCATCTTATCTATTATTATTTCATAACCAATAGTTTTGGCCTCGTTTCATAACTAGTTTCAAATAAAATGAAACCTAGTATTATTTTATTTTATTATGTGAATGTTGTTCTGTAATTGACGTAAACGCTGGTCCATATCTCTGTTCACCGTTATTTTTAACTGTGTGTTTTTGTTGTTGATGTGCCTAAATCACTACATAGTATAAAACAAAGTCGCTTTCTCTGTCCCTATATCCCTATGTATGCTTAAATCTTTAAAACTACGCAACGGATTTTAATGCGGTTTTTTTTAATAGATAAAGTGATTCAAGAGGAAGGTTTATTTGTATAATACATGTATAATATAGTAGAGAAACACTGATAATTTTAGAGGCTTCTAATGTAATGTCGTAAATAAACCCTTTTTTTGGGCTTACATTGCAAACGCTGGCTGAACCCTATGAGATACATCAAAATAATGTACTACAGTGTTGTAAAGGTCTACAAAAAAGTTCACGATGGTATATGTCTATCACTTAGGGATAACCCACAATAACCATTTTTTTTTCCTTTACTTTTTACGAGAAATGATGGCTTATTTACGAAGCGATTTTAAGCAATACAGCATTAATCCTTATCCAATTAAGTACCTTAAATACATTGTGCATTTAATATCTAAGATCAATATGGCCCTTTAGAGCATGTTATTTAAATTCATATTTTCGAAGATATTACAGATTTAAAATGCAGGGACATAGCGGTTGCTGCGGTATCGGCGGCAGGGGCGGCAAGTTAAAAAAAACATTAAATTAAAATTATTAATTATTTAATTAAATTTATTAAATTGCATTGCACCCGTGCGAAGCCGGGGCGGTTCGCTAGTAGTAAATAAATTATGCACTAATTAAGCACTTGAAACTCTTGCGCTATCTGTAGCTAGTAGATACTGCAAGAGTTTCAAGTGGTCCTTGTCAATACTTTTGAGTTTTGACATTACTAAGTTACAGTTAGACTGGGTAGTCTTAGCATAATCAACCTATAATGTTCCCAGTGCTGGGACACAAGCCTCTTCTCAATGAGAGGGAGTGGGCTGTAATCCACCACGCAGCCCAGTGCGGGTTTGGTAGATGTCACATGTCTTCGAATTTTTGGTTCTAGGACATGCCGGTTTCCTTACGATATTGTCCTTCACCGTTTTGAGAGCAGTGGTGATGAAATAATTTACACAAAGTAAAGCGCCTGTCAGGATTTGAACCTGCGACCTTACAACTCGTTGTTCGTGGCCATTTTGGCCACCACTGCTCTGGTTACGGCTCTGGTAGTCTTAGACGACCTCTAAAATATACAACGTGTAACTTTAATGCGCAAACCCTGAAAATTGTTCATAATTGATTACAGTAATTTTTAATACCTATAGGTTTTTTTTTTTTAAATTATGTATTCTGCCATAGGTACTATCCGCCGATTGAGCCAAAGAAAATTAAGTCTTATTTTAAGGCAATAAGACTCAACTTTGTATGCATAAAATAATGCTAGAATCAACACGATTTTCTTAATAAAAATAGTTAGCTTTTAAAAAAAATAGTTTTGGTCATTGTATTATGCTTTTAACTCAATGCTCTAATTGGGGTGTATGCGGTTTTGCGCATTTAACGTTACACGTTGTATACTGCAATGTGTAGTACCTACATTGCAGTATATTAACCTAGTAATTTGGGACAATAACTCAAACAAGTTCTAGAAATAGCAATCATGTAAGCAGTACATTAATTATTTCATTAGTAATTAGGTACTTAGTTAAGTATTATTAAAAATAAATGAAAACGAGTTGGATTTTCGTAAATTTAATTTAAATTGACGAATTTTCATAATATTTAGGTATTCTATTTATTTGATTTTAGTCATTATTACTTGTTTTGGTATAGGATGTTCTTAGTTGGGAAGATATTTTGGTTTCATAACGCGGAAAATAATAAAAAGGGATTGAAGAGTTTTTTAAGGAGCCTGGCACAACTAGTTTCCGCCATTTTCATTTTAAATGGCGGGAACGGATTTATCCTATACAGCGTTATTGAAAAAACACCAACAACCTCTTAAGAGGTCATTGTACTCATCGTTATGAACAACTTTTACTTTGAGACCGAATCCAAAATCGCAAAAAAAAATCAGCTGTTCCCTACATTTATATTCGTCGATCTCGTCAAAATGTAGGGAACAGCTGATTTTTTTTCGCGATTTCAGGTTTGGTCCCATAGTAAAAGTTGTTCATAATGATGAGTACAATGACCTCTTAAGAGGTTGCTGGTATTTTTCCAATAACCCTGTATAAATCGATAGCTGACATGAACGCAAACATAATTCAAATTCAAAATCATTTATTTGCAAATATGGGTAAACAATATACAGATGTTTTACATTCAGGAACAAACCCTGTAAAGCGTCACGTTTCCGAGATAATATCTTTCAAAGTTGATCACGTGACATCCATATTTTTTTTAGAAATGTAGCTTTTTATGAATTACTCATAAATCTGGTTCTCGCCTACGTACTTTTTTATACAAAGTGTTAAAAAATTAACACGTAAAACTTTAAGAGGTGCTTTAGACCATCGAACTGAACAACTTTCACTATGGGAGCAATTCTGAAATCACGAAAATAAAACCAGCTGCTTAATACAAAACTTCAATATCTAGCGAGCCTGCGGGCGGAGAGTAAAGGGTAACTCTCTGTCCGATCATGACCAGGCCCGTGCCGGACGGCGCGTACGTGTTTCACGCGCGCCTCAAAGAGATGTCAGCATTAAGGAAGGGCCCCGTAAGGGCCGAAGCCTGCCAGGGCAGCCGGATTGTCCGAAAGGGTTACCGCTACCCCGGAACATAAAGGGCTAAGGAAAGAACACGGGTGGGTTTTAGTCAGTAAGAGTCTGCCACTCCCTTCTGCTCCACCCAGAGCGGGAGGGGTCATTTGATGATTTCCCATCCTCAAAAAAAAAAGCCTGTTGTGAAATGTTTAGGACATCAATTGACTGTCGGCAACCCTAATGGGGCTTGACTTATACAATCAATTTGCACCAAAAAGATAATATTATGTATGTAAACCTTCAATGAAGAGCTTGGCAAGGAGCGATTGTAGAGATGTTACCATGGTTTTGCTGACTTGAACAGTGATTGCTGAAGCGACAACAACTTAAAAAAAAAAAAAAAAACTCTACAGAGCTTTGCCATGATATTCATGTTTAAGCTACAAACTTATTTTATTTTATTTTATTTGGGAAAATAAACGGTTACACATTACAATGTCGCTAAGAACTTAAAACTAAAATGGTATTATAAATGTACAACCAACAACATTTTCCACATAATATGAAAACTAAACTAAAACCGCTCATTGTGTTCTAGATAGACCAGAAGGTTTACTTCATCACCATAAACAAGGAGGATTCCCTATATAATGAATTGAATATTATAAAAAAAGCCTTTGTACCGGTTTCTACCCTAAATAGCTATACAAGGGTCTGTTGACGCTCGAATGACGTTGATAGAGGGGCGTTATTGGTAAACATTTATGCAATTGCTTTGTGAAATGTATTGAAAAACCGGCCAAGTGCGAGTCGGACTCGCGCGCGAAGGGTTGCGTACCATTATCGATAGAAACGGCAAAAAAATCAGGTCTGTTCTATGGGAGCCCCCCTGAAATATTTGTTTTATTTTAATTTAATTATTTATTTTTAAGTGAATATATAACTAAATATTCTGTGAATATTTCAAGCGTCTACCTGTTGCCGTTATCAATATTGAGCAAAAACGAGCAGAAAAATCACGTTTGTTGTATGGGAGCCCCCTCAAATATTTATTATATTCTGTTTTTTAGTATTTCTTGTTATAGCGGCAACAGAAATACATCATCTGTGAAAATTTCAACTGTCTAACTATCACGGTTCATGAAATACAGCCTGGTGACAGACGGACAGACAGACGGACGGACGGAAAGCGGAGTCTTATTAATAGGGTCCCGTTTTACCCTTTGGTTACGGAACCCAAAAAACGTATGCGGTCGGGGGTTCCCCCGTTAGAAACGAAGTTCCTTACGCGATACTCGCGTACTCATACACTCTGTATAATAGAAAGAGACAGAGAGAAAGAAAAGTGTGAATCGAAGAAACATTTTACCTATAATTTTCGCAGCTGCCAACTTGGATTTTGCATCGCCGAAAACCAGCACCCTAATTGCGTAACGCACGATCGATCATAATCTGAATCATTTTGAAACAGATTGCTAATCCATTGCTTCATATGTTCGGAAAAATTGTCAGCTAACAACGTAAATAACGCAATGAATGTTGTTGAACTGTCAAAATGAAACCCATTGCTACTGATAGTGTGTTACGCAATTAGGGTGCAGAGTTATACCGGTCTGATCCCCTAAGTCCCCCTCCCCCCACCCCCCATGAAAGCTATCTCTCTCTGTCTCTTTCCATTATCTAATATACAGAGTTGATACGACCGAGGGGCATTAAATTACACTACGTATACTATACGTGTTTAATATTAATTCGATACGGTATAAAAATAAAAAGCTCCAAAATTGAGAATTTTTTTTTTCAAACAAACTAAATAGCTTACAAATCAGAGTAAAACGCAACCACCCTTTGTAAATAAAGGAAAAACCCAAATTTCATAGAAACTTGGACCTGGCGACTGACCTTACAAAGTGGCAACGTCGTCGCACGCGCGCCGGGGCGCGGCATGTGTTTCGTGTCGAAGCGGGCGGCCGGCGGTGGCGCGGGCGGCGGCTTAGGCCTCCGCTCGCGCTGGCTGTTATGTTAGATAGTTTTGAAGTACGCCGACAACAAAAACACAAAATTTTTAAATTCTCTATGTGTCCTCCATTCACATTAATGCACAAATTATACCGACGGAGAATATTGTTATTTAGTTTTCTAATTAAATCACTGTCCGTCGCTAAGCACTTTAATTTGTGAAATGCTAAAATAATCCTGTTTTTTAGTTCAACAATTGTATTTACCTCGGAGGCATACACTTCACCCTTAATGTATCCCCACAAAAAGAAATCCATGGGAGTGAGGTCCGGAGATCGTGGTGGCCACCGAACAGGTCCGAATCGACCGATCCATTGCTGCCCAAACATTTCTGTGAGCCGCTCCCTGGAAGCCATCACAGAATGTGGAGGCGCACCGTCCAGCTGGTACCACAACTTGCGATGAACGGCTAAAGGTAGTTGGTCAGTGTACTCGGCCACAGGACCACTTAATAAATCTAAAAATTTCGCCGCTGTAAGGGTGCCGTCAATAAAAACAGGGCCGATAATATTATTATTATGGATACCAGCCCACACATTGAGAGAAAATCTGTACTGGTGTTCAGATTCTCGAAACACGTGTGGATTTCCCAAACTCCAGTACCGGAGGTTTTGCCGATTCCAGATGCCGTTCCGAGTAAAAGTACACTCATCGGTCCATATTACATTTGTTAAGAAATGGCGGTCTTCGGATGTTTTATTTAATAGCCATTGGCAGTAACTGTTCCTGATCGGTAAGTCTCTCGATAACAAAGCTTGCACCTTCCGATATTTATAAGGTTTGCGTTTGTTACGTTTTAGAACCTTGTGGATGGTTCTATGGCAACATCTAAACTGCCGGGCGGCTCTGTGCAGACTCGTTGTCGGGTTGCGGGAAAAATGATCTAATATTCGTTCGTCCCATGCAGCGGGTATTTGCCGCGGTGGCACTCCCTCCTGTTGCGGCACTACACGTTTATTGTCCCGTAATCTTTGTACTGCCAACTGTATGGTGCGGGCGTTCCTAGGGCAATTGCGGCTGTCACCATACCTTTCTCTGTATGTTCGCAGAGCTAATGCTGCGTTTCCACGGCATTCACCGTAAATTAAAATCATGTCAGTGTATTCTGACGCCGTGTAAGTTAGACGAGGCATTGTTGAACACTTTAATTAGGTATACACACACACACACAACCAAAGTTTAATTACGTGTCCTATCACAATAAAAAACAGTAAATCACAAAAAAAAACACTAACACTAAATAATTATAATAGCAAGTTACGTGTCTTGTCACAATAAAAAAAAAGAAAGAAGTGTCCTATTCACAATAACAAAACAAAATCACAATTGTCAGCGCACGAGTTCGACAAAACAATAGCGGCACAGGACTTCCGTGTTACGTAACGTACGTCCCGGAAGGATAGCGTTGGCGCACTGAAAAACCAAGTTTTTTAGTTTTTAGAGGCCCCCCTCGCAAGGACCAAAGATGCAATAGCAACACACTGACCTATTTCTATTTCTTTTACGCGCGTGATGTTTTGCTAATGGGATTGTCACTTTCTTTTGTAGGACGTATTTGCTTATGACTTGCGTAAGAGCGGCAACAACGTATCGTAGATTTATCGTTTTAAGGTGCATGACCTATGCCTATAGACATAATCAGCTGTTAAGAAAAATACATCATGTTCAAACGGGCCAAAAACTTAAAAAGTCATTTGCGACTAAACTACTGTTTCAATTTAAATGATATTTGGTACAGAGCTTGAAAATGGTACCTAGTATAAGCAGTTTAAAGGAAAGCCTTTCTGTCGTATCAACTTTGTATAAAATTTCTCGTAACACAGTGTTAGTTACCATACTCCTCCGAAACGGCTGGACCGATTTGTATGAAATTTTGTGTACATATCGGGTAGGTCTGAGAATCGGCTACTATCTATTTTTCGTACTACTTATATTTTTTTTTTTTGTTTGCAAAACGACGTTTGCGGGGTCAGCTAGTATACAACATGTAACGTAATTAACGCACACCCTCAGACACCCCAATTAGTATATTATGTTATAATCATAATACATACACAGAATTTTTAATTAAGCATGTATAAGCATTGATTATTTATTAAATTAGTTATACTAATTCCGGAAGAAAGTTGTGGTCACAGTACAAATCCACGAACGCACACAGTCGCACACGTAAGTATTAGCGCCGAAAAAAGCGGACAATACACGTTATTGAACTTTAATGGGAAAAACCCCGCGCGCAGCTGGTCGAGAGAGTGGTTAACAGATGTCCGAACTCCGAGCTGCATCTATCCATCACACTTTTCAGGCTTTGGACTATTGACCCCAGTGACATGTCAAATTTTTGTTCCGTATTTTAAAATTAATTTTAATTAGTAATTAAGTAAAATTAAGGTGTATTTTTATGTTTAAGCGTAATATAATTGCATAAATACTCAGGATTATTGTTTTCCTGTAAATAGATAAAGTAATTCACAGTGTTTGTTATACACCGGTAACCTAAAACCAACAGCTGACGTTCGAACTGCGGATTAAAACGGGGAGTATTTGTTCACTTTTACTCTATAATAGCACACAATTATCATTGTAACTCTGTTGTACATCATTGTGAAGTTTTAGCATAAAATAGTTCGCTAATTTAGTACCCTGCTTTGGGTCTAAATCGCATTGTTTACATTGTAGAAAACGAAACTTTGCGAAGATTCTGTAAATGATAATCTGATTGCTAATTTAAAATACAACAATAAAAACGATCATGATCGTTATTTTTGCTTTGCCCGTTATATCTACTGTAATATCAAAAAAAATACTTTAAAATCTAAGCAACCTACCCACATAAAGTAAAATCCTAAGGCAATAAAAAGTATCCAAATTTTACTTCCTTTTTGATAATATAGCTTTGAAAATAGCCCTTCAAACCAGTAACCAACCTAATTTCTTCTCTGAACTACGATAACTTCTCCCATTTTCCCTTCCATTTCCATTTCCAACTTTATTTCATTTGTCTGACCACCTTCTTGTCACCGTTTCTTAATTCTAATTTCAGTATCAAATCTTGAAACCATGCCTGTGATGACCCGTAAGGCTACTGCTCAGGAGATGGAACTTAAATTGAGAACGGCCCTCCAAAAGCTTGAAGCAACAAAACTCCAATGTGACCAATTGCTACTGGAGAATGAGGAAAGTGAGGAGGAAATCAAGAAAATAGTTGACAAAAACTCAAGCCTTAAACGGGAGTTAGTAGACCTACATCAACAATATCTAAATGTTGTTGATGAACGAGATCAACTGAAGGTAGTCACGGATGGTTTCAATAACTGTAGTAATTTGTATGAGGAGGCCTTAAGTAAAGTTAGGGACTTAGAAGATGAATTAATTCACGCTAACAGTCGTATCATCCAGTTAGAAAATGAAATAGAATGTAATCGGGTTAAAGAAACAAACCACTTATATGATGAATTGTTAAACATTAATTGTAACCCTCGTTCCATATTATCTATTGACCTCACTGAAGATTCCTTGCTGAAACAGAATTATAGTTTTAAATTTAGTCATAACAAAATGAAAAAATATGCAAGAATGAATAGATTAATTAAAAAATGTAATCAATTTATGAAACAACAAAAACACTTTTCCAAAAATATTCCACTGAGGAGAGAACGTGTTGATCTAATGAATAAATTAAACAATTATCAAATCAAATTAGAAGACAGCAAAAAAATCTATGAAATTGATACACAGCGCTTACAGTCTGACATACAGGTACTTGAGGGCAGACTTAGTTCCCTTTACGTTAAATATGTGGGTTCTCAGAACCAAATTAAAGAACATATTCTTGCTGCTAATGAGTTAGTTATGTGTCAGTGTACTTGTCAGAAGGTTTCAAACCCTGTTGCTGTACAGCATGAGGCAACGGAGGACCCGTCCCAGGCTGAGATTTTGTCTCAAGAGTGTATTCTTGAGCAAGATGTATCTGATATAGTACGGGATCAATCTCAAGGGGTACAGCTTGAGATTGGTAGCTGTCCATCTTTCAGTAGTCATGATTGTTATGATTCAATTATGTTCTCAGATAGTATAGGAAGAGGTTTAGGTAAATTAATTAGTAACAAACTGAGTTATTCTACTCAAAATTATTGTATGCCAGGGTCAACTTACAAACAAATAATGGCATCAGTAACAGGAAATGTATTTAATCCTAAAACCAACCTTACTGTATTTGTAGGTAACAGTTCTAAGGTCAAAAAATATGAAATCACTGACTGTGTAACTGAGTTGTTAAAGTTAAATTGTAATAAAATAATATTGTGTGCTTTCCCATATTTTAAGAAGTTGACAAATAGACAAAATAATTATATTCATAAGCTTAATAAGCACATGCATTTTTTAGTTAGTCATTATAGTGACAAACTTGTATTTTTTGACACCAACAGTTTTATAGAAACTTTGAAGTCGACTAGGGATACTGTGTATCTGCCTATTAGTTTTAGACACTTAATAGCAAGGCTATTAGCTTTTTATATAAACTCAGACATAAGTATTATGTCGAAGTCTTGTATTATTAACACAGCAACAGTTAGTAATAATACTAATAATAAGGTAGTTAGCCTGAATGAATGTAGCTCAAATGCTATAAACGTTTATACCAATTGTACGAAGGAGGTTCCATTTCCCTCACGCACTATGAGCTCACTGCCTGGTGATGACTTTGACGTCTTGGGGTTAACTCCGGATAATCTTTTAAACTAGTTTGTAAGACAACAGAAGGTACCAGTAATAATATTCTAATACCTAACAACAACAAGGTATCTTCTTGCTCTAAAATAAATAAATCTCAAAAAGGAGATCAGCAGAATGCCCTGAAATTATTTCATCAAAATATTCAAGGCATTTCTTCCAAATTATTAGAAATTGAAATGTTTTTAGAAAAAACAAAGTTTGACATTGTTTGTTGTACTGAACATTGGTTAAAAGATTACCAAATGCTAATTAATTATGAGAATTATAGTGTGGGCAGTTGTTTTAACCGTAAATCTATGCTTCGTGGAGGTTCTTTAATCTTGATTAAAAATTGTTTAAAATCCAAGCAACGAAATGACATAGTGGGTTTATCAGTTGAACATTGCATTGAACTATCCTGTGTTGAGCTAGATAAGCATGTTGTAGTGTGCGTTTACAGACCCCCTAATTATCAGAACTTTTCTTTATTTGAGTCAATAATGGAAGATGTCCTAGCGAAACTTGCATCCAATAACAAAGCCGCAATTATTTGTGGTGATTTTAATATTAATATTTTGGAAAATAATACAAATAGCAGTAGATTACTAAGCCTTTTCAAATCATTCAATTTAAGTAATGTTTTTACAGAACCGACTAGAGTAACGCCAACTTCTGCTACTTGTATCGATAATGTCTTTTGCGATTGTGATTATTTAGATAAAGCCATCGTAAATTATCTGCCGTCAGATCATAGTGGACAAACGGTAACTTTTGAGTTTAAAAAACCATTGCAAAAAGTGCAAATACAATTTAGACCAATAACGACTGGTAAACTAAATAGATTCAATAGTGCTCTAAATAATAAGTTGAATGATCTGGCCCTTAATATGGATGATGCAAATAAATTGTACGAGGTTTTCTTTTCAGTAGTGCACACTCAATTCAATACAACTTTTGAAAGGAAAACAAAAAATATTTGCCCTAATTTTATATTTAGTGACTGGGCAACTAGAGGTATTAGGATAAGTAGGGAAAGACTGTTCGAGCTGTATGGCCTTAAGCCTTACATCAATACTGAAACTTTCAGCAAGTATGTTACTACATATTCCAAAATTTTTAGAAATACCTGCAAAATAGCCAAAGCCATGTACATTAGCAACAAAATCAAATCAGCAGAAAATAAAATAAAAACAGTTTGGAAAATCATAAATAACGAAACTAGTAGGAATAAAAAACGGAACACTGATTACACATTGGAGACTTCACGTGGTGCCATAAGCTCTAACTTAGAAGTAGCTCAAGAATTTGTAAATTTCTTTACTAATATACCATTAAAAACGACGGAAGCTTTAAATTCCTCATCCGACGTATCAATTGATTTATTAAGAGCTAACGTTCCAGGCTGCCCGGTTGAATTTAAATTTAAACATATAAACCCCATGACAGTTATTAAAGCTTTTCGACAAATCAAAATTAAATTGACCGAAGATCTATGGGGAATGTCTATCAAAGTTTGTACATCCATAATCGAGACTGTAGCACCATACTTAGCTTTAATATTTAACATGTGTGTAGATCAAGGAGTCTTCCCAGATTTAATGAAATACAGTAAGGTTATTCCACTTTTTAAATCTGGGGACAGTAAAGACTCTAATAATTATAGACCAGTTTCCGTGTTGCCGGTATTCAGCAAGGTATTCGAAAAGGTAATGCTCAATCAAATGCTTAATCATTTCAACAAAAACAAAATCTTACACGATCAGCAATACGGTTTCACCAAAGGACGTTGTACGACTGACGCCGGTGTCACCTTATTAACACACATATTTACAGCGTGGGAGGAGGCCCAAGATGCCGTAGGAATCTTCTGTGACCTCTCTAAGGCATTTGACTGCGTTAACCACGACACCTTGCTCTTAAAACTTGAGCATTACGGATTAGGTAAACTTGCGCTCAGTTTAGTAAAATCATATTTAAATGATAGGCAGCAAAAAGTGCAAATAAATGGTGTCAATTCACTTGGTCTAAAAGTAGAAATGGGTGTTCCACAAGGCTCGATATTAGGTCCTTTCCTCTTTTTAGTATACATTAATGATTTACCCCATTTATTCAAAAACCAACCACAAATGGTGTTATTTGCTGACGATACTTCATTAATTTTTAAGATAAGTAGCCGTGCTCCAAATCTTGACGACGTAAATAACGCCCTACTGCAGGTGCATAATTGGTTCACTGCTAATAATTTAGTACTAAATGGGAAAAAAACTAAATGCATAAGATTTGCTTTACCGAATGTTAAAAGTAGTGATTGTGACATAGTATTGAATAAAGAGATACTAGAATTCGTCGATAAAACTGTTTTCCTGGGGATCACGCTCGACTCAAGGCTGCAATGGGGACCTCATTTAACATCTCTTGCAGGACGGCTTAGTTCAGCAGCATATGCTGTAAGAAAAATCCGTCAATTTACTAATGTAGATACCGCGAGACTAGTCTATTTCAGTTACTTTCATAGTATCATGTCTTACGGTATTTTATTATGGGGACGGGCTGCAGATATCGAGTCTATTTTTATTCTGCAGAAAAGAGCCATCAGAGCAATATATGGCCTCCGCAGGCGCGATTCTCTAAGGGAACTGTTTAAAAATATTAATATCATGACAGTACCTTGTCAATACATCTATGAAAACATCATGTACGTAAGGAAAAATTTAAATCTTTTCAGTAAAAGAGGTGAAAGACACACCTATGGGACTAGAAATAGGGACCAATTAGTTCAACCAGGTTTCAGATTGGCTAAAGTAGACTCATCCTTCATGGGGTACTGTTTAAAATGTTACAATAAAATACCCCCTCACATACTCCAACTCAATGAAACAAAATTCAAATCTTGCATAAAACGCACACTATGCAGCCAGGCATATTATAAGTTGGGGGATTACATCGCTGACAAAAATGCTTGGCTGAACGCTGGTCCTGCTCCACAAGGGCGCTTAAACTAATTAATTAGCATTCGGAAATATAGTTGGAGCTGCTGAAGATTGAAAAAACTATCTTTGCATTGTATAAATTCAATCTCTTAGTATTGTATAATTGCATAGCACACGTGTGAGCACTATGTACCTAAACTATAAAGCTACCATTTACTGGGTACGTCTTTCATTGACTTGAATGTGCCCTGGCGGCTGAGAGTATGTCATGCTCACTCAAATGTCTCGCTGATGGTGGCGTGTGTGTTGGATCATTGGGTTCCCTTCAAAATGGTTGAGCTGAATGGTGCTGATCCATACGTCATGTTCGTGAACGGGCGCCGTCAGTAGGGACTGGTCATCTCTTAGCCGCCACGGCTTATTTTAATTTATTTTCATTTATGAACTGTTCTTTTAAGTACGAACGCCTTTAACGTGCACGTCTTTCTGCATCGTTCTCACATGTATAATTTCAACATGAATGATGTAACCAAGATTTTTGTAACAATTTTATTATTTAAAAGAGTGTCCGTGGAGTTTCTTGCCCGTTCTTCTCCACAGGTACCTACACTTTGGAATGGGCAACTAGCTTCATCTTTCTGACTGACCGACCCTTGACAATTCAAAAGTGCCTATAATTGGTTTATTTGAAATAAATGCTTTGAGTTTGAGTTTGAGTTTGACTGTAAATAATTTTGTTTATTGATTATGATAAAATGCAAAAATAGGCAATATCCGTTACAAAATGTTATGCTAATGCAAATAATAATGAACTACAAAAAATAAGAGGCAATACGATAACATTATTCAAAGACAGCGTGTGAATCAAGATATTAACAATAATTTTATTAAAAAATCAAATCCATAACTTACTGATTGCCTAAACACTCATACGACGTTGTATTTTTAATACACTTTCAAAATGTCCACCACCTTGTTCAATACATTTTAATGCCCGTTTTCTTAATTGACGTTTTAATTTAGAAAGCACTTCAGTGTCATTTTTCACTATTTCAAAAGCGTTCACTATCCTATTTTTTAGGTCCTCGGCACTTGATGTCTCACTAAAATAAACTAACGATTTAATACGTCCCCACAAAAAAAAGTCAAGAGGCGTCAAATCAGGTGATCTAGGAGGCCACTGGATAGGGCCGCCGCGACCGATCCAGCGCCCTCCAAACTCATCATCAAGGTGCTGTCGAACACTCCTAGTGAAATGAGCAGGGGCACCATCGTGTTGGTAGAATAACTCTTGTAAATTATGAAGAGGTATGTCTTCTAGCAGCGTAGGTAGAGTTTCTCGTAAAAACAGTAAATATGCGTCTCCTGTTAATCTCTGTAAGAACACAGGCCCCAGTATGTATGTACCAATGACACCGGCCCAGACGTTAACTGAGAAACGATGTTGGAAGGAATCCACTCTGCATGCGTGAGGATTTTCGTGCATCCATAAATGTGTGTTATGTTGATTGTACATCCCCACACGTGTGAATGTACTTTCATCTGTCCAAATTATGTTCCGCTGCCAATTTTCTAATAACCAGCGGCTGAACTGCAAGCGTGGTGCGTAATCGTTTGAAGTCAACTCCTGGCATCTTCTAAGGTGAAATGGATGTTGATTGTCACCACGAAGTGTTCTCCACACATGCATATGACTACATTCAAAGCGTGGCGCTGCTTCTCGGGTACTGGCATGGGGATTCTCATCAAAATAGTCCAGTATTTCGTTTTGAAGACGAGTACGTGTACGTACATTGGCTCCCCTGTCGATGGTCGTGTTCGGACGAAACGTTCCGTGGTCGCGAAGGCGCTGAGTAGCCGCTAACATAGTCCTACGGTCTACTCTCGTATCATACCTTTGGTTGAATGTTCTGCAAGCTAGAGCCACATTATCATCACACCGTGCCAAAGTCCTCACCATTTCGGTGTACTGAACATTTGTGTATTGAAAAGACATTGTGCGCGAAAAATTATTTGCAAACACTACGCGAGTCTTTCCACTAAAAATGTCCGCGCGTGACTAATATTGTTTACAATTTTACATTATTTTAAAAGTTAGCTTTCTTTCATAGTAGCCGCGCCCGCGCCGCACGGTGTCATTGTGACTATCTCGCTCTATCCCAGAATTTTAGTTAGCAGGAAAAAGGGAACGAAGACCACCATGACATATTTTGTTGGTATAGCTATTGTGTCCTTTGTCCAGTGCCTGTTAGTGTGTGCGTGCGGTTAAATCGCTAGCTAAGTTTCTATGTAAATGTAGACGTATTTGTAGACTTTAACCTGCTTGAAATAATGTTCATTTTTCTTTATTTTGTATTGAATGACGGAATTTGTATTAATGCAAATAAAACTGCACTTTTAAAAGTCTTATTGCCTTGCGTTACGGTCCATTTTAGTTTATTTTGATTGTACAGGGGTAGTGTGGCTGTAATTTAGGTAGTTTTAATTATTTTTGGGATAAAAAATTACCTATATTAAAAATCATAGAAATCGATTCAGTAAACGATTCTGAACAAACTACTTTCAGGATGTGCGTTAATTATGTTACATGTTGTATAATAAAAATAACAAAAAGAGAGAGTCGCGTAACTCTTTTTCGTTACTTGACGTTAGGGTTAGCGTTAAAGAACTTCGTTGCAAAATCAAAATGGCGGCATTAGTTCCGATTTTGGCCACACGCCGAGAACCTCGTACGACCGGAGAGAGATTAGGCGCAGGACCAATGACTTAACGTGCTTTCCGAGGCACGGGGGTATCACACCGCCAACTTCCAAACTCCGGGCTGTTATACTGAGAAATTCCTAATAGAAAAACTCAATAACCCTTTGCGCGACCCAGGAATCGAACCCAGGACCCCACACAGCATTCGCGCTTGCGACCACGAGACCAACGGGGCAGTTAAAGTTGTTAGTGCTACTTACAATGTATTCGAATTAACACCAGCTATATTGCTATAAGAATAATTTCATGCCACAAAAAGAGATTCAGAACTTAATAAGGTTGATAGCGGGTCTAACTACCTGGGGTGTTCATAAGATTTTTGTTTGTATTTTGTGGCGGGTGCTCGCCCCACATTGATATTTTTTTTTATATAATTATGGCAATTTGAAATAATTTAATTATATGTTTTAATTTTAATTAAGTACTTAGTTTACTTTGTATAGAATCAATTTGTTCTCTGATCAGACAGCTGTGCTGCCACTTCTTCGCAGCTAAAGCACTAGAGTGGTGACGGGCAAGCGTTTTGAGGTGACAGTCTTATCTAATTTTCACGTTTCCTTGCTGATTCTCATTGTTAGCCTTTTCTCAGCTATGTTGGGGTCTGGAAGACGACCCCAACATAGTTTGGAAAAAGCAAGGCAGATGATAACTTGCTGATTTTCAGCCAAGTTTGAAAAAAATACTTTTGATTTTGATTAAAGGATGATTTTGATCTTAAAGATGTTGATTAAGATAACATTACCCTCTCCAAAGTATTAATATAGTATAATGGGAAGTGATATTAAACATACTGATGCTAATGTTGTTCTATTGTTATCTAAGTTATAATAGGATAATGACAAGTATAAGAAAACAATCAACCACAACCAGGTCAATAACATCGAGAAAATTACGTCACTACTCCCATTAGGTGACGTCATTAACATAAAGAACTTTTGACAATGAAGCCATCAGAAACCACAGCCTTCTTACAGACCACAAGTACACTCGCGGATAGAAAGAGAAATCGTGAGATGGCGCGGTTAGGCAATGTAGTTCAGTAATTGTTCGTGTCGACATAGCTCAGCTGGTGTGCCTGACTGTACGTCGTTATGATTTTATCTGGAGGAGATAGTTGCACGGATATAATTGTTGAAATATTTTCACGTTGATACTTAGGTACCTATTTTAGCTCAATGGAGTATGGATAACAAATATTGAATGAAAAGAAAAAAAAAAAGGTTAATTTGTCACAGAAACACGTGCAAACAAAAAGATATTTAATTCTAATGACAGGATAAAACAAAAAGTATATATATTCACGAGCACAAAGCAGAGATAGTCGACGGCTGCACGTAAAGACTGTGACAAGAAGGCTTCCATTCCACTCAGTAAGATGCTGTTCTATAAGAGACCAACAGCACAGCGTTGATTTCAGAGGTTATCCGAAAAGGACGTACGGAAATCATCGTAATACAGGTAACAAAATAAAATAAAATAAACAGTACTTATAATTTAAAGCAACTACATAACCAACCAATGATATGAATAAATATGAAGCTAAATAATATAAAATTTAATTTATCCGCAGGCATCACCGTGCGTTCATATATAGATAGGTACCTATACAAAGGATTTATTAAACAGGAACATATTATATAGAGAAGGAAAATATCTTATGTTGCGATAAAAATAATCCAACCTAATATCTTAGTGGGCCAAGACAATTGGCCATTGCTTTCAAAGTACACACATCAAAAGTGTCTAGGGATCAACATATATTTTTGCAATAACTTTTCTCCTGATTGATATTAATTAAAATTTTCTTTAAGGATTCATCAAATAAAGTGTTTTCGTTTGTCACAGTAACGATAAACCAAGTCACCTTTGCATTAATAAAGAAATTTGCCATTTTCCTAATAAAGGGATTTTTGACATTTGAACCACTAACACAAAAGTTCGAAAAAAAGACTGAAATAACAGTTTTCTCTAAAATTTTATTGGGTAACTTAAACAATTAATAATCCGTGTTTCTACCGCGAACACTAACAACACAAGAACATCGGTTTGGCATACTCAAAATGAGTTCATCCAAATCACGCTGTGGAATGGCCGCCCATGTTCGTTGCAACAACAAAAAAAGGTCTTCTTGCGACTGGATACCCTCCATATTCGGCAGAGCTCTTCTCTGTAGCATATCCCATGCATGCTCAATCGGGTTCAAGTCTGGCGACTGAGCAGGCCAGGGCAGGACATTGATGTTAGCTGCGGCGAGAGTCTGTCTTACAACTCTTGCGGTGTGCGGTCGTGCATTATCATGCATTAACTGAAATAAGGGACCGATTTGCACTTGTAGAGGAACGATGACGTCTGATACAATCGTCTCAGCATAAATTTGAGCGTTGAGGTTGCCTCTGATCCAAATCAACTCAGTTCTTCCGCCGATCCAAATACCCGCCCATACCATGATGGTTCCACCACTATAAGGATGGACTTCCTGGCAGGATTTTAATCGCTGTTGGCGTCCAGGGGTTCTCCAGTGTCGTATACGTCTTGTATCCGGTCTCATACCAAAACGAGACTCATCAGAAAAGCACACGAAACGCCATTGTTCTTCTGCCCAATTTCTGTGTTCAAGAGCCCATTGATATCGAATCCTACGATTGTGCATTGCTATAGGTGGTACCCGTAGCGGTCTTCGGGAATGAAGGTTCACTTCATGCAAGCGGTTTCTGACTGTTTGGTCGCTAATTAAGTTCCCTGAAGAGTGATGAAGCCTCACGGCTAACATCATGGCGGTTATTGTTGGAGCTCTTCGAGTTAAGATTTGAATGTATCGGTCTTGTCTCCGTGTGGTGCAGCGATACCGTCCTCCATGGCGCTCAGCCACGGTACCAGTGCTTCGGTAACGTGTCCAAAGTCGACTGATAACACTCTGACTTGTATTCAGAGCTAAAGCCACAGTACGTTGCCGGGAACCAGCTTCTATCATTCCCACGGCTCTGAGCATTTCTTCCCTGCTTAAATGACGTCGCCGCTCCATAATAACGTTGGTTTTAATCAGTAGTAGGGAAACAGTAGCACTAATAATGTCTTCAATGCGTTGTATGTTTTTATAGGGAAAATATTGACAGCTGATTTTCATCTTTTACTCGAATTTGATTCACAGTTCCTGATTCAAATTATGAAATGCACCAAAAAGGATCCATATAAATTTATAAAATCATAAATTTATTACAAAGCCACATCTCAATCTCAAGAAATCCGCATAAAAATGCTTGATCCCTAGACACTTTTGATGTATGTATTTAGTTTTTCTAGAACGACTTTCGACAGAATGAAAAGATTTAGTCTAGGTATAAAAGTTTGTTGGAATGCACCCTAATACTCAGTAGAAGAAGAGTGTTTTGTCATTCAGTATTTTTTTTTCCAGTTTATTTCAAATTTATTTTTATCTAACAGACTTAAAATAATAATAATAATATGTACAAGTATATAAAAAGGAGGGGAAATAATCAAAGAACATCAAAAAATTCTTCCGCATCGCTGTCAACAGGAAACGTACCCAAAAGTCTGGCAGCATTGCCACGTTGTATGGAAATGCTGATTCTTTGGCCAAAAAATAAGCCAGCCCTCTGGTCACGTGAAGAGTCGATCAACCGCTTCGCGATGTCTCGAAATACTAAGTGGGCACTCGGGCCTCATGGCCCTAGTGTTTCTACCCCAAACGGCTCAAACAAATAAGTTCCAAAGAGATTGGAGTATTTGCGCCGTTTGAGGTTTTCTGCACCTGCAGCAGCCACCCCAGCATACATTATTTTATATACTTACTTGTACATATTATTATTATTTTACGACAGAATTGATTTAATCATGCTCATGAGCAGTGTTGGCTCAGTGGTAACCGCGACAGTCCGCCCTTACGGTTTATACGTCATAGATTCGAACCCAGACAAATGTGCTTTACTTTATGTAAATTATTTTACCACGTCACTGCTTTCGAAACGGTGAAGGAAAACATCGTGAGGAAGCCGACATGTCCTTGGACCGAAAATTCGAAGACATGTGACATCTACCAACCCGCACTGGGCCCGCGTGGTGGATTACGGCCCACTCCCTCTCACCGAGAGGAGGCCTGCCCGTGTCCCAGCAGTGGGAACATTATAGGCTGATTATGTAATCTATACTAATATTATAAAGAGGAAAGATTTGTATGTATGTTTATAACGAATTGGCTCAAAAAGTACTGGACCGATTTTAAAAATTCTTTCACTGTTTGAATGTTACATTATCACTGATTAATATAAATAAATAAAAAAATAAAAATCGTTTATTTCGACCAACATAGGATCATATAAGACACACAAAAAAAAAACCCACATCCACAAATAAATCAGATAAAAAAAAAAACAATTAGAAAGACCATTTAAAATATTATTATTACACACTTACATTACATTACATTAATATAGGCTTTTTTTTTTCTTTTTTTTTCCACCCTTGCGAAGCCGGGACGGGCCGCTAGTACTATATAATCGACGAATAAACTCTAGTGTATTCATCCATGCTAATACTCTATAATTCATTATAATTATAATTAATATACTCTATTTATTAACAATGCGATTTCCCTGATAACATAAATTAATCATCCACTAATTTGACGACTACTGACTATAGGTAATTAGGGCGAGAATATAATGGCAACCAATATTACATTTGCGATTACTTTATACTCCAGAAATCCCGAGGCAAAAAGTGTAGTGTTGAATTCCTAGTGTGTCAGTTAGCGGTTTTCTTGCTCCGGAACGGATGAACCAAAAGCAAAGGCTTTTTACAGCTAGTTAAATTGTTTTTGTGATGATACTTAGGTAGTACCTATTCACATGCGTTTTCTTTCTTTCTTTTCACTTTACTTTGTGAAAATTATTTCATCTCCACTACTCTCAAAACGGCAAAGCTAAACATAGTGAGGACACCGGCATGTCCTAGAATATGAAAATCGAAGACATGGCATGTGCCATTAAACGATTTAGATACTCGTACAAACACACTGGGCCCGCGTGATGTCCGTACTTCTTACAGAGCGGAGGGCTCCCAACAGTAGGAAAATTTATGTCAAGATTATGCAAAGCTTATTGACTGACTAATTTACGTACGAATTATTCAATCGTTTCGTTAAGAGCCTATACTACCTCAGCTAAAATTCACTCTTTATCTCGCTCACACGATACCTACTGCTCGCGGACTGAGTGAGAGCGAGACAGAGTGTGGCGCTAGGCGGCAGGCAGCGCCAATAGTTTAGGTATTTGCTTTTTACGGTGAAAATAATGGTAATTCAAAAAAAAAAAAAAACATAAGACTTGCTTTATAGTTAGTACAGTTAGTATACAAAGTTTTATGATCTAATTTGAAGTATTTTTTGAATACCAGCGGTTTATTGTTCGGTTTGGAGGTAACTTTGGATTTTTTTCTATCGAAAAATTTTTATGGAATCGTGTTTTCGTCAAACATAAGACCTAACATTAATACTCAACTTTACCATATATTTATTTCCAAATTAATGCCGCAGTATTTTCGACATGACGGAGGATCATGCTAAGCCATTTGAGGTAGTATAGGCCCTTAAAGGCTCCAGCAAACAAGCGCGACACACGACGCGAATCGCACGTGACACAAAGGCACCGCTCGCGATTTCGCATCGCGTGTCGCACCTGATTGAAGGAGCCTTAACATGTTTTTTAAAGATTAACTATGTGGTTTTATATTACTGCATATCAAGGTACAGACGCCAGCACATCAAACTACTCAATCTGTAGTTCTTTAATAGATTTCAACTTTATCTCTAAAGTATAAGGTTCAAAGTGAAAATTTGACAGTATCGGGTAGCTTGGTTGGCGTCTGTACAGCTATATATACCGATAGTATCGAGAGATATCTAAATGTGGCTTAAGAGTGATCCTAGTTTCCTGTAGTTACCAAACGGCACCTCAATAAGTACCCAGCTATTGACGTCACGTATAGGGAAAATCCTGGTCCCGCCGGTAACCTGCGGAGTTTTTAAAGCACCTTGTTGAGAGTGAGACCTGTTACAAGAACTATGATCGGACGAGTCATCTCTTATGACATCACTAGTCCTGCCAGTAGCATTGAAGGTTTTTTTGCTAAGTATAACATGGTGTGCCTGTGTGGGATAGTAAGGTCAAATCGGCGTTCGTACAAGGATTTCTGCTTACAAAGTTAAATTGGCATTCAAGCCTTTGTTGGGTCATGAATTGTAGGAAAATTGGTAGATTTTCTTTTGTTATTGATCATTTGCGCAGTAGTAATAATAAATAATAATAATATCTTTATTTCCCAAAAATACAGATACTTGTACTTTAAGTTTACAATTTTTGAATTTATGGTAGTGAACATTTCCAATAACACATTCATATTCGCTAGGGGACATTAACTTAAAGTAGAAAATACTTTGGCACATTATAAAAAGGAACGGCATTGGTGGCTTCCAAAATTGCAATTTTACAAAAACAATAATTTCATATTCATTTATTTGCGTTCCACAAGATAAAAACAGGATGTTTGGATGCTGAAGATATTTGGATGCTGAAGAAATCTATACACAATAGATTAACCCTGTTTCTTAAACTAGGGTATCCTGTAATGCTATTCTGTAAAAATCTCACGGTGAAAACTTAGGTGAAGTGAGATTAAAGTGAGCTGTTAATAGTGTCAATCCCTAGCATCAGGTGGAATGACAACTCAATTTAAGCTCACTTCACCTAAGTTATCACGGTGATTTTTTTACAGTATAGCACCGCTGTATCTTAAGAGACAGTTTAGTAAGGTAACTAACCTATGTCGAAATCCCTACGTCATTTTGCACAAACAAATTTTATTAGATGAGTAGTTACTTAAACCTAATTCAAGCAGTTTGTTTTACCAATATTGTTTGTTTTGCGTCGATTCTAATAATAGTTATAAAATGTCTGTGGTGGTGACGTCAACATGTAATTAAATATACTACCTAAAATCTCTTTTTAGGGTTTCGTACCTCAAAAGGAAAAACTGGACCCTTATAAGATCACTTAGTTGTCCATCTGCCCGTCCGTCCGTCAAGATCCATTTTCTCAGGAACGTGTGGAGTTATCTAGTTAAAATTAACACCAAAATCCCCGGGCCTAAAATCTCTTGAAGCCGTGAAAAAATCAACCTTCTAAGTCAACGCAATCAAAAGATACGGGTGTTTATGTTCCGGAATCAAAACCTATAGGGTACTTCCCGTTGACTTAGAATCATGAAATTTAGCAAGAAGCGATGTCATGTAGCAAAAGTAAAGGAAAATTTCCGAAAACCGTAAATATTTACAAATTTGTACGCAGCCTTTGGTGCGTGACTCCGACTCGCACTTGACCGTTTTTTTTAGGTGTCGGACTACCAAAGCAATAAGTCTTGATTTCAATCCTTACCCCATTCGTTATTTTATTTACAAAAATCAACCCCATGCTGTCGTGAAGGCCCACTGGTTAAGGCATCACATCTCATGCACGAGGTTGTGGATTCAAAGTCGGGCAAGTACCAATGTCAGATTTTCAATTCACATGCCTATTTTCTGAGTTTATCTTGGACATTTCTGACATCGGTGAAGAAAAAAGATGTTTCAAAATCAACTCTAAAAACTTTAAGAGGTGCTTTAGACCATTCCATATGTATTACATAGATGTTATAACAAAGTTAAATATCAATAAGGACCCTGTCGGGTACAGAAAAATTAGCAATTGCAGTTGTATTTCTTTCTTCTTTTTTTCGTTTCTCTTTCTATCTCCGGTCGTGTCGGATTGCCGTCCCATCGGACTATCAGAGTGAGGGAAGAGAGAGTGCGTCTGTGTCTGCGCATAGACTTGTGCACTATATCTCCCGCGCCGAAGGTTAGTCCCTGTATATTTATTGGCCGCCAATAAATATACTGGGTGGGCAAAAAATCGATCAAAGGAAACAGGTCGACAGCTGGGGTTATTTGCAGTAAAAAAAATCTCTGTGGCAGTGCCCTAACTTGATCTCCTTAAAATTTATAACAATTTGAGTTTTTACAGTAAGGTTCTAAAGTTCCAAATAATTTTTCGTGAGACTTAAAAGATAATGAAAAAAGTGCCGATACTGATAAATCATGGTACCCACTATTATAAAAGCACTTTTGTGGTGATGATGCTTTTTTTATGTAATATATAAAATTCTCGTGTCGCGGTGTTTGTGGTTAAACTCCTCCGAAACGGCTGGACTGATTTGTATGAAATTTTGTGTGCATATCGGGTAGGTCTGAGAACCGGCTACTATCTATTTTTTTTTTTTGCAAAACGATGTTTGCGGGGTCAGCTAGTATATGTGCAAATAGCCCCAGCTATTCTTTTCTTTCGTTTGATCCACGATTTTTTGCCCATACTGTGTATGCAGCATCAGAGGTCGTGTTCAAGTCGTCAAAAGTGCAGGTGAACGGACACTAGCAGATGGTACGCACTTGATGTTGGATGAATCTATAATTCCCCATTTCGCCAGATTATGTTTGCAGCGGCCTACTTGAGTACGCAATCGATTCAGACATCTGATTAATTGATAGACATTTTAATAAAAATGGAGAATGTCAAATCAATATGTAAATTGACAGTCGTTGAAAAGAATCAATGTTGATTTATATTGCTCACAGAATGGATGACCGTTGGGGTAGACGTACTCTTGAGTTAAGACCGCAAGTTTTTTTAGGTACAGGCAACAAAAGAAATAAGTAACCAGGGTCGCTGGATATAATTGAAGTTTAGTAAGAAAATTGACGGATGGAAACATCAATGGATGTTTTTAGATGAAATTTAATTTGTTTAATTTAAAAAAAAAAAAAAAAATTTTGTCTGTTTGTTTCGGCTAATCTCCTAAGCGGCGTGCCCGATTTTGACGATTTTCACTGGCAGATAGCTGATATTATAAGGAGTAACTTATTGTTTTTTAAAAAAATTAGATTTTCGCGCAAAAAAATAAAACAATTTGTTTTCCGACTTGCACGCGAACGAAATCACGGGGTACAGCTATTTGAAACATACGATTTGATCTTGAGTTATTCAGCGGCTAAGTACCAGCCGTATGCTTGTATCTTCGCTCCACCTAGCCTGACTCTTATCTTCCTTGTGCATATACGAGGACTCAACTCAAGAACACGTCTACCCATCTGGCCGGCTCATTGCCACTTCAGCTTGCTTATTTTACGAGGTAATAGCGCGCTAAAGATAAAAAAACCTCGGTTTCGGTTAGGGGGGGGGGGGGTTCGGGTAGGTTTCGGTTAAGTCGTAATGCCAACCAACCTTGAAAATTTCAGGCAACGAGGGAATGGCCATACTTTTTTATGATTATAATTTTTAATATTATATTTTATGATTATAAGTTAGACGCGCTCTCCTGAAAATTTACTAAAAATGAGTAACGATGTTTTTCCTGGTGTCGTTATTGACAACATTGTTTATCAAGATGTAACACCACATTATACAAATGATAGGGAAGAGAAAGGGAAGCCCTTGTGCAAGTGACTTAGTAAATGGGCTTCCTATGACTCACTACGAAGTGAGATTTGGTTTCACAATAGCGTTGGTAATCATAATAAAAGTGGGCATAGACAGTGCAACAGAATATGTACGGCCAAGCAAACTAACGCAATAAAATTTTAAAAAAATTGGAAAATTTAAAAGTGCACGACTCATAATGCTCATTTGAACGTATAAAAAACCATACATACATATATTATTATATTAGTTAGTTTTTTTTTCTTAATTATAATTAAACTATTTGAATAAAAGAGCCATTTTCAATAGGGTTCCTCCTATGGGTGAAACGAATGTATTAAGAAAAATTGCCTCAATTAATTCATATTTTCGCAAGTTACAATGTTTTCAGGTTTTACAAGTGTGAAGCCTGAAAACATTGTAACTTAAAAATTAAATTTAAAAATTTCAACTTAAAAACTGACGGACTAAATAGATTTTAAATTTATTGATGGTGGAAACTAGCCTATTGATAATCGCTAAAAACAGGGATTTTTTATTACGCGCGCTGTTGAATTTTCAAAACCAGTTTTCATAATAATTATCATTTTATTTTACCTGCATTTCGTAACATATTGTGTGTATGTCTATCATGTGCGCAGGTTTTTGAGTTTTTTTTTTTGTAACTTTAGATTAAGTACAGACGCCAGAACTACAAGCTACTACAATCTGTCAAATTTCATATACAAATAGATTTTCAACTTTATCGCTAGTATAAAGTTCAAATTTGATTGAGAAAACTTGACAGTTTCGGGTAGCTTGATGTGCTGGCGTCTGTACACAAAATAGTAAGATAATTTAAAAAATATTTTTCTTGGGTAAACTTGTTATCAATCAGAAATATCTATGTCCACTTTTGGACATAGCCAAATTATTTTAGCCGCTTACCTCGTGAAATATGAAAAAGATATTAATTGCAAAACGTTATAATCATAAAAATATTTATGTTAATTCCTTTGTATGACACCTTATTAGTAGGTACATTTTGATGAATGTGTGCAATGTCAATGTCAAACCAGTATCAAATGACGTTTTTCAACACGCTGCACTTAACTTGGTATAAATAAACATAAAAAAAAACAAATGAAACTGTATCATGCAACTCTTGTCGACATCGTAAAAAGCCAGATAGATTTATGTAGATGATAAACAACTCGTTCAGAGAAGGTCAACAAGTTGTCAGACTTTATTTCAAAATAAAAGCCTCCGCAACATTTTAATTGCGTCGATGTGTAACAAGAAAAAAAAGTACAAAATCATTCTTCATAGCATATTTTTCATATTTACTTTGTTTACAGAATCGAATGCAAATCTAAATAATCAATATCGCACTTGACCCGATTAAATACACATTGGCCCCGATTCTGTTGTTCACAAACTAAACTAAATTTAAGTTCAGTGCACCTTTTTCTTTCTATTTCAATATGAAAAGGACAGAAGATTAATCAGCGCTTGACGTAAATTACGTATTTTTAGTAGCCAATTTTTTAATCTCGTCTAACTTGTGTATGGATTATCTAATTTGACAGGACTGAACTAATATTTTAACTTCTGTCCTTTTCGTAATTAAATAGAAAGAAAAAGATGTATGAACTTAAATTTAATTTAGTTTGTGAACAACAGAATCGGGGCCACTGTTTAGCTAGCTGTGGTTATTCAATAGTCGCTAACAAAAAATAGAAAGATGGACAGAAAATACTCTTAAAAAAAAACGTGCTAATCAAACAATAATAAAGAACGACAGCCCCATTTTATATGTCCAGGAAAATCACTGTCCATTCCAAGGTTGCCTGGAAGAGATCGCAGAAAGCGATAAGAATAGAAGCGAGGCAAGGTTCTCGGCTCGACGTAAAGGGACTCGACATAAAGGGAGCCATTCCGATAAAACAACCCACTGTATATTTTGTAGTTTAAGAGTAAGTATTTTTTCATATGATATGTATTTGTGGTGTACAATAAAGTATTTAAAAATAAATAAAAAACCTCCTTGCCAATTGAATCAACAAAAAAGTAAAAATAAAAATACACAGCACCTACGTACAGAAACCTTTTCATAAATGCATCTAGCAAAAAATATACCAAATTATTTCGATCTTTAACAACCAAGACAGATTCACTTTGAACTGCAAACTGCACCAATTATTCACTGCACGCAATTTTTACACAAAACAAGAATACCCGCAGGACAAAAAAATAAGTAAACAAACCTTCTTCATAAACATACTGCTAGCATGCACATTATACTATATTACGATAATATATTTAAATTTAATAATTAATTAGGTACTCCATCAAGCGAAAAATCACGAAAATAATTCGATATCAATAAAAACATCTATAGCTATACAATACAAAAAAAACACGCATCGCAAAAAACATAAACAAAAAAAAAATGCTGCGTACCTCAGGTCAATGACTGTAAAAAAATCCCTTCACTCAGCCTTTTCCACATACATCACTTTCGACACGATCAATTGGGCGAAAACGTCAACACTAAACTCTTGACAATAACGTATAATCCGCACGACGGCCGAAACAACACTGCACTCTTTGCTTGCGTTGCCAAATGCGCGAACGCAGAATTACAACACCAGTTTGCATTGACCTTTAATAACAACCTACTTTTCCCTCAATCGCAAGCGTTTTGTACATATCCAGAGCGGGATGGGAGCTCTAAGACCACTGGTGGTTTTTAAAGGCAATGATTTGGCTCATAAGGACGGTCGAAAAGGCTTTGACTGGGTTCAGTGACTCGCAAAGTTGCTGCTGGAAGAGGGGAAATCCGAATGCAGTTCTGTTTGCCAAGTTACCAGGTCATGGCTGTATTACCTATGCGGATTTGAGGCGAAAATTTATTTACCGAGTTCTAGGATTTAGTAATAACGTGCTAAGTATATTTTAGTTAGTTGGTATTTTTTTATAATGAAGGATAATCGATGGTTAATTTTGTAAATTAGGTTATTCATTTATTTTCTTAATCTATAGGTACTATAATATTATAAAGCTGAAGAGTTTGTTTGTTTGTTTGTTTGTTTGTTTGAACGCGCTAATCTCAGGAACTACTGGTCCGGTTTGAAAAACTCTTTCAGTGTTAGATAGCCCATTCATCGAGGAAGGCTATAGGCTATATATCATCACGCTAAAACCAATAGGAGCGGAGCACCAATGAAGAATGTTTCAAAATCGGGGGATTTTTTTCCTATTGAGAGCTTCCGCTGCGTGCGCTGCGTAAACGGTTAAAGTTTCGCAAAAATCATATATGACAGAATTGCTTCCCTTTAAAAGCTTTAAAAAAAAGTCCGCGACAGCATATGTCTATCTTTTAAGGTTAGCTCACTATAACCTCTTTTATGCTAACCAAATTTGTTCTAAAATAATGCATTATTTGCGAAGGTGTTTTTATAAACATGGTATTAATCCTTATCCAAATAAATACGTTATTCATCACATGTATTTAATTTTGAACAAAATTGCCTCTGACATCATTTGATTTCAATGTATATCTTAGGAGATATCATAGTTTTAAAATAATACTAATAATAAAGCTGAAGAGTTTGTTTGTTTGAAACACGGTTTGAAAGCTCTAAATCTCTGGAAGTATTGGTCGCATATATAAAAATATTTTTGCGTTTGATAGCCCAGTTCTTGAGGAAGGCTATATTCTATTAAACTTGACGCTAGGACCCTTAGGAGTTGAGCAAAAAGAAAAAAAGTCTGAAGTTTTCGCCAAGCGAAAACGAAGTAATAGCGCAGGCCGGCGACACGTTGCGACGGGGTGAGTCGGGGAAACTAAAAAAATTTACGCGGACGAAGTCGCGGGCAGAAGCTAGTGACGTCATAAAGGGCGAGACTATTGAAAATTACATTGACTTTTATTTCCGACATTTTTTTTTGTCTCCGGCGGGCAAATACTGGGAATTTCCTAGCAGAAAAACCCAACCAATAATAACAGTTTGTACGAAATGAGATTTCAATCCAGAAGGCCAATTCTCGTAATTCAAAATGTTCAAAATCTAGTCGTAGTCTCATCACGGCGACAAACAAATGTCAAAAACTATTTTGACAGGTTGAGACTGTGATCAAACTGTGAACGTTCTTAAAATTACGAGAATTGCCCCTCTGATCTTCAACGTCGGCAACCGTTGTTTTTTTCTTTTTATACTTTTTCCGATTCCATGCTTAGCCAATTTCCATTTAGCATTAATCAGTAGGTATTTTAGTTATCCACTTGTATAAAACAAAGCAATGGATCGCTAAACAAACAGAGCATCAAATCGCAGATCTAGTTTATTTTTAAAAACATATCTTGCAAGCAACCCTTTATAATCGTCAGAAGGTTTTGACATAAATAACACACTCATGTGTGCGGACCGGAACGGTCATCCGTTTTACAGTTTTAGTACATTTACGACTCCACGTGTTTCATTTACTTCCAAAATTAATTATATTAAAAACTTACAGTCGTAAAATAATAATAATATGTACGGTCACCAAAGGAGATAAGTGATCAGGGTCGTCGGTAAAGTTGAAGTTTAGTAAGAAACCGATGGATGTTTTTGAATGAAATTTGATTGATTTAATAGAAAACAAACAGTTCATTTAACAAATTAAATTTAATTCGAAAATATCCATCGGTTTCTTACTAAATTTCAACAATATAGACGACCCTGGTTATTTATCTCTTTTGATGACTGTACAAGTATATAAATACAATCAAAGGGCATAAAAAAATTCGTCCGCATCGCTGTCAATAGGAAAAGTGTCCAACAGGCTGGCAGCATTGCCACATTCTATGGCAATGCTGATTCTTTAGTCAAAAAATAAGCCAGGCCTCTGGTCACGTGAAGTACTGAAAACTTTACTTATACTTGATTGAATTGTTATTAAAAATCGAAATAACGCATTGTATTTTTTGGTTACTTAGTTCACATCACGCGATGCTATGCCATTGCTATATCATCGTGGGAAGCTGGTGGTGATCACTAACTTCACGAGCCGCAAGCTAGATTGGTACTCTTTTTAGGGTACTGTACCCAAAGGAACAGGGCCCTATTAAGCCGGATGCGGGACGCGGGACGCTATTACGGGACTATACGTGGTTCTGCACTACATCCAATCCGAATCCGAGAAATGCCGATCCGAAGTGCCCATAGTCTTAATTGTATGAAGGGTTGCGTAGTAGAGCCGAACTCTATCCGTCCGAATTTAGAACATTCCCAATTGGGATTGAAATGGGATCTTTAATTCGTATTCGGATCGGATGTAGTGCAGAACTGCTCTAAGGCACCGTTGTCCATCCGTCCGTCTGTCACAGGGCTGTATCTTGTAAACCGTAATAGGTAAACACTTGAAATGTTCACTACCTTATGGCTGTTATATCATCATCATCTGCCTAGCCTTTTCCCAACTATGTTGGGGTCGGCTTCCAGCCTAACCGGATGCAGCTGAATACCAGTATTTTACATGGAGTGACTGCCTATCTGACCTCCACAACCCAGTAACTGGGTAATACCCTTGGTGAGACTGGTTGTCAGACTTTCGGGCTTCTGACTACCCGTAACGACTGTCAAAGATCCACGAATGACAGCCGGGACCAACGGCTTAGCGTGCTTTCCGAGGCACGGAGGGGTTTCGGTATGTAAAGATGGTCACCCATCCACAGACCAACCTCGGCAAGCGTAGCTTAACCTGATCGATCGACCTGTGCGGCTGTTATTATTTAGCCACGGGCCCCTATAATAACAGATAATAAAAATAACATAATGTTAAATATAATCAAAGGGGTCTCCACACAAGAAACGTGTTTCTTTCAGCGTTTTTTGCCTTGTGGTGCAATTAATGAAGCAATTTTAATGAAACTTCATACGCATAAGGATACAAATGTCTAAAAAGTTAGTTAAGAACATTTTCAAAAAATAGTGTTACAGCCAAATTAGACTGATTTTAAATTTTCCATAGAAACAGATTTCCAGATAACTTTTTTAAATAAGACATTTCGAAAATGTCCTACTAACTTTTTAGACCTTTGTATCCAGCTTATGCGTATGAAGTTCCATTAAAATCGGTTCATTCATTCGAAAAACCAGGGCTTGAAAGTTTGTATGAAGTGCCGTACGTCGTAAACGCTCTTAATTCCACAATAGGAGCAGTGGTGGCTCAGTGATAATGGCCCCGTTCTGGATGGAGCAGAAGGAAGTGTCAGACTCTTACTGACTAAAACCCACACGTGTTCCTACCTTAGCCCTTTATGTTCCGGGGTAACCCTTTCGGAAAATCCCACTGCCCCGGCAGGCTTCGGCCCTTACGGGCCCCTTCCCTAAAGCTGACATCTCTTTTAGGCGCACGTGGAACACGTACGCGCCGTTCGGCACGGGCCTGGTCCTGATCGGACGGAGAGTTACCCATTACTCCGTCCGCAGGCCCGCGCAATCAACATAAACTTGAGATTTACCTGCAAATTGCAAAAAACTCAAAATAATATGGATTTTGCGGGTTACCAAGGGTATCTCCCTAACTTCTTATAATCAGTAATTATTAGAAATAATATTATGTTTTCCTCTAGAATGGGGAGAAATAATATTGTTTTCTTAGGTAAATGAACCCAAAATAATTATAATACTTACGGTATTGTTTAGTCAGATGCGATGAACGCCAATTAGTCAGGATCAATGGTTACCGGGTGATTACTAGTTTATTTGTTTGAAAGAGTATGCGCTCGAGGTGGTCCGATTGTCACCAAGTCGGAATCAGATGAGGGAATCCCATGGAAATCGAGGGAAACCCTCAAAATTTGTAGGCACACCTATAGCGATTTGGGTATTTTTTATAGTAACTCGTGCATTTGCTTTCAAAAAGCACCATTTGGTGAAGTGAAACTGATGATGAAGACCAATGATTGCCATCGGAACTACTCAATAATCACGGGTCACGGGTTGCGATTCGCTAAGCAATTTATGCTCATCACAATGCGTATGGTGAAGTGGAGCTGTTGGTGACTTCTCAATCAGCTCCCGTTCTCCTGGTTCTTTCAAGGAGAACTCCTCAACAATTGACGTACTAAAAAGTTCTTAGAAAAGGAAAATGGAAACTCCAATTTCCTTTAAGGGGAACGAGCTATGGTAGCCCGCGAAATTGACATTTACTTACGTTGTTTTGCAATAAAATTTGCAGGTTAGTGTCAGGTTATAATGTTGAACAAAATATGATTCGCGAGCGTAACAATTATGGATTTACAGAATTATAATCAGAATCAGCAATACGCATTCGCCTAAACTTCGAAGCAGGAAACGGAAAATATCTTAAAATACCCTCGATTGACTAATAATTTATACTTTCTAATACATAATTTATTAAAATTACCACATTTCCTTAATAATATAAAATACAGAAATAGGAAGCATAATATTATCATAGATTATGCTTATCCTATAGATAATCATTTGTATTCCGTTTTGGTTAACTAAAGGTGAGCCATAAGCTTGCCCAGGTAACTTGCTAGATCGTCTTCTTTTTTGGACTGACTGGGAAATTTCTCTAAAAAGGAGACGTGCAGTCAGCCCCGTTGGTTCTGCATTTTTTGTATCGAAACGCAGGCCCTTCTACAAAAGTAACGACCACAAAAATATTCGTCGAAACAGGAATTCATGTAACAGTTTGCGAAAGTATGGGGGACACAATTTTATAACAACATGCCGCCAGCGCACCTGGTTTCGGATATTTCGGTAAAAAAACAGAAAGCGGAATAGTCTCCCACAAATTGAAAGAATATTTAAACTGACGATGCGAATTTTTTCCCATATACCTAGGTACAAAAATTGTGTTGAGGAAAGAGTGTTGTATACAGCAGTGCTATTCTGTAAAAATCTCACCGTGAAAACTAAGGTGAAGTGAGCTGTCATTCCACCTGATGTTAGGGATGGCCTCCATTAATAGTTCACTTCACCTATGTTATCACGGTGAGATTTTTACAGAATCGATAGGTTGCAGTTTTCATCTTTGATAAGGATTTCATACAGTTAGTCACGCCAAATCACAGCAACATGCTTGTGCTGTAGCGTGGCTGTAGCACATCTGAGCAGACGGAAAAAGGTATAAAAAGTCCCAGTTTCTATAAATACCCCCATTTGAATGTTTCTAAATATAAAACACATCATAGTCTCTATCTCTGTAATAATCTATTTTTTTAGAATACTTATGAATAAAAAAGAATCTGTAATAAAAAAAAAATGTCTACGTTTCGGATGTATTTTTAGCAACAATATTCAATTTTTGTCGGTTCTGTTAAGATGAGATTTTTGAGTGTTTCTGTCGTAGATTGATTCGGATATTTTTGTAACCCGCTCCCGTTGACGCGAAAATTTTGTGCTAATATTGTGCGTTTCTTTTTATGCGTCATTTTTTTCCGCAAATAAATGTTTCTTTCTTTCTTTCTAATAATAGAAGTGTACTTAAATATATTTTTCATTAAAATAAAATAAGACACATTCGGACTAAGTTCGAGACAGATAGATAAATATAGCCGATTAGTGTCAGTGATTATTTATAAAGTGAATAGTTCTCTCTACCTCTGGAATCTGAATTTTAATCTCGGTTGAAAAAGACTTCTTCTTTTTCTTCATAGCACTCTTGATCGGTCGTGGTCCTCATGTAGTTTCTTGTCTAGGGGCTGATGTGATTTGCCTCTCGATTTCTCGACACCTACTCCGAATTCTGGTATTTTTAGTGCACTGATACAAGGGATCGACCACTGCGGATTTAATTTGTTCAGTCCATTCTATGGGTGGCTCTTCCCTGCACGACAAAGCGCTTCATAGAGTCACCCTCGCGGCTCGAGACGTGTCTGAAGTATTTGAGGATGCGTGTATGGACCAGAACAGATAGGTGCTTTTTGATGCCGAGTTTTTGGCGTATTGAGGCGTAGGAGACTCAATCTACGACGCCCCAAGCATTCTTCTTTATCACCACATTTCCAGAACGTCTATCTCCTTCTTCTTGATGTCATGATGGCAAAGACACTTATATAATATGAGGCCTCTTTATTTTCCATTGCTTGCACTGACAGAACTGGGCACTCAAATCTATGTGATCTCTCCTCAAAATATAATTCCAGACACTAATCTGCATGATCCTCACATGATCTGATCAAGATTATGTCAGGACTTTATTTACTTTTTATCTTAGGTATGGTCAGTAAGGAAATGTCGACTGCAACTAGCTTTTTTTTTTTAGTATGACTCTTAAAAGTAATAACGATAATCTACAATTTGCAGAATAAACATTTACATTTCATTGATTAATATTTATTATTTGTTTTTATTTTTTTCATAAACGGTACCAACATTGAGGGGCCCGTGGCTAAATAATAACAGCCGCACAGGTCGATCGATCAGGTTAAGCTATGCTTGCCACGGTTGGTCTGTGGATGGGTGACCATCTATACATTCTGTGACCCCTCCGTGCCTTGGAAAGCACGTTAAGCCTTTGGTCCCGGCTGTCATTCGTGGATCTTTGACAGTCGTTACGGGTAGTCAGAAGCCCGAAAGTCTGACAACCAGTTTTACCAAGGAGTATCGTATTACCCAGTAACTGGGTTATGGAGGTCAGATAGGCAGTCGTTCCATGTAAAATACTAGTATTCAGCTGCATCCGGTTAGACTGGATGCCGACCCCAATATAGTTGGGAAAAGGCTAGGCAGATGGTGATGATGATGAAACGGTACCAAACATTATCAACAAATTCATTCCTAGTCCATACCTTTTTCGTTTCAATTTAAGTCTGCTAATTTAAGTTTCATTAAACAATGTTTCGAACTTAATGAATGATTCGAACTTAATGAAGACGGTCAACTTGTTTCAGTTTTCCAAGTTCTAATTTACTTTTAGTTAGCTAACAACTCTCGAAGAGCAAATTGCGCCCGTCAATAGGTCTTTCAATTTTCAGGAGCAGATTAATGTATTAAATACTGGTCTTTGTGCTCCTTAGAATATATGAATAGATCCTTTGTTCCTGGTCTTTTGAGCTTTCTTCAGATTTTTACTCTCCTAAATGCATACCTAGAAGTTTCTATCCCAAATTGAGCAAAGTGTTATTGGGTTTTCTCGTTAGGAATTGCTCAGTGGCGGTCCGGAGTTTGATAGGGATTGCTGTCCCTTCGGAATATAAGAGTGAGGGAAGAGGGTGTGCACCTGTGTTTGCGTACACGTTGTTCACTATTAATATCTCAGTACACTTGGCTAATCTCCGTTGAGATTGGCAAAATTCAGCTACGCGAACTCCGCTCACTGATGCAGCTATAAGATCAAAAAGTGCACAGATAACATGGCATGCGGCACAGGATGAAAAGAGGGCCGTTGTCTATGGGGAGGTGCCGCAAACGCACTTGAGATCAGAGCCGACCGTAAACCCCCATATGTGGAGATTGTCTTTGCTCCGGCCGACTTAGGCTCGAAGTCTATTTAGAGATTTCCAAGTCGACCACGGTAACACGTGTCCTGGCGGAAGGCTCTCAGATGGCTCGATAAAATAGTCAGGGGGCATATACAGCTCCCGCCATAGATACCAGCTTGAAAATATCCCAAATCTCATAGCAAACTAGAATAGAAACCTTATAATATTTTTTATACTATACCTGCTCGGAAAGTACCTTATTACTTTTTAAAAAATAAGGCAAAAAGTACGTCATTACTGTTGTAGGTACAAATTTAAGGGTCGAAAAAGTGTATGAAAATCCATTGTTAAAGTGCTGTGTTTTTTAAATTTAGGGCAATTCAGTAGCTAACCTAAGGATTACGGCGTTAAAAATTTTGCCGAAAATGTAAACAACAATGGCCGCTCAACATTGTCTTTGGTTTAGTGTGGGTAGGTAGAATGAATTTTATGTTTTCGTGTTATCGATGTTATGATTTTTCAGGTGGCTTTTTGGGGTGGATAATCAGAATAACCCACGAGGTACCTATCCATAATTAGGAAAATACATGCAAGTTCAAATTCGAAAAGCTAAATAATAGCTAAAACCGCTGATAGGTCTATATTATGGTGCCGAAACGAAGACACTGACGGTCGGGCTGGTCCACAAATTCAAGGTTGCTCAGCGCGCTGTGGAGCGAGCTATGTCTCTTTGAAGGATAAAATCAGGAATGAAATTATCCGGAGTTACCGACATAGCTTGCAGAGTAAGCAAACTGAAGTGGCAGTTGGTTGGCCATGTTTGTCGAAGGACCGATGGCCAGTGGAGCAGAGAAGTCCTGGAGTGGAGGCCGCATATCGGCAAGCGTAGTATGGGACTCCCCCAGCTAGATGGACGGACGACCTAAAGCAGGTGGCTGGGATGGACTGGACGCGGAAGGCGGAGGACAGGGTGTTGGGGCGTAGCCTGAGAGAGGCCTGTGTCCAGCAGTGGACTGCGATAGGCTGAGTTGATTGAAATAACAGCTGTTTCTATTTTTACAAAAATATTGTATAATAACATATAACGAATAACACATTCTTTTACCTGAACGCGCTAAAACGAAAGGATTCTGCGTTGAAAATGTCAAGCAATTTAGTGCTTCACTTTTATTCTGTCGACCCATCTGTCTCTGTCTGTCTGTTTCCCATCCAACTACTCTAAAAAAAAAACACTGAAACAGACTCAGTCACAGTATCTTAAAGTCCATACATAATCTTGGTCAGACAAATCTTTGACATTCAACTGCCTAGCCTCTTCCCAACTAAGTTGGGGTTAGCTTCCAGTCTAACTGAATGCAGCTGAATACCAGTATTATATCTATATTAATAAATAAATTTTAATAAATTTTCAACTTATTGCTAAACCATAAGGTTAAAAGTTCATTGGCAAGATCTTACAGTTTCGGTTAGCTTAATGTGATGGCGTCTGTACATAGAGCGACTGCCTATCTGACCTCACAATAGCTATCAATAGGGACAATCCCTAACATCAGGTGGAATGACAGTTCACTTCACCTTAGTTTTCACGGTGAGATTTTTCGGTGTCTGTAACGACTAAAAGATTTACCGTATACGGGATTAACGGCTTAACGTGTTTTCCGAGGCTCGGAGGGGATTAGATTTGTAATGGATGGTTACTTATCCGACCGCGGCTAGCGTAGCTTAACCTTCGATCAACCCGTGTGGATGTTATCATTTATCCACCAGCTCCCATTAATCTTCGTCATTTTTAACCGAATTCAAAAAAGGAGGAGGATATATTTTTTTTTATGTATGTTCGGGCTTAACTCCATCATATATTAGACGGATTTGCAATGTTTGAAAGAGGTGTATTCCGAAATGGACCCATTTAAATTTTGTAAAGATCTGATGATGAGTTTATTTATAATAAGGTACACCAACAGCTTCTATGTATAATTTATCTTAAGTACTATATAGGGTGTTTGGCAGAACGTTGAAAATACGAAAATGGTGGATAGGTGGGGTCATCTGCTACTTACTCAGCCTTAATTTATTTGGCCCTGGCCCCCTGGATATTAAAAGTTTTTTTTTTTTGCTTTCTTTTAGTTTCACCACTTTCTTAACTTGAAAGTGTAATTTTTAATAAAAATTACACTTTGACCCCACCTTTGCAGATGACCCCACCTATCCACCATTTTCGTATGTTCAACGTTCTGCCAAACACCCTGTAGATCACAATAGTCTCGGTCTTACACAATCGCCAATTACAGGTTTACCAGCAATCTAAGAAATAAGTGATCACACATAATAATAACAAAACTAAAGGCTAGAACTTAAGAATTATGCCAAAATACTTCTTAAACTTAAGAGTTAATGAGTTTCGGAGACAGATAACGGTACTCTTCAATAAATACCAGCAAATAAACCGCGATTGTTGCTATCGCAATTATGTATGCATTGTTTGCGCAATCACGCAACATACTTAATATCAAGCCTGTACCCTATAGAAGGATTTTTTTCCACTTAGTTTATACTCGTATAAATTATGTTTTAATAGCTTCCTGTCACTGATATTTACATAGCAAGTAGTGTTATATGAATATGTGTGGGGTAGGTACAACAAAAAAGTAAAAAATAAAAACTTTTTTAATAAAAAAAACAACCAACTACCAAAAAAAAAACTACAAAGTGAATAATAACTTTAATTTCGGAAATCGGTGTCAAAATACGAAAAAGCGGAATCAACGACACCGACTTCCGAAATTAAAGTTATTTTTCACATTGTAGTTTTTTTTTGGAAGTTGGTTGTTTTTTTTTTTTTGTAAAAATTGATTTTATTTGTATTGTTTTTATTAGCCATTAACGTCCCACTGCTTGGCAAAGGCCTCCTTACTCTCTTTCCACCTTTCTCTGTATGAGCTGCCAAGGATCAATCTTTCAAACTCAAACTCAAAGCATTTATTTCAATGAAACTATTTTACAGGCACTTTTGAATTGTCGAAATTAACTAGTCGGTCGGTTAGGCAGAAAGTTGAAGCTAGTTGCCCATTTCAAAACGTAGATCTCTTGGCGAAGAACGGGCAAGAAACTCCGTATTAATGGAGTCCAGCTCATCACACCAGTTCCGTCTGGGCCTGCTTGTAGTTCGTTCTAAAGGAAAGTAGCTACTAAGGTTCTAGATTAATCTAAATGTTTGTTGAGCGTAGCCACTAAGTCTGTGGGTTGTGCGCAGTGCGTGAAGTGTGAAGCCATTGTGGTGGGTCACCGGTGTGACGGCCCTGACCTGCTTTTAGATAAATTCGTAATTTATATTATCAACATGAGTTTTGAGGATTCATAATGAATTATTCATTATGATGACTAACATCAAAAGCGTGGATTGAACTATACTATATACCTACACATATTCTACATGCTAAAGTGTCTCTGTCCGTTTGTTATGTTTTATTACTTAATAGAAGCGGTCTACTGCGATTGTGAATGTGGGCCGATCCAATATGAAGGAGTCCAGTTAATCCCGCCATCTCTTTTGGGGCCTGCCGGGTAGTCGTTTCCTGCTATTTGGGATCCACTGAGTTGTGGTTTTTGTGTATTGCTGTCTCGACATGCGACGAATGTGTTCAGCCCAATTTTTCTTTAGTCCAGCAGCTGTGCGGCCAGTGTTCTATCTGTGTTTTGGAACGAAGTATAGAGTTCCTAATGCGGTCTGTGAGTTTGACATGTGTTACGTTTTACCAATTAAAAATACAGAGCTGTTCGAGAAATAATCAAACTGCAGTTTTAAAAGTACTATGTAGGTACACAAACTTTGTACCAATTCAACTGAAGAAGTGTGTTTATTTATTTATTTATTTGCATAAAACATGGCATACAAAGGTGTTACATGAGTTAAGGATGAGATCATACATGTTTTGCTTAAGACTAAAGCATGCAAAATGATTAGTACAACTTATGTTCAACGTATTCCTTAATGCTATAAAACCACGGAGTACAGAAAAGAAGCGGAGATGGCGCAAGGCAATTAGGTCAGTCGCCTTCAATTCGGTCATGACGTCACAGTGGGCGGGGCCACAAATCTTAGTTTCGAATGAATCGTCATTGCGTTCGGGTCTGTTGTATTTAGTTTTTTAATTGTTTTAACAATGAAGTGCTCTGTTGTTGGATGCAAAAATTGTTCAGGATCAAAACTGAAACATATTGATGGCATAACATTTCACGTGTAAGTCCCTAAAATGAATATTTTCATTTTATAACACATTTTCTCTTTTGGTCGCAAGATTGTAGCTAAAGACATCTGTTGTCGAAGAGATACTTTATAACCACTTCTCATCATGTGTTTTTATCATTATCAATGCATATTATTGTGACCAATTTTTGGCTCAAATAATTTGTTAAAGTTTATTTTGCTCGCTATGTTATTTCATAGATAAATTACATACCTTGGTAATTGAAACAAAAAGAATTTAGAAAAGAAAAATGCGCCATCTATCGGCAAGTAGTCCGTCCTAACTGGTAAATAAAAATGTGTGCGTCATGCCAGCAAGACCATTAACTTGGAATACAAAGAGGCAAATGTCAGTAGTGGCTTCTTCTACGGCGGCTGATTTTTTTATCAAATTCTACTATCGTGTAATTTATTTTTTTTTTTCGTGAAAAAGGGAACTCTAAATTTGGGAAACATACTAACGGATAGGCATATTTACTTTCATCGAGAAAAGATGAAAGTTAAATTGGCAAGTCAACTTTTTAGCACAAGTGTTGCCAAAGCCTTAGAATCTTGCCAAGAAAGGCATAATTATTTCAAAGATGCTTTTGCTATAATTTTATTTATAAAACTAATCGAGTCCAGATTCTGATGATGACAATTTTGCTCATGACGTGATGGTCGAAAGTAATAAGATTTTTGAAACTGAACACTCTGACACTCATCAAATTGTCTCATATATAGCGGGTTACATAGTACGAGTGTTGCAGAAAAAAATTAAATGCGAAGAATGTGTTCTCGCCCTTCACTCTTTACAAATAAAGAAAGGACATAGATTTATTTCACTGAAAAGCCGCGGCCATCTTTTTTTCCCATCTGATAATGTTGTCAAAATCTTACGCACAGAACTAATCATAAGGAGAATGAAAAAGAAAGTTTAAATGTTTATAATTTTAAACCTCGTAATATTGTTCATGCTACTCTTAAGAGTCTAATAGGAGCAAATTGCTTCACATCATTAAAAGCACATGCAATTTTCAACCATGTCACGTTATTAATCGAAGCTATAAGCCAAAACTATTGTAATACGAGACTTAATTATTACAGTAAGCTCGAAAATATTGTATTATCTAAAAGGCAGCATTTAAATAAAACTGTGTTGTTTAGTGGCCAATAATAAATAAGCATTGTCCAATAAAAAAGATTGATAATTTTAACAGCTTTTAGATTTTACTACCTTATACCTACCTAGATAGGTAGATAGAGTAGGTACTCTATCTACCAACCTAGCCTATCTACCTTTAGGTATCACATGACACTATAAAAAAAAATCAATTCAAACAGGGAACACTATGAAACACTATTGTACCCACCTTTTGGGCTTCGCCCGCAGTTAGGTAATAAATAATGTGGTCCCGGCATACTAACGCACATAGAATGTTCTGGAACAAAGTGTCATGCTTTGTAACGCCATAGTGGCCAGTAGACGAACTAAAATGAAAAATAGCTAGTTCAGTTACACTGTTGTATTTCCTTTCACCGCTAGATGGACTTGAAAATAATGGGCGGGTTTTCCACCGTGGGGTGTGGCCATCGCCGTACCTCGTCCCCCTGTCACCCGCATTCAGGCGACGCTTCTTTCTTAAGAGATTTTACATTGCGCCACCTCCGCTTCTTTTCTGTACTCCGTGTATAAAACCTATCTATTAACACTTTGAATTTGGAACTTACCGTTTCATTTTAGTTTGTTTTTTTATGAAGAAGTTTCAAGTCTTCCAACAATGTTGTTTACAAATACTGATTTTTTTTTTTCTGAAAACTATTTGATTATCTGATCGAGCACAGCACAGCCTTTTAACTGGGTAACTTACGCCTCCCGGGGGTATTGCCGCAATGCCTAAAAATTCGCCGGCTCGTAACTTATTGCTTCCCACAATTTATCAGGCGCTTAAGGCACTTAATTACCTTAAATCAGCTGGCGTTGAAGATTTAAATGATTGATGTTGAAGTTGTATAAAAAATATATGATTATAAGACATTTGCCAACCAATTTGAATCCTTTTGAAGGCCATTGCTAATCTATTGGTATGTTTGAAAAATTAATGTTGTTGAACTGTCAAAATGAATGCAATTGCTAGGTCCTGATATTGTGTTACTCAATTATCCCGCAGGAAAGGAATAACCAGTTTTTGTTTAAGGTGCATGCTGTATGTTAGTCCGTGAAATCATAATATTTTACGCTGTATGTACTTATGCGCAAAAGATGACCATCTCTCTCTCATAAAAATGAAACCATTAATAATGACAAAACCATTTTTATTAATTCATTAATACGACTTATTTTCCACGGTGTTGAACAAAAATATCAATATAATTTTGCGCATAAAAACGTCAAACAATTAAGGCATCCGTGACGTTTGAGCTTGTACCCTTCGCACTAAAGCGTAATAATATATCTGTGGTGTTAAGGTAAAAGGGGATAAGTCATAAGTTCAATATTTATGACTTATCCCCTTTTACCTTAACACCACAGATATATTTATTTTATAATTATAATAATTATACTTACTGTACAATACTTATAACTGCAACTATGGACAGATAGGATTTTTTCCTATTATGATACATACATACCTAGGTTTCTATATAATATTACCCCTTATGAAATGCTCTGCAAACCATATTTTAATATAATCTTTGTGTATTTTTATTTAGGTTATTGTTCTTTATTATGTAAAATTAACCCACTTTTCAAACCTAATCATTTGATATTCAATGTGGTAACAGCGTGTTTTTATTCATTAATTATTTTAAGCCTTATTAACTTAAAACCAATACCTACATTAAGACGCTTTATCGAGCTTGTAAAATAGTATAAATATTATTTTTGTACTAATCCAAAAAGAAGAATTTAAGTTTATTTTTGAACCATTTTTTTCACAGTAATAAAATTAAAGGAGTACCAAATCATAATAATTATTTCATGATAAAATATACAGAGGTTACAAATATATTGAGGTTTCTTCTTTGTACAACCCTTATATACTACTTCCCATACTTTTACTATGGATGAAATATACCTATAAGTAACCATAATAAGCAATAGGCAATGTACCGATGACTTCGATCGAAAAATCCTGCAGCGGCAAACTCTACTGTGTATATTTTATCATGAAATAATTGTTAAACAACATCAGAGGGGCAATTCTCGTAATTTTTAAGAACGTTCACAGTCTGATCTCAGTCTCAATCTGTCAAAAATACTTCAAATTTCCCTACATTTTGACAAGTTTTTGACATTTGTTTGTCGCCGAGATGAGACTGCGACTAGATTTTGAACGTTTTAAATTAGCAGAATTGGCCTACTGAGGTGTACCTAGTTTAAAAAACAAATGAAATGCAGATTAAAGTACCTACCTAAACTTTACATTACTATAATTTATTCCTAGACCAACGAAATTAATATAATTTTAATTATATAATCTCATTATAATTAAGCTATCACAATGGTTTAAAGCTGATAATGATTGCGACACTATTCCATAAATGACGCTGATGACTGGTAAGCACCTTATTTAATAATATTTTAATATTATTATTTTGTTGTTTTAAAATCATATAGGTGCCAATCGATAAGGCCGCCAATTGCATGTTTTGTAGTTTATACTTATTATTATAATTATTATAATAATAAGTACTTATTATTATAATTATATTATAATAATAAGTATTATTATTATATAATTATTATTATCGTTTATTTATTGTATAATCTGGTGTACTATAAAGTATATATAAATAAATAAATAGGTGTATTATAAACACAATTTAAAATATTTAACTTATATTATATACAAAACAGGTATCATACTTCGTTGTTGTTATAATTGTTAATTTATATTTTCGAAAGAGTTATTAACCTTTTTTTTCTATTTATGTTACTATTTTTTCTTATTTTTTTTAAATGCAATAAATTAATTACATGTTTTTTTTTTGTGGAATCACCGGCCCCTATTATTGTAGGTAGTTACTTCAAGTACTTAGGATTTTTTAAGTGAAAACTTCTTTAGCGGCGCTGCGTATTTTTTTTGGAATGGGTAAAAATCTCTAAACTCGCGTCAGGACACGTGACCTGATCGAGAATTCGTAAGACGGATGGAGAGAGGGCAGGCGGCGCAAGGCGCTTGCGCGAATGTTGAAGTGAAAACTTCTTTAGCGGCGCTGCGTATTTTTTTTGGAATGGGTAAAAATCTCTAAACTCGCGTCAGGACACGTGACCTGATCGAGAATTCGTAAGACGGATGGAGAGAGGGCAGGCGGCGCAAGGCGCTTGCGCGAATGTTCGATAATTGTCATGTTTGTGTACGATAGAATAAATATTGTATCCTACCACATAAATAATAATACTTTTATACTGATAACGAAAGCAATTCGTACAAAATTATTCTCTAACCATTCCAAAATATCAAAAATGCAGAACATTAATATTTAAGTTTTCACTTCTGCCGGCACTCCCGGGGTGCAACCCGTCGATTTTTTTTTTCGTATAAACTTCATAAAACATAAGATTTTTTTTCTCAACTCATATGTAGGTACTTCAAGTTTTGAGTTAAGAAAAATGTTGTTTAGAAATTTTGTTTTTTTTTTTATTTATAGTTATTTCACTTACAGCGGCCGTTGACCTCACAAATAAACATGATATATTTTTATTAGTCTGCGGAGTTTAACTAGCCAATTTAATTTAAACCCGTATTATGTAGTAATGTATATTCTAGCAATATGACTTTCACAAAATAAGTTAAACAAAACTAAACACTGAAGTCTAAAATTTCAAACGAAAATCCTTAGAAGTCTACAAAGTTGATTACTTCAATGAATAATTGTGTAAACGTCTGTTTTTAACATTAAAAATGTCTATAAACTGTAGATTTGTTTGTAATCAGATTACAACTTGACTTTAAAACAACAACATGTGTATAACGAATGCTCTAATAAATAGCTCATCTATGAGCACCTTATGTCTATAATAACAATAAAATAACTACGAGTTTTAAACTTCATTTATAATAAATGACAACAAAAATGTCACACTTCAAAATATTTTTTTTGAAAAATAGAAATCTGCATCTTTTAAAATTCAAAATACATTAACTTTATTTTGTGCATTTTTTGGTACGATCATCTTTGATATTTAAAATCTTTTAAAGCAACTACTTATAGCTATATCTACACTCAAGATTCCACCACCTTATTTAAAATAAAATGTCTACTGTACATTCCCATATTAAAATCCCGTATTTTATTTATTTTGCGGTGAAACAGCGAAAGCTTTCTTATTTTGCTATCTTCTGCCGAATGGATAACTCAGTAAAACACGATTTAAAACGGTTGGTCAAAATTTCATATCTTTTGTGTGAATTAAAATGTATTAATGGAATTTGGACGGCCTGAAAAATTGCCCTTATATTTTTATATAACTATCTTTCTCATAGGAAATTGTCTCGTTAAAGATAACATACAAAAAAGTTTTCGATCTAAGAATTTTAGTGGAATTTTTACGGTTTCAAATCCTCCCAAATATTCTAAAACCAATTCCCACAGTTAAAAATCCAAAATATTTCATTTGAACATAGTCAAAATGCCTGATAACCCTGTCGATACAAACCCTTTATAATTGAAATTTGTGCTAACATCGACATGATTAGGCATTGATATGGCCTTTATATCACATTGAATTTGAACAATGCTTCTCAGGCAGCGACGGTAGGACTCAAGGAATCTAATTGTTATGAAGAAGTCTTCGTTTTCAGGAGGAGAACGGGCCAGTACATCGTGACGAAGAGGAGAAATAAGGCAGGGAACACCACGCGGGACAGTTTGTCGATCTCCCTCCAAAGCACTCGCTCTTGACCGGTGTCGGCGTCTAACCAGGCAACCTGCAAGAAAAAAAAACAATCATAATTTCATTCAGGCAGAGCTAAGTATATTAAAAAAGTAACCCTGATTGATATAAAGGCATCTTTTTAGAAAGAGCAAGTGACGATTTTTCAATGGTCAGTATTTTTTTTTATTTGAAGAACTAGCTTCTGCCCGCGACACTCGCCCGTGCTACTAGGTACTTCGTTTTTGCTTAGAGTTATTTCTGCCCTTTTTTCCTTTTGCTCGTCTCCTGAGGGTCTTAGCGTGATGTTAAATTGCTCCTCCCTCAAGAATTACCATATACCTACGTGGTACCTGGTATTATTATACACCTTCCTCAAGAATTGGGTTATCAAATGCTTAAAGAATTTTTCAAATCGGACTAGTAGTTACGACGAGTACTCCCTACGTACAAAAAATACCTCTTTTCAATATTAGAATAGATAAATATGGCGGTTTGAAAGCTTTTGTATAAAAATATATGAAACTGTCATATTTATCTGACACTGGCCAATATACTAAAGTTTTTAAAGAAATAAAGAAAGAAAAATTGTTTATTCTGCACAAACAAAACGCACAATACAAATAAAAAAATTAATAAAAAAAAGACATAAAATATACACATAAATTATAATGTAGTCAAAAGCCTCGGACAAGCATAAAAAATGTTGACAATTTTGTCAATTGCTTGATTTTTTAATTAAATAAACTAAAGGCCAAGGAACAACACTACAACAGGATATAAGTGACGAAATGTGTGTGTACTATAAGTACCTCTGTCTAACCCCTTGGGGATTAGGGCGTGATGCCAACAATTTATGTTGTAGGGCAGGGAAATTTATGAAACAGGCAGGAAAGTTATGTATGTTCGGCTTACGCAAGTGTAATCGCAACTGTTACAAGGTGTCTTTCAAAGCGTCTAATTTGAGAATATTTAACAACGGAAAATTAGAATAGCGGCAAAGATATACTTCCATATCCTTAGAAGAACATGTACAAATTAATATTGTAGAGAAAGCATTTGTGCCGAGTTATAACGATCACAATATTTGAACAAATAGTGTGCTCGTAGGCGTACAAACTACAATATGTATTATTTTGTGACGAAGCAATAGGTATTTTGTTCTGTGTGCTGGTACTGAATAAGGTTGTTATTTATTGCTTTTCCTTCGAGAAAATATATTACTGAAAAGACTCGTCTTTTTTAAGCTCGGCTACAGCTCACATAATTTGGATTTTGTTTTTATTTCCTACTGTCGACTAACTTCTGCAATCATTATTTTTTTGCAGGATCTAAGAACCCATAGCCATAATTCTCCCTTATCCCAATTTATTTAGGGTTGGCGCAACATATATTTTTATTCCATATTTCTTTATTAGTCGTCATCTCGGTAGTCACCCCGCTTCTAACCATAACATTATTGACATAGTTCATCCATAGTTACTTTGGTTTTCCTCTATTCTTATAGCCTAAGAACCCAAAAAATACTCGTTAATATGCTAGTTTCCACCATCAATAAATTGAAACTAGTTTCAATCAATCAAATGGCTTTTTTTTTTTTGTGGATGGGAAATCATCAAATGACCCCTCCCGCTCTGGGTGGAGCAGAAGGGAGTGTCAGACTCTTACTGACTAAAACCCACCCGTGTTCCTTCCTTAGCCCTTTGTGTTCCGGGGTAGCGGTAACCCTTTCGGACAATCCCGCTGCCCCGGCAATCAAATGGCTGGAATCTAGTTTTAAGTAATGCTTGAGTATTGAGTGACGTTCTGTAATACGGGCCTTAGAGTATTGGAAAATAAAGGACACGTATTTTTTGTTTTTGTAAATCAATGAATATTGACAAAAATAAAACGCATCAAAACTCGGGAGGGGGGGGGGGGGCTTGTGACGGCAGAACGCACTAAAAATTATACCAAGGTGTGCCGTATTGAGAGTTTTAAAAGCGTCGTATCTTCGTCAATTTTGGTTTACGTAATAAAAGAAAAAATATGGGTCAAATATTTTTTGATAATCTAACTGACGGACTAATTATATTTTTTCAGTTGACAAGCCGATTATTCAGAAGTTCAAAAAGTACCTGTAATATACTTTGCCGTCTCTCGACGCCAACCAGATGAGCAGTAGTATGCGTAGCGGACGGCGCAGGATGTACAGCCGGCGTGGCCGCAGCGGGCGAGGTCGGTGACGTCAGGTCCACCTTCCGACACCTCACTTGACTTCCCTCCCAGGCCGCCAGGGTCCCGCACGAACCCTTCTCACCATTCAGACGCTGCCAAAGATAACGGAACATCTTTGTCTGAATAATCTTGATTCAATTTCGAACTGGTTGATGTGATTGAGGTCATGAGGTGCTGTTTGTTTTGGGGTTATAAGGCTTTTCGAGGCTGACAGTGTCAAGTTCAAGTTGCAAATAATTAGACACTGTACTTAAGTGGGATGTGGAAGGTGCCGAATCGAATATAAATGGAAGTAAATGAAAAGTTGAGTCTCAACTTTCTGTTTCTGAGGCCCCAGGATGAACGTGTGACATGAAACGTAACGTAAATTCGAATGATTTTTTAGTCAAAATTATAACTATCTTGTAGTATTTTGGTTAGTTTTTCCATTAGAAATTGCTTAGTAGCAGCCCGGAGTTTAGAAGTTGGTGGTGTGATACCCCCGTGCCTCGGAAGGCGCGTTAAGCCGTTGGTCCTGCGCCTGATCTCTCTCCGGACGTGTCGGATTACCGTCCCATCGGACTATGAGAGTGAGGGAAGAGGGAGTGCACCTGTGTCTGCGCGCACACTTGTGCATTATAATATTATCTCCTGCGTATCTGGCTAATTTCTAATTTTTTTTCGACAAGCACAATAAGATACCACCCATCATCATCTGCCTAGCCTTTTCCCAACTATGTTGGGGTCAGCTTCCAGTCTAACAGGATGCAGCTAAATACCAGTGTTTTACATGGACTGTCTATCTGACCTCCACAACCCAGTTACTGGGTAATACGATACCCCTTGGTAAGACTGGTTGTCAGACTTTCGGACTTCTGACTACCCGTAACGATTATCAAAGATCCACGAATGACAGCCGGGACCCAACGGCTTAACGTGCTTTCCGAGGCACGGAGGGGTCTCGGTATGTAAAGACGGTCACCCATCCACAGACTAACCGCGGCAAGCGTAGCTTAACCTGATCGATCGACCTGTGTGGCTGTCCCCTCCCACCCATACCACCCATCACCCATAATATGAAAGTAAATACTAGGTATGTGTGAAACGAGTATTCTCAATTTGAAAGTCATTCAAAATAAATTTACGTGACGTTTACCCCGCAAATCCGTGCTAGGCCAATTGTTTTAAGTATTTAGACTCTCAAAAGATCTTGTTAAATTCTTGACAGTGAGAAACTTTGATGCAGCAAGAAGATAATATTTACCACCGGAATGATTCTGGGCATGGACTCCTGGGCCTTAGTCTTGTTCATCTGGTACTGCTTGTCTAAGACCTTCACGACGACGAACTCCCCCAGCGCAGCAAACACGAACATCATGCAGCCAGCCATCCACAGATCCAATGCCTGCAGGACGAACGAAAAAAAGTAAATAAAAAAATAAAAAATTAGGAACGAATAATTACTTTGTAAACCAAATGACATGATTGCCATTAACAAAAAAAAAAAAACATTCATGATTCGTGCCTGAACTATGTAACAAAAAAAAGAAGGTGGCTAGGCAATAAAACTGAATTAATATCTTGCCAACAAAAGCCACATAAGGAGTTGAAATTGTATTTAATTAGACTTAGCTAATGTAATATAATGAAACGTGTTCTGGATCCAAGGAAATTCTATTTGAAATAAAGTAGATTAAGGTTTTTGTTTGTATCTTACGAGGCATACTATCATTATTTACAATTTAGTGAATATTTCACTCAAAATGTCGTGTTCCTCAATTATCCTGATATCACGATCTTAAATCTCTAGTAAGTAATTCTAGAAAATTGCTCTGAATTATTTTGAAGCAACAGTGTCAATTGAAATATACTTACATGTACTTCAATATTAATCCTTTGACCGCCACGGTCGAGTATAGCCGACAAATGAAAACGTGCCCAACACGCCAATGCCGACAAGACAACACCATGTTTTAAGTATAAACACAGAAAACTGAATTTAGTTTATTTATTTTGTACAACATGTTGTTTTCTTGTCGGAATTAGCCGACGGTGGCGTGTTGGGTACGTTTTCATTTGTCGGCTATACACAACCGTGGCGGTCAAAGGGTTAATATTTAGAAAGACACCGTTTTAAAATTATGTAAATTGTTAAGTAAGTAGAGAACGTGTTTTGTTCAAAGCGTAAGTGTTGAGAACATGTACTTTTGATTTGTTAAGAAGTTACCTCGTTCCCAAATGTTGTTTCAGCTGAATAACGAGGAAGACACTTTGTTGCTACGATTTTCGGCTTTTCAAGCATTTTACGTTTTGATAGTAAGTATATGATCTTGCCAAATTATAAGCGCGTCATGTGACGTTTCCTCTGCTAGGAAACAGGGCTACTCTCTAGTTTAGTGTGGGTTGATGGACGTCACATGTCTTCGACTTTTTAGTTCAAAGATATGCCTGTTTTCTCACGAAGTGGTGATGAATTAATTGAACAAAGTAAAGTGCCTTTTTGGGTTCGAAACTATGACCTACAATTCGTAAGTCGCGGCGTTTCTACTGGACCAGCATTCATAAGGTTATATATTAACTAACTCACGCTCGGGAAATATAACAAAGCTACACTGGGCCGCAAAGAAAGCGGGTCGGTTATAAAAAAATGCGCTAACTTAAAATATTTGAGCAATCCTTTTAAAACAAAAATAAATTAAAGCTTATCTAATTAAAATATATAAAGAAGGAAAACCTTTTTTTTTTCTTTTGGCGATTGTTTTAAAAACCATAAATAAAAAATAATGATGATTTTTTAAATTTTAACAACGTAGATATGATTTGTTTTACTTTTCTTTCTGTTTATAAAATATTGCATTATTGTGCAGAAATTCATTATTCTGATCAAATTCAATAAAAACGTGTCACTAACCTGTGAAGAATAAAGAATAAGAATAATTTATTTGTTTAAAAATATACAGACATTTAAATAATTTGGTGTTACACTACTAAGGCTTTCATCCCGGGAATCTCGGTCTCGAAAATTTCGAGAGTCTCGACGGTTTTTTGGTATTTTCGAGACTGGCGACTAACATTTTCAGTCATGGGAATAACGAGACTTTTGTACACTACGTATATTCTATGATCGGATATTGAACATCTGTGTCTGAACTAGATATAAAATATCTGTATTTCAGATTTTCAGACATCAGCGATCTTCCCTTGTTGTAGGCAACACTTTGAAATTAACTTTGTTTGACCTCTATTCACATCTATAACACCCATTTGATCAAAAATAACAGTGTACCAGAATTCTGACAATGCTTGAAGACGGGCGCAGTCAGCGTTATACTCGTACAGCGAGAACTGTTGGTATCAACCATTCAAAAAGTGCTCCAGCGATTTCAAGAGACTGGATCTAATATTCGCAGACCAGGAACAGGCCGAACAAGGTGCAAGACAGCGCGGGAGGATCTTTAATCGATAGAAATATTGAGAAATTGATTTGAAATAGCTGTTGAAGTAAAAAATCACCTTTTACGTACTGGAGGGTACAATCCGAGCACGTGTACAGTGAGGTGGCGTTTTGATGAAGCAAACTCGAAGCAATTTAGGAGTACAAATGGTCCAAAACTCGAAAACCGGCATCAAAATTCAAGGCTGAGTTACGCTAGAGAACATATGAATCGCACTCTGGCTGACTGGTCAAGACTTCAAGAGTAATGTTTTCGGACGAGTCGAGGTTCATACTATACGTACATGCACGATGGGAGGCAAAGGGTCTGCAGAAGACCAGGAGAGCGCTACAACCAAGCTTGCATTAAAGAGAAAGTGCCATACGGCGGAGGCTCCACACACGTATGGGCTAGAATTTCTTCCGAAAGCCGCACCGTACTAGTGGTAATAGCAAATGGCACTTTAGCTGCAGGAAGATACGTGAATGAAATCTTAAATGAGTATGTTGGCCCATTTTTGCCATCTTTTATGCGAGATAACGCTCGTCCCTATACAGCTTGGCTAGTGTTTGTCTACCTTGAAGATCGCTATCACACGCATGGAGTGGCTAGAATGCAACCCAGACTTGAACTTCATCGAGCATGCCTAGAACGAACTAGGACGACGTGTACGCCAGCGAAATTCCTCTTCAATCTTGCATCGTGAACTGAAAGAAGCACTGGTAGAGGAATGGGAGAATATTTCTCAGCATTGACTCAAAATCTGGTGGAAAGTATGCCAAACCGTTTAACAGCTGTATTAACAGCTCTTGGTAGCAATACAAAATAATAATAGCCTCCCCGACCGATTTGGGCCACGGTGGCCAATCTCAACGGAGATTAGCCAGGTACGCAGGAGATATTATAGTGCACAAGTGTGCGCGCAGACACAGGTGCACTCCCTCTTCCCTCACTCTCATAGTCCGATGGGACGGCAATCCGACACGACCGGAGAGAGATCAGGTGCAGGACCAACGGCTTAACGTGCTTTCCGAGGCACGAGGGTATTAAACCGCCAACTTCCAAACTCCGGACTGTTACTAAGAAACTGTGACTGCCCCGTTGGTCTCGTGGTTGCAAATGCGACTGCTGAGCATGGGGTCCTGGGTTCGATTCCCGGGTCGGACAAAGTGTTATTGAGTTTTTCCATTAGGAATACAAAATACTAAAATGTGTAAACATTGCATATTAGATACCCTAGCACATTTTTCGAAATCTAGAGAAAATGGTATTTTTTACTTAACTTACTCTTATTCAAAATAAAATTCACAATCTTAAACCTTTTTGACATTGATTCAGGCACTATAAAATTGTCTATAGTATAAGTCTTTATTTCACAAAGCTAGCTCCAATATTTTGGATGTTATTGAGGTTTTCTTTACCGACCCGCTTCCTTTGCGGCCCAGCGTATATGTAGAAACTGCAGCAATTACCTTAACATAAGCCACAGGTGGAATATCAGCTCTTAATCCCGTAAACATGGTGACAAGGGTCAACATACAGGTGACCAGGAGAGTCACCCTGCCAGGAATGGCGTCCAGATCGAGCCAGAAACTGAACCAGGACAGCATCACCACCAAGGAGGACGGAGCGAAGGTTTGAATCAAGTGGTGGCCGATCTGACGCTCGAATCTGAAGTATACTACTAATCTTGAGTAGTTACCTGAAAACAAAATGGCAGTTGCTATAATTAGAAACTTTATGCATATACTAGCTGCGCCCCGCGGTTTCACCCGCGTAAGTTTTGATCCCGTGGGAATATCAGAATAAAAAGTATCCTATGTGTTATTCTGATGTATAAACTATATTACTGTAAAGTTTCATCCAAATCCGTTCAGTAGTTTTTGCGTGAAAGAGTAACAAACATCCATCCATCCATCCTCACAAACTTTCGCATTTATAATATTAGTAGGATTCCCACTACTGGGACTGGGACACAGGCCTTATCGCTGTGAGAGAGAAAGTGTTAATGATCATGCATGATCAAAAGTCGTTCATCAGTTCAACAAAATATACTCTATTTTTCAAGGTTTCTGCATGACGTAACTAGATGGCGTTAGCGTCGAATTAGTTCTCGCAAGCGTTGTGTTACAACGATTTGGTTGGGTTCTTGTGAATTTTGACCAATAAATTGCTGGCTATAGAATAGAACAGAACAGTTTATAGTTTGGTTGTTTTATTCAGACCTTCAACGTCTTTAAGTACTGAGTGCTATGATACTATCCTTGGTGTTCGATATTTAACAGAGAGTGGACCGGGGCCGTAATCCACCACGTGGGCTCCGTGCACGTTGGGAATGGAGTTTATGGCCTTAAAAATGATTGAGATTTTTTGTTATTATTTTTTATTACTTATAATTTATAAATAAAGCCGCCGGGCGAGGACGCCCTAGGAGGACATAATATAGTGACTTTATTGGTGATGTTCTTAAGAAAGTTCAAATAATGCGTAGCACTCGCAACCGGCGTTCGTGTATGACCAGACCAGATGTATGAATGTAAATGAATAGGCTTATACATAACTAGCTGCTGCCCGCGACGTCGTCTGCGTGAAGGCTCTACAGCACCAAAAATACCTAAGATGCCAGTGTCGCTATAGCATTATAAGTACACAACTTTTAAAATAGCATTAAAATGTAAGTTAGTTTTTTTTTGCAAGCGAAGCAAGTGAAGAGAGTTATATGGCAATCCTGCTGAGTTCAGTCATAAGATGTGACTGAAGGAAATAGAGAAAATAATGCAGGAATACATTCCAGGACACAAAAGAGTAAAAATACGTACAAAGTTCTCTATAAACTACGTTGGTAGTTATGCTGCCAGGAGCCAAAATGTAAAGAGAGTCAGGACTGGTGACGCGGGAGCAAGCGACGTACAGTTGCCCCTGTGAGAAGCAACTCGTCCTGAAGTCGACACCCGCTGCCCTCAGTATCTGCCCCTGCGACTTATTGAATGCGTGGTATAAATACTGCCTCGCCGACGCCACAACCCGTAAGAATTTCCGCCTCAATGGTGTGGCTGTGGAGCGAGATGACTTTAAGGCGGGTTACACAACTTCGGAGGAGATAGATTCCGAAGAAGCATAATCGGAACACCGACCTTCAGCTTGATGGTATGCTCTGGAAGTCCACTTGCTGACAGGGAGCTCAGAAATACCACGGGATAATGTGTGGCGTCATCTTGCTCGACAACAGTGTTTGTCGAGGTGTAGACCACTTTATTCCCCTCAATTTCCAAGAGAATGCATTCGTTAATTGCTGCAGCCTGAACATTTTTGGGCATCAAAATGGCCCGCTCACACACCCAAGAATTCTGCTGGTGCGGTATTCGACTGATGTCCCCGTACACACAGCGAATTAGTTCTTCTAAGCTGGATACCACTCTACCGAGAGACTCTGGAAGCACCACTTGTCCACCTATCTCTTCTCGTAGAGTGCCTTCGCCAAGACTTAGAAGGACGTCGGAGAATTCTTGAGCACGTGCATTACCGCCGAGCCGAGCTTTCATATTAATGGTCAAGCGCAACGTGACCACAACGAAGATCGTTTCAACGAAGCATTCACCTCGTCAGCCCTCAAGCCCCGCGTCACCACGGGAAGCGTTTGCCGAAAATCACCACTGATCAGAACTGTGACACCACCCATCAAATGTTCGTTCCTGCGGATGTCCTGCAGGATTCTGTCCACGGGCTCAACTGCCTTCCTATTGGCCATCGTACACTCATTCCATACGATCAGAGAGCAATCCTTGAGCACGTGTCCCTTATCACTGTTACGTGACACACCACAAACAGGCGTTTCGGCGCTCTCTAAATCGATGGGAATTCTAAACATGGCATATGCTGTCTTGCCACTCGGAAGCAGTGTGGTAGCGATTCCCGACGACGCTACAGCAATAGCAATTTTGCCTTGCCTCCTGACCTCTGCAAGTATGCCAGTGGTAACAAATGTTTTTCCTGTTCCACCAGGAGCATCCAAGAAAAACATTTTACCATGGTTTTGCCCAACGCTTTCAAGGACGGTGTCATAAAGTTTTTGCTCTGAAGAGAACAAAGCGACATGGTCATTTCGTATGGTCGTCATTTCGCCCGGATCGTAATTTGTCTCAGCGTTATACTCCCGATTTCCACGGTCTTGATACGGTGATGATTGGGGAGCTGGTAACCCATATTCGATCAGTGGATTGCCGCCGATAGAAATGACCACATCTTGAAGTGAACTGAGACAGGTGTTCAGCACGTGTTCATCAGTTACTTCGACTTCGTCTCCAGTAGCACGCCTCAAAGCTCGTAGAAAATCTTCAGACAGATGATGGCGATACTTCTCCCACAAAGCTACCGGGTTCGCGACTCCACAAAACACCAAGATGACGGCAAACAGATGACGCATGCGGCTGGGACTGTCACTGACGCTCGCCTCCGCGAGGGTGTCATGAAATGAAATGATCATCATCAATGAACATAACTTTTTTTGACACTTTTTTTGAAATACTTATTACCGCATTTTTTTTAAATTGTCTTCCTCAACTCTGCTCAAGATTTTGAGGGTTTTGTTGGAACTTGAATTTGTCAAAACGAACTATACAACTTTTATGAAAAAAATGCACCTCACCATCTATGAATTTTAAGAATAACTAACTACTTGCCTCGCCAACATGATCAAATTTAAATTATTAATTTCCAAAAAATGTTAACATGTAACTTGATTTGATTTTTATGAAATCTTATAGATGGCGCTGTTTTAAAATTGTCTTTATACTACTAACATTCATTAAATTATATTTCTCTACCCAAGTTACTTAAATGGCGTAGTTTTTATAGTGTAAAGCTAGATAATAGCATGGCTTACTCAAAAACAACATTTAAATATGCGTCGTTAGATTACACGCTGTCACAGAATGCGTAAGAAAAATAAAGATTCACAGCTCCACCCCCGTAGGTGATAGCGTGATAATATGTAGCCTATATGTTGACCTGACCTCTTAGTAATATTCATGCAAAATTTGAAGTAAATCCATGCAGTACTTTTTGAGTTTATCCCGGACAGACAAACAGACAAACAGACAAACAGACAAAAATTCTAAAAACTATATTTTTGGCTTCGATATCGATTGTAGATCACGCCCCAAGTATTCTTTTTAAAAAATATTCAATGTACAGTTTTGACTTTCCTACGATTTTATTATATGTATAGATAAGAACCGTAGCAGGTGGCGTGGCGTTCTGTAGTTTGTTACCCCTATGAGAAAAAGGCGTGAGTACGTGTATGGATGTATCTATACTATCATTATAAAGCTAAAGAGTTTGTTTGTTTGTTTGGTTGAACGCGCTAATCTCAGGAACTATACCAACTGGTTCGAATTGAAAATAATTTTTGTTTTGGATAGGCCATTTAACGAGGAAGGCTATAGGCTATAAACATTACGCTACGACCAATAGGAGCGGAGCATCAATCAAAAATGTTGTTGAAACTGTAAACGTTTTACTTAAATTATTGGACTTGATAAATTTTTCAAATATCCCATTCATTCTAAATTAAGTACATAATATTAAGAAAAAAAAAAAAAAAGTAAATTCTACGAGGTGTGCGAACGAGACCGACGCCGTAAATAATTATCGTTTTTTGTCCCGTTTGTCTGTTGGTCTGAATGTATGTTCCGAATTGGCGCAAACACCTTTGAACGGATTTGGATGAAATTTGACACACATAATGGTTTATAAACTGGATTAAAACTTAGCGTACTTTTAATCCAGGTAGTACGTTCCCGTGGGATATATGCCGATATCCATGCGAGCGATACCGCGCGCAAAAGCTTTAAAATAAATCTAATATATAAAATTCTCGTTCACAGTGTTAGTTACCATACTCCTCCGAAACGACTGGACCGATTTGTATGAAATTTTGTGTGCATATCGGGTAGGTCTGAGAATCGGCTACTATCTATTTTTTTTTTGCAAAATGACGTTTGCGGGGTCAGCTAGTAAATAATAAAATTCAAATTGTGAAGTCAGAATACAAAGTATCTCACCATCCTTGTCGATCATGTATCCGTTAGTTTCTTCCAGTCTTAAGGGCTCTCCGATATGGTACTGCAGCAACTTCAGCTCAGGGTTGATGGTAACGCCTGCTTCGCTCCAACGAAACCGCACTTTTTGGTTGCTGTATGAAACTACAAAGAAAAGATAAGCTCAATCTCAAACTCAAAGCATTTATTTCAAATAAACCAATTACAGGAACTTTTGAACTGTCAAGAAGTCGGTCAGTCAGAAAGATGAAGCTAGTTGCCCATTCCAAAGCGTAGTAGGTACCTATGGAGAAGAACGTGCAAGAAACGCCATGGACACTCTTATAAATAACAAAATTGTTACAAAATATTGGTTACATTATTCATATTGAAATTGTACATGTGAAAACGTAACAGAAAGACGTGCATGTCAAAAGCGTCCGTATCTACTAAAAAAGATAAAAACAATCAGTATCCAGTAGCCCATTTGAGAATGTAAACATTTCTACACGTCACAAGCGTCCTCGCGACGATTTATCTCCGGCCAATGAATTACAAGACTTTAAACATGAGATTATGCAGCTGCTTGCGACGTGGAAAAAAGAACAGGAATCTCATCTCAAGGCATTTTTGGATGAACAAAGCTCATCTATTACGAAATTGGTGTCCGAAATAGCAGAATTAAAACTTCAAAACACTGCTATCCATAAGTCAAATATGGAAATTGAGAAAACTGTCGGATTTATTAACAAACAATATGATGACATGTTGAAACAGATCGATATCCTACAAAAGGATAAAAAAGGGTACAGAGATCACATTCAAATCCTAGAAGCAAAAATCCAAGATCTCCAGCAGTCAATCACGGTCATCTACTGTCGAGATACGCAATGTTCCGCACTTGAAAGAAAAGGAGTCTGTGGCGGAACTGACTGATATTATTACCAAAGTAGGAGCGGCAGTGAACGTACCCATAAATTCTACTCATATACGTGACATACACAGGCTCCCTGGTAAACCGGGATCCACTTGTAGACCGATTGTCACTGAATTTACTACCGTTCAAACCAAATCGCAACTCCTTATATCAGTACGTGATTTTAACAAGAATTATCCTAAGGACGAGCGTTTGAGTACCAAGAACATCGGTTTGGATGGAGACCGACGCCCAATTTATGTTGCGGAATATCTTCCACCGAGTTCTAGAAGGCTGTTCTTTGCAGCAAGGGAATTTGCTAAGCTGCAAGATTTCAAGTTCTGCTGGACTAATAATGGGAACGTATTTCTGCGTAAAACTGAAGGCGCTAAACAAATCCTTATTAAAACGGAACAGACCCTGCGTGAATTGGATGTGAATCAATGACTCTTGATAATTATATTAATGTTTAGTTTCTTCGATTTTTATAGTGTATTTTTTAACTTATGTTTAGATTCTTACACACACAACTACACACGTAAATTTTCTCTATTTTCAACACTTGTGCGTTTTGTAATTACTGTGCATGCGTATATTGTTCATCGCTTAAATATAATTTATATCACATCTCATCCAATTTTGCATAATCCTAAGCCACCCGCATCATTAACTTTAAATTTCCGTAGGCCGTTCTTTTCTAAATTTTTGTTCATTCTGTACCGCGTTTTGGGTTGTCTTATATATTTTTTTTTTCTAACAAATGGCTAACATTAACAGTGTAGACCACGAATTAGACTCACTTTCTGTAGCAAAATCATATAAATGTACACCTGAAAGCTGCATGCGGTATATTAAAAATCCGGACAAAGGGTTAAAAATACTACATCTCAATATTCGGAGTATAACTAAAAACTTTGACGAAATCTCTGTGCTAATGAAACTTCTAGGTTTTCAGTGTGATGTTATTGTCTTATCCGAATGTTGGTTAAGTAAAACAAGTCACCTACCAACTTTAGATGGTTATGCTTCCTTTTTTACGAAAAATACTTTCAATCAAAATGACGGATGCGCTGTATATGTTAAATCTTCTATGAAACATGATGTTATAGAACCCTATTTTCTTGATGCAAATTGTCTTGTCTGTAATATAGACAGCGTCTCGATTGTTGCTGTGTATCGTTCTCCTTCCTATAAAAATATCAACAATTTCATTGAAAGTCTGGATAAAGTGCTCATGCCCTCCACACAGACTATTGTCTTGATTGGAGATATTAATATTGATATAAAGAATGGCAACAATGACGCACACTCGGAAGAGTATTTATCATGTGCTGCCTCGCACGGACTTCTCCCCGCTCATCTGTTCCCCACGCGTGTCTCCAACTGTCTGGATCACATACTCTTAAAAACGAATTTATCAGCCACAGCTTTTGTCATTGAGTCATCTATAACTGATCATGAACCTCTGCTACTATTTTTGCAAACTAATAACAAGTATCGTGATTTACCCCGTACCAAATGTAAAATTAACTTAAATTCGGTTGTAGAAACTATCAATGGCAAAGACTGGTCTCCTATCTTGACGGTTTTGGATCCAAATAGAGCGGCGGAAGACTTAACAGAAGGTCTCTCTACAATCATAAAGAACAACACACATGAATATACAGTCCCCAGGAAGCATAGATCTCTAAAGCCGTGGATTACACCTGGCTTGCTACGCTGTATCCGAAACCGTGACCGCATGCACGTCAAATTAAAAAAATCCGCTAATAACGAAATTCTGAGATCAACATATACACGCTACCGTAACTTCTGCAACTCATTATTAAGGAAACTTAAACGTGCGTATGAAAGGGAAGAATTCTCTAAGGCCAAAAATAATATTAGAGCAACTTGGGATGTCGTGAAAAAAGTATCTGACCTTCGTTCACACTGTCCTCCTCCTGTTGAACTGTTACATCTTTCTGACTCTCCAGGTTCCTCTCTTAATAAGGTCAATAACTACTTCGCTGGCATTGGTCAAAGCCTTGCTACTAAAATAAAACCCGTGGCTGCCACGCCTACAATATCGGCAACGAATTCAAGTAGCTCTATGGTTCTCCTTGAGCCTACAGAAATGGATGTCGAAGACATCATTCTGGGTCTCAAACCCGACTCTGCTACCGGTTGGGATGGCATTCCCATAAACATTATCAAGTCCACGAGAAGCGTATTGGTCCCAATCATTACACATGTTTGTAATCTCGCCATTTCATCTGGTGTTTTCCCAGTGGTCTTTAAAAAAGCCGTAGTTCACCCAGTTCATAAGGCCGGTCGCAGAGACGATGTCAACAACTACAGACCTATCTCGGTTCTCTCTGCCATGTCAAAGATCTTGGAACGAATTTTAAACAGGAATCTCGTCAGTTTCCTCGATGTTAATAATATTTTAGCCCCCAACCAATTTGGTTTCCGGAAGGGAATGTGTACAGAAGATGCTTTAATGGCTCTGTCTGACTACGCAGTTAGGACTGTTGACAACAAGCGAAAGTGTCTTGGTATCTTTCTTGATTTGTCTAAGGCCTTTGACACCGTTTCTGCGCCGACCTTATTGAATAGGATGGAGGGCATTGGAATTCGAGGATTGGTGCTGGATATCTTTAGGGACTACCTAACGAATCGCACTCAAGTGGTTAAAATCGGGCAATATGTGAGTGATGAGCTTCCCATTGCATATGGTGTGCCTCAAGGTAGCATATTGGGTCCCACTCTATTCCTTATCTATATAAATGAACTTTGTAAACTCTCCATTAAAAACTGTAAAGTCATTACTTATGCTGATGATACTACCCTGCTTATAGATGGAGTAGACTGGGCCCAGTGCTATCAGAGTGCTGAGAAAGCGCTAGAACGTGTAATGGTATGGCTGAGTAACAACCTCCTCACTCTTAACGTCAGTAAAACGGTTTATATGCCATTTGCTATCAGGTCAAATTTATGCCCATCATCTTCCCTTACTCTTAAGGCCCATATATGTTCGCCTTCCACAATTTGTGACTGCCTTGCAATTTCTAGGTCTACTAGTGTAAAATACCTAGGTGTACATATCGACCAACATCTAAATTGGCATAAACACCTAGACACACTTTCTGGTAGAACACGCAAGCTGATTTTCGTTTTTAAAAAATTACGCAAGTCTGCTGATATGCATACTTTATGGATGGTTTATTTTGCTTTGTGCCAATCGATCTTAGCTTATTGTATTCCAGTTTGGGGTGGAGCTACTGAGAACCATTTCATCCGACTAGAACGAGCACAAAGAGCTGTTCTGAAGGTTCTGCTCTCTCGGCCTCTAAGATATTCCACAGAACAGCTATATGCGGAATCTAAAGTGTTAACTGTCAGGCAGTTGTATGTCCTTCAGTCAATGCTCCGTAAGCACTCTAACCTTCCGTCCTCAGAGCCAACAGGCAGAATTAAAAACACGGTTTTTCGTCATGAGTCGCATAGAACTTCGTTCGCCAAGAGACACTATTATGTCACTAGTACGAAACTTTATAACCAGCTCAATAAAGTACTACAAATTTTTCCCGATACTAAATATCAGGTCAAATCTAAATTACAGGAATATCTTCTAAAACTAACTTATCGCAATATGGAGGATCTTCTGTTAGGAAATTTTAGAAATATAAATTAATAGTTAGGGTTTTATGATAATTATTAAACTCTCGCATACGCCGCACACCACTCATCCTTACACTCACACCACACACACTCTTTCACAAAAATACACACAGGCTTAAACACCCATACACACATAACTTCAGTCAAACACACTAGAGACAAATACACAACAGCTTAATTTTAATTTTGTATTCTGTTTTTTTTTTATCGTTATTTTTCTTTTTTTCTTTATTTCTCTTGTACTTGCCCTAATGAATTTTTGTATGTAATGTGTGTCCTATTTTCTATATGTCATATCTTTGAAGGGACACTGGCTTCTAAGATACAGGTACATAAACCTAGTTTAGAAGTCAGGGTTTTTCACTCTGGAACACTAACTTAAGCCATTTTTATACCTAAACAATGTGTATGTTTTTATTGAGAAATAAAGATTTATTTATTTTATTTAATTCAGAAATGATAATAAATTAAAATAAGGTTACATTAAAATAAGTTTTTATGTTACATTAAAATATGGTTACGTTAAAATAAAGTTAATTAAAATGAGGTTACGTAAAGTAAAATCTGTTTACTCACTATACAAAATATACCATCACGCCTATATTCCTCGAAGGGGTCGAGCGAAGTGTTACTGGGTTTTTCAACCGGGAGCCAAAGTTCGTGTCCGGTTGATGGCAATAGGCTCGCCCGCTACTAAATGGGACTTAAAAACATAACGTGCGAAATTTGGGTACTATAGGTACACCTCTGCCCAACCCTTCAACAAAACAAGGCTTGAGGTTATATTATGTTCTCATAGCGAAAATTATTGCGAAAATTACTGCGAAAATTATTGCGAAAATTATTGCGAAAATTACTGCGAAAATTATTGCGAAAAATTATTGCAAAAATTGATGCGAAAATTATGACAGTAAACGATGACAGTAAGCGGTCGACGAGTCAACATTTCCTTAGGATGCCTTGGGGAGGGGCGAAACACGTGTCAAGTATAGGTTTGTGTTGCATTAGAATTATCACACCTTCGGCATGTGCATATTTTTCCAAGCACACTTCTTGTGCTGCTGAATTCTGCATCGAAGCCTGGATCCAGTTATTGCGGAACTAAAACTAAAAATTTTTGCATAACATTTTAACTTACAGCTTTCAATATAAATAGGGCAGGACTGTATATCCATGGGGTACAGCTGGAATTCCATCTGACAGGCGATGATGGCGTGCATCCTGGCCGAGTACCTGACCGTCTGGTTCCTGTACAGCGTCACCGAAGAAAACTTGTGCGTTAGCTCGGCGATTTCTGAAAAGAATATTGAAGCCCACACTTTAGTTGGACAACACAGTCTCCACTACAATTTTCTGACTATCCATACTTCCATACTGATATTATAAACGCGAAAGTAACCCTATTTGTCTGTCTGTTACCATTACATGCAGGCGGAGTGGATTTCTATGAAATTTGGCACACAGCTAAACCTAAGTTAGGGCTTTTTATCTCAGTAGTACGTTGCCCTGGGGTAGTTTCCAACCTCCCCGTGGGCGAAGCTGCGGGCAAAAGCTAGTCCTTTATAAAAATACACAATTTTGTTTTAAAGACTATTGCGTCGCCCGCAGCCACGTGTTCACATCAATGACGTTGATGTTATTAAATTACATACCTAGGTTTTTTAATGGTTTCCAAATCATCAAAGAACAACACTTAGGTTTCTAGGCTAAAGCCCGCTTGCATCAGTAACCATCAAATGCGTTTAGCTTTATACATACTAATATAAAGCATCATTTTGTCTTGGTAATATAATATTTGTTATACTTGGGTCAACACCTACCAAAACAACACAATATATGTTCCGCAAAATGTTACGGATTTACAGTTAAACAAAATTTTCCGAAATATCGAAAAATCCCTGCCTTGAAACAGATTTTTAAGCATCTCGTAACGAAAAATTCCTTTTTTAAGTATTTTTTTTAACAACAAATTATTCGTAAATAGTTACTTTCCTCAATGATTCATTTTTTTTCAATCAAAAATAAAAATGTTTTCAAGAAATACTATTTTTTGTTTAAATTTTCGCAGAACGATTTTCCGCTTAACTTTAACCAATAGTGGTGAAAAAAAAAACATTTTTGGGGAACATATATTGTGTTATTATGGTAGGTATATCACCCTCTGCACTATGTCGTACCATTTACTGGTATGAGATAAAATCTGAAAATGGCACCGGTAACTGAAAATTTGTGTTGAAATCGGAAAGAGGAAAGTGTCGTGTTTGAATACAAATGTTCTTCTCAATCTAAATGGACTCGGCCCAGAATTCGGCTACTTTTTTGGCGCCATCACCAGCATCCACCAGTTCCTGTAACGAGACCCATCTAGATGAAACTCAAAGTCGGCCACAAATCCCTGGACATACGCTTATCGTTGAGATCTGTCACCCGAGAGATGTCAGCAATATAAGGAAGGGGCCCGTAAGGGCCGTAGCCTGCCGGGGCAGCGGAATTGTCCGAAAGGGTTACCGCTGCCCTGGAACATAAAGGGCTAAGGAAGGAATACGGGTGGGTTTTAGTCAGCGAGAGTCTGACACTCCCTTCTGCTCCACCCTGAGCGGGAGGGGTCGTGGGGGGTGGGAGTGCACAAAAAAAAAGCACGGTAACGCAGTGTTTGCTGCTCCCGGCGTAAGCATACTATCCACCAAGTATAAATGTTGATAGTTATAAGAGTAGGGAAGTACCAAATAAATGATGGATGGACTGTGTAAAAGATGATATGGCTAGAAAGGGGGTGACTCCCGAGATGACGACTGATAGAGAAGTATGGAAGAAGATATGTCACGACGATCGCAAATCAATTGGGATAAGAGTATGAGAATCTCGAAGAGAGGAGCTCTTAGTGCTGGAGGAGAGGAGAGAGGAGTTCTTACTGCTGGAACTCAGAGCTCTGAGTTCCAGCAGTAAGAACATTATAGGCTGATTATGCTTAAGCAAGAGAATGATGATCTGTCTTTGTCATCTTCAAATGATTGACAGCAACAGTACGATGTTGTACGTTTAGTGATTTGTGATTACAAGCGGTTATATTTTCTTCACGTTGGCTTTTCAACCGTTTTCATCTTCATAATGGAGAAAACTTTCCGTTACCAGCCAGCCAGCCGTGTCAGCTTCAGTAACTTAACTCTGTGCTTAAGTCTAACTTAAGAACTGAGGAGTACTTTAAAACTTTCATCGCTACCGCTAAAGTACCTATACTATACGGAGAAACGTGGCGTCAATTACGTAAGACGACATATCAATCTATATTTTCCAGAATAAGCCGTCTTCTCATTGTACGAAAAGCCAAATGCGAGGTCAGCTAAAACTGGAAATGTCTAGCTTGTTTGTATAATCTGAAGTTTTATTCGTTATAGCGTTAAATGTTATGGTAAATATTATAAAAAGTCAAATGTTCACATTTGCGTAATAAGATGTGCTACATTGCTATTGTATTCTTGGGGCGGCGCAGCCTGGCGCTCAAATATAACATATTGTGTACGTTCGGGAAAAAGCCTCTCGGCTTAGCCCGAATTGTGCCGAGCATGCATCAGAGAGGGGTACATGCCGAACGTAGTTTGCCAATCGGCAGGAACCTTATTAAAACCGAATAGGTTTACTTAATAATTGCTTCATGTCGGCATTTTATCAACAAATACTGCCGAACCGAATGTGCTGGCCTGAACAAGTGTGTAGCATCCCTTATTATCACTTTTTGTGATTGCGTGTGAGTGTCTTTTTGGTAAGATAAACTTCAAAGATGGTAGCCACTATTTAAATTAAGTTTCCATGCAACAAAACTTTCTGCTACTAACTAAGTGCTGGTACTTATAATTATTCCCAGTTCAGATATGTGACACCATAACAGTACAAAGACCTTCACAAATAAACTGCGATTAAAAGTGCTAACTTACACCAAGTTTGTACTGTATTATTTCTAGTACAAATGCTTCCAGCTCTAGTTAGTGAACTAAGCACTACTTCTTGAAATTCGAAGCGTACTGTGGCCCACCATGGAACGTCCAACGGTATCAAATTAAGATCCGATTTTTGGTAGTTTCTATTTGTTATGGATACAATGGTGTTGATTATTTTGTGTGCCAACTGTATAAGCAACCATTATACCCGGTGTCGACCACGACGTTACTCCAAAGTAACTGGTTACAAAACTTATGTACAGACACCAGCACATAAAGCTACTACAATCTGTGAAATTTCTTTAATAAATTTTCAACTTTATCGCAAAATTATACGGTTCAAAGTTGATTGGGAATATTTAACAGTTTCGGGTAGCTTGATATGCTGGCGTTTGTACGTTACGTGAAACACCAATGAGTAGCCAGCACCCTATATGTATGTGTAACACACTATCAATCTAAATCTGAATCATTTTAAAGAACATTGCAAATCCATTGCTTCATATTAATTGTCCGCACAACAACGTAAATAACTCAAAAAATTTTGTTGAACTGTGTGTGAGTGTGTTACGCAACTACCCCGCTGAATGCCACAGTACTAGTATTTCAAAGGCGGTCCATACACGAACCAATCACAAACGTGTCATGGACGATGGGCCTTTGATTGATTTGAAATTAAGTTGTCCCTTGTTGAAATCTCTTTTTGTGTAACACACATTCTTCTAAATGTTTTATTTATGAGTGGCTAATAGATGTTTGTTTCATTTATGAGTCAGTAGGGGCTTATTAGTCGATTCGCAGGAATTCCGAATCGAAACAAATTGTCACTTTTAAAAAATATTATCTTTTTCTATATGCGACGCGCACGAATTGACACATTTTGCATTTTATGCAATGAAGTTAAGGAAAACGTACACGTTATATAATATTTAACTCTATCTCTTCTGTGCGCTAGTATCCTTTCTTCCATACTTTATTATTATAATAAGCCTGTGATGTCCCACCGCAGGGCAAAGGCCTCCCTACTCTCTTTCCACGTCTCTCTGTTTAAAGCTTCTAAGGACTATTTCTTGTTGAAGGAGTCCAGCTCATCCCGCCATCTCCGTCTGGACCTACCGCGATGTCCATTGCCATTAAAAGGGACTAATTAGGCCGTAACTTTGGCCCATTGTTTGTCTGACATGCGGCATATGTGTCAACCTAATTTCATTTGAGCGTGGCAGCTTTCCAAGTGACATCAGTTATCTTTGTGATGGAACGGATGATCGTATTCTTAACCCGGTCTGTTAGTTTGATACCCAGAATACTCCGTTCCGTAGCCCTCTTACAAACCTCGAGCGTGGACCTCTGCTGATTTGTCAAAGACCATGTTTGTCCGCCATATGTGAGGATGGGAAGTATGCACACATCAATGAGTCTTCTCTTATGGGACAAAGGAAGATCACCCTTGATTAGATCTTTCATGGCCCAATAGCTCTTCCAGGCATTTTCGGTACGTCTTGCAACTTCTTTGTTTTGTCTTGCCTGAACAAAGACTATTTGACCAAGAGAGAGATAATCATCAACGTATTCAACCACCCCACACGCCACACTAATCCGTTGCGCGCCGTTCATCATCAACTTGGTCTTTGACATATTCATCTGAAGTCCGACCTCTAGGCTTGCCGTGCTAAGATCCTTTAGCATCTAAGTCAACTCTTCTTCCATACCTAATTGCATAAAATTCAAAGCGTGCCAATTCGTGCAAGTCGCCTGTAGATAAAATAAAGTGACGATTGACCCATTTCGAGCGAGTAAATTCGTGCGAATCGACTAATAAGTCGACTAAGCCATCTCGTAATACTCTTAATTGTGTATTCTGAAGTAATATTATAGTAAAGAAAACCATCCTTGAAATGGAGTTAAATATTGGTTATTCAAATTCAATGATCACATTTAAATAAGTTAGAATCCCTTAAATCGACGAGTTTGGCAGTTTTAAGCCTAAAAGAGGGAAACGTAGGAAATATTTATTAGGTAGGTACTCAAGGATTGTGTTTTATTTAAATTTTGTTTTAATAAGATTAGTGTAATGTTTGAGATAATTATATTTACCCATTCATCCTAGGCAGCTAACTTCAACTTTACGTGGTATTCCTTTTACATTAAAAAAAAAAACTTATTATAAACGTGAATGTTTGTTACTCTTTCACGCAAAAACTACTGAACGTATTTGGATGAATTTTGGCAAATAGGCTTTTTATTTCGATATTCCCAAGGGATCAAAACCTATGCGGGTGAAACCGCGGGGCGCTGCTAGTATTATTATACAGGGTTATTTGAAAAACACCAGTAACCTCTTAAGAGGTCATTGTACTCATCATTATGAACAACTTTTAGTATGGGACCAAACCTGAAATCGCGAAATAAAAATCAGCTGTTCCCTACATTTATCTTCGTCTATCTCGTGAAAACGTAGGGAACAGCTGATTTTTTTTTCGCGATTTCAGTTTTGGTCCTATAGTAAAAGTTGTTCATAATGATGAGTACAATGACCTCTTAAGAGGTTGCTGGTGTTTTTCAAATAACCCTGTATTAGTATACAGCATGTATCAGAAAAGTGTAGTCATATTAAAAAGGGTGTGGTACAGACCATCATATTTTACATTAGTTTTTCGCGATTGCGATGTTTGGTACAACATCGCAATCGCGAAAAACTAATTAGACGTCCCACACATTTGAGTTGAGTCGGTATTGAACATATTTTGTATGGGACAGTTGATATTTTTTTTTGTGATTACGATGTTGGTCCCATGGAGAAAGTTGTTCAGTATTGATGGTCAGTACCACATTCTTAAATATGCACCTTTGTATATTCAGCCTATCGATTCTGTAAAAATCTCACCGTGATAACATAGGTGAAGTGAGCGTGAAGTGAGCTATCAATGGAGGCAATCCCTAACATCAGGTGGAATGACAGCTCACTTCACCTAAGTTTTCACGGTGAGATGATTACACAATCGCACTGCTGTACGTTTGTAATTAGTGATACATTAAGTAGCTATTATAAATAGTTAGTTGGATAATTATTATAGTTTACACAAAGGTGTTTTTATTTTAATCGGAATAAACTTAAACCGTCTTATTATAAAACGAGTTCTAACTTTAGACCTAGCCTTCGAGCCACTTACTGTATTTTGAATTTTATTTCGACATTAACAACCCAGACTCGGGTTTGCCGTCAGTTTTTGTAATAAGAACTATAACTTTGTCGGAATTAAGTTCGAATTTCAAAAATGGCTCGATCGATTATACCTGGGTCTTCTAAATATAAACCTTGTTTTGTAATAAGGTCAAAAGTGTTTAGATATTAAGCTCAACCAGTAGGTATACCTACCAATAAGATCTCCAGTTTTTGTAGTAAGATATCTTTCATCACAAAACTTGTCAAGGTTGGTAGGTAGTAGGTGTTTGCGATGAGAAGATGAAAATACGTTTTTTTCTTTTCCTGGAAATTACATTTCAAACACAGTGACCACAAGTTTTCAGGTTTACTACGAGTAATCGTGTGCTGAACTAAACCCTTATATACAACATTATTTTTAGTATTTATGCGAAACCTGAATATAGTTTGTTCAGAATAAGTAACTGAATCGATTCCAATAATTTTTACACCATGTTATATTTTAGCCCATAAATATTTAAAAAAGGTTACAAGTTGGACACCGAGCGACACTAGGTACGTAATCACTATAGAGCGCAAGACGACGCTGCATGCGCGGGAGGGCGCAGGGGCGCACGCGCCGCGCGGTGTGCATGTTTTTGCACGGACAACTAGGTACGTAACCTAACAAGCTTTAACTTTGTGATTTTTCATGATACAGTTTTGAAATTTTGTACATAGATTCTTTACATAAAAATAGTAGACATGTGTTTTGTGGTTCGCATACTAAAAATGCTGTATATATAATATAGATATAATTCCTGACTCACTCACTGACTGACTCATTAACACCAAGCCCAAACCCTTGGACGCAGAAAGCTGAAATTTTGCGCGGAGGTTCCCTTTATGATGTAGACAAGGAATGAGGCCGGATTTTTTCAAATTCCTATGGTGTATACAAAGTATTAAAAAATTAACCCGACAAACTTTAAGAGGTGCTTTAGACCAACTGAACAAATTTTACTATGCGACAAACTCTGAAATCACGAAAAAAAAATCTGCTGTTTCATATATTTTGGTCAAGTAGGTATTAAACTTTAGTATTAATCAGCAGATTTTTTAGTTCGATGGTCTAAATCACCTCTTAAAGTTTGTCGGCTTAATTTTTTAACACCTTATAGAATACCTACAGGAAAAAAATAACCAGTGCGCAAAATCAAATCAAATCATTTATTGGTTTGACCACCCAGTGCAGAAATATTACATCAGTTATCAAAAAAAAAAATCTGCTATTTCATAGAAATGCGATCAAAATGTATGGAACAACTAATACGTTTATTGAGAATGATATTCTCATAGCATGTACCTACATCTATTTCCTGTTTAATATAATTATTATCACTTTTAAATTAAATTATATTATTTTTCTTTAAGTACGCTGTACCGGTACAGTGTCATAATAAGTGTTTGTTGCACCGGACGAAGTCATTACGTCAGCGTCGGCTGTCGCTGAAAACCAGCGCTGGGGCTGTCTTGCACAGGGTCACAGCATAATGCTGAGCGAAAACCGTTTTGCGTGGATGTGACGCATGTTTCCCCTACCTTTTATTTATTTTATTTTTTGTGTTATATTCTTTTTGCGTCAAAAAACGTATTTGCTAATAAACGTATTTTCTTTCTTTCTTTCTTTTATAAGTGACGAAAAATTTAGAATCGCAAAATTCGTGGTTACAGTTTGCGTACTGGCTATTTTTTCTTCCTGTATAGGGCGGACAAAGCCAACAAAATTGTAGTTCTGAATTCTTGGGTTTATTAAATCAGACTTATGGAGGGTAGAGGTAAGGAAAACTGACTCTGTTGGGAAAAAGTGTCCGTCAAACTGCGTTAAATTAGGATTAGGAGCAACAGGGAAAATATCTCACAGCAGTAGTTTTAGGTTATGTTTACAAAATAGTTTTGGACTACGTAAATAGTTGAGGTTTGATATTTTGGGTAGTCACTAAATACTCTAAGTCACTAAAAATATTAAATTTTCTAACTCGGCATACTTCAATCCGTCAACAACTGCTACATTCATACCACACCCTTTGCCTACGCTAGCGCCATTTTGGAGGGTTTTTGAACTATTATTTACTGCTTATAGCTGGACACTTTTCAACTTTCGCCCACCCGACACTTGCTCGACAAGCCAGCCCGCAACGCTAAGCAAGTAGCTTTAAACTCCCTAAATAATAACCAGACCCAGCCTGACCATTGCTGCCCTCCCCTCAATGACTCACTAAGCCGAGGCCTGAACCCCACAGGGGGTGCCCTTAGTGTAGCTCATTTAAATAACATCCTTAGCTTGTAAGCCCTGGCTGGGGGCCTTAAAGTAATTTTTAGCCACCACAGGATAGTCCGGTTAAGCAGTTAGGCAACCTTAGCGATGCAACTTTAGCATGTAAAAAAAAAACTTTCCAACATATGAGGTCGTTCTCCTTACTTCTACACACAATAATCAGACTCTACGAGTAGTAATAATTGATGTCTGGCAGACTTTGAGCAGTCAGCCCACTTAACACCTTGTAGACAGGTTAATATTTTTACCTGACATAATCTATTCTTACATAGGTCCTGTAGATATGAAAAAAAATACAAGTGCGGTCGGGAGACCTCTGTCAGGAACGAAGTTCCTTACGCTATACTCGCATGCGCACACACTGGTATTTAATAGAAAGAGACACAGAGAGGGAATGTGTGAAATTAATACGCTTCTAATACATAACCATCTGGTATAAGTTTTTAGAAGCTCTGATGAAGTTGTTGCCATCTTGATCTCACTCGGCTTTAGCACCGTCAAAAACCATGAAAGACAGCAAGACAACCATAATGAAAAATTTGTAAATTTTCGCAGCCACCATCTTGGATTTTCGTTTTAATCTCACTATCGGCTTTGGCACCTTCAACCATGAAAACGACACCCATGACGAAACATTTTTTAAAATATCTCTCTCTCTTTCTTTCTAGAGAGAAAGTCGTATGGAGGGGGCATAAAGCATTTTCATTACGTGACGAGTTTTACCATTTTACTTCTACCGCAAGCCGCGTAAAAGAACTTCGTTCAAAAAATCTCTGTAATACTAACATAAAATAAGATAAATATTTGTGACAGTAACATTATAAATGCGTGTAAAAAAGTAAAAACATTTTTTTTTCGAACTAGCGTGGTAAGCCAAATCTCACATAATCATAAGTGACTTAACAGTGATAAGTGCTCCAACGGAGTGTTCACCAAAGCTGCCCCTAAGTTATTAAGCTAAAGTAACTTGATAACTTTGTGACTGTCATTAAGTTTGCTATCTACTGTTCATTCAAGATATGACGAAATTATGCGGTAATGTGAAATTTTATCACTAAGAGCTTAATTACAGCATCTAGAGGCTAAGGAGTGACTACGGTATACGGGTATACGGTGTTTTGATACTTTGAAATAATATAACTTAAAAAACAAAACAAGTTTTGTTCTACGTTGATTTTTACAAATAATTTGATTCATTAAACAATATACGAATATGTGAAATATTGCTACTAGCGATAGAGTTTCAAGAAATAGTAAAAGTTAATTTAATTTGGATGAGGTGACAAAAGTTTGCAAGAAACTTTATGTCACGCTAGGTCAAGTTAATTTAATACAAAAGTTGTGTGGGAATTTACGACATTACGTGAATAATATATACAAAGATAGGGAAAAAACATGCAAGAAAGTTAAAAACTTGACAGGGCACTAATAGTATTGCAAAAACATTTACGATGCCAACAGTTGCGGTTTTTTCCTGTATTTTAAAAACTTCATTTTAGTTTTTATTTCTGCTGTACTTGTGTTGAGAACTTAATATGTAGTTGGCAAGCAAACGTATTGGTATTCTTAAGCTAAATTATTTTGCAAGTGAAAACTCAGTGAGTGAACGAAAGCATTCATTATTTTGCAAAGTGATTTAAAAGCCCGCTGTACATGTCACACATTATTTATTTAATACAAAATAAGTTTTTTTTTACACAATTATCTGGCTTAGCAAAACATATTAACAATATACTCATAAATAAAGCAAAGATTTTGGGATGAGAAAATAACTAAGAAGTTGCCATCATTACTTATTTTAATGCATTACACTATCGCACTTTTGTCAGAAATCTCCATGAAATCATCAACGTAAGTAATTACTTTAATAATGGGTAATATCCGAAGTAAAAGTATTTTCCGAGGTTTAGTGAATAGCTCCATCCAAAATTGGCAGGCAAAGATATCGATGCGCATTCTATGAAATAGCAGATATTTTTTAATAACCGGTTAGAAATGTCTACGCTAAAATCATGTGCTGAATTCAGAGTTGCAGTTAGCGTGTCGATGTATGCCACGCTGTGTTTACAGAAAATTAGTTGAAAGTATCAAGATGAGTGTATTTTCATTGACGACATCCTTCTTTATGGACGAAATAAGTCACAACGTGTCTCGACTGTAGTGTTTATATATCAACAGCATTGTGTAGGTGTACTCTAGAAATGGCATGCCAAAAAATACCAGTTTCGTTAATAGAGATGAAAAATACCTCAGTAAAAAAGCGTGAAATGTGTTGTCATATTTCTGAACGAATGCACGAGGGACAATTTGTACGCATTCCGTGAGCTCCAACATCAGTATGTTAGGAATATTCGTATTTCGTGGAATCACGTAAACATTCCCGAGTAAATTACGTTTGCTAAACTGCGGAAGTTATGAGGAAAAATATGCAAGGTTCATAAAAATGATAAGCGTTTAAAAATGTTGTATGTGTAACGCTTATGTTATGTTGTATGTAATGATATTTTCAGTAGAATTTTTAATGGGGATTAAAAATCACACTCAATTTACGTTTCTATCACACGAAGATGTATGTCTAATTCTATATAGATAAACTGAACTTTGACCCTATCACTACACACAGTCACCCACAGATTAAACACTAGATTTTGTCAGTCATATCAGTATTCGAATTCAAAATTCGCTAACATTTATTTGAATAGGATTTTACCCAAAATATAATACAACATTAACTAGATAAGTAATAAAGATGGCAACTTTTATATCATAGAAACAACAAACAAAATGAATCTTGTGGACAGTTACAAACATAAGATAAATCCTTTTTTACTTAAAAAACAAAAAAAGATTTTCTAAAAAACTAACGCATTAAATATCATGTACAACGAGCTATCAAAGGAATTTGGATTAAACTTTCATATTACCGGGATACCGTGGTTTGTAATGCATTGCTCCTCCTAAAAGCCAAAATTTTGTTAGTAATTATTTATTCACTTAAAAGTTAGTTATTTTAACTTTGAACATGGGTTAAGAAGTTAGTGAATATAGAAACTTGTCAAATATTTGATTTTTTGGGATAGCTTAGGTGAACATCCAGTCTGGTAGCAGCATTTAAGGGTTAACCCTTTTAGAGTATCAAGATCTTATTCATCAAATGAAGGCAACACACAAAATATGTAAAAAGTATGTCTATAATGCAACACCAATATTAAATAAAATTAATTTCGATTTTAAAATTCAATAAATCCTATGATCAAATTTTCCTGTTTAACCTGTGTTCCTATTGTATTTTTTTTACTGGATCACTCATACATACTTACTATATGAAAACGGATAAAAAAATACGATAGTCAATATATAAAAATGTCAGGAATTTCCGAACAGCATATCAATTTTGATAACAATTTTCCCTGTACATAAATTCATACTATTAAATCCGACACTTTGCTTTTATCTTATAAATTAATTTACACTATTAAAATTTACTGTAAAAGTGGTACAGGCAACAGCAAAAGTCTTTAGGTATTTTAAAATTAATTATCGTAGGCGTGAACAACTATCTTGAATATATTTAACTAGCGGCCTGTCCCGGCTTCGCACGGGTGGACATTTATTTTTTAAACATTTTATTTTTTTCTAGCAATTAAAAAACCCTATATTAATCAGTGATAATGTAGCATTCAAATGGTGAAAGAATTTTTAACATCGGCCCAGTACTTTTTGAGCCAATTCGTTACAAACATACATACAAATCTTTCCTCTTTATAATATTAGTATAGATAGTATAGATAATAATTATGCTGAATGAGATATTTGAAACACTTATTTTTGATGCCAGCTGTACATTAAAAACGAGAATTATATTTACTTCTTAGTAGAAGTCGTAATATCTAATAACAATTTGAGAAGGTATTTAGTTTTAAGTACAATAAAATAATTATCTTTCTATTAGATACATTTCTATTAGAAATAAAATTTCAGTTACTAGAAGGAATTATAAATTTTAATAAGGGCCGATTTTTCCATCGCTAGATAACTTTTATTCGAGGAATAAAATTGACGTTCGACAGTTTTTGTCTATACTAATCTATACTAATCTATACTAATATTATAAAGAGGAAAGATTTGTATGTATGTTTGTAACGAATTGGCTCAAAAAGTACTGTACCGATTTAAAAATTCTTTCACCATTTGAATGCTACATTATCATTAATTAATATAGGCTTTTTTAATTTTTTTCCCACCCGTGCGAAGCCGGGACGGGCTACTAGTATGAAATAAGTGTCAAAATTTCAAAATTATTCCTCGAATAAAGTTATCCGATGATTGAAAAATCAGCCTTTAGTACATAAAATGTAAAAGACATTCGCTACTAAATACATAAACCTTGAAATTCAAAACAGTTTCGAAGCAAACGAACTGTGTTTACGAATTAATTCTATCGAAGTTAAATAAAGTTACCGAAATAACTTTAACCTATGAAGTGTAGGTAAAAAGGCTCAAGACTTTTTATAAACCACTTTTTGTAAAAAAAAAAAAAAAAAAACATGAAACCTAGACGCTGTCTCTTGAAAGAAAAAAATATATTATGTTCAAAATCATACTTTGTTAAATTTCAAATCACTATTGTTGTAGTTATTCCTATATCTTTGCTATCATATACCACAAAAGTATTTACCTGTGACTTTGGAGTTTAAGAAGTAAGGGTCAGGATGCCACAGGTTGTCGAAGAACTCTGGTGGTAGGGTCACATGGTCGTCTCCCTCTTCGAAGATATCCTCAGGCAGCTGCAACCGACTCTCACTCCAGGTCTGTCTAATGAACATGTCCACTCTGAAAGATGAAGAAAGGGTGTATTTATAAAATATATCTATGACTGAAAGACACAATGCAACTAAATCATTGTTATTATTTATTTATTTCAGTGAATCTGTATATAAGTTACATATTTATAATTACACAATAACAAAATCATAAACTATTAGTTTGTTAGTTACAAAAATTGTAGCTAAAATTATATTCGTGTCGTTAGTACCTATACCTAATTGATGCCTAAGACTGTCCTTATCCACTGATTTGGGAAAAGACAGTCAAAACATGTGCAATAGCAATTAAGATGCTGTTGCTGCTGCTTCGTAGACGGTGCAGCAAGGAGTTTGCTTGCTTGCGCATGATGGCTTGAAAGCCATCCGTACGCGCTTCAGCAAACATACCAGACGCGCTGCAGCGCCACGGCGGCAGCGCCAACAGCATCCTAAAAGCGTTATTATACTGGGTGCGCATGGCTCTGTAATTTCGCTGTGTATATTTCACCCACAGGCCACTCGAGTAGAACGACTAGCAGCCGGTCGATTCCGTAAAAATTTCACCGTGATAACTTACGTGAAGTGAGCTATCAATAGTAGGAATCCCTAACATCAGGTGGAGTGATAGCTCACTTCACCTAAGTTTTCATGGTGAGATCTTTAAGAATAGCACTGCTGAACGCCTTCAAAAGTGTTATTTTCACCTCGTTGTTGCAACGTGCTATGTCCTCGTCATCTTTAAGGTCACCTGCTACTACTTGATACTTAAACCTGTCCACTACTTTTAAACAGCTCAGAGACTGTTTCTGTTTGTTTATTATTTTGTGTGTTAAAACACAAATACGTGAAGTCTGGGTACAAAATAAAGCAAAAAAAAAAACTAATTAACTGGATGAAAAGTTTCTGAAATTCGGAAACATGTTTGGTTAGAATGTCCTCGTACGAACAGTGTATAAACGTTTATATCTGTGGCTAAAAGGGTGCTAAAAGGGCCAAAGTCCTTTTTTCTGAAAAGTTTGATTTTACTGCCAAAATTTTGTTTGAATATAATAAATATAATATGTTTAATAATACAATATGTGTGCTAAAAGAGCTTAAGTGTAACGAAAATATTAAAAAAATAACATTATACTCTTTACACTTAGGCCCTTTTAGCACACATAAATTAACATATTCAAACAAAATTTTGGCAGTAAAATCACACTTCTCACAAAAACGGACTTTGGCCCTTTTAGCACCAGGCCACAGATATATAAATATTTGAAACGAGAATTCTTGGAACACCAGTCATCTAGGACCACACTGTGTTTGATACAATCGCTGTCCGTTTTGACAAACATATTATTCTAAGGGATAATTTCATATCATCACACACTAACAGTAACAATGGCTTCCATTTCTATAATTTAATAACATTCATTGCGTTATTTACGTCGTTGAGTAGACAAATTTTTTGAACATATGAAGCAATGGATTAGCAATAGGTATCCTTCAAAATTATTCAGATTTTGATGGAAAGTATGTTACGCAATTAGAGTGCTGCTTTTTGTGTTCAAGGCAACAAAATTGTGGCGCAAATAATATAGTAGATTGTGTCATAAGGGACCAAAATAATGTATTGTGGACGAGAGCGATTGTTTGAATACAAAGCGAAGCGAAGGATTCTAGAGTAGAATCATATGCGTAGCGAGGGATTCAAATATATTTACATAAATTCATTTATACATATTTACATAGCCAAATTATAAATTTATATTTCTTCTTTTTCATTTTTCCATGTAATTAAATTTTCATAGGCCTTTAGATATTTTTCTCTCGATTTGTTTGGTAGTAAATTGTTTATGACAGTTTGTGCGTTTAATTTTACACATTCTGGTGTTAATGTTTCACTTTCACTGCTAGAACTCATCTTTTATTCAATTTGAGTCAAATCAAAATTTTATCGTCGGTAATATTTTGATAAAAAGTTATAAAAAAACAAATAAGATGTTGCCACGTATTTTTTATTTAATTTGACTAACGAGTGCCGCGTCGGCAGGCGCGCTTTTTTACGAGTATTACCGGCCAGGACTATATCGAAGCGAATTGCGTTCAAAATTATCGTCCATTATATAACTAGCTGTCGTGTCCTTCCCGAGTCAATCTGTCCATTTAGTGTATCTCGTGATTATAACCTGTGAACAAAGGTATAGTGATGGAGCGGTTGGTGGATCTTTGCTGGATAATAGTTGTAATACTTACCTATTACACATTTTATTTACCTATATTTATTTATTGTAAACGCATTTAATTTTATTTTTATTCTAGCCAAATTGTTTTATTTTATTCGCATCTACGCTACTATAATTATTATTATACGCCACTATAATTCATATACACATTATACTGCATGTAATTTTAAAAATAACATAAGAATCAAGTAATCAAAACAATACTAACACACCTACGAACAAGAACGTTTCCCAATGCAAAACTTACTGTAGAATACATAATTAAATTGTCGGGTATACTTAAAAAAAACTTTACTCTGCACACAACGCTTAGTTATCTTGTTTGCTCAACGTCCGTGTGTCACTGCAGGGATCCAGCAGAATATCAGCGTCAGGTACATTTGCCTGACACATGCTGAGCTGGACTCCCATTTGGTGCAACCTTGAGACGCACACCGCACTGTGTCTGTTTCGTTATTAATTTTAATTTTATTTTAAGTTTTAAGTTTTAATTTTATTTTAAGTGTTAGTCATAGTGTCATTTTTATTTCTTTATGCATGTTTTTCATTTTGTTTTTATAATGGCACCTGGTTTTTTTTTTTGTTTAGGTATATTATACACATGTTATCACCTAGTGTTGAACTTCTGTGTGTTGTGCTGACTTTTGTGTGCGCCAAATAAATGGTTTATCTATCTATCTATCTATCTATCTAAAATTTTTAATTAAATGGTGTTCCAAATTCAAGTCATTTCGTCACTGTTATTAAGTGTTCCGGAATGACTCATTTTGCTCGCACTTTTCGAGGAACCCTTCGGCTCTTTTCGGCTAGATTTTTTTTTTTTTTGAGAATGGTAAATCATCAAATGACCCCTCCCGCTCTGGGTGGAGCAGAAGGGAGTGTCAGACTCTTACTGACTAAAACCCACCCGTGTTCCTTCCTTAGCCCGGCAGGCTTCGGCCCTTACGGGCCCCTTCGTTAATGATGCATTGCCAGTTCAAATAAAACGCGCGCAATCGTTAGCTGTGTTTAAGAGGCTGGTGAAGGAACATTACTTGTTGTTGTGATCTTGTTTTCGTAACGCAATAATCTGTAGTCGTCATTTATTTTCGTTGTTTGTATGTATATTTAGTATGTATTTATTTATGTATCTATTATACAGCTTGTATGTATATATATATATTATATTATCTATGTATCTATTATAGTATATTATGTTGCACCATTGACAACCCCATTTTTATTTATCCACGCAATCGCTGTCCATTCCAAGGTTGCCTGGAAGAGATCGCAGAAAGCGATAACGCCGCCCATTGTATGTTTTGTAGTAATAATTGTTTTTTTTGTTAAGTATTTTCTGGTGTACAATAAAGTATATATAAATAAATAAATAAATGATGATCTCTTTGAGGCGCGCGTGGAACACGTACGCGCCGTCCGGCACGGGCCTGGTCCTGATCGGACGGAGAGTTACCCATTACTCTCCGCCCGCAGGCCCGCGCCTACGGTGGCCGGGAGTCGTCTCGCGGCTCCCGACGCCCGGGGCGTCTCCCGCGGCGGCTGGGACGTGAGGCCCTCTCCCTCAGCCGTCCCGCCACCTCCTTCGCTAGCATGACTGCTTCGCAGAAGGAGGTGACTGCCTCCCATTCCCTCTCGCCCCGGATTTTCGAATAGATGGGATGAAAATAATAAAGCTAAAGAGTTTGTTTGTTTGAACACGCCAATCTCTGAAATTACCAGTCGGAATTGTTTAATAGACTGACTGATGTAATATAGAGAAAGAAAAATAATTAGGATTCCGCGCAAAACATTAAAGCCCACGAAATCAATTGTTTTTCGACATGCCTTGACATGACATTATAGACAGAGTTCAGACGAACGATGTCAAAAATTTGAAACTCCGGTTGAAGGTATTTGTAAATTGTCTGTGTGTCGTACTCTCCTTTGTTAACTGTTCAATGTTTTTAAAGCTTCATATTATTTCACAGATTTGTGCGAAGCCTCATGCATTTTTACTGAGGGATGTTACGAAATAATGTCAGGTATTAAATGAGAGGAATGTTATTATAGGACCTTAATACGGTCGCCATTCCTCTTTAAATATGCAGAATAATCATAATATTGTCTTCATTTATATTATGGTTTATAATCAATGGATAGAATAAGAAATGAGGACAGAAGCTGAAGTCTGAAAGAGGCACTGGTAACTAAAAAGTTGTGTGGAAATCTTTTGTCATGGTATGGGCATGTGATATAGAGGAATGAGGAAAATGTCGTAAGGAAAGTTTTGAGTATGAATGTTGATGGGTATAGGAATAGGGGAAGACCAAAGAAACGATGGATGGACTGTGTGAATGATGATATGGTTAGAAAGGGGGTGAGTACCGATAAATCTTCTAAAAGAGTTGTATGGATTAAAAAGACATGTTGCGCAGACCCCAAATAAATGGGATAAGGGCTGCAGGAGAATAATGATAATGAGTGATAACACAAGGAGATGAACCAGAAATGTAGACATATATTGTATCTTAGTCAACTTGGCTTCGGAGTCTATTTAAAGACTTCCAGGTAAGCCAAGGCAAATCATGTCCAGGTGCGAGATTTTGAGCAGCCAAATTGTCTGACGAATTGATAAGTGGCCGTATACCGAAACTTTACAAAAATATATATTTATTGGAAAACCATTGGACATCGCCACAGTAGGCCCAACAAAGAAATGGCGTAGCCTGTCATTTCTTTTTAGGCTTTTTTTTTGTGTGTGGGAAATCATCAAATGACCCCTACCGCTCTGGGTGGAGCAGAAGGGAGTGTCAGACTCTTACTGACTAAAACCCACCGGTGTTCCTTCCTTAGCCCTTTATGTTCCGGGGCAGCGGTAACACTTTCGGACAATCCCGCTGCCCCGGCAGGCTACGGCCCTTACAGGCCCCTTCCTTATGATGCTGACATCTCTTTGAGGCGCGCGTGGAACACGTACGCACCGTCCGGCACTGGCCTGGTCCTGATCGGACGGAGAGTTACCCATTACTCTCCGCCCGCAGATCCGCGCTTACGGTGGCCGGGAGTCGTCACGCGGCTCCCGACACACGCAGTGTCTTTCGCGGCGGCTGGGACGTGAAGTTCTCTCCCTCAACCGTCCCGCCAGTCTTTTTTAGGCTACACCTATTTTAAAATATGGCCCAGGAATATTGATGAATAGAGTTGAAGAGTTGAATGTTTTCACTGACCCTAGACAATACCTATATGAACGCCTTAATATCCATTATTGCACTGTTGGATTTTGAACTCTATTGTCTGAGCCGAGCGTTGAAAATCCAGAAGTACGCTTAGTGTTAGCGAAAACGAGCATAAAGCTAGTTTCCCTAACCTTCAATACTCAATACTCAATACTCAATTCTTTATTGCATTCCATATTATGTACATAGATGGTATGAAATATTGTCAAGATCAATATGGACCCTGTCGGGCACAGCGAAGGTAGGAGAAAGGATGGCGCCAAAAAAAACAATTCACGGAATTAATTATTGTAGGTAGATCTAATAGATGTATATATGCGTGTATAAGTATTGGTAGATTGTGTCCGATTTTTAATTTATTTTTGTATTGTGATTTTTTTATTTATTGTGTATGCATATTATTATAATATTATGACTATTGCTTAAGAATTTGTAAATTATGTTAGATATTTTATTTATTTTATCGTCAAATTGTTATTAAAGAAATTAATTTATGTATGTATATTATTTCTATGTTTTTATAAGCAGGTTAGGCAGCTTTTGTCAGGTATTTATTCTTATCGTCATCATTATTTATATATTCATTTAAATCAATTATGTATAATTATTATTATTATGTCCGTGTGTAAGTAAGTATTGATAAATTAAGTCAGGTATTTTTATTAATTTTTTATCGTCATTATTATTAATATCATAACTATTTTAAAAGAATTTGTAAATTATGTCAGATATTTTATTTATTTTTATTGTCAAATTATTATTATAGCAATTAATGTATGTATGTATATTATTATTATGTTTTGTATAGTAGGTTAGGTAACTTTTGTCAGGTATTTATTTTTATTGTCATCATTATTAAAATTATATATTCATTTAAATCAATTATGTATAATTATTATTATTATGTCCGTGTGTAGGTATTGATAAATTAAGTCAGGTACTGTTATTAATTTTTTTATCGTCATTATTATTAGAATATGTTATCATTTATCTGGGAATTTATATTTTATTAAATTTTCTATTATATTAGATTAAATATATTTAATAAATATCTTAACAGAATCATTGGTGAATAGTATAAAGAATCATTTATTTTTTATTTTCCGATCGATTTATCATCTAAAAATTCCTTTACCGAGTAGTATGACTTAGATTCCAGAAATTGTTTCACTTTATTAATAAATATATTTGTTTTCCTTACTTCTCTAATTTCATTTGGCAGTTTGTTATATATTTTAGCGGACATTACTAAAGGACTGGTTGAGTGCATTTTTAGTCGGGATGGAGGGATGTTTACTTTGTTTCTATTGTGTCGCGAAATGTATTTTATTTGTGTTTCTTCGCAATTTGTGTAGAAATCTGGGTATTTTCTGACAAATTTACATAACTCTAAGATGTATAAACAGGGAAGTGTGAGTATTTTGTGTTTTAGGAAGTGTGGTTTGCAACTTTCGGTTTGTTCTATATTGATTATTATTCGAATTAACTTTTTTTGCAAAATAAATATGGTCTGCGAATCAGTACTGTTACCCCACAGCATAACCCCATAGCTAAGCCATGCCTGGGCATATGCATAGTAAGTAGCAAGTGCAGTTTGCAAGTTGGTAGTTTTTTTAATTTCGCGAAGAGCGTATGAAAATTTTGATAGTTTTGCTCTTATTTTCTGTATATGGGATTTCCAGTTTACATGGGTATCTATAGACAAACCGAGGAGAGTAAACTCGTTTACTTGTTCTAATTTTGTGTTATTATATATAAAATTTAATTTTAATGGTGGTTTTTGATGGGGATGAAAAGCAATTAATTTTGTTTTTGTGAAGTTGATTTCTAGACTATGGTCATTCATCCAGTTCAGAGTTGTAGAAAGAAGGGAATCTAGTTGGGCGTTTATATTGTCATCGTTCTGGCATGATGTGAGCAGAGAAATATCGTCCGCGAATAAGACACATGTACTTTTTATAATTTTAGGAAGGTCATTAATATATATGAGGAATAATAAACATCCTATAACACTCCCTTGGGGGATTGATGCATTAACTGCTTTACTGTCCGATCTTATTTTTATTATTTCATTTGTGTTTTTATCGAAATATTCAACTTGCACTAACTGTACCCTATTCTTTAGGTATGATGCAAACCATTCATGAGCTTTTCCTCGTATTCCTATCCCATAAAGCTTATCTAATAATATTTTAAATTGCACTTTATCATAGGCTTTTGTCATGTCAAGGAGCATACCCACGGCATATTTTTTGTTATTAATGACAGATTTTTATTTTATTTTATTTATTCGGGAAAATAAACAGTTATACATTAAATCTTATACTAAGTTATAAATACACAAAAATTATAAATGTATAACCTACAACATTTTCCACAACATATTAAAAGTAATATATAACAGTGTGCTATTCTAAGCTGTTATAACAGAAAAATAGTTAGTAACGAGCTTAAACATCGACAGGCATGCAAACAACAGAAGAAGAGAGAGGGAGAGAGAATGAGTTAATATTAAACTAAGCCAACCATTAAAATCTAATGATTAAAATCTAAATCATTTTGCGGATAAGATTTCTAAATTTGTGAGCAGACACAGAAAAAAAGTCGATGTCTTCAAAGATCTTGTTGTATTGATTGGTAAGGCGGCGTAGGGGTGCTCGCAAGCCTGCGTTTGTACGACAAGAACTTATTGCGAATAAGGGTCTTGCGCGCACACCACGGCATATCGTTGTTCTGGGTACTACATAGCTAATTTTGTTGCGAATATCGATACAATCATAAGTATTACACAGATCAAATAAGAACATCGCGTCCAACATAGTTCGCCTAGACCTTAAACTTTGCAAATTATATTTCTTCAAAAGGTCATTGTAGGACGCATAAGTACGATAGCAACGAAAGTGCATGGCCTTTAAAAAATTTCTTTGTACTTTTTCGATCATATCAGAATATTTACCATAGTGGGGACTCCATACCGAAACAGCATACTCCAGCTGCGAGCGAACCAACGATTTATATAGATACAAATAGGTTAAAGATCGGGTAAATACTGTAGCTGTTCTCATAATAAAACCAAACATACGGAAGGCATTATTAACAATTTTGGTAATATGGGAATCTAAATGGAGTTTGTCATCCAACAGAATTCCAAGGTCACGGACCAGGGATTTTCTTTTTAGGTTTTCATTTTTTAAAGTGTAGGGATATAGTATAATGCTTTTATTTTTGGTAAAACTAATGACATGACACTTGGATACACTAAGTTGAAGTTTATTACGTGTACAGTATGCCGAGAATGCATCTAAATCTTCATGTAAGAGAGAGCAATCACGATGACTTTTAATAGACCTAAATATTTTAATGTCGTCAGCGTACAACAATAATTTTGAATTTTTAAAACATGTATCGACGTCGTTGAGGAATAAAATGAATAAGAGAGGTCCCAAAATGGAACCTTGCGGTACTCCGGAAGTAACATCTACAGTGGCAGAGCAAAAACCATTTATAACAACTCTCTGTGTTCTATTGCAAACATATGAATAGAACCATCTTAAGAGGTCCCCACGTATCCCATTAAACGCAATTTTCTGCAAAAGCAGTTCATGGTCAACTTTGTCAAAGGCCTTCTTGAAATCAGTATATATGGTATCAATTTGAACACGAGCGTCCATGCTGTTAAACAAGTAATCTGCAAAAGTCACCAGGTTCGTCACGGTTGATCTCCTTTTGACAAAACCATGTTGCTGTGGTAGTAAAACGTTGTGAAGTAGAGGATACACTTTATCGTGTACTAATCTCTCGAAAACCTTTGACAAAGTTGACAATATTGATATTGGTCGATAGTTCTCGACGTCATGCCTAGGTCCTGACTTGTAGACTGGGGTTATATTTGCGAGTTTCCAAGCTTGTGGAAATATCCCCTGTGAAATAGATAAATTAAATATGGTATGCAATGGTATACAAAGATTAGTGGCAGTCTCCTTAATAAAGATTACTGGCAGACCATCCGGTCCAGGTCCTTTAGAAGGGTCTAATGACTTGAGCCCACTCAATACATCATCTACTGAAAATTGAATGTCACTTATCAGCGAGCAGTTAGGGGAGCAATCGTTATGCGAGGACGGTACACTTGTTAAGGTGGACGGTTCATAAACAGAATGAAAGAAGTCAGAAAAAATATTGCAAATGTCTTCTGGGTTATTAGATGGCTGATTTTTGTATTTCATAGTGGAAGGAATTCCAGCAGTAGATTTTTGCTTAGAAATGTATGTCCAGAAGTGTTTGATGTTGTCTCGAATACCATCCTCTACAGAATTAATATACCTTCTATACGATTCTTTGCACTCGGCCTGAAATCTCGTGCGGAATAGTGAAAATTGCTCGTAGTCAGATAAGTTCTTGTACATTTTCCATCTAACCCACGCTTTGGCTTTGTTTTTATATATATGTATAAGAGATTTTGTGAACCACACAGGAAACCTTAGAGACCTACCACTAACCAAAGGTACATGTTTTCTTATTATGCCAAAAATAATGTTATAAAACGTGCCTAAATACTCATCAGGTGTTTGATCATTTAAAAACGTATCTTCCCAATTTATTTCTTTCAAATCTAGGTTAATCTTGTCGTAATTTGCTTTAAAATAGTTATATTTTTTAATTGTCTTACGAACCATTGAATTATTGGGTAATGAAACAGATATCAACACACAAAATGGGGGATGATGGTAATCTAATTGCAGTAAATAATCCGCGGGCGAGTATGTGGCGCAGTCATCATTACTAATGACCAAATCCAATACTCTCCCATTCAGATTCCTTGCATTATTAAATTGATGAGCGTCTAGAAAGGACATGAACTGACCTAAGTGAGTACATATAGGAGAATTACCTCTACAAGTCTGAGCAGTTTGTGAGGTACCCGCGGTGCACGTGACCCAGTCAATTTCGGGTAAATTATAGTCTCCTAACAGATAAAACTTCTCAGGATTATTACGCTCAAGTAGGGATTGTAATAAATCTAAATATTCAACATATATACTTTCGGGCTTTTTGGGAGGCATATAGACAGCAGCAATAATTATATTTCCACCTCGACCCGAGCACGGCAACTGTATTAGTATGTGCTCAATATGCGTATGTAAGGAGGAACATGGAAGTAATCTTAGTGAGCGCAGTCCTTTTAGCACAGCTACGAGTACGCCACCTCCGTCTTTCCTTTTGGTGGCAGCGCGATCTCTGTCACATCGGTGCACGGTATAACGTTCGTCGATGAACTCACTGTCGGTTATATCGGGCGTTAACCAAGTCTCGGTCAAGATTATTACATCATAAGAATTAGCAAGGATATTCATATAAAGTACATGCAATTTCGTACGGAGCCCCCGGCAATTTTGGTAATATATTATTAAGTTATCTGTCATTGTAACATTGAGCTATCCAGAATAAAATAGTGCCAGCATTTTCCATCGTGAATATTAAAATCAATAATAGTATTGTAGTCATAAGATACACCTTTAATATCAATACAAAATAATATAACTTCTTATGAAACATGATAAGGCCATGGTACAATGCAAGTTCATAAATATAATTTGATATTCCACCAACGCCTAACGAAAAACACATTGCAAACACATACATCAGATAATTTACCACAAAATTAATTAATTCAATTCCAAAAGTTGACCCGTTCAACATCAATACAAAGTAATATAAATGTACAAAATACCTAAAAAACAGATGTCGCAATGTTATATTGTAGTTTAAGAACAGTGAGGATCCTATTTCACAGTCCAGATAAATATAATGTGATATTACACCTACGCCTAACAAAAAGCACATAGCAATCGCATCAAAAACATTTTTTGCTTTAATTTTTATACAGGCAGTACATCTTAATAAAAAGGTTAAACCCTCAAAATCAAATAAGAATACAGAAAATGTCTCTCCCTCCAAAACTAGAACTATTATAATATCAGGGGAATCTATGATAGAAATGCATGCAATTGTTAAATACAGTACAACTAAAGAAACAACATAGAGGCATTTACTGTGAGAAACAAAATTACAGCAAGTATGCTTCTTATTTTTCAGCAGAGCAAGGCTTGATTTTAGCGACGTCTTGTGTGGTCCGAATTGCAATGGCCTTAGTGCCTTCTTTTTCACGGACAAGTATGGTTCCATGCTTAACCCAGATAAACTTATAATCATACTTTTTGGCAGCATCCAATTGTTCGCGAAACAATTGTTTATTTCTTAAGGTTAGGTGTTCGTGCATGTATATAGGCAGAGAGGTACCCGACACTCCTAGTTGCTCCGTTGTAAGCCCCTTGCAAAGTCGATGAGCGCTCAGAATGTTGTCGCGCAATATTCTCGAAGCAAATTTCACTATAATATTTTTAGACTTATTATCATGCTGGTGCGCGTGTGGGACTCGATGAATAGATATTATATCATTTTGTTGTATATTGCACTTAACAGCAGAGCCAATATTCAGCATTAAATTAATAAGATTTTCATTACGCCGTTCCGGAATATTGCATATTTCTATATTACAATTTCGAGCGCCCTGTTCAAGGCTGTCTATCTTAGACACCAAATCCGAGACCAGCTTATTTACACCAGCTGATTCTTGAATTTGTTTACAGCAGTGGTCAATCCTTTTGCCGAGGTCGGCGTGATCGTCAGATAGAGCCTCTTGTACCTTTATGCTTTTGTCTGCAGCTGCACCACGACTAAATAATAATAGTAATTTAAAGAAGGTGTTATGAAAAAAGTAGGTTATAGTCTCACCTGAAATCCATGTCTTCAACATTGATAGAGTTGACGTCTACCACATAGATGCTGAACTCCACGATGACCGGTTGGCCCTTCCGCGCCGGTGGCCGCATTTCTGAACAAAAGTGGGGGTTAAATTAATAAAGATAAACGTGACCAGAGGGCTGGCCTATTTCTTGGCCAAATAATTAGCATCGCCATACAACGTGGCGTTGCTGCCAGCCTTTTGGGCACTGTTCCTGTTGACAGCGATGCGGATGAATTTTCGAGTTATTCCGGTCTGATCCCCCGAACCCCCCCTGGATCCCCAGCTAGTTATCTGATGGCCTATGATTCTTTTGCTTCTCTTTTCATGTACAAGTACATATTATTATTTTCAATGTTAGCTTATAATATTATCTAAATATTATCTTGATTGATAAAATTAAATAAAGATAAAAGTTATTTTGGTTGCAAATAATATCCTGAAGTACAATAAATCTATTGTTAAAATCGTGTGTTAGCTAGCTTGTGATTGTTTGATTCAAATAACAACAATTAACAACTCTATTGAACTTCGAACTTTTGCTCACGTAAAGAATCTTTTGTAATGATCAGGGGACACGCGTTGATCACTGTTTTAATATCACCGACAAATATTTCGAAAAGATAATATCGCGACAATTTTCGGGTTTCCATTACGGTTTCTCAATGTCCAATTTACCTAAAAATGTATTAAGGGAAATTCTCACAATTGGGAAAAGCTCGTGAAAATTTGCGGTTAAGCGGTTTTACCTTCTCATATTTTAGCTAATTGCTAAACGTCTAATTCTAATAAATAAATCTTAACGTTTTTATTTTTGTCTTAACTTCACATATGTGTTCTTTATCCAATAATGTTAACACTAATGGCACATTAGCTTTCATCTTTCCCCGTAAAAGTTTTGGCCAAACTGATGAGAATCCGAGATGCGGGATTAAAATTCGCTCGCGCCGATTGTGTCAATTGACTTGTATGGAATATAACATTTAAACTGGTCGAGTAGTCGCGTGAATTCCTAATCAGTAGAAAGAATAAAATAAACTCTTAAAATAGACTCTTCAGTTCAGTGTTGAGTTTTCATTACAGTTTAACTTTTTTTAATATCTAAAGATATGCAGCTTATTACTGATACTTCATACAAAGCGAGTGCCATATTATCTCCCTAGTACCATTACTTCGAAATATTTCTGTCCTAAGATTACAATCGGTTGACTTTCCAACCTAATTTCGTCTACCCAACGGTAATATCACGATTGCGGTCAGCGGCACGTCTATATAAACCACAAAAACCACCCTAGCTTTTTCGAAATAAAGGCACTGTCTTATATCAAATTGTACAAGGGACGCACGGTTGAATTTACTTGACAATATAAATGGACGATTTAGTGTTTGTTCGGGTGAAAATCTTTTTCACTTGTTTCGGGATTTTGTTCGTTCCATAGCCTTTACGGCTCAAGTAGACATAGACACAATAAAAGGGATTTCTTATCGGTTCTACAGGAATTGAGTATGAACAAAAGGATCCAGTTAGGATGTTTTTCAAGTACCTACTGCTTCTAAGCAGACAACATGCATAAGACAATCATCTGACAAGGATCTTTACGTATTCAATGGGGTATAAATATCAATTTGTTGTTATCTGCCTGCCTTTTCCCAACTATGTTGGGGTCGGCTTCCAGTCTAACCGGATGCAGCTGAATACCAGTATTTTACATAGAGCGACTGCTTATCTGACATCCAAAACCCAATTACTGGGTAATACGATACCCCTTGGTAAGACTGGTTGTCAGACTTTCGGGTCTCTGACTACCCGTAACGACTGTCACAGATCCACGAATGACAGCCGGGACCAACGGCTTAATGTGTTTTCCGAGACACAGAGAGATCTCGGTATGTAAAGATGGTCACCCATCCACAGACCAACCGCGGCAAGTGTAGCTTAACCTGATCGATCGACCTGTGCGCCTGTTATTATTTAGCCACGGGCCCCTCCATTCCACTGCACTCGCACACAAAACAAAAGAAAAACAATGTTATTGACATCATACAACAAATTTATAGTTTCCGGGGTTTATTTTCAATAAATTTATGGGGTCCGTGGCTAAATAATAACAGCCGCACAGGTCGTTCGATCAGGTTAAGCTACGCTTGCCGCGGTTGGTCTGTGGATGGGTGACCATCTTTACAAACCGAGATCTCTCTGTGTCTCGGAAAGTACGTTAAGCCGTTGGTTCCGGTTGTCATTCGTGGATCTTTGACAGTCGTTATGGATAGTCAGAAGCCCGAAAGCCTGACAACCAGTCTTAACAAGGGGTATCGTATTACCCTGTAACTGGGTTGTGGATGTCAGATAAGCAGTCGCTCCATGTAAAATACTGGTATTCAGCTGCATCCGGTTAGACTGGAAGCTGACCCCAACATAGTTGGGAAAAGGCTAGGCAGATGATGATGATGAGGATGTGTGCGAGTGCAGTTGTGACCCAACTACCCGACTTACGTGTCGTCCTCATAGGTCGCTGGTAAGAACCCAGGTGGGCACTTTACTTTGTGTAATGTTTCACTACCGTTGCTCTCTAAACGGTTAAAGAAAACATCGCGAGAAACGGAAATGTCCTAGAATATAAAAAAAAAAACAAGAAGAATTTTGATTTCCACCAACTCGTACTAGGCTTAGGTGGTGGATAATGACTCAATTCCTCTCAGAGGAGTCATGTAGCCCAGTAGTGGGCACATTTTAGGCTGATAATAAATACAATTTACAGGCGCCAGCAGATCAAGCTACTACAATCTGTCAAATTGATTTAATACATTTTCAACTTTATCGCTCAACTATAAAGTTCAAAGTTGATAGAAAAATTTGACAGTTTCTGATAGCTTGATGTGTATATAGTAAAGTCAAAGTCAAATCATTTATTACAAATAGGCACTTAAAAGGCACTTTTGAACGTCAAAATTTAAAATTAAAAAATAGAATTGATTCTAGTCGCCCATTCCAAAATGAAGTTTTCGTGTGGAGAAGAATGGGCAAAAAACTCCACTCCAGCAGGCTTAGCATGACGCATTCTATTTCTACGTAGAATAGACACAGCTCTTTCTATACAAAGTGACATTTCGTTTCTCCACTTTTGACATCGCACCGTAGAAATCCTTCTACAATCTGTCATTTTGTCTTTCGTTTCTAACAATCCTTGTCTAGGTCTTTTTATATGTAGACTATTTCAGAAGAAAGTTTTCTATCCCAACTGTCAAAATGACGCTGGTGGCTGACAGTTGTAAGGAGATTTTAAACTTTCTACACGACGGCCACAAAGTATATACGGTTATCTACAAAATCATGATATAACTACAATATTTTTTTGTTCCAAAACACGGTACTTCGACACTGAGAACAATTGTTGTAGTTGTCTTTATATACGTGATTTATTATCAGTAAAAAAAACGAATAAAAATCCTATGACAAAACAGAATTTTGAGTCGAATTATGTAAAAAAGTATGTATTTCGTAAAAAGTGCAGTTGACTCTTTCTACTTTGCTGCCGTCGTACTGTCAACATGGAATGTCATCTTTGTCTATTCTTCCGTCGACAAAACGGTGCTCATGCTACGCCTGCTGTATACGTAGGTCATCATAGAACAACTTTATCGATTTACCTACCAGCAATTGAACCTGTCATGTAAATTATTCATAGAAAATGCTTATTGATGTTGGGTAATAGGAATAGGTACGCCTACCTTTGACATAGTTTTCAGGCAGAACGACCCGGGGTTTTAGTGTGTGATTCCTCTTCGATGAGACATCATTGCAAAGCCTGAAATAAAACGAAAAAGTCATGTTAACTTCTAATTTGAAAAGACTACAAAACATTATCTGCCTAGCCGTCTCCCATGTTGGGCTCCCATGTCGGCTTCCATTCAAACCGGATGCAGCTGAATACCAGTATTTTATATGGAGCGACTGCCTATCCGACTTCCACAACCCAGTTACCGGGTAATACGATACCCCTTGGTAAGACTGGTTGTCAGACTTTCGGGCTTCTGACTACCCGTAACGACTGTCAAAGCTCCACGAATGACAACCGGGACCTACGGCTTTTCTAGGCACGAAGGGGTCTTAGTATGTAAAGATGGTCACCCATCCACAGACCAACCGCGGCAAGCGTAGCTTAACCTGATCGATCGACCTTGCGGCTGTTATTATTTAGCCACGGGCCTCTCCAAAAGACTACAAAACACTGAGGCAGAAAGGAATTTTGAAAAGAAGGTGGACGAAAACCAGGCTGGCGTTAGCTCTACCACCGCAAGGGAAGAATTGGCCAGTCAAATAAGGTGTTGGGTGTGACTGTCCAGGATGCGCCGAGCGCTCGGTTCAGTTGAGTAACTGGCGGAACAAACTGCGCTACACGAGGAGGCTTCTTCATGCATCCCATCTTTTTTTTGGGTGTTTACTTTTATATACATGTTTATTAACAGATCTAAAATACAATATACAATCTAACACTAAAATAATTATTATATATTACTAGCTGACCCCGCAAACGTTGTTTTGCAAAAAAAAAACCAGTTCAAACTATTCTCAGACCTACTGAATACACACTAAATTTCATAAGAATCGATCAAGCCGTTTCGGAGGAGTTTTGTTACAAACACTGTGACACGAGAATTTTATATAATCCGTTTATTATAATTTTTTTATATTGACTTGAAACAGCATGGCAGTTGAGAATGTGTCATGCTCACTTAAATGTCTCACTGATGGTGGCGCGTGTGTTGGATCATTCGGTTCCCTTCAAAATGGTTGAGCTGGATGGTGCTGATCCATGCGTCATGTTCGTGAACGGGCGCTGTCAGTTGAGACTGGTCATCTCTTAGCTGCCAGGGCTTCTTTTTAATCTTATACCTATTTTGAATTGTTTCTTCATAACATTGTTCTCACATATAGAAGCAACAAGAATACTGTACTCAGGATTTTGTAATATCTTAATTTAAAAGAGTGTCCTTGGAGTTTCTTGCACGTTCTTCTCCAAGAGATCTACGTTTTGGAATGGGCAACTAGCTTCAACTTTCTGACTAACTGACCGACTAGTTAATTTTGACAATTCAAAAGTGCCTGGAAATGGTTTAATTGAAATAAATGCTTTGAGTTTGAGTTTGAGTTTATATATTAGATGTACAAGTATATAAAGAGGGAAAAAGAGAAAGGCTGATTGATCATCAAAAAATTCGTCCACATTGCTGTCAGAGGGAAAAATGCCCCAAAAGTCAACAATGTCCTTAAATGCTCGTTGAGTACTTGGGAAATACAATATCCCTATCTTCTAACAATACCTTACCTATTTCTATCGAGCGCCGATCGTTTTCTCTAGAGACAAACGCTTTCACCATATTAAAGTTTTAATAGATTAAAGTGAACTTAAAGGTCACACAAGCTTAATAATGTATGCAGTGGGACTAGACTTTATCAGACAGGTTAATTAATTTTTGTTCGAGTAAAAGCTAGCTGATTACAACACTCTATTTTACATGAATTACCGCAAGGCTATCCATGAAAAAACTTGAATTGAAAATGGACTTATATTGAATTCTAAAAGTGTGGAGCGCACTTAATAATAGCCTCCCCGACCGATTTCGGTCACGGTGGCCAATCTCAACGGAGATTAGCGAGGTACGCAGGAGATATTATAGTGCACAAGTGTGCGCGCAGACACAGGTGCACTCCCTCTGCCCTCACTCTCATAGTCCTGTAGGACGGCAATCCGACACGACCGGAGAGAAATCAGGCGCAGGATCAACGGTTTACAGTACTTTCCGAGGCACGGGGGTATCACACTACCAACTTCCAAACTCCGGGCTGTTACTAAGAAATATCCTAATGGAAAAACTCAATAACACCCGACCCAGGAATCGAACACAGAACCCCACGCTCAGCAGTCGCTCTTATGACCACGAGACTAACGGGGCAGTGCGGGGGAGCGCACTTATAAACCATTCAAAAAGCGCTCCAAACTTTTACAATTCAATTTAAGTCCATTTAATTATTTTATAATTTTGAGTGCGTTTAAAAAGCCTGTTTTTTAGTTTTTTTTTTTTTTTTTTGTTTAGTCTATTTTTCATTATGTTAATAGGTATAATGTTAACGAAAATATAACGATCAGGGGCTACGAGCAAACTCGAGGGGTTTGCAAGTAGCCCCTAAAGAGTTCCACCAGACCCTCAACCAAGTGGAATATATTGGACTCGTCAAAAGGAATTATAATTATGTCCCCATACTCAAGGGGTTTACTAGTAGCCCCTTAAGAGTTCCACTATCCACAACTCTTTCCTCCATTATCAGACCCTCAACATCGAGTGCAATCTATTGGACTCGTCTAAACGAATCACATGACCCCAAACTCGAGAGGTTTACTAGTAGCCCCTTAAGAGTTCCACTATCCACAACTCTTTCCTTCATTATCAGACCCTCAACATCAAGTGCAATCTATTGGACTCGTCAAAACGAATCACATGACCCCAAACTCGAGAAGATTACTAGTAGCCACTTAAGAGTTCCACTATCCACCTCCTGGTTCCATAATTATTAGACTCTCGACACCAAGGTGCTGGTAAGGCAAAATGCTGGTACAACTAAGTAATATTTATCTAAGTACCTACATTAAATAATTGTTCTATCTAAGTAGATACACTGATGTGATTTATTCTGTCATCCTGCTATTCTGCCGACCTTACAAAAAGTGCAATAACTCGGATTTTTGGCTTAAAAATTTACATACTTATCCGCAATCAGCAAAGCTGATATTTATGTAACCTAGGTAATAGGTAAAACGGTCTGGCGTCCGCAATTCCACGTCAATGCGCGTATTTTGCGTACGGGAAACGTAACGTAATAATACATGACTCATTGTATACTTAAATACGCCTTCTAGCGCTGAAAAGTTACTTTTGGAACTTGAAAATTCTCATTAAACTTTAAGGGATGGCTGTAAAGTTGAATACCCTCGGAAATAATTTACTGAGGGTGGTAATTAAAACTCCCTTTGTTCAACATTCAAGCATTAAGTTCATTCCGACTACGTAGGTTTTTTACGTAAACTAAAACGTTATAAGTACCTATATACATTCGTATTTTAAAACCTTTGAACACGTAAGTTTCAGCGTCACTTTTAAATCATTAGAAACGCATAAAATCTATACTAATATTATAAAGAGGAAAGATTTGTATGTATGTTTGTAACGAATTGGCTCAAAAAGTACTGGACCGATTTTAAAAGTTCTTTCACCATTCGAATACTACATTATCACTGATTAGTATAGGCTATTTTAATTGGAAGAAAAAATAAAATGTTTAAAAAATAAATGTCCACCCGTGCGAAGCCGGGACAGGCCGCTAGTCGTTTATAAAAACTAGCTGCCAGTGTGAAAACAACATGCTCTGTAGTATAAAAAACCTTATTTCCAAAAAAAATAAACAAAAAATAATCGTTTTCTCTATTTAGTTGTTGGCCTACCTCACACCAATTCTTATACCAACACTTCACATGTCAACAACAGTGACAGAAAGTTTTATAACATCATCAACACCAAGAGGATTAAATACGTATTATTGAAGCTAATGCATAGAAGCGTGTCGGCGGCAGCAAATGCCTCTGCTGTTGACGTGGGCCTCTTGTGTGTATGAGCACTAACGTGACACGAAATGTGGTTGATCTAATACATACAGGGTGTCCCGACATACTGTAGGTGGTGATAGCTTTGGTCAAGCCCTCCCGAAATAAAACATATTATGTCCCGCAAAATCTTAGTTTTCGATTTATACCAGAATTTCAAAACAAAACAAAATTAACGCCATGCGTCATTCTTTTGACTTTCATAATTAAGTAAATAAAATCTTTTTACTAAAATATTTTCCATCAAAATATTATTAAATAGTTTCTCTATCACTAATTAACTTTAATTCTTCATAAAACTCACAAATTCAACATAAATTCACTATTATTTGATTTTTTCCTCAAATATATTTTTTTTTTTAATAAATTTAAAGATTATAACGAAACTATAAGATTTTGCGGAACATATGTTTTGTTATTTTGGGAGGGTTTGACCAAAGCTATCACTACCTACAGTATGTCGGTCGTTTTCTGGGACATCCTGTAGACCCGCCAGCAAATGCGGGAGATTTGCTATCGTTTATTTAAGAATTCCTCCATCTATCACTAAAGATCTTCATCAGAGGGGCAATTCTCGTAATTTTTAAGCACGTTCACAGTCTGATCTCAGTCTCAATCTGTCAAAAATACTTCAAATCTCCCTACATTTTGACAAGTTTTTGACATTTGTTTGTCGCCGAGATGAGACTGCGACTAGATTTTGAACGTTTTAAATTAGCAGAATTGGCCTACAGATCTTCACCAAATTCAAACGGGACCTTACTAATACTCTTCCAAAGAGAAAAAGATTCATCAAAATTGGCGAAATTAACGTAGGACATACATATATAAAAAAAACTGTCGTATCTGCCTTCTTTTTGATGTCAGTTAATTTTTTCTCATCTGTCACTCATTAGTCATCATTACTTACTAGCAAAGTCAGGGAATATAATTGTCAAACAAATTGACAACCATCTTAAATTGTTCGTCAATTCAAATCACAACTGTCAATCTTTGACAGTTGTATGAAATTACTATATCACGGAAAATTCCCTGGATCACATATATTTCAAATGTTCTAACAACACCCCACCTCTAGATTTGTAGAGCCGTCTCCCGAAATTTAAGATCCCTCTTCCGATTAATTTCACCTCCCTTTTAACATATTACTCTCCAGAATTGCTTGTGGCGCTGATGATATTCATCTGCCACAATTATATAAAATTATGATTTGTTTCGTAAAATATTCTGTCTATTTGGATGTGGTATATGTATATTTTAATGTTCTAACAATTTTAATATAATATGTAATTTTATCTTTTTGTTTGTTTCAGCCCAGTACTAACCCCACAAGATCTACGTTAAGTTCAACTAGCATCGAAGATTTTTATCGTTTTATCTTTAATCACATCACAATTCTACTTCCTACTAATAATCCTACTTAATAATAATACAATAATTTATGATTAATAATTAATTAATTATCCTACTTCCTACTATCCTACTATTCCTACTATTCCTACTTTCCTACTTCCTACTAATATTATAAACGCGAAAGTTTGTGAGGATGGATGGATGTTTGTTACTCTTTCACGCAAAAACTACTAAACGGATTTGAATAAAATTTAGCACACAGATATTTTATAACCAGGATTAATACATAGGATACTTTTTATCCCGATATTCCCACGGGATCGCAATTTACACGGATGAAACCGCGGGGCGCAGCTAGTAATATTATGAAGGCGAAAGTTTGTGAGTGTGTTTGTATGTACTTCTTCACGCACTAACGGCTGGACCAATTTTGATAAAATTTGGTATGGAGGTAGCTGACACCCTGGATTAACACATAGGCTACTTTTTATCCTGATATTCCCAAGGGATCGACACATATGCGGGTGAAACCGCGGGGAGCTCCTAGTTTATAATAATGCACACTTGCTTTACCAATTCACTTTTGACATTGGCAGAATAGTCGACATCGGCTTTACTTGTCATAATTAAATATAATAGAGTAGAACACGGAAAATTAGCGTTGTGTGAAAAAAAAATAGACATAAATAATTAATTTCCTTGACTGTACTCATTGTTTGTGGAAATGTTAATAATTCCATTTATAGGCCAAGCATTTTATTCTGGCGAGACTTACTTTGTACAAATTCGAAAAAAAGAAACAAAAAACTTACCACGATAAGTTATGTAAAAGCCTGCGCTATTTTTAGACTTAATAAAAGTGGAATTTAAAGTAGTTAGTAAATTCCGTTTCAGTTTTACGACTCAACTGATATATGAACTAAAAACATTCCTGGAATTAACCAACAATTTTGAACTTTATTACCGTAGCAATAAAGGTGTTGTGTGGTGTGGTGTAAAGTAGCATGAGCCGAAATATTTTAATGAAAGATACTAAATAGAAAAAAATAAGGAAGGATATTCGACCTTACGTGTGAAGGAATAAAGTTTTAATGGAAGTTGTTGCAAGCTATGACGTCAATGAAAATTGTTATTATGTTAACTTAGCGTGGTATATTTAAATTTAGTGCCAGCGCTCACGTGTTAGCGTGTCTAACCTATTTTAGTATAAAATTGAAAGTTTTAGTGTAAGTACTACGAAGGCATTCGCTGTCAATTATGATGTATATTTAAATGTTTCAAGAACTTTGAACTATTTTTAACCGACTTCCGAAAAGGAGGAGGTTATATGTTTGACTTTATGTATGTTTTTTTATGTATGTTCACCGATTTTTCCGTCAATTGTGGACCTATAATAAAAATCCTTTTTTGTTTGGAAGGGTATGCTCTGGAGGTGGTCCCATTGTTACCAAGTCCGAATCTGATGAGGGAATCCTTTGGAAATCGAGGGAAACCCTCAAATTTTATAGGCATGCCTATAGCGATTTGGGTATTTTTTATAGAAACTCGTGCATTTGCTCTCGAAAAGTACCATTTGGTGAAGTAGAGCTGATGATGAAGACCACAGATGGCCATCGGAACTACTCAATAATAAGTATTTCACGGGTTGCGACTCGGTTAGGTACTTTAATGTGGTTGCTAAGCAATTTCTGCTCGTCACAATGCGTATGGTGAAGTGAAGCTGATGGTGACTTCTCAATCAGCTCCAGTTCTCCTGGTTCTTACTAGGAGAACTCCTCAACAATTAACGTCCCTGCATTGGAAAAAAAAAAAAAAACACTACTAAGTGAAAAATAACTTTAATTTCGGAAATCGGTGTGGTTGGTTCCGCATTTTCGCTTATTGACACCGACTTCCGAAATTCAAGTTATTTTTCACTTAGTAGTATTTTTTTGGAAGTCGATTGTTAACTTTTTTTGGAAAAGTTTTTAAATCATTTCTCGTCACAAAAACGTTTTTAGGGTTCCGTGCCTCAAAAGGAAAAAACGGAACCCTTATAGGATCACTTCGTTATCCGTCCGTCCGTTCGTCTGTCAAGACCGTTTTTCTCAGAAACGCGTTGAGGTATCAAACTGAAATTTATATCTAATACTCAGGTCTACTGTCCCTTGGAGCTGTGAAAACATCAAATTTCTAACCCAAAGCAATCAAAAGATACAGCTGTTTATGCCGCAAATTTTCGAAACTCGCACGGGAATCAAAACCTACAGGGTCCTTCCCGTGAACTTAGAATATTGAAATTTGGTACAAAGTAACGTCTTATAGTACAGATAAAGGGAAAATTGCGAAAATCGTAAATTTTTAGTTACATCATTTAATAAAAATGTTTTTAAAAATTTTAAAGTTACTACTTCTTTTCTCATGAACACGTAAAGGTATTAAATTGAAATTCATATCAAATACTCAAGTCTATAATACCTTAAAGCTGTAACAAAATCAAACTTTTATGTCAACGCAATCAAAAGAAATAGCAATTTCAGCCGCATATTTTCAAACTCGCAACTACTCGCGAGGGAATCAAAACCTAAAGGGTACTTCCAGTCGATCTAGAATCTTGAAATTTGGCATGAAGCAATGCTTAATAGCACATATAAAGGGAAAATTCTGAAAACCTTAAATTTTTACTTACATCACATTTTTTTTTTTCAAATAATTGTAAATTGAATTTCCACATATTTTTCATCCATAAACATGTTTCCGTTAATAAACACTAGCACTACACGAAGTAGTACAACTATAGATAACGTTTTTCGAACTTCAATGTTCAATTTGGTACTATTCATACCTTTTCAGTCACCATTTACAGATCTGGTTCAAATTTAATTCATAATTAACATTTTTGTACCAGATTTCTAAATAGTGACTAAAAAAATTTGTAAATAAATAACTTTGATAAAAAAGCTTGCCCTCATTCGTCAGCAGACTTTTGCAAGGCTAGTGTAGGTATTTCAGTTATATTATAAAATAAATGATATGTGTTAACATAAAATAAAAGATTACTGAAACGATAAAGAGACCTTTGTCAATAATTTATGCTCCTCCAGCTTTCCATATTGTAATGTTATAAATTTCATTTTGCAATAAAAATACCACACCAACTATGACTCGATTGTCGTGATGGGTTAACTTTTACTTATATACCTACAGGTTTGTATGGAACCCTCGGTGCGCGAGTCCGACTCGCACTTGGCCGGTTTTTTTGTGACAAGAGATAATAATTTAAAGCGACCAGGCTGTCTATAATATAAAAATAAATCAGCAGCTTATGCTGTCACAAAAATCCGTCAATTACCTGATGTAGATACCGCGAGACTATTTTAGTTACTTTTGTAATATCTTGTCTCACGGTATTTTACTTTGGGGACGGGCTGCAGACATCGATTCTATTTTTATTCTGCAGAAAAGAGCTATCAGAGCCATATATAATCTCCGCAGGCGCGATTCTCTAAGGGAACTGTTTAAGGATATTAATATCATGACGGTGCCTTGTCAAAAAAATAACTACAAAAACATCATGTATGTAAGGAAAAAAAACATTTTTTTTTTGTATAAGAGGTGAAAGACATAATAGTACTAAAAATAGGGACCTATTAGTTCAACCAGGTTTCAGACTGGCTAAAGTAGACTCATCTTTTATGGGGTACTATTTAAAATCCTACTATCCTACTTCCTACTAATCCTACTTAATATTATAAATGCGAAAGTTTATGAGAATGGATGGATGGATGTTTGTTACTCTTTCACGCAAAAACTGCTAAACGGATTTTGATGAAACTTTACAGTAATATAGTTTATACATCAAAATAACACATAGGATGCTTTTCAGGCCGATATTCCCACGGGATCAAAACTTACGCAGATGAAACCGCGGGGCGCAGCTAGTGTTATAATAAAATACGAGTACCTCCCCACATTCTTCAAGTGAATGAGACAAAATTCAAATCTTGTACTATCCTACTTCCTACTAATATTATAAACGCGAAAGTTTGTGAGGATGGATGGACGGATGTTTGTTACTCTTTCACGCAAAAACTACTGAACGGATTTTGATGAAACTTTACAGTAATATAGTTTATATATTAGAATAACACATCGAATACTTTTTATCCCGATATTCCGACGGTATCAAAACTTACGCGGGTGAAACCTCGGGGCGAAGCTAGTAATATTATAAATGCGAAAGTTTGTGAGGATGGATGGATGTTTGTTACTCTTTCACGCAAAAACTACTGAACGGATTTGGATGAAATTTGGCACACAGATACTTTATAACCAGGATTAAAGCATAGGATGCTTTTTATGCCGATATTCCCACGGAATCAAAACTTACGCGGGTGAAACCGCGGGGCGCAGCTAGTGTTATAATAAAATACCTCCCCACATTCTTCAAGTGAATGAGACAAAATTCAAGTCTTGTATAAAACGCTCACTATATAGGCAGGCAGGCATATTATAAGTTGGGAGATTACATCGCTGATAAAAATGCCTGGCTAAATGCTGGTCCTGCTCCACAATCACAACTAATTGATTGACACTTGAAAATAGTGTTGGAGCTGCTGAAGATTGTAAGTCTATCTTTGCATTGTATAAACTCAATTTCCTTTGTATTGTATAGATGTGAGTTCCATGTAGTACTTAATAGAGCAACTATTTACCGGGTAATATGTATTTCATTGACTTGAATGTGCCCTGGCGGCTGATATTATGTCATGCTCGCTCAAATGTCACGCTTACTGTGGCGTGTGTGTTGAATCATTTAGCTCCCTTCAAAATGGTTGAGCTAACTGGTGCTGAGCCATGCGTCATGTTCGTGAACGGGCCCCGTCAGTTGGGGCTGGTCATCACTTAGCTGCTCGGCTTATTTTTTATTAAGTATTTTATTTTTAAATTGTTATTTTGTGACTGTTTGCTGTACTCTGGACGCTTTTAACGCGTACGTCTTTTTTTTACATCGTTCTCATATATAATTATAAATTCAACATTAATGATGTCACAAACATTTTTGTAAAAATATAATTTAAATAAAAGAGTGTCCATGGAGATTCTTGCCAGTTCTTCTTCATAGGTACCTACTACGCTTTGGAATGGGCAACTAGCTTCATATTTTCTGACTGACCGACTTCTTGACAGTTCAAAAGTGCCTATAAATGGTTTAATTGAAATAAATACTTTGAGTTTGAGTCGGGAGCCTCATTTCCTGCAATTTCGCAGGAAATGAGACTCCCGACAAAATCGCAATAAAAAATTTCCTTCCAATTGGATAGGAATTTTTGTTGCGATTTCTGACTTTTCTAGTGCTCAAACCTCAATGGATCGAATAGGCAACAAAAAAAGTTTTTTGTGAAAATGGCCCATTTTTGCTGACTGTACATTTCATTCAAAATCTGTGAATGGATATCAAAATTCTCAAAAAAATAAGGACAGTCTCTTAAGACCGTTTTTCTGAAGCTACAACCGTAACGCACTCCTTAAGGCCGCTATCCCACTGGCGTTTTACGAGCGTTGACGTCAACGTCGCGTCTGCGCAGCGTCGATGCCGCTCAGACGGGACTTTGACGTCGCATCTGCAAGTGACAAGCATTAACGTCCGCTGAACGCGACGTTAACATCGCGCACATGATACTGTTGCCAACAAACGCGACGTTAACGTTGCGCAGACGCGGAGTTGACGTCGCGTTCAGCGGACGTTAATGCTTGTCACGCGACTACGCGTCGTCAACGTCGCGTCTGCGCAACGTTGACGGTGCACAGACGTTCGAGAGACGCCGACGCTCGTAAAACGCCAGTGGGATAGCAGCCTAAGTACTGCCCCAACACAAAAATCCATAAACTGTTTTTATTAGCCCCAATGAAAAGCACTATTTTTATCAGCAAACAACAGTTTGCTGATAAAAATAATGCAAGTGTTACTAACAAGTAATAGTGCTATTGTGTATTGTGTGCCATTCTTCTTTCTCTCTTCTTCTCTAGGGGTTAGTAAAAAGAAAAGCCTAAATACCTAGGTATCTACATGTAGGTATTCTTCTAAAAGTAAAAGGCCTCTTCTGGCTTAGAGAAGGAACGACCTGTTAAGGTGCATTCGGACAGAGTGAGGCATAAGCCGCAAAATATTTTTTATATGTTAGATGCCTCACTCTGAGGCAGTCGTTATATGCGTGGCCTACCATTCGAAGTACACGACTCGTAATGTCTGGACAAACCTTTAAATGAAGCAATAAAAATAATGTCAAAATAACATTTCAAAATGAACAAATAATTCGATTTATTCCGATCTGATCCCCCGTTTCAAGTTCCTTCATGACACACATCTATACTAATATTATAAAGAGGAAAGATTTGTATGTATGTTTGTAACGAATTGGCTCAAAAAGTACTGGGCCTGTTTTAAAAATTCTGTCACCATTTGAATGCTACATTATCACTGATCAATATAGGCCTTTTTAATTGCAAGAAAAAATAAAAAATAAATGTCCACCCGTGCGAAGCCGGGACGTGCCGCTAGTTCATTTTTATTTTATTTTAATTTGACTTATTTTTGAATTCTGTGACACTGACAATTTGTATCTTTTAATTTTCGTTTATTTTAATTGCATTGACATTTTATTTTTATTTTAATTCTGCGAACTTTTTATTTGTATTAATTAATTTATTTTATTTGTAGGCATTGAAATTTTTAATTTTTTATTGTATGTAATATGGGTTCTGCCTGAATTAAATGAATTTTATTTTATTTATTTTTATTTTAAAATTACATTTCAAAATGAACAAATAATTCCATGTTAACTGTAGAAAATTTAATTTTCAGTACTCAATTGTTTTTTCCTACTGCCACTAAAACTGCGCTTGCACAATGCCTTTTACTTCCCATCCTTGACTATGTTGATGTAAGTCACCCAGATTTTACTGAGGCACAATTAGATAAATTTGAGCGACTTCAAAACTTTGCATAAGATTTATATTTGGCCTGCGCAAATATGATCACATATCAGAATTTCGTACAAAGCTCAAGAGGCTTCCCATACGTTTTCGCCGGAATTCTCATATCTTGTTTCAGCTCTACAGTATTTTGTTTAATCCTAAAAGCCCTCTTATCTTAAAGAACGTTTGAAGTTCCTTCATGACACACATAATAGATATCTGAGGTCATCGGAAAACCTGAGACTAGAGATGCCGATGCATTCCACCAGTTTCTATGACAAATCTTTTACTGTTCAAGCAGTACGGTTATGGAATGACTTGCCCGTGTCGGTAAGGCGTGCTCAATATTTGTCCACTAAAAAAGCACTTCCTCTCTCCTTAAACATCATCATTATATATTTTCTTTGCTCCTGTTTCATGTTTATTATTACTCTATATATTTATTTATTTACATTAGTATAGTATAATTAGTATTTATTGTATTATGTAAATGGTACCACAGATTACCTACAGTATTTGTCTCTCCTTCCCCTTTTTAATCCATCCAAAGGCTGTCTATAAAAGATCGCTCTTAGCGATAAGACCAACCATTGCGTCACCTATTGTAAATTTTTTATATTTATGTCTGTAATTTATATGGTGTACATAATAAAGAGTATTCTATTCTATTAATTAAGGACTAGAAAAATTCGCAAAGAGTTTATTATAAAAAAGCTTTCATTATTGCGACGGGTCCTACGTAGTCTGGTGCAACTCGCAAAATGACGCAAACTATTTTTGTTGCATCAAAAGCCTTAAATTATGCTATATTTTGTATATTGTTACATTTATTTTAAAATATCAATTAGTTTAAAAGATGCAATTACGTAAACTGATGTACTGTAATATTAATTTTTGCCAAGCATCTGTCAACACAGGTTGTAGATATGTACCTACGTTGTTTTATCGATACCTATCAGTTTTATAGAATTTCGTTTCACATAATTTTTTTCTCAAATTATCATTGCATAGAATAATCAATACGTAGAATAGGTACTTACTTTGAAAAAAAAATATATATATGATTTTTGTAAAAAATACAATGTAATGTTTCGATATCCATTACATAGAATAATAAATCAAATATTCCAGCTCATATTGTTTAGTTAGTTAATATAAAACTTATTACCAAGAAAAACATTTTATCGAGTGACATTTCTAAAAGTTCCTTATTTCCGTCTCGGCAGGGTTTAAAGGAACCTAACACGAAGGAGATGAGCGAGCAGAGCGAGCGAACGAGCCCCCCTCATCCGCTTCGACTCTAACCTGTCCGAGTTGGGCTGCTCAAAGTCCCGAGCTCGCTTCGCTCGCTCTTGCATCCTAAGTTCTCATTGCCTGTTTACTAAGGGTACCTATAGAACATCGCGAGCACTCTAGGCATCACACACTTTCAAACACAATCCGAAAAAAATTAAAAAATTGTCAGCCCATCAACGTAATACTGCCGTCAATAGCTTAGTTGCAGTAAGTCGGGTTTTTGTCAAAAAATAGCGCAGTGAATGTTGTTAATCTGTCAAAAAGAAAGGAAGTAATTTTAAGTGAGTCACGCAATCGTCTCGCTGACACAATCGCCCCACGTCCAGACACAAAAGAAGAATAATAATTATAAATTCCGTCAGCGTTTTCCTCAAAACCCGATTTAACAAAACCCAGTGCGAAATACAAACAGACAGCTCTAAAAGTCTACTTCATTAATAACTAGCGACCCGCCCCGGCTTCGCACAGGTGCAATGCTGATACTAAATACACTACATTATACATATAAACCTTCCTCTTCAATCACTCTATCTATTAAAAAAAACTGCATCAAACTCCGTTGCGTAGTTTTAAAAATTTAAGCATTCATAGGGACAGAAAAAGCGACTGTCTTATACTATGTAGTGATAATCATAATGACTCGGGAAACCGACATGTCTTAGAATCAAAAAAATCGAAGACGTCATGTGACATCTACCAACCCGCATTGAGCCCGCGGCCGCGTGGTAGATTACAGCTCCACTCCCTCTCGAAGAGAGGAGGCCAGAATCCCAGCAGTGGGGACAATATAGACTGATTATGATATAATGACACGGCATTCATGACATCATTTATCTCTCTCCTTATAAACCCAGAGGGGCAATTCTCGTAAGTTTTAAGAACGTTCACAGTCTGATCTCAGTCTCAATCTGTCAAAAATACTTCAAATTTCCCTACATTTTGACAAGTTTTTGACATTAATTGTTTGTCGCTGAGATGAGACTGCGACTAGATTTTTAACGTTTTAAATTAGCAGAATTGGCCTACAGGTCTCCACCACTATAAGAAAATTCAATTCAATTCAATTTATTTATTCAAAAACAATTTTCATTGTGTGCGAATATAACTAGCAACTAGGTACACATGCAGTAAAAAAAAAACTAATAATTAAAGTGCTTACACTGCGACTGATCACAATAAAAAATAATAATAATGTCAAAAAAAGTAATCATAATTGAACTTTAAGTAAACAAAATTTAACATGTCAACAATTAAGAAAAAAAATAATTATAATAATAAAATTAAATAATAACAATGTCAGCAATTTAAAAAAGGGAAATAAAATTAAATAATAACAATGACAACAATAAAAAGAAATAATAACAATGTCAACAATATAAAAAAATAAGTTATACACCCAGTCCACGAAAAGTATTAGTAGTAGTAGTAGTAAGAAAAAAATCCGAAGGTTAGCATGAAAAAGTGTTACACAAACTTGACAAGTGAGTTGAATGTCGCAGTCATTTAACACGATTTACGCATTGCGACGAACGGAATAAAATGTAAACCAACAGGTAAGAAATGTAATACCTACAGTTTAATGCGATGTAGGTGTTAATTTATTATTGTAGACTTGTAACCTGCACTATAATGCTATTTATACACGAAATTAATGGTTGAATGAAAAAACTTTTATTTCAGTTTAGGTATTAATTTTCTTAAATGACCCTAAAAACCCACCATATAATTCCGTGAATAACTTGAAACTATTCCACTATTTTAAATATTAGGTACTATTCGGAAAAAATAATCGAATTTACATCCAAAACTTTTGATAAGCGATGGCCATTTTGCGTGGTTGTGACGTATGTTTTTCCCCTTGTTAAGTATTTTGTTAACTGGAATTTTTTTGTGTTTGTGTTCTTTTATTTTTTTCTGCTTCATGTTTACCGCAAGTAAACATATTTTCGATCCTTCGAAGTCATCAGTCTCCTGCTTTTATCCCAATTCATTTAGGGTCGTCGCAACTTGACTATTTCTTCCATATTTCTTTAGTCGACTAAAAGGTAAGTATCACACTATCACATCACACTAATATTATAAAGGCGAAAGTTTGTGAGTGTGTGTGTTTATATCGTGCTATGCGCGATTAAGTTGATGCCATGGTGTCGCCCAATTTCTCCGATTTGGAAAAGGCTTGTCAACTGCAAAAATCTATTTAGTCCGTCAGTTAGAGTATTGAAATATAATGGACACGACGTATTTTTTGTTTTTATAAATCAATGAATATTGACAAAGGTAAAACAAAAGGTAAGGCATCAAAACTCGGGAGTGGGGACTCCCGAGTTTTGATGCGTTTTACCTTTGTCAATATTCATTGATTTATAAAAACAAAAAATACGTCGTGTCCATTATATTTCAATACTCTAACTGACGGACTAAATAGATTTTCAATTTATTGATGGTGGAAACTAGCCTATTGATTCCGGGCGCAGGCGGCTCAGATAGGTATGGTCATCTGTTGTTCAATAGGGCCTTACCTAGCCGAATCCAGGTGATGAGGGAAGTTCGCCACTCCAGGTAATGAAAGCGCCACCATTTACACATCCGCAGGCTGCGTTATGCGTGTGAGCACAGGCTCATCCTCTGGTTGATGCCTAGGACTCTTAATCCCGCGAATTGAAAGGCGTTAGTCAATTGTAAGGTTAATTGGAAGGCGCTAATTGGAAGGCGCGAATTGAAAGGCGTTAATCAATTGAAAGCGTTAACTGAGGGGAATTATACTGAGAGAATACTTGAGTTAATCTGTAGTGTCATAATTTAATCTATGAGAGAGTTAGGCATTTGTAGGAACTAGGTAATAAGACCCGTTATTATATTGTACCTCGGTAGCTTAGCATAATCTTTAGGATTTTCTGAGAGATTATGAGCACAATCCTGATAGATCAATACTTGTACAGTAGAACTAGAAGTTGTTAAGTGGTTCATCTCACGGACTCGCTTGTAATTTTCTCATTGTAGGAGGTTCACCTCGATACAACCAGATATAGATACTGGTTGTATTGGTGTGAATATCCCAGAGTTTGGGAAAGGTATTAGTGGCTCGCCACATTATTTGTAAGTGTACCTTAACTTTAGTATTATTACAATAAACTTTGTATTGCGTAAGAAGGTACTTGTTTAATTAAATCTTTCCCTAACATATTATACCCTATAAATTTACTTTAGCACGGTGGTGAGTAGTGTAATACTAATAGAATCCATCTACATCTTATTTCTAGTAAATTTCTGTAAACTACGACGGAGCCGGGTTAAACTACGTCAATTTTAATGATTCAAGAATGGCAGATAATTTAATATAATTATGGACAGTTTAAGTTGGTAGTAATGGTAGTACATTTTATAAACAATCATTTTTTTATTGCTGTTGGGACCGCTCTTAACCTTGATCACGCCTGATGGAAAGCGATAGATGAGATCTATGATGGAACGAGTGTGCCCAGAAGATGCCTAAGGCACTGGAAATCCCACCCGACTCAGGTGGAAGGGTGGTCGCAAACCAGCTGGCGCCCTAGCGCTGCCACCGCAACGGAAGAATTGGCCAGTCAAATAAGGTGTTGGGTGTGACTGTCCAGGATGCGCCGAGCGCTTGGTTCAGTTGAGTAACTGGCGGAACAAACTGCGCTATACGAGGAGGCTTCTTCATGCATTCCAAAAACATTATACGAACGTATCTTATCCTATCCAACTTCCTTCCAACTATAATATCTTAAAAGCGAAAGTTTGTGAGGATTGATCGATGGATGGATGTTTGTTACTTTTTTACACAAAAACTACTGAACGTATTTGGATGAAGGCACACAGATAGTTTATGATCAGATAAACTATCTTTGTGCCAACTCTCATACAACGGTTAACACATAGGATACTTTTTACCCCGATATTCCCACAGGATCGAGACTTATGAGGGTAAAACCGCGGGGCGCAGCTTCTATTATAATAACTGAAGTGTGAACGTCATAAATGAATGCAATATCTATCTGTAATCAGTGGGACGAACGTGAACGTCCTACACGTTTGTCCCACTGATTACAGATATTGCACGGACAAACATCCACTTAAGTTTACTTGGTTTAGCTTCCATGAAATGTCTACTATACAGCACCTATTATTGACTGAACCTGCATGAACCATGCGTGAATAATAATGCCACAACCTCCTGGGCCGTATTACCTGGCGCTCTGCCTAACCCATAACCGGTCCAGGGCGATGATATAAATGCAAATTCACGAATAACATGGTAAATGTACCAATTTCGGGCCAAGGTAACAACATCGATTGAGGTGTAGGTACTGTATAGTGCACGCCATGGGCCTATATTTAGTATAAAAAAAAACTCACTGCGTGGTTTGTATTCGTATTGATTGCACGATAATAAGTGGTCGCAGTGCGGTTTCCTTTACTGCTTACCTCCTTTATGGTGGATTTAATGGGATTTCTGTATGAAAAATGCATGGGAAGTCATTCATTTATGTTTATGGTGGTTCAAGGGATTGAGTTAAGAAATTACTGGTTGTTAACTACGTAACAAATAAGTGCAGCTATATTTCATAACACACTCACAATTCACAAGTTACTACAATATGCATGAGGTACGTAGTATAATACAGGGTGTTAAAAAAGTTATTTTTCATTTCGTACTAGCAGTGCCCCGCGGTTTCAACCGCGTTAGTTTCGATCCCGTGGGAATATCGGGATAAAAAGTATTCTATGTGCTAATCTATGTGATAAAATATTTGTGTGCCAAATTTCATCCAAATCCATTCAACGGCATACGCGTGATTGAGTAACAAACATCCAAATATCTTCACAAAATTTCACATTTATAATAGTAGGACTATTTTGGGGCCGGTTTTTCAATACTCAGATATCTTTTATCTGAGCAATAAAAATTGCCATTTCACTGGTTTCATAGGTATATAAACTGCCAGCGACTTCGTCTGACATCCAGGGTCAAAAGTAGCCTATGTCCTTACACAGGTTACGTTCTATCTATGTACAAATTTTTCTTCTACCTAAATATATTATAAATTGAAGTGTCTGTTTGTAATGTCAAAATGGGTACGTATCAAAATCCCGAATTTTAAAATACCGATGGTCGAAATCCCGAAAATTGAAACGCCGAATGGTTGTTTGGTCGAAAGTTTAAAATCTCTAAAGTTCATTTGCCCGAAAGTTTAAAATCCCGATGTTCAAAATCACGAAATTACATCCCAAAGCCTAAGACTATGACAAAAAAGGAGCTTAACATAATATGTATGTATGATACCAATAACATAAAATACCGATTGGACTAAATAAGTAATGTTTAAAATATCAACATTTATTACACCTAAGTTTGATACACCAACATTTGATAATTAATCTAGTGATTGTTTATGATATTTGGATATTTCAGCTTATTAATACTGAACGCTCGTTTTAGTTCTAACGATGTCAGGTCGACGGAGCTCGCTGCGCGGGGCTCCTATTTCTGTCTGCAGGGTTTAAAGTAATCTAACCAAACCGAACCTCGGTGTGGCCCTGGCGTCGACAGTCTTTTTCTGGTTGAAAAGCACAAAAATAGACAAAATCAGGGTTAACGGTGAGGTAAATCAATTTAAGGAACTTTTGAAATTTCAAGTTTTAGCTTTATGCACTTCAGTAACATATCCAATTGACATTTTAAGCTTTCGGTATTTTATATATAAGTGAAACAATCATTAGGTATTTATATTTTAGGGATTTTGAACATAGGTTATTTTACGTTAGTTCTTTTAATTTTAGATATTGTAATTCGTTCCCAGAATGCCCACCGTCACAACTGTCCTGTAAAGTCATCTATGAGTAATCGCGGGAACTAAGCTACGTCGCCGCTCTTTGGGATTTCATCCATCGGTATTTCGTCCTTTCGGGTATTTGAACATCGGTATTTTGTGTTTCGATATAATGACTATCGGCATTTAAAACTTTCGGTATCTTGAATTTCGGTGTTTTGGACGTCGGTATTTCAATCAAAGGTATTATGAACCTTCGGGATTTTGATACGTACCCGTCAAAATAATACCTTTATTGTAAATGCCTAAGAAAGTATTATACTTACGATACTTATATTTTTTTTTGTCTCTGTCTAATCTGCAAAACGGCTGAACCAATATTGACGGAACTGTCACTGGCAGATAGCCGATGTCATAAGGAGTAACTCAGGCTAATTTTATTATAGAAAAATAATTAGGGTTCTGGGCACAAAAATTAAAACCCTTGAAAGGGTTTTGAAGATCCGTGGCCAACCTACTGTCGGTGCGACAGTAGATAGGTATGCCAGGCTCCAAATAAAATCTTCGATCCCCTTTACGACGTCTCATCGCAGGCGAAGCGCGGACATAAGCCGGTAAATAAAACAGTTCTATTGAAATTTGTTATTTTTTAAGGTTCCGTACCTGAAAAGAAAAATGGAACCCATATAAGATCACTTCGTTGTCCGTCTGTCTACCCGGTAGTCAAGACCCTTTTTCTCAGGAACGCGTGGAGTTATCAAGTTGAAATTATTATCAAACACTCAGGGCTGAAATCCCTTGAAGCAGTGAAAAAATCAAACTTATAAGTCAACGCAATCAAATGATATGGGCGTTTATGTTCCAGAATCAAAACCTGTAGGGTACTTCCAGTTGACCTAGAATCATGAAATATGGAAAAAAGCAATTTCATGTAGCAAAAGTAAAGGAAAAAATCCGAATACCGTAAATTTGCAGTTACGTTACAAAAAAAAATTTAAACACCTACAATTTTGTACGGAGCCCTCAGTGCGCGGGTCCGACTCTCATTTGATCGGTTTTTTCACAAACAACATCAAGAGTCGTGTCTGTTTTGAACTGAGCTTGCTGTACCAATACTGACTGGCAGAAGGAGGTACGCGACAATTCGTCACTCGCATGACTAAAAGTCGTATCTCATTTTTATAATTATTTAATTGATTTGAGTTAGGACTACTACATTTCTCTACTCATGATTCTTTACATGTTTCACTAACCATCATCGTAAAAAAAAAAAAATTAGTCATGCAAGCGACGAAATATACCTACAATTCAAACAACAACAATAAAACAGTTTCAAAAGCCTAAAATTCACAAAAGGTTAACGTTTTTCTATATATCTGTCCGGCAACACGGATGTTCCCGTCATACGATTGAAAAAAATATATACTGTCAGTTTATATTTTTTTGGAGGTATCATTTGAAAAACCTTTATTTACTGGGTGCAGAGAGTTAGATATAGTTTTTAAAATGCTCTTTTATTATTTGATATTCTGTGGTCCAGCTTGGAATTGTGACTGAAAAATGACTAACCCCGTCGTACGTTAGGTAACTATTTGCTTACAATATTGCCACCGGCAAAATGTGGGTGGCTACTGATTCAAAGAATTTTTTTATCAACCTGTAGGAGGTTGTCGACTGCTTAACCGGACTTTCCTGTGGATGCCTAAGTTAAGGCCTCCAGCCAGGGCTTAAAAACTAACTAAAAACTAAGCGACTCACGCTAAGGGCACCCCCCGTGGGGTTCGGACCTCGGCTTAGGGCGTCGCTGGAAGAGGGCAGCAAGGGACAGGCTGGATTGGAATTAAAAATGATTCAAAGAATGAAGGCGCGAAGTTATTAATAGATTAAAGAAATCCACGAAAGAACTCAAATCTTCACGTTACCAGAGAGCGGTCTGTTTTTTGGCCAAAGAATCAGCATCGCCATACAACGTGGCAATGCTGCCAGCCTTTTGCACATTTCCTATTGACAGCGATGCAGACTAATTTTTTTATGCCCTATAATTATTTTCTCTCTTTTTTATAAATGTACATATTATAAACATATATCTATATACTAGCTACTACTACCCCGCAAACGTCGTTATGCAAAAAAAAAAAAATAGGGGTATGAAAAATAGATAGTAGCCGATTCTCAGACCTACTGAATATGCATATAAAATTTCATAAAAATCGGTCAAGCCGTTTCGGAGGAGTATGGTAACTAACACTGTGACACGAGAATAAGATATATATATTATTTAGGTCCGTTAGCTTATATAGTACGAGTAAGAGTAAATAGAATAGTGTCGTGACTTCATTGATTTAAAATATCCATTGTGGCAACACTGTCAAAGTACAAATTCTTATAATTGTAACAAACTTTCAAAATGTATTTTCACTATGGCAACTTTTTCTATTTTGGCAACACTGAGAAATAACGGTTATGATATTATCTTTATGTGTGGGTGGGGCAAATGTCGTTATAAATGATAAAATGTAGTGCAAAGCCAATCGTCGTCAAAGGAAGTCGGACGCCGCTGTAGCTGCCGGCCCTACGACGTCATCGGCGCCTGCGCGCGCTGCGCCGGCAGCGTCGTCGAGCCGCCAGCAAGCCGTCTCGGTCCGCCCGGTACCGATACAGGCCCCGGGGCCTGTCGCGACCCAAGGCCGCGCGCAGCACGCGCGCGCCGCAGTTCCGCCCGCGCGCGCGCAAACACCCGCGCACACCTCCGCACCCGCCGTGCGCACCACCGTGGCTGCCGCGCCCGCCGCGCTCGCCACGCCCGCCGCGCCCGCCGCGCCCACCGCGCCCGCCGCGCCCGCCGCGCCCGCCGCGCCCGCCGCACGCGCCTCCGCGCCGCAGGCTAACCCCGCGCAGCCCGCACTTGCCCCCGCACCATCCGCGCGTTCCCGCGCACCACAAACCCGCAGCGCCGCGCCGCCGCGTTTCGCGTCGCCGCCGGACGCAAGACAGCACAAAGCTGTGCCAGCTTCGCGCACCGCCACATCCGGTCCCCGCATCTCGCTGGCGGGACCGGCGACAGCGGAGCAGTAGCGGCCAGCGAGTGCCGGACCCTACTCCCGTCCGGCACACTCCACCCCTACCATTGCAGCCAAAGTGCCTGACTCGCCGGCACCACCAAGAGCCTCGGCGTACGACTCGCCCGCCATGCTTTCGGCATGCTCGTCGGACGCGGGGTCGAGTATGTCGCTCGCATCGGTGGGCTCGGCCGCGTCCGGTCGCGCGGACGTGTCGCGAGACACGACCCCGCGACCCGGTTCGCGGTCCATCGTGGGAGCGAGAGACGCCGAGGTGATGTCGCCGGCGTCGACACCACCACCAACACCGTCGCGGGGGGGCCTCGAGCTCAGACCCCAGCGACGAAGGAGGAGCTCTGGCGAGACTGCGGCGGAGGAAGAGGCGAAGAGGTACTGCACCGACCCGCCGCGGCCACAGCGCGAAAGCGCGCCGCGGGGTCGGGGCGCCCCTCCACCGCCCACCTTCGCCGCGGTGACGCGCCGCACACCGCCGCGCTCGCCGTCACCATCACTGCCGTCGACACCGACAACCACAGGGGTGAGTAATATAAACTTACCCCCCCCTGTTTCAGTGGCACCTAGTGCACAACCCCCCACCGACGCCGCCAAGAAGAAGGAGAAGAAGCTTCGCTACCCGCCGCTGGTAGTTGAGAAGCTGCCGAACTGGGCCACGCACTTCCGGGCCATCAGTGCCAAGCTGGGCAAGCCGCCGAACGCTCGTCCATACGGGGGTGGGGTTCGCTTCACCCCAGACAGCGAAGAGGAGTACCGGCTGGTCCAGCGGTACTTGACGGGCCTGGAGAAGGACAGCGGCGTGTCCTGGTTCGCGTACTCGCTGCCAGCGGACAAGAGTCTGAAGGTGGCCATAAGAGGACTCCCGGCGGATACGGATCCGAAGGAGATAGAGGAGGAGCTCCGGACGCTCGGATACCAGCCGGAGTACGTCCGCCACATCAAGGGGGCGGGAGGACGACCCGGCTGCGTGTTCCACGCGATCTTAAAGAAGACTCCCGACGTCCGGGCCATATACGACACCACCGTATTTATGTATATGCGTGGTGTCAAAATAGAGGCTTGGCGTGGAAAACGCGGGCCCGCTCAGTGCCACAGATGCCAGCGATTCAGACACAGCTCGCACCTGTGCCACCGACCGCTCGCTTGCGTGAGATGCGGAGGCGAGCACGCGGCTCGAGACTGTCCGCGCCCGCGGGAAGAGCCGGCCACCTGCGCGAACTGTGGTGGCCCGCACCCCGCGTGCAACATCAAGTGCCCCGTGTTCCAGCGAGAGATCCGGAACAAGCGAGCGGGGACTGCCGCCATCACGGCCACCGTGCGCCAGCCACAAGCGGCTACCGAAAGGCCACAAGAAGAGCCGCAAGAGGAGGCCCAAGGCACGACGCTGATGGCGGCGGCCAACGGGCCCTCTACGAGAACCCAAGCCACCTCCTCTGGGCGGAGGAAGAAGAGGCGCGGGGGGAAGAGAAAGGGGAAGAAGCCCGAACCCCCCCCCTCAGCGACCCAAGAAGATACCCCAACGGCCGCCCCTGCCGAGGTCGAGGCGCAGGCTGTTGTCAAAGGGAAGTCGACCAATGAGGTGCCCGCCGCTAGCGCCGGCACTACGCAGCGGGAGAAAAAGGAACCTCAACAGTTCAAGAAAACTGCGAGTGCCGGCGCTGGCGCCACTAGCGTGGGCACAACGAAGAAAGAATTCACAGCCTGCGCCATTAAACTATTAATGGACCTAATTAAGGCGATACGGCAGGGACAAGACGTGGAGACGGTCATCCTTGACGGTCTAGCCACGCTACTGACACTTTATCATGGATAGACCGTTAAGGGTGATCCACTGGAATGCCCGCGGCCTAAGGGACAAGGTCGCCCCCCTCCGCCACCTCCTTCGCGATCAGGATGTCGACGTGGCGCTCATAAACGAGACATTCCTGGGACCCGAGGACAAGGTCAGATTCCCGGGATATCTCGTTTACAGGAAGGACGAACGGTCGGCTCAGTCGAAGTATCGTGGTCTGGCGGTACTTGTGAGGCGAAGGGTCGTCCATCAAGAACTCCCCTTGCCGTCGCTCAGCACGTTTTACGCGCTGGGTGTGCAGCTACACGTAGCCGGCGAGGACATCAACATCTACGCGTGCTACAAGCCGCCCGCGGTCCGCTTGGGCTTCACCGAGCTGCGGGCCCTGCTTAGTAGCACCTCACGCGCCACCATCCTCGCCAGCGACTTAAACTGCAAGCACCCGGCGTGGAACTCGTGCAACACGAACACCGAGGGGAGACGACTCTTCGCGGACGCGGAAGCCTTCGGCTATACGGTGTCCGGCCCAGAGACGCCTACACACTACCCGGACGCTAGGCAATACATGCCGGACGTGCTGGACATCGTAGTTCACCGAGGGCTACACTGCCAGATCACGCAGCAAGTGATAGACGACGAGTTGCAGTCGGACCACCAACCTGTACTCGTCGTCTTATCGGGGATGCCGACCCGACTGAAGCCCATAGCGCCACGCCGAGACACGGACTGGATCAAGTTCGGAGAGCAAGTAGAGACCACCACGCCGACTCGGCCTATCGTCACCTCCGCGGACGTAGACGAGATAGCGGATGACGTCACTGTTTGCATCCAGAGCGCCTTACAAACGGCGACGAGCACGCAGCCGCAGGGGAGAGGGCTATTGCCGCCTCTGCCGGCGCGGATTAACGCAATGGTCGCCGAGAAGAGGCGCCTTCGCAAACAGTGGCAACAGCTAAGATGTCCGACGCTGAAGACGCAGCTAAACCGTCTCGCGGAGAAGGTCAAGGCCGAGATTCAGGCGCTGACCGCCGCGGGCTGGGAGGAAAGGATCGACGCCACGACGGACAGTTGGCCGTCGCTCCACAAGCTCTGCGGCCAACTTACGAATACCCCAGCCCCGGTGCGTCCGCTGCTCGACAGCGACGGGGCGCTTAAATATGTAGCGGAGGACCGGGCGGAGGTCTTCGCCGAGCACCTGGAGCGTCAGTTCCGCCCCAACCCGACCAGCGACACCGAACATGTCGCAGCAGTCGAGAAACACCTGGGAGACTACTTCGCCCCGCCGATAGCTCCCGATGAAAACCCGATATTTTTCTCGCCGGGCGCAGTTAGACGCGCCATCCTTAGGACGAAGCCCAGGAAGGCCCCCGGTGCTGACGGTATCACCAACACAGTGCTGCGCCACCTGCCGTACCGTATGGTAGCGGCGCTGGCGCGCCTGTTCACGGCGATACTGCGCACGGGGACCTTTCCCGCTTCGTGGAAGGAGGGGCGCGTCATCATGCTGCCCAAGGCGGGGAAAAACATATTGAAGCCGGAGAGCTATCGGCCGATCACGTTGCTGTCGACCGTCTCCAAGGTGTTCGAAGCACTCCTGCTGCGACATCTCCAACCCCACATCGCGCCGCGCTCGGAGCAGTTCGGGTTCCGGGCGGACCACAGTACGACGCTCCAGCTGTCGAGGGTACTGCACCACCTCACAGCTGCAACAAACAAGAAGGAATACGCGGTGGCAGTATTCCTCGACATGGAGAAGGGCTTCGACCGCGTATGGCACGATGGCCTCATCTACAAGATGGCCACATCGGACGCGCCCCGTCGCGTCGTAAAAGTGGTCTCTACTTTTCTCTCCAACAGGACATTTAGGGTGGTGGTCGACGGGGCGCTATCTAGCACCCGCCCGGTGCTCGTGGGTGTACCGCAGGGCAGCTGCGTCTCGCCTGCGTGTTACTCGCGTTACACCGACGACATACCAACCACTCCGGACGCGATGCTCGCGCTGTACGCAGACGACGCCGCGTACATCACTACCTCGCTTAATGCGAAGTACGCGGCGGTCAAGATGCAGCGCGCGCTCGAGCTGCTTCCCGAGTGGTTGTCCAAGTGGCGACTGTCGGTGAACGTTGGTAAGACGCAGGCGATGGTCACCGGGTCCGCGCCTCTCCCACCACCCTTGAAGCTGCAAGGAGCCGACATCGCGTGGTCGCCCCGGGTCAAATACCTGGGGGTCACCATCGATCGTCGGCTCACGATGGGGCCACACGTCCGCTCGGTCGCCGCACGGGGTAGGGTCGCCCGCACCCTGCTCAAACCAGTGCTCTCGTCCCGCATACCGACGCGCGTCAAGTTGGGCGTGTACAAGTTGTACGTGCGCCCAATCTTGACGTACGCCGCCCCGGCATGGTTCGACCTCACGAGCGAGCCGAGCCGAAAGCTACTCCGCGCGCAGCAAAGCCTAGCGCTGCGGACCATAGTAGGCGCGCCTCGTTTCGTGAGGAACGACATCATTCACCGGGACCTCGGGATTGAGAGCCTGGATGAGTTTGTGCGGCGCCTCGCGAAGGGAATGTTCGCGCGTGCCGACGCATGCGCCTGGCCGCATATCCAGGACATTGCGCCCTGGCACGCGCGCCCCCCCGACGCGAGACCCCTGCCCCGCGACCTGGTAGCGGACGACGACCCCATCGCACCGGACTGACGCCTCGAGTGAGCTGCATCCAGGTTACACGCGGCTCGCTCGAACCAATAGTACTTCACACTCAACATACACTCGTTACGTAGCGTGTGCTAGGTTAATATAGGCACGTTGCGTGGCGAACTCAGACACCCATCACTACACAAACGCCCAAACTCACACGTGTATGCGCAGCGCGGGCCGCGATACACGTAGACACTGAGCGGTGTTACACAACACAATACCGCTCACACACACACGACTGTCCCTTACCCCGGACCGCGACCGGCTAGCTCTGGAAGCGGGGCGGGCGGGGGCAACTCACCAAACTCTGCAGGAGCGTCGAGTCGGCACCTCTGTCGCTGGTCGTCCTCCGCTAGGCCTCCCCCGGGCAACTGGGGGTCTCACCTGGCGGGGACAGACCGCCGAGGTGTCGTGAAGAAAGCGGCGCTGTGAGTCAGCGTCGCGGCGCGCCTGCAGAAACACTACATGCAACCACTCACATGGGCCCGCGCAACTCACGCGAGCCCAATCATCCGTGGCCAAGCAGCCAATACAATGAGGGGCCTGTATTTACAGGCCACCGTATAGCCTTTCGCGGCCGGGGGGCTCAGCCCCGGTACCGCTCGCCACGCCCCCTTGCGGGGGCGTCGCGATCTCTACGAGTGAAGCCAATCGTTTTAGGATTGTGAAAGAGTACAGTTGTGCGATTAAAAAGTATTTTCTTATATATTTTCTTACGAAACCCACGTTACATAAAATAAGAAGTAAATGTTAGTTACTTCGAAACGCAAATCAAAGACTATAAATAAAATAAAATAGCCTTTTATTTCTCGCTGTTTGGATTAAAAATATAAATACTACATGCAATCATAATTATTAATTTTAATATTCATAATATAAAATTATTTTCACTTTTATTTACAATGCCTAGATCTTATATTATCACAAAACAAAGCTTTACTGATTATTATACTTTTATTAAAAATTATGATTATTTAATTGATTGAAAACACTTATTTTTTATAAAAGTTTAAACGATTACATTAAAGTTCGAATAGCAAGAACCCCTCTTATTCGAAGGTGAAGGCCTCCTCCAGAGATGACCAGCGGTCTCTATCTTCTGCTGTTCGCATCCATCCAGTGCCAGCGACTTTAACGATGTCATCGCCCCAACGAGCTACAGGCCTTCCTCTCTTTCTTTGGCCTGATGGGCCTGGCCATGACGTTACTCTTGAAGTCCACCGTTCGTCTTTGAGTCTTGCAATATGTCCAGCCCATCGCCATTTTAACTTTTGCGAGTATTTGAGGGCATCTATGACTTTTGTTTTGAGCCTTATACGAAGGTGGGGTATCTTTTGAATTTTTCGTATTTTCATGACACTCCTTTCCATGCTCCTTTGACATGATGTTATTTTTGTTTTTGTTCTACGGGTAAATTTCCATGTCTGGCAAGCGTATGTTAGTGAGGGCAGAAGGCAGGTATCCATGACTCTTTTCTTAGTTTTCATAGGCATACCACTCTTGAGTATTTCTTTAAGACTCCAAAACTTTTTCCACGTATTATTTACTCTTCTTTCAACTTCCATCTCATTGTTTTGTTGGACAAACGATATCTGTTTTCCAAGGTAAATGTAGCTGTTGACATAACATAAAGGTGTATTTTCGACATAAATGGGTACTTCGGTGTGATTAGTCATGATGTTTGTCTTGCTTAGGTTTACTTCCAGACCCGCCTTTTTACTTTCTTCCCACAGTGAGTTTACCATTGACTGCAGCTGTTTTGTATCTTCAGAGAACAAGACTATGTCGTCCGCAAATCTTAAATGGTTTAGGTACTTGCCATCTATATTTACACCGAGTTTTTTCCAGTCTAGTTTGCAAAAGATTGACTCTAGCACTGCTATGAAGATCGTTGGAGAAAGAGGATCCCCTTGTCTAACTCCTCTCTCTATGAGTATAGGCGGCCCTGTGGTTTCCAATTTTATTCGGCTCGTGGTATTGCCATAAAGATGTTTCAAAACTCTAATGTATTCAATCTCTACCCGCTGAGAGTGAAGAGCTTCCCATATCGATGAGTGGAGAATACTGTCAAAGGCTTTTTGATAGTCTATGAAAACCATGTATAAGGGTTTCTGGAACTCTTGATACTTCTCAATCAGCATTTCTAGAGAATGAATATGGTCCACAGTAGAGAAGCCTCTTCTAAATCCTGCCTGTTCAACAGGTTGATGTTTTTCAATTGATTTTCTTATCCTTTTTTCCAAAAGCGATGAAAACAATTTGTAGATTGATGGCAACAGGCTGATTGGTCTGTAATTACTTATGTTGTTTGGATTACCTTTTTTGTAGAGCAAGATTATTTCGGACTCTGACCATTGTCTAGGGGTGCGTGCGGATTTGAATACCATGTTAAACAGACGCGCTAGTGGAGTTGCTAGATGTGTGCGTCCTATTTTTAAGGCTTCGTTCGTGATCTTATCAGGACCGGGGCTCTTTTCTTCTTTGAGTGAGTCAATTCCTCTGATTACTTCCATCTCATCCATGTCACTAATCTCATCTCTATCGATTGGTATTTGGGTATTAAGTGGGTAGCACCGGTTGCACTCTCGGTTTTGTGAGCTGTGTAGGTTCTTGTAAAAGGCTGTTGCTATTTTTAGTATTTCTGACCTATTTTGTGTTGTGTTTGTTGGCCCTTGAAGTCCTTCGATCCATGTTTTGTGTGATCTTAACTCTTTGTATGCTCTCTTGACGCTGCCGGTAGTATTGAGGTGTTTTTCAAAAGTTTGTATACGATGATTCTTATAGTCGTTCTTAATATATTTACTTACAAGTTTGTATAGAGCCTTTAGTTCGTTTTTCATAGATCGCGACTTTGGTTTGGTTGTTTGTAATGTTTGTTTCCGCTGGATCAACTTCTTCGTGTGTAGTGACAGTATACTGACTTTCTTTGAAGCGTGAGGTACGTGAGCTTTTTTCAGGCTAGTGTCTATAACGCCCAAGATTTCGTCGTAATATTCTTGAACCGTGTTTGTATCTAGCCAGTTGTTTACTAGGTTTTCTGAGCAGCTGCTTAGTGATGCTTTGTACCTCGATACATCCTCTTCGTTTTTCAGTGAAACTCTTGGAAAATTTCCATAGTCCTTTCGACTTTTTTTCTTTGTTTGCAGTAACAATGTGGCTCTGACAAGTCTGTGGTCTGAAGGGAAAGTTACATTTAAAACTTGCATGTTTTGGATGCTTCTGTGCTTATTAGTTAGAATGTAGTCTATTTCGTTTTTCGTGGCGCCATCTGGAGATCTCCAAGTCCATCTCTGATTGTTTTTCTTTTTGAAAAACGTGTTCATAATAGCTAAATTGTTTTCGTAAGCAAACTCGATGAGTCTATCCCCTCTACCGTTTCTGTTACCATAACCGTAACTTCTTGTGACTAGTTTTTCATTTGGTTTCGGTTGGCCAATTTTCGCATTAAAGTCGCCCATGACTATTGTATTTCTTCCTGCTAATTGTAAAGCTGTATCGACAGTGTCGTAGAAAAGTTGTAATTCTTCGTCACTTGCAGCTTCAGTGGGAGAATAAACTTGAATTATGCTTGTTTCGAAGTTATTGAATTTTATATTTAGAAGAGCTACTCTCTCGGATAGCCCTATGAAACTTTCAATATGATTCTTCAGGTATTTTTTTACTATGAATCCCACACCGTAGAGTCCTGGTGTTTCGCCTATGTAGTACAGGATGAAGTCGTTGTGTTCTTCGATTGAGTTTCCAAGTCTTCTGATTTCAGAGAGACCTATAATGTCGTATTTTATGTTTTCCAGTGATTCTATTAGCTCTATCAGACGGCTATAAGTCGATAAAGTTCGGACGTTGTATGTTGCTATGTATAAAACATTATTTTCTTTTTTTTCATTTATTGTACAGTTACTTGAACTTGAAGGGTTACTTTTCATCCCTGGAGGGTTTTGGTCTACAACTCCCGCGGGGACCAGCCGTGTTGGGAGTGAAGAGGGGTGGGAGGCTTGTTGCTATTCTGAATAGTTTTTAGAATGTATGTTATCTTCGTTGCTGGTACTTTGTATTGTATTTGTAGACCTTGGTGTGAGGAAATTTGTTATGTCAGCCGTTTTGTTTTTCTTTATTGGGCGATTTTTAGCTACGGCAGAGTCAGTGGCTCTGTTATTTTCCGGTGACTCCGACATGACTCTTTTTTTATTTTTCGTGTTTTCTTGTTTTTTGTGTGTCTTTTTCTTAAATTCATTTTCTTCCAGTATTATTAATTTGTCATATTTTAGTATAGCCTTTTTCCCGTTGTCTCTTGCTGTTTTTAGTTGTTCCTGTAATTCTTTACGCTTATGGAGTACTTCTTGAGGAAAGTCTTCTTTGAAATAATAGGATTTACCTTCTATTTTTTTTTTGTTTTTAAGTAGATGAATTTTCGTTTTCGTTGTGGAAAAAGTAATTAAGACCGGTCTGACAGTTTCGCCCTTTTTACCCAAACGTCTGGCCGTTTCGATGCCGTTAGTGTCGCATGAAATTTTGAAATCTTTTGTTATTTTTTCAACGATGTTATCGATTATATTTTTTTCGCCTTCAATTTCTTCTGGGATACCAAAGAAAACTAAGTTCCTCCTCCTTGTGTATCTTCAAAATTATCTATTTTCCTTTTTTGCTCTTCAATTTTCTCCTCCAAAATAGATTGTTTAGTTTCGATATTTTCCAATCTTTCATTCACCTTGATATTTATAGTGTTTGTAATTTCTTCCTGCATAACCATCATTTGTGCTTTTTGTTGTTTTATGTCTTCTTGGATATTTTTAAGCATTTCCTTAATTTCTTCCATCCTTATTTATACGTTACTATAGAAAAAAAAAAGTATCCGTGAATGTCTTGTAGTGAAAAAATGTTGTGGCTATTCGACAATAGATGGCGCTACTGGTATTATCAGTTGAGGAACGATCGTGTTACGATATTACTTATGATGATTCCGTTACTTCACCATAGATGGCGTATGTGTTGCTTCTCAACAGATGTCGCTACAAATCACTGCGATCTTTTATGTTTTTGCTGCGTAATGTTTTCTTTGTAGGTTAAGATTCTATTTTCACTCATAGGCTTGTTTTTTACTCACTGTTTTCGTTTTAAGTGCATTTGAAGTATTAAAACATCTTCGTGTAACACTTTTCCAGTAGGCGATTTGTATTCCTGACGTTTTTACCACTGTTATTATTCACTCAGGTTTAACACTTAGTTCTATTGACTTCTTGCAATAAAAACCACTTTATTCGTTTTACAGTGCGCGCTGACTGTATTTATGGCTTATTAGACGATACACACTCTTAAATAGACGTTTTAGACACTTTTTACGAATTTATTTTTGGGAGCGATTTAAAAACAGCTGTTAACGGCACAACGGTGGCGCCCTCTCCCAGACTATACCGACTCAAAGACTATACCGACTGTAAAAACTTGCAAACCTTCATTCAAATAAAACATAGTTTACTTTGTAACATTTATATAGCATGTGAAAATTGACTTATGCCCTTGACTTTCAGCTTGGTTTACACAAAATTAGTTGCTGGCTCGAAAAATTCGGTGTAAATTACTATCGAGAAGTGGCTTGGCCTAATTAGAGTTTATAGAAGTATTATTTTAAAAGGGTTTGTACAAAATTAAACCCATAGAGAAATTATAACGTTCTATCAAAATGTTAATATTAAAGAGCAGAGGGGTTAAATAATTGTGAGAGAAATATGCTTATTTAATTTTATTGTGGCATGTATTTTATTCGAACTTCAAATAATACATATTTTGCTTTCCCAAAAATGTTATTACAAAAAAAAAGGTGTTAATACATTAATTGCGCCTCTTTTTGTGAACCTCAAATATTCCTATTTTTAGGGACATATTTAGAGAAGAAGAAACGATGGATGGAATGTGTGAATTATACTAACCATAGGGTTAGAAAGGGGGTGATTACCTAGATGACGATAAATAGAGAAGTATGAAAGAAAAGACAAATGATGCACCGACCACAAATAAATTGGGATAAAGGCGTGTTCTGGTGCGCCGATGTGATGGGGAGTTTTTCCCAGAGGAGGGTCCGGTGACGGACAGCCGCGGCGGGTTTACGGATGAGTTCTAACGCGTGCCCGTGTTCCCGCCGTAAGCGGCAGAGAAGGACACCGAGAAGTTTTAGTGGCTTAGAGTCCCACATCCCCGTGGTAGTGCAGAATGCATGAGCATTTCTCCACGATTAAAAAAAAGAGAATGATAATGATGATGATTTAATTAATCCTCTAAAAACTTATTGACCTTATAATTATGAACGGTTTTTTAAATTAATGAATCTCTTTTTAACTGTCTGGCTTTTTCTCACAGTTAATCGCAGTAACTAAGCTAAAGCGAGCGGTGCCGCCAGCAGCCACCGGCGAGTGCTACATCCAAGCTGTTTGCAGTTTCTGAATCTTTAGTAATTTTAGAACACCGACGTAGTTCACAAAAATAAGCACAATCAATGTATGAGATTATTTATTTATTTGTATTATAACTTAACTAAAACAAGAAAAAAATCATATTAAAATATAGCGTCGAAAAATTCATCCGCATTGCTGTCGACTGGTAATTTACCCAAGAGACTGGCGGCATTACCACGTTGAATGGCAATGCTTAGCCTCTGGCCAAGGTAAAAGCCAGGCCTTGGGTCATGGGAAGTGTCAACCAGTCGTTTCGAAAGTTCCTTAATAAGAACATGTTTCAACCCCAAACGGTTCGAAAATATAACTTCCGATAAGGTTATTATATTTTAGCCGCTTGAGATTTTCCGCAGCCGCAGTAGCAGCGCCAGCACAGCATGCCGAGCCAGGAAGATAGGATGGTGCAAGAGTATCGACACAAGTTGCGTTCCACACTAAAGGCCTACCCAACTTCCATGGAAATAAAGACATACCGTCCGGTCTCTTGCCATCGTCGCGTGCCAAGCCATTGGGTTCTAAATTAGAACCCAATGGCTTGGCACGCGACGAGCTGTATTAGAACTTCTAATACAGCTGGAACGCCGACGGTGACAAGAGCTCGTCGGACGATGTCATTAATGTTCGCGTGCCGCGCTAAATGACCCGCACTTCGGCTGCAAGAAAGGCCGTGGTGTCCGAGGCTGTTGACATCTTCGCCACAGTGACAGCGATAAAAGTTAAGATTATTATTATTATTTTAAGTTATGATTTCATTTTGTTATTTGTTTCAATAAAAGTTACTTTATTTATTTATATATACTTTAATGTACACCACAAAAATACAACATGTAACAGATACATCAAACACTACAAAATATACAATGGGCGGCCTTATCACTTTCTGTGATCTCTTCCAGGCAACCTTAGACAACCTTAGAGATTATATTAGAGTGATCAATAATATTTTTAGGAAAGCAAAACAGGAGTTACTTTAGATTCGATTAAATACATACGATAGATTTTTAAAAAAATACTCGACCAAATCTTCAGTAGTTGTAAACTATACTTTAGTTTACATATTTTACTAAGAAAACCTTGAATGAAATGATGACTCAGTTCTATAAATCATGAAATGTTGGACTAAACTTTGTGTTAGAAGCATTGATTTGTTTTGATGTTAGTAATAGATTGTTACTGTTAATTACTCAGAAAATTGCTCCCCGATTTGTTTGTATTCTAGATGTTGTTAGGAGACGGAATCGTACCTAGTAGTTTTGTTGGTTTAACTAACATTTTAAAATCCGTTTGATTCCTTACTTCATCATCATCATCATCATTTCAGCTGAAAGACTAGGCCTCCCTCAAGCACCTCCACTTCGGCCAGTTCTGTGCTTCTCGCATCCAACAGATTCCTGCGGCCTTCGCAAGGTCGTCGTCATTCGTTAACTCTCTTGTGATCAAATAATTTCAAAATATTGACCAAAATGATATGACCAAGACTATTTCAGAATTTTTATATACACTGACATTGACATTGATAAATTTTAAATATACAGTGACATGAATATTTACTTTGTAAAGTATTATATTATTTTAATGACTGTGAATGTGAAGACTATGTGGGTTAATTTTCTTTTGCCTTTATTTGTTTCTTAGATAGTTTTAGTCATGGTCTGGCAGTTTGAGTAATTTATGCGACCTACCCAAATGTCCTTTCTTTGGTATTGTTCGTCGAATCGTTGAGCTCCTTAAGTTTGAGTTGAGCTGCATGATTACTGACAAATGCATGCACTGGCTGGACAGGTCCACTTAATCTGTGTGGTTCTTTCCTCAAAATACCATTTCAGACACCAATCTGCATGGTCTCCACATGATCTGACCAAGATTAAGTCTGGACTTTAAAAGAGACGGTGACCTCTGAGTTTATTTCGGCCTTTCTTCTCGGAGTAGTCAGATAGGAAACGCCGACCTTATCTCGTTTTAAAAAAATATGATTGACGTGTAAAAGTGTTTGTGCAAACCTACTTACAGAAATAAAATCATTTATCATTGTGTATTGTAATCCGATGTTATTGGGTGTTATTGTCCGATGGCCGGTGAAGCAGACGAGCCCTGGAGTGGAGACCGTATATCGGCAAGCGTAAAGCCGGACGCTCCCCAGCTAGATGGACCGACGACCTTAAGAAAGTGAGTGGGAGAGACTGGATGCGGAAGGCGGAGGACAAGGTGTTGTGGCGCAGCCTGGGAGTGGCCTTTGTCCAGCAGTGGACTGCGATGGGCTGAGTTGATTGTGTATCTATACATATAATAAAATCGTAGCAAAGTCAAAACTGTACATTGAATATTTTTTAAAAAGAATACTTGGGGCGTGATCTACAATCGATATCGAAGCCAAAAATATAGTTTTTAGAATTTTTGTCTGTTTGTCTGTCCGGGATAATCTCAAAAAGTACTGCATGGATTTACTTCAAATTTTGCATGAATATTACTAATAGGTCGGGTCAACATATAGGCTACATATTATCACGCTATCACGTACGGGGGAGGAGCTCTGAATCTTTATTTTTCTTACGCATTCTGTGACAGTGTGTAATCTAACGACGCATATTTAAATGTTGTTTTTGAGTAAGCCATGCTATTATCTAGCTTTGCACTATAGAAACTATGCCATTTAAGTAACTTGGGCAGAGAAATATAGTTTAATGAATGTTAGTAGTATAAAGACAATTTTAAAACAGCGCCATCTATGAGATTTCATAAAAATCAAATCAAGTTAAAAAATGGATTAAAGTGGTCTACACCTCGATAAACACTGTTGTCGAGCAAGATGACGCCACACATTATCCCGTGGAATTTCTGAGCTTCCTGTCAGCAAGTGGATTTCCAGCGCATACCATCAAGCTGAAGGTCGGTGTTCCGATTATGCTTCTTCGGAACCTATCTCCTCCAAAGTTGTGTAACCCGCCTTAAAGTCATCTCGCACCACAGACACACCATTGAGGCGGAAATTCTTACGGGTTGTGGCGTCAGCGAGGCAGTATTTATACCACGCATTCCCCTCATACCTCATAAGTTCCCGTTCCAGTTCAAGCGCGTACAGTTCCCCGTGAGTGTTTGCTTCGCGATGACCATCAATAAGTTGCAGGGGCAGATACTGAGGGCAGCGGGTGTCGACCTCAGGACGAGTTGCTTCTCACAAGGGCAACTGTACGTCGCTTGCTCCCGCGTCACCAGTCCTGACTCTCTTTACATTTTGGCTCCTGGCAGCATAACTACCAACGTAGTTTATAGAGGTGTTGTAAGGTATGATACTTTTGTACGTATTTTTACTCTTGTGTGTCCTGGAATGTATTCGTGCATTATTTTCTCTATTTCCTTCAGTCACATCTTATGACTGAACTCAGCAGGATTCCCATATAACTCTCTTCACTTGCTTCGCTTGCAAAAAAAAACTTAACTATATTTCAATGCTATTTTAAAAGTTGTGTACTTATAATGCTATAGCGACACTGGCATCTTAGGTATTTTTGGTGCTGTAGAGCCTTCACGCAGACGACGTCGCGGGCAGCAGCTAGTTGTAAATAATAGCAACATGATTATGTTTTATTGATTCGATCAAGCATGTCCTTAAATCTCGTTGTTACCTTCAGAAGAATCAAGCGATTTATTTTTATCTATGTTCCATTTTTTGAGTTTGTTTTCAGTAAGATAGTCAGTTGCCAGAATTAACTACCTACGTCTTACAATCACTTCCTTTGACCCATCTCTCTACTAGTCCTATACTTCATATCCGGTAGGCTCTTAAATCCTTCCCTATCTTACGGGCATGTCCTCCCTACCATTACTGCGCCTCCCGGTCTATTCCTTGATATGCAATGGTCGCTGTAGCACCATGAACGTGAGGCTACATGAGCTACTGCGAATCTTGGGGTTCATTCGATTAATCGAGTCTGATTTAACCACGCTGGGATCGATGCAATTTATTCATTCATTCATACGTCCTACAAGCACTTGCTTTGATAGTTCAAATTGGCATAATTATTCAACCTCCAAATTCTGACAGCATAATTTATCACTCACTGCTGAAGTTTCGTGAGACACGGAAATAAAAGTAATTAATTCACTTTCTCCACAAAAAATAACCCAAGGTCAACAGTGTCCACACAAAAAAGTGCTCAAGGTCACATTTGACAACTAAGCCCAACCCCCTCAATACTAAGTACAGGTCAGCCGTAAAAAATCTTACAGCATTGCAGACTACGAACTGATGGTCAAGGTCAGTTTAACTCATTAATCAAGTTGATGTTATGTATGTTACACAAAGTGGTAGTTCATTGTCAACTGTGCGAACTTACTAAGTAAAACTTGGCCATTTTCTTGACCATAGCATTGCAGGAAGGACGTAGTATACGGTTGTAACATTGGACACGTAGGATGATTTTATTTAAGAGTAAACTAGTCGCGAGCTCGAACTCACTGGTGGTCATAGTCAAAAACCACGCTGTCTCACCTGGCTTCGTGTCCGACAGCGCTAGTATCAGTGATGAGCAGTCAGACGCTAGTCTACACAAACAGCGTCTAGTTCTTGCGCACAGAAACACCGTTCCGAACTGTTGTTACGAAAAAAAAATTCAAAAAGTGCTTCGGAAAATTGAGTTTTATGAAAAAATCACTGCTTAAATCAATTACAAATAAAGTTTATTGAACTCTTCGAAAACTGAGCTTTATTGGTGTGGATTTGGTTTTGAAGATTTTAAAGTTCTTTTATTACTTATTTACATCCAAAGTTACGTTAAAAATAGCAAGAAAAACGAATCTTTGTTGGCTCATAACTTTTTAATGGGTTGTTATTTTACTATTCTAGTTCCGTACAGACAAAATTAATAATAGTTCAACACGATAACGCTTCATAATTGAGGGTATTGAATGTCAAGTTCAAGATTAAATAATTCTACCATTTAATTTAAGAGTGTCCGTGGAGTTTTTTGCCCGTTCTTCTATATAGGTGTCTACTGTCCTTTGAAATGGGTAACTAGCTTCATCTTTCTGACTGACCGACCACTTGATAATTCAAAATTGTCTGTAATTGGTTTATTTGAAATAAATGCTTTGAGTTTGAGTATTGGCCAGTCAATCAAACGTGTCACGTTCCGTAATAAAATAAAAAAATATACCTGCTTTTTGGTATATTTTTTTCATCATCACTACATCACCATCACTACAGAAGCTTTCAAAATGTTTGATTACACTGCAGTGTTAATAGTCGACGATTAGCTTCTATCGTATAAGGTCAAGGACGCTTTCCATAAATAGAAAAAGGTGGTTATGGGTTCTGGGTTATTTATTATTTATGAATTAACTATTATTATACTCAATTGCATTCAAAATGTCACATAATGCCTGTTTTCCGTAAAGAGTAAGGCAGAGTACCTAGTACATGTATCTAGGAATAGTAAGTACACTCAAATTTTGTCAGTTAAATATTCTAGGTATCACACACATAATTATTGTTATTATTTATTCAGTTGGCTTAACCACCATGTCATTTGGCTATCTTTGTTGTTGTTGCTTTTGAATAGACTCAGTAGTTATCATGGCTGGTGTGCATATAATATTATGAAAGGGTGGCGAGTTCCACTAAATAAAAATACCAAACTAACTATTAACTTCGGTTTAAAGAAGTTTATTTCTCATAAGAACTTACAGTCCGCTTATAATGAGATACAAAGTAGTAAATATGATAATACAGTACAATACAATTTCCTCCAGTGTATTAGAAGTTATAATCTACAGACATGTTTCATAAGCTTATTTTTAAAACGTTATCGCACTCTTTTAGATCGTCCGGCAATTCGTTAAACAGACGTGCAAATATGATGATCGAAAAACGACACTAGTAACTGCGTAGCTCATAATTTTAGGAAAAAAATACACATCGGTACAATTAAGTGGTAAGTAGAAGTCTTATTATTTACATTCGGATTTTTCTGGCACTCTGTCCAATTTACGAGCATAGCTCGGCAGAAAACTTAATTACGTGATTGTACTAACAAGCGGAGTTTTAGGGCAGGTCTAACAGGCAAAAAAAAAAATTACACTCTTATCCCTAAAATTACAGTGCTATGTGGAGAATCTTGGGTGAAACTACAAGATTTTTTTTGCAAAAAAGCACAATTGCGAAAAAGCTGAATTATAAAAAATAGGCCAAGCGCGTGTTGAGCCACACACACAGGTACCGTAGTTCGGACTAATATTTACGCAGGCACAATATTGATTTTATCGGCCGCAAAAATAAGTTCTTAGTTTTTTTTTTAGAAAAATTTATGAAAAACATAACCTTTTTCTGCGGTTGTTACCGAAAACATTCCTTAGCACACAATTAACTTAAAAGAAAAAGTCACTTCATGATTCATGATGAACAGACACATCACAATCTTTTTAGTTATGGAAAGAAGAAAATAAAGAAAATACTGTTATTTAGCATAGACTAAAAGACACAATACATCTGAGGGGTAATTCTCGTAATTTTAAAAACGTTCACAGTCTGATCTCAGTCTCAATCTGTCAAAAATACTTCTAATTTCCCTACATTTTGACAAGTTTTTGACATTTTTTTTGTCGCCGAGATGAGTTTGCGACTAGATTTTGAACGTTTTGAATTACGAGAATTGACCTTCTGATAAAAACAAATTCAAATGAAATATACACCATATTTGATTTTAATTTGTTGTAAAGTCCGAAGTATGAAATTATCAGGAAAGTGTGCCTCACGGCTGCGCTAAAAAGGTCAGTAGAAATGCCAGAAAACTAGTGCCTGACGCTGGTTTTCAACTGGACCTAATGTGTGAGGTGACGGATGTATACCAGTTTTATACTGCAGTGACGTGTGTATGCATACAAAAATAAATAAATAAAATAAATTCGTGTCAGATAAAAACAGTTACAAATATTGTATGATACGAGTATCTATGGGAACAAACGAATTTTTTCTTTCATTTCTCAGTTGCAAGCATGGCGAGCCCAATTTTTTTTTAAAAAATTCACTGCTTCATTGTACAAAACCTTTTTTCCAACTTTACACCTCCTTTTCAATTCATCGAAATAGTGTCAACTAGTCACCGAGCAAAATAGCTGTGCGTCATTCGGAAAGACAGACAGACAGGCATGACAAAATTATAATGGTTCCGTTTTCGTCATTTGGCTAAGGAATTCTAAAAACATGGTAACTGCTATTTTTTATATATAAAAAGTTAAAAAACCACTAAAAAAGGTCACTGTGGCTAAAACTGTCAACCACACAGAAATTCCACCCTTTAAATTCACCCCTACCCTTACCCTTTTCATTCTTGATCACTGCAGTTCATGATAACTCAAGGTCAAGGTCAACTTACATCATAAATCAAGTTGATGCGATCGTAGTAGCGGTAGGTTTGTGTGTGTTAGTGTAATTTCCTGTTAGTAGTGGAGGTTTAAGTGATGGGTGCTAAGATTTCAAAATTGCTAGGTGTTATACATAATTATTACATGGTAATGGTATGGTAGTGCATTAATAGATTGTGTTTTGGGGCTGTAATGGTATGTTACCGCACTGGGCTCGCATGGTGGAAAGTCAAAGTCAAATCATTTATTTCAAATAGGCACCTAGAAGCCACATTTGAACGTCAAAATTTACAAAAAAAATAATTGCCGATTTTTGATACGGGCTATTGTGAAAATCGATATCTTTAATTCTATTTAGAATTCCAAATTCAAATTAATTTTATAATATAGCATAACTTTTTGGTTTTAAAAATCAGTTGTTCATTTGTTTTGCCTCCGTTCGATTTTTTTAAATATCGCTGTTTCTGTAACCATGGAAAAATTTATTTACCTGCTATTGCTTTATTTTTCATTCATTTTACGTTTTGTGGTTATTCTAGGTGCATCTTCTTCAAATATAAGTTGTTTCAAAACCAACTCTACAAGCTTTAAGAGGTGCTTTTGACCATCAAACTGAGCAACTTTCACCATGAAACCACTTCAGAAATCACGAAAAAAAAATCAGCTGTTTCATACATCTTGGTCAAGTACAAGTAGGTATTGAACTTTTAAACAGCTAATTTTGTTTTCGTGATTTCGGAGTTGGTCCCATAATGAAAGTTGTTCAGTTTGATGGTCAAAAGCACCTCTTAAAGTTTATAGAGTTGATTTTAAATACCATAGAATTATAATTATATGAAGACGATGCACCTAGAATAAAAATTACTCTACCACAAAACGTAAAAAGGGCAGGTAAATCAATTAGGTATGTGATAGATACATGGTGCTTACATATTTACAAGTATTGTAAAAGTGGATTACAAGCCCACTCCTTCTTAAAGAGGGGAGGCCTGTGTCCTAGCATTGGGAACATTATAGGCTTAATATGTAATTGTTGTGGTAATTATAGTAGTCGTGTGGATCTTCTTCTTCTTCAATCGGTCCCTCATTACTGAGGATCGTGGTCACTGGACCCTTTTAAACGGACAATCTGCCTCCATCTACCCCGGTCCAAAGTTGCCATCACCACCTGCTGAAAATTGCCTGAGGACGTAGCTTCCTTTACTTGGTCGGACCATCGTGTTGGCGACCGGCCTCGTCCTCTCTTTCCTTGTGTGGATACTTGAAAGCAAACATAATGAAATGTTTGCGGTCGTACTGAATGACGTGAGTTATTTTACGTGTGAAAATCGCGTCGTCCGATAAATAATAATAATAATAAAATATATGTTTAATAATAATTAATTTTTAATTTTGTTTTTTGTTTTTTTTTTAATATATATGTTTTATATATTTTTTATATATTCCACAACTATCACACAACGCCATCTAGTCCCAAGCTAAGCAGAGCTTGTGTTATGGGTACTAGACAACTGATAAACATACTTATATATTTCTAAATACATAAATATTATAGATAAATTACACCCAGACACAGAACAAATGATCGTGCTTATTACACAAACACTTGTCCTGGGTGGGAATCGAACCCACGACCTCCGGCATAGCAGTCAGGGTCACTAACCACTAGACCAACAGGCCTAAATTGATAAATTGATATACCTAAGGGCCAAAGCACACACGCTACTTTTAGCATCGGCAATCGATTTCATGTTCCTCATTTTTTTTTCGTTCATGATCATGTTTTTCCTTTTGTTTTCATATCGGCACCTTGTTTTTTTTATATTATATACATGTAGGTAATTAGTTATCTTGCACAGTGGTCACGTGCCACCGTAAACAGCGAGGCTCAGGGGACGCCCCTCTCCAGGGATGTGCCTTACAGGCGTTGCACGGGGGGGTTCCGGAATTGGTCTTTTAAGAGGAACCGGGACCACCCCTATGTGCTGATGGTGACCACCGGGGTGGTTTTAGGGAGGTAAAAATCCCACACTCCCCGACCTCCCATCCCCAGAGGTCGGGCGCCTTTTGAAGGTTTCCCCCCGAAAACAAAAAAAAAAAAAAGGTAATTGGTTATCTTATCACGTAATATTGAACTTTTGTGTGTTGTGCTGACTTTTGTGTACGCCAAATAAATGGTTTATATATCTATCAATCTGTTTAGCTGCTTTTGAGAAGCTAAATGCAGCGACCAAACATTCCACACCACACACTTAGAAACGCCAAACGCGGTGATTGAGTCGCTTTTCGGAAGCACGACACAGCGGCTGAACGTTACACTCCGCACACATTCGCACGCCGGTCGCATCGATTTGGCATCTGCGGAACACGACTCAGTGTTGCACTAGATCTTGACGAAGCTACACCTTTACTATGGGTCCTAATGAAGCTGCACTGCTGCTTTTGTTTTATTGATAAAGCGAAAATATCAATCGCGCCGAAGACGGTATTGGTAGGTATTGGGATATGTTTTAACAGCAGTGTAATTAAAAGAAGACCATTCAGTTAGACGTTAGACCACTATATTTTTTATATTGCTTCCGACCTGTGTTACTGCTACAGTTTTTTTAAAAGAATAAAGAAAGAAACCATTTTGAAAATCATTTGTAAACAATACCATTGCAAATTGGCAAACTATCGATAGTCGACTATCGATCGGCAACACTACAGCCAGCCCGATCCAACATCGTATCAATCGCTAAAACGCGCCATTCTGAAACCGCGTCCGAACGCAGGAATAGAATCTCTAAAACGCGCGATTTCAATACTAGAATGAAACGCAGAGTCGCCAAAACGCGACTAAACATCGACACAGTCGCAAAATCGCAGATCGCCGATGCTAAAAATAGCGTGTGTGCTCTGGCCCTAAATACGTAGGTTGATGTGTAGGTATTCTGTGTGTATCTGCTATATTAGTGGAGGTAAAACGCAGGATTGAACGCCCCATGAAATTTAATGTCAAATCGGTTAACTTTTGTTTCTCGAGCTAACTTTGCGGCCATTTAAAGTTCTGTCGTCCTCTTGGAGGTGGGCGTTAATCGCTGCGACACAGTTTTGTAACTAATGTAGCTATTTAAAATGTGTTTTTGTTCCAATAAAGATTATCTAAACATTTAACTGCGAGTTTTGTGCAAACCAATCGTTATTTTACCGTATTTCAGCAATTGAACCGCAATCTCCACGGAAGCTGGATTTGCCGATAAATCATTGAGTATTTACACGATATTACCTACCATAAAATTGTTTGTAAAAAAAAACTTTCGGGACGAACCAATAATAAGTACTTTTTGTAATGTCATTCCAGCGGTTTCTTTCTTGACTAATATATATGCAAATATATTGTAAGCTCAGTTTTATGTGTTGAACAAATTGTGTCGCCAGCGAGTAAAAATGTTACTATAATTGGAACCAACCCTAGATCTTGGCTACAATGATCCTTAATGTGTACTTTGAAATTATGTTAGTTCAATCCATTTTTGTAGTAAATAGGAGATAATTTCAAAAAGTTGGTACCCTAATAGCCGAATCACACTATCACACTAATATTATAAAGGCGAAAGTTTGTGACTGTGTGTGTGTGTGTGTGTGTGTTTATATGTTTGTAACTTCTTCATGCTCAAACGGCTGGACCAATTTTGATAACATTTTGTATGGAGGTAGCTGACACCCTGGATATAGGCTACTTTTTATCTCGATATTCCCACGGGATCGACACTTATGCAGGTGAAACCGCGGAGCGTAGCTAATAGTTGATTAAATTATTTGTTACTAGCTTCTGCCCGCAACTTCGCCTGCGAGAAATTACTCGTTCTCCGACCCACTCCGTCGCATCGTATCACTTGATTTACTTAACTCATACTTTAAGTAAAATACTACCAGCGGTCGTTGACCCCCAAAAAAGAAACATATTTTTTTATTTTATCGTGTTTAGACAATGTTTAGATATGACGTTTGTTAAGTTTCGCTGGATAATTTAATTTGACGCTGTACAAACAGTACAGCACGCACACAACAGCACAATACAGCAGAATCCCTAGTGTTAGACATCGGATAATTATTCAGATGCATATTTACCTAAAGTGAATTTTTAACTAGGATGCAAGCGGCTTCTTAAAATATTTTTCTGTAAGAAATCCCGGCATGCCAGGAACTCCGGGAATCCCTAACAAGTGGCTTCATAGTATGGAAGCGACTTCTAAAAAATAATTATTAAAAAAACCCGGGATCAGAATACCGGTGTTTTTTGTGTTGTTGTTATGCAATCCACAATCTAAGAGTATTACATAGCTATTTAGATGCATATTTATTTGTAATTAATGTTTAATTTTAACAATTTGTTTCAATAGGTAGCTACATAAATAAAATTATTATAAATATAAATGTAGTCCGTTATCTTGTCTTGAAGTTGTTTGCAGTTTGGTATCTACCTACCTATTTTACAATATATTTTTAGGTAGGTAGATATATGCATCCGATTCTAGAAAAAAACACAAAATTCCAGAATCGCGGGATTTTCACAATCGATACAAAAGTGCATTCCTTAAGCCAATATTTGAAATACATCCGATTCTATAATCAGAATAAAGAATCACGGCAGAATTTGTACAGAAAAATATAGATGTTTAGAGAAGTTAGAATTCTAATTCTTATATTCTTGGGTGCCTAAAGAGTATATTTAGGCATACACAATATTTTTATAACCCTGCAATAAAAATATAATATTAAAAGTTAATAGTTTAACGAGGAGCTCATTATTTCAGAACGATAGGGCGGATGTTGTGTGATGAAATTAAAATACTGTAGGCGGGCAGCCCTATCGCGTGTTTACGTACCGCGCGGCTGTAGGTAATTATTTCTAAAACAGCCTATCGATTCTGTAAAAAATCTCACCGTGATAACATAGGTGAAGTGAGTGTGAAGTAAAATATCAATGGAGGCAATCCCTAACATGTGGAATGACAGCTCACTTCACCTTAGTTTTCACGGTGAGATTTTTACAGAATAGCACTGCTGGACCGAGTCACAATACTGTATAGTATAACATGCTTATAGCAACGTCGTATTCTCGCAACATCGTCCACAACGTAAGCAATGTCCCAAACTCCCAACAAAATCAAAATCAAAATATTTTATTTCACATAAGCCTACAAGGGCACTTATGAAACGTCAGCAGCTAGGTGCACGGTTCCAATTGGTCGTTTCCTATGGAGAAGAACCGGCAAGAAACTCCACGGTTACTCTTTTGAAAATAATTGGCTTTTACAATGTTTTCTAATTACAGTAGGTATTGGAGAACAGCATAGGTCTGTCCAGTAACAGACGACGAAGGACGTGTGTTCGAGGAATCAGAAATTGAAACTGGAAACCAAAGTGCCGTTGTACGAGAGTAGCACTGGATAACAAGAGAAGTGTGGCCTCAAAACCTATATGACCATTTCAAAATTGGATATAGCTGGTGCTCGATTACGCTGTACAAAATGTCTGCCTGTGTTGGTGGAAAACATTATTGGTATGTAATAACGTTTTTTTATTTATTTATCTATTTATTTCAGGCATCAAGGCCCATATAAATACATACAATACAATATAAAATAACTTAAAAATACTACAAATACATACACTTTTATCATTACACTAAAAAAACTAACACACACGAAGTGTCTGCGTCATGTTTCGCTGTCTGGTGTCATGTAGCCGGCCACGAAACCGGCGGTACACAACACCCTGCGGCCAGAACTCTTCCTTGAGGAACTTCTCGAGATGATGTGTCGGAACACGCACCACGAACGACTTGAAGTTCGTGTTGTGACGCGACTCCAACTTCTCGACCCTCAAAGTCCAGTTGGTCTTCACACGCATGTACTCCACGATCTCCTCAACCTTCGTGGAGTGGTGCAGTCTGGACACGTACAGCTGCGTCGTCGGGATTGCCGGACGCAGCAGCATGTTGGGTCCTGCCAGCGCGGTGCCGCACTGGTTCCGACAAGGAAGCTTCTTCTTCTTCTTCTCCACCTTGATGAAACCATCCTTGTCGCACGTGTCCTTCTCTGGACCCTGCCTTTTCAAAACCTTGTTGGGTTTCGACCGGCTCCGTTTACCCCCTTTTGTTTTTTCCGCTAGTTTTACCTCATCAATATCATACAGCATTATTTTGAAACCTAAATCAAGGTTTAAAGAAAAATGCCGAATGGACCTGCGGAGTAATTTCATAACACACTATCAGTAGCAACGGGCTTCATTTTGACAGATCAACAACGTTCATTGCGTTTTTGACGTTGTTGAGCATACACATTTTTAGAACATATGAAGCAATGGATTAGCAATATGCTTCAAAATGATTCTGATTGAGACCGACAGTGTGTTTCGCAATTAGGGTACTGATTGGTCTTCATAAGCTATGTTAATAAAGCTCGTTTCAAGTATGAAAGGATAAGAAATTTATTTAATGAAGAAGTTACGAAGTTAGTTGTAGGTCTCAGTCCATTCCCATTTAAATGGCGTGATATTGTGCTTCAATGTAATAGCTGTTATATAAGCAACGGAAACTCAAAAAGAAAACGATAAAAGCGAGAAAACATAAATTTATTTACTAGTAGTTCTAACACACAAAGATACCGCAGAATGGACAAGATTGATAGTGAAGCCTATTGTATGTACCTTGAACTTCTCAGTTTCATACACTTGAAGTAAAAAGAAAGTGTACAATACAGTACAATTCTTTTAAAATTGAATTTTCATCAACATATTTTTTTATTGACAGGAAAATTAATAGGTATTGCATTAACGAAATTGTTTTTTGATGTACAATTTAAATGTCTATTATAATAATAATAATATAATCAAGTTGAAAGCATTCAAATATTAATACATCATTTCCACGAAAGTTTAATAATAGATTTGATTTTTGATAAAGTAATCTGTTTTATCTATCCTAACCTAACCTCATCGTACTTTGTTAAGGGGACTACAGCACCTAAAAGCAAAAAATCGCAAGTTTTGTAATGCCTAAAAATATATAATCGAATACATTTAATAAAATCAGAAAAATATATGATATTCTTCAAGATATATGCTAGTTAGATAGCATGTTGAAAATATAATATAACTAACTACCTCTAAAAACTTGCTTTTCACAATAAAAACTAATATACATACAATCATTCTGATTATTCTACATCTACAAGCAACATACTAAAGCACTAGTGTTGTAATTTTTTAGTCCAAATAATAGATTTTATGTAAATAGATAATTGCTTCATATTTTGCAATAAATAACCAGCGTTGTGTCATCGCGCTTCTCTTTCTTTTCTATGCAGTTAGACAGTGACCGCGCTTTAGGTCATGTAGTCCCCTTTAATGATAAATTATTTTATTTTTGTAAATAGCACAATAACAATTTTACACTTCAATCATATTTTAAAAACTAGATGAGGTCGGCGTTTCTTAACTGACTAGTTTGAGAAGAAAGTCCGAAACAAACTTCTGAGTTTGTTTCGGATTTTCTTCTAAGACTGAGACCTCTGGGACGTCTGAGACCCTGTGTGTGAAAGTCCAGTCATAATCTTGGTCAGATTCTTTCGTGTGGAGTTAAAGAAACGTTGCTTTGTTTGGAAAATCAAGTAAAAATCTCGATTGTTTAATTCATGTATTCGGTAATACAAGAAATCAAACATATCAATGTGAATACTTATCGACGAATGTGATTTCTATGTTTTCAATTCTGTCGTAAATAGGCGAGTAACCTCAAGGCCAGCGTAATTTAATCTTAAGAGCCTACACTACCTCAGCTAAAATTCACTCTTTAACTCGCTCGCACGATACTGCTCGCGGACTGAGTGAGAGCGAGACAGAGTGCGGTGCTAGGCGGCAGGCAGCGCCAATAGTTTAGGTATTTGATTTTTACGGTGAAAATAATGGTAGTTAAAAAAAGTAAATAACATAAGACCTGCTTTATAGTTAGTTCGGTTAGTATATAAAGTTTCATGATCTAATTTGAAGTATTTTTTGAATACCAGCGGTTTATTGTTCGGTTTAGAGGTAACTTTGGAATTTTTTTCTATCGAGAAAATTTTATGAAATCGTGTTTTCGTCTAACATAAGACCTAAAATTTATCCTCAACTTTATCATATATTTATTTCAAAATCAATGCCGCAGTATTTTCGACATAACGGAGGATCATGCTAAGCCATTTGAGGTAGTATAGGCCCTTAAATTTCGTAATCGTATTCAAACTATGTATTAAACTGTTTATTTAAATGTGTTATTATCTGCGCATAATGTACCTAGGTCTTTTTTTTTTGAGGTTGGGAAATTATCAAATAACTTCTCCCGCTCTGGGCGGAGCGGGAGGGCGTGTCAAACTTTTACTGACTAAAACCAACCCGTGTTCCTTCAGTTGCCTGTGCCAGGGGCCACGGTATCTCTATCGAATAACCCACGACCCTGGCAGGCATCGGCCCTAGGCCTACCCCGTCAGTTAGTGCTGACATCTCTTTGAGGCTCGCCCGCGTGGATTACAACGCGCCGTCGACCCGGGCCTGGTTCTTACCGGACGGCGAGCTGCCCATTGCTCGCCGTCCAAAGCCCGCACCTACGGTGGCTGGGAATCGACTGTCGATTTCCGATGCTCAGGACGTCTCCTGCGACTAGGGCATGAAGGCGCAAAGATTGCCTCTCCCTCACGCGCTCCGCCTCCTCCTTCGCGAGCATTACCTACTGCTTCCCAGAAGGAGGATGTATCTAGGTCTCAGTGCGGGTTCATAGACGTCATGCCGGTTTTCCTTCGACGTTATGAGAGCAGTGGTGATGAAATAATTTACAGAAATAAAGCGCCTGACTGGGTTTGAACCTATGACTTATAACTCGGACGGTCGCAGCCATTACCACTGGACAAAATAAAACTTATCATCACTAAAGCAGGATAATGTCGGCCTATCGTCAATACAAAGCGAACTGGCTGAATTTAGGCGTTAACTAGGTATTAACACAAATCGTACGTCTAATAGTTTACCACCAGTGACATACCTATAAACGAAATTCCCTCATTATAATTCCAAATCAATACTAAGGTGATGTTACCATTCAGTTGGTACTAAATTCTTAGTGTACAACACAAACAATACATTACCCCTCACACCACCATTTATCACTTAGCACGGCCGCCAGTGTACTGCCGATAGGTGAGACAGGCTCGCTCTAATCTTAACGACACTGCTGACCTTCGCCGATAAGAGACGATAGTGGCCAGCACGCTAACAGTAGCCGGTAACGGATAGCCGTATAGCCTTTGGTGTTCATGGCCTAAGTGCCGCAATGTGAGATCTCGAGGACAGTGGACTAATGTATTGCCAGCATTATGTACGTGGCCTTTTGCCCTTGCTGATGTAAAAGGAATTTTAATATACACACATCAAAAGTGTCTAGGGATCAAGCATTTTTATGCGGATTTCTTGAGATTGAGATGTGGCTTTGTAATAAATTTATGATTTTATAAATTTATATGGATCCTTTTTGGTGCATTTCATAATTTGAATCAGGAACTGTGAATCAAATTCGAGTAAAAGATGAAAATCAGCTGTCAATATTTTCCCTATAAAAACATACAACGCATTGAAGACATTATTAGTGCTACTGTTTCCCTACTACTGATTAAAACCAACGTTATTATGGAGCGGCGACGTCATTTAAGCAGGGAAGAAATGCTCAGAGCCGTGGGAATGATAGAAGCTGGTTCCCGGCAACGTACTGTGGCTTTAGCTCTGAATACAAGTCAGAGTGTTATCAGTCGACTTTGGACACGTTACCGAAGCACTGGTACCGTGGCTGAGCGCCATGGAGGACGGTATCGCTGCACCACACGGGGACAAGACCGATACATTCAAATCTTAACTCGAAGAGCTCCAACAATAACCGCCATGATGTTAGCCGTGAGGCTTCATCACTCTTCAGGGAACTTAATTAGCGACCAAACAGTCAGAAACCGCTTGCATGAAGTGAACCTTCATTCCCGAAGACCGCTACGGGTACCACCTAAAGCAATGCACAATCGTAGGATTCGATATCAATGGGCTCTTGAACAAAGAAATTGGGCAGAAGAACAATGGCGTTTCGTGTGCTTTTCTGATGAGTCTCGTTTTGGTATGAGACCGGATACAAGACGTATACGACACTGGAGAACCCCTGGACGCCAACAGCGATTAAAATCCTGCCAGGAAGTCCATCCTTATAGTGGTGGAACCATCATGGTATGGGCGGGTATTTGGATCGGCGGAAGAACTGAGTTGATTTGGATCAGAGGCAACCTCAACGCTCAAATTTATGCTGAGACGATTGTATCAGACGTCATCGTTCCTCTACAAGTGCAAATCGGTCCCTTATTTCAGTTAATGCATGATAATGCACGACCGCACACCGCAAGAGTTGTAAGACAGACTCTCGCCGCAGCTAACATCAATGTCCTGCCCTGGCCTGCTCAGTCGCCAGACTTGAACCCGATTGAGCATGCATGGGATATGCTACAGAGAAGAGCTCTGCCGAATATGGAGGGTATCCAGTCGCAAGAAGACCTTTTTTTGTTGTTGCAACGAACATGGGCGGCCATTCCACAGCGTGATTTGGATGAACTCATTTTGAGTATGCCAAACCGATGTTCTTGTGTTGTTAGTGTTCGCGATAGAAACACGGATTATTAATTGTTTAAGTTACCCAATAAAATTTTAGAGAAAACTGTTATTTCAGTCTTTTTTTCGAACTTTTGTGTTAGTGGTTCAAATGTCAAAAATCCCTTTATTAGGAAAATGGCAAATTTCTTTATTAATGCAAAGGTGACTTGGTTTATCGTTACTGTGACAAACGAAAACACTTTATTTGATGAATCCTTAAAGAAAATTTTAATTAATATCAATCAGGAGAAAAGTTATTGCAAAAATATATGTTGATCCCTAGACACTTTTGATGTGTGTAGTTATTTAGTTTGCGGGACTTGTCAAGCTAATATTATATTTTCCGGTCATTTTGCGTCTAGAATAATTGTATGACTTAAATACTAAATTAATAAATTAATTAATTACTTAATTACTCAATTTAGGACAATCGAGGTGATATTGCAATGCTTGTAAAAGGCTGCTAAGTCAGTACAACATGATAAAATACCAATATTTGTACACTTAAAAAAAAAATATATATACAGAGTTGATACGACAGAGGGGCATTAAATTACACTACGTATACTATACGTGTTTAGTATTAATTCGATAAGGTATAAAAATAAAAAGCTCCAAAATTGAGATTTTTTTTTTTTCAAACAAACTAAATAGCTTACAAATCAGAGTAAAACGCAACCACCCTTTGTAAATAAAGGAAAAACCCAAATTTCATAGAAACTTGGACCTGGCGACTGACCTTACAAAGTGGCAACGTCGTCGAACGCGCGCCGGGGCGCGGCATGTGTTTCGTGTCGAAGCGGGCGGCCGGCGGTGGCGCGGGCGGCGGCTTAGGCCTCCGCTCGCGCTGGCTGTTATGTTAGATAGTTTTGAAGTACGCCGACAACAAAAACACTAAATTTTTAAATTCTCTATGTGTCCTCCATTCACATTAATGCACAAATTATACCGACGGAGAATATTGTTATTTAGTTTTCTAATTAAATCACTGTCCGTCGCTAAGCACTTTAATTTGTGAAATGCTAAAATAATCCTGTTTTTTAGTTCAACAATTGTATTTACCTCGGAGGCATACACTTCACCCTTAATGTATCCCCACAAAAAGAAATCCATGGGAGTGAGGTCCGGAGATCGTGGTGGCCACCGAACAGGTCCGAATCGATCGATCCATTGCTGCCCAAACATTTCTGTGAGCCGCTCCCTGGAAGCCATCACAGAATGTGGAGGCGCACCGTCCAGCTGGTACCACAACTTGCGATGAACGGCTAAAGGTAGTTGGTCAGTGTACTCGGCCACAGGACTACTTAATAAATCTAAAAATTTCGCCGCTGTAAGGGTGCCGTCAATAAAAACAGGGCCGATAATATTATTATTATGGATACCAGCCCACACATTGAGAGAAAATCTGTACTGGTGTTCAGATTCTCGAAACACGTGTGGATTTCCCAAACTCCAGTACCGGAGGTTTTGCCGATTCCAGATGCCGTTCCGAGTAAAAGTACACTCATCGGTCCATATTACATTTGTTAAGAAATGGCGGTCCTCGGATGTTTTATTTAATAGCCATTGGCAGTAACTGTTCCTGATCGGTAAGTCTCTCGATAACAAAGCTTGCACCTTCCGATATTTATAAGGTTTGCGTTTGTTACGTTTTAGAACCTTGTGGATGGTTCTATGGCAACATCTAAACTGCCGGGCGGCTCTGTGCAGACTCGTTGTCGGGTTGCGGGAAAAATGATCTAATATTCGTTCGTCCCATGCAGCGGGTATTTGCCGCGGTGGCACTCCCTCCTGTTGCGGCACTACACGTTTATTGTCCCGTAATCTTTGTACTGCCAACTGTATGGTGCGGGCGTTCCTAGGGCAATTCCGGCTGTCACCATATCTTTCTCTGTATGTTCGCAGAGCTAATGCTGCGTTTCCACGGCATTCACCGTAAATTAAAATCATGTCAGTGTATTCTGACACCGTGTAAGTTAGACGAGGCATTGTTGAACACTTTAATTAGGTATACACACACACACAACCAAAGTTTAATTACGTGTCCTATCACAATAAAAAACAGTAAATCACAAAAAAAACACTAACACTAAATAATTATAATAGCAAGTTACGTGTCTTGTCACAATAAAAAAAAAAAAAGAAGTGTCCTATTCACAATAACAAAACAAAATCACAATTGTCAGCGCACGAGTTCGACAAAACAATAGCGGCACAGGACTTCCGTGTTACGTAACGTACGTCCCGGAAGGATAGCGTTGGCGCACTGAAAAACCAAGTTTTTTAGTTTTTAGAGGCCCCCCTCGCAAGGACCAAAGATGCAATAGCAACACACTGACCTATTTCTATTTCTTTTACGCGCGTGATGTTTTGCTAATGGGATTGTCACTTTCTTTTGTAGGACGTATTTGCTTATGACTTGCGTAAGAGCGGCAACAACGTATCGTAGATTTATCGTTTTAAGGTGCATGACCTATGCCTATAGACATAATCAGCTGTTAAGAAAAATACATCATGTTCAAACGGGCCAAAAACTTAAAAAGTCATTTGCGACTAAACTACTGTTTCAATTTAAATGATATTTGGTACAGAGCTTGAAAATGGTACCTAGTATAAGCAGTTTAAAGGAAAGCCTTTCTGTCGTATCAACTTTGTATATACAGAGTTGATACGACAGAGGGGCATTAAATTACACTACGTATACTATACGTGTTTAGTATTAATTCGATACGGTATAAAAATAAAAAGCACCATAAATGAGAATTTTTTTGTTTCAAACAAACTAAATAGCTTACAAATCAGAGTAAAACGCAACCACCCTTTGTAAATAAAGGAGAAACCCAAACTTCATAAAAACTTGGGCCTGGTGACTGACCTTGGATAACTATACAAAGTGGCAACGTCCAACGTCGCGCGCGGGCAGTAACTCGAAACACACTGTGGATTTTCCAAACTGCAGTACCGGAGATTTTGCCGATTTCAGATCGGTCCGAGTAAAAGTACTCTCATCGGTCCATATTAAATTAGTTAAGAAATGACGGTCTTCGGATGTTTTATTTAGTAGCCATTGGCAGTAACTGTTGCTGATCGGCAAGTCTCTCGATAAAAAAGTTTGCACCTTCCGATATTTAGAAGGTTTGCGTTTTTTACGTTTTAGAACCTTGTGGATAGTTCTATGGCAACATCTAAACTGCCGGGCGGCTCTGTGGAGACTCGTCGGGCTGCGGGAAATATTGTCTAAAATTCTTTCGTCCCAAGCAGCGGGCATTTACCGCGGTGGCACTCCCTCCTGTTACAGCACTATACGTTTATTGACCCGTAATCTTTGTACTGCCAACTGTATGGTGCGGGCATTCCTAGGGCAATTGCGGCTATCACCATACCTTTCTCTGTAAGTTCGTAGAGCTAACGTTGCGTTTCCACGGCATTCGCCGTAGATTAAAATCATGTCAGTGTATTCTGACGCCGTGTCAGTTACACGAGGTATTTTTGAACACTTTAATTATACACACACACAACCAAAGTTTAACTTTCACAATAAAAACAGTCAATTACAAAAAAAAAACACTAACACTAAATAATAATAATCCCAAGTTACGTGTCCTATCACAATAACAAAACAAATTCACAATTATTGTCAGCCCACAAGTTCGACTAAACAATAAGGGCGCAGGAGCTTCCGCGTACGTACCTACGTTCCGGAAGGGTAGCGTCGGCGCACTGAAAAAACAAGTTTTTTGGAAGCCCCACTTACTGATCGCAAGCACAAAATACAGAGAGTACAGAAGTCAATCTACATACAAAGTGCGCTCGAGCAACGCACACATAGACACCGCTCACGGACACGATATCTCGTACTGGTTGGGACTAGTGCGAGCGCAAGTGTCATCCGCTTGAGACATGCGTCTATGAAGTGCAAAAATGGAGCAATAAAAAAAAATTATAACTGTTCAGTGGACGGTTGTTTAAATTCAACATTAAATGGTGAATTGTCGTTTTTTAATCTACCAGTTGTTTCAGAGAGGTAAGTAGGTATTTGCTTGTATTTCGATGGTTTGTATTAACGTAACACAGTAGTTAGGTAGGTAGGTAAGCGCCCCGGCCCCCGGTCCCGCGCTGAATTCGAGAAAAAAGAATCAGCTGTTCCCTACATTTTGACGAGATAGACGAAGATAAATGTAGGGAACAGCTGATTTTTTTCGCGATTTCAGGTTTGGTCCCATAGTAAAAGTTGTTTGTTATCATGAGTACAAGCACGTGTTTAAGTATCGGTCACTAATTACCAGTCACCGTATATATTTTGTTGGTAAAAATTGTTTGAATATATTTTCTTAATGTGTATGAGAACTAAAGCGACGAGGGTTGGAAGTTGGTACCGAAGTGACAGCAGACAGAGAAAACTGAAGCTTGAATTTAGTACATGATTCTAGATCCGGCGGAATGTATCGTCGGTTATAAAAAAAAGTCTGCTGTTTCATAAAAAAGTGCAATACCTATGCGATCTAAATGTATGGAACAGTAATTGTTTATTTATAATAACTGATAAAAAATTTCAACGCAGGGGTGTTCAGAATCATGTACTGTAAGTTTGCGCTTGCGCGTCGATGTCCCTGCCACAATGTATTATACCGACCCCACCCCAAATAAATTAGGATAAGTGGACAGGAGGCAAAGATTGGGGCAGGAGGATGACATATGGTTTCCATTTCAAAAGTGCCAAACGTGATTTTTCCTTCTCCCAAATTACCAAAACACTCCCTCAAAAAACAATACGAAAGTTTACCAACTCTGATTTGGGAAAACGCAATTTACATTTCAATTAATCCCTCAATGCTGATATTAGAATAAGTTACGACTTAATATGGTGTCCCAGTCCCAGTCAGCCGCTTTAATTTGTGCGCTGTTTTTATAAATTAATCAACATTGCTCCCAAAACAGTGAAGGAAATCATCGTGAGGAAATCGGCATATCCTAGAACTAAAAATCCGATATCCTGATGACAGAAATCAATTAATTAATTACCGTGTATGTGCGGTTGGGTTGGGTTGGGTGGCGGTTTAGATGCCATAAAACAGCAATGAAACAAAAAGCACCAGGTGGCGATGGAATCCCTGGCGAGTTACTTAAGTACGGTGGGAAAGACTTGCACGAGATTATCTGGAATTTCTTTTCCCTTATGTGGGAGGAGGAGTTGGTAGCAGATACTTTTACTGTGTCTAACATTGTACACTATTCAAAGCCAATGGCAGTCGTGCCGACTACAATTCCTACAGAGGCATCTCGCTCTTAGCGGCTTCAGGGAAGATCTTGGCGAGAGTCTTTCTGAATAGGTTTATTGAAACTGTGCGAAAGAATACTACTGAAGAATACTACCTGAGATCCCATTTGGCTTTCATCCAAACAGTGGCACCTGGACTCCTGTGAGGCAATCTTCTCTATTCGCCAACTTCAAGAAAAGTACAAGAAACAATCGCAATCGCTGGTCCTCTGTTTCGTGGACTTAGAAAAAACCTTCGACAGCGTGTCTCGCGAAGCGCTTTGGATAGTACTGCAAAAACTTGGGTGTACAGATAAGTTCATCAGATTGATTCGTCTCCTCCACGACGACTTGCGTTGTTGTGTCGCAGTTAAGAGTATTCACTCTTAACTGCGACACAACAACGCAAGTCCGACTAAACCCGACTATTCCGTTTTCTGAAACTAAAATTCCGACTATTCAGTCGGAATTTTTCCATGTCACCTGTGAGGTAAAACAAGCCCCCTTTACATTGAAGATGGGTTACGTGAGCCACACCAGAGCACACGCCCGTAATCTGTAGTTGTCAGAATCAAGAGCAGTCACCGTAGCCAAAATCGGCATGGGATGTATGTACATATACAGGGTATCCCTGGAAGTATGCACCAAATCAAATAGGGGCGTGGGCAAAGTCATTTCCAAATTTTTTGATCCTGAGAATGTTGGTGAATTTTTTTACAGTTCAAAAGTTATGACCAACTTTTGTTATTTTAATCACTTTGCATAGTGCTCTAAGAACAAAATCATTTAAAAAAAACTAACAGGAACGGGTCCATTCAGCAATAAAAAAAATGTATATTTTTTATGCTTAATATTTATAAGTATGTAATTAGTTATACATTATATTTATAGTTTTAATAGGTTTATGCTATATTTAAAACATTTATTCTTCATTTTTCATGATTGCACCTACTACTGTTTGTTTCTGCATCTCCCAAAGGTTGACTGGTAGAAAATGCCTATGGCATTAAGCCCGCCTCTGTACATGTATGTGCTTTAAGTATTAAATAAATAAATAAATGGAAATATAACACGAGGAACATAAGCGTTATTGAAAGTTTAATGATAAAAAAATTAAGAAATAGGAAAAGCAACATATAGATTTCAAAGAAAACTCCTGAGAATAAATCTGAGAACGGGCTTCGAATAAAAAAAAACTCAGAATTAAAGTCACTTTCAGCTTAATAACTATCTTCCAATCTTCTCTAATATATAAAATTCTCGTGTCAGTGTTAGTTACCATACTCTTCCGAAACGGCTGGACCGATTTGTATGAAATTTTGTGTGCATATCGGGTAGGTCTGAGAATCGGCTACTATCTATTTTTTTTTTTGCAAAACGACGTTTGCGCGGTCAGCTAGTATATGTATAAATATTAATGTTTGTTTCATATTTCATATGCTGCCATACCGATAATCCGATTGCGATAAAACTTTGTCAACTTAATGCTAGCACTTGCGCGATGGCTATAGGTATAAAAAAAAAAAAACACGCGGATGAAGTGGCGGGCAGAGGCACGTACCTACTAGACTTATCTTACTGACAATCTTAATAGGCCTTAGCGCTTTCATAGACTTTAAAACGCAAGTTACGCATTTAACGCATCTAGATAAAATTCGGTGTATAAATGGAGGCATCAGGATGACCTTTACACCTAAACTTACCCGCCTACATTTATTGGATACCCCGTATACGAATACGGGGTAAAAAGTGAGTATACAGGGTCAAATTAAATTAGCTAGCAAACTTTGCACTGTCCGTCTTCGTTCCGTTCGTTCGTCTTCCTTGAGCGGCAGGCTTCAACGGCAGGAGGGAACTGTAGCCGTGGAGAGGGAACTGCAGCTGCTTCTGCTGTTGAGGCAAGCCGCTCGTGTGTATGATTACATAGACTTTAGGAGTATCGATATCTAAAGCTGATATCATCATCTACCTAGCCTTTTCCCAACTATGTTGGGGTCAGCTTCCAGTCTAACCGGGTGCAGTTGAATACCAGTATTTTACATGGAGCGACTGCCTATCTGACCTCCACAACCCAGTTACTGGGTAATACGATACTCCTTGGTAAGACTGACTGACTACCCGTAACGACTGTCAAAGATCCACGAATGACAGCCGGGACCAACCGCTTAACGTGCTTTCCGAGGCACGGAGGGGTCACGGAATGTAAAGATGGTCACCCATCCACAGACCAACCGCGTCAAGCGTAGCTTGACCTGATCGATCGACCTGTGCGGCTGTTATTATTTAGGCACGGGCCCCCCCATCTAAAACTGATATCTAAAAGAAAAAAAAAAAACCTGTCAAATGCGAGTCGAACTCGCGCACCGACGGCTCCGTACAGACTTGTAGGTATGTAAATCCTACTATCCTACTTCCTATCCTACTAATAATATTCCCCTAATACCTACAAATTATTTTCCTACTAATATTATAAATGCGAAAGTTTGTGAGGATGGATGGATGGATGTTTGTTACTCTTTCATGCAAAAACTACTGAACGGATTTTGATGAAACTTTACAGTAATATAGTTTATACATCAGAATAACACATAGGATACTTTTTATCCCGATATTCCCACGGGATCAAAACTTACGCGGGTGAAACTGCGGGGCGCAGCTAGTAATATTATAAATGCGAAAGTTTATGAGGATGGATGGATGTTTGTTACTCTTTCACGCAAAAACTGCTAAACGGATTTTGATGAAACTTTACAGTGATATAGATTATACATCAGAATAACACATAGTATACATTTTATCCCGATATTCCCACAGGATCGAAACTTACGAGGGTGAAACCGCGGGGCGCAGCTAGTAGTTTTATAATTATTTTTTTTTGTAATGTAACTACAAATTTACGGTTATCGGATTTTTGCCTTTACTTGTGCTACATGACATTGCTTCTTGCAAAATTTAATGATTCTAGGTCAACGGGAAGTAGCCTGTAGGTTTTATTTTCGGAACATAAACGCCCGTATATTTTGATTGCGTTGACTTAGAAGTTTGATTTTTTTACTGCTTCAACGGATTGCAGCCTTGAGTATTTGTTATTAATTTCAACTTGATAACTTTACGCGTTCCTGAGAAAAAGGGTCTTGACCTACGGATAGACAGACGGATAACGAAGTGATCTTATAAGGGTTCCGTTTTTCCTTTTGAAAAATTTGGAGACATGTGACATCTACGAACCCGCACTGGGCCCGCGTGGTGGATTACGGCCTGCTCCCTCTCACCGAGAGGACCTGTGTCCTAGCAGTTGGAACATTATAGGCTGATTATGCTACATTTCGATACCCATAAAGTTTGTAAACTATCACCAGCTAATTTAATATTACCACATAAAATAAGCCCATAAAATTCTGGTCACTTAAACCAAATTCACCTGTACACGGTGAACGTGGAGATAAGAGGGTTCTGATAACTGATAGCGGAATAATCAACGCGTAGAATTAAACTACAGAACAATTAATTAAATATTAACATCACAAACATTTAATAACCACTGACGAGCACTCAAGGTTGGCCAGAAGAGATGAACTTAAATTGATACATTTTTTAATAACCGACTTCATAAAAGGAGGTTCTGTATTCGACTCGTATGTATGTATGTTTGTATGGCCGCAATTTTCTCAAAAACGAATGAACCAATTTTGATAACTCTTTCATAATGTAATCTACATACTTTCAGGAAGGTTATAGTTTATAATACATTAGGCAATTATTCTTATATCGCACCCTCGGTGCGACACTGTCACTTTTGCAAAAAATGCAAAAATGAGTTAAATATTATAGTATATTTTTTACAATATAAAGTGATTAATATTTATCCAAAAGTAATGTTAAAAGTTGACGTTGTAGTATAAGCTGTTCATCTCATCTATATACCTATTCTTCTTAAGTCATTGTTTTGTGAGGTGTCAAAGTTTTAAATGCTTCTCCTGAAAAACTACATATTTGCAAAAGTGACAGTGTCGCACCGGGGGTGCGATATGTAATGCATCTTCAGCATTTCTATGCGAATTTTGATGATTCTTCTAGACTAGGGCATGTGGGGTATCATTTATGAAAGAGCGCTATTTGCTAATTTTCAAACATTTTTTCTTTTTTTAGGTCGCATAGTTTTCGACTTTTGATGAAAAATGTAACAAAAAACACGACGCACAACCTAATGTACATAACAAATATTCCGGGTCCTGCAAGGAACTACCAATTAATTCAAAGTCAGTCGGTATAAGTTTGTGTGCCTTCATAATTCGATATGAACTATAAAGGTTTATAAACAAGCCATCCTTAAGTACTCGCAACATGGCCAAACTATTTCAGAATAAAACTGTTAGTGGTACACTACAGACAATAGTACCAACCTTTGAAACGGGAGAGGCCTATGTCCTGAAGTAGTCTGCGATAAACTGGGTAGAGAAAATAGAGAGGTCACTTAAGTGTAATTTAAGTACAGAGTACCTATTCTATTTAATGAAACACTTTACCATATCAAAAAGAACAGTGCCGTATGCCAGGAGCATTTCATCTTCAAGGGGGGATGTACACACTGTGAGCGCGTTGGAGGTCATTCCAATGTCAACCGCTTATCTGTAACAAAAAGGTTTATTTTAATTTTAATTGTAGTTGAGGATAGGTGTGCGTAGCAGGACGCCTACGCAGTATTTTTGAAAATCCCCGTTTTTTGACAGCCTCATTGGTCTCGTGGTAGCAAGCGCGACTGCTGAGCGTGTCGTTCTATTCCCGGCTGAAGAGTACGTTAATCTGTTGGTCCTGTATTCGATTCCCGAGTTACGAGCACGTAGAGCTATTGGTTCTCCTCCTAATCTGTCTCCGGTTGTGCCTGATTGTCGCCCCATTGGACTATGAGTAAGGTAAGAGGGAGTGCACCTGTTTCTGCGCACAAATTTGTGCACTATCATATCTCCAGTTTGCAAATAGAGATGTAGAAATATTAGTATATTTATAAGGTCTGAAGTTAGTCACACAAATCACTAGATGTTTTTAGCGCTAAAAGTATTTAGTGTTTTGTAGTAGTATAGTAATTCTTTATACAGAAATTACTTTAAGTTTTTCAATTTTTAAAATATCTCTGCGATGTCTAACCAATTCAATAAAAATAATATAAAAATTTTAAGAAACCTTCGAAACAACAAAACTAAAAAATAAAAAAAGATGCCACAGACAGACTCACAGACACGTCAAACTTACACCCCTCTTTTTGCGTCGGGGGTTAATAACTATTCAATTTTCATGTGAAACCCGTGTTCGCAGCCTGAGGGCTTGTCTAAAAGTCATTTCGCTTTCGCGCTTTGACGATAAAGAGAATAATTTCCCAACTCACTGTTTGTTATGACAGATTCTAGGGTATCTGAGGATCCTATGTGTTTAAGATAAACGATAGAATCTACAAGTTTATTTTTAGTGTATGCGAAGCTTGAATAGATTCCGGCTAGCTACATGTTTGCGTCTGGGCGCTACTTGCGGAGCTGTCAATGCGTTGAAGCACTCGACTGCCTCGGACATCATGGCCTATCCTGCAGCAAGAGCGCTAGTCGAATGGCACGGCACACCAGCAATAACAACATCATCCGTCGGGCTCTTGTCATCGCCGGGATGCCAGCAGTTTTAGAACCCAATGGCTCGGCACGCGACGATGGGACGAGGCCAGATGGAATTACCATATGCCTTGGAAGTTGGGTAGGCCTTTGGTGTGGGATGCAACCTTTGTCGACATCGTCGCGCCATCTCATTTTCCTAGCACGGTGGGCTGTGTTAGGGCGGCTGCTGCAGGAGCAGAAAACCCCAAACGGCGCAAATATAAGAACCTTATTGGAAGCTATTTGTTTGAGCCGTTTCGAGTTGAAACACTAGGGCCCTGGGGTCCGAGTGCTCATCGAATATTTCGGGACATCGCCAAGCGGTTGGTTGAATCTTCACGTGACCAGAGAGTTGGCCTATTTTTAGCCCAAGGAATCAGCATTGCCATCCAACGTGGTCATACTGTCAGCCTTTTGGGCACTTATCCCACTGACAGCGATGCGGACGAATTTTTTGATGCCCAATGAGCTCCTGTCTTTTTATTTAATTTTTTACTATTTATGTATACTTGTGTAAGCTTGTAAATTGTAATTTTTGTATCTTTGTGAATAAATACTCTATTTCGCAGAATAAATAAATTGCCTCGTTTATTATATTAGGACTCTGAAGGCCCAATAATATTAAATGACTAAGTTTACAGGGCGAGGACAGTCGCTTGGCCCGTTCGGCGTCTACAACTAATAATTTAATAACAAGATATCGATTCCATCACAGATCGATGGACCGACCTACTGACCGGTGTTGTGCCGAGAAACCGATCAACCATTTACCATGCAAAAGAAATTGAAAGAAAACAAGGGTTTACCGAGAATTATTGTGTGTTGAAGTGATAACGGTCCCAAATAGTCATTGATAAAACCATCATTGACTACTTGTACTCGTAATATTATAATTCGAAAACTAGAGAGGCTTCTAAACAATAAGAACAGCCACTTGTTAAATATTAACAGCCACGCGGGTTGATCAACAAGTAAGCCATGCTTTCCGCGGTCAGTTTGTGGTTGGGTAATTATGAATTCAAAATCAAAGTAAAAATATTTTATTTCACTGACACTTATGAGCTTATGAAACGTCAGAAGCTACGTGTACGGTTTAAATTGGTCGTTTCCTATGCAAAAAAAACGGGTAGAAACTCCATGGTTACTCTTTGTTAACTAATTAGTTAACCAGTAACTGGTTTGTGGAGGTCAGACAGTCAGTCGCTTCATGTAAAATACTTGTATTCAGCTGCATCAGGTTAGACTGGAAGCCGACCCCAATATAGTTGGGAAAAAGGCATAGGCAGATGATGATGATTTATATCACAACTGTCATTCGTTAACAGTTGTATGAAACGGAAACAAGGAATTTATTATAGTGATTGTGTGCACGGAGACACATCAAGCTATAGTTTTCCAGTATAAGCTGACCTTTCACTGTACGAAAAACCTGATGTGTAGCCATATATACCTGAAAACAGAAGTACCGGCGGGTGTGGTACAGTCAACAGCAAACGTAGATGACGAAAATCAGAAATTCAATACTAATGAACAGAGTTCGCGTCAGAACTGTGTGGCGTCGAAGTAGTAAATGTTTGGTATAATTGACAAACACATACTTTTGAATCACTTCGACGCCACACATTTCTGTAACGAACTCCGTTAATTAGTATTGAAATTCTGATTTTCATCATCTACTTTTGCTGTTGACTGTACAATGAAAGAGATCGTTGCAGTGATGATGTCAAACGAAAGCCATTACATTTTTTTATTTTGCTATGACCTTACCATGAATACCCGCCATTTGGACGCTACGTGGCGGACTTTTACCGACTAAAATTTCACAGTTCCTTTCAATACAATGAGTTGGGGACCCGGGAGATACTTGTATATTTGCGCGAAGCCCGCCATGCCTAGTGGGCCTAAAAACCGTGATCGATCCTTTTAATGCTTTTTATTTATTTGATTAGCTGACCTTACAGACATTGTCCTGTCCAAATGGTATTGGGTTCATACAAAAATCTCATAGAAAAAAGGCGTTCAGATTTTCCCTAATTTAAAAATATTTCGGTTTTTTATTTACAATTTTTCTTTCTACTAAACCAGATTTAGACTATCACGAACATTTTAAAACAAAAAATCGCCAAGTCAGTCTAGCTGTTTCTAAAGGAAAGCGCTTACTAACATTCAATTATTCATTTCAATTTTATATAAATAGATAAGGCGACTCTATGAAGTTTCCAAACTTCTTAAATAAAATCTGAACTAACAATACCGCAACAAAAATACCAGAGAATTCAGAAGGAAGGTCAATCCGAAGATTGCCTCAGCCACTAAGCATTGTCATTGAGTATAATGCCAACCTGTAAATGTCTCCTGCAGGCGTCGCATGAGCACCGTTTTGTCGACGGAAGAGTAAACAAAGTTGACATTCCGTGTAGACAGTACGACGGCAGCAAAGTAGAAAGAGTCAACTGCACTTTTTACGAAATACATACTCTTTCACATAATTCGGCTCAGAATTCTGTTTTGTCATAGGATTTTTTTTTTTTTACTGGTAATAAATCACGTATATAAAGACAGCTCAACAATTGTTCTCAGTGTCGAAGTACCGTGTTTTGGAACAAAATGGGTAGTTCTTCAAGGTCCCTCAAAATGCGGTCACACGGTCTTAATTCGTAACCTATTAAACATTCAGTCTTAGGACCAAATACAGATTAATCTTTATTTATATGTGTACGTAATTTAAACATTAAACATCTAAAATTATTTATAATGTTTATAAAAAAAAATATTTAATGTCGAAAACGGGAGCAAAATCGGTGTTCTTCGCGCGTCACACTCTGTTCGCGCTCACGGCAAACTTTGATAACTTTTGTATTCAATTCATAAGCATCTAATGTGATACATCAAATTAATTGTATTTAACTATGCATCATAATTATCAAAGAACATTAATTTTATCTCATAAGTTACAATAGTTATTAGGCATTATGTCTCTGTCACACGATTTTGTTAGTTTCGAAAACGCGCAACAAAACTGCACCTATCTTCCAAGAGCGCCAATTTGTCCCTACACGTTTTAGCTGCGCGGACGCTCAGTAGTATCCCGGCGTTAGTGGGGGAGAAAGATACGTTCATCGCTTCTAAACAAAAAAAATACGAGGTGAGTTATTCTTTGAATATTTTCAAGTAGCCTTGGTCTAGAAACTTTCATGCGCATATTTTGAAGGATAATACTTATAATTTTCTAACTCATTTTGTATTAAGGAATAAGATAGATCTTCGAGATTATTCCTAAGTACTTTGTTTGTTTATTTACCTATAAGTTTAATCGTAATTCTCAAAAATGTGAAATTTTCGTAACTTTCGTGCCACAACTTTCGTGGTTATTTGTCCACGAAAGTTAGCAGGCGCACCACGAAAGTTATATATCTCTATTGAATAATAACTTTAGATTACTTGTGACGCTGCAGATGCATTTACTCGATTATCGCGAAGCTCAAAAAAGTTGTCATGTATTTGTATGTGTTTAAGTTTTTTTCTTTTGACGACTCGTAGTAGGTACTTATATATTTCTGTTTGTAGGTTTTCTGGTGGCCAATTTAACAGCTTTCCCCACCCCAAACTGGGCTGTTTTACCAATTGTATCCGCCTTGCTTAAAAAGTCCCATAGTCAGCGTCATACTTTCTGATAGTCTTGTAGTTTACCTACATTAATTACTCACAGCAGTCTTGTTAATTTTTTCTGGTTAAAATTATTTTCAGATTACGTTCAAACCGACACTATGGCACCGCAAAGTGTAAAGGAGCGACGGGAGAAAAAGCGTCTAGCAGAGATAAGAAGAAGAGGAAGAATAAAAAATAATACAGAGTTACACAATGCAGTAGAAATGAAGGCAAGAGAAAGGTACTACAAAAGAAAAGCAGAAGGAAATGCCATCCCAGTTAGTGAAATGAGTAGTAGAAGGAAAAGAGCCGTGAGAGAGCAAAACCGCAGAAGAAGCCGACTTTTTCGTCAAGAATGAAAGAGCGAGACGAACGTTGCTCTTCAGGAAAATATGATCGAGTGCCCCGAATCTCCAAATTTAGTTGAAGACGTGGGTCTTCAACTAAATTCATTCATTGATAAGTTCAATACCTACTCGACCAAAATGTACCTACTACTCACAAAACAGCAGATTTTTTTTTTCGTGGTTTCAGTGTTGGTCCGATAGTGAAAGTAGTTCATATTAATGGGTAGAACACCCTGTCAAAATTTGCGCACTACTTAAAAAATATCCTGTACTTACTTATAGTTTTTTTTTAAATAAAAATAAAGTTGATATTAATATTATTAATTATGTTGGGAAGTGCATGGCTTTCGTGATTTATTGACAACTTAAGACAACATTTTGTGATTATAGACTTAAAAGAACTTCAAAGAAGAAAGACTGAAAAATAAATGCAAAAAATCGTTTGCAATAATTTCTAATTACATTGATTACATATCTTAAATATTGTGATTTTTATTATGTTTAGTGGTAATTCACAAATGAGTGATACCCGTAGCCATGGAAATGTCTTTTCTTAAAATTCAAAATTATACTAGACTGAAAATTTATAAAAATAATATGTAGACTACTAATAAAGCAGCTGGCAGAAAATGGTATATTTTATGATTCTAAGCATTTCTATTCAAAAGCACACATTATCTGCCAGCAATAAGTAGTAAGTAATAATTATGTTTATGTTGTAAATTTTAAAGTTTAATTTCCTGGAGCAAAGCAGTTGTTAGCAACCAAAGTTAATAATGAGTACTAATAAAATGATCTCAAAACACTATAATTGTTGATCTCAAAATACAAGTTGATTCATAAATAATCTCTTCTCTTGTCTTTTATTTTATAAACTGGAAATTTGAGAAAAAATAAGGATTTGAAACTATATTTTGCCTGTAGAAAATACGTCTGTAACTTTCGTGCCGTCTTTCGTAACTTTCGTGGGCACAGAAATTTAAAAATAGAATATCTCAGTAGTTTATGCACCGATTTACATAAAATAAAAAAATTACATATTCTTTTTAGAGCGTCTTTAATGTGTATACATTTATTTGTAGATTATTCAACAAAAAAAAATCGCCATGAAAGTTACGCGGAGAATACTTTTTGAAGAACTACCCAAATAATATTGTAGTTAAATCATGATTTTGTAGATAGCCGTTTATACTTTGTGGCCGTCGTGTAGAAAGTTTAAAATCTCCTTACAAGTGTCAGTCGTCAGCGTCATTTTGACAGTTGGGATAGAAAACTTTCTTCTGAAATAGTCTACATATAAAAAGACCTAGACAAAGATCGTTGGAAACGAAAGACAAAATGACAGATTGTAGTAGAATTTCTACGGTGCGATGTCAAAAGTGGAGAAACGAAATGTCACTTTGTGTAGAAAGAGCTTTGTCTATTCTACGTAGAAATAGAAAGCGTCATGCTACTACGCCTGCTGCAGAACTTTGCCTCTCATATGAACGATCTGGGGTCTGAGATAAAACTACACTTAGTTGCAGATCAGTATACACAGCACTATAATGTTCTACCAGTAAAAACTATTTTGCAGCATATTATGATAACATTACACATTTAGCTGTGTGGGAGCAGTGGTGGCCCAGTGATAACGGCCGCGACTTACGAGTTGTAGGTCGAAGGTTCGAACCCCGTCAGGCGCTTTTCTTTGTGTAAATTATTTCATCACCATTGCTCTTAAAACGGTGAAGGAAAACATCGTGAGGAAACCGGCATGTCCTAGAACAACAAATTCGAAGATATGTGACATCTACCAATCCGTAATGGGCCCGCGTGGTAGATTACGGCCCACTCCCGCTCATAGAGGAGGCCTGCGTCCCAGAAGTTGGAACATTATAGGCTGATTATGTTATGTATTTATTTATTTATTTATATATACTTTATTGTACACCAGAAACACACATGCAAACCCTGAAATAGCAGAGGCGTACACTGTACAGTCACGACCATAAAATTGAAGAAAATCGCTTTTTCGCGTTGATAAAGACACTAACGCGAAAAAGCGATTTTCTTCTCAAATATTTTTAGAAGTTTATTGGTGTTACAAAAGCGACAGTATTCTAACGAATTAACGACTGTTCTTGAAACCATTTATTTAATAAAAATCTTATAATATATTATTTTTCACTGACAGGCAACGTTCCGCCTTAACCACTGGGTCTATAAGTATAAAACGAAAGAACTATGGAAAATTCATCCTCTTCAGGAGCTGGGGATCACCGGGGGCCTCCGGCATAGGGTGACCGCCACTGGCGCCCGCATGCTGGAGATCCCCGGCGCAACGAGTGGCCCCACCGCTGACGCGCGGGCATGCGTACCGTAACGGTAAGCTGCCCCGTGACGGCGGCCAGAAAAATTGTGGAGGGCCGAAGGCTTCTGGTCGGCTGGGTTTCGGCGCAGGTTAAGCTGCTGGAACCCAGACCTCTGAGGTGCTTCCGATGCCATGTGGGGCACCACGTAGGCGTCCAGTGCACCTCGGAGGTGGACCGCAGCACTCTGTGCTTCCGCTGCGGTCAGCCCGGACACACGGCCGGCTCGTGCAGCGCCGCGCCGCACTGCGTCGCATGTGCGGCTGCCGGCAAGCCGGCCGAGCACCGGGCTGGGAGCAGGTGCTGCGTTCCACCCGACGGAGCCAAGAGGAAAGGGAGGCCCTCCGCCACAACCGCCGCCACCACCACTGTCGCTTCCGCCTTTGCTGCCGCCGCCGCCGCCACCACCGCCGTCGCCGCCACCGCCACTGCCGCTGCCGCCACCGCCGTCACCGCCGCTGCTGCCGCCACTGCCGCCACCGCCACCGCGGAGGGGCCCTCGCAAGGGACCCAGGAGGGGGCTGAAATGGAGGAGTGATGGCTCCATTACGCCTCCTCCAGGCGAACATCAACCACTGCGCCTGCGCCCAGGACCTGTTGCTCCAGAGCATGGCGCAGTGGTCGATTAACATCGCCGTGGTCGCTGAGCCGTACTTTGTCCCGCCCAGGGATGACTGGGTGGAGGACCTGAGCGGCTCAGTGGCCCTAATTTCGTCGGCCGCCGCCGGCACCCCGTCCCTCGAAGGAGTCACGAAGGGACAGGGGTGCGTAGCAGCACGGTTCGGAGAGTTAGTAGTAGTGGGAGTGTACTTCTCTCCGAGCCGAACTCTCGCCGAGTTCCAGAACTCTTTAACAGAGTTGAGTGTCGTCGTCGCCGGAAACCATCGCTTCCCCGTGCTAGTGCTCGGGGACTTCAACGCCAAGAATTTGGCCTGGGGTTCCCGACACACGGACGTGCGGGGCAGGATGGTGGAGGACTGGGCTCTGGAAACAGGCCTGGTCGTCCTAAATCGGGGTTCTGTTCCCACGTGTGTGCGGATGCGGGGCGAGTCCGTGGTGGACATTTCGTTCGCCAGCCCCGCTCTGGCACAGAGTGTTATTGACTGGCGCGTCATGGAGGAGGTGGAGACCTACTCCGATCACCGGTATATCCGGTTCGACGTCTCCACCCAGACCTCCAGCGCGCCGGTCCAACAGGCCCCGAGTGGTCCGCGGTGGGCGCTGAAGCTGGACCGGGAGCTCCTCCTGGAAGCCTCGATCGTGCAGGCCTGGGTGTCATCACCGGACAGGCCTGCCGATATCGACGATGAGGCGGAGTGGTTCCGGGAGGCCATGTCCGAGATATGCGACGTGGCAATGCCCCGAGTCCGGCCAGGACGCGCCCGACGTCAGGTGTACTGGTGGTCGCGGGAGGTGGAGTCGCTACGCAAGGCGTGCGTCGAAGCGCGACACCTGTACACCAGGCACCGCAGCCTCCGCATCCGCCCTCCGGATGCGGAAGCCACGGAGGCGGAGCTGTACGAGGGGTACAGAGCGGCGAAGACCGCCCTCCGCGAGGCTGTCCAGCGGGCCAAGGATATGGCCCGCGAGGAGATGGTGGAGACTCTGAACAGAGATCCATGGGGGCGCCCTTATAAAATGGTGCGGAATAAACTCCGCACCTGGGCCCCCCCGCTGACGCAGAGTCTCCGCCCCCAGCTGGTGGAGGAGGTGGTGAGCGCTCTGTTCCCTTCACGGGCGGAGCATACTCCCCCGCCCATGGCTCCGCCACTTGCGGTGCCTGAAGCGGACGACGACGACATCCCTGAAGTGACCGGGGTAGATCTGAGAGTGGCGGTAAATAGGCTGAAGGCCAAAAATACCGCCCCAGGACCCGACGGCTTGCCGGGTAAGGCCTGGGTCCTGGCCTCAGGGGCTCTCGGGCCCCGACTAGAGGCGCTCTTAAGCGCATGCATGGAGAGGGGCCAGTTTCCACTCCGCTGGAAGACGGGGAAGCTGGTCCTCATACAGAAGCCAGGGCGCCCTGCGGACTCTCCGTCCGCATTCCGGCCCATCGTGCTGCTCGACGAGGTCGGCAAGCTCTTTGAGAGAGTGATTGCGGGCCGCCTCGTCGGGCACCTGGTGAGGACGGGGCCGGATCTTGCGGACAGCCAGTTCGGCTTCCGCAAGGGGCGCTCGACGGTGGACGCCATCATGCGCGTGAGGGCCCTCACGACGGGGGACGCGGTGTCCCGGGGTGGGGTGGTCGTGGCGGTGTCACTCGACATCGCCAACGCTTTTAACACCCTGCCCTGGAGTTGCATTGGGGAGGCGCTCCGGTATCACCGGGTGCCGACCTACCTCCGTCGAGTAGTCGGGGCGTATCTGACGGACAGAGCCGTCATCTACCCCGGTCGCAACGGGGAATGGAACCGGCGAGAGATGTCGTGCGGTGTCCCACAGGGATCGGTTCTGGGGCCGCTCCTGTGGGACATCGGTTACGACTGGGTGCTGCGGGCCGATCTCCCTGATGGAGTCAGCGTGGTTTGCTACGCTGACGACACGCTAGTCCTGGCGCAGGGGAGGTCGCATCAGGCGGCGGCCGACGCGATGACACGCGGGGTTGCGATAGTCGTGGAGAGGATCCGGCAGTTGGGTCTCGAGGTGGCATTGCACAAGTCCGAGGCCATGTCTTTTCATGGGCCTCGGAATGGGCCGCCTTCGGGATCCCAACTAACGGTAGGAGGGGTTCACATCGGCGTCGAGACAACGATGAGGTACCTGGGTCTCGTCCTCGACAGCCGGTGGAACTTCGTCGAGCATTTTCGACGTTTGGCTCCCAAATTGGAACGGGCCGGGGCCGCCTTCAAGCGGCTCTTGCCCAACCTGAGGGGGCCAAACGCCTCCTGCCGGAGGCTTTACGCGGGGGTCGTGCGGTCCATGGCCCTATATGGGGCCCCGGTGTTGGCGCGTTCACTGCGGCGGCGAGCCGCCCATTACCTGAACGCGCCCCAGAAGGTGGTAGCCGTAAGGCTAATCCGGGGGTACCGCACGATCTCGGGCGAGGCGGCAAGCCTCCTTGCCGGACTGCCGCCGTGGGATCTGGAGGCGATAGTCCTCGCGCGCCTGTACGAGTGGCGCGCGGAGGCACTACGCCGGGGGGAAACTCCGCTTCCGCGGCAAATCGCAGCGGAGCGGACCGACCTCCGGCGCGATCTCATGGCGGCATGGAAAGAGCGACTGTCGCAACCCAGCGCAGGGCACGCCGCGATAGCGGCGGTAATACCCCTCTTTGAGGAGTGGCTAGAGAGGCGCCACGGCGCCCTCACCTACCGCCTGACGCAGGTCCTCACCGGACACGGGTGTTTCGGGAGGTACCTGCACATTATCGGGCGGGAGGATACGCCCGGGTGTCACCACTGCGAGGGTCGCCCGGAGGACACGGTGGAGCATACGGTGGCGGTATGCCCCAATTGGGCGGAGCACCGCCGTGTCCTCGCAGAGGCGATCGGCAGCGGCGGCGACCTCTCGCGCCCGGCCCTGGTTCAAGCCATGGTCCGGGGCGAGAGGGAGTGGGAGGCAGTCACCTCCTTCTGCGAAGCAGTCATGCTAGCGAAGGAGGTGGCGGGACGGCTGAGGGAGAGGGCCTCACGTCCCAGCCGCCGCGGGAGACGCCCCGGGCGTCGGGAGCCGCGAGACGACTCCCGGCCACCGTAGGCGCGGGCCTGCGGGCGGAGAGTAATGGGTAACTCTCCGTCCGATCAGGACCAGGCCCGTGCCGGACGGCGCGTACGTGTTCCACGCGCGCCTCAAAGAGATGTCAGCAGCAAGGAAGGGGCCCGAAAGGGCCGAAGCCTGCCGGGGCAGCGGGATTGTCCGAAAGGGTTACCGATACCCCGGAACACAAAGGGCTAAGGAAGGAACACGGGTGGGTTTTAGTCAGTAAGAGTCTGACACTCCCTTCTGCTCCACCCAGAGCGGGAGGGGTCATTGGATGATTTCCCATCCACAAAAAAAAAAAAAAAAAAAAGGGGTCAAATGAGTTTGTATGAAAGTTTGATATTTTGCAGATGGAAAATCCCTTTGGGCACATAGTTCTTAAATATTAAATAGATCATCATCTGCCTAGCCTTTTCCCAACTATGTTGGGGTCGGCTTCCAGTCTAACCGGATGCAGCTGAATACCAGTATTTTACATGGAGCGACTGCCTATCTGACCTTCACAACCCAGTTACTGGGTAATACGCTACCCCTTGGAAACACTGGTTGTCAGACTTTCGGGCTTCTGACTACCCGTAACGACTGTCAAAGATCTACGAATGACAGCCGGGACCAGCGGCTTAACGTGCTTTCCGAGGCACGCAGGGGTCTCGGTATCGAGCTGTTATTATTTAGCCATGGGCCCCTTTAAATATTAAGTAGATGTTTTCTCAAAGTTTTATTTCTCGAGAAAAACTGTGTTGCAGTTTGCGTGTCATTGCCCTCTGTAATAATATCTAACAATTTTCTTAACACCCTGTGCTTGTTTAATATTCTTCAAGTGTTAGTTAATAACAGGGTTATCGCCCGGATTTTGAGGTTTCCACTCAGAACACTCACTGGGCCGAAAAACACAATTTTCTAAAGTGTTAAACTTGGCAACTTTACTGGGAAATTGTAAAGGGTGAATAGGAAACTTCTTTATTAATTGACCTGCTGAAAATTAAGCAATTTTAACATTAAACTAGACTTTGAATAAAATATATTTTATATTTCATTTAGATATCTGCCATAACTGTAAAATTTCAGACAATTCTTAGAAATATTTTTTTAAATATTTCTTTCATTTTATATTATTTTTGACGCGACAAGTCTCGCGTGACTAAGGGCACATCCGCACGAGCGCTTTTGTAAAGCGATGTTTTTGAGCCTAGTGTTGAAAATTTAAGGTAGGACCTTAATTAACTTTTTAATGACGCAAAACCATTAGTAAGTTATTATAATGTAAGTCTTATCTCATTAAAGGATGTAAATTTGATTGCCGAAGTTTTATAAAACTCACGGTGATCATTAGCTAATTTATACTTTACTGGCTTCTGCCCGCGACTTCGTCCGCGTGAAATATCACCCTCCCCCCATTCACCCTCATAGGGGTGGAATTTCGAAAGACCCTTTCTTAGTGGATACCTATTCTTCACAAAGAACACGCTCTCCAAATTTCATGTCTCTAGGACCAGCGATTTAGGCTGTGCGATATATATCAGATATTATGAAACAAATAAGATTGTAGACAATCAAATGAGTTCTTGTCGATACGTACCTTAAGTATCTTTTTCAGGCTGACTGTACTACTTTGTTCTGTTATTCTGTTTGTGTCGTCTAAGTATCAGATATAAAATATAACCTAAAGTAATATCGATGCGTCATACGCCATGATCTGGTCCCTTGAGTGGGTGTCGTGTTCCGAGGTCTCGAATCTACGATAAATTTACGTTGGTCGACATGAATGTATGAGATTTAAAAGTTAAACATCTGCATGACGCTTCACTATCATGGTACCTAGAAGGAGTTCACTGATGGACGTAAACCTTCGCCAAAAACAGGTACACAATAATTTCGGGCTCATAAAAAGAAAGAAAGAAAAATATTATCTTTGGGTCACGCACAGGAAAACAAACTACGAAGATCAAAAAGACTTAACTAAATCATAAAAATGCAAATGTTGAATATCTCATGAGTAAACTCATGAGATATTCAACATTTGCATTTTTTATTTTATATTAGTCGTAATGAAAATATATTTAAGTGGATTTACTTCGGTCATTTAGTATAACTCGCTTCGCATAGCTTACACGATTCACAAATTTTACCTTTGATTTAGCAACTACGCTTTTATATTAGTTGTGTATGTGTCGTTATCCGATCATAGAAATGCGAAATGGACATATTCATTTGACGATACGCTGCCATTTCATGATTTAACCATTTAACCGCCATATAATTCAACACTCAGCGTTCGCCGATTTGTCTAGCGATGCTTAGGCATATCCACCCAGATTCGCGTAAAAAAAACATAACCCTGTGTTTGCTGCCGCGCAGTTTAATGATAATTTATATTCGACTTATTTCTACTCGCATAATTCCTATTTTAGAATCCTAATAATAAACTGCGACCAACTTGCCTATAGCGGCGGCTGCCCCGGCACCGCTCGCTACACTCGCTCGGCTCGCGCGCGGTTGGTCACAGTTCTAATCTAACCTACTTTGCGATATACTCAGCAGCTCAGCTGAATAGATTGCTGTCTTCGATCCGTCCGACTTTCGATTAGGCGCATCGTGCCAAATGGGTGCGTATCGTGAAATGGCCAGGCAGATCACGATATTGCCATTTATACGATTGGATAAGACAATATGCATACAACTAGATTAATTTAATTAATTGGAAAAAAAAAACTACATTTGAATACTTTTTGATCTGAACACAAAAACTTTGAAGCCGACTACCTCGTTTCCTAAGAATTCTCTCTCTTTATCGGTTCCAGAAAACGTGTTGTGAACCTGCGCATTACAAATTTCTTTATAAGTATTCGAAATGTTCTTCGATGTTTTCCAGTTCTCAGAAATTTATAATCAGAAAGGGTGACAAGTGGAGCAGAATTATTTATTAAATGAGAATATTTATTGAATGTTATTTTTGACCTGATTTCTTGTTACCAATCGTGATGCCTACCATCGATCAGACAGACAATAGTACCTATATCTGGCTGAAATTTTAGGAATGTTGCTATTTTTGGTGAAAATATCAAATTCACTAAGAAATATAATACCTACCTGGTCATATTTCAGACTAGGGTAAAATATTAAAAGTTGGAAGAGACAAATTACATTATATCGTGAAGGCTTTTCTGGGTCATGAAGGCAGACTAAATGAAATTAATGAAGTTCGCAATGTAATAGGATACACAATGATCCCAACTCGTCGCTGAATATCTCCACTTCCATAGTGATAAAACATTACTAATATAAATACAACATTACAATATTTGTTTAGTTCTATCAAGTGAATTGTTTATAATAATAATAATAATTTATTTATTTCAGATTAATAAAACATCCAAAAAGTTAAGAAAGATTAAAAAGTTTATGATTTTATGTATTTTTTTTTCTCCTTTATTCTTTCACATGCCGTCTACATCTCTCTATTTATTTTCCAATCGCAGGTATGCTGGAAGAGATTTTTTATGAAATAAGCATCACCTTTGTACCTATTTTTCTGTTGTTTTTTTTCTTGTCTGTTTGTATATTTATTTATTTAATACTTCAAGCACATAAATGTACAGAGGCGGACTTAATGCACTTGACTTAATTATGTGTGTATATAAATGGTAAAATAAATAAATAAATACAAATGTACAGACGCCAACACACAGAGTACATCATGCTACCCGAAACTGTAAAATTTTCTCAATCAACTTTGAACCTTATGCTTTAGCGATAAAGTTTAAAATCTATTAAAGAAATTTGATAGATTGTAGTAGCTTGATGTGCTGGCATCTGTACCTATGTCAATGTTTTTGCCTATCAATTTTTTAGAATTTTAGGGCTAAAATATATGAACCGATTTTGACGAATTCGGCTTAAGGTAAGTAGTTCGAACCATAATGAAGACATTACATAAAAAAACTTAAACAACCAATTTCACAATTATATAAGTGTGAAATTGGGTGTTTAAGTTTCTACGGTACAAAAAGGAAATCCATGCAAACGGAGTTGTAGGCAAAGCCGTAACATTAGTATATGGACCATGACTGCGTAATACACTACATTAGAATTTTGTCAGTGATATTGATAACATTAGTAATTCTCTAATTCCTAAAACTCAGACTTTCGTTGAAATATCTAGCTTTATTCTACATAATGCCTGTTGACTTGAATACCAACTAAACTAACTAACTTCTCAAAAGATTAAATTTCAAACAAACAAGGCATCATAATTTGATCGGAATCAATTTATGAAGGTTACGTAATTGGACCACTTATGATCGCCACTATTGGTACACATTTTACAGCACTTTTCATACATTTAGCAGGACCAGCAGCGGGGTAATTGCGTAACACAATCATTATCGATAGCAATGGCTTTTATTTTGACAGTTCAACAGCATTAATTGCGTTGTTTGGGTACGTTGTTGAGCAGAAATTTTTTCGAACATATGAAACAATGTATTAAAAATATCCTACAAAATTATTCAGATGATAATATTTATTGATAGTGTCTTACGCAATTAGGGTCCTGGCTATGTAGCCGGTGTCTGTTACGATTAAGAAGTGTTAACCCGCGATCAGTCGCGCGGGGTGCTCTCAGCACCCCAGTGATTTTCAAACATAAAAAATATTGCGAGTTTCTTTATTTCTGAATTAGTCTGTGTAGCTTCAAGTGAACTTGAACGCGGCGATGAGAGGTGGTAGGAAGTGTGCCACCCTTTTTTATATATAAAGATTTGACAGAATACGGCACAGTTTTATTTCCGATCCAGCCTGTCCCTTGCTGCCCCCTTCCAGCGACGCCCTAAGCCGAGGTCCGAACCCCACGGGGGGTGCCCTTAGCGTGAGTCGCTTAGTTTTTAGTTAGTTTTTAAGCCCTGGCTGGAGGCCTTAACTTAGGCATCCACTGGCTTATCCCACGCAATTTAGGAACTGATTAATTCTGAAAGTTTGGTAACCTCACGTGGGACAGAGGACGTAGAATTGAGCCAATCGTGTGTAATAAGGGCCAATTTGGGATATCATTGGATTGCAGAGGTGGGATGACTGCTACTCGCGAAACTATGCTTACCTAGTGGTCTTTATATTTATTTATATAGATACGTTTATGGTTTGTGTATGAATGTATTTATTGCATATATGTAAATGGTATACTACAGACTACCTACAGTATTGTCTCTCCTTTCTCTCTAGATCCGTCCAAAGGTTGTCTTTAAAAGATCGCTTTTTGCAATAATGCCGCCGATTGTGTCATGCCTTGAAAAATTTCTACATTTATATTCTGTAATATTTATGGTGTACATAATAGAGAATATTCTATTCTAATTATTGGACTGTAGCGGTATCTACAACGCTACATGCGAACAACGCGTCATACTGACGTCATGCCAAATCCTGCATCTCGCATACAAAGTTTACCGCGCAACTAGCATATACATATATAACGGCCCGACATGAATCATCGAGTACTCTCCCTGACGACGCTACGACCCTCTTACAGGAGAGTAGTAAGAAAACAAGTACTTTAAACAAGTACAAGCCCAGACAGCCGTCCTTTCGTCTTCGCCGTCGAGGCCCGTCGCGACCAGGCGCGGTCGCAGCCAAAGATTTTGGGTGGGGTCACCATAGGTGCCGCGGAATATTTTAAGCGTACATATCCTCGTTAGTGTAGTGGGCGCAAGCGTTACTGCTGAGCATGAGGTCCTGGGTTCGATTCCTAGGACGGGTAAAGTGTTATTAGGTTTTTCCATCAGAAATTTCTCAGAAACAGCCCGGTGTATGGATTTGTGCCCGGTTGTTGATTGCAGTAGGCTCGCCCCCTATAACATGGGACTTCAACATAATTGGCGAAATGTGGGTGTAAGTACTATATGAAGGTACACACCTGCCTAACCGTCCGGGGATTAAAAGCGTGGTGTTATGTTAATGTTCATGTACATCTCCAGTTCCACATTACTAATGCTGTTCATGGACGCAGCTTTTACTGAAGAGGGGGGGGGGGTTTTTTCTTTAATAATGCCAGAAAATTGGTCGTATGTATAAGAACGGTAGATTATTATGTTGGGTGTGAAGAGCGAGCGGAGCGAGCTCGAAAATTTTAAGAACCCGCCTCGGTTTGGTTAGGTTTTGTATGATATTTTTATGCTGAAATAGAAGTTAGGTACATTGTCGATTTATGCAGGCAAGTTCAAGCAACTATAAAAAATTAGATTGCAAGAGCGAGCGAAGCGAGCTCGAAAATTTTAACCACCAGCCTCGGTTTGGTTAGGTTTTGTTTGATATTTTTATGCTGAAATACGAGTTACATTGTCGATTTATGCAGGCAAGTCCAAGCAACTATGAGAATTTAGATTGCAAGAGCGAGCGAAGCGAGCTCGAAATATTTAACAACCCGCCTCGGTTTGGTTAGATTTTTGTTTGATATTTTTATGCTGAAATAGGAGTTACATTGTCGATTTATGCAGGCAAGTCCAAGCAAGTATAAGAATTTAGATTGCAAGAGCGAGCGAAGCGAGCTCGAAAATTTTAACAGCCCGCCTCGGTTTGGTTAGATTTTGTTTGATATTTTTATGCTGAAATAGGAGTTACTTTGTCGATTTATGCAGGCAAGTCCAAGCAACTATGAGAATTTAGATTGCAAGAGCGAGCGATGCAAGCTCGAAAATTTTAACCACCCGCCTCGGTTTGGTTAGGTTTTGTTTGATATTTTTATGCTGAAATACGAGTTACATTGTCGATTTATGCAGGCAAGTCCAAGCAACCATGAGAATTTAGATTGCACGAGCGAGCGAAGCGAGCTCGAAATTTTTGTACATTCTCGGATAGGCTCAATTTTCTTTTCATTCTAAAAGGACTAGGAATTGCTTGCTTTGCCGACTTAAGAAGAAATACTCAAGAATCAACAGAATGCAGATTGCAAGAGCGAGTGAAGCGAGCCTGAAAATTTTAGCACCCTACCTCAAATAGGTTCCGTTTTCTCTTGACCATTATACAGAAAGAGAACTTAATTTATCGAATTAGGACAAATGCACTCGTTTTACAACAGTTTAGGCTTTGGAATCTGGCCTTACGAACGGGGTGCCCTATTATCCCGAGTTTGCTTCGCTCGCTCTTGCATCCTAGATTCTACAGGATGAAATTGAAAACTTGCGCCAAATCGATATAGAAGGTCCAATAACTATCATTATAAATTGTCATGTCCCAATCAACATTCTTGAAAAAAATCGTGTAATTATCGTCTTAGATAGCGCAAACTAAGTTATTACCTTCAAGTAGATACGAATAAACGTCGATACTTACGGATTTTTTTTCTAAATTATCAAAACAATTATGAAAATTAAAGTGTCAATTTTAGCGCACGTCCGATAAGCAATCTAGTCATCACAGAAATCACAAGTTCACAACATGAATCAAGTTGGCAACACGTTGAACTAGTAGTACTTACCTAATTTAGACCGTACCTATGAAAAAAAGGACGCGCGACGACGTTGCCAAACCGCTAGCCTATTCGCACGTATCATGTGCATCCCTTCCTTAATGACATGCTCTAAATCGCGGTATATGAACCAGATGAACGTATCTACATACGTATTTTTTTGTATATACGTTCATCTGGTTCTTATAACGCGAAATTTTCTTTATAACACGTTGAATTAGATGTTTTAATTTGGAGAACCTATTCAATTTCATCCAGTAGGTATACCTATTTTACAACAGGCTTTTTGAAGTAAAAACTTTTTACGCGTGTTAAAAAACCCACTGTCATTTCATAGTTATAAGTTGCTACTTCTGTGGCAGTCCCCATGTCTGCCTATGTTCTTAATGTTATACTTGCCCATCGAGGTCTCCGTTAAGTAAGACAAGTCAGACTTTCAGACTCTCGACAGCTTGAATGATTTTGGGGGGGGTCATGACCCCCACAACCCCCCCCCTCGGACCGCGCATGGTCGCGACGCCCCGTACCTAGTCCACCCCGACCCTTGCTCGAGCCAGCCCGCGCCGCTGAGCCTGTAGTTTTAAATTCGTCCCTAAATAATTCCGATCCAGCCTGTCCCTTGCTGCCCTCTTCCAGCGACGCCCTAAGCTGAGGTCCGAACCCCACGGGGGGTGCCCTTAGCGTGAGTCGCTTAGTTTTTAGTTAGTTTTAAGCCCTGGCTGGAGGCCTTAACTTAGGCATCCACAGGAAAGTCCGGTTAAGCAGTCGACAACCTCCTACAGGTTGAACTGCGAGATGCCATTCTCAAAAAAAAAAAAATGAATCATCGAGTAGTTGCCAGCCAAACACAACACCCGGCTGGTTGGAGGGTGAAGGATCCTCCCTTTTTCTAGTGAGGATGAGTGAACTTTACACCCTGTTCGTCATACCTCTATAGGACTTTAAAACTTTTTAACAAAAAAAACAACCGACTTCAAAAAAAAAAACACTACAAAGTGTAAAATAACTTTAATTTTAATTTCGGAAGTCGGTGTCTTTGGTTTTGTATTTACGTTTTTGCCACCGACTTCCAAAATTAAAATTAAAGTTATTTTACACTTTGTAGTGTTTTTTTTTTTGAAGTCGGTTGTTTTTTTTGTTAATAAGTTTTTATTTTTTACTTTTTATAGTCAGAGTGCATCTCATGACAATTCCAATAAGCCCAAACACGGCTAGAATACATGGTTTTATTACGAAGTTCCGGTACCTAGGTACCTTCCAGCTTCATCATCAGATCGGTTTGATGGTACCATTTATTTAAATTTGCTTCGTCATAGTCGCTTAACTATCTTAATCGAGATATCGCCACCCGTGAAATACTTATTATCATTTGTCTCGCATTGGACATAAATGAAACCCCCAGATGGTTTTATACTTTGTATTTCGATACAGAATAGGGTTTTTTACAATATTTTAGTGGAGCGATCAACCTTGTGCAAAAATGAATATAATAAAATGTGATGTGGGGTACCTTGTAAAAAATTAAGGAAAAAAATAAACTCCTAACTAATTACTGCGTTTCATATAAACGAAGCTTGTTGCTATGAATGTAACACCAGGCGCCAACATCCTCCCGGCGTTGAAATCTTCAGTTTCAACACTTTATTTCATCTGATGAAGGCAGAGGGCAGAGGCGAACTAGAGGTCGTCGTACAAGTCCCCGTTGGGTCTTCACATCAGCAACTCGAGAAACTCCGTCTGATCCAGGGAATAATTTCTGCACTCGTCCCAGTCTCCAACACAGAGGCGGCGTATTATCCTCCTTCAGAAGGACTAAATCACCGATGTTCAGGGTTGACTTATCGGTTCTCCACTTGCTACGTTGCTGTAGGTCAGCGATATATTCACGCTGCCACCGACGCCAAAAATGTTGATGAATTTGTTGTATTCGTTGGTAGCGTTGTAGATTATTGGAATTGCGGTCTGCTAGTGCAGGTGATGGAAGAGCAGTGAGGGGCCGGCCAATAAGAAAGTGACCAGGGGTGAGGCAAAGAAGATCATCAGGCGAGGAGGATAACGGGCAAAGCGGACGACTATTCAGAATGGATTCTACATGTGCAAAAAGGGTAGACAGCTCTTCAAAAGTTAAATGGGAATTGCCCATCACACGTTTGATATGGTACTTAGCTGATTTCACACCGGCCTCCCAGATTCCACCAAAATGAGGGGCGTAAGAAGGTGAGAAAATAAAATTGATCCCTTCCCCACTTGCAAAATCAGAAAGAGAGTCCGCGTTAATCTTTAAAAAATGATTTAGCTCCTTAGCACCAGATACAAAATTGCGACCATTATCGCAAAAGACTTCCATTGGCCTTCCACGTCGCGACACAAACCGTCGAAAGGTAAGAATAAACGCATCTTTAGTTAAATCACTTACAGCTTCAAGGTGTATACATTTATACGTTAAACATACAAAAAGACAAAGATAGCCTTTAACTAATTTCGAACCGCGTCCTTTCCTATTTAAAATAAAAAAAGGACCGGCGAAGTCTATGCCTACAGTAGTAAATGGGAAGTTTGGCGTAACCCTTTGGGAAGGTAAATTACCCATTATAGGTTCCAACGGCTTAGCTTGAAACCGTCGACACTTGACGCAATGACGAACAGTTTGTCTAGCGAGACGTCGGCCATTAATAGGCCAAATGTAATCTCTTATAATGCCCAGCAGCAACTGTGGGCCAGCATGTAAATTACGAATATGTTCGTAATGAAATATTAATTTCGTGAGATGATGAGATGCATCAAGCAACACAGGGTGTTTTTTATCATGATGATATTTTGAGGAATCAATACGACCGCCTACTCGAATCAATTTATCATTGGGGTAATAAAAAGGAGTCAATGATAAAAGTTTAGATTTAGATTTTAATGAGTGGCCGTTGACGAGTGTTTTATATTCGCTTGGGAATGATTGTTGCTGTGCCAAACGACACAAGTTAATAAATGACTTATGTAACTCATTTGTTTTTAAAGTACCTGAAACTATAGATTTTTTGCAACACTTTAATTTTAAATTATTAATATATCGTATCGCGTATGCAAATATTCTCTTTAAGTGATCGTAACTTTGAAAGTTTTGAAAATTTATAAAGTATTCTATTGAAGTTTCTGAGTTAACAATTACAGAATTCTGTTTGATTTCCGGTAAATTATTCACATTAACTTCGTTGTTATTTAAAACAGGCCAAGTGTCTTCCGATTGACATAAATATTGTGGACCTGACCACCAAAGCAAATTGTCTTTAATATAATTAGTGCTGACCCCCCTAGATATGAGATCAGCTGGATTAACTGATGTTGGAACGTGACGCCAAGAATTTACGTCCGTCAGCTCACAAATTTCTGAAACTCTATTCGCAACAAAAGTTTTAAGATTCTTAAAACTCGAATGAAGCCATGCCAGTACAATACTGGAATCACTCCAATAAATCACACTATTTACCTTATACCGCAAGGAATCTCTAACCGCCTTACACAATCTAGCGGCCAAGAGCGCAGCACAAAGCTCCAAGCGCGGGATTGTTGTAGGTTTAGTAGGTGCAATCTTAGATTTAGCACACAATAATTTTACAGTGACTTCATTAGCAGAGTTTACTGATCGTGCATAAATACAGGCTCCATACGCACTTTGGGAAGCGTCACAGAAACAGTGTAGTTCTATAAATATTGGCTCATCACAGAGTACATGCCTTGGAATTTTTATGTTCCCAAGTGCGGATAGAGAATCAGTAAACTTAGCCCAGGTTAAAGCAATATTTTCAGGAATTGGATCATCCCAGCCTAATTTCTCCAGCCAAAGCTGTTGTAATATAATCTTTGTCTGCACTACACACGGACTGAGTAAACCCAAGGGGTCGAAAATTTTAAATAAATTGGATAATATTGAACGTTTAGTTGGGCGATTGCTATCCAAAGGAACTGGGAACTGCATTGGAAAGTGCAGTGTGTCCGTCGACGGATCCCAGCCCAAACCCAGGGTGCTAGAAGACTCACTGAGTGTTAACCTTTCATTAACATCTAAAGAACATGAATCAAAAATGCTAGTTATATTCGTTTTAAGTTTTCTTAGATTAAAGCAACCTAATTTAAGTGCCGCGGTAACTCCTTGAAGAATATGTTTTAATTCGTGTTCACTGTCACTCGAAGTTATCATGTCATCCACATAAAAGTCGTGCTGAATTACATTTTTAATGGTTTCATCTGGATTTTCTTCGCCAAGCTGCCACAGACAACGTGTACTCAAATAGCTGGAGCTTGCCATGCCGTAAGTTACAGTATTTAGTCTTAACGTTTTGATAGGTTGGGACTCATCTTCTCTCCACAGTATGAGCTGGAGATTTCGATCCTCCTCATTAATTTGCACCTGGCGATACATTTTCTCTAGATCGCCGGTCAGGAGGTACTTGTGTTGTCTAGCCCGTACTAGAATGGAGAATAGAGAGTCCTGCATATTTTGACCTATCATAAGAATATCATTGATTGACAATCCAGAGGAAGTAGGAGCTGATCCATCAAAAACAACACGAATTTTAGTGGATTCGCTGCTTTCTTTAAACACGGCGTGATGACACAAAAAATATGATATATTAGGTCTTAATACATCAGACTGTGAGAGATGACCTAACTGTTCATACTCTCTTATAAAGTTGACATATTGTGATTTAAGTTGCGGGTTCCTTCGGAATCTTTTCTCTAAACTATGAAAACGTTTTTTTGCTAGTGTATATGATTCTCCTAGACAGTTAGGCGAATCTATAAGTGGTAGTCGAACAGAAAATCTGCCGGTATTTAATCGTGTCATGTGAGTTAAAAAATGTTTTTCACATACTCTTTCATTATGACTCAATGGTGATTTTAATGGCACTTCCTCAAGCTCCCAAAACTTTGATATTTCTACATTAAAATCATTTTCCGATGAATTCAAAGAATGATGACATTGGATATTGGATATATTGTTTAAATCGTTTATTTTGATTGGGCCTGAAATAAGCCAACCAAATTGGGAATTCCTTAAAGTGGGATTATTAGGGCCTAGAGAACGCTGCTCGCAGCCAAGAATATCCCAAAACAAATCTGCTCCGATGATTAGGTCAACAGCGGAGGATTGATTAAAACTAGGGTCAGCAAGGTGTACCTCAGTAGGTATTTGCAGTTGCTGAGTGTTTATTGTGTATCTGGGAATGTTACTTGTTAATTCCGGTAATATCAGAAAAGTTGTTGTGACGTGAAACGGTTTAATTAACGATTTTAACTGTGCCACACAACTTTCAGTAACTTTATTATTAATATGATTGCCGATGCCGACAATATTAATATGATTTTTAAATAATGAATTACCTGATAAAGATAATTTGTCTCTTAGTGATTGCGTCATAAAAGATGATTGACTGCCGCAATCCAACAAGGCACGTACTTGTTCTGTTTTATTTGTTGTAGGGTTACACACCTCAACTAAGGCAGTAGATAGTAGAATATGTTTTGAACCATGTGTATTATAATTAGCTATTGTTCCACATGATGATGTGGTAGCTGGAGTAGTGGTGGTGGTACCTGCAGCAGGGGTTTTAGTACCTGTGGCGGAAGTTGTGGTGCCTGCAGCAGGGGTTTCGGTTACTACCGGAACGTGTAAGAGAGCGTTGTGCTTCTTCTTACACTCCCGACAAGGTCTGAGGTAGCAGTTTCGTGTAATGTGCCCGGACCTTAGGCAATTTGAACAAAGATTTAATTTATTAACTTCAGTTATACGATCTTCCACACTCTTGGCCTTGAAAATAGGACAATCGTAGATTCTATGTTCGCCCTGACAAACAACGCAACCTGAAGAAGATGAAGAATTACTCTGACAAGCAGACTGACAAACTGATTGACATGTAACAGATTTATTATGCTGACGTTCGGCTTTATTGTTGGTGCCTTTAGATGACGTAGAAGCCGATGCCTTATTATTATTATTATTGCTTGATGAAGAGTGATTTAGAGACACAAGGACATCTGCTCGATCAATTAGAAATTTATTAAATTGTTGTAAGTTAGGTATTAAATCATCCAAAGTGCCACGCCATTCTTCCCATTTGGTAAGAGTGCGGTTATCTAGCTTAGAACACAGTATATGTATTAATAAAACATCCCAATTATCAACACGTAGCCCTAAGCCAGACAACGCTCTCAGGTTCTTGGTAACGTGGTCCACTATAAAGCGAAGTGATTTATCTGACTCGCGAGTCATTGGATTTATGTTTAATAAAGAAGACAAATGATGGCTTATTAACTGTCGTTTGTTATCATATCGGTCACATAGCAATTTCCAGGCAACACTATAATTAGAATTGGAGACTTCTAAATTACTCACTATTCTAGCTGCATCTCCCTCCAAATAAGATAATAGATAGTGAAATTTATTGATAGGTGCAATGCGCTCATTATTATGTATGACTGACTTAAATGTGTCACGAAATTCAAGCCAACGGAAGAATGTTCCGTTAAATTTAGCAATTTGTATCTGGGGCAGTTTGAACCCTACTTCGTGATTGTCAGCGTTATAAGGAGCAGCTGAACCATGGCTAGAATTGAGCATGTTGCCAGATTCATCGTGGCGGTTATTAGGCTGATGATCTTGAATGAAACTCTGAGCATTCGCAATGTTTGTTATGAATAATTGTTCAATATCATCCCTTTCATCAATCTCGATTGACAAATTACTAGAATTTAATATCTCAATTTGATTCTGCAAGTCATCGAACCGAACGGACAGTGACTCAAACTTACTAAGTTTAAGTGTTAACTCGGCTAATTCAATGCGTGTAACAGAATCCTTTGACAACAGATTCGTTAAATAATTCCTAAACTTAGTAATTTGGCCCTTTATTGAACTACGCTTAACAATGAGATCTTGTAATTCTTGCACAGAACCGTCATCCTTGCCCATTGTAACAATAAACAAAGTAAATAAAAGAAATGTATATTTTTAGTAACAAGAACTATACGGTAGAACTATGCAAGAATACAATGAACTATTAATAAAATATTTATCTTACGTCCCTCTTCCTGTGTCACCTGTGGTCTGGAAGTACCGGTGCTAAACCCGACAGTACTCCGTGGATGAGGCTTGATTAGATTGTAGGCCCCGGCCGTCGCAAATGACGTCACCGTTCCTGGAATGTTCGGCGAAACAATCTTAATGACTTGCAAAGAAATATTATTATTTGCCTAGACTTGAATTTGATTGATAGATAATAATGAATAATACTTTAAAATGTAAAGGTACTTGTAGCGGTGATAGACAAAATATATCTTGTAAAATAAGTAGGTCATTCAAACTGGTAAGACATTGACGTGGGTACTTAGATCAAACAATTAAGTCAATGAGTTTTTGTTTTTTAAATACATATGTGTAGATATTTATTTTAGGAATTAATCACTACTTCTTTAGTTATTTAAGTACCTATCTGTATGAAATAAGCACATGTAAAATCTCGGGGTTTATGAATTATAAAGGATCAGTAAGGAAAAATGTAGGTATGTGTGAGGAGGTCAAGGAAAGGTCACTTAGCTGCATTGGCCAGGCTGCTGTACGGCGACTTCGATTGATATCACTGTGTCTAGACCGTAAACCAGGTGTAGGCTGCAATGGCTGAACCTCCAAATACTCCAAAATGTCGTTTCTTGATGTAGCAGATCTGTAGCTTAGTTGGTCAAGCTGACCGGGCTTCGTATTTCTTGATAGTTTTTTCGTTTTGCGAAAGGTCCTGTCACGGTCGCCAATTTTTATGTCTCGCATTGGACATAAATGAAACCCCCAGATGGTTTTATACTTGTATTTCGATACAGAATAGGGTTTTTTACAATATTTTAGTGGAGCGATCAACCTTGTGCAAAAATGAATATAATAAAATGTGATGTGGGGTACCTTGTAAAAAATTAAGGAAAAAAATAAACTCCTAACTAATTACTGCGTTTCATATAACCGAAGCTTGTTGCTATGAATGTAACACCAGGCGCCAACATCATTGAAGAGTTCCTGTGGCTATCTGTGGTCTCCTTCATCAGTTCCACTTCACCAAATTATACTTTTTGAATGCAAATGCTTGACATGTTGATGAAAATACCAAAATTTCTATATGTATGCCTATAATATTTGAGGAGTTCCCTCAATTCCTCATGGATCCCATCATCAGAACTGAATTTTGACAAAAATGGGACCAATCTGGAAGCATATCCTTTCAAATAAAAAAAAAAAATCCAAATCGGTTCATAAATGACGGCGTACTGAGGTAACAAACATAAAAAAAAAATAAAAAAATACAACCGAATTGATAACCTCCTCCTTTTTGAAGTCGGTTAAAAATTGTGTCAATCACAGCCCTTATACAAAATAATAATGAACTAATAATCCGAAAGGTTAGGCAGAGGTGTAGGTACCTATAATAACCACTACGTGGAAGGAAAAGATGAGTCCGAGGCCAAAACTTCCAGAAAACTTGTCACAAATATCAAAAGTTAAATAAAACAAGACATGTTTGAAACAACGTGAATTATACTAACAGCGCCCCGAGCTTTCACCTGCATAAGTGTGGATCCCGAGGAAATATCGGGATGAAAAGTAGCCTTTGTATTAATCCAAGGTGTCAGCTACCGCCATACCAAATTTTATCAGAATTGGTCTAGCCGTTTGTGCGTGAAGAAGTAACAAACATACAAACACACTCGCAAACTTTCGCTTTTGTAATATTTGGGTGATGATACATGTTATTGACAAGACTTATTGGAAACAATTAGCACAACTTGCATGCATAGGTATAAACGCAGGACGTCTAAAGGTTGTTACATAAAATTCAAATAAAAAACAATAACTACCTAAATACCTACCCTTGTTCAAACAGTTATTGCGAACACAAATTTAATGTAATACCCATTGAGAAAGGAACACACAAGTATCAATGCGATTGCGATCATCAACTTCCATACAAGGTTTTATTTTCACTTGGCATGCGATCCTTTTCACTGCCAGAAGTCTAGCCATACTTGAGCTCCGACCACACTGTGGCGAATCGCGCGTGATGCGGGACGTTACTGCGTGTGTCGATTGTTTATTTGTTTATTGAGGACCTCCGACAAACGATGTGCATAATAATCACAATCTTATAGAAATTTAGTCTAGTGCATTCTTTGTTTACAGGAGGCATAGTTTTATTATCTGCCTTGTCCAACTATGCTGGGTTGGACTTCCATTCTATCCAGATGCGGCTGAATACCAGTATTTTACATGGATTAACTGCCTATCTGATCTCCACATCCCAATTACAGGGGAACACAATACCTCTTGGTAAAGCAGCCACATCATGCTTTAAATGATTGTTTTAATGATTAGGAAGTCAAGCGACTGTTCACTCCAGTTTCAACTCCATAAAAGTTAGTTGACATAATCGGTGCGAGCGAATTTCGTCCAGCAAGGGATTCGTCTCAATCTGGCCAGAGCTTACCTCGTCGATATCGTTTCAGTGGTCTTTGAACGAACAGATATTAGTTCGCCTTCGATTGAACCAAGAACTAAGCTGATGTGGATTATTAAGGTTGAATCCATTTGCCTTTGTAACCGTTCGACATCTGTTGCTATTGGATTTTTGTTACGTTCATGAATGCTTAGTCATGGGTACTTTGTGGTAAAAAACGTAGGTACTTAGTAATCGGATAAATTGATTTATTTATTTAATACTTTTAAACACACAAAATGTATGGAAGCGGAGTTAATGCTTTAGGCATTTTATACATAGCATAGTGGTAGGTGCAATTATGAATATTGAGGAATACATATTCTTAAATATAAAGATACAGGATGAAATTGAAAACGTGTGACAAATTCAAATAGGAGGTGCAGTAACTGTTACATAATCATAATAAATTGCCTTCAAGTAGACACGAATTATCAAAGTTCCAGTAGAATCTTTTTTTTTTCAAATTTATCGAAACAAATAAGAAAATTTAAGCCTCAATTTTAGCGCGCACCCGATAAGCAATCCATTCAACGGAGAGTTCACAACATGGAGCTAGTTGGCAACGCGTTGAACTAGCGGTATTTATCAAGTTTTATCCGTTGCAGAAAAGGGTGCGCGACGACGCGCGACGTTGCCAAATCGCTCACCTACGCGCACCTATGTGCATCCCTTTCTTTAGTGGCATGCTCCAAATTTACTTTATAACACGACGTTGAATTAGATATTTTAATTTAACGCACCTGTTAAATTTCATCTTGTATATACCTAATTATATACAAAAAAATAAACACAGATAAATATACATAAATACACGAATTTACTAAAAGCAACAATGTGAACACTTTGTTTTTTTTACTTTCTATGTTTACGGAATTTCATTGTTTTCTTCCTACACAAGTAACTACAAACTTTCACATTCAACTTCACTCCAACAATAGTTAGATAAACCGTATTACATATCTTGAGCTCAGATGAGTAGTTTTCAGTTACTCCTACGCATCGTATTCATAGTTCAGAAGTTTATCTATAGAAACTACAAAGTTTGTGAATGATGTCGTAAATTTCAAGTCATTACTATAATGCACAGTTTCTCGTTAGTCGATTAGTTGTGCCCGTTCCATCAAATAATATTGTGTCGTTTATCATTTCACCTTTTCTGTTTCCTAAAAGCTTTTACGTATAGATAGATTTATTTATTTGATATAGATAAACAACATACTTTGACTAAAGACAATACACTAAAGAATTAGCATTAGCATGGCGCCACTGGTTCAGAAATAATTAAAGTGAAGGAGAGGGCATAGTATTTTACCTTTAGGGATACCTTCGTCAGTTGCAGCTGTATAATACTATTTTCTCTGTGATGGTAAAAACGAATTTAGAAAACGCACACGTTTTCACCTTAACTGTAATGAAAAACAAATGGTAAAATACTGTTTATTTGTTATAAACTAGTTTCAATGTCTATAATGTATCGTTAGCCTTTTGGAAGGCCATTTAAATGCGATATGTGTAGCTTCGTTAACATTTGTAGCCTTTTTTGTTGTGAATTGAAAAGACAAACTTGAAAGGTTTGTCTTTTCAATTCCTTGCTCAACAATGCTATGAGCTATGCTATGCTATGGGCTATGGCTATGGCTATCAGCAAGACTATGTATGATAGAATGATACTACATAGTGAGGCTAATAAACTATTTTATGTGATTAAAGTTTATTTTCTTACTTTCACGCAGCATAATTATGGTTAATATTAGACTTGTACAAAAAGAAAAACCATATTTTGAAGTTATTAGGTATGAATCCTAATCTTGGTTTAGATAAAGGTAAGTAAATTGAATCGTAAATACTCGTATTCGTCGAACGTACGGCACTTTCGAGTGTTTAATTTATAGTTCGCAATCTTTAGAAAACATAAGGATAGAGTAGGTAAATCCGGTCTGTTCTGTAAAAAACTTACCGGGAAAGTTTAGATGAAGTGAACTGCCATTTCACCTGATGTAGGTACCTATATGATTGAATAGACTTGCTTGTAGATGGCTCATGTTTGAGGCACAAAGGCCCACAACATGAAAAATGGAAACAAAAGCCAAACCTTACGGGTTGCCGAGTTCACAGAGTACCTACCTAATTATCTACACAAAAACTGTATTTAAATTCGCGTCACAGTACTTTCGTGCACTGGTCCAAACAGAAAAGGTTTTATTGTACAGAAAAGGCACAATCTGCTCGTGCGAACACGCGATTTCAAGTTTTAAACCCTAAATTTTTTTCCTCGTTGTTTTAACGGATCGCTGGTGACATTTGGGGTTCAGTTGACTTTTTAGTTTGTAGACTATTTTATTCGTTTTGTTTGTTAAAAAAAAAAAAAAAAAATTTAATCTGCATAGCCATTTCCCAAGTATGTTGAGATATGCTTTCAGTCTAACCGGGACTGCCTGTCTGACCTCCACAACTCAGTTACTGGGTAACATGATAAGCGTAGGTATGCTTATCATCGAAATAGGTTTATTAGTTTTTGAGAAAATCGCGGACATAAAACATACATACATACGGGTCGAATACAGAACGTCCTTTTTTGAAGTCGGTTAATGAACAGGGTATAAAGAAAAATATGAAAATAATGATTCATTGAAAGACTTAACAAACATTGCCTTTGTTATGATTAATAACAACTTCTCGATTCAGAGAGACTTCATATTAAATATCTCGAAACATCTGCTCCAGTAGTTATAAAAGCTACATCGTTTCGTAATACTTAAATAATCAATATTATTTAAGTATTACAGTAAGTACATTTTCTACGAATTTTATGAAACTAATATTTTTTTCCTTTGAGCTAATAAAATATGTAGATAGGTACCAGGTACTGGATTTCTTTTGAAGGATTTATCAACGTTAGTATAGTAATGTTTTTTTTTTTTTTCTTTTGTTTACTGCTGTCATTCTTTGTCATTCTGTCATTCTTTCAGTCACTCCATGTAAAATACTGGTATTCAGCTGCATCCGGTTAAACTGAAAGCCGATCCCAACATAGTTGGGATAAGGCTAGGCAGATGATGATTCTTTGACAGTCATTGCGGGTCATCAGAAACCCGAAAGTCTGAAAACCAGTCTTACTAAGGAGTATCGTATTCCCCAGTAACTGGGTCGTTGACACATGTGAAATACTATTACCTACCTACTTAGCTGCATCTGGTTAGACTGGAAGCTGACCCCAACATAGTTGGAAAAAGGCTAGGCAGATGAATATGACTTATGTTTATAATACACTAGCGACCCGCCCCGGCTTCGCACGGGTGCAATGCTGATACTAAGTATAGGTACTTCAAGAATGTCAGCACGCGCCGCCGGCCCCCGGCTGCGGCCGGTACCGCAGCAACCGCTATGTCCCTGCATTTTAAATTTGTAATATCTTCAAAAATGTTCATTTAAATTACATGTTGTAAAGGGCCATATTTATTTATATTAAATGCACAATGTGTTTAAGGTACTTAATTGGATAAGGATCAATGCTGTATTGCTAAAAATCGCTTCGTAAATAAGCCATTATTTCTCGTAAAAAGTAAAGGATAAAAAATGGTTATTGTGGGCTATCCCTAAGAGATAGACATATACCATCGCGGACTTTTTTGTAGACCTTTTTAAGGTGTACAATACTATAGTACATTATTTTGACCTATCTCGTAGGCTTCAGCCAGCGTTTGAAAAGTAAGCGCAAAAAAATGTGTTTATTTACGACATCACATTAGAAACCTCTAAAATTATCAGTGTTTCTCTACATAATATAGTTGTGTATTATACATATAAACCTTCCTCTTGAATCACTCTATCTATTAAAAAAACTGCATCAAAATCCGTTGCGTATTTTTAAAGATTTAAGCATACATAGGGATATAGGGTCAGAGAAAGCGACTTTGTTTTATACTATGTAGTGATATCGTATACCTATTATCGAAGATTGAAATCATTAGATATCACTGTTCTAAGTTTCGCGAAAAAGTTTCCAGAGAAATGAGTGAGCTCACTCAATAATAATGGCGTTTCCTTGACTATTAAGTCAGGTCTTAGCGTCATTGTGTCTGTCAGAGGTGTCAAAATGAAACAGAAACGCGATCATCTTTTTACAGTTGTTTTTTTAATTGTCCTTGCGTAGAATTAGTGGAAGTAGAACTGTTTGAATTACGATACCTTAATAATTATTATATGTGTCAAAACAAAGATAACTTGGTTTTCCATTTTAATTATTCAAATGTCTAGAAACAATTTTTTAAATTGTCACATTTGTTACCCGAAGTTTCTACCCGTTTAATAGCCACGACTGTGAATGGCGATATTATGGCCATTCACAGAAACGACTGTATCATACAGCTATTCAACCCAAGAGTTGTATACAAATAGTTATACGAGATTGGTATAATAGGAACACATTGTTAACTCAACTCCTACGAGACATGACACGGTAAATACATATATGCACGCTTGTCTCGACTGGTTTGAATATTTCTCGGTATTATTTAGCATATTCGTACCTGTCACTTTAGTGAGTCTAGACACTCTAATCTTAGAACTGCTGTTAACAAAGGGTTCGTCGTTGTTATACTAAAAAGTTATTAAAATGATGAAAGTTAGGTATTTAAATCTTGAAGAAAGTTAGCGTCAGGATGTTAAAGTTACAACAAACTATCAACTGTCAAATAAGCAAAAAAAACCAATAAATACAAGCTATTTCTCCGACTTTTCTCGCATGGACAAGTACATACTACTTGCCAGAGACCAAATATCATCATCTTTTTCTGCCTAGCCTTTTCCCAACTATGTTGGGGTTGGCTTCAAGTCTAACCGGATGCAGCTCAATATCAGTATTTTACATGGAGCGACTGCCTATCTGACCTTCACAACCCAGTTACTGGGTAATACGATACTCCTTGGTAAGACTGGTTGTCAGACTTTCTGGCTTCTGACTACCCGTAACGACTGTCAAAGATCCACGAATGACAGCCGGGACCAACGGCTTTACGTGCTTTCCGAGGCACGGAGGGGTCACGGAATGTAAAGATGGTCACCCATCCACAGACTAACCGCGGCAAGCGTAGCTTAACCTGATCGATCGACCTGTGCAGCTTTTATTATTTAGCCACAGGTCCCTCTAGCCAGAGACCAAATATATAAATTGAAATCAAGGATATTGAGTTAATGATTCTCGAGTTATAGGCGCACTGACGGAGAGAGTGATGTGTTATAATGAAAGTATAGATAACTATACTTTGTACGCATGAATCAACCTTTTTACGTAGTCTCCTCTCGGAACAGGGCCTGTTGGGAGATTAGACCAGTAAGTGGATGATGAGGCAGTTACTCCCGGAAAAAAATATTAACGTTGACCACTACGATAAGCCACAGGTCAAGGACATGGAGATAGCTGTTAACGTTACGGTTTTGGGATGATTCATCATAATTATTTATGGTAAGTTAGCCCATCACTTGAGTCAACATTGCTGGGTTGTGATGCCACCTGATAAATTACAAATTCAAATTCACTTTCCAGTTTCTTGCCCGTTCTTCTCCATAGAGATTCACGTTTTGGAATGGGCAACTAGCTTCAAGTTTCTGACTCTTTGCCAGTTCCAAAGTGCCTGTAAATGGTTTCATTGAAATAAATGCTCTGAGTTTGAAATACATAACACAGAATTCCAAATACATCTGAAAAGTATAACGTGTGCTATTGTATAATCTTAGCGCAATTGCGAAGTATCTACTATAGCCAAATCATTTCATGTATAAACGATATTTAACATATACAAGGTATAACAGAATAAACGCAAGTCCAGAAAGTAGTTTGTTCATGATTGCCTACTGAATCGATTTCAGTAACTTTTAATATAGGTATTTTTTTCAAAAATTATGTATTTTTTTTTCATACTAACCGCCGATTAAGCCAAATAAAATTAAACCTTATATCAAGGCAATAAGACTCAATTTTAAATGCATAAAGTAATGCTAGTGTCAACAGAATTTCTTAATAAAAATAGCAAGCTTTAAATAAAATAAGTTTTGGTCATTGTATTATGCTTTTGACTCAATACTCTAATTGGGGTGTATGAGGTCTTGCTTTAATTATGTTACACCTTGTATAGTACATATCTTTTATTTTTTTTGTAACGTGTATACTGTGTTTTTTCTTCTATTTTGTTATGAATGCTGTGCACGTCTGTAATTGACGTAAACACTGGTCCATGTCTCTGTTCTGTGTCATTTGTAAATGTTTGTGTTTGTGTTGTTGATGTGCCTTAATAATAAATAGATACATAAATAACGCTCAAATTAATAAAATAAATCTGTTAACGACAAATGAACAAACAAATACCTACAGCAAAAAAGAACTTTGTAGTTAGTAAACTAATAAAAAACTTAAAAAAAAAACACTGATTTAAAAAAAAAAATACTGCAAAGTGAAAAATAACTTTGATTTCGGTAGTCGGTGTCACTGGGTTCGCATTTTCGTTTTTTGGCACCGACTTCCGAAATTAAAATTTGTTATTTTTCACTTTGTACCTACTGTTTTTTTTTTTTTGAAGTCGGTTGCTTTTTTTTGTATAAAAGTTTTTATTGTTCACCTTTTAGTTGTACCTACCCCACACAAATTCAATTAAAAGTAAATGGAAAAAAAATAGTATTACTTATTGAAGCTAACTGAAAAGCTACCCAAGCAAAGTTAATCAAATTTGTATGGGACGAGCCCTGAGGCATACCTTATCCATTAAAAACAATTGCAGCCAAGCCGTGCCAAGCTAAGATGCATTGAACAATTGAAGATACCGACTAGAAAAATCATCAAAATTCGCATAGAAATGCCGGAGATGCAGTTCATTTATGCATATAACTTCGTACATTAGAATAATTACCTAATGTATTATATACTAAAACCTTCCTGAAAGTACGTAGATCACGTTAATGAAAGAAACATCAAAATTGGTTTTTCAGAAATTGCGGACATACAAACATACATGCACGCATACATATATACGATATATGGATCGAATACAGAACCTCTTTATTTGAAGACGGTTAAAAACCACAATGAAGGCTTCAACAACAAAAGCTTACAAGTAAGTAACTAATACTTAGAAAGAAATTTCTTTCCAGCGGAGAAAATCGCTTTTATTAAAGACATTAGAAATAAATATTACTTTTATTCATGAATGATATTTTTATTACTGATAGATATTTTATTGATGTTTATTTTTCTTGGAACTGAAGATTGGTTTTAGTTATTGATAGTACTTATTTATATTTAGAAAGAAAGAAAAAGTATTTATTGCGACTCGTACAGGAGGATCACAAACTAAATACACAGTCTAAATTAAAATACCAAAATAAAAACTAAAAAAATAAAAAAATTAACAAAAAGAAAAATGAAACAAAAAGTCCTATACGAGGCCAAAAGGCTCCTATCTCAGCATGATGCAGCGATATTTAAAAATAAATATCGCAGCGCTGGTATTCTGATAGGGCCCGCTGTGGTGTCACGGGCAGTTATGGAAATAAAAAATAATAAAAGAAATTAAAAAAAATAAATAAGTAACATAGATTACGTAAAATATTAAAAATATATCCGCGCCAGACGTAACCTCATTACTTGTCTATGCCTTGAGTGTCATAAAGATGTCATAGACTATAGACACTATGTGGCATTACTGTGACAAGCAAAGGGTCGCAGGCGCCGACCTTTTGGTGAAAATTAATAAATTATCACATTACGGCTGCTTATATTTACGTCTTACTCCATGTTAAAAAGACAACACATGTGTTGTCTTTTGTTTTTCATGTGTTGTGTTATTTAGGTATCTTCTTCTTCTAATATATAAAATTCTCGTGTCACAGTGTTAATTATCATACTCCTCCGAAACGGCTGGACCGATTTGTATGAAATTTTGTGTGCATATCGAATAGGTCTGAGAATCGGCTGCTATATATATTTTTTTTGCAAAACGACGGTGGCGGGGCCAGCTTGTTATATATAAATAATAAAGTGCCTAGTTGAGAGAAAGAGTAGTATTGCATCATTGTATCAATATAAACATAATAAACATTTGTTTTATCATTGACGTGTTTTGTCTTATTCTGGGAAATTAGTTTTAGTTAGATCTTAAACACTAACGTCAACAAGAACGAGATGTCACATGTCGGCGCCGAAGTAGCGATACATACATTCACTATGGCCGCGTGTCCGCCGCACGTCCATCAACGGGACGTTAAGGCGCGGGCCAACCGTGGCGCACGGAGAGGCTACGCACGTTTATTAAGCTTCGCTTTGTAAGAAAATGTATGTGGTTGTGTCCACTGTAACCCACGGAGAGGTTTCGCATGAATTGACGTCATTGATATACGCGTGGCTTGCTTGAATAGGCGGTTTCATAGCTCAACGCAGTCGACGTGGGTCTACGTTTCCACTGGAGTACACGAATATGACCCAATAGCAATTGACAAAATGGCGCAGGCGTCGCTCGCTTCCCCGCCCGTCCCACCTCCCGCAGTGAAGCCCGTGTCCGTGGATTGCAGTGGCACGTGCGTAGACTCTCCGTGTGCCGTGCCACGCTATACATAGTCGTGGGTCGTCTTCGTGTACTCCAGTGGAAACGTAGACCCAAGTTGTCAACCAAACGCTGTCACGCAGCTAAAATGCGCCGCGTGCCCCTGCACAGCATGCACCGCGGTGAGCCCGCGCCTTTATGTTAATTTCTCGTTGACGTCCCGTTGACGGTGGCGGGTGGACAAACGGTGTAAATCTACTAATTTACAAACGTTGTAATGGTCTCGCCATTGTGAGGTTTTGACAGTTTTTGTATGGCAAATCACATTACTTTTTGGGCGAATGTGTCAAAAAGTCACAATAAACACTGCTGTAAATTAATTGATTTGGCCCCTGATAGAAATAATAACCAATCAATATCTCCACTTATCTGGTTGATGATGCATTAGGTCCTTACTCATGAAATTGCCATTTTACGTAGAAAAAATCATTTTTTTTCTTATAGAAAGTTATACATACTTACCTACATTTCAATAGTCAAAGTATTAGCCATTAGTGAAGATGCACTTGTTAATATTGCGTGTTGTATGTGCTGCGTTGGTGCCGCAACGGAACTCGTATTAAAAAACAGCGCGCAATTTCGATTTTTCCATAGTTACAGAAACAGCAATATAAAAAAAAAAAACGAACGGAGGCAAAACAAATAAACAACTGATTAAACGAAAAACAAAATGTCATGCTATATTATAAAATTAATTTGAATTTGGAAGTCTAAATAGAATGAAACATGATCTTCACAATAGGTAATATAAAAATGCCTATGGCATTAAGTCCGCCTCTGTACATTTATGTGCTTGAAGTATTAAATAAATAAATATAAAAATGGGCAATTTCATAGGTAAGGACCTAATACATTGACTTTAGTCATTTGTTTTATCACCGACGGCCAGTCTTGTCTTCTAGGAACTATTTATTGCTTCATAAGATTAAATCCTAACCACTTATTTACCTACATCATTACAAGAGCACGTGTAAATTTATAATCACGAAGACGGAACAGCGTGCTCCCGTAAATCAAGCGTCCCCTTGAAGTCATATTAGGCTGATCGTCTGCTTATCCTTCCCGGACACGGACAACGAGCTCTAACTGGAAACGTAATTGACCACCTGTTTCTTTGAGGTGAGATAGCTACTGAAATTTAAATTGTTTTTGCTATTGTTTCCAGCGAGGTAATTGCGTAACACACATTCATTGCGTTATTTACGTTGTCAAGCAGACGAATCGTTCAAGAAAAGAAAGCAATGGATTATGAATTTCCTGCATCATCCTTCGGATTGCGGTTCTAATGGCCGATTCGTATAATCTACGGACCGTTTTTGGTTAAAATTAAAACTCTTGTATCGTTACCGATAATGAAGCTAAGACCTCATAGATTTGCATAGTAGACCCTCCCATAAGGAAGTAGCTATCAGAGGTAAAACTAGCTTACGAATCTATTTACATGCCAAGTTTGACAATCGAAATTGTTACCATGCACTGGTAAACAAAACAATTCGTTTTTGTTAACCGACTTCAAAAAGGAGTAGTAGGTTCTCAATTCGACTGTATGTTTTTGTATGTTTGTTACACGATATCTCCGGCAATTGTTAATCGATTTCCAAAATTCTTTCTTCTTCTGCTTCAAGGGTGGTCCCATATAAATTTTATTAACTTTGATTGGGTAGTTTTTGAGTTAGCTTCAATTATACGTATTTTTGCCACTTAGTTTATACTTATTGATGATGTTATAATGACTTTCTGTCACAGATATTTACATAGCAAGTAGTGTTATGAATTTGTGTGGGGTAAGTTCAACTTAAAAGTGAAAAATAAAAACTTAAAAAAATAATACACTACTAAGTGAAAAATTACTTTAATTTCGGAAGTCGGTGGCAAACAACGAAAATGCGAACCCAACGACCCGATTTCCGAAATCAAAGTTATTTCTTATTTTGTAGTGTTTTTTTGGAAGTCTGTTGTTTTTTTTTTGTAAAAATTAAGACTATGAAAGTTTGAGTGTCTTTTGGGTCCAATTGTTTTGGGATTGCCATCGTTTTAGCTTTATTAGGATAATTTTATCTGTAGTTCTGTGAAAACTTTAATGTTCGTGAGTGCAGCTGTCATAGTTTTTTTGCTTTTTACATTTCCTAGTAGTACCCAAAAGGTGAAAATGAAATAGGAATGAAATGGTCTGAGTGCAGTTTTGCTTTACAAAGTAATCTAGCATATTTTTTTGTTTAGTTTTAAAACTGTTCACTAATTGGTTTTCATTTTTTTTTTCATTATTTATAATTATTATTATGACTGCCCCGTTGGTCTCGTGGTCACAAGCGCAACTACTGAGCGTGGGGTCCTAGGTTTGATTGCCTAGTCGGGTAAAGTGCTATTGGGTTTTTTTCCATTAGGAATCTCTTAGTTACAGCCCAAAGGTCGAAAGTTCGCGGCGTTTTACCCCGTACCTCGGAAAGCACGTTGAGCCGTGCTTTCCGAGGTACGGGGGCCCTGCCTGATCTCTCTCCAGTCGTATCGGATTGCCGTCTCGTTGGACTATGACAGTGACGGAAGAGAGAATGCACCTGTGTCTGCGCACACACTTGCTGGCTGATCTCCGCTGAGATCGGTCGCCGTGGGCGAAATTTGGTAAGGAAGGCTATTATTTTCACCATATCAATATGATAATTAGTTTTGGGTTCACTTTAAATTTAACTATTCTAAATCTGTAGCAGACATAGGCTTACCTATTGGCAACAAGTGACCTTTATTTAATGTCACTTGTTGCCAATGTTTAGGTCTAAATTTATACCAACTTCAAATCCATTACGTAAATTATCATTGGAATATTTGGAATTAGACTGAACACCAATTTAACTACATTGTTGCCATTCGATATCTCCAAGGTTTTTTCCTTCATTTAGGTATATGACAAAATATATAAACTAATAAATTACTAGTATCTATTGTATACTGTTACCTTTAAACTACGTCTAGACATGATATAATCTATTTCTCTATTGAATTTACGTCATTTTTAGTTTTTATTATAATAAATTCTTTAAACCGTAGTTTAAAGAATTCCAACTAGTCTAGACGTATCTAGACATGATATAATCTATTTTTCTATTGATTTTACGTCATTTTTAGTTTTTATTATTATAAATTCATATCACTTTTCCACGCCAAATGTTGACGTGCAAATAATATGTGATTTGCATTTTTACTAGGAGATTACGTAAAACTCTATCTCAATATTTTTTACCTCTGTTTATTTTGTAATAAATTATGATTCACATCACAAGTCTATTCTGCTAAGAAAGATAATAAGTAGGCCATTTTGCCTCACTCTGTGGGGCAAAAGCATCCCTTTCCTTTGTACACTCAACTCGATCCTGAAGCAATATGGACCAATCCTTCCATATAGGCATCAAGTTCGTCTCGCTATCTACGCCTGGGTCTTCCGCGATGCGTTTGGATGTTTACAGGAACCCATGCTGTATGTATCCGACATGCGGCAAACGTGTCCTGCCCGGTCCCATTTGAGCTTAGCTGCTTTTTGTCTGCGTCTGCGATTTGTATCTTAAGAGCGCAGTATCGTGTTCCATATCCGGTTGGTAAGTCAAACTCCAAGGATGCTATGCTTCATAACTTGCTGGCAAACCTCAAGCTTAGTCCTCTGCTGAGCTGTCAAAGACCAGGTTTGCAATAACCACCGATAAACTAGATTATTATACATTTATAAGTAACAGTTACGAAGCAGAATCAGAACTCGACACAGATCATAAAGACCTAGCTACAGAGCCAGTAGATTTATACGATAATGTTGAAGGAAAACGTGAGGAAACCCACACGGTTGTGATAACATCTAATGTGTTTCATGTCTACAGTACGGAAAACGCTAGTGCCGTTTGTCATAATGGGCTAGAATTGCGAGCCGACGTGAACATTACGATTGCCAAGCTCTTTGTCAACTAGAAATATTATTGTAGGTTATTTTTGGGACCATTGTAATTCAGGAAGCTTTCATTTGATCATTTTAACATGTTAAATGTTAGTTTTGTAATAAGTAACGATATTTAATTGTTTATATATTATACTAGCAGCTCCCTGCGGTTTCACCCATATAAGTTTCGATCCCGTGGGGATATCGGGATAGAAAGAATCTTGTGTGTTAATCCTAATTATAAATTATCTGTATGCTAAATTTCATCCAAATCTGCTTATGAGTTTTTACGTGAAAGAGTAACAAACATCCATCCATATATCCTCACAAACTTTCGCTTTTATATATTAGTAGGAAGTAGGATAGGATAGTAGGATTAGTAGGATAGGACTAGTAGGATTTCCACGGATGTCTTTGATATTTATTGGATTTATGAAACCTTTGCAATTAACATTATTCTCTTACTCTCATCCCAATTTATTTGGCATCGGCGCAACGACACCTACTAATAAATCTGCTATGTAATCTAATATTTTCCGCAATACGTCCCTTAGCAAGCTTGACTGTGAAGTATTCGCGAATAATTAGCTCACATGGGAATTTGTAATTGATCCTACGCATACTAACAAGCAAGATTTAAAAAATTAACATAGAAATAATGAGTAGATCAGCCGCTAGGTACGGATATTTATTTTAAGAACATTATATAATTTTTCTAAAATATATGTTAACAATACCCAGAAAAATCAAGACGTCATCACACATGACTTTCTTCTCAGAGTAGTCAGATAGGAAACGCCGGACCTTATCTCGTTTAAAAAAAACCGACTTCCAAAAAAAAAACACTACAAAGTGAAAAATAACTTTAATTTCGGAAGTCGGTGTCTTTGGATCTGTGTTTTAGTTTATTGCCACCGACTTCCAAATTTAAAGTTATTTTTCACTTTGTAGTGTTTTATTGGAAGGCGGTTTTTTTTTGTTAAAAAGTATTTATTTCTCGCTTTTTAGTGGGTCTGTTTATAATGTGTCTAAGTTAAAATAGTCTAATGTCAACTTGCTCATCAACTTTTACAAAATATTGCTTTTCCCGATGCAGGGACGTTAATTGTTGAGGAGTTCTCTTAGTAATCCACCATCAGCTCCATTTTACCATTCGCATTATGACGAGCATAAATTGCTTAGCTACCATATGATAGTAATCGAATCACAACCCGTGAAATACTTATTATTGAGTACTTCCGGTGCCCGTCTTCATCATCAGTTCCACTTCACTAAATGGTGCTTTCCGAGAGCAAATGCAGGAGTTACTATATTAATAATACCCAAATCGCCTATAACATTTGAAGAGTTCCTTCGATTTCTCCAAGATCCCATCATCAGAACTGGATTTTGACAAAAATGGGACCAATCTGGAAGTATATCCTTATAAATAAAAAAATATTTTTTCCGATTTGGAAAATTCTTTTTTTATAAAAAATGACGGCGTACTGAGGTAACAAACATTTTTTTTTTTAAATACAACAGAATTGAGAAACTCCTCCTTTTTTGAAGTCAGTTAAAAATATGATTGACATGTAAAAGTGTTTGTACAAACCTACTTACAGAAATACAATCATTTATTATTTATCATGGCATGGCACTTTTTTATACGACAACTAATCAGTCATAGATATTTCCAGCAGGTCTCTCTGTTGGAAATGTCTGTACCTGTCTCTCCCTGTAGGTACTTCATTGTAGTATTCAAAAGCTTGAATCTTATTTCAATCATAAGTTACACGTGGAAGCTAAATTGAATTAGGTATGAAGTTGTAATGTTGAACACGCTTAACATTGAATGAAACCTTTGGTAATATATATTGCTACTCTAGACAGTGGAATACACAGGGAAAACAAATATTAAACTGTTGCTAGAAATACGTTAGGGTATACGAACCATTATTTTCTAGGAAACGCTAAGGGACCCGTGGCTAAATAATAACAGCCGCACAGCTCGATAGACCAGGTTAAGCTACGCTTGCCGCGGTTGGTCTGTGGATGGGTGACCATCTTTACATTCCGAGATCCCTCCGTGCTTCGGAAAGCACGTTAAGCCGTTGATCCCGGCTGTCATTCGCGGATCTTTGATAGCCGTTACGGGTAGTCAGAAGCCCGAAAGTCTGACAACCAGTCTTACTAAGGGGTATCGTATTACCTAGTAACTGGGTTGTGGAGGTCAAATAGGCAGTCGCTCCATGTAATTTACTGGTATTCAGCTGCACCCGAAGCTGACTCCAACATAGTTGGGAAACGGCTAGTCAGATGATGACAAGATATTTTTAACAGAAGAGTTCCAAGAAAAAATGAAAATTCATAGTCATTCATTTCCGACTACGTCGCGACTCTCATTAAGGTAGTTGCACATCCTCATGTCATTGTATACACAATGTCACTTCAGACGTAACGTAACGTTTGAGTAATTTCAAACAACGATGGCGGAACTTGGTTCTTGACGGGAAGCCTTTCCTTAGCTGCATCGTTCATCGATGATGACTCATGTATGAATATCGGTATTTAGGACAATAATAATGAAATACTTCCGGACAATGTTGCTTTTGTTGTTAAGAGGAAATGCGGGTGATTGTTTCTCCATAGAAACGCTCTTGCCTGATTTCTTTCCGGTTAATGACCAAAAAGCAATGTTTTTATACAAAATAATAAATATTAACTGCTTGTATGTCTCTTTGTTTTCCTTTTTGATGAAACATTATTTTAGTAATCACTAGAACCCTCAAAAAATGCCTATTTAAACCGCTGTCAACAGAGGCCTAGTGTACAAAGGAGATGTTACATTTTCGGCCATAAAGTGTACGGTTGTGAAAAAATAGGAAATAATTCCACGAATTGTAGAAAAATATTCTTTTCTGAATATTCCCCTGATTACTTCGGCACAAAAATAACAGTTTTTCAAACTACTGCCATAATCTATTGAACATGGCGTCGTCTTACTTGCATACTGCTTTCGTCCAGAAATCATGTTACATTATAACATAATAATATCACGTAGACGTTATTTATTTAGTTATAAAAGGCATGTATTTCTTTGTTAATATGGTAAGATATGTATATTAAACAACTTTGTTGTCTAATTACAAGAAAGTGTGACGATTCAATTCATCGTTAAAAATATATTCTACTTTTGTGCATTGTAGGTTTATTTTATTTTATTTTGTTCGGGAAACTTACAGCTAATATAAACAGTGTTCTTAAACAATATCCATTTGAAGGCCATTTATAAGTTTCCACCGATAAACACTCGAAACAAAAAAAAAGACAACAAAAAAAAGGTAGGTACAAAATAATACCTTTAACATAAATTGTAAAAAATAATGTAGTAATAATAATGTAATGTGTAATGTATTGTTGTGATTGTATTTGTAGGTACTTCTGGACGAAAAATTCTAGATTTGTATTGTTGACAATGACATTACATCAGTCAGTCTGTCAGTCTCGTTGTGGTCTCTTTCGTTTCGACTTCGTGGCTTTCGGTGTTATTTTGCGTTTCATTTCTTTCTTTTAACTTGTTACAACTTTGGCTTTTTAAAACGGAAACAACAATCACAGTTTTAACAAATTCTAGGTTATGTAAACGTCATATGTCCAACCTGCCACGGCTGGCTGTCGATGGTCATAACAAACGTCAAACATTTTCAGTTTTTATTTAGTGCCTAAAGAATATCAATTATTATGAAAAAAAAACATTATTCATTGTATTCAGGGGTTCGTCTTCCAGGTTTTCTAAAGTGTACATGTTATGGCCGGAGTCCCATACAAAAATGAAACGACTCCTTTGACAACTATTAATGAAAAAAAACAGGAACACAGTATATATCCTTCATATTCACTTAATAAAATATCTTTTAAATTGGTCCAATATTGGAGGAGGAAATAGGTGTGAGCCAAACCTCGAATTACGACTTCATACTTAGAATTTTTCAAAAGTCTCTCCGACCGCATTTCCTCTTAAGGAAAATAACCAAATTGGTTGGTCTAAAATAAATTTGTGAATTTTATTTTGTTGATCCAAATGCTGTTGTAGCATTTTGTCTTCTAGATTAAAGGGGATGCGCTAAGTAGCCTGCGAAATTCAAATTGTCTTACACATTTATAATCATTAAAATCATCAATTCAAAGTTCATAATATAATCCTATTCATTGATACTTCATGAAATAGTCATTCTAAATTTCAATCTTGTCTGAATATTTTATTTTATCTAAGCTAGTTTACCCAAATGTGGATTAATATCTTAGATGAAGTGGATTTAAAGGTATATCGGTATCGTCTTATATAGCCAGTTAGGGTTATGGAGGTCAGATAGGCAGTCGTTCCATGTAAAATACTGATATTTGGGAAAACCACCAAAGCTAGGCTAAAATATATGGTCTGTGTTTCAATCATTACTATCTACTGAGCAAAATCCAAAATCCCAATACAGGTTTTCTGTGTTTCCTTTTTGACTAGCTACCCCGTTAGCGTTTCCTAGAAATCATCTGCCTAGCCTTTGCCCAACTATTTTAGGGTCGGGTTCCAGTCTAACCGGATGCAGCTGAATACCAGTATTTTACATGGAGCGACTGCCTATCTGACCTCTACAATCCAGTTACTGGTTACAACGACACCCCTAGGTAAGACTGGCTGTCAGACTTTCGGGCTTCTGACTACCCGTAACGACTGTCAAAGATCCACGAATGACAGCTGGGACCCAACGGCTTAACGTGCTTTCCGAGGCACGGAGGGGTCTCGGTATGTAAAGATGGTCACCCATCCGCGGCAAGCGTAGCTTAACCTGATCGATCGACCTGTGCGGCTGTTATTATTTAGCCACGGGCCCCTTAGAATTTCCTAGAATATAATGGTAAACAGTTTGTATATTTTTTTTCTACCAAAACTTTAATATCTGCTTATAATGTAAATTCCACTTTCTAGATCAGCTAGATATTCCCAAGGATTTCATGTTAAGCGTGTTTAACATTAAAACTTCATACATAACTCAATTTAATTTTAACGTGTGACTTACGATTGAAATAGGATTCAATCTTTTGAATGTTAGAGCGAAGTACCTACTACACTTTGGCATGGGTAACTACGTTCATCTTTCTGACTGATCGACTCCGGGACCATTCAAAAGTGCACGTAATTGGTGTAATTGGAATAATAGCTTTGAGTTTCTGTTTGTTGAAGATGACTGTGAGTCTACGTAGAGATTGTCTGTGGATTGTCTGTGGTGACTTGAACAAAGTTGGTCAACAGAAATTAGAGCAAACTAGATGGGAAAAGTTAACTATCCAATTCGATTGCAGTTGTCGGCTCCTCGCAGACCAATGGAGAGTTAATAGTAGGTAGTATTATTGGCTAAGTTCAGGAAGTTTCTCGTGGAGTTCTTTAAAGACTGTTATGAATTTTCAATAGTTTATTTGTATTTTAATTTCACTAAGCTAGGATTTATGATGACAGTTTCTTTAAGTTCTTTGAGATTTGTGATATTGGATTGTATTGCACTTTTTGTGTTTTTATTAGGGCTTGGTCAATTCATAGCATTTGAAATATTATTTTCTTCAAATATTGAAATATGTTCATTTTGTCCTTTATAAAGATGAACTGGTTTCCAAGAGTTATCGAAAATGTTAAAAGGGATTAGTTTTGTCGTATTACTAATAACTAAATTAGAACCGGAATGTATGACGTAAATAGTTACTTGTAGTTTTGTAAGTAAAGCTATTTCAGTAAGCAAATATGTAACTGTATGAAAAAATATTAAGTATAGAACTATATAATGTAAGTGATTATAGAACTTTTAAAGAAATAAAGAGTTGGTTGGACCTTGAAACTATCTACAACTGTTACTTACAACAAAAATATCTACAACACGGTCAATTTGCAACCGATTACCGTTTTCTATTATTTTAAAGATTACAAATAAACTTACGTACCACCACAATAATACCATGGCACAACAATCCATAACACTACACAACACAGCACTGTAACTTCGCGTTTCACTATTTACAGTATTTACACCGTAAGCCCGTCGGTTCGAACCCCGACGTAGTTTTGAACTGAAAACTTGCTGCAAAAGCGGTTCGCGTGTTGAGCCGCTAGCAACCCACAGCAAGCCAGTTGCACATAACATTTGAATAAAAAATTAGGCTCGACATAAAAAAAATATTAAAGTTTTTTTTTGTTCTGTCTGTTTCGAATGACGTGTTACTTTAAGTATGATTCAGGAAAAGTTGCTAGTGTGTCGTATCAAATTGTTTGTTGATGTCCTGTTGCCATGGTTACGCGAGGAGTTGTACTTTTTGTTTGAAACGGAAAAGTATTTGTTTCTCAAACACATTTTCCGTGTGTTTTCTGCCTTTGTTGTTTTAATTTAGAGTATTTGGTTTACGTCATAGTTTTAATGATTTTGTATTTTCTAACTTTAATGAGGTACGTCAACTTTGAAAATCTGAGGAGTTTAACGAAGGCTTGCCTTCTGAAAGGTTGTCTGATTTTAGTACCATATAAAAGCGGGGATATTTAATGTTAAAAAGCTAATTTAGAATTCAGTTTAAGAATAAAAATTCAAAAGAAAAATGAGAGTAATCACAAATGATGATGCCAAATAGTCGTAAAAAAGGTTTAATTTTATGTTATACCCTCTTCTTGAGAAGCTTCTCGTAAAACTGAGACGTTTCTGACATAATAACTAGCCGACTCGTAAATTAAAGGTATTTTATAGGTTACATTGAATTTTACAGCGGCGTGCCAGTAACTGTCACTGTTCTCTTTGAATTCTGTCAGAATTAAGGCTCCCGCAGACAGCTGCGACGCGACTCTACTTGAACGATTTCAATGAAAACTTCATAGAAATTGTTCGACTAAAATAGCGCCGCATCGTCGCATAGCGCCTGTCTGCGGGAGCACTTAAGCAATGATAATGAAAACCTTATCGTATTTAAATTAAGTGTACCTTAGTATTAAATGTTATTACCTGTTATCTTTGCCGCGTCTATTCTGTTAAAATCTCATAATGAAAACAAGAGAAAATGCGGGTGATCTTTTTCCTTATAAACGCTCTCGCATGTTTTATTTCTGGTTAATGACCATAAAGCAATGTTTTTTTTTACAGAATAATAAATATTAACCACTTTTAAATCCCTATGTTTTTCATTTTGATGATACATTATTTTTAAAAGCACTAGAACCCTCAGAAAATGCTCAAAATTACCGCTGTCAACACCAACAGAGGTCTAGTATACAAATTTGACAAATATTAATGAAAAAAGAAAAACATAGGGATCTCTATTGAGTTTATGAAATACTAGCTGCGCCCCGCGGTTTCACCCACGTAAGTTTTGATCCTGTGAGAATATCGGGATAAAAAGTATTCTATGTGTTATTCTGATGTAAAAATTATATTACTGTAAAGTTTCATCAAAATCCGTTTAGTAGTTTTTGCGTGAAAGAGTAACAAACATCCATCCATCCATCCTCACAAACTTTCGCATTTATAATATTAGTAGGATCTTTTAAATTGGTCCAATATTGGAGGAGGAAATAGGTGTGAGCCAAATTTCAAATTATGACTTTTTACTTAGGCTTTTTCAAAAGTCTCTCCGACCGCATTTCCTCTTAAGTGAAGTGAGTTTAAAGTGAGCTGTCACTCCGCTAGATACAAGAGATCGACGCTAGCACAAGATCACTTCACCAAATCTTTCACGATGAGATTGTCTCAGAATAGCACGCTCGGCTAAAATTGGACCATTCGCTGAGATTAATCCTCTACTGCTGAAATTCGGCTTCAGTAATCCTATTCAATATAAGCAATTCCTTTCTAAATCTGATGTTGATTAACGTAATTAGTTGTGGGTAAGTGATAAGCGTTAGCTTAGAGCAGTTTTTATGAGATTTTAATTGATTTTAGTAGAATAGCTTTTTTGTCTGGCGAATTTATATTTGCTACTGGCGTGTAGGTACCTCTTCTTTTTAAATCCTCCTGGATACCCTTCGTCTGTGAAGAACGGAGGGTTATGTTGGACTCCTAACGTATAAAATCCCACTGTCGGGGGCCCGGGAGACACTTGTGCATTCGCCGCACCCCCGACTGGTATCAGCCCGTCATGCCTAGCGGGCCCCATCACCACTTGCTGTCTAACTAATATCTTTACTACGACCTGTACCTATTCTTACTTAGTTTGTACAAATACGAGCTTAGAAAAGGAAGAAGATACTTCCAAAAGCCATTGGTATTTGAAACCCTAATTATTAATGGAGTTTTAGAAGTAGTTAGTAAACAACGCAAAAAAAAAAATGTTGAGCACCCCTCTACGAACGTCGGTGTATCAGTAATATGACATTTGAGTGCGGCACTCGCGACGTCGCCGCCTCGGCAGCGCTGGCACGCGACATTGACCAGCCCGCGACCTTGGGGAATCACTGGAAATATCGCGAACGTAGGAAGAGTCATATGGACGGATCGTTTTAAAAAAAAGGATAATGGAGAAGATTTTTGATTTTGCGATTTCATACATGAAAATTAACATCGATTGCTGTTCTGTTTTGATTTTTTTGGATCGAACTAATTGTCTCTCTAAATTATTCTAGCTCTAAAATTATTGTTTAAAAAAAACTTAAGAAAAGTTGGCGATTAAATAGAGGAAAAAAATGGTCCTAAAAACACTATTTTGTATACAATCATGACGTGAATTAATGTTTTCAAACAAATTTGTTATTTCATGCAGGTAGCAGCACCCATAACAAAATCCAATATAAAAATTTTTAAAATTCAACAATTTAATATATATATCACCATTTATTTCAAGTTTCTCAGACTCATAAATAATCATACAGACACAGTCACATTACACAAATCAAGCACAGCTAAACATAGAAATCATTAAAAACAACACATAGGTACACAACACATATCACAATTATATTGAATTGACTCATTAGACCCGTCACATTCAACCTACAGCATATGTAACCTACAGCAGTGATTAATGTAGGTGCAATCGACCCTTTCCGCGAGCGCGGCCAGCATGCTGTTGGAGCTCCCCCGCACTCGCCGAACTAGCGAGGTGGCTCTCTTGCGCATTGTTTGCATAAAAGCAATCTACGCGCGCCTCCGCAAACATTGTCGTTGTCATTTAAATAAAATCTCTGTACTTTTATGTTTATATTTTGTTTGAGCATTCGCAGCATATTTCCACGCGTTGAGTCGAAATCCTAGCAGTAGTTTATATAATAGAAAGAGGCATTGAACCCTTTATTTTATGTCTCCACGCAACATCTAAAGAACCGTGAAACTTTATTGAAATAATCAACTGTTTCGGATCTATGTATTGTTATATTAGTTTTGTTGGAAGGCTTGCTAGCGTGTTGGTACGTTATCGGCCGTCTATGTTTGTAATGTATTTATTTTATTTATTTGGAAGAACAAACAATGACATTATACAGGCTGGTCAAAAAGTCGTGGATCAAACGAAATAGGGAGATAAAGGAGGTAATTTCCAACAAAAAAATCTTTCTACAGCAATGGCCATAATTCAATTGCCCTAATAGTTATGAATAGTTTTGTATACATAGTTCTTTTACAACTATTAGACTAATTTCAAAAAAATGTGATATAAAATAAACGGTCTTGTACTATTACTAGATAACGTATCAGCACTACAAAAGTTCTATGGCGGCTCTGGGTACCAAATTTCAAGAGCAATTATTTTTTTCAAAAATTTTGAAGCGTTACCAAAAATTATTTGTCACTTTAAGAGCGTTGAAAATCACCTCCTTTATCTCCCTATTTCGTTTGATTCACGATTTTATGACCACTCTGTATATTAAAAGTAAATAGAACATAATGAGTTATAGGGCGACCGCTTAACTGAGACGTTGCCTGAGGTAGCAGCGCGGTGCGGGAACCCTGTGGTGACGTGCAGCGAGAGCTCAGTGATTCGTCAACTTGTTACAACTATCACCCCTCCCGCACCGCGCCGCTACCTCAGGCAACGTCTCAATTAAGCGGTTAGCCTATAAACAACGTTCTTCACAGATACACAAAAAGACAAAGACAATTTTGATAAAGTTAAAGTCGGGGTTTTATGTGACTTTTTGCGGGTTGCATCGGCCTTCCTAGTGTTTACGCTTATAAAACCTAACCGTATCCTTAGTTTATCTCGAAAAAAATATATGGAATCACTGTTCAATATTATTCTGAAATGGCACTTTGAATTATTGGATATTAAAACATTTCCTCTGCGAATAGAATTCGAAGCTAAACTTTTAATACGATTAAGAGAGCTTCAGGAACATTTTAATGTTTCCTTCCGACATTTCCATTAAATTGTCGACATTTATCAAAACGGTTTTCAAATTTGTTTGCATGTAAATTTAAATTACTTAGTCTCGTCTGCTTTCAAAATAGTTTCTTTGATTACAACTGCAAAATAAATTAGACAGGAAGTTATATTTTATTAAAAAAATATAGAAGAGTACCGGACTGCTTTGTTGGTCTAATTATTGCAAGTGCTACTGCTGCTGCTAGGGTTCGATTCCCTGGTCGGAAAAACTGTAATTGGGTTTTATATCTGGACTTTCCCAATAGTTGCCCGAAGTTAGGATTTTTGCCCAGTTGATGGTTATAATTTATGTTACACTAGCAGCGCCCCGCGGTGGGGTATATCGGGATAAAAAGTATCGTATGTGTTAATCCTGGTTATAAACTGTCTGTGTGCCAAATTTCATCCAAATCCGTTCGTCGGTTTACGCGTGATTGAGTAACAAACATCCAAACATCTTCACAAACTTTCACGTTTATAATACACGTACTAGTAGGATGGGACTTAAAGATAACTTGCTTAATATGGGTGTACCTACTATATAAGTACACTTCTGCCTACTCTTCGGGGAAACCAGGCGTAATTTAAGGTTGTGTATGTTACCATTAGCGCCGGGAGCGGGGTGCAAGAGGATGCACTTGCTCCTCCCCAGCTTCAAAATAAAATATAGGTGTAAAAACCTTTGCCTAATAGAATAATAGAGAACTCAATCTATTTGAGACGAGATCCTAAAATTTTCGATTGTATTCCGCAATCTCTCAATTCTAAACCTTTTGTGCATTAGTCAACCATATACCGAACGCCTATTTCCGAAAATCTAATCAACTTAAGTCGACAAAATGACTCCTTGTCATCATCTGCCTAGCCTTTTCCCAACTATGTTGGGATCGGCTTCCACTCTAACCGGATGCAGCTGAATACCATTATTTTACATGGAGCGACTGCCTATCTGACCTCCACAACCCAGTTACTGGGTAATATGATACCCCTTGGTAAGACTGGTTGTCAGACTTTCGGGCTCCTGACTACCCGTAACGACTGTCAAAGATTAACGAATGACAGCCGGGACCAACGGCTTAACGTGCTTTCCGAGGCACGGAGGGGTCTGGGATTGTAAAGATGGTCACCCATCCATAGACCAACCGCGGCAAGCGTAGCTTAACCTGATCGATCGACCTGTGCGGATGTTATTATTTAGCCACGGGCCCCTCGTATGTATGAATAAACGATAACCTAACATATTCACTACATCATAGGTGAAGTGCAAAAATGATAGAGCCTGCTTCGTGGAGCTGAAGATGTACCCGGGTCCCTGAAAATAAGCTTGCCGGCGCCCATGTATGAACACCAAGGATGGTACTCTGTACTTAAATTTTGACCTTATGTGTATACTAGGTAGGGTTGAAAGCCTGAATAAAACAACCAAACTGTATACTGTTCTACAGCTGTTAATTATAATTAACACGAACCCAACCAAATTGTTGTAACACAAAGGTAAAACATTCCCATTAAATCATTTTAACTCTCTGTTTTCTGTCAATGTATCGATCTGAGTTTGCTTTGTCACACAATTTGTTGAACCGAAACTTGTTTCACGTTATCACTTGCGATGTTTACCCAACAAATCTTGAAAACTCGCACACGAAAAACCGGTCAAGGGTTGGTTACAAATTTGTAGGTAAGTATATAACTAAAAATTTACGGTTTTCCGATTTTTTCCTTTACTTGTACTGTAACATGACATTGCTTCTTGCCAAATTTTATGATTCTAGGTCAACGGAAAGTACCCTATACATTTTGATTCCCTTGAGAGTGTCGAAACACACGTATTTTTGCGGCATAAACGGCCGGATCTTTTTTGTACGTTAATTTAGAAATTTGATATTTTCACAGCTATAAGAGACTGTAGACTTGAGTATATAGTTTTTAATTTCAACTCGATACCTCCACGGGTTCTTGAGATAAAGGGTCTTGAGAGATAGACAGACAGACGGACAACAAAGTGGAAGCTAAAACAAAAACTAAGCAAAAAATCGGTTGTCTGTAAAATCGGTTTACTGACGATAGTTGAACGTGACAACGTCATAAGAAAATACAAAAAAAAAAAAAAATATATAAAAACAAAAAAATTTTTTTTTTTCATTTTTATTTTTTTTCTTTTTTTACGATTTTGCCTCTTTGTCACTCGTTCCGCGCTCTCGCTTGCACTTCAAGCCTTAAATGGAACGCCTCAGAGCGAGATAACGCTGCATAACGTCATGTTTTTTCGTGCGTGCAGCCAGCTTCATCGAATTATAAGACGTTGTCACGTCAAAACGAAAATCTAGAACCGCCAGATTTTCGCATTTGATCGCCCGATTCTTGAGGAAGCCTATTTAACATCTTGCTAGGAGTCTTAGGAGTCGAGCAAAAAGAGAAAAAGTCGGATAGAACACTAAGTGAAAACGAAGTTTTACGCGAGCAGGCGATGCGATGCGACGGGGTGGGTCGGGGGAACAAGAAATATCACGCGGACAGCAACTAGTGTTTAATTAGTTACATTTTGACATCCATATTGATAATATTATCAATAGAGCGTTTCAAGTGTATGGTTTCTTAATGCGGTCTTGTAAAGAATTTAAAAAGTCTACCTTCTTCTTCTTGTACAAAACTTTAGTCCGTTCCCAGTTGGAATAAGCGGTGTCCATTTGGAACCCATTTTATGAAAAATATAAGCACAGATTGGAAATGGTACAGAAAAAATTTCTTCGCACTACACATTATAAGTGTTACCATACCTAGATTTCCTATGCGGATCTGATGAAACAGTACAACATATTAAGCTTGGAGCACAGACGTAGACTGCTGGTGGTTATGATGCTGTTTGGCATATGCAACAATAGGTTTAATTGTATGGAACTTTCAAATAAACTATGTTATGTAGTATGTTCCTAGGACTGTTAGTCGGCGGAAAGTGCGAGCAACCCGCTTGTTCTACACAGAGAAGTGTAGAACAGATGCTGGGGAGAGAGCTCCTCTCCGTCGATTATTAGAAACGTACAACTCACTTTTTATAAATTTAGATATTTTCGCTCTTAATCAGAACAAATTTTGAAAAATGACTATCGATTTACTTTCTGGTCTTCCTTAACGATGACTGCTTCGTGCTGATGTTATGATGTGATCTAATTGGTGACTTCAGACTAAATCTGGACGGGGAGCGCTATCTTGAGTTGTTTTGTGTGACTTTTCAGGTTTATTTTTATTTTCTTACCGTGCCTTTCTATATACGTCCGTTTCCTTACTTCTTTTAAAATCGACATGATTCCGTGAGCAATTAATAGTGTGGGTTATACGTTTGTTTACTATTATGCCTTAGCTAACTATTAATATTGTAACGCTTAACTGTTTTTTGTCCCAAATAAATAAAATAAAATATAGCATAATCAGCCTATAATGTTCCAACTGCTGGGATAATGTCCTCTGTCTGTGAGAAGAATTGGGCCGTTATCCACCACGCGGGCCAAGTGTGGATTGCTGGACCACAGATTATAAATTAGTTTTTAATATGCCATGAATCAAATACTGCCATTAAGCTACACTCAGCGGACATTCAATGCCCTTCGTGTACAATATAATAATGCTTTTAGGATGTTGCTTGGCTTCTGAGATGCTGTAGTGCTTCTGGCATGTTTATGGAGGCTCAAATTGATGGTTTTCATGTCATCATGAGAAAGCGAGCGGCCTCCATATTGCACCGTATCCGAGCAAGCTGCAACAGCATTCTGAAAGTAATAGCGGTCCTTTTCTTAGACTCCACGTGTCTATTTAATTTCGTTTGTTCTGTTGTGTCATTTTGTGATTCACTAACTTAGTTCTAAAGTACACACATCAAAAGTGTCTAGGGATCAACATATATTTTTGCAATAACTTTTCTCCTGATTGATATTAATTAAAATTTTCTTTAAGGATTCATCAAATAAAGTGTTTTCGTTTGTCACAGTAACGATAAACCAAGTCACCTTTGCATTAATAAAGAAATTTGCCATTTTCCTAATAAAGGGATTTTTGACATTTGAACCACTAACACAAAAGTTCGAAAAAAAGACTGAAATAACAGTTTTCTCTAAAATTTTATTGGGTAACTTAAACAATTGATAATCCGTGTTTCTACCGCGAACACTAACAACACAAGAACATCGGTTTGGCATACTCAAAATGAGTTCATCCAAATCACGCTGTGGAATGGCCGCCCATGTTCGTTGCAACAACAAAAAAAGGTCTTCTTGCGACTGGATACCCTCCATATTCGGCAGAGCTCTTCTCTGTAGCATATCCCATGCATGCTCAATCGGGTTCAAGTCTGGCGACTGAGCAGGCCAGGGCAGGACATTGATGTTAGCTGCGGCGAGAGTCTGTCTTACAACTCTTGCGGTGTGCGGTCGTGCATTATCATGCATTAACTGAAATAAGGGACCGATTTGCACTTGTAGAGGAACGATGACGTCTGATACAATCGTCTCAGCATAAATTTGAGCGTTGAGGTTGCCTCTGATCCAAATCAACTCAGTTCTTCCGCCGATCCAAATACCCGCCCATACCATGACGGTTCCACCACTATAAGGATGGACTTCCTGGCAGGATTTTAATCGCTGTTGGCGTCCAGGGGTTCTCCAGTGTCGTATACGTCTTGTATCCGGTCTCATACCAAAACGAGACTCATCAGAAAAGCACACGAAACGCCATTGTTCTTCTGCCCAATTTCTGTGTTCAAGAGCCCATTGATATCGAATCCTACGATTGTGCATTGCTATAGAAGAATGAAGGTTCACTTCATGCAAGCGGTTTCTGACTGTTTGGTCGCTAATTAAGTTCCCTGAAGAGTGATGAAGCCTCACGGCTAACATCATGGCGGTTATTGTTGGAGCTCTTCGAGTTAAGATTTGAATGTATCGGTCTTGTCTCCGTGTGGTGCAGCGATACCGTCCTCCATGGCGCTCAGCCACGGTACCAGTGCTTCGGTAACGTGTCCAAAGTCGACTGATAACACTCTGACTTGTATTCAGAGCTAAAGCCACAGGACGTTGCCGGGAACCAGCTTCTATCATTCCCACGGCTCTGAGCATTTCTTCCCTGCTTAAATGACGTCGCCGCTCCATAATAACGTTGGTTTAAACAGTAGTAGGGAAACAGTAGCACTAATAATGTCTTCAATGCGTTGTATGTTTTTATAGGGAAAATATTGACAGCTGATTTTCATCTTTTACTCGAATTTGATTCACAGTTCCTGATTCAAATTATGAAATGCACCAAAAAGGATCCATATAAATTTATAAAATCATAAATTTATTACAAAGCCACATCTCAATCTCAAGAAATCCGCATAAAAATGCTTGATCCCTAGACACTTTTGATGTGTGTATTTACAAACACAAATATAGATGTTCTATTCTCTGAATTAAAGTTATTATTATTATATTATTAAGAATAGAATAGAATAGAATATCTACTCTTTATTATGTACACCAAAGGTTAAAGAAATAGAAATAAATACTAACAACCCTAAGGGGCCGTCTCAACGAGCGAGAGAATCGGGGCGATATTATCTTCGAGCCATCAAAGTCAATAGAAACTATATGAATCAATCTCCACACGGCGATACCGCGATTTTCTCGCCCGTGGAGATGGCGCCTTAAGTAAAATCCAATAAATTCTAGCAAAGCTGTTTCCTTAACACGAAGCGAATGAAAAAAGGATTCTATTAAACCCTTAACCCACTGAACCCACAAATGTGTTTGTAACTAGCCGAAGGCCGAATCATAAATCTAGAGCAATTTTATTGAAACGTTTAGTTTTCTCTTGTAATAAAACCAGACCGGTTCCATTTCCAAAGTTAAAAAGCTTTATAGAAATTCACGTAGTTTCAATGAATGGGGTAAATAGTTACTAGTTAGTAACTTTTGTTTTTCATTGACGCTTTTATGGCTTGAAAGTTGAGAAAAGTCACGGGTACAGTCTGATGTTGGAACTAATGGTCTGTGGTGGTCATCACTATAGAGCAGGGATGGCAAACCTCTACACATCTACATCCCATTTTTTCCAAATGAATATTTCATGCAGCCATGACGTGCCATCAAACAATCTTGGCTTAGTGATGACCAAAAAAAAACTCTAGACTTTCGCATTGTTATTATTGTTTTTAATATATCTTGACGTTTCTCGAGACCCTAGGGTTCCAGACCTTCGGAAGGCGTACCAGGGGCCTAAACCAACACGCAGAGGCCTGTTAGACATTTTTAATTAAATGAGGCACCAACCGACGATTATTCCTGTTCACATTATGCAAGTGCACCTAAGGACAACCCCCGGTTGGTGTAAGACATAAGTCAGCATTAACTGTTATATATTTATTTAAATTAAATGACAAATTAGGGCAAATTCTGCTGTTGCAAACTACTTAGTTAAATAGGATACCTGCATTTTTGAAATGTTGCCGTGGTACGCGTGCCATTGTTTCGCCATCCCTAATACAGGGTATGGTGAACGTCATTGGTTAAAAAACCAGTTTAAACTCGTCTCTTATTCTATTGAAACTCTGCACTACGCTAGGTCAGCTCAAAGTCAATCTATTGCCAGAGACGAGTGGCCGTCCCATTGGTCCTTAATAAAGCCCCTACTGTAATTACATTCAACTTGATAACTCCACGCGTTCCTGAGAAAAAGGATCTTGAGTCTTGACCAACGGACAGACAGACGGACAACGAAGTGATCTTATAAGGGTTCCGTTTGTCCTTTAGAGGTACGGAACCCTGAAAATTGAATATCGCACTCGGTTTCCCTGGCGCTTAAGAGGGAACCTTAAGTACAAACTAGAATATCAACACGGGCGGCATTTCAGAATATTTTTTATCAGAGAGTTTTCTACGAAGATGTCCAAGAAAATTTTGTATTTTCTTTACACATACATAGGTGCATACATAAACGCACCCTTTTTCCTTATGAAGAAAGGCAGAAACTAGACTAGAATACATACTCGTTTTACGTCGTTTACGTTCCTATATCAGCACCTTAATTAAATGCGTAACACACTATCAATAACAATATGAATAATGTTGATGGATATTGCCAATCCATTGCTTCATATGCTCAAAAAATTTGTCTGCCCAACAACCTAAAGAACGCAATGAATATTGTTGAACTGTCAAAACGAAACCCATTGCTACTGTGTGTATATGTTACGCAATTTACCCCGCAGGTGACACACGTACGCCGGTTGCCAGTTCATATGAAATGTCTGCCTTTTCTTCCATCTTAGATAAACTATTCACTTAGCACAATAATTGAATATTCTGTACGTAGAGTTTTGTGTTGAACGTTGTGTTTTGTAGAAAACTTACTAACAGTTATAATTCCTCAGTATAATTTCGAAGGCCTCAACCTTGAGGCCAGATCGATAGTGACCATACGTCATTGGTACCACGTGGGGGTTTCTGATTAATATGAGTTTAATCTAGTATTTATATGTAGGTTTTATATAGGTATTATATGTCACGGCTAATGGCCGAAGTGCGGATACACCTAGTTTTAGCCGGGTACAACTAGGTGCAGCCGGCCACATGCGGTTCGTGTGTACTTCGGGTGACATCGGTTGCATGGTTGCGGTCGGTCGATAGGCGACGTAGGATGCAAGAGGGCACCCCGAGGTTAAGTTTGGTTAGGTTACTTTAAACCCTGTACACAGAAATAGCTCCATCGACGTAGGATGCACCTAGTTGTACCCGGCTAGAACTAGGTGTAGCCGCACTTCGGCAATTAGCCATAACATATATATGTATAAAGCCATACAGGCTTTGATGGACTGTTGTATTAATAGTTAGTTCTCAATCAAGATAAGCTACATTTAAGAGCTCACGCTTGTAACACATAGCTGTCAAAAACAGAAATGGTCACCCGAAATCGGCATGGGAATGTATCCTAATTTATATCTATACTATTATGTCGACGCAAGGCTAACTTAATATTTAAAAATATTAACTTTAAGTTAAAATTTAACAGTTAAATATGACTTGATAGGTTTAAATTAGTTTAGATTTGATTGTTGTAGTCAGTTTGCTATTTTGCAATGTAAAAAGCCGTGTTATGATTTGCGGTTACTATAACAGCAAACCATAACTGAAGGTTTATTAAAACTTAGGTTTAAAAACAAGTTATCTATTTCTAAATTCATTTCTTGATTAATAAGCGATATGCGTTAGTTTAATAATGATTTGTGGTTAATTTTTGTTTAACGGAAATAGTAGATTGAACTACTTTTGGTTAAGCGAAACAACATGGCGCGTGTAAATGTTTAATTGTTTTTAAGCGATAAATAATTAATTCAATGGTAAAACCGAGTGCTAAAAATAGTAAAACGAAATAACAAATCATAGTTTGCTACTCTAATCAACATTACCTGCAATTTGTAAAAGAATAAGTGTATTGACTTCGCAACGACGACGCCATCTTCGGTATTCAAGAAATGGCGAGCCGTTGTGAGGCCACATTATCGTGGAGAACTTGGTGAAGACAAGTAGTGGTTTACTAGAATATCTTGTGAGTCCGATTTTTATAATTTATTTAGATTCGAAGGCTTTCTTAATTGTGTTTTACTAGTGATAAGAATAAAAACGTGAGTAGATAAATTGGGTGTGTTCATTTTTGCAATGAGTGAGCCTAACGGTGGAGATGGTGACGTCAGCTCTGCTGACGTCACGATTTCTAAAAATCCGAACGGTCCCGGTTCTCCGTTATCAGAAGTGGGATTGACCCCCACTTCTGCCCGTCCATCTGGCTTGAATAATGAAAACTTAATCGCTTCTGTTAATGGGGTACCGACGGAGTTTTTCACTCAGATGTTGCAAATGATGAAGCACATGTCCGATCGCATGACGACACAACCAGATACGCCCAAAGTAAAAATTAATGATGTGTTTTTGCCGTCATATGATCCGGACACCAATATTGGGGTTAGAGAGTGGTGTCAACATGTGACCACAGCCATGGAAACCTATGGCCTGAGCGATTATGAAGTAAGAATGAAAGTTGGTAGTTTGCTCAAAGGTCGCGCGAGGTTATGGGTTGACAATTGGCTTGTGTCTACCACCACGTGGCATGAATTGCGTGATGTTCTGATAACGACTTTTGAACCGGAGAATAGATACTCCCGGGATATTGCACGCTTTAGGGAACATAATTATGATAATTCCAAAGACATCGCGCAGTTCTTGTCGCAAGCTTGGGTATTATGGAGACGTATTACTAAGGATAAACTATCGAATGATGACGCAGTCGAGGCAGTTATTGGTTGCATTGGAGATGAGCGGCTGAGAATTGAGCTGTTGAATGCCAGGGCCAAATCAGTACCCGAACTTATTTCGGTTGCATCTTCTATACGAAGTGTTAAGCGCCCTCAGTCGGGTACATCAGGTGCACATCCGGGTCCCGCTAAGCGACCACGTTTTGATAAGCCCTCGTTGTTTTGTCAAATCTGCAAAAAGCCTGGTCATGATGCACGTGACTGTCGTTACCGCGACAAAAATGATAATTCTCAACTGCGTCAACATGATGATAAAACCTCACCTCAAAATATAGGTAAACCCACGTGCACGTTCTGTTCAAGGATAGGTCATACTTACGAAACGTGTTATAAGCGAGAACGCGCAGTGGTTTCCAACGTTAACTGTGTAGGTACATCTAAATTGAACTCGATGCAAGTGGTAGCTGGGAACTTAAACATACTCGCGATTTTTGATAGTGGAGCAGAATGTTCAGTAATCCGTGAGTCTGTCGCCGCTAAACTGCCCGGGCAACGAGTTCATCGAGTAAGCTACTTGAAGGGATTAGGTCAATTTACGGTAATATCTCTTTCGACATTGACAACGATTTGTGTCATCGATAGTTTACGGATAGAACTTGAATTTCACGTGGTGCCGGACTACGAAGTGTGCTCAGACATTCTGATAGGTATGAATCTTGTGGAGAAAACCAACTTAAGCGTGGTAGCGAATTCTCAGGGTGCAACTTTAGTTCATCAACCGGTTATTTACTATGTGCGATCTCAAAGTGAAAAGTTTGATAACTTAAACTGTGACTTGAATAATGACGATCAAATCAATGAATTGAAAATTTTGTTGAACAAGTTTGAACACTTGTTTATTCACGGTTACCCTCGTTCTCGCGTCAATACCGGTGAGCTTGAAATACGTTTAAAAGATGATAACAAGTGTGTCGAACGCAGGCCTTACCGGTTGAGCCCAGTTGAACGCGAAAAAGTTCGGGAAATAGTCAAAGAATTACTCGAACATAAAATTATCCGCGAAAGTAAATCACCTTTTTCCAGCCCAATAATACTAGTCAAAAAGAAAAATGGAAAGGATCGCATGTGCGTGGACTACCGCGAACTAAACAGGAACACTCTGAGGGACCACTATCCGTTACCGATCATTTCAGATCAGATAGATCAACTAGCGGGGGGTTATTATTTCTCGACAATAGACATGGCAGCTGGATTTCACCAGATACCGATTTCAGAAGGCTCGATTGAGAAAACAGCCTTTGTTACGCCGGATGGTCTATATGAATATTTGACCATGCCGTTCGGACTCAGTAACGCGGTGTCAGTCTATCAGCGTTGTATAAATAGGGCCCTAGCTCACCTCTTGAGCTCAGTAGACCAGGTTTGCCAGGTGTATGTTGATGACGTTTTGTCAAAATGTAGGGAATTCGCTGAGGGCCTAGCCCACATCGAACGCATATTGATTGCGCTCCAAAAGGCCGGTTTTTCTATCAATGTCGATAAAACTGCCTTCTTTAAACGCTCCATCGAGTATCTGGGCAATATCATTGCAGACGGACAAGTCAGTCCTAGTCCGAGAAAGGTGGAGGCTTTAACGAAGGCACCGATACCCAAAACCGTTAAACAAGTTAGGCAGTTTAACGGATTAGCTGGATACTTCAGACGCTTCATTCCCAATTTCTCGCGTGTCATGGTTCCACTCTATGAACTGACCAAGAACGAGGCGAAGTGGGAATGGACCGAAAGGCATGATGAGGCTCGAAACCATATCATACAACACCTGTCTACTGCGCCTACCCTTATGCTATTTCAGGAAGACGCACCAATCGAGCTCTACACGGACGCCAGCAGCATCGGCTACGGGGCGGTGCTTGTGCAGACCGTCGGCGGTCGCCAGCATCCAGTCGCCTACATGAGCCAGCGTACCACCGACGCCGAGAGCCGCTACCACTCGTACGAGCTCGAGACCCTGGCGGTAGTAAGGGCAGTCAAGCATTTTCGGCATTACATATACGGCAGAAAATTCAAGGTAATAACAGACTGTAACGCCTTGAAAGCGTCCAAGAACAAAAAGGATCTCCTTCCTCGAATCCATAGGTGGTGGGCCTTCCTGCAGAATTACGAGTTCGAGGTCGAGTATAGAAAAGGTGAGCGGTTACAGCACGCGGATTTTTTCAGTAGGAATCCATCTACTGAAATATCTGTCAACTTCATGGCGAGAGATACTGAGTGGCTACAAATCGAGCAGCGCCGCGACGACGTGCTGCGGCCGCTTATAGACACCATGAGTGGCAATAGTCCGGCCGAGGGCTACGTCCTGGAAGAAGGCGTGCTTAAGAAGACTCTCATGGATTCTATACTCGGTATACATAAACCAATTGTAGTACCTAGGTCATTCCAGTGGAGCCTGATAAATTCTTTTCACGTCGCCCTGCAACACCCCGGGTGGGAGAAAACCTTACAAAAGCTGAGGGAAACGTACTGGTTTGACAAAATGAATACAATCGTCAGAAGGTTTGTGGAAAATTGTGTTGTATGTAGGACTTCGAAAGGGCCGTCGGGCGCAATCCAAGCCCAACTTCATCCGATTCAGAAGCCCACTGCAGCGTTCCAGGTCATCCACATGGATATTACTGGCAAGCTGGGTACGAGAAGTGCTGAGGGACGAGATGAGTATGTAATTGTTACAATTGACGCATACACCAAATACATCCTACTTAGCTACTCAAATGACAAGAGCCCAAGCAGCAGCCTCGCAGCTTTGAAACGTGTCGTGCACCTGTTCGGAACGCCAGTGCAAGTCGTGGTGGATGGAGGTCGAGAGTTTCTTGGTGAATTCAAAGTTTACTCGGACCGTTTCGGAATCGACATACATTCCATTGCGCCAGGAATAAGCCGAGCAAACGGACAGGTCGAACGCATTATGGGCACTTTGAAAAACGCATTAACCATGATCAAAAACTATGACACTGAAGAATGGCAGACGGCGCTAGAAGCTTTACAGCTCGCATTTAACTGCACTCCACATAGAGTAACGGGAGTCGCACCGCTTACACTACTGACCCGCCGCCAACACAGTGTACCACCAGAACTACTAAGGTTGGTAAATATTAATAACGAATGCATAGACTTTGACTTGCTTGAGCAACACGTGCAAGAGAAAATGACAGCTGCTGGACCCTTAAACTATGTAAGTTTTTCCCTTCTTACTGTTATATTGATACTAACTGCAGTAAGGAGATCCGTTATTGGCCTATGTCTTTGTTGAATGGCTGATATCATCACAAACTACAAAATAGTAAGACTGTGCAATCCGTATTCCCCACTTCCCTCCTACACTCTTTTCAGAGCCTCTGTGGACCACGGTCAAAATAATAAGGCCTAGGCCACAGCATCGTCTTTTCCCAATCCTTTAGAACCCCTGTGGACCACGGCGTACAAGACCGCTCAGCACCACAGCATCATTCCCGTGAGTTTTTATCAACAAAGTTGCAAAATAAGTTTTCAGAGCCACTGTGGACCACGGTCAAAATAAGGCCTAGGCCACAGCATCGTCCTTCCCAAATCCTTTAGAGTCCCTGTGGACCACGGCGTACGAGACCGCTCAGCACCACAGCATCAAACCCTTACAAGCTGCATAAACAACTAAGTGAGAACCCTATTTCTTTTTTTTCTTTTCTCTTAGAGCCTCTGAGGACCACGGTCATAAATATAAGGCCTAGGCCTCAGCACCGCCCTAGTTTCCTTATCCTTTAGAGCCTCTGTGGACCACGGCGTACGAGACCGCCCAGCACTACAGCATCATCCCTCTCTACGAGAAATCAAGGCATGCATGTATGCGTGGAGCATTTGCATTGACATAACTAATTAAACGTGTGAGTAAGCGTGTAGCATTACAAGCACTTCAATATCTCCACTCACTTCCCCATTCACAGCAAATCCTATTTATATACGGCTCATATAAACATCATTCTTTCCATATTTACCTCGATATGTTCATGTTTAAGATTAACGAGGTATGAAAGTAATGGCTGATAACTTGGATTGTTGGGATCGGTTATCATTGAAAAGTTCAGGCTATATGCTGAGGTAAAGAACTTTTTGAACTCATTTTGAAATAACATCAACTCCGACCACAAACAAGTTGTCAGCTAGTGTACCTGTGAATGGATACCTAGCTCAGAAAAATTAATTTTCATTTTCAGAACCGCGACTGGTGCAGGGCACGCACACCGTCTCGCAGAATGGCCGTGTCGACGCAAGGCTAACTTAATATTTAAAAATATTAACTTTAAGTTAAAATTTAACAGTTAAATATGACTTGATAGGTTTAAATTAGTTTAGATTTGATTGTTGTAGTCAGTTTGCTATTTTGCAATGTAAAAAGCCGTGTTATGATTTGCGGTTACTATAACAGCAAACCATAACTGAAGGTTTATTAAAACTTAGGTTTAAAAACAAGTTATCTATTTCTAAATTCATTTCTTGATTAATAAGCGATATGCGTTAGTTTAATAATGATTTGTGGTTAATTTTTGTTTAACGGAAATAGTAGATTGAACTACTTTTGGTTAAGCGAAACAACATGGCGCGTGTAAATGTTTAATTGTTTTTAAGCGATAAATAATTAATTCAATGGTAAAACCGAGTGCTAAAAATAGTAAAACGAAATAACAAATCATAGTTTGCTACTCTAATCAACATTACCTGCAATTTGTAAAAGAATAAGTGTATTGACTTCGCAACGACGACGCCATCTTCGGTATTCAAGAAATGGCGAGCCGTTGTGAGGCCACATTATCGTGGAGAACTTGGTGAAGACAAGTAGTGGTTTACTAGAATATCTTGTGAGTCCGATTTTTATAATTTATTTAGATTCGAAGGCTTTCTTAATTGTGTTTTACTAGTGATAAGAATAAAAACGTGAGTAGATAAATTGGGTGTGTTCATTTTTGCAATGAGTGAGCCTAACGGTGGAGATGGTGACGTCAGCTCTGCTGACGTCACGATTTCTAAAAATCCGAACGGTCCCGGTTCTCCGTTAAATATTATAAAGCTGAAGAGTTTGTTTGTTTGTTTGAACGCGCTAATCTCAGGAACCACTGGTCCGATTTGAAAAACTCTTTCAGTGTTAGATAGCCCATTCATCGAGGAAGGCTATAGGCTATATATCATCACGCTAAAACCAATAGGAGCGGAGCACCAATGAAGAATGTTTAAAAAACGGGGGATTTTTTTCCTATTGAGAGCTTCCGCTGCGTGCGCTGCGTAAACGGTTAAAGTTTCGCAAAAATCATATATGACAGAATTGTTCCCCTTTAAAAGCTTTAGAAAAAAGTCCGCGACAGCATATGTCTATCTTTTAAGGTTAGCTCACTATAACCTCTTTTATGCTAACCAAATTTGTTCTAAAATAATGCATTATTTGCGAAGGTGTTTTTATAAACATGGTATTAATCCTTATCCAAATAAATACGTTATTCATCACATGTATTTAATTTTGAACAAAATTGCCTCTGACATCATTTGATTTCAATGTATAACTTAGGAGATATCATAGTTTTAAAATAATACTAATAATATGAAGAGTTTGTTTGTTTGAAACACGGTTTGAAAGCTGTAAATCTCTGGAAGTATTGGTCACATATATAAAAATATTTTTGCGCTTGATAGATCAGTTCTCGAGGAAGGCTATATTCTATTAAACTTGACGCTAGGACCCTTAGGAGTTGAGCAAAAAGAAAAAAAGTCTGAAGTTTTCGCCAAGCGAAAACGAAGTAATAGCGCAGGCCGGCGACACGTTGCGACGGGGTGGATCGGGGAAACAAAAAAAATTTACGCGGACGAAGTCGCGGGCAGAAGCTAGTACTAATAATAAAACTGAAGAGTTCGATTTTTGTTTGTGTTTTTACGCGAGAATCTCTAAAAGAACTAAATTAAGCTAAAGTTAAAGAGATAATGGTGCCGATTCTGTTGTTCACAAACTAAACAAAATTTAAGTTTAGTGCATCTTTTTCTTTCTGTTTCATTAAAGAAAGGACAGAAGATAAATTGCCCATGGCCCTATAGATTCTGTAAAAATCTCATCGTAATAACATAGTTGAAGTGAGCGTGAAGTGATCTATCAGTGGAGGCAACCTCTAACATCAGGTGGAATGACAGCTCACTTCACCTTAGTTTTCACGGTGAGATTTTTACAGAATAGTACTGCAGGTGCGTAGTACCTACTCGCAACTGGTGGCGCGGGCGTGCGTGTATAACCAGAAAAAAAACGAAGAAGGTAAACGAGGCAAAAGGAGTACGTAAAGATCGTAGCAGGTGGCCTTCTATAGTTTCTACCTGCCCCCATTGGAAATAGGGGTGAGTTAATGTGTTTCTATGTAATTCGGGATCGACACTTATGCGGGTGAAACCGCAGGGCGCAGCTAGGAATATTATAAAGGCGATAGTTTGTGAAAATGTTTGTATGTTTCTTACTACTTCACGCACAAATGTCTGAATGGATTTGAATGAAATATGGCGCACAGAGAGTTTATAACCAGGATTAACACATAAGATACTTTTTATCCCGTTATTCCCACGGGATCGACACTTATGCGGGTAAAACCGCGGGGCGGACCTAGTGTTATACATATAAAATATTACGTGCAATAGTAAACACGCATTACATGCATAATTTGCGTCATAATCATAAATATGCCTAGTAATAATAATAAAAACTGTTCCTTTTAATGGTACTTTTACTTCTATAACGACCTGCGCTGATGCGCTTCGAGTTTCAATAAAGTATACCGGTTGACTTTTTTTTTACCATCTGCACAAAATCAAGGTATAAAAATGGTGAACGGAGTAGAAGCCTATGGCATACAAATCTTTTTTTTTTACACAAAAAATAATCTCTGTTTTTTTACATTCAATCCTTTGATTGAAGCTGGTCAATGGCTTTAATCAATGGGTTGAATGTCGGCACGAATTCATTGATAATTTCCGCGCGTAGAATTGGGTGACTATAAGTTGAATTTTATGTAAGTATTATTATTTTTTTGATTTATGTGTGTATAAAAAAATGTTTTGTTTATTATAAAAACTTCAAATACCTAAGTAATAGTATTTATTGAGAGGTATCATTTGCAGCATTGCCACGTTGTATGGCAATGCTGATTCTTTGGCCAAAAAATAGGCCACTCCTCTGAAATTGATTTTGTAAAACATGAAACGTTTAATTTCTCTTGACTGTACCTACCTGTCAAAAAGAGTAACCTAGATAATGTGGTAAAGAGTTTAAAACAGAAGAAGAACTAGCGGGGATCCAGGGGGGTGGAGGGGGGCTTAGGGGATAAGACAGGAATAAATCGTGAAGAGTCGACCAACCGCTTGGCAATGTCTTCTCGAAATAAGTGGGCACTCGGACCCCATGGCCCTGGTGTTTCAACCCCAAACGGCTCGAACATAATACGTTCCAAAGAGATTGGAGTACTTGATAGGATTGTTCCATTTTAGATTTATGAAAAAAAAAAAAAAAAAAATTCCCTTTCATCCATAATTTTCTACTCCGTTCACCTTTACATCATCATCTGCCTAGCCTTTTCCCACCTATGTTGGGGTCGACTTCCAATCTAACAGGATGCAGCTGAATACCAGTATTTTAGATGGAGCGATTGCCTATCTGACCTCCACAACCCAGTTACTGGGTAATACGATACCCTTTGGTAAGACTGGGTGTCAGACGTCCGGGCTTCTGACGACCCGTAAAGACTGTCAAATATCCACGAATGACAGCCGGGACCAACGGCTTAACGTGCTTTCTGAGGCACGGAGGGGTCTTGGTATGTGAAGACCACCCATCCACGGACCAACGGCGGCAAACGTTGCATAACCTGATCGATCGACCGTGCGGCTGTTATTATTTAGCCAGAAGCCCCTTACCACTACGTTCACCTTTTATACTCTGTTTTTGTCCAGACGGTAAAAAAAGTCAGTCGGTATAGCGTGACTGTATTGAAGCACTGTGTGACGCATTAGTACCTAGAAAAGTGGAAGTTTTTATTTAATTCCTGGAAGGAGTAGGCGATTTTGTAGGTATTAAAGTTTCATTAATCATGTCAACCTTTTTAGTAGACAGAGTACCGTCCTAGTCGTGGCCATTTATTTTATTGATTCAATTTCAAACTCAACTAAGGCCTGAGTTCACCAACATTCAAACCACCGGCTATGTCTTTAAACAGTTGGTTTATGTCAAATTTTAAATATAGAACTGATTAAATATTATTTAAATGTTGATGAACACAAGGCTAACTATGTTGGCGTCGAGTTTAGGCAGAATCTTTTTGTTAATGATAATTAGGAGTTTCTATATTTTTTTATAATAACTTGGTAGGTATCAGGCATCGCAATGGTTTGGCTTGCGATGGTGGCAGATACGATTGAGTCATTTTACTTTGACTTGGCCAGCAGTCTTATTCGCAATGGATTATCTCTAGTAAAATATGTAATAGTATGATCAATTTTCATGGCATAATGTGAAAGAGGGCGGCGTCAATTATGAGTAGGTTGCGTGGAAGCCCCAACAACATCCTGAAGACATTGGTTGACAAGGTGGACAGCCCCTTTTATAGGCACTGGGAGCAGAGGCACGTGTCGATATGTGTTGAGCCACGTAGTTATTGCTAGGTTAGTTTGTAAGTTTTACTAACATAGTTTTTAAGTTGTTGTTACTAATTCTGTATGGATTGTGTGTATTTTTATATACGATCCGCAATTAATGATATTATTATTATTGTCATCAGCTAAACGGCGTTTTAAATAGTTAAGAATATTTTAGGAGAAGAATAGAAAAAAAAAAGATTTATAGTTTTAGTGATGCAAGTGTGTTGCATCACTAAAACTATAAAACTTAAACAAACGTATTAATTAAAACATAACTATAAAAACAATGGCCATCTGTCTCTCTGTCATTTTCAAACGATTGACAGAAACAGAATATGTTTTAAATCGTTTAAAGCTAAACGCGTTTAGAGATTTGTGGTGCTAGTGGGCCTAAAAGTTTTCTATTTATAATACGATTTCCATTCGCAAGTTCTTCATTTTTCAGCAAAAATCAACGCAAACTAAACCGTCAATAAGCACATTTATATTTAAAATTAAGTATAAAATATATTTCACATCGCAATCGCCCTTGAACTTGCGCCAATGGTTACTGCAATTCGCCGGAGACGCGACGGGAAGCGTTGATTGGTGCCAGTTGTAAATTCAAAAGGCAAGCGTTCCCAATGTACAGACGCCAGCAGGTCAACCTACCCGAATCTGTCAAATTTCTTTGATAGATTTTCAACTTTAGCTCAAAGGAATAAGGTTCATATTCAATTGGGAAAATCTGACAGATTGGGGTAGCTTGATGTGCTGGCCTCTGTACCTGGACAGTGGGCGACATAGATTAGATTATTTATTGGAGACTGGTCGGTGTGAATAAAAAAGCCGGGAGCAGACGCCCTAGAAGATCATATATTCTGATTTTATTGGTAATTAGCTTCCGCCCGCGGCTTTGCTCTCATGGTGTGTCGATAAAAAGTAACCTACCTATATCTTTTCCCTGGGTACAAATATCTCCCTAACAAATTCCATCAAAATCGGTCCAGCCGTTTCGGAGATTAGCCGGAACAAACAGACAGACAAACTTTTTTTTTTGTTATTTCATATATGCAATTAGTAGAAAGCTGTTATGTTGACATTGCAAACAGACACTTCAATTTTATTTATTTATCTAAAAGATGTATAATAGATGTTCTTCAAAAGGTCGCGACGGGCGTGCCTGCATGGCCGAATGACGTATGAACTTAATTGAAGCAAAACGATTATGTAGGAATCTTAGCAGGTGGAAATCTGTTGTTTCTACCCACCCTCTTGGGAAAAAGTGAGTTTATATAATATGGTCAGTTTGTTTGGGAAACTTTACAACATTAGTTGGCAAAAGAAGCCAATAAAGTTGTTGCATAGTTGGCAACAAAAGTTGTTTATATCTCGCACGAAAGTTTCGCAAAAGCTACTGATGATAAGTTGCTGAGCTAGCAGATCTAGTAATGTTTATTTAGTAACTGTCTGTAATAAGACCTTTTTTTATTCTGAACATCTTTGCGTTGGTAATTTGTTTTTTAGTAGTTTAAAAATGTCTTTAGAACAGTATGCCTTTTGAAAAAGGACTACTTTAAGGTGGATGCTCAAGGTAGCCCGCGATATCCAAATTTTCGTGCGTTTTTTGCAATTTGCAAGTCAGTATTAGGATATATGGTGATTAAAATTTGATTCGCGGCTGTAACAAGGATGTATTTACAGAATTATAATCATTAAAGTCATCAATACAACTCTTTAAGACCAGGTAATCCTAACATCATGGAATTGTCGTAGTTAGGATATGTAAACAAATACTTGTTACGGCCGCGAATCAAATTTTGATCAACATTCAACATATGGCAAATAATTTAATTTAATGTTCTGTGTTCTGTAACGTCAATAACTTTGCATACCTAGTACTGTATACAATTAAATATTTTCTAACTGAACAGACAGCTGTGCTGCTGGGGAGTTTGTTGCGCCACTTCTTCTCCCCAGCGAAAGCACTAGGAAGTGGTGAAGGGCGGGCGTTTTGGGGGGACTGTCTTTTGTAATTGACGTTCGAAAAGTGCTGATTCTCAGCCTAGTTTGAATAAATGACTTTTGATTTTGATTTTTTCAACCTAATAGGTACATAATTGCAAATTGCAAAAAACGTAAGAAAATTCGAATTTCGCGGGCTACCTGAAGCATTCACCTCAATGTCTACAAAACACAAGGGCTTTAATTCCGATTTTAGTCACGCGCCAAAATAACCTTGTAGCGCTACGGGTTGTGTTGGCACTACATTCATAGATCTCGGCCTGAATCTTCGAGTGTCGCGTCTGCAGATGCCATCTTTGCTCTGACGTCGACAATGGCTCGCAATTATTGTAGCGCCGCCGCCGTCGGGAATAAGGATATGTCGTCTGCGCAACGGCTGCTTGCCATTAACTAACGATTAGGCTGTGGTTAATTGACGTCACTCTAGCATGGGGTACTCACTTGGATGTCATGCAAAATTAAAAGATATTATATGGGTTTGTGTTAATTTTATATACAGTGTAACCTGGTGAAGTGGGCGCTGAATATATCAGAAACCACTACTGCTATAATTACGATAGGGTTCCGAAACTTTTGCTTTGAAATACCTCTGATACTGGGAATAATTAAACCTTTTATAACTAAGAATGCGTTTGTTAGATGTTTACTTCTATAATTTGGTCTTTCTAGTCTAATAGCCTGAATAAGAAAGACTTATAGGTAATAATTTCATAATTTATAATGAAAATGTTTACCTCTATAAATGAAAAAAAATCAATTTCGACTTATCTGTGTGAATAAGACAATCTGTCATTTTAAATCCAATTATTTGGGAAATTAAGTAAATGAAAACCCTCTTTAAATAATCCTAGGTCCCTTAAGATCACATTTATCTAGGTTATACTGTAATAAGATTAGCACTATTATTATAATAAGATGACTAATTTATACCTAAATAAGCTTCTATCTTCAAAATTAAATACTGTTCGTTGGCAAGCACATCCCTTGAGAACGGCTGGTCTGAATTGATAATTTTTTGTTAGGTTCTTAGTGACAGATAAATTGGGAAAGTGGCCCGGAAAATTGGGAATTCGGGAAAAACAAAACTTGATGACTTGACCTTAAGGGTACAAGAGTAATACAAAAAATATTTAACCCGGCGCCAATGATGCTAGATCATGCTGATCCGAGGCAACTTAAATGTGCCATTATTATTTTGTTAACGTAGACTGTGCAAATTTTACATTTCTGTAGCTGGAGGAACGGCATTCCTCTATCCGGACAGCGGGTGTGCTAAATGCAACACCGTTTACAGCTAGATTCACGCGCATCAACTTAAAACGGGTAAATATGACCCAGTATCATTGTTGGAGTAGTATTTTTGTGACATATGTACTTTTGTTCGGATACTTAGTATTTGTTGTTAAATCACCTTGTTTTTTTTGTGTTGATGGTGAATTGTGACACTGAGAAACCACCTTGAGAGAATATTTGTTGTGTTAGAAGAGTCGGGATCTGAAGAAGAAGAGAAAAATACTGATTCGACAGTTGCGCAAAAAAAAATACTGATTCGACAGTTGCGCAAAAGAATCGCGGATTTTGTGGGCGACTCGACCCAGGAACCTTCAGGGGAGGTCCCCCGAACGTTCCAGGAACTCACAGAAGATATCAAATATGACCGTCTAAAAAGGATAAGAAGACATCTAATACTTGTAATGCATGCCAGATTTATATAATATGCACAGATCATTTGATTCCGTACTGCAATAATAGCAAAAGTTCCATTTCGCTGAATGAAGAAGTAGAAGACTATTAATGCAATTTATTATTTAGAATTCTATACAAAAAAAAAATGTTATGTTTTCAGACTTGATTTTCCATGCGCTATTAAAAAAGCTAATTTCCGTTTGTTTAGGTAATTAAATAAAGGTAAACAAAAAAACCACGTGACTTAGGTAACCGACTAAATGTAATACGACTCACTTCAATTGTCATGCTACATCACAGTTGTATACTTCAATTTAGCAACAATATTAACGAAATAAAACGTTGCTAAATTGAAGAGTACAACCGTGACGTAAGAATAAGAATAAGAATAATTTATTTGTAAAACATAGGTGTTTCATACATGGATCTTAAAAAATAGTAGTGCGCTATGCTTTGCCAATATTGACATACAAATGATTATTAAAAATACAAACAAATAATATCAGTTCTTAGTCAATTAATTTAATGTCAGAATTTAATGTCAATTTAATCTAGAAGTAAAATATTAAAATTTATGTCAGCATTATATAATTAGAGGGATTCGTCATTAAAGAAATCATCTAGAGTATAATAACATCTTTCAAGTACTAACCCGTAGCATGATAACTGAATAGACTGGTATTACGTTTAGTCGGTTAACCACGTCACGTTTTTTTTTTGTTTATCTTTATTTAATTAACTAAACAAATGGAGTATAGTTAAAAGTTTGAATTATAAAATACTAGCAGCGCACCGCGGTTTCTTAAATTTCATGACAATTACTCGATTAAATCTAGGTTATGATTACCCGGTGTCATCGTCAGCGGTCAGTACTTGATGACGTTATTACTGAGTCATTGAGCGGAGTTCGAGCATCTGAATTTTGGTCCAAAAATGTTTAACTTTTTGCCATCGATATGCTTAGAAGAATAAACTTATTTTTTAAAAATGTCTGTACGTCTTTTACTTTTTCACACCTTAACAGCTGAACGGATTTCAATTAAATTTACACATAATATGTGTAAATTTAATTGAAATTAGCTACTTGCATTGCAATACAACGGGGATACATTACCAGTTAATAGCGATGTGGATAAATTTTTCGACGCTATATTTTAGTTTGTGAATGAGTCCCTATCAATTTCGGCGCGCTACTAGATTATGTAATTATCGGTGCGCAGTGTGTCTGTGTGCGTTCGAACAACTTATAGCTGATAATCGTAGTGTGCGATAAAGCGGGAACAAATAATCTTGGTCCGTAACCGCTAATTGGTGTTAATTCTCTTGTACATCGAACTAAACTATCGCAAAAATTCCTTACTTTTGACTATGAGATTCTTAAAGCTAATCTCCAAAAAAAAAAACTCTAAATTTAAAAATAATTTTGACACAACTAAAATCGAATTTGACAATCGCGACGCCACGTGATACTTGTTTGCCCTATCCCGTAAATTTTTCTTAGAGCCGGAGGCGCGCAGGTGGTGCAGCTTCGATGTGTTTTATATAGAATTTCACTTTTTGTACAGAAAATATGAAAAAGTATTACCTACGTGTTGAGTTTTAAGCGGGTTTATGGGTTTTAAAAAGAGTGTCGAAATTTTCATTATTTTTGCGATAGGGATAGATATAAGCAAAAGAAAAGAAAAAAAGATACAGTACTGCTTTTGCCCCTAAAGTCCAGGAGTTTGTGTGAATTCTAGTACATGACAACTAATTTTATTTCATTCCTTTTTAATCGCGATTAAAAATAGTCAGATTTAGTTAGACAGTCAAAATTTTTGGTGTTAAACGTCAAATTCAAAATCAGCAAAATTGCCATTTTCAATAGACTAATAACTCAGTGCCATCTTAGTACTGTCAAACTAAAATATAGTTGAGTTGGGTCACATTACTCAATTTCAGAATGGGATATCGTCGTTTGACAGGAATAAACTAGATGTTTGTGATTTTTAGTCTAGTTTAGATGCATTTGTGACAGGAGAATCGGCACCATTAGCAGCACTCCATAGTTTTTACTTACGTTCATTTAACGTTCATTTCGTGTTTTACATTGGTGAGCAGACATATTTTTCGAACATATGAAGCAATGGATTAGCAATATGCTTCAAAATTATTCAAATTGAGATCGATAGTGTGTTTCGCAATTAGGGTGCTGGTTGAGGCAGCGAGTGTGTACTGGATGCGCATTTATCTGGTTGCTCATTTCCCTTGTCTTGCCATACACGGTTTATAATTGGCATGCCGCGTTCATTCCTACTTTTTCTTAGTTTTCGCAAAATAAAATTTATGTCGACAATTCTGCGTCCTGAAACGGGTTGAAAGTCATCTTCCTTGTTTTCCACTTCAACAGTAAAATCATATGAATCATGACTGTCACTGAAACAATAAAAAGAAAAAAGTTGCTTTTTATTTGACTCAAGATAATTATTACAATTAAAACTAAAACTAACCAAAGTCGTTAAGTCAGTCGGTAAGTCGAGTGCTAAGTCAGGAGGTAACAGATATCTATATACACTCTAGTCACTATTTTTTATAAAAGTACAACAACATCAACAACCTTGCATTATTATTATAATTTGTAGAATAGATACAGTAGGCGCGCGACTTGAGTTGATGCATTAGGTACATGTCTACCTACCTATTGCGCCTGAGCGAGAAGCAAATACTGAATAAAAAGTCGGTGTCGTTGGTTCCGTATTTTCTTTTATTGAGACCGACTTCCGAAATTAAAGTTATTTTTCATTTTGTAATGTTTTTTTGGAAGTCGGTTGTTTTTTTTGTAAAAAAGTTTTTATTTTTCATTATTTAGTAGTCCAGTTTGTAACTAATCTAAATTATAATAGCCTAATGTCAACTGCTTATCACCTTTTACAAAACATTGCTTTTCCCGATGCAGGCACGTTAATTGTTGAGGAGTTCTCCTTATAAGAACTGGAGCTGATTGAGAAGTCACCATCAGCTCCATTGTGCTTAGCAACCACATTAAAGTACCTAATCGAATCGCAACCCGTGAAATATTTATTATTGAGTAGTTCCGATGGCCATCTGTGGTCTTCATCATCAGTTCCACTTCACCGAATGGTGCTTTCTGAGAGCAAATGCACGAGCTACTATAAAAAATACCTACCCAAATCGCTATAGGTGTGCCTACAAAATTTTAGGGTTTCCCTAGATTTCCATAGGATTCCCTCATCAGATTCCGATTTGGTGACAATGGGACCAACTGGGGAGCATACCCTTTCAAATAAAAAAATAATTTTGAAAATCGGTCCACAATTGACGGAGAATCACTGAACATACATAAAAAACATACATAAAGTCGAACATAATAACCTCCTCCTTTTTGGAAGTCGGGTAAAAAATCGAATTGTAGATTAGGTACTTACTGTTTGCCTGTGCATTTTTTTTGTAAATACGCCTTTACATCTTGGTATCGATGAACTGCAAAGATAAAAAGTTTTATTAGCAAAAATTATCTTTGTTGTAGTTGTGCTACTGTTTTGTCCATAAACTAAAATATCAACTATACTCCATTTACAATAAGATAAGACATTTCAACAAACCTTTTTTACCGTCTGTTCAATCGATTCTGACTTCTATTACGTAGGCATAAGGATGTCATTAAAAGCAGTAAACAGTTATTATTGTAAGCACTTTTTTGCTTTTAATGCCATCCTTATGCCTACGTAATAGAAGTCAAAATCGGTTGAACAAGCTGTAAAAAAGGTTTGTTTAAATGTCTAATCTTATTGTGAATGGAGTAGTAGTTTATGTTTACTTTGATATTAGTATAATTGTAAATTTATGGTACCTAGTTATCTACCTGCTACTGTCTACTAGTACTGTGACGAAAGCAAGTAGGTTAGTACATAATTACCTATACAACTACAATATTGCTCTGTCGCGTCGTTTTTTAAAAGTAGGTAGGTATAACAACGTAGAAAAATAATAATCAATCTTACCTTTTTTTTTTTAAGCTTCCGCAGTTCAATGCTGGATATTTTTTTTTTCTTCTGTTTTATTCCCCATAATTTAATATTAAATACCACTATATTTTACAACATAAACTAATATCTTGTTTAATTATTAATACTAGAACTTAAAAAAAATATTTACAGGCTTATTTTTAAAACTAATATACAAACACGGAAAATAACAATAATATAACGTATATTTCGATCGATTAGCGGAGGAACGCGGCGAGCCAGTAAAAGCGACACAGGTCCTGCCTCGGAGACGCCTAGCCGGCTACTAAAGCGAAGCGCGCGGGCCGCTTTGTTATATTATATCTTGTCAAAACAATAAAAATCTGTTTTGAAAAAAAATAGCCATAGAATATTCTTCTAAACATCATTGCCTATTTTTTGACATATTTTTTTAGAGTAAAACTTTGGTCTACTTCAAGTACGACGTGAAAAACGATAAAAAACTTCCCTATTTTCGATTTGTTTGCGATTTTTTATGATCGAGTGAAGTTGTAATTATCGTGTTTTGAACCATAGAATAATCAAGAATGTTTATTGAACTGCAACATATATTTTTAACAGATCAAAACAAAGAATATTTGACTGTTTAATGTTGAATCAAAATAGGTCGATTCTGAGAGTCCTGGCCTTAAGGAATAATTTACACAAAGTAAAGCGCCTGTCTGGGTTCGAACCTACGACCTACAACTCGTAAGTTGCGGCCGTTACCACTGGACCACCACTGCTGCTACTAATTCATTAAAATTTAATAATAATGAAACTTTAATTTTTGGAAATGGTTAATAAACTTTTTCTTTTAACTTTCAACTATTTGATGTTCTATAACATTTGGTTACATCGAAGGATTTTTTTTAAGTATCAGGTATCCAATGAAATAGCAATAAAAGCATTCGAGAGTGTATGGAAAAGTTTTATTTAGTGACGAATTCGGGAAAATTTTAAAAAATACTTAAAAATTGAGTTTTCTCGAACCCCATGAATTTTTGGCCAGGCTTTATGGGATGTTTAATCGCTCGTCAGCTCACACAGCTTGTTGAGAGCATCGAGTGACCGGTGGGACTGCCCGATGCTTGGTCGATGGGTGAGAATGCACACACAGGTCGGCTTTAAGTAGGTATATGGATAAATAATGTCTTCTTTTTATTTCTATTATATATGAGCAGTGCCCCGCGGTATCACCCGCGTTAATTTGAGGAAAAAACCTACTTTACTACTATAAATGAAATTTATTCCATTACTCTAAGATTATTACTTAGTACGCACGGCTACACATCAAGCTATATAACCAGTATATGCTGACTTCTGATTGTACGAAAAACCTATACAATGCGAGGTCAGCTGAAACTGGAAATTTATGGCTTGATGTGGAGCCGTGTGTACTAAGTAATAATCTTAAAGTAATGGAATATATTTTAGTAGTACAGTGTAAGAGTGGAACTATAGTAAACCTCGCACAGATACCGGCGCGCGGCGGCCATTCTGATTTATTTTAAAACCATGATAAGTTTCTCCTAAGATATTCATTGAAATCAAAAGATGTTAGTGACAATATTGTTCAAAATTAAATACTTATGATAAATAACGTATTTATTTGGATAAGGATTAATATCATGTTTATAAAACACCTTCGCAAATAATGCATTATTTTAGAAGTAATTTGATTATCATAAAAAAGGTTATACTGAGTCAACCTTAAAAGATAGACATATGCTGTTGCGGTTATAATTTTTAAGGAGGAACAATTCCGTCATTCAATATTTTTGCGTAACTTTAACCGTTTACGCAGCGCACGCAACAGAAGCTCTCAAAAGGAATAATTTTTCCCGTTTTTGCACAGTTTTCATTGGTGCGACGCTCCTATTGGTTGTAGCGTGATAATATATATAGCCTATCGCATTTTTAGATACTTGGACTATTTAACACAGATATATATTTTCAAATCGGTTTAGTAGTTTCGGAGCCTATTCATTTCAAACAAACAAACAAATATTTCCTCTTTATAATATTATTATTAGTGTTAGATATTTTCTCTTTGTGATTGTATGTATTACTAACAATATTGAAATAAGTAATTTAATTTCAATATTAACACTATGGACATCAAGGTCTGCAAATAAAAGTTTATTATTATTAATTGTTGCAAATAGGTCACACTATTACTTCCTGGAAGGATTAGGTCAAATCGCAAGTCACCCTGTATAACATTAGTATCACTTACAATAATATATTAGCGGCTTATCTTTTCAGGGCCACTTTCTATCTCAACGACTATCTTCAGCGAAGTTATTTGCGAGCGGAAAACATTTGCACATATTCTATACAGGGTGGTAATAGGCAGTCAGTGGAGAATTTGTCGTAATAATAAGTATTTATTTTGATCCTTATATAACTATAACATTGTCGCTTGGCGCCATTTTTTTTTTTTGTTTTTGCATTTTACACCTACGTAACACAATCACAATCTGAATCATTTTAAAGGATATTGCTAATCCATTGCTTCTTAAGATCGAAAAATTTGTCTGCTCAAAAACGTAAATAACGCAATAAATGTTGTTGAACTGGCTCAGGCGCAAAACGTCTCTTTCGCAAAATGTCCCCTGGTCGTAAAACGTCTCTTTCACAGAATGTCTCTTTCGTAAAATGTCTCTTTCGCAGAATGTCTCTTTCGCAGAATGTCTCTTTCGCAAAATGTCGCGCCAGGGACTTAAGAATAAAATTTAGATTTTCAAAACAAAAAATCATTTATTAAAATTATAGTGCAATTACGATGTTAAAATTTTTTACTTAAATTTACTTAAGAATGTATTCCAAATAAAAAAAAATATTTTGATACAGTTAAAAATAATATTTTGGTACAATTTAAAGTTCAGTGATGGCAACATTTATAATAATATGTGAGGGTAGTTAGAAAAAAACTTATAAATGTATGTGTCATTCATTATTGCCGAGCTGTGTTTTGTCTGTTACTTTTTATTGAAAAACAGTAGTGAATTTGAGTTTTAATATGGATCAAGAAATCGAATACATTCGTAATCAAAAAGGACATAGAACACTTACACATTGTGAGTACAGATAAATTGCGAAAAGAAAGTAAATATTGGAACAGAAAAATAACTGATAATTTATTTACAGAAACAAAAAACAGACAGAAGAAATATATGGACTTTGACATTAAATACAAAAAACTGTTGAAACAATTTGAGCGTAAGGAACTGACGCTTCCACAATTCTTAAAAAAGATTATTTTTTTACAAATTTTCAAATAGCTAAATTTAGGTTTTTTGCTGAGTAGGTATCAATGTTTATTTTGATTTACAATACTTCATTATCAAGTAATGTACATTCCAGAATGAAAATAAGTACATTTATGTCTTTTTTTTTCTTAATGAAATATTTATTTTCATAATCATTTACGAAAATAATAATTTATGTAGCAAATTTTAATTAATAACCAAGGTTTATTTTAGTGCGAAGATTTAATTTTTTTATCATTTGTGAAAATGATAACAAAAGTTAATTTCAGTGCCACAATTAAGATATAATTTCATTTGATGTCATATATTTATATTTTCTTTTTATCAATAATGTTATGTTAATCATTTATGAAAATGATTAAATTTTTTTTTCGCAATACTTGATAATAACTCAAGTAAATTATAATTCCTAAATTCATTTATTTGACATTTTAATATTAAATATAAATTCTTAATCATTTAAAAAATGGTATAAAAAATATTTTCATTTGCAATACTTAGTTAGTGTTTAGTTACTATTAGTAATAGCTCCTATTATATTATCTGTGGATATGTTTACTAACAGTATTGATTCTTTTGATCTAAATTTTGAATGTGTGTAAAATGTTTGATACCTATTGATATTGTTTTTATTTGGAATACATACTTAAATTTGGAATACATACTTACTTAAATTTTAAGAACGTTCACAGTCGTGAACGTTCTTAAAATTACGAGAATTGCCCCTCTGATCTCAGTCTCAATCTATCAAAAATACTTCTAATTTCCCTATATTTTGACAAGTTTTTGACATTTGTTTGTCGCCGTGATGAGACTGCGACTAGATTATGAACGTTTTAAATTACGAGAATTGGCCTTCTGATACTGTATAGCTACTATTTACTGAGTACCTCTTTCATTGACTTAAACGTGCCTTGTTGACTGAGAGTATATAATGCTCGCTCTATCGTCTCGCTGATGGTAGGCGAGTGTTGAGTCATTAAGTTCCATTCAAAATGTTGGATGTGAATGGCACTGATCCATACGTCAACGGGATGTTCCTGAACTGGCGCCGTCTGAAGGAACCGGTCATCTCTAGCTTATTATAATTAAATGTCATTTTTTCATTTAAATATTTTTATTAACGCTTTTAACATTTTTTTACATAGATGCCATATGTGTAATTTCAACATGAATGATGAAGTACCCGTCGAGTTTCTTGCCCGTTCTGCTCCATAGGAACCGCTTTGGAATGGGTTCGTTTCAATTTTGTGACTTGCAATATTTACCTTGACAGTTTATTCAAAAGCTGGTTTAATCGAAATAAATGAGTTTGAGATGCAGTGTTGGCCTAGTGGTAACGGTGGTGACTTACAAGTTGTAGGTCGTAGGTTCGAACCCCGTCAAATACAAAATTTAAAAAATATATATAATATATATAATAATAATATAATATAATAATTATTATTTCATCACCACTGCTCTCAAAACGATAAAACCGGCATGTCCTAGAACCAAATATCTGAAGACATGTGACATCTACCAACCCGCACTGGGCCCGCGTGGTGGATTACGGCCCACTGCCTCTCACAGAGAGGAGGCCTGTGTCCCAGCAGTGGGAACATTATAGGCTGATTATGATTATAAATATATATATGATTATAATATATATTATAAATGAATTTGAGCTTAAGTTTCATTCGAAAATGCCGGTCTTCGATGGGCAATTACTAGTGTCTATGACATCTTTATGACACTCAAGGCATAGACAAGTAATGAGGTTACGTCTGGCGCGGATATATTTTTAATATTTTACGTAATCTATGTTACTTATTTATATTGTTATTACTTTTATTATTTTTTATTTCCGTAACTGCCCGTGACACCACAGCGGGCCCTATCAGAATACCAGCGCTGCGATATTTATTTTTAAATATCGCAGCATCATGCTGAGATAGGAGCCTTTTGGCCTCGTATAGGACTTTTTGTTTCATTTTTCTTTTTGTTACTTTTTTAATTTTTTTAGTTTTTATTTTGGTATTTTAATTTAGACTGTGTTTAATTTAGTTTGTGATCCTCCTGTACGAGTAGCTATAAATACTTTTTCTTTCTTTCTTTCTTTCTAGCTAATGCATTTTACAGACGAGCTTAATAGTTGAGTATTTTCTAGTTCTATTGAACCAGATAATACAGATTGGATTTTAAGATGGGGCAGTAAGATCACCTTTACCGCTGTAGCTACAATAGATACATGGAATCGTTCTTCTAAGACTGTCTTTAAATTTTATAGTCATTTCTAACTGCTTTAAAGATTCTGGAAAAATGGTTCAGTCGAGTAGAAAAGCGTCAATTGTCATAATTAGTTAATGATGCCAATCGATGTCGTTTCTTTTAAAGATTAAAAGGCTCTTCCCCACCAACGGAGGTCAATGTACTAGAAATTACTTAAATCGCAAAGAAAAAAAACCCTTACATTTCGTAACAAATTAAAGTGGTGAATTTAAATTCCGAGAGCAGCTTGACCTGACAGTTTAAAAAAAAATAAGAGATTCCTTTGTCAGGTGGTTGGAGCCATCTTAGTATACAGCCTATCGATTCTGTAAAAATCTCACAGTTAACATAGGTGAAGTGAGCGTGAAGTGAACTATCAATGGAGGCAATCCCTTACATCAGGTGGAATGGCAGCTCACTTCACCTTAGTTTTCACGGTGAGATATTACAGCAGGGTTACATTAAATTGGCCTAAATTCCTCAGACGCGATGGGTATCAATATTTAAACACGATAAAACATAAGGAAACAGTTTTTCTCAACTCATACTTCAAGTAACAACAATAACAACGGACGTTGACCTCCCGAAAAACATTAAATCTTTTTGATTTTTATTTATCGTGCTCCAGATATCGATACTCATCACGTTTGCGAAGTTTAGCTAGCCAATTGAATTTAACCCTTTTTTGTATCTTCTCCTGGCCTTGTGTAAAAACCAAAGCTGCAGCGGTATTAAATTACTATTGAAGTGCTTTGAACTTAAAGCCTGTTTGTCTTTAAAGTAAGTATTGTTTACACTGGTTTCAGAAACATTTTTGTTGTTGTGTTCAGTGGCCCCGATTCTGTTGTTCATAAAGTAAACAAAATTAAAGTTCAGTGCATCTTTTTCTTTTTATTTCATTATAAAAAGGACAGAAGATAAATATTAGTTTAGTCCTGTCAAATTAGTCAGCGCCTGACGTAAATTGACGTATTTTTAGTAGCCAATTTTTTAATCACGTCTTAACTTGTCTATGGATTATCTAATTTTACGGGACTAAACTAATATTTATCCTTTGTCCTTTTCATATTGAAATAGAAAGAAAAAGATGCACTGAACTTAAATTTAGTTTAGTTTGTGAACAACAGAATTGGGGCCAGTATCTATGTAAATCTAAGTTGTTATAGTTTATCTGACTCTTTTTTCTTTGAAGCTGTGTAAGAAAAGCCAGGTAACCAATTGTTACAGTTCGGCCGACGAGAGAATGCGATCTTAACCCCTGTCAGTTTCATACGTGGCGAATACGTGTTTTGCGAATTTGATCTTTATTAGCTACTAGCGGCCCGTCCCGGCTTCGCACGGGTGGGAAAAAAAAAGAAAAAAAAACTTGAGAGGTGTCAAGGGACACCCGGATGGAACGAAGTTTTAATAACAGAATTCTGAGGTAACAAACATTAAAAATAAAAACAAAACCCACCCCCGCTCAGCCCGCCGCCGCGCCGACTCTACAGTAGGCATTAATGGCGCTCCACTCAGGTCAATCTTATATTCTTATCGTGATAATTTTTAAACTATTCGTCCAAAATGCTTTGTGCAAAAGACAAAGTTTATCTACATTAAACACCCAGAGCAATAAAGGTATTAAGTTTGATATAAATTGACTAAGTACTCTAAAATGTGCATTGTAAAAAAAGTATCCAATTTAAATGTATTTATGGCTCACTATTTTGGATTTATTGGCTTTCACATAAAAGGTAGATAAATGCTGTTGCAGACTTTTATTTAAAACTGTTTAAGACAAACATTCCCGTCGTACATTATTTTCGTGTAACTCTAACGGTTTAAACTCAAACTCAAACTCAAACTCAAACTCAAAGCATTTATTTCAATTAAACCATTTCCAGGCACTTTTGAATTGTCAAAATTAACTAGTCGGTCAGTTAGTCAGAAAGTTGAAGCTAGTTGCCCATTCCAAAACGTAGATCTCTTGGAGAAGAACGGACAAGAAACTCCAAGGACACTCTTTTAAATTAAGATATTACAAAATCCTGAGTACAGTATTCTTGTTGCTTCTATATGTGAGAACAATGTTATGAAGAAACAATTCAAGACAGTTATAAGATTAAAAAGAAGCCCTGGCAGCTAAGAGATGACCAGTCTCAACTGACAGCGCCCGTTCACGAACATGACGCATGGATCAGCACCATCCAGCTCAACCATTTTGAAGGGAACCGAATGATCCAACACACGCGCCACCATCAGTGAGACATTTAAGTGAGCATGACACATTCTCAACTGCCATGCTCTTTCAAGTCAATATAAAAAAATTATAATGAACGGATCCATGGTTCTTACATTTACAAAATTAAAAAAAAAAAAAAAAAATGCTTCTAAATTATACAAAACTATCGTTACCAATTTATTTACGAGATTAATAAAATTTTACTAGAAAGAGGTATAAGATATTAAAGTAACAATTAAAACTTGATTGAATTAAAAATACACATTAAATTCGAATGTCAGAAACACTTAAAAAAAAAAAAGAAAAGAAAAAAAGGGAAGCATGTCTTCCAAATTAATATTGAAATTTTAACTAGTGAGCCCAAGTGTCTGTGGAGCAGGACCAGCATTTAGCCAAGCATTTTTATCTACGATATAATCATCCAACTTATAGTATGCTTTAGGCAGCGCACGCCAAGATAGCTCTCAGAGGGCAGGACTTTTTCCGACTTACTTGATAGTTATCGTTATATTATGACCAAGTCACACAAAATCTTTATAAATTGTAGCCTATGTGATATTTTGATATATAAACTATATTACTGTGAAGTTTTATCGAAATGTGTTCCGTAGTTTTTGCGTCAAGGAGTAACAAACATCCAAACAAACTTTCACATTTATAATATTAGTAGGAAGTGTCGTTACAACTTTTGATCTTAATTCCGTCTAGCCCCCTTTCGCAACGCGCGATAAAAAACTTCATTCCAAAAAGCCTATGTTAATCAGTGATAATGTAGCATACAAATGATGAAAGAATTTTTAAAATCGGTCCAGCACTTTTTGAGCCAATTCGTTACAAACATACATACAAATCTTTCTTCTTTATTTTGTCAAATATACAGTGTGTCAGGTTAAACGATAGACATTCTTTAAGGGAGTGTAGTACCCATGAAAATAAACAACTTTTACTAAGAGACCAACACTGAAATCGAGAAAAAAAAAACAGCTGTTCCCTACATTTTGTTCAGTTATGCGAACGTAAATGTATAGAGCGGCTGGTTTTATTTTCTCGATTTCATTGTTGGTCTCTTAGTAAAAGTTGTTAATTTTCATAGGTACTACACTCCCTTAAAGTATGTCCATCGTTTAAGCTGACACACTGTATAACAAGTAAACATTTTTAAAATTCTTGCTGAGAACACAGCTGCAGCTTCCGTAATTCTAAGAGAAACGAAAGGGTCATTTAAACAACTCAGGTATCTTGTTTAGACAAGGCAAGTAACAGCTGTACAATACACATTGAATTTGTTTCCGTTTTCAGAATACGAATTTTAGCTCCGTACGGGAATTTAGAGCGAAGAAACCTGAAGGCCAATTCTCGTAATTTAAAACATTTAAAATCTAGTCACAGTCTCATCTCAGCGACAAACAAATGTCAAAAACTTGTCAAAATGTAGGGAAATTAGAGGTGTTTTTGACAGATTGAGACTGAGATCAGACTGTGAACGTTCTTAAAATTACGAGAATTGCCCCCCCTCCGGTGTTGTACACTGAAACACTTGACAGGACCATTTCCATTGTACATACGGCAGCATACAGCTTTGTGAGAAATAACTGCATCAATTGTGTAAGTGACAATTTGAAGTTGTTTGTAAACTAACAGGGAGCCCAGTACTATCGTCCCTGACTTCACCCCGCCGCCGCCGTGAGTTCAAACACAAGGAAACCGTCATGTCTTAGAACCATTGACGTAGCTAGGAATTTTGTCTAGTGGGGCAGCCTTCCAGCTGAACTAACCATAGTAATTTGATGAGAGATCATTTAATCATCATTTTATGATTCTAGGTCAATGGGAAGTAACCTAGAGATTTTGATTTATTTTTGAATATCAAAATATGTCCTACCTACCTATGTTATGGCCGTATTTTTATCAAATTGACCCTAGCAATATTTTATGCATTTTAAATTGAGTCTAAGCTAAGATTTAATTTTCTTTGGCTCAATCGGCGGTCAGTATGGTAAAATACATAATTTTAGAAAAAAATACCTATTTTAAAAGTTAAATCTTAAATTAAAATAAGTGAAATCGATTCAGTAGTCAAATATGAACAAACTTCTTTCAGGACTTGCGTTTATTCTGTTACACCGTGTATATTTTTTTCAGTAGGTACAGACGACAACACATCAAGCTACCCGAAACTGACAAATTTTCCCAATCAACTTTGAACCTTATGCTTTAGCGATAAAGTTGAAAATCTGTTAAAGAAATTTGTCAAATTGTAGTAGCTTGATGTGCTGGCATCTGTACAAGAATTTACAAGGTTGTGTTATGTTCTATAACGTAACAGGAGGTCCCCAGGAATAATTAGAAAACTCGGTCTGAAATAAGTCGGGTACCTTTATTGTAGGCTTGAATGTAGGTTTATTCTTTAAGGGAAAAATTTCCTTGTAGTCTTTGAAAAACGCCTATTTAGGATTCTGTACCCAAAGGTTGTCAACGAGACACTATTAAGCCTCCGCTGTCCGTTCGTCCGTTCATACGTCCGTCTGTCTGTCAGCGGCCTGTATTTCATGAACCGTAATAGGTAGTCACCTGAAAATTTTACAGACTGTGTATTTATAATGCTGCTATAATAACAAATAATAAAACTAAAATAAAGTTAAAATTCAAAGGGATCTACAAGAAACGTTTTTTTTTCGGCGTTTTATGCCTTGTGGTACGGAACCCTTCGTGTGAGAGTCCGACTCGCACTTGGCCGGTTTTTTTTTTACATTCTCATGGATTTAACAAAAACTCTAGACATTCTGTTTAAATCCTTAATTCCCAAAAAAAACTACGACATACACTAAAAACATCTCAAGGATTAGGTACCACACGGCTTCCTCAGCAAGCAGACTGGGAGAACGTGCCAGGAAAAGCAATGAGCTCTTTATTTGACGAGGGCTTAGCTCTAGAGTAGGGACGAGGTATAAAGTCATTTTAACTATAAAAAGTAATAAAACTGTTGACCGTAACGTGTCAATCATTACAGTAAACAAAAACAGGCTAAACAAAAGCAATCAATTAAAATTCATGTTTAGAAACCATTCATTAAGAGCCTATACTACCTCAGCTAAAATTCACTCTTTATCTCGCTCGCACGATACTGCTCGCGGACTGAGTGAGAGCGAGACGGACTGCGGTGCTAGGCGGCAGGCAGCGGCAATAGTTTAGGTATTTGCTTTTTACGGTGAAAATAATGGCAATTAAAATAAAATAAAAAACATAAGACCTGCTTTATAATTCGTTCGGTTAGTATACAAAGTTCCATGATCTAATTTGAAGTATTTTTTGAATACCAGCGGTTTATTGTTCGGTTTGGAGGTAACTTTGGGATTTTTTTCTATCGAGAAAATTTTATGGAATCGTGTTTTCGCCAAACATAAGACCTAAAATTAATCCTCAACTTTACCATATTCAAAATTAATGCTGCAGTATTTTCGACATAACGGAGGATCATGCTAAGCCATTTGAGGTAGTATAGGCCCTTAATTCTCGCTAAGAACTAGTACCGTTAGGTTTTCCATTAAAAAGTTGCTAAAATAACACACAGACAGATAGTCGTTACGGTTAGTCAGAAGCCCGAAAGTCTGTCAACCAGTCTTACCAAGAGGTATCGTATTACCCAGTTACTGGGTTGTGGAGGTCAGATAGGCAGTCGCTCCATTTAAATACTAGTATTCAGCTGCATCTGCTTAGACTGGAAGCCGACCCCAACATAGTTGGGAAAAGGCTAGGCAGATGATGATGAAAATAGCACACCAGAGTTATGTCAGTAAAAATATTGAATTGGGTTTCTTTGAAGATTGTAAACAGGCAATAGAAAAAAATATTGCCGTGAACTCTTCGAAATTATAACCAAATACGGTATTTATGATTGCATTACCGCAAAGGAATAAGTACTTAGGTAGGTACAGTAAATTCTGCGTAACTTACTCACATAATGCCCTTATTGCCTAGACATACAGTAGAAGAGAAGCTTTCCTATGAAAATAATCAAGCCCACAAAATTCTAGATACCCAGAACCAACTCAAAACCGAAATAATATTCAAAAAATAGTTTTTCAGTGAGTAGTTAGATTACATACTCACAAAGTTTTATGGACACAATTCTATTCAAAAAGTTAGTTTATTATAGCCGAATTGCAACGAAAAACTACATAGAGTATATCGTCTATCAGAAACAACTGTGTTTGAACTTAATCATCGCAATCTGCTTGTTAATTAACCTCAAAATATGATGACTTGGTAGGTTGTTTAAAATTATAGGTTAAAATTGAGTGAAAAACGATGGTTTTTTATGTTTTTATGTTGTAAACGGCAGCCCAGAACATTTTTTAAACGAAACTAACGTTTTTTCGCGGTAGAAGTATCGTCATGTAAAAAGCTGAAGGGTGAGTTCAACATGAAAAAAATATTAAATGGGTACACAAAGTACTAAATGTACAACAGATTTTTCGAATTGTGATGAAAATGACAAAGGTACTTATTTTTAGAATTGTGATGAAAGTGACCCTGTATTCCCTGAAGGGTAGGTGTAGATGAAAAACTTAGAGATATTATACCAAGAAAGATCCGACGAGGTGCTACTGAAAACTTCCTAAATAACAAAAAAGTTGGCAGTCGAACTTCAAAACTAAAATATTATTCGACTGAACTTTACTCGTTAAGATTAATTCAAACTTCACACGAACTCCCGTCGCCCACACTATGTAAACTCCATCGAAAGCAAACCCAGGTAGGAATGGGATCGATATTGCAGAATATGATCATGTTCAAGTATATAATATACACAAGGATTCCTGCCGTGCTCAAATTCAATACCAACTCAGTTACCTGCAGTTAGCTCTAAATTGGAATACTAATCAAATATCGCAGTTAGAAGTAGAATATCAGGTATCAATTTTATTGAGTTGTTTGACCTGATTTGTTTGTGAGGCTGGTTGACTGGTTCTGATGACATTTGAGGACAAACTTCTGCTTTGTTGAATTTAGGTCATTTGTTAATCTTTGATCATTACTACATCATCATCTGCATAGCCTTTCCGCAAATATGTTGGTGTCGGCTTCCAGTCTAACCGGATGCAGCTGAATACCAGTATTTTACATGGAGCGGCTGCCTATCTGACCTCCACAACCCAGTTACTGGGATAATTACTACATATTCTGCTAATTTTTCCAGTTGAATGAAAATAATTTATTATGATATCAAATGATTTTTATTTCTGTGAGTAAACATGAATGTGTAAAAGTGTTTTTTCAGACACTTTTACACGTATCTTTTTGGTCAGTATTTTAACCAAAAATTTGTATTTTTAGCTGACTCATCCCTTAGAAGGACAAATTCTGAGGCCTCTTTATTTGGCGTAAATTGAAAAGTATCCGACAAAAAGTGCCGGGAAATAAAAGCTTTTAAAGGCCTCTTTTATCAAGCAAAATATATCAGAGGGGCAATTCTCGTTTTTTTAAGAACGTTCACAGTCTGATCTCAGTCTCAATCTGTCAAAAATAACTCTTAATTTCCCTATTTTTGACATCGATTGTCGCTGAGATAAGATTGCAACTAGATTTTGAACGTTTTTGATTCCGGGAATTGGCTTTCTGATTTCAAGATCAAACTTTATTCATTTGTTTTACATAGATCTTTACCAATTTGCAACAATATTCCTTGTTTTTGACAGTCAAAAAAATATAAAGAAATCTGAAAAATATATTTCATTCTACATATCATAGAGCGGCTCCCGAAGGAAATAAGCTCGACTTATGTTACTGATGAAGATACTTGATCATGTAACGAGATGAATGTTCCAATTACTGATGCTTCGAGTAAAGGATATGGTTTTTATTTACTCTTTTTCGACACGTTTCTTTTAGTGATCAGGAATAATGAAGGCGTACCTATAGAAGGCTGTTCTATACCCAAATTTTTCCAGTTATGTTTTTTTTTGTTATGTTGAACTCCCATGAAAAAGGGGGCGAACTTAATCCTTTTTGTTTTGTTTCCTTTTGTATTCTCCCCCACACAAGGAAAGCCTTAGTGAAGCCCTTCAAACTACAAAGAGTATTTTAAGGGCATATTAATTAGAATAAAACATAAGAGTATATATGAATTTCAATATGAAATATATTTGTTTAAATATGAATTTCCTTGTAATGGCTGATATAAAAAAATTTAGGTAGGCCGTTCAAAAAATATTTAGGTACATAACAAAAAAAATTGTAAATAATCGATTTTTTTTACCGCCGTAATCACCACCTTTCAATTAAGTACTGGATACCCTGTATAATATGAGAGCATAATTATGAGAAACATAATGGCCCCGTTCAATTGATCTAACATAACAAGTGCACGTGCAAGCCAGCTGAACAGTACAAATCAGTAACCGGCAGAAATTACCCGATCCACAGGAATTTGTTCTAAACGCAACGATTACTAGAACTAAGTGGACGACACCTACTCAATTGCCACTTCCTACTTTACAAAATATTAGCACTTTTATGATTGTTTACAATGTCAGCTGATTTACTGGAATTACACTTTTGAAAAATATTGAAAATAGGTGTCACGGCCACGGGGAGTAATATTATGCTGACGTGTTGATGGATGTGGGAATGTATGGTGAATATAATGGTAAAATACTGTATGAGGGAGCAACACTGAGACTGAAGTGGAGGGAGAACGACGAATGGGCGATTGTGCGCGCGGTGTGTCTTACGTTAATTGTAACAATTGTGTGATTAAATTCCAGTCAAACCACATAAATTGGCTGTTTGCTTTATCTTAATCACACTAATATTATAAAGGCGAAAGTTTGTGAGTGTATGTGTTTATGTGTTTGTTACGTCTTCAAGCACAAACGGCTGGACCAATTTTGATAAAATTTTGTATAGAGGTAGCTGATACCCTGGATTAACATATAGGCTACATTTTATCTCGATATTCATACGGGATCGACACTTATGATGTTGTGTTTGTGGACTGTCAAAGATTGCAATATTCTTGTCTTTACCACGCATGACTGATTTTTCGAACCATGCTTGGTAATACCATCTTGAACAGGAATGCTCGAGAATATAAGTATACTTCAACCCCTTATAATAAACGCGAAGTGAAGTTTTTCATAAATTTTTCGAGGTTTAAGTTTGGCATAACTTTAGGAGTAGGTAAAGTTGTAAGTAAATTTGGCCTAAGTTAAAGCCTAAATTAGTAAAAAGACCTTTTTATTAGGGTCTAGCTAAGCTCGCGACTACGTTCGCGTGCATGTTGGAAAACAAATTGGATTTCCCTAACCCCAAAATAACTCTAACTCCCAACGCAAACCCTATTTTTTTTTTTATAAAAGTAGCCTAAGTTATTCCTTATAATATCAACCACCGTCCACCTACCTGCCAGTGAAAATCATCCGTCAAAATAGATCCAGCCGTTTCGGAGACTAGCCGGAACAGGCAGACAAAAAATAATTAAATCGCTGTTTTGTTACATAATCAATCTAAAATATTTTAACTGCTGGGACACGGGCCCCCCACTCTGCGAGAGGGACAGCGGATTTTTGATATAAGGGTCGTATAGACATATTTTCATATGCATTAAGCAAAAAGCTGATAATTTGATATTACATACAAACACTTAAATTTTATTTAGATAGTCATCATCTGCCTAGCCTCTTCCCAACCATGTTGGGGTTGGCTTCCAGTCTAACCGGATGCAGCTGAATATCAGTACTTTACATGGAACGACTGCCCATCTGACCTCTACAACCCAGTTACTGGGTAATACGATACCTACCCCTTGGTAAGACTGGTTGTCAGACTTTCAGGTTTCTGACGACGGCTGTCTAAGATCCACGAATGACAGCCGGGACCAACGGCTTAACGTGTTTTCCGAGGCACGGAGAGATCTTGGTATGTAAAGGTGGTCACCCATCCACGGACCAACCGCGGCAAGCGTACCTTAACCTGTTCGATCGACCCGTGCGACCGTTATTACTTAGCCACAAGTCATTCATTCATTCAGTAATTTTATTTAGATAGAAGTTTCTGGTAAATTGGATCCACGAGGACAGATTTGTTATACTTCGATTATTAAAGTACTAATTAGTTCTAATGCTTTAGGGAATATAGAAGCGATGTTGTATAAAAAACTACCTTCTGCCCGCAACTTTGTCTCCGTGAAATTTCACCCTTCCCTATTCACCCTCTTAGGGGTGGAATTCCGAACCCTTTCTTAGTGGATACCTTCTCTTCACAAAGATCACACCCTCCAAATTTCACGTCTCTAGGACCAGCGGTTTAGGCTGTGCGTTGATATATCAGTCAGTCAGGATTTTGAATTTTTTAAATATGGATCTACGAATTTACGGGTTAGCCAATAATTTTGCATAGCATAATCAGCCTATAATAAATTCGAAATTTTTGGTTCTAGCATATGGCGGTTTCCTCACGATGTTTTCCTTTGCCATTTTGAGAGCAATTTTGATTAAATTATTTACACAAAGCAGGGACCGAAAACCTGTATAAATTACGGTACCGGTATCGAAGAATTTCGGTTACCTCTATGATTAAGGTAACCGCTATCTGGGTAACCCCAAGAAGAAAAAATATGTTACCTTTATTTAGGTTACCGTTTTAATACCGGTTACCTAAAAATGACCTTGACTACGAGAAAGAAACAGAATATCGCAATGCCGACAATTTGTTGGCATTAGAAAATACATTACTAGGGAGATCGTCGTGCGTGCTGTACCTGTACTGTTTATATTTATTTAGTTCGCCTTTTTGAGGAGTATTTGATTTAAAGTAAAAAAAGGAAATGAACAAAGGTAATTAAGATAATATTACATTGTAAATTGGTAAAATACCATTTCTTTATCTTTTTTTCTCATCATTATAGATGGGCAATCCACCGTGTTTAAACCAAGGTAAACACCCAGAAAATTGGGTGCTTAGGTACTTGATTTGACGAAATTGCATTAGTGATGTTAAAAAATATATGTGATTTTGATTCATCTTACATCATTTTAGACAATATTAGTGGAATCAGGGAGGGTAAAATTAATTGGTATGAGATAAAAACGAAGTTTGAAAAATCACATTTTCTATTATTGAATAGCTTGTGTGGTCACAAGTCTGCAAAGGGATTACTTAGCATTGAAGACTCGAGCATTAGCGTGTTAGTTGTCATTTTCTTCATTTGTAAGTTGATTTAATTTATACCCCTTCATCATGATCATCATCATTTCAGCCGAAAGACGTCCACTGCTGGACATAGGCCTTCCTCAAGCACCTCCACTTCGACTGGTTCTGTGCTTCTCGCATTCAACGTGTTCCTGCGGCCTTCACAAAGTCGCCAGTCTACCTTGTGGGAGGCCTTCCAACGCTACTTCTTCCGGTACGCGGTCGCCACTCCCGAACCTTTAGGCCCCATCGGCCATCTGTTCTGCGAGCGATTTGTCCTGCCCACTGCCACTTAAGTTTGGCAATTCTTCGGGCTATGTCGGTTACTTTGGTGCTCCTGCGGATCTCTTCATTTCTAATTAGATCACGCAGGGAAACTCCAAGCATAGCCCTCTCCATTTCCCTTTGGGTGACATTTAGCCTTTTACGTTTCAGTGTCATAGGCCATTACTGGCAAGTTGCCAGTGGCAACACGCACTGGTCAAAGACTTTCGTCTTGAGACACAGCCGTATGTGGGACGAGAAGATATTGCGTAGCTTCCCGAACGCTGCCCAGCCGAGTCGGATTCGACGATTGACCTCTTTTTCAAAGTTCGACCTACCCAACAGGACAGTTGGTCCTAGGTAAACATATTCGTTCACGATTTCGAGTGTAGCGTCTCCGATCTTCATGAGAGTGGGCGTTACATGGGCATTTGACATGACCTTCGTTTTGTCCATGTTCATTTTAAAATCCACTCTTTCAGAGGCTCTACTGTCCTCCATAGTCTCAGCCATGACTACGATATGGTCGGCAAACCGAAGGTGAGTTATTTACTCGCCATTGATGTTAATGCCAGCCCCTTTCTGGTCCAGAACCTTGAAGGCATCCTCCAGTACAGCGCTGAACAGTTTCGGAGAGATAACATCTCCCTGTCTCTCTCAGAAGTATAGATTTCGAGGTCTGGTCCTGGAGTCGGACTGATATAGTGGCATTTCCGTACAGACACTTCAGCACCTCGATGTACTGATAGTCGATCTGGATCCGTTAAAGAGACTGCAGTACAGCCCATGTCTCGATCGAATCAAAGGCTGTCTCGTAGTCCACAAACGCTAAGCAGAGAAGCAGGTTATACTCTTCGGTCTTCCGTATAACCCGTCGTTGCGTATGTATGTGGTCTACGGTGCTATACATTTTACGGAATCCGGCTTATTCGGGACGCTGGAAGTCGTGAAACCTGCGCGCGAGACGGTTCGTGATGACCCTTGAAAACAGCTTGTAGATGTGGCTCGGAAGTAAGATGGGCCTATAATTCTTAAGAAGGGCATTGTCGTCTTTCTTAAAGAAAAGTATCACCACCTCTGTTCCATGCCAGTGGTGTTTCACCCTCGAGTATGACTGAACCACGCAGCTTCTGAAGGGCCTTAAGCACGGGTTTTCCGACGGCCTTTAGGAGTTCGGCCGTAATTCCATCATCACTCGGCGACTTGTTATTTTTGAGCTGCTTCAGAGCCATCCTAATCTCATACAGGCTGACGTCCGGGATGTCTTCGGTATAGTGTCGGGTAAGTCTAGCTCTCGGGTCGTTTGCCAGATTCGTAACGGGGTTACTTGTTGACGTGTATAACTGTCCTTAGAAACTTTCGATTTCTCTTTAACAGCTGAGGTTTGGCAGATACGATCCTGCCATTATCGGTATTCAGTTTCGTAAGCTGACTTTGCCCTATAGTCAGATGTCTAGCAAAGACCTTGGAGCCTTTATTCTGCTCTATCGCGTCCTTAATAAGGTTTGTATTAAAGCGGCGAAGGTCGCTTTTCAAGGACTTAGAGATCCATCTATTGAGCTGCTGGTACAGACGCCAGCACATCAAGCTACCCGAAACTGTCAAATTTTTCCAATCAACCTTGAACCTTATACTATAACGATAAAGTTGAAAATCTATTAAAGAAATTTGACAGATTGTAGCAGCTTGACGTGCTGGTGCTGGCGTCTCTACTTGAGCGTATCATCTGAAGACTGCAGAATCATCTCGCGCCTCTCCTTCATGAGTTGTAAAGTAGGATCAGAGAGCCTCTTTTTTGTATTCGTACGACGGGTCTTGAAGATCTTAGACCCGACCGTGTGGACAGTTTCAACGAACCCATCGTTATACTTGTCCACAAAGCTCCCTAGGCACTCGAAACGACTCTGAAGTTCAAGCTGAAAGTTCTCGGTGTTTTAGACTTGGATCGCTGCTGAGCGGAGTGTAGACTTTATCAGTCGAGATCTTTCCAGCTTGATGTGCCTCTTACCATGCGGTGATCACGTCCGGTTTTCACCGCGTTGGTCACAGAGACATCATTGAATACTTGCTTCTTCGTCGAAATAATGACGTCAATCTCATTTTTAGTTGCATCATCCAGGCTCTGCCAGGTCCACTTTCTGTGCTCACGTTTTCTGAAGAAAGAATTCGTCATAAAGAGACCTTCCTTTTCCATAAAACTGGCCAGGAGATGGCCCCGCGGGTTCCGGCGTCCAACTCCAAATTGCCCCACTCGGAGCTCATCATCGTTTCGTTTGCACAGTTTCGCGTAAAAGTCCCCCATGAGAACGGTGAAGTAAGTTTTAGAGCCATGCATGGCTCTATAAATATCCTCATACATGGTCTCCAGCTCATCATCGGGGCGTGAACCTGTACGACCTTCAGCGCATATTCTGAGTACTAGGCACGCCACCCTGGTCGACACACTATCGATCTTCACCACGTTGCTCAGAAGGGACTTATGGACGATAAGCCCGACACCACCTTGGGACTCCTGGTCGCCCTCCCGGAAATAGAGCAAGTTTCCAAATTTGAGGATTATCGAGTCCTCCCCCTCTCTTCGGACTTCAGATAACCCCACTATACTCCATCGTAACCTGCTCAATTCTTTCTCGAGTTCGGTGATCACCTCGTTGGCGTCGGTCCGGAGTGTACGCGTGTTGTATGTTGGCAGGTCCAGTTTTCGGTGATTGTGGTAGCCAAATCTCTTCCGGGGGTTCTTAGCACCCTTTCCCTTACCGTGGCCTTGGCCGCTACCGTAGCCAAGAGTAGGCGGGCCGCTGGGTACTAGGGGCCAAGTGTTTTTGTGCTTCTCATTCTCGGGAGGGTTTTCCATAATCGCCACGGTTGGCAGGCGGGTTGGTGATCGCTGTATGGTGGTAAAATGTCTAGAGAACGCTGCTGCCCTTTCTCTGGTACCTACGTCCCTTAGTCGTCTTTTACGACACCCACAGGAAGTAGGGTGTTGCTATCCTTTAAGTCCGGCACCACGCACCACACAATACTGATACCCCTTAGCTTCCTGTAAATACTTTAAGATTTGTTCATAACATTTGGTGCGCACATGGCTTAGTATACTTACTTAAGTTCCTTCGCTACAAATTTTCCGAATACCTTATTTCTTTTGTCTTCTCCCTCTCCATAAAAAGCACATTTTGAACAATTCTTCTTAACTGCAATATCTTTTCTTTCCTTCTTTTTATACCCGTGGGGACAGAAAGGCTTGACTTTAGTATAGTGCCGCAGAAGTTGCGGGCTAAAAAGGGTCAAAGCTGGTAGGGCTTGGGTCCCCGATTATAACGCTACCACTCATATTACAAGGTAATTCATATTTTTCGAGAAATTAATAAAAATTGTTTCTAACCTCATTCAGATAAAAAGGGAAAACGAAACGTTATTATGGGCGATTGACAACCAAATCTGTACAGTATGTCCAGTATATTGTCTGAACGAAAAAAAAAAAACTACGCCACTTGCGTCATGTCACTATATGTCCCAAAACCGAATCGGGGCACCCCGACTCCACGTAGTCTTTTAGCTGTTACCCCTAGAGTGTTTATAAAAAACCGGAGGCGCGGATGGAGAGCAGCCCCCGACCGCTGTAACAAAGCATAGGCACCCGTGCGAGCCGTAGCGGCTGAGGCTGGTCGCCGGAGGCGACCAGCAAGCCGAAGCTGCGTAGGTGAGCATGGGTGCCTATCTTTTGTTACGTAAGGGCGAAGGGGCTGCACTTCCCGCAGCGCCGGAGACGTTGCAGAAACAACTTTGTTTTGACAACAAGTGTTTTGAGGTTAAGTTACAATAATCAATTTTTCTTAAGAATGGTGCTTTACCTTTTCATGGGAATGGTACCAGGGGAAAGGGGGCAACGCCCCACTTCCCCCCTCCTACTCCCTACCCCCTTCTCGTGCCCTTTTAAGCAATTTTTGAGTGTTGAGGGTAGGTTACAAAAGATCGTTTTTCTCGGAAACGGTGAGTTACCTTTTCATGGGAGTGGTGCCAGGTGGGAGGGGTCAACCCACCCTCCCTCCCCCTTAAGTACCAACTTCCCCCTCCTGCGGCACTATTCTAAAGTTATACCAAAAAATAATTAGATGGGCTATAATACCTATCTACGTAATATTTATTTATTTATTATTATTGTTTTACCATTTATGTAAGCACACCATATATACAGACAAAAAAAACACAGAAAAATAGTTACAAAGGTGACGCTTATTTCATAAAAAATCTCTTCCAGCGAACTTGCGATAGGACAATAAATAGAAAGATGTAGACAGCGTGTGAAAGAGTAAAGGAGACAAAAAAATTGGTTGTCTGTAAAGTCGGTTTAAGGACGATAGTTTTACGTGATAACGTCATCGTCTCAAAGAAACATTGATGAATAAATGTGTCACAAGCCAACGCTTGGGCCGATCGTGCCTCTCTATCGCTTGTTCCGCGCTCTCGCTTGCACGATCAGGCTCAGGCGGAACGTGACACTTTTTCGTGCGTGCAGCCGGTGTTTATCGATTTATAAGACGTTATCACGTCAAAAAAATTCATAAAATCGTAAACAATCCACTTAATAAAAATAAATAAATCTTATGAGAATATACTTACATTCAAATAAACATACATACATACTTACTTCTAAAATAAATATCACTAGAATGTTAATATGTAATTATATCGTAATCAAAATAATAAATACATACACAACTATGATGAAGTGGAAAGATACGAGTTCTTTTGCTCTTTTTTTAAAATCTGCAATGTATAGGTACCTACTCATCATAAAAATCAACTCGGTAGTTTTGACACATACACAGGCGATGCGCGCCCTTTAACTAATGTCGGCGGCACGTGTAAGATAGAGGTAATTTTTATTTCGGTAACCGGTATGAATACCGGTTGTATTCAATAGTTAAGAATTAAGGTAACCACCTGTAAAATACCGGTAAATCAATAAAGGTTGTAACCAAAAAATACCGGTATTGACCGTACCGGTTTCGGTCCCTGACACAAAGTAAATCGCTTGTCAGGGTTCGAGACTACGACCTACAACTCGTAAATCGCAGCTGTTACTATTAGGCCAACACTAATTTTGAGGAAACCCTAAACCGATTTTGGATACAGGGAAATTAAAGCATTATATGAACGAACGATCCCCTATCTTTCCTTATTAGATTACTGACAAAGGTCGAAGCCGCGTAAGTGCGGCCTGTGTCAGTCAAGTGTTGTGTTTCACAATGGTCGACGGTAAGAACATATTTTTTAATGCTTTGCTCTATTCTGCTGGCTTGCTTTTCATTTTATCTACATCCATGCTATAAATCCTCTAGAAAAGTTTCTGAAACAGTCAACTTATTGCCAATATTACAAGCAACCAGTGTCATAGTAATATCATCCGAACGAGTGTTATAATGTTGTACATTATGCATTTCCTTTGCTTTTTCGATCTCTTCCTTACTCATCAAACAGCCACATTCTCACTACTCAATTCGTAGTATCTAGTGTTGGGTGACTCAGCACGTGTGCTAGCACAGTTGTAGCTACTCAGTTGGTTAAAAAGAGTCACTCACTCATTTTATTTTGATGTGCTAGCACACACCACAGTGTCCACAGTTTAGCTACACTACTGTACGATCAAGTACGTGTTGTCAGTTTTGAACGAAACGAGTCACTCACTCTTTTTAAGCGGTTAGCGATACATTATTAGCGGAAACAGACTTCTAAACAAAGGAGATAAGGTCTAAGTTTAGTTGCCGTCTTTTGCTTTCGTTTGACAACGTCACGTAAACATTCTCATTTCTCTTTCCCTTATCATCACTCGTGTGAGCTGTATGACGCGCTTAACCGATTAGTCACCGCGTGTGCCTACCAACTCTATTGCGTATGTGTGCCGTCATGCCCTGTCGCGTTGTCGTCACTACATAGCATACCACACTCGCGACTCGCACGGTGAGTCACGCGACTCACTTACACACTCACAGCACATACGTGCTGAGCCACCGCAGACTCAGCCACCGGCCTCGCCGCCTCGCCTCATTCGTGGTAGCACAGTGTGCTAGCACACTTGGTACAAAGAGTGCCTCGCACGATCCTCATTTTAAAAGAGTGTGCAACCCATCTCTAGTAGTATCTTTATGAATTTTAAAAAAAGAACATTGTCATGCACGCGCGTTTCACTACCACAGTGCAGCGCCGTAATTAAAAAAAAAACTCATAGGTTATTTGAAATCACATCGTATCCCGCCATTTTTCTTAGATATTAGTATTGCAAAAAATTATTACTTTGTTGTTTGCGAAAATGAGTGACACAATCTTTGATTCTCAGCAATTAAAATTTCCATGAATTTACGTAGAGTTCTTACAACATTGTACAACACCCTATCGTTTCAGAATCTTTTATAGAGGATTCATATCATGGGTATAGATAAAGACTTGTATGCGACTGTACTTTATTAGGTATTAAAACACTCATGATACTATACTATAAAACCACATTCGTGTTTTGATACCCCTTATTAGACATCAGTTGCATAAATAACTATTATCTACACCCATGCTATAAATTCTCTATAAAAGTTTCTAAAACAGTTTATTGCCAACATTAAAACAACCAGTGTCATAGTAACCAAATGAGTGTTATAATGTTGTACTAAATTGAATTATGCAACTCCTTTTCAAAAAAAGAACGCTCTCATGCACGCGCGTTTCACTACCACAGGGGAGCCGTAATTTAAAAAAAGAACTTATAGGTTATTTGAATTTACGTCGTATCCCGCGGGCCGCCAATTTTTTGTTCGATATTAGTATTGTAAAAAACTGTTTCAAAACCTTTTATAGAGGATTCATATCATGGGTGTAGATAAAGACTTGTATGCAACTATACATAATTAGGTATTATACAACAGTTGCTTAAATAACTATTAAGGGCCTATACTTCCACAAATGGCTTAGCATGATCCTTCGTTATGTCGAAAATACTACAGCATTAATTTTGAAATAAATATATGCTAAAGTTGAGGATTAATGTTAGGTCTTATGTTAGACGAAAACACGATTCCATAAAATTTTCTCGATAGAACAAAAATTCCAAAGTTACCTCCAAACCGAACAATAAACCGCTGGTGTTCAAAAAATACTTCAAATTAGATCATGAAACTTTGCATACTAACCGAACTAACTATAAAGCAGGTCTTATGTTTTATATATTTTTTTAATTACCATTATTTCATCGTAAAAAGCAAATACCTAAACTATTGGCGCTGCCTGCCGCCTAGCACCGCACTCTATCTCGCTCTCACTCAGTCCGAGTAGTATCGTGTAAGCGAGATAAAGAGTGAATTTTAGCTGAGGTAGGCTCTTAATTAACGTTCAGCAATACACTTTGAGAAAAAAACATAGTCATCATCAGATAGATTTAGAATGTCATCCATGACTTTAAACATAACATAACATTACGCCTATAACCCCGAAGGGTTAAGTAGCGGTGGACCTATATAGTGCACACACATTTCGCCATAAAAGGGGGCGAGCCTATTAATAGGAACCGGGCACAAATCTCAAACTTTTCTTGTTAATAATCACAACACGGATTGGTGACCGTAATTTCTACCTTCATAAATTGCATATAGTCTATCAAACTCCTTTCTGTACAGGAAGTCGCATCGCTTGTAGGGTCCCCACAACCGGGAGTGACACCTTAGCTTAGATCGAGGGGTTCCATTAGTTGCGGTGAACATCGGAACTGGTCGTTAGCATGATCGTAATGGGAGGCATAAGTCCAATAGGCTTGTCAACTGAAAAAATCTAATTAGTCCGTCAATTAGATTATCAAAAAATATTTGACCCGTATTTTTTCTTTTGTTACGTAAACCAAAATTGACGAAGATACGAGGCTTTTAAAAATCTCAATACGTCACACCTTGGTATAATTTTTAGTGAGTTATGACGTCACGAGCCCCCACTCCTACTGACTGTACTTACCCGTCAAAAAGAGTAACCTAGATAATGTGGATAAGACCACGGGATAAGACTTGTGTCTTATCCCGTGGTCTTATCCACATTATGTCTAAAACAGAAGAAGATCTAGCGGGGTATCCAAGGGGAGGGGGGGTGGAGGGGGGCTCAGAGGATCAGACCTGAATAAATCGTTTTATTTTTGTCAATATTTATTGATTTACAAAGACAAAAAATACGTGTCCATTACTTTCCAATACTCAAACTGACGGACTAAATAGATTTTCAATTTATTGATGATGGAAACTAGCTGATTTTGTACGTTTTTCAGTAGTTATAATGATGACGACTCACCCATTTCCAATCCTTACAGTTATTGATCCAGGGGTTGTCAAGACAGGTGCCTATAAGTACGAAGATGGTACTCGCTATGTTGGCGAGTGGAATTCTAAGGGCCAAAAGCATGGCATGGGACATCTGGTACTACCTGATGGTACCAGATACGATGGCTCGCTGATTGGTGGCCTCTGCTCTGGGTTGGGCGTCATGGCGTTCCCTGATGGTGCTAAGTAAGATTAATACTCTCAACCTCATTGCTGATGACGTAGACATATTCTGTTGCTCTTTGGGTGAATTTGAAAGAATAGCTACCTATAGAATTTGCTATGGTACAAGCTTTGGCACTGTATAATTTTTAAGTGTACTACAGTATCGCATTGGGTCTAGCCTGTAAGGATATTTGTATGTTTGGAGTGAATAAATAAATAAAAAAAATAAATAATAATAATAATACTTTTAACCTACTTCAAGAAAAAGAGTTTCTTGTACAGTCAGCAAAGGAGATAAGTATGCAGGGTCGTCGAATATAGTTGCAGTTTACTAAGAAATCGATTGATGTTTTCGAATGAAATTTAATTTGATAAATTAACTGATTCTTTTCTAAATTTTATTCGAAAACATCTACATTCATAGTAATTATTATCTTCACATACAAAGTAATAGTCAGTTGTTTATTTTTTGTTTATATTTTTTGCCGGCAAGCAAACTCAGTGCCCACTATGGGTCTTATTCTCTATGACACAAACAATAAACAACACCGCGCGAAATGAACGCGAGATTGCTGAGATTTGCTAAGGAATTGAAGTGGTTTCGAAGTAAGGAATCGTTAAGTGGACATAGTGAAATAGGGTCCTTTAGTAAATGGTCATCACTGCCTATTGACATCTGAAATTCGCTAATTGGCGGCAAAAATAGGCACGATAGGAGTTCTTGCTGGGACGAATTCGTTCACAACTAACTAAAGTAACACTAGGTAGTTTTTTAATAGCATTATGAAGTACGTATAGCTTATGTGGTACGTGTAAAGGGTCCCTGAAATGATCATTTGCAATCGTAAATGTTTACCTGATTGATACTCATTGGTGCTCTAATAATTGATCGTCTCTTTCTTTCTTCAGGTCCCGTATATTAATAACCTGTCAAAAAAAAATCGACGGGTTGCACTCCGGGAGTGCCGGCAGAAGTGAAAACTTAAATATTAATGTTCTGCATTTTTGATATTTTGGAATGGTTAGAGAATAATTTTGTACGAATTGCTTTCGTTATCAGTATAAAAGTATTATTATTTATGTGGTAGGATACAATATTTATTCATTGCGCTATCGTACACAAACATGACAATTATCGAACATTCGCGCAAGCGCCTTGCGCCGCCTGCCCTCTCTCCATCCGTCTTACGAATTCTCGATCAGGTCACGTGTCCTGACGCGAGTTTAGAGATTTTTACCCATTCCAAAAAAAATACGCAGCGCCGCTAAAGAAGTTTTCACTTAAAAAAAAATTGAAATAAAACTCTACGTAGCGCCTAAAAATACTTTGTCAACTTAGTAATTGTGATTTTGTCGTACTGTATTTTATACTAGCTTCTGCTAGCCACTTCTATGTCCTATGAAGATACAGAGAAGTTATTACTTGTGCCAAAGTAAATATTGTTCACAATATATAATTTTAGTTATACACATATACTTATACACTTAAACTTATACACCTTTCTACATAATATGTACCAATAAGATAAATATGATAACTGAGTGATTATTAAATAAATTAATGTTACCTCCAATCGCCTGAAACACAGGATTACCTAGTTCAGGCGCGAATCATGAGTGAACTTGACATAGATTTAAGAAAAACTGTATTTAATGTTAGTCCTTTTAGTTTTGACTGAGTTTTGAATGACGTTTGTACACGTGTAAATGTGTGCGTGAACTCTAATAGGGTTGGTTCTCGTGCGGAGCATAAAAAAATGGCGGTGAACGACGACGACGCGACTAGAAAGAATAAGTGACCTTGTACGAGCGGCGTTTGATTGTTTATCTAATTAGTCGGGTTCGTAATGAAATAAAAATAATATTATAGGTAATAGTTAATAAATGTAAAACTTTTTAGTAATAACTTTAATTTCGGAAGTCGATGTCTTTGGATCTGTATTTTAGTTTATTGCCACCGAAATTAAAGTTATTTTTCACTTTGTAGTGTTTTTTTTGGAAGTCGTTTTTTTTTTTTTGATAAAAAGCTTTTATTTCTCGCTTTTTAGTGGGTCTGTTTATAAAGTATCTAAGTTACAATAGCCTAATGTCAACTTGCTCATAACCTTTTACAAAATATTGCTTTTCCCGATGCAGGGACGTTAATTGTTGAGGAGTTCTCCTTGTAAGAACCAGGAGAAATGGAGCTGATTGAGAAGTCACCATCAGCTCCACTTCACGATACGCATTGTGCTTAGCAACCACATTAAAGTACCTATTCGAATCGCAAACCGTGAAATATTTATTATTGAGTAGTTCCGATGGCCATCTGTGGTCTTCATCATCAGTTCCACTTCACCAAATGGTGCTTTCTGAGAGCAAATGCACGAGTTACTATAAAAAATACCCAAATCGCTATACGTGTGCCTACAAAATTTGAAGGTCTCCTTTGATTTCCATGGGATCCCCTCATCAGATTCCGATTTGGTGACAATGGGACCACCTCGGGAGCATACCCTTTCAAATAAAAAAAGAATTTTGAAAATCGATCTACAATTGGCGGAGTAATCGCGTAACAAACACAAAAAAAAAAACATACCGTCGAATTGAGAACCTCCTCCTTTTTTGAAGTCGGTTAGTTAACATTATTTTCACAACCATTTATTTACAAATTTTGATTGTTAAGAATGAAAATATTTAATTTTGCCAAGCTAGCCACTTATCTCGTGGTCAGAGATAAAATGTCTGTTGGTTATGGCACTACTACTAACGAGTACCTTTCAAATGCAATGGCGAATAAACTTGATATTTATTATCACCGTTGTACATTATTTTGGATTCTTCTTCAGAAAACCTTGCGATATCTTTTCGTAGTTTTTTAGGGGTCCGTACCCAAGGGGTGCTGACGAAACCCTATTACTAAGCCTTCGCTATCCGCCCATCCGTCCGTCTGTCTGTCAGCTGTGTATCTCATGAACCCTAATAGGTAGACTGTTGAAATTCACTGAATATGTATTTCTATTATCGCTATAAATAATAAAAATAAACTACAGTTTAAAATTAAAAAGGGTGCCCCATATCTATGAAACGTGTTCTTTTTTTAAAGTTTTACTTAGGGTTAAAATATATTGTATGATGAGCAAGACAAACCAACCGTAATCTGAAAATTCACAACAAAATATGTAAAATAATTTTAAGTTTGTTAATAAAGGCTATTTGAATTTGAATTGTACGGTGGTACGCACCTAACCCTTTGTGTACGAGTCCGACTCGCACTTGGCCGGTTTTTGTCAACTTCGTACTAAGATAAAATTGGGTATTAAGATTCTAAAGTATGCTCTCGGACCTTGGTTCCATTATTTATTATTTTTGTTTTACATTTACGTCAAACTTCCATTTCACGACCATTTTGTTTCGAACTTTTTGACGCTCGTAATGTCGAGCCCTGGGATAATATTGGCGTCATGGGAGTCCTGGCTCGTTCGTATTTAATAGCTTTCAGCTAATTAGCTGAAAGTTGTTAAATACTTACGACATAGGACTCCATTTAACATAACTTTTCCTTCTTCTTCGTATCGCTGGCATAATTTTCCTCAATTCAATTCAATTCATTTATTGCATCAAATATGTATGATAAGTACATGTAGTTCATATATAAAATATTTAGTAACACACATTTGGCCAATATCAATCATGCAATAATCTAAGTTTTTACATATAAGGTATTAATTACTAGCTAAGTACTATTTGTAAAATGATGTATCTACTTAACAGTTAAATATATCTATGCTTTAATGTATAAAATTTACAGGGACACTTTTGAAAGAACTCATCTATCGAATAAAAACACTTTTTTAACAACCACTTCTGCAATGCAACACAAAACTTATTGAAGGGTAGTTGAGGAATTGACCTCAGATCTTGTCGGTCCAAAACCTCGCCACGTCTACGACGTCGTCGGTAGTAGCGCAGAGGTCACTTCGACTGCAAGTTTTGGGACACAGTAGGCAGGATATGGAGCTATAAGATAGTTTGCGACATAGCTCCATGCGGAGCTCCACACACCCTGCTGACATTCCGTCCAGGTAGCCCCACTTTAACAGGTTAAATGATAAATGATTTATTTCTGTAAGTAGGTTTGTACAAACACTCTTACACGTCAATATTATTATTATTATTTTTTAAACTAGATGAGGTCGGCGTTTCCTAACTGGCTATTCTGGGAAGAAAGGCCAGGAAAGGGGTTATAGTTACATCTTCCTACTTCTAATCGTCATCATCTGCCTAGCCTTTTCCCAACAGCAGAATACCAGAATTTCACATGGAGCGACTCCCTATTTGACCTCCATAGCCCAGTTACTGGGTATCACGATATGCCTTTATTAACTACTAGCGGCCTGTCCCGGCTTCGCACGGGCGGACATTTATTTTTTAAACATTTTATTTTTTCTTGCAATTAAAAAAGCCTATATTAATCAGTGATAATGTAGCATTCAAATGGTGAAAGAATTTTTAAAATCGGTCTAGTGCTTTTTGAGCCATTTCGTTACAAACATACATAAAAATCTTTCCTCTTTATAATATTAGTATAGATTGATATAGTTAACTAAATTACATACGTCACGTTACGTCCTTTTCGGGTAACCACTGAAAATCAGCGCTTTGCTGTGGGTCCTTTATAGCACAGCATCATGCTGAGTGGAAGCCTTCTTGTCACAGTCATGACGTGCAGCCGTCGACTATCTCTGCTTTGTGCTCATGTATAAAGATATATAAATTATATTTTTTGTTTTCATTATATATGCTGTCATTAGAATTAATTATCTTTTTGTTTGCACGTGTTTTGTGTGACAAATAAACCTATTTTTCTTTCTTTCTTTCACATGTTAGTCTACATAACATCCTTGCAAATACTGACGGAGCTTTTTTCAGACTGGAGAGTTTTAGTCTTGTTATTTCAGCTCACAGAAACACTTTGAACTTTTCTCGTAGGCCCAAATTGTTTGGTTATGGATTTGAGATCAATATCGTCTCTGTTCCTGAAGATTAATCGAGCGTTGTTTGTTTGTTTGTCCTAACTAAAGCGATTGTTGCGCGAACAAGCGACCATCGAGTTTTTTGATCAACCCGAACGCGCAGATGTTTGCTAAAAATATCGTTACTTCCATCTCTTGAAAGAAAATGGAAGTTTTTTTTTGTCTTTAATTAAGTCACACTTAGTCAGCATGTTTTTTGTCGTTTTGTGCGCAATCTTGAGAGTAAGTATTTTGATTAGATAAGATAAGATTTCTTTATTTGTTTAAACATTGTGTACATACAAGAGCATGCAAGATATTATATCGTTTGAGTCCAATGATATTTAGCCGTAAGTATTGGCGTACAAATATTTCCATAACAATGAAAAGAATTATTAGTAAAAAAAATTGAATAGATTTTATCGACGTTTCTAACAAAGTTGATTATGCACCAGTAGGCCAATTCTGCTAAATTAAAACGTTCAAAATCTAGTCGCAGTCTCATCTCGGCGACAAACAAATGTCAAAAACGTGTCAAAATGTAGGGAAATTTGAAGTATTTTTGACAGATTGAGACTGAGATCAGACTGTGAACGTTCTTAAAAATTACGAGAATTGCCCCTCAGTTGTGTTGTGTTTAAAGTCCATGCAGCTGTTTTAATGACGATAAATTAAATAAAAACAGTTTCCACCTTGTGTTGTCTCATCTGACATGATACTGAGCTGAGCCCTTTTTGGCATTATAATCTTTGTTTTCTGTTTTTTTGGTTTTAAGGTGTATTTATTTTTGTATAATGCCGATAAAGGAATTTTTGGAACGAAGTTCCTTATCGCGCGTTGTGAAAGGGGGCTAGACGGAAAAAATTCTTACGAAAAGTTGTCACGACACTTTTTGCTATAGTAAGCTATTGTAAGCTGTGCGGCGTCGCATGTTTCTCTGTCTGTCTCTCTCTCTCTTATAGAAAGCAAGCCAGATATTTTCATTTCTATTTCGCATTGAATATAATTATTTACTTATAATATAATAAATATAATTATTATTTACTTATAATATAATAAATATAATTATTTACTTTTTTTAATATAATTAGTTACGCGGATGACATGGTGTTGCTGAGCCCATCGATCGGTGGGTTACGTAAACTCCTGCGCTTATGTGAGTCATATGCGGGGGCCCATGGGCTCAGGTACAATGCCAAGAAGAGTGAACTTATGATTTTTAAAGCCGGTACCAAATGCTACTCATCCGTACCTCCAGTCACTCTTTGCGGCATTCCTTTAAACAGGGTGAAGCAATTTAAGTATCTGGGCCACTGGGTCTCCGACGACCTGTGTGACAATCTGGACATTGAGAGAGAGCGCAGGGCGCTGTCTGTCCGGTGTAATATGTTGGCTCGCAGATTTGCACGATGTACTAGACCAGTAAAGGTGACTTTATTTAAAGCATATTGTCAGTCGTTTTACACGTGCAGCCTGTGGACCAACTTTACACAGAGGGCATACAGCGCACTGCGCGTACAGTACAACAGTGCTTTCAGGATGCTGTTAGGGTTTCCGAGGTGTTGTAGTGCCTCGACTATGTTTGCTGAGGCGCGGACTGATGACTTTTTCGCGATCATAAGGAAACGGAGCGCTTCACTACTAAGTCGACTACAAAACAGCTCGAACAGCGGCCTGAAGGTATTGTCCGAGCGGTGGGATCTGCCCTTGTTACAGAGGTGGATGCAGCTTCATAGTAGCACATCTCCTCGTATTATGTAATATTATGTGTTTTTATTTTATTAGTTTTTCGTTTTTATTTATTTATTTAGGATGACATGTGTATGTATTTTAATTTTATTTTATGCTTTTAATGACATGTAGGTATTTTAAATGTTATTTGATTTGTTTTTGTTTGTGTGATTATCATATCAATTTTAATTTAATTTTATATGTAATAATGTAAAATTGTAATAATGGAATGGACGTTGTCTGAAAATAAATGAATTATTATTATTATTATTAATATAATTATTTTATACAAGATTCAATACATTACATTATTTATTATTATAACTTAAAAAAATAAAATTTTATTACAATTCCTTCACTAATTAATCGAAAGGAACTTCGTTCCATCCGGGTGTCCCTTGACACCTCTCAAGTTTTTTTTCTTTCTTTCAATTTTGCTATTGACAAGTAGGTAAAGTCTAGTTTCAGATTAGAAGTTGTTAGATAACTCAACCCAAACAAACAATGTAATTTATCAATCATGTAAGATTAAGAAGGTTGATATTGAATGCTACAAGTTTACGGGCCAACAAGAATTCACATCACAGGGGTTTTCTTATCTCAAATCGTTTTGCTAAGCTTGGCGAACGGAGAAAGAAAAATCTGAGATATACAAAAGTTTCAAACTTCAGTGATCCAATTAAGATATTTTCTTCAAAACTTTGATTGAGATTTCCAACACCTGTGACCAGTGAATCTTTTCTCAATAGAAAAATTAATATTGTCGAGTTCATCATTGACGTTTACAAAGTGTAAACCAACCCAAGAGGTAGGTAGGAATGGTTCCTTGAAATTAATTTATTTTATCATGGATAACTCTGAGTGGAATACCTCAAAAGTAACTATAACACAAAGCCAGCTGCATTTTATCTCACATAAAAATGATATACCTAATATTTATTTTAATTTTGTACGAATAAAATGTTAAAATTATTACATTTTACGTGTTATTGGCTATATTTCCGCAATGGCTAAGTGCGTTTCGAACCTAGATATGCGCTTTACTTTTTATAAATTATTTCATCACCACTGCTCTCAAAAGGGTGAAGGAAAACATCTTGAGGAAACCTGCGTATCCTAGAAACAAAAATTTAAAGACATATGACATCTACCAACCCGCACTGGGCCATTGTGATAGATAACAGCCCACCCTCTCGAAGGGAGGAGGTCAGTGTCCCGGCAGTAGGAACATTATCGACTGATTATACTAAAATGGAAGGGTCAACGTAAAACCGATTGGAAGTAAATAATGAAAAACTAAAAGCAGAATATTGACCAAAGAACCCCTACAGGCTATTCAGTTGACTTTTCAGGCAAAATTAATGGTTCAAAGGACAGTAGAGCTTACCTACGTCAAAGTTTACGTATTAAAAAATATGGGATGAAATATGGAGATGATTTTTTCCAGGAACAAAAAATTCGGTGACGTGATAATTATCTTCCAACCCACACTGGGCCCGCGTGGTAGATACCGGTCCACTCCCTATCATCAGATGAGGCCTGTATCCCAACAGTGAGGAAATTATAGTGAGGAAATTTGCTTGAGTTATGGGGGTGATTTTAAAGGGATCCACGCTTTAAAATAATACCCATAGCCCTCATTTTTATACATTTTTCTTTAATATTTTTATCCCTATTTACTTTTGCACGACTCATAATGCGAAGCATTAGAGAAGAGAGTGCTTTACGATAGTTTTTTTTTTGTTTTTGCCTCCTTTCTGCAACTGCTTCTATTGTTATAGGTACTCCTGCTAGTACACAGAACCTACTTAATTTATATAAAATTGTACAGATAATTTAATGGAGATTAATTCTTTACTTCTCAACGAAAAAATTCATCAAAAGATTTCTAAAAAAATACCCGTCAATCAAATGTGAAACCTGAAAATATTGTAGCTTGCGAAAACATAAATTAACTCATTAATTGAGTCAGTTTTTTTTTATACATTCGTTTCACCCACTGTAGGAAACCTATTGAAAATGGTTCTTTAATTCAAAGTAAGTTTAATTATAATTAATAAAAAACTACCTAATATAATATATATGGATATTCTATGGTTTTTCAAACGATCAAGTCGAGTCGTGCATTTTGGATTTTCCAGATATGGTTAAATATAGGTGTTGAAACATAATTATGATGTATTTTATTATAATGTTAGTCAAAGGTATGTTTAATGTTCCAACAATCAAAACTAATAATACATAGTTATGAATAACAGATATATTCTAATAAGTAAAATAACAAAAATAAATTATAACATAATACTACTACATTAATAATAATTAACAATTTTTAAGCGAGTAAAGAAATAAGCAATATTAAATATAATTAAATAAATAATAAAAAGATGAACCTGCATATAAAATATTAATAGATTAAGTGAATGAATAGAAATATTAATACATAGGTAATAGGATATAAAATAATTCTAACTTAATAACAAGGAAAATTAATAAAGCGCTCTTTCTCTCTACTTATTTAAAAATTTCCTGTGCCCGACAACCCCTTATTTGTTTCTTTTTTTTTATTTACCACCTGTAATTGTACATTATGGATTGCAATAAACGATTTGAGAAGTTGTCTTAACAAGAAAATCACTCTTAAAGTAACATAACTCGCTAGAAGAACGGCCAAACTACGAGATTTCTACCTACAACTTACGTAGATACAAGTTTTTACGAACATAGAGGGACGTAGTAGAAAATTACCGATTGATACAAAAGAAAAACTTTGGAAGACGTGCTTAGCAACAGAAAGTTTAGTTTTCAACAGTGTTCTGAAGTGAGGTGCAAAACTCTCTAATACGTCCAGCGTTTATAAACTTCTTCTTCTGGATCTTAGGAATAAGTTAGTTTATAAGCATCAACTTAAGAGAGGACTAAAATTCAATTATAATTTCTCTACTTCGAGATTTATTTTACTAAATATTTTGAAAAAAAAAATCGAAGTATCGAAAGTTCATGAAAAAGGACGGTTAAACGTCGTTCATTATGTTAAAAACATTGTATTAATAGAATAATTCTGATCCAAAATCATATCTCACGTAGCTACACACTCAGATTTGTCTTTCTTGTACTATCTTTCATTCTTGTTCTATTTATTTTTTGTTTTTGGCACGGTTGGCGCAGTGGTTAAGCGATTGGCTGCTGCGCTGCGTGTCGCGGGTTCGGTAACTGCACGGAACAAATATTTTTATGACCTACAAGTAGTTTTTCCGGGTTTGATTGTTTGTGTATGTGAGTTTAAATGTTTGTAAACGCACCCACAATACAGGAGAAATTCCTAGTGTGGGGCAATGAATTATAAAATAAAAAAAAGACAATTATCTGTGTATTAAAGCTAAAAAGTTTGTTTGTTTGATCGCGCTAATCGGAATTACTAATCGAATTCGAATTTTTTTTTGCATTTGATAGCCCAATTATCGAGAAAGATTTTAGGCTAAAAATATCTGAAGCCGAAAATAGTTCCCATCTGACAGAGTTTTTAATTAAAGCAATCCTCGAAATGGCCATTCGGAAATTATTCAAGTCTGGCAACATTAATCGTTGACTGCGAAATCTCCAGCGTATATTTCGGGTCTAGACAAATTGAGACCTAGTTCAACGTGATTCACATCTAAACATAAAGCTAAAATTAAATGCGAAAGTTTTGTCTGTCTGTTACCTTTTCACACCTTAACGGCTAAAGATACTGCTATGAAACTTGGCATACAGGTGGACTATAACCTGGGTTAGAACAGAGGACCTGAGGGGCAATTCTCGTAATTTGAAGAACGTTAGCAGTCTGATCTGAGTCTCAATCTGTCAAAAATGCATGTAATTTCCCTACATTTTGACAAGTTTTTGACATTTCTTTGTCGCCGAGATGAGACTGGATTTTGAACGTTTTAAATTACGTGAAATGACCTTCTGATATCCTGGTTTTACCTTGGTACCCGTGGGATAATTTCGATCTCCACGCTGACGAAGTCGTTGGCATAAGCTAGTTTTTTTTAAAAGCTTTACAATGTACAGACGCCAGCAGGTCAACCTACCCCAATCTGTCAAATTTCTTTGATAGATTTTCAACTTTAGTACAAACGAATAAGGTTCATATTCAATTGGGAAAATCTGACAGATTGGGGTAACTTGATGTGCTGGCCTCTGTACCTCTTCAGTCGATGCAGCGTAACATCGATATGGTGTAGGTACTGTCGATACAACGTACTATCGATATGGTATACCTACTGTCGATACAGCGTATTATCGATTTGGTATACTCTTGATGTAATGTACCGCCGATTTATTGTACTGTCGATATAGAGTACTATCGATTTGGTGTACTGTCGATTTACTTAGCATACTGTCGATTCTTTGACCCGTCGATGTAGTGACTGTGGATATTACGGCCAATCCCAACATAGTTGGGATTGGCGTCCAATCTAACTGGATGCAGCTGAATACCAATATTTTACATGGAACGACTGCTTATCTGAACTCCCCCCCCCCGATAAAATACCCCTTGGTAAGACTGGTTGTCAGACTTTCGGAGTTCTGACGACCCGTAACGACTGTCAAAGAAAGATCCACGAATAAGAGCTGGGCTGGCCTTAACGTGCCTTAAAGCCTTAACGTTTCTGTCTCGGTATATAAAGATAGTATCCACGGATCAATCGCGGCAAGCGTAGCTTAACCTGATTGTTCGACCCGTGCAGCTGTAGTTACTTAGCCACGAGCCATTCAAAGCATGCCATTAGACATAATTCAATTAGACTCCAGCATTCAATATACGGGGCTAGTGGTTAAGTCAACCTAGATCCTTTAAGAGGTTGTAGTTTCCATCATTCCTGACTGATTTGACTATGAAACACCTTACCCCAAACTCAACCATTTTCTAGATATTGGACTTTGAAGTTTTTTAAATAAAAATGGTTTTTTGTCTATTGACGCATTTTTTTTTTTGGGTGTTTACCTCTAATTTATTTGAGTTTGCGATTTTTGTGTAGTTGATAAGTTGCTTTATTATTCTCTATACTAAAATTGCAAAAAGTCAGGTCAAAGTCAGTCAGGAATGTATTGTTTCTGCATTTGATAATTATTTTATATTTAGTTATTATTTTTTAAAATATAATTTTCAACACAATGTAAATTGTTATCAATAAATAAATGAATGAATAAATGATGGAAATTACAACCTCTTAAAAGATCTAGGTCGACCTTAGCCTGTAGCCCTGTGTTGTTAAGTTTTGCATGACAATAAATTGTCTGATTTATGGATCAGGAAATTTAATTACTGACATTAAGACGTAATTATTGTGATTTGGAAAACTTTTCCCTTTTTTATGCGTATAATTTTGTACAAGTCTTTCACTTCCTTACCTTGGTCTCGTTTCCATCTTAATATCTTTACACGTACTAACACAAGTACAAAACACAAAATTGAAACTCTGATCGAATTCGACCCTTACATAAAACCCCATCATCCCTTTAGCGAATCGAATGTAGATTTGTTTGTACAAAATGTAGGTAGAGGGATATTTTGTTTCACTGCGTACAAGTGCTACATTTATTTTTCCTGTTTTCGAAGCTTTATTTCCGCAGTGAGTAAGTGCTGGCTTTTAGAAATACAGATTATGAGAATAATAAAAAAATAGTAACCATTGCACGTAATTTTTTGAGCTTTTTTTTGTTCTGAGTGTTTGCTAATAAATTCAATTCATTTTTACTCAAAAGGTATATTTCCTATCTTTATTTAACTATGTCTACAAAAATAATAAAATAAATAAGCCTGTAGCTTGGATCCTGTTCCCGATACCAGTGGTCTCCTTTTTTATTTTTAAATGTTTTTATATTCTAATATTTTAAAATATGATTTACTGTATGTACCTACATTAATGAAATAAAGGTAAAATAAATACAGTCACTAGATTATTTTGAAAGTTCATTCTAGGTTTGTTTATGTAAAAGTTGTGATTGTTTAACAGATTTATACTGACAATAACAATGTTGTTGTAGAATAGTCGGGTGGTTAGTTTATTTGTATGTCATTGCAGATTTGCAGCTTGTTTGCAGCAATAGAACCCAATAGTTTTGATGTGGATCCACTAAAGTTTAATTGGATTCCGCAAAACCCAAATACTGTTGGGATTTTTTACTAAAAGAACAATGTTCGGTCTGTATTTGGCGCAATTATCTTGTCACGTGTAGAAACAATGTATAGTTTGAGTTTGTTACAAAGCGTGATTTAGGCGGATCATCCGTTTCACGCGACGGAGCGCGGGAAACGGAGCCAAATTCCCCGCACGGAAGCGCGTTTTTATTGAATTAGTATGTAAAAATAACTGCCCCGTTGGTTTTGTGGTTGCAAGCGCGACTGCTGAGCATGGGGTCCTGGGTTCGATTCCCGGGTCGGACAAAGTGTTATTGAGTTTTTCCATTAGGAATTTCTTAGTAACAGTCCGGAGTTTGGAAGTTGGCGGTTTAATACCCCCGTGCCTCGGAAAGCACGTAAAGCCGTTGGTCCTGCGCCTGATCTCTCTCCGATCGTGTCGGATTGCCGTCCCATCGGACTATGAGAGTGAGGGAAGAGGGAGTGCACCTGTGTCTGCGCGCACACTTGTGCACTATAATATCTCCTGCGTACCTGGCTAATCTCCGTTGAGATTGACCACCGTGACCGAAATCGGTCGGGGAGGCTATTATTATATTATGTAAAAAATCACGCGCGGTGGCGCGTTATCTGCGTCCCGCTGCGTGAAGCGGTGCAGTGGGTGATCCGCCTTAATATTGAATTAGTAGTCTTCAATGGCATATCTCGACTCGGATATGTAGACTAATTGTAATCCAGGCCCGTGTCGGACGGCGCGTACGTGTTCCACGCGCGCCTCAAAGAGATGTCAGCATTAAGGAAGGGGCCTGTAAGGGCCGAAGCCTGCCGGGGCAGCGGGATTGTCCGAAAGGGTTACCGCTAACCCGGAACACAAAGGGCTAAGGAAGGACACGGGTAGGTTTTAGTCAGTAGGAGTCTGACACTCCCTTCTGCTCCACCCAGAGCGGGAGGGGTCATTTGATGATTTCCCATCCTCTAGTTGTAATACATTTAGGAGCTCAAAGTTTCTACGGCATACCGTTTATGGAACACAATACTGCGCGCCAAAACCAAGATAACGGACGTTACGCAGAAAGCCGCTAAACTAAAGTAGGACTAGGCCGGGGGCTAAGGGAACCACCGATAGGGTCCCACTAAACACACGACGCCATCGCGGCTGGCCGAGACGAAAATGGCGGGACGATCTTGACTCGTACTGAAAGAATTGGCTAGCACTCGTGAAAGACAGAACTGTGCGGAAAAGATAGAGGGAGGCCTTTGTCCTCCAGTAAGACAATTCAGGCTAGTTAGTTAGCATAAATAGGCAATAATGTGCCTGAATGTGTAACTGCTGGGTTATATAGTGCTCGTCCCTGTAAGGGGAGCCGGTAGTAATACGCCACCCGAACCCCTGTGAGTTGGTGGATGTCACATTTCTTCGATTTTTTGGTTCTTAGACATACCGGTTTCTTCACGATGTTTTTGTTCACTATTTCACTAGTTCACAATGTAATGTGCCTGCTTAGGTTCGAACCCACGATTTACAAATCGTTAATTGATGCTGATACGACAGGGGCCACCACTGCTGCTTCCTATGGCGTACCTACCTAAAAGTAAAAACTTTTTACAAAAAAAAAAAAAAATACCGACTTCCAAAAAAACGCTACAAAGTGAAAAATAACTTTAATTTCGGAAGTCTTTGGTTTTTTGACACTGACTTCCGAAATTAAAGTTATTTTTCACTTTGTAGTGTTTTTTTGGAAGTCGGTAAATGTTTTTTTTTTTAAGTTTTTACTTTTTAGTTGTACCTATCCCACACAAATTCATATAATTGTTACTTGCTATGTAAATATCAGCTACAGGAAGCTATTAAAAGATCATCAATATAAACTAAGTGGAAAAAAATCCTATTATTCAAGCTAACTCAAAAAGTACCCAAGCAAAGTTAATAAAATTTATATGGGACCACCCCTGAAGCATACCTTATCCATTAAAAAATAATAGAATTTTTCAAATCCGTCTATATATACAGGAGTTATGTCCGAACATACATAAAAAAATATATATATATAAACATCCGAATTGAGAACCTCCTCCTTTTTAGAAGCCGGTTAAAAATTGATGAATAGAAATTCGCTAAAGAAAGTTAAGTAACGACTATTACATCGTACTAACGTATTATGATATCTCCCGTGAATTGACATGACCTGGCGTGTCGTGTCATATAAAGGTAAAACCAGAGAAATTAATATATTCAAATCTGTCATTTTTGACAGTTGAGATGTTAAATTAGCTACAACATGACCTGACGTATCGTGTCATTTATAGGTAGGTGTAAAATTAGAGAAAATATATTCAAATCTGTAATTTTAAATTCTCTTATAACTCGGCAATTCTCCAATTTACTTTAGACATTGGCAGAATGGTCGACATCAGCTTTACTTGCCATAATAATCTAAGAAATAGTATTTTATTTCTTACATTTCTCACGACGTATTCCCTTGACGTATTTCATTGCTTGTACTAGCATGAGCACTAAGTTATATTTATAAATACTAAGACTTGGCAACTTTCAAACTGATTTTCTGCTACTGTATTGGTTGTGATTTTATGTTATTACGAACATCTAGTATTCTGGAACACATAAAATTATAAAATAGGTCTTATCTTAAAGTTGCAATCGTTATTTCAAGAGGAAATCGCTTTTAAATTTTGCTTTGTTTTGTTAGTAGGCGTGACTGCACACAAATTAAGTCATGATTTGCCTAGCCTTTTCCCAGCAATGCTGGGGTTGGCTTCCAGTCTAACCGGATGCAGCTGAATGTCAGTATTTTACATGGAGCGATTGTCTATCTGACCTCTACAACCCAGTTACTGGGTAATACGATATCCCTGGGTAAGACTGGTTATCAGACTTTTGGGCTTCTGACTACCCGTAACGACTGTCAAAGATCCACGAATGACAGCCGGGACCAACGGCTTAACGTGTTTTCCGAGGCACAGAAGGGTCTCGGTATGTAAAGATGATCGTCCACCACCGACCAACCGCGGTAAGCGTAGCTTAACCTGATCGATCGACCTGTGTGGCTGTTATTATTTAGCCACGAGCCTCTCTAACCCAAAATTAGTGTCTGATATATTTATGAAATAAAGAAAGTGAAAATAATTTGCAACGTTAATTTATTTGAGAGATTACCACAGACTAAAAGAGTTGTTAGTAGCGTTACTAGTGAAGAACGCTATAGTAGTGATGTAATAATTGAAAAGCTTGATTGAAAACCTCTAATTCAGTCTGGTTCGGATCCATGGAGGGGGTTTAGCGGATCAGACCGGAATAAATCCTTATTACAACAGTGTCGTTATTTGTAATTCCAGATATGAAGGCGAGTTCATGCAGGGCTGGTTCCACGGTCACGGTGTCTTCTGGCGAGCTGATGGCATGAAGTTCGAAGGGGAGTTCCGTGGAGGAAGAGTATGGGGTCTAGGTAAGAAGTTTTTAAACTTAGGAACCGATTGATTTATTCACAATTTAATTTTTATGGCATGTTAACAGGGAATTTGGTAAAGAAAGATATTCTCTTAGATCCGAAGTATCAACTGTATGAATATAATTATAATAGATAAGTAAATAATCATCATTATATTGCCCTTAAATATCCTTAACTTTTACATTGGAACCTTGGTCCTGCCTCTTGCAATTAAAGTTTTTTTGTTTTACACCATTAAATAGAAAGATAAACCATTTGTTGAGTGCACATAAAATAGCAAAACACACAAAAGCAAAACACACAAAAGCAAAACACACAAAAGCAAAATTAAAGAATGTTTCCCTTTATGTCGAGTCCCTTTACGTCGAATGATAACAAATGACACGAATGTATAAATACAAGGTGCCAACATATATAAAAAAATGAAAACATACTTAACGAAGTTAAGTGACACTATGACATACTTTAAATCAAAACAAAGAATATACTTACATAGTGCAGTGTGCGTCTCAAGATTGCACCAAATGGGAATCCAGCTCAGCATGTATCAGGCAAATGTAAATACAGCCGTTTTATTTCGCACTCAAGGGATTTTAAAAGCTTTGTTACGTCTCCTCTGATATGTATCTGTGGATTCTACAAAAACTATTTCACTAGACGAAAAAATTGAACGTTCCCGATTGCGAAAAAACACGAAATCTTCGCTTAGAACCAAACACATTTAAATGTAACTCTTAAATATCTATGCATAGAGCGCATTGTAAGTCTGTCAAGTGATCCAAAGTTTCATACCAAAGATATTATTATTTGCACAGATTCTCTACTGTCATATTATTCTATCAAGCTTGGCATTCAATATTCAATGCTTTAACCCCTTTAGTAATACCGAATAACCAGAATCAACATAATAAAATATATGAACCGTAAACACAAAAGTTATTACTGGCAAATCTTTATACGGGGTTAGCTAGCTTAACTCCGCAGACGTGATGGTTATTTCAATATGTAAACATGATACAACAAAAATATATTAATTTGATGACTTTTTTATGGGGTCATCGACCGCAGGCAGTGTAGTCACTTGAAATATCAGTTTACAAAACCATTTTTGAAGTGAAAACTTCTTTAGCGGCGCTGCGTATTTTTTTTGGAATGGGTAAAAATCTCTAAACTCGCGTCAGGACACGTGACCTGATCGAGAATTCGTAAGACGGATGGAGAGAGGGCAGGCGGCGCAAGGCGCTTGCGCGAATGTTGAAGTGAAAACTTCTTTAGCGGCGCTGCGTATTTTTTTTGGAATGGGTAAAAATCTCTAAACTCGCGTCAGGACACGTGACCTGATCGAGAATTCGTAAGACGGATGGAGAGAGGGCAGGCGGCGCAAGGCGCTTGCGCGAATGTTCGATAATTGTCGTTTGTGTACGATAGCGCAATGAATAAATATTGTATCCTACCACATAAATAATAATACTTTTATACTGATAACGAAAGCAATTCGTACAAAATTATTCTCTAACCATTCCAAAATATCAAAAATGCAGAACATTAATATTTAAGTTTTCACTTCTGCCGGCACTCCCGGAGTGCAACCCGTCGATTTTTTTTATTTTCACAGTTGTGATTTGTATTGATATTCAAACACGAAAAAATGGAAGAAAACTGATTTTTTCATCTCATTCTTGAAGTAACAACAATACAATCGGTCGTTGACCCACAAATAAAGAACATAACATCTTTTGAATTTTTGTTGTATCGTGTTTAAATATCGTTGCATTGCTCTTAAAACGGTGAAGAAAAACATCTTGAGGAAACCGGCATGTCCTAGAACCAGAAGAAAATCTATCAACCCGCACTGGGCCCGCGTGGTGGATTACGGCCCACTCCTTCTCACAGAGAGGAGGCCTGTGTCCCAGCAGTGGGAACATTATAGGCTGATTATGTGAAATATCGAAACCCATAACGTCTGCAGAGTTTCGCTAGCTAATTTAATTTGACCTTGTGTGGTACCTAAATGATTTTGGCAAACATAACATTTATTATTATAGGTTTTTTTTATTAAAGGTCTTTTTAAATATTATCACAATGTACCTAACATAAATACATCACTGTACCTCTCCTATTCCGCTAACTCATAATTTTTAAGTCAAAAGCTTTTGCCTCTATATTCTTTTAAGCTGTAAATTATACGGGGAACATAAAACAAGGAAACTAGGTTTGTTTATACAGTAATTAATAGCCCTCCAGACCGTATTTCGGCTATGGCGGGCAATCTCAACGGAGAGCTTATACATAATTACTCCTATAGCCTTCGGCGCGGAGCGGTATTCGGATTCGGGAGATATTATTGTGCACAAGTGTGTGCGCAGACACAGGTGCAGAGTGCACCTGTGTCTGCGCACACACTTGTCTTCCCTCAATCTCATAGTGCGATGGGACGGCAATCCAACACGACTGGAGAGAGGTCAAGCGCAGGAGCAACGGGTCAACGTGCTTTCTGAGGCACAGGGGAATCACACCGCCAACTTCCGAACTCCGGATTGTTACTAAAAAAAATCGTAATGGAATAACTCAATAACACTTTGCCCGGCCTGGAAATTGAACCCAAGACCCCACGCTCAGCAGTCGTGGTTGTGACCACGAGACCAACGGGCAGTCATACACAGAGAGCAGGGAAACAATATGTAATCTTTTGTCGTTATCTTACGGTCCGGCGAGATCCTGCGTACCTCGGGAAGCACGTTAAGCTGTTGGTCCCGGCTCTCATTCATGCATCTTTGACAGTCGTTACGGGTGGTCAGAATCCCGAAACTCTAATAACCAGTCTTACCAAGGGGTATGGTATTATCGAGTCACTGGGTCAGATAGACAGTAGCTCCATGTAAAATACTGGTATTCAGCTGCATCCAGTTAGACCGGAAGCCGACTCCAACATAGTTGGGAAAAGGTTAGGCAGATTATGAGTTTTGTAGGTAAGAATGCAAAGTCAGTTAACGATAAACTACAATATCTTGTTAAAAAGGGAGGAGACACCAAGTTTGTGAAAACTTTAAGAGGCAGAGAAAATAAAAATATGGTAGGTATAATGAGAAAACTTTTGTACGCTATTAGCATCGCTTTCAAATTGAATAATATTTCAAATTGGGACAAACAAAATCCATTCAAACAAACTGTGTGGCTACCAAACAATGTTCAAAAACCATAGTCCTATTAAAACAATTCTCAACCAGGTGAGCAATAACTAAAACAAAAGTTTTGATGGTCACCTACACAAAATCTGGGTTTTCAACAGTATGGCTTTACGTGACGCAAGACAAAGCGGACGTGTGTTTTGTATTAATTATAATGAAATGAACAATTACGACACATTAATAAAATTATTGGTGCCGTCAGTATAAAAGTAAAGTTTTTCGCGCTTTTGCAAGATGAACTTGATGAGGTTGCCTGGAAGAGATCGCAGAATGCGATAAGGCCGCCCATTGTATGTTTTGTAGTAATATTTTTTTTTTTTTTTGTTATGTATTTTCTGGTGTACAATAAATTATATATAAATAAATAAACTTAATCATTTTTAGAAACAATAAATAAATTGTTTCTTTTAGTATGTCTAATTACGGATCGAGTCCGTTTGGTCGAAGCCAATTACTACGCCGAAGTGCTCCACCGAATCATTACCCCTGAGTGAGCCAAATTCACCAGCACCCGCGTAGAACGAACTGTCGAGTAAACTCATCAGTACGCCGGACATTCAATAATGGTTGGCTAGGATCTATAGATGCTATTCTAAACGAAGTTTGCAGTATTGTCGGTGAATGGAAAATTAACTCGGACCTGAAGCTTCGTGTCTCCGCTCTTTGCAGGAAGGTTTCAAGTGGCGCTTATCGAACTTTTCTTATACCGATCGCTGAAACAGAAAACGATTTTGGCCCATACCATAACAGCATCTACAGGTTCACCAATACATTGTGAAATCTCTCCAGCAGAGAGTGGAGTGAGCCCCGGATTTTCGTATTTAAAAAGCCTCGACCCCCGAACTGCTGCCGAATGTTCATCACCGATGATCGTGGGTGGTGCATCATTCTGGTTTGCAGTCAGCAGTGTACGGAGCATCCTATCCAGGGCATCGATTTTGGTTTAAATCCGTTTGAGTATGTCGAAAGAGTCACAGACGCCAGCAGTACAAGCTACCCGAAACTGTAAAATTTTCCTAATCAACTTTGAACCTTATTCTTTAGCGATAAAGTTGAAAATCTATCAAAGAAATTTGACAGATTGTAGTAGTTTGATGTGCTGGCGTCTGTACATCAAGACCGGCATGACCCAACCGAACCGTTGAAGGTGCGCACCTTGTTTCTGTCTTGACAACGAGAGTTGTTAATTTGAATATCCAGACAATTTAAATTAGTATTTTATTTAATAAACAGTACAAACAGACTGTACAAGTATTCAAAATTAGCCTAGAAAATCAAAAGCTCTCTAAAGTTTTAAAAAAGTTAAATCTTTTTAATATGGTCATAAGACACATATTCAAACTTAGAGCATTTATTTGAATTAAACTATTTACAGGCACTTTTGATTGTCAAGCAATCAGTCAGTCAAAAATATGAATCCAGTTGCCCATTGCAAAGCGCAGTAGGTACCGTAAAAATATATTGTAAATATAATATATAATAAATATAAAATATAATATATTATTATATTTAATATAATATATTTTTATTGTTTTATTTTTTGTATCGTTAGCTCTCGGTGAGCTAACGATACCGTGATAAATAAAACACGTTAATACACACATCAAAAGTGTCTAGGGATCAAGCATTTTTATGCGGATTTCTTGAGATTGAGATGTGGCTTTGTAATAAATTTATGATTTTATAAATTTATATGGATCCTTTTTGGTGCATTTCATAATTTGAATCAGGAACTGTGAATCAAATTCGAGTAAAAGATGAAAATCAGCTGTCAATATTTTCCCTATAAAAACATACAACGCATTGAAGACATTATTAGTGCTACTGTTTCCCTACTACTGATTAAAACCAACGTTATTATGGAGCGGCGACGTCATTTAAGCAGGGAAGAAATGCTCAGAGCCGTGGGAATGATAGAAGCTGGTTCCCGGCAACGTACTGTGGCTTTAGCTCTGAATACAAGTCAGAGTGTTATCAGTCGACTTTGGACACGATACCGAAGCACTGGTACCGTGCCTGAGCGCCATGGAGGACGGTATCGCTGCACCACACGGAGACAAGACCGATACATTCAAATCTTAACTCAAAGAGCTCCAACAATAACCGCCATGATGTTAGCCGTGAGGCTTCATCACTCTTCAGGGAACTTAATTAGCGACCAAACAGTCAGAAACCGCTTGCATGAAGTGAACCTTCATTCCCGAAGACCGCTACGGGTACCACCTATAGCAATGCACAATCGTAGGATTCGATATCAATGGGCTCTTGAACACAGAAATTGGGCAGAAGAACAATGGCGTTTCGTGTGCTTTTCTGATGAGTCTCGTTTTGGTATGAGACCGGATACAAGACGTATACGACACTGGAGAACCCCTGGACGCCAACAGCGATTAAAATCCTGCCAGGAAGTCCATCCTTATAGTGGTGGAACCATCATGGTATGGGCGGGTATTTGGATCGGCGGAAGAACTGAGTTGATTTGGATCAGAGGCAACCTCAACGCTCAAATTTATGCTGAGACGATTGTATCAGACGTCATCGTTCCTCTACAAGTGCAAATCGGTCCCTTATTTCAGTTAATGCATGATAATGCACGACCGCACACCGCAAGAGTTGTAAGACAGACTCTCGCCGCAGCTAACATCAATGTCCTGCCCTGGCCTGCTCAGTCGCCAGACTTGAACCCGATTGAGCATGCATGGGATATGCTACAGAGAAGAGCTCTGCCGAATATGGAGGGTATCCAGTCGCAAGAAGACCTTTTTTTATTGTTGCAACGAACATGGGCGGCCATTCCACAGCGTGATTTGGATGAACTCATTTTGAGTATGCCAAACCGATGTTCTTGTGTTGTTAGTGTTCGCGATAGAAACACGGATTATTAATTGTTTAAGTTACCCAATAAAATTTTAGAGAAAACTGTTATTTCAGTCTTTTTTTCGAACTTTTGTGTTAGTGGTTCAAATGTCAAAAATCCCTTTATTAGGAAAATGGCAAATTTCTTTATTAATGCAAAGGTGACTTGGTTTATCGTTACTGTGACAAACGAAAACACTTTATTTGATGAATCCTTAAAGAAAATTTTAATTAATATCAATCAGGAGAAAAGTTATTGCAAAAATATATGTTGATCCCTAGACACTTTTGATGTGTGTATATTTATATATTCTATTAACAGTCAGTATGGTTAGCTAACTACTCATTGCTTTTTCTTCAATTCTAAATCCCCATTAGCGTTTATATCTCAATCTTATAACATTATCTTAAAATTACTCGAAAAGGTTGCATGCTAAAACCATGCAGGTATCCTCCTACAGTACCTATGGAGAAGAACGGACAAGAAACTTCATGGATACACAATATTTAAACGTAGTGTAGTTAGTCCTACAAATTTCTTATTAATTTCCCTCGAAGCCTGTTAGACGCCTTGGTAAAGATAAAAGGGATCAATTACATTCAAAAGAACCCTTCTCCACCTCTGATGCTTTAGGATGAACATTGAACAATACCCACATCCAACCTATAGGTTAAAAAAGGGTTTGATATGGGTGTTGTTCAATGTTCATCCATGTTTAATGAAAACCTAAAGCTCAGATATTAAAGGCTACCAGCCACATTGGCACAAAATTCAAAATGTATTACCCTGGTCGGTGAAGTCCTCCTTATACTTTTTTACTATTGCACCGATTTTCTACGACCATACCCATAGATTTTTAAATTTGAAAAAAAAAAAATGTATACATTTTATTAAAATATATGTACATTTTATTAATATACATTTATTAATACATACATTTTATTAATATATATAATGGACACTATTAATTTTCGATTTCGTCAATTTCTCTAGAAATGAAATGGTTATGGGCGCATAAAATATAATACCGCTTTGATATGGTGACATTATAGGAAGTCATATTATAAGTTGAACATTTTAATTATTCATTTTTTAAGTCTGATATATAGATTTTTTTTCTCCAATGTTATAATAATTTTGCATGTTTTTCTTTTTATTTTTTAATCATCAAATTCGTTTTCTTCGACAAGAATTGCACACCACATTTGTACGCCTACAGGCATAACATAGCGCTCTGTATGTTAAAATAAGATCTGTATTGGTTTACCTATGTTAACAAATAAATAATAATTATTATTATTAACTTCACCAATACCCTGTTGTTTCTTTCTTTTTAGAGCAGTAAATATTAACTTTTGTACAGAAAGACGCCAGCGCATCAAGCTACCCAAAACTGTCAAACATTAATGCCTTAGCAATAAACTTGAAAATCTATTAAAGAAATTTGACAGATTGTAGTATCTTGATGTGCTGACGTAATATGTAAAACATCTGATTTTAGAATTAAAAATATGCAAAATAAATGTAACAGGAACACTCGCAAAGCTTTGTTGTCATAGTAGGTAATACTACAAGGTCCACTTTCATTTATTTTCGCCAATCGATAGTTTTATGTTTTATTAAAATGTATAAAACTAGGTTTTTCAACTTTAAAATACAGCTGAAGGTCGTAGAGAGACGGCGCTATGGTAAAAAATTATAAGGAGGAATTCCCCGACCAGGGTAATGCATTTTTTTTTTCGCTGGCGTACCATTGACTCCTTTATAGACATAATTTTTCATAAGTAATTTCTTCCCTAAATCTTATACTTACATGATCTAGGAAACTTAACTTTAAGCAACGTTTATAAATACCCCAGGGTAATACATTTTTTTCTCTGGGTTACCACTGACTCTGGTCTCCTTTATCATAGACATAATTTTTCATAAGTAATTTCTTCCCTAAATCTTATACTTACATGATCTACGAAACTTAACTTTAAGCAACGTTTATAAATACCCCCAAAGTGACGCAAAAGACACTCTTTGTGAACTTGACAGGTCTTCCTTTAGCCGAGATTGAATAAGCAAATACAAAGAGCCGTTAGTTTAAATCATTTTTTTACATTAAGATTCATAATTATACTAGGAAAAAAATTACATACGAAAAATTATGTCTATCATAAATAATAATGCTTTATTTTGTCATTAAAAAGACTTTACATCACCAAGATTGTAACTGTTACTTAGTTCGATCTTGGCAATGTAGATGGCGCTACGTGTCTATAAATCATTTTTTCAAACGGTATAGTTTTCCTTACCGAATTAACAAAGCAATATATTCTTGCTGTGTGTGTTTGCATAACATATTATTATTTATAAATCCGTCCTAAGCTTAAACTATTAAGGTGTAAAGCCTTTAAATGTTCACAACAAGACAACACCGTATAATTCACAACTTCATGCTTGTAGGTAATACGATTAATTGAAAAATAATGTATTAACTGTCCATTTGAAGACTAGTGTAGATAATTTATTAGCTATCAACTTAAAATATCATCTGTTGCCATGGGTCGCAGACGACAAAGGTTTGATGGAAAATGTAAGATTTCTAAGCTTATCTTCTTAAATTGCATTAATGGCAGCTATAAAATTATTCAGGGTTTTAGCTGTGAAATCTAAGAATTTATTAGTTGTTAGTTAATTATTAAGATTCAGGAGTAAATGATAGTGATGGAAAATGAAGAAGATAAAATCCAAGGTCAATTGAAAGTCTCTTGACACTACTTATATATTACAGGAACAGAATTTAAACAATAATAACAAAATAAATTGGGCACAATAACAACGAAGTCGATACTCGCAAAAGTCATTCGATCTTCTGTATTTAATCTTCTTAATGACTCGTAAAATAATGAAGACAGGAGGTAATTAGGACTGCCTCGAGGAATGTCAGATGCCAGGAATTACGCGTCGCGTTGTATTATGTAAGGCTTCCAGAGAATTTCTTATGTATTTCCTTAAAAATGTACATAATTATGTTTATATGCCCAGTTCTTACGTGTTTCTTTACATAAAGTACATAAACAATGATGTTTTTTAAGTATATTTACGCTGTCGTATTTGTATTCGTATTCGTTTAGGTATTGAATTCCACAATGTACGTGAATAGGTGGTAGTAAAAAATTTTGTTGACACAATTGTGGACCCTGCAGGGCACAGCTAAATACATTATTTTATAGGATAAATATGACTAACTTATCCTAATTATACAATTTCATGAAACATTCATTCAACACAGATATAGATACACCTAGATAACGCAAGAGCAACTACTTTGCGCGCCAAAAAATCGCACCAACTTACGTACAAAAATCGTAAGCCGCCACTTTCGCACTCAGTCCTGTGTACTGCTGGCTGGGTGAGCCTGAGTGAGAAAGAGCGCTTGTGACGTCATAGTAGGTAGTTAAAAGAATGGCACGCTTGGTTCTCATACAGATCGTGATACTTGCGTTATCTAGGTCTATCTATACTGTGGTTTGTACCATTTCCAGGAAAAGTACAACAAACGGGAAAAATAACCGGATAAACTTTTAGAAGGACATCATAATATCGTCATTAACTTTATTTATTCGTTTTCAGTATTATCGGCCTAAAAATAACAAGATTATACTAATTGAGTTGGGTCGATGACATGTACGATCGCAGAAGCTGTAATCACAAGACATCAGTAGCACTACCATGAGTTTGCACAGCCAAAACTCGTAAGGGTCCCCGTAAATAATATATAAAACAGCAATAATATAATTTTTTATCTCTAATATATAAAATTCTCGTGTCGCGGTGTTTGTGGTTAAACTCCTCCGAAACGGCTGGACCGATTTATATGAAATTTTGTGTGCATATCGGGTAGGTCTGACAATCGGCCAAAAATATTTTTCCTAACCCTTTTTTTTTGCAAAACGGCATTTGCGGGGTCAGCTAGTAATATTATAAATGCGAAAGTAAGTTTGTTTGTTTGTTTGTTACACTCCCACGCTAAAACGGCTAAACGGATTTGGATGAATGGGTAGACCATGACCTGTAGAAGGACATAAGTTACTTTTCATCCTGGATCGCAGACAAAGTCGCGGGCAACAGCTAGTAAACATATAATATAATAGGTATGAAACAACAATATAATGTAAAGCGCCCCTCGTGGTGACAGAAAAATGAAATTCGTACCATGAGCACTATAAATTTCGATAGATAAGAAACCTAACGTAATCTATTCGATAGTCACTAACATTTTTCAGCTGTCGCCATACAAAACGGCACTATGAGTCACTAATACAAAAATCAGCTGTTCCCTACATTTATGTTCGCATAACTCGTCAAAATGCAGGGAACAGCTGATTTTTTTTTCGCGATTTCATATTTAGTCCCATAGTAAAAGTTGTTCATAATGATAAGAACAATGACCCCTTAAGAGGAAAAGATGATTAACGAAACACGAAACACTTGTTTTGTATTTTTATGTAAAGAATCTATTTACAAAATTTCAAAATTGTATTATGAAATTCACATTGTTCATTGTGTTGGATCATTCGGTTCCCTTCAAAATGGTTGAACTAGATGGTGCTGATCCATGCGTCATGTTTGTGAACGGGCGCTGTCAGTTGAGACTGGTCATCTCTTAGCTGCCAGGGCTTCTTTTTAATCTTATACCTATTTTGAATTGTTTCTTCATAACATTGTTCTCACATATAGAAGCAACAAGAATACAGTACTCAGGATTTTGTAATATCTTAATTTAAAAGAGTGTCCTTGGAGTTTCTTGCCCGTTCTTCTCCAAGAGATCTACGTTTTGGAATGGGCAACTAGCTTCAACTTTCTGACTAACTGACCGACTAGTTAATTTTGACAATTCAAAAGTGCCTGGAAATGGTTTAATTGAAATAAATGCTTTGAGTTTGAGTTTGACAAAGTTATAAGCTTTTTATGTTACCTAGTTGTTTATAAAACATACCCACACCGCACGGCACGCATAACCTTTTATAAATATTTTGGAACAAAATATAACATGGTGTAAAAATTATACGAATCGATCAAGTTACTTATTCTGAACAAACTATGTTCAAGTTTCGCGTATACTAAAAATAATGTTCCTGTTTAAAATGAGCCCAAACACGACTACGGTGCTGTAATTTCAAGTCTCTGTGTAGGTACTTCGGTGTTTCTCATTAACAATACGTTTATCCACACATCGACCCCTTTTCAATGAGCCTAAACACGATATATCTGCTGTTAGTTGTCGAGGAGTCTTGATGATCATGAGACCAAATGTGGCAAATGCCCTATCAAACATCAAAACAATTTACTAAAACTGTCCTTGTCTGTTCGAGTAACTTCTTACTGTTAAGGAGTTGTACCTTCCATCATCAGATCAGCTACCTGAGATGGTGACAACCATACGCAAATACACAAGATACTTCATAAAATATGCGAAAAACAATAAGTGAGCCTATAAAATTTGAGGGTTGCCCTCGATTTCTCTAAGATCCCATCATCAGATCCTAACTTGGTGACAATGAGACCACCTCAGAACTATCTACTTTCAAACAAAAAAAGAATTTTGAAAATCCGTCGACAATTGGCGAGTATTCGATGAACAAACATACAAAAAAAAAAACATACAAACATCCGAACATAGTACCTCCTCCTTTTTGTGAAGTCGGTAAAAATAATGTTGTATATTATAGCCATCATCATCATCTGCCTAGCCTTTTTCCCAACTATGTTGCGGTCAGTTTCCAGTCTAACCGGATGCAGCTGAATACCAGTGTTTTACACGGAGCCTACCTATCTGACATCCACAACCCAGTTACTGGGTAATACGATACCCCTTGGCAAGACTGGTTGTCAGACTTTCGGGCTTCTGACTACCCGTAACGACTTTCAAAGATCTACGAATGACAGCCGGAACCAACGGCCTAACGTGCTTTCCGCGGCACGGAGGGATCACATCCACAGGCCTGCACCGAAACCTGTTAAGGGCCTATACTACCTCAAATAGCTTAGCATGATCCTCCGTTATGTCGAAAATACTGCAGCATTAATTTTGAAAGAAATATATGGTAAAGTTGAGGATTATATTAGGTCTTATGTTTGACGAAAACACGATTCCATAAAATTATCTGGATAGAAAAAAAATTCAAACTTACCTCCAAATCAAACAATAAACCGCTGGTATTAAATATAAACTTTGTATACTAACTGAACTAACTATAAATCAGGTCTTATGTTTTTTTTTTTTAATTACCATTATTTTCACCGTAAAAAGCAAATACCTAAACTATTGGCACTGCCTGCTGCCTAACACCGCACTCTGTCTCGCTCTCACTCAGTCCGTGAGCAGTATCGTGCGAGCAAGATAAAGAGTGAATTTTAGTTGAGGTAGTAGGCTCTTAACTATAAGCAGTATTTATAAATAAAGGGATTAATTGCCCCGAATTCACAATAAGGAAGTGTAAGTATGTCGACCTGTATGTTCTCCATTGCAGGTCTGGTGACATTCAGCGACGGCAGCAACGGTTTCCCTCGCAACGAGGGCTTTTTCCAAGACTGCCGGCTGGTGCGACGCAAGCGCTGTCCTGAAGTGGTGCAGCGCGCACAGAAAGTAGCGTATATGGCGCGTGCGCAGTGCCAGCAGATGTAGTGTTACTAAATATAGTACTTAGTGCTGGTAGCCGTGTTTTTTATTTGATTATTCGTTTGAAGCGTCTGCCTATCTGACCTCCACAAGTCTCAACAAAGATACAAAATAGGCTAACTGAAAAAAAAAGTGTGAATAGCGGACATTTTTTTTTCAGTTAACCTATTTTATCTTATTGTTGGGCAATTTAAAGGTCTCCATATTTTTCCACTTTTCTTTGTGTTGTGCCTTCTCCACCCAATCGGTTATAAATGAGTCCAAATCGTCTCGCCGGACAATCATAGCCCTTTATAATGTGTAGGTACTTACCTAATTAATTAAATGTTGTTAAGTCTGTGCTAGATCCATTTAAACGAGGTCATTAACAGGGAACACAATACAAGAAATATCTTGTAAATTAACTTTGAGCTTACGGCTGTTGCGGTCGCGCGTAAATTATGTGGGGCCATTAACCTCTGCGTTATAAGGAGTCCCTGTGATGTAGGTACGCTTGTAATAAGACTCCTTATTACCCAATTAACCATTCCTATTGTGGGATTAACAACAGGTGGTTAATTCGACAATAGGAATGGGTAATTTATATAGAATATTCTTGTGTGATGGAAGAAGGGTGATATTTATGGTAGGTACTTGAGAGACACATTCGTGAGATACAGCTGACAGACAGAAGGATGGACGGACGGATGATCAGGGGAGGCTTAGTAACAAGGTCCTGATTCCACCCTTTGGGTACGAAACACTATACTATACTATACTATATCCGTGAAAATTTAGGTGAAGTGAGCTGTTCGTTCAGCATTCTACATGAAGGCGCGTGGCGAAATAATATAACAGCCACACGTCCGATAGATCAGGTTAAGCAACGCTTGCAGCGGTTGCTCTGTGGATGGGTGACAATTTTTACATACCTAGACGTGTTTTTTGCCTTGAGGTACGGAACCCTTCGTGTGTATCTTCGAGTCCGACTCGCACTTTGCCGCTTTTTTACAGAACATAACTATAATAATAATATTTATTTATTTTAATTTGTAAAAACTAATTACATTTAAACACAATTAGGCAAAGCCTGTATTTCGGCTATCAGCGCCAATCCCCTCGGATAATTTTACATTTATCGTAGACATTTACATTAATTTTACAAGATAATTAACAGTACTGTTGTTTTTCACATTTTATTATATTTTATTATAATAAATGTAGAGTGTGAATGATTGCCTGACCTCTCGTTGTGAGGTGTGTGTCTGTGAGTCCATGAGAAAGTTAAACATTTGGAAGTTTATGCGTGTGGTCGGAGTGAGTTTTGTAAGTTTCAATCAATCAAGTTAATGCTATCGTGATCTTTGTGTTAACTGCCTTTAATTTTAATAATATACAAGTTAGTATAAATAAATGAACATAATCAACCTATAACGTTCCCACTACCAGGGACACGGGCGTGGGCCGTAATACACTACGCAGACCCAGTGCTGGTTGGTGAATATCACATATCTTCAAATTCGGAATAAGCACGTAATAAAAGTCACCATAAAAATATAATAAAAATATTTTATTTAGCATTTACAAAGCCTCTACAGTGAGCTAACAATATCATTAAAACTAATTTTATAATAAATTAATGTTCACAGTTTTAGTACTTATAATAATATGTTAATTAGATTTTAATTTTCTGTTAGCTATAGTTTCTTCGTCGTCGAGGCATTGGCCGTACCTGACTTCCATGCATTTGCTTCCCTGGAAGTAAAAGAAAACATTGATTTAGTAAGATGTTCGAAAAAATCTTGATTAGGTATCTGTCACTAGGGCGGATGTTGCTCGGTCAACATTCTCTCGGCCAGATAGTTCACCGGCCAAACGATTATTCGGGCGAACATCCTTCGGTCAGTCTTTCTTGCGGCCGAACAGGGGCCCAAGTCTGCTATTTTTATAAATCCGTCATTCCAACACGATCCCATTGTCATTTTGCTAAAAGTTCGTAATCTGCTAAATTCATAATGGTCGATCATTGGGCGATCAATGGTCTGAGAAAAACTACTATTTTTCATGCTAGATTTCATTTAAGTAATATATATTTTTACATATTACGTATTAGTGTTTGCAATCAAGTATAGTAATTTTGTAGTAAGAAGTTCGTAAATAGCAAAAAACATTAAATTTATTCATTTGTCATTATGTACGAGATTACCATTTTATGCCATTTCTTTCAATGGAGTGTCAGTGGTTGACCATTGGAAAGTCATAATGACGCCATATTAGTAGATTACCAAACTTGTCAAAATCAACAATTATAAAATCAATGATAGACCATTCTGACACTATTGTAATAGCAGACTTGAGGCCCAGATCATCGGTTAAATGATCGTTCGGGCGAACGACGTTCAGTCAATCGTTCTTTCAACCAAAATTTCATTCGCCAAACGATCATTTGGGCAAACGTTCTTTAGAAAAGTGAACTTCGGGCAATCGTGATGTACTCGTGTAGGTATAGTATTGTTGGCGAAAGAAGCGTTTTGTAATTGCTAACTATATTGCTTATCGTGGTGATTATTCATAGTTATGAAATATGTTTAGACTACATTAAACATTAAAGAGTTATCTTCGTTTATCGTATCGGCATAATTTGTAAGAGAATAGATTATACCGTAACAAAAAATAATAGCTAGCCAGCAAGGTAGACTGATTGCTCAGTGTACCACCAAATGTAGGTACTATCAGGGAAATTAATTGTTAAGCAAATAGACTACTAACTTAAATTTTGGTTATAAAAAAATATCTTATTCATTTAAAAGCCACTCGTGAAGGCATTTTAATATTTAATATATTATGTTCATTGGAAATAATCCAAAGGACAAATATAATTGTATGAATTTATTCTAAATGAATCTATATCATAAAAATATTATTCTATTCATAACAAAAAGGGTACTCCAGAATAAAGGATTGGCACTTAAAAAAAAAGACCTTTTAAGCTATATGAAAACACATATTTTATCAAAAAAATTCGATTGTGTTTAAGCAAACACAATGGAATTTTTGTAACAGTAAATATAGTATTTTTTACCGATGAAAAACTTTTCTTTTGGACACAAACTTTTCTTTTGGACACTATAAGATACTCGCACGTTCTCATTTAAGGCGCAGACAGGTTCAACGCGACCAATTCACGAAAGAAAAATATTAATTTACACAAATCATACAATGTAAAGGGCCTGCCTGGATTTGGAGTGTTCGAACCCACGACCTACAATTCCTCAGTCGGGGCCTATAACTACCACCGAGTCACAATTGCTCTCTTAAACCGCTTAAATGGCAAAAAAACTGTGTTCTTAAAAGTATAAGTAGCCACTAATGAAAATTCATGGGCTTCAATCGGCCAGTGTAAAATATTCTACTTTTCACGCTAGTGATTGCAGCGCTATTATCGTTATTACGGCAGGGTAATTGCGTAACACACTATCAGAGGGGCAATTCTCGTAATTTTAAGAACGTTCACTCAATCTGTCAAAAAATACTTTTAATTTCCCTACATTTTGACAAGTTTTTGACATTTGTTTGTCGCTGAGATGAGACTGCGACTAGATTTTGAACGTTTTAAATTACGAGAATTGGCCTTCTGTAGCAATCGGTTTCATTTTGACAGTTCAACAACATTCATAGCGCTATTTACGTTTTTGAACAGACACATTTTTCGAACATATGGAGCAATGGACTAGCAATAAGCTTCAAAATGATTCAAATTGAGAGTAATAGTGTGTTACGCAAATATGGTGCAGGTTACTTTAGTTATAACTTTTTATATAACTTTAATTAGACCGTTACGTGAAAGGTAACCTTTCACTGCTAACTTACAGTGTACTCTAGTGTGGATGATTATTATTAAATGTCTGATTCTGGATCCTCTTGTGTGAAAATTTTTCGAGTCATCTAAAAAACAAAACACTGGCCCCGATTCTGTTGTTCACAAACTAAACTAAATACAAGTTCAGTGCATCTTTTTCTTTCTATTTCATTACGAAAAGGACAGAAGATAAAATATTAGTTTAGTCCTGTCAAATTAGATAATCCATAGACAAGTTAGACGAGATTAAAAAAATTACTACTAAAAATACATCAATTTACGTCAGGCGCTGACTAATTTGACAGGACTAAACTAATATTTATCTTCTGTCTTTTTCTTATTGAAATAGAAAGAAAAAGATGAACTGAACTTAAATTTAGTTTAGTTTGTGAAGTACAGAATCGGGGCCACTGTACATATACACATATATTTAGACCGCATTATTGCACGATCAGATCGGAATGAAAAAGTTTATAGTGGATAAGACACGAGTTTAAAACAGAAGAAGATCTAGCGGGGGATCCGGGGGGGTGGAGGGGTGTTCAGGAGATCAGACCGGAATAACTCCTTTTTATGAATCAGTGTATTTTTTTTTTTGGTATCTGATGAAAAAATTCAGGGCGGTCTATCACCATGATGCAGAATTCATGGTGACAGTTTGCGCGTCAATGTGTCTGCCTCCCTGAGCTATGTAAAATAATTACGATTGACCCAATTCAGTCTACCGTCAGCTGTTTACTGAATAACTTAGGTACTGTTTGAAAATCTTCATAGGGTAAATATATTGTTAGGTACTCTGCTGAAAGAGGAAAAACAGGCTTTGTGGGGCAATTCCTTACTTAATTATCTGGCCCATTTTCTCCATCTGTCTGTTCCCACGTCCCCGTACTCATCAATAGTTCTCTATTTATATACAAGAGCCTACTCATATAGTAATAATTGTACGAAAACTTATTAGAGCCCAATTAGTATGATTATTTTTTATTATTTTTATATTATTATTTTTTTATATTATTATTTTTTTTTAATATAATTTTTTTATTCCGTTCCAAACACATCCTCACCATTCTGCTCATCCCACTTCCTTGTCACATCATCTTTCACACAATCAATCCATAATAATAATTACATTCTTTGGTCTACCAATTTTTTAACAGTCGTCCACATAGAGACTTGATACTTTTCCAGTGACCTTCCTCGTTCCGCACTTTACTCCAAAATGTCAAGCTATTTACACAAACCAAGAACTGTAGACCTACTAACACAAAAACAAACAAACAAACGAAACTTTCTTCACAACAGTCTGCTTCACACTTCACACCTACTATTGACACAATACTTTCATCTTCTCCTACAAAGATACTTAAGGAAAGTAAAATGATCCGTGACATAACGGAACTCGACTGCCAGACGCGCTTACTTTCACTCCGAAGAGCTTACATAACGTCTACCAACGTAACCGTACCTTCTCATTAAACTTCGTTTTAAATTTAGTTATTATTCGTTAAATTCGTTTTGGGCCGATGGGTTTCGTGAGCGTAGGGCCGGCTTTGGAAAAGCCTTTACGTAATTAAGATATGTGGGAAATGATAGTGGAGAGAAATTAAAGGTCTAGTAAATACAGTAGTGTGTTTCGACTATAATAGCAATGAGGTCATTATCACAATCATTGTTGTCCTCTCTGATTAATCTGGAGTATCTTCTTAGCTGATATTTATAATTTAATTACTTCCTATCTTTTTTCTAAACAGATTTATCATAGCTGTATTTTGATATACAAGTTGTTCTTTTTCGTTTCGCTCTTTACAAAGCAGTTACACACTTTGGGATCATCAAATTCATTGGACACTCAATACATAATATTATGACTGTATCTCTTTTCAATTGAAGCCCAATTCTTAGCCACATATAATAAAGATTTCAAATCTCTTTCAACCAACCTTAGCAATATATGCTTTCATGTAGAAGTTTCCGAACAGGATTATGAAGGAAATCATGTAGATAATCAGCACATAGTGCATCCACAGGGGGAACTCGCAGCCAGTCCTGATGCCATTGACACCGAGGACCAAGGCGCATGTGAACTGTATCTGAAACGAGAAGATGATTTGTTAAAGGATGATGAGGAATGCAATTTCAATAATATTAGATTTTTGATTCTGTCACAGACACAGGGAATAATTCAATGCAGTGGAGCTCAAAAGAACATAAAGCCAATACATATATGACTGATTATAGTGCGCCATTAAATCTTAACCTAATTATAGTAGTTGCATGCAGAAAAGTATTTCATGAATAAGGTCATCTCGAACTTTAAGGGCTATATCAATGAGACTATTGAACACACGATAAGAATAAAGATAAAAGAATTCAATGTTCAGAATAAACTTTTATCAATAGACTATATGCATTGATTGTTTAGAATGATACTGTAACCGTTATTATAGCACTTGAAGCTATCGTAACTGAAAACCATCTTTCGACACAATAAGAAGAAGGCTATCTCAGAAAAGTATTGTGAAATAAAAAGAAAGATAGGTTAAGCTCTAGAATCCAGATGATATTATCTTTAATATCATCTGGAATCTTGAGCTTAACCTACAATTTCTTTAGGCTCTTTTTGCTTGACTTTGAATTCGAGGATTCTTTTTAGTCGTATTTATTTTAAGTTTATTCAATTTTTATGAAATCTTAGATTCTGCTTGTATTTGCGTATTGCTCGATTTATCGAAGGAAAAAATTACTGACTTGACGCATTTAGTAAAAATACTCAAAAATAGTAGTTTGAACCTTGAGTGGAGTAAATAATTATTTTTCCATTTATAATTAAACTAGCTGTTGCCCGCGACTTCATCTGTGTTTATTTTATTTGAATATAAATATTCATAAGTAAAAGTAGCCTGTATTCTTTTTTAGGTTCCAGGCTCGCATTTATAATACTAGTACAGTCCCCAAGGCAAGAAAAAAACGAAGAAAGAAAGAAAGAAAAACAAGTAAGAAACGAATGGATCGAATAAAAATAAATTTGTTAAATTAACTGTTTGTTTTCTATTAATGAAATTAATTTTATTCGAAATCATCCTTCGGTTTCTTACTAAACTTCAACTATAACCAAAGACCCTGGTTTCTTATTTCTTTTGGTGACTGTACAGTCACCAAAAGAAATAAGAAACCGTTATTGTTTTCCACAATCATTTGGGTCATACTTAGGTACCTAAGTATGACCCAAATGATTGTGGAAAACAATAACATAACATGCTTATTAATAATTGGTCTTGTAGTTATTACAATGAAAGACACTAAATTGTTCTTTTATTTGATTGTTATAACATCTAAAATATAATATCCAATATCTAAAATGTGACAAAGGAATGAGAAATTCCGTACTATAACAAAAAATAGGCAACCAAAAAAGACAATAACAGCTTAAATATAATCCTCTCCCTTTATATGTATATATTTATAGTTCTCATAATTGGGAGCGACAATGACTTTTATATACACAACTAACTATATTATAGGCGTAGGTTTAATAATAAGGTCACTTGCTCAAAATAGAGGAGATAAGGTTTCTAAATGATGGTCGAGCTCTTTCATTATCTAGGTCATAGCATACATATCAACTCGGAAAGGTATCGCAACCGTATAAACTTGAACCATTCAGTATTCTTTGTATGAAACTCCTTACTGCAACGCACACTAATCGGAATCGTAACATAATCGCCTCGCCTCGGAACAAGCTCACGAACCGCGGTGAGGTGTGTGATCAACTTGCAGTTCCCGCGCTTCGGCTCGTCGTCCACCCTTGCCCCTCTCACCTCCGGCGGCCTGCCTGCAGCACCACCGACCACTGGTCGGCGAGCCGTAAGCGCGGCGTCGTCTAGCCGAAACTGACTTGACGTATCGGAGCTGCTAATCCGCTTTGGTTATGTGCTCACGTTATGTTGACGCCTGGTTGACGGCGAGGCTAAAGGAGATACGGTGACGATACCTTTCCGAGTTGATATGTGTGCTACGACCTTCTTTTGTAATACTAGCGCGGACCAGCGGGGCAATTGCGTAACATATTATCAATCGGAATATTAGACAGTTCAACAACATTGATTGCGTTATTTACGTATTGAGCAGACAAATTTTTCGAACGTATGAAGTAATGGATTAGTAATTTGCTTCAAAATGATTTAGATGATGAGAGTGTGTTACGCAATTAGGGTGCAGTTTTATTCAATTCTATCTCTATCAAATTGTTTAAATATCGTATTTTATGCTGAGATAAGAGCCTTTTTGGCCTCGCACAGGTCTTTTTTTTTGTTTTTTTATTAAAGTTATGTTTAATGTAAGTAACTTTGCTAGTTTTAAATGCTCTTTTTTTACTACATGTATTTCCTGTGTCCCTTATAAAATAATGTTCTTTCTCAATGTCTCTTTTTTAAAACTAGCGAAGATCGAATCGATCCCATTAAGAAGTCCTAAAAATAATATGTTAGTACTACTTAACGGTAAGATAGCACAAATTGCAGGAGGACCAGAGCTTAACGAAAAGTATATGGGGGATCAAATTGGTCTGTTGGGAAACATTTACTACGATTAGGAATATTGAAGCGCACAAATTAGAAAGAATTTCAATCACACGGATGAAACTTACTGAAGAATGAAAACCACAATTTGTCTGTTCAACAACATAAAAAAACGTGATGAATGTTGTTGAAATGTCAAAATATTACAGAATAAACAATTTCGATTCCGTCCGTTCCGTTCAGGGCCGTCTTCACGAGCGAGAGAATCGCGGCAATAGTCATGCGGTGCCATCAAATTATCGTCGCGATGATATCGCCGTGTGGAGATTAATTCATAGTTTCTATTGACTTTGATGGCACGATGATAATATCGCCGCGATTCTATTGCTCGTGGAGACGGTCCCTTAGAAGCCAAGCAAAAAGAAACAAGTCATAAAGATCGTTAAATGGAAACGAAGTAATAGCGCAGGCTGAAGCTAGTTTCTGTAATGAAATAAACTAAGTACGAAATATTAATTCCATACACATTAAGTCATTTGGTTCAGATGTACCCCAAACATATTTAATGGGATTAGTTTTACCCATACAGTGTTAAACCTTCTAAAACCGGTGCTGTATTTAAATTCAAACGCCCTTTTTCAACTCGGATAAAGTAGTTAAACAGGATATTTTTTTAACCAGTGCGCAAATTGTAAACATGAATTCAGCACATGATTTTAGGCTTAGAATTTTTTCCTGGGTTATCAAAAAAGAAATCAGCCGTTTCATAGAAAAGTGCAATACTTAGGCCTACGCCACAATTTACGGAAATTCCGACGAAGAATCGGTCGGTGCGCGGAGGACGGAACAGACGCAGAAGGCGAGCGGTCTGCGACGGAGCGACCGATCTTCCGCATAGTGTGCCCGTCATTAGTCATTTATATACAATAACATGTATTGGCGCCCCGATGCGGAAGATCCGCGACGGAATTTCCGTCAAGTGTGGCGTAGGCCTTAGTGTCTAAACACACTATGCCGAAGTTACGCGACCGAAGTTCAGCACAATTACGCCTGCAATGCTATTTGAATTACTGACGACACATTAAGCCGAAATTACGTCGCGTCATAGCATACAGCCTAACTTCGGTCGGGCGTAAGTTCAGCGGCAACTTATTCTGTGAGCACACATTATACGCGATCGAAGTTCGGTTCAATTGCAGACGAAGATCCGGGGCGGGGAGCAGCGGGGAGTTGCGGAACTGAATTTCTGCCGCGTAAGTTCGGCACTTACGGTGTGTCATATCAGCCGAATACATCGGAACGTAAAATCAGCCGCCGAACTTCGGTTGCGTAACTTCGGCATAGTGTGTTTAGACACTTACGCGGTCAAAATGCGTATGGCAGAGCTAAAATTTTTTTATTAATTGACGAAAAGTTTTAACGCTAGGGTTCTAGAATCATGTGCTGAATTCATGGTTAAAGTTTGCGAACTGTTTAAAAAAATATCCTGTATAAACAAACATTAATCAACATAGCAATTAATCGTAAGAATACGTAACTAAAGTATTTCATAACAATGAAATAAGACAAAGGAAAACCAACACGCAATGCGTGTGGCGTGTCGCCGCAAATTATTTATACAAATATATATAGTTTGGATAATAGTGTCGCATAAACTTCATTAATTCGGTTTCAGATTATGGTTTTACTTGTTGTTTCCCGTGACTTAGTTACCACACAAAGTTTCACCACCGTTTTACCAGTTTAGAGGTTGAGTTTCAAACAATGTTTGGATCGAGGTGGTCCTGCAAAAGGATGCTTGGAAAATTTTGGGAGAAGTCTGTGCTTAGCAGTGGGACGGTGTCTCTCTTTGCCTAGCCCTATCACATTTCATTTGGGGTCAGCTCTCCTCGTCATTTTTCGCCACATGTTCGATTCTGGGTCGTCGAGCTTTTCCCTTGGGCTTGCTTCGGGTCGTTGTTGACTGCTGACATCCAAGTGAAAAGGGGTCTACCTCATTTCTTTGGACCTGAATTTATGTAGAGGACTTGCTTAGTCATGTGTTCTTCGGGCCTTCTCATTACATGGCCACACCACCTTTGCTGCGCTTCAGAGTGTCAGTGGGACTGTGTAGGCTAATATAAAAAAACACGATTTATCTTCAGAAGTTTTCGCAGTGAAACTGACTGAAAAACTGACTAAAAAAACTGTTTTGAATGTTAAATGTGGAGCTAGTCACGAGCTCGAACTCACTGTTAGTCATGGCCAAAAAGCACGCTGTCTCTCCTGGCTTCGTGTCCGACAAAGGTAGTATCAGTGATGAGCAGTTAGAAGCTAGTCTACACGCACAACGTCTAGTTCTCGTGCACAGAAACACCGTTCCGAAATAAAAGGCGCGTAACAAAGTTCGAAAAGTGCTTTGGAAAATCGAATTTTATGAAAAAATCTCTGCATAAATCAATTACAAATAAAGTTTATTGATCTCTTCAATAACTGAACTTTGTTGCTATTGACTTTGTTTTGAAGATTATACTGGTCTTTTATTAATTATTTACATCCAAAATTATGTTAAAAAAATAGCAAGAAAAACGAATCTTTATTGGCTCTCATAACTTTTTAATAGCTTTTTGTTTCCGTAATGACAAAAGTAATAATAAGATAATGTCAAACAGTGGAGTAATACACTCCCGAAATTTGCATGGAAAAACATGGAGTAGTGGCACCTTAAATAGTTTGCTCAATGCACATTTTCAATAGAAACATCCTACTTAAGCCGTAACAAAGCAAGTCATGTTAGCACGGAAAGTTGCATTCGAAACTTCTTGTTTTAGTAGTATTGTTAAACATTTAACTAGAAATTATTTACTGAGAAATGTTTTTCTAGGTTGGTCAAGCAACAGAATTAACTTTATATTGTGTTTCAAATGGGGAGTTTCAATCTGACTAGGCATTTCCCAACGGGATATTATAAATTGCATATCAAATAAATAATCGCCTATCAATACATACTCATCATTTATATTCTTTTTTACATCAAATAACTTACTTCTTTACAAATAAACTAAATGTTTAACAAAACTCAAACTGCAGATAATTCGAAATTATACATCAATATGACATTACTTTTTTCCTCATAATGCAATACAGTTAAATTTATTTTTGTACAAAAATACTACATACATAGCATCAATACTGACTGCACAGCAAATTTTCCATATTTTATTTCAAATTTCTATTTAATTCGCATAATACTAAACGACGTCAGGGGCACCCCGAGTTTCGGTTTGGTTAGGTTCCTTTAAACCCTGCAGACAGAAATAGGTAAAAATCGCTGTACGCTGCGAAAATAAATTGTAGTGTGTTTAGTGATATTTTGAGTTGAATATTTTGCTGTGCAATCAGTAATTTTGATGGGAATTCGGAATCTTATTCAATAGAAAAAGGATATTTTTTGATTTGCGTTTAAATACTTCCCTTTCCCAACTTACGCTTACTTACGGTTGTTACCCAGTAACAGGATTGTTGAGGTCAGATAAGTAATTAATTCTATGTAAAATATTGATAATCAGCTGAACCCGGTTAAACTGGAAGCTGATCCCAACATAGTCCCGCCATCCTTAACACCTCCTTAATAACTTTCGAAAATCTAGGAATGTCGAAGCATGGAGGGTCCTCCATGTGTAGTGGTTGACCGACCCGTGCGGCTGTTATTGTGTAGCCACGAGCCACGATTTAGCAACAGAGATTTTATTTATATTGGAGGTCGCATATATGCATGCACTGGCCTGTGTGAATAATCTTATTTACACATGCCTGTCACCTATTTAAAATAAGCATAGTTACGGTTGTTTATGTTCTGTACATTTGTCACTTGTGTGTAAAATACTGACCACGAATGATTAAAGTTACTGTCATACCACTGTTGCTCTTATTATTACTACCGTTTTCCAATAATTTAAACTTCGAAAATACTTTTCTATGGAGATTTTTTTACTTTATTATATAGTAGAAATACGCTTTTTATAAAATATTTACGGTATGTAGATACCAGATAGATTCCTGAAAATGCTAGACACAGTGGAATGGAATTTATGCCGCTTTTTTTACGAAAACTTTTATTTATATTATGTCATGTAACTTAAAATCTGTCATTATATAGTTCAAGTATTTATTTCACAATAAACATACTTTTTGATGTTCGCAGAGAATGGTTAAGTTTTTTTATTTGGCAACTTATTTCACGTTTTATTATCCTGAATATTTCTTTTTTTACTGTTGGTAACTGAAGTATTTTTGGCATATAAGAGTGGACACAATTGAGCAAATCAATTCGAATATAAAAGATGAGAGTGACCGAGAATCGAGGTCAGTAGCATGCAATTGAAGAAATTTATGTCCTGCAGTAAACATGTTGAGGAGTTCATCTCTTGCTTCGTTTTCTGTGCGTAGGATGATCTTAGTACCTAAAATGTTGAGTAATGTTATTGGGGCTCAACAGTATCTGTACCATTATTAACACGCTATTATTAGCTTCACTTGTAAATAACTAACAAACAATATAATAAAATCTTATAAGTCAGTTTTAAACTATTTCTATTTTGTCGTATCAAAATGAAACTTTTTATGTATATGTAATTTGGATGATAAAACTATATCGTCTTGGAGTTGTTCATAGTTTTCAAACTTCTTCTTTTTTAGATGTAACTTTAGAGCCCGAAACAGACAATAGTCCGACGGCGCAATATCAGGACTGTATGGCGGGTGAGATACCACTGTCCAGTTCAGCTTTTTCAGAATATGGCGGACCGACTTCGCAGTATGTGGTCGAGCGTTGTCCTGAACGAGTGTCCAGACAGCCTTTTTGGATGCTTAGTCGCTATTTCTGAGGTTAACTTTTGCAGTTGCTCTCCATAAATAGTAGCGTTAATAGTCTGCTTCTCATCCAACAGTTCCCAATAGAGAATGTCTTGTCAATCCCAGAAAACTGATAACATTATCTTTTGTCCATGACGATCTGGCTTCGGTTCCGTTGGCGCCCTTTCTCCGCGTGGAACCCAATAGGCCTGCCGCGTTTTGTTGTTGTAGTGAACCCAGGATTCGCCGACAGTGACAATTGATCTGAGAAAGTCTTGTCTGTGTGGTTGCAGGAGGAGACTTTCGCATATGGTCACGCGTGATGCGCGCTCGCTGTCTGTCAAAGCGTGGGGTGTTCACCGACTCATTATTTTGTGGTAGCCCATTGCATGCAGGTGCCGAATTATAGTGGAATGGTCGTACCCAAGTTTCTTCTCCAAATCCCTGGTAGTCGCATCCGGATGTCTTTCCAAATGTGAGCGTAGAAGGTCTTCGTCGAAGACAACTGGCCGACCGGAGCGAGCTTTGTCTTCACAACTCGTATCCCGCTTATCGAAAGACTTAAACCAATACCTCACTGTGGAATGAGCCATAGTGCCTTGTCCAAACGCAGTGTTAATTTTCTCGGCCGTTTGCCTCGCACTCGTTCCTAGATTATGCTCGTAAAGCATGATCGCTCGTAGTTGACGCGGTTCCATTTTGAACTAAACTGAACAATTTGGAACGCGCGCGCCCTTTTATACCCCTTGGCGTAAAGCTCCTAGAACATTCTGTAGAATAATAGATTATTCTAGCGTGTAACCGAATTGGAACCTACAAAAAATTTAATGACATCCAAGTGTCCAAAGATTTGTGCACCAACTCAATATACTATGATTTTATGTGGCATAAGTATAATCAGCCTATAATATTGCCACTGGCCACAGGGCTCCTTTCTTCGAAACGGAGAGGGTAGTATTTACCATGCGGGCCCACTGCGATTTGGTAGATGTCACATTTATTCGAATTTTTCGTTCTAGAACATGCCGCCTTACTCACGATGTTCTGTGTTATGTGTTTGGTTCCCACACTTAGTCCTTCAAATGGACTATTGTGCGATGTCCTCACGATGTTTTCCTTCACCATTTTTGATGAAATTATTTACACAAAGTAAAGCGGTTGCCTAGCTGGGTTTGATCCCTCGACCTACATCTTGTAAGTCGGGGCGACTACCACGGGTCCACCACAGTTCTCTTATGATTTATTTTATAGAATATGTCTTAGAACTCACCAGCTGCATGATGGTGAGGTACTTCTTCCACCAGAGGTACTTGCTGACGGCAGGGCCGAAGACAGACAGTCCGTAGTAAGTGTACATAAGTACGTGGATGCCACTGTTCACCATGGCTGGGAGGAATGCTAAAAAGAAATTGTGATGTCAATAACATGAAAATGAAATCACCGAGTGACTGAAATGGTGATAATTATTACAAAATATGATAGCAAGATTGTTTTTCTGAAAGATTGGTTATAATATACTTGACTACCATGCTGCACTATTTAACCGATTTCAAATTTTTTTATAAGTTTACTAGCTGACCCCGCAAACGTCGTTTTGCAAAAAAAAAAAATAATAGTTAGTAGCAGATTCTCAGACCTACTGAATATGCACACAAAATTTCATACAAATCGGTCCAGCCGTTTCGGAGGAGTATGGTAACTAACACGAGAATTTTATATATTAGATAAATATTTTAAAACAAACCATTTTTTTTTAATTTTTAATAGTAAGTTAGTAGTTATATAAAAAACCAAAAAAAAGGTTTGTTTACTTTCTTTTATATTGTGTGTCATCTTTCTTTCTTTTAAGTATATATATGTGTTGTTTTGATAATTTTAGCTCTGAGTTCAGCCCAGTGACTGAACAAGGTTCATACTAATTCATTTACGAATACGAGCTACGAATTTTCCAAGGTCTGTTTTGTCACTCAAACGCCTTTCAAACAGACTGATAATTGAACTGAAAACTTAAAATCTAATAAATTACGAAGTCAAAAAAACATCCAATATTATAGCAATTAGTATGGACGAGGTCAAGAACGGTTTCATTTATGTAATTTCAGACATTCATCTCCAACTCAAGAAATCTTTTCGCAGGCAGAAAGAATTGAATGACCCTTAATTCCCAAATATTTGCGAATAGCTGTGACAAAGTGAATTTCAGGCAGGCTCTCGAATGATAAAATGATTTTGGTAAACTTAATAAATTTTAATTGCTGTTGTTATCTCTACTAGAAAATACTGGTATTCAGCTGCATTCTGTTGAACTGAAGCCAACACCAACATATTTGGGAAAAGGCTACTTAAATAATGATTGTTATCAAACCAATCAAATCAAATAATTTTTATTTCGAGAATACTCCCTAGAATTGACACCAACTTACAAATTATTTTATCTTTTATAGAAATAATTAAAATTGAAATGTCTGTTTATAAGGTATGCTTTTATTATATAAGGTGAAGGCAGAATTTAGTAACAGGCAATGTATTTGCCTTTGATACAGTTTCTTTTAAAGTTATTCCTGGTATTAGAGGTATGAGGAACAGGGTGCAAAGTTCACTCAACCTCTATAGAAAAGGGAGGATCCTCCGACCAGACGAGTGTTGTGTCTGGCGGGCAACTGCCCGACGATTCATGTCGGGCCGCTGTATAAATGCTAGTTGTGCGGTAAACTCTGCATGTGAGATGCAGGATTTTGCGTGACGTCAGTATGACGCGTAGTTCGCATGTGGCGTTGTAGATACCGCTACACCGGCATTATTGGACTACGAAATCTTTGATACGATATCTTTTGAAAAGTAACATATTTATGATTCCTGAGAATAACTACATACGTCATCTATGTATATCTATTCAAAAAAATCATTTGAAGTGTCTGTTTGTAATGTCTTAAATAATAGGTTTTTATTAAATGCAAGAAATATACGATACTTATAAACGAAAAGAAACAATTTTTTTAATGTTTATCTGTGTGTTCCGGTTAATCTCCGATACGGCTGGATCGATTTTGATGAAATTTGGTATCCGCATACCCATGGGGAAAGACATAGGCTAGGTTTGTTTCAACCGCCGAGTCGTACGAAAGCTGGTAAATAAAAAAAATACTTTAAACCAATAATACACACATCAAAAGTGTCTAGGGATCAAGCATTTTTATGCGGATTTCTTGAGATTGAGATGTGGCTTTGTAATAAATTTATGATTTTATAAATTTATATGGATCCTTTTTGGTGCATTTCATAATTTGAATCAGGAACTGTGAATCAAATTCGAGTAAAAGATGAAAATCAGCTGTCAATATTTTCCCTATAAAAACATACAACGCATTGAAGACATTATTAGTGCTACTGTTTCCCTACTACTGATTAAAACCAACGTTATTATGGAGCGGCGACGTCATTTAAGCAGGGAAGAAATGCTCAGAGCCGTGGGAATGATAGAAGCTGGTTCCCGGCAACGTACTGTGGCTTTAGCTCTGAATACAAGTCAGAGTGTTATCAGTCGACTTTGGACACGTTACCGAAGCACTGGTACTGTGGCTGAGCGCCATGGAGGACGGTATCGCTGCACCACACGGAGACAAGACCGATACATTCAAATCTTAACTCGAAGAGCTCCAACAATAACCGCCATGATGTTAGCCGTGAGGCTTCATCACTCTTCAGGGAACTTAATTAGCGACCAAACAGTCAGAAACCGCTTGCATGAAGTGAACCTTCATTCCCGAAGACCGCTACGGGTACCACCTATAGCAATGCACAATCGTAGGATTCGATATCAATGGGCTCTTGAACACAGAAATTGGGCAGAAGAACAATGGCGTTTCGTGTGCTTTTCTGATGAGTCTCGTTTTGGTATGAGACCGGATACAAGACGTATACGACACTGGAGAACCCCTGGACGCCAACAGCGATTAAAATCCTGCCAGGAAGTCCATCCTTATAGTGGTGGAACCATCATGGTATGGGCGGGTATTTGGATCGGCGGAAGAACTGAGTTGATTTGGATCAGAGGCAACCTCAACGCTCAAATTTATGCTGAGACGATTGTATCAGACGTCATCGTTCCTCTACAAGTGCAAATCGGTCCCTTATTTCAGTTAATGCATGATAATGCACGACCGCACACCGCAAGAGTTGTAAGACAGACTCTCGCCGCAGCTAACATCAATGTCCTGCCCTGGCCTGCTCAGTCGCCAGACTTGAACCCGATTGAGCATGCATGGGATATGCTACAGAGAAGAGCTCTGCCGAATATGGAGGGTATCCAGTCGCAAGAAGACCTTTTTTTGTTGTTGCAACGAACATGGGCGGCCATTCCACAGCGTGATTTGGATGAACTCATTTTGAGTATGCCAAACCGATGTTCTTGTGTTGTTAGTGTTCGCGGTAGAAACACGGATTATTAATTGTTTAAGTTACCCAATAAAATTTTAGAGAAAACTGTTATTTCAGTCTTTTTTTCGAACTTTTGTGTTAGTGGTTCAAATGTCAAAAATCCCTTTATTAGGAAAATGGCAAATTTCTTTATTAATGCAAAGGTGACTTGGTTTATCGTTACTGTGACAAACGAAAACACTTTATTTGATGAATCCTTAAAGAAAATTTTAATTAATATCAATCAGGAGAAAAGTTATTGCAAAAATATATGTTGATCCCTAGACACTTTTGATGTGTGTATATTACCCACATTATATTCGGTATTCCAGGAACCAGTAGAAACTAATTTACATGCAAAATATGTCCTGAAGACGAATTAGACTAACTTTGTACGAACCGAGATTTTGGGAATGCCACCATTATTTCCTAAATTCCTCGAAAGTTATAATAAATTAGGTCCCAATCGATCCATTGAAGTCTAGACGATCTGAATAAAAGAATAATGCTTTCCGAGAAAGAAAATGTTTAACTAATTGTATGGTCGACCTTGTAATTGGTTTACCACTCTACGGTTTAATGTCACTTGCACGAACAGCGTAGTTATTCACAGCCATTCGGTAGGCTTTCGAGTTGAAAATAACATATTTTCGGGCACCTGATCCAACTAGATACAACTGCAAATAGCTGTCGAAAGAATCGTGGGAGTTTATTTTCGGGTTTCAGGACTCCTTCGATATTATTGATTGATGTTCGATTAGATAGTTGTAACCTTAGTGAAGATTAAATTTTCTAGGATTTGTTCTCAAAAGTGGTTAAAGAATTTTGTGATCGAGTCTATCTACCTCATTAATTATTAAAGGAATGATTAAACCCGACAGATTAATTATGTCACAAAGTAATTACAGATCGTCGAAAATTAAGTTTCTTGTGCTGTTTGGTTTATATGTCATCAAAGGTGTTTGAGCTAAAAATATTTATTTAACGAAATATTTTTACGTTAAAATATTTTTCCGTCACGGTTGAGCGGGATTTTTTTTATTCCTTTGTTTAAAAGAACCAGGTTCTTAATAAATAATTACAATTTAGCCTATAAGACTAATAATCAATTTTATTCTAACTAATTTTTTTACGTGATAATTAACTTAAAACTTAGAATAGTGTTGATTGTATGTGTTATGTTAGTATACTTTAAGAATCCTTCACCTTTTTTTTAATTTTTTTTCAGAAGCTGTACTTTACATTATAATCTCTTTTCCATTTATATTATTAAGCCGTAGTCTTAAGTAAGTGGGCAAAATTGCAATGTTGTTCGTCTTTTTATTGTACTTTTTGTTATTAATCTTAAGTTTAAGAAGTATTTTGGCATAATTCTTAAGTTCTAGCCTTTAGTTTTGTTATTATTATGTGTGACCACTTATTTCTTAGATTGCTGGTAAACCTGTAATAGGCGACTCTGTAAGACCAAGACTATTGTGATCTATAGTACCTACTTAAGATAAATTATACATAGAAGCTGTTGGTATACCTTAATAAATAAATTAAATTGTACTTTACAGAAGTCTGTTCCACTTTCTTAAAGGCTGGTATGCTAATATAAACACTTTGTTCGTGTGTTATTATGTGTGTCATTGGCACTATTATTTCTACACTTTTTACACTACACTAACTCAAAAGGTTTTGTCCGTTTTAGTCTTCGCACTATATTTGTTTGGTCTAACAGCTGAATTGCCTCGATGTTGACATGTCGTTGGAGTCGGTGTTCATGGGCCTCAGCAAATTTTTGGATTATGTTGGTGACGGGTTCCATTTTTAGGTCACGATGCCTGAGCGGGAATGCCAATAGTTGTAGACGTGCTTCTTTATGGGTTACTATGAGAACAGTCTACTTGGCAGAAATACCATGAGATGGTAAAAATAATGCCATATATTATTCTATAAATAATCGTAAAATAAAGTCGCTTTTTGTGTCTGATCGCAGAGTTCTTTTTAACAATGGATTTTTATGCGGCTATCAGCATAATTTAGAGAATTTATTCCGGAAGGTTTACGTCTATGAAACATAAATATAACAAAGGATTCTCGATAACTATGAAGTTGTAAAAACCGTGCGAGGCAGGAGTGGTTCGCTATTTAGTGTATCTAGGTATATAAATGAATATTATGTGTCCTCTATATCCTTTAAAAAATCCTCGCGGATGTATAAAGCTTCGTTCACACTAATTTAGAGCTGTTGTTTTTAGAGTGATTTAACTCTTTGTATTATATAGAATTACGACATAAATCTAGCTTACGACGCAACGCGCTTAGACGTAACAAGCTTAAGACTAATCATAAAGTTAGACTATTAGTTTTTAAGCCCAATTAGGTTTAGATTAGCCTGTTTTGGAAACAAAAACTTCCAGTATCCTAGGATTACCTTTGAAGGTAATTTATTTTTCAACTAAGAATTTTTCTAATTTAGTAGACTGTTATAAGCTAAAAAACGGTTGAACGAAAAGGTATTGTGTCGATAAACTAGCTTCGTGATAAATGTTCAACTCTAGATTAATGTTAGTGCCTTTCGTCTGTGGTTAATGTCCTAAGTCTGGAAAATGGTGATTGTTTTCCTTAAATTTACATTTAAATTTACCATTGAACGTTTAAAATAGCACGAGTTTTGGTTTTCATTGAGGGATTTTTATTTATTAGGTTTTGTGAATATTAAAATCTGATGCAGATCTGGACGGACCGCATCGCATTGCAAAAATCTGTCTACATTTATTTTTATTTATTTATTCATTTATTTCAGGCGACACAGGCCTATAGACCTAACCTAAACATACATATTTTTATTATAAAATAGTACTTCACTAACTTGTGCTTGTAATTTTTTAAGGCTGGCGCAGATTTGGACATAACGCATTATAAAAATCCTCGTACATTACTTTCGTATACCTGTATGAATCATTTTATACTAAAGGCGGGCAGAACCTTTCTTTTTTGTTTTGAAACGCGATGCGCTGCGACTCGACGCGGCTGTAATGTGTTTCTAATCCGTTGAGGTAATTTTTTTTTTGAGGTATTTTTTTTTTAGGTTTTTTTCATAATCAGCCTATAATGTTCCCACTGCTGGGACACAGGCCTCCTCTTTTCGAGATCGAATGGAATTTAGTCCACTACGTGGACCCAATGCGGGTTGGTAGGTCACATGTCTTTTTGAACTTTTGGTCAGGCCGATTTCCTCACGATGTTTTCCTTCACCGTTTTGAGAGCACACAGACGTTATAGGAATGACTAAAAATTTCGTGAGGGTAGTTTTGAGTATGGCTGTCGATGGCTATAAGAGTAAGGAAAGACCAAAGAAACAATAAGTTGACTATGGTTAGAATGCGGCCGACCGAGATGTCGACAAATAAAGTAGTATGGAAGAAAAAGACTTGTTGCGTCAACTCCAAATAAATAGGGATAAGGGCTGGAGAATGGTGGCGGGACGGTTGAGGGAGAGAGACTCACGTCGGAGTCGCGTCGGGAGCCGCGTGACGACTCCCGGCCACCGTAGGCGCGGGCCTGCGGACGAAGAGTAATGGGTAACTCACCGTCCGATCAGGACCACGCCCGTGCGAGACGGCGCGTACGTGTTATTTATTTATACAGTGTGCAATTGAAGTCATGGGCATTATTTTAACCTAAGGCACTACTCATGATACTAATTGCATTAGGGCTACTATTACGCAAATCAAAAATATTATTAATGCAAGTATGGAAAACCTTAAAATGTAGTAAGTCATAGAAAGTATCAAACACTTTGCGCTTCTCGATAGCAAATGCGTAGGTACATTACGCCGTACGCGTCATTGGGCGTGAATTCTTTGACCCCGCCCGACTCACGTGACATTCGTAAGTTGCCAATGAATTGATTCATAATAAATTCCAACTTTCCCTTCGTACTTTGCCGGCTTAGGACGGTCAAAACTACGTCAACTAACATACATTAAAAAAAAACATTTACGTACCTAGCTTGTGGATTGTTTTGAAAAAACCTTATTTGTCGGTAAAGTGACAGAGGGTAAACGGGTGCTCTTCCACGAGCTTGTGCATGTGCCAGCACGTGAAAAGACGAAAAATCCAACAGGTTCTTAGTGGTTCTGGTGGAAAGAGACCCCGTGAAGGAATAGGGTCGTTTGGGTTGCGGCGATGGAACATTTCATGAGTTCATACTAAATTTCTTGTGCGATCGTAAATTACAACCATTTGTGGGTATTGTTGGTTGGTGTACCTAGCCTGCACATTACGCGATCGAGGCATCGTGTACACAAACACACACACAAATACTACACTAACACTTAATACACTGCAATCCAAGCACCGTATGACGCGAGCGGCGAGTACGGCGATTACATCACGGGATCAATAAATCAATTACGCGTCAATGCACCTGCGCAGTCGTTATGACACTGGTTCCGGGTTCATGTTGCGGCGGGAAGCAGACCCCGCGCGGGGGTGATATTCGTATTTTTGCGAGTGAGGGAGTGGGACGGAGAGAGTTCAGGGAATCCCGCCGGACGGCATGTCTTTTAGCCCATTGTTATTATTACTTGTAAGGAAAAACCCGCGCGCGCGCAGGTGATGTTTGTTTACATTTCGCTTTGCGCTGTACTGCGCTTTAAGATTTTGATACTTCAACATTTATTGGCGTTAACGAAGTATTTTGTTTTAATTACTTTAAGTGTTTATTTGCAATAATAAGCCTTGTGCAATTTGACTTACTAGATTTTTAAGTTTTCCCTTAATTGCATTAATAATATTTTTGATTTGCGTATTAATAGCCCTAATGCAATCAGTATCGTGAGTAGTGCCTTAGGTTAAAATAATGCCCATGACTTCAATTCCACCCTGTATAATACTTCAAGCACATAAATGTACAGAGGCGGACTTAATGCCATAGGCATTTTCTACCAGTCAACCTTTGGGTGATGCAGAGACAAACAGTGGTAGGTGCAATCATGAAAATTGAGGAATAAATATTTTAACTAAAAAGACGCCACGCGCTCCTCAAAGAGATGTCAGCAATAGGAGAAGCGAATGGCCGAAGCCTGCCGGGGCAGCGGGATTGTCCGAAAGGGTTGCCGTTACCCCGGAACATAAAGGGCTGAGGAAGGTACACGGGTGGGTTTTAGTTAGTAAGAGTCTGACACTCCCTTCTGCTCCACCCAGAGCGGGAAGGGTCATTTGATGATTTCTCATCGATAAAAAAGGGCTGGAGAATGATGAATGAATTTATAGGAATTACCAAAATTCTCAATAAAACGTTGATGTGTGAAATTGTGATTAGTCGATGGTTTCGTTAGTATTTATAACAGAGAGCCTGCATAGCTTTTGAAGGTATTGTATGAACTCCCCTGAGGCCAGTCTCCGTTTGGATTGGCCGCCATGGCCGAAATACGGTCTGGAGGACTATATTAATGTCAGAACGTGACCAAGCCTAATGAGGTCAAAAGGGCTATACAAATTTGTATACAATTTCAATAGAAAGCCTGTAGGCAAGTCTCGTATCACCAAAACCAATACTGTTGAAAACCAATTAATTACAAAGCATTAAACAGGGAAATATGCAAATAAATTCTGTACAACTTTGACAAAGTCGAAATTTCAAAGTTAACGATAGGTATTTACTCGTAAGCCGCTGAAAATTTCTTCGACAGTTTGCTTTTTCCTCAACTTTGTCTATAAATGAAAGGGTTGTTGTAATAATGTGGCATCAAGTTGTCTTCTTATTAAGAACTTCGATCGTCTCTTAGAACAAACAGGAATATATTACATTGGAACATTAGGATAGAAGTACTTTCTACGAGAAAGAAGTGAGGGTGCATATTTCAAACTTAATAAAAATAATAATAATCGTTTATTTGCGTAAATAAGGTACAGAAAGTTGACAACATAAATAAAATAGATCTCTTTAGATACAAATGTACGGAAATCAGAGGTATTTTTGACAGGGAGGGGCTTGTGGGTAAATAATTACAGCCGCACAGGTCGTTCGAACAGGTTAAGCTACGCTTGCCGCGGTTGGTCTGTGGATGGGTGACCATCTTTACATACCAAAACCTCTACGTGCCTCGGAAAGCACGTTAAGCCGTTGGTCCCGGCTGTCATTCGTGAATCTTAGTCTTTACGAGTAGTCAGAAGCCCGAAAGTCTGACAACCAGTCTTACCAAGGGGTATCGTATTACCCAGTAACTGGGTGGTGGAGGTCAGATAGGCAGTCTCTCCATGTCAAATACTGGTATTCAGCTGCATCCGGTTAGACTGGAAGCCGACCCCAACATAGTTGGGAAAAGGCTAGGCAGATGATGATGAGGTATTTTTGACAGACTGAGACAGGGCAGGCTGAACGTTCGAATTGCCCCTCAGGAGCTTCTTCAGAGATTTATTGGTCGGACAGGCAGCCTCTCCACCTAACTTATTGACTGACCAATCATTTTATTACAGCACTAGCGACCCGCCCGTGCTTCACTCAGCTTTTATGGCGTCATAAAATATGGAGTTATGTAGGTATTATATGTGTACAGTCACCAAAGGAGATAAGTATGCAGCCTATCGATTCTGTAAAAAACTTCGGTGATGTGAGCGTGAAGTGAGCTATGAATAGTGGCAATTCCTACCATCAGGTGGAATGACAGCTCACTTCACCCTAGTTTTCACGGTGAGATTTTTACAGAATAGCACTGCAGGGTCGTCGAATATAGTTGAAGTTTAGTAAGAAACCGATTAATCTTTTCGAATAAATTTTAATTTTATTAATAGAAAACAAACGGTTAATTTATCAAATTAAATTTCATTCGAAAACATCAATCGGTTTCTTAGTAAATTTCAACTACACACATCAAAAGTGTCTAGGGATCAAGCATTTTTATGCGGATTTCTTGAGATTGAGATGTGGCTTTGTAATAAATTTATGATTTTATAAATTTATATGGATCCTTTTTGGTGCATTTCATAATTTGAATCAGGAACTGTGAATCAAATTCGAGTAAAAGATGAAAATCAGCTGTCAATATTTTCCCTATAAAAACATACAACGCATTGAAGACATTATTAGTGCTACTGTTTCCCTACTACTGATTAAAACCAACGTTATTATGGAGCGGCGACGTCATTTAAGCAGGGAAGAAATGCTCAGAGCCGTGGGAATGATAGAAGCTGGTTCCCGGCAACGTACTGTGGCTTTAGCTCTGAATACAAGTCAGAGTGTTATCAGTCGACTTTGGACACGTTACCGAAGCACTGGTACCGTGGCTGAGCGCCATGGAGGACGGTATCGCTGCACCACACGGAGACAAGACCGATACATTCAAATCTTAACTCGAAGAGCTCCAACAATAACCGCCATGATGTTAGCCGTGAGGCTTCATCACTCTTCAGGGAACTTAATTAGCGACCAAACAGTCAGAAACCGCTTGCATGAAGTGAACCTTCATTCCCGAAGACCGCTACGGGTACCACCTATAGCAATGCACAATCGTAGGATTCGATATCAATGGGCTCTTGAACACAGAAATTGGGCAGAAGAACAATGGCGTTTCGTGTGCTTTTCTGATGAGTCTCGTTTTGGTATGAGACCGGATACAAGACGTATACGACACTGGAGAACCCCTGGACGCCAACAGCGATTAAAATCCTGCCAGGAAGTCCATCCTTATAGTGGTGGAACCATCATGGTATGGGCGGGTATTTGGATCGGCGGAAGAACTGAGTTGATTTGGATCAGAGGCAACCTCAACGCTCAAATTTATGCTGAGACGATTGTATCAGACGTCATCGTTCCTCTACAAGTGCAAATCGGTCCCTTATTTCAGTGAATGCATGATAATGCACGACCGCACACCGCAAGAGTTGTAAGACAGACTCTCGCCGCAGCTAACATCAATGTCCTGCCCTGGCCTGCTCAGTCGCCAGACTTGAACCCGATTGAGCATGCATGGGATATGCTACAGAGAAGAGCTCTGCCGAATATGGAGGGTATCCAGTCGCAAGAAGACCTTTTTTTGTTGTTGCAACGAACATGGGCGGCCATTCCACAGCGTGATTTGGATGAACTCATTTTGAGTATGCCAAACCGATGTTCTTGTGTTGTTAGTGTTCGCGGTAGAAACACGGATTATTAATTGTTTAAGTTACCCAATAAAATTTTAGAGAAAACTGTTATTTCAGTCTTTTTTTCGAACTTTTGTGTTAGTGGTTCAAATGTCAAAAATCCCTTTATTAGGAAAATGGCAAATTTCTTTATTAATGCAAAGGTGACTTGGTTTATCGTTACTGTGACAAACGAAAACACTTTATTTGATGAATCCTTAAAGAAAATTTTAATTAATATCAATCAGGAGAAAAGTTATTGCAAAAATATATGTTGATCCCTAGACACTTTTGATGTGTGTATATTCGACAACCCTGCATACTTATCTCCATTGGTGACTGTACATCAAAATAAATTCCCTAAATGACGATAAAACCACAACAAAATTCGTTGTGTAGTTTATAAGAACAGTGCGGTCATACAGGCAGACACAAAAACAGACTTTAATTTATGATAGGTATCTACGATCACCAAAAAGATACAAAAAAGAAGAAGATGTTGTTGTTGATGATGATGTTTATATTATTGTTGTTGTTGTGTGTGTGTTGTTGTTGTGGTGTGTGTGTGTTGTGCGTGTGTGATGTTGTTGTTGTTGTGTGTGGAGAAGATGTTTTCGAATGAAATTTAATTCAATTAAAATATAAAATATACAGTTCATATATCAAATTAAATTTCATTCGAAAACAGTCACCGGTTGCTTACTAAGCTTATCACCGGTCCTTTGGAACGTAGACGGTTTTTGGTTACGCTCGAATGGCCCGCGGTCCATTGGCTTTGGGCCGTTCAGACTAAATACCCATCCGACGACCCTGGTTACTTATCTCTTTTGGTGACTGCATATATGGCTCTACAATGAAATTCTATAATATTCAGTTTGATTGGTTCGAAAAGAATCAGACTCCAACTTAGTTTCAAAAGAAAATTGATGATAGAAATAACCAGCACCATTATTTCGTAAAACACTTTCAATCTCAATCTTAGTAATTAATAATGATATTGCTAATCCATTGCTTCATATGTTCGAAGTATTTTTATCTGCTCAACAACCGGTCATTCATCTTCTTAGCCTTTTCCCAACTATGTTGGAGTCGGCTTCCAGTCTAACCGGATGCAGCTGAATACCAGTATTTTACATGGAGCGACTCCTATCTGACCTCCACAACCGAGTTACTGGGTAATACGGTACCCCTTGGTAAGACTGGTTGCTAGACTTTCGGGCTTCTGACTACCCGTAACGACTGTCAAAGATCCACGAATGACAGCCGGGACCAACAGCTTAACGTGCTTTCCGAGGCACAGAGGGGTCTCGGTATGTTAAAATGGTCACCCATCTGCGGAACAACCGCGGCAAGCGTAGCTTAAGGTGATTGCGCAGTAGTTACCGCGAAATTCATTTTTTTTTAAGGTTTTTGCAATTTTCAGGTCTGTTTTAGGTTGTATCTTGATCAAAATTTGATTTGCGACTATAACAGGTACGTATCTAAAGAATTATAATCATTAGAATCCTACTAATATTATAAATGCGAAAGTTTGTATGTATGGATGTATGGATGTTTGTTACTCTTTCACGCGAAAACTACTGAACGGATTTTGATGAAACTTTACAGTAATATAGCTTATACATCAGAATAACACATAGGATACTTTTTATCCCGATATTCCCACGGGATCAAAACTTACGCGGGTGAAACCGCGGGGCGCAGCTAGTCATTAATACATCTTCCTAACTTAGATTTGTACCACAAGAAGAAATCTCCTACGGAAAAGTGTTTATTGTACAAATCTCACTTATAAAGATGTATGGATGTTTCCTATGATTAGATATAATTCTGTAAATACATACCTGTTATAGTCGCGAATCAAATTTTGATCAAGATACAACCTGACACTGACCTGCGAATTGCAAAAAAACGTAAGAAAATTTGAATTTCGCGGTCTACCACTTCCCATTCACCTTAACCTGATCGATCGACCTGTGCGGCTGTTGAAGTGTTGAACTGTCAAAATGAAAACCGACTGATAGTGTGTTACACAATTGCTCCTCTAATTGAATACCATTCATAAAGTAAGACATAGGTATGTACGTACGTAGGATAAAAAATACTCACTAGATCCACTAGGAACCCATTTGATCCCGATCCACCAGAAGCTGAACATCGTGGAGTGGTGGTACACGTGGAGGAAGGTGAGCTGCTCATCCTTCTTCCTCAATATGAAGAAGAAGGTGTCGCAGAATTCTAGTAGCTTCGAGAAGTAGTACCACCAGACGGCGTCTGCTATCTGGAAATAGAAATAGAATTTTTAAAGAACATTATAGGAAAAATAGGGTTTGTTTACTGAAAAGAAGAATAAGCAAACATATTATATGAGGGCGCAGCGTGACCAGATTTAGCAGAATTCTGCGATTTTAGCAGAATTTGACCACCAATTTAGGGTTTAGCATATTATGTCGCAGATTAGAAAAAGTTGGCAGTTTCTAGCAGAATCCAATAAACCCTTGTCAGAAATTTGGCAGAATTCAATTCGTCCTATTTTTCTTGTTGTACTGGCAGAATTCTGCTAAATCTGGTCACGCTGTGAGGGCGTTTCAAATTGAAAGCCCTAACACGAACGCGCGACGTAAACATAACGTAGAACGATTTTTTCATCGAAAAAACAACTGTCCCATTTTGGTTTAAGTTTTTGCGAAAATCACAATTAGTATTTATCACCCATAGATAAAAGTCTTAACACTTACGGTCTTATTCATAATAAGTTATAGAATATCTAAAGGCTTGCTAAAGTCTGGTTGTCAAAAATTGTTATTCATAAACGCATTTTAGCACTAAAACGTTCTATAAACCTACTATAAAGTTATGAAACCCAGAACCCTACTATAACAGTACTATAAGGAAAAAAAAAACGAGTGTGCTTATGACCACACGACTGAAGTGAAACTTCTTTCGCTCCATCTGTATGTATATTTCATTTACTAGCTATAAGAGAAAGAGAGAAAGAAAATGTGCGCGCGCACTGCTCTCTCTTGCTCCTACACTGTGATACAGACAATAAGCCTGCAGTGTGCTTAGATATACGGAACGTATTTGGCTATGAGAGGAAGAGAGAAAGAAAATGTGCGCGCGCACTGCTGTCTCTTGCTTATATCCCCCACTTAACTTCCGTTCGCCTTGCCCGATCACACTTTTCGTAACGCTTACGTCACGCGTTCGCCAGCTTACTCCCCAAGTCAAGCGTGCGTAAAGAAGTTTCACTTCAAAAATGGCCGACTATACAACAGCTGATTATTAAGAAAATGACATTTCATGTACAAATGTAACATGATTGTGTGAAAAGGCAGTTGTATTTTATTTATTTTTCACTTCTGTCTAACCAATTTAGTTTATTATTATAAACCTACAATGAAAAATAGAAGCCAGGAAAAATATAACGAAGCACATAATTATCAGCAAAACATACTGTGGAACACTGCTGCTTTGGAGTATGGAAACAATGCTTTCAATGCTTTTTACATGGCATGACCAGCAGACTAGGATGTGAAAACAACCATAGTGGCTCTAGCAGTACTTCACAATATTGCTTTGGAGTGTGGAAACAATGCTTTCAATGCCTTTAACATGGCATGACCTGCAAACTAGGAAATGTGAAAACAACCATAGTGGCTCTAGCAAGCAGTACTTCACAATATTGCTTTGGAGTGTGGAAACAACGCTTTCAATGCCTTTTACGTGGCATGACCTGCAAACTAGGAAATGTGAAAACAACCATAGTGACTCTAGCAGTAGTTCACAATATTGCAGTTGACCATGGAAACGCAGTTAGAGGGTAGCAGTATCAATGAATATCATATAAAGTCACCCCAACAAGTTGCAAGAGGGAACGCAAATGCTATTATATAAACTTTTAAGGAAACGTTCCACCAAGCTAGCCCCACTTTACCAACTTGGAGTTACATCTTCCCACTTGTGTCCAGAGACGGTTCAGGGACTTCTGTGTGGACTACGGATGGTTACACTGCAGGGAGATGCTCCTGTAGGATGCAGCAGTAGGGTGTGGTGAAGCTATGTCGCAAACTATGCTCAATGTGTCTCAAAACATCAGTCAGAGATACCTCTGCGCTGCCACTGACGATACCGTGGAGGTGCTGAAGTTTTGGGCCAACCAGATCTAAAATACAGTTGTGCCCGCGGCGAAGAAGAAGAGGAGACATTTTAGCGAGTATTTTATTAATAAAAAGCTTGTATAAAAATATCAGTTTAATTTATTTTTATAATCTCTAATTTGGCTTCTAGACGTTGTTCTAGTAGAACAAAATAAATTTTACATTTTTGCTTTACATTTGCCGTCTGTGCTTCATGTAATTCTCTTCTGTGGGCCATTTCAGTTTCTGCTGTTTGTAGTGAAGCACCATCCTTATTAGTTCTACTGTCCTGAAATACAAAATTAATGTTATAATTCTTTCTCTTCATTATCTTATTTATACTAAAATAATTAAATCAGTAGTGGCATAAGAATAGCTAATATTACGAGTCATTAGTGGTTATTGTTTTGGCGGCGGTTTTTTTGGTTATCAAGAGTTTTGTACAGGCAAACGAAGTTCTTGACATGCCTACTCAGTAACTTCATTAAATGAGAGGCACCTAATTCGTAAATTATGCCAGGCCGCCCCTTCGCGTTGAGCGCCTACGTTCTTTCGCGTTGGTGTTTGTCTTAGTGTTTTTATTTTCTGTTCTCCTCTCTCTGACCAACTCTTAAAAAAAAATAAGGAGTAGAAGCAAAAACAAGCTGTATTCGAATACGAAATTGAGAATGTTTACAAAACAAAACTTACTTTGAACACATTATAGCTGTAACAGTACACATCTTATCCTCCTCCAACCAATATTCACTTCTTTGCCCTTTATTGGAACTAGTCTCCGGTCATAATTCCATTTCTTTTAAATACAAATAATTATTCAAAAGCTTTCGCCGCATAATCAGATAAATAATAACAAATTCAATGACATCTAGCCATGACGTTACCGCGTCAAAACTGTCGAAACTGTAGACAATACATTCGTTTTCCGTACATAATAATGTCTATGGTCGCAATTATCCAGTGCTTAGACAGATATTCTCGTTTGACGATTCACTGTGTTGACCAATTTGTTGGATGACTTCAATATAATGGCAACATTTAGATTTATAGTGAAGTTATAGGACATTTTAGTTATCGAACGGTTATGGAGCGTTTATGAATACAAAATTTTATCGAACGTTTTAAAGGCTTATTGAGCATTTTAACTAATGAACGTCTTAAACCTTCTATAAGCTTTTTTTATGAATAACACCGTAAGTATATATGTCTGAAACGAGCATTTTCAATTTTAAAATCGATCGAATTTACGTTTTGTTGATGGCCCGGTGGTTAAGGCCTCATAGACGAGGTCGTGGATTCAAATCCAGGCAAGTACCAAAGTGACTTTTTCAATTCATATTATGTCTTTTTTAAGTTTCTAGGGTTCCGTAGTCAACAAGGAACCCTTATAGTTTCGCCATGTCCGTCTGTCTGTCTGTCTGTCTGTGGTTTAGCTCAAAAACTATTGGTACTAGAAAGTTGTGATTTGGCATGAGTATACACGTTGATGACGCCAAAAAAGTGGTAAAATAAAATTTTGAAAAAAAAAATATTTAGTACCCTAAATAATTGTTTTTTTCAAAATTTTATTTAACCTCCCCTACATGTAAACTGGGTATGATAATATTTTTTTTCGTCCTTCCCATAGTATGGGATATCGTTGGATAGGTTTTCAAAAATATTAGGGGTTTGGGAAGACCGTGTTTTGATTAAGCAAACCGTTCGTGACTTATCAAGCTTTAAAGTACCAATTTTCGTTAGAGTCAAGTGTCCCCCCCCCTCTACCAACTAAACGGACAACCGTTTAGTTAGTAGGTAGAGGGGAGAACACTTGAATTTCTAACTACAAAGTTAGAAATTCAAATGTCACGGCAGTAGTATCTATATATAACGAAGTTTAAAGGAAAACTATCACACTTAAGTGGGCTTTACAAGTTTACGAGTAATGGTCGCCCAATTGTATTTGACTCTAAAATTGTCGGATCAGTTGAGGATTTGTAGAGAAAGTCACATTAGGTAGGTAGTCATGTTTGGTTTTTAGCTAGAGCATGGTACAAAACTATCAGTCAGCGAATACGACCCGCACTTGGCTGTTATAAAAACAACGGAACCCTACACTACGTGTGGCCCTGATACGCACTTGACCGGTTTTTCTTTTTGGACTGTAATGACATCGGTGAAGGAAAAACATCGTGAGGAAACCTGGTTAAGTCTGAAGTTTAAAATCGTTATAAGTCTGAAATCTTCAACATTTCTTGAGCAAGCGTACGAGTATGGAGTTCAATGCTGATGACTTCTTTGTATGAAAAGAGGCCTTTGAGCCGCAGAAGGACAATAATAGGCTGGTGTGTATTATTATTCCGCACGTTCGTGCTAGGCTCACAATATTGTTCCTTTAGACAATTGCAAACAGTTTGGTTAGTATACCTTAAACGGTAAACAAAGTTTGCTGAAAATGAGGTCAAGACCATCGCAAAACTATAATTGGACAACAAATCGATTCTTGGGATATTTTAGATAGATAGATAAAACGTTTATTACGGTCGGTAAGTACGGTCAGCAGCAAAAGTCGATTAACACTTCAGTTTTTTAATCTGTTATTGAGCAAAATATTTGTTCAAAATTGCAGCAGAAGTACAATACAATTTTGAACAAATATTTTGTTCAATAACTGAGATTAAAAAAAAAAACTGAAGTGTTAATCGACTTCTTCAACAACAATGGGAGATAGATTCAAGCGAAGCAATCTTTCTACACAAAATAGCGTCTGCCCTCAACTTCGTCCGCGTGAAATTTTGGGAACTGACCCATCGCCTCGCTGCGCTTCGGCCGCCCGCGCTGTTACATAATTTTGGAATAGCGTTCTTTATTTATTTATTTTATTATTTATGTACAGACGCCAGCACATTCCAGGCCAGGGTGTTATAGTATCGATATTGATTGATGGTACTGATCAACATCGATCATAGATCTCCCAACGTTGATTTTTTTTTATTGCTGACTGGCCCACTTTTCACCTCGATCACGCCTAGATAGTACGTCTTGATAGTATTTATTTTTCTACAACTAGAGAATACAATCAGGTGTCTTCATCGATCCCGGAATTTCGGGACTTTTGATAAGAAATTCCGGGGTTATCCCAGGATTCGACCATGAAGTCCATAATAGAGAGAAATAAAGTTACACTTATGTATTTCTACTAAATAGTTTATTTTTTAATAATTTAATTAGTATTTTTGATAATAAAATAATAAAAATCAAAGTGTTTTGCAATGAAATAAAATGCACTTAATTGTAGATAAGTGTAAAAAAAAAAACAAAAAGAAAAAAAAATTATTCCGAAAATGCATCGCAAAAATATCAAAGCAATTGCAATTATTAGCAGTAGGTAGTAGCTAAAAACGCTCCCCCGGATCTCTGATTGGAGGAGCAGACAAAAGATATTTATAATATGTTAATTCTAAGTAAAAGAAAGAAAGTGTTCAAAACTTACTGCCGACAAATAGCTTTGCAGTTTGGCAGGAGTTATGTTAAATTATAAATGTAACATTATGGATTAAATAAAGAAAAAAATAAAAATAAGTTCATTTGACCAAATGTTAAAATGTTGTAATGTTTTTGACCAAATTTTGAAGAAAGCACATAATTATGTTTATTTAGCACAGACCAAAAGACACACAATAGACTATAGATACATACATCAGACAAAAATATCAAATAAAAAGAGACTGAAATTTAAATTTGACTTATTTTGTACACCTGAAAGATCTGGGGATTCCATATTCTTGTCAATTGAAGCTGTAACTTTTTATTCAGTGTCAATAGCAGTTGAGGTATATTTTGCCTGAATCTGTTTGTGATATTGATCATCGTTTCATTGTTATCTTGAATATTTCATCTTTTAACTATATCCTTTATTTGCTCTCTATCAAACCTAGTTAAGCTTATATTCAGGGCGTAATTAAATGTAAACACAACCTATTTCTGCCAATCTTGAAAATCCTGGTATTGCCAAAGTTCAATCCCGAGATTTTCGGGACTGGCATGAATAAATTATTAAAAACCTTAACGTAACATTAATTTTCTCGTAATAACTTCAAATATTTTACGAGGCTCAACTTTAGTCACGTGCTCAATTGTTTGTAATAAATTGCGTCTAAAGGATGATTTCCACCAAACGGCACGCATCGCATCGGATCTGAAAGGATACGAACAGATGCGGCGACAGCTGATCGCATCCGGCAGAATGTCGACGCATACGATCGGCTTCGTACCGACGCTTGCAAACGTACCTATCCGTTTCTGCGACTAGTCAAATAGTTTCATTCCTATCGTGTCGTTTGTTCTAATTTTTGAAGATGGTTGAAGTTGATGTAGTATTGTTGGCTATTGCATTAGAAGATGAGGAAAATAATTATAAAACACAGATGATGAAAAAAAAAATTTGGACGACAGCCGAAAGGATTCGATCGGAATTATTTCTCTACCAGCTATATACATTATGGTATCTACGCAATAAAGAATTGAGAATTGAAACAACGACAGGCGATCGTGCATCGCAGCTTACTTTTGGCTACGATCGCGTGTCGCGGAAGATGCCCGCGGTTAAGCTGCTGTACGCGGCTTGATAATATAGACTTAAAATACTGTGTACACGATTTAATATCGTTTCAAGACTGTCTAATCCGTTCCGATCCGATGCGAGCCGTTTGGTGAAAATCATCCTTTACTTTAAGTGCTTTTTACGAGTTTGGACATACTCCTGAACGATCACGTAATAAGCATGTTTAATTTATAGGTTCTGAATTTGTTTCGACATTTCTTCTCAGGCATCAGTCAGCTAGGTTTCCGATACCATCTAGTTTTAAAATAATGAATATAAATTGTTGATAAAAGTAGTGAAAGATCTATTTACAGAAATAAACATTTCATTTCATCGAATAATTTCTTGAAGGCATTGTTAGGAGATTTTTATCTCATAGCAATTTCCGACAAGACGTCAACTGTTGGTACTAATTATAAGAAGATAATGGATAATATAAACAAAGGAATGGTAATAGGGAAAATATTCCTTTGTCTTTAGATCAAAGCAGAATTGCAAATTAAGATCCTAAGAAGTAATTTTTCCTAACTCTGTTGCGGTTTTCATTACACAAGAACAATAAAAATCGCCTACTCATACGCCCCTCACGTACACTACCACTTTTTGTTCCTCCTCGATTGCATAAAACATACACTCGTAATTCATTTATATACCGTTCCACTAACAATTATAATAGAGAATTTACAGACTTTTATAGATCTTTTTAACATTTCTCTTAAAAGCCTTAAACAGAAACTTAAAAGTAGATATGTCACATAATTTTAACTCACTCTATTTTTTACTTTGTCTACCTTCAGTTTATTTTGTAAGTTAAGTTGCATTGAACGTTGGTTCTGATACAAAAATTAATATAAGTATGTATTTCTTGCACGTCTTTCCTTGTAAGGAGTTTATTGTACATATTTTTAGAACTATACCACATTGTCGGCACTATAGGTCTTTTATAAGGAACCAATTCTCTCATAAATAATATTGTTTGTAAGTTCATGATTGTTTGTTGCCAAAATAAAATAAAATAAATAAAAAATCTATAAAAAAATAAAAATGCCCGAGTCATTGGAATAACAATAGTAGGTATTTATTACCTATAAATAGTTCTATTATTTATTGCTTTGAGAAACAAAAGTGGGGAAAAAGGCCATAAAATAACGGTCGACCTCTTGTTAAAGGTTTTCTTCTGAATAATAAAATTACCATATAAGTACTTCTGTGATCGTCAGCTGTTTGTAAGACCTATGTTCACGTAGATTTCATTTCATGGCATATTGTACTAGGATTTCATTTTTAATAAGCCATGTACAAGTTTGGAAATGACATTAAGAATTGGCGATTTCTTTCTGGGCTGAGTTATTAAAAAAAGTTTTTAGGGTTGTCTTCGAAAGGGGTTAGAAGATAAAATTGGTTGCAACTTCAACTATGCAAGGCACTGCACTGAATAAACTTTAGTTAAGGGCCTATACTACCTCAAATGGCTTAGCATGATCCTCCGTTATGTCGAAAATACTGCAGCATTAATTTTGAAATAAATATATGGTAAAGTTGAGGGTTAATGTTAGGTCTTATGTTAGACGAAAACACGATTTTGTAAAATTTTCTCGATAGGAAAAAATTCCAATATTACCTCCAAACCGAACAATAAACCGCTGGTATTAAAAAAATACTTCAAATTAGATCATGAAACTTTGTATACTAACCGAACTAACTATAAAGCAGGTCTTATGTTATTTTTTTTTTAATTACCATTATTTTCACCGTAAAAAGCAAATACCTAAACTATTGGCGCTGCCTGCCGCCTAGCACCGCACTCTGTCTCGCTCTCACTCAGTCCGCGAGCAGTATCGTGCGAGAGAGATAAAGAGTGAATTTTAGCTGAGGTAGTGTAGGCTCTTAATACAAGTTACGTGTAGATAGGTCGTGATTAATTCTGCTAGGTTATGGTTTTTACATTTGGGTATGGTCAATAGCCCTACGGCCAAGAAGAGCCTTAAAAAAAGCTTCTGAAGAAGCTTTCATGAGTAAGTAGTTGGATCAAAGCATAATCAACCTCTTATGTGCTGTTGGAACACAGGCTTCCTCTCTGTGAAAGGGAATGGGACATAATGCACCACACGAGTTGCTGGATGTCACATGTCTTAGAATTTTTTGGTTCTCGGACATGCCGGTTTTCTCACGATGTTTTCCTTTGCTGTTTTGAAAAAAGTGGTGATGAAATGAAATACACAAATAAGTGCCTGCTTGGGCTCGAACTCACGACCTACAACTCGTAAGTCGGGGCTGATACCACAGGGCTAGTGCTCCCACAAGTTTGAAGCAAAATCTGGTTAATACTACCATAAAAAAATACAGGGCGAAACTGAAAACATGCGACAAACCGAAATGGGAGATTGTACTCATCATTATGAACAACTTTTACTAAGGGACCAAAGCTGCAATTGAAAAAAAAAAACAGCTGTTCCCTACATTTTGACGAGTTATAAAATGTAGGGAACAGCTGATTTTTTTTTCGCGATTTCAGGTTTGGTTCTATAGTAAAAGTTTTTCATAATGATGAGTACAATCTCCCATTTCGCTTTTTCGCATGTGTTCAATTTCACCCTGTATAACCATTACCTTCGGTACTTAAATTAATGCGAGCTTTTACCTGTAGACTGTAGAATAAAGACCTCAGTAAATTTTATGTTAAAAATAAACCTACACTTTAGTCCGTGTTTTACTTCTCGCTGCAGTGATCCACATTGCTGGTAATAATAATAATAATACTCTTCTAGACAGTATCTCGGCCATAGCGGTCAATCTCAGAGTAGCCTTCGGCGCGGGAGATATTATAGTGCACAACTGTGTGCGCAAACAGGTGCATTCTCTCTTCCCTCACTCTAATAGTTCGATGGGAAGGCGTGTGATCCGACAGGACCAGAGAGAAATTATGCACAGGACCAACGGCATAACGTAATTTCCTAGAAACTGGTATCACACCGCCAACTTCCAAACTCCGGGCTGTTACTAAGAAATTCCTAATAAAAAAAACATTAACACTTTGCCTTTTTTTTTTGTGGATGGGAAATCATCAAATGACCCCTCCCGCTCTGGGTGGAGCGAAGTGTCAGACTCTTATTGACTAAAACCCACCCGTGTTCCTTCTTTAGCCCTTTGTGTTCCGGGGTAGCGGTTTTGGACTTTCCCTTTTGGACAATCCCGCTACCCCGGAACACTTTGCCTGACCTGAGAATTGAACCCAGTACCCCACGCTCAGCAGTTGCACTGGCGACGCCGCGACCAACCGGGCAGTCAACAATAACAATAGTGTATGCTTCACCAAGCATAAAATACTTACTTGTAACTCATCAGGATCATATTTCTGCCGGCAGGGTTCACAAATATAACTGTAGCGCAGCCTAAACGATGCTGTTAGCAACCTGACTGCTATGTACGCGTTTAAAGCTGCCATCGCCAGGTTGTAGGGAACCAGCAACCAGGTCAGCGTGAAGGGTCTTCTGTTCTTCATCATTTTTGGGCCTATCCATACGATGATGAGGTATAGAAGGGTGTAGAAGACGGTCGGGGCGGGGGAGTCGACGAGTGGCCAGCCTTTGGTTCTATTATCTGTAACAAAGAGGATTTTTTTTAAATGATAGAATCAATATAAACACCCCCGAAAGCCCAAAAGTCCAAAAGCCCGAAAGTCTGACAACCAGTCTTACCAAGGAGTATCGTATTACCCAGTAACTGGGTTGTGGAGGTCAGATAGTTAGTCGCTCCATGTAAAATACTGGTATTCAGCTGCATCCGGTTAGACTGGAAGCCGACCCCAACGAAAAGGCTAGGCAGATGATGATGAATCAATATAAACAGAAGAATGAAAATTATCATTTAGGTAGATTTTTTAACCTAATTTTGGCGAATTGTTGGATATTATATATCTATCAACTCGCACTATGTCCGTGTGGTAGACTACAACCCACTCCCACTTACAGAGAGAAGGAATTTTAGTTTTACAACTTAGATAACGTACGCCTTGCCAGGTTGCTTGCTTAGAACCTAGCGAGTCACCTTGCGAGCACCGAAGTGAAACCGCACTGGGTGCTTGGCGCCTCCGCTAATCGCCTAGCATATATGGAAAGATGTTAAGTCAGTGCGTACATCATAAATACATGTAAACCTCTGTTTAAAGATCTGAAAATATTAACTGTTCCTGGTATGTATATATTTGAATGCTGTAAATTTGTTAAAATGCACTCTGTTAGTTTAAGACAAGATATCCAGAAAGATTAATTATTCCTCCAATGAAAAGCCATTTATATCATAGAAGTTGCTTTCCAATGGTTATAAGGATATTTAATAAACTACCAAAATCGTATACTGAACTGCCAATCAAACGATTCAAAGCAGCGTTATTCAAATGGCTTATAGAAAAAAACCTTTTTTACAAAAAAAACTACCGACTTCCAAAAAACACTACAAAGTGAAAAATAACTTTAATTTCGGAAGTCGGTGTCGTTGGTTCCGCATTTTCTTTTATTGACGCCGACTTCCGAAATTAAAGTTATTTTTCACTTTGTAGTGTTTTTTGGAGGTCGTTAGTTTTTTTTGTAAAAAAGTTTTTTATTTTTCACTTTTTAGTGGGCCAGTTTGTAACTTATCTAAGTTGCAATAGCCTAATATCAAGTGCTCATCACCTTTTACAAAATATTGCTTCTCTCGATGCAGGGACGTTAATTGTTGAGGAGTTCTAATTGTAAGAACCAGGACAACTGGAACTGATTGAGAAGTCACCATCAGCTCTACTTCACGATATGCATTGTGCTTAGCAACCACATTAATAAAGCTGCAATTGTAATTGAAATGAATGTTTATTAAATTTAAAATTTTGCAACGCCGGATTCAATTATTTTAATCATTGAACGAATGAATAAGTGATGTAGGTATCTCTACAATTTTGACAGTTTTTGAATTTAAAATCGAAATATAATGAGATAAGGAACAAAGTTTTGCTGAAAATGCTTACGACAGATTCATTTAATTTTGTGTCAAAAATCTCTTTAGCTGTTCGATACAAAATACGACATAAATCGTGAAAGTAATAATAGGATTTTCGTGATAAATGTAAAAAAAATCTAGACAATATAATATTTCTAAGTTACGTCTGGGTAAACAAAAATATATTTTAGGCTCACAGACTACGAATAATAAAAGATTCGCAGCTCACATTATTATATAATATCTGATTTATTTACTTTACTTGCTTTTGCCCCGCTTGTTTCATAAGAAATATATATGTGTTAATCCACGTTATTCACTATCTGTGTGCCAAACATTAAAATCCGTTCAGCCATTTTTGCAGTATTACAAATTTTCACATTTATAAATATTACTAGCTTCTGTCCGCGGCTTCGCCTACGTTGATATCGGAGATTACCCCACAGGACGTGCTAAAGGGACAAAAAGTAGCCTTTGTCCTGCCCCAGGATGCCATCTTTATCGAAATCCATTCAGTGGTTTAGGCGTGAAAAGGTAACATAATAGACAGAGCTTATAATATTAGAATGGATAGTAGCATAACGAGTAAAACAAGGATTATTTTAGCTAAAAAGAATCGGTCATGTACCAGTCAAACTCGCGCACCAAGGGTTCTGTACAAATTTGTAGGTATGTAAATAGTTTATTACTGAAAAAAAAAATGTAACTCCAAATTTACGGTTTTTTTGACTTGACATTACTTCTTACCATTCTAGGTCAACGAGAAGTACCCTATAGGTTTTGATTCCGGGACATAAACGCCCGTATCTTTTCATTGCGTTGACTTAGAATTTTGATTTTTTTCACTGCTTCAAGGGATTGCAGCCTTGAGTATTTGATATTAATTTCAACATGGTAACTCCGCGCATTCCTGAGAAAAAGGGATCTTGACCGATGGACAGACATACGGACAACGAAGTTATCTTATAAGGGTCCCGTTTTTCCTTTTGAGGTACGGAACCCTAAAAATTATATTACTTATTCATATTTTAATACTTAAAAAATATCTACACTATCTCTAACTTTTTTTTTCCAAACAACATACCTACATATAAAGTCGCTTTTTAAAGTAGATTATTATGTGTATTTAAAATCTGCTTCTGATTGCTAGATTAAAAAATGCGTATGATTATTCCAAGAATATCACATCACAATCAGCCTATAATCATGGGATGATTATAGGCTGATTGTGATATTCTTGGGACATTCTGCTGGGACACAGGCCTCCTGCCTGTGAGAGGGAGTGGGCTCTTATACACCACGCGGGGAGCGCGGGTTGGTAAATGTCACATGTCTTCGAATTTTTGGTTCTAGGAAATGCCGGTTTCCCCTCGATGTTTTCATTCACCGTTTTGAGAGCAGTGGCGATGAAATAATTTATACAAAGTAACTGCCAGGGTTAAAACTCACGACCCACAATTCATAAGTCGGAACCGATACCACTGAGCCAACAATGCTTCATGAATATAATACCTAAGCAATAAATATTATGCTTTGACTTCCTTTATAAATAAAACATACGGTGAATCCGAAATATCAGACACATACTTTTATTTTTAATCCGAAAGTGTTGACATAAAAAAAAGCGCCGAAAACGCTGGCGTGATGATTTGGACTAGACTAGATGGAGAAGGCACAGCACAAAAAAAAGTGGAAAAATATGGGGGAGACATTTGCACTGCAGTGAGACATTATCACTTGTCCCCAAAGGTTCATTAGAAACTTGGCGCAGCCGTGAGGCACACACAATATTGTTGTTTGCAACATTATTTTGTTCTTGTGTTTTGTTTGTGTTTCACTAACTGTCCAAATAAACTTTTTCTTTCTTTCTTTCTTCTATGTTAACAGAAAAGAAGGGTTGACATGAAAAGAAAATTAATCCGATACATTAACAAAACGCTTCGAGTCCGCCAGTCCATTATTAATGGTTGTGGCGTTCGAATGTAGCCCTCATTATTCACGATCCCATGTGTATGGATGAGATAAGCAATTTCTCTACCACTTATTCTTGAAATCGAACAGTATGGATCCATATAGTCATGTGGGTTGTCTAGCCTTTCCCTATGTTGAGGTCGGCTTCCAGTATAATCGGATGCACCCGAGTATTTGATATGAAGCGACTGCTTATCTGACCTTCATATCCCTGTTATGGGGTAACACAATAGTCGAGACCGACATTTGGGCTTCTGACTACCCGTAACGACTGTCAAAGATGCACGAATCACAGTTAGGAGCAACGGTTTAACGTGCTTTTTGAGTCACGGCGGCGGGGTCTCAAACTCAAAAACTCAAACTCAAAGCATTTATTTCAATTAAACCATTTACAGGCACTTTTGAATTGTCAAAATTAACTAGTCGGTCAGTTAGTCAAAAAGTTGAAGCTAGTTGCCCATTCCAAAACGTAGATCTCTTGGAGAAGAACGGGCAAGAAACTCCAAGGACACTCTTTTAAATCAAGATATTACAAAATCCTGAGTAGGTACATTATTCTTGTTGCTTCTATATTTGAGAACATTGTTATGAAGAAAAAATTCAAAATAGGTATAAGATTAAAAAGAAGCCCTGGCAGCTAAGCGATGACCAGTCTCAACTGACAGCGCCCGTTCACGAACATGACGCATGGATCAGCACCACCCAGCTCAATATTTGACGGCACGGTTGGCGCAGTGGAAAAGCGATTGTCTGCTGCACTGCGTGTCGCGGGTTCGATTCCCGCACGGAAAAAATATTTTTTTGACCTACAAGTAGTTGTTCCGGGTCTGGCTGTTTGTGTATGTAGTTTAAATGTTTGTAAACGCACCCACGATACAGGGAGTAATTTCTAGTGTGGAGCAAAGTTTAAAAAAAATATATACAATGGTCACCCACCATCTACGCACCGATCGCGGGAAGCGTAGAAGCTTCGATCGACCTATGCGGCCGTTATTATTTAGCCACGAGCCCCTTCCCTTTTTGTTCCTTTATGTGCATTTTCTGAATCCATATTCCAATATTTCAATATGCACATGGAAAGTTTTGCACTCAATCGCTAGACAATGCATTTTACTGTTACTCATAAGAATCGAAAAAGATCTACGAAAAGTCAAAAAGTCTGACAACCAGTCTTACCAAGGGTTGTAGTGTTACGTGGTAACGACTGTATGGAGGCAGTCGCTCCATGTAAAATTCAGCTGCATCCGGTTAGACTGGAAGCCGACCCCAAAAATGTTGGGAAAAGGCTAGTCAGATTGATTGACAGAAAATGCAGAAATTTGCTAGTGGTATTTATCTCTTACCTGACAATGATAACGTCCATAGATAATAGTCGTATGTTTCTTTCAGCACGCTTTGTGTGGAATTCATTATATCCGCCATATTGGAAGCCTATCTGTAACAAAACAAAATCAAGATTAATACTAAGAAGAAAAATACATATAGGAACAGGAGTATAAAAAACACGGTGTAAAGTTTACTCATATTCCATAGAAATGGGAGTCGGTGTCTGGTGTCAACTGCCTGATGATTAATAACGGGCTGTTGTTAGTTGCAAAAAATATAAATTGTCTTTTTGGATAGAACCAACTGATTTTTTCAATAAGATAGCCAACTTTTTATTCAAGTTACTAGCTAATGCGATTTTTAAGGTTCCGTACCTACCTCGAAAGGAAAAACAGAACCCTTATAAGATCACGTTGTTGTCCACCCGTCCGTCCACCCGTCTGTCTGTCAAACGCTTTATCTCGGGAACGCGTAAAGGTATCGAGTTGAAATTAAAAGCATATACTCAAGTTTTGCGGTTTCTTGTTGCTGGGAAAAAATCAAACTTCTAAGGTAACGTAAAAAAAGATACGGCCGCTTATGTCGCAAAACGTATAAAACGGATATTTTGATACTCGCAAGGGAAACAAAATTTATAGGGTACTTCCCGTTAACCTAGAATCATAAAATTTGGCAAGAAGCAAGGTCATATAGCAAAAGTGAAGAAAAAAAAACCGAAAACCGTAAATTTGTAGTTACATACCTACTTTGTACGGAACCCTCGGTGCGCGAGTCCGACTCGCACTTGACCGGTTTTTATAATATTAATAATCCCTATACGCCTCATAAAAGAAATTTTTTCCTCAAAAATTTTATCTTGGAAATAATAAGAAAATTCTATATTAATACCAAAGCTCTTGGAAATGTTTTTGTTTCAAGTGCATTCTTAGCTCCGTAGATATTGTAAAAGATGAACGTTTGTTATGACCTGTTAGGTTCTTATTGCAATATAGGAGAAATAATTATCTAAAAATACTCTTGAATATCTTCAAACTATTAAATTATACATATACAGGGTGAAATTGAAAACATGCGACAAATGGAAATGGGAGATTGTACTAATCATTATGAACAACTTTTACTATAGGACCAAAACTGAAATCGCGAAAAAAAAAAATCATCTGTTTACATTACATTTATGTTCGTATAACTCGTCAAAATGTAGGGAACAGCTGATTTTTTTCGCGATTTCAGCTTTGGTCCCAAGTTGTTGATAATGAGTACAATCTCCCACTTCGGTTTGTCTCATGTTTTCAATTTCACTCTGTATATTCTTTGAAAGTTGCAATTTCATTTCGTTTTGACAAACAATATTCATATAATACCTACTAAATTGTTTTATATTACACAAGTTGTGATTCACGAAATATTAACACCGAGAGATTAATTATTAATATGAGGAGGAAATATTAAAATGTATTAGTTTCATATATGACTAGCTTGTGAATTTCGAAAAACCTTTTCTTAGTGGATACCTACTCTTCACAAAGAACAGACACTATAAATTTCAGGTCACTAAGGACCAGCGGTTTCGGCTGTGCGTTGATATATCAGTCAGTCAGGACTTTTTATTTTATATTATAGACGGTAGGGACATCGACTGGCAACCATGGATTCAGTAAATGATTGTAAACCCACTGCGTTGAAATATTTCGTCATTATAAAAAAAAAATGCTGTTCCTTTCATTTTGACCACGTAGGCACTTTTCTATGAAACAGCTGATTTATTTTTTGATAACCGACGACTAATTTCTTCGCAAGGTGGGTCAAATCATGTGCTGAATTCATGGTTACAGTGTCCTTCAACCCCTCGTACGCCTTCCAAATTTCCGGGATCCCAGAGCTCCGAGAAATGTCGAGAGATATAAAACAAAATATTTGTAACTTTTGTTGCTATCTGTCCAGTATGAGAACATTACACTCACTTCATCCAGTGGCGGATTAACCACGTAGCAAGAGTAGCAAATGCTACGGGCCCCGCGCATTTGGGGGCCTCGCGCACCAATACTTTCTGACCGTAAAAAAATATCAGTTTAGACAGAAGACGTATGAAAGCATATCATAAAATTACTGGAGGTTTTGGAATATTACGACATCTAAAATCTATTCCAACAGAAGAGACAAAACAATTATCGTCAGTGCTTACGTGAATGATTTGGAGAATAGATTAGGCGACGAATTAGTGCAGGTTGCTGCCTTGCTAAAATCTGATGTGGCTAGTATTATTGACAGCAAACAAGAAGCACAAGGCTCTGGAAGTGCAATTTTACAAGCTTGCGTGAACTAAGCGTGAGTTAAGGAACACGATGAGCCAAGAACGTCTTGACTATCTCACTTTCATGAAAATTTAATACTTTTCATGAAGATTTGCTCCAGAGAAGTCGTTATGGATAGTATTATTTCTAAATGTTCCCAAATTAAATCCAGAAAGGTTTGTTTGTTATATTTAATACCATAAAATAACCTAAAGCATACCAAGGCCCCCTTGATAGAATTTGCTACAGGCCCCGCGCTGGCTTAATCCGGCACTGACTTCATCAGCCTTATGGCTGATGAAATCAAGACATGCAAATACGATGGTACTTGCAATAGGTTTTATTAAGTATTTTCCATATTATATAGGTACCATATTACAATAACCAGACACCGGTCTAAGTCAGTGGGTCGAAGAAAGCATGAGTATGAATAATGAGGGCTTTCTTTCATAGACTCTTACTTTGATTTATGTCAGATCGTGTACAGGCATCTATAGTGTGTGTTTATATGTAAGTAATTTATCAAGAACTTTATAATATTTTTTTACTGGAATATTTTAATTTATTCCAGATCTTGGGCAAGTCGTAGTGTTCGATTCGATCGATTCTGGAAAAATCTTATCGTGACAACGAGGTGAAGATGTCAATAGTGTACCTGGGCAAATCATAGGACTCCGCTGAATGCAAGAAGTACAGCCGATCGATTCTGTAAAAATCGTATCGTGACAACGAGGTGAAGTGAGCCTAAAATGAGCTGTCAATAATGTACCTGCATCCCTTTTATCGGCTGTAAAGAAAGCTCATTTCAAACTCACTTCACCAAGATTTTGACGGTGTGATTTTTACAGAATAGACTGGATGAACCAGTCAAAATGGTGATGCTTAAAAGAGGCCTATGTTCCATTGAAAGAAATGATGATGATGGTGATAATGTAGTTCATAGAAGGATAGTAACTATAAAGCGCAAGTATTCTGCAAGTATTTTTGTGGTTGCAAAAATTGCTTCACTAACCATTCATTCACATTCATTTGTTACCGAAACAAATATCATAAATCTATTCCTTGCTTTCAATTGATGTTATTTCTACTTGAATGAATATCAAGTTTATACAAGGTTATTCAGTTGATTTCAGAAGAAATACTATCAACTATTGAAAAAATGTTTGAATTTGTAGCAGAAACTGAATTTTGTGTGTCATAGGTTTTAAAGTTGTTATTCCAAAATCACATGCTTGTGTTCAAGTTTGGAAACGAACCCGTGAACGGGTGCCATTGATTTGAGCAATGGCAAGGTAACCATTCACGGGTTCGTTTCGCTAAGCCGTTCATCGCACGGTATTTCTATGTGGATAGACACTAAAATTCCTGTTGTTGTAATCTACGCATTCTTAGGCTAAGGCTTGCTTAAGCTCTGTCAATCAGCGGCCATACTTCACTCATGAAGGCGCGCATAGGCTTTGTAAAGAACGGTAACATTACGATTACAGTTGTCAAACGAATATCAATGGCAATATCGTGATCAAACGAATGCTTTTACTCCTTTGTTTTGACTAATATCGCATTTGTTGCAAAAAAAACGCGAATAACTCGACTAAATCTCGGGAACAGCAGTTTTTTTGGCTTTTTTAGGGTTGGTGCAGTAATAAAAATTGTTTACTATGATGAGTAGGTACAATGACCCCTTAAAATGTTTTCAACAATTTCAATGTGTTTGAGTAGATGTATGTACCTATACATAAATACCATCCATATACTACGCCTTCATCCCATGGGGGTAGGGTAGGCAGAAACTAAGGACCGCCAACTGCTATGATCCTTAACTTCCTCTTTTTACCTTGTTTACGTTAATTCTTCTTACTGAGCAGAGATAATTATTTTAATAACAAACCTTGGCAATAACAAAACGCCTACGCTCTAACTCTCTGATATCGTTGTTTCTGGAAGACGAAAATGACATTCTTCAAACCCTTGGTTTGTGTCTTTCAAAGGATATAGAAGGCATTGGAAATGATTCCATAGCTCTTTCCACGTGAATACACGACAAGCCAAATCAAAATTATTTCAAGTGCCACGCAAAAGTAACTTTTATGGCAGGCGTACTGCCTCCTTCACAATACCTAATTTACTAAACCAAATACCTGTAGACATTAGAGACTCAATAAATAGTAAAAACATAAAGCGTAAGCTGAAAGAACATTACATCAACTCGATTAAAACTAACTGTTAATAGTGCGTTGATCAAATCTCAGACCATGGCATGCTAAGGCAGACCCTAGAGGTCTAATTGTGTGCTTTGTTTAAGTATACGGAACTTGTATTTTATAAAATAAAATAAATAAAAATAATAAAATGTGTTATTAACGGCGCTGCATCAAATTGTTTATTGTGTCTCAAACGGTTACATTTACAAATCTGAATGAAACAGCCCTAGTTAAGTAATTAATAATACCTACTTGTGTTGGGAAAATTAAAAGTAAAACGTAAAACCATAAACTCATTTGTAACCGCTCCCGCTAAAATACTCGCGCTATTGCCGGAAACGCTTTCGTTCCCGCCCGGCCAATAGGAGCAAGTCGAAGCTTCTAGAAAATTCTAGAAGCTTCCCATTCGGCGCGCACCTTTGTTTTAATTTGACAAGTATAACTGACGTTCGTCAACTGAGCTGCGCACCGAAAGGGTACAAAAATTTCACAGCTTCTATCTTCGCCCAAACCCTATTGTGTTTACACATATATTTGTGTGTGTATGTTAAAAAGTTATTATTGCATTGGTCCTACGAAAAGTTTCAAATTTGAATGAAAAAAACGAACAACGCTCCAGCATTCTAATTTAGAGTGATTGCCGAGTTGCAGTTATTTTATTCATCTCGTAAATAAATTGGAAACTATAGTTTTGTATAATTTAGAAGCATTTTTTAAAATTTTGTAAATGTAAGAACCATGGATCCGTTTATTATAATTTTTTTATATTGCCTTGGAAGAGCATGGCAGTTGAGAATGTGTCATGCTCACTTAAATGTCTCACTGATGGTGGCGCGTGTGTTGGATCATTCGGTTCCCTTCAAAATGGTTGAGCTGGATAGTGCTGATCCATGCGTCATGTTCGTGAACGGGCGCTGTCAGTTGAGACTGGTCATCTCTTAGCTGCCAGGGCTTCTTTTTAATCTTATACCTATTTTGAATTGTTTCTTCATAACATTGTTCTCACATATAGAAGCAACAAGAATACTGTACTCAGGATTTTGTAATATCTTAATTTAAAAGAGTGTCCTTGGAGTTTCTTGCCCGTTCTCCTCCAAGAGATCTACGTTCTGGAATGGGCAACTAGCTTCAACTTTCTGACTAACTGACCGACTAAGTAGTTAATTTTGACAATTCAAAAAAAAATTCAAAAGAAAATTCACTTTTAATTGAATAAATGCTTTGAGTTTGAGTTTGCAGGAGCAGTATTATCAGTCTCGACTTACGAGTACACTCTTTTCGAACCCAGAAAGGTGCTTTACTTTGTGTAAATAATTTCATCACCACTGTTCTCAAAACGATGAAGGAAACCATCGTGAGGAAACCGGCATGTCCTAGAACAAAAATTTCGAAGACATGTGACATCTACCAACCCGCACTAGGCCCGCGTGGTGGATTACAGCCCATTCTCTCGAAGAGAGGAGGCCTGTGTCTCAGCAGTAGGAATATTATAAGCTAGTTATGCTGCCGAGAGTCATATAAAACCCACGACATCATTTATTCTCCTCCACATTTATTATGCGCATGGTCATTGTGGGACTCTCTGCCCGCGTGTGTGTGGGTCCACGTATAACCCGGGCCGTCAGCCTTCAAAGCAAGAGTGAATTCATCTGGGCACGATCGTTCCATCATAGACCTTATCCATCGTTTTCCATTATGCGAGATCGAGATCAGGAACAGACCCATTGTTGGCGCCGTTCTATTGGTCACCTTCAGGGACTGGAAAGAGATGAAACTACCCGCAAACGGCATCGAATCTACGACGTACGGAAGATTCGAGGTACCCCCCGCGAGCCTATATATAGGCCCGGCACCCGCAAAAAAACCGCTCCGCAAGTTAAAACCTCGCTGTGTGACCCGGGTCACGCTTGGCTGGAGTACCTACGTCGCGAATTTAAACAAAAGAAGAAAGGGCGCCCTCATCTGAACAAGCAGCTGCAGGACAGCATAAAGGTCAGTGGATTCAAACTTCCGTCCTTTGATTGTGTCTCTCGTCGGCTGATCATCCTCCATTGCCTATACGTACTCCGGGCCCACAATTATTTATCCCGCATTGATAAAATAATCTTCCCGCATATTTATGAAAAATAACATAATTATTCCCGCGCATCCACCCATTTTAGAATAAAAAAAAAACATTATAATTATTAGATAACCAGCTGATCCGACAGACGTTATCCTGTCTAAATAAATACTTAAAAAAGTCCATAGAAAAAAGAACTTTCAGTTTTAGCCGAATATTTTAATTTTCTGGACAACTTTGCCAATTTGTTTTTCGCTAAAACCTTTATACGGATGTTCACAAACATTTATATAAAAAAATACCCAAATCTGTACAGCGCGCCAACGAACAACATTTCATTTTTATCTATATGTAGATTTATTACAATGAGAATAAGAGTTACATAGCAATGGTTTTACGTAAAAAAATGTTATTGTGAATGTGCTCCCTTTAGTAGTGATTGTTGTGAATCGATGTAATAACTGACTTTGATCCTATATAGTTGTACCTACGTATTGCGTAAAGGCGTTGCATGTAACTTTCAAATTAGCTACAATAAGGTCTATTATCATGCGTGTGTTTCATTGGTCCAACCAACATCTACCTTGATTTGCGGAAAATCGTTTGATTTTCTAACACTGATACACCCGCACCTTAATTTTGTAAGACAGAAACAATCACAATCTCATTCATTTGGAAGAATATAGCTAATCCATTGTTTTTTATCTTCGAAAACATGGTCTGCCCAACAACGAATGCAATGAATGTTGTTGAACTGTCAGAATGAAAGTCATTGGTACCGATAGTGTGTTGAAATTGAGATCTTGTCAAATTGAGATCTTATCAAATTGAGATCTTGTCAAATTGAGATCTTGTCAAATTGAGATCTTGTCAAATTGAGATCTTGTCAAATTGAGATCTTGTCAAATTGAGATCTTGTCAAATTGAGATCTTGTCGAATTTAGCTTTGACATTACTTCAGGTAAGAAATGGAATTTCGCGAGCTATATTGAAGGAATTACCATATTAAGAGTTTGACGAGTACTTATCTTCAAATTCAAATATACTAAATTACTTTGTATAATATGTAATAACCTGCATTAGACATTATACCTATTAGATATTATACCTGTATTAGATATTATAATATTAAACAAAATGATTTCTAATATTTCGGTTTCTGAATTGAGAAATAATTTTTGATTTCCTGAAACGTATGCCAACTTCCGCATTTCAAAATCTAGTTGTAACTCATGTAAGTGACAACCATTGTCAAAATCTGGTTTAATGCTGTACCATTTGTTGACAGGTTGACACTGAATGACTGAGATTAGATTGCGAACAGTCTTAAAGATACGGAAATTGCTCTTACCACAGGAGCAATTTCCGTCCAATAAATGAAAAAAATTCGCTTTTTTTTTCTGTATGACCGCGTTGTTCTTCTAAACTAGACAACGGATTTTGCACCATCATTAAAATTATTTATTCTGAAAAGTTTATGTATATAATACTTTAACATATCCTACTAATATTATAAATGCGAAAGTTTGTGAGGATGGATGGATGGATGTTTGTTACTCTTTCACGCAAAAACTACTGAACGGATTTTGATGAAACTGTACAGTAATATAGCTTATACATCAGAATAACACATAGGATACTTTTTATCCCGATATTCCCACGGGATCGAAACTTACGCGGGTGAAACCGCGGGGCGCAGTTAGTATTATAAATGCGAAATTTTGTGAGGATGGATGGATGGATGTTTGTTACTCTCTCACGCAAAAACTACTTTACCGGATTTTGATGAAACTTTACAGTAATATAGCTTATACATCAGAATAACACATAGGATACTTTTTATCCCGATATTTCCACAGGATCGAAACTTACGCGGGTGAAACCGCGGGGCACAGCTAGTAATTTATAGAAAGCACAGAAGTCTCGATATTCTGTTTTGACATGTCGCCATAGCACTCGTGCGAAGCAAGGGCGCGGCTCGCGAGCCTATACAATTGTATATACAAAAAAATAAAACTGATTGTTTGTTTGTAATGTCAAAATTACAGCGTTTTACTATAAATGCATACTGGAAGTACTTATAAGAAAAAAAAAGCAATTTTAAACACATTTGTCCGTCTGTTTGTTCCGGCTAATCGGCTAATCTCCGAAACGGCTAAACCGATTTTGACGGGACTTTCACTGGCAAATAGCTGATGTTATAAGTAATAACTTAGGCTACTTTTATTAAAAAAAAAAAAACTTGTTACTGTTTTGTGCAAAATAATTAAAATCCTTGAAATTCAATTTGTTTTCCTTTTGTCAAATAAAAACCAATGGGTTCTAACATAATAATATTTATGTTAATTCCAGCAGTTTACATAATGTTTCATCACAAATTAATAAAAGTAGAGAGTTGAGATTTATCATATTTACCAATTCTATGTAGGCGTGGGCTATTGTTTGAAATCTATCAACGACATATTACTTCTATAAAAAAAATCAATAAAAAACTGTTTACAATGACAGGTAGAAAGTTAAATGACTTATTAACAGTAATATAAAAGGCAGTAGACAAATTGGAGAAATCTCATTTTAGGCTGGTTACAAAACTATAAATTTATCCAGACGTAACTCTGATGTAATGTTTTATGTCAACCAGCACCCTAATTGCGTAACACACTATTACTCTCAATTTGAATCATTTTGAAGGTTATTGCTAATCCATTGCTCCATTTACGTTCTAAAAGTGTGTCTGCTCAACAACGTTAGTCACGCAATGAATGTTGTAGAACTGTCAAAATGAAACCGATTGCTACTGATAGTGTGTTACGCAATTACCCTGCCGTTCCATATTTAGGCTACCGAAGCATCCAATGCATTTTATGGTGTGCGTTTTTGCGAAAAAAGTTGGACCGATAATTTTGTTTTTTTTTTTTTATTGTTTTAATTTAAAGACAATGCTTCGTTTACTTGTAATAATTGTTATTATATAATTGTTTTTATAATTTTTAATATATAAAATTCTCTTGTCACAGTGTTAGTTACCATACTCCTCCGAAACGACTGGACCGATTTTTATGAAATTTTATATGCATACTCGTATTCAGTAGGTCTGAGAATCGGCTACTATCTATTTTTTTTTTTCAAAACGACGTTTGCGGGGTCAGCTAGTCTAATATATAAAATTCTCGTGTCACAGTGTTAGTTACCATACTCCTCCGAAACGACTTGACCGATTTTTATGAAATTTTGTATGCATATTCAGCAGGTTTGAGAATCGGCTACTATCTATTTTTTTTTTTTTTGCAAAACGACGTTCACGGGGTCAGCTAGTAATTTTATAAAATTAAAACAAGGGAATCTTCAGTAGGCTCTATCGACAAGTTAAGTCAGTAAAATCAGTTAGCTCAGTTCCTAAATTACAGTCGACAATTAGATAAAGCAACTGGACTGAATCTATGGGCCTAGACAAAGTGACATTCTATTAGCGGTCAAAAGTAAAAAAAATGTATAGACATAAGTTACTGAAAAGCTTATGCCTACCCTGTTGGAAATCCTTATACAACGATATGTTTAAAAGATATTGCCACTTGTCTAGGCCCTCAGCATCCTCATTGCGAAACAAAAATGAATTGCGATCAGTCACAATCTGAAGCATTTTGAAGGAAATTGCTAATCCATTGCTTCATACTTATGTTCGAAAAATTTGTCTGCTCAACTGTTGAATCAATTGAACTTGAAATTGAAAGAAAGAAAGAAAGAAAAAGTATTTATTGCGACTCGTACAGGAGGATCACAAACTAAACTAAACACAGTCTAAATTAAAATACCAAACTAAAAAAAAATAAAAAAAGTAACAAAAAGAAAAATGAATCAGAAAGTCCTATACGAGGCCAAAAGGCTCCTATCTCAGCATGATGCGAAATTGAATGTTGTTGAACTGTCAAAATGAAAACCATTGCTATTGATAGTGCGTTAGGTACCCAATTACCCTGGTGGCTTGTATCTACAATTTTTTTTTATGTATCTTGCGGGAATCGAACCCGCGACACGCAGCGCAGCAGTCAATCGCTTAACCACTACGCCAACCGTGCCGTCAACAGGTAGGTATAGGCACTATCGCCTACTTTTCTTAAGAAACAGCGTGCAAAATTCCGCAACCAAAAAAATATCCACATTAATCACAAAACAGCGAGAACATCGTGAGTTTCCTCAATTTTACCTTCCTTACATACATATTTGGCAACGCGACTAACAAATATATATATTAAAGTGAAATCATAAAGGATGATACATCATTCCCTTTCTCAAACAGAGCCTCTGTTACGTCTCACCGAGATGTACAGTCAATAAAAAAGTTATGTACAGTAAGAAAAATTGTTGTTAAATAAATTAACACCCTACAGCACTTTGACGTATTAAAGCTAGTTCTTACAAGTTTCAAAGAACGGTAGTTGTGATTTGAATTTCTAATCTAATCTTACTATTCCACTGTATTGTCCCACTGTAGGGCAAAGGCCTTAATTAACTCTTTCCACACACTTCTGCCGTTTACCAGTCTTTTCGGTATTCAAATATATAGAAAATTTGAGTTAGTAGCAAATTTTCTGAATAATTATTTTCCCTGAACTTACACTGGAAAAAGTAATGATATTTTCAGTAAGCTGATAAATAATGTGTGCGCTGGTTTAATTTAACACGTATATAAATAGACGTTAAACTAAAATACTGAAACAAATTCAAAGAAGACTTCACACTTCTTCGACATCGAAGACTTTATTATTTTGGGCAAAGTGGATTGCAAGTACGCAGTAACAAATTCACCTGTCAGCGGGGGTGAGGGCTGAGGTACTGCGCAGCGAGCCCACTTCAGAGCCGTTTGAATTGGGCTGTTACTGCCTGGACACTTATTTCTTTTGCTGGCTGTACTTATTTATTTGGCTGGTTGATTGTCAAGAACACAATAGAAAGTACTGCCTTATTAGGGAAAGATTTATTTCTTGGAATTGTTGAATATTATGCTCGCTGTAACGGAAAATGGGTGAGAGTAAAAATAAAATGAGAGAAAAAAAAATGGTGACATGAGGTATGTGTCTGGGAATATTGGATCTTGAGTAAAAGTAACTGTGTTTGTCGTTGACATGGTCATGAACAAAAGTCCCGAAAAAAGGAACTCAAGACATTGAAAGTCGACAGCTCCTTTAATAAAGCACTTGGGTGCAGACGTCCGTGCCAACATGTGTTGAGCCACATAGTTATTAGGTTAGTTTGTAAGTTTTACTAACATAGTTTTTAACCCATTCACTGCCTTTCTGAAAAGTAACGATATTACACAGATGCCGCTATACTGTACTATGCAGCCCGCCCAAAGGCGGGCTCGGCATGACATATTAGAATTGGCTTTTTTCAAAACTTTAAATATCAGCAGGCCATTTGAGTTGCCAATAAATTTTAATGAAACAAATCATTTCTGACGTTATTTCGTAAAGTTATTTCCTATGGAGAATAACCGGCAAGAAACTCCATGGTTGATCTTTTAAAAAAATAATTGGCTTTTACAATGTTTTGAAATCACAGTAGTTATGGGAAGATAGCGTAGGCCTGTCAACAAGTACCAGGTTCTTGATAAAATAAAAAATAGTCTACAGATCTAAAGTATGTAAGGCCTACAAAGTACCGGTTGACATTTCGATTCCTTGTCGTGAACAAGACACGATATCATGGTAACGTGGTTTGAACGTGGTTAAATTTCATGGGGAATAATACGGAATTGGAGCCCAAAACGCGCACATGCTATCTTAAAACAGTCTATTTATCTATCTCATAAATAATTTCGCAGAAAAGTTCCTTTGCAAGATTGTAATAATATCGCTTTAATTTAGCTTAGCCGTAACAGTATAACGCATAATATATTGTAACGTGTTTTTAACCCTTTGAGCCGGAGATTAAATCTATACGACACACAAGGACATTTTATTGTGTCTATAATGACTGAGGTATACCAGTGATTAACGTCTAGACAGCATACCTAAATTGAAATAGGTTAGAAAGGTACACGAATTCGACCGCGTGAAGTTCTTAAAATACATCATATTAGCCAGTTGCTCTGTTGCCCGTGAGATGAAAAGTAGCCTATGTTCTTCTCCAGAGTCGTTTTAGAATAACAACTAAACACAATAGTTAGATGAAACTCTGCAATGCTGTAGCTTCAGTAGTAGATCTGTAGGTCCGAAAATTACCCCGTACATATAAACTCACAAAACCTCTATAAAATAAGTATAGATTACGATAAAATCATATAATTAAAATCTGTATTTTTTTTTTTGGTTTTTAAGAATACGGACCAGTAATTAGTCTATGAAAATGCTTGAAAATGTCAGATTCAGTTGTCTTTTTTTAATTCAAAATTGGAAAGCCAATTGATTGGACAACGAATGCCAATATTTAGTGCGAGTTAAAACTGCCCTGTATTTTGATTTTGGTCGTAATACAAAATTGCAACAATACAAAAAAGAAAAAGGTATCGGGAATGGTTAAAAAAATGTCGACAGTTTTTTTTCAGTGCAAAGTTCCTAACTATGTAAAGTGTTTCAACCTTTTAGGAAAAGTTGAAAAATCGGGTAAATGCCCTGAATTCCTGTTTCACTGAGCCACTTTTTCGGAAATTTAATAAAAAATAAAATAAATGTTTGTTTGGTTCAGAAACCAAACAAACTTTTATTTTATTTTTTATTATTTCGTAGTAATAACTTATTAGTACTTACAATAAAAACTTGACGTGCAACTGACGGCGGTCATTCATTGTCACTTCCTATGTCGATGGTCATTGCGGAGAAAGTGAAATCTTAGAGCGGGACGGATGATGCATCTGTATAGGAGTGAGGGAGACGGTGTAGTCGCTGAATCACGTACCGTTTTGAGATGTAAGTGTTCCGCGTTACGAGCGTCTTGTAGGTCGGTTAAGGTAAGGCTTGGTTCATACTTGAAGAGTTTGTTCAATCTTTGAATTACTAGTGAGGCCAACGAAATGACGTAATCAGATCTCTGTTTATGATCTTTGGTGCATAGACTCGTAACCATAAAACTAAACAAGGAATTCAACAATGTTTACTAAGCTTTGTTTTAGAGGCATTATTATCTTCGTAATTAAAAAAACAGGCTGGACGAAAAATATTTCAATTATTAACCACCCAAAATTCATTTACCCCACAAACACCATCATCTGCCTGACCTTTTCCCAACTATGTTGGAGTCAGCTTCCAGTATAACCAGATGCAGCTGAATACCAGTATTTTACATGGAGCGACTGCCTATCTGACCTCCACAACGCAGTTACTGGATAATACGAAACCCCTTAGTAAGACTGGTTGTAGACTTTCAGGCTTCTGACGACCCGTAACGACTGTCAAAGATTCACGAGTGACAGCCGGGACTAACGGCTTAACGTGCTCTCCGAGGCATGGAAGGGTCTTGATTTTTGAAGATGGTCACCCATCCACGGACCAACTGTGTGCTGACTTAGCCACAACCCCACCTCACAAACATATTGAATAAAATATAAATCCGTTCTAAGACGTGTTTATTGTCCTGCAGGTACGTAAGTATACAGGTATGTAAGTATATTTGCGACGATAATATTTAAACTAAAAGTAAGGTCAGGTTCATTAATAAAATATATAGGTAAATTATTGTTTTTTAACTTATACCTACAGAGTTCGTCTAATTGTTAGAAAGGTCAACTGTCAAAAGTCTGTTCAACTCAAGCAACGGTCGGTCAACTGCTTAAAACTTGAGCATTCATCTAAAGTATCTGAAATTTTTACAACATTGTTTAAGAAAAGGTATTATGAATAAACAACACTCATATAAATCATACAAGTTAAGGTGTTGAAATAAAAAAAAAATGTTACAAAAAAAGTAGAATCATTAGACAATCTGATCTGCGCCCTAATTGTGTGTAACACACTATCAGTCTCAATCTGATCATTTTTAAGTATATTGATAACCCATTGCTTCTTTTTAACCGACTTCAAAAAGGAGGAGGTTATCAATTCGGTTGCTTTTTTTTTTTTTTGTATGTTTGTTACCTCAGTACGCCGTCATTTATGAACCGATTTGGAATTTTTTTTTTTATTTGAAAGGATATGCTTCCAGATTGGTCCCATTTTCTCAAATATTATAGGCATACATATAGCAATTTTGGTATTTTCATCAACATGTCAAGCATTTGCATTCAAAAAGTATAATTTGGTGAAGTGGAACTGATGAAGGAGACCACAGATAGCCACAGGAACTCTTCAATGATAATAAGTATTTCACGGGTGGCGATAAGATATCTCGATTAAGATAGTTAAGCGACTATGACGAAGCAAATTTAAATAAATGGTTCTGACGAAAATGGTACCATCAAACCGATCTGATGATGAAGCTGGAAGGTAGGTACCGGAACTTCGTAATAAAACCATGTATTCTAGCCGTGTTTGGGCTTATTGGAATTGTCATGAGATGCACTCTGACTATAAAAAGTAAAAAATAAAAACTTTTTAACAAAAAAAACAACCGACTTCAAAAAAAAAACACTACAAAGTGTAAAATAACTTTAATTTTAATTTTGGAAGTTGGTGGCAAAAACGTAAATACAAAAACAAAGACATCGACTTCCAAAATTAAAATTAAAGTTATTTTACACTTTGTAGTGTTTTTTTTTTTTGAAGTCGGTTGTTTTTTTTGTTAATAAGTTTTTATGTTCGATAAAATTGTCTACTCAACAACGTAAATAACGCAATGAATGTTGTTGAACTGTCAAAATTAACGCCATTGTTACTGTTCGTGTGTAACGCAATCACCCCGCTGGTCTGATTCTAATTCTGATTCACAATAATTCACTATAGGATCGTCCTACTAACCTCAATCAAAGTTCAAATTTTTGTTTATCTCTCAAGATAAACAAAAATTCGAACTTTGATCTACCATGTCACATGTACACCTTACTTTATAAAACCAAATAAAATTAAATAATCTTGTTTAATTTTCATTTGCATTTAAATATTCCCAACCATAAAATGAGCATTATTATTATTGCCATAAAATGAATGAACAAAATATTTCAATAAACATCAGCAGTGGACATTTCATATTTGCAAACCAAAAATATAATGATGATGAGATAATTGGACCTACCGCATAACTCACATTGTGAACACGCATTGAGGCTACCGCAGACAGGCGCGACGCGACTCCGGTACAAAAAATTCCATGAAGTTGTTCGCGTCGCACCTGTCTGTCGGGAGCCTTATACGTCGTCGAAATATTTTGGTTATGCAATAAGTACCTACCTGTAGGGTCATAATAATTAACCGTGTTCCACTTTCGCACCGCTTTACGAGAAAACGAAAATCGTGCTTTATTGAATGGAGAGAACTGAGTTATGAATGGTTTTGAGAATTTTATAAGGAAATATTAATCATCGGTAGCGTTTTAAGATGTTTTCCTTTATTTGGTGAAAGACAATTTGTACTGTGGTTGTTTTTACAGTGGTAATAAAAAACTGCTTTAGGTGTTTTGACTTACTACGAGTCGTATCTTCATTACATAATTATCTATAATTAAAAAAAAATGCTGTTCGTTTGTAAGCGCATCAATTGAGAACGGCTAGACCGATTTGGCTGGTTTTCATTTTAAAATGTTTGTAATAGTCCGAATTAGGTTTGTATGACAAAAAAAATTTTAAAAGTTTCAAATTCGGGAAAAATTAAACGTCCTTTTTTCGATGAGATTCTTTTACCCCAAGATCATATTCAAATTGTATCAGGACAACGTTTGTCGGGTTCGTTACATCGTCGGTTACATATCTGTGGCTTGAATACAAACTGAGCTACAGGCTAGAATAATAAAAAAAACTCATACAATTCTTTGATCTGCATTGCCTATTAATTTAAACCACTCGTGTGTCATCGCTTATTATATTACCCAATACGCATTAAAAAAACATTTATACGGTCGAATGGCTAAATTATAACGATAAATAAAACACAAACAAACAGATAAAATGGGGTCAATATGCAATTTTAAATTCCACCAAAAACCGATCAGACGCATAAAACCAGTTTTCAAAGCTAAAAATTAAATGAAAGGTACTGTTAGCAAAAAAAGTTGCTGAACACTTCCAAATTATACTTTTACCATTACTATTAATTTATTCAGTCGACAAACATATTTTAGTACAAGCCGTACCCGATGAGATTTTTCATCGGCAAAAACGACGAATTTCCATTTAAAATTTCATCCCCTATTTAACCCGTTTAGGGGATGAATTTTCAAAACTCCTGAACGGATCTCGTGTGCAAAATTTCATGAAGATTTTTATTAAGTAGATGCTTAATGTAGATATATATTTAGTATGTATTTATTTATATATCTTTTTACAGCATATATACACATATCTATTATAGTATCTATATTACTAGCAGCGCCCCACGGTTTCACTCGCACACGTTTCGGTCCTGTGTGAAAAAAGTATCCTATGTATTAGTCTGATGTATGAGCTATATTACTGTAAAGTTTCATCAAAATCCGTTTTGTAGTTTTTGCGTGAAAGTGTAACAAACACCAATCCATCCTCACAAACTTTCGCATTTATAATATTAGCAGGATTTTGCACCAATCACAACCCCATTTTTTTATGAAAGAAAGAAAGTAAGAAAAAGTATTTATTGCGACTCATACAGGAGGATCACAAACTAAAGTAAACACAGTCTAAATTAAAATACCAAAATAAAAACTAAAAAAAGTAACAAAAAAAAATGAAACAAAAAGTCCTATACGAGGCCAAAAGGCTCCTATCTCAGCATGATGCTACGATATTTAAAAATAAATACCGCAGCGCTGGTATTCTGATAGGGCCCGCTGCATTATGTCATATTCTGATATGCACGCAATCACTGTTCTTTCCAAGATTGCCTGTAAGATATCATAGAAAGCGATATTCCTTTGTAGTAAAGTTGAAAAGCTATAAAAGAAATTTGACAGATTGAGGTAGCTTGATGTGCTGGCCTCTGTACATTAAAGTATATATTATAAATAAACGCTGGGGTAGTAATTGAATAGTTAGTTTTTTATACTGTGCGATTTATATTGCTGTCGGTACCCATCAGCTGTTTAGCTTGTTACGACTATCGCAACAAGTTATGTAGGTAGGTAATATAGGAAACGGTAAATTATTGCAATGATTATACACTATACCGGTGTTATCTCATTTTTATGATCATAAGACTTTGCTTACGTGCATTCCGGGTTTGTCCAAGCGACGTTTCAATTTAGACCTTTATTAATGAGCAACGTGTATTTTATTTTCTCGCTTGGAATATTTAAAACATCATTCGGTCTATGTCATATTTGAACAATTGCACAAACAGAGCAATGTTTAAATACGTTGAGCGGTAAATTATACAGGTTGAAATTTTAATCACCGTTTTCCACTTAAGGGATCATTGTACTCATCATTATGAACAACTTTTACTATGGGGGTCAAACCTGAAATCGCGAAAAAATACTCCGATTACGATGGCAATCGGACATGGAATTATCTATGAGGAAAACTCCCAAAAGAAAACCTCACTGGCATCCCGGAATTACTGAGTTATAACCAGTTATTGGCAATTTTCTCGACCCTTGTTACTTGGATGTTTATTCTCTTTTCGGCTAGATAAATGTGGATAAATGCCGTTTGACAAATAGACGTGACAGTATTGCTATTATGAACTGGATTGAAATCTCTTAACTTCTATCAGGTACTTATTACTTTATCACCTGTAAGTGCGTTTGTCCACCGCAGCCGTCACTGGGCTGTCACCGCGCCGTCACTGATCCATCATCGGGCGAGATTACGGCTCCGAAAGTAACAATACATCCATTTGCTATGGCCTCGTCTCTATCGCACGTCCGTCATTTGTCGTCGCCGTCATCCCGGACACCAAAGTTTCGAGTAGTTGGGCGCGACCGCTAAAACTCGGCTCGAGATTATGACGGGCTCATGTGCCAGCAATACAAAACAAGTTTGATCTTGTCCACACACTGCTGTCGTTTCGTGACCGCTCAACTTTTGTTTTATCTATCATTAAATACTGAACCGTCGAGTTCAGCCGATCGATTCTGTAAAAATCTCACCGTGATAACCAAGGCGAAGTGAGCTATCAATAGGGGCAATCTCTAACATCAGGTGGAATGACAGCTCACTTCACCTTACTTTACACGGTGAGATTTTTACAGAATAGCACTGCTGGTCCGTTCGGTCTGAATAATCTCGTTTCTTGGTGATGTATGGTGGAAAAATGTCCTTAGTATTAAAGTAAGTAAGAACTCTAAAAAAAAACAAATCGTGTCCAATTTTCCTCAATATATTTTTCCTCATAGCACAATCCCTATTATTGTATTCCATACATGAAATCCCCTTCTGGCACTCTTCTAAATATTTTATACAAAATATCACAGCTAAGTACTATAAATAGGTTAACCATATTCAAAGAAACATAAAAAGCCACTCAAAAGAAATTGAAAAGAGCTCAATTCATTTTATAGGTACAGTCGACAAAAGAGTTAGGCATATAGGTTACAAATAAACATCTGAAGCATACTGGCAGGCATAATAAATAAATAAACATGAGACCTAGGCTTCGAATAATGAGATAAACTCTAGTTCATTTTTAGAAGGATAGAAGCTTGCAGAACTACCAGAGCGCGTCATGATGTAAGAGAAATAGAATGGTTTTTTATAAGTAATTATGATACCTGTATTAATGCAAAGTACGCCTAAAGGTGCATTTTTTATACAGGGTTATTTGTAAAACACCAGCAACCTCTTAAGAGGTTATTGTACTCATCATTATGAACAACTTTTACTATGGGACCAAACCTGAAACCGCGAAAAAAAAATCGGCTGTTCCCTACATTTTGACGAGTTACATGAACATAAATGTAGGGAACAGCTGATTTTTTTTTAGGTACCTGTGGGGTACCTACGTTTTGGAATGGGCAACTAGCTTCATCTTTCTGACTGACCGACCCTTACCAATTCAAAAGTGCCTATAATTGGTTTATTTGAAATAAATGCTTTGAGTTTGAGTATCAGTTTCCTTTTAACTTCAAGATATCTCGACGCTAAGTATAACACAGGCATAATATTGGTATGTAAGATATCTACAATACTAAGTTAAGAATTTCTAAATTTACCTCAGAGAAGGAAGCTTGAAACTTCACCTACTAATCTCAGATATACTTCAGATAAAATGGTGATATGATTTTACAACTTAATATTATAAAATACATTTACTGTGACCTTATTCGCGACCTAGTTTAAACTCCTACTTTGAGGATTATATGTATGAACCTTGTCTAAGTGTTTCTCTTTACTCTACCCTATTTGTTAACTGCCTGCGCAGCTTACCTGCAAAGCCCTAACAGTTACACATGGACTACAATAACACAACATCCAATTTTGTCACAATTCATTGTGCCTTATCCTGACCACGAATCCGAGCCCTTACTCCCAGCCAACATGTTTAGCAAAAACCACATTGTAACTATCGAAATACATTGCTTGTTCCCCAAACAATAGCTTTTAAGTGCCGCAGTACAAGACGTAATGTATATGTGACTCGCAGAAAGGGTAGCGACGTAATAAGAGGCTGAGAAAGCGTGCCAAATAAAAAAAGCCTATAACTAGACAGCGATCGTCGACATAATGCCATCTTATTTATTTCTTAATTGCAAAGATAACAACATTTCAGGGTAAACCGTGCGGGATTTCAGCTGAGATCTATATAAGGGACGTAAATAACACCTAATTTGTGACGAAATTGCCGCATTTAGGCATAACAAAAGCCCTTCAAAGATATAAGTAGTTTATCTTGTAATTTTAGCGTAGGAAGGTACTTACTTCAAAAGTTTGAAATTTTCTGTCTGAGAAAGGGAGTCTAAGATTATAAAGAGGATTTGTTTCAAAGATATTAAATATCAAAGTCGCTAAACTAAGACAGCTTCGAAGTTTGACCTTTGAATTATAACTGAGTTTGGTAATGATTATAAGGGCTAATTTGTTGCCTAGATTGTCTACAAGCAAAAGTTTCAGTGAAGTGTTTATTACTACTTAGCTTTATCAAGTTCTAGAAAATTAAATAATGATACTAATAATACTGAAATCCGCGCTATGAGGAGGTTCCTACCTCTGGAGCCCTAACCACCGGTTGCTTGGACCCTGCTCCTGATACCGGCGGACCACTATTTTCTTTTTTTTTAATATGTTTTACACTTATTTTTTCAAAGTCAAAGTCAAATCATTTATTTCAAATAGGCACTTAAAAGGCACTTTTGAACGTCAAAATTAAAAATTAAAAAATAGAATTGATTCTAGTCGCCCATTCCAAAATGTAGTTTTCGTGTGGAGAAGAATGGGCAAGAAACTCCACCGTTACTCTTTTAAAATGTTTTACAAGTTTTTGTATACATTCATTATATAATTTTATGTGAAGACGATGCACCTAAAATAAAATTTAATCTACCAAAAATGGTAAAAGAATTAAAAATACAACAGACTGGTAAATCAATTATGTGATAGATACATGGTGCTCACATATTTACAAAGATTGTAAAATTTTACTAGTATTTTAAAAAGTGTGTGAGTTACATTTGTCACAGAATGTAAAAAACAATGTATTAAAAAAAAAAATGTGTATGTATAAATTAAATTAGCAACCAGTTTGATTTTGTCTAGACTCTAGATTGTCCTATGGAGCAGGACCAGCATGTTTCCAAACATTGTTATCTTGGATATAATCCTCCAATTTGTAATATCCTTGTTTACAAAGTGTACTTTTAATATGAGTTTAAAATTTTCTTTCATTTAATTGTAATATATCAAAAGGTATTTTGTTGTAGCATTTAACACAGTACCCCATAAAAGATGTTTGCACTTATGATAATCTATTTAAAGTTATATACTAAATAAATAAACGAAATGATAACAAAATCTTCTTTCATCATTCAGTTCAATTCTATATTTCTTGTGTGCTGCAGTTTTGAATAACATTTAGAACACAGCACTGTCTTCATCTGCGAACTCCGTGGTCTTGGAATTAGAGCTAATTTAGATAAAAACAACTTTGAACCTTATATTTTGGCGATAAAGTTGAAAATCTATTAAATAAATTTGACAGAATGTAGTAGCTTGATGTACTGGCGTCTGTATACTTCTGGCTAACCCATCAGCGCATATACCGGCTGACTTTATTACCGTGTGGACAAAAACATGGAATAAAAGGTGAACAGAGTTGAAGCCTATGGCAATAATAATTATCTAATATATAAAATTCTCGTGTCACAGTGTTAGTTACCATACTCCTCCGAAACGGCGGATTTGTATGAAATTTTGTGTGCATATCGGGTAGGTCTGAGAATCGGCTACTATTTTTTTTTTTTTGCAAAACGACATTTGCGGGGTCAGCTAGTAACAAATAAAAGTTTCTTTTTTACATTAAATATAGCTACAAAATTCACTGATAATTTCTGCGTGTAGAGAAGGGTGCCTTTAAGTTGAATTTTACACTATTTGTGTCAATTTATTGTTAAGTCAGCTGTTATGTACAGACGCCAACACATCAAGCTACCCGAAACTGTCAAATTTTCCTAATCAACTTTGAACCTTATGCTTTAGCGGTAAAGTTGAAAATCTATTAATGAAATTTGACAGATTGTGGTAGCTAGATGTGCTGGCGTCTGTACGATGTTATATGACAAGAGTATTAAAAACACTAAACTGTGATCACCAACCCATCTACTAAGAATGATACTTAGGTAATTCAATCAGTTATCTTCTGATACTTAATTTAGTGGTTCATCTTTAAGAGTGGCTAGATTTATGGACAGATTTGTAGCGTTAAGGAAAGTCGTAGTGTTATCACTTTCTAGAAAAACAAAGATTCAACTAAAGATATACAAGGTGTAACATAATTAACGCAAGACCACCCAACCCCGATAAGAGTAATGAGTTAAAAGCATAATACAATGACCAAAACTTATTTTTTTTAAGAAAATCGTGTTGACATAGCATTACTTTATGCATTTAAAATTGAGTCTTAATACCTTGCAAGAAGGTTTAATTTTATTTGGCTTAATCGGAGGTTAGTGTGAAATAATACATAATTTTTGAAAAAATATTCTATATTAAAAATTACTGAAATCGATTCAGTAGTCAATTATGAACAAACTACTTTCAGGACTTACGTTTATCCTGTAACACCTTGTATAGACTGCAGTAAATCTTTCTTAGCTATGATCAAAAGACGGTTCTGTTCTAATGCGATGACTCTAATTGCATATTTTATAAGAAAGATCACTTCTTCTTTTAAAATCTGCCGGGTTTCCTTTTAAATCTTATTTTTAGCCAAGGGTTTACGTCTTATCTTTAATTTTAACACTATTTTACAAAGAGCGATCGTCTATCAACTATGTTGGGGAAGACGTGTTCTTGAGTGGAGATGATGATGATTTTCTATCTGGCCTCCATAATCCAGCCTTTCGGTCTTCTGTGTAGTCAGAAACACAAAAGGCTGACAGCCACACTTGCCAAGGGATATCGCGCTACCACATAAGTAACGACTGTCAAAGATGATTTTTATGTTAGGTTAGTATAGTGCAAATTGAATATAATAGACTAACTACTATTTGAAACTATTTATAAACTATTGGTGATATCAATTGGTTGAAATTTTTATATTTAAAATAAACGCTAGATTGCCTCCGAGCGATGATACAGTTACAGGGCTCGCAAAAAAAAAACAATCAAACAACAAAATTAACATCGGAATTCTTTCGCCGTTTTTATGTCCAAATATATGCATAACAATCAAAGTCCGATGCAGTGGACATATAATAAGGTCGCCGTTTATAAAACTGCACAAAACTGGGTACTCGAGTTTGTATCACTTCCTTTACCGAAATTATGAGTCAAGATTAACATACGTGCTTTCTGAAAGTACCTAGTTTCATTACGTTTCGGTATTTCCTTGTTAAGGAATTCACATGTACTTACTTACTTATTGATGACTATGAGAATCTGTCGTGAATATATATTCATTCGTGATAACTTGTAAAGTTATACAGTTGTTAGTAGAGCACCGTAAACTATATTTGCATCAAATATTTTCAAGAAAATTTTACTATGGTAATTTGCTATACTTACATGATAAAAGTATTTAAATCCGTTATTGGTTTTAAAAAACAATTTTACACGTCGAAAAACTTTTACTAGTCTATAATTTAGAAGTTTACAAATGGATACAAAAGACAGCTGATCAGGTACACAATGTAAGGAATTACATTTAAAAAGCATAATATTTTTGAAGTGAAAACTTCTTTAGGCGTATTGAGCGATTCTTCTCCCCAGCGAAAGTACTAGGAAGTGGTGAAGGGCGGGCGTTTTGGGGGACTGTCTTTTGTAATTTTGACGTTCGAAAAGTTCTTCTCAGCCTAATTTGAATAAATTAAATTTTGATTTTAATTGTTTGGTAGGGGAAATTCCTATGGAGTATGACGTGTTCCTATTCAATTAATTAAAAAAAAAACTGTTATTTCATAGTTTTAAGTTTTCACTTCAAAGTCAATTCATTTATTTCTAATCTACGATACGTATATAAATAAAATAAAGTCAGCTTAGTTACACTATTTATAAGTCAAGAACGGCTGGACCGATGTTTATGATCTTTGTTTTGTTGGATTTGTCTCTGCCCCGAATAGAAGGGGAAAATCCTCAAAAAGAAATAATAATGAAGATTTATTCTGAGGCGGTATGAAGTTCGCCGAGTCAGCTAGTACATAAACACATAAAAGGTAGATTTAAACGATAAAATTTACAAAAAAAATTGATTCTAGTTACCCTTTCCAAAAGATAGTTTCGTATGCAGAAAAATGGACAACAAACTCCACCGTTTTTAAAATGTTTCACAGTATTTTGTATACATTAGTGTCTATATGGTACTATTTATTTAAGTCGGCAGTCCGCATGACTACCTACATTTTGAATAGACTTTTTTTTTGTGGGTGGGATATTATCAAATAACTTCTCCTGCTCTGGCGGAGCAGGAGGACATGTCAGACTTCTACTGACTAAAACCCACCCGTGTTCTTTCAGTTGCCTGTGCCAGGGGCCACGATATCTCTCTCGAACAACCCGCGGCCCTGGCTGGCATCGGCCCTAGCGGACCCCGTCAGTTAGTGCTGACATCTCTTTGAGGCGCGCGTGGAACACAACGTGCCGTCGATCCGGGCCTGGTCCTTATCGGACGGCGAGCTGCCTAATGTTGCTCACCGTCCGCGTTTCCGCAAGTCCACGCCTACGGTGGCCGGGAATCGGTTGTCAATTCCCGACGCCCAGGGCGACTCCTGCGGCGACTAGGGCCGTGAGGGCGCAGAAATTGCCTCTCCCTCATGCCCTCCGCCTCCTCCTTTGCGAGCATTACTGCTTCGCAGAAGGAGGTAATAGAATTGTCTTTACCAATTATCTCACCAAAAACGGTGTTGCAATTAGCAGTGTATGCTTGCGAAGAAGTAACCTATTCACTCGAGTTTTGAAGACTTCAAACATTTTAGTTGGTCTCTTAAGAATGAATCTTTTAACGTAACTGCTACACGGACAAATAAGAAGTGAAAGTTGGAACACGCATAAGTTGTTAGGTTATAATAAGAATAATATTATTGATACCTACTCAAAAAATGGACCGCTCGTTATGTAAACATTTGTAGATACTTCGCACTGGTAACTTTCAAAAAACATCTTTAGTATCAGCATTGTAAGTTTGTAAATTGAATGGAATTTTAAAAGGTAACAAGTGGAATGAGGACGCGCTGGCTCGGAAGAGGTGGAGAGGCCTTTGTCCAGGAGTGGGACAGAGTAGGCAAGAAAAAAAAAAATAAAAACGAGAAGAATAAAAACTTACTTTTTGTTTATTATTGTATTGTTTTTATTATTAAATTTACTTGTTATATTGGTTCCATCTAAATTATATTGAAAAAAAGCTTTCTCACTCAAAAACTCTTGAAACTTTTTACAATAATCACTAGCTTGTGTTGCCAACTGTACTGTTGAGCTACACGATTTCTGACAAATGGTTCTTTCCTCAAAAGACCATCTCAGACATCGATCTACATGATCTGACCAAGATTATCTACGGACTTTAAAAGAGACTGTGACCTCTGAGTTTGTTTCGGCATTTCTTCTTAGACTAGACAGATAAGAAACGCCAACCTCATCTAGTTTTCAAAATACGATTGACGTGTAAAAGTGTCTGTGCAAACCTACTAACTGAAATAAAATCATTTATCATTTATTACATTAACGAACCTATAATTTAAATTAAGCAAAATTTTGAGATACCTTACAAAAGGACTAGGAGGGTTTCTAGCTATTTTCTTGGAAGAAAATTCGTCTATTGACTTCCAAACTGATGACATAACAGAAGGATACAGTATGAAGCATGGAAGTACGAGAGGAATGCAAGAGAGAACTAATAAGGACAAGGTTCAGATACAGAATAGGCGCCAATCACGTTGGCGGAAATAATTCGGAAAAAAAAACTGATGGCATATAAATAATGGTCATGTTGATGATGTAAATTAACAAGAAAAGGGACGGAACTGAATGCAAAGGGTCGATTATATCGGCGATAATATTTCGATATTATCGCCGATATGATAGGGTATCTTCTGAAAAAAATTTGTCTTAAATTCTTGATTTTAAGTTACTTGAATAGGCAATAACTGTCTGTAAAATAATGTTAGGCATCAGCTATAATTGTGATTGTTAGGCCAATCAGTCAATCATCACTAATTTGTCTATTGTTTTTAAGAATAGTGCCTATAGCTTTATTAATTCTACTACGTTAGTATTCTGAGGGTTAATACTATCTCGATAAAATACAATTTTTATGCCTCTACGTTTTTAAATAATTGGTACCTATTTCAAAGTAGGTATGAAAAAAGTCAAAGCAATTATGTAGTATCTAGGTCATAATATTTCAGTCCAGAAGTAATAGCCTGAAAGTAATTTCACCGTTTAGTGGAGCGAAAATCAGAATAGAATTCGTAAAGTAATATTTTAAGATTAAATTCTTTTAAAAAAATGGTTCTCTTTCCGGTAATGATATTTAATCAGATTCTTAAATCTTGTCGACTGATACATAAAAAATATTCTTCGTATTAAATTACTAAATTACGTGTCTGTCCAAATCAGTTATCCAAATTATCTAATTATTCTAATTTTATTACTTCATTTATTTTTTTGTATATATTTGTATAGTTAGTCATTAAATTTAGTACCTGGCATAAATAGTTAGTCATCTATACATATAATGAAATTGTATTATGTATCAATTTGTAAATTAGTGTGTGATGTGCATATTAAACACCCAATAGGCTAGTTTCCACCATCAATACATTGAAAATCTATTTAGTCCGTCAGGTAGAGTATTGGAAAATAATGGAACACGTATTTTTTGTTTTTGTATATCAATGAATATTTACAAAGATAAAACGCATCAAAACTCGGGAGTGGGGGCTCGTGACGTCAGAACGCAATAAAAATTATACCAAGGTGTGACGTATTGAGAATTTGAAAAGCGTCGTACCTTCGTCAAATTTGGTTTACGTAACAAAAGAAAAAATACGGGTCAAATATTTTTTGATAATCTAACTGACGGACTAATTAGATTTTTTCAGTTGACATTGACAAGCCTATTTGCAAAACCTGCAGTTTATAGAATAGAATAGAAATAGAATTCTCTTTATTATGTACACCATATAAATTACAGACATCAATATAGAAATTTTACAAAGGGTGAATATGGGGCGGGGTACCATTTTTTAGTAATTCAATAGTTCCTAGTTTAAGTTTGCACGGGAAACTCGGGTTTGCGGTTTGTTTTATAGTTTGCGCGGGTGAATATTAAATTTATGCAAACTATTTATTTAGTATCTATGTGACATATTGGAGCAATTTGACTATGCAAAAAACTTTAATACCGGAAACTTGAACAGAAATATAGGGTATTCACTACTTAAAAAAAAAAACAAAATGAAAAGACTCACCTAAAAAAATCCTATACGGCCAAATAATATTTAATAATTCAAAAACTAAAACTTCACGAAAGTATGTTTCGCAACACTGTCACTCCCGTCTCCCGCGCAACCGGTGCGCCGCGCTTGCCAAATGCAACTGCGCGTACGACGACCGCCGAAACTTTACGACAACTTCCGACACTTACCTACATTCACGTGTCGGGGTGGGTCTCTGTGTTATGCGTACAATTTTTACAGTGATTACTCTTACGTAAGATAATTAGCACGCGGAATTGTCCGATGGCGTTTTGTACGTCGCGGTTATTACGTGAGTGCGATCAGATTTTTTTGGGAGAGGCCGTAATGTGACGGTGTGATACTTAGAAATATTTTAGTGTTCATCAAGCTTTTGTTACAGCTTTTTTGTGTTGAAGTTTACGGTCGGTAGCTTGTGGAAAGCTTGAGGTAAAAATAGAAGCCAAGGGTCAAGAGACGATGGTAGGTAATTAGGGCCATGAGTAGATAGCATCATCTGGATTTTTCCCAACTAACTTTTTGGCTTCCAGTCTAACTGGATGCAGCTAAATACCAGTATTTTACATGGAGTGACTGCCTATCTGACCTACTCAACCCAGTTATTGGGGAACTCAATACTTTCGGGCTTCTGACTACGCGTAACGACTGTCAAAGATCCACGAATGACAGCCGCGACCGACGGCTTAACGTGCTTTTCGAGGCACGGAGGGTCTCGGTATGTAAATATGGTCACCCATACACAGACCAACCACGGCAAGCGTAGCTTAACCTGATCGATCGACCTGTGCGGCTGTTATTATTTAGCCACGGGCCCCTCAATTGTATTAATTGTACTAATACAATTTATATATCTGTTCGTCAAATCGTCAAAAGCCATATTGCACATCGAACAAAGTACAAAAACAAAACTTCAGGTAAGTAAATTTTCTTTAACTTTACTCTGTTGGAAACTGCGGAGGATAAACACAACATTTTGCACATAAGGTCCTCGGATGTTTGTCTTTGGTACACAACTCTCAGCTCTCAGCGTTATGCTGACGTTAATGTTTGTTCCGGTAAGACTCCTGCGATAAAATGTAGGTTTTATTTTAAGTGTTCTTTTATTTAATTAAAGGTGAAAGGTGGCAAAGTTATGACGTCAAAAAGATTGACAACAGCGCGATCGTCTTCTTGTCTGCTAAACAAAATAGTTCTCGAACGTCCGCATCTGCATTTATCGGCCCGATCGTCCCACATTTATGTTATTCCTTGTACGCCACACATTTCTTCTAAAAACATATTTTCAAATAAGTTACTAGTCAAGGTTTTTCATCTATGTTTAAAATCTAAGGAAGCTCCCAGACCAGCATTTGTGTAAGTTGCCAAAACTCGGCCCAGCTCCTTAATCAAAACTACATTTTCAATCGCTTTGACACAATTCGAAAATATCGAAATTAGCATTTATAACTTGAACAACATTGCGCCATTAGCATTATTTTCAAGGTGCTGGTCTGACTTATACAATTAAATTCATTTTAGCAATAGTTTAAGAGTTTATCTAAATATTTATTGGTACTAAATAATACCTAATTTAATTTCACAATAATATTTATATAATATAAGCTAACATTTCAAATTCATTATGTACAGTCAGCAAAGGAGATATATATCTGTCACCCTGTTTCGTTTGATCCATGATTTTTTGCCCACCCTGCGTATATAGGTATACAGGGTCGTTGAATATAGTTGAAGTTTACTAAGAAACCGATTGATGTTTTCGAGTGAAATTTAATTTGATAAATGAACTGTTTGTTTTCTATTAATTAAATTGAATTTTATTCGAAAACATCAATCGGTTTCTTAGTAAACTTCAACTATATTCGACGACCCTGTATACTTATCTCCTTTGTTGACTGTACATGTATATGAAAAAATAAGGACGGCGACCAAAAGCTGGCAGCATTGCCACGTTGCATGGCGACGCTAATTCTTTGGCCAAGGAATAGGCCTGCTCTCTGGTCACGTGAAGAATTGACTAAGCACTTGGCGATATCTCGAAAAGCCAGTTTTTGCTACTAAGAAACTCTTGATGAAAAACCCAATAACACTTTGCCCGACCCGGGAATCGAACCCAGGACCTCAGGCTTAGCTGTAGTGCCTGTGACCAGTAGACCATCGAGGCAATCGCGAGGGTTCCATATTATGGAATTATTTTCACTGCGCAATTATTGGGTTAGTTTATGGCAGTGTTATTTAATTACTTTTTAGCGAGGCACTTTTATATTATGGATGGAACCACTGAGAGAAGTTGAATGTTTGATTAGAATTGATAAATTAATCGTTAATACAAAGTTAAATTGTAGGTTATTCGAAGTCCACCGGGTCATCAATATTGCCTTATTATACCTAAAATCAGTCTTTCCTGAAAAGCTTTTTCAAGCACAGCGAATAATTTTATTGAAATTAGTTGTTAAATCTGTCAAGATTAATAGCGACAGAACTAGGGCAACCTAGTTCACTAATTTAAGTTCTAAACAAAATTTAAACTAAATCAATTTATCTGAGATTCTCCTATCAAAGTTTAGTCCAGAAGGGATAGTCCACTACAAAGTTAGACAGTTTACTAACTCCGTTTACTCTATATAATATTTCATAGCGGTACAATATTTATAGAAATATCTATATATATAAAAAGAGAAGTCCTGACTGACTGACTGACTGACTGACTGACTTATCAACACCCAGCCTAAACCCTTGGACCTAGGAAGCTGAAATTTTGCACAGAGGTTCTCTATATAATGTAGACGAGGAATAAGGAAGGAATTTTTGAAATTCAACCCCTAAGGGAGTTAAATAGGGGATGAAAGTTTGTATGAAAAATCTTATTCCTTGGGTTAATAAACTTCAAACTTGGCACGAATACGTATCTAAGTAAATTATAAAGATTGACATTTTTTGTTTTTCTAAACTACCCCCTAACAGGGGATTGGGGGGTGTCAAAATTTGTATGGAAGAATTTTAACGCGCGGTCCGATTAACTCAAAACTCAGTATTTATACTAATTACCAAAAATAAAGAATCACGTGTATCAGGGTTTTTCGAAAATCTACCCCTAACGGGGAGAAAAGGGGTAGTTTATTTTACAGGGCAGGATTTTACTGCGTGGCTTAATTAACTCGAAAATTGGTATAAATAATCTGTGAGTCAAGTAATGAACACATTCCAAACGATTTTCCAAATATCCACCCCTGTGGGGGTGAAAAGTGGGGATACAGCTTATATGAAAAATCTTATTCATTTGGTTAATAAACTTGAAACTTGGCATGAATACTTATCTAAATTAAATTATGAAGTTTGGCATTTTTTGCTTTTCTAAACTACCCCCTAAAGGGTGATTAGGGGGTGTCAAAATTTGTATGGAAGAATTTTAACGTGCGGTCCGATTAAGTCGAAACTCAGTATTTATACTTGAGACCAAAAGTAAAGAATAACATGTATCAGGGTTTTGCGAAAATCTACCCCTGACGGGGTGAATTTTCCATTTTACTGCGTGCCTTAATTAACTCGAAAATTGTTGGACATATTCTTTAAGTCAAGTTATGAACACATATCAAACGTTTTTTCAAAATTCCTCCTGTGTGGGGGTGAAAAGTGGGGAAAAACTTTATATGAAAAATCTTATTCATTTGGTTAATAAAGTTCTTCGATTCGAATACCGTCCAAGGATTTTACACGACTAAGTGCTACATAAGCTTATCCAGCAGCAAACAGTCGTGAGCCTAAATAAATGACTGTATGATCAACATCCTAATCAGGATAATGAGATAAGTTTATCAAAATATTGTATTGTCGCCGGTCGTTGATAAGTCTACAACGTTTAAAGTAAATCTGATCGCTCAAAGTTGGGCAAAATCGAGCCCAAACGAGTCAGTTACAAACATACAAACAAACAAACATACAGGTGAAACTAATAAAAGCGAGTTAAAAACAAAGAAATTATCTTATGTTGTTGCTGTTTCGTTGTTATGCTATGTTGCTACTGTTAATCATTCAACTCAGCCTAACGCAGTCTACTGCTGGACACAGGCCTCCCTCAGACTGCGCCACCCTGCCTTCCACCTTCCGCATCCAATCTGTTGCAAGGTGGCTGCAAGGTCGTCGGTCCATTTAGCTGGGCGGTGTCCCACAAGTGTGGGACAAAAAAAAAAAAAAAAAACGCAAAAAACAAAAGCAAAAAAAAAACAAAAGCAAAAAAAAAAAAATTTAAAAGTAAGTTTAAATTATTCACTCAACTTGTGACAATGCAAGTTTATAGATTGCCAATGATTGTCTTGCATAAAACTTGTCAAAATGTAGGGAAATTTGAAGTATTTTTGACAGATTGAGACTGAGATCAGACTGTGAACGTTCTTAAAAATTACGAGAATTGCCCCTCTGTTCTCTTTTTCAGATAAAACTCGAAGCCCTCGAACTAAGCTCAGAGGTGTATCCATACTATATAACAGAACATGTTATAAAACATAGTTAAACCACATGTTTCTAAGAAGTTAGCAATGTTAAATTATTTGGACGTGTTATATAACATAAGTTTACATGTTACATAAACACTAGACGCACCCTTACCTAACTAAACCTGGCTACATTTTAGACCTAGCTCTAAAGGATTATGATTCGATTTTGGGCTGCTTACGTAATGGGATGAAAATGGTAAACTTTCATCTATATTTAAATAAAATTCAAAGTCCTAACTGACTGATATATCAACGCACAGCCTAAACCGCTGGTCCTAGAGATATGAAATTTGGAAGGTGTATTCTTTGTGAAGAGTAGGTGTCTACTTAGAAAGGGTTTTTAGAAATTCCACCTCGGAGAGAGTGAATGGGGGGAGGGTGAAATTTCACGCGGATGAAGTCGCGGGCAGAAGCTACTATCTTCATAAGGTACCCGATCGACCGTTGACGAGAAAGCGTATTAGCTATCAAAATGGAGTTCCTTGCCGGTTCTTCTCCATAGGAATCGACCAATTGGAACAGTCCATGTAGGTTTATGTGAAATACTTTGATTTTTTAAACGATTTTCTTGCTCTAAAAACGTACTAACTAAAGATATAAAGTCCCGTATAAGTAAAAGAGATTTTCAAATCAAAATATTTTATTTCACACTAGCGGCCTGTCCCGGCTACACACGGGTGGACATTTATTTTTTAAACATTTTATTTTTTTCGTGAATTTAAAAAAGCCTATATTAATCAGTGATAATGTAGCATTCAAATGATGAAAGAGTTTTTAAAATCAGTCAAGTACTTTTTGAGCCATTTCGTTACAAACATACATACAAATCTTTCCTCTTTTTAATATTATATATTAATATATTAGTATTAGTATAGATATACCTACATGTGCACTTATGAAAAGTCGGAAGCGAAAAAGAAAGAGAGTACTCGATAATTATTATTATTATACGCTCGCTTGGTCGAGCAGAACATTCGCTGAGGAATGTATGTCCACTTGTAATTAACAGAAAATGCTTCTCCAAATATAATTGATTAAATTGCCGATCGTCCCACTGGTGGGACGATCAGGATTTAATAAATGATATTAAATTAATTCCAATTTTAACTGAAAATTAATTCCAATATTAAATTAATTCCAATTTTAACTGAAAATTTTTGTGGGACGATTGGATATAATTTAGTAAATTTATTTTGAATTCCCATTGGTCGTCCCACTGGTGCCCACCAGTGAGACGACCAATGGGAATTCAAAATCGGTCGGGAATACACGTAATTAAGTACTACAATATTGTAAGAGATAGTGTGAAACTATATTATTTTATTCACAGTTCATAAGTTTCACATACTTATCAATTTCTACGTTGGAATTCTGATTGATTGTGAATTTATAGATTACTAGCTTTTGCCCGCGACTTCGCTCGCGTGGATGTAGGATACAAAGGTATCGGGAAAAATATAACAGACAAACAGACAGACATAACAACTTTTGCATTTTCATAATTATTATAATATTAGTATGTACCTATATCGATATTGAATGCATGCCTACTAACCAGTGTTTTACATGTGAGCATATAAATAAATAAATATACTGCTATCCTGTAAATCATTTCGTGACCTGGTTGTATTTTTATGTTTATAGGTATTGAATGCAAATAATTCAAAGAAACAGCGCAAGCTTCAAATTGGAATTCTCAGAAACCGAGGCTGCGTCAAAAGGAAGTGCTACCGAAAACGTAATGCTTCAGTGAAGCTGATAAGTGTCAAACTCAAAAGAGCCTCAAATACATGCAGCGTGCCGCTTTAATGGCGACATTAATTCAATACACGTATACGGTTTAGTTTTTTCGTTATAGCAACCTATTTTAATTTTCATTTACGTTATTATTTTTTACAATTTTCATAAATAGTATCTTGGACCAACCTGTACTTAAAAAAACTGTAGCGCAGCTCGCGCTGTTTCTTTGAATTGCTTAAGATATTAAAATATATTAGAGCATTCGATATATATATATATCCATACAAACAGATCACGAAATTATTTACAGGATAGCAATATATCGATATAGGTACATACTAATATTATAATAATTATGTAAGTGTAAAAGTCATTCTGTCTGTCTGTCCGTCTATCTGTGTTACCTTTTCACACCTGAGCTAATTTGGATAAGAGACACAGATAGACCACCTGAATTAGGACATACAATATATATTTTCCCGGTATCTTTGCATCCTACATGCACGCGAGCAAAACTGCAAGCAATCATAGTAATTTATAAATTCATAATCAATCAGAACTCCAACGTGGAAAATCGATATGTGAAACTTATGAACTATGAATAAAATAATATAATTTGGCATCATTTGTTTTACAATATTGTACTTAAATACGTGTATTCCCAATCGTCCCACTGGTTCCCACCTGTGGGACGACCAATGGTAATACAAAATAAAGGACATGTCTGGTGGAACAATAGGCGATTGTCTAAGTAGTCAAAGAAAATGTTCAGTAATGATTGTTATATTATTATAATCTTCGTATTTTATAGTTTATCAATTAGTCAGTTTCAGGAGTTAGGATCTTGCGGAAACTGGTCAAAATAAGGTTTATATGCTGGGGATTTTAGTTTTTTTTAGTATAACGCCATCTGTGAGCGAATACAAGTACTAATTAGTGATATACCTTTGTGAAGCTAATTAATGAAACGTTTATTAATTTGTTAGTCTGAGAACATATTCTTCAGTTGTTTTGGATATGTCTATTTGTATAACAAAAATGTAGAGCACTTATTGTTTATCTATTACATACTTACTAAGTGTTACTAAAATACTTTTAGTGCTTCCCGTTAAAAAGACAAAGCGGAAGCTACGATAGAGTACTGTTTTTTTGAGAATTATGTTACGCAAGTAATACTGAATTAATAAATCCATAGTAATTTAGATTTAAATTTTTAAATCTTAATGTAAAAACCTTAAATCATGAACATTATCGATACCAGAATTACCAGAGGGAAAAAACTGGACATATCCTTTAAGTACGAAATTAGTCCCGTTCGTCCCACTGATATTGTCAGTGAGACGAACGGGAATAAATTTAATATTATTTATCAAATTCCCTATCGTCCCACCAGTGGGACGACGGCCCGTGGGACGATCGGGAATTTAATCAAGAGTCTCTCAGCGAATGTTCTGCACGACCAAGCGAGCGTCGTTGATCGAGTACTCCTTTTAATAGCAGAGCCGTGCACCAAGCTTCTGACTTTTCATAAGTGCCCATGTATTTTTGTTTTATCTAAAAAAAAATACATATTTATATTTTGATTTTAACAATGCACGTAGATGTGCTTAGAAATTCCTGCATAATCTGCCTGTAATGTTCACACAGGTCTGCTCTTCCTATGAGAGGGAACGGGCCATTTCCATCCCCTAGTTTAAGGGGTTGGGGGTAAAAGTTCAAAGTTTTAAAATTTTTTTGTTGTTTGTGTACTAAAACTAGCTTAAACACCAAATTTCAGCTTTCTAGGACTTCAGGAAGTACCAGAGTTTTGATGATCATCAGTCAGTTATGAAATCGGGTATTCTTAGATATCAATAAAATCAAAAGTATAAGAGCTATGCAATTGAAACTTTATACGTTTAATAAGTCTACTATTGACAATCATATCCTGAGAATTTTGTTTATCTGGTATAATCCAAACTTAAGATATGAGGGTTCAAAAAAAATGACGAAGCACTTCGAGAAAAAGTAGGTAGTGCTTTTGTGCATTGCTTGACTCGTCTTGGCAGGGGCACTACCGTGGGCCCAGATATTATACCTTATCAAAATAAATACGTTATTCATCACAAGTATTTAATTTTAAACAAAATTGCCCTTGACACAATTTTATTTCAATAAATATCTTAGGAGATATCATACATTTAAATAACTCCGCAAGGCGGCCGGTCTTTTAGTAGGTTTTTTCCTCAAATTCAAGCGGCTGAAACCGCGGGGCACAGATAGTTATTATTATAAAACCAAATGACACTTTTTCCAACTTGGTCAAGCAAGACAGTTAAATCAGCCATCTAACAAATGATGTTGCTTTGTCCACGAACCTGAACTTAACAAAACGATGTCAAAGTGAAAGTGATTGCCTCCCATTGTTCAACGGAACTTTTAAACGTTTACAAATAACTGGCTGTCAATGGTGTGACGTCCGTGTTCTTCGAATTTTAAAGTACCTTGGGGGTCAATATTATATAGTAAGGTCTATTCAAACTTATGTTTCAAATTAATATTATTTAAAGGTATCTATACAAATATCGACTCTCAACTACCTGAAACTGTCAAATTTTCCCAATCAACTTGAACCTTATGCTTTAGCGATAAAGTTGAAAATCTATTAAAGAAATAGATTGTAGTAGCTTAATTTTTTGGCGTCTGTACGTGCTAAATACTTGGATTTTACCGTCTAACATATTGACCCCGATTTAGTGATTGGTCTTCTTCCTTCAGGGACTTTTTTCTCGTTGACAACAGGAGGCTACTAATACAGGTATTTTCTAGAATTTATTCAAAAGAGGCAAGAATAATGACTATTTGTTTGTAAAGAGAACGCTAGAAAACTTATAACAAAAGGCTCTCTTTTGCAGCTGAAGCATATGCTTTTGAACCAATCAAAATGTTTATATTCAGTGCTTAGATGCTAGATTACACACGGTCGTTTCGATATTCAAAAATAGTCTTTGATATTCAAAAACAGAGATACATACCGATAGGTACATGCGCCAGCACATCAAACTACTACAATCTGTCAAATTACTGCAATAGATTTTCAACTTTATCACGAAGGCATTAGGTTCCAGGTTGATTGGGAAAATTTGTCAGTTTCGGGTAGCTTGATGTGTTGGCGTCTGTACATCCATAATTATGCAAAGCATAATCAGCCCATTATGTTCTCACTGCTGGAACACAGGCTTCCTCTATGTGAGAGGGAGTGGGCCGTAATCCACCACGCGGGCCAGTGCGGGTTGGTGAATGTCACATGTCTTCAAATTTTTGTTTGTAGGGTTCTATCTTTCACAAAAGTATACAATAGAAAAATAGTGTCGTCTAATCTTAATTGAGAGTGCCGATTCGCCCGTTTTTGGTAAATAAATTTGTGCGACGTAACCAATAAGCCATAATAGGACATCGTATCTGTTGTGATACCGTCAAAGGTTCGTGAAATTGACTTTTTATTGGATAGAGATCTCTTTGAACCTTTCATGGTACAATGCGGATACTCGTTCACGTGAATTCTTTTATTCAAAACTGAGTTTATTGAAATTATTTTTTGTAGTATCATAGAAGACCTTACCTGGAATAAGACCTATGTTACAATTTTAATGTACAATCAAATATTCCTTTTCTCTCTATATCGGCTGACTTTTTTCTGTGTCGACAAAAATAGGATATAAAAGGTGAACGGAGTAGAAGCCTATGGCACAGAAATCTTTTTGTTTTCGCAATTAAAAAAAAAACTTTTTTTTAACATTAAATCCTTTGATTGAAGCCATTTTACGCGCAGGAATCATCAACGAATTCGTAGCGACATTCAATCCTTTGATTGAAGACATTGGCGGGATTCAATCGAAAGAAAGAACGTAAAAATTGGAGTTTATTTTTTTGCGAAAAAAGAGTTTTCTGTGCCATAGGCTTCTTTCTACTCCGTTTACCTTTTATACCTTGTTTTTGTCCAGACAGTAAAAAAGTCAGCCGGTATAAATAGAATAGGGATATTTTATTGTACAGATGCCAGTACATTAAGCTACTACAATCTGTCAAATTTCTTTAGTAAAATTTACTATAACTTTATCGCTACAGCACAAGGTTTAAAATTGATTGGGAAAATTTCAGCCAGCCAGCCAGTATATCTATCATGCGTTGTCCCTATGTTTTGATAAAATAATTAGGGACGTGTGGAATGTTTGAAGATATTTCAGAATTGGTTCCACAGTAACAAGATGTTTATAATTTCTCTAGCTCGCCAGCTTCGCAAGGTTTTTACAACTTGACACATCGAAATGTCTTTACTACATGGTAATTTGACACAAACACCTTCCGGAATAAATATTATTCTAAAGATTGTGGAAACTGCATCAAATTCAGTTGTGGGGCTTAGAGAAACAATACGGTCAACGACAAGCGACTTTATAGTTGGTCATCATCGTCTGCTTAACCTTTTCCCAACTATGTTGGGGTCGGCTTCCAGTCTAACCGGATGCAGCTGAATACCAGAGTAATATATAGTTGGAATAGGCAGTATAATTAGATATAGAACAGTACTTACGTCCCTGGGAGAATGAGCCGCTTCGTTCCTAAAATATTTCAATATTTCAAAGTAATGGTGTTGTTATGTCAAAACGAGGAAAAACTTTTTTGTTTTCAGCATAATCAGCCTATAAAAATTCCCCCTGCTGGGACACAGGCTTCCTCTTTGTGAGAGGATGTGGGCCGTAATCCACCACGCGGGCCACGTGCGGGTTGGCAGATGTCACACGACTTCAATTTTTTTTATTCTAAGACATGCCGGTTTCCTCACTATGTTTTCCTTCACCGTTTTGAGAGCAGTGGTGATGAATGCCCCGAATCCTCAGATTGTCGTACCTACTCTAATGGTGATGAATGCCTTTCTGGCTGCCAACCTTGAATGTGATGTGTTTGCGGATGAATGGGTTAAAATTATGCGTATATATGTGGTATTCTGTGAGAGAAATATACAAGGGAATCCACAGTTCCATGTTAATTTTAAATTATATTATATTACTGTCAACGTAATGATTGTCTCTATGTTAATTATTGTAATTGGTGTTCTACCGTTTCTATTAACTATAAATAAATGAAATTATTTACACAAATTAAAGCACCTGCCTGGGTTCGAACCCACGACCTTACACCTCGTAAGTCGGGGACGTTACCACTGGCCCACCACTGGTCCTCATTCTGATTTATTTTCGGCAATAATGGGTAAACGTCGGAAATAATACAAATATGTTTTTCCTTCTATATTTACTTTAGCAAATTAAACCCGAAGTAAGGAGCTCACTTGTTTAGTCAATGCCGCATGAGTAATTTAATCTTATTTGTTCTATATCCCAGTCAATAATGAATATCTTATACACATCAGTGGTGAAGGGTGAATTTATGACAGAGGTAAGCCGGAGAAAAAAAGAATGTCAATAAACCGTTTCAATAAATTTCAATCATAAATTGACTATAGAGTGGTTGTGTTCTGAATTATCTATGGTACCTTCGCCACTGATACACATCAAAAGTGTCTAGGGATCAAGTACATTTTAGAGTAGGTATCGCCGCAATTGAGGATTATTATTTTAACTGTTTTAGATCGTTGTTATAAAATAAATTATTGATTTTCTTAGTTAGGTAGGTAATACGGGCTGGTGTCCGCAACCTCAGGTCAATGCGCGTATTTTTCGTACGGTTCTTAGGTTTTTTTTTAGTTATTTGAATTTTCTTTAACCCTTCGTATGCCGGGAACATAAATCTACGCGAGACACAATGCTTTTTAATTGTTTCTGTAATTACGGCATCCAGCCGGTTAAATTTTGATTTAAAAACTTTTTTAAGTACAAAAAAAACAACCGACTTCCAAAAAAACACTACAAAGTGAAAAATAAATTTAATTTCGGAAGTCGGTGTCGTTGGTTTCGCATTTTCTTTTATTGATACCAACCTCCGAAATTAAAGTTATTTTTTTTTTTGGAAGTAGGTGATTTTTTTGTACTTAAAAAAGTTTTTTATTTTTCACTTTTTAGTGGGCCTTTTTGACTTTTTATTGTAACTTATCTAAGTTACAATAGCCTAATGTCAACTGCTCATCACCTTTTACAAAATATTGCTTTTCCCGATGCAGGGACGTTAATTGTTGAGGAGTTCTCCTTGTAAGAACTAGGAGAACTGGAGCTGATTGAGAAGTCACCATCAGCTCCACTTCACGATACGCATTGTGCTTAGCAACCACATTAAAGTACCTAATCGAATCGCAAACCGTGAAATATTTATTATTGAGTAGTTCCGATAGCCATCTGTGGTCTTCTCATCAGTTCCAATTCACCGAATGGTGCTTTCTGAGAGCAAATGCAAGAGTTACTATAAAAAGTTCCCAAATCGCTATAGGTGTGCTTACAACATTTTAGGGTTTCCCTCGATTTCCATGGGATTCCCTTATCAAATTCCAATTTGGTGACAGTGGGACTACCTCGGGAGCATACCCTTTCAAATAAAAAACGAATTTTGAAAACATAAAAAAAAACATACGTAAAGTCGAACATATTTATAACCTCCTCCTTTTTGGAAGTCGGTTAAAAAATAGAATATCTACTGTCAATCAGGATTCATATAAAAGTGTGTAATAGCGTTTTTACAAAACCATTACAATTTCTGCATCAGAACTGAAAAAAATTGCATCGATATTGACCGACAAAGTTCTGAGGGGCAATTCTCGTAATTTTAAGAACGTTCACACTCAGAGGGCCAATTCTCGTAATTTTTAAGAACGTTCACAGTCTGATCTCAGTCTCAATCTGTCAAAAATACCTCTAATGTCCCTACATTTTGACAAGCTTTTGACATTTGTTTCTCGCCGAGATGAGACTGCGACTAGATTTTGAACTTTTTAAATTACGAGAATAATTGACATTCTGATTCTTGAAATGTGACTATTGAAAAATCAGCCTTATACTAAACTTAATATAAAACGTATTGTATTTTTTTAAACTTACCTTAAAACACCATTAGTTTGTCAGCTCCTTCGGTATAGATAGGTTAGGTTACGTGTACCTACATACTCATAACAAAGTGCTATACATATTTAAACGCGTCAATAAGTCGAATTTTATCGAAATTAAGTCCGCCTCTGTACATTTATGTACTTGAAGTATTAAAGAAATAATTTTGACGCGGTTTTCACCATTATTTAGAGATTTTTTCTGGAAGATTTATACATAAGATAAATTAATATAAAACTAACATTTAAAGTCCTCCAGACCGTATTTCGGCCACGGTAGCCAATTGCAATGGAGACCATAGTCTCCATTGCAATTGGCTACCGTAGAAGGCCATAGCCTTCGGCGAGTGAGATATTATAGTTCACATGTGCGTGCAAACACAGGTACACTCTCTTTTCCCTCACACTCATAGTTTGATGGGATAGCAATCCGACACGACCGGATAGAGATCAGTTTGGTTATTTCATACAATTTAGAATGAAAATGCAGAAAATAACAGTGGCCACTATAATGCGTTTTAAGGATTATAACAAAACTAAACAATGTAAAACTACCGTTTCTAATAATATTAACGTATAATCTTGTGAAGCACAACTCAACGTGCTTATTTTCTGCATTTTCATTCTAAATTGTATGAAATAACCAAACAAAAGATGAGGGCGCCACTGTGCGGTCGGCATAGTCTTAACGTGCTTTCCGAAGCACGGGTGTATCACACCGCTAACTATCAAACTCCGGGCTGTTACTAAAAAATTCCTAATGGAAAAACTCAATAACACTTTGCCCAACCCGGGAATCGAACCCAGGACCCCACGCGCATACTAATATATAATACAGACATCAAGGAATGTTTTGTCAAGTCGTAAAACCGCCTGAAGCAGAGGCGGGTCATTAGTGTGCTATACATATAAATCATACGTTAAAGATTTTTTTAATACGGAATCTTAGCTTCATATCCCAGCTGAATGGACAAAGTCATTTGACAAAGTATAAGAAATCCCAAAAGTAATCATGACCTTCTCTAATTTCCGCCATATCATTCAATTATTATTTTTCATATGTTATATAAAAGAAACGAAGATAATGAAGTATATTAAAAGGAGAATATGTACTTACGTAGTACATAATATTATATAAGGTGTTTCAAAATCAGCTTTGCAAACTTTAAGAGGTGCTTTAGACCATCAAACTGAACAACTTTCACTATGGGACCAACTCTAAAATCGTGAAAAAAAAAATTGGTAAAGCACCTCTTAAAGTTTTTAGAGTGGATTTTGAAACACCTTATATACCTACTTTGCAAAACTGTATCTGATCATATTAGAGAGAGTATAGCTAATGTTTAAAGAAGTTAATATACATTGATTTAAATGCTTATTAAGAATCGTTACACAATCTAACACTGAAATAAATATTATGTATACAAATGAAAAAAAAGGAAAACCTCATTGGGCATCAAAATTCGTTCTCATCGCTGTCAGTGGGAAAAGTGCTCAAAAGGCTTTCAGCGTTGCCACGTTGGATAGCAATGCTGATTATTTATTAATAAGATTGTTAAATACGTATGAGGTCGTTTTTTCAGATACCTAGGTAATGTATTTTTTTATGTGAAATATGCGTTGAGAAACAACTGTTTAAAACAATAAGGTAGACTACTGTAAAAACTTAAATCTCATTATATTTTCTAGGTCAAGTTTTCAAAGAAGCTTTTCAGTGTAACTACATCGTACAGTCAACCACACGTCAGTGGAAACACTTGCACTACGAAAATCGCCTTACAGCTACAACATCAAAGGGCTGTCACTGTCAAATTTTAAACACTAGTATGCTGTTGACTGTAAAATAATAGAATAATTCCCTTTGTACACGGCGCGGTTTGTTTACTGTAGTTTATTTCTTTACAGCGTGTTAACCGCACCGTAGAAATATCGTGAGACCTATAAGACACGGTTCTATGGAATACGGCGACGGCACCATCATGCCGTGTCGTAGTGTCGCCGTGTCGTCAAAAAACTTTCATAGTGATCCAAAAAACACTGACGACCGAGCCTACACACGGCGAATAAACAGTAGTTTTTTACGGCAAGAAAATCATGTGTACGCACGAGGACATATCAATATACAGGGTGCAATTGAAGTCATGGGCATTATTTTAACCTAAGGCACTACTCATGATACTAATTGCATTAGGGCTACTATTACGCAAATCAAAAATATTATTAATGCAAGTATGGAAAACCTTAAAATGTAGTAAGTCATAGAAAGTATCAAACACTTTGCGCTTCTCGATAGCAAATGCGTAGGTACATTACGCCGTACGCGTCATTGGGCGTGAATTCTTTGACCCCGCCCGACTCACGTGACATTCGTAAGTTGCCAATGAATTGATTCATAATAAATTCCAACTTTCCCCTCGTACTTTGCCGGCTTAGGACGGGCAAAACTACGTCAACTAACATACATTAAAAAAAAAACATTTACGTACCTAGCTTGTGGATTGTTTTGAAAAAACCTTATTTGTCGGTAAAGTGACAGAGGGTAAACGGGTGCTCTTCCACGAGCTTGTGCATGTGCCAGCACGTGAAAAGACGAAAAATCCAACAGGTTCTTAGTGGTTCTGGTGGAAAGAGACCCCGTGAAGGAATAGGGTCGTTTGGGTTGCGGCGATGGAACATTTCACGAGTTCATACAACCATTTGTGGGTATTGTTGGTTGGTGTACCTAGCCTGCACATTACGCGGTCGAGGCATCGTGTACACAAACACACACACAACACACAAATGCTACACTAACACTTAATACACTGCAATCCAAGCACCGTATGACGCGAGCGGCGAGTACGGCGATTACATCACGGGATCAATAAATTAATTACGCGTCAATGCACCTGCGCAGTCGTTATGACACTGGTTCCGGGTTCATGTTGCGGCGGGAAGCAGACCCCGCGCGGGGGTGATATTCGTATTTTTGCGAGTGAGGGAGTGGGACGGAGAGAGTTCAGGGAATCCCGCCGGACGGCATGTCTTTTAGCCCATTGTTATTATTACTTGTAAGGAAAAACCCGCGCGCGCGCAGGTGATGTTTGTTTACATTTCGCTTTGCGCTGTACTGCGCTTTAAGATTTTGATACGTCAACATTTATTGGCGTTAACGAAGTATTTTGTTTTAATTACTTTAAGTGTTTATTTGCAATAATAAGCCTTGTGCAATTTGACTTACTAGATTTTTAAGGTTTTCCTTAATTGCATTAATAATATTTTTGATTTGCGTATTAATAGCCCTAATGCAATCAGTATCGTGAGTAGTGCCTTAGGTTAAAATAATGCCCATGACTTCAATTCCACCCTGTATACATTTTCAGTAATAAGCTGGCATTGTACAATGCGAGGTTAGCTAAAACTGGGAACGTTTAGCTTGATAAGTTGTCGTGTGTACGAAAGGCCTAAAAGGTACTCGTACGTTCACGACGTGATGTAGACAGACTACCAAATTAATATTGCGGCTGAAAAAAAGGCTAATATTATTCGAAATGAAAGTTAGTTTTAAATATGTTTGTACTATTTATTTTAAGTGGTGTACAATAAAATGAGGGGTTATCTTGTCTTAAGATTTGAAAGCAGACAGATTAATCAAAGGTAGTCTAGGAGAAATTGAACAGTGCTATAATCACACATTGTAAAAACATTTTATTTTATGGTTGTCTTTATATGATCGCTCTTAGCGATAAGACCGCCCATTGTCTCACTCTTTGTAAAATTTCTATATTTAAGTCTGTATTTTTTAAGGTGTACATAATAAAGAGTATTCTATTATATTCCTGGTTATATTGACCTTGGAGTTTGTGGCTTGTGGCTAAGTAACAGCCACACGGGTCGATCGATCAGGTTAAGCTATGCTTGCCACGGTCGGTCCGTGGATGGATGACCGTCTTTATATACCTACCGAAATCCCTCTGTGCCTCAGAAAGCACGTTAAGCCGTTTGTCCCGGTTGTCATTCTTGGATCTTTGACAGTCGTTACGGGTCGTCAGAAGCCTGAAAGTCTGACAACCAGACTTACCAAAAGGTATCATTGTAGCGGTATCTGCAAACTCCAGATGCGAACAACTCTTCTTACTGACGTCACACAAAATCCTGCATCTCGCAAGCAGAGTTTACCGCGCAACTAGGATATAAAGAACGGCCCGATATGAATCATCGGGCAGTTGCCCGCCAGACACAACACCCGTCTGGTAGGAAGATCCTCCATTTTCTATAAATTATCAGTGAACTTTACACCCTGTTCCTCATACCTCTATATCGGATTACCCAGTAAACAGTATACGAAACGTTGGTTGTAAGCTAAAATTTTGTCAATGGTGTTTTAGTGAATGCTTATGGAATACCCTGCGTCTGGGGAAAATGGAGGGCTTTGTCGGACTCCTATCGACTAAAACCCCATACCTCCATAAGTCGGGGGTTTTTGTATGTATGTACACTGCCAGCACATCAAGCTACCCTAAATTGTCAAATTGTCCCAATCAACTTTGAACCTTATGCTGTAGGGATAAAGTTGAAAATCTATTAAAGAAATTTGACAGATTGTAGTACCAACATAAATGTACAGACGCCAGCACATCAAACATGTGCTGGCGTCTATACATTTATGTTGGTAGTTTGGTAATCTATCGATCTATCTATACAAAAAATAAAACTTAAGAGTTTTTTTGTTTGAACGCGCTAGTCTCTGAAACTACCAGTCGGATTTGAAAAAATCTTTTTGCATTGGCTAACCCAATTCTTAAGGAAGACTATATTATACGTAAAATCACGATAGGACCTTTAGGAGTCGAACAAAAACAACAAAAGGTCAGAAATAACGCTGAGTAGGTAAAGGTCTCTGCACACAGCGGGGGCGGCGCGGCGGGACGGGACGGCGACGCGACGCTGAGCAGTTGTAACGTACTAGATATTACGGACAACGCCACACACTCCGTCCCGCTCAACGCGACTGTAACCGTCGCGCCACGCCGCCGCCGCGCCGAGCGGGAATACAACTCAGAAGCGGCGGGGCGCGGAAAAACATCGAATGTGTTTGTGCTCGACGTATGTTTGTACGAATGGGCGCGGCGGGACGGGACGTGATCGCGCCCGCAGTGTGACCGATGCCGCCGCGCCAGCGCCGCGTCGCTGCCCCACCACGCCGCGCCCCGTCACGCCGCGCCCCGCCACGCCACGCCGGCTGTGTGCAGAGACCATAATAGTTCGAGCAGGCGCTACGATGCGACAATCTGGGGCGGGGAAACAAGAAAATTTCATACGTACGAAGTCGCGAGCAGAAGCTAGTAGTAAGATATTTTCAAGCGTTAATCTTAGGTTAGGTCTAGTCAAGCGTAAATATTTTTTAAGGTCTCATAGATTAGCTCTTGAACATAATGGACGTTGTCAGTCATATTTGAAATTGATGAATACTGAATGTTAGTCTCAATCAATCAATTTTGTCTATCATAGACCACTGCTGAAAATATCTAAGGTTATTAAAGGCAGTCTTCAGGTCGTCAGCACATTTTGCCGTATAACCACTTACACGAACTGGGTACATTTGCCTGACGGCTTTGAAGGCGTTTGTGCGCACAACGTCGATTACCGGACTTAGCGATAGAAAGTTTAAATAAAAAAAAATGTAATAGTGCACTTCGTTTTAATCCACCCATACGTGTACCATCTTAGAATTATAGGCAGAACAGTTACACTGTGCGCGCAAGCCGAAATTTCAATGATTTAAGCAAGGAATATGATTTTGATCCATTCACAGTTAGTGTGAATTCGGCCAAAAGGTACTTAAGCCTCAAATTTTTCAAGTAGCGGTAGGTTATATTATTTGTTTTTGTTATTTTATTGTTTTCTTTACTATTATTTTAGTCATATAATTGCAAAATATTTACATTGTTTCTTGCTTTAGTTTAGGCGATGTGTTTTCTGTTTTTGTGCTCACACCATAAATTATTATTTTAAGTCTATACGTGAGGATTTGTAATTGGCTTTCAGGTGACTATGGTTTTCTTTTTCTTTGTTTTTATTAGCTGTAAGTCCTCCATGTATAAAATAAAAATAAATCAAAGATCGAACGTGTCCATCAAATAAACATAATTATTACAAAATTAAACTGGCTTCCCCTGGTAGGTATCTCGTTAACGGCATAATTATGAAAATTTCTATTAACTCCCAGATTACGGTGATTAAAAAAAAATATATACATATATTTATTTTTACGTCCCATACCGTAAGTAGGTACTTCTAGGAAAAAATCTTGACATTATACAGAGTGGTACAAATATCGACGTCTTAAAAAAAATTGATTCCTCATACCCAGGGGTAGGTATCCGAAAATACCCCATGTATGTTTCGCGATTCTTGATAATTTTCGAGTTATAAAAATGAGAAAGTTTTATAGGGCCGTTCCCATAAAATCGTGACTTGACTCCATTCCTCGATCGTAAATTTGTCCTTTTTGATCAAAATTATTTTGTATGAAAGAATATTCCATAACTATGAGTTGAAAAGTACAAAGAATCTGAAAAAGCTGTGTAAAAATAAGATATATTTTTTTAAAGCGGGTCCCCTTTTTACTTTTTGCCCTTCAACTTTACTTATTTGTATGTTAAAAACTGTTTTACGTACGTGCGGGTTATAATTTATAATTTAAACTCACAAACACAAAGACTGCTACAGGCTGTGAAGCCATAAATAAAATACATACAGCCAAATCTCTTTCAACAAAAATAACAATGTCATAACAGACTCTCATTAAAAGGTCACACTTTATGGTTTCACCTCCATCCATTGTGAAACTTGTACCACTTTCACACGAAATAAAAAAATTAACCTGAGCTCGGAATATCAGAAAACCAACTGAAATCGATATCTTAGGTACTGCTCCAAATGTTTGACAGCCTACTTTACATGTATTAAAAATGTGAAAATGTTACTCAATCACGCAAAAACGACTGAATGGATTTAGATAAAATTCAGTTTATAACCTGGATTAACTCATAGGATACTTTGTGTGCTTTGTATCTCTTGCACGGGTTCGGATCCCGTCCTCATCGCCAAATGGGACGTCAATTAAACACGGAGATGGATAGCTGACTGGTTTATTCATATAAACGCATACCCACATTACAGAATAATAAAAGTAGACACAAATACCTTCCAGTAGTACGTTCTCATGGGATCATTTACGACCTCCACGCGGGCGAAGCCACTCGCAAAGGCTAGTCTTTTCATAAAGTACACCAATTCGTAATCTATACAAAATAAATCTGTAGAAAGGTCAATTCTGTACATGAAATATATTTCCAAAATAACTATCAGCGGGTGATTAGTGATCGTTACTGACGCCAAAAATGCAATCAGTAAAAATTTTGTCTGTCTGTCTGTCTGTCTGTCTGTCTGTATGTTCGTTATAGAAACAAAAACCACTCGACGGATTTCAAACAAAACTTGGTACAATTTTTCTTCATACTCCTGGGCAGTTTATAGTATACTTTTCATCACGATCAATAGGAGCAGAGCAGTGAAGGGAAATGTTGGGAAAACAGGATTTCTTTTTAGGTGAAGTAGTAATAGGTTAGTAGTAGGTAGTTAGTAGTAGGTAAGTTTTGGTTAATTTATGTTCAGTTTTTTTTAATATTAAGTAGGCAAAAGAGTAGGTACTTTTATTAATTATAGGTATAGGTATTATTAATTATAGTAGTTATAGGTATTTAGTTTTAAGTGAAGTAGGTTTTATTATATATTATTTTATATATTAGACGTAGTTATATATTTTTAGTTATTCAAGCCCCAAGCGGACGCCGGCGTCCGCCCGCTATTGTCTTGAAAAACGCGTTGAATGAGAAATACGCGTTCTCATGAATAGGCAGAAGAAAGAGTTAAACTCTATGAGAGTTAGTGCCTCAATTTCCGGAAGTCATTATTCCACGCGGACGAAGTCGCTGGCAAAAGCTAGTAGATAATATGTTTCATGCAAAACGCAGACAAATCCAATGCCGACATTAAATTAATTTATAATATACCTTAAAGTAAATTACTGGCAGGCAGAGCGGATACGTACACTACCGTTCAATGTCCAATATTTTTATTTATTTATTTCGTTATCTTATTTTATTATGTTTTTAAATATTTCTTAAAATATAAACACTAAATAACTATACAAAAACCATTTAAAAATATACAAAAGAGGTAGTGATTCGCCGGTGTAGGGAGCAGGGTCCAAGCCACAGGTGGATCAAGTGGATAAGGTCCCATGAGGCAGGAATTCCCTCACAATGCGAGCCGTAACGAGGAGTACTGCCTTCTGAATCAGGCTCTTGATCCAACCGCCTAACGAGAGTCTTGATAGATGTTGATCGAGGCTTTATTTATTTATTACTAGCTAACCCGGGACTTTGAAATTTTGACAGTTGTTTCATACAGAAACTGTCAAACGTCAATTTAATTCCTCGAATAAAAGTTATCTGACGATGGAAAAATCAGCTCTTAATGTATTAAATATATATGTATATATTGTGGTTGACCCCAAAATAAATTATCTTCAAATCAATTTTTTTTTGTTTTCTCATGTTTAGATATCTATTTCCATCACGTCTGCTGAGTTTCGCTAGCTGATTTAATTTGACCCTGTAGTTTTTCTTCGTCTTCGGGTGGCTGGTTCATCAAAATTTAAAAAACAAAACTTTATCGTCAAGTTCTTTCACATCAAAATCGACTGGAGGCTTACCATTATCTCTTACTTCATACCTATATTATGACTCATAACCGTTACGTACACAAAACAGCGCGAACGCATTGAATATATAAATCTCTCTAAGCCGAAATTATGTAACAACACGGAAATCCTACAGTTGCTTGATAATAATTTGGCTTTGATGACTATGAATTATTGTATTTCGGAAGTAGGTCTCCGAATGTTCTAATGTGTCGTGATTTTGTAGACCTTTATTCAGAGGTCTTTTAACTTTCTAACATAATTTTGTGTATTTATCAATAACTGTACAAGAAAAGGCCTTTGCCCTGCAGTCGGACATTGTCATACATAATTATATTTCTTTAGTTAAAATAAATAACCTTCAATAAATAAGGAGAAGACAGATTTGTATTACTATTTACTTTATCTACACCCATGCTATAAATCCACTATCAAATTTTCTGAAACAGCTAGCTTATTGCCAACATTAAAACAACCATTTTCATAGTATAATGTCATCCAAACGAGTGTTATAATGATGTAATTTTCATTATGCAACTCCTTTTCAAATAAAGAACATTGTCATTCTCGTGCGTTTCACTGCCTCCGCGCCGTAATTAAAAAACTTATAAGTTATTTGAATTCCCATCGTATCCCGCCAATTTCGTTCGATATAAGTATTGCAAAAATGTATAAGTATAACTTTGTTGTTTACAAAAATGATTGATACAAGCTTTGATAACACACCACCGCAGCTATACATAGTTTATTCGTAGGTATTAGATACTCAGCAATTAAACTTTCCATGAATTTACATAGCTTTTACAACACTGTACAACACCCTATGGTTTCAGAACCTTTTAAAGAGGATTCATATCATATGTCCAGATAGTCTTATATGCAACTGTACATAATTAGGTATTAAAACACTCATGTTATACTATTAACATACTCAGTTTCGCCTCGTGTGATAAACCCACGTTCGTGTTTTAATACCCCTTATTATACAAGAGTTGCATAAATAACCACTAATGTATAGTATAATTACACTACAATTTTCCCACTGCTGACACAATTGACACAGGCTTCCTCTCTCTGAGAGGGAGTGGGCCGTAATCCACCACGCGGTACTAGTGCGGGTTGGTAGATGTCACATGTCTTCGAATTTTTGGCTCTAGGATATGCCGGTTTCCTCGCGATGTTTTCCTTCACCGTCTTGAGAGCAGTGGTGATGAAATAGTTTAAAAGAAAGAAAAAAAGTTTATTTGGACACATTTCGTGAAACACAAAATTAAATAAAAATAATGTTGCAAACAACAATTGTGTGTGCCTCACGGCTGCGCCAAAAATGTTCATTTCAGCATTAATGCCAGACAGATGCTGCCTGACGCTGGTTTTCTAATGAACCTTTGGGTACAAGTGACGGGGAGTTTCAAAATACTTTATACATACTTTTTACCCTTATAAATAAATTAATTAACTAATAATCAAATAGAAAAAAAAAAACGAAAACAACAAAACCTATTACACAAAGTAAAGTGCCGCTTTGGTTCAAAACCCCGACGAGTCCGTAAGTCGGGACCATAATACCACTGGGCTGCTACTGTCATCATCATCTGCCTAGCCTTTTCCCAACTATGTTGGGGTCGGCTTTAAGTCTAACCGGATACAGCTGAATACCTGTATTTTACATGGAGCGACCGCCTATCTAACCCCCACAACCCAGTTACTGGGTAATACGATATCCCTTGGTAAGACTGATTATCAGACATTTGGACTTCTGACTACGCGTAACGACTGTCAAAGATCCACAAATGACAGCCAGGATCAACGACTTAACGTGCTTTCCGAGGCACGGAGGGGTCTTGGTATGTTAAAATGATCACCCATCTACAGACCAACCGCGGCAAGCGTAGTTTAACCTGATCGATCGACCTGTGCGGCTGTTATTATTTAGCCACGGGCCCCTCAAACTACTACTTCTACTATACTAGCAGAAAATTAATGAAAACATGCAAACAAACCCAACAAAAAACATTTGGAAAATCCAAAAAAGCACGATTCATAATGCTTATTTTTGCGTATAAAAAAATATAATAAAAAAAGGGTAGAATTTAGAATATATTCTACCTCTTACTCTTTTTTTATTTATTTTATAATTAAACTACTTTCAATAAAAGAGCCATTTTTAATAGGGTTCCTCTTATGGGTGAAACTTATAAATAAAAAAAACTCAATTTATTGATTATTGCGCAAGCTAACAGTGTTTTCAGGTTTCACACTTGATTGGCGTGAAATTTTGTAGAAATATTTTGATGTTTTTTTCGTTTTTGTTACATTAAATCAATTTTTGAACAATAACATAAGTACCTACATAATTAATTTCCGTTAAGTTATGTATACAATGGTACCCGTGGCTAAATAATAACAACCGCACAGGTCGATCGATCAGGTTAAGCTACGCTTGCCGCGGTTGGTCTGTAGATGGGTGATCATTTTAACATACCGAGAACCCTCCGTGCCTCGGAAAGCACGTTAAGCCTTTGGTCTCGGCTTTCATTCGTGGATCTTTGACAGTCGTTACGGATAATCAGAAGCCCGCAAGTCTGATAACCAGTCTTACCAAGGGGTATGGTATTATCCAGTCACTGGGTTGTGGAGATCGGATAGGCAGTCGCTCCATGTACAATACTGGTATTCAGCTGCATCCGGTTAGACTGGAAGCCGATCCCAACATATTTGAGAAAAAATTATGATGAGGTTCTGAGTACTGAAGAACTAGCGGGGATTCCGGGGGGGGGGGGTGGAGGGGGTCTCAGGGATCCGACCGGAATAAATCCTAGCAGGAGTATAACAATAGAAAAAGAGTTTCAGAAAGGAGGCTTTTTTCGATCGTAATGCTCTCTAATGATTCGCATTATGAATCGTGCAATATTTAAAGCACAAACTAAATTTTAATGGTCGTCCTAGTTTGTCTAACTGCCGACGTCTATAGAAATAAGCATTTATTTGCTGCAATGTTTGAATTTTCACTTCTCACGTCGCGGTTAAAACCACGCAAATTATTGCGTAACTTACAAATGCTTACAAAACACACATCAAAGGATCCGTGTGATAATTACATAACATTGTTATCACTCTTGTAATGATATTTTTCGTTTGACTTTGCTTTGATTTGCACTTTAGTTGGAAACTACTCTATTTAGTTACTAAGTTTTTAACTCCCGATGCAAAAAGACGGGTGTTATAAGTTTGACGTGTCTGTGTATCTTTGTGTCTGTCTGTGGCATGGTAGCTCCTAAATGAACGGACCGATTATGATGATGACCGTTTTTTTTTTTGTGAAAACTGACGTGATCGATATGGTTCTTAGCTACAATTTATGAAGATCTTTTCAGGCGTTTCAAGGTCATCAACAAGCTTCCATAGTGATCCATACAACACTGACGACCGTGCCTACACACGGCGAATAAACCGTAGTTTTTCATGGCAAGAAAAACGTGTGTGTTCAATAGTGCCTTATAATAGCCTCCCCGATCGATTTCGGTCACGGTGGCCAATCTCAACGGAGATTAGCCAGGTACGCAGGAGATATTATAGTGCACAAGTGTGCGCGCAGACACAGGTGCACTCTCTGTTCCTTTACTCTCATAGTCCGATGGGACGGCAATCCGACACGACCGGAAAGCCGTTGGTCCTGCGCCTGATCTCTCATCAGGCGCAGGACCAACGGCTTTACGTGCTTTCCGAGGCACGGGGGTATTAAACCGCCAACTTCCAAACTCCGGACTGTTACTAAGAAATTCCTAATGGAAAAACTCGATAACACTTTGTCTGACCCGGGAATCGAACCCAGGACCTCATGCTCAGCAGTCGAGCCTGCAACCACGAGACCAACGTGGCAGTTTAGTGCCTTATGAAGTTATGACACTGCAAGGATTCAGTTGGTATCACTTCATCAAAATGTGAAATGTTGTTTTGTCTTTTTTGTTTCATTGTTTAGACGCGCTAATCTCTGGAACTAACGGTCGAATTTGAAAAAATGCTTTTCATTTAACATCATTCTATACATATAGTTTAGGAGCAAAAGAATAAAAATCAGAAAGAACTAAAACGAAAAGGAAGATAAAGCGCAGACGAACGATGCGCTGGGACACTGGCATCGTAGGATGTCTTTTTAAGAGCCTATACTACCTCAAATGGCTTAGCATGATCCTCCGTTATGTCGAAAATACTGCTGCATTCATTTTAAAATACGTAAATATATGGTAAATTTGAGGATTAATTTTAGGTCTTATGTTTGACGAAAACACGATTCCATAAAATATTATTCGATTGAAAAAAAAATCCAAAATTACCTCCAAACCGAACAATAAACCGCTGGTATTAAAAAAATACTTCAAATTAGATCATGAAACTTTGTATACTAACTGAACTAAATATAAAGCAGGTCTTATGTTTTTTATTTTTTTTTAATTACCATTATTTTCATCGTAAAAAGCAAATACATAAACTATTGGCGCTGCCTGCCGCCTAGCACCGCACTCTGTCTCGCTCGCTCTCAGTCCGCGAGTAGTATCGTGCGAGCGAAACAAATAGTGAATTTTAGCTGAGGTAGTATAGGCTCTTAAGTTAGAACAAGTTTCACGTGCAAGAAGTCGCGGGCAGAAGTTAGTCATCTGGGTCTAGAAGCATGCAATTTTTCACAAGATTTTCATAAACCTACAATGAAGGTGAACTCTAAGGAAGGATTTTTGAAAATTCCCCTCTAAATGGGTTAAATAGTGGATGTACGTATGGAATTTTTTTATTTTTGGCACGAGGAAATCCTATCGGCTGCAAGGCATCTGCATCTATAATCCATAAAATATTACAAGTTCTGCTTTCAGCAGCATTTCTCAAATAGTTAAGTGCAAATTTACATTACGTGCAGTCGAAGTTACAACTTGAAAATCGAAAAGTTCTCCTGTTAGTTCCATAATATATGCAATTGCACATCTCTCACATCGTCCCACTTTATAAGTTAGGGATAGCCACTTAGAGGTTTAAGTAGTACTGTTACTACCCACAGATATAGATAGACCTAGATACCGCAAGTATTACGATCTGCATGAAAACTATGACGACACAAGCGCTCTTTCTCACTCACGCTCATCCAGCCAGCAGTACACAGGACTGAGCGCGAAAGTGGTGGCTTACGATCTTTGAACGTAAGCAGGTGCGATTTTTGGCACGCGAAGTAGTTGCTCTTGCGTTATCTATGTGTATCTATGTCTGTGCTACTACCGAATCCTTACCCTTTACTTGAAAAAAAAAAAGAATCTCAGACCGAGATCTATTAGCTCGTGCTTTGACTTAGACATGTCCCCTCTCTGTCTTGCACTTGTATTTTGACAGTTGTGTGACAGTGGTAGCAATAAAGCTTAGCCTAAGTACGTGCTAAGTAACGTTTATACAGGGTTATTTGTAAAACACCAGCAACCTCTTAAAAGGTCATCGTACTCATCATTATGAACAACTTTTACTATGGGACCAAACCTGAAATCGCGAAAAAAAAATAAGCTGTTCCCTACATTTATGTTCCTGTAACTCGTCAAAATGTAGGGAACAGCTGATTTTTTTTTTTCGCGATTTCAGGTTTGGTCCCATAGTAAAAGTTGTTCATAATGATGAGTACAATGACCTCTTAAGAGGTTGCTGGTGTTTTACAAATAACCCTGTATATCTCAGCCTCAGAATTGGGTTCAGACTATTTGTTGGAGTATAATAAAGCCAGAATGGAGCAGAAGTAGCGGTGGCCAAGTCTTAACGGCCGCGACTTACGCGTTTGTAGGGTGTAGGTTCGGACCTCGACAGGTGCTTTACTTTAAGTACCTAAATTATTTCATCACCACTACTCTCAAAACGGTGAAAGAAAACATCTTAAGAAAGCCGGCATGACCTAGAACCAAAAATTCGAAGACATAATGGATAAGTGGATTACGCCCCACTCCCTCTCACCGAAAGGAGACCTGAGTCCCAGAAGTGGGACCATTATAGGCTGATTATGCTAAAGCCAGATTGTATACTCCTATTGTTCCCAATACCAAGAAAGATAAGGCCTCCTTTTTTTTTTTGAGGGTGGGAAATTATCAAATAACTTCTCCCGCTCTGGGCGGAGCGGGAGGGCGTGTCAGACTTTTACTGACTAAAACCCACCCGTGTTCCTTCATTTGCCTTTGCCAGGGGCCACGGTATCTCTCTCGAACAACCCGCGACCCTGGCAGGCATCGGCCTTTGCGGACCCCGTCAGTTAGTGCTGACATCTCTTTGAGGCGCGCATGGAACACAACACGCCGTCGACCCAGCCCTGGTCCTTACCGGACGGCGAGCTGCCCATTGCTCGCCGTCCGCAAGCCCGCGCCTATGGTGGCCGGGAATCGGCTGTCGATTCCCGACGCCCAGGGCGTCTCCTGCGGCGACTAGGGGCGTGAGGGCACAGAGATGGCCTCTCCCGCACGAGCTCCGCCAGGCCTCCCTGTACTGTAAATACTTAAGCTTTATTGAAATTGAAACTGCCAGCCTCTTCACTTGAAGACACACTTCACTTGGTTATGGAGTTAGAATATTGGTTCATTGTGGAAAATATCCACGTCCCCACGTCCATTGTATGTTTTGTAGCGAAAAAAAAATTTTTTTTTTGAGCCTATGTTGTGTCCTAAAGGCATCTCTTTGGCCATGTTGGCCCTGCAAACATTATCAGGTCGTTACACCACTTTCACCGTTGCCTACTTCGATGGCGATGTCCTCAGGCGTCCATTGAGTGACGATCTTTGCCCATCTCTCCGGGTGCATTCACGCGACGTGTCCGGTCTACTCCCACTTCAGCCTGGCTGTTTTTATATAAGTAAAGTATGAACAAGGTCAAATTAAATTAGCTAGGGAAACTTCGCAGAAAGTATCGATCTCTAAATATAACAAAACAAAAAAAAAACACTAGATTAAAGTTTTTGGGTCAACGACCGTATGCCGTAAAAAACTGATTTTCTCAATTCATACTTCAAGCAAATATACTACCAGCGGTCACTGACCTCATTTTTTTTTCATCAAATCATTTTGTTTTTATTTTATCTTGTTTAGATAAAGATACCCATCACGTCTGCGGAGTTTCGTTAGCTAATTGAATTTGACCCTGTATAAATAAATAATGTGATTGTAGGACCCAGTTCTTGTCTTCCAAATGTTGCATGAAATATAGTTAGGTATACTGTCTTTGTTATCTCACTGTCTCTTGCTTAACTTTATAAAAAAGAAAGTGTTTTCGGTCATAGGTTGCCTAAGGCGAGTTCATAACTATTAGTCAGCAACTCAGTGTGTCCATCCTTCTTATCTAAAAATAATCTTTTAAGACGGTTTGTATTATTTAAGAAAGGTTCCGTAGTTGGGATGAATTTATACCAAAAACCAATCACTTTATAGTTAAAAAATGTTTTCTCACACATAGGTATGTAATACATCATGGTAAATTTTTCAACTGCAAATAAAAGTTTGTAATAAGCAAAAAAAATTTTTTTTTGAAATTTTTGTGAAATATCTACAAATTAACAATTTTCGGACTTTTTTCTTTACTTGTGCTACGAGACAGCTTTCATGCCACATTTCATGATGCAAGGTCAACGGGAAGTAACCTGTAAATTTTTATTTCTTTGTGAGTATCAAAATATGTCACATGAATGGGCGATTTTTTTTTATTGCTCTAATCTTAAGGGACTGTAGACGTATTGGCATTAATTTTGACTCGATACCTTCATGCGTTCTTAAAGGTGCTCGTGGCTAAGTAATAACAGCCACAAGGGTCAATCGATTAGGTTACGCTACGCTTGCCGCGGTTGAATCGTAGACCAGTGACCACCTTTACATACCGACACCCCTCCGCGCCCTGGTAAGCACGTTAAACCGTTGGTCCCGGCTGTCATTAGTTAGTAAATCTTTGTCAATCGTTACGGGTCGTCAGAAGCTCGAAAGTCTTACCTGTTACCCAGTAACTGGGTGGTGGTGGCCCTTATGGAGCTCAGACAGGCAGTCACTCCATGTAAAATACTGGTATTCAGCTGCATCCGGTTAGACTGGAAGCCGACACCAAAATAGTTGGGAAAAAGGCTAGACTAATGAGAAAAAGGATCTTAACAGACAGACGGCCGGACACCGAAGTGATCCTTTAAGCGTTCTCTTTTTCCTTTTAAGGTACGGAACCCTAAAACGAACGTTTGTTGTGACTTTTAGAAGGTTTATATAAGAGATGACGTCTATTATTTTATGTTTAATTTCAAATACACCCTGTTCTTGTTTGTTTGATTAATTTTGCTAAAAGTCAAACGAAAATATTCGTAGAATTTCCAAACAGAGTCGAAAATGAAGACGACTTAATTTTGTTGAACATCAAACAGCTTTATTTCTACTTATTTCATTTCAGGGACTCTTGTATAAGAGACACGTGTAAACAGGAACATCGACGTGCAAACTGTACCCATTAATTCAACACGTAGCGTAGAAATTTTTCATCGGTAACCAAAAAAATTAAATCGACTAAAAATTTCGTGGATGTAGGATTCAGAATCGTGTACCTACTGAATCCATTGTAACAGGCTGCGCGTCGATGTCCCGTCATCCTGTGTCAAAGTGAAGCTTTCAAACGGCGCCGCATGAACTGCATGTTTAAAATAATCTACATTCGTGACTTATTTGCCAAAAATGTAAACAAATATGAGTTTATGGAAAAATAAATTTATTTCCTACACAATAAAGTGCAATTTACGCTATACAGCTTCAAACATTTTCATAACTTTTTTAATAGTGTAGTAATTAACATTATAATCAGTGGTCGGAGTAGGTAGAGCTGTTTGGGGTCAATGACCGCAAACATTGATGTTAACATGGATTTGCTTCTGAAATCCCGGGATTTTGAAATAAAAGTGGATTATCCATTTAAATATAACGTTCCAATTAAGCTCTGATAAAAGAAACTACTTAAATAGTTGTTTTTTTAATTTCGAGAATTCCCGGGATTTTTGGAAATACTTGGCATATCTATGTTATGTCCGCATGTAGCAAATAACAAAAATACCTCTACCTACTCCTATAAAAACTACTTAAACAATGTATTTTTAATCCCGAGAATTCCCGGTATTCCGGGAAATATTTGGCATATTCATGTTACGTCCGCATGTCACAAGTAGCAAAAACAGCTCTATCTACTCCGACCACTGATTATAATACATTTGAATATATAGGTATCTGGATACTTTATGTGCCAAAACCTAACATGAACGAACTTGACAATGCACTTAAACCCAACAGCAAACAACCAGTCAACATCTTATCTACCTTAAGGGCATCCCACACTGAACAACTTGAAGAAGCTGGCGACCATCCATCGGTTACCGGTAAATATTACTTTTGATCGATTGTCCAACAAATTGCGAAGCTTACGTTGCTATAAAAACATTAAATTAAAGTCATTTATAGGAAAAACATTCTCTAATAAAAGTTAACTAGACAAAGTTATAGTGATTGCCTGTTGCAGGAAAAACGCGGAAACACGCTTAGAGGTATGTATTTAAAGTAACTTTACCTTTGTACCTATAAGTTTAAACGTCTGGACATAATAGTAGATTTAAGTATACTTCCATTTAGAATAAGATTAGACATTTAAACAAACCTCTTTTATCGTCTGTTCAATCGATTTTGACTTCTATTTCGTAGGCATAAGGATGGCATTAAAAGCAGTAAACAGTTGTTATTGTAAGCACTTTTTTTGCTTTTAATGCCATCCGTATGCCTACGGTATAGAAGTCAAAATCGGTTGAACAAGCTTTAAAAAAGGTTTTTTTAAATGTCTAATCTTATTGTAAACTAGCTTCTGCCCGCGAATTCGTCCGCGTGAAATTTTGAATTCCCCCGACCCACCCTGTCGCATCGCATCGCCTGCCTACGCTATATCTTAAGATAAAATATTATAGTATCTTAGCCGTGTGTAGCGCCCCTTAGTGAACTCCGCTGCGGGTGACGTAACCTACGACGAACTTATTATTTGCGGTTGGTACAGTAATCGGGTCTAGGGATCGAACCGCAAAATTAAGTTTCTTTTTTATTGTATATACTTTTTCGGGATAAAAAGTACCCAGTGTGGTGCCCAGAATATTAAAGAATAATTACACAAAGTTTCATTGTAATCGAACCGGTAGTTTTTGCGTGATGCCTGAACAAACAGACAGACAAAAATTTTTTTAATCACATTTTTGGGTTCGGTTTCGGTCTAGTAACACCCCCTGCCATTTCTTTTTTTGATATTTTCAATGTACAGAATTTTTACTTCTACAGATTTATTATAAGTACCTATAGATGGAGTATAGGTATGTAGAAATTTTCGGTAGCAACACGGTGTCTGGATTTATGCCCGATTAACGGCAACAGACTCGCTCTAGTACAGCCCAATAATTCAAACTCTATGGCGGCTCGGAGCATGAGGTGTTACTGCGCAGTAACAAATTCATGTGTCAACGGGGCGAGAAGTGAGGTACTGCGCAACGAGTAAAGGATGATTTCCACCAAACGGCTCGTATCGTATCGGGTCGGAACAGATTTTACAATCTTTAAAGGATATTAAATCGTGTACACAGTATTTAAAGTCTATATTACCAAGCCGCGCACAGCAGCTTCACCGCGTGCGTCTTCTGCGACACGCGATTGTAGCCGAAATATAATATGCATCGACGCGCGTACGGCTCCGTTCGCCTGTCGTCGTGTGCGATCGTATCCTTTCGGCTGTCGTCCAAATTTTTCTTTTCATCTTCTGTGTTTTATGATTATCTGCTTCTGCTTCTAATGCAATAGCCAACAATACTACGTCAACTTCAACCATTTTCAAAACAAATTTTTGAAACAACACGTCAACACGGTAGGAATGAAACTATTTGACTTGGCGCAGAAACTGATACGTTCGCAAGCGACGGCACGGAGCCGATCGTATGCGTCGACATTCTGCCGGACGCGATCGGCTGTCGCCACATCCGTTCGTATCGTTTCCGATCCGATGCGATACGAGCCGTTAGGTGGAAATCATCCTTAAGACTGTGCCAACCGTACAGTGGCGCCCTCATCGTTTGTTTGGTTTGGTTTCATTATAATCCTTAAAACGGATAAAAGTGGCCACTATATTCCGTTTTAAGGATTATAATAAAACTAAACAATATAAAACTACCGCTTCTAATAATATTAACGTATAATCTTGTGAAGCACAACTTAACGTGCTTATTTTCTGCATTTTCATTCTAAATTGTATGAAATAACCAAACAAACGGTGAGGGCGCCACTGTGCGGTCGGCACAGTCTTAACGCACTTCAGAGCCGAGCCATCATAAAGTTTGACGCGAACTATACATGGGTGAGTTAAAGTGGGTCTGTGCCTTTGTCTAATTCTTCGGGAATAGCAGGTGTCATATATTGTCACTGAATCTAAAGTAATACAGAGGCCATCACATCAAGCTACCCGAAACTGTCAAATATTCCCAATCAACTTTAAGCCTTATGCTTTAGCGATAAAGTTGAAAATCTATTAAAGCAATTTGACAGATTGTAGTAGCTTGATGTGCTGCCGTCTGTACCTAAGAAGACCTACCTATTAAGATAGACCAACCATTAATTTTAACGTCGCCTGACAGACGCTCCATCCTCCGAGCGTCTGTGAATAATTTATCTATTTGTTGCCCGTTTAAGCCGATTTCAAGTCGGTCAATTTGCGACGACCCTTGTAAGTCTAATTGGACGTGGCCCCACTAAATACAAGTTCTGTTGCAATAACGAGAGTCGAAAGCAAGGTGGCATTCCGTCGCCTTTCACTGCTTGTTATAAGAGCCTCTTAGGCGATGGCCGGTGTACCCATGCTTTGATATTCGACGTCTTGTGGAGTTCTGATCCCTTGGTAATTTTGAAGTCGATTCGTTTTTTTTAAAAGAAGGTTTTCTTTTTTTTAATTTGGGTTCTTCGCGTTTCCCTAATTGAATAAAAATAAAATTTGAAATATAAACATGTTTATTAAATTCTTTTGAATTTTTATAAAAAGATTTCATTGGTTGTTCTCAATTTTGTTGTATTTTTTAGGGTTCCGTACCTGAAAAGGAAAAAACGGAAACCTTATAGGCTCACTCATGTGTCTGTCTTGTCTGACCGTCCGTCTGTCACAGCCAATTTGATCCGAATCTCATGGACTGATTAGGTTAAAATTTGGTACGACCCAAACACAGACGTGTAACGTGAATAAATGAATTTTGAATAAGGCGGTCATTTGGAGGGCAAATAGATTTTTTTTTTAAAGTTTCGCAATCTGTACCGTGTGACATATCAAATGAAAGGGCTTACTGTGAGGATCTCAAATATATTTTCATAATTATTAAAAATTTTAAAGTAAAGTTATTTAAGAAAATTGACGAAAATTGACCATTATTATTATCCCTTATCTCCGTAACTACTGATCTTAAAATTTTGAAAAAAATTCAGAAAATAGTTCTATACCTATAGATTACAGGAAAACCTATAATAAGTCTGTGGTCTTAAAACAACATTGTAAATCTCTCAATATTGTGCGTACAAACTTACATTTTAAGTCGGAATGTATGGAAGTAGTGGAGTACATGAGTTTCAACTACAATGTAAAGTTTATTCTTGGGATAAATTCATTCCAACTACGGAACACTACATTGTGCGTAGTCCGACACGCACTTAGCCGGTTTTTTTTTGTGTTACCTCCAAGCTCCGTCATTTATAAACCTTCTTTTGTTCGAAAGGATCATGTTGATGATGTTATAATAACTTCGTTACTTTTACTTTACTTAGCAAGTGAAGGTATACGAAGCTGAACAGTTGCGTGGAAATCGGTTGTCATGGTATGGGCATGTGTTAACGGAGAAATGAGGAAAATGTCGTGAGGAGAGTTTTTTGTAGGGGAAGACCAAAGAAACGATGTATGGACTGTGTGAATGATGATATGGTTAGAAAGGGTGTGACTACTGAGATGGCGACTAAAAGAGAAGTATGGAAGAAAAATCATGTTGCACCAACCACGAATAAATTGGGATAAGGGACGGAGAATGATGACAAAACCAGTATAAGCTGACTTGCAGCAAGGAAGGGGCCCGAAAGGGCCGAAGCCTGCCGGGGCAGCGGGGTTGTCCGAAAGAGTTACCGCTACCCCGGAACACAAAGGGTTAAGGAAGGAACACGGGTGGGTTTTAGTCAGTAAGAGTCTGACACTCCCTTCTGCTCCACCCAGAGCGGGAGGGGTCATTTGATGATTTCCATCCTCAAAAAAAAAAAAAGTATAAGCTGACTTCTGTCTGATACAATGCGAGGTCAGCTACAACTAGATATGTATAGCTTGATGTCTAGCTATGTGTAACACAACTAAATAGTCAAATATAAAAACTTTATTAACAAAAAAAAAACTTTTTATAATAAAGTTTTCTTCATTATATCTCTACTAGGTACCGTCAAACTATGGAGTAGCCAATTGCCTTGGTATGGATATATGGTGATGCAAGGAAATGAGGAGTATGTAGGTAACAAGAAATTGTAAGAGTGGATGACTATAATGAAGGGCTAAGACTGTAAGGAGATCAAAGAAAATATGTACGTAGGAAGTAAGTCAACTCTGCCGATCGATTCTGTAAAAATCTCACCGTGAAAAGTTAGGTGAAGTGAGCTTAGAGTGAGCTGTCAAGAGTATCAATCCCTAGCATCAGGATGACACTGACAGCTCACTCCACGCACACTTCACCTAAGTTTTCACGGTGAGATGGTTACAGAATCGCACTGCTGAGATAAAGACTACCGTCAAACGGGGTGACTATGTGCCAGGCAGGTGAGAATGTGCAATGGAGGTAATGGACTATAAAATTACCGATTTCTTTTTCAGCTTTGTCATAAGCCACTTTTTTTAGGATGAACTAGAGATGGTAAAATGTTTATAAAATCGACTAACCTAAAAAAAGTGGCTTATGACAAAGCTGAAAAAGAAATCGGTAATTTTTTTTTTGTAGGGTTGTTGAACTGTCAAAATGGAAGCCGACGCTGCTGTGAGTCCCGTATTACAGAACGTCACTCAGTACTGAAACATTACTTAAAACTAGTTTCAACCAATCAAATGGCTTGAATCTAGTTTTAAGTAATGCTTGAGTATTGAGTGACGTTCTGTAATACGGGCCTTAGTGTGCTTCGCAATTAGGTACCCCACATCTTAAAGACATGGAGATCTCAAACAGCTGGTATATGGCACGAAGCCATACCTTAAGTAGGTACGACTTCGAGCCATATACTTGCTCTATTCTTTAACACTTAAGTAATCTAAACATAAACATTAATGACCACATAACTCATAAGCTTGTTAGATAATCAAGACATCGTATTATTAAATAAAAACCAGCCAAGTGCCAGTCGGACTGGCACACGCAGGGTTTCGTAGCACACGGCAAAAAAAAATGACGAAAAACATGCGTCTTGTATGACAGACACGCTTTATTCTTTATTAAATTTATTTTATTTTTATTATTTATTATAGCGGCAATAGAAATACACACTGAAAATGACAATTGTCTACCTATTACGGTTCATGAGATACAGTCAGACGGCGCGGACGAACGGACGGACAGCGGGGGTTTAGTAATAGAGTTCCGTTGGCAATCTTTGAGTAGGTATGGAACCCTAAAAAGTAAAAGTGTATTCTATGTTAAAAAGCAAGCAGATACATAGTTGCATAATATTATAAAGACTTCGTAACAGCGTGTAAATTATAACCCTTGTCCACATGAATTTTGATGAGCTAAACCACATTGAAGTTTAAATTTTATGTCACTAGCAATAAGGTTGATATTTCAGTGGGTGGTGCGTGATGCTATTTCAAATTTAACTTTTTTTATGTTTTCTAGTTTTCGGCTACGAACAATTGTTTGTTAAAATTAACAGGTGTATTTCGTCTATTCTATTCATCGTCGAATCCGACTAGCTGGGCAGCGTTCGAGAAGCTGCGGTATGTGGGACGAAGACACTGCGGTATGCGGGACGAAAAGATATTGCGATCTTTTCGATCCACATACCGCAGTGTCTCAAGATGACAGTCTTTAACCAGTGCGTGTTGCCAGTGATGACCTATGGCACTGAAACGTGGTCGCTCACAATGACTTTTATTAGAAGGCTGAAAGATACCCAAAAGGCAATCAAGAGGGCTTTGCTTGGAGTTTCCCTGCAAGATCGAATCAGAAATAAAGAGATCAAGTATTAGTAGTATTGAGTATTTTAATTATTGGTATTTTGTTTTTGTTTTTGATTGTTGTTTTTTTGTTGTCAATAAGCCAGTGTCTATTCTATTTTTCCTTTATGGAAATGGTGCCGGTGTCGTGGGGGAGAGAAAAGAAATAAGCCAGTGTCGCGCGGCCGCATCACGGAATTTCATTTTAATTTATACGTACTGTCAATGTGAAGTGTCAACTGTCAACTAATGTGTTGGTTGTCTTTGGTGCCTGGCACAAAAATCAAGCAATGGACAAAATTTACAACATTTTTATGCTTAAGTACGAGCCTTTTGACAACATTTTATGTGCATATTGATTATGTCTTTTCTTTTTAAATTTATTTTTTTTTTACTTGTAATGTGCGTTTTGTTTGTGCAGAATAAACAATTTTTCTTTCTTCTTTTCTTTTTCTTTTTTTCTCTTTAGATCCGCAGGAGAACCAAGGTAACCTACATAGCCCGAAAAATTGCCAAACTTAAGTGGCAGTGGGCAGGGCACATTGGTCGCAGAGCAGATGGCCGATGGAGCCGTAAGGTAAAGGAAAGTGGCGAACGCGTACCGGAAGACGTAGCGATGGAAGGCCTGCCTCAAAGTGGACCGACGACCTTGCGAAGGCCGCAGGAACTCGTTGGATGCAAGAAGCACAGAACCGGTCGAAGTGGAGGTGTTTTATTTATTTATTTATTTATTTATTATTACAACTTACATTTGTTTAACAGGTAGGAACCCAATACAACAATGTAGTCACAATTTCCACACTCGTGTAGCACCCAAAACAAATTTGATACCACCACCAACAAAAATGAAATACCAGAATTTACTTTTAATACCAAAATTTATACCAGTCGATTTTCGTGTCGACACAATTCATACAGAGGACAATAAGTTAAGTGTCACCATCCGGAATTTCGCCAAAGAGCAAGAAAAGATATCCAATCGCAGAGAGACGCTGTTGAGTATCTTTATTGCCCGCCGCACCGGTGCAAACTTTAACAAGTTTGTACGGACCACCGGGACTTTAAACAGCCTCTCTCTCGGCCCCTGTCGCAGCCTACTGTTCGGAACGAGCAATCCCAAAGATTCCAGTATTTGCGGATTATTCAACATACCACGGAAAACCATAAAAATATATTTAACCAGTGCGAAATTGCGCCTTACTTCCAACTTATAGTAACCAACCATCATGTTTGGGGGAGGCCTTGGCTTTCAGCTGACATATGATGACGATTTCATCTAATAAACGTACAATCAAATAAAATTACGCTTTGCGCACTTATTCTACCATCTACTTATGTACATTAAAAAAAAAAAAAAAAAAAAAATTTAAATACCTATGTAAATATAAAAAAAAAATAAACTAAAATAATAATTATATCTATATCTATACTAATATTATAAAGAGGAAAGATTTGTATGTATGTTTGTAACGAATTGGCTCAAAAAATACTGGACGGATTTTAAAAATTCTTTCACCATTTGAATGCTACATTATCTCTGATTAATATAGGCTTTTTAATTGCAAGAAAAAAATTAAATATTTAAAAAACAAATGTCCACCCGTGCGAAACCGGGACACGCCGCTAGTAATATATAACTTTTTTAAAATATATTTTTACTAACTTAATTCCGTAGCAAAAGTTTTTTTTTTCTACTGAATAAAGGCTTCAATAAAGGCTTTCCCATAATCCTTCTAGGGCTACAAAAGTTGTACATATAAAAAAGTTAATCATTTCAGAGGATGACAATTTTATTTTAATTATATCCTGTAGATTTAATACTGCCTATATAAAATACATTTTCGTGTTAAACGTTAAATTATTACAAGTTTATAATGAAATAAGTGAAAACCTAAAAAGTTGTTTATTACGATGAGTTTTCAGTTATTTCAATTAATACCCATCCCGCAAGATTGGTTATTTGATGAAAAAATCGGTTGTCTGTAAAGTCGGTTTAATGACGATAAGTGAACGTGACAACGTCATAAGAAAATACAAAAAAAAATATATATATATATTATTAATTATTTTTCATTCTTTATTATTTTTTTCTTTTTTTTTCGATTGTGCCTCTTTGTCGCTCGTTCCGCGCTCTCTCTTGCACTTCAAGCTTTAATGTAACGCCTCAGAGCGAGGTAACGCCGCATGACGTCATGTTTTTTCGTGCGTGCAGCCAGCTTCATCGAATTATAAGACGTTGTCACGTCAAAAAGTGAATTTTCCCAATTGTGAAACATGCGGAAGGGTTGAAGATGTTCACCATCTACTTATGGAGTGTACTAAGACAAAGAAGGAAAGAGAGACACTGGCCCCGATTCTGTAGTTCACAAACTAAATTAAATTTAAGTTCAGTGCATCTTTTTATTTCTATTTCATTATGAAAAGGACAGAAGATTAATATTAGTTTAGTCCTGTCAAATTAGTCAGCGCCTGACGTAAATTGACGTATTTTTAGTAGCAAATTTTTTAATCTCGTCTAACTTGTCTATGGATTATCTAATTTGACAGGACTAAACTAATATTTATCTTCTGCCCTTTTCATGATGAAATAGAAAGAAAAAGATGCACTGAACTTAAATTAAGTTTAGTTTGTGAATAACAGAATCGGGGCCAATGTTGAGTAGACTAAAAATAAACGAATATGAAACTAGTCCTTATGTTAAAATTTTAGCGCAGCCTTCACCTGAGATAGCAAACCTACTTGCTGATTTGTTTCGACATCATTAATTAATAATATATATTTATGGAGATAGTTTAGAATAGTTTAAGTTACTCGTATGATGAGGCTGACATGCCACTGTGGATAAAAGCCTAATAAAAACTAGAATAAAAAAAAATACCTACTCCTATAATTATTGTAAACTACTTTGTTTAATATTTATTTCTGTATATTAAATGAGTAAGTAAGTAAATACTACTCCTTGTATTAGGTACATTTAACAACCTACTACCGTTAATACGAGTATAATAAAATTTTCTGCTTTCTAGATCAATAAAAGAAATTTAGATGCTATAAATTACTTGTCGAATCCAGGACATCATTTAGGTTAGCTTCTTCTTAGCGACATTCCCATAAATCTTGGTAAGCCAGTGGAAAACATGTTATCGAGATCATTGTTAAGGAAAATACATGGCTTTGACAGAAATATTAGGTGCAGAGCGAATGCAGAAGAATTTTTCCGAAAGTGATAAAAAAAGGTTACGTTAGGGCTCATAAGGCTGAAGAGTTTGTTTGTTTGAACGCACTAATCTCTGGAACATTTAATACAGCTATGTATAATTATGGACACTTATAATCTTAGCACTAGATTAAAAACCTACTTAATCTGTGGTTATAGAATCCCTAGTTACTCAAAAGAAATTTAGGAGAAGCCCGGGCAAGAAGCATAGTGCGGGTAAGAAGAATAAATGATTTTTCCAAAAATATAATTATAATAGCGCTATTAACACTTTCTTAAGTCGTGACACGTACGACCGGCAACGCCATGGCAGTTCAACGAAGACCTTTTAAATTTGATGATTAAAAAAAAAAACATTGATTTATTTCACATTTGATTTATTTTAAATTTTCCTGAATTTGTCTTGTTTTGCAAAGACCATCATTAGTAAATATTTGCTATTACGTTTTATACAGACACATAAGTCAATAACTTCTTAATATTTCTATATGTTATTCATTGATTAAAGGATTTAGCTGACAGTTTTCTAAATTACTTTCATGTTACAATTGGTGGTAGCAATTGTATCAGTGTCAGAAATGCAATATACAGTCGCATGTTTGTCATGTGTCAACCCAGCTCCATATAGTTTTTAGTTAGTTTTTGTGACTGTTAGCTAACATGTTTGTCGCAGGCGTTCATGCCACATTCATTTTTCATTTTACTAACTACGCAAGCACATAATTACTAACCTTATATTAACCTTCAATCAACCCGTGAGGCTGTTAAGACTATGCCGACCGCACAGTGGCGCCCTCATCGTTTGTTTGGTTATTTCATACAATTTAGAATGAAAAATAAGCACGTTAAGTTGTGCTTCACAAGATTATACGTTAACACTATTAGAAACGGTAGTTTTACATTGTTTAGTTTTATTATAATCCTTAAAACGGAATATAGTGGCCACTGTTATCCGTTTTATGGATTATAATAAAACAAACGATGAGGGCGCCACTGTGCGGTTGGCATAGTCTTAAGCTGTTTTGACGACTCTACTGAACAAAAGAATGAATACAATCAAAGGAAATACAGGCTAACTTAACAAGGAGTGCGATCATAGGGTGGGATTAACTCCTATCGTCTGGCATAAAGTATAATAATTGGAAGACAGCCTTGCGGTTTTTAGTCAGTATGAGTCTGATAAACACATAAGTTTCACCTTCTAACTCTTTCGGCTGAAATGATGATGTACCTAATCGTTAGAAGTGCAATAGTTTCGGAAGATTTTTCACAGGTCAACGAACTTTTTTTTAAGTTTTTATATTATTAATGTAAGTAAGTGACCCTTCAAAATAATGTGCATTTATTTTCTAAACAGAAAGACAATAAGCGGTGGAATATTAATTATAATGACCATAGAAACCCAACAAAAAGTACCTATTTCAAACTAGTTAAGTTACTTACTTCTAGCAAACTTTTGCTATTGCTTTATTGTTAGGCGTTATAAATTTTCAATGTCAATTTAAGAATTAAGAACACTAGACAATATAATAGATAAAACTTCGTTAATAACTTTTACATGAAAGCAATGTTTGAAATTTAACAAGTTTTAATTTAGATCTACAGGCTATTTAAAAACCTTTGTGCAAAACGGGTTTGTAAAAGTAATAAAAATAAATCAGTTTCTACTTAATGGGTTTTTGTTGACACAAAAATGCGGCACATAAAATAGCCACTCTTGCAGAGAGAAATGGCCATTTCGATATCACTAATTGCCCTTAAAAATAGGCGGATGGCGTTGTATTCAAACCTGCAATGCCGAATCCCGCATAACGTAGGAAATATATTGAACATCAGTTTAACTTCAATTGTTTCACTTTTACATAAAATGCAAATGGTTTTGTATAAACATTACAATTAAATACTCGTCGGGAAGGGCCCGCCTTCCCATAGGATTTCCATTGCGTAAAAATTTAAATCTAAGTATGGTTTACATTTTAGAAGGTATTACAGTTTATTAAAATTCCGTTTTTGTTATTTTTGTGATGCTAGCTGTAAATATAACGAGGTAAGTAATAAGCATAGGTAATGCTACTGTAACAAAACACCGTTTTCAACGTCATTAGAATCTTCATAATTACTTGTGTCATTTGCCGAGTGACCGTTTCCTGAAACACGTGTAGGTAATTAAAGTTATTTAGACGCAAACAGAAAGTAATCAAAATCTACGATGTAGCACTTTTCTGGACGTCAAAATTACTTAAGACAATCCCCTAAAATCTGGCTGCTACATAGATGAGGTTGCTTTTAATAATTAGCTACGCCGATAACATGGCGCTGCTGAGCCCGTCAATGGTTGGCCTTAGGAGGTTAATTAGTCTGTGAATGTTATGCAGGGGAGCACGGTTTGAGATACAATTTCGTCAAGAGTGAGTTGATTATCTTTAAGGCACCTAACAAGGTCACTGAGAGCTACCCAGCTGTCTTTTTGAGTGGTTGTGTTTTGAACCGTGTTCGTCAGTTTATATATCTAGGGCATATTGTTACGGAGGATTTGAAGGACAATCTAGATGTAGACCGGGAGCGAAGAGCATTGGTGGTGAGATGTAATATGTTGATCCGAAGGTTATCACGCTGCACAGGTTCAGTTAAGATAACTCTCTTCAAAGCATACTGTCAAATATTTTACACATGTAGCCTTTGGTCTAACTTCACTCTAAAGGCCGTTAATGCTCTTCGAAAACCAGTAAAATAATGCATTCAGGATGCTGTTGGGGCTGCCACGCTTCTGTAGTGCTTCAGGGATGTTCGAGGACGCTCGTATTGACAGCTTCGCTGCAATCAGGCGTAAGCGATCAGCGTCCTTGTTGCACAGGGTACGTGCCAGTAACAACAGTCTCCTAAGTGTCATTGCCAACAAACTGGATTGTCCTTTCATCTGTTATTTAAGTCAGCTACATGCTCCTGTAAATTTTGGTAATGTCTTACATAGTTTTTAAGTTTGTATGTTACTAACATCTTGTATTGTAGTTTGTATTGTATATGGAATTTTATTCTGAAATAAATAGATTAATATTTTTTTTTATTAGAACCTAAATAGGGCATTGGTGGCCCAGTGATAAAGGCCTTGACTTACGAGTTGTAAGGTCGTAGGTTCGAAATAATGAAATAATTCACACATTAATATTGTTAAATTATTTCATCATCACTGCTCTCAAAACAATGAAGGAAAACATCGTTTTAGTTAGTTGAGGAAGCCGATATGTCCGAGAACCAAAAGTTCTAAGACATGTGACATCTACCAACATCTACCTGCACTGGGCTCTCCCGTCATCCGTCTCCCGAGAGGACGCCTGTCCCAGCATTGGGGCGATACATTATAGGCTTATGTGCCCTCAAACGCTCGATCTTCACCACTTCCCAGTGCTTTAGATGGAAGAAAAAGTGGCGCAAAAAACTCCTCAGCTAATCGCTAATCTTAACCTAAAAACATTATCTCTGTCATTATTGAATGTATTTGTCAGTTTGTATTTCTAAATTAAAGTTTTAAATTAATAAAAAAATAAATAAAAAATAAATAAATAATTAAAAAAATATAAATTATTAAAGTTTTAAATTTATTTGTGCTTATATATATATGTAATTAGGTATATATTATATTCATAATTTTAATAGGTTTATGCGTATCTTTATATTTAAAATATTTATTCCTCAATTTTCATGATTGCACCTTCCACTGCTTGTCTCTGCATCACCCAAAGGTTAACTGGTAGAAAATGCCTATGGTATTAAGTCCGCCTCTGTATATTTATGTGCTTGAAGTATTAAATAAATAATAAATAAAGTTTTAAATTATACAGCAGGAGGGATATGGATTAGAGTGAAATACACGGGCGCATCAGAAATTTCTTCTTTGTTCCTGAAATGGAAACTTATCCGTTGTACGATCCTTGGCCATCGTATCAAGTAGGGATAGGAATACAGATATATGTAGATACACCTAGATAACGCAAGAGCAACTACTTCGCCTGCCAAAAATCGTACCAACTTACGTTTAAAAATCGTAAGCCGCCACTCTTGCGCTCAGTCCTGTGTACTGCTGGCTGGGTGAGCGGGAGTGAGAAAGAGCGCTTGTGACATCATAGCAGGTAGTCAAAAAATGGCACGTTTGGTTTTCATACAGATCGTGATTCTTGCGTTATCTAGGTCTATGTATGTATATCTGTAGATAGGAAGTTATATGAGAAGAACTTAAATCCTGTACTAAATATCTTAAACACAATAGTAAAGGAAATATCTCTAGCGTAACCCTAGCGATTATTTTCACTGTTATGTATCCTACAGGTAATCCATGAACAGCGTTGTGAGATGCAATATTGTCTGTAATTTTTAATACCAGAATAACTATCAAAACATGGGAAATGTTCACGAAAAAAGAAATAATAAAGATAAGTTTTTTTAATGATATCTCGAGAACTTCGATTCAAAGTTCGTCAGGTCAGCTAATATACTAATACTATGTATATTTATTAACAAAATATTATGATACATTTTTTTTAAACCTATTCTATACGTTGGTAATCAAAGTCAAAAAGGGTTAAGTACCACTACCCCGGAACATAAAGGGCTAAGGAAGGAACACGGGTGGGTTTTAGTCAGTAAGAGTCTGACACCCCTTCTGCTCCACCTTGAGCGGGAGGGGTCATTTGATGACTTCCCCCATCCACAAAAAAAAAGTTAAAAATCTTCTTCTTGTAATAGTTTAATAACATGATAAATACTGCCACTCGGTTGAAAATCTTTTACTTTGAATAATTTCTTAACAAGATAAATACTCTAGGTAAATCATAACATAAACAGAACTGTAAGGAGAACTAGTTTAAAATTAATTACAGGTAAGTAGTTAATGAAATCTTGTTAGACAGTCGTGGCAAGGTGAGGTTTTGGGGCTAAGGTTTTGTCACAGATTAGTTAAAATTGGATACTCTCTAAATAATTTAGACATTACTACAACAGTATTTAAAGTAATTCATTATGACAAGCCTATGTTGTCAGACTACAGGGCAAAAGCTTCTTTTCGAGGCAATTTTTAAAGGATTGGCCCATTATTGCATTAAGATAGAGGTATCTTAATGCAATAATGGGCCAATCCTTTAAAAATAATAGTTGCGGAATTATTATATACAAACTAGTCGATAAGTTTCATTGTTTCCAGGGAACAATAAAAATAAACTGGACTGGTTCTGAAACACACAAACCTCAAATGAACTGAACATATCGGCTTAGAAGTCGAATCGCTCGAATTTATTCAAATGGTGACTGTAAATGCCTACGTGGTAAAATATTACTATTTCTTTTTTGTCATCGTTATATCTTACCTATATTTGCAAAATAAAATTATCTTATCTTATCTTATCTTATCTTATCTTAAAAAAAATAACATTATTTTTTCTATAGGCGACTTGAACGAAGTTAATTTATTTGTGGGCGAGTCGACAACTCCAAAAATATGTATTGGGCAATTGGCGCATTTTCAATTTTATGAAATAACTATCTGACCCCGCAAACGTCATTTTGCAAAAATAAAAAATAGATAGTAGCCGATTCTCAGACCTATTGAATATGCATATAAAATTTCATAAAAATCGCTCAAGCCGTTTCGGAGGAGTATGGTAACTAACACTGTGACAGGGGATTTTTATATATTAGATAGATAAAGCATAGATTAGAAGACACTGGCGCACAGATGTGATATGAGTTAAATATTTATAATACGAGCCCTCGAATTTAGTAAAGAACGAAAAGTTAGTAAAGAACATTTTCGAATGTCTTATTTAAAAAAAGATTACTGGAAACCTCTATTTCTACGGAAAATTTAAAATCGACCTAATTTGGCTGTAGCACTATTTTTCGAAAATGTTCTTAACTAAATTTTAACAAAACGCTGTCAACAGAGGTCTTTTTTTTTTTGAGGGTGGGAAATTATCAAATAACTTTTCCCGCTCTGGGCGGAGCGGGAGGAACCCACCCGTGTTCCTTCAGTTGCCTGTGCCAGGGGCCACGGTATCTCTCTCGAACAACCCGCGACCTTGGCAGGTCAACAGAGGCCTAGTGTACAAATTTGACAACTATTAATGAAAAAAGAAAAACATAGAGACACATAGATGTCCTTGTTATTTAGTTCATGAAATATCTTTTAAATTGGTTCAATATTGGAGGACAAAATAGGTGAGAGTCAAGCCTCGAATTAGGACTTTTTACTAAGGCTTTTTCAAAAGTCTCTCCGACCGCATTTCCTCTTAAGAATTTGAAATTGAGAACTTTCAAATCAAACTCTACTTTTAGCAATATTTAACACCCGACATATTTCTAAAGTAGAGTTTGAAAGATTCTTCAGTGTAGCCCGCGAAATGAAAAAAAAAATACGCTTCTTTCTCAAAATTTATTTTACAAGTTCTCAACTTCAAATTCTCAATTCAGAAACCCGAGGGCAATTCCCGGAATTTTAAGGACGTTCACAGTCTGATCCCAGTTTCAATCTGTCAAAAATACCTCTAATGTCCCTACATTTTTGACAAGTGTTTGACGTTAATTGTCGTTGAGATAAAATTGCGATTTGAATTTGAACGTGTTTTATATATGTACGAGAATTGGCCTTCTGGTGTTAGAAAATTATTGTGTTTTTAATTATTGTAGTTGAAGATTAATGGTATGGTAGACCTCAATAATAATTAGCATTGTTCTTAAGCAATTTACTTAATTTATGTCTATTTTTAAGAGGAACTTATGTGTCTTTGAATTACTTATACGTATACTAGCGACCCGCCCCTGCTTCGCGCTGTATTGACGACTTGATTTACGAGTTGTAGGTCGTAGGTTCGAACCCAGACACGTACTTTACTTTGTGTAAATTATTTCATCACCACTGCTCTCAAAACGGTGAAGGAAAACATCGTGAGGACACCGGTATGTCTTAGAAACAAAAATTCGAAGACTTCACATCTACCAACCCGCGCTGGGCCGATGTGGTGGATTACAGCCCACTCCCTCTCACAGAGAGGAGGCCTGTGTCCCCAGCAGTGGGAACATTATAGGCTGATTATGAAGTTTGTTTGTGCTTGATGGACTTCGACGCCGGCGCCGCTTGACCAATCATGATGAAAGTTCGCTTAAAATTATAGAGTGTTTTCCATGGAGAAAGTTTTTTCCGATCTTCACTCGGGCGAAGCCGCCGGCAAAAGCTAGTCTAGTGTCATATATACTAATATTATAAAGAAGAAAGGTTTGTATGTATGTTTGTAACGAATTGGCTCAAAAAGTACTGGACCGATTTTAAAAATTCTTTCACCATTTGAGTACTACATTATCACTGATTAATATAGGCTTTTTAATTGCAAGAAAAAAATAAAATGTTTAAAAAAATAATGTCCACCCGTGCGTAGCCGGGACGGACCGCTAGTAATACATAAATGAGGCGGAGAACATTGCTGTTATACATAAATCCTGGCTGGCTGCAACCGAAAATTTTCTAATGGAAAAACTAATATCATTTTCTCCGACTTCGCGGGTCGAACCCAGGACCACACTCAGGATTTGCGCTTGCGCAACCATTAGACCATTGCGGAGGCATTTTTGTTTCAGACATTAGGTAATGTTGAAAACATATTTTTTACCTTGACAACAAGTGTTTTGATTTCACAACTTTTACAGATAAAATATTTATGAATGTTTCGACAGATCATGCAATATGTAGGTACTTATCCTAATACCTACATGGTAGAAAGCAACAAGATAAACTTAGCCTTCACAACGTGAGATAAATCTCAGATGTTATCTGTTCATGGTACGTACTCGTAAGTGTTAAAAATAGTAGTACCTATGCGGATATTATTTTAAATCAATAATAATTCGTTCTTCTTCTTAGCGTGTCGAGTGAAAGAAAGAAAGAAAAATAGGTTTATTTGTCACAGAAACACGTGCAAACAAAAAGATGATTAATTCTAATGACATCTTAGATATCGAAACAAAAATAAAAAATATATCTTTATACATGAGCCCAAAGCATAGATAGTGGACGGCTGCACGTCATGACTGTGACAAGAAGGCTTCCACTCAGCATGATGCTGTGCTATGGAGACCCACAGCACAGCGCTGATTTTCAGTGGTTACCCAAAAAGGACGTACGGAAACCAAGTCAGATCAAATGATTCGTACTTAACAGGTAACAAAATAAAATAAAACAAACAGTACTCATAAATTAAAGCAACTACTTATAACCAACAATTATATGAAATTGAATAACATAAAATTCAATTTATCCGCAGGCATCAACGTGCGTTCCTATAAAGATTTGTACCCAAAGTATTTAATAGAGAGGGAAATTCTGTGTTTTGTGTTTTGTCTCGCTCCCACCCTCACCCCCGCTCACTGAAATCTATATAGAGCCAGCCTAGAATTTGGCTACAAGCCTGGCACCAGGAGCGTCCTTCCCGTCCCAGATTACATGCAAAATTTCTTCTAGGTGTAATTGTTATTGGCTTATCGAAAAAATATAAGAAAAACATATGTTAAGGTACCTCTTCGTTGCTTAGGTAGAAATTACAATGACTTTTTTACTGAAATTAATTTGTTTTCTATGTCAAATAATAGATTTCGTACCGCTTTGTTAAAAAAGATATTTGATATTGATAAACAGACATAAATGCTGAATATAATAATTTTACATTGTCTCCAGCATGTCTGCATGTAGTTCTCAATAATTGTAATAAATCAAAAATGTATTCTGTGGATAACGGTGTTAGTTTCACATTAAATTACTCTTATGTCATACATTAGTTAAGATACAATGTGTAACTGTTTATTTATCCCTAATAAATAAATAAAATAAAATGAGGTACTATATTTTAACAAAAGATGAACTAGTTGTAACGACTACAACTAGGTGAAACCGGCTTGGTCCAGCCATTCTGAAGTCAGAATGGCTGGCTACTTTCCTCGTAATAGTTTTCCCTCTTTAGCTAGTGTACGGGTAAGGTACATTTAAATGATAAACTGATAAATGTTCGACTTGTGTAATGACAGTAAGGTAAAGCACAAATGTCCAAAAACTGATAAAATGATCGACCCGCGGTGAATGAGTCGATCGATGCTATGCAACTACTAATTTGCTAACTCAAACGTCTATATTTTATTCATTTGCGGCTCGTCGATGTCAGCACAAAATTGATACAATATCAACTGTACGGGTTTGCTCGTACAGCTAGGTATCAATTATTTGATGTCTGGTACCAAATATTACCAAATAGGTACTAAAACTTGGTGTTGCTCAAACTTCCAAAATCTCTCTTGGTCCAGTCATCGTGACGCAGACCCGTCCGTCGCGTTCGCCGCCCGGCCCGTCTTTTGAAGCGTGCAGAGTGTCCTATTGTCTGCAGGCTACAAGAGATAGACTCATGTAGCGTGCAGACAACAGGACACGCTAGACACTATATTAAGTCCCACATTGTTTGTGGAACAGCACCATATTTACACTCCAAGACGAAGTCATCTGTGAATCTCCACCTGAGCAGGTTTTCTTTATTTCGTCCCCTACCTAAAGTGGCCACCATTGTTTTGAAAAAAAAAAAAATTGTATTTTTTCCGAAAAGAGATATAAAAATATAGTACTTTTGGGAAATGCAGGAAAAAAAAAGTACATATTTATTTTTAATCATTACGTATTTTTCCATATATAATTTGTTTATCTTTTTTTGGTGGCGTGACCTGCGTGCCAAAACCATCATCGCTCTTCATGTTTTTTTTTTTATTTTAAAAGCATTACACATAGTTATAATCAGGCAGCATTCATAAAGAAATTATTGCCAGTTTGACAGTTGACGTATTGTTGCCGCGAGTGCGTTTCGTTCTGAAATTCCCCGTGCTGCGCTGCGGGTGCGTATCAGACCAGTAGCGCGACAGTTGAATTACGGATAAAAATATAGTATTTTACGTACTATATTATTTTTCTATAATATAAAGTACAATTGATAGAAATATAGTACGATACTATTATAGGGTGACTGGTAATTAGTGACTGATACCTAAACACGTGATTGTACTCATGATAACAAACAACTTTTACTATGGGACCAACCCTGAATTTGCGAAAAAAAAATCTGCTGTTCAGTACCTACATTTTGACCAGTTAGGAGAACATAAATGTCTGAACAGTAGATTTTTTTTTCACAATTTCAGGTTTGGTCCCATAGTAAAAGATGTTTGTTATCATTAGTACAAGCACGTGTTTAAGTATCGGTCACTAATTATCAGTCACCGTATATATTATAGTACAGGCGGCAAACCCTATCTCTACCAGAGTTTGGAGTCTATTTAAAGACTTCCTTCATTTCCAAGTCAAAGCAACTCATGTCCAAATGGTAGATTTTTAGCTGCAGGTGGAACGAATGGATTGAGTAAGGAATCACTATCTCGCCACAGATTTGCTTTCCTAGACCGTTCGCCGTTCGTTGTTTTCTCAGTAAATTAGAAACCAATAAAATTAAAACTAATGCTTAGCTAATTTCCTATGTAGGTGATGGAAAGTAGGTACCTCATAATTATGTATGACAAGGTTATTTTCATTTAATGATTTACTAGCAAATTGGATTGTTAGCTAAAGTAGCCATATTTTTAATGACGTGATCATTTAGATTTAGGTAATATTTCCAAAATTAACAATAAAGCACACTATATCTATATTGTATCTTTTTTTCCTTGAAATTCACAATTTAGGGCAATCAATTAAATAATCTTTTAAAACAGTATTTAAATCAAACAATGATTATACATCCAAGTCTTGCGAAAATCAGCACTGTTCATATAATGTAATTTAGATCTCTGTAACCAAGCTTTGTTACTACCTATATATTAAAACTATGAAAAAATCTTCATTAGAGAACCCCGAATCACATAAAATCAAATTGACGATAAAACATACTTACATAGATGAAGACCCAATTTCTTATCTCACGTCCGAATTGACATGCAACATTGAAATCTAGATAAACAGTCGTGTCATTACCATCTTGTGTTACGTCATTAGAACATATTGATTGACAGTGGAAACTATTGCTTTTTAAAACTACAGATAGTGCAATCCACGAAGACGCGCCCCACTCTTTTTTTCCTAAAGCTTTACAGCACAAGTGATCAACATTCCGCTAGTGTTTTAGTTTTGTCGATACACACTAATTATTATTATTGGCTAATTAGTGTGTATCGACAAAACTAAAACACTAGCGGAATTGATTAGCGATAACCGCTAACGATTAGGAAGAAGAGTGGGGCGCGTCTTCGTGGATTGCACTATCTGTACAAAGCCTCAAGTCTGCTATTACAATAATGTCAGAACTCAGAATGGTCTATCATTGATTTCATACGAGTAATGGTTGATTTTGACAAGTTTGGTAATCTAGTAATATAATGGCGTCATTATGACTTTCCAATGGTCAACCACTGACACTATAATCTCGTACATTAATAAATGTAATGTTTATTGCTATTTACGAACTTCTTGCTACTTCAGATTGCAAACACTAATACGTAATATGTAAAAATATATATTAAATGAAATCTAGCATAAAATTTAGTAGTTAGTAGTTTTTCTAAGACCATTGACCGACCTATGATCGACCGTTATGAATTTAGAACTTTTAGCAAAATGACAATGGGATCGTGTTGGAATGACGAATTTATAAAAATAGCAGACTTGGGCCCCAGTTCGGCCGATGTATGAGTGCGTTCTTGTCGCCTGTCGATTTCATACAAACGAATACGTGTTTTGCAAATTCGATTTTTATAGGCTACTAGAATTGTCGCACTGTCAGATGTCAAGATTGCATTTTCTCGACGGCCGGACTTTAACATCAAAGTATTTGCTTGCGAAAATATTTTTGTATTGAATTATTTTAAAAGTCCTTTCAGAGACCACTGTGATAGTTCTCGCCCTACTCTTTTCCTATTTTTCCTTGTAGGCAGATACTAGTTTCAGGCGTACTTCCAACTTGGATGCACTGGAAAATCTTTTAGTGTTTCCAAAGCCAACTTTGAGGACACTATTTTTCATTTGCCTGCTTCGATGGTCAAGTGGTGCGTTGCCAGGTCGGGCAAAATATTATAGGGTTTCCATCGGGAAATTCTCAGTATCAGCTCGGATTCTGGTTTTGTGCCCACTTGGCTCTTATAGATATACCTACTTTGTGCCCACTTGGCTCTTACCTACTATCGATACGCCTCGGACCACCATCGGGGATTTTAAGCGTAATGTTATGGTATTTTTCATTTGCTGTATAGTGTTTGCGTTGCGTTTAAGTTATTTGGTTAAATAAAAAAAAGGAGTTTTTAAATCAAACAGTTTTTAGCAGTTCCAGGTACGGTCACCAAAGGAGATAAGTAACCAGGGTCGTTGGATAGATTGCGAATAAAATTTAATTTAATTAAAACAAACAGTTAATTTATCTAATTAAATTTCATTCGATAACATCCATCGGTTTTTACTAAACTTCAACTATATGACGACCCTACTTAGGTATCTCTTTTGGTGAATGTACGCAAAAGATGATTCTTAATAAATTCAATGTCAGTCCAGTCATACAACCCTACCAAAGAAAAAGATAACAAATGGTTTTTCTATAGATAACAAATACCAACTCCGATCAGCCGACCAAAACGTGACAATAGGAGAATCACAATCGAACATGTTTTTCTTACACCTCGGTAATTTTCTGTTGCAAAGTAAAACATTGTAATCGAATGCAAAAACATGGTAATCACAATCTACTAATGAATACTCATCACGTTGGAACTAGAATCGGCACTCGAATTGCGGAACACACTATCAATCTCAATCTGAATCAATTTGAAGGATATTGCTAATCCATTGCCTCACATGTTCGAAAAATATGTCTGCTCAACAACGTAATTATCGCAATGAATGTTGTTGAACTATCAAAATGAAACCCATTGCTATATAATATTACCGTGCCATTGCTACTGATAGTGTGTTACGCAATTAGCCCGCAGGTTTAACATTCATTAGCCAAGAATACATTTATTGAAAGAAAGAAAGAAAGAAAAGAAAGAAAAAGTATTTATTACGACTCGTACAGGAGGATCACAAACTAAATTAAACACAGTCTAAATTAAAATACCAAAATAAAAACAAAAAAAAAAATAAAAAAGTAACAAAAAGAAAAATGAAACAAAAAGTCCTATACGAGACCAAAAGGCTCCTATCTCAGCATGATGCTGCGATATTTAAAAATAAATATCGCAGCGCTGGTATTCTGATAGGGCTGATATTGTCAACAAGGATCTTCATTATACCATCTGAGGTGGACCTCAGATGGTATAATTACGATTACGATAAAAATATAAACTAATGGAGTGAATTAAAAGAGCCTTCGCGAATAACGAACACGATTATCTGGGAGTTTACCGAAGTACGCAGATGCGCGTTATACCTACCCGCGGCGTTTTTATTTCGCGAACTGGATTTTCAACACATTGCTTAGCCCCGGAGTTGAAAATCCAATAGTGTTTTTTGATGCGCTGGAATGTGCTGTCAGATTTTTAAGTACTTAGCTCAACACACTCATACTTATTATAATAATATCCCTAACTGTGTTAAGAAATTAAATATAGATCAGTTTAAGAAAACATTTAAAAAAATACTGACAGAAAAAGCCTATTATAATATTAATGAATTTTTAAATGATAAATCGCTATGAAAATACTGACTGAATATATTCTATTTATTTTGAATCGCATGACTATTGACCTATTTTTTAAATTTAGATTTTAACTGTTGATTTATTTATATTATTATTTGTATTTTTATTTTGAACTCTTATTGTCTTTCGACCTAACATGTACACCAGCCATGCTCAAACATGTTGAGCCAAGAAATACCTTGTAACACATACCTATAATATACGGCACGGTTGGCGCAGTGGTTATGCGATTGACTGCTGCGCTGCGTGTCGCGGGTTCGATTCCCGCACGGAAAAAATATTTGTATGACCTACAAGTAGTTGTTCCGGGTCTGGCTATTTTTGTATGTGAGTTTAAATGTTTGTAAACGCACCCACGATACAGGAGTAATTCCTAGTGTGGGGCAATATATTTATGAAAAGAAATGAAAAAAATAAGCATCATACCATATTATAATATTATCTACACATGTTTTTGCAAATTAATGAATCTAAATCTGAATCTGAACAACAAGGGTTGACAATTAAGGGCAAATATTATGGCAATATTCAACCCAACATCCAAGCTAAACCCTGGTTCGACAAAAATAAGAAATTGAATAAATTAACCACATCTATCATTATACGTCTGAAATTAGGACATGTTTGCTCTACAGTGTTTTTGGCTTAGTTATGCATTTGAAATCATTCCCTTTTCGAGTGTGATGTAGGAGAGGGTACTCTTGAGCACATATTTTTCTCTTGTCGTTATCTTTTAGTCCCGCTATATGATATATTCCCTCTAATTTCCCCAGACCGATTAATATCAATTCCTCTTGACACTTGTTGATTCCTCATTAATTAAAACACTTCAAAAATATATATTCATAAATAATATCAATTGATAACGGTGATTCATTGTGTTCGTCCCATAGTAAAATTAATTTGTAATATTTGTTTATTAACAATTTATACTAAAAAACATATTGTGTTGTCTTACTGGCTACTCAAACAGATCCAGTTTTAATTAAACCGTACTAAAGGCAGTATAACCGGTCAACCTCAACGAATACCTACACTTTGTTTCCTTCAACCTTAACATTGGTAGAATTATCGATAAGACGATGGAGCCATTACTATAAAATTGGAATTGGAATTGGAACACCAAGGAAGGGTTGAAAATCCAGTGTGCGATAAAATCCTGCCACGATATTTTTATGTCCGTGAGCTAAGAAAGAACGTACAAAGAGAAAGCGATCGTTCACACAAGAACTATCCTGTAAGATATTTTAACCGACTTTAATAAGGAGGAGGTTATCAATTCTATGTTGTATGTTTTTCATAGAGTAGTTTTTATAACAGTATGTTTTTTTTTGTATGTTTCTTATCAATATCTTCGGCAATCGTGAATGGATTTCAAAAAATCTTTTTATTGGCTAGGGTGTGCTTCAGAGGTGGTCCAATATAAATTTTATTAACTTTGCTTGTGTAGTTTTTGAGTTAGTTTCAATAATACATATTTTGGCCACTTAGTTTATATTGATGAATGATGATGTTATAATGACTTCCTATCACTGATATTTACGTAGCAAATAGTGTTATACGAATTTGTGTGGGTAAGTACAAGTTAAAAATGAAAAAATAAAAACATTTTCACAAAAAAAAAAAAACACACAACCGACTTCCAAAAAACACACTAAAAGGTGAAAAATAACTTTATTTTCGGAAGCAAACAACGAAAATGCGACCCCAACGACACCGACTTCCGAAATTAAAGCTATTTTTCACTTTGTAGTCTTTTTTGGAAGTGGGTTGTTTTTTTTTTTAGTTTTTATACGGTAAAAAGTTAGGATCACACGTCCACATTCCACAGCTCATACGATTAAAAACATATGCAATATTAAGCTGCCATGTGATCCCAAATTGACATAGTAAAAAATCATACTGATCATCACAGAGTGAACGAGGCCTAGGTAATTACGTTCGCTGTATATAGAAAGTGCAATCCACGAAGACGCGCCCCACTCTTTTTACGAATCGTTAGTGTTTATCGCTAGTTAATTCCATTAGTGTTTTAGTTCTTTCGATACACTCTAATTACCCACTAATAATAATTCGTGTGTATTTACAAAACTAAAACACTAGCGGAATTTTGCACACTTCTGCTGTAAGCATTAGGAAAAAGAGTGGGGCGCGTCTTCGTGGATTGCACTATATATATATACTATACCCTGGATATCACGCTTTCCTCCAACCCTGCTGATTGTTTTATTACATTATGATCGTGATGCTGTTGTATTAAAGTTCAAGATAAGAAAAAGCTGAAAATGTATCCCATTAATGTCCATTATGAGTCAGACTTCTAGCACTGTCAATAGTTAATGGATTTCGCAAACGTGTGAAGAGTTGAACATTTCCGGTCTTCTTCTTCGGCTTCTACCCGCGGCCTACTGTTTTCGCCAAGTGTTTTTTTTTTTTTTTTGCTCGACTCCTTTGACTTCCAGCGTGGTTTTAAATAGCTTATAATCTTCGTATTGGGCTATCAAATGCTAGAGATTAGCGCGTTCAAACAAAAAAACACTTCCGCATTACTATTAGTATAGATGTATGTAAAACTAAATCCAGCTAACACATAAATCCAATTTCCTAGCCGATAGATAATGTTGATGACTCACAGATCCACACGCTAACACTTGATGTCCTAAGCAGCCATTTAATACTTAGAGCACATACACTAACATCTTAATTAGCTATAAAAATGACAGAAGCGGTGTGAAGATAGAAATCAGGGCCTTCAACTCCGCTAAATGAGTAGCTCGGGAGAATAAGGAAGAGGTTTTTTTTTACTTAGGTGCTGTAATTTAAATGTTGTTGGACCTGAAAGGAGACCATTGTATTCATAATTACGGAAAACTTTTACTATGGGACCAAACCTGAAAAAAAAACCAGCTATTCCCTACATTTATGTTCGCATAACTCGTCAAAATGTAGGGAACAGCTGATTTTTCTTTCGCGATTTTAGGATTGTTCTCTTGTTCATCATGCTGAGTGGAAGCCTTCTTGTCACAGTCATGACGTGCAGCCGTGGACTACCTCTGCTTTGTGCTCGTGTATATAGGTATATTTTGTTTTTATTATATCCTGTCATTAGAATTAATTATCTTTTTGTTTGCACGTGTTTCTGTGACTAATAAACCTATTTTTCTTTCTTTATTAAAAGTTTTTCATAATAATGAGGACAATGGCCTCTTTTCAGGTCCAATACTATTTAAATTACCCCTTGTATTAACTTAACGACCGTCCCTGGGCACAGTCCCTTATAATATTGGCCGATTAAGACAGGACTCCGGTAATTTTTTTAGATGTAGCAAGGACTAAAGAGAATACTGATGGCCCAGTTATATCGACCCCATTATGTATTTAATTTCATCACCACTGCTCTCAAAACGGTGAAGGAAAACATCGTGAGAAAACAGGCATGTCCTAGAAATTGGAATACATGTGGCATCTACCAGCTCGCACTGAGCCCGCGTGGTAGATTACGGCCTACTCTTTCTCACCGATTATGCTGACGAGTGGCAATGAGGCCAGATATTAATATGTCTGCTTACCTATAAGGATAAAAGTGTGAATTAAATCTATATGACATTATATATATTGTCAAACAAGTTGCACGCGCGTTCTCATTAACAAATGGATGGCCAGATCCATAGGGCAGCAACGCCTGACCTTCGTGACCCAGATAAATCAGGTTTTCTTAGTAGTATGATGTCATCTGAATACAGGTCACTGCTCGCCGTATGTACCTAATGGAAACTTTTTATCACCAACCATCAATTGTTTTCAGTGATAAAATTATAAGATAGCATTCTACTAAAATTTAAGGGTAGTGTAACAATTTGTTATAGGTTAGCACCGCATGCCCCATGAACGTAATAAATATGCCACTAGCAGTATACCTACTAGACAATTAATAACTAAGTAGAAAAAACAAAAAAATTTTTTTACAAAATTACGTGAGATATCATCTGCCTTGCCTTTTCCCAATAATGAGTAAAAAAATAAACATCTAAAGCAAATTCGCCTTAAACATAAAATATTCAACATAAAACATACAGATAGAATATATTTAACAAAACACAAATAAATGTAAATAATTTAAACATTGTTTACACTTATTCTATGGAACTTGGCAAGAAACTGAAGATATTTTTTTTTTAAACGTTGCCCCACACTAGGAATTACTCCTGTATCGTGGGTGCGTTTAAAAACATTTAAACTCACATACACAAACAGCCAGACCAGGAAAAACTACTTGTAGGTCATACAAATATTTGTTCTGTGCGGGAATCAAACCCGCGACACGCAGCGCAGCAGTCAATCGCTTAACCACTGCGCCAAACATGCATCATCTGTAACTCTATCCTAATACTAAACGGAAAAGTACTTAAATGTGTGTGTGCGGTCTTTCTGGCAATGTAGTCATTTTTCTGTCCATCTGGTACTTTTTCAGATTTCGATGTTTAGCACACACACAGGAAGACCATTACTTTGGTAAGGTCATAGGCTACTTTTCGGGGATAATATCCGACCTCCATACAGAAAACCTTTTACAAAAAAAAAAACTAACGACTTCCAAAAATGACACTACAAAGTGAAAAATTACTTTAATTACAGAAGACGGTGTCGTTGGGTTCGCATATTTCGTTGTTTGCCACCGACTTCCGAAATTAAACTTATTTCTCACTTTGTAGTGTCATTTTTGGAAGTCAGTTGTTATTTTTCACTTTTAAGTTGTGCTTACCCCACAAAAATTTGTATAACTTGCTATGTAAATATCAGTGACAGGAAAAGTCATTATAACATCGTCAATATAAACTAAGTGACAAAAATACGTATTATTGAAGCTAACTCAAAAACCACCAAAGCAAAGTTAATAAAATTTATATGGGTCCACCTCTGACGCACACACTATCCAATAAAAAAGAACTTTTGAAATAGGTTAACAATTGCCGCTAATATCACGTAACAAACATACAAAAAAAAAACAATAAAGTCGAATTGAGAACCTCCTCCCTTTTGAAGTCGGTTAAAAAGGATACGTGGCCATCACTTTTGACTACTTTCCTGCTTCCTTCATTTGACGCATGTCATGTGCCTCGATTTAATTATGAGATGTTAATTATCTTTATTTTTGTAAGACCATACGTTAGGTAGGCAAACATCGAGTCTCAAATATTGTGAATAATTTTTTTTTTTAATTTATAAGTGGTTTTAAAGGTAAGTGGCAACGGCTTTCATGGTTAATGCAACCATTGGCGAGCCACAACTGTAAGAAACAACACCAAAGTTATCTCGGAGAATAAAGTTCCTTTAAGAACGCCATCTATACTTTTATACTAATATTATAAAGAAGAAAGGTTTGTATGTGTGTTTGTAACGAATTGGCTCAAAAAGTACTGAACCGATTTTAAAAATTCTTTCACCATTGGAATGTTACATTATCACTGATTAATATAGGTTTTTTTAATTGCAAGAAAAAAATAAAATGTTTAAAAAATAATGTCCACCCGTGCGAAGCCGGGACGGACCGCTAGTGTTTTAATAAAGTGACTGTAAATGCAAAAACGTAGGACAATGACTTTAATGCCCTTTTAAGGAAGGAAAAGTTTGACTGGTTTTAGCAGTTCCTATTTATGCTTACATGTGTTGTAATACAACCCTATACAAAAGAGTTCAACGACCTTGCCTAACGTATTATATGTTGGTAAAAATTAGTTAGATAGAAGTCGCGCTTAGATCGTCAATCAATCATATTATTTTGTGTTGGTTTGAAAAAAAAAAACATTTATTCCACTTGTTTATTAAATCAGCACATATCAATCAAACCTTTATTTTTTTACCTTTATTCAATTACCTAAACAAATGGAGTATTGAAACCCACTTGATAACTGTTTTTTGCTCGCATAAAAGCTATTACTATAATTAGATTACTCTTTTAACTAAAACATAGCTACTATATTTTAAAAACTTGTTTATCAGCGCAGGCAATGATCCTACAGATTTGGTCCGATAGTGAAAAGTGAAGAGTATAACATACCTAGGTATTCTAACGGAATACTTGTAACTTTTTTTTAACTAACTTCAGAAAAGGAGGAGGTTCTCAATTCGGATGTTTTTTATTTTCTTATATATGTTCGGGCATAACTCCGGTGTCATATATAGACAGATTTGCCAAATTCTAATAATTAATAATTTTTGACTTAGCTTCAATAATAGGATTTTTTCCACTTAGTTCACATTGATGACGTTTTAATAAACTCCTGTCACTGATATTTACATAGCAAGTGGTGTTAAATGAATTTGTGTGGGGTAGGTACAACTAAAAAGTGAAAAATAAAAACAATTAAAAAAAAAAATAAACAACCGACTTCCAAAAAAAAACACTACAAACTGAAAAATGACTTTAATTTCGGAAGTCGGTGTCAAAAAAAAAATGCAGAACAACGACAGCACACCGATTTCCAAAACTTTTAAACTCAAAACCTCGTGCAGAGAAGCAAGCCTTCACCACTGGACCATCAAGACACTTGCACTTGCAATACTTCAAGTTTCCATTGTTTTATAGTAATTAAGAGGCATAATAGACGCGTCTCATGTTGCAACTTTCCTATAAGCTTCTTCTTATGTATGCAAAATTATGATGTAACCATACCTCATTGCAAGGTTGCGTCTTGTCCTATAATATAGTTCAAGGTCATTTTAGTAGTTATCCTGAGCATCAGATTAACCTTGTTTTGGTTATTTTTATGACCATAAAAATATGGTATTAGGAGGAAAATGTTATAAAGATGATTTAAATTTTCTTTTCAAACTCCGCACGCTAGGCCTCATTGCGTGTGAGCCGGATTTATTCTGTTGTTGTCACGTGAGTGAAGCCGCGGGCACAGCTAGTTAAAAATAATTCTAAGGGCTATTTTTGAAGAAATTGCGTATACTGGTTACAATGATCCTACTAATAGTATAAATGTGAAAGTTTGAATGCTTATCAATCACGCAAAAACGGCTGAACGGTTTTGGATGAAATTTGGCAAACAGATAATTAATAACCTAGATTAACACATAGAATAGGTACTTTTTATTCAGGTAGTGCCTATTTTTCTGTGCGATATTTTCTGACGTAGGCGCGGTCGAAGCCGCGGGCAATAGCTAGTTGGAAATAAGTGTCAAACCCGCACCCGTGCCCGCACCTACCAGTTACGGAGCCCTTAATTGGTTAATCGTCAATTAACTAAATTCAGCCAAATAATAGTGTCATCAGAAATATCTTTAATGAATTCACCGTATAATCATTACGTGATCGAAACTATTATGATGATAGATTATCGAATAGGATGCATTTTTTAAATAGGTAAATAATGGGAACAAATTAATTTCGTGTGTTCTTTATTAATCGATATAGCATGTGCTGCGTCTGGAACTTTTTGAGTCAAAATTAGACATAAAAATATACTCTACTAGCTGCGCCCCGCGGTTTCATCCACATAAGTGTCGATTTCGTGGAAATATTGGGATAAAAAGTATCTTATGTGTTAATCCTGGTTCTAAACTATCTTTGTGCCAATTTTCATCCATATCTTCACCGCTTTCACCACTTTAAAACAATGGAAACTTGAAGTATTGCAAGTGCAAATGTCTTTATGGCCCAGAGGTGAAGGCTCGCCTCTCTGCACGAGGTTTTGAGTTTAAAAGTTTTGGAAATCGGTGTGCTGTCGTTATTCTGCATTTTTTTTGACACCGACTTCCGAAATTAAATTCATTTTTCACTTTGTATCGTTTTTTTTTTTTTGAAGTCTGTTGTTTATTTATTTATTTTTTTTTTTTTGTAAAATAGTTTTTATTTTTCACTTTTTAGTTGTACCTACCCCACACAAATTCATTTAGCACCACTTGCTATGTAAACATCAGTGACAGGGGTTTATTAAAACATCATCAATGTGAACTAAGTGGAAAAATCCTATTATTGAAGCTAAGTCAAAAATTATTAGTTATTAGAATTTGGCAAATCTGTCTATATATGCCACCGGAGTTATGCCCGAACATACATAAAAAAATAAAAACATCCGAATTGAGAACCTCCTCCTTTTCTGAAGTTAGTTAAAAAAAGTTACAAGTATTCCGTTAGAATACCTAGGTATGTTATACTCTTCACTTTTCACTATCAGACCAAATCTGTAGGGTCATTGCCTGCGCTGATAAACAAGTTTTTAAAATATAGTAGCTATGTTTTAGTTAAAAGAGTAATCTAATTATAGTAATAGCTTTTATGCGAGCAAAAAACAGTTATCAAGTGGGTTTCAATACTTCATTTGTTTAGGTAATTAAATAAAGGTAAACAAAAAAAAAACCACGAAGTGGTTAACCGATTAAACGTAATATCAGTCTATTCAGTTGTCATGCACGTCACAGTTGTACTATTCAATTTAGCAACGTTATAATTCATTAATAACGTTGCTAAATTGAAGGGTACAACTGTGATGTAGCACGACAATTGAAGTGAGTGGTATTAAGTTCAGTCGGTTAACTAAGTCACGTGGTTTTTTGTTTAGCTTTATTTAATTACCTAAACAAATGGAGTATAGGGTTATTCTCCATAAAGCTACAGCACCTATCAGAAATAATATTTTACGCAACACGTTTTCACGTGACACGAATGTAATCACAATAACTTTTAATTCAACTATTTATAACTATGCAACAAAACTCATCGAGCTAATTATGGCGCTGATCCATCGATAATCATCGAGATCTAGTTCCATTGCATTGTTGTCTCCACTCAAGGCCATGTCAACGGTATTTCGATACTCATGGTCCGCTATTGATGGTGTTAGAATAAACACAAATTACATGAAAACTATATCATTCACTAGTCACGGTTGCTGGACGTCAATATTTGTGTTGTAAAATATTTGACACGTGTTAAATAAATGTGATCAGGCTGAATATAAGTAACATTGACTCCATCATAATTTAGCTAACATTTTTTGTTGTGTCAGTGAAGTAAAACTATCGCAAAATAGCTTAGAAAGTTTTTGAGCCTACAAAGACACATAAAGGAAAAATTTTCAAAAGAGGATCTTCCTTTCTCTGTTGGGAACGAAGTGGTGATACCACTTCATGCCTGGATCCAGTCAAAGGTACTACAATAGTCTATAATTATATAATGAATTTAGGTATCTAAAACCTAGGCGCGGGCTTGCGGACGGCGAGCAATGGGCAGCTCGCCGTCCGGTAAGGAGCAGGCCCGGGTCGACGGCGCGTTGTGTTCCACGCGTGCTTCAAAGAGATGTCAGCAGCAACTGCTAGAGCCGATGCCCGCCAGAGAGAGATACCGTGGCCTTTGGCACAGGCAACTGAAGGAACACGGGTGGGTTTTAGTCAGTAAAAGTCTGACACGCTCTCCCGCTCCGCCCAGAGCGGAGGGAGCACGTGTCCCACCCAAAAAAAAGGTATCCAAAATCGTGTAAAACATTTGAAAAGAGTAACGGTGGAGTTTCTTGCCCCTTTTGCTCCATTCGAAATTTTTTTGATATTTTTTTTCTCCATTTTTCTACCTTTTGGAAACGGCTAAAATCAATTCTATTTTTTGTATAAATTGACGTTCAAAAGTGCCTTTTATGTACCTATTTGAAATAAATGATTTGACTAGACTTGAGTCCTCCAGACCGAATTTCGGCCAAGGCAGCCAATCTCAACGGTGATTAGCCAACTGCGCGTGAGATGTTTTACTGTGCACAAGTGTGTGCGCAGACACAGATGCACTCACCCTCACTTTCATAGTACGATGGGACGGCAATCCGACATGACCGGAAAGAGATCAGGCGCAGGACCAACAGCTTAATATACTTTTCTCGGAAAGTATGTTAAGCTGTTGTGTGCTGCCCCCGTGCCAAGGCATGGGGGTACCACACCGCCAACTTCCAAACTCCGGGCTGTTACTTTTAAATTCCGAAAGACCGTATAACTCTTTGCCCAATCTGGGCCCTGAACCCAGGACCCTCACACGCTCAGTAGTCACACTTATGACCTCGAAACCGTGCTACGCGAGGCGTATCATTAGAAGCAAAGTAATCGTCATCCGAAAGTATTTGATGGTGATTGAGCTCAGTGGTGACTGTTTAAGAGGAAATGCGGTCGGAGAGACTTTTGAAAAAGCCTAATTCGAGGTTTGGCTCTTGCCTATTTCCTGCTCCAATAATGGACCAATTTAAAAGATATTTCATAAACTGAATAAGAAGGATATGTACTGTGTCCCTATGTTTTTATTTTTTCATTAATAGTTGTCAAATTTGTTCACTAGGCCTCCGTTTACAGCGGTTTAAATCGGCATTTCTTGAGGGTTCTAGTGCTTATAAAAATAATATTATCATCAAAAAGGAAATATATATACAAGTAGTTAATGGCCCCGATTCTGTTGTTCACAAACTAAACTAAATTTAAGTTCAGTGCATATTTTTCATTCTATTTCATTACGAAAAGGACAGAAGATAAAATATTCGTTTAGTCCTGTCAAATTAGATAATCCATAGACAAGTTAGACGAGATTAAAAAATTGGCTACTAAAAATACGTCAATTCACGTCAGGCGCTGACTAATTTGACAGGACTAAACTAATATTTATCTTCTGTCCTTTTTATAATGAAATACACACATCAAAAGTGTCTAGGGATCAACATATATTTTTGCAATAACTTTTCTCCTGATTGATATTAATTAAAATTTTCTTTAAGGATTCATCAAATAAAGTGTTTTCGTTTGTCACAGTAACGATAAACCAAGTCACCTTTGCATTAATAAAGAAATTTGCCATTTTCCTAATAAAGGGATTTTTGACATTTGAACCACTAACACAAAAGTTCGAAAAAAAGACTGAAATAACAGTTTTCTCTAAAATTTTATTGGGTAACTTAAACAATTAATAATCCGTGTTTCTACCGCGAACACTAACAACACAAGAACATCGGTTTGGCATACTCAAAATGAGTTCATCCAAATCACGCTGTGGAATGGCCGCCCATGTTCGTTGCAACAACAAAAAAAGGTCTTCTTGCGACTGGATACCCTCCATATTCGGCAGAGCTCTTCTCTGTAGCATATCCCATGCATGCTCAATCGGGTTCAAGTCTGGCGACTGAGCAGGCCAGGGCAGGACATTGATGTTAGCTGCGGCGAGAGTCTGTCTTACAACTCTTGCGGTGTGCGGTCGTGCATTATCATGCATTAACTGAAATAAGGGACCGATTTGCACTTGTAGAGGAACGATGACGTCTGATACAATCGTCTCAGCATAAATTTGAGCGTTGAGGTTGCCTCTGATCCAAATCAACTCAGTTCTTCCGCCGATCCAAATACCCGCCCATACCATGATGGTTCCACCACTATAAGGATGGACTTCCTGGCAGGATTTTAATCGCTGTTGGCGTCCAGGGGTTCTCCAGTGTCGTATACGTCTTGTATCCGGTCTCATACCAAAACGAGACTCATCAGAAAAGCACACGAAACGCCATTGTTCTTCTGCCCAATTTCTGTGTTCAAGAGCCCATTGATATCGAATCCTACGATTGTGCATTGCTATAGGTGGTACCCGTAGCGGTCTTCGGGAATGAAGGTTCACTTCATGCAAGCGGTTTCTGACTGTTTGGTCGCTAATTTAGTTCCCTGAAGAGTGATGAAGCCTCACGGCTAACATCATGGCGGTTATTGTTGGAGCTCTTCGAGTTAAGATTTGAATGTATCGGTCTTGTCTCCGTGTGGTGCAGCGATACCGTCCTCCATGGCGCTCAGCCACGGTACCAGTGCTTCGGTAACGTGTCCAAAGTCGACTGATAACACTCTGACTTGTATTCAGAGCTAAAGCCACAGTACGTTGCCGGGAACCAGCTTCTATCATTCCCACGGCTCTGAGCATTTCTTCCCTGCTTAAATGACGTCGCCGCTCCAAAATAACGTTGGTTTTAATCAGTAGTAGGGAAACAGTAGCACTAATAATGTCTTCAATGCGTTGTATGTTTTTATAGGGAAAATATTGACAGCTGATTTTCATCTTTTACTCGAATTTGATTCACAGTTCCTGATTCAAATTATGAAATGCACCAAAAAGGATCCATATAAATTTATAAAATCATAAATTTATTACAAAGCCACATCTCAATCTCAAGAAATCCGCATAAAAATGCTTGATCCCTAGACACTTTTGATGTGTGTAGAAAGAAAAAGATGCACTGAACTCAAATTTAGTTTAGTTTGTTTAGTTTAGATTATTTTGAAAAAAAATATTGCTTTATGGTCGTTAACCAGAAAGTAAACGGGCGACAGCGATTCTATGGAGAAAATACCACCCGCATTTCCTCCTAAGAGATAATACATTCATTGCTGTGTAAGACACTTGCATTTTTTTACTACACTCTTATCATGTATAGATAAATAATTTAAATTTCGGAAGTCGGTGTCAAAAAACGAAAATACGGAACCAACAACACCGACTTCCGATATTAAAGTTATTTTTCACTTTGTAGTGTTTTTTTTTTTTTGGAAGTCGGTTGTTTTGTTCTTTTTTAAGTTTTGTATTGACACCGTACACTCAAACCACAGATAGATAGGCAGATAGGCAGTCGCTCCATGTAAAATACTGGCATTCAGCTGCATCCCGTTAGACTGGAAGCCGACCCCCAACATAGTTGTGAAAAGGCTAGGCAGATTAATTAATATAATTAACTGCATTTATGTACTTCAATATAGGTCGTAAATGCAAGCGGAGCCGCACCAATAACGTGCATTTTATTGGAGGTCGCAAAGTAGGTTGTGTTGTGATAATTATTTGTGACAAACGGTGCGATTGCACGCGCGCTGGCGGTCAGTCAGATTTCGAGTGTCGTGCGGGTAGTGCCTTGTTTACTTATTGTTATTTTATCCTTCGTTCTGTCAATGTGACAGCTGCAGTGTTTTTTTTTTTATTGATTTGGTTTTTGACTACGTGTTTTGTATAAGGTTTGTACGCTTTTTTTTACCTATTGTTTTAGTAGAAATTGGTTTTTGTTTTGGTGTATTTTTGTCTTTTTTTTTCTTTATTGTATTTAGGTAATGCTTTTTCTCGATAACAAGTGGAAATAACAACAATCGTAATGAACTATAATCGATTTGATTCGGAAATTATTCATGCGCATTTCGTTGGTTAAAACGTTTTTACTTTTACTTTTAATTCAATCCATTATAGTGCTGTTTAACTATTGAGAAAAAGCCGCCGACCGACCTTCGTTTGGTCTAAAAATAATTTTGTTAAAATAATTACTTAAAATCAAATCACATTGCTAATTAGGGCTTCATCAATTGATTGCTCCTTTAATTTCAATGAGCATTTAATTTTAAAGTCACGCACGTTTACCTAAATAGGTACCTACATTACGTAGGTACCTATTTAGAACAATTTTTTTAGAACAAGTAGGTACCACGGAGCAAATTGCTCCGAGGTACCTACTTGTTCTAAAAAAATATGTATAATGGAATAAAAGTCTACATATAGATACGAGTATGGCTCAGCGTCTTATTAAATTAGAAAAAAAAAAGGTTCATATTGGTTGAGTAAGGAAAAATTTTGGAAATGTTTTGTATTTACTTAATTTAGAATCAAATCAGGTTTGTGCACTTTTGCAGCCAGCAAAACAACTTTATTTTTTTTTTTTCTATTTGTTTTTTGCACCCGATTTAAGGTTCAAATCGAACTCGTAATCTCTCACTCAATATGAGAATCTGCAATAGGTGTGGCCTTAACTGTTGGAATATTGCAGATTCTTCATTATTGTTTGGGTATTGTCCACCTCGCAATTGCTTTACAGCCCAAAGGTGGAATGTCATTTGCACGTCATAAAATTAAACAACAAGGTCAATTGTCTATGTGACAGTTACATAGTTTCAACCTTTTAGGGCGAATTTCATCAATCAAACTGAACGCGATCTTTACATCTTAACCGCGTTCAAGAGCTGACAGTGTCAATGTTCCATTACAATAATGACACTGACAGCTCTTAAAGGCGTACAAATCACGTTCAGTTTCTTTGGTGAAATTTGGCATTAGTGAAGCTCCCAATTTTGAATTTAATGTACTTTATGGCAGCTGCGATCAACCTTTTTTTGTTAACACTACAATGATCGCAGCTGTATTTTTGGTGAAGCAAATTAAAAATCAAAGTTTAGTGGGATTTTTTGTAAAAAGTGACAAGTCTGTTACAAGGTCAACTATACTTAGTTTACTAACGTTATTGAAGTCATTTAAAAGAAGGAATGCCTGAAAAGAGACCTTATTCGCGAAAGCGTCGCTTTTGATAAAACGCTATATATTTTGATACAGATAGTGCTTCGGCTGATTCCTCATTACCATAAATCTCTAACCTGCTACAATAATTAATAAGAAACACTATAATTGTACTTGTATTTTCATATGAATGTCTTAATTCCCATCTTGCCAGCTGCAGTCCTTGCAAATCAGTACTACGAAACTCATTGAGTATGTAACTCGACTAACAACCTTAGGGCCTTAGCAGAAATGCAACCTTAAGCAACGTGGATATGCTGCATCGCGTTTGGGCAACTCTCTTCGTTCGGTTGCGATTGCAAAATCACGCGTTCCAGCGATTGCTCCCAGGCTGCATTTGGCGACTTACTTTAAATTTGGGCGTGGTATTAAATAAACGCTCTTTCCATCGCTGCATCTATTCACGGTGGGATCAATCGGGGCAGTAAAGAGCTAAAAGTCATTGCCAAAACTAAGATATCGCCGAGCCAGCAGCGTCTAGAGACGTATTGAGCGCATGACTTCTGTCAAGGACCATCTTTTTAGCTTTAAAGCTTCTATACATCATTTGTCTCGTGGTGCGAGTAAACGGTGACTTGCTTGTTTTGTATAGAAAGTGTTGACAATGTTAGCAATGGCCACCGTGACGTCTCCGTGCTCTGTGGCCAAGGCGCTAGATTGCTCAATTTGATGGAGTAACCTAAATCCAGCACTAATGACATATTGCCGGTCAATAAGCATAATCAGACTATACCATTCATACTCCGTTCCATGTTCCGTTTTTCCTAATGAGGTACGGAACCCTAAAATAACGAATTACTGATATATAATAAAATTACTAAGCACTGACCGGTGTGTGAACTCAAACATAAAGATCACAGCAATCATGTAGCAGGAATAGCGCAATTAATTGAAATCGAATTCATAATTATTCAAATAAAAAAGTTTAATCTGTCTATGTACGTCTATACTAATAATAAACCTTGATTGTTTTTTGTTTGCTTGAACGCGCTCTGATCTCTGGAACTAAAGTCGGATTTAAAAAAATCTTTCTGCATTCAATAGCCCAATTCTTGAGAAGGCTACAGGGTATTAAATATCACGCTAGGACCCGCAGGAGTCGAGCAAAAAGAAAAAATGTCAGAAAGAACTCTAAGCAAAAATGTAGTAAAATGAAGCATTATACTTATAGTTTTAATAGGCTTATGCGTATCTTTTTATATTTAAAATATTTATTCCTCAATTTTCATGATTGCACCTACTACTGTTTGTCTCTGTATCACCCAAAAGTTGACTGGTTGAAAACGCCTATGGCATTAAGTCCGCCTCTGTACATTTATGTGCTTCAAGTATTATACAGGATGTGTCGTAAATAGTGGTCCAGAGTAAAGGAGTCGATACTCTGTATTCTTATGTATCACACACCGAAATTTTAACCATTTCCAGTAAAGGGTCTCCAAAAAAAAAAACGTTGATTTTTTAAATCTCTGTATCTCACCTCACGAATTTGGCTGTAATTTCAACAAATATCAAAACAAAATAAAAAAATATTGATATTTGTTGAAATTACATCAAAATTTGTTAAGCAAGGTACAGAATTTTTAAAAATCAACGTTTTTTTTTTCGGAGACCCTTAACTGGAAATGGTTAATATTTCGGTGTGTGATACATAAGAATACATTGTATCGACTCCTTTACTCTGGACCGCTATTTATGACACATCCTGTATAAATAAATAAGTAATAGCGCAGGCAGGCGATGCGATTTTGACGGAGTGGGTGAGGGGATCAAGAAATTTCTCGCGGACAAAGTTGCGAACACAAGCTAGTTAATAATAAAAATAAAAAAAAGAACTGCACAAACAGGTCAAATTACTAAAATCGAAACCAATCAATATTTTTATCGAAGATTTATATCTATTATGTTTTTGTAAACTTAGTTTTTAAATAAGGCTTAATTTATTTCAAATTATTCCATTGTTTTTTCTTTGTTTACTGTCGATGTTTATTTTGCGCAACTTTATACCGTTGACCTCCACAGGCTGCATCGAAGTGAATGTAATATTGTAATACAAAGACTATAAATCGGCTTTTCTGTCTCACAGTCTTTAAAAAAAAACCTAAATCCAGCAGGATATGGCAAATTATAAGGGATCTAGGGAAGGATTCCATGGGTTTCAAAAATTGTCCCATGAGGAAATAGTGTATCACTACATAGTATAAAACAAAGTCGCTTTCTCTGTCCCTATATCCCTATGTATGCTTAAATCTTTAAAACTACGCAACGGATTTTGATGCGGTTTTTTTAATAGATAAAGTGATTCAAGAGGAAGGTATATATGTATAAAATAGAAGAGAAACACTGATAATTTTAGAGGTTTCTAATGTGATGTCGTAAATAAACCCTTTTTTTGCGCTTACATTGCAAACGCAGGCTGAACCCTATGAGATACATCAAAATAATGTACTACAGTATTGTACACCTTAAAAAGGTCTACAAAAAAGTCCGCAATGGTATATTTCTATCTCTTAGAGATAACCCACAATAAGCATTTTTTTTTTCCTTTATTTTTTACGAGAAATGATGGCTTATTTACGAAGCGATTTTAAGCAATACAGCATTAATCCTTATCCAATTAAGTACCTTAAATACATTGTGCATTTAATATAGATCAATATGGCCCTTTACAGCATGTTATTTAAATTAATATTTTCGAAGATATTACAGATTTAAAATGTAGGGACATAGCGGTTGCTGCGGTACCGGCGGCAGGGGCTGGCACCACGTTAAAAAAAAAAAACATTAAATTAAAATTATTAATTATTTAATTAAATTTATTAAATTGCATTGCACCCGTGCGAAGCCGGGGCGGGTCGCTAGTAATTTTATAAATCAATTGATATACGGAACTTTATTTGAGACTGTATTTATGGATTCCGGAAGTCATTCAAACATTATTGCGAATTTTATTAAAGCAGATACACAACATTTTGCAGATGAACATAGATTTCATCGACTACAGGTTTTCGATGAAATCTATTTGCCTTGAAAAGCTAAAAAAAGGTACGCTTTACCTTGCTACCCTTTTCAGTTTAAAAACATGTATTCGTAGAAGTCCTTTATCCTGTAAGCGATTTATGCGTAAATTCGGAGTGGTTTGATAGAATTACGGATAAACTTAAATAGGTTTGACCAGATAAACTTTTTAAATCGAAAGGCCTAGGTAGCAATGAAAATAAAATTGAATGTCTGAATCAATCAACTTTTTTGTAGTTACCCAATCATTCCAGATTGTACCTAAGTGAAAATGTATCTTATTTATTTTGCTGTTTCCAAGTAAATTACTCAGTCTTTCTAGTGAATGTTTGACATTGTAACTACGATATAGGAACTATATAGACACTAGCACAACAGCCGGTCGATTCTGTAAAAATCTCAGCGTGAAAACTTGCGTGGAGCGAGCTGTCAGTGTCATCCCACTGATGCTAGCGGATTGAAAAAGCAAAAATTCAAAATCATAATCGAGATTTTAATCATATTTTTTATGTGAATTCCTCTAGTCTTAAACGTGAATATTTTATTTTAATTATTTTACGTGCGTGACGCGCTCGCGCCTCAGGCTATCTAAAGACTAGTCTAGGAAAAAATAAAATAAAATAAAAACAACATTGAGATTGTGAATTTGAAGTGTCTGTTTTGCTAATTTGTTTAAAAACCCCATAAAATAGTAATGTTTTGATAACTAAAATATTAGCTTTTGAAATTATGTAAAATGATCAATAGAATTAGCATAAAAAATATTATTAAAATCTCGATTATGATTGCAAATGTAATTATAAATGTATACACTCACTTCACCTAAGTTTTCACGGTGAAATGGTTACAGAATCGCACTGCTGCGGCACTGCTTATATACTTAATGCCTTGTTGTGTACTTGTGCACATATTTATAGTGTTGCAATCTTAAGACTAAACCACTAGCGAACCTGTTTGGTTTATTTGAAAACGGATTTGTGCTCATTAAGACCGGACCCAACCTAACATTATTAATACAATTTCTTTAGTTACTCACCAAGGCGTGTCCAAAACCGCTGTGCTGGATAAAGGCCTGGTCTTATCTTGCTTGGCCTTATCTTTTTCCTCTTCGTTGTCTCCCTCGCTTAAGAGCGTTTACGACGTACGGCATTTCATACAAACTTGCAAGCCCTTGTTTTTCGAAATCAGTGTACCGATTTTAATGAACCTTTATACGCATAAGCAAAGGTCTAAAAAGTTATTTAAGAACATTTTCGAAAAATAGTGGTACAGCCAAATTTTAAACAGAGATTTCCAATTATCTTTTTTTAAATGAGACATTTCGAAAATGTTCTTTACTAACTTTTTAGACCTTTGTATCCCGCTTAAGCATATGACGTATTATTAAAATCGGTTCAATCATTTCGAAAAACAAGGGCTTGAAAGTTTGTATGAAATCCCGCACGTCGTAAACGCTCTTAACGTGTATATCAAGTATAATAAACTACAAATTATAATGTATTTCTTTAAAGTTCTGCTTCCGGGTAAAACATTTAAATAAACAAAATTTATACTTATAATGTTAATTTAATCGTGGGAATAGCAATAAACGTGCACATAACAATAAGACATGTTACTATTATAATAAGTAGTACCTCACTACTTATGTAACCTCACTACTTATGTATTTATATAATGCAAATTATAAAGTTTATGTAAAGTTTGTGTTTGTCTATATAAAACTGGTTATGCGGATATGAAACTACAAACTTGCATCGTCGGAGCAACACTATAGAATAAATATAGCGTACTCGTAGTTTTATTCTTAAAGGTACACTATATAATTTATATAATTTTATTCTTAAAGGTTTGCTCCGACGATGCAAGTTTTTAGTGTCATATCCGCCACGTAAATATTCGGATGTTGATCCATGCGGATATGCAATGTGTACCCTGTATTACCCTATAAATTTAAAATTTGCCATCTTTCTATATTGGACGTTTGGTAGGTATACTTGAAGGCAGGTAAAGTTATAAATAGCATCCTTTTAAAATATTTTCTGAACAATATTTTATTATGCTCTTCAATAATATTTTCAAAGAGCCTTTTGTTTATTTACTTATTGAAGCTAAAAATATTTGACCGACAAACTGTATGTTCTCATCATAATAAGTATGTAGTTGGCAAACAAAAAAAAAAACAAAATAATTAACTGGGATGGTTAATCGGAGACCGGCTAAATATGCAGTGACGTGTTTTCTTGGATGCAAGTAATTTTTTTGTCGTAAAAATGTAGCCGAGGGCAAACTGGTTACTCTTTATCCATTTTTTTTACATTGGAGTTGAACCCAAGTTACATTTTAAAGGCTCTCTGAAAACTGGTCTCAGAAGCAATAAATGAATAAAAATAAAGGAAAAATTGCTTTTCCTAAAGATTGGAAGCAGAAACTAGATATTCATTTCACATTAACTTTTGACTGATTATTTTTCTATGAGCCAATAAATGTGTGATTTAGATAAAAATCTTTATAACATTCACCTGCAGTTGGTTATTTTTATTAAAACTATATACTTAGATAGTTGGCTGCCTGTATACAGAAGAAATCATCATTGAACAAGGAGTGATTTCTTTTCTCTCTAGAAAAGTTGTGAGGCACAATCCAGAATAATGCAATGCACAAACTGTTATTTAAAAAAACTCAACTGATGAACTAAATAAATGCGTAATTATAACCTGTAGTCAAATGATAATTAATTGCTTAGATAATGTCCTTGCGTGCTGCCATACTGCTCACATGGTACTTTTGTGCAAATTGCACAAAATATGCTCATGTGAAGGCGAAATTATTATTCATAGTAGCAATCGACTATGGCCGATTCCTATTTTTTACGGACCGTTATCTATACCTATCTGTACTAATATTATAAAGAGGAAAGATGTGTATGTATGTTTGTAAAGAATTGGCTCAAAAAGTACTGGACCGATTTTAAAAATTCTTTCACAGTTTGAATGCTACATTGGCCCCGATTCTGTTGTTCACAAACTAAATTAAATTTAAGTTCAGTGCATCTTTTTCTTTCTATTTCAATATGAAAAGGGTAGAAGATAAATATTAGTTTAGTCCTGTGAAATTAATCAGCGCCTGACGTAAATTGACGTATTTTTAGTAGGCAATTTTTTAATCACGTCTAATCTTGTCTATGGATTATCTAATTTGACAGAACTAAACTAATATTTATTTTCTGTCCTTTTCATAATAAAATAGAAAGAAAAAGATGCACTGAACTTAAATTTAGTTTACTTTGTGAACAACAGAATCGGGGCCATTATCACTGATTAATATGGGCTTTTTTAATTGCAGGAAAAAAATAAAATGTTTAAAAAATAAATATCCACCTGTGCAAAGCCGGGACAGGCCGCTAGTTGGTTATAATTTAGACTCTTGTATCTTTACCAATAATGAAGCAAAGACCTCATAGCTATGTATAGTAGACCCTTCCTTATGGAAGTAGCTATCACAGGTAAAATTACCTTACGAATCTATTATGCCCAGTTTGGCAATAAAAAGTGTAACCATTAGTAAGCAAGACGATTCGTTTTGCTTACCAATGGTTACACGTTTTATTTCCAAAACGAATAAATGTAGTATGTAATAATATAGGAGATAATAATTTGATAATATCATTCGCAAGAGATGTCGTGTTTTAATTTCTTTTGCAAAAGATCGATCAAGGTGAACCCAAGTAACTTAACTCGAAGCTGTTAACCTCTTATTATCCGGGAAACTTCCTCCCATTATATTACTATCACCTTGACATTGAAATGTCGCCATGTCGGTAAACTGTGACGAAACTATAGTAACAACGACCTTCAGAACATCGAGACAGGTTGCGAATTTCTTATTGCGACTATAGAGATCCTAATTTCATGCTAAATCTTCAAGTCGATTTATTAGGTTTTCAACATCGGACTGTGAACTTTTACTTGTGAATTCGAAGGTCTGACTACGCTGCTATAAACCACTATACCAAATAAGTAAAACTGGCAGTTTTTGGGACTGAAAGTTTCTCTTGTTTTGCTAGTGATATAGAAGTACCTTTGTTGTTATTATGTCGCTTTCATAACCGGACACGAATTCAGGAAATAAATATGGGATGCATGAAGAAGCCTCCTCGTGTAGCGCAGTTTGTTCCGCCAGTTACTCAACTGAACCGAGCGCTCGGTGCATCCTGGACAGTCACACCCAACATCTTATTTGACTGGCCAGTTCTTCCCTTGCGGTGGTAGGGCTAACGCCCGCCTGGTTTGCGACCACCCTCTCACCGGAGTCCGGCGTCAAGCAGCCTGCTGTGTTTCGTCGATGCGTGGGAGTTCCAGTGCCTTAGGCATCTTCTGGGCACGCTCGTTCCATCATATAACTCATCCATCGCTTTCCATGAGGCGTGATTGAAGTCAAGAGCGGGCCCCATTCAGCAATAAATATGTGGCAGTTCACACACATGTACTTGGTGATAAATTTAACATCACGCATGTTAAAACATAATAATGTTACATCTTTCTTCCTTTCATGATTAGGGTAATTTAATGCCTTTGTTCCGAACTCTTGGTACGATTATGTCGAACTCAAACTTTGTTGTTTGTTGTAATGTTTGATAGGGGATGGTTATGGGATGTTCAGTATTACTTGACATGATCGCCACTATATTAGATTTAACCCCATCATTCATTATTTCTTTCCAACATCGTGTTTCACGTACCAAGCCCTCACAGTTCTATGACATTACGTCCTTTAAAGTCAATATTCTCATCTTTCAAAGAAAAATATTATTAACTATCTTTTGTCCGCGGCTTTGCCCGCGTTGATATCGGAAAATATCCCACGGGAACGTGTATCCGGAATCGATACCTAGTACCCTATGCGTTAGTCTAGGTTATAAACTATCTGTGTGCCAAATTTCATCCAATGTTTACGCGGCGCCCGCCAGTAAAGTTCCCATGTTTCATTCCGACACTTTTATCAGTCATCGTAATATTTCAGTAAAATTAATACAAAACCAGAGCAGTGGTGGCCCAGTGATAACGTGACTTACAAGTTGTAGGTCATAGGTTCGAACCCCGTCAGGCGCTTTACTTTGTGTAAATTATTTCATCACCACTGCTCTTAAAACGGTGAATGAAAACGAGACGAATTTCATACAAAAACTGTCAAACGTCAATTTTATTCCTCGAATAAAAGTTATTTGACGATGAAAAAATCAGCTCTAAATTAAATTACCATCCTATCATAGGTAGTTCTTTTACCTCAGAGAGACAATTCTCGTAATTTTAAGAACGTTCACAGCCTGATCTCAGTTTTAATCTGACAAAATAGCTCTAATTAATATCCCTACATTTTTGACAAGCTTTTGAAATTGATGAGGAGGAGTTGTAGGTCGCAGGTTCGAACCCCGTCAGGAGCTTTACTTTGTGTAAATAATTTCATCACCATTGCTCTTAAAACGGTGAAGGAAAACATCGTGTGGAAACCGGCATGTCCTAGAACCAAAACTTCGAAGACATGTGACATCTACCACCCCACACTGGGCCCGCGTGGTGGATTACGGCCCACTCCCTCTCACAGAGAGGAGGCCTGTGTCCCAGCAGTGGGAAAAATATAGGCTGATTGTGATCCATTATGGTTTTGTGTACAGAGGCCAGCACATCAAGCTACCCCAATCTGTCAGATTTTCCCAATTGAATATGAACCTTATTCCTTTGTGCTAAAGTTGAAAATCTATCAAAGAAATTTGACAGATTGGGGTAGGTTGACCTGCTGGCCTCTGTACATAACACAAAACCATAATGAATTATACACTTATATTGGTGAAAACCGTATGAAAAGCCGTTCTACAGTTTTTGACTGTATCAGAAAGACAGACGCAGCGGGGGACTTTTTTTTTCTAGTATTTACTGACTAGTGACTCGCCCTGGACCTGGTAGGTGGCGCTGTAATCGAATTCTAGGAAACAGGCCAAAGTCTGTCCGGTCATCTAGTGTATTATAAGTCTTCACGAATCAATGCTCTAAGCGATGATCCGCATATAAATACATAGCGTAGTTTAAAAAAAACTTAGCAAGAGGTCATATTGACAGACTCGAAAAGCGAATATTTGTACTATGTATAAATGTTACAACTAAAGGTGGGTGTGAACATAAACTTAAGATTAGCCGGCTAAACTTAAGTCTAACGTAACCTAACCTACTAACCTAACCTAAGTTTAGCCGGCTAATCTTAAGTTTATCTTCACACCCACCTTTAGCCGTAACATAAACATACAATAGTTATAATTATTAAGTACTAGCTGACCCGGCAGACTTCGTACTGCCTCAATCGATAAATAAAAGACACTTGACTCTTTTATTTAGAAAACGTTTGTATGGAAAATAGAAAAGGTCTGTTTTTAGGGTTTTCCCGGGAATTATTCGATTTTTCTCACCTTTTAAACCTTCCCTAGACCTCCACGAACATTTCAAGACCAAGACAAGATAAATCCGTTCAGCCGTTCTCGAGTTTTAGCGAGACTAACGAACGGCAATTCATTTTTATATATATAGATAAAAAGTAGAATTTTAATTTCTCCTTTTCTCTTTCTGTTTAAAATATGTTGATTCCGACGTCAGCATAATAAAGGACTTCCGTTTATCTCGATGATTGTTGCTTCACGAAGCCTATTCCTTTGTTGAGTAAAGTGTCTGTAAGGATTATGTTTCCGCCTCTGTTGTAATGCCTGTTTGATTATTGAGGAAGAGAACACAAACCATGATAATTAAATTGTCAACAACATTTGCGTTGAATTTCCAAAGGATTTAATAGCTTTTCGAAATGAATGGAAAGTTTCACTTTTTCTCTTGTTTGTGTCGCAGCCCTTTCATAGTGCCACGTTTCCTTTTTTCTGTTTAATTAATATTTTAAAAAGACCATTACATATTTTCAAGCGAGTTGCCTGGTAGTAGCTGGATGAGAGTTACTGAGAATCAATCTGAATGCAGCAGTGGATTGCTGCAGGCTGATGATAATGACAAAGATCAGTAGCATTATTGGTGTGTTTATCAATTAATGATCAGCGATCTATTTGATCAGGGCAATAAATTAATACAAGTCATGCAGTGGTCTTTTGGACTCGCATTTATTTATTTATTTAATACTTCAAGTACATACATGTACAGAGGAGGACTTAATGCCATAGGCATTTTCTACCAGTCAACCTTTGGGTCTACCAGTCAACAAGACAAACAGTAGTAGATGCAATCATTAGAGGAATAAATATTTTAAATATAAAGATACGCAGAAACCTATTTAAACTATAAATATAATATGTACCTAATTACATATAAATATAAGCACAAATAAATATATATAAATAAATGAATATACTAGAAAGAAGACAAACAAGACAAACAATGAGAAAATATTAGCGTTGTGATGATGCTGTAATAATTATAAAATAGGTACCAGTCTAATTACTATCCCAAGGGGTAAAAACTTCTTCTCATACAGAGAAGGCAAAAGCATTGATAACCACGCTTGTCCAAGGCGGGTTGGCGATTTCATACTTTTATGAACTGTAAGTTCAGGTTTCCTCACGATGTTTTTTTTCAGCGCTGATAAACTCAGAAAATTTATTATATTTATTGAAAATGTCACATTGGTAGGTAATTGTACGGATTTGAAACCCATGCAATGTAGCCATTGAAATCTAGATAAAAAAATGTTAATCATAGCTGATTAACATTTTTTTTTATCTAGATTTTTCTACTTCCGTATCTTCAGCTGTTCCGTACACCGTAAGGCTAACTAGAGGAAAATTAATTAATGATATTAATAGCATACTAATGTTACACGCAACAGACAGTTTGATCGATTGTATTCTAAATTAGCTTGCAACAATATTATCATTAATCATTAATCTTAAAGTCATTAGAATACAAAACGCAACATCATATTAGGACATCTTCCCTTGGGGATAAGCAGAGGAGTTCAACATAATGTATAAAACAAATCATATATTCTAATACACGAAGAGTAAAGTGCTAAACTTACCAATTTTAAGATTTCCATTTTTTTATACTTATTATTGTTAAACATATTCTACACGTCTCACAGCTGGGCAAAGGCCTCCCCAAAAATTATATATTTTTTTACTAGATTCCGAAGGGTTTCCCTGACCTTGATTTAATTATTCAATTCTGCCTATCGAAATATTATAGATATTTCAGTCAATGTAGAAGAATAAAACGTTATGTTTATTTACGTTTGCTAATGAAGAGACTACGTGGTTTTAAAGAAAAATAATTATTTGGTAATAATTAGAACGACGGCTCGGTGTATTGAGAGTCACGTTTTAGTGATAATTGACGTCAACACATTGTTTATTTTGTGTTCAGCAAAAAAAATATTCATATATACACAAGCCATGCCTTCTTCCCACGGGGATAGGTAGTAACTACAGAACACTGCTTGCTGCGATATAATAATATGTAGGTACTTATGTGCAAAAGGTCTATGTCATCATTGTAAAATTGATATTAGCACGGTGGTTTTATTTATTTTGATGAGAGAGAGCGCGCGAAGTATAGTTTGCGGTATCGCGTCGTACATTACTAAGTACTTCAGTAAAGGTTTCGATCAGTTATAAAAAAGTTAAATGTTGTTAAGAATAATACATAAATTGCTCAATTTTACACCTTCTCAATTTAAAGAAGGTAAGTGCCAATCCTATCTAAAATATTCAAATTACCTTGGTGAGATCTTGCATAACCAAACATCACTTAAAGATTAACAATACAATATTTACACCCACACTTGAACACACCAAAATAATTGATTCCTTAAAAATTGTAGTCCAACGCCATACAAGTAAAGAAGTCACGGGGCCAAGGCGAAATTTTAAATGTCATTACCCTAAAAAGAATAAAGTTTTACAAAAATTAACGGTAGTTTCATAACAGTTTCCAAAGCAGTATTTAAAATACAAATTAGTTTTACTTTGAGAGCACTGTCATATGTCGCAGTAAGCTACCGTACGGTAAACATCCAAGTGAAAGTGCTCGTCACAATATTATTCAATAAGTGTTCAAAATGAATACCTAAATCGGATTTCGAGATAATTTCGTTCCAATAAGTTCCTATTATCGTATTGTGCAGTGATTTAGTTAAAAAATAGTGTAATTGGTGAATATTGATCAATATTTGTTAATTTTCAATAACGAATTACCGTCATTATCTGTTGAATCTAAGTGTTTATGTATGACGCGTAAGCGACGCCGTATGTGGAGGACTTACGTCGTTCTTCTCGCGAGCATACGTTCGCACGTTCCAGCGGCGGCATAAGGTTGGATTGAATATTGTTTTAACACTAAAAAGCACAGTAAACAAACTTCAGATTGCAAGTTGCTTTTCGAGCTTGTAAATTTATTAATATGGCAACCCCACCTTCATGGGGATGCTGCACCGGTGTGAATGGGAAAGATAACGACCAGTTTATTATATGCATGAGATGTAACTTGCATTATCACTTTGATTGTTTATCTGTACCGAATATTCCTGCCGCCTCCGATGAATACTGTAAATGGGCATGCAGGAGTTGCACCAATCTGATCGCTAATCCTTCAAATAAAGATTACACACCTGCTCGCAATGTATCCACCACAAGGGGCAATAAAAGACCTGCCCTGAATTCCCCTCCCGAGAATACATCAGTGACCAGCAGTGATGTTCGAGAAATTGTGCAAGACGTTATTAAAAGAGAGCTTGCTGCTTTGTTGCAACAATTAAATAACTCTATTGTTACTATTATCAATAAGGAGTTAGAACCAATAGGGAAAGAGGTGAGAGAATTGAGCGTATCGCTTAATTTTCATACTAAGCAGTTTGAGGAGTTCCAATCTGAACATGTTGCCTTAAAAAATACTGTGAAGGAATTAAAGGAAGAGAATACCCAATTGAAAAGCTCTTACTCAGAATTGGGTCAGCGTCTTAATTACTTGGAGCAGCAAGCGCGATCCAACAACCTTGAGATACAATGTTTTCCTGAAAATAAACAGGAAAACCTGTATACCGTTGTTAAACAGCTGGGTTCTGTAGTCAATTGTGAGTTGAAGGATAGCGACATTCTACACTGCACCCGCACTGCTAAGCTCCAAACTGATAGTTCTCGTCCTCGTTCTGTTGTGGTTCAGCTCGCCTCACCACGAATTCGGGATCAGCTATTGGCCGCCGTCATAGATTACAACAAAAGTAATAAAAACAACAAACTTAATAGTACAGACTTTGGAGTTGCTGGTGAAAAATCTTCGATTTATATTGTGGAACATTTATCTGCTTCCAATAAGTCTCTTCATGCTGCCGCAAGGCTGAAGGCAAAGGAAAAGGGGTATAAGTATGTTTGGGTGAGAAACGGCAGGATTTTTTTGAGAAAGGCTGATGGCGAGGGACATATTTTCATAAAGAATTTGGACACTTTAAATAAGATTAAGTAACGTTGTAAGTTTTTTTTTTTTTTTTCTCATTATCTACATATTCTTTTTTTTTGCTTGCTATACTGAACAACTCAAAAACTAAATTCAATTCCTTAAAATTATATTACCAAAATAGCCGTGGCCTACGTACAAAGTCCCATATTTTCTATCGGAATTTATGTTGTAACAACTTTGATGTAATTATATTATCAGAGACTTGGCTTAATAGTTCTGTTCTGAGCAGCGAGCTGTTCGACGATAGGTACATAGTCTATAGAAGGGATAGAGAAAATACAAATTCAACGAGAGGGAAAAAAGAAGGAGGGGGAGTTCTGATAGCTATTAAGAAAAGCATGAAGTCCAAACGAGTAAAAGACTGGGAAAGTAATTGTGAAGACCTCTGGGTTACAATGGAACTACCATGGACACGAACCGTCAGTCGAATAGCTCTCTGCGCAGTATACTTACCTCCGCCAGTACGTCGCAGTACTTTAGAACACTTTGTGAATTCTTGTAGTGCGGCCTTTGAACAATTAACTGATTGCGATGTTTGTGTCGTGGGTGATTTTAATTCGGGTAATATCAATTGGAAACGCATGGATGGCACAGGGAATAGTGTCGAGCTATGTAGTATCAACGAACTTTTGCTGGATTTCACTTGTGTTAACATGTTGAAACAATGTAACTTTATTACGAATACTGCTGGTCGTATATTGGATCTTGTGCTGTGTACTATACCACTATGTTGTGTAAATGAATGTTTGTATCCTTTAAGTAATGTGGATCAATATCACCCCCCTCTTGAAATTGTTATTTCGTTTGACAGAGAAGCAAGGCTCCCCTACAATCTAGTAAAGGCGACTCCTGACTTCCGTAGGGCGGACTATCATCCTATACGTAACTACTTAAAAGAATTAGACTGGAATTCATTATTCAGTGGACAAAGTGGTGTTGATGGAATGCTAGATGTCTTTTACGATATTCTTGGTGCTGCGATACAACAATTTTTGCCATTACGTAAACCTAAAAACCGAAAGTTCCCGTCATGGTTTAGTCGTACATTGATAAAAATGCTTAACGAAAAGAATAAGATTAGAAAGCGCTTCAAGAAATATAAGAACCCATTAGATGCAATAGAGTTAAAACTAATTAGTAAGCGGTGCGAAAATCTCGCTTCTACTTGTTATAAGGATTACATGAAACGTCTAGAAGACGAATTAGCGTCTAACCCTAAGTTACTTTGGACTTATCTAAAGGCAAAACGAGGAGGGTCAAGTGCTTACCCCTTGACTATGACAGACGGAACAACCGCTACTTCCGACGGAACAAAAGTGTGCGATTTATTCGCCGACTATTTTTCGTCTGTTTATAGCCCTGATGATAGTAGGGGTGTTAAATACAATTCCGAATTCTTGCAATTTCTAGAAAATAATAGTTTGTGTCTAACTACCCCAGTTATTTTTTGCGAATCCCTTCACAAGAAGTTAAAAAGCCTTGATCCAAAAAAAGGGACAGGGCCGGATGGAATACCTCCAGTATTCATTGCAGCATGTTCATCTGAGCTGGTTTACCCACTTATGTTGATTTATAACAAATCATTGACGACCGGTATATTTCCTTCAAGGTGGAAAATCGCAAAAGTTGTTCCGGTTCACAAATCAGCTGACAATGACGTTGTAACCAATTACAGGCCTATTTCAATTTTATCTTCGTTCGCCAAAGTTTTCGAGTCATTGATATGTCCATATATTCAGGATCATTTAAAGATGTATTTAAGCGACCATCAGCACGGATTTGTTAGGAACCGTTCTACTAGTACAAATTTGGTACCTTTTACAGAACTTCTCACAAAGGCTATCGATACAGGCTATCAGGCTGACGTTATATATACGGACTTCAGCAAAGCGGTTGACAAGGTATCCCACAAAATCTTAATTACTAAGTTGCGCGCCTACGGCATCTCTGGGTCCTTGTTAGAATGGCTGAGTTCGTATTTAACGGAAAGATTGTTCTATGTTGTCGTTAATGGTTATCAATCAACCCTTCAATGTATTTCTTCCGGTGTTCCCCAAGGTTCACACTTAGGACCAGTTTTGTTTGTCTATTTTATAAATGATATCCCAAGGTGCTTTCTGCACTCCGATCTTTTTATGTATGCTGACGATTTAAAGTTTTTGAGAATTATTAAGGCTGAGGAAGACTCATTTCTAATGCAAAGTGACCTTGATCGTCTTGTCCTATGGTGTAATAGTAACGGAATGGAACTGAATCCAAAAAAATGTTATCATGTTAAATTTACAAGAAAGAACATCCCAATAGGCAGTAATTATCATATATCCGGTGAAAAAATTAAGGAAGTTGAAACAATAAAAGACCTTGGTGTACTGTTTGACAAGAAATTAACCTTCACGCCACAACTCGATAATATGATAAAAAGAGCTTCGAAAATGTTAGGATTCGTCCTAAGAAATTGCAAAACCTTTCGTCACAATAGAACAAAAATACTGCTTTATAACAGTCTCATTCGAAGCATCCTGGAATATAATAGTGTAGTTTGGCGCCCTCATTACGCAACGCATTCATTGCGACTTGAGCGTATTCAGAAACGCTTCGCTTGGCACCTCGCATTTTCCAGTGGTGTCGCCAAAAAAATACGTTCTTACAATAAAAGACTTAAACATTTTAACATGACTTCTCTGGAAAAACGTAGACACTTAATTGATGTAATGTTTGCCTATAAAATCATTAAGCATAAAATAGACAGTCCCAGCTTGCTTGCTCTTTTCAGTTTTCGTGCACCCTGTAGAATCCCACGTAGTGCCATCACGCCCCTTTGTCCACCATTTAGAAGAACAGTTCTAGGAGCCAATTCGCCCTTTGCAAGAATGTGTAGGGCAGTAAATGGCTACAGTGATTTAATTGATCTCCACTTTGACTCTCTTACTAAACAGAAAGCCATCCTGTATCGTTTGCCGAGCAACCCCTAATCCTAGTCAATTATTATGAATGTGTCAATTTTACCATTATTATGAATTTACCAATTTTATATTTCATTTTTACCAATGTTATAAATTTTTGTCAATCGATTTTAATTTTTTGTTGTTAATTTTAATCCTAGTATCATTTATATTAATTTCAAATCTTTATTTGCCGATAATTTTTTTTTTTTTTTTTTAATTTTAATTTTTAATTTTTACTTAATTTTTTATCAATTTTTATTAATGTAATAATGTCCTGGAACTTTAATTTTACCAATTTTATAATTTGAAATCAGAATTTAATACATTAGAATTACATTTAAATGTGACTTTTTACCGATGTTACCAATTTATCTATACTACTGCTTATTACTAAGTTAGCTTATTTATCTGATTCATTGTTTTATGCATGTTGTGTTTACCTTTAAGTAATTGATGCACTGTTATTCTACTTTTAAAAATGAATTATGGGGTTGTATTAGTGTAATCAATTGTTGGTGAACCTAATAAAATAAATAAATAAATAAATAAACAAGTAAAGAAGTCACGGGGCCAAGGCGAAATTTTAAATGTCATTACCCTAAAAAGAATAAAGTTTTACAAAAATTAACGGTAGTTTCATAACAGTTTCCAAAGCAGTATTTAAAATACAAATTAGTTTTACTTTGAGAGCACTTTCTGTGACAAGGACTTCGGCTTAGATTTTGTAATGTGAACTAATTTTCTAAACAATTTAGTTTTTGTTGAAGTTGCATTGTTGACTGACGTTTTAAATTTTAAAGTAAAAAGAAAAAATATGTAAGATAGATACGTCGGTGCAGCGGGATTGTCCGAAAGGGTTACCGCTACCCCGGAACACAAAGGGCTAAGGAAGGAACACGGGTGGGTTTTAGTCAGTAAGAGTCTGACACTCCCTTCTGCTCCACCCAGAGCGGGAGGGGTCATTTGATGATTTCCCATCCACAAAAAAAAAAAAGATACGTAGGTGGATCGATAGAATATGATTAATTGTATAAAAAAATGTAACACAGGTCTAAACCTATCAAGGGGTAAACAATAATAATAACAGCCGTACAGGTCGATCGATCAGGTTAAGCTATGCTTGCCGCGGTTGGTCTGTGGATGGGTGACCATCTTTACATACCGAGACCTCTCCGTGCCTCGGAAAGCACGTTAAGCCGTTGGTCCTGGTTGTCATTCGTGGATCTTTGACAGTCGTTACGGGTAGTCAGAAGCCCGAAAGTCTGACAACCAGTCTTACCAAGGGGTATCGTATTACCCAGTCGCTGGGTTGTAGAGGTCAAATAGGTAGTCGCTCCATGTAAAATACTGGTATTCAGCTGCATCTGGTTAGACTGGAAGCTGACCCCAACATAGTTGGGAAAAGGTTAGGCAGATGATGATGAGGTCTAAAAAACCCAAAAATGTTCCCACTAGTGGGACTTAGGCCTTCTCTCTTCGAGTGGGCTGTAATCTACCACGTGAGCCGAGTGCGGGGTGGATGTCACCGAATTTTTGGTTGACATGCCGGTTTCCTCACGATGACGGTTTGATCACTTTACCGTTTTGACTGAGCGGGCTTTCTCAAAGCATAATCGGCCTATAATATTGGGACACAGGTCTTCCCTCTGTGTTATGTAAAAACTAGCACTTCGCCCGCAACCTCGTCTGCGTGTATTTTGTACTTCCCTCTAAAAATTTCCAAAATATATGTTTATGATCTATAATTTTGAAATCCCCCAATGCCCATTTAGGAGGTAGTTTTGAAAAACAAAAAATGCCAAACTTCATAATTTACTTAGATAAGTATTCGTGCCAAGTTTCAAGTTTATTAACTCAAGGAATAAGATTTTTCATACAAAAAAAAATCCCCCCTTTTCACCCCCTTAAAGATCGAATTTCCTATAACCCCTTCTTAGTGCTCCCCTACATAATAAAAGGAAGCCGTATGCAAAATTTCACGTTCCTAGTCCCAGTAGTTTCGGCTGTGCGTTGATATGTCAGTCAGTCAGTCAGTTTCTCCTTTTGTATATATATAGATAATTAGGTATGGTGCTATCACACCACCAACGTCGATGTTTAACTAGAATATTACTCGTTAATCGTTTGAAGATTGCAGGGAGAGGATCATGTTTTAAATAATGTTTAACGATAAACGCATTTAGTGATTTGCGGGCCTAAATTAATCTACGTCGATTGATAACGCTGATGGACGCCGATTGATGTCGGTGGTTGACTGGTAACACCCGTAGCGGGAATTATCATAAGGAGTCCGATTCTTTAATTGTCCTTTTAGTATTACGCAATTACCTTCATTTTAATTATGAGAACTGGTTTTCTGTAGTGGATTTTAGATCTACATGGATCTATGATGTCGATAATTTTGATCAGCTTATCAATTTGTCAATCTTAGTAAAGGCCACAAAATAGCAATTTTACAGAAACACTAGAAAGATAAGCAACTGAATATTTCCAAAGATTCAAGATATGGCTTCTTATTCTTATCAGAATTATTGACTTTCAACTGCAAACATCATTTCACTCATAATATTGTCGGAGATTATTTAATAGCTATCGCGAATAAAGACTGTCTTATCATCTGATTTAGAAGAAAGATTATCTTACTGATTGTCAATCTTCTGATTTAGATAGATAGATATAATACTCTATAGTATCTAGACCATAAAATACATAAATGTAGAAATTTTACTTTTTTTTTGCATTGTTTTTTACTTAATTTAGGGACTCAAATTCCAATTCCACGTGTGTTATTAATAATTATTTTTATTTTATTTATTCGGGAAAACAAACAATTGCACATTAAGAATTACAAAAAGTATACAGAAATGATACAAATGTGAAATCAACCACGTTCTCCACAGATACACAATGAGACAATATGGTAAATTTTAAGACGCGTTGTAAACAATAAAAAGAGGAATATTAATAGTAAAGTATCAATAAAATAGTTACTATGCATAAACAAGAGAAATATTACAATTAATAGGAAAAATACATAGTACAGGCACTTACATAAATCAGAACCCTACTTGAGTAAACACTTTCAATTCATTTCGAAGAATATTGCTAATCCATTGCTTCATATGTTCGAAAAATTTTTATGATCAGCAACGTAAATAGCGCAATGAATGTTGTTGAACTGTCAAAAGGGAAGCGGTTGCAACTGTTAGTTTGTTACGCAATTACCCCGCTGATATTATCTGCGGGTCTTAATATGCGCCACTTCATGGCTTTCCACACGGAATTTTGCAATGGAAGGAAAATTATGGATAGTTTGCTACATTATGAATGTGAAGGATTTTAAGAGCTTCACCAAATACAGAAGGAATCAGTACCTACTCCAGTACTGATCCCTTCCTAGAAAAAAAAAAGGAGGAAGGGACCAGTACTCAAGTAGCTACTGATCCCTTCATTATTTGGTTCTAGGATAGATTTGATTAAGCGGGTTGCCTCACCATTCATTGAACGATTCCGGACTTGATTTCTGGCTTCGCTTTTCAAATACGTTTAGGGTCAGTGACACGATCACGTTCTATCTCAACAGCTCTTATGAGAAGCAATATAAATGATATTTACTTAATCTCAATCTGAATCTTTTTGTAGGATAATAGCTAATCCATTGCTTCATATGTTCGAAAAATTTGTCCGCTCAACAACGTAAATAACGCAATGAATATTGTTGAACTTTCAAAATGAAAGCCATCATGATAGTGTGTTTTTATATAGTGGGTCAGAATTATACCAATCGTAGTTTTGGAAAACTTGTAAAGACTCCAAATTAAAATAGTCTCATATGAATGGACAACGAAATACTATTTACATGTCTAGATGTCATCTAAGTTATATTTTTTTACCAAGATTCGCGATAAATAGTATTTCGGTGTCGTTTCAAAAGTCATTATTGAAACTTTATCGGCGCCATTTCTGTAACTTAAGAAAAAGAACATCTTAAACTTGTCCATTCATTTATGCTAACGAAGATTACATTTCGATGTCACACAAGATAGAAATGTCAGTAACTTATAAAATTCTACTGAAAGTTCGTTACTAAAATTGGACATTGGTCGGTATTTGTCTCGTACCAAGAACTATTAGCTAAGACACGGTAAAAGAGCGAGAATGTTTTTAAGCATTCTTCAAACAAATTCCTTTCCCGAATTGCGGGCGCATGTCAGCTTTCCTAACTGTCATTTTCAATCAAAATGTTGGCAATGGCGTAGGTAGTTGAAAAGTAACAAGATGGAAGTGAAAATTTACCTAAACGTGCCTAACATAATTATTAAAACTCATTATTATGTACACCATATAAATTACAGACTTAAAGATAGACATTTTACAAAGTTTGACGCAACGGACGTTCTTTTCGCTGAGAGCGATCATTTAAAAACAACCTTTGGATGGATTAAAAAGGGGAGAGAGGAAATGCTTTTTTATCATAACTAACTTTACGTCTATTCATTGAAAGTCACAGATGACCTTGACACATTCACTTTCTCTGTTCCAAGGTTTCACTTCAACAGTTTAAAACTAATTAACTACACAGCTAGTAAATTAATTTATCGACAAAATAATTTATGTACGAAGCACCGAGGACCTCGTATGCTGTGATCTAGTTTCAAAGTTGATGTATGGCTAAGGTTTATAAATTAAATTATTAATTAGGGTCGATTAATTAACATAATCTGTGTCGGCACCCTCGCGCCATCCCATCTTACTAGCACGGTGGGCTGTGCTGGGGCGGCTGTTGGAGGAGCAGAAACCTCAAACGGCGCAAATATAACAACCTTATTAGGAGCTATAATGTTTGAGCCGTTTGGGGTTGAAACACTAGGGCCTCGGGGTCCGAGTGCTCATCGAGTAGGTATTTCGAGACATCACTAAGCGGTTGGTTGACTCTTCACGTGACCAGAAGGCTGGCCTATTTTTAGTCCAAAAAATCAGCATTGCCATCCGACGCGGTTAAGGCTCCAGAGACAGGAACCGCCTCACAATTCGAGCCGTGTCAAAGAGTAATGCCTTCTGAATCAGGCTCTTGATCCAACCGCCTAACTAGAGCCTCGAGAGATATTGATCGAGACTTTTGGCTATCAGACCATTAGCTGATAAATGGTAGGTATTATTCATTATTATAAACCTTTCTGAATAAATTCTCAAAATGATGGTAAGAATGGTTGAAAATCCGTTGCGTAGTTTAAAAGAACAACGCAATCACACAGACAGCCACGGAAAGCGACTTTGCATTATACAATTTATTTAAAGAATAAGTCACAATTTCAAAACACGGATCTAAGAACATTTTTAGCCAAATGTCATTAATATTATGGGATGTTTGAAGAAGCCTCCTCGTGAAGCACAGTTTGTTCCGCCAGTTAGTCAAATAAACCGAGCACTCGGCGCATCCTGGACACTGTACAGTTACACCCAACACCTTATTTGACTGGCCAATTCTTCTCTTGCGGTGGTAGGGCTAGCGCCAGCCTGCTATGTTTCGTCGATGCGAGGGAGTTGCAGTCTTGCTGTGCCTTAAGTATCTTCTGGGCATGCTCGTTCCATCATAGACCTCATCCATTGCTTTCCATCAGGCGTGATGGAAGTCAAGAGCTGGGCCCATTCTGCAATAAAAAAATATTTATAAAAATATTACACATTATATAATTTTTTTTAATTTTATTTATTTACTTATTTTCTAGGTAGTCTACAGTTTAATGACAATATATGCAAATTACTGTCGCAATGTCAGTCATGCTGCAAAGTCAATGTCGTTTTTCACACATTGTTAAACAAATAGATCATAAAAGATTAGAAACGATGTTGCCTACTGTATACATCCGTTTTGTGTCTTTATTGCAGCTATACAAAGCGGATTTTTGAGATGGGCAGTCTATCCATCTTATATAGTAAGTTGGAGTCTCATTTCCGGAATGTATGGGAAAAGTTTTTTGTTACTTTTCTATTGTTCCCATAGAATTCTTTGATCTTTATAAGACACAGGAACGATTGCCATCAAAAAAAGGTTTTTGTGAAAATTGCCGATTTTCATGGCTAAATAATAACAGCCGTACAGGTCGATCGATCAGGTTAAGCTACGCTTGCCGCGGTTGGTCTGTGGATGGGTGACCATCTTTACATACCGAGACCTCTCCGTGCCTCGGAAAGCACGTTAAGCCGTTGGTCCTGGCTGTCATTCGTGGATCTTTGACAGTCGTTACGGGTAGTCAGAAGCCCGAAAGTCTGACAACCAGTCTTACCAAGGGGTATCGTATTACCCAGTAACTGGGTTGTGGAGGTCAGATAGGTAGTCGCTACATGTAAAATACTGCTGCATCCGGTTAGACTGGAAGCCGACCCCAACATAGTTGGGAAAAGGCTAGGAGATGATGATGATGTTCAAATTAAAATAAATCTGTGAATGTAGATCAAAATTTCTCAAAAGTCAGTCTCCTAAGAACGTTTTCCCGTAGCTGTAGCTAGTATACCTATTCTGATCTAGCTGTACACGCGGCTTCACTCACGTAACTTTGTATTCTGCATTAGGCATACGTTAATGAGAACGTAAAGCCATTCAAAATGAAGGCACAAGGAAAGAGCTTTTAATATCCATATGTTAGCCAAAGTTCACAAAGGCGATTTTTAACGCGACGATATTTATGGCACACTTGATTTTCAACTGTCTGTATTAAGCCGAGCGTTGAGAATCCAATAGAGCGCATCCCAGCGCTTCAAAGAAACACACTGTTGGATTTTCAGCTCTCGGCACTAAGTATTGCATTAAAAATCCAGTGCGCGAACAAAAATCGCCCGTCGCCATACCGCAGGGCAAAGACCTATAAGATCGCTATGTTTGTCCTGTTCAATATATTCACAGCCAAGTAACTACATAAGAGAGATGACGTCATAATATTATATAAAGACCGATTGTTGTCAATATGTACTGAGTCGTTATTGTTCAATAGATAACATTTGATACGTCTATTTAGAAAGGACAACAACAAATTGTCTTTCGTATTTTGTAAGCGTAATGAACATAAAAAAAAGATTTAAATTAAATGAAATATTGTCTGGCTTTTAAACATGTAAATCCTAAATTAATGATACTGTTGTACTGGATGTCAGAAAATGGATTTAAAAATCTACTTACAAAACTGACATACACAGCTTTTCAATCTTTGAAAAACAGCCATGAACTTTGATAACGCTTTTCAACGCTTTTTTAGCTCTTAGCGATAAGACCGCCTATTGTGTCACGCTTTGTAAAATTTATATATTACTAACTGACCCCGCAAACTTCGTTTTGCAAAAAAAAAAAAAATAGATTCTCAGACCTACTGAATATGCATATAAAATTTCATACAAATCGGTTCAGCCGTTTCGAAGGAGTATGGTAACTAACACTGTGACACGAGAATTTTATATATTAGAATATTTATGTGTGTAATTTATATGGTGTACATAATAAATAATTCTATTCTATTCAACTGAAAGTAACTTGAAAATAAAACTCTGATTACTAAAAAACAACTACAAAAAAATAAAAAATAAAATGTAGCGGTCAAATTTTTTTTTATATCCGCCCGTTATATTATTCATCTTGGAACATCAATTCAAGTGAGATTGAAAACAAATTGATTTAATATTGTGGAATTATTTCCGACTGATACCTCTCGCAAGTTATTGATCTTAGTTATATTCTCAGGCTTTAAACAGGATTTTCGGGAAATAGGTTCCCGGCTTATTCCTTTCCTTTAACTAAGTGGGGTATCTATTTTCCGAAAATCCGATTAAACTGAGCTTTTGTTGGTATTCGTGGCTGCTGGATTATTATTGTTTACATAGTAGCGAAGTAAAAGGAAATGAGGTTATTATTAGAGTATGCGTAATCAGCCCGCGAAATTAAATCTGGCCATTAATTATTTTTAAGTACGAATTCAATCAATCTACCTAGCCTTTTACAAACTGTGTTGAGGTCGGCTTCCAGTCTAACCAGATGCAGCTGAATACCAGTATTTTTCATGGAGTGATCGCCTGTCTGACCTCCACAACCCATGTCTGGGTACTCCTTGGTAAAACTGGTTGTCAATGACGACCACAGATAAAGATTAGATAGACCAAGATAACGCAAGTATCACGATCTGTATGAAAATCAAGCGTGCCATTTTTTTGACTACCTACTATGACGTCACAAGCACTCTTTCTCACTCACGCTCACCCAGCTAGCAGTACTCAGGACCGAGCCTGAAAGTAGCGGCTTACGATTTTGTACGTAAGCTGGTGAGATTTCTGGCACGCGAAGTAGTTGCTCTTGCGTGTTATCTAGGTGTATCTATATCTATTCTGTGGTGACGACCCGTAACGACTGTCAAAGATCTACGAATGACAACCGGGACGTGCTGTCGGAGACACGAAGGGGTCTCGGTATGTAAAGATGGTCACCTATCCACGGATCAAGCTCGGCAAGCATAGCATGCGGCCCCTCCTACCTCTAATATGCCTTCTTCTTCTAATTCTTTTTACCTATTGTGGTATAGTAATTTTATTTTTGGCACATTATGAAAGTAGTTTCTTCAGAAGCGTTTATTGAATTGATTTCTGTCGGAAATCGGCATGTCCTAGGATCAAAAATTTTAAGTCATGTGAAATATACGAACCCGCACTGGGGCCGCGTGGTGATTTATGGCCCGTTCCCTCTCACCTAGAGGAGGCCTGTGTCCCAGAAGTAGGAACATTATAGGCTGACTGACATATTATGCTAACTTAGAGAATTATATTTTATATATTAAAATACCTGTAGTACTAGAAAAAGCACTTCGCTTGATATTGTAAATTGACAGGTTAGTATTGTTTTCTTGAAATGAAGGATTATTTAAAACACAAAGAAGCGAAGTGATTAAATTTTCATGACATTGTTTTAGTTTACTTTTGTTTGCTTTAGCTACCTTAAGTATAAAACACGTTCATTAAATGAATTTTGTATTGTAAGAATAATGCTGGTATTTAAGAACAAGTGAAAGCAGCTTTAGTGAAATAATTTAAGTACACTTTGTCTATGAAGCTACTGAATTGCAGAAGCGCATTGCAAGACGCGAAATATTTATATTATTTTTGCCAGCACATTAAGCTACCCGAAAGTGTCAAATTTTCTCAATCAACCTTAAACCTTATTCTTTAGCGATAAAGTTGAAAATCTATTAAAGAAATTTGACAAATTGTAGTAGCTTGATTTGCTGGCGTCTGCACATTTAACTTGAACGGAATTTAAAAAATAATAATAATAATAAATTATTAATTAAAAAGCTGTATGTTATAATTAGTACCTAAATCAGTAGATTAGTAGAACCTAACTGTACTTCAAAATATGATATTATTAAACTCGTCGTTAAGGGAATAGAAACGGGACAGAAATCGTTGACTCGGCGTAGGAGTAATAGAAACGAGGCAAGGTTCTCTGCTCCACGTAAAGGAACTCGACATAAAGGGAAGCATTTGTTTTTGTGGCTAATATTGATGTTTAAAACGCTTTCTAAACGCTTGAAACTTTCAGTCTTCGTAAGTCAATCAACTCAGCCTATTACAGTCCACTGCTGGACAAAGGCCTCTCCCAGGCTGCAGTCCAGTCTGTCCCAGCTATCTTTGTAACGTCTGTCTATCTAGCTGGGTTTTGAGATTGTAAGTACCTGGTACTAAACCGACTGGTTGAATCTGGCTGGTGGAATCTGAGTTTGAAATACTGTATTTTTGGGATTCATGAAGAAGCCTCCTCGTGTAGCGCAGTTTGTTCCGTCAGTTACTCAACTGAACCGAGCGCTCGGTACATCCTGGAAAGTCACACCCAACACCTTATTTGACTGGCCAATTTTTCCCTTGCGGTGGTAGGGATAACGCCCGCCTGGTTTGCGACCACCCTCCCACCGGAGTCCCGCGTCAAGCAGCCTGCTGTGTTTCAACGATGCATGGGAGTTCCAATGCCTTAGGCATTTTCTGGGCATGCTGGTTCCATCATATCACTTTCCATCAGGCGTGATCAAGGTCAAGAGCGGGCACATTCAGCAACAAAAAAAAAGATATTTATTCATTGTTCTACTTATTTTCTAGGTATAGTCTACAGTTTATTGGCGACTAGCTGCCCGTTTCGGCTTCACACGGCTGGAAAAAAAAAGAAAAAAAGCCTATATTAATCAGTGATAATGTAGCATTCAAATGGTGAAAGAATTTTTAAAATCAGTCCAGTACTTTTTCAGCCAATTCGTTACAAACATACTTACATACAAATCTTTCCTCTTTATAATATTAGTATAGATAGTAATAGTATAGATAGATGCAAATTACTGTCGCAATGTCAAGGTCATGCTGCAAAGTCAGTGTCGTTTTTCACACTTTGTTAAACAAATAGATCATAAAAGATTAGAAACGATTTTGCCTTTATGTATACATCCGGTTTGTGTCGTTCAGCAATAACAAAAAAAAGATATTTTCAAAATTGTAAGTAGAATTCTACCAGGAAACTGATCGGTTCAAAAATGTCTTACTTCCCGAAACTGTCCCAAATATCATTTTTTTGGTATCATTCATTTGGCAGGCCTGTTGGTCTAGTAGTTAGTGACCCTGACTGCTATGCCGGAGGTCGTGGGTTCGATTCCCACCCAGGACAAATGTTTGTGTAATGAGCACGATCATTTGTTCTGTGTCTGGGTGTAATTTATCTATAATATTTATGTATTTAGAAATATATAAGTATGTTTATCAGTTGTCTAGTACCCATAACACAAGCTCTGCTTAGCTTGGGACTAGATGGCGTTGTGTGATAGTTGTGGAATATTATTATTATTATTATTATTATTATTTTTTTTTATTCGTCAATTCGTTAAGCTCCTTAAGTTCTAAGTTGAGCTACACTATTACCTCAGAATACAAAATCTATTACTGACAAATGCTAGCACTGACTGGACAGGTCCACTCAAATCTGTGTGGTTCTTTCCTCAAAATACACTAATATACATAGTCCTGATATATTCTTACCAGGATTAGGTCTGGACTTTAAAAGAGACTTTGACCCTTGAGTTGGTTTCGCCATTTCTTCTTAGGGCCAGATAGAAAATTTCGAAGTTATTTTTTTATAATATGCCGTGAAAAAGTGATTTCAATATCCTCTTTACAGAATAAATAATTTCATTTCACTTCTTTTGTATTTTTTTTTTCAAAGGGTCTACTAGGAAACGTAAAGAAAATATAGATATTATATATTCCATTTGTTTTCCTTTTAAGGAAGTGACACACCTCGTTTATTTCTATGAAAGATTTCAAACAATTCTCTTGATTTGATAGAAGTGACGGTATCTTTTGTTTTCTGTAGGTAATCTGACAGTTCTGTTGAGTGTATAACATAATCAAATCTACCACCTGTACTTGATAATATCGCAAAGAAAAGCATGCTTTTGATAACTAGGATAAACTCATGATAACGAGATCATGATAACTTTTCCTTTTAGGTATTTATAAACGTTACTTAAAGTTAAGAGACGTTTAAGCGGCGAAAATTTATGGTTAAATAGTCGCTAATCATATTAATAAACAAACTCTTGCAAAGTGGTTCTCAAATGCTAATGAACAAAATTGGTGCCATTTTATTTTCAGCGGCCATTAACAAAACTACACAAAAAATCCTATAGTTTTTTACATTTAGTAGAAACTAAAATCACAAACAAAGAAGGGCTTGTGGCTAAGTAATAGCAGCCACACGGTTCGATCGATCAGGTTAAGCTAAGCTTGCCGCGGTTGGCCCGTGGATGGGTGACCATATTTACATAACAAGATCCCTCCGTGTCTCCGAAAGCACGTTAAGCCGTTGGTCCCCGCTGTCATTTGTGAATCTTTGATAGTCGTTACGGGTAGTCAGAAGCTTGAACGTCTGACAACCAGCTAACGGGTATCGTATTACCCAGTAACTGGGTTGTGGAGGTCAGATAGGCAGTTGCTCCATGTAAAGTACTGGTACTCAGCTTCAGCCAGTTAGACTGGAAGCCGTTCCCAACATAGTTGGGCAAAAGATATATAGATGATGGTATAACATCACATCGTAATTTTGTTTTACCTCGATTATGGTGGAAAATAAAACTGCATTTTTTGTTTTTTGGAAAACATTCCCAACCCGGTCCGTTTATTTTTTTATTTCTTAAAAAAATACTGAACGATACATGTTTTGTTCTACCCGTAGTTTTAATTTTAGCCCCGATGTAACATCGCAAAAATCAGCCTGTATAACTGATAATAACTCAATTTGAACTGTTTCCAATGATTAACGGTACTATAGGTCGACCACTTAACTGAGACGTTGCCTGAGGTAGCTGTGCGGTGCGGGAGGGGTGATATATGTCACAAGTTGACGGATCACTGACCTCTTGTATCACGTCACCACACCCCTCCCACAACGCGCTGCTACCTCAGGCAACGTCTCAGTTAAGCGGTCGGCCTATACAATATTTTGTTAAGAATGTCAAGAATTTTATTTTATTCCTACCTAGTTTATTGTGCTTCACTGCTGGCCACCAAAAAAAAGGTACCTCTGCTGCAAGTTTTTAGGTACCTACATTTTGCTTTTCAAAAGCACACAAACAGACAATTATCAAAAACAAAACGTATAATATGAAATAACAAAAAGACTTAACTGAAAAGTTAGGTATAGCATTCAATGGTAAATTGAAAGCTTCCAGTCCCTGAACTGCAATAATCCGCACCGCAATAATGGTCTCAAAAGCAGCTACCATAACTCTCGTGAAACACGTTCATATTCAAAAATTAATGGAGTGAATATCATTTACGGTTTTACTCACGTATGCGTTTCTGTATGATTCAACTTGTTTTAGACTCTTATGGAGTAATTATTCATGCTAGCTCGTAGCGACCTGGCGAGGTAGCTAAACTTTAATGGCTCTGGCACTAAGCATAAGCATAATCAGCCTATAACCTTCCCATTCCCATAAAACGAGGAAGTTCGGACAAGCGATTTTATGAGACGGCCACCCCGTCGAGGGAACAAGAAATTTCACGCGGACAAAGTCGCGGGCGGAAGCTAGTAATATAAAAAAAAAGTTTGTTTGTTTGAAGGCGCTAATTTCTGGAACTACCAGTCCTTTAACCCAATTCTTGAGGAAAGACATAGGTGTTTAACATAACAGTAAAAAAAGTTACAAAGATTGCTAAACGAAAACGAAGCATGGACGGGCGATGCGATGCGACGTTGTAGGTCGGGGGAATTAACATTTTCACGTGGACGAAGTCGAGGGCAGTAGCTAGTTATAAATAATCACAGCATTGCCCTTACCACATATTCCGAGACCAACTTATAAACGTCATTTAGCACTTACTTTGGCTAAGAGTTACTTTTGTCACTGTCACACAACTGTCAAGCTACAAGTGCAATATAGAGACAAGAACATTTCTAAATCAAAGCACGAGCTTAGGCCGAGATCTAGCAATGTTACTTATGTTGACAGATCTTGACCTACGTTACTGAGCCATAAACTAATCCACCCGAATCCATCTCTTTTAATTTATCCTTTCTCTTTATATGATTCACATCGTTATTTTGTAACTAGGAAATATTCTATACAGTTTATTCAGTCAATTGATGGTATTTCCATTTAAATTAATGTCAACTTTATGAATGTCTAGTTTTGTGGAAAAGTTCATGACAATTTGAAGTTGTTGCATAAACTGAACTTTATGAGTGGGTATTTAAGTTGTTTTTCCAAAAACACATATTTGTTTACATGTTTGGAAACTAAGTCGCGAACATGGTATACGTATATTGCCTAAGAGCTACTTTTTCTGTCGGGACAATCTGTCAGTAATATTCGAATATCTCAATCTCAAGAGGGAAAATGCTCGTTTTCCTTATTATGATTATAAAAAACCCGCTTTGATTTACGTGTCTGATTGTCGACCTTATTTATTTTTTTGGTGTGGTACCTTTTTTTTGGTGCGGTTAAATTATGTGACACCTACGCTACAATTTGTATTCCACTCGTACGGGAAAATACATATTTATATTGCTTCTAGGTAATAATTGTTCCGGGGTTGGTTCATCTCAGACGCTAATCTGCATGGTCCTCACATGATCAAGGAAATGTATGAACTTTGAAGGAGATTGAGACCTCTGAATTGGTTTCGGTTGTGGGCTCAGTGTCAGAAAGGCAACATTGACCTCAGCAAGTTAAAAAATAAAATATACGTGTAAAAGTGTACAGGCCTATATTTATAGCATTTTTATCTCACGAAGCGACATGCGCTTTACTTGTTGTTACCAAGTGCACATTCACAGCTTGTTTGTACACTTGTTTAACACAAGTAAAGCGCGCGTTGCTTCATGAGATAAAACTTACTGTATTTTTACCTATACTAATATTATAAAGAGGAAAGATTTGTATGTATGTTTGTAACGAATTGGCTCAAAAAGTACTGAACCGATTTTAAAAATTCTTTTACCATTTGAATGCTACATTATTACTGATTAATATAGGCTATTTTAATTGCAAGAAAAAAAAAGAAAATGTTTAAAAAATAAATGTCCACCCGTGAGAAGCCGGGACAGGCCGCTAGTCTTAAATAAATATGTTATCTATGTTCGATCATCTATTTTGTCAAAAAGATTGACGGGCAAATATTTTTTTTTGCTTAAGTCTGTTTTCTTTTGTTTGCAGATTTCCAAAATGGCGAAGACCAAGGAGTTAATGGAGATAGACAATTTTAAGTCCACGTAAGTTTTGAATATTTCTTATATACTTTAATTAGCGACCGATCGCATGGTTTTTACAACTTGACAAAATCTCTAGATGTCTTTATCATACCTAAATTCAAAGTCTTAACTGACTAATATATCAACGCACAGCTTAAACCGCTGGTCCTAGAGACATGCAATTTGGAGGGTGTGTTCTTTGTGAAGAGTACCAAGGTATCCACTAAGAAAGGATTTTTCGAAATTCCACCCCTAAGAGTGTAAATGGGGGAGGGTGAAATTTCATGTGGATTAAGTCGCGGGCAGTAAAAACCATGCAAAATACTGGTATTCAGCTGCATCCGGTTAGATTTTAAGCCGACCGCAACATAGTTGGGAAAAGGCTAGGCCGATGATGATAAGTCGCTGGCAGAAGCTAGGATCTTAATACAATTAGATCTTCCGCAGTAAATTCTCTAAATCATGGTGAAAACCGCGTTTCAATCCGTTGCGTAGTTTAAACGAACAACGCAGTCAGGCAGACAGACAGACACGTAAAAACTACTTTAATTATAATAAGTACAGATCATAGAAATGTAAAAAAAAACAGGTATAGATACAGAAGCTATTAGGCACTAGGTACAGATGTCAGCACATCAAGCTACCCGAAACTGTCAAATTTTCCCAATCAATTTTGAACCTTATGCTTTTTCTATAAAGTTAAAAATCTATTAAAGAAATTTGACAGATTGTAGTAGATTGATGTGCTGGCGTCTGTACTATTGAATACGGCAGATTTTTTAACAGTTCTAAATTTATTTATTCATTTAATACTTCAAGCACATAAATGTACAGAGGCATACTTAATGCCATAGGCATTTTCTACGAGTCAACCTTATATATATTTAATCTGTAGCATAATTATTGCGGCATAACAGCTTTTCTATATGAAATATGTCAAACTGTCATTCTTTAGATAGAAGTTACCCGTTTAATGAAAAATCAGTCTCAAGAACTGTTTCTGGCTTTTATCAAAGAATTAATAAAAATCCCTTGTCAGCTTCTTTCAACAACGTAATTAGAATCTTGTTAATTAAAATTCCATTGACACTTTTTTCAATGGAAGATTCTCAAGGCAATGAAACAATACTTTAAGAAAACCGTGTGAAAATGCCTCATGACGTCATCGTCTCGGCAAAGTTCAAGAATCTATAAAAGTAAATCGCTTCATCTTTCAACCTGGTTTCACGATTAGTCAAGGAAATACGAACGGTCAAAACATATCAACAGAGTTTTATTTTTACTATATGGAAATTCGAAATCATTATGAGGAACCATTAGCTCTTTTATAATTTGCTCTTAGATTGTTATTTTTATTGACTGGGGCATCCCAGTCAATAAAAAAAAAACAGTCTGTATTTTTTCAGTTTCAATAGAAATATCGTTCGTCTCATCTGCCTAGCCTTTTCCCAACTATGTTGGGGTCGGCTTCCAGTCTAACCGGATGCAGCTGAATACCAGTATTCTACATGGAGCGGCTGCCTATCTGACCTCTAAAACCAAGTTACTGGGTAATACGATCATCATCATCATCATCAGCCGGAAGACGTCCACTGCTGAACAAAGGCCTCCCCCTTAGACCACCACGCCGAACGACAATCCGCCACTTGTATCCATCGGTTGCCCGCGACTCTCACGATGTCGTCGGTCCACCTAGCGGGAGGCCTGCCTACGCTAATATTAATACGATACCCCTTGGTAAGACGATACCCCTTGGTAAGACTGGTTATCAGACTTTCGGGCTTCTGACTAACCGTAACGACTGTCAAAGATCCACGAATGACAGCCGCGACCAACGGCTTAACGTGCTTTCCGAGGCACGGAGGGGTCGCGGTTTGTAAAGATGGTCACCCATCCAAAGACCAACCGCGGCAAGCGTAGCTTAACCTGATCGATCGACCGGTGTGGCTGTTATTATTTAGCCACGGGCCCCTCAAATAAACTAGCAGAAGTAATATTATAAAACAGAAACAAAATGAAAGTTCTAATTTTTTTTTTTGAGGAAATGAGCGGTAAGTACCTAGTTTATGGGGTGACTTGTAGTTTGACGTATTCCGTCCAGGGCATGATAGTGTGACTCATTTGCAACAACTAAGTACCTCACAAAGCCTAGGCGAAAATGCATTAAATTCGGGAAAAGTATTTTTTTTTTAATTTCCAATTTTTGTCACTTTAAAAAAAAATATTGCTGAATTGGTCCGCTTTTGGCCTCGATCACGTCTGATGGAAAGCGATGGATTATGTCGATGATGGAACGAGCGTGTCTAGAAAATGCCTAAGGAACTGGAACTCCCACGCATAGACGAAACACAGCAAGCTGCTTGACGCCGGACTCCAGTGAGAGGATGGTCGCAAATCAGGCGGGCGTTAGTCGCAAGGGAAGAATTGGCCAGTGAAAGAAGGTGTTCGGTGTGACTGTCCAGGATGCGCCGAGCGCTCGGTTCAGTGGAGTAACTGGCGGAATAAACTGCGCTACACGAGGAGGCTTCTTCATGCATCCCAAAACTCTTCAATTGTTTGGCCATCATCAAAATTTTCTAAAACTCAAACAGGAAGAAGCTTATTAACTTACAAGTCACCCTGTGCGTACTATCCTCGTATCAGGTTTTTACATAATACCATCAAGTGTTGATTATCTTTGCCAAATAGTTTACTCCTCATCACCATGACCATTGGGAAGTCCACACAATCAGTGTAATTTAACGGCCTCCTAACCCAAGAAATTTCGGCATATCACAATTTTTTTGCTGAAGCCCACGCAAACCCATCAAATCTAAATAAAACCTTCGATTTATAAGTGTGCAAACCGATCAGTGATGCATATCAACAATGGAAATTAAACCCAGAGATTTTCATTGACTATTTGATGACAAAAACCCGTTCCGCACCATTGGGCATCACATCACAAGGTCAATATTAAGAGAGGTATTTATGGATCACTTGCGTAGTTTGCTTCGCGTTTCTGATACTCGTGTGGTAGATTGTGTAGATGATAAAGAGGAACTTTAAGGTTACACGTGGGCGTTGTCGTTATTCTCTGCCCCCTTACTACACAACGCTTTGTCTTTTTCTTTCGAAAGTCAAGTTACTGACGACTGAAAGAGAAAAATCGGTGTGTAACTATTCATCTGATATAATACGTTTGTTAGTAAGGGGTGTATTTATTACTTGTTCTTTCAAACCGTAAATTATATTCGCTCCATTAACTTTTGAATATTAACGTGTTTTACAAGAGATATGGTAGTAAACTGCTGCTTTTGATATTATTATTGCAGTGTGGATTATAAAGAGGCCCGTGGCTAAATAATGACAGCCGCACAAGTCAATCGATTGCCGCGGTTGGCCCGTGCATGTGTCCTTCATGGGACCCTTTTTTATATACTTAGACCCTCCGTGTGTCAGAAAGTATGTTAAGCCGTTGGTCCCGGCTGTCATTCGTGGATCTTTGAAAGTCGTTACGGGTAGTCAAAAGCCCGAAAGTCTGACAACCAGTCTTATTAAGGGTATCGTATTACCCAGTTACTGGGTTGTGGAGGTCAGATAGGCAGTCGCTACATGTAAATTACTCGTATTCAGCTGCATCCGGTTAGACTGGAAGCCGACCTCAACTTAGTTGGAAAAAGGCGATGCAGATAATGGTGATAGTAGGTACCGAATGTGACCGTTCGATTAAGATTTTTTTTAACGTAATTAGGAATGCCTTGACTTATTAGTAGATTTGAGACCCGAAATTGGACTTTCCTATAAATCATCACAAAGAACAGCTTAACCTACTCAAATATGTATTCCTTAACTTATCATGCTTGATCTCGATCGATGCGCTGAACCGTCATCATCAAATCTATCTTTAGTACAGTCAACAGCAAAAGTAGATGATGAAAATCAGAAATTAAATACTAATTAACGAACGGAGTTCACGTCAGAACTGTGTGGCGTCTAAGTAGTAAATTTTTGGTGTAATTTACAATCACATATCGACACTTCGACGCCGCACAGTTCTGACGCGAACTCCGTTCATCAGTATTGAATTTCTGATTTTCATCATCTACTTTTGCTGTTGACTGTACCTATACAGAGTGGCGATTCGTTAAATAGAACAGCGGTCCTTACAAGTTGGTCCTTATTAGTCTGTTAAAATAATAAAATGAACAATTTTACTAAAAATAGAATAGATTTTTTTCAAACAAAATACTTAAAAAGCGAAAAATTGTCTCGAAATAAACCACCCTTGATAACAAGGCACTAAACGCGCGCGGTGATGGTATCAACAATTCAACACCAACTTTATGGTAGTGTTACCTAATAATCACAAATACAGTTTAATATTGTTATACCAAAATGAAAAATGAAAAATGGCCCCACGGCTAGAATGTTAAATGTTATCCATTATTAATAAATAAAACTTTCTTTATTTCACCAAAAATAAAACAACTGGTTAGGTACACATTAATTGTGTTTGTTTAAAATACGTTATGCAGATAGAGGCTTCAATTTATTAAAGATCTCTCTTAGTGATAAGACCGCCCATTGTGTCACCCTTTGTAAAATTTCTATATTTATGTTTGTAATTTATATGGTTGCACATAATAAAGAGTATTCTGTTCTATTCTATTTTTAACTTCACCTCACTTTATATCATTTTTCTTTTCAGAGCGGACCTGACCAGTAATCCAGGATTCCAGTCTTCCCTTAGCATAGCTTCGAAGAGCGTCGATGAAAAGCCATACAACCCATTTGAGCATAGAACTGTAGAGCATCCTAATTCGTGAGTACATTGAACTACTATTAATTTATGTCAGAACAGAGAGCAGTAGTGGCCGAATGGTACGGCCAGCTTACGGTCGTGGATTCGAACCCAAGCAGGCAAATTCCACATCATCATCATCAGCCTTTAGCAGTCCACTGCTGGACCTAGGCTTCTCCTATTGCACGCCATCCAACTCGATTTTCGGCAACTCTCATCCAGCTGCTACCAGCCATTCTACGAAGATCGTCGGTCCACCTAGCCTGAAGGCGACCCACTTTATGTTTACCGGTTCGCGGTTTCCACTCAAGAACACGTCTACCCATCATCGGTTCTACAGCTAATATGGTCGGCCTATTACCACTTCAGCTTGCTTATTCTGTGAGCTATGTCGACAACTTAAGTTCTCTGCCGGATCATCTCGATGAGGATTAAATCTCTCAGAGAGACTCCAAGCATAGCCCGTTCCATAGCTCGTTGAGTGACCTTCAATTTATGGACCAGCCATATCGTGAGTGTCCACATTTTCGCTCCGTAAGTCATAAGGCGATTTACATTGTATAAATAATTATTCATCGTTGCTCTCAAAACGGTGAAGGAAAACATCGTGAACAACATCATGTCTTAGAACCAAAAAATCAAAGACGTGGTAAATTACAGCCCACTCCATCTTGAAGAGAGGAGACCTGTGTTTGAGACAGCCATTGGGGACATTATAGGCTGGTTAGGCTAATTTATGTCTAAAGCGTTATTTTATCCCATGTTAACTTTAAAGAGACCGTGTAAAAGTGTTTGTACAAACTTACTTATAAAAATAAAATCATTTATCAATACATTCAAAATGTTCTTCCAAATAGAATAGAACAAAATATTCTTTATTATTTACACCATAAAAAATATCTAATGACCCGATAACGAAACGAAAACTTTACGGAGCTTCAGTTTTAACATCGTACTCAGAAATATCATAAAACCGTTATAATATTTTTTAAGTGCGGAACCAAAATAAACGTATAAAAATACATTCATTCGAATTGAGAGCCTTTTTGAAGTCGGTTAAAAATAAAGAAGGTTAGTTAATGAACACTTTAATTACCAGACACAAACGCGAACGCAAAGGACGCACAATTTTCAAGTGATGTCATACGTGTTATGTGTGTGACATTCTTTATTCTTCTCCGGAATTTTTAAAAAATAATGATATATGCGACCCCTTTGATAGCCCCAAGATATGTGCTTTACATCAGGTAATTTAAATCATTAACCATTTCAACCATTAGGTAACAATATTAAGAACGGTCTAAAGAATGTTGGGAAATATTTTAGTATTTTTTTAAAACGACGGTAGGGACACTTTTTCCATGGCGCTTTTCTTACTTTTTTTTAATATACACAGCCAATGTTTTTTAGAATGATAAAGTAAGTTGGCTTATAAGTCTTTAATAAAACCGGCCAAGTGCGTGTTGGACTACGTATAGTGAAGGGTTCCGTAGTTGTGATCAATAGTTTCACGTGTACGGTATTGATTTTACTGACCACAAAAATAAGTTTATATTTCATGGTATTTCTGCGGATGTTTTACGTAATTTCACAACATTGTTGATTAGCGATGCAAAGAATATAATTATACGCCTTTCCAATTTTGATAGAATTATAAATAAGTAGTGCAAATAGTCTCTAGGTGCACTAGATTTTAATTGTTGTAAGTTAGATGATTACTTGTGATACAAAATAGAAAGACCTCATCAACTTAGTGGAAAATGCCAGATTTTCAACCAAGTTATAGTATATGAGTATAAAATATTATTATTGTAGGTAATTAATTATTGTAAAACATATACTTATTATAAAGCAAAAAAGAAGTATTATTTAATATTGAATTATTATTATTTTGAATTTCATTTTGTGCTTCATATTAAAGCATTTTAAAAATCCTTGTCATCTTTAATTGAAATTCACTTTTCTAAACCTTGACTCCTTGAACTAAGCATTTATACGACCGGGAAAATAAATTCCATACGTCAACGCTGTGAATGACACCTTAATACTGATCGAGAATAAACGAAAAAAAAAAAATAAAAAAAGTCCCATTCGTCAACACTGTGAACGAATGAACCTTTTTATTCCCGATCGTCAACAATGTGGACGATAAGTTGTTACTGATCGGAAATATTCGCCTAGCGTGTATGTAGGTAAGGATGTTACGTCACTAGGCTCCAGGCGATAATCAACTCACCTGGGCCTCAAGTCTGCTATTACAATAGTGTCAGAATGGTCTATCATTGATTTCATAATTGTTGATTCTGACAAGTTTGGTAACCTACTAATATGTAAAACGGCGTCATTATGACTTCCCAATAGTCAACCACTGACACTCCATTGAAAGAAATGGCAATAAATGGTAATCTCGTACATAATGACAAATAAATAAATTTAATGTTTTTTGTTATTTACGAACTTCTTACTACTTCAGATTGCAAACACTAATACGTAATATGTAAAAATATATATTAAATGAAATCTAGCATGAAATTTAGTAGTAGTTTTTCTCAGAACATTGACCGACCAATGATCGACCATTATGAATTTAGCAGATTACGAACTTTTGGCAAAATTACAATGGGATCGTATGGAATGACGAATTTATAAAAATAGCAGACTTGGGCCCCTTTCAGTGCGTTCGTAGCCTTAAGCAATATTGTGACAAATTCTTAGAATACTGAAGATGTTTATTACCTTCTTATATAATTAGCATACAATTATCAACTTTAAGTAAACGTGAAGCGAAGCAGATGTAAATTGATTCAACAGTAAAAAATAAGCCGATACGCAAATTACTCGAAATTCAGTACTTGGTAAAATTCCTATGTAATAACAATAATATGTGTAAATATTATCTGCGCATTTCTATAAATATATGTTCTTCTAACGACTTTGACGGTGCAAAGTACCTTAACAGTTACACGAAAATATATTTTAAGAACCTTTTGTAACGTTAACGTATATTATTCTATAGATAGTCAAATCGAAATCTAAATATTTTATTTAACACTAGCTTTTGCCAGCGACTTCGTCCACGTGGAATAATGACTTCCGGAAATTGAGGCACTAACTCTCATAGAGTTTTGAAGTGCTCTTTCTTCTGCCGATTCTTGAGAACGCGTATTTCTCATTCAACGCGTTTTTCAAGACAATAGCGGGCGGACCGGCGTCCGCTTGGGGCTTGAATAACTAAAAATATATAACTACGTCTAATATATAAAATAATATATAATAAAACCTACTTCACTTAAAACTAAATACCTATAACTACTATAATTAATAATACCTATACCTATAATTAATAAAAGTACCTACGCTTTTACCTACTTAATATTAAAAAAAACTGAACATAAATTAACCAAAACTTACCTAATACTAACTAACTACTAGTAACCTATTACTACTTCACCTAAAAAGAAATCCTGTTTTCCCAACATTTCCCTTCACTGCTCTGCTCCTATTGATCGTAGCGTGATGAAAAGTATACTATAACCTGCCCAGGAGTATGAAGAACAATTGTACCAAGTTTCGTTGAAATCCGTAGAGTGGTTTTTGTTTCTATAACGAACATACAGACAGACAGACAGACAGACAGACAGACAAAAATTTTACTGATTGCATTTTTGGCGTCAGTAACGATCACTAATCACCCGCTGATAGTTATTTTGGAAATATATTTCATGTACAGAATTGACCTCTCTACAGATTTATTATAAGTATAGATAAAAAAAAATCTGTTAAAAAATTTATCCTACTTCCTACTAATCCTACTAATATTATAAATGCGAAAGTTTGTGAGGATGGATGGATGGATGTTTGTTACTCTTTCACGCAAAAATTACTGAACGGATTTTGATGAAACTTTACAGTAATATAGTTTATACATCAGAATGACAGATAGGATACCTTTATCCGGATATTCCCACGGGATCAAAACTTACGCGGGTGAAACCGCGGGGCGCAGCTAGTTAATCTATAATTTTTTATTTTAAATCTATACACACATGACACGTCAAACGACGGACACATGAAACGTCGGAAGCTAGGTGCATGCGGTTCCAATTGGTCGTTTCCTATGGAGAAGAGTCGGCAAGATACTCCACGGTTACCTATACATAATCAGCCTATAATGTTCCCATTGCTGGGACACAGCCGTCCTCTCTATGGCAGTGGGCCGTAAATCCATGCGGCCCAGTGCGGGTTGGTAGATGTCACATGTCTTCGAATTTTTGGTTCTAGGACATGCCGGTTTCCTCACGATGTTTTCATTCACCGTTTTAAGAGCAGTGGTGATGAAATAATTTACACAAAGTAAAGCGCCTGACGGGGTTCGAACCTACGACCTAGAACTTGTAAGTCGCGGCCGTTACCACTGGGCCACCACTGCTCTCTTATAAAAATAATTGGATTTTACAATGTTTTAAAAATAAAGTATTAATAGGTATGGGGCCTACGCTGTCCTCCCATACCTATTAATACTTTATTTTGAAAACATTGAATCTGAGAAAATTGGGGGCCTTGCAACAACAAGGCCCCCAATTTTCTCAGATTCACAAAATCTACAATAATCTACCAAAAATATAAATAAAATATTTAAAAAAACCTATTTAAACCAAATTATATGACTGCTATTACAACAACTTATAAAGAGTTAAAATTAGAATTGTTGGTATAACTGTAATGTCAAATAACAAAAAGATGATGTCAAAGACGTACTTATGTAAAAAATATTCTTTTGTTACTTAAAATATAAAAGGCTAAAACTAATTTGAAGTGTCATCTTTGTTAATATAAACAGATTTAAAAATAAACAACACTGTTGTTAAATCATACAAAGCAAGCCAAAAATAAATGGCAGCCCATCATTCGAACCGAACGAAGAAAAATTAAAAATCGTGTTCTTTTTTCACTTCAATCACGTTTCTGCAATGAATCTCTTGCATGTAGCAAAGATTTTTAATTTTGCGCATCTATGATTGTTATGATGGGTGAAACGGCTCAGCGCTTGGCTTCTTCTTTACGAGTAGTGGGTTTTATTCCCGCCCCAAACAAATCTGTGATCTAAAAGTCTGTACCTACTTACCTTTATTTTTTTTTTCCTCCGTAATCAACTTCGTGCGAGTCGCTTGTGCAAAAAATAATATCCTATGCTACTAATATTATAAATGTGAAAGTTTGTGAAGATGTTAGGATGTTTGTTACTCAATCACACGTAAACCGTTGAACGGATTTGGATGAAATTTGAACACACAGATAGTTTATAACCAGGATTAACACAGAGGATACTTTTTATCCCGATATTCCCACGGGATCAAAACTAAAGTGGGTTAAACCGCGGGCGCAGATAGTTATCTATATGTGACGATTCGCCCGGTTCGGGCGATTAAATTCGAGTGAATCGACTAATAAGCCGTATTTGTGTGTATGGCAAGTTGCTTTTGTTTATGACCCTACATATCCTAACACCGATTGACCTACCTGATATCAGTGTTTTTGAGTCTTAAGGCCAGGTGTTCCTGTTTTTGCTTGTTTTAGAATTCATTTTCGATAGGCAAATTATAATATTTAGAATCTGAAATAAATATATATTTTAGATACATTCTTTCTCCTTACCATGTACCCGTTCAATACACGATACAGTACAATTTTCTCGATAGAAAAAAATACCGAACTAACTTCGATTTGCAGTTTTTTTACAACCAAAATCTCATTTTCATCAAGTACTAATACTCCTTTTTTTCTATAATTAATATGAAAATATAGATAATTCATTTTAGAATCGATTCTACCCGATCGTTTTTTTTTTATTACAAAAAATTATTGATCATTCAAATTTAAGTGATTTTCGATCCGCGACCGCGCGTCGGCTGCCAGTGTCCCGCGGGACGTTACCGAGGTGAGACCTATGACAAATTTTTGCGCGCGCGCTTCTCTTCTGCTTCGTAAATAATATTAATAGGAAATAAAATAATTACTGTACTTATATAGACCACAGTTAAGGTTTTGCTTAAGTGATTATTTCTCATTGTGTAAATATCTTGTATGCAACTTTTAAGACAATATATTTATGATTGTTTTGTGAAAATGGCAAATAAAAGAAATAAAATTAGGACTAAATCACGGTTGAAGGCAAAAAAAATTGCGAAAGAAATATGGTAAGTTATATTTAATTTATTCCTATTGACCACAGTCCCAGTATTACAAATGTATTATTTCTCTATACTCCATTTACAATAAGATTAGACATTTAAACAAACCTTTTTTACCGTCTGTTCAATCGATTTTGACTTCTATTCCGTAGGCATAAGGATGGCATGAAAAGCAGTAAACAGTTATTATTGTAAGCACTTTTTTTGCTTTTATTGCCATCCTTATGCCTACGGAATAGAAGTCAAAATCGGTTAAACAAGCTGTAAAAAAGGTTTGTTTAAATGTCTAATCTTATTGTAAATGGAGTATACAGTATTAGTGAACCGCTTTTGATGTCGGGCGACACCGCCCGCGCCGCCCGTGTACAGATGGCTTATGAAGCTACCCGAAACTGTCAAATTTTCCCAATCAACTTTGAACCTAATTCTGATAGCATTAAAGTTGAAAATCTATTAAATAAACTTGACAGATTGTAGTAGCTTGATGTGCTGGCGTCTGTACTTACGCTTAGGTAAAGTTATCCCCAATGTTTTTTAATACCATAACTTATTGTTTCAGATAAAAAATGAATCGAAATAAGAAAGGCTTATTTGTTCGAAAAAACAGCAGAGAAGAACTAGAATACTTAGTCGAAAGTACCTATACTCCATTTAGAATAATATTAGATATTTAAACAAACCTTTTTTACCGTCTGTTCAATCGATTTTGACTTCTAATTCGTAGGCATAAGGATGGCATTAAAAGCGGTAAACAGTTGTTATTATAAGCACTTTTTTTGCTTTTAATGCCATCCTTATGCCTACGGAATAGAAGTCAAAATCGGTTGAACAAGCTGTAAAAAAAGTTTGTTTAAATTTCTAATCTTATTGTAAATGGAGTATACTATACTAGTGTACAGAAAAATCACTCCGAACAATATATTATGGTATTTAAAGTTGTTTGTTTTTTGTCATTTTTGTGCTCCCATACTGCTGTTATAAAATGTTTACTAACATTACCTAATGTGAAATTTTTTCTGATTTCTGAAAACCGATTTTTGAGCCGAAGGTGGCAGCGGGGCAACTTCGACCTCTTTTTTTTATGGAATTATTCACTTTTGTATGGAAAATATGAAAAAATATTACCAACGTGTTAAGTTTTAGGGGTTTACGGGTTTCTAAAAGGGGGTCGAAATTTTCATTATTTTTGCGATAGGACACACCGTTTTCGAGATATAAGCAAAAGAAAAGAAAATAAAAAAACAGTACTGTTTTTGCATCTGAAGTCAAGGTGTTGTTGTGAATTTTAATTCATGCCAACTAATTTTATTCCACACCTTTTTAGTCGCGATTAACAATACTCAAATTTAGTTAGAAAATCTAAATTTTAGATGATAAACGTCACATTCAGAATAGCAAAATTACTATTTTCACTAAACTAATATCTCAGTGCAATCTTAGTGCTGTCAAACTAAAATTTAGTTAAGTTGTGTCACTTTAGTTAATTCCAGAATGGGAAATCGTCGTTTTACAGGAATAAACTAAATTTTGGTGATTTTTAGTCTAGTTTAGACGAAAACTTTTCACCAAAATTTAGTTTGGTGAACTAAATTTTGGTGATTTTTAGTCTAGTTTAGACGAAAACTTTTCACCAAAATTTAGTTTGGTGAACTAAATTTTGGTGATTTTTAGTCTAGTTTAGACGAAAACTTTTCACCAAAATTTAGTTTGGTGAACTAAATTTTGGTGAAAAGTTTTCGTCTAAACTAGACTAAAAATCACCAAAATTTAGTTTATTCCTGTCAAACGACAATTTCCCATTCTGAAATTAATTGAAGTGGCACAACTTAACTAAATTTTAGTTTGACGGCAGTAAGATTGCACTGAGATATTAGTTTAGTGAAAATAGTAATTTTGCTATACTGAATTTGACGTTTTTCACCTAAAATTTAGATTTTCTAACTAAGCCTGATTATTTTTAATCGCAACTAAAAAGGTGTGGAATAAAATTAGTCGGCTTGAACTAAAATTCACACCAACACCTCGACTTCAGATGCAAAAATAGTAAGTACTATTTTATTATTTTCTTTTCTTTTGCCTATATTTCGAAAACGGTGTGTCCTATCGCAAAAACCACCCCCAATAAGAGACCCGTAAACCACTAAAACTCAACACGTTGCTAATAATTTTCCATACAAAAGTGAAAAATTCCCTATAAAAGAGGTCGAGGTTGCCCCACTGTGCGGTGTACGTAGTACAAGAGAATCGGCACCACTGTCGGTGAAATGCGCTAGAATCGTAATAATATTTTAAATATTATTAGCGTCGAACATTTGTCAATATTAAAAACAGTATTATGCAACATTAATAAGGCTCAAAGTTCAATGCATCCTGCGCGGTGACTACTTAGAGTCACGTCGGAACACGATCAAAGACCACGTGGTAGTTATCTCTGTCACTTTCTTGCAGATGTTTTATGTGCTAAAATGCACCTTACGTCGAAACCGGTTCTTATAGGCTGATTAACCCTATAATACGGGTTAACCTTTATTGTGGGTTTTCTAACCTAATCCTAAAAATTAACCCGGTTAAAACCCTCATACGGGTTAACCTTTCGGTCCCTGCTATTTTATTCTTGCAACTGTTTACATTTCATTGGGTACATATTATTGTCTCCAAACCGGTCTAACGGCCTGCCCACTGAAAATTCACTCCGCGCGAATAATAAAAAAAACCACACTAATTCATTCAAGTTGATCTTCTGCATTGCTCTATTTTGTGACGCAACTTAGTACCTACTCGAGTTCATGAACTCTGAGCGGTGCGCTCGGCGCGCGCGTCTCCGGGCATCGTAATTTTTTACGTATCGCTACTCATGGCGGGGGCTGAGGTGAACGTTCAATACCTACGGCGCTCGGGTCATCCCCGCCTTAATGGTTTTTTTAATATTTTCAGATAAAACTCGTTCCCAAAAAATCCTCTTTCGGTTCAGAAAGTCCGAAAAAAGTGGTCTGAAAGTTGGAAATTTTGCACTTACAGAATTCTTAATTATCAAAGAAAATCTGAGAATAGTTAAATACTCCTGAATTAATGAAGACTTACTTCTAAGTAAAAAATTACGAAAACATTTCGTTCAGCTGAAAGTTTTCCTGTGTAAGGAAAATTTTCAGCTTTTAAGTAAAAGTCGACACTTTAAGTCAAAAGTGCTAGTATTCATTTTGTAAAAGAAAATGTAAACGTTGACGAAAATGGAACGTAGTGGGTAAAAATGGTTCATGAATGATGAGGTTAAGCTACGATTGCCGCGGCTGGTCCAGTATTACCAAGGGGTATCGTATTACCCAGTAACTGAGTTGTGGAGGTCTGACGGGCAGGAGCTGCATGTAAAATACTGGTATTCAGCTGGATCCGGTTAGACTAGAAGCCGACCCCAACATAATTGGGAAAAGGCTAGGTAGATTGATTGAACTTGATAAGCTTACCGTTACGGGCACGTATTTTAGTCGAAGGTACTACAGTGAGTGTGCACAGATATAGATACACCTAGATAACGCAAGAGCAACTACTTCGTGTGCCAAAAATCGCACCAACTTACGTACAAAAATCGTAAGCCGCCACTTTCGCGCTCAGTCCTGTGTACACTGCTGGCTGGGTGAGCGTGAGTGAGATAGTAGGTAGTCAAAAAAATGACCGTTTGGTTTTCAGATCATGATACTTGCGTTATTTAGGTCTATCTATTTCTGTGGTACCAAGTGCACTTAGCGTTATTCCAACTTAGGGGTTGAAGTACTTACCTATCATAGCTCCAATAACAGCCCAATGCAAAAGCACCTTTATTCCTGATGACTTAAGAGTACAGATAGAGTGGGATGTCAATACGAATCAGTCTACAAACAAAAAATCTGCAGTACAGGGTGAGCAGTGGTAGCCAAGTGATGACGGCCCCGACTTACGAGTTGTAGGAAGTGGGTTCGAACCTTCGAATAATAAACTGTCAGGAAGCGTAACTACGAGTATGAACAAAATCAACGAGAAATTGGGCTCCAAACTTCACTACATTGACAAAATACTTCGAGTATTCGAACGAAAGAACACACATACAAATAAGCCAATCAGCTGCGCTCGCGTAAAGCGTTCCGGCAAGCGCCGTGATTGGTATTGGTTCTGGTGCGCGGTGGCCTTTTCGGCAACGCCCACCGCGGTAAACATTTGCGTATTGCCATTTTTAAGCTTGACTTATATTATTCGCAGGTTCGAACCTAGACAGGCGCTTTTCTTTGTAAATTATCACTACTGCTCTCAAAACGGTGAAAGATAACATTGTGAGGAAACCGGCATCTCAAAATATTCGAAGACGTGTGACATCTACAAACCCACATGGGCACACGTGGTGGAATACGGCCCACTGCCTCTTACCGAGAGGAGGCCTGTGTCACAACAATGGGAATCACTTGTCCCATGGGACTAGTGATACATAATTTAAAAAATAAGTTAATATCAGTTGACCCATGGGACTAGTGGGACATATTATCCCACTTGTCCCATGATGGGACTGGGTCAATGGGACTAGTGGGACGGACCGCACATTTTAGGCTCATTATGTAGGCTGATTGGCAAAAGCCATAGTCACCCCATACTAATTTCAACGTCTGAATTTAGAGTATTTGGTGGTTTCATACTCATTATATGCACTAGTATTTTTCTCCCCAGCGAAAGCACTAGGAATTGGTGAAGGGCGGTCGTTTTGGGAAACTGTCTTTTGTAATTTTGACGTTCGAAAAGTGCTGATTTTCAGGCTAGTTTGAATAAATGACTTTTGATTTTGATTTTATTGCCAGTGTTTTCATTTATAGTTGTATTGTCGGCCCCGCATATTATAAGTTTTTTTCCTGTTTACAGAACTATCGGATCAATAGTACATCTCCTTAAATGTTGCCTGGGCTCCGGTATCCTGGCGATGCCTGCTGCCTTCAAGAACTCAGGACTTATAGTGGGCACCATAGGAACGTTAATAGCTGGATTCGTTTGCACCCATACTGTACATATTTTGGTAAGTGGCATTCATCTTTTGATATCTTTTTATTTCTTCGACGAAACAATGAATGACAAACGGCCTCGTAAATGTTTTCCCACCCTAAGATTCACTGTCGCTTTCACGTCACAAAACGACAAGGTCTATTTCATATTTTTTTTATTTTTATTTTATACGTGATGGTTTTATAATTCCAAGTAATTTCATCCTTACTGAACTTTCTATACAGGATAAACTTTTAACCAGTGCGTAAACTGTACCCATGAATTCAGTTCTATCTTTGTCGGACACAATGCTTGGTGAGACAGCGTGCTTTTTGGCCATACCCACCAATGAGTTGTTGACTAGTTCCACCTTAACGCGGTTTGCGATAGGAGATATTTTTATTATTATTTTTAAAATTTCTTTCACATATCTCGTGACCCTCGGGTCCCAGACCTTTGGAAGGCGTAAGAGGGACTGAATCCAACTCGCAGAGGCACAATGCGTATCGTGAAGTGGAGCTGATGTTAACCTCTCAATCAGCTCCAGTTCTCCTGGTTCTTACAAGGAGAACTCCTCAACCTTTAAGTTTTAACGTCCCTGCATCGGGAAAAGCAGTATATTTTTTAAAGGTGATGATAGATGAGTTACAAACTGGCCCACTGAAAAATAAAAACTTTTTTACAAAAAAAAAACAACCGACTTCCAAAAAAAACACTACAAAGTGAAAAATAATTTTAATTTCGGAAGTCGGTGTTAATAAACGAAAATACGGAACCAACGAGAGCGACTTCCGAAATTAAAGTTATTTTTCACTTCGTAGTGTTTGTTTTGGAAGTCTGTTGTTTTTTTTGTAAAAAAGTTTTTTTTTAATATAACATGGAATATCATCTGTCTAGCCTTTTCCCAAGTATTCTACGTTTGGTTCGGCTTCCAGTTTAACCGAATGTAGCTGAATACCAATTTTTTTTCCAAGGAGTGACTGCCTACGGATAGTGCAATCCACGAAGACGCGCCCCACTCTTCTTCTGATTCGTTTGTGGTTATCGCTAGTTAATTCCACTAGTGTTTTCGTTTTTTCGATACACACTAATTACCCACTAATAATAATTAGTGTGTATCAACAAAATTAAAACACTAGTGGAATGTTGCACACTAGTGCTGTAAGCATTAGGAAAAGGAGTGGGGCGCGTCTTCGTGGATTGCACTATCTGTATCTGACCTCCACAATCCTGTTACAGGGTAATACGATACTCCTTGGTAAGACTGGTTGTCAGACTTCCGGGCTTCTTACGACCCGTAACGATAGTCAAAAATCCACGAATGACATAACAGCCGGGACTAACGGCTTAAGACTATTAACGTATAATCTTGTGAAGCACCACTTAACGTGCTTATTTTCTGCATTTTCATTCTAAATTGTATGAAATAACCAAAAAAACGATGAGGGCGCAACTGTGCGGTCGGCATAGTCTTAACGTGCTTTTCGAGGCACGGAGTGGTCTTGGTATGTAAGGATGGTCACCCATCCAAAGACCAACCGCGGCAAGCGGAGGTTAACCTAATCGATCGACCGATACGGCTGTTATTACTTACCTACAAGACCCTGTAAAATAATATGAATAGTGATTCTGATATCCTATTTACAGAATAATCGATTTCATTTTATAAATACGTCATGTATATTTCGCTCTCCAGAACTGATGGAGGAATTCTGTATGGAACATTAACCTACGCCCGGTCGGTAAATTATAGCTACTGAGTGTACAGAAACTTAATTAGTCCGCGTTCTTCCCTTATTGCAACGTTAGTTAACCTAAACGAATTATCTTCTAGACGTGTTGACAACGAGTTATGAGAAGCATTATTTCCAGACTCGACTCGTAAAGATATTAAAATATGATAATTGCAATTAAAATTTTGAACTGAAGACTGGTTTTAAAGTCAGTTGTAATTAAAAGATCAGTATTTTATCGTTTCATGGAAACGCTTTGATATATATTTTAAATTACAGTCGCATTCCGTCTCTGTATGTGACTAGTTTGTTCTTTTAAAACGAGTTGAGCTAAGATTATAAAGTAAATAATTAATGTTAAGCATTCCCATTAATTAACTGACAAGAAAGTGCGTTAATCTCAAAATAAATTCTATCTTTTTTCAGGTAAAAGTGTCTCAAGACGTTTGTGTAGACGCTAAGAAACCTTCGCTTAGTTTTGCTGAAACTTGTGGAGCGGCGTTCACGTATGGACCTAAGAAATTACAACCATGGGGTAATTTTATAAAGTAAGTTCAATTATTTAGGTTTGCTTGCAGAGTGTATTACTTAACTCCTTATACCGATTTATTTTTTAGTCGGTGCAACATGTCTTTTCCTGACATACTTCTCTATTAATTATCATCTCGGTATTTACTCCCTTTCTAACCATATTATCACTCAAACAGTCCTCTCTTATAGCCATCGACATATTATCACTCAAACAGTCCTCTCTTATAGCCATCGACATATTATCACTCAAACAGTCCTTTCTTATAGCCATCTACATTCATACTCAAAACATTCCTCACGCCATTTTCCTCATTCCTGCGTAGCACATGCCCATGCCCATACTATGACAACCGATTTCCGCACTACTTTTCAGCTACCACCGGTGCCACTTTCAGACTTACTCTTATGTACTCATTTGTACAATGCCTTACTTAAGGGCCTATACTACCTCAAATGGCTTAGCATGATCCTCCGTTATGTCGAAAATACTACAGCATTAATTTTGAAATAAATATATGCTAAAGTTGAGGATTAATGCTAGGTCTTATGTTAGACGAAAACACGATTTCATAGAATTTTCTCGATAGAAAAAAAATCCAAAGTTACCTCCAAACCGAACAATAAACCGCTGGTATTAAAAAAAATACTTCAAATTAGATCATGAAACTTTGTATACTAACCGAACTAACTATAAAGCAGGTCTTATGTTATTTACTTTTTTTTAATTACCATTATTTTCACCATAAAAAGCAAATACCTAAACTATTGGCGCTGCCTGCCGCCTAGCACCGCACTCTGTCTCGCTCTCACTCAGTCCGCGAGCAGTATCGTGCGAGCGAGATAAAGAGTGAATTTTAGCTGAGGTAGTGTAGACTCTTAACTAGAGGTTAACATATTATGTAGGTAAAACGTCAAGTAAAGTTTATTGCGTAACAGTAGGTTATACTTAAATTAATACCTAAATAAAAACATGCTGTTGGATTTTCGACATTTGGCTCAGCGCCGAGAGTAGAAAATCTAACGGATCAATAACATTTTTCGTTCATTTAAGGGTGTCCTAGTGTTAGTGTCTATTTGGTCCCGTGGTTGTAAGCGCGACTGCTGAGCGTGGGGTCCTGGGTTCGATTTGCAGGGCGTACAAAGTGTAGTCAGGTTTTCCATTAGGAATTTCTTAGTAACACTCCAGAGTTTGGAAGCTGGTGGATACCCCCGTGCCTCGGAAAGCACGTAAAGCCGTTAATCCTGCGCCTGATCTCTTCCCGATCGTGTTGGATTGCCGTCCCATCAGACAATGAAAGTAAAGGAACAGAGAGTGCACCTGTGCTTATGCACACACTTGTGCACTATAATATCTCCTGCGTACCTGGCTTATTTTCGTTGAGAATGGCCACCGTGATCGAAATCGGTCGGGAGATGTTTATTATTATTTAATTAGTGTTAGTGAAAAGGGGCACTCAACAAGTCTAATTTGTCTAGACTGTTAGGTAGGGCACAGTGTTACTGGGTTATTCCATTAGGAATTTCTCAGAATAAGCCTGAAGAAGGAATAGTGCCCTGTCAGTCGTAATATACTCGCCCCGTATTTCATGGAACTGGCTAAATATTATTCCTGGCGTGATGTAATAACATTTATTTTAGTAAATGAATCGCCCAAGCTTTTATTGTTTTCTCATAATCCTATCCAAAAATATACATAGCCTGTTTATACAATACTAGCGACCCGCCTCGGCTTCGCACGGGTGCAATGTTGATACTAAATACACTACATTATACATATAAACCTTCCTCTTCGATCACTCTATCTATTAAAAAAACCGTATCAAAATCCGTTGCGTAGTTTTAAAGATTTATTAAGCTTACATAGGGACAGAGAAAGCGACTTTGTTTTATACTATGTAGTGATGTTACTGAATTAATGCACATTATGAAAGTAGCTTGTACAGAATTATTTCCTAAATCGATTAGGTATTTTTTTATCCCAAATATTATTAAAATTAAATAAATTATAGTCACATTTCCGCTGTATAGTCAAAACAAACCAAAATGGACGAAGTCGAATCTACGACGCTAGACCCTTATACCTACGTGTGCATGCGTAGATTTGTAACAACAATACAAGCTTCTCCCACAATCAGAATAACTAATTTAAACATTAGATAATGGCCCCGATTCTGTTGTTCACAAACTAAACTAAATTTAAGTTCAGTGCATCTTTTTCTTTCTCTTTAATTATAAAAAGGACAAAAGATAAATATTAGTTTAGTCCTGTCAAATTATCGTATTTTTAGTAGCCAATTTTTTAATCACGTCTAAACTCTTGTCTATGGATTATCGAATTTGATTGGACTAAACTAATATTTATCTTCTGACCTTTTCATAATAAAATAGAAAGAAAAAGATACACTGAACTTAAATTTAGTTTAGTTTGTGAACAAAAAATCGGGTGCAATGATTTACACAAACCTATCAGCGCATCGCGGTTTCAACCGCATAAGTGTTTTAATCCTGGTTATAAACTATATGTGTGCGAAATCCGTTTAGGGGTTTTTACGTGAAAGAGTAACAAACAAACATCCATCCATCCATACATCCTCTCAAACTGTTGCATTTCTATTATTATATTATAGCAGTGCCTCGCGGTTTCACTCGCATAACTGTCGATCCCATGAGAATATCGGGTTAAAAAGTAGCCTATATGTTAATCCAAGGTGTCAGCTACTGCCATACAAAAATTTGTCAGCCGTTTGAGCGTCAAAAAATAACAAACATATAAACACACACACACTAACAAACTTTCGCCTTTATATTATTAGTGTGATAAATTATTATAAATTATATAAGTTACTAGCTGACCCCGCAAACGTCGTTTTGCAAACAAAAAAAAAAGATAGTAGCCGATTCTCAGACCTACCCGATATGCACACAAAATTTCATACAAATCAGTCCAGCCGTTTCGGAGGAGTATGGTAACTAACACTGTGACACGAGAATTTTATATATTAGAAGAAGATATAAGTTATAAGTAGGAAGTAGAAAAGTAATATTCTGGTTTATTATTTATTTTCAGAGTTCTAGTGGACTACTCGATGGTTGTGACATACTTCAGCGTGTTATGCGTCTACGTTGTCTTCATCGGATCTTCTATGAAAGAAGTAAGTTGACATTTGAACAAGTAGGTACAGTCCGTTCATTAGTGATATGCGTTGATTCAACTAGTTGTTGAATCAACCGTTGAACTCCTGTCAACATATTAATGTTAACTGCTTATGAATCAACTAGTTAAACTCGTCAACGACGTAATTATCTCGTTTAATAATAAAGTAAATTAAATTCGAGAAAGCAAAACTCTTACGTTGAAAATAACATCATAGATTGCAAGCGATAGTCAATAATACATACCTACATTGGTTGGTAGATATAGACTCGTTGAACGTCGCAGCGTTGAAAAAAAACCGTTCAATGAATGGACGGATTACGTTGTGAGTTGACAATAGTTGTACATTAACTCGTTGACGAATTTATCTAGTTGATCTGTTGATAAACTAGTTGAATTCGTCAACGAACGCAAATCATTTAAAACCGTCAACGACCCATCACTACCGTTCACAGTTATTTTAACTCATTCTGCAACATGTCCAAATCACAGTGATCTGTATTCTCATTGTATTAAGGTTGCTGTTGAGTTGCTTATACTGGGAGCTCTGTTAAAATCATTGTGATCTTTATTCTCGTTATGATAAGTTTAAGACTATGCCGACCGCACAGTGGCACCCTCATCGTTTGTTTGGTTATTTCATACAATTTAGAATGAAAATGCAGAAAATAAGCACGTTAAGTTGTGCTTCACAATATTATACGTTAATATTATTAGAAACGGTAGTTTTACATTGTTTAGTTTTATTATAATCCTTAAAACGGAATATAGTGGCCAGTTATCCGTATGGGAACGGACTGTATTCAAAACACAACTTTCAGTCTCCAACAGTTGTATAAAATGGCTGTAACACGGCAAAATTGTATTGTGTTAATTTGATAAATAGAAAATTTCCCCGATTGATCTTAAAGTAATAACCAATACGGATTAGGGATTTACGGTTCAAGTCATAGATACGAGTACATGTTAAAATGAACGGATTTTTATTTATGTAGTTTGTCTTTGGCACTTTACGCTGACATAATTATTGTGCCTACAATTTTTATAATAAGTAGCTATCAGGGAATAAGCGGCAACTACCTAGATAAAGTTGATACTTGCTTCCTGTGTGTGTTTTTTAACAATGTGAATACTATATATCGCTCACCTAGCAGTATAATGACACATCTAATTTTTTTTTATTTTACAGAAATGAGGGTCAAAGATTTTACAAATGTTTGAAGTTATGACTTCATTTTACATTTTATCATGGATTTTATGGTTTTAGCAACTAGTATAGACCTTAATAAATACTTAGGGATTTTACCGCTTTATAAATTATACAATTTCGCTGTTTTGTAAATGTGCCATTATACTGCTAGGTGAGTGATATAATTTCGTGAGCTTCCTCTTTGTAAATATCTAGAAATGGTGTAGTAACTGACTATTGCTTAGGATAACAAATTTATTAATAAGTCATCATCTGCCTAGCCTTTTCCCAACTATGTTGGGGTCGGCTTACAGTCTAACCGGATGCAGCTGAATACCAGTGTTTTACATGGAGCAACTGCCTATCTGACCTCCACAATCCAGTTACTGGATAATACGATACCCCTTGGTAAGACTGGTTGTCAGACCTTCGGGCTTCTGACTGCACGTAACGACTGTCAAAGATCCACGAATGACAGCCGGGACCAACGGCTTACGGAGGGGTCTCGGTATGTAAAGATGTTCACACATCCACAGACCAACCGCGACAAGCATAGCTTAACCTGATCGATCAACCTGTGCGGCTGTTATTATTTAGCCACGGGCCCTTAATTTATTAATAGGTGCCTACTTGAATTTCCCCAACTGAATTTCTATTTCGAACCATTTGCTTCAAAGCAGTTTGGCATTTGGTATAAAATCCGTTATCATAAGCCTTTTAAAAGTCACTAAAGAATAATTCTGAATCTGAAAGTGCTTCAAACCACAAGAATGTGGTCTATAAGCTTTTAAATCAGCTGAAATTAGTAACGCAATTTTTGCCGTTATTTGGAGGCAGTAAGTGGTATTTTTAATTAGCAGTAAGGAGATAGGAGGGCTGTTAATATTTTAGAATATTATGTGGTTATAGGTATGGTAAAAGTTAGTTAGCGTAGGTTTTGTCTAATACTTACCGCAGAAAATGTATTAAAAATATACTAGATATCTACAGTAGCCCGCACGTGAGTTGCTTTGTTACATTTGACGTGCGGCCTACCGTACCACGAGTAATAGGCTTGTCAACTGAAAAAATCTAATTAGTCCGTCAGTTAGATTATCAAAAAATATTTGACACGTATTTTTTCTTTTTTACGTAAACAAAAATTGACGAAGATACGACGCTTTTAAAATTCACAATACGTCACACCTTGGTATAATTTTTAGTGAGTTCTGACGTCACGAGCCCCCCCACTCCCGAGTTTTGATGCGTTTTATCTTTGTCAATATTCATTGATTTACAAAAACAAAAAATATGTGTCCATTATTTTCCAATTCTCTAACTGACGAACTAAATTGATTTTCAATTTATTGATGATGGAAACTAGCCTATTGAGGCTTGTCATAAATATCGAGACAGCATCTTAATTGCGTTACATACTACCAATCACAATCCGTTTGCTCAATTGCTTCATATGATCGAAAAATTTGTCTGCAATTAATGTTGTTGAACTATCAATATACAACGTGTTTTTTTTGATATCCCATAACTCTAGGGGGTCATTGTACTCGTCATTATAAACATTTTTTACTATGGGACCAAACCTGATATCGCGAAAAAAAATTAAGCTGTTCCCTACATTTGTGTTTATGTGACAGCCCCATTTTATGTCCAGGAAAATCACTGTCCATCCTAAGGTTGCCTGGAAGAGATCGCAGAAAGCGATAAGGCCGCCCATTGTATATTTTGTAGTGTTTGATGTATCTTTACTTGTTGTATTTTTGTGGTGTACAATAAAGTATATATAAATAAATAAATAAATAATATGTTCGTATAACTCGTCAAAATGTAGGAAACAGCTGATTTTTTTTCATGATTTCAGTAGGCCAATTCTGCTAATTTAAAACGTTCAAAATCTAGTCGCAGTCTCATCTCGGCGACAACCAAATGTCAAAAACTTGTCAAAATGTAGGGAAATTTGAAGTATTTTTGACAGATTGAGACTGAGATCAGACTGTGAACGTTCTTAAAAATTACGAGAATTGCCCCTCAGGTTTGGTCCCATAGTAAAAGTTGTTTATAATGACAAGTACAATGACCCTCTAGAGTTATGGGATATCAAAAAAAACACGTTGTAGATGACATAAAATAGCAATAAATCGCAATGCTTTTCATATTGACATCCATTGTTTCATAGGTTTCAAAAGTCTTGACAATTTCTGCTAGATAAACTCTGAACTGTCAAAATTAAAGGGCTTGCGATCGATTGCCATTTTATGTGTGCAATTACCCCGAAGAAGCCCGACTGAAAACTGTTTAAGCACGGAAAGCTCAACTTTATCATGAGAACTGTTGATCTTAAAATGTATCCAGTCTACTAAATATAAAAATTACAGTTACTAAAAAGAAAGAAAGAAAAATAGGTTTATTTGTCACAGAAACACGTGCAAACAAAAAGATAATTAATTCTAATGACAGGATATAATAAAAACAAAATATATCTATATACACGAGCACAAAGCAGAGGTAATCGACGGCTGCACGTCATGACTGTGACAAGAAGGCTTCCACTCAGCATGATGCTGTGCTATGGACCCACAGCACAGCGCTGATTATCAATGGTTACCGAATAGGACGTCCGGAAACCAAGTCAGATCAAATGATTCGTACTAACTATTATCTTTAAATCTTTGTTCACAGGTTCTCGACGTCTACATGCCTGAAAACCCCTTATCAATCCAAGCTGCATGTGCCCTGACCTTAGTGCCACTAGTTTTGATCTGTCAGATACGGAACCTGAAGTACCTGGTGCCATTCTCCGCACTGGCCAACATTCTGATCCTCGTCGTCTTCGTGATCACCTTGTACTACGTATTCCTCGACCTTCCACCTATTAAGGAGAGGGAGCTGGTAGCTGGTATTACGCAATGGCCTTTGTTTTTGAGGTAGGTTCTTGTAGTTTTGTATTTATTTCTAATCAATATTAATATGACAGAAAAACCACGTGTGTCTCGTTATTACCAGCCAAATTTTATATTAGAGGGTGTGGCCTAAATAATCGAAAACCCTGAAATTGTCAACTGCCCAGATTATCATCTATCATTTACCCACTTATATCACCATATGCCCATATTCGATACAAGGGCTCAACAATCCATAATTCCCTAGAAAACATGTTAAAATTTGAGAATAAGTATTTTTTACGAAGTTATCTTAGATTATAACAAAAAACTTGATACTGGTCTGATAACACAAATATTAGGAGTAACATAAAAAAACAGAACGAAAAAATTTCGCCAATTATAGAAATGGCAGCGGATTATGTATGATTAAGTACGATTTTTATTTAAAAAATCAGTAATTTGGTCATCCATGGGCATATGGTGATATAAGTGGGGTAAATGATAGATAATAATCTGGCCAGTCGACAGTTTCAGCGTTATCCATTATTTAGGCAACACCCTGTATATTTTAATTACTGTGGACGTACTATGGGTAGTTTTGGTTATTGTGCAGATCGAAAAACCGTTTTCAGTTCATATCAGATTATAATATAATTTTACGAAAAAAAAATCATACTAGTGAATCGCACACTGTAGGTAGGTACACGATATACTATTAGACAATAACAGGCTGGTATGATGATGATAGTATCAAAAAAATGTAGGACAGTTCCGAAGCGTCTGCACTGCTCGATCACCGCGATAAAGGCCTATTCAGACCTAAGCGGTATTCGCTACCGTCTGCGGCAGAGAAAACCCAGCGGGTATGCGGTAATATTACTGTTCAGACCTAAGCGGTATTCGCTACCGTCTGCGGTCAAAAAGTATGTACCTCTACCCACAGCGGCAGCGAATATAGCTCAGGTCGCTCTAGCCGCGGTACTTGATTCTAAATACCTGAGCGAAACCCGCGCGGTATGTACCTCTATCCACAGCGGCAGCGAATATCGCTCAGGTTTGAATAGGCCATAAGGAATGCGCGTACGCCACTTCCTCACTTCGTAAACAAGCGGAAAACTCCCGACTCTGTCAAAGCACGCCAACTCTAGTCTTTTTAACTGCCGCTAGGTGGTGTGCCTTGTTTTGTTATAAACGTCAATTTCCGGATGCAAAAATATATAATGACATAATAATATATATATAGCCGTTTCGGAGGAGTATGGTAACTAACGAACATTAGATTCTCGTGTCACAGTGTTAGTTACCATACTCCTCCGAAACGGCTGGACCAATTTGTATGAAATTTTGTGTGCATATCGGGTAGGTCTGAGAATCAGCTACTATCCATTTTTTTTTTCTTTTTTGGAAATGGACGTTTGTGGGGTCAGATAGTTAAGTATAAATATTTAACACAAATAAGTATTAACACTAGGTACTAAATTAAAGGACTATACAAATAAATACAAAAACAAAAGGACACTTAGGCCGCGAAGTACCTGGTCCGCATCACTATTATCCGGAAACGTGCCCAGAAAACTAAGAAACATATAACTAAAATCAATAAACATTATATATAATTATGAATATTACAATATTACATAATATATTACTATTAGGACCGAGGGGCCCGTGGCTAAATAATAACAGCCGCACAGGTCGATCGATCAGGTTAAGCTACGCTTGCCGCGGTTGGTCTATGGATGGGTAACCATCTTTACATACCGAGACCCCTCCGTGCCTCGGAAGCACGTTAAGCCGTTGGTCCCGGCTGTCATTCGTGGATCTTTGACAGTCGTTACGGCTAGTCAGAAGCCTTAAAATCTGACAACCAGTCTTACCAAGGGGTATCGAATTACCCAGTAACTGGTTTGTGGAGGTCAGATAGGCAGTCGCTCATGTAAAATACTGGTATTCAGCTGCATCCGGTTAGACTGGAAGCCGACCCCAACATAGTTGGGAAAAGGCTAGGCAGATGATGATATTACTATTAGGACCAACGGATCGTTATAAGGTTTTGCTTAGAGATAGTTTATAGGCCGGAACGTTATAACCAGCGTCATTAAAAAAACACAGTGATATCCATAATACAAATACTAGGAACAAATACAAATTTGTTGTACCTACAATAAGGCTCAAGAAAATAAGTGGCTCGTTCAGATGCCAATGTATACGCTTTTATAATAAACTTCCAAGCCACATTTAAGATCTCAGCCTTAATCAGTTCAAATCATTCATTAAACTTAGGCTGTGCCAAAAAGCCTTATAAACCATTAGAGATTATATTGAGGACGAAGAGGCTTGGGATTGAGTTGCTTCCAATTTCTACATCTTGAATGCTTTTATTTCTTTTGTTATTTTTTATATACACATTGACATGAATGAATTTTATATAAACAACTAGCTGACCCCGCAAACGTCGTTTTGCAAAAAAAAAAAAATAGGGGTATGAAAAACAGATAGTAGCCGAATAAATGATAAATGATTTTATTTCTGTAAGTAGGTTTGTACAAACACTTTTACACGTCAATCATATTTTTTTTTAAAACGAGATGAGGTCGTCGTTTCCTATCTGACTACTCTGAGAAGAAAGGCCGAAACAAACTCAGAGGTCACAGTCTCTTTTCAAGTCCAGACATAATCTTGGTGAGATCATGTGGAGACCATGTAGATTGGTGTCTGAAATGGTCTTTTGAGGAAAGAACCACACAGATTGAGTGGACCCGTCCAGTCAGTGCACGCATTTGTCAGTAATCATGCAGCTCAACTCAAACTTAGGGAGCTCAACGATTCGACGAACAATACCAAAGAAAGGACATTTGGGTAGGTCGCATAAATTACTCAAACTGCCAGACCATGACTAAAACTATCTGAGAAAAAAACAAAGGCAAACTAAAATTAACCCACATAGTCTTCACATTCACAGTCATTAAAAATAACATAATACTTTACAAAGTAAATATTGATGTCACTGTATATGTAAAATTTATCAATGTCAATGTGTATATAAAAATCCAGAAATAGTCTTGGTCAGATCATTTTGAGGACCATGTAGATTGGTGTCTGAAATGGTCTTTTGAGGAAAGAACCACACAGATTGAGCGGACCTGTCCAGTCAGTGCTCCCATTTGTCAAAAAAATGTGCAGCTCAACTCAGAACTTGAGGAGCTCAACGATTCGACAAACAATACCAAAGAATGGACATTTAGGTAGGCCGCGTAAATTACTCAAACTGCCAGATCATGAATAAAACTAACTAAGAAGGAAAACATAAAAAAAAGATAGAAAAGACCCACATAGTCCTCACTTTCACGACAATTAAAATAATATTATACTTTACAAAGTAAATATTTACGTCTATAAAGAGAGAAAATAAAATAAATAATAAGCAAAAAAAAAAAAAAACCAAACAAGATTCACTGTGTAAATTTATTGGAGCAGCTCAATCCCAAGCATGTTTATCCTCAATATAGTCTTTAACAGAATAAAAGGCTTTCTGGCATAGTTTCCGCTTTATAGAAGATTTGAATTTATTAAGGCTTAGATCTTGAATGTGGCTAGGAAGTTTATTATAAAAACGTATACATTGGCATCTAAACGAGCCACTTATTTTCTTAACCCTGGTTGTAGGAACAACGAATTTGTGTTTGTTCCTAGTATTTATATTATGGATATCACTGTATTTTTTAAACAGATTAATATTTTTATGTGCGTACAAAAGATTTTCATAAATATACTGAGAAGGCACAGTCATTATATTAATCTCTTTAAATTTGTCTCTGAGGGAGTGTCTGGGACTTAATTTGTAAATTGAACGAACTGCCCTTTTTTGTAAAACAAATATTATCTGAATATCGGCGGCATTTCCCCACAACAGAATACCGTACGACATCACACTATGAAAATAACTAAAGTATACTAAACGGGCTGTCTCTAAATCAGTTAAGTCACGAATTTTTCTAACGGCGTATGCTGCGGAGCTAAGCTTTTTTGATACTTTATCTATATGGGGGCCCCATTGAAGCTTGGCATCTAAAGTTATGCCCAAGAACACGGTGGTATCTTCGGGATTCAACACTTCACCCTTTATAAGCACACTAGTTTTTACTTGTCTAACGTGAGGTATGGTAAACTTAATACATTTAGTTTTTTTCTCGTTAAGAAGTAGGTTATTAACATTAAACCAGTTAACTACTTTATCGAGGGCGCTATTTATATTGTCAGTAACCAGCTGCTGATGTTTGAATTTAAATAAAAGTGAAGTGTCATCTGCAAACAACACTATATCATGATTATCCTTTATGAGGTAAGGCAAGTCGTTAATATAAATAAGAAACAAAAAAGGACCAAGAATTGACCCCTGGGGGACCCCCATTGTTACAATTGATCCGGGTGATCTTTTCCCGTTAACATCAACTCTCTGAATCCTATTACCTAAGTATGAAGTAAGAAGATCTAAAGCGGCATTCCGGACTCCGTAGTGGTGCAGTTTCCTGATTAATGTTTCATGAAAAACGCAATCGAATGCCTTGGACAAGTCGCAAAAGATGCCCAAAGCATCGCATTTATCCTCCCATGCGTTATAAACATGTTCTAAAAGTTCAACACCGGCATCAGTAGTCGAACGACCCCTTGTGAAACCGAACTGTTTGTTATGTAGTAATTTATTTTTATTAAAAAATCTTTGCATTTGATCTAAAATAAGTTTTTCAAAAATTTTGCTAAAGGTAGGTAGCACTGAAATTGGTCTATAATTAGTAGGGTCTGATGTACTACCCGATTTAAACAAAGGTATTATTTTATTGTATTTCATAAGATCAGGAAACTCACCACAGTCAATACAATTATTAAAAATAACAGCTAGAGTAGGTGCAACAATGTTTATAATCGTCTTCGCAACGTCCACAGAATTACCCCATAGATCCGGGGTCTTTTTAACATTTAACGTGTGAAAGGTTTTAATTATATCTTTACAAGTGACATATTGAAAAGAAAAATCAGAATCACAAACTGGAACGTTTTCTTTAAGTAAAGACTCTGCAGCGGAGGGTGATGAGTTGAGGGATTTAGTCGTCGATACGGGAATCTCAGCAAAGAAATTTTCAAAGGCCGCGGCGACTTGAGAATCTGATTTAATTATATTGTCATCAATAGCAAGGCTGTACTCACTACCTCGGTTGCATGACCTTCCCGTTTCGCTATTAATGACATTCCATGTCATTTTAATTACATTACTACTATTTTTAATTTTTGAACTCAAGTAACGTGACTTGGCCATACAACAAACTTTTTTAAATAATTTTGAGTAATTTTTATGAATGAATGAATGAATGAATTGCACCGATCCCAGCGTGGTTAAACCAGACTCGATTAATCGAATGAACCCCAAGATTCGCACTAGCTTCTGTAGCCTCATGATCATGGTGCTACAGCGGCCATTGCATATCAAGGAATAGACCGGGGGGCGCGGTAATTGGTAAGGAGGACGTGCCCGTAGGATAGGGAAGGATTTAAGAGCCTACCGGATATGCATCCTAGAGCAAGCATTGGACTAGTGGAGAGATGGGTAATTATTATCTATGGATGGGCATCTTCTAACGACCTTGCCGCCAGGCTGGTTCAGGTCGAGCTTCATCGGCGAGTCTTTTGGCGGAGTGTTACTGCTTTCTCGGTTCTTTTGTATGTCATTGTTCTGTTGTATTGTGTTAGATGTTGCTGTTATCGATGTCATCTTCGGAAGTTTCGCTACTATCCGTTTCCGGTTTATTGTAAATCTCACTAGCAGCGATCTTGATCTTACTTTTGTCTTCCGCTGTATCCATCCAGAAATTGATTCCCATGTCGAAGTACTTCATGTCCTGATTTAAATTGTCGTTCCATGTGTAAATAGGTCGGCCGACCTTCTTGGATTTGGCTTTGTATTGCATTGCTGCATGTAGCAGGTGTGGTTTGCGACGCCTGTAGACATGTGCGAGGTAGCACATCCTATGGTTCTTGATGCGTTTGGTTACTGTTTTTCCGTCTAATATTTCATGCATTTTCTTTTGTCTTGGTTTATTTCTAGAGTGGTTAATCAAGTCCCTCATGATAACTCGCTCATATTTTCTGAGTCTTGATCTGTTAGCTTTAGTAAGTGCCGAAACTTTCAAACCGTGTATCATGCACGGTACGATCACCATTCGATACATGAGTCTGGCTAATTTCCAGTCCATATTTGAATTATTTATGAATGGTAGTAACGATTTGGCGTTTTTCATGGCCTGTTCGCAACGTTTTTTTATAGTGCTTTTTCTACTTAATGTAGATGTTATGTATGTACCTAGGTATTTAACTTCTTCACATGTTGGTATACTTATTCCATTAAGGGTCACGTGGGTCGTTATCTGTGTAGCTTTGGGGTCCCTAATTAGTATTTTTGTTTTTGTTTCGTTTATTTGGAGGCCTACACTGTTTAGTAGGGGTTTAATATGGTATATGATACCTTCTAATCCTTCTAGGTCATCTGTAATAAAGATAAGGTCATCCGCAAATGATAATACTAGAGGGAGTGAGATTTCGCGATCCTGGTCAAGTTTTATTAATTGTGTTTCTTCGTCGAGGGTTCTAAGGACTTCGTCGATGACCAGTGTAAACAGGCGAGGGGACAGAGGGCAACCTTGTTTGACTCCCTTTCCTTTAATAATCCAACTGCTTTGCTGGCCACACCATTTGATGCATGTTCGTTCATTCATGCATACCTTGATTATCCTGTTGGTTAGCGATTTGTTGGTTCGTTGTAATAAGATATCTCTTAGTGCATTGAGGTCGACGTTGTCAAATGCCTTTTCAATGTCGAGGGCGAGTACATAAATTCTTTTACCTGCACGCCATTCTTCGTCTAAGACCCTTTTAAGCGTGAATATATGGTCGTCTGTTGATCTATTGTTTAAAAAGGCCGCTTGGTAGTTGCCCAACTCCGTTATTATCTCATCTAGTTTTTTTAATACGTAGGAGGCGTAAATTCTGTAACCCGTATTGCAAACCGATATGCGGCGATATTCATTCTCATTTTTAGGGCTATTGTTTTTTGGAATTGGTACCTGTACGGTCTCCAACCATGTGTCAGGTGCTTCGTTCAGTGTCCAGGCTTTGTTCATGTGTTTGGTGACGGCTTCTTGTAATATTTGGGGCATTGCTTTGTATAATTCGATTACCACTTGGTCCGTTCCGGGGGCTGTCCCGTTCCGCATTTTATTAATGATTGCCATTACGTCGTCCGTAATAGGTCCCTCACCCTGTACTTCGGTTATCGGCTTTTTTATATTAACTGTTGGTATAAGATGGCCCTCGGATTTTTTTTTAAATTTGCTCCCATTTGGTCATTGGTATATAAGTAGATCTTTTTCGACGTTTTGTTTGAAGTTTGTTCCTGCTGTAAAAAAAGTATAGCATCTGCATGCGTTTTGCAGGGTGTTTTTTCCCCAATCTATTGAGGCAGGCCCTGCATGCTTTTTGCTCTTCCTGATATTTAACCTTTTGAAGTGTTGCCTGACATTCTTTTACTCGGTTGTGCCTATTTGGATTATCTGGTTGCCTGCTTTGTAGGAATTTAGCCTTTTGTAGGTTAGCAAGAGCTAGTCGATGATCTCTGGAGAGAACTGGCTGAAAAATAAGAGTTTCCTGAGCAGCCGATTTTAATACTTCCGTTATGGTATTCCAGGGTATTTCGATGAGTTTGTCCGTTGAGTTGATCCCTTTATCTTTTAGTTTTTTTGTTATGCAGACTTGGTATTTTGTTTTTGTGAATTTACTATTGAGAGCGGCATAATAGCATTGTTTATAGTTAAAATCCTTGGCCGCAATTGTTGTTTCCTTCGCGGCTTGCTGTTGTCTTTGTGTAATAATGTGTTTGGTGCTTTCTTTCTTGTTTGAAATTCGATTTGTTCTTATTAGACCCCAGATTATTTTATGGTCGGATGTGCCCCTAGCGGCCCATTCGCCTTTAATAAAATCAAAAAGTTTTTCTGATGCATGTGGCGTTATAATGTGATCCAGTTGGGATTTCTGAATGCCCTTTGACCACGTTATCCTGCACGATGATCTCGCTTTTGTCGTTTCTATTTGCAGTTTTTCCCTGTTGGCTATATCCATTAACATTTCCCCGTTGTAGTTAGATAAGTCATGGTGTAGGTTTTGTTGGATCAGCCCTTTGCGTTGGAAACTTTGTGTATCATGTCGACCAATATGAGCGTTAAAGTCGCCAAGAATTATTAAAGTACATTTCCTTGGTTTTTGTCTGATCAAGTTTAATAAGCCTGTGAAGGATCTGTTTGCTATAGATGTACAACAGTTTATGTGAGAATTGATTATATACAGATGAGCAGGCTTGTCATTTTCTCTGTTAACTTGAAGAGTAGCTGACATCGCGTCTGTATCCTTTTTTCTGTTAACTAATTCAATTTGAGCATCTTTTCTGATTAGAATTGCAAGTCCCCGATGTGTTTTACCTGAGGTTCCATAGAGGTGCCATTCGTAGTGTGTAGAGTTGTATGCTCCTGAGTTCATACCTGTTTCTTGTAAGCAGGCTACATGAATGCCCCTAATTGAAAGTTCAGCGTCAATTTTATCTTTTTTGGTCGGTTTTGAGGCCCCGCGGACGTTCCAAGTTGCAATACGCAAGTCTAGGCAAGTGTACTTTATTGAGGTAGACGGTTGGTTTCTAAGTATTGTGAACCCAGTGACATCTGCGACTACTTCTGATAACGGTGTACACATTGGTGCTTGTTGTTCATATTGTGTTAATGAGCTAGCTAATTGAGGGCTGTTCGTTTGAGACTGGGATTTCGTGAGTTGACCTTTCTCTTCACGTGTGTTGTACTGGTTAATTAATGGCTTATTATATAGTGTTGTTGTGACATTGTTCGATTTTTTCATTATATCTATCGGGTTGCTGTTATAGTGTTTGTCGTCGGTCATGACCCAGCTATCGTAGTGCTGGTCCTTGTAGAGGATGTGTATGTTGCCGGGTACTGGTTCGCCGGTAGGTGAATACACTAGGTTGTGTCTTGTATCCGTGTGCACGTGAGTAGTTGAAATATAGGGCATCCAGATCAAACAAGATCTGGATACCCTATATTTCACTATTCGAAATGATACTTCTAAAAACGCTATTCAAAATTACACTTAAGTATTTACTTTTGAATACTTGGATAACATTCTAACAACATAATTATAAGAACTGATGCAATATTCTGATCTGTTTTGTGGTTATATATTCATTATAACAGACCAGTTCATATAAGAACTGGTGCAATATTCTGATCTGTTTTACGGCTATGTATTCATTATAACCGACCAGTTCATATAAGAACTGCTGCAATATTCTGATCTGTTTTACGGCTATGTATTCATTATAACCGACCAGTTCATATAAGAACTGCTGCAATATTCTGATCTGTTTTACGGCTATGTATTCATTATAACCGACCAGTTCATATAAGAACTGCTGCAATATTCTGATCTGTTTTACGGCTATGTATTCATTATAACAGACCAGTTCATATAAGAACTGCTGCAATATTCTGACTTGATCTGATCTGATGAAATACTTTTACTCTTATTATTGTCAAATAAGTATTTAAATAAACAGTAGTAATGAATACAATTACAAAAGCCAGACCAGACCAAATATCAACCTTTCCGTGTAGGAATCGAACCCACAACACTTGGTTTAGATGAATGGTAATGAAAATGTAATGACTACATTACATTTTACATTCTTCATTAATTTTTCAGATACTTGTCTAGAATGACATAATTGTTACAATCATCATATACTCGTAAGTATTTTTAAAGATGGGAACAGGTAATTATCAAGTAAAATAAGAACACAATTAATAATTTGACAAATTTATTTTTTGAATAAATATGTCTTAGAAATATATATTATATTGTACTAAAAATATTATTATCAAAGCACCATTTTTTTAAACTCAGAACATTTTTTAAAGCACATATTGAGTCATGATACATACAGCTATACAAATCTTTAGAATATTGATCACACAGACTTAACAAATTAGGACAATTTTTATTTTCTAAATCAACTACATTATTATTTTCTAAAATATTTTTTAACCATTTCACTTTTTCAGTACCTTTAGTGTAAACACGTTTATCTCTTAAAAAATCTAAAATTAAATATTGATAGTTTGAATAAGGTATAAATCCTTCATTCCAGTATATTTTTCTGTTACGCTCAATCCAACTAACTTGTCGTCTTTCTTGATTTGTTAAATCGTAAAAGGGAAATGGTGACTTAATTAAAAATACTTGCAACTTATTATTACACCATATAGCAATTTCTTTTATTATAAATTCGTTTGCTTCAGTTTTAAAACCTTGAACGTCTACAATGGCAATCATGATAATCTGCGTACAATGTTGCTTAAAGGTTTGTATTCCACAAGTCGGTCGTTTATAATTAAACAATATGCTGTCGTCTTATCTGGTATTGTAGTAGAACATTCAATTTCCAACCGCACGTCAATTGGGCCTGTTTTTAGACTATCGTTTTGTCTTGAGCAGTCTAATATAAAGAGAGGAGCTTTTTCCTTGAATTCCTTTAGGTTAAGCAACGGGTCTACAGGACAGTTGTAAAACGACTGACGAAATTTTGCATACATTTCGTATAATATACTGTATTTATTCTCAGAAAACTTTAAACTCATTGGTTCATATGGATAATATTGCGAATTCAAAAAGAGTGTTACATTTGTCACTTCACAATGATCAAATATTGAACTATCTTTAATTTTATTATTTTTTCTATCAGTTTGTAAGCAGAAAATTACATATCTGGGTTTTTCCAACTGTGAAGCAGTCTTAACTGACCAAGAATGCTTAGTGGTTTTTGGTAATAAAGGATACTCATATAAATCCCAATTTCTAAAAGCCATCTGAATAGATTTATCTTTTTCTAAATGTTTTAAAAGTGTCAGTCGCTCTCGATCTGATACTTTTATGTGTGGCACTCTCCACTGAACTCTTTGCATATCTATTTGAAAATGAGCAATATCATCAGTAAGGATAACACTGTTTAAGTTAGAGTTACTTCTATTCAATATAAGTTCATGTTTGCAATTTATGACAATTTTATTGTAATCTTCAGCAAACCCTAATATTTTATTTAATGGTATCACAACGCTAAAATGCCCATCACTTTTAAATCCCTCTAAATTCCAGCCCCACAAGGCAGCAACTTTATTTTCTGCTTCATTTAAGGAGATGTATGATTTTATTGTAGATGTCACTCCCGAATTTTTTATACGGTCTATTTCAATACCATTCATTTCGTATCGGATGTCTTGAAACAAAGACATAACAGCGTTATTAGTGAACGTAACAGTTTTCTTGATCGGATTCCCATCTTTACCGAACAGTTTTGCCTGACCTTCGATGTAAATTGAACTGGCTGATGGTAGCACGTATACGTCTTGCTGATGTATGGGGATTCTGATTTCATCGTTTTCTCTAAAGCTGTTATTGTAGGGATTGTATGAATGGACTTCATAACTTTCAATCGAAGTGTCGAAGTGTGGTAATTCAGTAATCTGTAGTATATTCATACTTTAAACCCTAAGGCTTTTAGAAAATCCTTATTTGCTTCAGTTAACTTCTTAACTTTTTTCTTACGTCTTTCCACCTTGACAATCGTAGAAGAACTAAGACGTTTTGTTTTCACTGGGGTAATTTTATGGTATACTATCATTTTGCTTTTCTTAAATGTAGACGTAATTCAATATGTTCTTCTCCAAAGTTAATACAGTGGGTAAATTGATCTACAATCTTAACAGATATAGATGAAATTATGTTTTTGTTTACTGGAAAGTAAATGACGTTTTGCGGTATTTCCATACACTGATGACCTGGAGCAGTATCAGATACAAATTCATGAATAAAATGAGTTGGTAATCCGTTGCAGTACGAACCGTGGACAAGATCACATTCGATTCTGATCACGGACAATCTGTTGTTAATAATGGGAATATTTTGTCTTGAATTTAATACTGAAAAGTATAGCAAACCGCACTCGTATTGATCGGATAAATATAGTGGTGGTTGAAAGTATGTAACCAATTCCGATTTATTTCCAGAGATCGTAACCGTAGTAGACATTCTTGTATACTGAACGTTATTGTATGATTATGTTTGTTTTATTCCTGCACTAAGTATACCAGAAATTATTCAAAAAGTTTAAACAAAGATGCCCACAATTAAAAGGGTGATCACGCTGAATATTATCATAATTATAGTGAACTTTAGAACCCACGTATTTTATAAATTCCTTTGGAGGTTTGAGATTTCCATAACTATCAAAATACTCAATATAATCATTATATTTTGCATAGGCTACCCAATGAGAACCAGATTTTTTAGAGCTATCTAAATTAATAACTCCACATTCTTTTTTAAACGGGTGTTTTGGAAGCTCATCTCTCATAAATACACCTCTAAAGTAGGGAATATTATTCCCATACTTCAAAATGTCTAAATTAGTTAAGGCTCGTTTGGGTAGCCGATATCTCAGTTTTTTTCTTTCGATACAAAAATTCCGAGCCCATCTTTATGAGGTTTAAGGTGAAGTCCTTTTCCGATACAAAGAGCTTCCATCTTTTCATTATGTCTCTTTGATTCAGTATACAACTTTCTAGCCATCTTGAATTCATTTATGGTTTTAGCAATACCAGCAGCACCGCCTGCTAAGGCTCCCACTGCAGATAATCCTGCAAAAATTGGAATCAATGGTAATACTCCACCAGATTTTGGTATAGGAATAACGCGAGGTAGTTTAATAGATGAATCATTAAATAACTCTCTAGTAGCAGCCATAGCTAACTCGATTGCCACTTTTTTACATTTCGGTTTTAATTTTTTTATATGTCTTTTCGTTTTGTTGATAACATTTTTAAATTTATTTTTCAAGCCTTTTCCAGACACATCTTTTCGCAAATACTTTTTGGTACTTTTTTTTAGACCAGAACCAGTTTTAACTTTTGCTGCCATGGCGCTGCTTACTAAACGTGCTGCTAGTTTTTCCCCTACAGTCGAATCCGGTGCAACTGCTCGTTCTTTTGCCATATTCAACAAGACTAAATCTGCTTTGTGACGATCCTTTAAGTTTGAGGACTTGTGATAAGCAATGTCGTGTTCTTTACAATATTCGTCTAATTTATTAACAGCTTTATCACCACGAGTAAGCCTTTTAATTAATTTAGTGCCAGGTCCACAATAATTGTAACCTGGTAAGTGTAACTCCAATGGTAAGTTATTTATTAACCAATTGAGAAGACTACTCTCTCCAATACACATCATAAGACTAATGAGTAATAGATTGAACCCTTAATAAATAGTATTGTAAAGTTAGCTCCTATTAGTTTGTTACAATTTATTCAATTTATCGATCCAGCTATTCTCAGAAGGAGGCAAGCCTAACCATTTCACTAAAACTCTATTTCCTTTCCTTCTCAGAACTTTTTCCACTAGATATACATTGGGATGATTCGTTTTTTGGAGCTCTTGTGCATAAAATGCACCTAAAATAGGTCGGCCTCTGGCATCTTCAATTAAATACGTGATAGGAGATGTATTTTGTATTTTTGTAATTTTAAATATTTCTGTTGACCAGTTAGGTGTATATCCTTTTTCAAAAGTTCCCTTATACTTACTAATGCGTACATAATCATCTACCTTATATTTACTTTTTATATTAACATTTTTTACCAAACTTACATATCTTTCCAGTATACGTTTTTTATTTTTATTATCTACATTTACCGGAATTTCATTAATGGTTCGATGTTGAGTGTGATTGTATTTGTAAATAACATTATCAAGAGTATTATCTATCCATTTATAGTTTCCATTGAAACTAAATTCTTTATACAGTTTCGATTTCAGTGTTCGAATAAATCTCTCTACTATAGAAGCTTTTTTTGTTGAAAATGTTGAGTAATGATTAATATTATAAGATTTCATAAGTTTTTGAAATGTATTATTATAAAATTCAGTCCCGTTATCCGTTTGCAAATTTTTAGGCACACGTCCTTTGTTTAACAACATCTTGAAAGTATTACTAATAGCATCTTTGGTCTTACACTTCAAAGGAAAGACCCAAGCGTATTTCGAAAATGTATCAATAACTGCGAGAATAAATCTAAAGTTTTTATTTTCCTTATAAATTGATTGCATATCAATTAAATCCGCTTGCCATAGATCATCTATATCTTTCATGATGACGTGTCTTCGTGAAAAGTTCACTCTTGCATTTTTATGAATTTCGTTGACCACGTCGGCTTTACTCATGTTTCCTTTTTTGTCTCAGTTTAATTATATCTCTTATCAAGTTCTATGTAAAACTAAACAAACGCTACATTATTCTCACTATTTATTCTTTAATAATGCCAGCTTCTTTTAATTCTTCAATTATTGATAAAATTTCATTATCATGATTTGTGTTGCCAGCATCTCTCGACGCAACCAATAATTGCAATCTCTCAACCAATTCATTAGGGTCATCCCAATATACTAAATCAGTGTTCTTTTTGTATTTCTTAAGCTTTGGTAAGGTTCCCCCAAATTTAGCAGTAACTTTTTCATTTGATATTTCAGAAAACAGTGGTCTGATAATTGCACGGTATTTTATTCCTTTATCACCTCTTATTTGACCATTAGGATTAAAATCTCTCTTATGTGCATTTGTAAAATGTAACATGTCCTTATAGACAAGTTTATCTTCACCAGATATTAATTTTAAATCAGGTTTTCTTCGAAGTAAAAGTTCTTTTAGACCAGGAGTTAAATTATAAGCTCTGTCGCCAATTTTAACCAAAATTACATTATCTTTATTCAAATTTTCTATTTTAGAAAAGGATACTACTGAATTACCCATCCATAATTTTTTATTTTCACTTCTTATCCCGAACGGTATATTTACGCCATCATAAATATCATGTACATCATGATGCTCTAATGAAATTTCTAGGTCATCTGATAACTCCGTTTTAGGTGAGCTTACAACTAACTTTTTAGAATTTTGTTTAGGTTCGTAACAGTCTTCAAACTTCACAAATGAACTTTTACTATCGTTATCAGATTCAATGTTGTCAGTATTAATAAAAGATGAATTTTCCACATTTCTATTTTTTATAATAGGTATATTCGAATCAACTAGGGTCTTAAGTGGATCGGCGACAGGTTTCAGCATTTTATTGAGGGATAAGTTCATATCATGTTCCTGAGTCTTCATTTGTTTTATTTTATTTTTTATGGAGTCTACAGACTTAATTAATTCTATTTTAATATTTTTCTCCATCTTATGTTCAACGCCCGCATTCAGCCAAAGAAGAACTGATACTAATTTTCTTTTACATGTTATTTATAATTATATCAGATTGTCAATTAACTTTCATCAAATTTAAAAAATATATCAAAATTCTTTCTATATCTTCCATTACTTAATGAACATTCTTTGTTAATAAGCACAAAACTGTAAGGATTACTCCATACAGTTTTACAAATATCTTTAAATTGGTTCCAGATTAAATCAGGGCTAACATGTTCCTCATAAATATGTTTCAAGTTCACATCATCTTGTTTAAATATTATAAGAAAATTAGCATTATCACGTAACAACTGCTTAGGAATTTTTGAATAGGTTTGAGATAAATAGAAACAATCGATTTGTTTATGTCGTCCCATACAGAAATAATTCCGAATATTTGTCTGGTTCTCGGTTGCAACGTCATCAAAAATAAATATAGAATTTGTTAAAGCTTCACTTGGAGCCATAACATCTTTATCATCGTTAAACTCGTAGAATTTAATCTGTGGCACCCTTTTCATCACTTCGCTCAAAAAGCGATATTTTGGTTGATAAGAAGTTTTAGAGTAAAGATATAAATTTTTAAATTTCAGTCCATTTTCATGTAGTACTAAACTGATCATAACATTTGTTTTACCACAGTTGGAAGGCCCACATATTATACAACGAATTGTATTCGGTAATAAAGGGCTATGTCTAATGTGGTGAGGAGAGTCACTAAAGTTTATATTGTTGACGTTCAAGGATATGGGGTGCTTGATCAACTTCATCTTGCTTAATAATATTATTACCATCAAACATACCAATTTATAACCGTTTAATAAAATACGTGTAAGGTAAACATAAAATAAAAAAACTGTTTATCGAGATGACGAAAGAAATCTCGATGCTCTAAAACATATGAAGCAAGATCCTGACGGACAGACACGTGGTCGAAAGTTAAACCCATTACATTATTTATTTGATGTGCTATGGCCCTGAATAGGCAGTTTCCGTCTTTTGTCATACGCACAATTGTGCCCATTTTAAAAGAAAAAAACTTTTTGTTTTTATGGTATTACAAGACCTGCTCTGCACACATGTGTTGTGTAGCTTTGGGTTTGTGAACCACTATAGCTGACAGGGGAGCTTAACGCTTGAAATTTATGAGCTTCGCTATTTTTTGTTACTTAACCTTTTTTTTTTACCCTTTCGGTCCAATTTTGCTCGCGGTTTACAAATTTTACAAGCTAGGAAATAGGTAGCTTGTTCAAGGCAGTTTTGATAATTTAGTACAATGTTAAATTAAGAAAAGCGTGAAGTACTAATTCTAGAGCGATACCGTATTTCAGGTTAAAATAATAGAGTGTATTATTTTGTCCTTCGCTCCTAAATATAATATGAAGACATTTCCTTAAAGCCTATTTATAGCTTACAATGATGTTAAATTCACGCGTGGCGTCAAAAGTCCAAATTAACAACGCAAAACGCAGTTTTATACAGCCTCCAAGCCTCTATCGGAGGTCCCTGAAATATATAATGGAAAGATCTCACCAAATCCACGTCGTCGATATTCTCGGCCGGAAGGCCTAGACCTCAGGCTTGTATATCAGGTACACACGTATGCCACTTTACCACCGTTTTAAGGTGTTTTAATTTGCACCCACAAAAACACAGCAAGCGAAACCCCGTTCGAGTTTCAAGCTCAGAGTCAGCCACGTGTTGTGCACATTGCATCAAGTAAAAACAAAGGCGGGTCAAGACACGACACGTCTGTCCCCTTCGGCGGCCACTATCCGAATCTTAAATAATTTTGAGTAATTTTTAACATATAAATTAAATTCAGCAGTATTTATACAAATCCGTTCATCATACAACTCATAAAGTCGTTTTCTACTTTTATGAATACCAATGGTGGCCCAGTCACTGAAAGAAGCATTACTATTAACCGAGAATGTCTTTGGAGTGAAAGTGTTATCAAATTGCGTACAATACATATTAAAAAAATCATTATATTGTTGATTAGGGACAACATTAGATGACAAAAGTGGTAGATTACTAAGAAGTTTAGTCTTAAATGTTTCCAAGCGTTTAGTAGTTTTTGGGGAATCTCAGACCTACCCGATATGCACACAAAATTTCATAAAAATCGGTCCAGCCGTTTCGGAAGAGTATGGTAACTAACACTGTGACACGAGAATTTTATATATTAGATGATGATATTTGCTTACTTTGTAAAGTTTTATAGTTACTTTGATTATTGTGAATGTGAAGTTTTTTTTTTTATTTTTGTTGTTTTCTTTGTTCTGTTAGTTTTTATCATGGTCTGGCAGTTTGAGTAATATAATATGTGGCCTACCCAAATGTCCTTTCTTTTGTATTGTTCGTCGATTCGTTGAATTCTGTTGGACCTGCACGATATAAGACAAATGCGTGCACTGACTGGACAGGTCCTGGCAATCTGTGTGGTTCTTTCCTCAACAGACCATCTCAGACATCCATCTACATGATCTTCATATGATCTTATCAAGATTATGTCTGAACTTCAAAAGAGACTGTGACCTCTGAGTTTGTTTCGGCCTTGCTTCTCAGACTAGTCAGATAGGACACGCTGACCGCATCTAGTTTTTAAAATATGATTGACGTGTAAAAGTGTTTGTGGAAACCTACTTACAGAAATAAGAGCATTTATCATTGTCTTGCCCCTATCCCGATTTTTTTTTTGGGTCGGCTCAACATGTTCTTTTTTTCATTCTGAGAGTGACATTGGCTATCACTTTATCCCGGGAGATGAACAATGCTTGCATGATAAACCACGTAAGTGAAGCCGCGGGTAAAAAATTCGTAGGCATAAATTTATAAAGAACAGGTGAAATCTAGAAGAAAAGTTCCTCCATTTTCTTTAGTTTAGAACTATATAGAGTAGTGCGTGCAGTGTATGTTACATTTTAATTTCAACATTTAAAAAAAAAATCGGTTTTTTTAGTTCCTTATTGACATTGTTATACAATTGGATGTTATATGTGATTTTTATACAATTTTTTGTTCTTGTCATTAAATTTTCTATGTTTATTAAGCACTTACTGTAAATATTAATTATTATTTTGCGAAAAACCTTCAGTTGAGCTTTGTACACTAGACTTACTATGTACTTACTATACAGTGTGTCAGGTTACACGACGGACATACTTTAAGGGAGCGTAGTACCCATGAAAATGAACAACTTTTACTAAGAGATCAACACTGAAATCGAGAAAAAAAAACACCCGCTCTATACATTTATGTTCGCATAATTGGACAAAATGTAGGGAACAGCTGTTTTTTTTTCTCGATTTCAGTGTTAGTCTCTTAGTAAAAGTTGTTCATTTTCATGGGTACTACACTCCCTTAAAGTATGTCCATAGTGTAACCTGACACACTGTATATTATGTATATTTGTCAAATTTATGGACTCGTATTCTTGCAAATAAATAATATTCTTCTAAAAAGCTCACTCGCATGAGTGAGTTCTCTGGAATAGTTCAATCACAAAAGTGCAGTACTTTTCAATTACAATTTTATAAAGTTTTACACTTTCAAGGGATGATTTTTCAATCATCTGATAACTTTAATCGAGGAATAATTTTGAAATGTTGACACTTATTCCATACAAAAACTGTCAAATGTCAATTTTATTCCTCGAATATGGCGATGGAAAAATCAGCTCTAAATAAAATTACCGTTACCGTTTAATTACCTCAGATAGACAATTCTCGTAATTTTAAGAACGTTCACAGTCTGATCTCAGTTTAAATCTGACAAAATAGCTCTCATTAATTTCTCTATATTTTTGACAAGTTGCTAACATTGATGACATTGCGACTAGATTTTGATCGTTTTTAATTAGAGGAATTGGCCTTCCTAACATAAGCTGTAAGCTGCGTTTGATTGGCTAAAGAAAAGCAGCCAATTAATCGCTGGCATACCTAGTTAAAGATTTAACATGAGATTATATTTATTAAATGAACAGGCTTTCATAACTAACATAGGTAACAGTATTACATTTTAAGCGAACATCAAAATACACGAAATTCGATGTGATTAGAATATGTTGGATTTTCCACTTGTGTTAACGATAATATTGTTTCTTTTAATCCTACTACCCTACTATATAATATTATAATTATACTAGCTTTTTTTTTTTGAGGATGGGAAATCATCAAATGACCCCTCCCGCTCTGGGTGGAGCAGAAGGGAGTGTCAAACTCTTACTGAATAAAACCCACCCGTGTTCCTTCCTTAGCCCTTTGTGTTCCGGGGCAGCGGTAACCCTTTCGGACAATCCCGCTGCCCCTGAACCCGCACACGTCGTTTTACATTAAAAAAAAATTGGGGTATGAAAAATAGATGTTGGTGGATTCTCAGATCTACCCGATATGCACACAAAATTTCATATAAATCGGACCAGCCGTTTCGGAGGAGTTTAGTAACAAACATCGCGACACGAGAATTTTATATATTAGATAACATAATCTATACTATTACTATATCTATACTATAATCTATACTAATATTATAAAGCTGAAGAGTTTGTTTGTTTGTTTGTTTGTTTGAACGCGCTAATCTCAGGAACTGCTGGTCCGATTTGAAAAACTCTTTCAGTGTTAGATAGCCCATTCATCGAGGAAGGCTATAGGCTATATATCATCACGCTAAAACCAATAGGAGCGGAGCACCAATGAAGAATGTTATCGGGGGATTTTTTTCCTATTGAGAGCTTCCGCTGCGTGCGCTGCGTAAACGATTAAAGTTTCGCAAAAATGATATATGACAGAATTATTCCCCTTTAAAAGCTTAAAAAAAAAGTCCGCGACAGCATATATGTCTATCTTTTAAGGTTAGCTCAGTATAACCTCTTTTATGCTAAACAAATTTGTTCTAAAATAATACATTATTTGCGAAGGTGTTTTTATAAACATGGTATTAATCCTTATCCAAATAAATACGTTATTCATCACATGTATTTAATTTTGAACAAAATTGCCTCTGACATCATTTGATTTCAATGTATATCTTAGGAGATATCATAGTTTTAAAATAATACTAATAATAAAGCTGAAGAGTTTGTTTGTTTGAAACACGGTTTGAAAGCTCTAAATCTCTGGAAGTATTGGTCGCATATATAAAAATATTTTTGCGTTTGATAGCCCAGTTCTTGAGGAAGGCTATATTCTATTAAACTTGACGCTAGGACCCTTAGAAGTTAAGCAAAAAGAAAAAAGTCTGAAGTTTTCGCCAAGCGAAAACGAAGTAATAGCGCAGACCGGCGACACGTTGCGACGGGGTGGGTCGGGGAAACAAAAAAAATTTACGCGGACGAAGTCGCGGGCAGAAGCTAATATATAATCCTAATATTATAAATGCGAAAGTAAACATTACAACTATCTAAGAATTTCGTCATGGTTTGAATATACTGGCAATTTAAATAAGTAGTGAATTTGATAAACAATTACATAACTTCCCAGACTATAGCTGCAAAAAATGCCTACTAAATAAGTTCTGTGTGCTGAATCTGATGGTAAACAATAGGTTTTAAATTGTATGTTTTCTTTTGCCAATCAATCATGCACAGCATACAGAACTTTATTTAGTTAGGTTAGGTACAGCTACGTCTTTGACTTGCATTTTCAGGAAATAATTTTCAGGGTTTTTTTTATTTGCCTCGCGTGCCTTTTACTTTATCATACAGCCTGTTACTTGTTCATACAATGTTCGTGATTGATGTCTTTGGTGATTGGAACTTTTACTAACAATATCCACATTCCAAATTCACATCACTTTTAGTCCTTAGAGATTAAAGAGCTATTTTAGTCCCTGTTTACGAAGAATACACTAGGTCTTTTTGAATAGATGTGATAAAATAGTAGATTATTAACCAAGGGGATAAAGCAGTGTCTTCTGTCGCAAATGACGATTTTGGTGAACTTAAATCCCTCGCTACACTCAGGACTCGTCTTAAATCCCTCGCTTCGCTCGGGAGTAAACCTCGAGTCCTTCGTTACGCTCGCGATTTAAGTTCACCCAAGACTAAGACAGCTTTATCACCGAGGAAAATACTCTACTTTTCGTACCATTTGCAAAAAAAATAACACAATAATAATATGAGATAAGCATTTATTAAAAATAATGACAATTAAAAATAAATTAAAATAAACTTAACGTTTAAGTATTTGAAGAAAACAAAAACGCGGCAAATTCCTAGACTAATATTTTTTTGTCGGAAAAGCAAACGCATCAAGCTCATACGGCTTCGTCGGTTTTCGTAATTTAATTAATAAACATAACTGCATAATAAATGCGTATTCCTTTTTCAAAAAGATGATAATGCTTTATATATAAACTCAATGGTGTAAACACATATGTAGTTCAGTATAAATTTCGGTAAGTATTCCAAATTTAAATCACATTCTCCCCCTAGAGGATAAATGAAATTCAGTACAATTTTCTTTCCCTGTTTTTAACAGATTAAAAATGACTATTGTTATGTTCGCTTTTTGTGGCATAGAATGTCACTTTTTTGAGCAAGTGGTACAAAAAGATTATTTTATTCCTATATATTGGTTTTGTATAGCTAGTTTCAAAACATTCTTCTTGCATTTTAATTCTTGATTTAAATTCCGCCCATATCTAGAGTAATTTTAATGCAAGGTTAGGCATTTAATTAAACACATTTCTCGTTATGGTTCATTATGTCGCTCTCATTAATTATCGCAGTAATTAATCATAAAAATATTTATATCGTATGTGAGCTCGTGCCGCATAAAAGTGACATTTTAAACAAATACCTTTTAGAAAAATATTATATAGGTAGTTTTCGAATCCAAATATCAGAAGTTGTCAAATATATAGGTACTCAAATAAAGTAACGAGACACCAGAGGGGCAATTCTCGTAATTTTTAAGAACGTTCACAGTCTGATCTCAGTCTCAATCTGTCAAAAATACTTCAAATTTCCCTACATTTTGACAAGTTTTTGACATTTGTTTGTCGCCGAGATGAGACTGCGACTAGATTTTGAACGTTTTAAATTAGCAGAATTGGCCTACTGATGTCGTCTTCTGGTGTCTCGATACTTTATTTGAGTGCTTTTAAGTCAAACGTTTTACAAGATGTCAAACATAGTCGGAAACATAGTTTCCAAAGTAAAATACATTTTAACGTATGAAAACTTCAACTCCGTACATACATAATATCCATGAATAAATTACTTTGTATCCGGAGTGCATGTCCTATATCCCTATATGTTCTCATCGTACGACGTGGGATGCATCAGCCATAATTTAAAAGAAAAAGAAAGAAAAATTGTTTATTCTGCACAAACAAAACGCACATTACAAACAAAAAAAATAAATTTAAAAAGAGAAGACATAAAATATACACAAACAATGTTGTTAAAAACCTCGTACCTAAGCTTAAAAATGTTGTCAATTTTGTCCATTGCTTAATTTTTGGGCCAGGCACCAACGACAACCAACACATTAGTTGACAGTTGACACTTGACATTTCAAGGAGAGAGCTTTTTAAGTGCATAGCATTTTGCTCACTCTAATTTTATAGTACTTAGGTATGAATTGTACGTCTTTCAGCTGATGAAGATTCAGTTTTAGTTAAACAAATTTACTCTCTTCTCTGCTTAGCCTTTTCCCAACTATGTTGGAGTCGGCTTCCAGTCTAACCAGATGCAGCTGAATACATGGAGCGACTAATCTGATCTCCACAACCCAGTCACTGGCTAATACAATACCCCTTGGTAAGACTGGATGTGTGACTTTCGCGCTTCTGATGACCCGTAACAACTGTCAAAGATCCACAAATGACAGCCGGCACCAAAGGCATAACGTGCTTTCGAAAGCTCGTCCCATCCACGGACCAACCGCGGCAAGCATGGCTTAACCTAATCGATCGACCCGTGATGCTATTATTACATAGCCACAAACCACTCGATAAGAAAATTGACTACAAAATTAAATCACACTAATATTATAAAGGCGAAAGTTTGTAAGTGTGTGTTTATATGTTTATTACTTCTTCACGCTCAAACGGCTGGACCAATTTTGATAAAATTTTGTATGGAGGTAGCTGACACCCTGGATTAACGTATAGGCTATTTTTATCCCGAATACCCACGGGATCGACATTTACGCGGGTGAAACCGTGGGACGCAGCTAGTTGTCTATATATTCAAATCAGAACTTTGATGGTGTGTGGTCAGATGGGCAGTCGCTCCATGTAAAATACAGGTATTCAGCTGCATCCGGTTAGACTGGAAGCCGACCCCAACATAGTTGGGAAAAGGCTAGACAGATGATGATGAACTGTGATGGCAAATTGACGTAGGGTGTCAGTTTGCTTAAAAATAAATTGTGATGTGACCGAATTGGGCTTGTTCATGTTTTTTCATATGTTGTAATTGGAAAACCATTTCGAGGAATAGCGTTACTGATCATTACGGACTAATTAAGCATGAAAAATATTCATTTTTTATTGATATTTATGATAAAATACGATTAACCTTCTTTGCCCTTCAAATTACGTCAGCTTTGGCTGAACAGTTTTGTATCTTTACCTCAGAAAATAAAAAGTAAGTGGCAAGTATTGTCTAGAATCTGTCAAGTGTTAAATTATAAAATAAATGTCAAACCTATAAACATAATTACAGTTTAACATTTTTACAATATATTATTCCTGTGACTTGCCTCATAATCTTGTGAAATCTCACTACACTATGACGCCTTCTAGTAGAAATATACTCTAATATCATAACGATCTCAACTTTAGGCAGGCTTCGGGAGTCAGCTTTAACAAAAGTATCGCTCATTGTGGTCATTTGTAGTTCAGGAAAACGAACAATACATAATGTCGTTGCGTCGATTGTTAGTGACGTAGTGTTACACCTTCAAAAACCATTTTCCGTAAAGGAGGATCGGCACATACGGTTTGTATATTTGTAAATAGTACGATGATAGGATTCGATTATGTATGACGTCTATGTATACTGACAGATGTGACCTTGTGTTGACAGATTTGACTTTTTAATTATGTACTAGTTAGGCAACGGCACTTAATGTTTTGTGCCACTGATGACGTCACCTGCCTTACAAATTTTAAGTATTTAAATATATTTTTATTAAACAACTTATGAGCCAATCATCAAAATATTCAAATTGGTTTCACAAAATGCTCTACATTTTCAAAAAATAAAATTAAATATAATGGTTAGGAATTTTAGACAATGCCCAATTAAATGTTTGTTTGTAACAATTAATTAAATGTTTGTATTCTGAAAGAAGAGTCGAAAATTATGTGCATAATATCAAATGTTTTATTGACACAAGGTGATCAATGTGTCAAAGTTTTACAATTAAAAAGTGTAAACTTTTTAACAAAGTAATACAAAGAGGGGATGGTTACGCTTTGCAAGTTTGAGCTTAATGTTTTTACGATAATCTACAAGGTGTAATATAAATGGTGTCAGAACTGAAAAGAGGCCATTATACTCATCATTACGAACAACTTTTACTATGGGACCAAACACGAAATCGCGAAAAAATATCAGCTGTTCTCTACATTTAGGTATGTTCGCATAACTCGTCAAAAAGTAGGGAACAGCTGATTTTTTTTCGCGATTTCATGTTTTGTCCCATAGTAAAAGTGGTTCGTAATGATGAGTATAATGGCCTCTTTTCAGGTCCGACACCATTGAAATGACACCTTGTATTTATTCAATAAACATGAAGTGTTTGTTTGTTTGAACAAGCTAATCTCTGGAACTACCCGTGACCCGTCGGATTTGAAAACAATAATTTTGTATTTGATAGCCTAATTCTTAAAGAAGGCTATAAGCTATTAACATCACGCTAAGACCAATAGGAGCCGAGCAAAAAGAAAGAGTCTGGACGAAATTTAAGTGAAAACAATAGCGATGGGAAGTTTTATAAACATGTAGCGGTTATTTTAGTACAGGCATTCTGTATCTTACGACTTCAATGCGAACGAAATCACGGACAGAAGCTTGTTAAGAGTAACTAATAACTCAACCTCGATCCAACAATACTTTAGTACATTAATAGAATAGAATACAATAGAATACTCTTTATTTTGTACACCATATAAATTACAGATATAAATATAGAAATTATTATTTTTTATTTATTATTATTTATGAAGTCGAAGACATTATCAACTCAATACAGATTGAATTACATTAAATAGTATTTAAAGAGCTTTTCACTTCAGTGAATACAGTTTGTAGTATTATTGATGATACAGAATTTTAAATGAGCCAAAATACTCGACTTAGTCATTGTAATGCGCATTCATAATGTGAAAATTCCACTTCACTGCGTTCTTGATAAAGCAGTTAGCTTTTTTGATAGACTGTGAAGTCAGATTTCATTACGCAGCTAAGCAAAAAGATACTACTTCAAAATTTAATTACTAACTGAAAAGTTATAATTGTTTTTATTCGAATCAGTCGACTATGCGAGCAGTAGTGGCCCCAATTTACGAGTTGTACAGTAAACTTCAAAGAAAAGGACCCCCCCGTCATTATCAACGGGGGGTCTTTTTCTGTGAAGCTTACTGTACTATTTAAAGATATTTAAAATGAATGAAAAATGTTTTTTTCAACATTTTCTTATTCATAGAGAACAAACGTGACTTTATCCATAATGTCACGTTCAACAATAACACAACAACATTCGTCACATTTCCTCAACGCTTCCGTCGAGACCGTTAAAACTGTAACAAATCGCACGATATTTTTTTGTATTGTTTTTAAGTCACGTTTATTCTTACGTGGGTAGTTCTAGGAAAATGTTAAAAAATACACTTTTCAACATTTCCTCGACGTTGCCGTCGAGACCGTCAAATCAATTGTAACAAATATTACCTTATTTTCACAGGTGCATGATATTTTTTTAAACTGTTTTTTTTTAGCTTGCCCTGATTGTTATTTATTTGGGTCAAATTTAGTACTTGAAATTTTACGCCTTTCCTGTTGGCAGATTGATCTGATATTTGGTATAAACCTTTAGTTTTAATGACAATACAATTTGATTTAATCAGTATTATTGTTAATCCAAAATGGCCTCCGCAAAATGGTGTATTACATAATTTTTTCACAACCCCCTCAATATAGGCATCAAATGAAACAAGCAAAATTCAAATGAATGAATGGTTGAATGGGTTAACAAGTAAAATTCTGTACACTATGAAAAAAATTCAAATCTAAGATGGCCACCGGCAATATGTCAGATTTCATATTTGTTTCAATATGAGTAATGGCTTTGAACAGAGAGAACTGGAAAGAGAGTAGGGAGGCCTTTGCCCTGCGGTGGGACATCACAGGCTAGTAAAAATAATAATAATAATGGGTAATGGGTATCAAATAAAAGGGATTTACAACTACTAAAACTCAGTGCATGGAAAAAACTTGAAAATAAAATAAGAAAAAAATATTTTTAAGTTAAACGGCCTTAAAGAATATAATGATGTAGATAATGTACTAAAAGCTAAAAAATAATTTGATAGGTCCTAGGTACACTTTTCTCATCAATCTAGCATATTGATCAGACAAAAAAAATTGTGGGGCGTAGCGTAACCTGAGTAAATATGTAAATAGCATTTATAATGATATAGGCGGTTGACTATTGATAGAAATTTCACGCGCTCCACGATTTTATTTATTTTTAGAAAGGGCGATGACAAGTATGTGTTATAATTTATGGCATATATTATGTGGTTTCCATAAAAGTTGGCACATGTTTAGAAAAAAATGCCAGCTAGCAGTGTTTGTTAACAGGACTGACTTCCTAAAGTGCATTACATAAGCATCGTCACTCCGAGGTCTTTAAATGAATTCCAAACTGTCAAACGCTTCATTTTTTGTTCATCTATCTTTCACTCCAAGTGAAATGTCATAATATAAAATGAATCAATAGTAGAAACTGATTTCATTAGTGATTCGATCCAAAAATGATGGATTTAGGCAATCTTCCACTGACTTTCAGAATGATCGATAAATGAAATGAACAGGGCATATGAACGTTAATTCCTTCAGTGTCACGTGAAATGAAACAAAAATCTAAATTCAATAGAGTAAAGCGGCTGGTGAGCTTTGCCGATCTTAACTGTCGAATATACTCTATAACTCAAAATACATCATTCTTTTCCAGTACCGTGATCTTCGCCATGGAAGGCATTGGCGTGGTCATGCCTGTTGAGAACGAGATGGCGAAACCTCAGCAGTTCCTTGGCTGTCCTGGAGTGCTCAACGTAGCCATGGTCATCGTGATCTCGCTGTACGGCATCGTCGGGTTCTTTGGATACCTGCAGTATGGAGACTTCGTGAAGGGTTCCATTACGCTGAATCTTCCTGAAGAGGATATGTGAGTAGAACTTGGATTATAAATAGATTACTTTCAGTTTTGTGAATAATCGAAGTCTCTGTTTGATAGTAAGTAGTGAACTAGGTTTTTATATCAGCCAAGAAATATTATGTGAATACCTGCTGTAGTAAAATACTAGACTCGGCAAGGTCACGGGGCATCGCTAGTCGTGGAGGATATTTTCAATAATATACCTACAGGTTTAAACTTTTGGGTTGGTGACTCAAATTATTCCAGCGCTGGATATATTTTAATGGATAGAATTTCTTTTTATACTATCTTTTCTTTATTGAAAATAATTAAAAGTAAAAAAGCCAGGACAACAAAGACTCGAAATGTAAATGAAATTATTATTTTCATTATCTTCATCGTAAAATGCATGTATGTTTAAATTCGATTTAGCTGTCAAGTCCTTAATATTTAGAGGATCCTGAAGAGCCATAGAAAAACAGCTGCAACATACAGTACAAAACAACGGATAAATAAATGTTTCTCTACATGAGATCAGAGGGGCTAATTTTAAGAACGTTCACAGTCTGATCTCAGTCTCAATCTGTCAAAAATGCCTCTAATTTCCTTACATTTTTACAAGTTTTTGACATTTGTTTGTCGCCGAGAAGAAATTGCTACTAGAGTTTGAACGTTTTAAATTACGAGAATTAGCCTTCTGAAGGCCAATTCTCGTAATTTAAAACGTTCGTACGATTCTTACAACCTGATATCGATCACTTAAATAGGAATTTTGCATTTTATAAACACACTCACAAACTTTCGCCTGTATAATATTAGTGTGTGTGCTAAGGGTACGAGACGTATAAATTCAAGAAGCTTTTATATAATACTAGCGACCCGCCCCGGCTTCGCACGGGTACAATGCTGATACTAAATACACTACATTATACATATAAACCTTCCTCTTCAATCACTCTATCTATTAAAAACAAACCGCATCAAAATCCGTGGCGTAGTTTTAAAGATTCAAGCATATATAGGGACAGAGAAAGCGACTTTGTTTTATACTATGTAGTGATTGCGAATAGATTCAATAAGGAAAGTTATCAAAGGCATTAGTTTTGATCACAATATACAATATTTTCCTTAAGTTTATTGAAATTGATATTTTGATTAAAGTAGTTTTACTTTGATAGAAGTTTTACAGTCCATTTGAACTAATTGAAAGTTAATTTTCTGTTTTAAAGTTATCTTTGCAATTTTTGTTTTAAATGAAAATTCAAAAGTTTTAAACCTACTGTTGATAAGGTTAGCCATAACATCATCTCTTTCCGTCCCTTATCCCAATCTATTTGTGGTCGGTGCAAATGTCTTTTTCTTCCAAATTTCTCTATTAGTCGTCATCTCAGTAGTCCCCCCTTTCTAACCATATCATCATTCACACAGTCCATCCATCGTTTCTTTGGTCTTCCCCTACTCTTCCGTTGGTCCCGGCTGTCATTCGTGGTTCTTTGACAGTCGTTACGGGTAGTCAGAAGCCCAAAAATCTGACAACCAATCTTACTACGGGGTATCGTATTACGTACGTAGTCAATAGTCATCGACATTCATGCTCAAAAATTTCCTCAAGAAATTTTCCTCATTCCTCCGTAACACATGCTCATACCATGACAACCGATTTCCACACAACTTTTCAGCTGCCGGTGCCACCTTTAGACTTGTCATAAGAACTAGCTTGTCTCTTAGAAAAGCTACCATGAATATAATATTTTGAATAACTAGCGACTTTATTTATTCAAAAGTTCTACTACCCTTTCTAGTACACTTAGTACAATCGTCGTAAAACTTTTAAAAATAGCATAAATTACGACCTCCAACGCCGCCATGTTGTACACAATTCTGTTGGTGATCGCGCGTGATCCATAGCGCTCTTGAACCGTCTCTGACGATTTTAAAGTCCACAACGTACCTTTATTACCGTAATGTAATATAAGTCTAGATGACAAATACTTTAATTATCTCATAATCAGAGATCGGAATAGGTAGAGCTGTTTTATGTACTTACCATAGGTTAGAATAATAATATGGATATTCCCCGAGTCCCGGGACTTGGTTTTTAAAAGGAATGTACTGTATTTTGCTATCTCTCACACATGTATTTACACGAATCTTAAAACGCACAAAGTGCCAAGTGCTATGGTTAAAGCTATTCTGTAAAAAAATATCATTAAATTTAAAAATAATTTTGACACAAACAAATCGAATTTGACAGTCGCGATTCCACGTGGTAAGTAGGTACTTTTTTTTGTTTGGCTTCGCACGGTTTGTGCATTCAGCCATAAAGTAGGTACTTATTTGCCATACCCCGTGCTTTTCTTTGAGCCGAAGGTGCGCAGTGGCAGCCTCGACGTCTTTTTTATGGAACTTTTCACTTTTGTATGGAAAATATGAAAAATGATTATCAACGTGTTGGGTTTACGGGTTTCCTAAAGGGGGTCGAAATTTTCATTATTTTTGCGATAGGACACACCGTTGTCGAGATATAAGCAAAAGAAAAGAAAAAAGATACAGTACTGTTTTTGCACCTGAAGTCGAGGTGTTGGTGTGAATTTTAGTTCATGCCAACTAATTTTATTCCACACCTTTTTAGTCGCGATTAATAAGTTTCTAAGTTAATTTTGAGACGTGCATGACATACTTTAAAGTCGAGAAAATACTGGATTGGAATACATTAGTATTAATAAACTTAAGCTAACAAGAAAAGGTTTTGCGTTTTGTGCGAATAACACTGTACACACGGCTACACATCAAGCTATATATTTCCAGTTTTAGCTGACCTCGCATTATATAGGCTTTTCGTACAATCAGAAGTCTGCTTATACTGGTTATGTATAGCTCGATGTGTAGCCGTGCGTACCTACTTTACTTTTTGTATTTAAAATGTTTTTAATTGGTTCGACTTAAGACAAGCTTTTCGCTAAGCCCAAACAATTACTTTTTCTAATATGTCAAGGTAGAATAATATTAATACATTAGTTTTATTCAATATTTTACTTAAAAAATAGAACTTACCAAATCAAAGTATCCAATAAAATAACTCGAAACGTCCAATCCAATAAGGTCAAATCAGAGTCCGTAAATGCTAGCCAAAGTCGTAGTAGCAAGAAGGTTCCAGAATCCAGTAAATAAGCCAGGGTCAGAAGATATTCGCCACACAATAAAACACAACAGGAAGCAAACTAGCGCACTCTAAGAACCGAAGTAATCAAGTGAGACAATAAGTTACTGTTGGTAAAGAATTAATTCTAGTGGCGCAGAAAGAGACAAAAACAGGTGCGTCACTCTAGCGACAGATACACCCCGCTATTTTTTTCTTTTGTTTCCATAATGCGGCAACATTACGCGTCTCAACAAAATGGCAACGTCACGCGCTTGGCAAAAAGTTTTATAGCGTACTGTTGCCGTAAAATTTACAACGTCGCTCATGCGCTTATTGGCTTACATAACCCATTTTTATACATATTGACAAAAAGAATGAAATTCAATAAAATCCCGAAGTATCAGTCGGAATCCCGTGGAATATCCATATTAATATCAATGTTTGCCATCAATCAACCTAAATAGCTCTACGTATTCCGATCACTGGTCATAATCAAACATAGGCAATCCACAAAACACGGCTCTAAGGAACTTACTAACGCGTTATTAACCAGTTTCTGATTGGTTGCGTCGTGTACGGACAGCCATTAAAAAAAACGGGTTGCACTCCGGGAGTGCCGGCAGAAGTGAAAACTTAAATATTAATGTTCTGCATTTTTGATATTTTGGAATGGTTAGAGAATAATTTTGTACGAATTGCTTTCGTTATCAGTATAAAAGTATTATTATTTATGTGGTAGGATACATTATTTATTCATTGCGCTATCGTACACAAACATGACAATTATCGAACATTCGCGCAAGCGCCTTGCGCCGCCTGCCCTCTCTCCATCCGTCTTACGAATTCTCGATCAGGTCACGTGTCCTGACGCGAGTTTAGAGATTTTTACCCATTCCAAAAAAAATACGCAGCGCCGCTAAAGAAGTTTTCACTTCAACATTCGCGCAAGCGCCTTGCGCCGCCTGCCCTCTCTCCATCCGTCTTACGAATTCTCGATCAGGTCACGTGTCCTGACGCGAGTTTAGAGATTTTTACCCATTCCAAAAAAAATACGCAGCGCCGCTAAAGAAGTTTTCACTTCAAAATACTATGATGTAACAGCCATAGTATTTTAGTTTGTGAGCCATCAGCTACACATTGGTGATTTGAGTTTGTAACTGGTTACTTTTAAGCTTTATTAAGTTTAAAAAATATTAAATTCATGCACATTTTGTTTATAAATATTATACAAAAATTAACATTCTGAAATCCTGTAAAAGTCAGTCGGCGTGTTGAATTACAAAACGAAAGATTTATACGAAAAGTCGGAGATAGCACCAAAGTTTGTTATTTATTTCTCCGTAAGTGAAAACAACTTCTTGGGTTGAAATATTTCCTGTTTCTGGAACTTTTCTTTGACGACTGCCTCGTTGTTAAATTGTATTGCAGCCTATTCACACAAATTGTTATTTTTCGGATCTTATGTAGGTATATGTGATTTTTAGGTTTTTATTTTTTACATAACAACATAATATCGGGTGTGTAATGTTTGATATAATAACAAAAGTTTTAATGATCATATTTATGTCCTAATTTCATTTAATATACTTTTTTATAATATAACGATGAAATGATATTATGATGAATTATTGATATAATTTCGTTTTACCTAATTTTATATGATACTAGCAGTGCCCCGCGGTTTCACCCGCGTTAATTTGAGGAAAAAACCTACTATAATTACTACTAAAATATATTCCATTACTTTATGATTATTACTTAGTACGCACGGCTACACATCAAGCTATATAACCAGTATAAGCTGACTTCTGATTGTACAAAACCATTATGGACCCTATAGGGCACAGCAAAAGGGTAGGAGAGAGGAAGTCCTGTTTTAGGATAATTAGTTGTTTTGTGGAAGCACGTTTTAGATATTATAATCAGAGTCAGGAGATCGCTAATAAGATACTAACATTTCGCATATCTATTATTTATGTATTTATAAGTATTACCTGCAAAAATTACTTAAATATTTTGGATTATTTGTATATACCAATGAAATTCAAATGTATAACGTGCAGAGGGTAGGCGAATTAAAGGAACGAGAATTTTACGAATTATTTTTATATTTTTTTATATTACTGTTCACTAGCCCTACCCGTGTCACGGTATTTCGCCTAGAACATGCTAGGTGGACAAAATTCAAGTTTTCATTTCCAGGAAATCTTAATTGCATAACACAATCAACACCCCCAAACTCCAAATTCCGAGAAAAAGTTGTTTTTCAAATACTTAACTGATGAGTCATAGAGTCCAGAAGTCAGGTAATGAGTTTAATGCAAGCGTTCCGGCAATCAGTTGCAATTTAGCGACACATTTGTGCACATCTCATAGTGGTTTATAGTGATATTGTGAAAGTTTTTTGTGATGGATATTAATACTGAGGGTATGTACTATTACTTAATATATTATTTTTATCAGAATCTATTTAAATGAATTTTTAGCATTTTTTTAACTTGATGCATAAATTTTAGCGTAATTTTTTTCATAAAGAAAACTTAGAACGTTCAGGAAATACATTGATTCGCCTCTATTCGGGCTAGTTTTTAGATATATTGTAGGTATAACTGTGTAGTTTGTAAAATTACACATATTGTTCAGCACACTTCAGTACAACATATTTTTTTCTTTTTTTTTTCAGAACACGTTTACTCTATTTCAAGGGTAGCCTTTTTTGAAGAGTGGTTGAAACACGCAAAGAATGATAAACGGTCGCGTATTTATGACTATCTTTCTTCAAAATTTCACTTTGGTGACATTACTGAAAGCAGCCAAAGAGAAATAAAGCTGAAAATATCTAACTTTTCTACTAAGATTGGAGCCAAATGGTTGGCTTCGGGAAAATCGAAGGAGCGTTTTTTAATAACAAATAAGACATGGCTGGATGAAGGAGACATACAGTTTACTGTGAGTTCTTTAGCCCCACAACCTTCGACATCGAGTGAGGCTGTGACATCTGCAGGAAGACCTCGCAAAGATTTTGAGGAAACGTCGTTTAAGACGAAGAAACGTCGAGTCGTGGATCTCGTAGAATCTCGAAGTGCCAGTGAATTAGTGACTGCTGCCGAAATTGCTATGCGTTCAGCAGGGCAAAGAAAAGTTGCCCATGTGATTAGAGACATTAGTGAGAGCCCAGATAATATTATTAAGTCAAAAAATACCAGTTGTGATCCTAGGCAGTTAAGTAGTGACGAAGCCTTAGCATACTATATAGATTCTAAGTCAACAACACATGCTTACAAACAAACTAGGAAGTGGTCCATAATGGCAGGACATAATGTGTTTCCGTCATATTTTAGTGTAGTAAAATCCAAACAGGCCTGTTACCCTGCAGAGGAGCACATTGCTATAACAGAAACTCGTGCTGAAATAAATTTGCAAGCCTTATTAAATAAAACAGCGGAACGTCTAGTATTAGCACAGAATCAAGTTATCAGCAGTGTCCTCCCAACAAGTTCAACGTTTACACTTGTTAGTAAATGGGGATGTGATGGAAGTTCTGGGCACAGCACATACAAACAGAAATTTGAGAACACTGAAGATACGGACGAATTTCTTTTCGTATTTTCTTTCGTTCCCCTTAAGTTATATGATGGGTCCAAAATTATTTGGCAAAATCCTCGGTCTTCATCAACTATGTATTGTCGCCCAATCAAATTTATATTTGCTAAGGAAACGAACGACTTCACGTTACCGGAGACAAATAGATTGTTGGAAGAAATTAATGCTCTTCTTCCAACACTTATCAACTTTGGTGATTCTCAAATCTCTGTGAAACACGAACTTCTTCTGACAATGACAGACGGAAAGGTATGTAACGCCTTAACGGAAACTCGTTCATCTCAAAAGTGTTTCATCTGTGATGCCACCCCCAAGACGATGAACGATGACCCCGCGAAGTTTAACAGCAATCAGGAACATTTTGGCTTTGGTTTATCTACACTTCATGCTTGGATTCGTTGCTTTGAATGCCTTTTACATATCAGCTATAAGTTGAATATTAAGAAATGGCAGGCTAGAAGCGACGAAGATAAAGCTGATATCAAGGTTCGTTCCGAAGAAATCAAGTTGGAATTCAAGAACGAAATGGGACTCATTGTAGATAAACCAAAGCCAGGATTTGGTTCTTCCAATGATGGAAACACAGCCCGTCGCTTTTTTAAGAATGCTGAGATGAGCGCTCAAATCACAGGGTTAGATGTTACTATTATCAAACAATTTGATGTTATTTTGAGGACATTGTCTTCTGGGTTCGAAATAAACTTAGTTGAATTTAATAAATTTTGTCTTGAAACTAGAAGACATTACCTTAGTCTCTATTCGTGGTACTATATGCCTGCTACTGTACATAAAATATTAGTACACAGTACTGAGGTCATCAAAGCGGCATTGCTTCCAATTGGGCAGCTTTCCGAAGAGGCTCAAGAAGCACGTAACAAAGATTGCCGCAGATTTAGGGAGTACAACACCCGCAAGTGCTCACGTGTTGCCACGAATAGAGACTTGCTGTCCATGTTAATAATAACATCTGACCCTTTGATTAATAGCCTTCGTGAGATTCCCCAAAAAAAGCCGGAAAAAATATGTGCAGAGGTATTAAACTTAATTGTAAGCCCGACCATAGTAGCATCAAGACCCGAAACGTCATCATATTGTCGCACATTGCCGCAAAATGATGACGATTCACCAGAAGATTTTGATGATGATTCTGATGATTAGGTTTAGGTTAAGTTAATTTGAATTGTAGGTATTTATTTATTTAATGCAATTTTGTTGTTTGTTTATTATTTTAAATAAAATTTTCTGTTTAGATATATTTTATTTGTTTTTTATTACAAAATCATACCAAAAACTATTAATAATGCCTCAATATGACTACTTATATATAAAAGCATCGTTAAATATCATAAAATAATATTGTCCACCTAGCATGTTCTACGCGGTACACTGTGCGTGTGTTAATGTCGCCATTTGTAGCGGCACGTTGTATAAAAACCTTTCAAACTGTGTGCAGTGTAGGTGTTAACATAATGTAAATAAAATATATATATATATATATATATATATATTTATTTATTGGTTCACCAACAATTGTTTACACAGGTTGTATGCTAAACTATTTACCAAGATGCTTAAAAAAATTGGCTTTCAATTTGCCCAAACTTTCAAAGTGCAATATTCTTATGATTTCAATGTCAAATCTTGTTGTTCAGATCCTTGGGAATAATGAATTAGGGGAACTCCTCACTGTCACTGTAAAAAGGTCATGTCTGCCTTCAAACAACATTGAAGGGCGCCCTTGTTAAAAACAAGAGTACGGATTCCTTTCGAAAAACACAAAGAAAAATACCATTGACAGGAACTGAAGTAAATCTACAGTTCCAGACTAAATTAATGTCGACAAGGCTTATTATACCAGCGGGGTAATTGCATAACATATTATTGTACTTACAATGGCAGTCTTTCATTTTTGGCAATTCGACAACATTCATTCCGGGATTTACATTGCCGAGCCGACGAGTTTTTTTTAAACATATGAAGCAGTGGGTTAGTTATTTCTATTCTACTTTGAATTATGATTGAAAGTGTTTTTTTACGCAATGAATATCGCGTATGGATTTGCCGCTAGAGGCGATAGTACAATGTGAGGTCTCCGAAATGCAAATGTTACTATTTGTAGGTGGGCTACGCGGGTTTATTTCTAACTAGCTGCGCCCCGCGGTTTCACCCTCATAAGTGTCGATCCCTTGAGAATATTGAGATTAAAAGTAGCCTATAAGTTAATCCAGGGTGTCAGCTACCTCTATACAAAATTTTACTAAAATTGGTCGAGCCGTTTCAACATAAAGAAGTAACAAACATAAACACACACACTCACAAACTTTCGCCTATATAATAGTGTGATTAGAATAATGTTGTGAATATTTTGCAATACCTGAGATTAATTATAGCAAATATGAGTTACGGATCAATGAATGTCAGTGATTTATGAGAGTTTTATCTTTCGGAAACTTCTGTCCTCCTTCTTCCGAACAAAAAAAACAATTTTTACGTTACGGTTATAAGGTATTAAATATGATTTAAATGTAATCTTTGTTTTCACACCCGTAATAATAAACTTTCACAGCTTTACTTCAGGACCTTGCTCGTCAGTGGCGCCAATTAGTGAGCACAAAAACGGTAGCCCTCAGTGGGATGCTGGTCTAACGATAGATTTCCACTAGAAATTATAGCAACAGGAACATTTCGCTTTTAAGTAATAAAATAAGCGGTTTTTACCAAGATGAAGAGTGTAATGATGAAATTACTCTACTGTGATAATACTTTATTGTTTTCATAACAGAACGTACAATTCCGATTTTTTGGACAAAGAGTCGATGTGGGTATTTTAGTTTCCCCAAACATAATGACGTTACAAACCTTAACTGAATAAACGCAAACGGAACCGTTTAAATTCAATTAGGTACGATGAAACTTGTCTAATGAAATTGTAGCAGAACTTAGGTACTACCCAAGGTCTTAAAAGAACATTGTTGAATATTTTAAGGGATGGTTTCAATCATGTTTCTATTCAGCCTATTGCAGTCCTGCAGTGCTGGTTATAGGCTTCTCTCATGCTGCGCCAAAATACCCTGTCCTCCGCCTTCCGCATTCAGTCTGTCCCAGCTACCTTTTTGAGGTCTTCGGTACATCTCAAACTCAATCTCAAAGCATTTTTTTCAGTTAAACCATTTACAGCCACTTTTGAATTGAAAAAATTAAATAAAATCCTTAAAAAAATTATTTAGGGTACCTCCTCTACACGTAAGGTGGGTTTTTTTTTTCTCGTCCACCCTATGGTGTGGGATATCGTTGAATAGGTCATTCAAAAATATTGCGGATTTGTCAACACAATTTGTACGTTAATACGTTGTTTGTTGTTTGATACGTTTGGGAAATATTAAGCTTTAAAGTGCTAATTTTTGTTGGAGTCAAGTGTGCCCCCCCCCCTGCTAGCTAAATGGTTGCTTTTGGATATGTGAAAAAAAATCACGGCAGTAGTATATATAACGAAATTAAAAGTAAAAGTATCACAGCTAAGTAGGCTTTACAAGTTTAGGAGTAATAGTCGACCAACTTAAATTTGCAATTGCAATGTCAGGGAGAACATGATTTTCAACTACAATGTTAAGTTTTTTCTTGGGATAAATTAATTCCAACTACGGAACCCTTCATTGTGCGTGGTCCAACACGCACTTGGTCGGTTTTTATTCATAAATATTCCGACATGATCATTTATTATCTTCAATATTTTATTATTTCATTATTCTACAAGGTTTAATGAAAAAGATATTACATTTTGCGAACACATTTTTCGAAATAAATACAATAGACTGTATAACGTATTTCTCTGTTACAAATATTTATACAAGTATTTACTCTTTATTGGGTCCAGGAGAAGGAGAAATATTCGTATTGGTAAAATATTAAGAGGTTATTACGAGACAGTATTCAATGAACGCAATAAGTAGCAATGTAATAAGTAATAACACAAATGGAATTTTTCCTTTAACGGATGATGTTTATTGTGGACTACTTTCTTATTTATGGTTTCGGTTTGAAAACAGTCCGTTGGGACAATATTGAATTCATGGTTCCTCGGTTGCAACGAAGTCGCGGGCAGAAGCAAGTAATGAATATCGTTTTTTACATTTAAAAGTCTGAATCTAGAATCAAAGAAGTAGATTTGTTAATATGCTCATCAAAATCAAAATCAAAGTACTTTATTTACACTTATGGCACGTATCCAATTGGTCGTTTGGAGAAGAACCGGCAAGTAACTCAACGGCTACTCTTTTAAAAATAATTGGCTTTTACAATGTTTTCAAATTACAGTAAGTATGGGAGGACAGAGTAGGCCTGTCAACAAGTACCAGATACTTGATAAAATAAAAAATGGTCTACAGAGACATGAGACATCTATCATTATACCTTATCATTATGAACAACCTTAACTAAGCCTTGTATCCACCAGCATTGAAATCAACTGATTAAATATTTAATCAGTTCTGTATTTAAAATTTCCTTAGGAACTTTGACGTAAACTAACTGTTTAAATACCAAACCGGTGGATTGAATGTTGGTGAACTCAGGCCTAAGGGGACAACCCCAAAATTGCGAAAGAAAATCAGCTATTCTATACATTTATGTTCGCATAACTCGACGAAATGTAGGAACAGCAGATTTTTTTCGCGTTATCAGAGTTGGTCCCATATTAAAAGTTATGCATAAAGATGAGTATAATGATCCACTTTCTAGTTTTTTGTTATTTCAATTACACATTGTATAGATCACTGCATAATATATTTATGTATCACTATTGTAATATCAACATCTGCTTAGCCTTTTCCCAACTATGTTGGGGTCGGCTTCCAGTCTAACCGGATGCAGCTTAATACCATGGAGCGACTCCACAACTCAGTTACTGGGTAATACGATACCCCTTGGTAAGACTGGTTGTCAGACTTTTGGGCTTCTACCCGTAACGACTGTCAAAAATCCCCAATTGACAGCCGGGACCAGCGGCTTAACGTGCTTTCCAAGGCACAGAGGGGTCTCGGCATGTAAAATGGTCACCCATCCACAAGTCAACCGCGGCAAGCGTAACTTAACCTGATCGATCGACCTGTGCGGCTGTAAATATTTAGCCACGGGCTCCTCCACCACCACTATTGTACATGAAGTTTAAATAAATATCACCAAGTTTTAACTCACTTTTTTTCTCTATGCAGTATCGCCCAAGCAGCAAAAGCGCTGATGGCTTTCGTGATATTCCTGTCATTTGCCCTTCAATTCTACGTGCCCATGGAAATGATCACCAGAATAAGGAAAGGCAAGGAGTCCAGATATGAAAACCTGCTTCAGATCGTCATCAGGACTGTCATGGTCACTATGGCAGGTAAGAATTACTTACAATATGTTTTACAAAACTATGTTATTAGTACCTATATTTAACTAAGAGGTACTAAGCCTCGGGTTCACCAACATTTAAATCAACTGATTAAATATTTAATCAGTTCTAAAATCAAAATTTCCTTATGAAATTTCACATAAACCAACTGTTTAAATACCTAACCGGTGGTTTGAATGTTGGTGAACTCAGGCCTTAGCCGCCAACATTTAAATCAACTGAAGTTCTATATTTAAAATTTCCTTAGGAAATTAGACATAAACTAATTGTTTAAATACCTAACCGGTGCGGTGGTTTGAATGTTGGAAACTTAGGCCTTAGGTAGATTTACAAGGCGTAACACGAACGCGCCAATGGCTATCATGAATTCAACACAGTGATTCTAGAACTCCCAGTGAATTTCTCCTAGAAAGGAGCTTGCCCAACTTTGGTCCAAACGCTGCCGAGGAATGCGCTGGGTTCCTGGCACTAATCGAAAGTCGAAAGAGTCATTACGCGAAATATTTTTAGAACCCATCCTGGGGTTCCTAATTTTTTTACCTATTTATTTTGATGATATTATTTTTTATACGTGTTTATTTACGTACTTTTAAGGTTTTTATTTACACATTTATGACCCCAACTAAAGACAATTGGTGTAAATGGACAGTTTTAGTACTTATTCCGTCCGTATTGGAAGTGATAGATAGGACAACAAAAAAAAAAACTGATATGACATGTATTATTTATTTTAAAATATTATTTGATCGTCATCATTTTCATCAATGTCTTTGTATTGTCGAAAAAAAGGGCAGCATTTGGACCAATTCTTATATGAAGATGAGCAATCTCGTTTACATCAATTTAAAAAAAAAGCTGTTTCATACAAATGTGCATTGTTTTAATTACCGATTCTGAACCCCGAATTATGTTGAAATATTTTGCCGGTAATATATAAAAAAATCGCTGTTCACTTTCCTATGAAACAACTGATTTTATTTTTGATAACCAACAATAAAATTCTACGCTATGGGGCCTAGAATCATTGTGCTAAAGTCATGCTTACAGTTTGCACGCCAATGCCCTGCTCCCCGTATAATTATTTTAAAACATAAATAACACAAAATTACCACAGAAAGCAGTTTGGAAGTAACGTAAAGTCTATTCAAATTAATATTTTTTCAAGTTAAACAAATATCAACTTTATTTTAATGGTGATTAAGTTCATTTCAGAGTAACTAGCACTATTGAAAAAATATAAAAATGTTTGAACTTGTAGCGTAAACTGAACTTTATGATGTAGGATTTAAAGTTATTTTTCCATTAATTCATATTTTTTTTTTAATTTTTGGCTAATAAATCGCGAATGCAGATTACGTCGTCTGACGTTAATCGCTTTTGGAACGAGAACCGGTAGTAACCAGCATGTCCCTGAGAGCTCCTTAAGAACTAATTTTAATTAATAATTAATTTTACGTAATAGTCGTCTGGGGGGTTACATAAATCTTACGTAATTGTACCTACAACTTGTTGCTCCTCTTAAGTTCGTGATAAAAAGTCTTTGAGAAAGTTTAATGATCCCATTTAGAGGGTTAATGGTATTTCTACGTAGGAATTGTCTTTACTTAATTTAGTATCATAGTTATTTATTAATTCATCAACATCAACTGACGCATGAGAGCAATGGTGATAACGCTCACGGCACACGATTTGTAGGTCGTTTGTTCGAACCCAGATAGGCGCTTTACTTTGTGTAAATTATTTCATCACCACTGCTCTCAAAACGGTGAAGGGATCGCGTCGTGAGAAAACCAGCAAGTCCTAAAACCAAAAATTCTAAGTCATGTGACATCTACCAAACCGCACTGGCCCCCTGTGGTGGATTACGGCCCACTCCCTCTCACCGAGAGGAGGCCTGGTTCCTGTATCTCAGCAATGGAAACATTATAGAGTCGGATTATGGTGAAAGGACGCCTTTGGAGATTGAAAGCAGACCGTGTACAAGGAGTGAAACAAAAATTGTATTGTCACCATGGTATAAAACATTTCCACACTAGCTTTTGCCCGTGGCTACACCCACCTGCATGTAGAAAATATCCCACGGGAACGTACTACGGGGATTTAAAGTACCCTTTATGTTAATCCAGGTTATAAATTATCTGTGTGCCTTTCATTCAATGTTTACGTGGCACACGCCATCAAAGCTATCAACAATCATTGTCATATTTACACAAAACTTTAATTAAATATTCACCTAAGCGGTTCACTACTGTTTCACCAAAACACCATTGAATTTTTTTTAGTTTAAAACCAACGTTTCGTATACAATTTATTTCACAAACAACTTATGCCGCAAATATTTTATTTTATAAACACTCTCTTTACAAACATTAATTTGGCAAATGCTTCTTTTTAATCATTTATCATCATCATCATTCGTTTTTTGGTACATTTTTAGGGTTCCGTATTTCAAGAGGAAAAACGGAACCCTTATAGGATCACTTTGTTGTCCGTCCGTCCGTCCGTCTGTTGGTCAAGACCCTTTATCTCGGGAACGCGTATATATGTAAAAACGTATATTTCGACACTCTCAAGGGAAACAAAATGTATAGGGTACTTCCCGCTGACCTAAAATCATGAAATTTGGCAAGAAGCAAGGTAGCTACATAACTGCTTTGTACGGAACCTTCGGTGCGCGAGCTCGACTCGCATTTGACCAGTTTTTATTAAATATTTAGATTCTTTTGGAAAAATCACGTTCATACAAAATATAATTTTATAATACATTTTCTAAGCCAGTCACAAAGTGATCATGACGGTATTATAAGTTAATATGGTAAGGGTAAGGGGTTCGTCTTAGAGGCGCGAGTAAAAACAAGTTGGTTTACAAGCAATAATAAAAGACGTAGTCGACGGTATCCCGCTTCGCGTGGTCCCTATTTCTGTCTACAGGGTTTAAAGGAACATAACAGGAGATGACGGGGGCTCGTTCGCTCCCAAACTCGTTATTGTATAATTATGAAATGATAAATCATGGTTTTGCTAAATTTGTAAATTAATTTTTGGTGAATTGACAAAACACCCACCTAAATCTTCCTGAATTACTCCGTACATTGGTGAAAACCGAATGATAATCCGTTTGGTAGTTTTTAAATTTATTGAGTTCAGACAGACAGACGTGGTTGTTTTATAATATTTTGTGATGTTGTGTCTACTATTGTTCTTTTAACTGCCCCGTTGGTCTCGTGGTTGCAAGCGCGACTGCTGAGCATGGGGTCCTGGGTTCGATTCCCGGGTCGGACAAAGTGTTATTGAGTTTTTCCATTAGGAATTTCTTAGTAACAGTCCGGAGTTTGGAAGTTGGCGGTTTAATACCCCCGTGTCTCGGAAAGCACGTAAAGCCGTTGGTCCTGCGCCTGATCTCTCTCCGATCGTGTCGGATTGCCGTCCCATCGGACTATGAGAGTGAGGGAAGAGGGAGTGCACCTGTGTCTGCGCGCACACTTGTGCACTATAATATCTCCTGCGTACCTGGCTAATCTCCGTTGAGATTGACCACCGTGACCGAAATCGGTCGGGGAGGCTATTATTGTATTGTTCTTTTATCGTTTATCAACAACTAAATGAGAAAGTTTATAGTGGATAAGACAGAGTTTAAAACAGAAGAACTAGCGGGGAACCAGGGGGGTTCAGGGGATCAGACCGGAATAACTCCTAAAACTAGATATAAATAGTTGTGTTCAGAACTTTGTCAAAAAAGGGGAACTGCCTATCGATTCTGTAAAAATCTCACCGTGATGACCAGTGGTCGGAGTAGGTAGAGAGCTGTTTGGGGTGAATGACCGCAAACATTGATGTTAACATGGATATGCCTCTGAAATCCCGGGATTTTGAAATAAAAGTAGATTATCCAATTTAAATATAACGTTCCAATTAAGCACTGACAAAAGAAACTACTTAAATAGTTGTTTTTTTTTTATTTCGAGAATTCCCGGGATTTTCGGAAATACTTGGCATATCTATGTTATGTCCGCATGTAGCAAATAATAAAAATACCTCTACCTACTCCTATAAAAAACTACTTATACAATGTTTTTTTAATTCCGAGAATTCCCGGGATTCCGGGAAATATTTGGCATTTCCATGTTATGTCGCAAGTAGCAAAAACAGCTCTACCTACTCCGACCACTGGTGATGACATAAGTGAAGTGAGCGTGAAGGGAACTATCAATGGAGGCAATTCCTAACATCAGGGGGAATGACAGCTCATTTCACCTTAGTTTTCACGGTGAGATTTTTACAGAATAGCATTTCTTATCAAAAATGTTTGAAACAACGTCAACAAATATGTGTCAATACATTTACAACGCGACATGCGAACTACGACGTCACGCAAAATTCTGCTTCTCGCAAGGGAAGTTTACCGCGCGATTAGCATATATACAAGCAACGTCCTGACATTAATTGTCGGGCAGTAGTCCACCAGACACAAAACTCGTCTGGGAGGATCCTCCCTTTTCTATAGAGGATGAGTGAACTTAACACCCTGTTCCCCATAACTCTATACATGTATGATACGTGTTTTTGACAAAGTTTTATTACAAAAAAGACTTGTTCAAAGCCTGTATGGTTGTGTTTAAACAAATGCAGATCAGAGAGTGTATAAAAGAGAAGTCGAAAAGACAATTCCCGTCTTAGATAATCCTTAAACAAAACTCGAAAGGGATTGCCCTATTTTCTCCGGTAAAAACAATCCTGCTTGTCCCAAATCTCCTCTTAAGTGGATAATTTCGGACCAATTAACTGTCGAGTATCAATCGTTGAAGTTTAAGACGCAATTAGTTCTCGGCTTGAAGTTCAACACGATTTCTGAGCGGGCGTTGATATTGCCCGGTTAGGCCAATTTGGCTGTTTTAATTCTCCGAGTGAGAGCGTCTTATTAGTTATTTAGGTTATGTTAAAATTGGTTCATTCTTTCCTGGGAATTATTAGGTTTCAATGATTGATCCGTAGCTTAGTTGCATTGTTTAAGTGTATGGAAATTTTTGAAAATGTCTCAATATTTCTGCTGAGCTATACTTACCCCTTCAAAATTTTTACTGTGTTTGAACATCTAAATTACACAATGAAAGGATTATCATACAATGTTAGAACATATTTCAATCCAGACGTAGCTTTCATGGAAAACTTATTTCAATTAAACGTAAAATTTATCTAACTTTAGCGGCCATCCATAAATCAGTTAAACCAGAGGTATTTGACCAGCCAATTCGTAATTTCTTAAAATTATATAAATTATTATTTTAAAGCAATCCTTTTAGAATTCATTAAAAATCTGCTTTTCTTTCACGCACAATGGACGAAAACAAAGGCAGAGTAGATGTCAGATAATATTTTATGAAAGACCTTGAAGATGTCTTGAATGTAAATGAAATTATACACTAAGAAAAGTGATGAATTATCAGAATTATTGTTTGAAACAGTACCTAATATGTAAACACAAATTGAATTTACGGATCACGCGCAAAATTATTACACTCGCAAAGTTAAGTTAAGCTTTATAAGTCCTACAATTATACAAGGTGTAACATAATTAACGCAAGACCTCATACACCCCAATTACAGTATTGAGTTAAAAACATAATACAATGACCAAAACATATTATTTTTAAAGTTGGTTATTTTTATGAAGAAAATCGTGTTGACACTAGCATTACTTTATTCATTTAAAATTGAGTCTTATTGCTTTGATATAAGGTTTATTTTTATTTGGCTTGATCGGCGGTTAGTATGAAAAAATACATAATTTCGACACCTGCAATTTAAAACATTGTAACTCACTTTTTAATGAAAATCATTGTAATTTATAAAACATATAAAATACATAAGTAAACAACATATTAGTCATACAGCAAAGTAGATAGATAGGGGAAGGTAGTACGAGATGATCCCCTTAAGCGGGAATCGCTGTAAAATAAATATTTTTTTAGGTAAACTAAAAATAAAGGCGATTACTACTAGTTTATTTATCTATCGAACTTTCCTAATACTCAAAACCAGAAATTAATTGAGGTTTCATTAAAATATTTCTTTTTTTTAAAACCTTACTAAGTAATCATCTTGTACACCCCTGTGGGTAAGATGATCCCCCAGGTAAAGGTAAGATGATCCCTATGATCAGCTTGCCACCATTATGAGTAAAAAAATATTTTTATGAAGAAAAAGGTTTTAAACAACACAAATACGAAATAATGAAACATATTCTTTATTAATAGTCATACATCCTCATGTTAAGTTTTAATTAAATAAGGTACTTAATAAAATTATCAAAATCAACAGTCAGGTGACTTTAAAAGTCACAAAAATTAAAAACAAAATAAAACAGTATTTTATGTAAGTTATTAATTTGTACCAGTTACATTAATCATAATGAGATCAATCTAAATATTGTATTCTTTGTGAATACCTAATTTCACTGCATTAACAGCTATTTTATTTTTTGCTTTGGCCCTTCGTTTCAACGACATTATGGGCACTAAAAATTGTTTACTGGCTGTTTTATATGCCATGCCATTTTTCACAGCAACAAGAACGGCTGTCATTGATTCCTGCGACCAATCCCCTCGAGAAGTTTTTCTTTTGTAATTACGTGGCATCACGTTTGTCTAAAAAAAAGGAAAAATATATATATTATATAGGAATCGTCTTGACCCAAGTCCCACTTTTCCTTTCAATGTTTTCTAGCATAACCTACAAGCACGCGGCTATATTCACGTGGCCCAAATACTAAAATTAAGTATAATAGTAAGCCTCAAACACAACAGTAATTACATTTAACATTGTTTGAATAAAAGTAATATAAGCTCAAAGTCATGCCTGATCAGCCTGTACACAATTTTTATTTTTTCTTGTCAACATTGATGTATCGCTCACGCCGCCATTACGATTTGACCGAAGCGGGGGGGTGTCCGGAGCTGTGTTTTACCAGTAAAATCAACTAGATGGCATTAGTGGTTTCAGCACAATCGCAAAGGATCATCTTACCCCAAGGGTACTACTTTCCCCTAATCCCTTTTTACTTATATTTACAAAATTGGAAGACGCTAGGACTTTATAGAAACAAAGTGAAAATATGTTGAATGTTTAAATCGCTATCCTGAAAAGTAGTGAAAAATGAGTTACAATGTTTTAAATTGCAGGTGTCGATTTAAAAAAAAATACCTATAATAAAAGTTACTGAAATCGATTCAGTAGTCAATTATGAACAAACTTCTTTCAGGACTTGGGTTTATTCTGTTACACCTTGTATACACACACATAATATTTCCACTGCTAAGACACAAGACTCTCTTCGAGAAGGATTGACCTGTTGTCTATGACGCGGGCCCAGTGCGGGTTGGTGGATGTTACACGTTTTCGAATTTTTGGTACAAGGACATATTGGTTTCCTTACGATGTTTTCCTTCAGACTATGCCGACCGCACAGTGGCGCCCTCATCGTTTGTTTGTTTATTTCATACAATTTAGAATTAAAATGCAAAAAATAATCATGTATTAATAGAAACTGTAGTTTTATATTGTTTAGTTTTATTTTAATCCTTAAAACGGATAATAGTGGCCACTATATTCCGTTTTAAGGATTATACTAAATCTAAACAATGTAAAACTACCGTTTCTCAAAATATTAACGTATAATCTTGTGAAGCACAACTTATGGTGCTTATTTTCTGCATTTTCATTCTAAATTGTATGAAATAACCAAACAAACAATGAGGGCGCCACTGTGCGGTCGGCATAGTCTTCACCATTTTGAGAGCAGTGAGCAGGTGATGAAATTATTTACACCTTTTGCGAACCCACGACCTAAACCTCCTTAATCGGGGCCGTTCTTGCTACAATTATACACCATTTAAATAATAAATATTAGGATGACCATTTGCCCAGAGCGTTCTTAAAGTACTTTGTAAATATTATAATTTGTATTCTGTAAACATAACAGTGGAACTGTCAGTATTTCTTTGAAAGTGTCACAAACAAAATAATATCTCTTTTTGTCTCTGCATTTCTATTATTTTCCGGACCGTGTATACGGTATTGGATCGCTTTTCTTAGAAAAGAAGAGCGCCTAATTAGGAATAAGGTAATTATGGTAGCGTTGTAACAAAACATTTGAATTAAAACTAATTTATTACACTGTGACCTAAACCACGCTTTTCTGTAACTTTTTTTTTTTTAATTTTTATCTATTTTCACTTCAAAAATACAAACATCAGTGTAGCCCTGGCTCTTGTACTAGGAGGTCCTGTATCACAAGAGCCAACTTAAGCAGTCCATTTTTACACAGTGCATACAGACATAGTACTACTTAAGTCACATGTGTAGTAATGTACTAATAATATGTTCAGATTTGTAATGTTTCTGACCAAGGCCCCAATTCTGTATTATTCCGCGCGGAATCTTACCTACCACGTGCAAGAAATCGAAATGTCAACCGGACGTGCAACACGTATTTTGACAGTTCAAGCCATGCCATTGTGTCATTAGAGTATACGTTAATAGCAGAAGGCCAATTCTGCTAATTTAAAACGTTCAAAATCTAGTCGCAGTCTCATCTCGGCGACAAACAAATGTCAAAAACTTGTCCAAATGTAGGGAAATTAGAGATAATTTTGAAAAAATGGGATTAAGATCAGACTGTGAACGTTCTTAAAATTAAGAGAAATGCCCCTCAGATGTGTGATTAACTCAGGAATTGACGTGTTTTCGATGTAAGGAATCGTTTAGTGGTTATAGTGATTATATAGGGCCCTACCCTGCTTGTCACTATTTGTGAAGGATAAAAGATAAATCATAGAATTACACAACATATTTATTCCTAATTTCCCTTGTCCACAGTCGCCATCGCCGCAGCCTTCCCAAACCTGGAACTGGTCATCAGCTTCGTTGGCGCCGTCTTCTTCTCAACTCTTGGGCTCCTCATCCCAGCCGTCGTTGACACCGTATACAACTGGGACACACGTCTAGGACCCTTCAAATATGTCCTATGGAAGAACCTGCTAATAGTAATCATTTCTCTTATTGCTCTTTTCTCTGGAGCCTATGTTTCTGTTCAAGGAATGATTGAGGATTTCGGCGGTCATAGTCTTGAAAGCCATGATGTTCATGATAATGCAACGCTGACATGATTTTAGAGTCATACAAATTGCTGTGTGACGTTTTAAAAGAACCTGGGGCTTATTTAATAAAACTGGCACAGATGATATGCGCCAATCTGATAATCCGACAATTTTACAAGTTTTTTTCATGTATTTTCTAGTTTATTAAGTTACAGTACCTGCCGTGAAAATGTGAAAATCATGTTATTTATTGACAAAAATATGTCGCGTTGTCTGTTGTATTAAATAGAGTCCAGAAGGGTAATTGCGTAACACACTATCAGTAGCAATGGGTTTCATTTTGACAATTGAACAACATTCGTTGCGTTATTTTCGAACATATGGAGCAATGGATTAGAAATATGCTTCAAAATGATTCCAATTGAGAGTAATAGTGTGTTACGCAATTAGGATGCTGATTGGTTTCGTCGTTTAGATTGTAACACTTTGCGGGACACGTAAATGCCCCCAGACGTAATAACAATAAAACTTTTTAAAACTATTGTGTCTCGTTCAGTGCCCTAAGTGAAAATGCAAGGAAAATCAAGTTACCATTAGTATTAAGAAATCTGGGAAAATATATGACATTCAGAAAAATACTTCCGATTTTTTAAACTCTATAAAGCATTGTGTATTCTTATAAATATGCCCCTTTATACTGGATCACAAGGACGAAATATATTTAGCAAACTTTTATAGCTACGTGTAGAATGACCACCCCTATCTATATCCTACGAGGAATAGACATATCTGTGCAAAGTGATAATTTATTTTCTTCATGTTTGACATAAATTGAGCCGTAGAAATATAAATACAATATCTATATAGGTATATAATCTGTCATTTTGTTGTTCATTTCATGCGTTTCTATGGCGGCTAAGCTACACGTCGCATCATGCAAAACTAATGATAATGAGTTTTATAAACTTCACTGAGAATTCACTAAGACTTGAACTTTATTGGATTTGATTTTTTGGTTGTGAAATTGAAGTTTATAACGCGTGAAGTTACAATTGAAATCAATACAACACTTAACTATTGTTTTCATACTAAATAGTTACAAAAGTGAAGTACAAACCACTAATTTGTAAGTAGTCTAGTAGTAGTAGTAAGATTTACTTTAATTTTAAACCTAAATACAGGGTCACATTAAATTAGCTAGCGAAACTCCGCATATGAGATAGGTATCGATATCTAAATATAATAAAACAAAAAAATAATTAATTTGTAGAGTTTTTGTGGGATTATCGACCGTAGTTAGTGTAGTCAGTTGAAACATCCATTTAGAAATAAGTTTTTCTCATCACGTCTGCATAGTTACGCTAGGTATTTAATTTGACCCTGTATTTTATCTTTTAATGGATATTTACTTACCTAATGTGTATGTCAAGATTCTTTTGTACCGCGATAGAGAATTATGAAAGATAGTCGGTTTTACAATCATACATAAATGCATAAGTACCAAGAAATATGCAAATTCAAGACTATTAGAACAGTAGCGACCGCGGGGCTATTAGGCCGCGTCCTAACCAAAACGGTAATTTTGTTCGGTGTATTAGAACGCGTGATCTCGCCGACAGAGAGCACCTTCCAGTTATCCGAACAAAAAAGTCACTTTGAACGAGTCGCGTATTCGCGCGAACGATGGTTTTGGTTAGGACGCGGGGTTACTAATGCACATGGCAATGATACTGGTACTTCACCTAATAAGTCAGATAGTTTGGTTTAACTGCCGAAATAGCAGTTTTTCTGTAAAATTTTCCCAACCAACCTTGAACCTTATACCGCAGCGATAAAGTTGAAAATCTATTAAAGACATATTGTAATAGCTTGATGTGCTGGCGTCTTTACCTTAGAATTACTTATAGATATTTTTTACTTACATTTTTTTAACAAACCTGTGAATAATTGGAAAATTCTATTTCAAGTAATTTGGTTGACAGTTGTTATTTCGGCCAGCCAATTGCAGAAGTAACCATGAGACTGCATGCAGGTATTTTATTTGGTTAGTCTGCTTTTCAGAAACCAGAAGGGTAATTGCGTAACACACATGCAATGGAAATCGATGGCAATGCGTTTCATTTTGACAGTTCAGCCACGTTCATTACATTATTGACGTCGTTGAGCAGATGAATTTTTCATACCAATGAAGCAATGAATTTGGAATTTTCTTCAAAACCCTCGGATTGTGATTGAAAGTGTTACACAATTGCACTTGCACCCTGCAAGTGCTAGTCTCTATAATTATTTCATTATGACGTATCCTGATACTTGTAAAATTAATGTTCTTACCAAACGCAGTTTGACAACTTAATTGTAAACCAAACGCAAGTCATAAACAGATCATTAATATCAAACATTAATTAATTAGCTTTAACTTAAGTTGTAGTTTTGTACATCAAGAATGTAATAAGAGATCATTAATCCACTATTGATTTAACGTAGGTAGTTTTTTTAGATATGTAACTAATTATGTTAAGCAACACAGCCGCTAAATTAAAATAGATCAGCGTATCGATTCTGTAAAAATCTCACCATAGCATAGGTGAAGTGAGCGTGAAGTGAGCTATCAATGGAGGCAATCCCTAACATCAGGTGGAATGACAGCTCACTTCACTTTAGTTTTCACGGTGAGATTTTTACAGAATAGCACTACTGGACCTCATCTGCCGCATGTCACATCAGATTTGGGCAAAAGTAGCCACAGATTGGGTTCCGAATAACAGGAGATGGCGTGACGAGTTTTCCATTTTATGTTTTTCTCCCTTTCGCAATTTTTTAAAATTAATAATTTAATTAGAACAAAAGAGAGAGAAAAATGGGAACACAAAAGAAACGCTTTTGCTCTAAAGTGGGGACAAGAGACTCGTAATAAAAATAATAACACGGAGCGCCCACCTCCTTCTTGCCTTTATTGGCGTAAGTGGAGATTCGCAAGAGCAAACGTGCTCGGAGGAAGTATTCCAGTAGGTGCTGGAGGCGATCTTGATCATCTCCCGAGCTCTGGGATTGTCCTGATAGGAATACACCACTACCACCAAAAGTCCTGGAATACACCACTCCTTAAGCACCATCGAGTTTGATGCCCCATTGTCCGCTACGTCACTAAGTGCTAGCGACAGTTACCTGGGGTCCATTTTCCATGTACAATTAAATATTGGTCAGGTAGGGGACGTAGTCCTTCTGGGTAACCAGTCCATCTTAGCCATCTAAACACATATTTCCAATATCTTCGTTTCCATATCCAGCGATAGTCCTACACCAACCGGGGGCCGTCCTTGGGTGTACAGGGACAATTGTTAGTGCTTCATTTTATTAAAACCGTATAACGGGCCTCTGCGAGTTGGCTTTGGCCCCTCGTACGGCTTCCAAAGGTCTGGAACCCAGGGTCCCGACATAAGTTAAACGTAATAAAACTTTAAGATGGTAGGAGGAAATAATGGAAATCATCCTCGCGTTATTTATGTTTTCTTACAGCTGTTTTATTTTACTAAGGGCGCATTCCAACAAACTTTTATACCTAGAATAATAACTGTCAAAAATTCAAAATTTATTCTCAGTATAAGAATCCTGAGAATCAATTTTGAATTTTTTACAGGTTTTCCATACTAGAACTGTCAAACGTCAATTTTATTCCACGTAAGTATAAAAGATACGAGGTACTAATTTAATATCTGCGTCTTACGGCCGACCCCAATTACCTATCTATCACCAGTTTTAGCATTCTGGAGGTATAAAAACCTCTCTGGTTTTAACGTCACAATAATCTATATCAGTAGCGATCAGTATGATTATATTAAACTGACAGTTATAATTATACTGGCTACCATCAGTAGTTATCTGTCAATAGGTTAATGGATTCGGCCTTTAATCAACTTCTGTTTATCTATTATTATTCTTAAACGTATATTAACATACCTATCGACACAATCTGTGCGCAGCGTTATATTAATTAGTAACAATAAACATACTTTACTAATAAGAAAATATTGTAGCCGATTATTTTGTGAAAAAATAATATGTCACAAAATAATCTCAAAATCGTAATACATTTCCAGTATAAACTGACTTCTCAATGTACGAAAAGCTTATGCAATGCGAGGTCAGCTAAAATTGGAAATGTATCGCTTGATATGGCGTCGTGGCTACCTACTATAATCATCTGCATAAAATTTTGAAATGATCAGCGTGAGGATGACACATATTAAGAGCCTACACTACCTCAGCTAAAATTTACTCTTTATCTCGCTCGCACGATACTGCTCGCGGACTGAGTGAGAGCGAGACAGAGTGCGGTGCTAGGCGGCAGGCAACGCCAATAGTTTAGGTATTTGCTTTTTACGGTGAAAATAATGTTAATCAAAAAAAAGTAAATAACATAAGACCTGCTTTATTGTTAGTTCAGTTAGTATACAAAGTTTCATGATCTAATTTGAAGTATTTTTGAATACCAGCGGTTTATTGTTCGGTTTGGAGGTAACTTTGGAATTTTTTTCTATCGAGAAAATTTTATGAAATCGTGTTTTCGTCTAACATAAGACCTAGCATTAATCCTCAACTTTACCATATATTTATTTCAAAATTAATGCTGAAGTATTTTCGACATAACGGGGGATAATGCTAAGCCATTTGAGGTAGTATAGGCCCTTAATAATGTATGTAATTAATTATATATTTTAGTGAGATAGATTTTTCTTATAATAATGTAAATATTTAGTCGTATCATGAAATGTGTACAAAGCCTAAGCTAACTAATTAAATGACGGATTATTAATGAATATATTCAGTGTAATAAAGCTGCTATTATTTACATTTATTTTATTTCATTGACTAATTTGCGATAACCTGATCATGTACTGTCGGGGAAATTAATTGTGATCCTACTTCAATTTTGCCGTTTTATAGCAATTTCATACAACAAAGAATAACAGTTGCGCTTTGATTATACGGTAAATTTAAGTAATAAATTAATTTCCCTGGCTTTACTTAAACCTGAAAAATAAATTCAAAGATAAAAGCATAATTTTTGATCGTTCCATATCTCGTCCAGCTTTATATGGAACGATATTCCACAATTTTCATAAAAATATATCATAAAGGTTTCCTGGCTAGTTACGAAAGAGTTTGAAATTGCGAGCTTTTTATCTATAAGTTCAATGGCTGACACGGTGACTCCATAACTTTTCGGGTTTTCTAATCTTGGCACAGAACCCAAAATATCGACAATAGTAAAAACAGAACTAGAACGCCAAACTGTTTCCACACTTTACAATTTCCATTTTATGTTAACGGAAAGGTGAATATTATTAGGGTTCCGTAGTCAACAAGTAACCCTCATAGTTTCGCCATGTCCGTCTGTCTGTCTTGTCTGTCCGCGGTTTAGCTCAAAAACTATTGGTACTAGAAAGTTGTAATTTGGCATGAGTATGGCATGAGTATGACGCCAAAAATTTGCTAAAATAAAATTTTGAAAAAAACAATTACTTACGGTACCTCCCCTACATGTAAAGTGGGGATGATAATTTTTTCATCCTTCCCATAGTGTGGGATATCGTTGGATAGGTCTTTCAAAAATATTAGGGGTTTGGGAAGACCGTTTTTTGATTAAGTAAACTGTTCGTGACTTATCAAGCTTTAAAGTACCAATTTTCGTTAGAGGCAAGTGTCCCCCCCCCTCTACCAACTAAACCGTTGTACGAGTAGATATTCAAATGTCACGGCAGTAGTACCTATATAATAACGAAGTTTAACCCTTTATGTTCCGGGGTAGCGGTCACCCTTTCGGACAATCCCGCTGCCCAAAATAAACGTCTCGAGATCTATCTGCCTAGCATTTTCCCAACTATGTTGGGGTTGGCTTCCAGTCTAACCGGATGCAGTTGCGTATGTATTTATTTTATTTTACATGGAGCGACTGCATATTGACCTCCACAACCCAGTTACTGGATAACACGATACTGATTTTTTTTAGAGGATGAGAATTTATTAAATAACTACTCCCGCTCTCCCGTGTTAATTCAGTTGCCTGTACCAGGAGCCACGGTATCTTTTTCGAACAACCCACGACCCTGGCAGGCATCGGCCCCAGCTGCCCCTTCGCCGACCGCAAGCCCGCGCCTACGGTGGCCGGGAATCGGCTGTCGATTCCCGACGCCCAGGACGTCTACTGCGGCGACTAGGGGCGTGAGGGCGCAAAGATTGCCTCTCCCTCACATGCTCAGCCTCTTCCTTGGCAAGCATTACTGCTTTGTAGAAGGAGGTGACGGCTTCCCATGTACTCTCGCTCCGTACCATAGTCTAGACTAGGGCCGGACGCGAGAGATCGCCACCGCCGATCGCCGCCATGAGGACGTGGCGGTGCTCTGCCCAAGCTGGGCAGACCTATACCGTATGCTCCACCGTGTCCTCCGGGCGATCCAAACAATAGTGACACCCGAGCGTTTCCTCCCGACCTATCCGGAACAGGAACCTCCCAAAGCAGCCGGGAAGGTGAGGACGCAATGGCGCATCTCCAGCCACTCGAGGGGACTTATCGCCGCTAACACGATACTACTTACTTGGTAAAACTGGTTGTCAGACATTTGGGCTTCTGACTACCCGTAACGACTGTCAAAGATCTACTAATTACAGCCAGGACTAAGGGAATAATATGCTGAAAGATCAATCTCTGGAGCTATTTGGGTAAAATGTTATTGTTTATACTATTCAACGTTTGTTTAAAACGTTAAAAAAATATATATAATAAAAATATATATATTTTATATTAAAAATATATATTATATATATTTTATTAAAATATTATAACGTTACCTAGCTTCAAACCTGTTTGTAAATCCTAAAAACTTTTCAGCCTGCAGGATAAAATAAAATAATACCTAGACATGCGTTAAAACCGAGGTTTTGTTAATAAAAGCAAAAACGAGCCCTGATTTTTAAATATGCTAACGTAACCTGAATGATATAGAATTAAAAAATATATATACATATTTAGCGTCACGTTGGATTTGGGATTTCATAAAAAAATTCACATAAACCCTTTATGAAAACCTTTTTGTAGTCTAAATTCATTGTAAGCCGTCATTTGACTTTCTACTTTTAGGCAACGAATTATTGTATTTCGTATATTTATTTACTTAAGTACTTATTAAAAACATTTAATAATATAAGAAATTGTAGTCCGCCGATATCGGGAGCAGGAACATCACAATACGAGCCGTGTCAAGGAGTACTGCCTTCTGAATCAGGCTATTGATCTAACCGCCTAACGAGAGCCTCGAGAGATGTTGATCGAGGCTTTTGGCTATCAAGAGGCCATAGACCGATACGACAATCAGCAGAATGACAGTTGAGCTCAATTTCCACAGGTCAACAACCTCGTGTGTTAAGTCAACATATTTTATTTATTTCTCTTTCTCAGCTTTCACGAGGTTCTCAACGAATTATTATTATTACTGTGAAACAAGTATTTTCCTAGCTAAAATATAACTCAATTCCAGGAAAGTAAGATCTGAAGGCCTTTACTATTTCTGTATAATGAGGTACCGATTATTCCTTGTTTAAATGGTAAAAAGGTCAATAAACTCTTTAAGTCTTATTTATTTGAAGTTACAAGCTAAATGGCACGATAGTATTATTCAAGGCTCAGTTTATCGTTTCTATGGATATAATCTTTACATCTATAATAATAATTTCTCCAGCCTTAACAAATGTTATTTGATTTGATAGAAATTGTACAGTATTTTTTATATCTCACGAAGCGTCGCGCGCTTTACATGTAGTAACAAAGTGTAACAACTGTGAATGTGAGTGCAGCCTCAGGTGGAATGACAGCTCACTTCACTTTATTTTTCACGGTGAGATTTTTACAGAATAGCACTGCTGGAGCTCTCAGTACCGTCCGAGACAAAAGGGAAGTCGGAATTCGGCTGCTAAAATGTAAAACCAAGCAACTATTTTTTTAGAAATTTTACAAGAGAGGCAAAAAATATTTTTTCTCTTTTAATGCCATTGGCCCCGATTCTGTTGTTCACAATCTAAATTAAATTTAAGTTCAGTACAACTTTTTCTTTCTATTTCATTAAGAAAAGGACAGAAGATAAATATTAGTTTAGTCCTGTCAAATTAGCTAATCCATAGACAAGTTTAGACGTGAATAAAATTTTGCTACTAAAATACGTCAATTTACGTCAGGCGCTGACTAATTTGACAGGACTAAACTAATATTTATCTTCTGTCCTTTTGAAAGAAAAAGATGCACTGAACTTAAATTTAGTTTAGTTTGTGAACGACAGAATCGGCGCCATTATCTTCCAGTTTGTTTTAATTTTAGGGTGATTTTCTTTTGCCAAGGATTTGTATGAAGTTTATTTGTGTATTGTTATTTTAGTGTGGCTTAAGTTGTTTTTAACTTTGTCAGCCCGAGATGCTTGGATTTAGATTGAGTTTTCTTAAAAAAATTGAGTTTCTTGGAATCTTTTTTCCTAAATAACTTAAAAACAATAACTTTTTTTTGAATATGCAGATTATGTGCCTTGACACAAAGAATCGAAGGGCCTAAAAAATGCCAGAAGTTGACTTGCGTGTTCTTACATTGGAGCAGCCGAATTGTCTGTGTGTGCACACGCCTTCACGCACACATATTCACAATAATTAAAATAATAATAGCATAATACTTTACAAACTAAATATTCATGTCATTGTGTAAATAATATTCATTAGAAAAGTCAAAGTGTATGTTTGTAAATTGCAAAAAAAAAAAATTTTTCGACGCAAATTTTTTGTAGATATCTTCTTCTAATATATGAAATTCTCGTGTAACAAGTGTTAGTTACCAGACTCCTCCGAAATGGCTGGACCGATTTGTATGAAATTTTGTGTGCATATCGGGTAGGTCTGAGAATCGGCCAACATCTATTTTTCATACCCCTATTTTTTTTATTTTGCAAAACGACGTTTGCGGGGTCAGCAAGTTATTATATAATTTGGTGTACGTTTTATGACTGATTATTTGTTTCAAAATAACTCAAATACTTGATTGGTATAACCACGGACGACCGCCATGTCCCAAGCACAATAGTCTACCTGAAGGACTAAGTGCGGAAACCAAACCCTCTAACATAAAGCATACAGAACTGATATACTTGACTTTGATAACGATGACCGTCTTAACTTTGCTTCATTAGAAATAAAATATAATCTTACTTATCATAATACTGAACGAGTCAGCAGACATGTGTTACAGTACAGCCTTAGCTGTGTTAGAAGACACGTGTAGGTAAATAGAGGACGAACCTAATGCCGCGGCCGGACACAAATCCATACGTTAGTAGACGCTAGTGATGGTGTTTAAAGAATGAGAATTACACAATTAACTAAACTATTTGACTGTGACCTCTGAGTTTGTTTCGGCCTCATCTCATTTTTAAAAAATATGATTGACGTTTAAAAGTGTTTGTACAAACCTACTTACAGAAATAAATAATTTATCATTTATCAGAACAGTTTGAAGGTGCTTTGAAGGTGCTTTGAAAATGCTGCAAATTGCAACCGTATATTATTGTTACTCTGACTAACAGCATCCATAACTTGTGCAGATACCCAAGTTTCATGCGCAATTTGTTGGATTTGAATAACTAGTACAATAACTATCAATTTTCAACAGTTTGCTCAGAACTTGGATAAGAGTAGGTAACGTTTGGTGAAAAATTCGCCTAGAATTTAGGTAACAAGTACGTATAATTTTACTGGAAGAGCATATATGTATGTCGCAGATGGTTTGTAGAATCCGCTGTTTTATAAAACCGCTAGTGGTTTTGATATGGAACGCGAGACATTTTCTGAGCCCGAGTATTATACAAGTACGCTGGACTTCATACTATCGATGACAAAATAAAGACATTTGATTTTCGCCATTTTAGCGTGATAGCAACGTGAGGTTACGTGAAACTAATTTTAGATATGGGACATATTCATCGATAAAAAATACTTTTATGAACTTTATCGATCGTTATAACCACTGAGAGTATTTTTTTGCTTATGAGAAAAAAATCGAATCACTCCCAGTAATTTTTATGCTTAATTTTTAAGTAAGAGAATAATTGCTGCTAAGGTTAACTGAAAATTCATTAGGGCGCGGCGAGATCGCAAGCTATAAACTAGTGGATAGTGTCCTAGTAAAGTTAGGTAGGTATAGCGCATGACGGTCAGATCAGTGAGCTATAAATATGAGGATAGGCTTAAAATTTAGCCTAAAAACTACTATGGTTGAGCCATAACTGCTTAGTTGAGTCGGTGGAAAATCTGAAATGAAGTATTGAATTAAAGTAAAAATGCTAAACTATACAGTACCTTCATTGTAGATGGCAAGTTTTATTTCGATGTTAGGCGTTTACTTCGGAAACAAAATAAGCATTACATATTATACTAATTTATCTTTTGAAATTAGAAACTAGTACTTGCTAATTTATTTAGCTAATCAAATTCTAAAATTTCTGGCGACATTAATTTTCTATTTGAAAGACGTAAATTTAAAATTACTCACTGTCTGAAGAAAATGATCGACACATTATCGATACGGAACATTCACAACTTTTGATTTGAATTTTAGTTCCTGATAACCTCGAGCGGAACGCTTTGAATCGGCACAAAAAACAACTGTCATTTCGTATAGCAGTCCAGCGTACTTGTTTAATAGAGGTCAGTGTTCTGAGCACATATTATAGTCCGTACGATATCCGAAGCTCAAGAATAGGGATGTAAAGCAGTAAAATTACCACGGTAAAATACGGTACAAAACGTTTTTTACCGTAAATTTCGGTATTTTACGGTAAAAAACGTAAAAATCGTAGTTTTACGTTCTACAAACATAAATACGGTAATGAATGAGTGTGTTTGTATGTACCTTACTCTTTCACTATGTATATGAATATGAATTATTCAGTTCAAATATGAATACATAATAATAATAATAATAAAATAATAATAATAATAAAAAAATAATAATAATAAATTAAATATATGAATTATACCACGTCATCGATTTAATAATATATGTATGTTATGTGCAAAGGCCAGTAAAAATTAAAATTTTAGTTTTTAGAAAATTACTTGTATTTAGTATTAAACTAACTCAGAATCAACAATTCAAATAATAAAATTAAACAAATGACAATACAAAAAAAAACGAAAAATAAAATTAATCTATAATCTATCGCATTTTGCCGTACAACTTGACGGAGCGCACTTGTCAGCAACGTCGCATTTTGATTTTGTAACCCCACGCGCGCGTGTTATAAAATAAATTAAAATTTAGAATGTTATGCCACCGGTAATTTTACCGTAAATTACGGTAAAATTACCGTATTTTACCAGCGTTTTCAGTAAAATTACGTAATTTTGCAACCGTACTCAAGAGCCGCACTACGGTGCTCTGCAGGGCCCTTTTCCACTCGCACGATGAATGTCAGGCTAGACTCTGTCGAGCGCCACTGGATGGCACTGGCGTACGGGATACGACTTGATCGCGACATAAATAGACTTAGATGATAGGCTGAGAAATGATGCGATAAGGCGATGGTGCGGTTTAAAAGAAGATGTAGTGAAAAAAAATTAAACGAGTAAGCTTAGATAGTTTGGTCATGTTGAGAGGATGAATAAAAGGTGACTAACACAAGGTAACACGGGATGTGACTGGAGACGTCACGAGGGCACGCCCTAGAAGGTCATAATATAGAGATCTTATTGGTGTTGCTCTTCAGAAAGGTCATTTGCGTAGTAGGGCAAAACTTGGTTAATCGGTGTTAGTAATTATTCTGTGATAGTTTGATCGTCCTTTATATCAAAGTTACTATATAGGGCAAAACTTGGCTAATCGGTGAAAGTTTGATGATTCGACTGCGACTTTTATTTTCCAATCGGATAAGTCAGTTAATATAGTATGTAGTAGCTGTCACGCCCTTTATACCTGGAGGCTTTTATTTAGGTAGCAAGTTTTTGTTTACATTTTTAATTTTTGCTTGAGTACGTATTGTTTTTATTGTATTTGTGGGTATATTGGCGTGGCAAGCTAACATTATGGCAAATAATTTAATTTAATGTGTTCTGTAACGTCAATAACTTTGCATATCTAGTATTGTATACAATTAAATATTTTCTAACTGAACAGACAGCTGTGCTGCTGGGGAGTTTGTTGCGCCACCTCTTCTCCCCAGCGAAAGCACTAGGAAGTGGTGAAGGGCGGCGTTTTGGGGGGACTGTCTTTTGTAATTGACGTTCGAAAAGTGCTGATTCTCAGCCTAGTTTGAATAAATGAGTTTTGATTTTGATTTGATTTTGATATAAAGGGCGAACAAACTATCACAGAATTACTACATATCACCGCAGAAAGAGATACCATATGATCCTAAAATACTGGAAAAGAGAAATATACACTGCATAGTAAACGTTCCCAGAACTAAAACAGAATTTGCCAGCAGACAATATAAAAAACGCTCAGCCTTTTTAAACAATAAAATTAATAAACTAATATATTTAATAAAAAAAATATGAATGTAAAAAACAGGTACACAATTTAAGTTATGACGATACAGAGTAACTTTTGCAACGTGTGACTTAATAACAAATTATACAGAGTGATGTTATTCGCTTATTTAGTAACACTTGTACACTCAAAAATCTGTTTTTCTTTCTCTCACACACACACAAACACCCTCACTCACAAGCACACACACACAAATGCGCTCGCGCACTAATACTTGTGCTTATTTAAAAATTATAATTTGTAAACATAAAATTGTAGTCATACAATTGGAGGGGATCGGCACTGTTACTCCTGTCTGTTACAGGCTATTTCATAGCCTAGCACCCACTTGATTGCCAGAGATTTAATACTACCCACTTTGTTAAAAACTGTTACATGTACTACAATCTATTTTTATATAAATAAAGATTATTATTATTATTATATATAAGCATCGCAGGAGGTGGCGTTCTGTAGTTTCTGCATAGGAAAAAGACGTGAGTTTATGTATGTATGTATAAATTATTATAAATAAACTTGAGATAGCGTAAAAACAACTATTCCCTGTGTCAAAAATTACTTAAGATTTTACTTTAATGTATTATTATTTTCCATTATCTAAAACCGTCACAATAATTTGTCTTCGAAAATAGTTTTCTTTTAGTACCCAATCAATCAAATATCAGTTAAAAGTTAATTGATAAATGTTTTAATGGAAAATTTATTCAGCATCCTTCTATGCATAATACTTCCCTCGACGTGACATGATTATCAAAAGAACAAAATAATAATTACTTACCGTATTAAAAGCTAAAAATGTTGTAGTCGCCGTCATGGATTTTCATAATAAAATAAAATAAATAAGAAAATAAAATTCTTTATTTCGCAAAAAAGTGAACAATAACACTAGTAACTAACGTTAAGAACTGTGTTACCATGTCGACCTTACTATCGACTTTAGAACCAGCAAAAACCATCATAAAAACGACACTCATGACGAAGAATTTGTAAACTTTTGCAGCCGCCATGTTGGATTTTCATTTCGACCTCACTATTGGCTTCAACATCATCGAAAAATATGACAACTATCGCTCCCTCTCTGTCTCTTTCTATTACTTATAATAAAAAGTCGGATGGCGGGGGCGTAACGCTTTTTCTTTACGGGACGACTACTACTAATTTACTCCTACCGTAAGAGTTAAAGACCTTCGCTAAAAAAAAAAACAAGTACCATAAACGCCTGACGCTGCTTTAAGGTGAATGGGAAGTGGTAGACCGCGAAATTCAATTTTTCTTACGTTTTTTGCAATTTGCAGGTCAGTATCAGGTTGTATCTTGATCAAAATTTGATTCGCGACTATAACAGGTACGTATTTACAGAATTATAATCATAAGAAACATTCATACATCTTTATAAGTGAGATTTGTACCATAAACACTTTTCCCCAGGAGATTTCTTCTTGTGGTACAAATCTAACTTAGGAAGATGTATTAATGATTCTAATGACTACAATTCTGTAAATAAGTACCTGTTATAGTCGCGAATCATATTTTGATCAAGATAAAACCTGACACTGACCAGCTAATTGCAAAAAACGTAAGATTTGAATTTCTCTGTAATTACTGCGCAATCACCTTAAAATATTTAATGACCAGCAGGCTTAGCATGAGCACCGTTTTGTCGACGGAAGAGTAGACAAAGATGACATTCCGTGTAGACAGTACGACGGCAGCAAAGTAGAAAGAGTCAACTGCACTTTTTACGAAATACATACTCTTTTACATAATTCGACTTAGAATTCTGTTTTGTCATAGGTTTTTTATTCGTTTTTTTTACTGATAATAAATCACGTATATAAAGACAACTACAACAATTGTTCTCAGTGTCGAAGTACCGTGTTTTGGATTAAAAAATATTGTAGTTATATCATGATTTTGTAGATAACCGTATATACTTTGTGGCCGTCGTGTAGAAAGTTTAAAATCTCCTTACAACAGTCAGTCGTCAGCGTCATTTTGACAGTTGGGATAGAAAACTTTCTTCTGAAATATAAAAAGACCTAGACAAAGGTCGTTAGAAACGAAAGACAAAATGACAAATTGTAGAAGGATTTCTACGGTGCGATGTCAAAAGTGGAGAAACGAAATGTCACTTTGTATAGAAAGAACTGTGTCTATTCTGCGTAGAAATAGAATGCGTCATGCTAAGCCTGGCTATACTGCCCTCGTAATAGCAAATGCAGTAATCGACTTTTGTACGATTTTCCGTTTTTGTCAAAATGACACGGGGAGACTTCAAGCTATACGTAGAATTTTTTTTTCCATGGCTGGAACATGATGAAATAATAAGAAAAAATGCAGCATTTCGTGTGAAATTATCTGAAATTGTTAGCATGAATGCAGCAATGATCATATATCAGACTAAAATGCAGTAATCACGTATTTAGTACCAAGTGAGTATGCAGTATTCATCTAAATACAGTTTAGAAATAGAAGACTGTGATAAAACATGAAACAAAGGCTGTGAGATTCAAGTTTAATTAAGTACTACTAAAAGACTGTTACAGTGCCATTATTAATTAATATTTTTTTAGTTTCCTATGGAAGCAGTGTTCCGTTATAAATACATATAATTTTAGTTAAGCACCGTACCTAGTACAATATATTTTATTACTCTACTAGCGTCTGCCCGCGACTTCGTCCGAGTAAAATTGCAACCTTCCCACCGCGTGGGATCCGATACCAGCCCGAGGTACTACTTTTTTGGCGGTTATTATCGTTGTTTCTGACTTTTTTCATTTTGTTCGGCTCCTAAGGGTAATTGCGTGATTTAAATAGAATAATGTACCCAAGATTTTCTAATATCTTTTTAAAAGAGTGTCCTTGGAGTTTCAGTTTTTTTTTTCAGATTTTTTTTTTCTTTATTTTTTTTTTCCGTAAGAACCTTGTACAGAGTATTAGAAAACTACAAAAAAAAATCAGCCAAATCGGTAAAGCCGTTTTCATGTTATGTCGTGACAACGGAAAACGGGTTTCATTTTTATATATATAGATTTGCTAACAGACTGTTTAAATTGCTTATAAAATAAAGAGATTTTTATAATTAATCATGGTTTTCCTTTTTTTTTCTATTTAAATATGTAATAACTCATTTTATACTGCATTATGCCTTTTATTCTACATAATATATTCAGTAATTAACTTTGCTAGTGCATAATGCAATGTATTTCCTTGATACAAACGCAGTAACAAACACGTGTACTGCATTTCACTTTACTTCTTTGATTTATTACAAATAGACACAAAGTTTAAGTGCAGTATTCAAGTTTCTAAAGACTTACATAAGAAAAATTAACATCAAAACTAAACTAAACAATATTTTGTATTTTTAAGTACCTTTTTCGTAACAAAACATGAGTTTTACATCAGTTAAACTAGAGATTAAAAAAAAAACACTTAAACGCGTTTTTCTCGAAAACGCCATTTTGTAAGTACTGCATTTGCTGTTATGAGGGCAGTATGTTCCCCAGACAGTCTTTGCAACCGAAGTTTTTGCTCCAGAAAATATTATATAAGTTCGGGCGCAGATGGCACATGGCGGTGCAAAGTGCAGTGATGATAATTTAAACTTTGACTTACCAAAGTTCTTGTGGTTTTCTGTTGAGGAATTATGAATCCGAGATAGTGGAAACAGTTAAATATAGCAAGGACGACTCGCTATGTTTTTTAAACCTTTAACAGCACCCTAATTTCGTAATACACTATCAATCACAATCTGAATAATTTTGAACGATACTGCTAATCCATTGCGTTATAAGTTCGAAACATTAGTCTGCTGAACAACGTAAATAACGCAATGAATGATGTTGAACTGTCAAAATGTAGGTACATACTGTTAGTATGTTGCGTAATTACCCCGCAGGTCGATTTAGGTACTTATATATAATACATATTGAACTCTTGTGGCTTTTCAGCAAACGTATTCAATTTGATTTCAAGATCAAATTCTGTTAGTAATTTAAATCAAATACAGTCTCAATCGAAGTCTCTATTTAACTTTTAACATAGTTCATCTATAGTATGGACTCAACATCTTACGCCAACTAACCTTATAAACAAAGCCAGGGGCTAACGAATTTCGGTTAGACTCAAACCTCGAATCAATACGAAACAGAGAACCGAGCAACAATCGGTTCTAGTGGTCTCAGGTACGGGAAGACAATACACTAGAAATGCCACAATTTCGAGGACTTACCTACAACATATATTAGTTCAAGTTCAAGATGTGACCCTCATATAGAAGTCGTGAAGTTAGAGTATTAGATAAGTTATCTAAATTAACAGTCTGGCAAATGATCATACAGCCTCAGTTAGTCTTTGCTCCATAAGACCATACAGAATAGTACATTGCTGCAGCAGCCAGCAAAAGAGAAATTGATGGACGAACGTGTAAATGACGAATAACGAACAACAACATTTTTTCCCGCGTTAGTTCATTTGTTTTATTTTCAATAAACAGTTTTCTATTTGCAAGCCAGTTCGAAATTTTAATAAAACCTTTGATAAGTTACCACTTTGGTGGCCATGTTTCGGAGTAAAAGATCGTTCCATTTTTAAATTACACGACAGATATGAGTTTAATATATAAATACCTCGTAATTTATTTGGCTGCTAAACCACGACAGATATGCATTTTCATACAACTTTTGCCGGCCGCTGCTCGCATGTATTTGGCCAGTACAGCAATTTCGATTTATCTCGAAGAAGGTTGTCAAAATAATGCTAAAAATTTCCAAGCAAGTATGAGAAAATTATATAATTACAGTACGCCCGACGAGAGAATGCGTTCTTGACACCAATTACTTTTATACAAACGAATACGTGTTCTGTGTATTTTTGATGTTTATTGGCTACTAGAATTGTTGTACTGGCAGGTGTCAAGAACGCATACTCAAAAAAAAAAAACAAATCGTCCATAAATTAACTTGAAATTCCTTGAAAGCTTTAATTGGCATAAGTAACTTGATTCTCCTCAACGTTGTACATACAATAATCTACTAAAACGTCAATGTTTATCATCTCTGACCAACCCAAGAGGTATCATCATATATTCAACAGGTGCAGATTGCTCACGCCTGCCAGTTTGAATATAAATTGCTTGCTACGTCGAAAACCGGAATTACGTTAGATTTCCTCTGAAATCCAATAGTACTACTCTCGTGTGACACTTCTCTAAAAGCAAAAAATCCAAATAGGCAGTTTCAGGATTGGCAGGACAAGCTGGTGTAAAATGCATTGCACAAAATGGGTCGGAAAATTTTGGCCAGAGAAGTGTAAGCTGGCGTAGAATGACGTAATATGAATTGCACAAAATGGGTCGTGTGGCCAGTGAGGTGTAAACTGCATTGCACAAAATGGTCCTGGAATTATTGTCTCGTCTAACCCTTAGATAACTTTACTATCGCTGCTTATTCGTGAACAAAAAGAAAAAATGCCATTGCTAAACAAGATTGATGTTCATCATGAAAAATAAATTGGTTCAGAAAAAAAACACTCCGATTCTGATTTGAAAACAATCTAGAAATCTCAATTTCACGCAGTTTTAAATTTATACTTCTTTTGTCGCGCGTCTAATTAGCACAAATAATAGAAAGGGACATTCCCAAGATTCAAAGTGATTTTGGCCTTGAGTGCACATTTATGAAATGATGTGTTAAATGTAATGAAAATTGTAAATATGTTAAAAAAAAACGAACTGGTTATATAAAACTTCAGATTTTACAGTAAAAAGTATTTTTTTTTTTTACATTACATTTAATATTAAATAAATGACTTTGGTGGTGAGCTTTTAATAGTTTATAGATACCTCGTCATTAGTATCGTAAACTACGAGTGTTAAAACCTCACCCAGGAATTGAGCAGGTGTATCAATATTACTTTGATGCCGTGCTCGAACACGAACAACAAAAACTAGAGTCGAGAACGTTTGTAATTTGTTTGACAACTTACGACTTTTTTTTAATCAGGGAGTGGTTGCCAGTGCAATTAAATAAAAATCGATACTTAACTGATTTTGATCGATAATAATTTTAATTCGATTTCATTTTGTGACAATGTCATGTGTATTTTATAACTATTACTAAAGTATAAACGCACCATTCGATTTTTCATAATAATATGTCAGAAACAAAGTCTGTTTTATAGCGATTACTGTGATAGTAATCGGTATAAAACAGACTTTGTTTCAACTAAAATAAATGTATCGATAATCGATATAAATTGGCTTCTAGTTTTAAAATGGCAACACTTCCCTGCCGGTGTTTTGTTGATCATAAAATACAATCATTTCAAAACTTATTATTACGTTAAAATATAGCTTACTTTTATGATAAAATGTATAAGTTGATAATAAATTAATATTTAATTATGATGTTTTTTTAGCACAAATCTTTTTCGTGTGCGTTTCTTGGCCAAAAATGGGCAATTGCCTTTAATTGTTATCGGTACACATGGTGTACACTTGACGTGCGAAGAATAGTTAAGGTTCACTGGTTCAGTAAGTATGCTTTTCTAAAAATAGTTATCAGTGGAATTGCTCGTGTTAATGTTTGAATTTCAATTTGGTTTCATTGTTGAAGAAACTAAAAACAGATTATTTAGTAAAGTTATTATCTGAAGTAGACCTTTCTTAAAATAAAATCAAAACTATTATAGAGATCCGGTGACTTCGGAAACTTCTATGAGCTAGCTGTTGCCCGTGACTTTGTCTGCGTGTATTTTGTATTTTTTCGTAATTTTTATGGACACATAAATAAAGACCCAGGATGAAAACGTCACAGGGAAATTTTATAAAGATCGCTTCAGTGGCTTAGGCGTGAAAAAGATCATAGTAGGTATATATTTTGTCTTTGCAGTACATTTCATTCATGTTTTAATGATGTTGTTCGACACATAGGCCCCCCTATGTGCTCAGAGGGGCAATTCTCGTAATTTTTAAGAACGTTCACAGTCTGATCTCAGTCTCAATCTGTCAAAAATACTTCAAATTTCCCTACATTTTGACAAGTTTTTGACATTTGTTTGTCGCCGAGATGAGACTGCGACTAGATTTTGAACATTTCAAATTAGCAGAATTGGCCTACAGGTAGCCCGCGAAATTCAAATTAACTTACGTTTTTTGCAATTTGCCAGTCAGTGGCAGATTGTATATTGATAAAAATATGATTCACGACCGTAACAAATATGGTTTTATAGAATTCTAAAGCCATATTTGTTACGATTGTAATAATTAGAATCAGCAATACAACCCTTTAAGTTTATATAACCTTATTGATTGAGATCTCCTTTCCACTTATAGATAGTCAAATTAAAAGGAATACCTGTACCTTTCAGTACAATATTGAACATCTGATGTTGGAAAACATTTAACAATGGAAGGCCAATAATTTCCGTATTAAAAAAAAAGCAAACATGTACAATTCGGACTCAGCACGAAGCGTTCTATACCAAAATACAAAAAACGCCGAAAAAACATGTTTCTTGTATTGAATAAAATAAAGTAAAAAATTAAGGGGAGACCCCCCTTAATTTTTTACTTTAAATATTTTATTTTTACTCTCTAAAAATTTCAACTGTCTACCTATTATGGTTCTTGAGATACGGACCGCTGACAAACTTATGGACAGACGGACGGACAGCGGAGGCTTAGTAGTAGGGTCCCGTTGGCAACCTTTTTGTACGAAACGCTAAATACGTTTAAAATCTAGTTACAATTTCATCTCAGTGACAATCAAAGTCCAAAAACAGCCGATCGATTCTGAAAATCTCAAGGTGATAACTTAGGTGAAGTGAGCGTGAAGTGAGCTATCAATAGGGGCAATCCCTAACATCAGACGGAATGACAGCTCACTTCACCTTAGTTTTCACGGTGATATTTTTACAGAATAGCACTGCTGGTCTGGTAAATCGATGGAATCAGTTTGTAGTATAAATTAGAAGTATTTTACAGATTGAGACGGTAGGTAATATCAGTCTCAATCTGTGAATGCGAACCTTTTGAAAAGTACTGGAACTGTTACTCTGGTTGTTACGTGCGGTAAAGGATGTTAATCCAATAATTATAACGACGAAGATTAATACGAGTATATCTTCGTGATTCCCACCAATTATTATGCTCTAAATCTGTGACCGATAAAACTCACTAATTACTTCTCATAAGTATGAGATTATTATTTCTCGTTGCTAGTTTTCAAATTGGTATTTCGTGATGAGAGTAAGTATTATTAGAGGGTTAATTGCATTAGTTACGTACAGATGACAGCACATAAAGCTACTACAATCTGTCAAACTTATTTAATAGATTTTCAACTTTATCGCTAAACTATAAGATTCAAAGTTGATTGGGAAAATTTGACAGTTTCGGATAGCTTGATATGCCGGTGTCTACATATCAGTACATCAGCCATCAAACCAAATTATCTTCAGTCTGGAACAGGCACAGTGTTTTGCGGTTTAAAAATGCTTGAGAAGAAGTCTGCCTAATTATATAACATGGAGAAACAGTTGTTTGCGATAGTGAACCTCCAGTTGCTATAATTGCCTATCATAGTAAATAATATTTCCGCCGATAGCAGTAGTAAAGTTAATTGTAATAGGTAAGATAGAAGATAAAATGTAAGAAAAATATTTTATTTTCTTTATGTACCTACAGACGCCAGCACATCAAGCTACCCGGAACTGTAAAATTTTCCCAATTAACTTTGAACCTTATATTTTAGCGATAAAGTTGAATATCTATTAAAGAAATTTGACAGATTGTTGTAGCTTGATGTGCTGGCGTCCTTACTACCAATATGATTCTTTACATAAACAATCTACACTAATATTATAAATAGGAAAGATTTGTTTGTTTGTTTGAAATGAATAGGCTCCGAAACTACTGGACCGATTTGAAAAAATATTTTTGTGTTGGATACCTAGCCCATTTATCGAGGAATGCTATAGACTATATCACGCTACAACCAATAGGAGCGTCGCACTAATGAAAACTGTTCCTTTTGAGAGCTTCTGTTGCGTGCGCTACGTAAACAGGTAAAGTTACGCAAAAATAATGTACGACGGAATTGTTCCCCCTTAAATTTTCTAAAAAAAAATCCGCGACAGCATATGTCTTTCTTTTATGGTTGACTCACTCTAACCTTTTTATTATATTTGAAGTTGGTTAAAAAGTATTAAATATGGATTATCACTGTGTAATCTGCTCTATACTTTTATCACACTAATACACATTATAAAGGCGAACGTTTGTGAGCGTGTGTGTGTGTTTATAAGTTTGTTACTTCTTCACGCTCAAACGGCTGAACGGATTTGAATGAAATTTAGCATACAGATAGTTTATAATCTGGATTAACTCATAGGATACCGTTTATCCCGATATTTCTACGGGATCGACACTTATGCAGGTGAAACCGCGAGGCGCAGCTAGTTAATACTAAACTATACAACCTGTCTTGTTTCCTTTCCACACCTTAGCTGCTGAAAAAATTTGGATAAAAAGTACACGGATAGACTATGACCTGAAACGATCCCGAGTGATAATTTTCAATCTCCACACGGGTGAAGCCAATTGGCAGGTGAAGGCAGGGTGAACGCAAATGCTAAGTACTAAACTCATAATACAGAGCAAACCAGAAACCTCCAACGCGCTTCAGACTGAAGCTACTAAAACCACTCTTAACTAGAGTGGTATGACGTTCCTGCGATTAGTCGCTGTTTTGCGCGTGGCGTGTCCTGACATATTGACGAGAATCAATTTTAATTTATAATGCCGTCTTGTGTTATTCCAACGTGTAAAAATGCGGCTGGAATTACGAAGAAACAGGATTTTTTTTTGTTTTTTTTTTTTGAGGATGGAAAATCATCAAATGACTCCTCCCGCTCTGGGTGGAGCAAGAAACAGGATGGGATCACATTTCATCTTTAAGTAGTGACTTTAAAGTATATTTATTTATTTATTGAAATTGTTTTAATAATGTGATTGACTTAGAAAATGACGGGTCCATTTTGTGAGTGTTGCCATTTATGCCGAAAATTTTACCCACTTTTTTATTTATTGCGGGTACTCTTTTTGTCCATTATAGAACCTTTGTCATTTTAGTTTCCCAGCAGACGAACAGAGAAAATCAGACTGGTTGAAAATTATACAAAGAGCATGGTTAGGTGAAACGGATAAAACTCTTCAAATCAGTTCAGAGTCTAAAAGACAGTATTATATAAAGCTAAACCAGCAAAAAGGAACGTAATAAAACCTTGACTTGCCTTATTGAAGCTGTGTTTCATTTATATATAGTGTATTATGCACATTAGATAAATAAAACATAGGTAGGTGTAACTAACATTGAATACCTCTTTAGTCATCAGATTTTATAGTAACTGTATGAAATGTGTGAATAATAGTTGAGTAGTTGTGTATAACGCTAGTTTTCTACCCTATTCCCAAATACCTATATATATATATTTTAGCAAATACCTTTTCTCTACTGTTATAAGATTACTCCAAAAACAAGGCTCCAGCTCTAGCAACATTACGCGGGTGGGAAGTGGGGCTGGCGGGGGACAGACGTAATGTTTTTAGACACAATACGGGTTATTCAACTATCATTGAATGCGGTTTCTGGTTTGTTCTGTATTCTGAGGTACTAAATTATAATAAAAATGATTAATTTGACGCGACGTTATGACAACGAGGAAAGGATGGATCTTTTTGATCATGAAGTGGCTGGTTTAAACCCGGTAAATAATTAAGTAGTAGTGCAATAATAGTAGATACTTCATAAATTCAATTTGTGTAAGTTGAAATCTTTGGAATCACTAACTGACAGTGAAAAAAGCATAGTTTTTTTTATGTTTTCGTTATGAATGGTCTTGAATTGCCAACACTCAGCAACTCATCATAATAATTGATTCTCGATGCAATGATGTGCCAACTATCCGGCCCTGTATAGAATATTCATTTTATTTCAATTTTAACTATATTTTCTTCCTGAAGCAACGCGATCTTGCCATTTGTATGACGTAAGCATAGTGCGTGTTTTTGCACTCATTATTGTGTTAAACAGGCGACCTTGTGTCATCACTAATGTGTGATCACTAATCCTAATACAGCTAAACACAATAATATTCATTCCATACTTTTATTAATAATTCATATAATTATTTACTTTTACAACGTCTACTAGCTTACGTATTTAGATTAATCGGTCTAAAAGGGTGCATAGTCGTATTCTTACTCTTAATAACTCAAGAGTTGTCCTACAGCGCTGATTACATAATTAAAACAGTTCAGAGGGAAATGTTTCCTGAAGAGTACGAGCCACTTTCATCAGAAGGCCAATTCTCGTAATGTAAAACGTTCAAAATCTAGTCACAGTCTCATCTCGGCGACAAACAAATGTCAAAAACTTGTCAAAATGTAGGGAAATTAGAAGTATTTTTTGAGAGATTGAGACTGAAATCAGACTGTGAACGTTCTTAAAATTACGAGAATTGCCCCTCTGGTAAATAGGCTAGGTGATTGTCAGATTAGTGTTTGATTAACAGTGATAGGAATAGGTAGTGCCTATTTGCCTAAACTTCGAAGAACAGAGACAAGAAACGGAGACTTCCTTAGGACTACATTTTTTCCGGAACATCTGTCCCGAAATTCGGGACAACACTTAAATACTTTAAAAAAAATATGTTATTTGGAATAAGCAATTCGTCTATATTTACCTAAAGTTTGAGACTAGAAAAACATAACAAATACAACCATAAAATTTTCTGAAAATTTTTTTTTTTGAGAACATTTAGTAAATGACTTGTCAATATGTATAAAAATGGTTTATGTAAGCGCATGAGCGACGTTGTAAATTTTACGTCAACAGCACCCTATAAAACTTTTAACCAAGCGCGCGACGTTGCCGCCACAAAATACAGAGAGTACAGAAGGTAATCTACATACAAAGTGCGCTCGAGCAACGCACACATAGACACCGCTCACGGACACGATATCTCGGACTGGTTGGGACTTGTGCAAGCGCGAGTGCCATCCGCTTGAGACACGCGTCTGTGAAGTGAAAAAATATGGAGCAACAAAAAAAATGTTATTATAACTGTTTAGACGGTTGTATAAATTCAACATTAAACGGTGAATTGTCGTTTTTTAAGCTACTAGTTGTTTCAGAGAGGTAAGTAGGTACAGGCTATTTGCTTGTATTTCGATGGTTTGTTATAAGTATAACGTAACACAGTAGTTAGGTAGGTAGGTAAGTGCCCCGGCCCCCCCGGCCCCGCACCGTAAAAGCGAACATGACTTTGTGGCACTTGGTGAAAAATTTGTAACATTAAAATTAAAATATTGGTGCCGATTCTGTTGTACATACACCGAACTAAACTATCACTAAAATTCCTTACTTTTGGCTATGAGAATCTTAAAGCTATTCTGCAAAAAAAATATCTCTAAATTTAAAAATAATTTTGACACAACCAAATCGAATTTGACAATCGCGACTCCACCTGGTAAGTAGGTTAAGTAGGTACTTATTTGCCCTACCCCGTGTTTTTTTTTTGAGCCAAAGATGCGCACTTGGGCAGTGGGGCAGTCTCGACGGTTTTTATATGGAATTTTTCACTTTTGAATGGAAAATATGAAAAATTATTACCAACGTGTTGAGTTTTAGGGGTTAACGGGTACTCTAAAGGGGGTCGAAATTTTCATTATTTTTGCGATAGGACACACCGTTTTCGAGATATAAACAAAAGAAAAGAAAATAAAAAAACAGTACTGTTTTGCACCTGAAGTCGAGGTGTTGGTGTGAGTTTTAGTTCATGCCAACTAATTTTATTCCACACCTTTTTAGTTTCTTTGAGGAGTGGCTAGAGAGGCGCCACGGCGCCCTCACCTACCCCCGGACGCAGGTCCTCACCGGACACGGGTGTTTCGGGAGGTTCCTGCACACCATCGGGCGGGAGGAAACGCCCGGGTGTCACCACTGCGAGGGTCGCCCGGAGGACACGGTGGAGCATACGGTGGCGGTATGCCCCAATTGGGCGGAGCACCGCCGTGTTCTCGCAGAGGCGATCGGCAGCGGCGGCGACCTCTCGCGCCTGGCCCTGGTTCGAGTCATGGTCCGGGGCGAGAGGGAGTGGGAGGCAGTCACCTCCTTCTGCGAAGGAGCTTCTGCTTCATGCTAGCGAAGGAGGTGGCGGGACGGCTGAGGGAGAGGGCCTCACGTCCCAGCCGCCGCGGGAGACGCTCCGGGCGTCGGGAGCCGCGAGACGACTCCCGGCCACCGTAGGCGCGGGCCTGCGGGCGGAGAGTAATGGGTAACTCTCCGTCCGATCAGGACCAGGCCCGTGCCGGACGGCGCGTACGTGTTCCACGCGCGCCTCAAAGAGATGTCAGCATAAGGAAGGGGCCCACAAGGGCCGAAGCCTGCCGGGGCAGCGGGATTGTCTGAAAGGGTTACCGCTACCCCGGAACACAAAGGGCTAAGGAAGGAACACGGGTGGGTTTTAGTCAGTAAGAGTCTGACACTCCCTTCTGCTCCACCCAGAGCGGGAGGGGTCATTGGATGATTTCCCATCCACAAAAAAAAAAAAAAAAAAGCCTGATATAGGATAAGCTATTATTATGGAGTTATAAATTATAAATGTTTTGTCTAGTCGCAAACTTTAGGTAAATATAGATAAATTACTTATTCTAAATAACATATTTTTTTTAATGTATTTAAGTGTTTTCCCGAATTTCGGGACAGATGTCCCGGAAAAAATGTTGTCCTAAGGAAGTCTCCGTTTCTTGTCTCTGTTCTTCGAAGTTTAGGCAAATAGGCACTACCTATTCCTATCACTGTTGATTAACTTTCAAGCAGGTGTGCTGCGTCGAATCGACCGCACTCGCTACATTTTCGTTCTTAATATCGTTATTTCTTGTCGCATGTATTTCCCATCTCTAGTAGCCTGTCATTGTTTTTCTGTGCACGAAATAAACTGCTTACCTCCCCTCCGCGCACCCTCCGAAGTGCATAGATGGCATTTGTATTAGTCGCGGCGCAGGCGTCGAAAGCACGTAAACACGCGAGTTCGAGGTATAGGCAAATCGACCACAAGCGCCAAATACCTCTTATCTGACTCCGGGTGGATTTTAAAGAGGAACAATAAAACTTAAGACTATGCCGACCGCACAGTGGCGCCCTCATCATTTGTTTGGTTATTTCATACAATTTAGAATGAAAGTGCAAAAAATAAGCACGTTAAGTTGTGTTAACAGTGGCCACTGTTATCCGTTTTAAGGATTATAATAAAACTAAACAATATAAAACTACCGTTTCTAATAATATTAACGTATAATCTTGTGAAGCACAACTTGACGTGCTTATTTTCTGCATTTTCATTCTAAATTGTATGAAATAACCAAACAAACGATGAGGGCGCCACTGTGCGGTCGGCAGTCTTAATAAAAATTTTATTCCAAGGTAGGTATAATGAGATACTGAAAATCCAAGTTTTCTTTTTTTATGTATAGTATAGATTAATAAAGTTATTTATGTATATACGAGTTAGTAGCTATTTCTATAAGAGATTTTTCGTGACTTAGTGGATTTGGATACTTACGAGTTTTTGTCATGCGAAAGTTCTACACATTTCACAACAGATGGCATTAAAAACAATGTATAAGCAAAAATGTCAGATAGGAGGTATTGCTTGCTTGCAGTCGAAATGTATGATATCAAATTGCTTACCAATCCAAAGAAAATTAGAATATTATTTTGATTTTATAATTTTGTTTTATGTCACAATGTAATGATAATGTGATAAATACAAAAAAGTAAATTATTATTACATAATTAGTGTTATAAATCCCTGAAATATCCCATAGGTCTTTTAGATTATGCGCGACCGCTGGCGTTACAAATGACCGGGCGCCCGCTTGAAGGTTAATGAATAGGCAGAAAATAGCAAGGAAACACGCAACATAATAAAAACATAAACGTTGATATTGTTACTATGTAAATTATACTTGGTGCCAGGGACATCGACGGGCAACACTAATTGCGCGTCGATGTCACAATAATACCAACCAACTATGGCAACACGCATGAGAGCCTAGAGAAAGAGACAATGTATAACGACGATAACGATAACGATGACGGAAAAGTCAGAAATGCATTGGATTGATTAAGGCTCTTTATATAGGGCACGGCAATGATATTATATACAATAAAGAGGTAGATAAGGCACTAGCACACGCAAATTGTTGCAGTCAAATTCAGACAATTGTTGTAATTTCGTTTAAGCGCAACACACTACAGATAGCTATCTCTTTCTATGTCATACGTTCCGTATTATCTGTCGCAGGCGTAGCTGAAAACCACTATCCCAACAACACAAAACGTCGCTCAGTATGAACGCAGCATATCTTTCTTTTATAATATCATTAGGGCACGGTATCTTTACGGTGTCGCTTATAAACTGCGCTGTAGAAAAAAAAGTGTTTGTCAAAAAGCTTCCATATAACACTGACGGCCGTGCCTACACACGGTGAATAAACCCTGGTTTTTCACGGCAAGAAAAACGTGTGAGTACAAAGGGCCATAGAAGGGAGGAAGGTTAATTGATAGGTAGGTATGTCAATCCTATTAATAGTCGTTATAGAAACACGGAACACTTTGATAGTAGCCTCTGGGTTTGGGGAAGGTTCCATAAACGCAATAGCATACTAAAAACTGTAGCAATAAACTTATGAAAACATCTCCTTACAACATTTTATTATATGAAAAATAACACGACCGTAAACTTGTACTTTATTTACACAACTGTTACCTACTGAAAAACAAAAAAACAAGTTTGTACAGTTTTTCTGTTTATTTTGCCAACAACATATGAGGAGTATACAGGGTTATTGGAAAAACATCATCAACCTTCTAGGAGATCATTGTACTTCTCATTATGAACAACTTTTACTATGAGATCAAAACAGAAGTCGTGAAAAAAAAAATCAGCTGTTCCCTACATTTAAATTCGTATAACTCGTCAAAATGTAAGGAACAGGTGAATTTTTTACGCGATTTCAGAGGGACAATTCTCGTAATTTTTAAGAACGTTCACAGTCTGATATCAGTCTCAATCTGTCAAAAATATTTCAAATTTCCCTACATTTTGACAAGTTTTTGACATTTGTTTGTCGCCGAGATGAGACTGCGACTGGATTTTGAACGTTTTAAATTAGCAGAATTGGCCTACAGGTTTGGTCTCATAGTAAAAGTTATTCATAATAATGAGTAAATGACGTCATAGGAGGTTGATGGTATATTTCCAATAAACCTGTATTATACCCACAGACTGCCATCTGTGCTTACACAAATGATTTTCATTACTTATTAGTGTAAATAGTGTTTTGTTTATTTAAATAGTTTCATAATGAATTTTTCTTTTATTATTGTACATACAAAGTTTTATCTTGTAACTATGCAGTATTTTTGTTTTGGGATTTAAAGTTATAACTTTGTTCCCCAAAATTCCTTAATTCGTTATTGGCAAAAAACTACGTTATTACAAATCAATTAATTTTATAGTTATTTACTGTTTTAGTGAATAACAATAGCCTCAGTTTCTTTGGTTACAATTTCAAAGTAACGAACACGAAATAACTAGTTAAATTATTCTTGAGTCTTTGAACAATGTCAAACCACATAACTGACGTGACCGCTGAAGAGCACAGGCACACATGAAGGGACAACTTGATTTTAAGTGGCCTATATAAGGTGTTAAAAAATGAACCCATAAAACGTTAAGAGGTGCTTTAGATTATCAAATGAATAACTTTCACTATGGGACCAACTATGAAATCACGAAAGAAAAATCAAAACTTCAATACCTACTTGACCAAAATATATTTTTGTGATTTCAGAGTTGGTGCCATAATTTAAATTTGTTCAGTTCAATGGTCTGGTGGTTCAATGGTCCTCTTAAAGTTTTACGCGTTAATTGTTTAACACTTTGTATATATACAACTCACAAAATAGATATACAAGTTTTATTTTGTATTTTAATGTGGACAAAATATTGAAGGTATACATAATATACAAGCGAGAATCATAAAAAATCTAACAATCTTGACAAAAAGTCCACGAGATAAAAATACACTTTGTTTTCAATCACCAATAAATAAGTTGACAATGTAGTTGAGGAACAACGTTGTAATTTTTTACAACAATTTTCTTTATAGTGGTTATTTACAACAAGGTTAATATATACAACACTGAACATTTTAACTCTCATTAGGTATATCTACAGTACGTTTTATTGCAGAAACAGACAAGTTCTCAACTTGCACATGATCTCCTAATCTAAGTTTAACATCGCCATAGGGGAAGAAGCGGCTGGAAAAAGTAACTTCACCATCTCCACAGAATAACTCAATGGAACTCGCGTCCACAAGGATATACCACTCAAGTTTCTGAGTAATAGGCCTCCACTTTGTTCTGCGGATACCATCTTTACCACCACGATCGAGTGTCACCTTACCTTTAAGGAAATCATAACTAATTGAAACACTCGCATTTGTGGACTCTATAAATAGATTAAGATTGTGCCACTTTGATGCTGTTATTTTTATTTCACCAGTCTTATCTTCCAAGTGGACGGTGTGACCACCTTGTGCCTTCCCAGAGTACAGTGTGCGGCCACGGGCAGCAGAAATCTCTTTTATGGGTTTCTGGATTAATCTTAAATTTTTAGAGAGGGATAATACTCTCGGGATTGTCATTTGACCAGTCCAGCCATCGTCGCGCTCAGGATAATTTTGCTCCCACATATCAAACCATGCTATTACTATCCGACGTTTATCTTCGTCCAAAAGTGTTTGTGTTGCATAAAAATCATGTCCATGATCCAATTCTATGAATTCGGTTTCAGGCGTAAACAAATAAGTTTCGTAATCAAAAGTGCCAACTATATAACCAGTCTGATATAGATTTTTGTACTTATCTCCCTGAGGTTCAATACCTTGTGGTGAAAATAACAGTACATAATGTCCAGACAACTCGAAGAAATCCGGACACTCCCACATATAACCTAGAGAGCCATCCGACTCATCTAAAGTTGATTTCTCCTGCCAAGAAATTAAATCCTCCGACGAATAAAGTAGTACTCGTCCGAGAGTATTATTATTGAAAGAATTTCCCAACACCATGTAATAATGATCACCGTGTTTCCATACTTTTGGGTCTCTGATATTCGGCTGATGTTCCTCCGCTTTGATAATAGGATTCCCTGCATATTTCGTGACATGAATTCCATCAGTACTTGTGGCTAAAGCTTGACGCTGCTCGTGATCTGGTGTCTCTCCAGGATTATTAACATTTCCTGTGTATAAGAGAAACATTTTATTGTTTTCAATTATAGCACTTCCTGAGAACACTCCATTTTTGTCATATGATTCATCTGGATACATAGCGATTGGTAGATGTTCCCAATTAATTAGATCTGAGCTCTTCACATGTCCCCAATGCGCTATACCAGGCTCCTGGCTGGTCTCAGGGTTATATTGATAGAACAGGTGGTAATCATCTCCAAATTTGCAGAAGCCGTTGGGATCGTTCATCCATCCGTGCTCCGGATAAACGTGGTACCGCGGTAAAAAGCGTCCATTAACTTTATCAGCCAAGCATCTGTAAGAAAACGATGCTATTAGCAAAAACTTTGTCAAAACTGCTAACATAGTATGCGTCAGTAAAACAGACGCAATGACTGAGCTCTTCTGTCTGAATAGTTGATTTCCACCGTCGTGGTTATTTATATGCTGTCGCAATGTCGTGTCGCATCCAATTGTGTCAAGTTAATGTAAACATATAGAAATTATTGTAATGATTATTGTAGGCGATGGTTCAGTTTAATTGTCTGCATGTCAGATGTTGCTGTAGTATTTTGTTTATATAGAAATTGCAACACGTGTTTTGTTCAAGATAATTATCGATGCATACTTCATAGACGTAAAGCAGGGTTATAAACAGGTAGAAAATACTCTTCTCTGATGAATGAGCTAACTGTGAGTTAGCACACATGATAGACATTCTACTTAATGGGTTAAAACTGAAAAGTAGCCGAAAGTGGAGCGGAACGGTAGCGGTAGCTATCTTGGCCGATATTTATTTATATTTTGGTTTTGATCTAAAGGTAAGTATTTTTATTTTTGTATCTAAGCGCTTGTTCCAATCTCTGAAGGAGTCTTTTATAGAGATCTAATATTTCATAGTTTAGTTAAAGAGGTTATGTAAGGGTTAACCTTATAAACATTTGTACATATGTATATAACTTTATGAAACAATGAACGTTGAGTAGGAACATACTTATTGGACAAAAATAGTATAACCTTAAGAAGATACTCAATGCTGATAGTTATTTTAATAATACCATTATTATAAACCTGAATGTTTGAATGGTTTATTGGTTTTAACTAGCCCTTATTGTAATTGCATTATTATAAATCAGCATATGCGTACTCATCGTAATTTCTTATGTTTATCTAAGCCTTAAAGGTTTTAAAAAAGCTGTTTTTTATGTTATACGAGACGGATTTTTCTTTTCTGTGGGGAAATCAACATGGATACTATCTTGGTGGAATGGAGAGTTATCCTATCGACTAAAACCCCACGGTTTCTGCCATTATCATGAGTTAAAGGCCCGGGAGATACTTAAATATTCGTCACACCCCCAACTGAAAGATCTTTGCTCTGCAAAATGTAATAAAGGCTGAAAAAAGTAATTTGATATTAATGAAAACATACGTTGAGGCATGTATTTTAAAAAGAATATCGCTCACTTTGTTTTTCAGGTAGCAATAGATTTACATAGCTTTAGTCTTCGTAATCCATGTGACCTCTGAGTTTGTTTCGGCCTTTCTTCTCAGAGTAGTCAGATAGGAAAAGCCAACATCAACTAGTTTTTGAAAAAGTGTGTAAAAGTGTGTAGGCAAAACAACTTACAGAAATAAAATTATTCATCGTTTATCATGGTCATGATACATTATATCAATATCTATATCCATAAATACATAATTATTTTATGTATACTTAACTATAACTTAATTTACCTCATACGTGTTTCTTGACAATTATCTTAAACTACTTGGAAGTGTATTAAAAGCAACCTGTGCTTAGGAAAACAGTACCTAGCAAAAACGTGATTGTTTGGCGGTGTGAACGGATTTAAATAATCAATCAATACGAGTAATGATCTGAGCATGACTGGAAGATTGCTGGTAGCAGGATAATTAATTAACTTCGGATGAACGGCCAGTTGGTAGGTGGATGATGATGGTGGACAACCCATGATCATCATCCACTTCCTCATCCGTTGGTTGGTGGTATTTGATGGTTGGTTAATTTATTGATTGAATTATAGGTACATACAAATTATTATGCTTGGTACTGCAGCGTGACCTCTGCGCTAACAACCTTCTTTTCTAACTAATCGAAATTTCAAAAGATTCATCAATCTTTTATTCTTCATATTCTTCTAAAAAAATCAGTTGCGGAATAGTAGAAACTAAGACCAGTCGATTTTCAAAAAAATTCACTTTGATTTCAATATTAATTGAGTCCTAATACGGGCCTTAATACCTTATGAAATAACTAAAAACATTTTATAGTCAACCAAGTTGCTACACAATTTATGCACGATATTCATCGGATCTTCATAGCTATTCACAACTACTCGATACGCTTCCGTACCGTATCGAACGTCAATCAGTTTTATCGTAGGAGTTCTATAAACGCTGTTCACAAGTCCAAAACCCGAAAATGTTGTCAGTTTTAATCAAATAGACGACCACTATTCTTCCGATAGCTGTTTGCTGTCGAGGGCAAGGCAAATCAGGTTATTGAAATGTGTCATTTTCGATACGATAGCTTGTCGTATTGTTGTAAATTAGGGTGCTGGTACGTAATTTTCCAAATCTACCCTCTCATCGGAAGTCTTATTTTTTCTCTGCTGTAATACCCTATTTTATTTGTCTTAGGTGTAGAACCAGTTCTATTATGACGCTTTTGCCAGCCGCATAGAATCCGTGATCTTCGAGAGCGGCATGCTCTTTATGATTCACGACACATGATCGTCGTATCACATGCGGGACAAACTTGACGCCTATATGATGGATTGGTTCATATTGGCTTAAGATCGAGTTGAGTAGAAAAAGGAAAGGGAGACCGTTGCCCTTCAGTGGGAGAAAACAGGCTGATTATTATATTATTATTAATACCTATGAGTTATCGACATAGCTTGCAGAGTGAGCAAACTGAAGTGGCAGTGGGCTGGCCATGTTTGTCGAAGGACCGATGGCTGGTGGAGCAGACGAGTCCTTGAGTGGAGACCGTGTATCGGCAAGCGTAGTGTAGGACGTCCCCCAGCTAGATGGACGAACGACCTAAAGAAAGTGGCTGGAATGTACTGGATGAGGAAGGCGGAGGACAGGGTGTTATGGCGCAGCCTGGGAGAGGTCTATGTGCAGCAGTGGACTGCGATAGGCTGAGTTGATTGATTGATTGAATACCTATGAAAAACCAATACCCAAAAAAAAAATTGTTGGGAAAAGGCTAGGCAGATGATGACCTATGAAAAACAAGGAAGCCTGTCTTTTAAATAAAAAGGATGCATGGATGGCTACTAGTCACAAACGTAACATTGAAATCATGAATACCATGCTAGTCGTATTTATGTTCTAGATAAATCAACAAGATTTCAGACACGGACAATTAATCATTTCACAATACAAAAGAGGGGCCCGTAGCTAAATAATAACAGCCGCACAGGTCGATCGATCAGGTTAAGCTACGCTTGCCGAGGTTGGTATGTGGATGGGTGACCATCTTTACATACCGAGACCCCTCCATGCCTCGGAAACACGTTAAGCCGTTGGTCCCGGCTGTTATTCATGGATCTTTGACAGTCGTTACAGGCTGACAACCAGTCTTACCAAGGGGTATCGTATTACCCAGTAACTGGGTTGCGGAGGTCAGATAGGCAGTCGCTCCATGTAAAATACCGGTATTCAGCTGCATCCGGTTAGACTGGAAGCCGACCCCAGCATAGTTGGGAAAAGGCTAGGCAGATGATGACACTACAGAAAAAAGAAATATAACGAGGCTCAGTCACGAAACTTTGTTGAATAGTGTACCGAAATTGGTATCATATCCGACACAATGAAGCCTCAATCTAAACATTGGTTACCTAATGTATAATTATACTAGCTGCGCCCCGCGGTTTCACCCGCGTAAGTTTCGATCCCGTGGGAATATCGGCGTGAAAAGCATCCTATGTTTTAATCCTGGTTATAAAATATCTGTGTGCCAAATTTCATCCAAATCCGTTCAGTACTTTTTGCGTGAAAGAGTAACAAACATCCATCCATCCTCACAAACTTTCGCATTTATAATATTATTAGTAGGAAGTAGGATTGCAGACAATTGGCATCATTTTAACTAAAACTGTTTCTTTAATAACTTTATCGCAATTTCAGTAATTTTAAACAATATTTTTAAAATTATTGACGATAGGCGATAAGTGGAAAAATATCAACGATAGTCGATAAGTGGAAAAATATTACGGATAATGCTGAGATAATCAATACCAAAGCATATACAGGGTGTCCAGTGGCAAATTAAAAAGTTTGAACAAACATAATTCCTGAACGCAACACGTTAGAATGACGCGGGGGGCGTCGTTGAAAGCTTAAGCTCTTCGGATTTTTTAGCTGCTATGGAGCGGTGGTGTGGAGTGCACCGCACTTGTGCCATCAAGGCGTACATTTCAATTGGATTTTCGCTTACTAAAACACGTCCTTGACTTAGTAATCGTTACGATATTCGTCGATTACGTGATGGAATATCGGTCAACCTTATTTAGTCTTGGGTAGCAAAGTTCAAAGCTACAGGATAAACATTAAACAGCCCTAAAACAAGACCTCCACGGACGAAAATGTTGAACGTGTTATGGTTACTTTGACTGAAAATCCCCGTTTATCACTTCGTGCACGTTCATCGATATTAGCATTTACAAAATCAACCTTAAAAGTTATAATGCGATAACAACTCAAAGTCCATCCGTATAAAATTCAAATTGTTCATGAATTACACGATGCAGTCGCTCTATAAATGCGTTTTTGAAAACGTGCATGCTAGACTTGACGCGTGTGTTAGGCTCGATGCTCAATATTTGGAAAATAATTTTCAAAAAGATAAAATCCGCATTTATTGTTTTTAATAACAATAAACATTCTTTGTATTAGAGGTGTAGTTTTATTTTTAATTTTTCAAACTTTGAATTCTGCCACTGGACATCCTGTATATTATGTAGAGACGCCAGCACATCAAGTTATCTCAATCTGTCTTTAATATATTTTCAACGGAAGCATGAGGTTCAATTTTGATTGGGAAAATTTGAGTTTCGGGTAGCTTGATGTGCTGGCGTCTGTACATACCTACATGCGGTCGGACTATCAGATAACGGAACGATAAAAAAATTAAAGATAATTCGCTAACCTTGAGTTCGCGATCATTTTAGCGGGAAACTTCGCTGCGAGCCAAAACACGTCCTACTTTCATGACGTCTGGGACGAGTACTGGCAAAATATTAGGCAAGCGAAAGGGCGGGGGCCTAAACCATAGATTATACAGTATATTTAGCCTAACCACGTGACTATTCAGTACAATAGACTTTTTTGAACGTTGAAATGATATTTAGCCGATTTATTAGCGTTGTATGAAGCCTAATTTAAAATTGACCTAAAATTGTTTATATTCATTGCAAAATTGTTCAAAATATAAGGTTAGGTACTGTAATTAGTCACTTTACTCTGTAGCAGATGTTAATCAGAAATAGGTATACCTGCCTCGATTTTGGATCAAACAAGCTAATTTCAATTACATATTTTGAAGCCTGCAAACTTTTGTACTTTTTTTTTATGAGTAGGTACCTACAAGTTGTTCGATCTCACAAACGCGGGTTGGTTTTAGTTGTGAGTGTGAGCTTAGAGTGAGCTGTCAAGAGTATCAATCCCTAGCAGGAGGAAGACACTGACAGCTCACTTCACCTAAGCTTTCACGGTGAGATGGTTACACAGTAATCAGGCGGAATCGCCCGAGCTACCGGTTGGGCTACTCGTGCTTATTGTTTCACGCCAAAATTTTGCGTCGCGTACCGTCAATATGGAAAGTAAACGGAGAAAAATTGTTCATTGGAGGTGAGTAAATAATGTTTAAATATTTGATTTTAACATTTATTAAGTGATTCTAATTATGCATTGTTTGTTTTAGATTGGTCAAATGCAAAGGCAAAATTGACTAAGCGACATAGGGCTAACTTTACTGAAGAACATTTAATCATATAAATTATGATTCTGATGATTAAATAATATTTCTAAAACAGTAAGAATTACTCCTGTAGGATGATTACAAGAATTTATATGATTTCTTTTCTGAGAAGTTAAACTTTATACTTTTCTCGTGTAAACTTAGCCTTTTGTCGCTAAGTCAGTTTTGCCTTTCAAGCGTCGAAATATATAGGAATGCATAAAGGTATGTTGCTTTAAGAAACTTTGAACGAAATAATACGACAAATACAGAAAAGCCTTTTCAAGAAAGTTGGCCATTCCAATACGTTTCGTTCGGCAAGAAAATTCAAGGACAGTCTTTTAGGTTACAAAATCCTGGGTACATTATTCTTAGAGAACAATGTAAAAAAGAAAACAAAAATGAAGAAACAATTCAAAATATAAGATTAAAAATAAGCCTTGACAGTTAAGAGATGACCGGTCTCAACCGAGGGCGCCCTTTCACGAACATTACGCGTGGATCAGCATCATTCAGCTCAACTGTTCTATTTTGTAGGGAACCGAATTATCCAACACACGCGCCACTATCAGTGAGACGTTTAAGTGAGCATGACACATTCCCAAATGCCGAGCTCTTTCAAGTCAACATCAAAAAATCATAATAAACGGATCCATGGTTCTTACATTTACAAAATTTAAAAAATGCTTCTGAATTATACAAAACGTTTGCAACATTTATTTAAGAGACGAATAAAATTTTACTGCCAAACAGGAAGAGATATTTAATATTGAAGTATTCAACAATTAAAACTTGATTGAATAAAATAAAAATAAACATTAAGTTCGAAATGTACACAAAAAAAAACTGTATTGTATTTATTCAAACCATTTTGGTTTTGATTTTATTATTTTTAGTCGTCAAACTTTCCAGTTTGAAGAAGGTTATGTTGACACAAGAGAAGCCCCGGAGTCAGAATATTGAAGGTTACAGCCAACAACGTAAACTTTGAAGGATGCTGATGAGACCTCCAAAAGTTCAATGAGGCCAATCAAAGGACACACTAAACACGTAAGTTTTGTGAAGTTTGAAGAACACCACACTACATTGAGGCTCATGTTTCATAAGCAATCAATGTTATGACGTACTAGCGACCCGCACCTACTTCGAAACATCGAGATTTCTTTATTGTACGTAAGTTTATTAATGTATATGTTACGGCTAATAGCCGAAGTGCGGCTACATCTAGTTTTAGCCGGGTACAACTAGGTGCATCCTACATCGACGTAACTCAATCAAACCTAACCTCGGGGCACCCTTCGCTCGCTTTTGCATCCTACTTCGCCTATCGACAGACCGCAACCATGGAACCGATGTCACCCGAAGTACACACGAACTGCATGTGGCCGGCTGCACCTAGTTGTATCCGGCTAAAACTAGGCGTAGCCGCACTTCGGACGTCTAAAACTAGATGTGGCCGCACTTCGGCTATTAGCCATGACAATACACAGAAACCTTTTGGAATAAATTAATTGTACAGTTTAAAAGAACTAAAAAAACTAAACAGACAAAGTTTCTTTTTGTGTCCGTTTAGTTTTAAACGGACACAAAAAGAAACTTTGTCTTATATTAATTACTAGCAACGCCCCGCGGTTTCACCCGCATAAGTGTCGATCCCGTGGAAATATCGGGATAAAAACTATACTACGTCCTTTCCCGAGACTCAAACTATCTCTACACAAAATTTCATCATAATCGGTTCAGCGATTAAGCGTGAAGAGGTACCTAACAGACAGACACATTTTCGCATTTATAATACGATATTAGTGGGGATTACATGAAAGATAACAACGCGGATTGAGTTGGGTTTGGAATTTTTTGTATTAGTTTGAGTACGTAAAAATCAAAAGTCATATTCATATTAGGCCCAGTATCAGGTTGGAGGTGGACACCTGTTTTTTTTTTCTATAAGGAAAACTGATCAAAATGCCTTTGATTGCTTGATCAGCGAAGTAATTGCGTAACAAACAAACAGAAAGCAATGGCTTTCATTTTGTCAGTTCAACAATATTCAGACAAATTTTTCGAACATAAGAAGCAATGGATTAGCAATATTCATCGAAATAATTCTGACAATGATTCATAGTATGGAGTGCCGATCACAAGTCTACAAGTTTGCGAAAGCGGCTGACATTGCAAGTTTCTGTAGTTTGTGGTTACTCCTACATCATCATTTGTGTCAACGACAGCCAGCCCATATATTTAAGACCTAAAACTTTAGCAAGAAGACCTATTCAACAGAAACTAACTAAACTGCATTTGCGATTTATTTGCCAAAAATGTAAACAAATATGAGTTTATGGAAAAATGACTTTAAATACTACACAATAAAGTTCAGTTTACGCTACAACTTCAAACATTTTTATAGCTTTTTCAATAGTGCTAGTCACTCTAAAACCAACTTAAAGACCATTAAGATAAAATTAAGATAAATATGATATTTGTTTAACTTGAAATAATATTGATTTATGTTTCAAATTAATATTATTTCAAGTTAGTGTGTGTGTTGTTTAGTTTAGTTGTTGTTGTAGTTAATTAAAGTCTATTCAAACTTATGTTTCAAGTTTGAATAGACTTTATTTAACTGATTTTTCAATCGACCGATAATATTTATTCGTGGAATAAAATTGACGTCTATCAGTTTTTGTATGGAAGAATTGTCAAAAATTCAAAATTATTCCTCCGATAAAGTTATCTGGCGTTGGAAAAATCAGCCCCTGATCTCTCAAACTACTCTTAGACGTAGGCCGTAAAAAACTATCTATAATAAATTATACTGCGTCTTAACCAGAAACCTTAATGGTTCTAAACCACAGAGCACAGAGCAGCCTAGGCGGCCGCTGGTAGAGGCGGCATTGTCAACACTTTCTATATAAGCCAAGCGTATCACCATTCCCTCACTATCCTCCTGATACTCTCCTTTCCGCATAAGTAAGATTCGCCGACTGAGGCATACTCTCACCCTCCCTGACGATGCTATGTCTTACTTCTCTCCTGTAGGAGGGTCCTACAGGAGAGAAGTAAGGCCACCAGTATTCCCAAAAAGCACAAGTCCCGACAACCGTCTTCGCCGTCGAGGCCGGTCGCGACACCCCATTCCATGTCCACCCCGACCCTTGCTCGTGCCAGCCCGCGCCGCTGAGCCTGTAATTTTAAATTTGTCCACAAATAATTCCGATCCAGCCTGTCTCTTGCTGCCCTTATTCAGCGACGCCTTAAGCTGAGGTCCGAACCCCACAGGGAGTGCCCTTAGCGTGTATTCGCTTAGTTCTTAAGTTATTTTTAAGTCTTGGCTGGAGGCCTTAGTTTATACATCCACAGGCAAGCCCGGTTAAGCAGTCGACAACCTCTTAAACGGTGAATTGCGAGATGGCATTTAAAAAAAAAACTTTCCCTCACTATACAACCCACATGACGTATAGATACTGTCGGCTTTATATGACATCCCCGACAGCAGTGCCAACACACTTTTAGCGCCACGAAATAGTAGATAGCTTCTGCCCGCGACTTCATCCACATAGAATTACTTGTTCCCCCAACTTACCGCATCGCAACGTATTTCTGCGCTATTCCTTTGTCTTTCTGACTTTTTGCTCCGCCTCCTACGGGTCATAGTGTGATGTTAAATAGCCTATAACATTTCCCAAGAATTGGACTATCAAATGCACAAAGAATTTTTCGAATCCGACTTGTTCAAGGGTATTGCTAATCTATTGCTTTATATGTTCGAAAAATTTGCCTGCTCAACAACTTAATCATCGCAATGAATGTTGTTGAACTGTCAAAATTAAACCTATTGCTACTGATAGTGCGTTACACAATTACCCAGTATTTCATTATTCTACAATAGGTACTGTTGAACGAGACGTGTGTCAAACAAAAGACAAGCTATGTTACTATCTCAGCTTCAAGTATAATCACGTCTTAACTACTACTCATATTAAACTATACATTTACGTCATCTTTTATTTTTTCATCTAGACATTCAAACACATCGTTGAACCTTAAAATTGTGCGATTAAAGCTGAATTTATTCAAACTAGGCTGAGAATCAGCACTTTTCGAACGTCAAAATTACAAAAGACAGTCCCCAGTCCCCCAAAATGTCCGCCATTCACCACTTCCTAGTGCTTTCACTGGTGAGAAGAAGTGGCGTAACAAACTCCCCAGCACAACAATTGATATTCAAATTCATTTTAATGTAAACTGAGAACTATGGACTGTGAAGCAACGTCTGAAATATTATTGATTCTTTTAACTCGCCACTTCATACTTACACTATCTCATATAAAACTACATACGCTACACATACACAAATCGACACACTTACACACAATACACAGGCTAATTCACGCTTGAAAGTTTCTTTCTACACCTACACAAATCGAGACACACACAATACACAGGCTAGTTCACGCTTGAAAGTTTCCTTTATCGTTATGTAATATTAATTACGTTACGTTATTTTATTTTTTCTGGCTCTCATTACAGCACGTGTTAGATAATTCATTTTGATACAAATATAGTATTAAAATATTGTTTGTTGGATAATGGAACTGTCACATTTACGAAGCTTGGGACCAATGTAGAAGTACCAATTTGACTAGATATTGTGTTTACAAAAACAAGAGTCTTAACTTGTCAAAATCAAGTCAAGTAATATTTGATTATACTTGTAGTATATCTTAGTTTTAATATTGCTATTTTAATATAATAGGCAGTTTCAAACGATTGGCACAATACTATCAATTGATGTTGATATTCTTTTTAAAGACGTGTGAGAATTACGAATAGTCTTATAAAAACGGTTTTACTACATAACATTTGTTTCCGCTGATCGGTCATTTGCTTGGTGCAGGTCTATCCCACTAGCAGCAGTGGAGGGGACTTGGCACGTCTAGGCAATTGGCAAAACAAAAGTAACTTATAATTGTAGAAAAAGGGTATCTAATGTAACTTTTGTGCAATTCATGTGAAATATTATATTATACTAGCTTCTGCCCGCGACTTCGTCCGCGTAAATTTTTTTTGTTTCCCCGACCCACCCCGTCGCAACGTGTCGCCGGCCTGCGCTATTACTTCGTTTTCGCTTGGCGAAAACTTCAGACTTTTTTTATTTTTGCTCAACTCCTAAGGGTCCTAGCGTCAAGTTTAATAGAATATAGCCTTCCTCAAGAACTGGGCTATCAAACGCAAAAATATTTTTATATATGCGACCAATACTTCCAGAGATTTAGAGCTTTCAAACCGTGTTTCAAACAAACAAACTCTTCAGCTTCATTATTAGTATTATTTTAAAACTATGATATCTCCTAAGATATACATTGAAATCAAATGATGTCAGAGGCAATTTTGTTCAAAATTAAATACATGTGATGAATAACGTATTTATTTGGATAAGGATTAATACCATGTTTATAAAAACACCTTCGCAAATAATGCATTATTTTAGAACAAATTTGGTTAGCATATAAGAGGTTATAGTGAGATAACCTTAAAAGATAGACATATATGCTGTCGCGGACTTTTTTTAAAGCTTTTAAAGGGGAATAATTCTGTCATATATGATTTTTGCGAAACTTGAACCGTTTACGCAGCGCACGCAGCGGAAGCTCTCAATAGGAAAAAAATCCCCCGATTTTGAAACATTCTTCATTGGTGCTCCGCTCCTGTTGGTTTTAGCGTGATGATATATAGCCTATAGCCTTCCTCGATAAATGGGCTATCTAACAATGAAAGAGTTTTTCAAATCGGACCAGTAGTTCCTGAGATTAGCGCGTTCAAACAAACAAACAAACAAACAAACTCTTCAGCTTTATAATATTACTAGCTTCTGCCCGCGACTTCGTCCGCGTAAATTTTTTTGTTTCCCCGACCCACCCCGTCGCAACGTGTCGCCGGCCTGCGCTATTACTTCGTTTTCGCTTGGCGAAAACTTCAGACTTTTTTTCTTTTTGCTCAACTCCTAAGGGTCCTAGCGTCACGTTTAATAGAATATAGCCTTCTTCAAGAACTGGGCTATCAAACGCAAAAATATTTTTATATATGCGACCAATACTTCCAGAGATTTAGAGCTTTCAAACCATGTTTCAAACAAACAAACTCTTCAGCTTTATTATTAGTATTATTTTAAAACTATGATATCTCCTAAGATATAGGTACATTGAAATCAAATGATGTCAGAGGCAATTTTGTTCAAAATTAAATACATGTGATGAATAACGTATTTATTTGGATAAGGATTAATACCATGTTTATAAAAACACCTTCGCAAATAATGCATTATTTTAGAACAAATTTGGTTAGCATAAAAGAGGTTATAGTGAGCTAACCTTAAAAGATAGACATATGCTGTCGCGGACTTTTTTTTAAAGCTTTTAAAGGGGAACAATTCTGTCATATATGATTTTTGCGAAACTTTAACCGTTTACGCAGCGCACGCAGCGGAAGCTCTCAATAGGAAAAAAATCCCCCGATTTTGAAACATTCTTCATTGGTGCTCCGCTCCTATTGGTTTTAGCGTGATGATATATAGCCTATAGCCTTCCTCGATGAATGGGCTATCTAACACTGAAAGAGTTTTTCAAATCGGACCAGTAGTTCTTGAGATTAGCGCGTTCAAACAAACAAACAAACAAACAAACAAACAAACAAACAAACAAACTCTTCAGCTTTATAATATTAGTATAGATTAGTATATTAGTATAGATTGTGTCTATATAAAATTATGTATTGGATGTCAGATGTGACAGATGAAATAATAAATATATAAAATTATGTATTGGCTGTCAGATGTGACAGATGAAATAATAAATATTTGGTTGGAACTGCTGAAGTTAGTTACTTTGCTGTAGCCCGTCTCATGTGCAGCAGGTGAGGGGCTTAGATTGATGTCAAAGTACTGACCGTTGTTATTTCGTCCTTTTGATGTGATAAATTGGACTATAACAATGAATAATATGTATTAACATTAAGTTTCCTTACAAATGTAATAATTGATAATTAGTTTTAAGTTTTAGTCCGAGATCGAACTACTTGTCAGTATGGCCGTGATAGATTATCCTAATTATGGATTGTAACAAATATGTAATACCTATTCTACATTATTCAATAATTCTTTTGGTATGTCTGTAGACTAGTTAAAATATTAAGGAATAATGTATCAAACCATAGAATATATTCCAAACGGATATCCACCTTTTATGTCGTTGATAATTTGGATGACGGTAGATAGAAACGTCGAAGTTGTTTGTTCATGACAATAAAAGGGGAAGCTCAGAGTGGCAGGGGGAATTCTTGTTCGAGACGTCAACCAGAACTGAGCTCCGGCATAAGTTCAGTTGATTAGTACTAGTGACGTTATTCTGTGGAATAGATCGACCAGAGGGGCAATTCTCATAATTTTTAATAACGTTCACAGTCTGAGCTCAGTCTCAATCTGTCAAAAATACTTCAAATTTCCCTACCTTTTGACAAGTTTTTGACATTTGTTTGTCGCCGAAATGAGACTGCGACTAGATTTTGAACGTTTTAAATTACTAGAATTGGCCTACAGATGTCACGTAAGTTAATTGATATTATTATCTTGATTATTGCTGATACCTATGGTGTTCTGTATATGTTATATTATGGCCAATATTGGCAATGTGAGAAATGTTGATAGATTACTATAGATTAAGATTGTTTCCAATGAGTTTCTTGTCCTTCTTCTCCTTGATGACCTAGATTTGGAACGGACGACTAGCTTTCTGATTATTTACTGACAAGCCTGAATTGAAATAAATGCCTAGCTTGTCTTTCTGTGCTTTACTTCATAAAACCCTTTCCCTGAAAACCTTCTAAGAACATACATACACATATAACACAGTAAGTAACTATAGAGACCATCCTGACATTCATAGGTTATTGTTATTGTGATATATGTATATATATAGTTATATTATATACTGCTATCTATAAAACTCGCAATGGAAGCTTGTACATATGAAGCATCGTGTGGTCCTGGTGACTTGTACTACAGTTACTTGGAATGCCTATTTCAAGCACCAGTCTCTCACAAATGTAAACTTATCCCTATGCTAGTTTTTATTAAAAATAAAACTGTGGGGCGTAGCGTAACCTAGGTAAATATGTAAACAGCATTTATAATGATATGAGCGGTTGAGTATTGATAAAAATGTCACGCGCCCCACGATTTTATTTTTTTGTCTGTTCAATGCCCTACTTAGGACCTACCGAATTATCTTTTTAACTTTTGGTACATTAACTACGTCATTATTTTCATTAAAACCGTTTAACTTTAAAATTTTTTTTTACTCATTTTATTAAACACTACTATGGTATATTTATGAATAGAAAATAAACAAACTTTATTATTTTTCATTATTTACACATTAAAAATATAATAAGATAAAAAATGGTAGAAAAAAATATAAAAAATTGTAGCCCACCGGTATCGGGAACAGGGTCCAAGCTACTGGCGGTCAGGGCTCCAGAGAGAGGAACCTCCTAACAATTCGGGCCGTGTCTAGAAGTACCGCTTTTTGAATTAAGCCCTTAATATTATTATATTCTTACAAATTTTGTAACTTCTGAAGCCCTAGTAAAAAAAGTAACGTAGATTCGAACAATTTATGAATCAAAAATACAACTATCCCAAAGTATAATCAGCGTATAATGTTCCCACCTGCTAGGACGCAGGCTTCCTCATAACGAGAGGGAGTAATCTACCACGAGGCCCAGTGCGAAGTTTTGGTTCTGGGACATGCCAGTTTCCTCACGATGGTTTCTTTCACCGTTTTGAGAGCAGTGGTGATGAAATTATTTACGCAAAGAAAACACCTGCCTGCTTCGGAACCACGACTTACAGCTCGTAAGTTGGGGCCATTACCACTGGGCCTGCTCTATGCATTTCATTTTTTTTTTCATTTCATTTTAGGATAATCATTGAAAATCGTTCAAATTTACATTAGGTTTACTCCGTGCGTTTGTGCTAGGCCGACTGTGCTTATTTTTAGTTATTTATTCATTTATTACAGGCGACGCAGGCCCATAGGTAGGTTCTTGTGCTGTTCTGTAGTACTAGTTCGCGGATGCGACGGAACACTACGTCATGCGACCAGAACTCTTCTTCAATGACGACGACGGTCAGATAACAATTCGGTACGTGCACCACGAACGCCTTGAAGTTGACGTTGCGGTTCGACTCCAGTAACTGCACCCTCGGCGTGTATCTCGTCTTCTGGCGCACGTACTCCAAGATGTCCTCCGCCTTAGTGGTGTAGTAAAGGCGGGAGATGTACACCGGCGAGTTCGGCTTTGCGGCACGCAAGTTGAATTCGGTCTCCTTATGAGCTTTGCCGCAGCGGTTCTTGTTCTTATGTTTTTGTACTGACAGTACGTTTCGATAAAAGTCTTCATAACTAGACATTTTAGCGAGCATACAATCAAGTCAACAGCTGTGGTTCCGAAACCAATTTGTACCTACATTCGAATATTTTCCACTCAAACTTTGAGCATTCGAATCACAGATGAATAAAAGTTATTTCGTAGTTGTAATTGAAGCTGTGCGATATGGTAGTTCTCATTCAGACACGGTTTTCTTTAGTCCAGTTACATTGTCATATTTGTTGGAATCTTATTAAGATCTCCGTTCATCCAGTCCCTATGAATTAAGATTAAAATGTTTATATATATATGTAATCTAATATTTCTACCCCCTTACTAATAAACTTTGTATAGTGCCTGTTTAATTACACAAAACTTTGACTTCTTCTTTCGAAAGTCAAATTACTGACGACTGAAAGGGAGACATCAGTGTGAACTATTAACATCGGTGTGCCGAAATAGGTAGACAGTTAACAGGTACAGATTATAAACTTAAGCCACCCACGGGCAGGGTAGCGTGGCCGAGCGGTCTAAGGCGCTGGTTTAAGGCACCAGTCTCTTCGGAGGCGTGGGTTCGAATCCCACCGCTGCCAGATGTCTTTTGGTCTAATTCCACCGCTGACACATATCTTTTGTCGAATCCCACCGCTGCCAGATATCTTTTGGTTGAATATTCCGCTATGACAACAATTAATAATACAAATAGTTAAAATTAAAGGGGTTTCCGTACAAGAAAAGTGTTTTGTTCAGCATTTTTTTTTCATAAGGTACGGAACCCATCATGTTCAACCAGTGCGAGTACGACTCGTAGTTGGCCGATTTTTTTTACACTCTCCCCGTGAGAAGCAAAATTGTCAGAACGTATGTCCGTATACCCAATTTCAGTTCCTTTTTTTGCAAACAGGTCGGTTTATGGTATTGTTAATAATAACTGCACAAAAAATTGGTATACGTCATTATATTAATTTTATTCTAAAAATAATTAACAGCCCTTACATAGCACAATAAATAAACTTATTCTATCTGAATTTCGCTACAATTTCGCTAACAGCCGCATAACACCCAGATATTAAGACAATAAAATAGAATATCAACAGTAATACGTTCTTCCACAGAATGTAGTTAAATTTTCCCAGCCCTCTTTCCCATTGATGGACTGTTTGGACCACTACTGGGATCAGGAGGCCGAGGGTCGAGAAGAAGATGGCCCCGACGAGACCTATGAGGAGTTCTAGGTCCGGTACCGCTATTGCTAGTATAACTGCAACAATTTAAAAATAATTATGACCTTGTGGAAGCATCATCCATCACATACATCGTCACATGCGAACTAAGCGTCACACTGACATCGCGCAAAATCTTGCATCGCGCTAGCAGAGTTTACCGCACAACTAGCATACAAGGTGAAATTGAAAACATGCGACAAATCGAAATGGGAGATTGTACTCATCATTATGAATAACTTACTATGGGAACAAACCTGAAATCGCGAAAAAAAAAACCAGCTGTTCCCTACGTTTATGTTCGCATAACTCGTCAAAATGTAGGGAACGGCTGATTTTTTTTTCGCGATTGCAGCTTTGGTCCCTTAGTAAAAGTTGTTCATAATGATGAGTACAATCTCCCATTTCGGTTTGTCGCATATTTTCAATTTCACCCCGTATATAGGGTTACTTGTAATTATAGGGTTCCTTGTGATCCGACGTATATTCGTCAGGAGCTGATAGGGGGGCCAAAATGCAACAAATTGAGCCCCCCATATGTATGGCCGAAATTCAATAGTTTTCGAGATATTATTACGTAACACATTTCTACGTTTTCTCCACTCTACGGTTATTCATTGGCAAGCTCGTTGATGTTGGAGTTATCTATATTATGCAGTCGTAAGGAGTTTCAATCAGATCCATCAGCCAATTTGTCAAATTCATCATAACTGGGATTTTATTGTATTATAAAAAAGTCAAGACAAACAAAACTCTAACCTGTCAAAGCCACACTAAGAGTCCTGAGCGTGATCTGGCTAATGTTATAGTAGTCCTTACTGAAACTGGACTTGATCCTCGTCCATATGATGTCCATAGGCGCGTACATCTGAAGGCAGTACGTGAAGAACACTGCTATCGCTACTAGGATCTTCGCTGTCAATGCTAAACTGAAACAAACCAAATATATATATATATATACAGGGTTATTTGTAAAACACCAGCAACCTGAAACCTGAAGTCGCGAAAAAAAAATCAGCTGTTCCCTACATTTTGAAGAGTTAGACGAACATAAATGTAGGGAACAGCTGATTTTTTTTTCGCGATTTCAGGTTTGGTCCCATAGTAAAAGTTGTTCATAATGATGAGTACAATGACCTCTTAAGAGGTTGCTGGTGTTTTACAAATAACCCTGTATACATATATTATGTAGATTGCCTCTACCCCAACCCGTCAACCCTTCAACGGGGAAGATAATTGCGAAATTGGTTCCGCGTAGATGGCTCCAAGTGTTTGTCACTTATATCCTGCTTTCATTGGAGCTTCTTGATGAAAACTTCGCCGCGGGATAGAAAGTGAAAATGCTTTCTTGGTATTGCAACAAAAAAAAAACAGCGTAAAATAATAAAAAAAAAGGTTTACAAGAGAAGGTGCCAAGTGTTTTGTCTAGTCAATCATTGGTCGCTTTTGACTTTGAAAAATGACAAACACCCAGCGCCTTCACACGGAAAAACATCCAGCCAGCTACCCCATTAATAAATTGTTATTGATGGTACAAGGAAAATGTTGATGGTCAGCTCCTTCTAGCTCAGATGTTTACCTGTTTCACTGTAGAAGGCCAAAGTTATAACAATATCATGCTACCTACGGAGTTATTGGCACTAATTTCTATTAGAATTCGCAGTTTTGAAAATAACTGTTTTTTATTTATTTATTTAATACTTCAAGCACATAAATGTACAGAGGCGGACTTAATGCCATAGGCATTTTCTACCAGTCAACCTTTGGGTGATGCAGAGACAAACAGTGGTAGGTGCAATCATGAAAATTGAGGAATAAATATTTCAAATATAAAGATACGCATAAACCTATTAAAAATATGAATATAATATATACCTAGTTACATATATATATATAAATATAAGTTTTTTGTCGATACCCAATTCCAAATTGCAGAAATACAGTCGTGCCAGCGACCCGAAGAAGAACAATCCTACTAATCCTACTTCCTACTATCCTACTAATACACACATCAAAAGTGTCTAGGGATCAAGCATTTTTATGCGGATTTCTTGAGATTGAGATGTGGCTTTGTAATAAATTTATGATTTTATAAATTTATATGGATCCTTTTTGGTGCATTTCATAATTTGAATCAGGAACTGTGAATCAAATTCGAGTAAAAGATGAAAATCAGCTGTCAATATTTTCCCTATAAAAACATACAACGCATTGAAGACATTATTAGTGCTACTGTTTCCCTACTACTGATTAAAACCAACGTTATTATGGATCGGCGACGTCATTTAAGCAGGGAAGAAATGCTCAGAGCCGTGGGAATGATAGAAGCTGGTTCCCGGCAACGTACTGTGGCTTTAGCTCTGAATACAAGTCAGAGTGTTATCAGTCGACTTTGGACACGTTACTGAAGCACTGGTACCGTGGCTGAGCGCCATGGAGGACGGTATCGCTGCACCACACGGAGACAAGACCGATACATTCAAATCTTAACTCGAAGAGCTCCAACAATAACCGCCATGATGTTAGCCGTGAGGCTTCATCACTCTTCAGGGAACTTAATTAGCGACCAAACAGTCAGAAACCGCTTGCATGAAGTGAACCTTCATTCCCGAAGACCGCTACGGGTACCACCTATAGCAATGCACAATCGTAGGATTCGATATCAATGGGCTCTTGAACACAGAAATTGGGCAGAAGAACAATGGCGTTTCGTGTGCTTTTCTGATGAGTCTCGTTTTGGTATGAGACCGGATACAAGACGTATACGACACTGGAGAACCCCTGGACGCCAACAGCGATTAAAATCCTGCCAGGAAGTCCATCCTTATAGTGGTGGAACCATCATGGTATGGGCGGGTATTTGGATCGGCGGAAGAACTGAGTTGATTTGGATCAGAGGCAACCTCAACGCTCAAATTTATGCTGAGACGATTGTATCAGACGTCATCGTTCCTCTACAAGTGCAAATCGGTCCCTTATTTCAGTTAATGCATGATAATGCACGACCGCACACCGCAAGAGTTGTAAGACAGACTCTCGCCGCAGCTAACATCAATGTCCTGCCCTGGCCTGCTCAGTCGCCAGACTTGAACCCGATTGAGCATGCATGGGATATGCTACAGAGAAGAGCTCTGCCGAATATGGAGGGTATCCAGTCGCAAGAAGAACTTTTTTTGTTGTTGCAACGAACATGGGCGGCCATTCCACAGCGTGATTTGGATGAACTCATTTTGAGTATGCCAAACCGATGTTCTTGTGTTGTTAGTGTTCGCGGTAGAAACACGGATTATTAATTGTTTAAGTTACCCAATAAAATTTTAGAGAAAACTGTTATTTCAGTCTTTTTTTCGAACTTTTGTGTTAGTGGTTCAAATGTCAAAAATCCCTTTATTAGGAAAATGGCAAATTTCTTTATTAATGCAAAGGTGACTTGGTTTATCGTTACTGTGACAAACGAAAACACTTTATTTGATGAATCCTTAAAGAAAATTTTAATTAATATCAATCAGGAGAAAAGTTATTGCCAAAATATATGTTGATCCCTAGACACTTTTGATGTGTGTATTATAAATGCGAAAGTTTGTGAGGATGGATGGATGGATATTTGTTACTCTTTCACGAAAAAACTACTGAACGAATTTTGATAAAACTTTACAGTAATATAGTTTATACATCAGAATAACACATAGGATACTTTTTATCCCGATATTCCTACGGGATCAAAACTTACGCGGGTGAAACCGCGGGGCGCAGCTAGTTCTAAATAACGAAGAGCATCATATCTACGAGATCTTTGTAAATACACCTTATTTCAGCTATTACTTTAATAGACATACTATTAATCTGGCTTTAAGCCTAAGCCTTCATTAAGGCGAGAAAGTTTTCAGGCAAAATAAAATTGTATTGCTACATAAAACATTAGATTGTATTTTGTTTTATAGTTGGGCTTTTTTAGAGAGACTGTAAATCTAATGTATTAGCAGTACCACATTGAAATGCGCCGACAGTGAGTCTACATTATACGAAAATATGAGACTGAATGCGGAGCAATAATGTATTTGCTAACTGTCTCTTAGAGACCCTTGCAAAATTAGCAAAACCACATACAAGCAATTACGTTCATATAAACTTGGGGTTCGGAACAGAAGCGAGGACTTTGCTTTTTCGCTATTCACTTTGACGGAAACTGGGCTAGATGCAAGTAACTCCTCAACATTTGAATGGCTTTATAAATCGTTGTCAATAACAGAAAAAAAATATTTCGAAAAAGAAATAGACACGATACTTATTCAAAGTATCTACTATTATATCGTTAACTTTCTGATTTAAACTCGCCTAAGAAGTTATAAGTCAATGGAAGTAAGTTTCGAAATCAATTTAACAAGCACATTGGAAATTATTCATTTCCTTTAGCAAAGGAAAAAACAATGAATGCTCAATGCGAAGATTTGTTTTTCTTTCAGAAATGCAATGCACTGTTTTTCTGGTAGTTTCATTTTTCTCCACTTCCGAAGACTATCGAGTAATTACTGGTAATTAGTCTAAATACAGGGTTACTGGTAACTCGAGCACTTCCTTGCAGGAGGTGATAGGGGAGCTGAAATGTGTCAAATTTAACCCCCATATGTATGGCCGAAAACTAATACTTATAAAGTTATTTGTAATTTTAAATTACTCCAAATTTTCACACTAAGCTTTTATTTATAGCTAACATTCTACACAAAGCTAACACAGTAAAATGTCTACAAATATCAAATAATTTCAAGAAGTTTTTGTAATTATTTGTACGAGTAGTTGCATTTTTATTTTTCAAATATCTCTTAAATTATTCGTTTTTGGCCATACATATGGGGGGTTAAATTTGTCACATTTTAGCTCCCCTATCACCTCCGGCAAGGAAGTGGTCGAGTTACCAGTAACCCTGTATACTACGAAGTTTAAAAAATGAACAAGTTAATTTTTATTTCTCCTTGGAGGAAGTAGACTAGATTCATTACTGCATACATTCTAAGAACAATCGCAAATGCCCCATGGCTTGTACCAAATGAAGCACTACACCATGATCTGAAAATACCGACAGTCAAAGAGGAAATAAAACTCTATATTATGTCATAATAAAGAAAGAACAACTCGCCACCCAAATATATACGTCAATATGAATCAGAAAAAGAAAGAGAGCTGAGAGAGAGCACAAGAAGGAAAGTTATTAAAAATATGATGGTGCCCAAATTAAACATAGCAAAGCATTGTTCACGTTACCAAGCAGTAGAGCTATTTAATAAGTTACCTACGGATTTGAAAACTTTGGTCTATAACACAAACTTATTTAAGGCTAAGCTGAAAGCCTTCCTATTAGAAAAATGTTTATATTCTGTATCCGATTTGATGTTGAATGATTCCAGATAATATTTGTATGAATTATTTGATATGGTCTTGACATTTAATTTATTTGACATTTGATTTAGTTGGCATTTATTTTAATTGACATTTGTTTTAATTGACATTTAATTTGATTTACATTTAATTTGACTTTTTGTTTGCATTTAATTGACATTTAATTAATTTTGACTGATATTTGATTTACGCAACATGGAATAGACATGGTTGTTTTTGAGGATATGTGGTTGGATAATTATGTAAATGGGAATTTAATTGACATTTAATTTATATATATTTGGCATTTATTTTCAGTTAATTATTTAGTTGACATTTGACTTATATTTGATTGACATTTCATTTAAATCTAACTGTCATTTAATTTACATTTAATTCTCATTATGTTTACCTTACATGGAATGGATATGGTTGTGTTTCGAGCTTTTTATGGTTAGACATATAAACAGTAATTTAATTGACATTTAATTCTCAGGTGACTTAAGTAAAATGGAATAGATGGTTGTTTTTGTGCTTTTTATGGTTTGACCTGTAAACGGTCTTTGATTGATGACATAGTAATATATATTTTTTTTGTTTTATATTTCATTATTATTGCTTCTGCTAAGATATATTGTTTGATGAATAAATAAATGAAATGAAATGAAATGAAATAACCTGGCAAACCACCTAATGGATAAAAAAGGCTAAATTACGAAATTCCACAGGATTTCATCGGACACACTAGCTCGATGCTTTGTAAATATAGGATGTGTCATAAGACGTATACCAAGCACGAAATCTAACACTTCATCAAAATTACAGAATGTCCTAACATACTGACAGATTGTAAGAAAAATGAGACAAAATAAAAAAAAAAGATTAGAGCATTCATGTTGCATCCGTGGTTGATCAGTTTTGTTTAGACATTTATATCCCACTGCTGGGCAAATGCTTCCCTACTCTCTTTCCACCTCTCTCTGTTCAGAGTTGCTGTGGACCAGTCTTTATTAAAGGATCTCATCAGAGTTAAGATACAAAAAGAAATTATAAAGGTACAATTACCAAAAGCGACCGCAAACCGTTAATTTTAATATTACCGTCTGTGCTATCACATGGTAAAGCAACTTTACAGAGGCTTGTTTGATTTAAGTATGCCTTCAAATTACCTACCTACTCCTGTTTCAGATTCACAAAAAATAAATTGGGATAAGGGTAGGAGAATGGATCGATTTATCTAACACATTTATAAAGGTAAAGCAACTTTGATGCGCGCCTTAGATATACTGAACAAAATCGCGGAAAAAGTTGATTTCTTTACTTGTTCTCTGAATGAGTTCACAAAAATTACTTTACATGTGATAAGCTGTAATAGAAAAAATATTTTTTGAGACCATGCTACCGATTTGGGGTAACCTGTAATGATAGTTGTGTTGGGAAAAATAAATAACTAAATAAATAAAAGAATTTTGGATTCAATAAATAATAATTTTAATATCGAGCGTGGAGGAGGGATAATCAGAAAGGTGTGATCAAATGTAAGGGTGTGGTACAAAACTTCAATACCTACTCTCGACCCAAACCGGTGGCTGATTATTTTTTTCTCGACTACGTTCCGTTCCATGGAGAAAGTTATTCAATATCAACCTTTGAATTTGACTACACCTTTCTGGATACACTGTGTAAAGAAATTAAGCAAGAAAAATAATATTTCAAGCCTTCCCCAACAGTTAAAGAATGTACGGATGAAGAAACATTTAAGATTAAGGGCCGATTTTTAAACGTCAAACAACTTTTATTTGAAGAATAAATAAGCCGATTTGATATAATAATTGCCTCCCCGACCGATTTCGGTCACGGTGCCAATCTCAACGGAGATTAGCCGGGTACGCAGGAGATATTATAGTGCACAAGTGTGCGCGCAAACACAGGTGCACTCCCTCTTCCCTCAATCTCATAGTCCGATGGGTTTCATATATTTTCTATGCAAATGCTGTCAAGTCACAATGTTTATTCCTCAGATGAAAGTTACGTTAAATTGAAAAATCGGCCCATGAGAACATCATCATTTTTGCCTAGCCTTTTCCCTATGTTGGAGTCGGCTTCCAGTCTAAACAGATGCAGCTGAATACCAGTATTTTACATGGATTGACTGCCTATCTGACCTCCACAACCCACTTACTGGGTAATACGATACCCCTTGGTAAGACTTACTACCATAGCATACTTTCGTGCTTCTGACGACCCGTAACGACTGTCAAAGATCTACGAATGACAGCCGGGACCAACGGCTTAACGTGCTTTCCGAGGCACGGAGGGTCTCGGTATGTAAAGATGGTCATCCATCCACAGACCAACTGCGGCAAGCGTAGCTTAACCTGAACGATCGACCTATGCGGTAGTTATCATTTAGCCACATAATTTAACTTTTAACTATATAACTATATTAATTATTTTTAATTATTATTAATATTATAAAGAGGTAAGATTTGTATGTATGTTTGTAACGAATTGGCTAAAAAAGTACTGGACCGATTTTTAAAATTCTGTCACTATTTGAATACTACATTATCACTGATTAATATAGGCTTTTTTTTTTCTTTCCACCGGTGCGAAGCCGGGACGGGCCGCTAGTTTAATAATAAGAATATAAATCGCTTTACTATCCTTAGAGTGTTTTGTCAGCAGCTGGCCAAAATCGTTTAAGCTTTAGAGCAGGAGTACCTAAAAGTTTTTGCAAAGTTCCCGAACAAACGACACGGAGTGCTACATGACGAAAAAAAAATCTTACTTTCATTTATATAATCCTCGAATTTAATTTCCCATACGGGGACGGGAAAAAGCTTATAAAAAAATACATTTCCGTGAACATGGTGACAACCATGTTCGCGGAAATGAACTTTCCGTATTATTTTCTCATGTCGATGAAAATAGTATATTTATGTGATAATCTTTATTCGCATCGTGTGAGATGTGAAACAGCTGGTTCTTACCGTCTCATATTTACGAGAGGTACTTGACATTCATAAATATTGTTGTAAACAAAGTATGTAATACCTACAATTATTGCTCGACTTGACAAATTCAGGCGTATTCAAAATCAGGTACAGTCAACAGTAAAAGTAGATGATGAAAATCAGAAATTCAATACTAATGAACGGAGTTGGTGTCAGAACTGTGTGGCGTCGAATTGATTCAAAAGTATGTGATTGCAAATTATACCAAACATTTACTACTTCGACGCCACACAGTTCTGACGAGAACTCCGTTCATTAGTATTGAATTTCTGATTTTTATCATCTACTTTTGCTGTTGACTGTACAGGCTCCCAATTAACACTATACTTACCTAAAAATTGATGACCGAATACAGGATCAATTTTGAATCAGTACGGAAACTGTAACCATAGATTCACTTATGATTCTAGACCTCAATGCATAGAATTTTTCGTCGGTTATCAAAAACAATACTAGTTGTTCCTTATATTTCGACCAGTATTGTACTTTTCTATAAAACAGTTTATTTTTATTTAAATAATCGACGAAAAATTTCTACACTAAATACGTCTACGTTACGTACGTTTGCGCACTGTTTAAAAAAGTATCCTGTATTGTTAAGATGAATGAATCACACCTTTTATTACGTAACTATCCCCACCTTCAGATGACCGCTATTTGAGAGAAAAATAAGAACCTCGTTCGCAAAATGTCAGACTAAAGATCTAGACTAGAGCTCTAGAGGAGTTATTTATATACCTCAGTTATTGCTATTCATCGTTCCAAATTGTAGGGACGAACACTGAAGGTTTGCTCTAATTTACGCTTTTCTGAATTCGTGTTATTTGTACACCCCTCGAATCATCACATTTAGTCAGATAACTAGGTAGAATAAACTTCCATGAGAAACCTTTACATTTGAACATTTCATTTCTACAAAATTGCTTGGTTTTGCCGTGAAAGCGTATCAAAAGTACAAAGACTTTCTCACTTATGAAATTAGCATAGCTTTATATACCTTATACTCACTTTTCACCTTCGGGTAGATTCAGCGTGACGCTCCCAAGGACAACCTCCCCATACTTCATGTAGCCAAACACCCCGACGACACCATACAGAATAGCGACGAAAATCATGGTCACATTCAGGACACTGGGACAGCCCAGGAAGTCTTGAGGCTTAGCCATCTCATTCTCCACTGGCATAACCACGTTGATGCCTTCCATTGCGAATATCGCAGTGCTGGAAATATAAAAGTGATAAGGTAGTGAGTTGGATTGACGGAAAAATTCCTAAATTCGAATGAAGTAAACGCGGTCCCATTGTCATTTACTATTGTATGGGGTAGACCATACTTGGACATAGAATTGTACAGTTTTCCTATGACATTTGTGGAAGTTGTAGACATAGTAACATCGTACAACTCCACCCATTTGGTGTGCGCGTCTACTACCACGAAAAACATCTGATTATTTAACGGATGTAGAGTCAGGAAATCAATGTGCATCCTATAGAATGGCACTGGCGGGTACGGCCACGGAACAGTCGGCGTTCATGGCGGGGACGGGCGCAACTGTTGACAGATATCACACGAGTTGATCATTGCCTCCAACGCCGCGTCAACCTCTGGGAACTAAAATCGTGATCTAGCCTCAGCTTTGGTTTTCACGATGCCCAAATGCGAATTATATAACTCGTGTAAAAGTTTTGAGCGCAACGTTTTGCGAGTTAACCACCTTATGTCTTCTCATCAGACAACCATTTTCATGTGACAATTGTGTCCTACACAAATAACAGGGCTTTATACTTAAATCCGACAATAATTTTATTGTCTAGCCAACCTTGATGAATGTAATTAATTACTTTCGCTAAAATTATATCCTTGGTAGTTTCTTTGCGCAATTCATCCAGTGTCACTGGCATACTGCCTTCAACCACAAAGTTAATAATAGATCGGGGCAAAAATATTTTCGTATTTTGAATCTATTGTTAGTAATCAAACCTCTTTGGTAGTAATGAAAGTAACTGGCTGGTTTTAATACTATTAAATGTTGACATTCTAAAGATGCAATAAATAAAAAAAAAACTAGTTCCGCCATTTTTCAATTGTTTTTCAAGCAAGCAAAATGAACGTATGTGACGAAGAAATTCGGTACATGTTAAAATTTTATTACAAAAAAGGTAAAAATGCGACGAACGCCGCGAATAAAATTTGTGCGATTTACGGACCTAATCACGGACGGATAAAATCAGTGCCATTTTTGAAAAAGTGGAGCAAGATCGACATATTAGTAGTTATGATATTGCTGAAGAACTGGATGTTGATCACAAAACAGTTTTACGGCATTTACAAAAGTCTGGGTACAAGAAAAAACTTGATATTTGGGTACCACATGATTTCACTGAGAGAAACTTAATGCAACGTGTTTCCATTTGCGATTCTTTGTTGAAACGTAATAATTCCGACCCATTTCTTAAACGGTTGATTACGTTTGATGAAAAATGGATCACTTACGATAAGAATGTCCGAAAAAGATCGTGGTCGAAGCATGGACAAGCCCCACAGACCGTGGCAAAGCCCGGCCTGACTCGGAACAAAGTGATGCTGTGTGTTTGGTGGGATCGGAAAGGAATCGTCCACTATGAGCTTTTGCCGCCGGGTAAAAATATCGATTCTGACCTCTACTGTCAACAACTGATGAGGTTAAAAGAAGCTATTGAGAAAAACCGGCCGGAGCTGGTGAATAGAAAGGGCGTGGTATTTCATCACGACAACGCCAGACCGCACTCATCTATAGCCACTCAGCAAAAATTTGTTTGCTTGCTTTTTTGCTTGGCTGGGATGTGTTGATGCATCCTCCGTATAGCCCTGATCTTGCTCCATCAGATTTTCACCTGTTTCGGTCACTTCGGAACTCTTTAGGAAGCATAAAGTTAACCTCAAAAGAACACCGTGAAAACTACCTGTCAGATTTTTTTGATAAAAAATCTCAAAACTTCTACAGCAATGGGATCATGGTATTGCCCACAAGATGGCAACAAGTCATCGATCAAAACGGCACATACATATTATAAATAAATAAAAAATTAAATCTAAAAAAAAAAAATTTTTTTGTATGAAAATTACGAAAATAATTTTGCCCCGACCTAATATAAGTGGCCCGGTCGACAGACGCCGCGGCTGCAGCCACGTGAATGCCGATGTCGCTGTCCCCCGCTCTTCTGCCTGTTCCAGGGGAGCTATTCTCTAAGGATACCTACAGCCTTGCTGGCAGCGATGTCGCAGCGCTGAAACTATTGTTTTCACCGCTGCGACAGCGCTACCCGCAAGGCTGTCTCCTTAGAGAATAGCATGGCTGCTTGTGACGTAAACTCGCTCGTGACAAATAATCTGCGTTATTATTGGCACTTCGAACGTACTCGATCGTGTATTTAAAAATACGCGCTTAAAAACATTGTATATTTTGTAGTCTGTTAGCCGATACCTTTGGTATGCTCTTACAAGGACCAAAAATAGAAATCAAGGGTCTGTGGTCGGTACGTAATATAAACGGTTCGGATCGGCCACATAAATATTGATGAAATCTCTTAACACCAAATATAATCGCTGTGGCATCTTTCTGGACTTGCGAGTATCGTTTTTCGGCTGACGTGAGCGTGCGAGACGCGAATGATATGGGTCGTTGTAACATGTCACTACCTACTTGCGATGAAATAGCGCCTAACCCGTGTGGAGAAGCATCCACTGTCAATATTATTTTAGAAACTGTGTCAAAATGTGTTAAAACTTGTTTCGACGTTAAACATTTTCTTAATTTCTTTGAATGCATTTTGATGAATTGCTGTTCAATGCCACTTAACATCTTTCTTTAATAGATCATACAAAGTATGCTTGATGCTCGAGGAACGAAATTCCGATAGTAATTAACAAGTACTAGAAATGATTGTAAGGTGTTTACATTAATAGGAACGGGAGTGTCTACAATAGCCTGCACTTCAGACGGATCTTTCTTTAGTCCACTGTTGTTGATAACATAACCTAAGTAATTTATTTTGTTTAAAAAAAAATCACATTTGTCCTTTCGCAATGTTAATCCCGCGTCCTGGAGTCTCTTGTGACTATGTGTAGTTTTTCTATATGCAATGATTAATTTATGGAGAATTAAACTCTCTATTTAAAAAATATATATCTTACACTTGTGAGCGATGAATACAGGTCACCAACAAGAAACCTTAATATCTCGGAAACTAAGAATGACATATTGTTCAAATAAATATAATTTTAATAGTTACTACTCAAATAAAATTCATAAAATTACTTAGCCATCTTTTTTAAAATTAAAATATGTCAATTCTAAACCGAAAAAAAGACAATAAAAAAAAAATACTAGCAGCGTCCTGCGGTTTTACGCGCATATGTTTCGATCCCGTAGGAATATCGGGATAAAAAGAAGCCTGTATTATGATGTTAATCTTAGTTATAAACTCGTTCACGCTCAAATCCGTTCAGTAGTTTTTGCGTAAAACTAAAAGAGTAATATCCATCCATCCTCATGAACTTTCGCGTTTATAATATTAATAGAATAGGATTTAAAATATCATAATATGTTCCTCCTCCTCATATTTTTGTACAAGAATATTATCTCAGTGCGCTATATAAAGATACCATAAATTATGTCTTGCGATAACAATCTGTCCAGTCCAAATTTTTTTGCAGATGGAACTAGTGTTGCAGCAACGTCATTGCATACATTTGGATAATTTACACTTTAACTTGTATGTAGTATCAATTATCGATTTTTTGTTGTCGATTAAAAAATGTTGCGTTTTCTATGCCTGTGATTATTTTTATTAAATACAAAATAATATAAATTAGCCGCTTTGTTTACGTTCATTTCAATTTTACAGGTTTTGTAGCGGAAATCAGCGTAAAACATACTTTATTTAGACACTGGTTTGCCGTACCTATCCATTGTGTTGTGAACATATAATTATGGGGTCCACTACATATTAAAACACAACGTTTTTTATGAATAATATTTTATGAAAGTTTTAAAATCGAAATAAAACATTAATATCTTGTTTATGGTGGCAAATTCGTATCCTGGCAAATAATTATTTTATATATTTTATTGATATTTGAGTGGATGCAATGTTTTTCTATAGTGATTTATCTAAAATATAAAATTATCATTTTCGATATATTCATTTGAAGCGATTATATTCGATCCCATCACTTAATACAGACGCCAGCACATCAAGCTGCTACAATCTATCAAATTTCTTCAATATATTTTCAACTTTATCGCTACAGCGTAAGGTTCAAAGTTGATTGAGAAAATTTGACAGATTCGAGTAGCTTGATGTGCTGGCGTCTGTATGATAGAATGTAATTCAATACGCATAACATATAAGATAATTCAATAAGATATGGCAATTTATATATTTATTTTATTACGCATTTTAAAGTTAACTTTTACATAATCTGGAATAACTATTCCAGATTAACTAGCCAGGGATGCCGTATATCAAGTTTTTGAATCGGGGTTAGGAAATATTCTCCTATTGATGCAATCATTTTCAGTTCACAAAGCGTAATTGGAGCGGAGTTCCGTCGCTTACACTCAAACACAAACTCGTCCCAAGCATGCTCGAGCATTCTTAGTTTCCGAGATATTAAGACTTTAGTCGGTGATCCGAATTCATTGCTTACGAGTCTACTTACATTGTAATTTGTTTTGAAAGCTTTTTCTTTACCTTCAATAGTAGGTTTGTTCCAAAGAATACGCCAGTAAGTAAATACATACTTGTCCACGCATCGATTTTCCCTGTAAAAGTTAATTTATGTTCAGTTTCGGGTCCCGGTCCCTGCCATTGTTGAAATTTATTTGTTTGTACGCTAATTTATTTATTAATGCTTTCAGCGAGATAACATTTTGAATTTGATCGATGTTGGTATATATATTAATCTTTGTATGAAACCTTTTTGTTATTGGACGAATGTGATTATGTAAATGTTTGGTAATTTATGAATGTATAGATTTTCCATTCAGGAATGTCAGAGACAAGTCCACTGACGCCGCTGCTCTCAAAACGGCGAATAAAAACATCGTGAGGAAATCGACAAGTCCTAGAACCAAGAAATCACAGACATGTGATATCTAACAACCCGCACTGGTCCCGCGTGGTGGATTACGGCCCACTCCCTCTCCCAAAGAGTGTCCCAGCAGTTGAAGCATTAAGGTGCCACTTGTCGATATTTTTTCTATACAAATTTCGGGAGAATATTACACCACTGTTTGACATTGTGCATCCAAAGTTAAACATGTTATCGTTGTCTGTACGGAAACAGAATAGTAAAATAAAAAGCCATTAAAAAGTTGTGAGTCAACAAAAATTCATTTTTCTTGCTATTTTTAACGTAACTTTGGGTGTAAATAAGTAATAAAAGAACTGTAAAATCTTCAAAACCAAGTCCGTACCGAAAAAGCTCAGTTATCGAAGAGATCAATAAACTTTATTTTTAATTGATTTATGCAGTGGTTTTTTTCATAAAACTCGATTTTCCGAAGCACTGTTCGAATGTTTTTACGCGCCTATCAGTTCGGAACGGTGTTTCTGTGCGTGAGAACTACACGTTGTTCGTGTAGACTAGCGTCTAATTGCTCATCACTGATACTAGCGCTGACGGACACGAAGCCAGGCGAGACAGCGTATTTTTTGGTCATGACCACCAGTGAGTTCGAGCTCGCGACTAGTTTATTCTTAAAGGCTGATTATGTTTATGCTACTAGGATCTGTAGGCGCTTGTATGATACTGATAGGGGAGCGTTGTCGGTAAAAAATTGTGGTCCCGATTTCGCCTATAAGTTAAAAGATCCTTGTACATATAACGATGAAAGGGTTAATGAGCTGTCAACTTAAATTTAAAACTGGGTGGAATCTGGCACAGCGAAACTGAGCACCGACGGGTCACCATTTTAATGAGATCATGGGACAAGCCGCTAAATCTAATTCGGTGGGTTTGTTGGTTTATAGAAATTCTGAAGGAGCTTTTGCAGATATTTCTCTCTCATTTCATCTCTTTATCTACTCTCCTATCGCGGGTATGCTTGTTGAGATTTCTTTAGAAATAAGCATTACCTTTGTACCTATTTTTTGTTTTGTCGTGTACTTAAATGGATAAATAAATAAAGTTTAACATACCTATACTAACATTTACCTGAGAAACAGAGGCCACTTCTCCACACTGGTGACCATTTCAATATTGCTCAGCGGTGGAAGGTCGGTAAACGTATAGTAACACGTTATACCAAACGTAACTACTAGACACACGTTAGCTATGACTGAGAACGGTACCAGGAACTTCAGGTGACGTATCTGCGTTATCAGAATAAGTGGGAGGAGGATAATCCCGCAGTAGACTTCGACTTCGTACTTCGTCGATGGCACGAAGTGATCGAATATCTGGAAAGAAGATTTTGGTGGTTAAAATAAAACAATCCTACTATTAATGTAAATATGGAAGTCTCAATCTATTATGTTTGCGACAGATGGCTGATAGGGCCGAAAGGTTCTGAAGTGACAATCGCGTACTGGATGCTACGTCTTCCGGTACGCGGTCGCCTTTCCTGAACCGTTGGAAGGCCTCCCAAAAGGTGAACCGCTGACCTTGTGAATGCCGCAGGAATCCGCTGGAAACGAGAAGCAGTGAGCACTTTTGGGAGCTATGTCCAACATTGGACGTTTTTGGCTGAAAATATGGTGATGATGATGATGTGATTCGCCTTAGCGGCTCCACGAATTTAGATGCTTAGTACACAGGAATACACTACGACCCGGATTAGGATACTTTTTATACCGGCAATACCTACATAAGAAATAAATAAAAAAAATGATTTACAGCAAAACCCGTTTAAGACGATTTCAAAGAGACCTAACCAAAAACGCCTCAGCTGCAATCGTGAAAAAAAATCAGCTGTTCCCTATATTTTGATGAGTTATGAGAACTTAAATGCAGAGAACAGCTGATTTTTTTTTCGCGATTTCAGGTTTGGTCCCATAGTAAAAGTTTTTCTTAATGATGAGTACAATCTCCCATTTCGATTTCTCGCATGTTTTCAATTTCACCCTGTGTAAAGTTGCCCTTATCCCAATTTATTTTGGGTTGGCGTAACATGTTTTATTCTTCCACACTTCTCTAATAAGTAGTCATCATCTCGGTAGTTACCATTTCTAGCAATATAATTTTTCTTTCTAAATAATAATTATAATGCAGGTATATTTTCTTAATCTAATCACAACTCCTGTTTATAATACATAATCTGATCTATCATCCACACAAAATTACTTTAACCCTTTGACCGCCACGCCACGGTCGTGTATAGCCGACAAATGAAAACGTGCCCAACACGCCAATGCCGACAAGAAAACACCATGTTCTAAGTATATACACAGAAAACTGAATTTAGTTTATTTATTTTGTACTTACGAGTAAAACATGGTGTTTTCTTGTCGGCAGCAGCCGACGGTGGCGTGTTGAGCACATCTTCATTTGTCGGCTATACACGACCGTGGCGGTCAAAGGGTTAAAGAAATTATTACAATTAAAGATTCTCCCATTTCTAATAGACAAATCCTACTAATATTATAAATGCGAAAGTTTGTGAGGATGGATGGATGGATGTTTGTTACTCTTTCACGCAAAAACTACTGAACGGTTTGATGAAACTGTACAGTAATATAGCTTATACATCAGAATAACACATAGGATACTTTTTATCCCGATATTCCCACGGAATCGACACTTACGCGGGTGAAACCGCGGGGCGCAGCTAGTAACTTATAAATAAGTATGTATTTTATCTTACGTTTTTCACTTACTCCGCTGACTCATCATTTATTGGAACAAAGTTCTTATAAACGCAGCTTGCAATAGGAGTAAATTGGTAAAAATGCTACTTTTTATTATATAGGTACATATTATAATAGAGAGAGGCCGACAGAAAAAGAGATAGTCTTCATGGTTTTCGAGGGTTCTGAAGCCAATATTAAGGTCAAAATGAAAATCCAAGACAGCGGCTGCGTAAATTATAAAATGACGAAAGATTGAGAATTAGGGGATTCGGGGGGGGGGGGGGGGGTTGGTTGTATAACTAGACATAATTTTACTAACAAAAAGTGCAATGTCTTTTAGATCAGCGTAATTTAATGTTTCTCTGAAGGCAATATGTTTTGACAAAATAACAAAATTCTTTCAATTTTCGCGTTACATTACATTGTCATCAAAGCGGTTTAATAGTTTGATATTTACATATTCGTATTACAATAAAAAATTTCCGAAGCAATTTTGGCAGCAATGGAACGATTTAAAGTGATTGCATTGCTTGAACCTCATTCCTAAGGGCCTATACTACCTCAAATGGCTGAGCATGATCCTCCGTTATGTCGAAAATACTGCAGAAATAATTTTGAGATAAATATATAGTACAGCTGAGGATTAATGTTAGGTCTTATGTTTGACGAAAACACGATTACATAAAATTTTATCGATAGAAAAAAAATCCAAAGTTACCTCCAAACCGAACAATAAACCGCCGGGTATTCCAAAAATACTTCAAATTAGATCATAAAACTTTGTATACTAACTGAACTAACTATAAAGCAGGTCTTACGTTTTTTAGTTTTTTTTTTTTAATACCATTATTTTCACCGTATAAAGCGAATACATAAATTATTGGCGCTGCCTGCCGCCCGGCACCACACTCTGTCTCGCTCTCACTCATTCCGCGAGCAGTATCGTGCGAGCGAGATATAGAGTGAGTTTTAGCTGAGATAGTATAGGCTCGTAATTAGAGAGGTATCTAATGAGTTTCCTGTATTAATTGCACTACAACAGTGAAAAAAACATAATATAAAACATGGGTATCTTAAAAATACAATAAGGAATTTAATTTATAAAATAAATGCCAATGTTTTATATAGATACTAGCTTTTGCCCGCGGCTTCACCCGCGGCCTCGCCCGCGGCTTCGCCCGCGACAAGGTCGGAAATTATCCCATGGGAACGTACTATAGGGATAAAAAGTATCCTATGTGCCGTAAAAATATGCAAAGTAATTTTAATAAAACTGGAATATCTTATGTGAAAACAATTTTGTAAACAACATTTTTGGTTTTGCCAATCTTTGCTAAAACATAAAGATTTTATGGGCTGGATACTCGTGAGCACGCCACATACAATTGTCCAAGGAAATACAGGTTTTTTCTAAATGGCACACCTGCTACTTTTATCGCAAATGCTGTTTTCACAGGGAACTGCACTCTTTTAAATTGGAATGGTAAAATTGTCGGAATTATTGGAATACGGGGAATCAAAATATTTTCTCCTTTTGCTATTCCTGACATAGTTATTCACCGGTCTTTTGGAACGTAGACAATTTTTGGTTACGGTCGAAAGGCCCGCGGGCCATTCAGTTTGGGCCGTTCAGACCAAATACCCATTGCTTTTACAATATTTCGCCCCTGGTGAGTAATTTGTGACCGTGTGCTATTACATAATCTTGGCGCATCAAGATTACGCATTTAACAAAACTGGAACACCAACTGTCAGCCTCAGCTTATGGAAAGGCACTCCTGATGACTCATATACTATGACTTCCAATCCCTTAAATTGCTTGAAAATAGTTACACAAAAATGTCAATATTACTACATATGAATTTTAAAATCATCCCCTATTTTATCCTCTTGAGGGGGGATCATTTTAGAAAAACGATGAAATACGTAATTCATTATTTTTTACCAAAAGCATAAATTTAAATTTTCATATCCCTAACTGAAATAACAGGTTTCCCATACAAACTTTCATCCCCTTTAGGGATATTTTGAAGCAAAAAGTAGCCTATGTCCTTCCCCGGGATGCAGTCTATCTCTCTGCCAAATTTATCGAAATCCATTCAGTGGTTTAGGAGTGAAAAGGTAACATACAGACAGACGGACAGACAGACAGAGTTACTTTCGAATTTATAATATTAGTATGGATTACATACTCCAAAAAATTCCAACCTTATTGGGAATTATATGTTCGAGCCGTTTGGGGTTGAAACATTAGGGCGATGGGGTTTGATTGCTCACTTGTTTTTTCCAGACATCGCCAATCGGTTGGTCAACTCTTCACATGACCAGAGGGCTGGTTTATTTTTGGCCCTGAATCAACATCGCTATGCAACGTGGCAATGCTGCTAGCCTTTTGGGCACTTTTCCTGTTGACAGCGATGCGGACGAATTTTTTGATGCCCTATGATTCTTTCCTTTTTCATAAATATATGTACATATTATTAATATTATTTTAGGTACCACTTGCTCAAAAAAGTGACATTCTATGCCACAAAAAGCGAACATAACAATAGTCATTTTTAATCTGTTAAAAACAGGGAAAGAAAATTGTACTGAATTTCATTCATCCTCTAGGGGGAGAATGTGATTTAAATTTGGAATACTTACCGGAATTTATACTGAACTACATCTGTGTTTACACCATTGAGTTTGTATATAAAGCATTATACATCTTTTTGAAACAGGAATACGCATTTATTATGCAGTTATGATTGATAAAATTACGAAAACCGACGAGGCCATATGAGCTTGATGCGTTTGCTTTTCCGACAAAAAAATATTAGTCTAGGAATTTGCCGTTTTATTCAAATACTTAAACGTTAAGTTTATTTTAATTTATTTTTAATAAAATTGTTATTATTTTTAATAAATGCTTATCTCATATTATTATTGCGTAATTTTTTTCGCAAATGGTACGAAACGTAGAGTATTTTCCTCGGTGATAAAGCTGTCTTAGTCTTGGGTGAACTTAAATCCCTCGCTACACTCAGGACTCGTCTTAAGTTTTTAACTCCGCTCGTTTTTAGCTACGCTCGGGAGTAAACCTCGAGTCCTTCGTTACGCTCGCGATTTAAATCGTCATCCGCGACAGAAGACACTGCTCTATCCCCTTGGTTAATAATCTACTATTAAGTCTCATATCCTGTATATCATGTAATTATTACTATCTTGTTTAAAATGTGTAATTATATTTACGTGCTTATTTTTTCTTCTCACATCACAAAACACATTTATATATCTTAAAGTATTCGGCAACAGTGTAGTTTTCTATCAGTGAAAGATTTTTTGTGATCGGACCAGTACTTCCAGAGATTACCTCTTACAAACAAACATACAATTTTACCTCTCTGTAATAATTAGAGTTTAGATAAATTAATTCTTGGAGTACAAACATGGTAGGTATTGTGTTTTTTCAGAGACTGAGTGGCTTACGTCCAAATTGGTCGAAGCACTTTTTGATTAAAATTTAATTTGTATCGAAACGAAATTGGACGAGCGACAAACGCCTAGTAATGGAATTCTCTCATTAAAATTAATTAATTAATTCTTTAATTCATTGGATTCCAATAATATCGGTATAGGATGGGCTCAAAATCATTAAGTTTATTAGTTTTTACCACGGAGTTTCTGTACTCCGTGGTTTTTACGCATTCATGCATTTTTTTTTTCAGAATTGATGAATGTCTAATGATTTAAATCAGCTGAAAAAGTACGTAAGATTAGGTTAGGTTACATACGTTACTCAAACTGCTGAGTAACGGCGGAACAAGACTGCCAGTGATGATGACCCGAGGTGTGCAAACCATGGTGGTTGTGTCAGAAGTGACCAACCATTTGTAATATTTGAAGATAATTATTGTAGCGGCATCTACATCGGCACATGCGAACTACGTATCATACTGACGTCACACAAAATCCTGCATCGCGCAAGCAGAGTTTACCGCGCGACTAGTATAATATACAACAGTCCGATACACACAGCCCGAAAACCTCATTTATCTGTCGCTGACAACAGAGTTTTAAGAAAATCTAGCTTTAGGCCCTTTGTTCACGGCACGGTTTCTTCATGGTATGTACATCGGCGGCGTATAAACCGCACCATATAAAAACGTGTTTTTCAAGAAGCTTCGATCGTTACCCATACAACACTGAGGACCGTACCTACACACAGCGAATAAACCGTAGTTTTTCACGGCAAGAAGTCGTCACGGTATTAAGTCAATTAAATATTGAATACCTACCAGTGAAATTATCGCAATTAAATGGGTAGGTCTTTTAAGCAAAATATTAATGTATCGTTGAATAGAAACGTCGTAGGTAGGTACCTAAATGAAGTAAATATTTGAAAGCTCACGTAATATATTAGTGTTAAAAATAAGTTATTATAGGTTAATATTTTCGATTTCATTCATAGGTTCCAAGTAGCTTGCTGAAAGAGAAAATTATCCTTGTATATTTTTTTCTATAATAATAAACCAGCCCAAAGGGGCTATATAAGATGCAATTAATATTTATTTTCAAAAAGCCACTGTGCTCCTCTTATCAATGTTTTCTCCCACGTTCCAACCTACAGAAACAATTTACTTTTATATATTTAATAGAGTAAAAATGTTTTTCAGAAACTCGACCGGTTTTTAATTTAATTTTTCGAGATGAAAGTAGATATTTACCCAATGTTCTTTTACATTACAACATACTGCTGTCTGATAATTTACTTCATATTCCAATTTCTTCAACATAAACACGAAAAGACAGAATAAGGATCATTTAATATTCGTCCGTAGTATTAAGTTGTCCTTCTCGTGACGAGGACAGTCGAGTGCACGTCACCGTTGGTTGTAACTCTTTGGCCTTGAGCTAGCTTAGTACGGGGTTTCAATAAAATAAGAGGACAGTTTATACTGGTTTTGTTACCACTTACGTGCGGCCGACTGTGAGGCGAATTTCGCGTGTAACGCTGGACGCGACTGCGCGCATCGATAAAAGTTGTATATCGTGCTCAAGCAACCACGCTATTATCTTTCGTAACTGTACGTTTAGTGCTTAGCCGACGGCAAACTGACTACTCAAAAAGGAAATAAAAAAAAGAGGTCGGACAAAGACGCAACCTAGAAATAACACGCTCAGTATTGATGTTCATTTTTGTTTGCGATGTTGTGTACGGTCGGTCGCTCGTTCATACTGACATAGCGCGTTAGGGTCTCCCCACATTTATCGACGCGGAATCGGCTTAAGCCGAGTGCGTATCACCACACTACTCGACAAACGGCTCGTTTCGCCGTCGGCCGGCGTCGCGACGCGTCTTCCGAGCCGAGCCGATGCGAATGGTATTAGTTATTACGTAGTCATAAAGGCTTTTCTGACCGGTGTTAGCCGATTCCGCGTCGATAAATGTGGGGAGGCTCTTAGTCGACGGACGTATTCCCGACCGACGAGTTTGACCGACGATGGCCCTCGTCAGCGCGTTGTAGCTGTACGCGCGTAGCGATTCATCAGCGCTGCATATTAGTTGTTCAATAAGTTTTCATTAATATAGCTACGTTCGACCGGTGTCAGCTCTGACCGTTGGTCGGGCATTAAATCCAGCCTTAATGATTTGGGAGTCACGTGACTATTCGCGCCAGTTTCAAATTAAGTTCGCGCTGCCAGCGCGATTGTGACTCGTCGTGATTTTGACAATTAACGTTGACAAAATGGCCTCGAGCGAATTTTATCCCCCATCTCACGCAGGGTTGGTTAACTTCAGTTTACCCAAATTTTTATAATACAAAAAACTTTAGCGAAATTAGCTAGCATTACTTTCGTTTGGATAAAATATAATATTCCCTAAAAACCTCCATTACTGCTTTATAAGTTACTATCTGCGACCCGTGGTTTCACCCGCGTAAGTTTCGATTATTTATTTAATACTTCAAGCACATAATTGTACAGAGGCGGACTTAATGCCATTGGCATTTTCTACCAGTCAACCTTTGGGCGATACAGAGACAGACAGTGGTAGTTGCAATCATGAAAATTGAGGAATAAGTATTTTAAATATAATTATACGCATAAACCTATTAAAACTATGAATATAATATATACCTAATTACATATAAGTACAAATAAATAGATTTTTTAGAGAGACTAAGAGTCACTCAACGAGCAATGGAAAGAGCTATTCTCGGAGTTTCTTTGCGTGATAAAATCCGGAACGAGGATATTCGACGAAGAACCAGAGTCACTGACATAGCTCTTAAAATTTGCAAGTTGAAGTGGCAATGGGCAGGCCACATCGCTCGTAGAACTGATACCCAATGGCGAAGAAAAGTTCTTGAGTGGCGACCACGAACCGGAAGACGCAGCGTAAGGGGGAGGCTTTTGTTCAGCATCCACTGTTGATGTCTTCCGGCTGATGATGATGGTGATGATGACAAATAAATATACATAAATACATGAATACATGAATATACTTACTAAAAAGAAATAAGACAAACAATGAGAAAATATCGATTCCGTGGGAATATCGGGATAAAAAGTAACAGTTATCTACCGATCAAGTTTTATCGCAATTGGTTCATTCGTTTTTGCGTGAAGAAGTCACAAACATATTATGTACATACTAACGCAAACTTTCACAATTACAGTAGGATTTGAGTAATGGAGGCACAGTAATAAAATGTTTCATAGCTAATATTTCATTATTTTATTATTAGCCTGTGAGGCCCCACTGCAGAGCAAACCTCCCTACTCTCTTTCCATTTATCTCTGTTCAAATCTGCTAAGGACCAGTTTTAGCATCTTTAAAACTGTGTTTGAATAACCTAACCATAAACTGACTAGGTGTAATTGACTAAGTGAGAACTTGTATCCTGTAACTTGCTGAAAGGTTGAGATATGAAAGGTATCTTCGGTGTTACGAGAAATATTCGATTTCTACTTAATAACATGCACATAAAAGAAGCCTTCGAGCATTTTCTAATTAGCACTCAAACATTTCTCAAAGACGCTGATGATTCCGGGAACACTCAGGCAGAGGCGAAAGATTCTATCCACAAATTGGCTAGCACTCACCAAATTTCGTAATAATATTACCATAAGTCGATGAGTAATTAATTTTAATTTTTAATTTTTATAGACTGTTCTTGTTTTTTTTTTTATTTTTGGGCGGCAATTTTGGTTAAAACGTGTACCAAAAGTAGATAAAATAAGAAATGAGTACATAAGAGGAAGTTTAAAAGTGGCACCGGTAACTGAAAAGTTGGGTGGAAAACGGTTGTCATGGTATGGGCGTGTGTTACGGAGAATTGAGGAAAATGTCGTGAGGAGAGTTTTGAGTATGGATGTCGATGGATATAAGAGTAGGGGAAGACCAAAGAAACGATGGATGGACTGTGTGAATGATGATATGATTAGAAAGGGGGTGAGTATTGAGATGACGACAAATAGAGAAGTATGGAAGAAAAATACATGTTGCGCCGACCACTAATATATTGGGATAAGGGCAGAAGAATGTCTACGTGTACCAAAAGTATTTGAGAGGTTTTAGGTACTTATTCGTTCTCTGAAGGTTACGAGAAAAAAAAAAAAAGTCTTCATTAACTAAAAGTCAACACACAAAAGAAACCGAAGCCGTACTACTCTAAATAATTAAAATTCGCTTTAGCCCTGAGTTTTTGTATGCTCTAAGAAAAGACGAACGTCTGAACAGTCACTGTTCTTATCTACAAAACAGATAAGATTTGTGTACCAGCTTAGAAAGAACCACTCTCAAAAATTAAACATTAATTACAATATATTTTGTTCCTCAATTTTCATGTTTGCACCTACCAATGTTTTGTCTCTGTATCACCCAAAGTTGACTGGTAGAAAATGCCTATGGCATTAAGTTCGCCTCTGTAATGTATTAAAACTCGTAACACAGAAAAATCCTAAATTGATAGGCTATGAAACATCTATACCTTTTATAAACTAGCTTCTGACCGCGACTTCATTCGCGTGAAAGTCGTAAGATACAACGATTTACTAAAATAACAGCCACATTTTTATAAAATGTTCCTGTATACTATGTTTCTAGTTTTGGTCTCAGCAGCCCAATTATGAAGAGAGCCAGGACTGGCAACGCAGGAGCAAACGACGTAGACTTGTCCGTATAAGAAGTAGCTCGACCGACTGAGAAGTAGTCGACACCCGCAGCCTTCAGTAGTAATATATCCCATTGCTTGCAAAATTTTATATTTTTAGTGAATTAATAAATGCCTGCGTTCCTGTACATATTAGCTAATGAAATAATGCTTATACACTGATTGATGCTTTCTTACAGATTATTCGTGATGAACAGCTATCACTAAAATAATATTAAAAAGTCGCTTTTCGTGTCTGTCTAAAAATAAAATCCGCGACGGATATTGATGCCTGTTTCACTATCATTTAGAGTTTACTCCGAAAGGTTTATGTGTTAAATGTTAAACTTTCTCTAATTAAAATAACACTAGGGCCGTGGGGTTCGAGTGCCCATCGAGTTTTTGGGGACATCGCCAAGCGGTTGATCAACTCTTCACGTGACCAAGGTCTAGCAGTATATAGATCAAAGAATCAGCATTGCCATCCAATGTGGCAACGCTGCCAGCCTTTTGGGCGCTTTTCCCACAGAAAGCGTTGCGTACGATTTTTTTTATATCCAATGAGCCTTGTCATGTTTGCTTGGTCAATCCCTAGTATTAGAGGGGCAATTCTCGCAATTTTAAGAACGTTCACAGTCTGATCTGTCTCAATCTGTAAAAAATACCTCTAATTTCCATAGAATTTGACAAGTTTCTGACGTTTGTTTGTCGCTGAGATGAGACTGCGACTAGATTTTGAACGTTTTAAATTACGAGAATTGGCCAGCTGGTGGGATGATACTGACAGCTCATTCCACAGTCACTTCACCTAAGTTTTCACGGTGAGAGAATGGTTACAGAATCGCACTGCTGGTTCGAATTAAAAAAACATGTTTGTGTTGGATAGTCCATTAATTGAGAAGGGCTATAGGCTATATAACATCACGCTACGATCAATTCAATAGGAGCGGAGCATCAATGAAAAATGTTGCAAAAACGGGAAAAATTATTCCTTTTGAGAGCTTCCGTTGCGTGTGCTGTGTAAACAGTTAGAGTTATGCAAAAATTATGTATGATGAAATTGTTTCTCTTTAAAAGTTCTAAAAAAAAATTTGCAGCAGCATATGTCTATCTTTTAAGGTTGACTCACTTTAACCTCTTTTATGGTAATCAAATTTGTTCTAAAATTATGCATTATTTGCGAAGGTGCTTTTACACACATGATATTAATCCATAACCGTTAACATAATACGTTTTTCATCACAAGTATTTAATTTTGAACAAAATTGCCATAGACATCATTTGATTTTAATGAATATCTTAGGAGATATCGTAGTTTTAAAATAATACTAATAATAAAGCTGAAAAGTTTGTTTGATTGAAAACTTCTAATCTCTGGAAATAATGGTCGGATTTATAAAAATCTTTTTGCATTTGATAGCCCAATTCATGAGGAATGCTACTATAGGCTATCAAACATCACCAGAACCCACTCGCTCGGACCGGTTCGCTAGAACCCTTAGGAGTTCAGCAAAAAGAGAAAAAAGTCAGAAGTTTTCGCTAAACGAAAACGAAGTAATAGCGCAGGCAGGCGATGCTATGCGACGAGGTGGGTCGAGGGAGCAAAAAAATTCACGCGGACGAAGTCGCGCGCAGAAGTTAGTCTTCAATAAAATGAAATTGGCATATTAATTAAACAATCATAAGCACGGATCATAGCAGTGTAATATCGCACTCCTGAGAATGCAAATGCAATATATGTGGTTACGAGATGTCTGCAAATAATGTGAAATGACTTGCAATTCCAAATTAAACTAGTCTAATATTATGAGGAGGATTGTAATAATGTAGAAGCAGATATTAATTTCTTAGGAGAATTATAAGGTAATTCTCAGTAAAATCTAACTCACCCTTCATCTCTTGTGCAGTTAACGGCACATAGGAGTAACGTTACGTTAGTTATGTTCTATGGTTAATATAATAGAAGGCAGTGTATTTTTATACGTTTAAAAAGCACTATATTTTGCCCGGTGTTGCGTCCGAGTGGAAGTCGGAAATTGTCCCGTGGGAACGTACAACAGAGATAAAAAGTATTCTACCCCAGGTCATTCTCTATCTATGCGCCTAATATCATCAAAGACCGTTCAGCCGTTATGGCGTGAAATGGTCACAGACAGAGTTACTTTTGCATTTATGGTATTAGTATGGAATCCCTAATATGTAAAATTATCAACTTTATTTTTTTTTCTATGCTACAGCTCCTCTGTTTATAATATAAGTTAAAAACCTGTATGTACAGTCAGCATAGGAGATACGTATGCAGGGTCGTCGAATATAGTTGAAGTTTAATAAGAAACCGATTGATGTTTTCGATTAAAATTTAATTTAATTAATAGAAAACAAACAGTTAATTTAGCAAATTAAATTTCATTCGAAAACATCAATCGGTTTCTTAGTAAACTTCAACTATATTCGACGACCCTGCATACTTATCTCCTTTGCAGACTGTACCTAAATACTTTACAAAATGCTTGATGATATCGTCTATTATTTTCTTTCTTGTCCTCTGCTTTGGCTGCTGCAACAGTCATTCAGCAGGGACTGTCTAGGGCTTACCGGATAAACCGGTCTTCTGGACTTCTTCGGTCCATTCATGGAGTATTTTCATGCATAATTAAGATTTGGTCGAAGTTTTGGTTCATCGCTTGTCAGTAGTACCCTCAGTCAAAAAAGAGACAAGATTTTTGACATTGGAAAAGTCACATGGGTTACTTACCAGGGGGCCTAGACAAGTGACAATCGCTTTCCACAGAATTGAAATCAGGTTTTTGGTAGATTATGTCAATACAATTTTTTTTTTTACTTTTGTGTCATCGTTTTTTCGCTGATAGAATGTCAGTTTGTCTCGGCCCTCAGGTCTTGGATTCGAAATTCATTGGCTAACCCCAATGACCAATAATTCGAAATAAGAATTTGAACAATTCAACAACAACCTCGAGGTTGGAATCATGGTTGAGAAATGGTAACAGGCTCCCTGCTCCTAGGATTATCCACTGCCATTGGTTTATTTATTTAAATGTCTTATACTCACATCTTTGAGAGAAGACGCGATAAATATCACGTACACACTTGTCCCACCGAGACATACGCCAGCCATCGCTGCGTCCACAAAGTGTCTGAAAATTTTAGTAATATCTTATAGGAATACGATGAAAGTGGTCGGCAATTAAACGTTCGTTTTATGAACATACTAAAAGTTTCAACTTTTAGTATGTTCATAAAACGATATAATACCTCATTTTTACTATACCTACAGCAATAATAACTATTATGTTAGTATATAATTTATGTTAGCTATAAATTTTACCTACATAAACGATAACTTTCTAAACCATACATTAAATACACCTACGCCTATTTAATATGTGTTAGTAAATTGTCAAAGCGAACCGGTTTGGTACAATTCGCGACCTCTCCGCACAAAACCGCATTTTGGTGTGTTGATCCTTTCTATATTCTATGTTGCAAACCTGTCTCTTTGGTTGCCATGCATTTAGCTTCAATGGAATTGGGCCGACTAAACTCAAACTAAATTTATCAGTTGTATTGCGTCCACGTGCCTTGCCATGCCAACGAATACTATTGACAGAAGTCTGACATATACCAACGTACCTGATATGTGTAGAGTATAGTTTCAATTTCTTTGGCCCTTGTTTGAATACTTCTTCACATGTGTCTGTGTAGCTAAGTAAGGGCACTCGGGATTTCTTGCAGACATCACGTGAGGTTGATACCTGTAACAATGAATCATTTATTAGCACCAACAATTTATTATTCTGTTTCCTTTCATAGTCTCTTCATCAATCCTAGGTAAGCAACAGAACCCTAGAAGGGATTGACTAGAAATGAATGCAAAAAAAAACAAAAACATTGAGTAGAAAGCAATTAAATAGGCTGACAAGTAGTAACTACATCAGTAACTTTTTATATTGGGGCTAGCCAAGGAGTAAACAGTCAGTCCCTGGCAAAGGGTAAGTATATTGAAGCACCTATGTAGATGTTTTTATATGTACTGGGTAATGATTACTAGAAATACACTGGTAATTATTATGTAAGCGTGAATTCAAGAGTAGAATAAAGGCATACACTGCTATTACTGTCATGAAAGCTATAATTTTATAATTTATTATAGCACTGGTGTATCATGGTCTCTTCTACATTTTTTTTTTGTGACAAAAGTTTTATCTCGGCTTCGGTATTTTTTTAGAATGAAATAGAGTTGTTACGTACCATATTTTATCATATTCTTATTCAACGTATTAAAAGATTTTTCGGTAGGTACTAGAAAACTATATGTACCACTATCAAGATTTTAGCCGAAATGCTGATATGCACTGTATGGTGTATATATCAGATAATTATAGGAAAACATTGCAAATCCTTTGCAATTTGCTATAAGATAATTTCAAAGATATGCTAATGAATGACGTTGAGAAAACCAAAGAAGTTAAATTCAAATTTATCTGGGGGCACGGCTTCATATTATAGGTACTTACCCTACCCGGTTTATACATTCTAGTCTTCAGTCGTGAAGTCCGATAATCTATACATATAATGAAATCGTAGGAAAGTCAAAACTGTACATTGAATAATTTTTATAAAGAATACTTGGGGCGTGATCTACAATCGATATCGAAGCCAAAAATATAGTTTTTAGAATTTTTGTCTGTTTGTCTGTTTGTCTGTCCGGGATAAACTCAAAAAGTACTGCATGGATTTACTTCAAATTTTGCATGAATATTACTAAGAGGTCGGGTCAACATATAGACTACATATTATCACGCTATCACCTACGGGGGAGGAGCTGTGAATCTTTATTTCTCTTACGCATTCTGTGACAGCGTGTAATCTAACGACGCATATTTAAATGTTGTTTTTGAGTAAGCCATGCTATTATCTAGCTTTACACTATAAAAACTACGCCTTTAAGTAACTTGGGCAGAGAAATATAGTTTAATGAATGTTAGTAGTATAAAGACAATTTTAAAACTGCGCCATCTATGAGATTTCATAAAAATCAAATCAAGTTACATGTTAACATTTTTTGGAAATTAATCATTTAAATTTGATCATGTTGGCGAGGTAAGTAGTTAGTTATTCTTAAAATTCATAGATTTCGTTTCGTTTCGTTCGTTTTGACAAATTCGAGTTCCAACAAAACCCTCAAAATCTTGAGCAGAGTTGAGGAAGACAATTAAAAAAAAATGCGGTGTTAAGTTAAAGTTATGTTCATTGTTAAAGTCATACTTAAGTTAAAGTTATGTTCATTGATGATGATCGTTTCATTTCATGACACCCTCGTGGAGGCTAGCGTCAGTGACAGTCCCAGCCACATGCGTCATCTGTTTGCCGTCATCTTGGTGTTTTGTGGAGTCGCGAACCCGGTAGCTTTGTGGGAGAAGTATCGCCATCATCTGTCTGAAGATTTTCTACGAGCTTTGAGGCGTGCTACTGGAGACGAAGTCGAAGTAACTGATGAACGCGTGCTGAACACCTGCCTCAGTCCACTTCAAGATGTGGTCATTTCTATCGGCGGCAATCCACTGATCGAATATGGGTTACCAGCTCCCCAATCATCACCGTATCAAGACCGTGGAAATCGGGAGTATAAAGCTGAGACAAATTACGATCCGGGCGAAATGACCACCATACGAAATGACCATGTCGCTTTGTTCTCTTCAGAGCAAAAACTTTATGACACCGTCCTTGAAAGCGTTGGGCAAAACCAGGGTAAAATGTTTTTCTTGGATGCTCCTGATGGAACAGGAAGAAAATTTGTTACCACTGGCATACTTGCAGAGGTCAGGAGGCATGGCAAAATTGCTATTGCTGTAGCGTCGTCGAGAATCGCTACCACACTGCTTCCGAGTGGCAAGACAGCACATGCCATGTTTAAAATTCCCATCGATTTAGAGAGCGCCGAAACGCCTGTTTGTGGTGTGTCACGTAACAGCGCTAAGGGACACATGCTCAAGGATTGCTCTCTGATCGTATGGGATGAGTGTACAGTCAACAGCAAAAGTAGATGATGAAAATCAGAAATTCAATACTAATTAATGAACGGAGTTCGCGTCAGATCTGTGTGACGTCGAAGTAGTAAATGTTTGATATAATTTACAATCACATAACGACACTTCGACGCCACACAGTTCTGACGCGAACTCCGTTCATTAGTATTGAAATTCTGATTTTCATTATCTACTTTGGCTGTTGACTGTACGATGGCCAATAGGAAGGCAGTTGAGGCCGTGGACAAAATCCTGCAGGATATTCGCAGGAACGAACATTTGATGGGTGGTGTTACTGTTCTGTTCAGTGGTGATTTTCGGCAAACGCTTCCCGTGGTGACGCGGGGCTCTAGGGCTGACGAGGTGAATGCTTCGTTGAAACGATCTTCGTTGTGGTCACGAGTTCGTACGCTACGCTTGACCATTAATATGTGAGCTCGGCTCGGCGGCAATGCACGTGCTCAAGAATTGTCCGATGTCCTTCTAAGTCTTGGCGAAGGCACTCTACCAGAAGAGATAGGTGGACAGGTGGTGCTTCCAGAGTCTCTCGGTAGAGTGGTATCCAGCTTAGAAGAACTAATTCGCTGTGTGTACGGGGACATCAGTCGTATACCGCCAGCAGAATTCTTGGGTGTGTGCGCGGGCCATTTTGATGCCCAAAAATGATCAGGCTGCAGCAATTAACGAATGCATTCTCTCGGAAATTGAGGGGAATAAAGTGGTCTACACTTCGATATACACTGTTGTCGAGCAAGATGACGCCACACATTATCCCGTGGAATTTCTGAGCTCCCTGTCAGCAAGTGGACTTCCAGCGCATACCATCAAGCTGAAGGTCGGTGTTCCGATTATGCTTCTTCGGAACCTATCTCCTCCTAAGTTGTGTAACGGGACCCGCCTTAAAGTCATCTCGCTCCACAGACACACCATTGAGGCGGAAATTCTTACGGGTTGTGGCGTCGGCGAGGCAGTATTTATACCACGCATTCCCCTCATACCTCATAACTTCCCGTTCCAGTCCAGTTCAAGCGCGTACAGTTCCTCGTGAGTGTTTGCTTCGTGATGACCATCAATAAGTCGCAGGGGCAGACACTGACGGCAGCGGGTGTCGACTTCAGGACGAGTTGCTTCTCACACGGGCAACTGTACGTCGCTTGCTCCCGCGTCACCAGTCCTGACTCTCTTTACATTTTGGCTCCTGGCAGCATAACTACCAACGTAGTTTATAGGGAAGTGTTGTAAAGTATGATACCTTTGTACGTATTTTTACTCTTTTGTGTCCTGGAATGTATTCCTGCATTATTTTCTCTATTTCCTTCAGTCACATCTTATGACTGAACTCAGCAGGATTCCCATATAACTCTTCACTTGCGTAGCTTGCAAAAAAAAAAATATTTTTAATGCTATTTTAAAAGTTGTGTACTTATAATGTTATAGCGACACTTGCATCTTAGGTATTTTTGGTGCTGTAGAGCCTTCACGCAGACGACGTCGCGGGCAGCAGCTAGTATTTCATAAAATTTTTGTTACACCATAATTTATATCTACCATGATATAACTTTATTATTTGTCGTCACAAAAATAATAATAGTGATTTACATAATAATAATTATTATAATAATAATTATAATTTATTATATTTTTTTATTATAATTTACTAATACACTATTGCTTGTTTATTTTTGGACCTAATGTGAAAACGAATGAATACTTCTGAATAAATTTATTACTGTGACCATCGTAGTCAGCTTCAGAATATATTTCTTACGACAATTGATATTCGAAGAATTAACTTGTGGATTAAGTAAAGTGTGACTTATACACGTACTTTGTAAAATGCCGTTCCTAAGAGGGACAGTTAAACTGGAATCATTTTTAAAATTCAACGTAACGTTGTGGTTGAGTCTTGTGGGTTATACTTCAAACGTAATAACTTCAGCTACTATTCGCTTAGTTACAAAACTTTTCCGCATCATCTTTTGTGTCCTAATTATTATTAATGGATATTCTTTCATCATCCAAGATTCCTTATCCTTAGATATAACATATATGGAATATCTGTACAGCATTAGTATAGTCACAGAGATCTCAGCTAATGTTTTATTAAGGTTAATCACCGAGTCAGAATCTTTTATGACATTTTCTTCATACTTGGTGGCTAACTCTTTGTCTACATTACAAAAGAAACAGTCTTGTTTTGTATCATATTTCATGATATTCATAAGTGTTACCGTAGATCTTGTATTTTTCCCCTTTTTGGTCTAGACTTATCGGCACTAGAATATGTTGTGTACATTTATCAAGATTTTTTTAATTTCTTTAGTCGCATACCTCTAATTTATGTGCCAGATAATTATATAAAAACAGTGCAAAGAATTTGCAAATCGCTGATAACTAATTTGAAAAATAAACAAATTAATGATGCTGAGAAAATCAAACGTGAATTTTATTGATGCTTATATAAAACTATCATAGAATTTGAATTCAACGATAAAGATAATGAGGGTGAAGGTAAATAAGCGTTTATAAGTGGACAAAAATAAAATGGAAAAACAAAGATTAATACTTAAATATTATTGTTTCAGATGATAATAGCCATTGGGTGTGATTTTTAAAATTAATTTCCTTCGTTTATTATTTTAATAATATTACCATAGTGGTACGTTTATTTTTACACTAGCTGCGCCCCGCGGTTTCACCCGCGTAAGTTTTGATGCCGTGGTAATATCGGGATAAAAAGTATCCTATGTGTTATTCTGATGTATAAACTATATTACTGCAAAGTTTCATCAAAATCCGTTCAGTAGTTTTCGCGTGAAAGAGTAACAAACATCCATACATCCATACATACAAACTTTCGCATTTATAATATTAGTAGGATGACCCAATTGACAATTCGTGAAAACTTTTTTTACAATAATCAAATCACGCTGATTGATGAGACAGATTGGCAGCGACATCCACGCGCAAATTGATGAATTTAGACCCCTAGCGTAAAAATATTCATACGTAATAAACAAAAAAATAAAAAAAAACTACTAAATCCATGCTAACGGGGCGCGTCGATTTCGGATGTGACTATATATTTTTTACATATTTTTTATGTTTCAGGAACCAACAGCGATGGCCCCTTGGTGTTTGGAAGTGATTATTGCAATGAAACTATTGTGTTTCCCATCATGTTTAATGGAATTAGGTGCTAATTACCTGTATGACATGAAATATAAAAAACAGATCAGATGTTAATGTACAAAGGTATATTACGGCCGAACCCAATTACTTGTCGTAGTTTTGGCATACTGGAGGTAGAAAAACCCATCTGTCTCTGGTTTTAACGTCCCAATAATCTATATTGACGGCACGGTTGGCGCAGTGGTTAAGCGATTGACTGCTGCGCTGCGTGTCGCGGGTTCGATTCCCGCACGGAACAAATATTTGTATGACCTACAAGTAGTTGTTCCGGGTCTGGCTGTTTGTGTATGTGAGTTTAAATGTTTGTAAACGCACCCACGATACAGGAGTAATTCCTAGTGTGGGGCAACGTTTAAAAAAAAAAAAAGTAGCGATCTGTATGATTATTTTATTTTATTTATTCGGGATATAAACAGTTATACATTAAAATCTTACACTTATCTTATACGCAACAATTATAAATTTACCTATAACCTACGACATTTTTCACAAAATATTCAAAGTTATATCTAACAGTGCGCTATTCTAAGCTAATAAAAAAGAAAAGTAGTTAATAATGAACTTATACATCGAAATGCATGCAAATAACAGAGAAAGAGAGAGAATGAGTCAATATTAAACTAAACTCACCATTAAAATCTAAATCATTTTGTGGATATGACTTCTAAATTTTTGAGCAGATACAAAAAAGAAGACGATGTCTTCAAAGATCTTGTTTTATTGATTGATATGGGGGCTTAGGGGTACTCGCTAGCCTACGTTTGTACGACAAGAACTTACTGCGAATAAAGGTCTTGCCACCCCACGGCATATCGTTGTGCTGGATTTATTCCGGTCTGATCCTCAGAGTCCCCTTTCACCCCCCCCTCGGATAGCCCGCTAGATCTTCTTCTGTTTTATACTTTGTGTCTTATCCACATTATCTAGGTTACCCTTTTTGACGGGTAAGTACAGTCAAAAGAAATTAAATGTTTTATGTTTTACAATGTCAATAACTTATTATTATTTATTAGTTATTATTAATGTGGAAAAGCATATTCTGTATAACACCGCAAGTATTCAATAAAATCCCCAAGCAAATCAAACAGTTAAATTTAAATTTGTTTAAAAAGAAACTTAAAGAGTTGCTATGTAAAAAGTGTTATCATACCTTAAACGACTTTTTGAACGATACGACTTTGCCATCCTAATTTAATATTGTAATCTTATAGACTCTGAAATCTCTCAAAAAACTATCAATTTGAAGTTTGGCAAGTAAGTTCTTTTTATGTTGTTTAACTTAGAGTTTTTGGAAATTCTATCGCTAGTGGGGTTAAAAGGGGTCAAGGTTTGTATGGAAATCCGTCATTGTCAAAGTTAGAAGCATTTTCATGCTTCTAAGTTTGACAATGAAGGATAAACGGACGGACGGACGAATGGCGGATTTCTTAAACATTTGGGTTTTCGGTTGGAAGTAAAAATCCATGTGGTTTTTCGTTTCTATAATACCTCTCCTAAGGGGGTTAAAAAGGGGTGCTCGGGCAGAAAACCTCCACGTGTGCCCGGGTACTGGGGTTCCTTTCTGGATACGTCCGGGGGGAAGACCAGTGTTCGGGCCGGTGCATCGCGGGGTGCGGGCAGCGATTTTCCATTGGGATTATTTCCCAGTGGAATCTCGCTGTCCGCATGCCAAAATTCTGCCAGGAGGATCGCTCCACACGACACGCTCTGAGTAGCAGAGCGGCAGATGTGGTGGGGTCAGAGCGGGCCCGGTGTGCACTTACCCTGCCGCCGGGCAGGCAGGAGGGGTAACCCTGCTGCCACCGCTAATCTCGTAGCCCCGGGGACAGTTAAAGTCATGTCTCTGGCTGTTGAAGGGGGTCGAGGGTCTTGGATTAACCGCCCGGACCGCGAGGAAGATTAATCTCTATAAAAAATTCCCCAAACCTCCAAGCGGCGGCGCACCGTGAGGGAGGTTGTAAGCTTGGCTAATGGGTAGCGTGGTTTAGTCGCTAGTGCGAACCACTAGATTTTGAGACAATATAAAGTTAAATACTCGTGGGAACAACTATGGAAAAGATAAACACACAAACAAAACAGACGGAAGAGGAGAGGAGTGATGCGGGGTCGGAGTCCGACGCCGCATCTGGAGTTGCGAGCACGGGAGGCTCAGGGAGCCCCAGCCGTGCTAAGAAGATGGCTGCTGCTGGAAAAAAGTCCAACAGCAAGCAGCCAAAGTCAGAGGACGGCCAGGGGTCGTCCTCCGATGGGGAGCTGGCCTCGGCTCGGAAAATCCCCACCAGCAGGCGGGGAGGAGTCCGGGAGCGAGGCAAGGGGAGGGGGCTCACTGCCCGGGAGGCGGCAGAACTGGCGGAGGAGCCAGCAAAGGAGGCAGAGGCCGGTCGCGCGGTCGCTTCGGGGTCCTCAGGCGACGAGACGGGTCCGGTTGGTGGCCCCGGTGAGGACCGCAAGCGCAGGTTTGCGGCGGTCGTGGAGGCCGCGATCCGGGACGTGTCCCTGAAGAAGCTTCAAGCTTCGAAGAACAGGGCCATAGTCTCGGCAACGGCCTCCATCATGGAGGCAGCGGAGGCGGCCAACTACGTCGGCCCTTCGGCCGGCGAAGTGGCCGATTTACGGGCAGAGGTTGCCCGCCTGACGGCCGCCATGGAGCTTCTCCAAGCGGAGAACGGGAGGCTCCGGGCAGACCTGGCCAGCATGAGGAGCACCGGCAGTGCGCAGGCGGTACTGCCGAGCCGGTCTATCTCGGTGGAGAACCAGGTCCTGGATCTGGTTCGGCAGGAGCTGGCGGCCTTCCAGCCGCGGTTTTCCGTCCTGGAGGGCATAGTCCTGCGCCCGCCCACCTCTAGCGGGCAAGGCGGCGGCTCCGGAGCCGAAGGCGGCCTCGTACGCGGCCGCAGCGGCAACAGCCGCCCCTAAACCCGGGCCGTCAGGCCGGGCTCAGGTGCCGGCCAAACCAGCGTCTGCTGGTGGAGCCCCGGCGAGGGCGAAACCGGCGTCGGCTGGCGGAGCCCCGGCGCCGGCTAAACCGGTGCCTGCAGGCGGAGCCCCGGTGACGGTAAGGCCAGCTCCTGCTGGCAAAACCCCGGCGCCGGCCCGGAAGAGGGGCGGAGGGGGAGGGAAGGCGAAGGCCCCAGAGCCTACGCCCGGCCCCCAAAACTCTCCCACTTCTGCCGCGACCGACGCCGGAGGGGGAGGGAAGGCGAAGGCCCCAGAGCCTACGCCCAGCCCCCAAAACTCTCCCACTTCTGCCGCGACTGACGCCGAATGGCAGGTGGTCGGGCAGAAGAAGAAGGCGGCCAAGGCGGCCAGGAAAAAGGCGCAAAGGCGGCGCCGCAAGGAGCGAGTCGTCGCAGCTAGGCTTCGCGCCCCGAAAACCGCGTCTGTGGTCATAACACTGTAGCCAGACGCGGTCGAGAAGGGCGTGACGTACTGCGACGTGCTCACTAAGGCCAGAGCGACGGTGGACCTCCAGGAGCTGGGGATCACCGGGGGCCTCCAGCATAGGGTGACCGCCACTGGCGCCCGCATGCTGGAGATCCCCGGCGCAACGAGTGGCCCCACCGCTGACGCCCTAGCTGAGAAGCTAAGGGCGTCCCTGAATGCGGATGAGGCTCGAGTATCCAGGCCCGTCAAGTGCGCAGACATGCGCATCCTGGGCCTGGATGACTCCGTAACGGAGGGAGAGGTGGTGGCCGCCGTCGTCAGGACGGGCGGGTGTCTGGCCACCAGGCGAAGGCGGGCACCATACGTCCTGACTTCACGGGCATGCGAACCGTAACGGTAAGCTGCCCCGTGACGGCGGCCAGAAAAATTGTGGAGGGCCGAAGGCTTCTGGTCGGCTGGGTTTCAGCGCAGGTCAAGCTGCTGGAACCCAGACCTCTGAGGTGCTTCCGGTGCCATGTGGGGCACCACGTAGGCGTCCAGTGCACCTCGGAGGTGGACCGCAGCACTCTGTGCTTCCGCTGCGGTCAGCCCGGACACACGGCCGGCTCGTGCAGCGCCGCGCCGCACTGCGTCGCATGTGCGGCTGCCGGCAAGCCGGCCGATCACCGGGCAGGGAGCAAGTGCTGCGTTTCACCCGACGGAGCCAAGAGGAAAGGGAGGCCCTCCGCCACCGCCGCCACCACCACCGTCGCTGCCGCCTCTGCTGCCGTCGCCGCCGCCGCCACCGCCGCCGCCGCCACCGCCACTGCCGCCGCCGCCACCGCCGCCACCGCCACCACGGAGGGGCCCTCGCAAGGGGCCCTCGCAAGGGGCCCAGGAGGGGGCTGAAATGGAGGAGTGATGGCTCCATTACGCCTCCTCCAGGCGAACATCAATCACTGCGCCTGCGCCCAGGACCTGTTGCTCCAGAGCATGGCGCAGTGGTCGATCAACATCGCCGTGGTCGCTGAGCCGTACTTTGTCCCGCCCAGGGATGACTGGGTGGAGGACCTGAGCGGCTCAGTGGCCATAATTTCGTCGGCCGCCGCCGGCACCCCGTCCCTCGAAGGAGTCACGAAGGGACAGGGGTGCGTAGCAGCACGGTTCGGAGAGATCGTAGTAGTGGGAGTGTACTTCTCTCCGAGCCGAACTCTCGCCGAGTTCCAGAACTCTTTAACAGAGTTGAGTGTCGTCGTCGCCGGAAACCATTCCTTCCCCGTGCTAGTGCTTGGGGACTTCAACGCCAAGAATCTGGCCTGGGGTTCCCGTTACACGGACGTGCGGGGAAGGATGGTGGAGGACTGGGCTCTGGAAACAGGCCTGGTCGTCCTAAATCGGGGTTCTGTTCCCACGTGTGTGCGGATGCGGGGCGAGTCCGTGGTGGACATCTCGTTCGCCAGCCCCGCTCTGGCACAGAGTGTTATTGACTGGCGCGTCATGGAGGAGGTGGAGACCTACTCCGATCACCGGTATATCCGGTTCGACGTCTCCGCCCAGACCTCCAGCGCGCCGGTCCAACAGGCCCCGAGTGGTCCGCGGTGGGAGTGGGAGGCAGTCACCTCCTTCTGCGAAGCAGTCATGCTAGCGAAGGAGGTGGCGGGATGGCTGAGGGAGAGGGCCTCACGTCCCAGCCGCCGCGGGAGACGCTCCGGGCGTCGGGAGCCGCGAGACGACTCCCGGCCACCGTAGGCGCGGGCCTGCGGGCGGAGAGTACTGGGTAACTCTCCGTCCGATCAGGACCAGGCCCGTGCCGGACGGCGCGTACGTGTTCCACGCGCGCCTCAAAGAGATGTCAGCATAAGGAAGGGGCCCGAAAGGGCCGAAGCCTGCCGGGGCAGCGGGATTGTCCGAAAGGGTTACCGCTGCCCCGGAACACAAAGGGCTAAGGAAGGAACACGGGTGGGTTTTAGTCAGTAAGAGTCTGACACTCCCTTCTGCTCCACCCAGAGCGGGAGGGGTCATTGGATGATTTCCCATCCACAAAAAAAAAAAAAAAAAAAAGGCGTGCGTCGACGCGCGACACCTTTACACCAGGCACCGCAGGCTCCGCATCCGCCCTCCGGATGCGGAAGCCACGGAGGCGGAGCTGTACGAGGGGTACAGAGCGGCGAAGACCGCCCTCCGAGAGGCTGTCCAGCGGGCCAAGGATATGGCCCGCGAGGAGATGGTAGAGACTCTGAACAGAGATCCATAGGGGCGCCCTTATAAAATGGTGCGGAATAAACTCCGCACCTGGGCCCCCCCGCTGACGCAGAGTCTCCGCCCCCAGCTGGTGGAGGAGGTGGTGAGCGCTCTGTTCCCTTCACGGGCGGAGCACACTCCCCCGCCCATGGCTCCGCCACTTGCGGTACCTGAAGCGGACCACGCGGACGACGACGACATCCCTGAAGTGACCGGGGTAGATCTGAGAGTGGCGGTAAATAGGCTGAAGGCCAAAAATACCGCCCCAGGACCCGACGGCTTGCCGGGTAAGGCCTGGGTCCTGGCCTCGGGGGCTCTCGGGCCCCGACTAGAGGCGCTCTTAAGCGCATGCATGGAGAGGGGCCAGTTTCCACTCCGCTGGAAGACGGGGAAGCTGGTCCTCATACAGAAGCCAGGGCGCCCTGCGGACTCTCCGTCCGCATTCCGGCCCATCGTGCTGCTCGACGAGGTCGGCAAGCTCTTTGAGAGAGTGATCGCGGGCCGCCTCGTCGGGCACCTGGTGAGGACCGGATCTTGCAGACAGCCAGTTGGGCTTCCGCAAGGGGCGCTCCACGGTGGACGCCATCATGCGCGTGAGGGCCCTCACGACGGGGGACGTGGTGTCCCGGGGTGGGGTGGTCGTGGCGGTGTCACTCGACATCGCCAACGCTTTTAACACCCTGCCCTGGAGTTGCATTGGGGAGGCACTCCGGTATCACCGGGTGCCGACCTACCTCCGTCGAGTAGTCGGGGCGTATCTGACGGACAGAGCCGTCATCTACCCCGGTCGCAACGGGGAATGGAATCGGCGAGAGATGTCGTGCGGTGTCCCACAGGGATCGGTTCTGGGGTCGCTCCTGTGGGACATCGGTTACGACTGGGTGCTGCGGGCCGATCTCCCTGATGGAGTCAGCGTGGTTTGCTACGCTGACGACACGCTAGTCCTGGCGCAGGGGAGGTCGCATCAGGCGGCGGCCGACGAGATGACACGCGGGGTTGCGATAGTCGTGGAGAGGATCCGGCAATTGGGTCTCGAGGTGGCATTGCACAAGTCCGAGGCCATGTCTTTTCATGGGCCTCGGAACGGGCCGCCTTCGGGATCCCAACTGACGGTAGGAGGAGTTCACATCGGCGTCGACACAACGATGAGGTACCTGGGTCTCGTCCTCGACAGCCGGTGGAACTTCGTCGAGCACTTCCGACGTTTGGCTCCCAAGCTGGAACGGGCCGGGGCCGCCTTCAAGCGGCTCTTGCCCAACCTGAGGGGGCCAAACGCCTCCTGCCGGAGGCTTTACGCGGGGGTCGTGCGGTCCATGGCCCTGTACGGGGCCCCGGTATGGGCGCGTTCACTGCGGCGGCGAGCCGCCCACTATTTGAACGCGCCCCAAAAGGTGGTAGCCGTAAGGCTGATCCGGGGGTACCGCACGATCTCGGGCGAGGCGGCAAGCCTCCTTGCCGGACTGCCGCCGTGGGATCTGGAGGCGATAGTCCTCACGCGCCTGTACGAGTGGCACGCGGAGGCACTACGCCGGGGGGAAACTCCGCTTCCGCGGCAAATCGCGGCGGAGCGGACCGACCTCCGGCGCGATCTCATGGCGGCATGGAAAGAGCGACTGTCACAACCCAGCGCAGGGCACGCCGCGATAGCTGCGGTAAGACCCCTCTTTGAGGAGTGGCTAGAGAGGCGCCACGGCGCCCTCACCTACAGCCTGACGCAGGTCCTCACCGGACACGGGTGTTTCGGGAGGTTCCTGCACACCATCGGGCGGGAGGAAACGCCCGGGTGTCACCACTGCGAGGGTCGCCCGGAGGACACGGTGGAGCATACGGTGGCGGTATGCCCCAATTGGGCGGAGCACCGCCGTGTTCTCGCAGAGGCGATCGGCGGCGGCGGCGACCTCTCGCGCCCGGCCCTGGTTCAAGCCATGGTCCGGGGCGAGAGGGAGTGGGAGGCAGTCACCTCCTTCTGCGAAGCAGTCATGCTAGCGAAGGAGGTGGCGGGACGGCTGAGGGAGAGGGCCTCACGTCCCAGCCGCCGCGGGAGACGCCCCGGGCGTCGGGAGCCGCGAGACGACTCCCGGCCACCGTAGGCGTGGGCCTGCGGGCGGAGAGTAATGGGTAACTCTCCGTCCGATCAGGACCAGGCCCGTGCCGGACGGCGCGTACGTGTTCCACGCGCGCCTCAAAGAGATGTCAGCATAAAGGAAGGGGCCCGAAAGGGCCGAAGCCTGCCGGGGCAGCGGGATTGTCCGAAAGGGTTACCGCTACCCCGGAACACAAAGGGCTAAGGAAGGAACACGGGTGGGTTTTAGTCAGTAAGAGTCTGACACTCCCTTCTGCTCCACCCAGAGCGGGAGGGGTCATTGGATGATTTCCCATCCACAAAAAAAAAAGGGGGTTAAAAAGAATAATGAAGTTTTTTATGGATGTGTGTTTGTATAAATTGAAGAGTTATATAATATACTCTTTTCCCGAAGTTCTTTATTAGATCATCCTGAATATGGGGCCACTCTGAAATTATACTCTTTCAAATAAAAAAAAAAATCATCGAATTCAGTTTACAAACGTCAGAGATTAGATATGAGGTAACAAAACAAAAAATGGAATTAAGAATGTCCTGCTTATTTTGTAATCGAGTTAAGTTTTTAAATCATAGCCAATACTTATTACATCATTATAATAAATAAACAGAAAAAAAGGTTTTCAATGCCAAATGATAGCATGGACGGTGCCGTTAACTGCACTAATTGAACTATCCGGCCACCGCCGGTCGTATGTACTTAGCAACTAGATACCTATGAGATATCCTTCTTCAACATAACTGTTGTCACAGTATCAGACATTGTAGCAAAGTATTGATTTTTTATATTTATTTATTAATAATAAGGCACTTCATTATTGCATTTCACACATCATTTGGAAGTCTGCAATGAAAGATGTCCCATTGCCGAAATACAAATAAACTTACATTCCTATAATCATAAAATTAAATCTTGCCGTAACGAAATACTTCAAGAGGGATTATCAAATTACTACACTGTACAGAGGGAGTTAGCAATTTTTTCCCTCTCGGAGGAGGAAAATTTTCAGCCTACAAAAAGATATAATGAAAAAAAATCAATAGGTATGTCTCATGGTTTAAAACAACATCATCTTCTTGCGGTCTTTATTTAGAGTTAATTAAACAATCAAAGAGCTATCTTTTGACAGCAATCGAGAAAAGCTCTTCATGAATTACATTATTTTCGTTTTACTATTATACCTTCATTAAAATAAATAAATCTACTGGCTACTGCTTAGTAGCGCTGGTGTTATGATTTCTGGTTGGCCACTGTTGTTTTAGCAAACTTTGGTGCTCACAATATTTTAGGATTCATAACTGGTTCTGTCTTTAGCAATGTTGTGTATGCCGTTATAGCATCTACCTACTACAGACCTATGTATATACTTACACTTTACATACATTCACATTTATTCATCATATACTCTTTTATCAGGTTTACATTTTATTTTGCGAATCGACATAAAACGATTCATTTCCATATCTATTTACCAAATTAAATATTTCTATAGTTTTCATTGTTATGAAATTTACGTCAGGCTGTCAAACTGCTATTACTTTTTTCTGTTAATTTTCTTTCGTAATTTCTTACTGGCTTAGTCTATGAAGGTTGCTTTTGATTTGTATAATTTTAAATTATTTTTATCTTTATGTTAGCTCAAATATTGTATTTTATAGATAATTGTGACTGTTTATTGAATAACTGTATCCTAACTTAAATTTATAAAAATAATGAACACTCTCTCAGTATTCATCAAAGAGGTTATTAAACAAATATTTCTGGCCGCTTCAAGCTCATGACAGGAGCATATTTTATGAACGAAAACTTCAATTTTCGAAAGAACAAAAAGAAATGAAGATGGAAAAACAAATGGCAGACTCATATAAAAGGACCTCCGACACATTATTGGAGGATTCTGCTCTGGTTTCACTCAAAGAAACATCTCCGCTACAGACCACGTCCAATTACTAAAGGAAAAGTACAACAGAAGTCAAGCCTTAACTAAACTACTATTTTGACTTCATATCTTGACGGGGTGACTACGCTGAAGTCCAGAGTAGATGAAGAGAAGATGGTCATCTTCTCTTCATCTATTCTCCACTATCTATCACTACTGTGACCTGTGGCTTCGCACTTGAAAAAAGAAAAACGGACTGCAACTACAAAAACCTCTCTTCTTTCTACTGAGTGTTATTGGTATTTTTTTTAATCATTTTTGTATTTTTATCTCTAATTATATTGTTCAAATTTACTTCCTACCCTTTTATTTTGTTAGGTTAGTAGATTTGTTACACCGTGTGGAATGGAGTTAGCTTCAAATAATCTAACAGAGATACAGAACCTATTTGCAGAACAACTGTTGATATTTGTCATACATATACGTAGAACCTGTTTAATACGCTTAATACGATTTCTCGCATAATACGCCATTTTACGCCAGTCCCTGCAACTTGAGACATGTTTTCATACATTTCTTAACGCTTAATACGATTCGTCATCCCGTTTAATACGCCTAATACGCCAATAACACGTACCTTTTATTATTGAGAATGTGAATAACATACAAAAACAGGGCTTAAGTGATAATGATGAAGACGAAGATGAGTCAACTCCGATTTTGTCAAACGCCCAGGCATTATCATTTAAAACCCTATGTAGCTTCTTTGAATCAAAGCGAAGACGCAATGCAAAAGTTAGATTATGTTGAAAATCTTGTAATTGCTAATGCCTCAAAATCTTTCTGTCAAACCCAAATAAGTGATTACATAATTATAATTACACGATGTATTGAATGTAATTTATAAATGTATAATTTAATACCCATATATACGAAATTAGAACATAATAATACATAATAATATGTAGTACGTTTTATTTTTCGTATCCCGCATGATAAGTTTTCTCGCTTAAGACACGTTTTTGGTTGGGTCCCTGTGTCATAAGTCATTTATTTCTTAACAAAATACATTGTGTAGAAAGTCATAAATTATAAAATAACATAAATTTAGATTGATAATGATTAGATAGTGATAAATAAAACAAACACTGAAAGGAAAAAAATAATAAAATTATCAATAACTCATTTTTTATACAATAATCAAATTAATAGTCGTTTAGTAAAGAAATATAATGCCAAAAAATGAAAATAATAAAATTAATAGCCACTTAATTACCTACAGAATTGAATGTAAATGATTAACACGATAAAAATAAATTTAATAAAACTCAATAATAGCAAATAATAATAATAATAATAATAAAGATAAACAAATCAAGTATCTTGACTTGGCTCGCGAGGTTGTCGACATGTGGGATGTGGACTCAGCGATCATTGTGCCGATAGTTGTGACAGCCAATGGATTAATAGCCAAGAGCCTCGACCAACATCTGAGGAGGCTCTCGTTGAGCGGCTGGATCAAGGGCTTGATTCAGAAAGCAGTACTTCTGGACACGGCTCGCATTGTTAGGAGGTTCCTCTCTCTGGAGCCCTGACCGCCGGTAGCTTGGACCCTGTTCCCGATACCGGTGGGTTACTATTTTTTATATTTTTAAATGTTTTTATATTTTTTATATTCTAATATTTAAAAATATAATTTATATGTATTTAGTTAAATAAAGGAAATAATAATAAATATAAATATCGCATAAATACATGATTGTCATTTGTTAACTAATGAACTTTTCAATACTTGTAATAGCTCAATAAATATGTCCATATTTTGCACTGGTTATGCTTTTAAATTCTCATGGCAACATGTTGTATAACATTCGGATTGATATCTGGGACTATGTCAAACCACTTTCAATTTAGGTTGAATTGTATATTGCAAGTCTTTCCTACGAGTTCTATCTCTAGCTTGTCTTTGCTCTAAAGTTTCAAATTTGTGTCAATTCCTAACAAAGTTGGTTAGCACACAAGAATATAGAAACACGGCACTGTTAGAATTTTTAGTCTTATGAAGTGTTCCTTGCACGATTCTGTCTGTCTCATGCGAAGCATTGTCCTTAAAGCTCTTTTTTGAATTACAAATGCTGACTGGATATTGTATTTGTAGCAGTTGCCCCAAAACTCAATACAATACTAATAAATACTATACAATACTAATACTATATCTGAGCCTAGACTCAGTCAAAGCGAAATACACCCTCCTAAGTTGAGGTAAAGTTAGTTCTTCCCTCGGCGTTCTAATTGCATAGCATGCCGAGCTAACAGACTTAGTTATATACAATGTCTCAATCTTACAATTTAATAATGCGTCAATGTGAACATCTAGAAATTTAACATTATCAACTACTTCGACTTTGTTACCACAAGATATCACATCAATCTTGTCGTTATTTCGCACCGTCGGTTGTGAAATCGTCTTAGACGGGTTTTACTGTATGTCGGAAATGCATGGGTCATCGTTTGACTATTCGGGACGCCAGCGCTACCAGCGGCGCTCGACACGTTCGTGCTCGCTGACGTTCGTGCGAGGCGATGAGACTGCTATAGAGGTGTGATGCAGTCTCTTGATCATCGGTTATCAAACGGACATTATGTGGTCAGAAACTGTCGCGCGTTCCGTATCGTTGAGTTGTGTACCTGCAGTATGTGATTCGCTTCTGTGATTAATTTGTTCGTAAAATTATAATCTGGTTTGGACTAAAAACGGTTTTTCGTTTGCGCAATAACCAACACTACCCATAGTAGTCCCAAATTATTTAAAATATGGCTGATGATAACGAGAGACACGTACCTTCTCCGTCATATTGACTTTCTGTATGCCTAGTATGACAACCTTCATATCTACTTAGAATCACTGACAAGAATGTAATGGACTTGCAAAATAAACATATAGGTATTCCTAATGTCGTAAATATTCCTGAATGGCATGAATTTGTAATATGCCGAATATAAAATACAATGTCAATAACAAAAGCGGCTGCAACTGGGTTTTGTTTTGCGTCTGTGACAGCTTTGCGTGACAAGCCCAATTTCAAACCAAGACAGTTTTCACTGAATTTACACTTATTTATCTCTTCGTCTTTGTCTCTCAAATCCGCCCCTAAGACGACCCACTGACGAATCTTTCTACAATCTGTCAATTTGTATTTCGTTTCTTCCGTTACCATCATCAACAGCGAGGTAATTGCGTAACACGATAACAGTTTTTCGGTTTTTTTTGGCTTTCATTTTGACAGTTGCGTTATTTACGTTGCTAAACAGACACATTTTCCGCACATATGAAGCAATTGATTAACAATATCCTTTGAAATGTGAATATGTGTGTGATTGATCGTGTTACATTTGGAGTGCAGGTTTCTACGGTAGTGTAACGCATGATGATTTCTGTAATGATTTAAATATTTTTATACGTTCGACGATAGTAAGCTACGGAACACTTTATACGAGGCAATGAACTACAACGGACTACATTTATACCCCTTGATACAAGATATGGGACGAGTTTACTGAACTTAGTTCAGAGTTTCTTTACTTTGCGATTTTTTATACAATTCCCATGTTAATTACACTGTGAGCATTGTTGCTAGAAATGAATGTTATCTTATAAATTTTGGTTCCAATCGTTGAGTAGATTAATAATTATGGTTTTCATTAACCAACTCATTCGTTCTTAATATTGAATTTAGTCATTACCATGAAGTCGATGTGTCCGTGGTATCACAGCGGACTCTGTCACAATACCAGCGGTGCGATAATTTTTTCTTTTCACGTAATACAGCATCATACTGAGATGAGGAGCTTTTTTGGCTTCACGCAGGTCTTCCTTTTTTTTTTTTGTTTTAATCTTAGATAAACTTAAAAGTAGTTTTTATTTATTTTTATTCTTCATTGTTTTCATGATTTTGTTAGATTTAATGTTCTTTATTTATTGTTTGTATTTCCTGTGCGATGCCAAAATAAATATTTTTATTTATTTTTATTCTTTCTTTATAAGTTGAATTGTGTGCTCATTAATTATGCTATCCTTACAGTCATCGTTTAATTTGCCATTAAAACTAAGTTAATTTGCGTAGATATTCCTCCATATTTCATAACATTTCAAATTGCCAGTTTTCCACGTCAGTTTCACGTCGTATTTTCTATGACAGTTTTCTCGACACAGTATGAAAGCTATTAATTTTAAGAGTGTGTCACAGGAAAACATGTTTGAAATAATACCTCGCTTCAAGCACTGCCAAGCACTTGACAACGACATGACTTAGCTAATAAAAAAAAACACGTTTGTATGCTGAAATATAAAAACTGTATCGTACTGGGTCAAATACCGCGGAAAAGAATGGGGGAAGAATTTATGTCAGATGTAACATCGTTTTTAGGGTAACGTAGTCAATAAGGAAAAAATTCTAGGGTACCTTCTCTACACGTAAAGTGGGGATGTTTTTTTTTCTGGTCTACCCCGTGTCGTGGCGTATCGTTATTATTATTATTATTATTATCAGCCGTTTCTGTCCCACTGCAGGGCAAAGGCCTCCCTTCCCTCCTTCCACTTATCCCTATTTTGGGAAGGGGATCGTTATCTTTTAAAAATATTTCGGGTTTGTGACAACCATTTTTCTATTCAGGGATTTGTGTGTGAAATATTAAGCTTTATAGTGCTAATTTTTGTTAAAGTCAAGTGTCCCTCCCCTTACCTGCTAAATGGTTGCTTTTGGATATATGAAAAACAGACGGCAGTAGTATATATGTTATTATAACGAAATGAAAGGGAAACTATCACAGCTAAGTAGGCTTTACAAGTTTACGAGTATTACTCGTAAACTTGTAAAGTCTACTTAGCTGTCTTACTCGTAAACTTGTAAAGCCTACTTAGTCATCTTAAATTTGCAGAACTTGCAATGTTTGGGAGAAGACGATTTTGAAATACAGTAAATCTTCATTGTGCGCGGGGCGACATGCACTTGGCTGGTTTTTAAAATGATAACATTACCACTGATATGTTTGGCACCTCTACTTTCCAGCTACATTTTTTCAGACGTTAGGTACCTAATAGCCATAAGTTCATCCCATGTACCTAATAAGGGGATTAACCGGGTTTAAAACTATTCATGATCGTTCAAATCAGCCTTAAACCAGATCTTAGTTTTTAGAGTTCCGGACCTAAAGGGTGCCAACGGGACCCTACTACTAAGGTTCCGCTGTCTGTCCGTCTGTCACAGGACTGTATTTTTTTAATCGTAATAGTTAGACACTTGACATTTTCACAGTGTGTGTACTACTACAATACGACATCTGAAAGGAAAAACATCGTAACTCATTTTTAGTGGAGAGCCCGTCAAAGATAAAAAATAAAATCTCACAGGTTTCGGAAGTCGTAATGTCAATCAACCTTGAAAATTTGAGGCAATGAGGGAATGGCCATACTTTTTGATGATTATATTATAATAATATTATAACATAATAATAAAAAAGTATAAGTTTGACGCGCTCTCTGAAAATTTACTAAAAATGAGTTACGATGTTTTTCCTTGTAGGTATCGAATACTGCTACAATAACAAATATTGTAAATATAATATTTGACATATTTTTATGTCTTGTTAGCCCAAAGGATTGGCTAGAGGCGTACCTATAATACAGCCACATTTTTTTGTATTATAATATTTAACTCACCAAAATATGCACGCAATGTGTAGCTATGACTCCAACGAGAACTGTGCCAATACAACCAGGGACCAGCCCGGTGTTCTTGAAGGCAGCTGGCATCGCAAGCAATCCTGACCCTAATGATGATTTGAGTAAGTGGAAGAAAGCGCCTAAAGTCCTGTGAACAAAGACCATAAAATTTATTGACGTATAGCTTATAAAGTAATAAGTGCTTGTGGCGACATGTATACTGAAACATACAAACGGCAGTATCCAACATTGTATTATCAGAGTAGAATACAGGATGTCCCAGAAATCGACCGACATACTGTAGGTGGTGATAGCTTTAGTCAATCCCTCCCAAAATAACAAAACATATGTTCCGCAAAATCTTATAGTTTTCGAGTTATACCAGATTGAAAAAAAAAATTACCGCCATGCGTCATTCTTTTGACTCTCATATGTAAATAAAATCTTTTTATTTATACTTTAGGTACTTTAATTCTACATAAAAACTCATAAATTCAACAAAATGTCACTAAATTATTATTTTATTTTTTCCTCAAATATTTTTTTTAATAAATTAAAAGATTATAAGAAAACGATAAGATTTTGCGGAACATATGTTTTGTTATTTTGGGAGGGCTTGACCAAAGCTATCAGCTATGTCAGTCGATTTCTGGGACACCCTGTATATCCCGCGACATTAGCATATAACCCTTCACCAGTCCAATCACTATGTACAGCAAGCCGATCCCATGGGGGAAGCAAGCTAAATACTTAGGTGCTATCCTCGACCACCATCTTACTTTCAATGAGCACATAAAGACGGCTCGTTCGCGCGCCTCTTTCTCTCTTAGTAGACTCCACTTTATACTGACCGCCCGCAGTAAATTGTCACTCAAGTGCAAATTGCGGCTCTACACCGCGGTCATCCGTTCCATCATGACATATGCTTGCGTCATCTTCGCACACGCTAAGATTTACTATCTGCATAGAATTCAGAACCTCCGGAGCCGGTTCCTCAGAAAGTTCATGGGTCTTCTATATCCGCAATGAGAGTCTACATTTAGATCTCAGAATGCCCACTGTCCAGTAGTTCATGAAACCTCTGTCCAAGCGTTTATTTTATACTGCTATAAAGCATCCCAATCCCCTGATTACGGCGGCCGCCCGATACACTCCCTCCCGCATGAGTAGGATTTGCCGACCGAGGCATACCCTTACCATCCCTGACGACGCCACGACTCTCCTCCAGGAGAGAAGTAACGCCACCAGTACTCTCAGAAAGTACAAGTAAAATTATTAGCTAAAATTATATTATTATTAAAATTATATTTAATTTTTAAAGTAGGTAATCGTAAACCGAATATAGAAAACCCCGTTGCAGTACTTTTAAGTTTTCGAAAAAAAAAGTTACCTCGTCCGTTACTGAAGTTTTTTTTTTTCGAGAGTGGTCACATAAATAATGTTTCAGTTTTCCGTTTTGTTTATGATTATGAATCGCAAAAACCCATGACAAAATGTTAACAAATTATTTTCTATCAATCTATTTTTAAACGGTTTTATTTAGCTTGCCCTGTTTGTCCATGATTTCTTTCAAATGTTTCAAAGAATAAGATAAAATGGAAGGCAGCATTCATGAACGCTTTTTCTAAGAAGTGCAACAATAGCAGTTTTTAAATATAATAAAATGTCAGTGCATTTCAAAGCTTCTTTAAAAACTATTATAAATAAGAAAGCTTAAATATTTTGCTATCTCTGAAAGCATTTGCATTCTTAGAGAAATATATAAAATGTTTTGTTATTTTTTCAAACTCTGAGGGAAGGTTTTCATTTCTTGAATAAAAATAAGATGGGTTGGGTTGAAAATATTCTATTGGCGAATGTTAAACAAAACGTGTGCTGGATAGGATTTTCCATCAGCTAAAACCCAGGATTAAATAGGGGATGAGAGTTTGTATGAACAAAAATTTCATCCCCTATTTAACCCTTTAGGGGATGAATTTTCAAATATCCTTCCTTAATATTCACCTTCGCTTTGCTTTCATACTTCCACCATAAGGCCCTTTATACACGTTTTGATAGCCGTGAAAAACTACGGTTTATTCGTCGTCTGTAGGCACGGTCGGGATAACTATAAAAACACGGGATAACTACAGAAACTTGTTGAAAGGCACATTTTTTCTACGGCGCGGTTTATACGCTGTACCGTAATAAAATCGTGCCGTATACAAAAGCCTAAGGCCCTTTTCACATGCACACGGTTGCCGTCTAAACGGCACGGCGTCGTGCCGTGCAGGCTCTTTCACATGTACACGTTTACACTCGGTCGCCCGGCGGTGGCGGCTAGGGGTGATCGCAGTATTATTGAGATGCCTACTAGAGAAGATGTCGTCGATTGTAATTAATGGAACGAAAAAAGCAAACAGCCTTACTCCTATTGTAACGACGGAGCGCGAGCGGACGAATGACCCCCTGCGCTCGTCGTAGCGCGCCGTGCCGTTTTGCACCCGTGCATGTGAAAGAATCCATAGAAGTCAATATATCGCACCCGCGGTGCGACACTGTCACTTTTGCAAAAATGTAGTTTTTCAGTAGAAGCATTTAAAACTTTGACACCTCACAAAACAATGACTTAAGAATAGGTATATAGATGAGATGAACAGCTTATACTACAACGTCAACTTTTAACTTTACTTTTGGATAAATATTAATCACTTTATATTGTAAAAAATATACTATAATATTTAACTCATTTTTGCATTTTTTGCAAAAGTGACAGTGTCGCACCGAGGGTGCGATATAACTGCAAGACGGTTGCCGCGTCAAGACCGTACTTATAGTGGATAGCATGGGTGACACACGGTTAAGTACGACACGGTCGCCGTGCCGTGACCGTGCCGTATGAAAAGGGCCTTAATAGGCCACGTTTCTGTATTCCGGATTAAAGCTGTGTTCAAACTGAGGTGAATCCCATGCGGGGCGCGGGACGAAATCCATCCGCGCCGATTAACTTGTATGAGGGTGTTCAAACTGGCGCGAATAGTCGCGTGACTTACTAATAACTAAAACAATCGACGTGCGTAGTCGCGTCCCGCGTCCTTCGCGGGGCTTACCCCAGTGCAGTGTGGTCAAAGCTTATGACAGTTGGTGTAATAATAGGAACATGCTTTAGTCATTGCAGCATTATCTCTGCCATATTGCAAATAAAATAAGGGAGCTGTAGGAAGTTCTAAAAGAGGTAATTAGTGACGGTCACCACTGTCCTATTCTTAGGCCACAACCTTAATTGTCACAACATTAAAAAAATAAAAGTTAATAATACTTACGAAGTAGGATGAACAACATCCCTGTGCTCAAATGGATTATATTCATCCTCCTTGTCATGCTCCTTTCTGTCAAGCGTGATCGTTGATTGTGTTGTCGATGGGACATTTTCTGTGCTGCTTCGTACACTGAAATCAATAAAATTCCCATTAAAAATATGAAAACTCAATTATTTTGAAATGGCAAATTTATTTAATTTTTGAATCATGATGATTATACCTTCGGTGTATAAACAAAAGCATGATCATCATTATTCAAAAATCCACTTCGTTAGTATACGAAGTGGATGTTTGACTCTCTTCATAATTCTCATCATCCAGCACTTATTCTAGTTTATTTAATTTATTTCCTTCAAAAGTAATACACTTTCAATCACAATACTATTGTGATTGGAAGTGTGTTACTCAATTAGGGTACTGTTTGAATAAACATTTTTTCTTTCTTTCTGTTTCAAAACCTATCAAGTGCCTGCTAATTTGACTTGAAGCACTTATAGTTAATTATATGTTTCCTAGCAATCTACGTCTTCTTTGAGCGGAATGATTTATTTATTTATTGAAGCGGTACATTTTTCTGCGAATTTCAGAGTAAATATTTGTCACGTGTAACCTTTTAGGACCAATACAGGTGCGCAATAAACTGGGTCAGATGAATTTTGCAATTATGCACGCATTCTGATAAAAGTATGCTATAAGATTATCTAAGTAGTTTCTTTTCAATACATGAATAACATGAATAACGACCAATAAGAGAAAAATGGTTCCTTTTGATAGCTTCCGTTGCCTACGCTGCGTAAACGGTTAAAGTTACGCAAAAATCATGTGTGACGGAATTGTTTCCCATTAAAAGTTCTAAAAAGAAGTTCGAGACAGCATATGTCTGTCTTATGGTTGACTCACTATAAACTTTTGTAAGGTAATCAAATTTGTTCTAAAATTATGCATTGTTTGCGAACTTATTTTTATAAACATGATATTAATCCTTATCCAAACAAATACGTAACTCATCACAAGTATTTAATTTTGAACAAAATTACCTTTGATATCATTTGATTTCAAGGAATTTCTTAGGAGATATCATATTTTTAATACAATAAAGCTGAAGTTTGTTTGTTTGAAAGCTCTTATTTCTAGAAGTATCGGTCAGAATTATAAAAAATCCTTTTGCATTTGATAGCCCAATTCTTGATTCCTCAAGAACTGGGCTATCAAATGCATATCGAATTAACACAAAATACAGAGAGTCGCTATAGGCTATTCAATAACACGCTAGGCCTCTTAGGAGCCAAGCAAAAACAATAAAAGTAAAAAAGAACGCTAATCGATATAATTGATAATGAAGTAGGTAATAGCGCGAGCAGGCGATGCGATGCGACGGAGTGGGCCGAAGTCGCGGGAAGAGCTAGTGTGTTATATAAGTGCATAACAATTGGACATTAACAACTTGTTTTAATTATTTGCAGTTGTTTTACATCGTCATTAAAATAATGACAGCACTAAACTCATTTTGTAGGACATGTTTACATTATTTTAGTGATTATGTATATAGAACAGTTTAAGTCTTTAAGATAATCACTGTCATCAGACAATGTAAAGGCAAGAGAATTAAGACTATTATTATCAGATAAAAGTCTTAATTCTCTTGCCTTTACATTATTTTTCCCTAATATGAACAACTCAACTCAAGGCCATTTTTATATTGCTGGTGATTTGCGGAGTGACTTTTAAGAGGATTTTTCTTTAATTCACCTTCATTTTTATATACATATCTTTGGTTGCAATCAAGCTGGATCTATTCACCTAAAACCATTGACGACTCTCCATTGGCTAAAACCAATGGAGAGTCTTCGAGGACTACTTACGATTTTGTTCCATATGCATCACTCAAATATGTCATTATTATGTAACTCTTATCTCGTTCAGGTAAAGAACTAGTAAAGTGCAAAGAATGATATAAGAGTTTTACGTCATTCAATCTTGTTTTAGGGCGATTCCGCAGTACACACGATCCGAATCCGAGAAATGAAGAATGAAGAGACCATAGTCCTTTTTGTATGAGGGGTTGCGCACTACATCCTTATTTTATCTGTCAGAATTTAGAACATTCCCAATTCGGATTGAAGTCGGATCTTTAATTCGGATTCGGATCGGATGTAGTGCAGAACCGCCCTTAAGGTCGCTGCATACTGGACGGGACGTGGACGGGGCTTAAGGGCCTATACTACCTCAAATGGCTTCGCATGATCCTCCGTTATGTCGAAAATACTGCAGCATTTATTTTGAAATAAATATAAGGTAAAGTTGAGCATTCGTGTTAAGTCCTATGTTTGACGAAAACACGATTCCATAAAATTTTCTCGATAGAAGAAAAATCCAAAGTTACCTCCAAACCAAACAATAAACCGCTGGTAGTTATTCAAAAAATACTTCAAATTAGATCATGAAACTTTGCATACCAACTGAACTAACTATAAAGCATAAGACCTGCTTTTTTATTTTTTTTTAATTACCATTATTTTCACCGTAAAAAGCAAATACCTAAACTATTGGCGCTGCCTGCCACCCGGCACGGCACTCTGTCTCGCTCTCACTCAGTCCGCGAGCAGTATCGTGCGAGCGAGATAAAGTGTGAATTTTAGCTGAGGTAACATAGGCTCTTAAGGACTTGGACAGGGTGTTAGGATGTGGACGGGGTGGAGACGGAACGTGGTGTTATATAAACAAAGACGGATGTTGACGCAAAACAAACTAATACCGATCTAGCCTGTCCCTTGCTGCCCTCTTCCAGCGACGCCCTAAGCCGAGGTCCGAACCCCACGGGGGGTGCCCTTAGCGTGAGTCGCTTAGTTTTTAGTTAGTTTTTAAGCCCTGGCTGGAGGGCTTAACTTCAAGGCATCTACAGGAAAGTCCGGTTAAGCAGTCGACAACCTCCTACAGGTTGAACTGCGAGATGCCATTTCCAAAAAAAAATGACGCAAAACAAATGTAGTTACTAGCGTGCAGAACAAGAAAAGATGGACAGAACTGGGACCGGAGTGACTGTGTCTATACGCAGCGGAACCACGGACGGGACGTGGCGCGTGTGGGGCGGGACGCGCTAAACATCGTCACTGACTATATTTTTCCCATCCCGTAGGTGCCCCGTCGCCGCTGCCGTACCGTCCGTGCACCCGGTGCGTTTTCGTTTACATTTTCTATACAATGTTGTCTCCAAAAATTTTCTTCTTATTCCGTCCGGGTTAAAACACGTTACGTGTGCAGCGACCTTTCTTCCTTGTCTTCCCAAAAATAAAGCTGAAATGTCTCGCGTTTGTCACCTTTTGCCATCAACCCTAAATAAAACTACAGTCCGTTCACAGTTATTACCTCTGGCAGCAGCAACCTAATAACAACCTTATTGTGACGAGAATAATGATCACAATGATTTTGACAGACTTGTCTATCGCAGCAACCAGCAACACAACAGCTACCTTATTAGAATGAGAATAAAGATCACTATGATTTGGACTGTACGCTGTTTAGCAACAGAAATATGTAGATGCGGTGTCAGTACTTTCCCGGTCGAGCTCCTTCATAAATAATTAATCTATTGTAGGTATTTGTTTGAACTAAGTAAACCTACATATTCTGAGGCCTTGATATACAGTATGCTCGAGTCGGGCAAAGTGCTATTGAGTTTCTCCATTAGGAAATTCTTAGTGTCCAGAGTTTGGAAGTTGGTGGTGTAATACCCCGTGCTTCGGAAAGCACGTTAAGCCGTTGGTCCTGCGCCTGATCTCTCTCGGATTGCCGTCCTATCGGACTGTGAGAGTGAGGGAAGAGGGAGTGCACCTGTATCTGCGCGCATAATTGTGCACTATAATATCTCCCGCGCCGAAAGGCTAGTTTCTGTTGAGATTGGCCGCCGTGGCCGAAATACGGTCTGGAGGGCTTTATTTATGCAGTGTGTCACTTCAAACGAGGAAATTACTTTAAGAGATGCGATATCTAGTGCTCATGAAACAACCCTGAGTTTATGTTCCGCATAACACGACACAATGTTGGAAATAGCAGATATTTTCGCGATTTTATAATTAGCCCCATAGAACAAAAGTTCTTGATAATGATGAAAATTTTGATTTTTATACTGTCGGTGCAGAGCTTATTAATACAGTCAGCAGCAGCCACACCTCGTATAAGTTTCAAGATCACGATGATCTTTGTTATCGCTCAGAGCTTATTGATATACAACGTGTAACGTTAAATGCGCAAAACCTCACACACCCCAATTAGAGCATTGAGTTTAAAGCGTTAAAAGCATAATACAATGACTAAAACTATATTTTTTAAAACTATTTTTATTATGAAAATCGTGTTGATCCTAGCATTAGTTTATGCATTCAATATTGAGTCTTATAGCCTTAAAATAAGACTTAATTTTCTTTGGCTCAATCGGCGGATAGTATGCCAAAACACATCATTTTTGAAAAAAAAAATCTATATTAAAAATTGCTGAAATCGATTCAGTAGTCGATTATGAACAAACTATTTTCAGGTTTTGCGCATTTAACGTTACAAGTTGTATAATGAATAATTGTTTCCGATAGGAAAGGCGACGATGTGAAGTTATCGCGTCGAACGTAGCCGGGGGTCAGTTTGGTATTCTTGTGGGAACGTTTTAAGATAATAAGAGTTTTAGCATCAGATGAACCTGGATCAGGTAGTCAGATACATTCAGACAGCGAGTTTGATTGAGCGCGACCCGTGGACGCGTTGCGCCCTTCTAATTCATTTATGTAACTATTGATTATACAGGTTGTCCCTGGAAGTATGGATCAAATCAAATAGGGGCGTGGGCAAAGTCATTTCTAAACTTTTTGATCCTGAGAATGTTGGTGATTTTTTTTACGGTTTAAAAGTTATGACTAACTTTTGTTATTTTCAATCATTTTGCATAGTGCTCAAAGAACAAAATCATTAAAAAAAAACTACCAGGAACTGTCAATTTAAGTTTTTTAGACAGCTCTGATAGTTTCTTTTAATGATTTTTTTTTAAACGATTGAAAAAAATTGGTCACAACTTTTGAACCGTAAAATAATTCTCAATCATTCTCAGGATCAAAAAGTTTGGAAATGACCTTGCCCACGCCCATATTCGATTTGATCCATACTTCCAGGGATACCCTATATATAGTAATTATATTTACCTCTCCTAACTTATAACATTCATATGGATTCAAAATAAGGTTACAGTAAATTAACACGAAATCGATGTAACGGCCATTTAGACGTGTTCAGTTATTTCAATTATCTACACCTTGTAAATCATATCAGCCTATAATGTTCTCACTGCAGGAACACAGGCCTCCTCTCAGTGAGACGGAGTGGGCCGTATTCCACCATACGGACCCAGTGCGGGTTGGTAGATATCCCATGTTTTCAAAATTGGTTCTAGGACTTGCCGGTTTCCTCACTATATATTTTCCTATATATTTTCTGTTATGAGAGCAGTAATGATGAAATAATTTACGCAAAGTAAAGCGCCTGTCGGGGCTCTATCTTCGACCTATGTAATTCGTAAGTCGCGGCCATTATTTTTTTTTTTTTTGTGGATGGGAAATCATCAAATGACCCCTTCCGCTCTGGATGGAGCAGAAGGGAGTGTCAGACTCTTACTGACTAAAACCCACCCGTGTTCCTTCCTTAGCCCTTTGTGTTCCGGGGTAGCGGTAACCCTTTCGGACAATCCCGCTTCCCCGGCAGGCTTCGGCCCTTACGGGTCCCTTCCTTAAGCTGACATCTCTTTGAGGCACGCGTGGAACACGTACTCGCCGTCCGGCACGGGCCTGGTCCTGATCGGACGGAGACTTACCCATTACTCTCCGCCCGCAGGCCCGCGCCTACGGTGGCCGGGAGTCGTCACGCGGGCCATTACCACTGGGCCATCATTGCTCATCTTGTAAGTACTCATTACTATATACTATGTTCTACGATAGAGCGGAAGTCATTGACCGATTACGTGCGAAGTCTTCACGCTACTTTGAGTCAACTCTAAGTGATTCATTAGTCAGGGTACCGTTTTATTGTTTATTTTATTAAGACTTGTTTGATCAAACAATGATATTTGATGATTTAACGTACCTATAAAATCTTTGTCAGTGATTTATTTTCATTTATTTATTATTAGTATAAATTTATTAAAATTACGTTAAGTAAGTGTAAAATCAGTATGGAGTACATAACTGATTATTGCGGACTTATTGCAGACTAAAAATCAGAGTATGTACTCTAATTTGTAGCCTAAATTAGTAATTATATATTATTATTTATTTATGATCGTGACTGTTCATGAGCATTTAATAACGGGTGTAAAACGAAGCCGAGAGTCACTTCTACTCCCCGTTATTGTAATATTTTTTTTGTACTAGACTTACTGAGATATTGAAAGTCAAAATTGCAACATTTACTGAAAGTTTTTAATGTTATAACGCAACTTAAAATACCCCCACGATCCTTGTACCGTTGCATACACATATAAGCGCAATGTTTTGCGTGCGTTATATTATATTGCTCACGATAGTGAACAGCGATTTTTCACATAAAAAATGAAAGTCATTTCCCAGCAATTGTTTTTTTTTTTAATTACTTCATTTGATGAATGAATGTGTACTTGACGTTTATATGATAGGTCTTTTTACAACCTAAATATTACAGCTCGACAATAATAATTATATGAGTCTGTTTGAACAAAGTAGGCAGTTATGTATAACGCAAGACGTGTACGATATTATTACATTCGAAGAGGTGACACATATTTTTGAAGTCGATGTAGCATCTTATATTTTGGCATCGCTTTGTCTCGTCAGATAGTTTTGTTGTTGCTGCAATGCCACATTGTTCTGCCACTAATGTATGCCTTCCACAAATAAGCACATTTTTTGGCCGTCATCTGACGGCAAACATCAAGAATCATGAATGATGATTATCTTATCGTAAGCTGCACCGGTTGACGTTATCACGTCAACGCCGGCTGACGCTGAAAAACAAAGTTTTTTTTTTTCGTGGATGGGAAATCATCAAATGACCCCTCCCGCTTAGGGTGGAGCAGAAGGGAGTGTCAGACTCTTACTGACGCGCAACTCATACAGGCGCGCGAGGACTATTGCCTCCAGATCCCATGGCGGCAGTCCGGCAAGAAGGCTTGCCGCCTCGCCCGAGATTGTGCGGTGCCCCCAGATCAGCCTTACGGCTACCACCATTTGGGGCGCGTTCAGATAGTGGGCGGCTCGCCGCCGCAGTGAACGCGCCTCAACGGGGCCCCATACAGAACCATGGGCCACACTGGCAATACTGCCTGCAGGTGTGTTTTCGAAAAATTTTTACTGTCGCAGCTGTGCAGGTATTGTGTCAGGTATTGTACCTGGCATATGCTGAGCTGGACTCCCTTTTGGTGCAACCATGAGACACACACCGCCCAGTAGTGATCGAGACCGTAATAGATGCTGAGGTGTCTATGGGTCAATTTGTCTTTTTAATCTTTGTTTTTTTTTTTCATTCATCTTCTTCGATGTTTATTTTTTAAGTACCTGTATTGTGTCTTGTGTTGCACTGAATAAACATTTTATCTATCTTTATATTTACAAAATTCTACATTTTATTTATTTTATTACGTTTAAACACAGAGACAATTAACTTACGTGTGGAAAATATATTAAAGTATATGAAAGTATATTATTAAGTGTATTATGTTTTTGTGATCTTGAATCGCACTTTTTTAACTGACTTCAAAAAAGGATGTTCTGTATTCGACCCGTATGTATGTATGTCCGCAATTTTCTCAAAAACTAATGAATTTTGATAACCAATTTTGATAATTCTTTCAATAATATGATCTACATACTTTCAGCAAGGTCTTAGTATTCAAAGTGTTAAAAAATTAACCCGACAAACTTTAAGAGGTGCTTTAGACCATCGAAATGAACAACTTTTACTGTGTTACCAACTCGGAAATCACGAAAAAAAATCAGCTGTTTAATACATTTTGGTCAAGTAGGTATTGAACTTTTTATTAAACAGCAGATTTTTTTTTGTCGTGAGTTCAGAGTTGGTCCCATAGTGAAAATTGTTCAGTTCGATGGTCAAAAGCACCTCTTAAAGTTTGTAGGGTTCATTTTTTAAGACCTTAATTATACATTAGGTATTTATTCTTGTGTACCAAGTTATATGCATAAATGTACTGCATCTCCGGAATTTCTATGCGAATTTTGATGATTCTTCTAATCGGTGTCTTCAATACTCTACGTGTTAATTGAATTTGTCTGGGGTGTGTACAACTAAAAATTGAAAAATAAAAACTTTTGTAAAAAAGTTTAATTTCGAAAAAACTTTAATTTCGGAAGTTTGTGTCAAAAAATGAAAATGCGAAACCAACCGGAAATTAAAGTTATTTTTCATTTTGTTATTTTTTTTTTGGAAGTCGGTTTTTTTTTTTTTTTAAAAAACCTTTTTTTTTACTTTAAGCAACCCCTATAGCATATTTTGGTTTTAATGATTCCAAGGAGACGGGACACAAACATGATGGATGATATATGTTAAGCTGCAACTAAGGGCTTAAAATCAAAATACGAGTAGTAGTTAGGTACTTTTTAGCTGCCTAATAGACTCCGTATCTAAAAAAAACATTCAGTTTATATAAATAATACAACACATAATTACGTCTACGTCGAATAGATAAAAATCTAGCAGTATTTTTATCTGGCAAATATGAGTATATCTAGGCATTGTAATTATAAACACAGACGTACTACGTCTGTTTATGATAATGAAAGTATATAATATTATGATTGCACACAATCGCGTAAATTACACAATTTTGTGCAAAATTTACGTAACTGCATCATTTATCCCGTGCAAAATCTTCTCACTGTAGGGTAAAGACGAGAACGTGTATTGGAGGGTAATTCTTAAGTTCTATAATTGTTAAGTTCTATTACCCATTAGGTGCAGCGCAGACGGCACACTTTTTGTGCGATCCAATCTGCGGCGCACAAAAAGTCTGCATGGCGCGCAAAAAGTCGGCCGCGGATTTTTCACAGACTCAACGCACACGACGCACATCTTTGATCATTCTGTCAGCAGAGCTGTAAAAACGTAGACGCTATGGAAATCGTGCAGAGATCGCGAAGTATTATTTTGATAATAAATCGCGCCATGGTAATAGATCGCGTGCGTTACGTCCACCCTTAGCAAATGCAGATTGCCGACTAAAGTGTGCGCCGTCTGCGTTAGCGCGCGTTGAAGCAAACGTTCCATTTTTTTCACACACTTTTTGTGCGGAGCGGCGCGGCGCGGCGCACTCCATGTAAAATACTAGTACTCAGCTGCATCTGGTTAGACTGGAAGCCGACCCCAACAGTTGGTAAATGGCTAGGCAGATGATGACTTTATTGATGAAAAAAGTCAATAATAATAGCCTCCCCGACCGATTTCGGTCACCAGGCATTGCTGGGCACTGGACCTTACTTTTCTTGTATCTATTCCAACGTTCCTTTTTTTTTCGCCTTGTGCGCCTTTCACGATCTTCGGTTGGTGCCGGCCCGCCGTCTGGCAGTCCGTGGGGGGATTGAAGTTTAAAACTCCTCCTGCGACGTCCTATAGGGGTGCGCGTGAAACACTACGCGCTGCCGCGCCGCCTCGTGTCCTGATGGATGGCGGCGGACGTCCTCAACTCCACCGTCCCCACGTTCCTGTGCCAGCTTCATCCAGATTTTGCTTGCGATGACAACGGACGACCGACACTATCAAATGTAGTGCTGGATAATCCATGAGATTCATAAGTTTTAATACGTTGTGTGACCACTTAACTTGTCTTATTATTTTTAGTTCCAACCGGTTGTCAGGTTTGCAAGTAAATAAGTTTTTTATTATTGTTAATAGTTTTGGACAAAACTAGTTTTTTTATTTATATCAAATTGTCCGAGTAGGTGTAGAATAAAGATACAACGCCTTTTTGTCTAATCAGACATCTCGTGAGTAACTTCATCTTTAATAACAGCAAACAATACAATGAGTAATTATTATTTATTTTGTATTCATGTTTGTTTTTAAATGTGTATGTAAGTAGGTAATGGCCCCGATTCTGTTGTTCACAAACTAAGTTAAATTTAAATTCAGTGCATCTTTTTCTTTCTATTTCATTATGAAAAGGACAGAAGATAAATATTAGTTTAGTCCTGTCAAATTAGTGAGCGCCTGACGTAAATTGACGTATTTTTAGTAGCCAATTTTTTAATCTCATCTAATTTGTCTATGGATTATCTAATTTGACAGAACTAAACTAATATTTTATCTTCTGTCCTTTTCGTAATGAAATAGAAAGAAAAAGATGCACTGAACTTAAATTTAGTTTAGTTTGTGAACAACAGAATCAGGGCCAATGTCTGAAATCTGATTTCTTACTTTATTTCTTTGTTTATAATTAGGTAAATATACAATCTTGTACATTAAAGAGGAATGTAGTATCACGGATTATGGATGCAGCATTACTCTACTGAAGAGTCTTCTTCTTCTTCTCCTTCTTCAGCCTTTAGACACCCAATGCTGAGTGTAGGCATCCTGCAATGCACGCCACTCTTCTCTGTATCTAGCCTTCCGAAGCCATAAGCTATTGAAGATTAGGTAAGTATAAGCATAAACGCAGACACAATTCTAAAACTGACGTCCGAGTTTTGATACAACGTTTTAAAATATAGTGCTAGTAGGTACGCAAATCATTATAGATGTTGTATATTTTTTTATTCTATAAGTGACTAGTACTTCGCCCGCGACTTCGTCTGCGTATATTCGTGACAAATTTCAAGTTTATTAAACCCTTAAGTGCTTCATCGTCCTTAAGTCCTTCATGAGATGGAGACAAGTTCGGTTATAAGTATTATGTAAAGAAAAAGAGATCACAACTTCAAAAACGAGGAGCCAAGTAAAGAATTTTACTTATTTGAAAACTATTAGACCCGGCGAACTTCGTACCGCCATCTATCGAAATCAGACAATCCGTTCTCAAGATATCATCAAAAAGGCCGTTCCATACGAAATGTATGAAAAAATGAATTATCTTTTGTTTTCGTAAATTTTTCCCATTTCTATTTTTTAGTTATTCTGTTGCGTTGCGTTGTATTGCGAACCTCCTTTTTGTAAGTCGTTTAAGAAGTGCTTATACAATGTATACTTATTTATTATCTATACGAGTACTGTGCATAATGTATTGATTACTTTAGGTATACATACTAGATACGTAACTGATTGTGGGTTTATAGATACAACAGACGATCATTCTAGACAATTGCAGAAGAGAATAATTTGAAACAATTTATTGTCAATCGACATTTGATATAGAAGTCAAATAGTTCAAGCGGGTTTTTTTCTTCACACTAAATTATTTGAGGAAGGTACCTCGGTACACATTTTTTTCCTTGTGGAAGATTTGGGTTAAAAGAACCATAAAAATCTTGATTATTAACGAAGGTAAAGTCATAGAAATTAAGTATTAAGAAAATAAACCACCAACATAGATTGATCGTATATTCCATTTCAGTTCAATCCCATTCTTTATTGCATAATTATCACATGTGTTTTACAAGATCTTACAATACTTTAAAAGTGTACGTGGTACAACAAATCACGACTTTCATTCCTTGGCAGTTGTTGAAATGGATATACTATACGGCAAATATTGACGTGACGCAGGGTGTCAATTGGCTTAATTCTTAAATCAATTCCTTTGTAAAGTGGAGATGACAATACAAAAATAAATGAAAACACTTACAGTAATAATGCATAGGAGTATTTAGGAACTATCAAATAAATCCTAACGATGAAATTAAAAAAGCGTTTTTTTCTAACATAATTATCTATTAGATAGCTTATAAGTCTAAACAAATAAAAACTTTTTTACAAAAAAAAAAAAAAAACAACCGACTTCCAAAAATGACACTACAAAGTGAAAAATAACTTTCATTTCGGAAGTTGGTGTCGTTGGGTTCGCATTTTCGTTGTTTACCACCGTAAGTCGGTTACCGGGTGACCGGTTTTAGTGTTAGCTTGCAAATTGTAATTAAGGCTTATTGTGACGTGTTGTCGTTGTGAATGTCCCCAATCATTTACTTATTAGTATTTTGGTCTGAGCCGAATAACTTTCATTGATGTACAGAGGCCAGCACATCAAGATACCCCAATCTGTCAAATCTTCCCAATTGAATATGAACCTGAAAAAAATAGCTGTTCCCTACATTACGACGACGAGTTATATGAACATAAATGTAGGGAACAGCTGATTTTTTCTCGCAATTTTAGGTTTGGTTCCATAGTAAAAGTTTATCATAATGATGAGTACAATCTCCCATTTCGCTTTGTCGCATGTTTTCAATTTCACCCTGTATAGAACACACCGTAGCCACAATGAGCGTTCCAAATCCAGCGCAGGAAACCGCTGTATGAGGGTCTTGCAGCGGATTCCTGCGACCTTAACCAGCTTGTAAAAACGTCTAGTATAACCAACCGGCGGGGCATTGCGTAACACATTATCAATCGGAATCGGTTTCATTTTGACAGTTCAACAACATTCATTGCGTTATTACCTTAGAGCATTAAACCAACCGGAGACGCCATTGTCAGGCGTTCCCCGCTGCCAAAGGTACGAGACCGCCGGTCATATCAGTCATATAAAACTAGTTGCCGCGCGTTCCATGTCATTCAGCAAATCACACTAGCGCGGAACGAACGTAAGAGAAAAATGCCGAATTGCAGTGTTTTTTCGTGTAAAAATAGATCGGAAACATCTAGTAAACAAAAGGATACCCTTACTTTCCATCTATAAGTATTATTTTGTCCTAATAATAACATAAAATGCAATAAATTTGCAAAAAACCAAAAAATATTGTCGGTCAATGAATGTTGCCACTAAATTGTACAAGACCTAATTTAGTGTAATTTTTAAAGTTGTAATTTATAAATATTGACAATTATTTCAAACTTCTATTTCGCATTTGTTATTCTTATTACAGTTTACAACTTATTTTGTTACTTTATAAGATTTTTTTACTAAAGCCTTTAAAAAATTGCTATTTATTATCAAATAATTGATTAATGATATCAAACTTATGTTCCACAAATCTCTTACAATTTTCTCATATCGTTATTCTTCATTACTATAAAATATTTACGGGTCAAGTTATCACGAAACTACGCAATTTTTATATTTAAAAACAGGCCACACTGTAGCAAAATGAGGGCTGTGACTGCATAGAAACAAATATCGATATCGACTTTATGAGTATGTTATTCCAGGGACTGAAAGCGGTTACGGTTAAAGGTTAAGATACCTCAAAAATATAACGGTACCGATTCAAAATAGAGGTTGAGCTATACCGGTACCCATATAAATAAAGGTTAGGATAAATTGTTATTTAACCGTTATACGATTTCGGTACCGAAAAACATGGTGACGGCGCGGCGCGGGTGCACGGGGGTGTCTACAACAACTTGCTGCAACTTGACCTTATGTTTGTTGTACTAGTGGTAGGCAGTTAGCGCGTGAAGGACATGGAGTGATTTAACAATCGCTAACGACAGAAACAGACAGAGTGGCGAGGCGGTGTGTCAAAGAAACCCTTATTTAAAAAGGTTAAGGTATTGGTACTGATATTATTAAAAAGGGTATGTTACTTCTACTGAAATATACCGGTATGAATTTCGTACCTTAAAATACGGCTACTTTAAAAAATAACGATATCGTTATATTTCGTTTATCGTTATTTAACGGTATGACGTCATACCCAAATTTAAAGGTACCTTTATTTTTGGGTAATTCAGTCCCTGTGTTATTCTATTAATTTTTCAGATTTCCAAAAGATGCAATGACTCGGGATGTTTGGATTTGGGCTTGAGCAAATCATGTTTCGTGGACTCCTAAACGTACTAGTACAATTTGCTCACAGCATTTTGAGGCTTCATGTTCTAGAATACATTCTAATATCAAGAGACTCCGTGCTGCTACTGAGAAATTCCTAATAAGAAAACCAATAACACTGCCCGACCCGGGTATTGAACTCAGAACGTCGTGTTCAGCATTCATCCTTGCGAACACTAGACCATCGAAGCAGCGATGATATTCTGTGAAAATCTTACCGTGAAAACTCAGGTAAAGTGAGCGTGGAGTGAGCTGTCAATAGTGTCAATTCCTAGATAAAACAAACTCACTTCACCTAAGTTTTCATGGTGAGATTTTTACAGAATCGACCGGCAGTTCTTGTACCGTGGCAATGAATCCTTATAGACTAACTTTAAAATCTAAATCCTATGTTACCTATTTAAAAAGAATTGATCTGCATTGAAGATCAATTTGATAAGTAAATATGAAAAAACAATTAAATAAAGAAGAGCCTTTTTTATCACAACTATTGGCTGAACTCATCGACAACAAAATATCGATAGTGTCAAGCACTTTCATCGCTTACACAAAAATGACGTCATGCCGTATCCTGACAGGGCGTCTCTGTGTGAGTTAGTACATGTGTGCGTATAGTTTATGCTTGTGTTCGATAATTTTTTCGTGTGCGTGAGTAACAACGCGATCGAAAATGCATTAGTGTGTTATCACTATTTGTGTGCGTTGCCTCGTCCCCCGCGATGAAAGTGACAGACTTATTCGCATAGATATTAGTGCTCGTTGCGTCTCCGGTTGGTTTAATGCTCTAAGGTTATTACGTGTTGAGCAGACGAATTTTTCGAACTTATGAAGCAATGGATTAAATTTGCTTCAAAATTATTAAGATTATGATTGACCGTACGTTACGCAATTAGGGTGCTGTTTCAAGTAGGTACTGGGACATAGGCCTCCTCTTTGTGAGAGTGAGTGGGCTTTAATCTACCACGCGGGCCCAGTGCGGGCTTATGTATAATTATTTATTTGTTCAATAATATACAACATTTAATAGTATGGCGATAACTACACACATCAAAAGTGTCTAGGGATCAAGCATTTTTATGCGGATTTCTTGAGATTGAGATGTGGCTTTGTAATAAATTTATGATTTTATAAATTTATATGGATCCTTTTTGGTGCATTTCATAATTTGAATCAGGAACTGTGAATCAAATTCGAGTAAAAGATGAAAATCAGCTGTCAATATTTTCCCTATAAAAACATACAACGCATTGAAGACATTATTAGTGCTACTGTTTCCCTACTACTGATTAAAACCAACGTTATTATGGAGCGGCGACGTCATTTAAGCAGGGAAGAAATGCTCAGAGCCGTGGGAATGATAGAAGCTGGTTCCCGGCAACGTACTGTGGCTTTAGCTCTGAATACAAGTCAGAGTGTTATCAGTCGACTTTGGACACGTTACCGAAGCACTGGTACCGTGGCTGAGCGCCATGGAGGACGGTATCGCTGCACCACACGGAGACAAGACCGATACATTCAAATCTTAACTCGAAGAGCTCCAACAATAACCGCCATGATGTTAGCCGTGAGGCTTCATCACTCTTCAGGGAACTTAATTAGCGACCAAACAGTCAGAAACCGCTTGCATGAAGTGAACCTTCATTCCCGAAGACCGCTACGGGTACCACCTATAGCAATGCACAATCGTAGGATTCGATATCAATGGGCTCTTGAACACAGAAATTGGGCAGAAGAACAATGGCGTTTCGTGTGCTTTTCTGATGAGTCTCGTTTTGGTATGAGACCGGATACAAGACGTATACGACACTGGAGAACCCCTGGACGCCAACAGCGATTAAAATCCTGCCAGGAAGTCCATCCTTATAGTGGTGGAACCATCATGGTATGGGCGGGTATTTGGATCGGCGGAAGAACTGAGTTGATTTGGATCAGAGGCAACCTCAACGCTCAAATTTATGCTGAGACGATTGTATCAGACGTCATCGTTCCTCTACAAGTGCAAATCGGTCCCTTATTTCAGTTAATGCATGATAATGCACGACCGCACACCGCAAGAGTTGTAAGACAGACTCTCGCCGCAGCTAACATCAATGTCCTGCCCTGGCCTGCTCAGTCGCCAGACTTGAACCCGATTGAGCATGCATGGGATATGCTACAGAGAAGAGCTCTGCCGAATATGGAGGGTATCCAGTCGCAAGAAGACCTTTTTTTGTTGTTGCAACGAACATGGGCGGCCATTCCACAGCGTGATTTGGATGAACTCATTTTGAGTATGCCAAACCGATGTTCTTGTGTTGTTAGTGTTCGCGGTAGAAACACGGATTATTAATTGTTTAAGTTACCCAATAAAATTTTAGAGAAAACTGTTATTTCAGTCTTTTTTTCGAACTTTTGTGTTAGTGGTTCAAATGTCAAAAATCCCTTTATTAGGAAAATGGCAAATTTCTTTATTAATGCAAAGGTGACTTGGTTTATCGTTACTGTGACAAACGAAAACACTTTATTTGATGAATCCTTAAAGAAAATTTTAATTAATATCAATCAGGAGAAAAGTTATTGCAAAAATATATGTTGATCCCTAGACACTTTTGATGTGTGTATAATACACCTTTTTTTTGTGGATGGGAAATCATCAAATGACCCCTCCCGCTCTGGGTGGAGCAGAAGGGAATGTCAGACTCTTACTGACTAAAATTCATGGGTGTTCCTTCCTTAGCCCTTTGTGTTCCGGGGTAGCGGTAACCCATCCACCCATTGTATATTTTGTAGTGTTTGATGTATTTTTACTCGTTGTATTTTTTTTTTGTGGTCTACAATAAAGTATATATAAATAAATAACCCTTTTGGACAATCCCGCTGCCCCGGCAGGCTTCGGCCCTTACGGGCCCCTTCCTTAAGCTGACAACTATAAGACACCTGCACCCTAATTGCGTAACACACTATTACTCTCAATTTGAATCATTTCGAAGCATATTGCTAATCGATTGCTCCATATGTTCGAAAAGTGTGTCTGCTCAACAACACAAATAACGCAATGAATGTTGTTGAACTGTCAAAATGAAACCCATTGCTACTGATAGTGTGTTACGCAATTACCCTACTGTTTCTATGAGCAAATTTTGAACATCTGTCTGATCTCTCTGATATCTGTATTTCAGAGGTGCAATTCCCGTATTTTTAAGAACGTTCGTATTCTAATCTGTAAACAATACAATCGATTTACATACATTATTGACAAGTTTGATATTGATTGTCCCTGAGATGAGATTGTGACTTAAATTTGAACGTTTTTAAAGTACTAGAATTGGCCTTTAGGCATCAGCACTCTTTTCCTTTTGTAGGCGATACTTAGCAAATAACTTTGACCTCTATGCACATCTATTCTCAACATTTGATCAAAGAGCAAGAATAAAATGTTATATGGTGGTGGATGTTACTTGTCTTCGAATTTTTGTTCTACAACATAACGGTTTCCTCACATTTTTTTTCCATCACCGTTATTTAAGTCCGTATGAATAATTATAGATTGCTTATTTTATATCACGTAAGTAGGTTTGTACAAACACTTTTACACGTCAATCTTTTTTTTTTTTCACCCAGATGAGGTTGGCGTTTCCTATCTGACTACTCTGAGAGGAAAGGCCGAAACAAACTCAGATAACTTACAGCCTAAACCGCTGGGCTGGAAGCATGAAATTTTGCACAAGAGTTCCTTTTATTACGTAAGTGAGCTGATAAGGTAAGACTTTAGAAAGTCCACATTCCTATATTAGTCAAACACATTGAATGCGAGTACAACGCAACTGAAGGCCAATTCTCGTAATTTAAAACGTTCAAAATCTAGTCGCAGTCTCATCTCGGCGACAAACAAATGTCAAAAACTTATCAAAATTTAGGGAAATTGGAAGTATTTTTTGACAGATTGAGACTGAGATCAGACTGGGAACGTTCTTAAAATTACGAGATTGCCCTGAATACTGGCAGCAGCAACAGAACGGTTTTTTGTTATTATTGAAGTGAAAACTTCTTTAGCGGCGCTGCGTATTTTTTTTGGAATGGGTAAAAATCTCTAAACTCGCGTCAGGACACGTGACCTGATCGAGAATTCGTAAGACGGATGGAGAGAGGGCAGGCGGCGCAAGGCGCTTGCGCGAATGTTGAAGTAAAAACTTCTTTAGCGGCGCTGCGTATTTTTTTTGGAATGGGTAAAAATCTCTAAACTCGCGTCAGGACACGTGACCTGATCGAGAATTCGTAAGACGGATGGAGAGAGGGCAGGCGGCGCAAGGCGCTTGCGCGAATGTTCGATAATTGTCATGTTTGTGTACGATAGCGCAATGAATAAATATTGTATCCTACCACATAAATAATAATACTTTTATACTGATAACGAAAGCAATTCGTACAAAATTATTCTCTAACTATTCCAAAATATCAAAAATGCAGAACATTAATATTTAAGTTTTCACTTCTGCCGGCACTCCCGGAGTGCAACCCGTCGATTTTTTTCTTCTAACAAGTGTAAACAATCTAGATAAAAGTGATCTTGAATGTTTGACATTGGTTACGTTTTATGGAGAACTCCATTCATTAACCTTGTGAATAAAATATGTTTTTTTTTTTTTTTTTTGTAACGTTATAATGCTTGTACACAAACACGAACAACGTGAGTTACCGAGACTGGTTTTCCAGTTATTGTTTGCCGAATTGTTTTCGTAATAGGTATATGTACCAAATTTCTCTACCGAAATACCGACCTATGAAATAAGTTGACAGTTTATTTATCCTGGAATGCTATTCTGTAAAAATCTCACCCTGGAAACTTAGGTGAAGTGAGCTGTCACTCCACCTAATGTTAGGGATTACCCCACTTCACCTAAGTTATCACGGTAAGATTTTTACAGAATCCACCGGCTGTCGGTTTTTCAAAAGATTTTTACGCTCTGCCATTGTTTATACAAAAAGATTTAATAGACGCATTAATGATTAATTCATCATAATTATTATCATGTTCACATATCGTAGAGTTAATAATCCAGAGTAATATTAAACGGTAAATAAATACATACTTGTAAGTAATAGTATCAACACAAATGGATACTTAATCAATCATTTAGTTCACTGCAATCCTCTAAAAGAAACAAGATTTCTATCAAACACTAGATTTTTACCTTCCATTTTCCATGTTCAAATTCATTACACAACACAGTATCAACTTTATCACTGTTTCAATAGAGTTTGTTTTGTTGTATCACTTGTTCACATTTTCAACGCTCGAGTGAAGACGTACATCGGCTGGCGGTGCTGTTATCTTAAGAGCAATCGTTAAAGTAAAGTTTTCATAACAGTAGCTCTGTGTAGTGGGGAGAGACGGTTAGACAGGTGAAGGCTTGGTACACTTGATTGAACGACGCGCGTTCTACGATTAATTGACCATCCAGTCAATGTAAAATATTTAAACAAGTTTTTTTCCTGATTACCGAACGTGTTCTACAATTGTACGAAATTAAATGTGTGAATAAAAAAAAAACAATATTTTTATTTTTATAACGATTAATTTTTTTTAACGATTAACATTTTCAATTATTTGTTTCTAATTATTTTGCTGGATTTATTTATTTCAATAAAAATTTTTACATTGTGTCGAAATGTATTACCTACACTTAGATCTAAAACAACATGAAATAAATGGACCGATATGAGTATCAGTCAGTGAGGAATGTCAGAGATTATCCTACGGGAAGGTACTAATGGGATAAAATGTATTCTATACGCTCTGTGAGCTAAATTTCATCTAAATCCGATCAGCCGTTTTTGCGTGATTGAGTAACAAACATCCAAACATACAAACTTTCACATTCATAATATTAATAGGATACCTGTGCTGTGTGCATAATGTTATTCGATCCATTGGATTCTGTCCTTATAGTAATTTGTGGAGCTCGTAGGCCTTAATAACCAGTGAGCCAATTGCATTTGACGGAGCACACACACCTGCCCAAAGGACCAAGTCAAACGTTATCTGCCTTACTGGTCAAAGCCAACCGTTATCAGGTCGAGCTATGCAAGTTAATTTTCCACAGGTAGACATGCCCCGTTTGGTAAGTCAAACGAACGTACAGTAACTCTGCAAAATGATCCTGAATTTTCCAGAATTAGGTCACGTTTTGCATCTAAGGACCAGTTATCAAAGTTAGCACAAAATTGCTCTTTGTAAAGTTACGGTAACGCGCTTGCTGGCCGTTTTCATACCTTTGTAGTAAAAGATACTTTGTTTCGTTGAATATATTATGGCAGGTACATACATCGACGTACTGCACCCATGAATTATTTAGCACATGATTACTAGCGTGGCAACTTTTTCACGGTTATCAAAAAATAAAAATAAATGTTCCATAGCTGAGTGAAAAGTTAAATTCCGATCAAAATGAATGGAACAATTGGAACATCACCTATTACGAGCAATTTTTTTTTCTTCGCGGCCGTCCTAACTAATATTAGAAATGCGAAAGTTTGTTTGTTACGCTTTCACGCCAAAATGGCTGAATGGATTTAGATGAAATTTGGCAAATAGGTAGACCGTGACCTGGAGAAGGACATACGTACTTTTTATCTTGGATCAAAAATGAAATGCTTTGACTATGACTTTACAAAATTCCAAAATGAAAATTATTTCTATTTAATATTTTATACCTACCTCTGTTGTCAAAAACTGATGAAGAAAAGGTTTTAATAACTTTCTGATAGTTATAAACTGTGATGCAACTTATCCTGCTGATTGTACACACGGCTACACATCACGGACGACGACGACATCCCTGAAGTGACCGGGGTAGATCTGAGAGTGGCGGTAAATAGGCTGAAGGCCAAAAATGCCGCCCCAGGACCCGACGGCTTGCCGGGTAAGGCCTGGGTCCTGGCCTCAGGGGCTCTCGGGCCCCGACTAGAGGCGCTCTTAAGTGCATGCATGGAGAGGGGCCAGTTTCCACTCCGCTGGAAGACGGGGAAGCTGGTCCTCATACAGAAGCCAGGGCGCCCTGCGGACTCTCCGTCCGCATTCCGGCCCATCGTGCTGCTCGACGAGGTCGGCAAGCTCTTTGAGAGAGTGATTGCGGGCTGCCTCGTCGGGCACCTGGTGAGGACGGGGCCGGATCTTGCGGACAGCCAGTTCGGCTTCCGCAAGGGGCGCTCGACGGTGGATGCCATCATGCGCGTGAGAGCCCTTACGACGGGGGACGCGGTGTCCCGGGGTGGGGTGGTCGTGGCGGTGTCACTCGACATCGCCAACGCTTTTAACACCCTGCCCTGGAGTTGCATTGGGGAGGCACTCCGGTATCACCGGGTGCCGACCTACCTCCGTCGAATAGTCGGGGCGTACTTGACGGACAGAGCCGTCATCTACCCCGGTCGCAACGGGGAATGGAACCGGCGAGAGATGTCGTGCGGTGTCCCACAGGGATCGGTTCTGGGGCCGCTCCTGTGGGACATCGGGTACGACTGGGTGCTGCGGGCCGATCTCCCCGATGGAGTCAGCGTGGTTTGCTACGCTGACGACACGCTAGTCCTGGCGCAGGGGAGGTCGCATCAGGCGGCGGCCGACGCGATGACACGCGGGGTTGCGATAGTCGTGGAGAGGATCCGGCAGTTGGGTCTCGAGGTGGCATTGCACAAGTCCGAGGCCATGTCTTTTCATGGGCCTCGGAACGGGCCACCTTCGGGATCCCAACTAACGGTAGGAGGGGTTCACATCGGCGTCGAGACAACGATGAGGTACCTGGGTCTCGTCCTCGACAGCCGGTGGAACTTCGTCGAACACTTCCGACGTTTGGCTCCCAAGTTGGAACGGGCCGGGGCCGCCTTCAAGCGGCTCTTGCCCAACCTGAGGGGGCCAAACGCCTCCTGCCGGAGGCTCTACGCGGGGGTCGTGCGGTCCATGGCCCTGTACGGGGCCCCGGTATGGGCGCGTTCACTGCGGCGGCGAGCCGCCCACTATTTGAACGCGCCCCAAAAGGTGGTAGCCGTAAGGCTGATCCGGGGGTACCGCACGATCTCGGGCGAGGCGGCAAGCCTCCTTGCCGGACTGCCGCCGTGGGATCTGGAGGCGATAGTCCTCGCGCGCCTGTACGAGTGGCGCGCGGAGGCACTACGCCGGGGGGAAACTCCGCTTCCGCGGCAAATCGCGGCGGAGCGGACCGACCTCCGGCGCGATCTCATGGCGGCATGGAAAGAGCGACTGTCGCAACCCAGCGCAGGGCACGCCACGATAGTGGCGGTAAGACCCCTCTTTGAGGAGTGGCTAGAGAGGCGCCACGGCGCCCTCACCTACCGCCTGACGCAGGTCCTCACCGGACACGGGTGTTTCGGGAGGTACCTGCACATCATCGGGCGGGAGGAAACGCCCGGGTGTCACCACTGCGAGGGTCGCCCGGAGGACACGGTGGAGCATACGGTGGCGGTATGCCCCAATTGGGCGGAGCACCGCCGTGTTCTCGCAGAGGCGATCGGCGGCGGCGGCAACCTCTCGCGTCCGGCCCTGGTTCAGGCCATGGTCCGGGGCGAGAGGGAGTGGGAGGCAGTCACCTCCTTCTGCGAAGCAGTCATGCTAGCGAAGGAGGTGGCGGGACGGTTGAGGGAAAGGGCCTCACGTCCCAGCCGCCGCGGGAGACGCTCCGGGCGTCGAGAGCCGCGAGACGACTCCCGGCCACCGTAGGCGCGGGCCTGCGGGCGGAGAGTAATGGGTAACTCTTCGTCCGATCAGGACCAGGCCCGTGCCGGACGGTGCGTACGTGTTCCACGCGCGCCTCAAAGAGATGTCAGCATAAAGGAAGGGGCCCGAAAGGGCCGAAGCCTGCCGGGGCAGCGGGATTGTCCGAAAGGGTTACCGCTACCCCGGAACACAAAGGGCTAAGGAAGGAACATGGGTGGGTTTTAGTCAGTAAGAGTCTGACACTCCCTTCTGCTCCACCCAGAGCGGGAGGGGTCATTCGATGATTTCCCATCCTGAAAAAAAAAAAAAAAAAAAAAGCTATACATTTCCATTTTTAGCTGACCTCGTATTGTATAGGTTTTTCGTACAATCAGAAGTCAGCTTATACTGGATAAGTATAGCTTGATGTGTAGCCGTGCGTACATAAATATTAAGCTCTCCCTAGCCCTACGAAAGCGCTAGGATGACTGATATGAATATAAATAACTGTTACTGTTAGCTTGCATCATCCCACAGCTGGGCAAAGACCTCTCTCCATGACTTCCAGATCCTTCGATCCAGGGCCACTGGGACCACTGGTCGTTTGCTTTGTCCAGCTCGTCCCGCCATCTTCTACAGGGTCTGCCACGACGCCTTCTACCTGTGTCAGGGCTCCACGTGATGGTTATTTTGGCCCACAGCTTATTGAGCAACCGGCAGACGTGGCCAGCCCAATCCCACTTCTCCTTAGCGACTTTTGAAAAAAAAAAAAAACTAGTTCACACAAATGTGGCAAGTTCCTTTTTGTAGTATTTTTATCTTACGAAGCGACGCATGCTTTACTTGTGCTAACCAAGCGTACAAACACGCTGTGAATGTGTGCGAGAGGACGAGTAGCGTCAGCACATAACATATACACGCACACACACACTTCCAACTTCGCTATTGTCTCGGACGGTACCGAGAGTGCGCTCACGCAAATCCACGGCATGGTTGTACACCTGGTAACCCCAAGGAAATCGCGCATCGTTTCCTTCGATAAAAATACTATAGCAGTACCAAAACAATTCACTGTTTTTCAAAATATTGTTACCAAAATTGAGCAGGTAGATGCAGTTTATTATAAACAATAATATTATGTTAGGATATAATAATTGTCATTGTTAACACATTCATTGCTTACGTAAATATAAATATTATCTTTAGGCCGACCGCTTAACTGACACGTTGCCTGAGGTAGCAGCGTGGTGCGGGAGGGGTGTGGTGACGTGTGCGAGAGCTCAGTGATTCGTCAACTTGTGACAAATATCACCCCTCCCGCACCGCACAGCTACCTCAGCAAACATCTCAGTTCAGCGGTCGGCCTAATAGTAAGGCATACAGATAAAATAATCCAAAAAGTAAGACATTCTCAAAATAAACATAAAATTAGCGTATTTTGCATAATGACCAGAAAGCTGTCCAATTATGTCCATTATCCAATTATATGGCTTACAATAAACAGAATATAGTTTTCACTTCAGTAGCTCAAACATGTTGGTTTTGCTGCCTGAAATCAGTGAGCAAAATCGCATTTTACTCACTGAGTGAGACCAAGTAATTTTTTTTTTTCTTTTCAGAAAGCCGTGAATATCTTAATCAGCCTTGGGTTAATCTTACAATTCGAAACATTTACACTCTATCTCTTTCCCGCAATTAGAAAGAGAGAGAGACAAAGACCAGCCCTTTCGAAGTTCCGATTTTGAATTCGACCTCAAAGACAAACACGTTCGGAATTTCGTACGAACTAAAGAAATTTTGCAAAAAGCTAATTGTCTTTTAATGTAATTTATTGAATTTTTAACTTATTGTTGTATTTAAACGAAAATAAGTATTTACTGCAAATAAAACTGATATTTAACCTACAAATATTTATTTCTAGTTTCAATAATGTTACCTAATATATTTTATCTCCTAAAGTGTTCTCGCTGCTGAAGTGAAAAGTTATGTGTGTTACACGAGAGCAAAGTTTTTTGCATCTCGTGCCTTTGAATTCCTTGCCACACTCAGGATTCAACTTTATAATCACTCGCTACGCTCGTGATTCAATCGTTGAATCCTTCGCTTCCTCAGGAATCAAAATCAGCACTCGCAGGAAAAAACGACTTTGCTCTCTTGTTGCACAAATAACTATTTATGTTTCTTACTTACGTTTTTATTTTTTACTTTTTATCGGCTACGGCACACGACGATACATCAAGCTATACATACTAGTACACACGACGCTGAGTTAAAATATCAAAACTTAAACCTTTTTACTGTGAATTTTTGACGATCTGAAGGTATTTGCTAACTGATGTGTAAGGCTATGAATTCGCAGCGGGTTTTCGCATCCAGTTTCAAACGAAGTTTTTAGTGTCGTTCTTGTAAGGGCTTGTGCACTGTGTATGCGGACAGACACGTTTAGGCATTTTATGGGTGGCACAGCAATAAACGCAAATAGAATTGCAATACGTCTGTGGCTGAATCCACTAAACCTGTCGTTGATATAAATGTGGTTACCTTTATAACAAGTTTTTTATTTCACGACAGGTGTCTTTCACCCGGATGTCACCGGTCAAATAGCCTTAAAAAGAGAGAAATGGAAGGAGATTAGGGGCAGGCGTTTGCGATAGAGTGAAAAAATCCAGGCTAATTTTGTTTATTTTTTGTTTTTACGTGATTTTTATATTCAAATATTTAAAAAAAATGTACATTTATGTAAATAACAAAGAAGAATAATAGAATAAAACAAAATGGACAAAACGAAAAATTCCTTAGTTCGAGGATTATTAACAGACTAGTTTTCAGAGACCTTTACGGCAAAAGATTTGAGTAACTAAAACTTTATAATTATCTCTGAGTCTTCGCACTTTTCATTAATGTTTAAATTAAAATAAATAAAATACAAAGTACTTCATTTATTTGAAATCATCCCAACTTCAGATGCTACGTCGTTACTTGCAAAGCTAACTTGAAAGATAACAGACAAGTTTGTTTACAAATTATAACTCTTTCTAGATTAACTTATCTGGGTAATTCTACGATAAGAGGTAACTTGTGAGGCAATCAGTTTAAAATATAAATTTTATTCTATAAGTTGTTATTTTTTGCAATGAAACACATCACCTAAATGCACTTTATTAAATAACGTCACGATTAAATGCCTAATTAAAGTATATTTTTCTGAAATTCCTTGTAAAGTCTAAAAAAGTCTCTACCCTGGCCTGTCCCCCTGTCGGTTTCAGTTTAATTTGCAAACGATACGTACCTTCTTTGTATCAGTTATTAAAGTAAAGTAAGTTAAACACAAATTTCAATAAATATATTTAAGTATTGTTAAGGAAAAATAGAACTAAATTTATTTATTTGCAATATTTTTTAAACTTAACTTTTGTCCCAATGTTTTTGGGTATCTACCCTGGCAAATTTAATTCCGCTACTACAAACACAAATTTTTAACGGCCATATTCCAAATAGCGCTCCAGGTCATCTATCAACGTGAAGTTAGCAATGCAAACACGTGAGCCCTTAAGAGTGCCGACATTTGTAAGTTGTTGCGACGCGTTGGTTCAAAGTGTTGGTTTCGCGAGGTCATTGTGTCTCTCCACTGGTAAGTCATAAAAGTTATATTATTCATTTAATTTATTTGCATTTACTGTTCTAATTTAATAATAATGCAATAGTTTAAGTGTGATACATAATGTACAGAAACATTTCTTATGTCAATTAAAACAATATAATTTATCATGAAAACGTCTCTCCCCTGCCATATTTCCCCTGGCAAGATAACTGTCAGGGGAGAGACTTGTTGACCAGGGGAAATAATGTTAGTGCAAACAAACTTAGATATAGCATATTTTTATCAACAAACAGATTTAAATAATTTTGGTAAATTCTTAATACTGAAAAATAAAGGAGGTTCTCAGTTCATATTGTTATTATATTATTGTCTAATATTGTTACAGATCATGGAACCGCGGAAAAAGTTAACACGTGAAGAAAGATTACAGAAGAAACGTGAAGCGAGACTATGATATGAAAAGATTAAAAATGATCCCGAAAAATATGAATCGCAAAAGCAAAAAGAAAAGTCAAAATATTTAAAAAAGAGAAAGGAATTATAAAAACTGTCGACCAAATGACTCCTAGAGAGCAATATAGGCAAGAGAGTGCCTTTAATTTATATTTTTAATTTTATTTTATGATTAAAACATGTTCATTTAGTGAAATGTAGCATAGATATAGGTAATATGAAAATTATCCTGACTATCGCAAGTCTGATTATTTTTATTACTTATATGCGCAAAATCTGAAAATAGTTTGTTTAAATGGACTACTGAATCGATTTCAGTCATTTTTAATATACGTTTTTTTTTTTCAAAAATTAGGTATTTATTTTGCCATACTGTCCGTCGTTTGAGCCAAAGAAAATTAAGTCTTATTTTATGCCAATAAGACTCAATTTTGAATGCATAAAATAATGCTACGATCAACACGATTTTCTTAATAAAAATAGCTTTAAAAAAATAGTTTTGGTCATTGTATTATGCTTTTAACTTAATGCTCTAATTGGGGTGTATGAGGTTTTGCGCATTTAACCTTACACATTGTATAATTAGTATTAATAAAAGAATATTTTATTATTTGTTGTATTGTAATGACACTAAAGACATTTTTATTTTAAATTTCAGAGCAGGCTGAAATAATATAGTCTGTTGATGTTTAATATGATTGGTAAAAATTATAGTCTGATTCTATGTTAAGTACAATGTTTAATTAAAGTTGATTTTACTAATTTTGTTACTTTTATTGTCACAAATTCTCTCCCCTGGCTAAATAAGTATCTACCCTGATCTTATTGTCTCTACCCTGCCCAATGTATTTACCCTGGCCTTGTAAAAAGTAATAAAATATGCATAAAGTAACCTGCCCTTACGTGAAAAGATACATAAATAGGACAAAAATCGTAATATAAGTGTTGAATGAAAAAACAGCAACTTTTCTCCGCGGCCGTATTCTCTAAGAACTTAAAACCTCTTATCGTAGAACTACCCATCTAGAAATTAATAAATAAATTTAATTTAATTATTTTATTAATTAATGAAGTTTATAAACTTAAATTAAGAGATATATTTTTAATTTATAATTCTTGATAAGTTTACGCTGATCTTCTCTTTGGTGAAGCAGTGTTTGATTAAGAAAACTGTATTTCATAACTTGATGACAAAGATCAAAACAGCATATATATTTGACCATTGTCGAGTTGAAATCAACCTAGTTTTTTGGGCCTAACCATTCTATCAAAATATACATACTTACATATGTTTTTTTTTTGTATTTAGGTGTCATAGTTTGCCACTGGCCCCGATTCTGTTGTTCACAAACTAAATTAAATTTAAGATCAGTGCATCTTTTTCTTTCTATTTCATTATGAAAAGGACAGAAGATAAATATTAGTTTAGTCCTATCAAATTAGTCAGCGCCTGACGTAAATTGACGTATTTTTAGAATCACGTCTAAACTTGTCTATGGTTTATCTAATTTGACATGACTAAACTAATTTAATTTAGTTTGTGAACAACAGAATCGGGGCCACTTTTAAGTTTTTTATTCAGTCTGTCATGTAGAGAAGATGGCTAAATGTCATTCTGCGGCATTACGATGCATTATTAATATTGAGATAGTAAAACCTGATTCCTGATTGTATCATGCATGGAGTAGACAAATGAGTTGTTAAAGCGGATCACGCACTACAACGCGCCACGCGACGGGTCGGGTCGCAGATAATGCGCCCCCACGCGTGATTTTTCACATACAAATTATATACACTTCCGCTCGGGAAAGTAGGCCCTGTTTACCGCGCACCGTCGCGTGGTGTAAACATATCTTGAGAATGCAGCGACGAAGTATTCTTATGGTCAAACTTAGCTAATGTAAGTTTGTTTAATTAACCTTTAAATTCTGTATGTCATGCCAATCATAATAAATATAAATACGCAATAGTAAAAGTTTGTTTCTAGATATAGGTAGATAAATGGGTATATTTATGTACGTTCGAATAATTACACGTTCTAATTAAAAAAGACACATTGTTTAGAAGCAGGTATGGTTCCACTGCACACGTTTAAAAAATACGCAATTTCTTGAATGCACAGAAATTAATTAGCCATGCCATGCTCATTAGTCGATGCTTGATAAATTATTATACATTAATCTGCCTAGCATTTTCCCAACTATGTTGGAGTCGTCTTCCAGTCTAACTAGATGCAGACTGGCTACCCTAATTATTACACCTATTGTAATTTGAAAACACTGTAAAAGCCAATTATTTTTAAAAGAGTAACCATGGAGTTTCTTGCCGGTTCTTCTACATAGGAAACGACCAATTGGAACCGTGCACCTAATTCTGACATTTCATAAATGTCCATGTAGGCTTATGTGAAATAAAATATTTTGATTTTATCTGACCTCCATTACACAGTAACTAGATAACATGATATCCCTTGGCTGTTGTCCGTAGATATGTGACAATCTTAACGGATAGTCAATAGCCCAGAAGTCTGAACACCATAAGACTGTTAGACTTTTGGGCTTCTGACTATCTGTTTGACCCTTATCAACCCGACAGCCGAGACCAACGGTAAGACATGGTTGTCAGAATTTTGGGCTTCTGACTACCCGTAACGACCGTCAAGTCAAAGACCTATGAATAACAGCCGGGACCAACGGCTTTCCGAGGCACGGAGTGGTATCGATATATAATAGCCATTCAAGAACCGACCGCAGCAAGCGTAGACCGTAGACCTTCGATAGACCCTAGTGGCTTTTTTTATTTTTCCAGGGGGAAACTGTTTCTTGCTTCTCTCGAGTATCAGGATGATAATAATATCTAGCTATAAATAAAAATAAATATTTCAAAGTCCTGACTGACTGATAGATCAATGCTCAGCCAAAACCGCTGGTCCTAGAGACAAAAAAATTGCAGGGTGTGTTCTTTGTGAAGAGTAGGTACGTATCCACTAAGAAAGGTGTTTTCGAAATTCCACCCCTAAGAGGGTGAATTGGAGGAGGGTGAAATTTATTATTTATTTATTTATTTAATACTTCAAGCACATAAATGTACAGAGGCGGACTTAATGCCAGTGCCAATGCTTATTTCATGCGGGCGAAGTCGGGGGCATAAGTTAGTCAGTCATAAAATTGATGGCGGACCGGTTGCCCGCGAGTCCCCTGACGTAGCCACTCGTAAAAGCAATTTTATCGTGCTATTTTCGTATTGTATTAAAGTTATATACTTTTAAGAATAGGATTAGAACGCAGTTTCATGGACAGAAAACTAAGGAACTAAGTTATGAGGTACAGGGTATATCACTCATCCTCCATAGAAAAGGGAGGACCCTCCGAGCAGACGAGTGTCGTGTCTGGCGGGCAACTACCCGATGATTCATGTCGAGACGTTGTATATTATGCCAGTTGCGCGGTAAAAACTGCTTGCGCGATGCAGGGTTGTGGCGTTAAAGATACCGCTACATGACCAAGTAAAATCTTGTTGAAATGAAATTTTTAACCAGAGGGGCAATTCTCGTAATTTTTAAGAACGTTCGCAGTCTGATCTCAATCCGTCAAAAATACTTCAAATTTTTTGAAATTTGTTTGTCGCCGAGATGAGACTGCGACAAGATTTTGAACGTTTTAAATTAGCAGAATTGGCCTACTGATCTATTAAGACCCTTTTACACGTCAATATTTTTAAATCTTTTTGCGTGCGCATTTCCTTGTTGTATAATCCCTGAGAAGAAATACTGGAAACAAACTCAGAGGTCATAGGGAGGGTTTTATATATATATATTTTTTTGTTTGCTATAGCTTAGAAGAAAAATAATACTTACTTATCTTTTTTAAGTCAGCTGCACATCAGTTAATTTCTTGGCGGTGAGATTAACAGTTTCATTCTTCTTCAGGTTGATATTCAGCCAGCTGATTGCAAACCTAAAAAAACACTCATCGCTCTCAGTGGAACCACACAGACCCTCATTTCCACTCGAGTTGTTCACATTAACGTAGCATTAACGAATTAATTCCGCTGTTTGCTAGCTCGCTTCCGTTCAAGTGTGTCATCTCTAATAGCATTTAGACGGATGTTTAGTGGAAATTAGGTTTCTTTATATACTGGTACAGATTACAGAATCATTACAAAATTATACATAGACGTGTGTATTTTTACTAGCTGACCCCGCAGACATCGTTTTGCAAAAAAAAATAGATAGTAGCCGATTCTCAGACCTACCTGATATGCACACAAAATTTTATACAAATCGGTCAAGCCGTTTCAGAGGAGTATGGTGACGAACACTGTGACGCGAGTATTTTATATATTTTTACTAGCTGACCCCGCAAACGTCGTTTTGCAAAAAAAAAAAAAAGGGTATGAAAAATAGATGTTGGCCGATTCTCAGACCTACCCGATATGCACACAAAATTTCATACAAATCGGTCCAGCCGTTTCGGAGGAGTTTATCCACAAACACCGCGACACGAGAATTTTATATATTAGATACTAGCTTTTGCCAGCGACTTCGTTCGCGTGGAATAATGACTTCCGGAAATTGAGGCACTAACTCTCATAGAGTTTAACCGATGTGCTCTTTCTTCTGCCGATTCTTGAGAACGCGTATTTCTCATTCAACGCGTTTTTCAAGACAATAGTGGGCGGACGCCGGCGTCCGATTGGGGCTTGAATAACTAAAAATATATAACTACGTCTATCTAATATATAAAATAATATATAATAAAACCTACTTCACTTAAAACTAAATACCTATAACTACTATAATTAATAATACCTATACCTATAATTAATAAAAGTACCTACGCTTTTACCTACTTAATATTAAAAAAAACTGAACATAAATTAACCAAAACTTACCTACTACTAACTAACTACTACTAACCTATTACTACTTCACCTAAAAAGAAATCCTGTTTTCCCAACATTTCCCTTCACTGCTCTGCTCCTATTGATCGTAGCGTGATGAAAAGTATACTATAACCTGCCCAGGAGTATGAAGAACAATTGTACCAAGTTTCGTTGAAATCCGTCGAGTGGTTTTTGTTTCTATAACGAACATACAGACAGACAGACAGACAAAAATTTTACTGATTGCATTTTTGGCGTCAGTAACGATCACTAATCACCCGCTGATAGTTATTTTGGAAATATATTTCATGTACAGAATTGACCTCTCTACAGATTTATTATAAGTATATAGATATAGATTAGTGGTAGCCCAGTGGTGACGGCCCCGACTTACGAGTTGTAGGTCGTGGGTTCGAACCCAGGTAGGCGCTTTCAAACTCAAAGCATTTATTTCAATTATACCATTTACAGAACTCGTCGGTCAGTTAGTCAGAAAGTTGAAACTAGTTACCCATTCCAAAACGTACTTTACTTTGTACGTACTGTAATTTTTTTTTTGTGTAAACAATTTCATCACCACTGCTCCCAAAACGGTGAAGGAAAACATCGTGAGGAAACCGGCATGTCCTAAAATCAAAAATTAGAAGACAGATGACATTCACATATATCAACCCGCGCTGGACCCGCGTGGTAGATTACAGCCCACTCCCTCTCGATGAGATGAGGCCTATGTACCCGCAGTAGGAACATTGGGTATAAGCTGATTATGATTATGATATAAAAACCAGTCAAGTGCGAGTCGGGCTCGCGCACCGAGGGTTTCGTACAAAGGACGATGGGTAAATTACTATATATACTCCGTCCCCAATTTTTTTTTTGATCCAACAGACATTATTTTTGTGTCATATTTTTTGCTACGGGCTACAAAATAACAAGCCGTGTCTCTCAATTTTTATATGGGTTTCCTAAAAAATATCTTTCAATTTCATTTATCTAACGAAAATATGGATGTATGTTTTGTATTTTTCATCACAATAAAAGAGATAAAACATAATAAATGCCGACTTATATAATATGGAACATAAAACAACAAAAGATCACGCCTATATTCCACGAAGGAGTAGTTAGTGTGTAGAATATTCAAATTTCGCAATTTATGTTATACTAACTGCGCCCCGCGGTTTCACCCGTATAAGTTTCGATCCCGTGGGAATATAGGGATAAAAAGTAGTCTATATATTAACCCAGGGTCTGCGATGTAATCTATTTATTTTTACCTACATAAGATTTTTACTTATTTTTTAATCATCAAATATATTTTATACTACAGCTGTATGTTGAAGGTATATCACCTCCATGTACTGACAGTAACTACTGGCTAGATGAAAAACTGTTTTAAATGTAATATTGACGTAAAGTTTTTTCAATTAGATTCCATGTTCTACATTGTTCACCATGACCTTCCTAATATATGTTTAACCACATAACTTGTGTTTCCGCTCTGCAAACCTCCCCAACATAGGTTATGGGCCCAGAACAGTAAAGTGTATTGTATGTTGTTGAAATTGTTGTGAAAATAATTCGAAATCTTGAAGATTTGTAAAGTACATGTAGGAAGAAAAATGACTTCGAATGTACGTATAGAATTATTGACGAAGGACAACTACGACAGTTGGAAGGTACAGATAGAAGCATTGTTAATTAAAAATGACTTCTGGGAGTATGTAAGTGGAGAAAAGCCAAAACCTACTACCGATGCTGCTATATCGACATGGAAGACAGCTGACAGAAAAGCAAAGTCTGAGTTGATATTGGCATTAGATCCGAGTGTAGTTCGTCACGTAAAAAGGGTGGAAACTGCGCGAGAGGTATGGTTAAAATTAGAGAGCTTGTTTGCATCAAGAGGACCTGCAAAGAAAGCGAATTTAATGAAAAGGCTCATGTTACAAAGGATGAGTGAAAACCAAAAGGTACATGAGCACCTTGATTCCTTTTTTGAAGCTGTCGACAAATTGGAAGAAATGGATATAAAAATCCATGATGATTTATTAACGATAATGCTGCTGTACAGTCTTCCGGGAAGTTATGAAAACTTTAGATGTGCTATAGAGTCTAGAGATGAACTTCCAAAGCCAGAGCAACTAAGAGTTAAAATCATCGAAGAGGATAGTTCAAGAGGAAACGCTCAAGTTGACAAAATAGAAGGCGCCATGTATTTGGACAAACATCAGAAGAAAACGACTGGAAAAACATTTAAGTTTAAATGTTTTAAGTGCCACAATTTTGGCCATAAGGCATCGGACTGCACTAAGAAAAGGGAGAAGACTCAAGAAACTCGATGTGTGGAGTCATGTACTAGTCATGAAAGTAGTGAAGTTTTAACTATATATCATGTTTCAGATGACTGCCGCATCGCTGTTGATGCGAAGCGCCGTCAGAAATGGATTTTTGATAGTGGTTGCACTTCTCACATGTGCAATGACCCGCAAAGGTTTGCTGAGATACTCCCTGCGAGTCAAAAATTAAAATTAGCCACAGATTCTTTGACAACCGTGCAAGGTAAAGGTACAGTTGAGTTATTAGCATACAATGATGATCGAACGCGAAAAATTAAATTTGAAAATACCCTATTGGTTCCCGATTTACGTAGTAATTTAATTTCCATCGCCCAACTTACCGAACGAGGTTGTGAAGTCACGTTCAAGCATGACGTAGCTTATGTAGTTAAAAAGGGTGAGGTAAAACTGACCGCTGATCGGCGAGGTGATTTATATTACTTGAGGGAGCTGGACGCTTCAGCGTCTGTGGTAAGTAGTGAAAGTGTTGATCTGTATAGATGGCATGAGCGTATGGGACATCTGAATGCTAGGGATCTTATGAAAGTACTAAAGAAATCAGGTATTGATCCGATGAAGATCGATAGTAACTTGCATGATTGTGATGTGTGCGCTAAGGGTAAAATGGTGTCGTTGCCTTTTGTGAAATCCAGTTTACGCTGCAACGAAAAATTGCGAATAATATACTCTGATGTGGTAGGTCCAATGAGAGTTCAATCGAATGGCGGAAATAAATACTTTGTTACTTTTATTGACGACTGTACTCGTTGGTGTGACGTCTTTATGCTGAAAAATAAAAGTGACGTTTTGTCAAAGTTTAAAATTTTTAAATGTCATGTAGAAAATTTGACAGGAAGAAAAATTCAATTTTTACACACGGATAACGGAACTGAATACAAAAATAATTTATTCAATGAATATTTAGAAAATGAAGGAATTAAGAGACGTTTTACGACGCCATACTCACCTCAAAGTAACGGCATCGCTGAACGGATGAACCGTACGTTGATTGAGATGGCAAGGTGCATGATCTTATCGTCAGGTATTTCACCAAGTTTTTGGGCAGAGGCTGTAGCTACTGCATGTTATTTGCGTAATAGGTGCCCAACTAGTAGTCTAAATGGCGAAATTCCATACGAAAAATGGTTTGAGAGACCTGTGAATGTCAAATATTTAAAAACATTTGGCACGGAAGTACACGTCTTGGATAAGGAACCAGGTAAAGATAAGTTTGCAGCACGAAGTTCACTTGGCATTTTTGTGGGTTATCCAGCTGATGCTAAAGGCTATAAAATATGGATACCTGAGAGTAGAAAAATCGTAGTGTCGAGAGATGTAAAATTTCAGGAAGGTAAACTGACTGAAATTGAGTGTAAGGTCTCAAATAAATCACTAATAGAACCACAATATGAAAAGAGTATTGTGAGAAAGACTGTTGATATAGAAATTCAAACTAAAGAACAGTCGGATGTGCCATTTAGTGATAAAAATTCAAGAGAAGAAGTTCCATTAGATATTCAACCGAATGTGCCAGTGATTGATGAAGGAACATCAGAGAATACAGAATCTACTGGAATTGGTAATAGAAACGTTACTTTAAAAAGAGGTCCTGGAAGGCCAAGGATTCAGAAAGGACAGGTTGGCCGCCCTCGTAAAATCTACAACATGGTTGAGGTAGAAGAGAGTAGCGACAATGAGTCATCGACGGAAGAATACGTCGACACTGATGATTTTGTTGGAGCAATTGAAACCACGTTGAAGGAAGCTTTAGCATCTGACGAAAAGGTCCAATGGGATGAAGCGATTCTTTCAGAAATAAGGAGTCTAGTAAATAACGACACGTGGGAAATTGTGAAGAAACCTTCAGATCGTAATATCGTAGGATGTCGATACGTGCTGACTACAAAGCTAAATGTTGACAATACCGAGAAAAAGAAGGCCAGACTAGTAGCAAAAGGATACAGTCAGCAACATGGCCTAGATTATAATAAGACATTCGTCCCAGTTGCGAGAATTGCAACTGTACGTTTGTTGGTCGCCTTAGCTGTCGAAATGGGCATGGACATTGACCAGATAGATATAAATACCGCCTATTTAAACGGTGATCTGAACGAAGATATTTATATGAAGATCCCAGAGCTGCTGAAAGAAGGTTTAGAGAAATTAAAAAATGCAGATGGCGTTAATTCTGCAGTAGGTAAAAAAGCTGCTAAAATGCTTGAAGATATGAAAGCAGGTGGTGACACCTGTCGTCTGAAAAAATCTCTTTACTGTCTCAAACAAGCTGGACGACAGTGGAATATTAAACTGGACGAGAAGCTGAGAGAAATGGGATTGAAACCTACGATAAATGAACCTTGTTTGTATCACAAACGCAATAAAGGTGGATCAGATCTTTTTGTTGTTGTTTACGTGGATGACGTATTAATCGCATCAAAAAATAGATTGTATATAGATAAATTCAAGCAGGAATTAGCGAGGAGATTTGAGCTTAAAGACTTTGGTCAAGCAACCTTCTGTCTCGGGATAAATATAAAGAAAAGTGGCAATGAGTATTTCTTGTCACAAGAGAAGTATATAAAAGATATTTTGAAGAAATTTGCTATGGATAGTTGCAATCCAATCCAGACTCCAATGGAAATCGGAAATCCTGTTATTAGTGAAAAAGAAGTAATAAAAGGGAAACAATTTCCGTATAGAGAACTTATTGGAGCACTCATGTATTTAAGTGTAACAACTAGACCTGATATCGCCAACGCTACGGCAAAACTTGCACAGTTTGCAGAAAACCCGCAGGAAACTCATTGGAGGGCTGCGAAGCGAGTTCTTCGATACTTGAAAGGTACGATAACTCATGGTTTGGCGTTTAAGCCGACAGGGTTATGCATACAAGGGTATGCAGATGCAGATTGGGGTAACTGCCTCATTGATAGACGATCCTTTACGGGTTATTTATTCGTTCTAGGGGGCGCAAGCATATCATGGACTTCACAAAAGCAACGCATCGTTGCGACTTCTACTTGTGAGGCTGAGTTTGTGAGTTTGGCAGAAGCTATGAAAGAAGCTGTGTATTTGAATAGCCTGTTGAAAGAACTAGGTTTACATCAACTCTGTAAGGTAAGAATGCATGCTGATAACTTAAGTGCTATTTGCCTTGCTGAGGATCATGGTATACATCATGCGAAAAGTAAGCACATTGACATTAGACATTTCTTTATAAGGGATGTGCTACGTTCCAATAAAGCTATAACATTGGAACATTTGTCAACTGATAAGATGTTGGCAGATGTTCTCACCAAACCTTTGCCTCGCGTAAGACACGAATTACTAACAAGTGCGTTAGGATTGTGTGTGAGAAAATAAAGATAGGTTTATTATTTGTGAATCGTATCGTACATGAGTTGAGGGGGTGTGTTGAAGGTATATCACCTCCATGTACTGACAGTAACTACTGGCTAGATGAAAAACTGTTTTAAATGTAATATTGACGTAAAGTTTTTTCAATTAGATTCCATGTTCTACATTGTTCACCATGACCTTCCTAATATATGCTTAACCACATAACTTGTGTTTCCGCTCTGCAAACCTCCCCAACACTGTACCATTACATTTCCTTCTTTACCTGAAAACCTCATACTTTTGACTTCGCCACCACAATAAAGAATGATAGGTAGTCTAAACCTTTAGGCCGCTGCCTGGAATTTTGCGGGCAGCGGGGCGGCAGCGGAGGCGGCGCGGGCGGTCGCCGATTGCCTTGAGTGCACCTCTCGTTGGCCGCTCCCGCGCCGCTGTTTTCGAGAACCGGTCCATTTAAATGTACGCATAAGATCCTGCCGCTCCCGCGCCGCTGCCGCTGCCGCCTCGCTGCCTGCAAAATTCCAGGCAGCGGCCTTAAACGAAATACGTCTCAAGTCTGTAGTTTCAATTTTGGGGACGCTTGTCCCATCGTCCTTTGTAGGTAAGTATATAAAGTTTATCACGGGAATCGTTTTTTTCGATTATGTTCTAAATTTCCCCCCAAAATCCGGTCCGTCCCACTAGTCCCACGATAGTAAATGTCCCACTAGTCCCATGGGACAACTGATACTAACACATTTTTTAAATTATGTCCCACTAGTCCCATGGGACAAGTGATATCTATATATTTTTTTAATTATGTCCCATAAGTTCCATAGGACAGCGAGTACTGATTATGTGATTGCGACGGTGAATCAGCCAGCAAGGTAGGTACACCATAGGGGCAATTCTCGTAATTTTTAAGAATGTTCACAGTCTGATCTCAGTCTCAATCTGTCAAAAATGCTTCAAATTTCCCTACATTTTGACAAGTTTTTGACATTTGTTTGTCGCTGAGATGAGACTGTGACTAGATTTTGAACGTTTTAAATTACGAGAATTGGCCTACAGGTGTATGTTGCCCCCAAAACGACGATAATATACCTCTATTTTTTTTTAATTGATTTAGAGACAAATCTTACCTACTTATACAGAATGATTTTTACCGGTTCCAATTTTTTTACAGAGTGTTCTACCCAAGAATATGAACAACTTTCATTATGGGACCAACTATGGAATCACGAAAAAAATCAGCTGTTTCATACAAACGTTCAATACCTACTTGTCCAAAATATATGAAAATGAAATGTAGGTATCTTTTTGAATTAGATCGTGTAATTATTCGAACGTATTTACTTGAGCAACAAGTACTTCTACCTTAAAAGCTAAAAAGAGAATACTAAAAAATATTTAAGAAAAAATCAATCGACTTCCAAAAAAACAATAAAAAGTGAAAACTAGCTTTAATTTCGGAAGTCGGTATCTAAGGTTTTGTATTTTAGTTCTTAGCCACCGATTTTTTTATTTATTTATTTATTTAAGTACTGCCACATCACATACATTTAACATTCGTGGTAAATAGTTAGGAGTATTTTCTCTGATGTATATGGCAATAACGGCGTACATAGCACTTGCAATTATTTGGCTACGTGATAAAAAAAGAACAATTAAAATGTACCTATACATGCTCAAAATTACGACAACATGAACAGTGTTATTACACCACCGACTTACGAAATTAAAGTTATTTTTCACTTTGTAGTGCTTTTTTGATTTCGTGTGCTTAATTTTCTACTGGGAATATTTATGGCTTAAGTAATCAAAACAGACACTCATGAAAATCCGTCATAATTTTATTATGAAATTCAAAGAACGGTCAACATCGAGTTTATCTGATAATCCAACTATTATATATAGTAGACGACAGTGAATAGAACAGTTGTCTTACTATGTACATATTTCTTACTTAACACATATATTAATTATAAGAACATTTATCTTTTTTGTACAATCTTCCAGAAATAAAATTGTTTGCTAAAGGCTAATATGATTTTAGGCTGGTTACACATGGACAATAATATTGTACCGCCGTTTGCAACGGTCAAAAATTATTAACTAACGGTCAATTAATTGTCTATTTTTTTACGTTCTCATCACAACAGCGACTTAAGATTACTTGTGAACGTTGCAAATCAGACTACTTTTGTATAAAATGAGCCAAATCGCATAATATTTAAATATGCAATTTTACTATTAGTTAACAATTACATTTACTGATCAATATGACATGTAAAATAATTTTTTATACAATGTCACTACATAATTATTGTATGCTTATTAAGCAGGACATATTGGAACTTTTATTTATTGTTAAAACCTGTAACTAACAGATGATCAAAATATCTTTATTGTGGGAATAAAGATATTTTGAATTTGAATTTGAACATCTGCAATTCGTTACGTATAAAAAAAAACCTCGAAGGAACATCGTTTTATATAATAGAAATAAACCATGCATAATATAATATTTTATAAGTTACCAAAAATAGTCGGTTGTAATTTATAAGGTTGGCATCAATAAATATTACCAAAAATATATCATAATACGCAGCAGTACTCGTAGTAATTATATATACACAGTATTAACAAAACTGCTTGATGGAGATCTTTAAAAGTAGTTTTTGTTTTAAATAGTATATTACAGTGTTATAATATAACAGAGTATTTAGTATTTATCACAAATCTTAATAACTTTCACTATATTTACACAATTTTGATAAGGTATATTAGGTTATTATAATAATAATTAAGAATAATCAGTTTATCGTTTCATACCCTTTTTATTAACTCTCAAAATAAAATATCTTCTATCCCCATAATTAAAACGCCTGCTATATTAAGAAATAAATAATGTTTTTCTTCTTAAAAATCAAAGTGACTTTGAGGTTTTTGGACCCGCTTTTCAAGCACCATATCGCGGGTTGAAAATCTGACATTATTATTTTAATACCATTTAATATACAGGGTGCCCCTAGAAGTATGGATCAAACCGAATAGGGGCTTGGGCAAGGTTATTTCCAAACTTTTTAACTCTGAGAATATCGGTGAATTCTATTATCGTTCAAAAGTTATGATTTTTTTTTTGTTTTTTAGGGTTCCGTACCTCAAAAGGAAAAAAAGGAACCTTTATACGATCACTTTGTTGTCCATCCGTCCGTCCATCCGTCCGTCCGTCCGTCTGTCTGTCAAGACCCTTTATCTCGGTAACGCGTAGAGGCATCGAGTTGAAATTAAAACCAGGTCAGGTCTGCGGTCCCTTGAAGTTGTGAAAAAAAAACTACTAAGTTTTTCAATCACTTCGCACAGTGCTCAAAGTAAAAAATATTTTAAAAACTGTCACGGCTGTCAATTTATTTTTTTTAAATAGCCCTGATAGATTTTTCTATGTTTTAATCACTATGCAAAATGATTGAAAAAAACAAAAATTGGTCATAACTTTTGAACTGTAAAAAAATTCACCGACATTCTCACGGTTAAAAAGTTTGTAAATTACCTTGCCCACGCCCCTATTCGATTTGAAACGTACTTCCAGGGGCACCCTGTATATAATATATTAAACCATACTTGTACGAATAAAAAAACATTGATTGATAGCCTAATGTGCGATTAGAAAAGACGACTCAACAAATCACATTTTATTCAAAAGAATAAAATGTGATTTGTTGAGTTGAATTAATAAAAAATACAAAAATATTTTTTATTAATTCGCATGCATGACGGAAATTAAACCACCGGGACGTACTACCAGGATTAAAAGTAGGTACACTATGTATCCAGTGGGGTAATTGCGTAACACACTAACATTAGGAATGGCTTTTAATTTTGAAAGTTCAACAACATTCATTGCGTTATTTACGTTGTTGAGCAGACAAATTTTCGAATATGGATTAGCAATATCGTTAAAAATGATTCAGATTGTGATTAAGTGCGTTACGCCACGCTTACCAACGAAAAGCATAATATCATTTTATATATAGAACTAGAATTTTATCCAAGTGTCTACTCGTACCTAGATTTTATTCGTTATTACCTAAACTTGGTGGATAGTATGTTTACTCCGCCTTGGAGTGAAAATGTGATGCTGTTCCACAATGGAACCCTTAATATTGTATCCTGCGGGTCCTGCCAGCTGCACGTTACAGGAACTGGAGGACGCTGGTGATGGCGCCAAACAAGTAGCCGAATTCCGGTCGAGTCCATTTAGATTGCTATCAATACGCTAAGAAGATTGTTTGTAAAATACAAATAATTATGTGGTAACAACGCTTCTATAAATTACTTTTATTACTGTCTCAATAACTCGGCAGAAAACATTTACTTGAAAATGCTCCAATGTTATCAATAACGTAGTAATATCGCCTATTTGAGCACAATACTTCTAATATAATAAAGAATTGTTATTATTCTCATCACTCGACTTCCTGAAGACAAGAAAATGATGGCACAAAATAATTTCGTGACTCATTAAGTTTGTCATCCAAGTGTAATGGACAAATTATATTGCTATTTACCTTTCGCAAGGAAATCATTGTTTTGTTTATATTATATTCATTTCAAAAATGTTAAATTTTCTCATTAGTTAATTAACAAGTAGGTATTTATCTATGTTAGATAATTAATTAATGTACATGGGTCGTGGTGCTTATCTATCCTTTCTAGAAATAATTTTATGTATAAATAGTCACCATCGCTCATCCCTTTATTTCAGTCAACACAGACAATCAGTCAGTAGTACGTGTGTCTTAGTTAATATAACTTGTGACGCTCGTTGATAACAGTAAAGTTCAGAAACTCAAATATTGTGTCTCAATCAAGAATCTCACATACCTATTTATATAAATGTGTGACAACGCTACCGCTCGGGCTATTACAAATTGGTGACAGAAATGGGATATAGACTGAGATAATCTCTCTTCAAATTGTACGAGATCTTCGTCGGAGTCCTATACCTCCGATTCTTTACAAGGTTCCGAGCACTCGTTTGTACGAGACCTTCGTCGGAGTTCATAACCTACTTTTCTCTTCAGCTACATGTTCCTGAGCATCTGAACATCCAGACGAGAACGAGATCTATGGAATTGTATAAAACATATCCTCAGCGGTCCGAAGATTAGAAATCAACCGCTTACGCCGCCCAGTCACTCATCACGTCGACTACAATGGCAACGGGATACCTTTGTAGCATCACTTGTAAATGTACTGCGTGTAAAAAGTAAATATGTACTTTCATATAAATATATTGCATACAAATATAAATGTAGGTATATATAAAAACTGTCTTAGCATTTTCTGTGTCCAAGATATATAGTGTTAATTACATACATAAATAAATACTTTGTTTTATATATATTAATTTTAGCACTTATACTTATTATATGTAAACCAACAGACAAACCGATTTTCTTAAAGTATAAAAATATTACGAACAAGCGCGTGAGTCACTGACCGGTTGCGCGAGCGCGCACAGCGAGCGCCTCCCGAGCCGACGGCAGGCAGTCCGCTAGATGCCCTCTAAGTAGACGCACGCTTCCGCTAAGTACTGAATGTTTCTCGCGCGCTTGCTAACCTTAGCTTATAAACTCTGCTTACATAATTCTTTTACTTGTGCTTACGTGACTTTCTATCTGTGCTTACTCTTGTGTTGACTTTCTCCTTCCGTTCTTCGAACTTTATATGTGTATGTGTGTGGACTTAAAAAGTAAACAAGGCAAGTGAATCTACGGCTTTTATTCATCTCCCGTACGTACTTACTTCACCTTCAAGTAATTTTATTACTGTGAGTACGCCGCCAATTATATCGATAAACAATATATTCTGTACGGAATCGTCTGCCAGTTAAAAAGTATCTAAGAAAAGTGAGTGTCTAAGAGTATTCATCATGCCTCGAAATAGAAATACATCGACAACTGCACATAATAATTATATGTCATTAGAAATGGCTGAAAGAATTATAATTAAATTTGATGGCAGTAAGGCGCGTATCCATGAATTTTTAGACAATATCTTACAACCATTAATATTCTCTAAGGTGGTATAGTGAATTTTGTTTTCAGAGATCAGAAAATATTTCTCTGTAGGTAATATAAAGACATAGGTATTATTTTTATTTAGAATTGGTAGAGGAATTAAATTCTATGCATCATAAATAATCAATGGGGTCAAACTTGGGATGACTTAATTATAAGTACGATTTTTTCTTTCAATGCTAACTAACGATAGCAGTTCTGATGCGTTGTCTATATTTAAATCCAAAGTTTATTGTGTATGAATCGGATTATGTGATACAGTTTTCTTTAATTCGTAAATAAAATTGGATGTAGGTTATTATTTTTAACAAATAATGGCATCAGCAAATAGAAATATTTCAATATGCTTTTCGCTGCTGCTATTTGCTATACTTCGCTGGTAACCAATGTTAAAAAAGACAAATTTTCATCTATTTTGTATTATAATAATATCGAAAATATTATTATTAGTATTTCTTGTATAGTTAGCTAAAGTTTCTAAATTTTTATAGAAAATGTTTTCATTTTTCTTAAGATCAATCACTGTATTATTAAAGTTTTGAATAGTGGATTTTACAATTTGTGATTGAGATTTTAGTAACGTAATTAGTTCATGATCATTTTTATCTAGGTTTTTGATAGCGTTGTCATAACGTTTCACGTCTTCTATGTCTAATGTTCCAAATAAAACCTTATTTATGGTTCCTACGCCATCGATAACATAAAGTTTCAAACGATGATTTTCAAAATAATGTCCAATTATTTCCACAAGGACAGTTACTTGATTCTCTAAATGAGGATATAATTGTTCTAAGATTAGCTTAAACGTTTGACTTAATGAAAATTAATTAAACGTATCATGACTACAAAGATTTGTAGTTTCGACTAGAGTATTTTCGATAGGATCTAATTTCTTGTGTCAGCTAGAAATATCAAGTTAAGCAACTAGATTACATTCACCATCAAACTGTGTTACTTTTCCTACATGCCCGAAATAAATTCCAGCCTTATTCAATAGTATCATAAAGTTTACCTTGAACCCTTATTCGATGGTGTTATATCATAAAGTTTACCTTGACTCGATGTGAAGTTAAACCTGGAATAATAAATTTACCCTAATAATAATGTGCTGATTTCAAACGGTTTACATGTACCATATCTTTCTTTCCTTTTATTAATACGGTTACGTTTACTGGTGAGTTCTTTCTACAATTTCTGGACCGGTAAATTATGGAGAGTTTCTTTGATTTTCCTAGTTTACTATTTTCATTCGTAACATACACCATACTACCTAATTTATAATTTTCTGTTTAAACTTTTTGTCGGTTGATGATCTGTGATCATATTTAATTTACGGCTCTATAAATATACACACACCATAATGATCGCTTAGTTCTCTTTCAGTAGTTGAATAATTTTGTTCGGCCTTATTTAATGTTCTACTAGCATAGTCCATTGGCAAATCCCGCTCAATTGGCTCTTGTGATAGTACTCCCCCAATGGCATAATTACTAACGACTGTGGTAAGATTGAAAGGTTGATTGAAATCTGGATATATTAAAATTGGAGATTCACAAAGTTTTTTCTTATGGGTTACCAATTAAAAGGAATATATTTTTTAAGAGTTTAGTTAAAGGTTGTGAAAAACTACTGAAATCAGGTATAAACCTTCTATAGTACCCTGCTAATCCTAAGAATCCATATCTTTTAGGTATGGGATGATTTTCGATTGCTGAAATCTTGTTTGAATCTGGCTTAACTCCATTTTCCGTGATTAAATGACCAGAGTAAATAGTTTCACGTATTAAAAAATCGCATTTAAGTAGTTGCAATTTTTAATTAGTGATGAAAAATTTTTCAGACTTGTTTTAATTTTTAATTGTAATATTCGAGATTATCGGCATGAATAACGACATCATTTATATAAACAAAACAACGAAAACACTGTTCATCAAACGTAGAAACGTTGCGGGAGCGTTTTTTAAATTAAATAACATTATATTGTATTCATAGTGTCCTTGAAGAATGGTAAGCGCAGTTTTCGATGAGTCCTAAGGATGCATTTTTATTTGATGGAAGCTTGAGACTAGATCAAGTGTCATAAAATATTTTAAATGACCAAGTTACTCTAATATTTCCGTTATTTGAGGCAAGCGATAGGATTCCCGATGCTGACCTCTTTTAACTTACTATAATCTACAACAACTCACCATTTCTTTTGACCCGAAGCATCTATTTTCTTAGGGACCACCCAGATGGGTGGATTCCAAGGACTGTTTGATGGTTTTATGACGTAATCTTTTTAAATTTTACTAATTTGCTTATCGACGTCCCCTTTAAGGATACGTATAAGTTTTTGTAGTAATGGAAGCTACCGTTTTCGTATGTATTTCATGCATACCTCTGTGCAGCTTTATTTATTCTCATCCAAATTAAATATGTGATTATATTCTTTACATATAATATTCAATCATATAATATTTTTCTTCTTTATTTAAATTATCTGTCCGTAGATAACTTTCAAGTCCATTACTTCCATAATTTTAATTTATAAAAACGTTTTCTAAGCTATTATTATCTAACTGTAGTATCTATTAAAATTTATCTAAAATAACTAAATCATCTTTTTCAAAATTAACATCAGGTGTTGAATTAAATACGGTCGTAATGCTTTTGTTATTATTTACTGTTGTTATGTGGTGTAGAGTAAAACATGGTTTAATATTTCGGAATGAACTGATTTAATTTCAATTTACAAGTCATTATATAGGGCGCAGGGCCTGAGTAAACTTATCTTGTCTCAATGAGTAATCAATTTTAATTTTTTTTTTTAATTTTCACTTTCGGAAATCTAAACAGTTCTTAATGAGCTGAAAGTGTAAACATTGGTTAATGTGGGAATAGTAAATAAAGTACAAAAACAGAAAATCATAGATTCTGAGAAGTAAAACCAATGGTTACCAATAACTAAAATAAAAGTATCGGGCATAAAAGTACTCCCGGAATTAACTCTGTGCGTGGAATAATCCCATGGTCAACCTCTACATAATTAGTTATTTTAAAAGGAAAAACGCATTCGGTTCTTGCTTTCACCATCAAAGTTAATCATATGTTTTCTTTAGTCGATTCGACTTGATCATTTATTTTTTCATAATAAAAATTAAATTGGTTTTCCGCGAGTCTTAGTCTTGGTGCTATAATCGATCATTCTTTTATATTTATCTAATATATCGCTCCAAAAATGCCATCAGTACTAATAGGGAAATTATCATTCACGCTATGGAGTATTACACTTAAATTTCCAATAAACTCTAATTTGTCATAACCTAATGTCTTTTTAGAGTTGTTTACTTTATCGTTCCTTTTCAAATCAGCTTAAATATGATAATGAATTTCAGCGTCTTTTGACACAGCACTTTTCTTTATGAGGCTAATTGTTGCACCAGTATCTATCAGAAAATCTGTATTTCTTGTATCATCTTTTAATTTAAATGAAACAAAATAACAATTGTTATTTATCGCGGTCATGAGCTCTTCTATTAAACTGTTACCTTTGGTTTGCGCCATAAGGATTTGTTTCGTGTTTTTGTATTAGACGCAGAGCTTTTATCCGAATAACGGTTAATATTAGGTTTAGAATCAGTTTTATTGGGTGATTTTTTATTTTTTCGATGATAGCATTTGTCTTTAGTAAGACTCTTTTTTTGTTATAATTGTAAAATTTTGGGTTTTATTAGGTCCAGAAAATGATCGAACTCAGTAATTTACGACAGTATGGCCTGTTTTATTACATTTATAGCAATGCTTTGTATAAGAATTGTTAAAATTTTGAAATTAAGATATTTCGTTTTTACTTTTAGGCTGTCGCTCTTTAACTAATGCCATGGAAATAGCAGCTTCGAATGTTGTTGGTTGAAGTGATTTTCAAATAAGATTTTGATCTTTATTTAATCCGGTGTTTTAGATACATTTAAAGTCTGTGATTTAAGTAATTCAACGCTTGCTTGACGAGCTTCTTGTGTTTGTTTAATTGAGTCTGATGAATTTGTTAATTTTTTGTAGCAATTCTCGACTTTATTTTTGATTTTGTTAGCAGCTGCTTAATTCTAATTGCTATTGACCAATCGTTCGTTTTTCAGTTTAAGTACCTGAAAGATACATTTTAAGTCATCCCAAGTTTGAAATTCGCGATTCCTAATCATTGACCTAGCGTTATCAGTGATTTTTGTAACAATTATTTGGAGTAATATTTTTTTAAGATTCAGATTAATTTAATTATTCACAGTGTCACAATCGTCTAAAAACTAACTACCCAAGAAATAAACTCACCAGTTAACGTACCCTTATTAATGGAAAGGAAGAAAGTTAAGATAAAAGATAAAAAGATAAAAAGATAAAAGGAAGAAAGTTAAGATACATGTAAACCATTTATAATCAGAACAATGGTTTAGAATAGAAAATGAAAATAGTTGGTTTAAAGTTATTTTAATTATTTCTTGTAAAAAATAACCTTACGACCTAGAATTAAAATCTGCAGGTATGTTAAAATTACAAAAGAATCGTAAATTATATTCTCCTAATATTATATTGCACTCATTGAATCAAGATATTATGTCAAACCATCTGTCTATACTTCCAGATTTTGATATTAATAATGATAATTGTTGTAACAAATTAAATCTCGATGACTTGAATATATCTATATTCAAGTCATCGATATTTAATTTGTATTTTATTTGTTTGTTTTTGTTTGTTTGTTTGTGATCTAGTCATAAAGGAGATGTTCCAAAATGTATGGAGCCTGGGCCAGGTCCTTGTACACTATACTTAAAAATAGGGAAATTCATTTAAACAGTTGTCAACTCTCCAATTGCTTTAAAATAGCTTGGTTTTCTGGTAAACAGAAGAAATTACACTTGAAATTGCAACACACAAAAAACAACCCGTCATGGCGGTGAGCTGTCATTTTGTTTGATTAATGACGTTTGACATGTTTTTGTTTATTTCGACGCTAGACGAAAGTGACAGAAGTGACACTGTTGTGACAACTGACAGTTCTCTTATTAACAACAGAGTAACTAAATCTGTGAGACGCCATGTTGATAGTCGATAAAATTAATTGATAAGTATCAGTTCACTACCACAACAGTACACATTTAATTGAATTATCTGTATTTTTCCCGAATTCTACGGATTTACCTCTTTTTTTTTAAATACTGTACATAGACCTGGTTCATTTTGAAACATCTCCTTTACAAAATAAACGATTTATTGTATGAAATAATAATTATATTATATTGCATAGAGTTAAAAATAATACTTACTTTGTGTTCATATTTGTATATGTAGTTAAGTTCATAGTATTTAACTTTATAGAATAGGAGCATAATTGTTAAAAAGAAAATTCTTCTGCACACCACAAAATAGATTATTAGCTCGAGAAGACTCTTGAAATTGTTGTGGAAGAATAACTAATTGCATTACTTTTAATATAAATAGAACTACCAATAGTAGTAACAATGACATTGAGATGGAAGAAATTCCAGGATGATCCAAAGAACACATTCCTTTGAGACGTTCATCAAGAATTGCTCAAATATAAACTAAATAAGCAATTGCAATAATTATGTTTTGGATGAGAATAATTTTTCAAATTATTCCTATTTCAAGGGAGAAGTGTAATGGACAAATGATATTGTTATTTACCTTTCTCAAGAAAATCATTGTTTTGATTATGTTTTCTTCATTTTAACAATGTTTACTTTTCTCATTAGATTGATTATGTATGTTAGACAATTAATGAATGTACAAGGGTCGTGGTGCTTATCTAACTATTCTTATATATCTTTAGAAATAATTTTATGTTATAGTCACCACCGCTCTTCCCTTTAGTTCAGTCAAAACAGACAGTAAGTCAGTAGTGTGTCTTATTTATTATAACTAGTAACGCTCGTTGATAAAAATAAAGTTCAGAAACTCAAATAGTGTCTCAATCAAAAATCTCACACATCTATCTACAACGCCACCGCACGGGCCAATACATAAGTACGAATAGTATAAGCAAACCTTTTACAGTATCAGATATCTTATAATATGAATTATGAAGTTTAATATGAATGTTTTACACACATAAACCTTTTGGAATACATTCTCTGGAAAACCGCATCAATATCTGGGGGTATTGTCCCTAAGTACGAAGTCAGTAGCTTCGACCGAAGTTACGGGCGTATTATATCCTACTCCGTATCGCTTATGATTAACACAAGCTTAATTCGATTTCCGAACTAAGAATGAATGACAACGTGATTTGACAGCGTCGTTTCAATGCCCGATGAGTTTTTGCCCGTCCAAAAAATTTAATTTGTCACTTGTTTTGACGAATTTACCTACTATTTTCAGACGGGTCCCCTATCTTCGTTGACACTCTTAAAGAGTAGACCCCTGTTGCGAAGCTTAGTAGAACAATGCGGTCGTACAGACACACATGAAAAGTGACTTTAATTTATAATATGTATAGTACAGACAATGTCAACTGTATGTACACTATTTGTCACAAACAAAACAGTATCTCTCTTTACAAAATGTACGTTAATTACAGCTACAAGTTTATATTACAAAACAACATTATTTACATGTGGTTAAAGCACAAATTCGAATGTCACCTTAAACGGTACAATAATCACAACACACAAGAAAAGCTTGCCTTTTACGCCTTCTGATCTATCGTCAGCTGTTGGCGATTTATTGGTGCAAAGTCTGGGCGATAATAATAAATATTATTGACGTACAAACTACGTTAGCGCAGCGTTTTCCTAGTTTTTAATAGATGGATACGCCGCCGTGAAGGTTCTGTAGAAAAAATATCCAGTGCGCAAACTTGAAACATGAATTCAGCATATGATTCTAGACCCGCTAACGTAGAAATTTTTTCGTCTGTTATCAATAAAAAGTATTAGTTGCTCCATACGTTTTGACATAGCTTATGATTCTAGATATGCTGAATTCAGTGTTATATATATCGCACTGGATAAAAAAAAACCGTGGATCTAAATAACTTAACAGTACCTGGGTTTTCTTTCTAGCCAAACACAAGATGTTTGTTTAGCGTAAAATAGTTACAATACAATTTTTATACAAGAGTCGAAAGCAAAACTATAACGCTCACAGTAGTCATTTCTTGGGTTGATATTTCTTGCAATAAATACCACACGAATTTGAGGGCGTTGCTAAAAAATATTCGTGCGAAGGACACTTTTTGCTTTAAGCACCATTTTACAATCACATCAAACCACAGTTCAGAAAGTGCACAGCAAGCTTAAATCTTCACAATAACAAAAGTGAATTTTAACCCGAAGGTAAAGCACTGCAGTCTAAAAGGTCATCACTACATTATCCCTTTCAATCCAAAATGAACCACGTGCAGCGAATCTAAAGTGCAAAATCATTATATCACTGTCACGCTGATACAGTCTTTCACTCATAAAGTGGCTGAGCTGGTCCATTGGACTTTGACAGCCCTGTTCTCGCCCATGTGATGCGGTACAGGAACTGGCTTCCTTCTTCTCCTGTTTCGATGACCTGAGAAGAGAAGAAGAGTTTATTACGTCGCGGTAAGAAGCAAATTAAAAAAAAATTACAAAGCCGCATCGCGGTAACAAATATAATTCAACGTAGCGATTTGTTAGATGTTATTGGAATCGAATGACCACCTAGTAATTTTGCAGTTTTAATTATATCTATACTAATAGCTGCTGCCCGCGACTTCGTCGGCGTGAAATTTATTGTTCCCCCGAACCACCTCTTCCTCGTCGCATCGAATCACCAGCCCGCGTTATTACTTCGTTTTCGCGTTCATTCTAACTTTTTTTGTTTTTGATCGGCTCCTAATGGTCCTAGTGTGATGTTAAATAGCATATAGCCTTCTTCAAGAATGGGGCTATCAAATGCAAAAATATTTTTTCATATCCGACTGATAGTTTTGCAGAGTTACCGGCGGCAGGCCAGCACCCTCCCCTTCATGACCGGCCGCTTTGCGGAGTTATTTTAAAACAATGATATCTCCTAAGATATTCATTGAAATTGAATGATGTCATGTTCAACCAAACAAATAAACTCTTCAGCTTTATAATATTAGTATAAGCTGATGAGAGTGTTTGGTTGAACACGCTAATCTCAGGAATTACTGGTTTGAATTGAAAAAAAAAATGATGTTGGATATTCCACTTATTGAGGAAGGCTATAGGCTATTTACATCACGCTGTGACCAATAGGATCAGAGCATCAATGAAAAATGTTGCAAAAACGGGAAAAATTATTCCTTTTGAGAGCTTCCGTTGCGAACGCTGCGTAAACGGTTAAAGTCACGCAAAAGTCAAGTACGACGGAATTGTTTCCCTTTAAAAGTTCTAAAAAAAAGTCCACGACAGCATTATGTCTATCTTTTAACGTTGACTTACTATAACCTTTTATGTGGTAATCAAATTTGTTCTAAAATAATGCATTAGTCGCAACTAATGCATTATTTTAGAACAAATTTGATTACCACGGTGTTTTTATGAACACGATATAAATCCTTATCCAAATAAATACGTAATTCATCACAAGTAATTATTTTTGAACAAAATTGCCCTGCCATCATTTGATTTCAATAAATATCTTAGGAGATAATATCATAGTTTTAAAATAGCTCCGAAAGGCGGCCGGTCATGAGGGGGGAGGGCGCTGGCCGGCTGATCAAAGCGTGATGTAGGTACCTAAAATAAGTTCTATAAAAATCAGCTGTTCCCTACATTTGTCTTCGTCTATCTCGTCAAAATGTAGGGAACAGCTGATTTTTTTTTCGCTATTTCAGGTTTGGTCCCATAGTAAAAGTTGTTCATAATGATGAGTACAATGACCTCTTAAGAGGTTGCTGGTGTTTTTCAAATAACCCTGTATATGCTAGTTGCGCGGTAAACTCTGATTGCGAGATGCAGGATTTTGCGTGACGTCAGTATGACGCGGTGTTCGCATGTGGCGTTGTAGATACCGCTACGTACTCAACTAATGTTAGTGTCTTTAACTAACATAATTGCATAATAGCACAACGAGCCTATAAAGTTGTGTATGTAAGTGGGCCGTAACTACACGAGCCCTGTGAGAGTTGGTAGATGGCAAATAATTTAGATTTTTTATTCTAGAACATTCCGGTTTCTTCACGATGTTTTCTTTCACCGTTTTGAGAGCAGTGGTGATGAAATTATTTACACAGTGCCTGTCTGGGTTCGAACCTACGACCTACAACTTGTATGTCGCGACCGTTACTACTAGCTCCTAACTGGTGTAATTGACCTAAATAAATCGAATGTTCCATGGCCCGAAGTCAGTCCGTAAAAAAGGGCCATTTCCAAGTGTTCTTAAATTCCTTTACTGTGATTGGTTGCTTTAGAAATATATTTGGTAGCGGCACGTTATATAATTTAAATAACATTTAATAAATATTTTCACATGTTATTTTACCAAGTCCCATTTATTTGTTGGTGTTCAAAGTAAAGCTTATAAAGGTAGTATTTATTGATTGAGCCCATACATAAAGTTATTTTGGGAGTAACTCATTATTATTTCAGCACGTGGATTTCAAACGTGTAAGGTTTTAATTCAAAGGATATGTTAAAGTAATGGCGTTCGTTACATAACTGGAATTACTTATACATGGACGCAAATTATTGAACCGAAAGCTTTTGATTAGCAACCAATAGATAAATGATGAACGAGATTTTATTCATGCCAAAAATACACCACAGTCAAGTTAGTTTGGGTTGTGAATACCTTTAATATCTCATGAAACCATTTAGATCCGAAAGATTAAAATATAAAAAAAAATTGGAAAATCCAAAAGTTCACGACTCATAATGCTCATTTGACCGTATAAAAAACCATAGATATAGAGGTATTATATTATTTAGTTTTTTATTAATTATAATTAAACTACTTTGAATATAAGAGCCATTATCAATTTCATTTTCATTTCCTAAGAGTGAAACGAATCTTTTTAATAAAAATAACTCAATTAATAGATGTTTTGCAAGCTATAATGTTTTCAGGTTTCATACTTGATTAACGGGATATTTTTTTTATATTTTGATGTTTTTTTTCGTATCTCCTGCATTAAATCCATTTTTTGAAAAGTACAGAATTCATCTCCATTAAATTGTCTATACAATGATAAATGAATTAAATAGATTCTTTGTACTAGCAGGAGTATAGCAATAGAAACAGTTGCAGACAGGAGGCAAAGAAAACGTAAAGCACTGTCTAATGCTTCGCAATATGAGTAGTGTAATAAGTGTATGTAAAATAAAAAAGACCGGTGAACATTTGGTACAGTTATTCTATTGGTACGTGACGCGTTGAAGCATCGTTGAAGCAAAATTGAGCTGTTAATTGCAAAACCACTCGTTATATTGGTTTTAATTAAAATAAACAAGATATAACACTTGTGGAGCATAAAGGTGCTTCACTGAACAAGGTCGTGAATTATTAACATCGTATATGAGGGTAGTGGATTGAACGAAGTTTTTCCCCACTTTCTAAAGATGCTTTCTTATTCTATATACACTTTATGACTTAGAAACTTGGTAAACCGTAACCGTCTTTGATTAGGAGTGCTCAAGAAGGAGTGAAGTTGGAGCAACATCGATAGCTACTAAAGGCAAACAAAGGGGGGGAGGGAGGGTTAACCTGTGAAGTTAAGGTAAGAAAAGAAATAAAATAATATTTCTGCTAATAAGGTCGAGTGGAAATAGTAAAAAGAAAGGGTTTGAAAAACTATACAACGTGTTTTTCTTTAAATCCCATAACTCTAGGGGATCATTGTACTCATCGTTATGAACAACTTTTACTATGGGACCAAACCCGAAATCGCGACAAAAAAAAGTCTGGTGTTTTCTACATTTATGTTCGCATAACTCATCGCAATGTAGGGAACACCAGATTTTTTTTAATGAAAAAAAATGAAAAAGTGTTAAGTATGAGTGAATGGCTACAAAAACAAAGAAATTTGGGTATTTGACAAATAATCTTTTATTGATTTCTTTCAATAAAACTCAATATCATAAATGGCGCAATTGTAAGCGTTCTAAAGTATATGCTGGACGAAAACAGCGCTGCTACCATAAAAAAACACAAGAATAATAACTTCGCGGCATTCAATAAAATTATCGGGTTTACGTGTTTTATCATTTACCTATATGGAGAAGTTTTGAAGTCATTCGGAAGAGTAACTTCAAAACTTCTCTATTTTTCCAGGGATTTAAAAATCCTTCACTCTATTTTCAGTAACATCTTTAAAATAAATATAAAATCATGCATTTGGTTAGTAGTGATAACGCTGTTATACTTATTCAATTAAATAATGTCAATTTGTGTCAATTTTAAATACTTTACCTGGCGTATTTGATCTCCTATACATTCCCTGCCTAGGTAGAAGTGTGTCGAAGCGCAGACGCACAGACCTTGTAGCTGTAATTTTGTGAACTAAGCTTTATATTTTTATTTTGACATTCTGTGCGATTACACCTTGGGTGATAAACAGGTCGAGACCTATAATGTGAACCTAGTGATATACTGTGATTGTTACCTGTTTTAGTTTCTTTGTGAATAAATTGTAGCGGTATCTATAACACCACATGCGATTATCGCGTCATACTGACGGCACAAAATCCTGCATCTCGCAAGCAGAGTTTACCACGCAACTAGCATACAAACAACGGCCCGACATGAATTATCGGGCAGTTGCCCGCCAGACACAACACTTGTCTGGTTGGAGGATCCTCCTTTTTCTTGAACTTGACACCCTGTTCCTCATACCTCTATAGAGTCTATACAATAAATATTTATAAAAAGAATTAGAATGCTGAGATGATGTGAGATGAAAAGAAGAAAAATAATTACCATGCCGACCCTAATAAATTAGGGGTACGATGTTGATGGTTAAGTGGCCCATGATGTGATGGGTTACCTGTGTGATGGGACGCGCGACCACTGGCGCGGGCAGCGCGGGGTGTACGCCGCTTCCCAAAGCAGTGCTGTGTGAACCGCTGCTAAACACAATCCTCACCTTCCAGTCCATCCAGATCTAGAACAAAATAACATAGTTACTGAAGAAGAAAGAGATGGCATAACGGAAATAAAAGGAGAGGTACATAGACGGAACTATTATATCACACTTGACTCCATCTAGCTCTAGAACAAAGGAGCATAGTTACTGATGAAGAAAGAGACGGCGTTGTATAGCAGAGAAGAGAGAGAGGTAGATAGACGTAGCTACTAGCTACACTTCTTCCTTTATTAGTGTACTAATCAATTAGAAAGATTAACACATGAGATACTATGTAAAGATTGGAGAGAGAAGAGCAAAGACGGAGCTACCTCACACTTAGGAAAAAGACTTTTGTAGTTAATAGAATTTACAAAACTACAAAGACTTTTAAACAATTCTCTACTATTTTCTCTGTTATAACTGGCCACCGCCAATTATAGATATCTGCAGCCATCATCATCTGCCTAGCCTTTTCCTAACTATGTTGGGGTCGGCTTCCAGTCTAACCGGATGCAGTTGAGTACCAGTATTTTACATGGAGCGACTGCCTATCTGACCTCCACAATCCAGTTACTGGGTAATATGATACCCCTTGGTTAGACTGGTTGTCTGACTTTCGGGCTACTGACGACCCGTAACGACTGTCAAAGATCCACGAATGACAGCCGGGACCAACGGCTTAACGTACTTTCCGAGGCACGGAGGGCCTTGGTATGTAAAGATAGTCACCCGTCCATAAACCAACCGCGGCAAGCGTAGCTTAACCAGATCGTTCGACCTGTGCGGCTGTTATTATTTAGCCACGGGCCCCTCAGATATAAATAGATATCTGCAGTACCTATGCATAATAATGTAACACGGCATTGCCATTCTCAGAAACAAAGCTCTTATGTAAAACACACCCACAACCATATCCTTTAAATCGGAGCACAGCACCGCTCCGGGAAACGTATTTTTCCGGATAAGCTCCTTCACAGAGAGCGTTTGTATACTAAAACTATGCACAATCTCAAAAACCACATCAAAGGCGGATATTACAATAAACCTTCAGTAAATATCTCAGCACGTGGGTTCCGTAACTAGAATGTAAATCTGTCTGCAGCCGTGGACTGTCGGAAAGGGTTACCGCTACCCCGGGACATAAAGGTATATAAGGAAGGAACACGGGTGGGTTTTAGTCAGTAAGAGTCTGACATTCTCTTCTGCTCCACCCAGAGTGGGAGGGGTCATTTGATGATTTCCCATCCTCAAAAAAAAAAGTCGTAGATTCGGAACAGTTTGCGAGGCAGAAATGTTGCAATCTCAGCAATCTACAGGGTGTCCCTGGAAGTATGGATCAAATCGAATAGGCCCCATTGATGATGGAGAATTATTTTACGGTTCAAAAGTGACCAATTTTTTTCAATCATTTCGCATAGTGCTCAAAGAAAAAAAATCATTAAAAAAAACTATCAGGGCTGTCTAAAAAACTTAAATTGACAGTTCTTGGTAGTTTTTTTTTAAATGATTCTGTTCTTTGAGCACTATGCAAAGTGATTGAAAATAACAAAAGTTGGTCATAACTTTTGAACCGTAAAAAAATTCACCAACATTCTCAGGATCAAAAAGTTTGGAAATGACTTTGCCGACGCCCCTATTTGATTTGATCCATACTTCCAGGAACACCCTATATATTGTTCGAATAGAAGTTCAGTATCGGATTTTATTGTTCACTATATTGTGTATATGTTAGGGTTTTCCGGCCAGAATTTATCAGTAGCAGCCAGAGGGGCAATTCTCGTAATTTTAAGAACGTTCACTGTCTAATCTCAGTTTCAATCTGTCAAAAAATACTTCTTATTTCCCTACATTTTGACAAGTTTTTGACATTTGTTTGTCGCCGAGATGAGACTGCGACTATATTTTGAACGTTTTAAATTACGAGAATTGGCCTTCTGGTGTTTAGATTCTTGCCTGGTTGATAGCAATAGGCTTACCCCATATTATATGGGACTTAAACATAACTAGCGATAATATGTAAGGGTGCTATAATGTAACATCCTCTGCAAAACCCTTCTGAGAATACAGACGTGAAGTTATGTTGTTAGGTTATGTAAATTTATTGATAAAGTAAAAATAGACATCAGTCAATACTGACAGACCTACGAATTTAATCAAAACCAAAATATTTTATTTCACATAAACCTACATGGGCACTCATGAAACGTTAGAAGATAGGTGCACGGTTCCAATTGGTTGTGTCCTATGGAGAAAAGCCGGCAAGAAACTCCACGGTTACTCTTATAAAAATAATTGGCTTTTACAATGTTTTCAAATTACAGTAGGTATGGGAGGTCAACGTAGGCCTGTCAACAAGTACCAGGTACTTGATAAAATAAAAAATGGTCTACAGATCTAAAGCCTATAAGGCCTACAAGGTCCTCACTTTTACAAAATAAGAATCTACCTATGTGTGAAAAATAAATACTCATGGTAATTTAAGAGCATTTAATAGACACACTTCTACACACATGTGCAAAAGGAATTATTGCCAAATTACCTTTTCTTCAACGTAGTCCTTATATCTTTTAATATGCTTTTTTGATAAGGACACGTTTGATGAGGGTTTTGAACTTTCATCAATACTTTCAATACTATCATCCAATACTTCATCAAATAGACTTTTCTACTCTTCTTATACTTAACCATGATGTGAAATCCGATCAAGAAGGTAAATACGGAACGGAATGTCCAAGATGTTCCATTTGTCTAATATAAAAAGTTTCAAACTTTTTCCCAACTCTAAAAGTAAATCACAACCAACAATTGACAGACATAATATTTACAAGATATATGACACAGGTTATTGTAGTTTTAACGTTAAAAACATGTATTCTGTCGAAGTCTGCTGTACGTGACGTTAAATTATTGGTGGTTGGTCGATTGGAACAGGATACCTAGTTACTGGCACGCGTCCAACTCCGGATTTATGTAACCACTGTCGATCTGACTGTATGTTTAGCAATCGATGTACATCGAGCTTGTTTGTGAATTGTTAAAAGTTGTGTACTGTGAAGCTCTAGATGAGTGCTTCACAATGTATTGTAATTTAAACAGCGATAAAATTTGACTTGGATATTTTATATTTATAGGAAGACGTTACATGACGACGCTAAGTCTAGCACTGACTCAACTACCTAAACAAAACAAAACATATAAAAATATATGACACATGCTTGAACGTTCGAATGGAACACGCACTCAAATATAACCAGCCTGAGGCGATAGCCCCTACATTACCAGTTGTTCAAAATGTATCAATGATGGACACACAAAACGGTAGCAGAATGCAGAATAAACATGTTTTTCGTTCTTTCTTCGCTAACATATCCAATCAAGGAGGATGATAAAATTAAACCCAATTGTGGCACAATTCCACAATTGTTTTTCATTTATCAGGGTCTGTAGTGACCCTGTGAAGTGAATGAAAAACAATATATCGAGTAAGAACTATACAACTCATGATACTTATATATTTTTAGAGTCTTACTAGCTGACCCTGCAAACGTCGTTTTGCAAAAAAGAAAAAAAAAATAGATAGTAGCTGATTCTCAGACCTATCCGATATGCACACAAAATTTCATACAAATCGGTCCAGTCGTTTCGGAGGAGTATGGTAACTAACACTGTGACACGAGAATTTTATATATTAGAAGAATATGACTTACTTTGTTCAGGCCTAAGTTTAGTAGATTTAATTTATGGGCACATGCAAATGAAATAAATAATAAACATAGTGGTGGAAAACTGAATATCTAAACAATAAATGGTGTACTTACAGAACTTTTTAAAAACATTTGCCTGACACAAAGGCACCCAGACACAACATAAAATTTTATAGATATTGTGCTTCTATGCATAGTTTTTATAAACCATTGATTTCAAATTTAGAGTTCATTTCCATTATGTTAAATGACATGCAAGATACTAACGACTGTCTGTATCGTCTTTTTGAATTTTATGTATCTGAATTCAATATATTGGTAGTTTACAATAAACTAACTATTCTTATGTGTATAGCTAAAGGGATAAATAAAATTAGCTGGCGAAACTCCACATACGTGATGATATCATTACATACAGGGTTACTTTTTAATGACCAGCCAAAAGGGGTATGGTACAGACCATCAAACTGAACAACTTTCTCCAAGAGACCAACATAGCAATCGCGAATAAAAATTCAGCCGTCCCATACATTTAGGTCGAGTATGTATTGAAGTTTTCTATGGGACATTTGATAATTTTTTCGCGATTACGATATTGGTCCCATGGAGAAAGTTGTCCAGTTTGATGGTCTGTACCACACCCTTAAATTTGGCTGGTCATTAAAAACTAACCTTGTATATCTAACACGGTAAAACAAAAAACGGATTTTTATATCATACCTTCATATACCGACACAACGTTTGCTCAAAAAAAGAAAAAACTTAACAAATCATTAAGGAAAATGCTGTCAAATATAGGGCGTCCTGTACCAAACGAATAGTCCTCTGTAACGAAACCTAGTGTATTCCTCCAAATACACACATCAAAAGTGTCTAGGGATCAAGCATTTTTATGCGGATTTCTTGAGATTGAGATGTGGCTTTGTAATAAATTTATGATTTTATAAATTTATATGGATCCTTTTTGGTGCATTTCATAATTTGAATCAGGAACTGTGAATCAAATTCGAGTAAAAGATGAAAATCAGCTGTCAATATTTTCCCTATAAAAACATACAACGCATTGAAGACATTATTAGTGCTATTGTTTCCCTACTACTGATTAAAACCAACGTTATTATGGAGCGGCGACGTCATTTAAGCAGGAAAGAAATGCTCAGAGCCGTGGGAATGATAGAAGCTGGTTCCCGGCAACGTACTGTGGCTTTAGCTCTGAATACAAGTCAGAGTGTTATCAGTCGACTTTGGACACGTTACCGAAGCACTGGTACCGTGGCTGAGCGCCATGGAGGACGGTATCGCTGCACCACACGGAGACAAGACCGATACATTCAAATCTTAAATCGAAGAGCTCCAACAATAACCGCCATGATGTTAGCCGTGAGGCTTCATCACTCTTCAGGGAACTTAATTAGCGACCAAACAGTCAGAAACCGCTTGCATGAAGTGAACCTTCATTCCCGAAGACCGCTACGGGTACCACCTATAGCAATGCACAATCGTAGGATTCGATATCAATGGGCTCTTGAACACAGAAATTGGGCAGAAGAACAATGGCGTTTCGTGTGCTTTTCTGATGAGTCTCGTTTTGGTATGAGACCGGATACAAGACGTATACGACACTGGAGAACCCCTGGGCGCCAACAGCGATTAAAATCCTGCCAGGAAGTCCATCCTTATAGTGGTGGAACCATCATGGTATGGGCGGGTATTTGGATCGGCGGAAGAACTGAGTTGATTTGGATCAGAGGCAACCTCAACGCTCAAATTTATGCTGAGACGATTGTATCAGACGTCATCGTTCCTCTACAAGTGCAAATCGGTCCCTTATTTCAGTTAATGCATGATAATGCACGACCGCACACCGCAAGAGTTGTAAGACAGACTCTCGCCGCAGCTAACATCAATGTCCTGCCCTGGCCTGCTCAGTCGCCAGACTTGAACCCGATTGAGCATGCATGGGATATGCTACAGAGAAGAGCTCTGCCGAATATGGAGGGTATCCAGTCGCAAGAAGACCTTTTTTTGTTGTTGCAACGAACATGGGCGGCCATTCCACAGCGTGATTTGGATGAACTCATTTTGAGTATGCCAAACCGATGTTCTTGTGTTGTTAGTGTTCGCGGTAGAAACACGGATTATTAATTGTTTAAGTTACCCAATAAAATTTTTGAGAAAACTGTTATTTCAGTCTTTTTTTCGAACTTTTGTGTTAGTGGTTCAAATGTCAAAAATCCCTTTATTAGGAAAATGGCAAATTTCTTTATTAATGCAAAGGTGACTTGGTTTATCGTTACTGTGACAAACGAAAACACTTTATTTGATGAATCCTTAAAGAAAATTTTAATTAATATCAATCAGGAGAAAAGTTATTGCAAAAATATATGTTGATCCCTAGACACTTTTGATGTGTGTATATAAATATCATGAGTTGTATAGTTGTTACTCGATATAATGTTGCCATTCACTTCACAGACTTACTACAGACCCTAATAAATGAAAAACAATTCAAATGAAATCAATGTTGAAAGTAACGTCATCCGTGACGGCACCCACAGAGTAAGTAACATAAGAACGGCGCCACATAAAAAAAGCAATACGTCACAATAAAAACGATTTCTGTTTTTTTTTTTATCGGTCCTCTCTTCTTTAAAGGGTAAAAATTTATTCCAAAATAATAATTTAAATAAATACGACGAGCCGCGTAATCTTAGGATTTTTTGACACACATAAAAATATACCTAATCTTATAGTAAATAGTAAATCGGTGTCGGTAGGTACTTAATCATTTAAATGCTTATTAGCAGGTACCTATATTTTTTACGTAGCAGCAACATTCGGAAATGAAGTGCAATGTCAGTGACATAAGAGAAAATACGAACAAAAGTAAATAAAAATACTTTTATGTTTGATGTCCGAAATCCGGGAATCTTTTTCAGAACAAAAACATAAGTCTAATTTAAAAAACACAAGTAAATTTAATTACTGCATTTGGTTGTGACCCCGCTCTCTCGCAAGTTGGTACGGTTCCATGGCATTCTCCTTTTTTTTTCATCATGTTTAGACATTGATACTCATAACGTCTGTGTAGTTTCGCTAGCTAATTTATATTGATCCTGTTTACATAAGATTAGGTAATTTTTACAAATTACGTCGTACGCTCTTGAACATCAAACATTTTGAATATCGTGCTAACCAATGAAGAGCATTATTAATTCAAACTTTAAAACAAATGTAATTGAATTATCTACACGATATGATCCTTTATGCCTAGTATGTATATTTTACTTCCATGGAATTATTTGAATTTGCAGACCTGTTAACACCCCAAAATTGATTTGATTATGCTAAGACCAAATCTTGGAACTCGCAACTCTGGTAGTTAGAATGGGACTTCTCAAATTAATATTTGACACAACACCAACACGGTTGAGTGGCTTTTTACAAAATAACACGCAAGTTCCTAACTCAATTTCTACTGTATTCTTGGAACATTTTGGAACCTACTATATTGATTTCTGAAAGTATGTAAGTGTGTAGTTATTTCATGTTTTGCCAGTTGCTGTCGTGTTTCCGTCTAAAAACTTGAAACGTACTGTACGTATATAAATCTTCTTATTCGCTTAAGATAGGATAATCATTTATTTAAATACATATAACACAAATAGTCAGCATGAAAGAGATGTTAAAAGTAAAGATAAAAACAGATCATCACGTTTGCCTTAAACAATGGCATGCAAATATTAATTTATAATGTCACTCTTGAGTCAAATTATTTATAAATGTCTTGATAGTAAGAACAATAAATAACTTTTTAACAAAAAAAAAAAGCCGACTTCCAAATAGGACATCTAAAAATTTAAAACTAACTAATTTCGGAAGTCGGTCGGTGTCGTTGTGGGTTCCCATTTTCTTTGTTTGCCACCGACTTCCGAAATTAAAGTAATAATTCACTTTGTAGTCTTATTTGGTAGACGGTTGTTTTAAAAAAGTTTTTATTTTTCATTTTTAAGTTGTACTTACTCCACGCAAATTCGTATAACACTACTTGCTATGTAAATATCAGTGGCAGGAAGTTATTATATCATCATCAATATTAGTTACGTGGCAAAAATACGTATTATTGAAGGTAACTCAAAAACTACCCAAGCAAAGTTAATAAAATTTATATGAGACCACTCCTCAGTCCATTAAAAATAAAAAAATTAATCGATTTACAATTGCCGGAAACATTGCGTAACAAACATACAAAAAAAAAGAAAACATATGTACAATCGAATTAAGAACCTCCTCCTTTTTTTAAGTCGGTTAAAAATAATAAGAATTGGTTTTTGCCTTGGCCAGAGGCTAAGCATTGCCATACAACGTGGTAATGCCGCCAGTCTCTTGGGTACATTACCAGTCGACAGCGATGCGAATGAATTTTTCGACTCTATATTTTAGTTGTACAGTATAGTTTTAGTTAAGTTAGGATTTAATTTTTAATAATTAATTAGAATAGAGAATTTACAAAAAAAAAAATAAGAATTCAAAATATTAATATATTAGTAACACACAATCAAAATATCGCATCTAAAAACTCGTGAAAATTTTACTTAATAAGCTTTATCTACTAGAAAATTACCTATTAACTTTCCTAAGCTACATTTTTTAACTGCTTTCAGCTTTTTATTATACATTTTTGGGGCAATGCAAAATACACTTTTTCGCAGAAGAATTCTTCTTCTCTTCTCTCTTCTGCACGAATTATTTATAAACCTTACTCTCAGTCAGCAGTCAGAATAAAATAGCTCAAGCTGTGCTAAAAATATAGTAGACAGTCAGCAAAATGGTGTCGAGACTAACTGCTTTTTATACTATATTAAATTCACTCTATTATATTCATGCCACTTTGCTAACTATACTTCATGTAATTAACAATCGGCTACGACGGTTGCCGAAGACGCTTGTTAATTATAGAGAGAACGGTAACAGTTTACACGGGTATAGGGACATAATTCTTGTGGTTCAGAGATAGGCAAATTTATTATATTCTACCCACATTTCACCATCGCCAATTATGTTTTAATCCCACGTAATTTATGGCGGCTCGTCTTGTTATCGCCCTATGTTGACATTATCCCGGCAGAAATCCACACTTTTGCCTGCTAGTAACACTACAATCGTGAGCCAAGCGGTAGTAATTATGGTAATATCAACTTTGACCGTTCATGTGAAAAACAGTGATCATTAGGAGCCGCGTTTTCGACACAAGGTGCTTTATCTGGAGTGCATCAGGACGGCTTCTACTAGTGATTGTATATAAATTTACCTTCGGCGGGCTCTAGGCTGTGAGCCACCTTGCTAATATGTTTACTATGGCATTTAATAATATATAATTTTCGTCCAAATACCAGACAAGAAGAAGCAGTAGATATTACTTTACGGCCGGTAACAATAATAACCCATAATGGATATGCCGTTGTCAACCTGCCGATGGCATCAACTTTCAGCGTGGCAACAATTGTGTGACAATGTGACACGTACTAATATGACGTATTCCTTGGGAGACTATTTCCAACGTGCAACGTGTTCACATTGACATTATGATAAAGCATTATGTTTTATTACTTTGGAGCATTAATGTCAAGAAGTTCCCTTTTTTTTGGTGACGAATAAAGATCCACGGACCCTTTATAATTTAAGTTAAAAGATCAATTTCAGAAGTTAGTACCTACTAGCTACAAATTGTTTTAGAAAAGAAAAGTCAATATAGATTTTTCTGTTTCAATATTAGTGTTTACTTTTTTCATTCTATAAAAAAAATTCAGCTATAATAATTGCACTGTTCAATGACCAATAAATTCAATTCAAAAGTTTTCAATACATTAATCGCATGTATTATATTTTGTAAAAGCCAATCAAAATTTCAGTTGAACTACCTTCAAATCATTTTCATAGAAATGAAATTTTATTGAAGTTGCATTGCCCCGCAATGCTGTGGGTGTGTAATATATGGCATAATAACAGATAGTATAATATCACTTGAAATAACGTTCATATGATATAATTTTCATATGCTATAAAAACGTATACATAATTTCATGTGATCGAATGTTATATTTCATATAACCTTCTTTTGCTCTAATAACATTTAGTATAACGTTCATTACATATAACTTACAATTTTTATAATGCTCTTTTTATATAACGTTTAGTTGACCTAATTTTCATATGACCTAATTTTCATTTTCAACTAAAATTCTGTAGGTACTTAATGAATAAGTAAATATCTGATCCATGCGTCAGGTTCGTGAACGGGCGCCGTCAGTTGGGTTGGTCATCACTTAGCTAATAAACAGTGAGCCGGACGCCCGGTGTCACCACTGCGTCGACTGCCGAGAGGACACGGTGTGGCATAATTCGCCAGTGTGCCGCTTGGGAGGAGCCACGCCGTGCCCTCATCTCAGAAGTAGGCAGTGACCTGTCGCTGCCGGCCGCGATAGTTGGCAGCGAAGAGTCCTGGGACGCGGTGGTTTCCTTCTACGAAACTGTCGTCTCGCAGAAGGAAGCTGCGTAAATGGAGAAGGAGATCTCGTCCACTCGCCCGGCTCGCAGCAGACGCACCGGGCTTGAATGTTAACAATAAACAATAATGTTGGCAACATAACATACCTATTTTCGCAAGTTTTTAAACATTTTGATGTGGTATTTATTACTGGTAGCATTATTATCAAAAATCAATGAATGTTGTATTTTATTAACCATCGCAAGAGTGTGAGTGTTCGGAAAACTTACATAAAAGTATTATAATCCATATTATTACTATAAATTCAAAAGTAACTCGGCAAGGAGATAGATAAGTCCAGGGGAAGGACATAGGCTATACTTTTTTTTCCCGGTATCACGTTCCCGTGTCGGGCTGGTCCACAAATTCAAGGTCGCCCAGCGCGCTATGGAGCGAGCTATGCTCGGAGTTTCTTTGAAGGATAAAATTAGGAATGAAATTGTCCGGAAAAGAACCGGACTTATCGACATAGCTTGCAGAGTGAGCAAACTGAAGTGGCAGTGGGCTGGCCATGTTTGTCGAAGGACCGATTGCCTATGGAGCAGGCGAGACCGCGTATCGGCAAGCATAGTGTAGGACGTCCCCCAGCTAGATGGATGGACGACCTAAAGAAAGTGGCTGGAACGGACTGGATGAGGAAGGCGGAGGACAGGGTGTTGTGGCGCAGCCTGGGAGAGGCCTATGTCCAGCAGTGGACTGCGATAGGCTGAGTTGATTGATTGACGTTCCCGTGGGACAATTACCGACGTTCTCGCAGGCAAAGCTGCAGGCAGAAGCTAGTATTAAATAATAAAATAATCGTAGCAGGTGGCAATCTGTACTTTTTTGCCTACAATGAGTTTATGCATGTTTAATACACAAAATAATCTTATACATATTATTGCTCGCTATCCCATGTAATAGAGGTCGAAACAGGGTTGGGGGCATTTTATTTTGAATTTATGAATGTTGTTTAAAGTGCGGCGGGGCAATTGCGTAATACATTATCAATAGGAATCGGTTTCATTTTGAGAGTTCAACAACATTCATTGCGTCATTTACGGGTAGAGCCAACAAACTTTTCGAAGTTATGAAGCAATGGATTAGCAATTTGTTTCAAAATGATTCAGATTCTGATTGATAGTGTGTTACGCAATTAGGGTGCGAGTTTACTTCACTTCATCTTTTGTGTATCAAATACAATTCAGCCATCTTTGAACCGCACACTACAAAGAAACAGAAATCGCTTTGAGGCTGTGATTTATTTATTAAATACTTCAAACACATAAATATACAAAGGCGGACTTAATGTCATAGGCATTTTCTACCAGTCAACCTTTGGGTGATGCAGAGACAAACAGTGATAGGTGTAATCATGAAAATTTAAGAATAAATATTTTAAATATGAAGATGAACACAAACCTACTAAAACTATAAATATAATATATACCTGATTACATATGAATATAAGCACAAATAAATATACATTAATATGCTAAAAAAAAATAAGACAATCAATAAGAAAATATTACCGTTGTGATGATACTGCCAGCTTCTTGTGAATGTGCTCGCGAACCTTAACTTTATAGGATAATCGGTTGGTTGCCATTCTGATTTCCTAGGGGAGCGGATGCCACAGAGAGAGAATGAAGTTTGTGAGGTGAGTGGGATATTGGAGAAGATGATTGTGTGATTCTCCTTTTAACTAAATAGAAAGAGAGGGAATCCAGAACGATAATTGCTCCAAAGTCATCTAGCAGCATTATGTCAACGTTCTCTGAATTGTCTTTTTTAACTACCCAATGTCCGGGTACACATTGGTCAAATGTTCACATTTGCAAAGCGGCGAGGTAAATACCTTGTGAAAGCACTCTGCTGAACAAACTCAGTATTAACAGAAGCTGGGACTAAATGCAACCGGGTCGTGTGTAAAGTCATTAACGCTCCCATAAAGGACTTAATTGAAAATGAAGGTGCACTACAGGAAGTCCTATACAATTTGAAGGAACTGCATACAGGCTCGAAGCTCAATCATTATTTTCTTCATTATAATGCAATGGTGTTGTTCAAACAACTTTAGGGTCTGGGGCGAATGTGTTGACTTTAGTTAATGAAACTTTGAGATTAATAGGCTGGATTTAATAAATAATATATTTTCACCTTGACTCTATGAATAATAAAAAGTCAGGAAGCGTAACTATGAACAAAATCAACGAGAAATTCGGTTTCAAACTTCATTACATTGACAAAATACTTCGAGTATTCGAACGAAAGAACACACATGCAGATAAGCCAATCAGCTGCGCTCGCGTAAAACGTTGTATTCCTGCAAGCGCCGTGATTGGTTCTGGTGTGCGGTGGCCTTTTCGGCAACGCGCACTGCGGTAAACATTTGCGTGGTGCCATTTTTGAGCTTGAGTTACATTTCTTGACTTTTATTATTCGCAGCCGTGACTCAAAGTAATCCTCCTCCTGCCTGGCTTATCAAATCAAATCAATTCACTGAATTTGTCTTTTCCTCAGCGTGTCCTCTATATGTACCCTAACCTACCAACCTTCTACCCCAAAGTAATGATAAAAATAACATTTAAAAAAATTGCAACAAACGGTATAGTATTTTTATCTCATGAACTGACGCGCGCTTTACTTGTGATAACCAAATGTACAGATACGCCGTGAATGTGTGTGTAAGCGTAGGAGCTCTCGGCACCGCTCGAGACACTGGCGAAGTCAGAAGTGTAAACATTTGCGTGGTGCCATTTTTGAGCTTGAGTTACATTTCTTGACTGTACAACAAGTAAGGCACCATATTCTGAATGATGTTTGAATTGTTTTTACTGTTTTTTATTTTTTATATTACTTAATTTTATTTTATAACCAAGCGAAACCGTTGCTTATCTTATTTATTATGTTTTTCTTCATAGAAATGGATAATAGTATTCTTTTTGAGGGAAATAAATTGTTTTAAACCGTAAAAAGTAAAAGGCATCGCATCGCTTTGCCTCGTGAGATAAAAGTACTGTAGGTACTCCAATGGCTATGTACTGCTCGCTTCTCCACTAATGTTATAGTAAACAACATAAGAGAGCAGAGATGGTCCAGTGGTAACGGCCGCGAATTACGAGTTGTAGGTCGTAGGTTCGAACCCAGATAGGCGCTTTACATTTCATCATCACTGCTCTCAAAACTGTGACGGAAAACATCGTGAGGAAACCGGCATGTCCTGGAACGAAAAATTCGAAGACATGTGGCATCTACCAACCCGCACTGGGCCCGCGTGGTGGATTACGGCCCACTCCCTCTCACAGAGAGGAGGCCTGTGTCCCAGCAGTGGGAACATTATAGGCTGATTATGCTATGCCTATGAGCAGCGGGATTGTCCGTAAGGGTTACCGCTGCCCCGGAACATAAAGGGCTAAGGAAGGAACACGGGTGGGTTTTAGTCAGTAAGAGTCTGACACTCCCTTCTGCTCCACCCAGAGCGGGAGGGGTCATTTGATGATTTCCCATCCACAAAAAAAAAATGCTATGCCTATGCTAAACAACTTAATACAGATCAAACAGCACTTACAACACGGTCTTGTACATCAAGAATCACGAGAACTGCCAAATGCAAGGCTTTCTTGACGTTTCCTTTGATACAGAAATCTTGATTGAAAGCTATAATTATCTTAAATCAACATAAACAATAGAACGTGTAATAACATTGCTTGTATGATATCATCCCGTTACACATCTTATAGCTTTCTACCGAAAACTAATTATGTTCGGTGACTTAAGTCTAATAACACATCAATGGCTAAATCAATGAAAGATATTTTCGTAGAATTATATAGAAAAACATGAACAGACAAAGCGCTTGATAAACTGTTAGTTTTGAAGTAGATACCTTGAATTAAGGTGGAAGTAAGCAAGGTTTTTTATAAATTATACAACGTGTTTTTTTGATTTCCCATAACTCTAGGGGGTCATTGTACTCGTCATTATGAACAACTTTTACAATGGAAACAAACCCAAAATCTCGAAAAAAAAAAAATCTGGTGTTCCCTATATTTTGACGAGTTATGCGAACATAAATGTAGGGAACAGCTCATTTTTTTTTCACAATTTCATTTTTTGATCCCTTAGTAAAAGTTGTTCTTAATGATGAGTACAATGACCCCCTAGAGTTATGGGATATAAAAACACGTTGTATAGATATTTATGTTAGAAAAGAATCAAAATTGTTTTCTCTTTTAAAACTCTTAAAAATTCATCGTGCTTTTATTTAAATATTCAAAGAACATATCATATAACATATTATGTAACATATCATAAATCATCAACAAATCATAAACATAATCACAAACACACACACACACACACACACATAATCATAAACATACCTATCATAAATTATCATAACATAAGCAAGGCAGTCTGTGTACGTTGTTGGTACGTTTAAAATTTTCAATAGGTATACATGGTGTAAGTGAGTTGAAGTGGCAGTGGTCTCGCCATGTTTGTCGAAATACCGATGGCCGGTGGAGCAGACTAATCATGAAGTGGAGACCGACGACCTTAGGAAAAGGGCTGGGACTGACTGGATGCGGAAGGCGGAGGACAGGGTGTTGTGGCGCAGCCTGGCAGAGGCCTATGTCCAGCAGTGGACTGCGATAGGCTGAGTTGATACATGGCTGGAACACGCAAAAGTAAGCATAACTAGCTTTTGCCCGCGGCTTCGCTCGTGTTAAATTCGGGGTATCACGGTTTAAAAAAAAGTTAAAAAAAGTAGCCTATGTCACTCTCCATCCCTTCAACTATCTCCACTTAAAAAGTCACGTCAATTCGTCGCTCCGTTTTGCCGTGAAAGACGGACAAAAAAACAGACACACACATACACTTTCACATTTATAATATTATAGCATGGATAATTATTATGCAGTTGTTTCGTGAAAATTTTACTTGCGAGATGCAGGAGTCCTGCCTCAGCTTGAGTGCAAGCAAGCTCGAACAACGTTTTATGGCATAATTATTTTGTAGTTTAGAACTGCCTCGATGGTCTGGTGGTCGCAAACGCTTCTGCTGAGCGTGAGGTCCTGGGTTCGATTCCCACATCGGGCAAAGTATTATCAATTTTGAGTTCTTCCATCAGGAATTTTTAGCAGTTGGTTTTGTGTCCGGTTGATGGATAGGCTCGCCCCCTTTACATCTACAGGTACACCTCCGCTGAACCCTTCGGGAATTAAAGGCTATACAAGGTGGGCAAAGAATCGTGGATCAAATGAAACAGAGCAAAAAAAAAAGTATCATCACTACAAAAATGCTTTTGTGACAGTGGGTACCATGATTTATCAGTATTGGCACTTTTTAAATATATTTTTAAGTCTCACAAAAAAATATTTGTAACTTAGAACCTTACTGTAAACACTCAAATTTTCATAACTTTTAATGAGATCAAGTTAAATAACCCCAACTATCATACTGTTTCGTTTGAACCAGGATTTTGCCCACCCTGTATATGTTAATAACGTTGTTTTATATTTGCTATTAAATACCTGTGCGCCCAGTATGGCTGCCCCTGATCACGCAGGCTGTAGCATCCTGGCTGGAGCTCACTGGGGGTGGAGTAGCCTGCTTGCACTCCGACTTCTCGGGAAAACAGGCCCTGAAACATTCACGAGGGTGAATAAAACGCCGGCGATAAAATGAAACGGGTCGTTAAAAAAGATAGTCCGATACCCTCGTCGAAATGGAAATGATTTATCGGTACTTCGGTGGGATTGGAAATGTTTAGGTAAAGAGGCTCGCTAAAATATAACCTTTAACAGCTAAGTAGTAAAAACAATGTCTGAAACAAAGTTTACAGTCCTTCCACAGTTATTTTATGAGTACCTCTGATTTTGCTTTTTTTCAAAATCACAATGGTCTTTATTCTCATTCTAAAGCCTGCACTACACTACTCGAGCAGTTGATTGAAGTTATGAGAGTGTACAAGAACACTTCGTGCATCCTCGGCTCGCCTCGGCGGCTTCCAAACGTTGTCGGTTTTTGCGCCCGAGTCAAAGGATTCGAAGCGTCCCGTACTTATTTGTACTTTACTGTACTTTTCAATGACCAGCCAAATTTAAGGATGTGGTACAGACCATCGCTCTAAACAACTTTCTTCCTGGGACCAACATCGTAATCGCGAATAAAAATTCAGCCGTCCCATACCTACGTTTAGGTCGAGTAGGTATGGAAGTTTTCTATAGGACAGTTGATAAATTTTTCGTGATTACGATGCTGGTCCCATGGAGAAAGTTGTTTGGTTTGATGGCCACATCCTTAAATTTGGCTGGTCATTGAAAAGTAACCCTGTATACGTATGTCGGACTTCGTCGAACTGCACTACACTACCCGTGAAGTACACGAGTAGTTTAGTGCAGTTTTTATAAGTTTGTTGCTGGGTTGCTGCCACTAACAAATCTGTCACCGTCTTCTTGTTGCCACTAACAAATCTGTCCGTTCTGAGCACTCGCATACACTTAGGATGAAGGAAACCGTCCTTGTTAGCACGTGGCATTTGTGGTGGCCTGTCGAAAGTTGGGTCGCGCTATTGTTCATTGATCAAAAGTTTCGTCGTCCTGTAGTTTGTCGAGAAAACAATCAATCGCACTAAGGTACAGAGGCACCCAACCTGTTAAATTTCTTTGATAGATTTTCAACTTTACTGCAAAGGAATAAGGTTCTTATTCAATTGGGAAAATTTGACAGATTGGGGTAGCTTGATGTGCTGGCCTCTGGTCGAGCTGATGTTTGTCGCTGCACCACTGATGACTGACATATTTCGTACTATCGCCTTAAGATTTGTCGCGCATTAGTTTGTCGCAACTATGATGCGGAGTCGTCAAAACCACAGTGAACTTTATTCTCGTTACAATAAGGTTGCTGTTAAGTTATTGCTGTCAGAGGTAAAATAACTGTCAAAGGATTATACATATTAACGATTGCTTTAATTACAACATGCATTTCGACCAAGAAGGCTAATTCTCGTAACTTAAAACGTACAAAATCTAGTCGCAGTCTCATCTCGGCGACAAACAAATGTCAAAAACTTGTCAAAATGTAGGGAAATTAGAAGTATTTCTGACAGATTCAGACTGAGATCAGACTGTAAACGTTCTTAAAATTACAAAAATTGTACATCCCTCTGTTATTTTGACGACCGAAATTTAGAAATGAAAAGAAAAGTTTGTCTGCCATTTGGGTTGTAAAAGAAAAAAGCAAAAATCGAACAATGGATTTTCCGTATTCGATTTAAAATATCGTGAAAAAAGTTCGTTAAAAACCACCACTCGTTATTTTCTCTAAAATAAAAAAAAATCAGATGAATTCAACAAAGTTCGACGTTTTTCTGTTTTTGGGCTTTTCAAAAGGTAATAAATTGCTGGGAAAATACTTCACTTTTATGAAAAGCGGTTCTCTGAACTATTAAGGATTTTTTTTCCTCCTTCTCTTCACCTTTTTAACAGGTACTTATTTGTCGTTTATAAGACTTCTTTTCGTAGATTTTTCGGAACGAATACTTAAGAAAGTAAGTAATTATTTATTTTCATTTTAACAGAAATACCTATGGACAGAATTGGTTTGAACGCGCTAATCTCTCGAAAAACCAGTGGAATTTACAATAAATCTTTTAGAATTTTAATCCTTGAGGAAGGCTATTTGTATTTATTTTGTATTTAACATCACGCTAAGACTCTTAAGAGGAAATGCGGTCGGAGAGACTTTTGAAAAAGTCTAAATAAAGTGTCATAATTCGATGTTTGGTTCCCGCCTGTTTCTTCCTCCATTATTGGAGTTATTTAAAAGATAATTCGCGATCTGAATAAGAAGCATATAAGTGAGATTTGTACCATAAACACTTTTCCCTAGGAGATTTCTTCTTGTGGTACAAATCAAACTTAGGAAGATGTATTAATGATTCTAATGACTATAATTTTATGAATAAGTACCTGTTATAGTCGCGAATCATATTTTGATCAAGATACAACCTGACACTGACCTGCTAATTGCAAAAAACGTAAGAAAATTTGAATTTCGCGGTAATCACTGCGCAATCACATTAATATTTGTCATGTTTGTTTAAAAAAAAAGGCCTCTGTTGACAGTGGTTTAAATCGGCAATTTTGAGCATTTTTGAGGGTACTAGTGCTTATAAAAATAATGTATCATCAAAAAGGAAAACATAGGGACATACAAGTAGTGAATATATTTATTATTTTGTAAAAAAATCATTGCTTTATGGTCAATAACCAGAAATAAAACAGGCGAGAGCGTTTCTTTGGAGAAACGCAGCGCCGGATTAGTCACGTAGCAGGTGTAACAAATGGTACAGGCCCCGCGCTGTGGGGTTCCCGCGCTTGGACGCACAAAAAACAAGTCATGGTACCCTATAGCATCTTTTAAACCTAATGGTAAAGGGAGAGCCTACCTATATACCATTAGGTTTATTGGAATGTTAGGGAAAAATTATCAAAAGAAACCTAAGCTCTCCGAGATGGGATGCTAATTTTCGAGCTCGCTCTTGCAAGGTTCTATCAGGACTTGCAATCATGTAGGTTTTTACAAAAGTACCTACTGTACTGAGAATTGTTTGAAGAAAGTGATTTGGCTCAAGTACTTCAAACTGACATGGAACGGAAAAGAACGTTATTTGTTAGAAAACATTGATTTGACTACTAAAAAATCACTACACAACAAAAACTTGGGAAAAAGTTCTGTTTTATCTTGTAAACCTTAGAACCTTAACAAAAACTAAGTTCTATCATATTTTCCCCTAAGTAAAATTTGCTACAGGCCCCGCGCTGGCTTAATCCGGCACTAGAGAACCGACCACCTGCATTTCCTCTTAAGAGCCGAGCAAAAAGTACTCGTAAGAAAGAAAGCTAAGCGAAAACGAAGTAATAGCTCAAGCAGGCGATGCGATGCGATAGGGTGGGTCAGGGGAACAAGAAATTTTACGCGGCCAAATTCGCGCGCAGAAGCTAGTACCTAACTAATTAATAATACTCAAAATATTTTGTTTCCAAAACTGTCAAAATCTAATAACTTAGTGTACATTCAATCGCAATTTTGTGTTACTATTTGAACTACGACAATCGCTTATACTGCTACATCATAAAACCACTCATCCATCTAGCCTTTTTCCAACTATTTTGGGGTCAGATTCCAGTCTTACCGGTTGACTAAATACCAGTATTTTATTTACATAGAGCGACTGCCTGTCTGAGCTCCACAACCCAGTTACTGGGTAATACAATTCTCCTTGATAAGGTTGTCCGATTATCGTGTTTGTGACCACACCTAACGACTTTCTAAGATCCACGAATACCATCCGGGACCAACGGCTTAACGTGCTTTCCAAGGCACGGGGGATCTCGGTATGTAAAAATGAACACTTTTACTGTCCACGGGCCAACCGCGGCCAGCGGAACTAAAATACTATACGAAGGTTATCGATCGACGTGCTTCTTCTATTACGTAGCCACGAGCCCCCATCTACATCATAAAGTCACTGTCAATGTCAATTGGCTACCATAAAGGTGCGGATGACTTAAAATCTGCTAGGTAAATTTTTGCGAACTCTTGTTCAAATATTGATAGAAGTATTTCAAGATTTTTGATAAAACTACATGGAATCAACCGAAGGTTTGTCTGAGTCTTCCAATAATCCAATATTTATCTCAGACAGTAAATATTTCTAAATTTTATCCACACTTGACATTGATACTGATTAAAAAACCCCTCCCCTAACTAAATCAATCGAGACGAAAGTGACGTTGAAATGAAAATAAAACTCAAAAATTGTTTCAAAGAAATTGCAGTTTGCATTGGGATCACAAACGGCGCGATTTAACATTCCAAGTGATGACAATTCTTCTGAAACACAAATGAAATCGAACGCTTCGATGAATTTAACTGATAGCGACTGATTTCAATAGAATAGATATCAATACTAATATTATAAAGCTGAAGAGTTTGTTTGTTTGTTTGTTTGGTTGAACGAATTATTCTGTCACCCTGATTTGTCCCCTAGGCCGACGTATCGGAAAAAAAAAGTTTGATCTGTCCCCCTGATAGCAACGACATCAGTGGGACAGTTCAAATTTTATACACTAACTAAAAAAAAAACTTTTTATTCCTGTTTGTCCCATTATAAGCAACATTACATTAAATAAAAGACTAGTGGATTGGTTTTAGAATCATCTGTATTGAAATAAATTACAATTGTTTTTGTTTCTCTATGAATCAGCCACAGTCTCATAAATCACAGTAGATATTGCAGGTATAATAACACAGCGGGATTGTCCGAAAGTGTTACCGCTGCCCCGGAACATAAAGGGCTAAGGAAGGAACACGGGTGGGTTTTAATCAGTAAGAGTCTGACACTCCCTTCTGCTCCACCCAGAGCGGGAGGGGTCATTAATTGATGATTTCCCATCCTCAAAAAAAAAAAGGTATAATAGCAATCAACCTTCTGATTTGACTTCATACTACTTAGTTACAAATACAAAAAAATACTAACAATATGATAACTTTTACATAAGGAAAATGAAAAAAATATTACGTGTTTATATAAAATTGCAGCTTCTATTAAGGTAATTAATTTTGTATTATTCAGGTATGAATTAAATAAATTCAGGTTTTGACGTTTCGATTCCTGTAAGAGTTATCAAACATAACATAATAACATGTTATGTTATGTTATGTTAACATAATAAATAATAAGTTCTAATATTAACTATGGTAGGTACTGACACACAGAACACAAACGGAAATATTATGTTTTTTTCCTCAAATTAACGCGGGTGAAACCGCGGGGAACTGCTAGTATATTATAAACTGATGTTAAGGTTTATCGCGTAAGTTTAAATTGAATCTTTAGAACGTGATCTGGGAGCTGATGTCAACTTGTTTAGCGAAACTAACAATAAATATGTAGGGACTGAATAATCGTAATTAAATCTATCTGGTTAAGGAAATGCATAATCTTAAATAGAGAAAGGGTTAGGAGGGTCCTGACTTACAGATCAAAATTAACATGTCCTATCTAAAAGAGCCGCAGTCTCTTATGTAGAGAGATTCACATCTTTATTTTTAGTACTTAATATAGGGTTTTTGGAAGCTGGATGCAAAGCCTTAAGGACACACAGTTGACACCATTTAGTGCATTTTGAGCCATACATGTCTTAGAAGAAGTATGATGTTTTAAATTTATTTCTGCAAACTTTTAGTCAAAAATAACATACCGACTTTAACTGGGAAAAAAAGAAAAAAAATACTTCGTCTAAGGCATGTATGGCTCAAAATTCTGTAAATGTGACACCATTTGCACCATTGACACTATCACTTCCTTAAAGCTTTGCACTCAGCTTCCAAACACCCGGTATACAAAAATACTACCAGTTCTTGATGCTCCCCACTCGTATCTGTCTGCGCATATAGGATAATTTACAAAACGATGTTCATATTTCATGTCGGCATGAGTTCAAGGAGAATTACTTTTGCCGTGGTTGAAAGATTAGTCGTATTTAGGTACCCCTGGGGGCTTAGACAAGTGGCAATAATTTTTGAAAGGGTTTCGCCTTTCTCGAGTTTCAACAGGATTGACAATATTTTCGGTAGTTGTCAATCCTATTCTATTCCACTATCGTTATCGCTGATGACGATGACGTCTCTTTCTACAGGTTCTCTGGTAAAATGCTAGATGGAGACCGGACCAGATGGATCCAGAGGGGCCGAAGTGTTTTCTGATTAAGTCAATAGTGATAGCTCTTTTCATTCTCATACAAAACTGATTCGAATCATATATTTTAACCTACTGTAGGTAAAAGATTTAGGGGAGACCGAGGGGAGTTGATCAGCAGATGCTAAAGAAGCGTAAACACTAAGGCCGCTTACGCCACAAATAACTAAAACCGTTTAAACAAATTTTAAACATCATTCTGTCTCCGTCATCATCAAACAGTTGACAGAAATAGAACGATGTTTTAAATTCGAGCGCTATACGTATTTAGTGACGTTTAGTAAAAGCGGGACTAATGCAATGCGGATTTTGAGCTTCGTTGCAGTAAAAACAGACTCTGTAATTTTTATTTTTTATTTATTTTTTTATTTAAACTTTATGCACAAGTAAAAACTATACAAAGACGGACTTAATGCCTTGGGCATTTTCTACCAGTCTACCTTAGGGTGATGCTGAGACAATGCACAGTAGATGCAATAACAGAAAACAAATTAGAAAATATTTATAACTAAAATATATTAATGAATACATAGGTAGATACAACAAAATATAAAACAAAAAAAAGTTAGAGGTAAACAATAAAATCTACAACAACTTAATTCTGAGACGAATCTGCCAACTTCTTGTGTATGTGTTCTCGAGCTTTCACTTTAAATGTGATTTAAGTGTTGAGCTCTAATTGCAGATTCACCAAAATTAAATGATTCTCAATCTAATTAGGTTAGTGGCTTTAGGAAAATAAATTAAATAAATGAATAAGGTGCAGCGCAGACGACAGACTATCCGTGACGCACTTTTTAGTCTGTGAAAATAGAACCTATGCAATTATATGCAGTAACGCACACGACGCGCAAAAAGTCCGGCGCACAAAAAATCCGTGTAATTCGGGCAGACCGCACCGCGCCGCGCCGCGCCGCTCCGCACAAAAAGTGTGTGAAAAAAATGGAACGTTTGCTTCAACGCGCGCTAACGCAGACGGCGCACACTTTAGTCGGCAATCTGCATTTGCTAGGGGTGGACGTAACGCACGCGATCTATTATCATGGCGCGATTTATTATCAAAATAACACTTCGCGATCTCTGCACGATTTCCATAGCGTCTACGTCCCTACAGCTCTGCCGACAGAATAATCGAAGATGTGCGTCGTGTGCGTTGAGTCTGTGAAAAATCCGCGGCCGACTTTTTGCGCGCCATGCAGACTTTTTGTGCGCCGCAGACTCGATCGCACAAAAAGTGTGCCGTCTGCGCTGCACCTAAACGTAAGAGCATTTAAGACCTTGAACAATAAATTAAACTTCCTAATTTTTTTCCTTTTTCTTATCGCTTAAATGCTTGATGGCGTTTTGCTTGTGAAAACATATTATGGAAAAACTCCAAAAGTGAAGAGACACAAAATTACCTTTAATTTGTGTTCAGTGAGCAAGAAAAGTGTTTTTAAAAATAAATTTTGACTAACATTAAGAAAAGATGTTATTTATGTTTTGTTTCATTATTATATACCGATCGACTTGTAATTTGATGGAAATGTATAAAGCATTAAAATAATAGCAAATGACTCTTTATATAAGGCCGCACCTGGTCCAAAAAATGTCCTTTTGCTTGTAGGTTTAGCACAGGTCTCCTATTTTTTTTAATTTTGTTTCTTTTAATGTTCTTCTTTATGCTGTGTTTCCTGTGCTTATTCCAAATAAAATATTTTTATTTCATTCATTATGCTGAGCGATGGCCGTTTTGCGTGGATTTGACGCATATTTTCCCTTAACTTAGTTTGTTTGTGATTTTTCTTTGCGTCATGTGCGTAAATAAAGTATTAATACTTATTTTCTTACCAACGCGCACTGGGCCCACATGGTGGATTACGGCCCACTTCCTCTCACAGAGAAAAGGCCTGTATTCCAGCAGTGGGAACATTATAGGCCGATTATGTACTTATTTTTTTTCTTATTTGAGCCAACGTTTCTATAGTGGGATAAAACCTGACAATCTGAAAATGAAATATTCTATATCGGTATTACCCAGATGTGAAAGTCGGGATGGCAGTCGTTTCGTGCTAATTATGGATATTCGGTGACATCTGGTGGAGCTGAAATCCAACACTAATCTAGTTAAAAAAGTTTGTAGCAGAGGCTACTAAATTATTTGTGATACATCAGCCGAATTTTCGTATGTGCGGCGAGAGCTCTTATACACATGATTATTTCTTTTAATTTTTAATCAGTTTACAAAAAAAAAAAAACGAAACAAAATATTTTTCTTGTGCTATTTTATCCAGACACGGAAAAACAAAAAAAAAAACCTTATATACACAGTGGTAAAGTCTTGTCTAGTAAATAAAATTTTGAGTTTTTGTAATTTGTTCCACGGATTTAAAAGATATGACTTTGATGAAATCAGCCTAGTCGCAATAAATTTTTGTGATTTTTTATTTAAAAATAGTCATACTTGTTCTTATTTCTTATGGAACGTGGTATATTAGTACCATATTATATTTCGTCAACTTTTCTGTATTTTCCGGTATCCTCTTGTTTTAACATCATCCGCCTACGGTTATTTTCGAATACTAAAGACAAAGATGGTAAGCAATCTAATAATAAACTTTCTTACTCGAATATTCAAACACGACTAGTTTACTGTATAATTTAATTTATTGTATAATATCGTTCATTGAACTCTGAAGAAACAATTACTCGTCCCGTATCGATGTAATTAATTTCTTAAATAAATAGGTACCTACAATACGGCTCGTTTCATCGGCGTCACACTAAAAACGCATACTGGCCGTAGAAGCAAATGAGCGCCGGCGAACATTGCGCGTTTATTAAACGGCGCTGCTCAAGCGCGTGACTTTGAAACGCAACTACTACCCCATACATCTTTGAACGCGCGCGCTCCAACGGCGCTGCCGAAACGCGTGACGATAAAACGAGCCTCCCTGTGATATTTCTGCACTGTCAAAATCACAGCAATCTTTACTATCGTTGAAGTAAGTATGCTGTTTGTTTGCTGCTACGGACAAGTCTATCAAATCAGTGATCTTTGTAATAACCACCGACGGCCGCCACGCACAATGGTCTATTTGAAGAACTAAGTGCGGAAACAAAACCCTCTAACATAGAACAACAGTGATTTTTGTTGTATAGGTAAAATAACTCTGAAAGTCATTAACACGGGCCGTCAATTTCTATGAGTAAACGATCACGTCCACTGACACGTAAGCATGGAAAATGTTGACAATACCGCTTCTGGTAGCGGTCGCGTAGCACCTCCGTGCTCTGTGATACAAACAAAGACAACTTTTACCAAAAACAGTTTACGTCCGAGGTCTAATAAAAAGCCTCCACTACATTGTATAAATACACACATCAAAAGTGTCTAGGGATCAACATATATTTTTGCAATAACTTTTCTCCTGATTGATATTAATTAAAATTTTCTTTAAGGATTCATCAAATAAAGTGTTTTCGTTTGTCACAGTAACGATAAACCAAGTCACCTTTGCATTAATAAAGAAATTTGCCATTTTCCTAATAAAGGGATTTTTGACATTTGAACCACTAACACAAAAGTTCGAAAAAAAGACTGAAATAACAGTTTTCTCTAAAATTTTATTGGGTAACTTAAACAATTAATAATCCGTGTTTCTACCGCGAACACTAACAACACAAGAACATCGGTTTGGCATACTCAAAATGAGTTCATCCAAATCACGCTGTGGAATGGCCGCCCATGTTCGTTGCAACAACAAAAAAAGGTCTTCTTGCGACTGGATACCCTCCATATTCGGCAGAGCTCTTCTCTGTAGCATATCCCATGCATGCTCAATCGGGTTCAAGTCTGGCGACTGAGCAGGCCAGGGCAGGACATTGATGTTAGCTGCGGCGAGAGTCTGTCTTACAACTCTTGCGGTGTGCGGTCGTGCATTATCATGCATTAACTGAAATAAGGGACCGATTTGCACTTGTAGAGGAACGATGACGTCTGATACAATCGTCTCAGCATAAATTTGAGCGTTGAGGTTGCCTCTGATCCAAATCAACTCAGTTCTTCCGCCGATCCAAATACCCGCCCATACCATGATGGTTCCACCACTATAAGGATGGACTTCCTGGCAGGATTTTAATCGCTGTTGGCGTCCAGGGGTTCTCCAGTGTCGTATACGTCTTGTATCCGGTCTCATACCAAAACGAGACTCATCAGAAAAGCACACGAAACGCCATTGTTCTTCTGCCCAATTTCTGTGTTCAAGAGCCCATTGATATCGAATCCTACGATTGTGCATTGCTATAGGTGGTACCCGTAGCGTTCTTCGGGAATGAAGGTTCACTTCATTAAGTTCCCTGAAGAGTGATGAAGCCTCACGGCTAACATCATGGCGGTTATTGTTGGAGCTCTTCGAGTTAAGATTTGAATGTATCGGTCTTGTCTCCGTGTGGTGCAGCGATACCGTCCTCCATGGCGCTCAGCCACGGTACCAGTGCTTCGGTAACGTGTCCAAAGTCGACTGATAACACTCTGACTTGTATTCAGAGCTAAAGCCACAGTACGTTGCCGGGAACCAGCTTCTATCATTCCCACGGCTCTGAGCATTTCTTCCCTGCTTAAATGACGTCGCCGCTCCATAATAACGTTGGTTTTAATCAGTAGTAGGGAAACAGTAGCACTAATAATGTCTTCAATGCGTTGTATGTTTTTATAGGGAAAATATTGACAGCTGATTTTCATCTTTTACTCGAATTTGATTCACAGTTCCTGATTCAAATTATGAAATGCACCAAAAAGGATCCATATAAATTTATAAAATCATAAATTTATTACAAAGCCACATCTCAATCTCAAGAAATCCGCATAAAAATGCTTGATCCCTAGACACTTTTGATGTGTGTACATACATTTTTGTAAAAATATAATTTAAAAAAAATTCCATGGAGTTTCTTGCCCGTTCTTCTATATCTACCTACTTCGCTTTGGAATGGGCAACTAGCTTCATTTTTTTCTGACTGACTGACTTCTTAACTATTCAAAAGTGCCTGTAAATGGTTTAATTGAAATAAATGGTTTGAGTTTGATATACTCAGCTCTGCGACTGTAAGACCTTGTACACGTCGGAGTTTTTTTACGGTACGGCGTATAAACCACGCCCTAGATAAAATGTGTTTATCAACAAGATTCCTTAATAATCCATACAACATAGACGGACCTTGCCTACACACTGCGCATAAACCGTGCCGTAGAAAAAACGGTGTCTGTCAACAAGCTAAAGCCTTAGATCATGAATGTGATGACAACGGTCCTTTTTTGTTTTCCGGCTACGGCGAAGCAAAACGGAGGGTTATGATTTTAACCGATATGTATGTATGTTCATCTGTTCCCTCATAACTTCTAAACTTCTTGTCATAATTTGACAAATGCAGTATCGTTGGAAGCGTCTTGATTGTCCGCTGGTTATAGGTTATGTGACGTCACATTAAATTGAATATGGCGCCCTCTAGCGGACAAATAGTCAACAACTAAAAAAAAATTCTGTATATCAGGTTTATGTTTATTTGTGGAGGGGCCAGTGGCTAAATAATAAAAGCCGCACAGGTCGATCGATCAGGTTAAGCTACGCTTGCCGTGGTTGGTCTGTAGATGGGTGACCATCTTTACATACCGAGACCCCTCCGTGCCTCGGAAAGCAAGTTAAGCCGTTGGTCCCGGCTGTCATTTGTGGATCTTTGACAGTCGTTACGGGTAGTCAGAAGCCCGAAACCCTGACAATCAGTCTTACCAAGGGGCATCGTATTAACCAGTTACTAGGCTGTGGAGGTCGCTCCATGTAAAATACTGGTACTCAGCTGCTGGTGATTAGACTGGAAACCGACCACAACATAATTGGGAAAAGGCTAGGCAGATGATGATGATCTATGGTTTTTTATACGATCAAGTGAGCATTATGAGTCGTGCACTTTTGGATTTTACAATTATTTTATATTTTCATTTTTTGGATCTAAATGGTTTCATGAGATATTTAAGCTATTTACAACCCAGATTAACTTGACTGAGTTGTATTTTTGGCATGAATAAAATCTCGTTCATCATTTATCTGTTGATTGCTAATCAAAAGCTTTCGGTTCAATAATTTGGGTCTAGGTAGACGATGATACGGTAATATTATATACAGTATAGTAACTTGGCCGTATCATAAAAATAAATGCCTACAGCTGCGCGGTACGTAAACATGCGATAGGGCTGCCCGCCTCCAGCATTTTAATTACATTTGCCTACTTTGTGTTTCCATTTGGTTTTATGATTATAAGTATATATACTTTTTTGTGATTGTAAGTTTAGTGATTGTAAACATCTAAATATTCTGAGAATATTTCATGAGTCTAGCTGTTGTTGTTGTTATTAATACCGAGAAAAAAAAAACGGTTTTTAGTGGTATATGTTGTTATAGCAGCAGCAGAAATACATATTCTGAGAAAATGTCAACTATCTAGTGACAGACAGACGGTCAAATTTATTTTTTCTAGTATTATTCATACCCACAATACAATAAACAACTATTATTAATAATAAAATACCACGTCTTTACTTTGAATTATACAAACTAACAAAACAAAACACACATACCCCGAGGTTTTTAATTCAAGCGTAAGTACCTACCATATCATGATTCATGAACCGCCTATAACTACCTATTTCACTCTTGTTAATCACTTTCCTTTAATCTATTCACTTTATTTAGTAATCCAGACATCTTTTTTTTCGGGAGATAAAAGGAAATACTTATCCATTAAAAAGACACACATTATGTACCTACCTAAAAGTAAGTAAAATTATTTTATAGTTTTACCTTTCAGTTTCCAGGTAATCTAAAAAAAAATATCCCTGGATGCGTTATTGACGAATTCATGCAACCAAAAACAGCACAATATATCCTACTCGTCATATTAAATATGTAAATTATGTACTTGAACTTATTTTAGTGAAAAAATCGCGCGGTTATTGTTAAAAAAACAACACACCGTCCGTTCGTCACTGCGGCACAGTCGCGACTGTCTGCCGGCCGAGCGCAGGCCGAGATCGAGGCGGGTAGGCATAGCTCGCGCATCGTCCATTTGTATGAAGATGGAATACTGTATATAATATTACCGTGACGATGATGAGGTTTATGTTTATTTGTTGTGCCTGGAATCTGATTTCACCTCGAAACGCTCAATTTTCTCTTCAGAAGTAAAGCACTTGACACAAGCACGTACGTGTTGTTGCCAATAAAAATGAAATTGGCTTTCCAGATTTCTCATTATGAGCAATACGTAGCACCTGTGCCGTTTGAAAGAAACCGTAAAACACCTACCTCTCGTCAATTTTCATACTTATCACGTACTTTTATGTATTTTGTTCAGAGTCGATATTATTTATTTTGTCTGTTATTTTAACCTCAAAGAAGAGGAGGTTCTCAATTCGACTGTATGATTTTTTTTTTGTACCTATGTCTGTTACACGATATCTACGGAAATTATAAATCGATTTCAAAAAATATTTTTTTTAAGAAGAGAAAGAAAGAAAAAGGATTTATTGCGACTCATTCGTTTTTGATGGAGGTATGCCTCATCGGTTGTCCCATATAAATTTTATTAACTTTGCTTAGGTAGTTTTTGAGTTAGCTGCAATAATAGATATTTTTACAACTTAGTTTATATTGACGATGTTATAATAACTTCCTGTTACTGATATTTAAAGTAATAGATATATATTTTTTCATAGCAAGTAGTGTTATACGAGTTTGTGTGGGGTAAGTGCAACTTAAAGGTGAAAAATAAAAACTTTTTTACAAAAAAATACAAGCGACTTCCAAAAAAGAGTCGGTGTCGTTGGGTTCGCATTTTTGTTGTTTGCCACCGACTTCCGAAATTAAAATTATTTTTTACTTTGTAGTGTCTTTTTGTAGTGTCATCATGCTTCAAAAACCAATTTAAATACGTACAGTTTGCAATCACATAAAAAATATGCTTTTGGTTAGTACCTACTCAATTCACCTATCAAGCCTACCTACCTATATATATTCTACCTACTCAAGTCCAGAGGCTAGGTTTTGAATTGGTTAAAGTGACTTACCTACCTACTAGGTTTTAAAGTGGTCACGAGGGATTGAATGGTGCACTTACTAAGTATTGATGCTTAAATATAACTGCTTTTATGTGAGTTTAAAAGGCTGGTGTTTTTGAATTTGGTAGGGACTTGCCTACTATGTTAGCAAGATCATGCAGTAAAACGATTTTTGTAAAAATTGTCCCTTACACGTATTTTCTCGTGGTCCCACTATTTTGTTCTACCAGCGGGGGCATTGCGTAACACACTATTAGTAGCAATGGGTTTCAATTTGACAGATCAACAACGTTCATTGCGTTTTTTACGTTGTTGAGCAAACACATTTTTCGAACATATGATGCAATGGATTAGCAATATGCTTCAAAATTATTCAGATTGAGATCGATAGCGTGTTTCGCAATTAGGGTGCAGTTGGTCGACGAGGGCATGTTATTGCTGATAGTCCTACTGAAGTTTTGAAACCAAAATATATCTCCTGTAAGTACAAGGAAATTAGATTAGGTGTCGACTGGGGCCCCGCGAAACGGGGCTCCTTCGACTACGTCTTATTATTATTGCTTGCAAACCAACTTAGACCCGCCACGTGATCATCCCCACGGGGCGATAATATTAAAAGATGTATTGGTTGTACCCTCGTGGACCTACTGGCAGGACAAAATAGTAGGACCACGAGAAAATACCCTCCTTTAGGTAGGTACAAGGTTTTGAAATATGACAGCTACACGTGTCCGCGCACTGGAACGTGGTGCGTAGTAATCTGAAATCCGCCCAACGCCCATCATCCGTAACGCTTCCCGAAGTAAGTGCCAGTCCACACGGCGCGTTGCGTCGTCGCAACGCATGAATTTTAGCGCATTGACGGCCACACGGGCGCTGCGTCAACGCAGCGGTGCTAGGACGCAGACGCAGGTAATTACATCCCTCCCGCTTCGTCTCGGGGGCTGCTGTTCGTCGTGTTTGTGTTGCGACGACGCAGCGCACCGTGTGTACACTATGGTTATTTGTATGTAAAACAACGCAACGGCAGCGCTGCGTAGACGCAACGCTGACGCAACATGCCGTGTGGACTGGCTCTAACGTGTAGAAAAAAAAGAAAAAAAAAACACCAGTGAGCAACCAGAATGTCAAAGCACTACTGAAGCATGTTGTCATAATTAAATGTTGCACTGCTACAGTTACTAATTCGCAGTAACATAATGACGTAGTATGAAATTTGGTCATTAGCTAACAGTATAAATACTTTGTAATGCATTAGACGTTTGGCTTTGCTATGGAGACTACTGAAATATAAACTTATTCAACACTTCACGCTAAGTTTCTCTTCGAGGGCTCCTCTGTCAACTTATTACACTAGTATTTTAATGGCGATGGGGCGATCCGAACACGACACAATCAATCACAAATTAATTAACAACGCGTTAGTTCTAATCACTCGTGAACCGATGTACTAACCGCGGACTATTTATTAGTTTCAATTAATTTGGAAACTGTCCTGCGGTTTTCATAATATAATTCGTCCAAATGTTTTGAACAATGTTACGACATACGAGTCGGACTCGCTCACCGAGGGTTCCGTACAAATTTGTAGATATGTTATTCAAATTTACGGTTTTCGGATTATTTTCCTTTAATCATGACGTCCTTTACTCTTTTTTCATGACATTATTTCTTGCCAAAATTTAATAATTCTAGGTCAACAGGAAGCACTCTATAGGTTTTGATTCCGTTACGAGTGTCAAAATATGTGGCATAAACGAAACATAAACGCCCGTATCTTTTGATTGCCTTGACTTAGAAGTTTGATTTTTTCACTACTTCAAGGGATCGCAACCCGTAATTACAACACACTCACAACAAAATTTGATAAAAAGTACGACGGGTTGTTTTAAATTAGAAAAACACAGAAATAACTGAGGCGTATGAACCTTATATTATAATTTTTAAGCGTGATTTTGTTACGCGTCGAAATACGATACGATTTCAATCGAACCCTAATGAACGAACAACTTAAATACGGCCGCGTCTAGTAGGTAAGGGCTCTAAGCGAATTCATAGATTTAAACATCGTTATTTAAAAGATCAACAGATTTTGAGACATCGTTCTGAACTATACGTTTTTTTTTAAATACTATGACTACTAAGAAAATTACGAAATATCAACAATGTCCAGTTTAAGGTCTTCGCAGTAGCGATGGAACTCTAACAGAGGAGCAATTCTCGTAATTTTTAAGAACGTCCACAGTCTGATCTCGGTCTCAATCTGTCAAAAATACTTTAAATTTCCCTACATTTTGACAAGTTTTTGACATTTGTTTGTCGCCGAGATGAGACTGCGACTAGATTTTGAACGTTTTAAATTACGAGATTTGGCCTACAGTTATCCGGCTACCAGAAGTCAGGATCTTCCAAGACGTTAAAGGTGAGGTAATAAATTGACTAATAAAACCGGCACGCTGTCTACGGCAGCCTAGCCCGAAGCTAGTAGGTAAGTGGATGAACCGAAACTCAGCTTGAAATTCTTGGACAAAACCTAAAGCAAATAACATAAAATGATGACCCGAGATGTAAGCAGAATCTTTTATAACAAAGATGGTATAGAGATAAACATACCAGCTGTGCTATTATGTGAAAAGATCACCGTGATAAATTAGTAGTGAGCTGTCAATCCACCGTATGCTAGGGATCGACACTATTGAGAACTCACTTTAAACTCACTTCACCTAAGTTTTCACGGTGAGATTTTTACAGAACAGCATTACAGTTTAGTTAGGATTTTGAATCACCGGGTGTCACTGACTCGCCGACTTTGTAGAATGCTGCCTATGGCAAAGAAAAATAGAATAACTTTAAAAATTTAAGACGAAAAGAACTTTCGCATAATCAATAAAAGAAAAAAAATAAGGTATGTTTTTTTCTTTCTTCTTGTTTTTTTTCGTTCTGGGATTCACAATTCACATACACAATGGACATTATACAGTACAATTATGGAATAGGTACTATTCAATTTTGTTGTACAGATCCTAAAAAATTACTGGACCCGGTGTGTCATAATTTTTCTTCAAGTGCCAATGCTTTCATGACACGTGAAAATTCCAAATTTCAAAAAAAATCCGAAGGTCAAATTTCTGGTCAAGCAAAGAACCAAAAATAAGCTTCAATATATTTTAAAGAACTTTAAAGAAGAAAAAAGATTGTCATATAATTTTATTGCAGCAGTTATTTTAATGCTGCACAGTGTAGTTTATATCGGTAGGTAAACCATTATGCTTTGACGTTTAAGGTTCTTTAGCCGAAGACAAATAAATCTAGAACCCGTTATATCGCCAACAACTAAAAGAAACCATATAATTATTGTATTGGTAACCTTTCGAAAAACAAATACAAGCTGTTGCCTGCGAATTCGTATACTTATTGTGGAGTTTTTTTTTCATTCACATATTCAGGAAGAAATATAGCATGTCCAATGAAATATATCCTTCTCCAGGCATCCTATCTGTCAATCATAACGATCGGCCAATGATTTAGGAGTATAAAGGTAACAGACAGACAAACCTATAGAAAGAGTTACTTTCGCATTTAGAAAAGTATGAATTTAATATGTAAACTTCCAAAATATCACGTAACCAGAAAGTAATTGGATGCCGCATTATTGTTAAGGAAGATACCTTATCTGCTTGGCAATTCTCTTTATTAATCATTGAAATGGCTTCCAGATTACATCTATTCAGAACTTTTCCAATACACAACGCCGCAAGTAGACAGCTGGTATCTAAATAGACCCGTTTAATTAATTGGCTGAGGGTTGGAGGCCGCGGCGGGAGAGGAATGCTGGTATTGGGGTGCGCCGCTCTCTTTACCTTCCGCGGCCTTAACAGGGTCACCACCGTCTGATGGCGGACGCGGTGGGGCCGCAGGGGAGGAGGAGTGTTGGTATCCCGTTGGCCCTCCCTATCCTCTGCAGCCGAAAATTGGCAGGCGGCGGGGCCAATAACCTGACCTATCGCAGTGGGACCAAGGATACCCAGACAGGGGGTCGTCTGGCGCCCATGTGCTGGTTTGGTCCCTGGGGTGGTCACAGCGTGCTATGTGTTCTGGTGCGCCGGTGATGGGGAATACTCCCCAGAGGAGGCGCCGCGGCGGGTTCATGGATGAGTGCTAACGCGTCCCCGTGTTCCCGCCGTAAGCGGCAGAGGCGGAAACCGTGGAGTTTTAATGGGTTAGAGTCCCATATAACTGCACTATTTCTCCGTGGTAGTGCAGAATGCATGAGCATTTCTCCACGTTAAAAAAAAAATAGGAATGTCAGCTACAAAGTTCTTCTGCAAAGCAGTCATGCTATCGAACCACGCGCACCTCAAACAGATGACAGCAACAGGGAAGGGGCCCGTAAGAGCCGAAGCCTGCCGGGGCAGCGGGATTGTCCGAAAGGGTTACCGCTACCCCGGAACATAAAGGGCTAAGGAATGAAAACGGGTGGGTTTTAGTCAGTCAGGTCTCTGACTGACTAAAACCCACCCGTCTTGACACTCCCTTCTGCTTCACCCAGAGCGGGAGGGGTCATTTGATGATTTTCCACCCACAAAAAAAAAAAAGCGGCAAAGGAGAAGACCGTGGAGTTTTAGTGGGTTAGAGTCCCACATAACTGCACTATCACCCCGAGGTAGTGCAGAATGCATGAGCATTTCTCCACGATATAAAAAAGAAGGGCAGGTTGGTAGATGTCACATGTCTCCGAATATTTGGCTCTAGGACATGCTGGTTTCCTCACGATGTTCCCTTTCGCCATAATTATAGAGAGAATTGGTGATGAAATAATTTACACAAATTAAAGCGTATGATGCTGGCAACACAGAGTTTTGCGGACAAACACTACTCCAACAATATTATGTAGAAATTTTTAGTCGGTATCGGTTATAAAAAAAAAATCAACTGTTTCATGAAAAATTGAATCGCGATCAAAATGTATGGGACAGCTAATTTTTTGAGTTCCATACCTAGATGGTAAAAAGGAACCCTTATGGTGCGACTCAGTCTGCCTGTCTGTCTGTCTGTTTGTTTTCTCAGCTGGATATCTCGAGAACTACTAATACTCTCAACTTGAAATTTGGAATAGTTTTAGATGACATTTGCCCAACAATTTTGCAATTAAGAAAGAAATAAAAAAAATATACATTTTTACAACGGACTGAAAAGGGTTCCTAAAAATTCGAAGTGAGGCTACTAGGGCATGTAGGATATCACATGAAAGAGCGCTGTTTACACATTCTCTAACATTTACTATTTCTGTCCGCATAGTTTTCGACTTTTAATGAAAAATGTAAAAAAAAAATACCTTCCTCGGGCCTTATCTCCGAAGTTTGCATAGAGATAAATCTGAAATTATTCTTGTGGTAGAAGTTTATGTTAAGATTAAAGGAAAAATAAAACGATGTCTCTTAATAGCACACATTTTCAGAAATCAATAACAAAAGTTACATTAGTTCCACTTTCGGTCAAGAGATGGCGCTGACCTAAAAATTTTTCAACACCGCGGTGTTAAGTCTCTGACGAATATAGACCTCGCCGATGATTTAAAAATGTATGATGGTACGGAACCCTCGGTGCGCGAGTCTGACTCGCTCTTGACCGGTTTTATAATAACCGACGACAAATTTCTACGCAGGAAGATTCAGAATCATAAACCTACTAAATCCATAGTAAAACGTTGCGCGTTGATGTCCATGTACAAATGCTAGTACATCAAGCTACTACAAACTGTCAATTTTTTTAAATACATTTTCAACTTTATCGCTAAAGCTTAAAGTTCAAATTTGATTGGGAAAATTTGACAGTTTCGGGTAGCTTGATGTGCTGACATCTGTACCACTCTGTATACTACGGTCAGCATAACAATACATCTTTGTCAATAAATTAAAACTCTTAACTTCACTAATAAGCTAATCATTCGTTTACTTATACAAGGTCAGTAATTAATTGCCCATTGTGTTGAATAAATTATTTGGATTCACAGAACTCGTCAAAATTAATGCTTAATTAAAATCATTGGCGGAAAATTAAATCACAAGCACTCAATTAAATTATCCGGGTCACTACTTCCGCTGTCAATTGGATACTAAATTCAAATTCCATTATCTGTACAAATAAATAAAATACTTTTACTGAATACATGTCTTGTACGACAGACGAATGTAAGAAAAATGTTTCTTGGAGAAATTTTATCTTTAACATTGATTGTATCGACTCATCATCTGCCTAGCCTTTTCCCAAGTATGTTGGGGTCGGCTTCCAGTCTATCCGGATGCAGCTGAATACCAGTATTTTACATGGAGCAGCTGCCTATTTGACCACAACCCAGTAACTGGGCAACACGACACACCTTGGGAAGACTGGTTGTCAGACTTTAGGGCTTTTGACTACCCGTAACGACTGTCAAAGATCCACGAATGACAGCCGGGACCAACGTCTTATCGTGCTTTCCGAGGCACGGAGGGGTCACGCAATCTAAAGATGGTCATCCATCCACAGACCAACCGTGGCAAGTATAGCTTAACCTGATCGATCGACCTGTGCGGCTGTTATTATTTAGCCACGGGCCCCTCGACTAGTGAAATGAAATAGCGAGTGTTTATTTTCTGAATTTTTAGCTGGTTCGAATCCTGGTTTAGGTAAGCTTGTCGAGAAATCTATGAATACAATTATGTTTCTTTTAAAAAATAAAGGAATGGTTCCTTTAAGTAAAGTAATCTAAGTAGATTCCCTTCAGGGCCCATAAAAAATCCGTTCGCATATTTCATATTTTCCTAGTTACACAGGGAAACCTATTATTAGCCATACAATATTGTAAAACACATACGTAATATACCGTATGAATCGCTGCAGGTTGCCTAAAAAAAGTACGAAAAAATATTCCATTTTTCTGACGGTTCTTTCACAAATATACAGGGTTATTTGTAAAACACCAGCAACCTCTTAAGAGGTCATTGTACTCATCATTATGACCAACTTTTACTATGGGACCAAACCTGACAACGCGAAAAAAAAATCAGCTGTTCCCTACATTTATGTTCGTGTAACTCGTTAAAATGTAGGGAACAGCTGATTTTTTTTTCGCGGTGTCAGGTTTGGTCCCATAGTAAAAGTTGTTCATAATGATGAGTACAATGACCTCTTAAGAGGTTGCTGGTGTTTTACAAATAACCCTGTATACAAAGGTGTATATCTGAGAGACAAAAGGCTATCCCTATTTAATTTGAAATACCATTGTAGCTCAGGAGAGGCGGTCGAAATGTTACAAAATATTTTAATTAATTCTAGTAAGTAATTAACAAAAAAATAAAATGTAATTGCTGCATAATTTTCTGTAACAGTAGGTACCTATGTTAACGGTAGAATTAAACACATCAAAATTCATCTAACTTACTTTATTGTACCAGCTTTGTATTAAGTGCTAAATAAATATTTGAAAAATTGCAAACACTGCTCACAGAAATATTTTGTAGTGAATTGACCGAGAAATTAATCCAAATTTACGTGCATTTAAACCCAATATTATTTGAGCACCACGTCTAGTAACATTGAATTACATTTATGTTTTCTGAAATTACATGCGAGTTGAAGTTAAATGAGGCAGTTTGACTTTATAAAATACAGGCAAAGATTACAAAATCCTACAACCAAAATCAGTTTTTAAGTGAACTGGGTTTAATAATGCAATGTATATTTAATTATTTATGCTATTTTTCAAAGAGTTTCGGATTAGTTAAGCTATGTACTTTTAACTCTTCTATTGTTAAGGTTATATAATGTATTTTTTTTATAGAGGGATTTCACGATACAATGAATTTTTTACGATACAAAAAAATTGCAAAGTTCTATCTATTTTTATTTTCTGACTTTTAGGAACAGATATAGATTGTCCTAGATAATGCAAGTATCACGATCTGTATGAAAACCAAGCGTACCATTTTTTGACTACTTAGTATGACGTCACAAGCACTATTTTAGTGATGGGAAAATCAAATCGATTCAAAGCCGGCCCTGGCGTGCGGCACCCGTCTCGCCCCACCCCCCGGGGCCTAGCGCCAGCGGTGACGCTCACCCAGCCAGCAGCGAATCTATTCTGTAAAAATCTCACCGTGATCACTTAAGTGAAGTAAGTTTGGAATGAGGTGTAATTCCACCGGATGCTATAGGGGTTGGCACTATTGACAGCTCACTTCACCTAAGTTCTCACGGTGAGATTTTTACAGAATCGCTCGGCAGTACTCAAGACTGAGCGCGAAAGTGGCGCCTTACGATTTTTGTACGTCAGCTGGGCAAGCGAAGTAGTTGCTCTTGCGTTATCTAGGTGTATCTGTGTTTTTTTTTTGAGTATCAAGGCGTAACGTGATTTCAATAAAAGCGTTAAACTATCTTTCCTCAACACAACTTACCTCAATTTTGCGGATTAGACAGTTGCGTCAACTCGACAACATTCAGTGTTTGCCAGTTACCTTGATTCGTCTTTCCTAACCGACTACTATGAGAACAAACACCGCAACAAACTTAGAGGATACAATCTCTTTAGTCCCAGACATATAATTTAGATCAGGGATTCCCAAAGTGCCCCCTTGGGGTCGATATCGGTTTCCTAGGGGTCGACATAAACGAAAACTGATTTTGGGGGTCGACGGGGTTGATCTTAAAAGTAGGTAATTTAGCCATGGGGGTCTGAGGTAACAGTTCATTTTGAAAAAGGGGTCACTTGTCCAAAATAGTTTGGAGATCCCTGATTTAGATAATGATCAGAGGGTACGTGGCAGAATAATAACAGCCGCATGATCAAAGCTTACCACGGTCGGTTTGTGGACAGGTGAACATCAATTAGATATTGAGACCCCTCCGTGCCTTACAAAGTACGTTAATCCGTTGATCCTGGATATAATTCGTAGATCATCGACAGTCGTTACGGGTACAGTCAGAAGCCCAAAAGTCTGACAAACCAGTCTTACCAAGAGTTATCATGTTACCCAGTAACTGGGTTGTGGAGGTCAAATAGGTTCTCGCTACATGTAAAATATTGGTATTCAGATGCATCCGATTAGACAGGAAGCTTACCCCATATAGGTAGACAAAGCCTAGGCAGGTCGATTTTTGACATCTACGAGTAAGTCAGATCTTTTTTGTTGCTGACTTTACCTACCTACTTGATAGATTTATTCTCTAGTATGTTCTGTTTCATACTGATTGTACTAAGTAGGAGCCCCAATCACAGATTACCAGATAAATCACTCCTATAATAACTGCTATAATAGCCTACACCACAGCTATCTTCGAGTCGCTAGAGGCTGCGAACAAAAATGTACCTAACCTTACAAGCGTAAAGTGAGTTTTGCTTTGTAGCTGCGCGTGGTTATTGTGAATTGACAGGGCTACCTCTTTCGATAAAGATGTAAGTAGGTATTTGTAGTACACTTGCACGCCTTTAAATAAACAATAATCATAATGAAAATAACATTAACAAGATAATAATGATAAGAAATATTTTTGAAAATTGATTTGCACAAAGTAGATTTTTGCTCAACGTAATTTTTAAATGACAGTTGACAAATGGAATTTCTATACTTATATCAAACGCGTATTAGAAGCAATTACGTATCTACCAATAAAATACAAAACACGAAATATGCAAGTTTAAAAAAAATATCTATAAAACGACAGTAAAACAAATTAGATACTCACATTTCTGTATCAGCAGGTAAACTGAAAAAAGATAAGTTTTTATCTCTTCTCTTGCTGGATATCCATCAACTGCACATAATATACTCTGGTGTATTATGTGCAGTTGTGTGCTGGTTCTGACCAGCCATATCATAAGAATTTGAAACTAAGTACAGTGTCAGGTCGACCGAAATATATGCGCACGTACACGCCTCACGGCTGTCGGCACTGAGAAATGGGTCGCGTCGACCCAACATCCGGTAGGTAATTGGTGCACGTAAGCACATGGAGTGATTTATCTGGTAGTAATCTGTGCAAATAATAAAAAAGCATAGTGTAAGCAAACCGTTTTTATTTTGAGAGCATCTGATGAAATTCACACTCATTTTGAGAAGTGCTCATTTTTAGAAGTGCTCATTTTGAGAAGTGCACATTTTGCGAAGTGCACATTCTGCGTCAAACCCCCCACATGATTATAATTATCACTTACCCAAACATCCTGAAAGACTTGATCAGGCTGATGAAGGCCTGCTTGAACTTCCTGTTCATGAAGCAGTAGGTTATAGGATTACAACACGATGAGCAATAGGCGAGGAGTTGCAACAAGACCACGCCTTTGGAGCCTATGTACTGGTACAGCTCGTCAGGGTAGAACAGGTAGATCTGGAAAGAAAGTTGAAGTTAGGGAGTTTACTCTTAAAATTACATATTTATGTTAAAATATTTTAAAAATTCGTCTAATTAATAAATCATTAATTTCGGGCTACGCCATTGATCACTAATTCTATAATAGTGATCGATGGGCTACGCTTATAGTGTTGGTAATAGTGTTCTTAAATACTAGTGTTAGTAGACATACAAGTTAAGGGGCCCGTGGCTAAATAATAACAGCCGCACAGGTTGATCGATCAGGTTAAGCTACGCTTGCCGCGGTTGGTCTGTGGATGGCTGACCATCTTTACGTACCGAGACCCCTCCGTGCCTCGGAAAGCACGTTAAGCCGTTGGTTCCGACTGTCATTCGTGGATCTTTTACAGTAGTTACGGGTCGTCAGTAGCCCGAAAGTCTGACAACCAGTCTTACCAAGGGGTATCGTATTACCCAGTAACTCGGCTATGGAGGTCAGATAGGCAGTCGCTCCATGTAAAATATAGCATGGGTATTCAGCTGCATCCGGTTAGACAGAAAGCCGACCCCAACATAGTTGGGAAAAGGCTAGGCAGATGATGATGAGTAGACATACAAGTTAAAATATGTGAGCACTATCTTAAAGTAATTAAATTTATCTACCATTGCATAATTTTTAATACATACTTTTTCTTACTAGAGAGTACCTTCACTAGTTAGAAAAATTAAAAAGTAGGTATATTCCAAGAACTGAGAAAAAGGCATTCCAGGTACGCATCCCTTTAACGTAATTAATGTTAATTATAATTAATGTATACATATAATGGTACAGTAACAATGGAGTTTCTTGGGCAATCCTCCATGCGAAACTATCTTTTGGAAGTGGAACTAGAATCAATTCTATTTTCTAGTAAATGTTGACGTTCAAAACTTTCATAAAACGGCCAACTTGAAATAAGTGATTTGACTTTGACTGAAATATTTCACGTCAAACGGTTTTCCGTGAACATATAAGTGTAAGTCAGAAAACATTGTTTTTTTTCTTTTATTGTTTGTAACACAATGTTTTGTGTTATTAAAAAAAAGAGTGACGCATCGCTGGCAAAGTTACAAGAAACACCTCAAGCTATATTCCCCCTACCCATATATTATCTTCTTACCAAATGAAGTGATACTTAAGAAGAATAAAAGAACACATATCTTTCCACGTCTTCGTATAGTTGTGTATGTATTTATTATTTTGATTACGTTATAGTTATTAACATTCTAAGGATATTTATTTGAGAAGTATGTATGTTTATTTATATGTATGTAAGTATATTCTCATAATATTTGTTTAGTTTTATGAAGTGAATTGTTTATGATTTTATTTTATTTTTTGTCTCCTTTGCTCTTTCACATCTACTTTCATGTCTACATCTCACTATTTATTGTTCTATCGCAGGTATACTGGAAGAGATTTCTTATGAAATAAGCATCGCGTTTGGAGGATTCCGGCGACTGGGACCGCAATTAACTAGGACCGTGGCACAGTATAATTATATATACAGTATTGTAACTCGGCCGTATCTTGGACATAAATGCTTACAGCCGCGCGGTACGTAAACATGCGATAGGGCTGCCCGCCTCCAGCATTTGAATTACATTTGCCTACTTTGTGTTTCCATTTAGTTTTGTGATTATAAATATACTTTATTTTATATAAAAAAATTAAATAAGTACTTTGTGAATTGAATAGGAAGTGTTCAATAAAAATGCATGCATGTTGTTTTAAGCTTTATATTAGAATGCGGATTTTTTATAATTTAAAATTTAATAATAAAGCGTTTCGTACGTCTCAGTCAAGGCGCAAATATTTTTCGGTCGCAAATTTATAAGACCGATTTGTTATTCAAACATAAACATGGTTTTTTAATTAAATCTACCAATCAAAAAACAACATGCATTTTTATTGAACACTTCCTATTCAATTCACAAAGTACTTATTTTATTTTTTTATATAAAATAAAGTATATTTATAATCACAAAACTAAATGGAAACACAAAGTAGGCAAATGTAATTCAAATGCTGGAGGCGGGCAGCCCTATCGCATGTTTACGTACCGCGCGGCTGTAGGAATTTATGTCCAAGATACGGCCGAGTTACAATACTGTATATATAATTATACTGTGCCACGGTCCTAGTTAATTGCGGTCCCAGTCGCCGGAATCCTCCGCGTTTGTACCTATTTTTCTGTTCTGTGGTACAATAAATAAATGAAATAAATCGAAGTATGTTTTACATGATTCTTTTATTCTCTCACTGGAACACAATACTGCAATTACACCAGCGAAATTAAGATAATTTGATACTAAGTTCTAGGAAAAATACTGCGGAGTTCTCAAATTTAAGAAATATTACAATAATACCAGATAATACTCCTTCCAATTATTCCTATTCCTACTAATATTATAAACGCGAAAGCATGAGGATGGATGGTTGGATGGATGTTTGTTACTATTTCACGCAAAAACTACAAAACGGATTTTAATTAAATTTGGCACACAGATAGTTTATTACCAGGATTAACACATAGGATACTGTTTATCCCGATATTTTCACGGGATCAAGACTTATGCGGGTGAAAACGCAGGGTGCATCTAGTATTATAATATAAAATTCAGGCCAGAGACATTGGCGTATCTAGGGCTTTTTTCCAGGGGGGCCTGGCCCCCTAACCTGAGATGCGACGCCCAATAGACAGTCGGTAAACATGATTAGCATCATAATTCTTAAACAGCTTTACACTTCTTATTGTACCAACAAAAAAAAAAAATGTAGCAACATAGTTCATTCAATCATGCGAAATATAAGCATTTCGATTATCAATTTTCGGAATGTAGTTTCCATAAATTTGATATACTTTTTTAAGTTTCGTGAATCGTGGTTATTTTGATTGATTAAGACCAAAGTAATATTAGCTAATTTATTAATATAATTACAATTAAATTAACTTTAATTTACGTTTCTTCTGAGAAAAAATATTAAAAACTTTTTCTGGTGTGTTATCCTTGACGTACTTATTTTTTATGTGAAGAAGGGTAGTGCTCCCTATAGTAGACCTCAGCCACGTCTTAATTCGTCGCATTGCTGAGGAGCTCCGCTTGCATCCGGCTGAGCTGACTGGATCAATATAATATTACAGCTTGGATCAATTTTTATAGAGTTTTAAAAAAAAAACTTTATTTGATGTCCGAAACAACTTTTATTTCTTTCTCTGGTGTTTTTTTGTTGTTTTAATTTGATTTTCAATTCTGCAACTTTAGTGTTGATCTTAAAAAGTTCAAATTCGGTATTGAAATCAGATAAATCCAATTATCGAAATAAAAGTTAACCAATTATCAGCATCGTGCTGCAGTATAGTGTGCATTTTGATAAAGTGGATGATAAAATCAAATGATTAGGGTTTATTTGTATTTTTTTAATATCCATTAATGGCTAGTGAGCCAGCTAGTGAGGCAGTGCCAGTGCAGTGGCACTGCACAGAGAGAAAGACCTGTAACTAGATGGGCAGACGACATCACACGAGTCGCTGGCGAAAACTGGCTAATAGAAGCCAAAGACCGAGATCGCTGGCGGTCTCTCGAGGAGGCCTTCACCCTCACTACTTGAGGGGTTCATGCATGCTGTTTATTTTTTTTTTGTCTTAACATTTTGATCTTAAATTATTATTAAACTTAAATCAAAAAGTTATAAATATTACATTAATTCAAATTTAATTTATACATTTTAAATATTATTATTATATTTCCAATGATTGTTTTTAACAATTATTATTTATTATTATTTTTAAAGATATTATGGAAATTATTAACAAATTATTATGTAACGATACTATACCAGGCTTATTGGCGACAACAGACCTGTCAGTAATGATAGATCGATCCCAATACAACGTGACATGGTCATTTTCAAGAACTGGGTCGGGCACACTTTTAATACGGTACCATATTATTATTATAATGGCTCACTGCAGGGCAAAGGCGTCTCTACTCTCTTTCCACCTCATTTTTGTTGTTGTTGTTCATAATAATTATTAGTGCCTTAAATAAGTACTATAAATATTCCTACTGTAGTGCCATGACCTAGACAGGTATAAATAAGGTCTATTTTAGGAAATAAGTGTAGCTAGGTAATTGGGAATTGAATCCTCGATCTCTGATTTATGACTGTATTAATTGTATTTTATATTATTTGATTTTAACATTTTTAAATATTATTTTTTTAAAAGGCTTATGATCGTTAAGTGTCAACAATTATTATTTTTCTAAGAAATTTCTAACATATTAATAACAATAATAAAAGATTACCTATACCTATTCATATTTTCCAAATGTAATTTATTTTCCCATTAAGTGCTGATAATTGAAATTAGAGGACTTCTTAAAATGCTGATAATTGGGTCTGTGCCCCTGGATTCGATTATTTTTGTGATTTCAAAAGTAACTAAATGGAATGTATTGTGGGGTGGGCATCAGACCATTTTGGAGTGGGCAGGACCCCCAAGACCTCTCCCCCAAGATCAACACGTTTACTACGAGCATTAATATATTGATTGTCTAGTGAAAATACTTTAATATAGATTATTTACAGACATAATATCATATTCTTATAAAATAATTATTTATGGTTCTATTTCTCCATTAATACACGCCTAAAGACCTAAAAATAGAACTCCAGTTTGCTGTTTGTGTATCTTTGTGACATTTGTTTATGTTAACACATCCGCCATCAGAGAAATTCCTATTTTTGTGCGTTGTTGTTGTAGTTTTGCTTACAAACAAAATAAATCCCACCTGTCCTTTTATGGAGGAAAATTGTTACAGTTGCTTTATGTATCTACCAGGACAATATAACAGGAGGAGTGTATTATTGTCCTTTTGATGAAAGCCACAGTCGTGTGATATTCACTCACTGTCCAGCAAAGATAAAGAGAAAATCTGTACCTACAATTTGGAAGTTTTGTACCCAGCGTCGACATGTTGTAGGATTTGTAAAGTTACTTTTTTGTCTTGTTTATGAGTTGAATTGAGATAAAAGATACTTTAATACCTGTATGTAGGTAATTGATTATCTTATAACCTAGTGTTGAACTTTTGTGTTGTGCTGACTTTTGTGTGCGCCAAATAAATGGTTTATCTATTTTTTTGGCGCACACAAAAGTCTCGGTCTTTATTATTTGGTATTTTGAGAAAATAAAACCTTGCTGATAGTGTTATTTTTTAAAATGATTCAGATTAATGTTTGTAAATATTATAGATATAATATAAGTAAATTACGAGGTAATGCCACCAGTCTCTTGGGTACATTACCAGTCGACAGCAATTCGGAGGAATATTTCGACACCATATTTTAGTTTGTTAATAGTTTTAGTTAGGTTAGGATATTATATTTTTATTAGGTATAAGAAAAAAATATTATAATAACGTGACCTAAGTGGCCCTCCGGGGACACACATAAGTGTTCATGCAAGGACCTTGTAGGTTACCTTGTTTGTTGTTTTTACTTTTTTCTTGTTACCTTGTTTCGTACAATTATGTACGACATACCTCTGTCCATCGCTTCCCGGCACGGAGCACAAAACCAGTGGAGAGCGCATGCGGAGGTTACCGCGGTCACTAAACATATGCTATATCAATCCTATGCGTCGGAATTTTGGTCAGTCGCAACAATTGTAGGCTTACGTACGAACGTCACGCGCTCCCGTTTATAAAGCAAATAAAACGAAAAGTAATGCCTAGTTGTGCAATTAAATGGTGTGGAAAGTGTAGTACTACTTCAAGTTACACAAAAAATAGGATAACATTTCACAGGTAAGTGGTTTTCTACTCAATTTATTCAATTTCATAAAAAATGAAAAATAAAATCAAATATTTTAAGTTCTGGAATGTTCACGTTGCTGTCTCTTTCTGGTACACTAATTTGCACATTAGCAGTTGTCTCTTTTTTTCTCGATAGTGCTGTTCGCAGCATCGCGACAATTATATCGATAATGTCTATACCTACCTACAAATAAATAAAATTGAAGTGTATGTTTGTAATGTCAAAATAATAGATAATAGCTCTCTAGTGGTTATATTCTCTATGCTTCCCGGAATTCAACCGTGACGATATTTGTTGAACCATTATAAAAAGTGACCAATCTAAACCAAAACTCATAATTTTTTTCTAAAACTAATCGTTTTCTTGACCACGATAAGCTCGCTAGTTCGGAAAAAGTTCTTAGTTAAAAGTTTTAATCCACTTCCGATTAAGAGGCAACGCGGGTGGTCTTTTCTCCGTTTACTTTCTGGTTAATGGCCATGAAGCAATGTATTTTTACAGAATAATAAATATTAATTTCTTCTATGTCCCTATGTTTTTCTTTTTGATGATACATTATGTTTATAAGCAGTAGAACCCTCAAAAAAAATGCCGATTTAAACTGCTGTCAACAGAGGCCTAGTGTACAAAGACAACTATTAATCGAAAAAGAAAAAATATAGGGACAGTATATATCCTTTATATTTCGATTATAGAATATGTTTTAAATTGGTCCAATATTGGAAGAGGAAATAGGCGTTTAAGAGGTTTGGCTCTAAACCTAGAATTATTACTTTTTACATAGGCTTTTTCAAAAATCTCTCGGACCGCATTTCCTCTTAAAGATTACAAAGAAAAAATATTTCTATTCAAAGTTAGTTAAGTAAGTGCCACTTTAAAGTGGTGCACTTTACTGAGTTCAAAAACACTGAATCCTAAACAATGGAAAAAGTCATGAAATATAAGTGTGTTGACGTCAACAATGATACTATCAGCTCGTTACTGATAATATGTTATTATTTATAACGTTTAATTTGTTGTTTGCGTGATTGCTAAATTGTAGAATAATAGTTCACGCTGGTGCAGACGAACGTAACGACAGTAATTTTTGTTTTGCAAATAATGAGTCATGAGTTTGTTGTATTTGGTAACTATAATGTCCATATTCCTATAATAACCGAATGTGAGTAAGCTTTTCATTCGAATGTTGTTATCAGAGAAAAGTGGTCTGAGATTTTTTTGCACTATAAACTGCTTCGACGTCTCACTCCAAACGTGGCGTGCGTCTAATCACGTTTCAAATTAGCAACCATTAAAGAAAGAAAATAAAATGTTTCCTTGAAATCGATGAAAGGCATTAACGATCTACCCTATGAACTTTACCGTCGTTCAGAATGCTAGACTGGAGGAGTATGTATGTCACATATTTTTGTTTGTAATAAACTGGTTTACCACAACACTATTTTCTCAGTGGTGTAGTTTTAGACCCACCATACCATATTTTTAGGTATGGTAATGGTAGCGTTACGCGAGGCATACATACATAATGTAGCGAAAATAATAAGAATCACCACATTGATTATAAAACGTATAATAGTTTTGTAAATAAATTTTTATATCGATTAAAAAATAATCGTTTTTTTTAATTAAAATAATCGATTTTATTAAAATAATCGATTTTTTCCTTATTTTTTTTTAGATTAAATTCAACGCATGAAATGTCACTCTATTACAGCATTCACAGCTCAGTTATTTAGTCTAATCAACAGGATAAACATTTAATTTAAAGGAGATGTCCAGTTTCTGCCCTCTGGTAATTCTAGTATCGATAAATGTTCATGATTTAAGATTTCACAATAAGATTTAAAAATTTAGATTTAAATTACTATGGATTTATTAATTCAGTATTACTTGCGTAACATAATTTTCAAAAAAAAACAGTACTCAATCGTGGCTTCCGCTTTGCCCTTTTTAACGGGAAGTACTAAAATGTCTTTGACGTTCCATTTTATCCCGTAATTACTTACCAAAGAATGTGAACAATAACTATAAGTCTCTTATTTTAGACCAAATGAATATATTAACATATTTGCGTTTATAATACGACAATATTACTAAAATATTCTTCCGTACACATCAACTTTGAATACCCACTTCCTAACATGAAGGTAAGTATTTATTAATTTTTTGACATGACATTGACATATTACCAGTTATTTTTTGCTTGCATTGCAGTTCCAAGTTCTAAGCTTGTATGAGTTCCTTGCTTACTGTGAAATTATTTTGTGTTCTTGATATTTTCTTTTACCAATCATTGCTATTCTACACGGACTGACATCATCTAGACACGATTACTGTTACTATTCTTATAGGATTCTGTTTTTCCTTTCGATTTGGATATTATGCTGAGGTGCATCAATTATGGCATCTCTGTGCTGCGGATTCGCAGACATATCGTGTCAGGGCTGGCGTTACCCCTGCAAGTGAGATTAGCTCGATGGTTAGCAAATCAGGTAGGTACGCCTTTAAACTACGGCAATCGCGTAAGCCATGCAGTAAAGTCAGTACATTGAGCAGTTGTGTTATAATTTGAAAAATACAATGACATTTTTTATTGTTCCAGCTCCAATTAGATGGATATGCTTGTCACGACTGTTATAATTTATTAAATACCGAAGCTACTGACAATGAGAGATTACTAGGTCATACAATGGTCTGCCGTGGTTGTGGTATCTCAGTCGGACTCAGAAATCCAAGACGCAGAGGTTTCTATACCGTTGCAGTGGACCCTTATTTCCAGTTAAATTAATTATCAGGTAAATTATTTATTTTATAAGTAGGAAAGATCTTTGAAAGAAAATGGTAAAATTAATTGGACAGATCTGTCAAAACTGGAAAGACGAGCAATGGAAACGACTATCAAGACAAGGATTTGGAGAGGTGAACCAGTAGTACACCCCACATTTCGCCAGTTATATCATGTCATGTAATAAAATGTAATAATATTTCCAGGATATGGCAACAATTGATGCATGTCAAGCCTGTTGGGTTCGAGCGAATCGACACCTAATTCATGACTCCTCAAGAGACTTACAAGAGGATATTGTTCCATCCGTGGAACATGGATCACCTACTCCGCCGCCACCACAGTCTCTTCCACCAACACCGCCACTACCACTGGCCGTCCCACCAACACCGCCACCGCTACCACTACCACCTCCATTATCACCAGTAGCACAACGACATTTTTGGACTATGTTTTGGTGTCTCTAGAAGATGCTTAATGTTTTTTTTATAATTTTATTTATGTATGTATCTACAATAAAATAATTTGTTTTACAATAAATACATACATAGTTTTATTTATTATACTCCCAATTCAGTACCTATTAACAAGTAGCTAAAAATAAAATAATATTAGGTATGGGTATTGCAGATAGAAACCAAAATATGATACCAATACCATATTATGCGCATTTATGTGTACAATAAAGAATAAGAATGCTTTGTGATTAAATGAAAAAAAAAAGTTATGCACTTAGTATTTAATAGATAGTAGGTGCTTTACATTTTTGTTACAGAAATAGAAATATAAAAAAAAAACTGAAGAATATGATCTCAGACCAACAAAATATGAAATGTTTCAATAAACCTTACAAAGGCATACCACCAATTAGTACCTGTATTCGCTCACAGATGGCGTTATACTAAAAAAAAACTAAGAAAATCTCCAGCGTGTAAACCTTATTTTGACCAGTTTTCGCTAGATCCTGACTCCTGAAACTTATTAATTGATAAACTATAAAGTACGACGATTATATTAATATAAGAATCATTACTGAACATTTTCTTTGACTACCTAGATAATCGCCCATTGCTCCACCAGACATGTCCTTTCCCACAAAAAAGTTTTTTTTTTCATTTCTCCTTTCGCAGGAAGAAATTTCTTAAAGTGAATGTAGTGTAACCCGCGAAATTCAAATTTTCTTGGATCTAAAGTTAACAAATTTAACTTATAGAGATGTATTGATGATTCTTATAGTTAAAATGGTTAGTGGTTCGCTTCGCGGCACTTTGCGGCTTCGCGTTCCTGACTAAAAAGATGTGTGAAAAAAGTCGGCAGTGAATAAAAAATCGATGTTTTATTGACCGATTTTTTGTAATATATAAATCGATTATAAAAATAGATTTTAATGGAAACAAAAATCGTTTTTTTTTTATATAATCGATTATTTTCACATCCCTATCTCTATATAAAATAAATCTAACTATAAAAAAATGGAGGTCTGTTAATTGACAACTATTGGTAAAAAACATGGGTTAGCGGACATCTCGCCCACGCAAAAACTGGCCTGCGGGCCAGATGCGGGCTGCGGGCTTTTTAAATTAGGAAAAAACAGGAATTTGGAGAGTTTATCAAATCTATACTTATAATAAATCTGTAGAGAGGTCAATTCTGTACATGAAATATATATCCAAAATAACTATCAGCGGGTGATTAGTGATCGTTACTGAAGCCAAAAATGCAATCAGTAAAATTTTTGTCTGTCTGTCTGTCTGTATGTTCGTTATAGAAACAAAAACCACTCGACGGATTTCAACGAAACTTGGTACAATTGTTCTTCATACTCCTGGGCAGGTTATAGTATACTTTTCATCACGCTACGATCAATAGGAGCAGAGCAGTGAAGGGAAATGTTGGGAAAACAGGATTTATTTTTAGGTGAAGTAGTAATAGGTTAGTAGTAGTTAGTTAGTAGTAGGTAAGTTTTGGTTAATTTATGTTCAGTTTTTTTTAATATTAAGTAGGTAAAAGCGTAGGTACTTTTATTAATTATAGGTATAGGTATTATTAATTATAGCAGTTATAGGTATTTAGTTTTAAGTGAAGTAGGTTTTATTATATTATTAGCATCAAACGTCATTTTTCAAACTACCGTGCGGTGGTGCCTATAAAAGCGGAGCGCGGCCAGTACTCGCCCCTTATTCCGTCGCAAGCAGTCGTCGTGATAACATCGTTCTCTTACATTATTTATTTGTTGTTGTAATCAGGAAGTATTATTTTAAGTCTAATTATTGTATTTGTTTTTAAATTGATTAAAGACTAGTATTTAGTCATTTCGTTAATTTTTTTTAAATAAAATTAATATCAACCGCCATTAATATATTATTTTATATATTAGACGTAGTTATATATTTTTAGTTATTCAAGCCCCAAGCGGACGCCGGCGTCCGCCCGCTATTGTCTTGAAAAACGCGTTGAATGAGAAATACGCATTCTCAAGAATCGGCAGAAGAAAGAGCACATCGGTGAAACTCTATGAGAGTTAGTGCCTCAATTTCCGGAAGTCATTATTCCACGCGGACGAAGTTGCTGGCAAAAGCTAGTTCAGAATTTGTTTTAAGGATGAAATTGAAAAACAAATAAGTATCGTGAATTTTAACCAGACTGCAATTGGGTTTTAGGCTCGTTAGAACAGATTTTAAAAAGAATTCATTATAAAATACATTAGCTAAGTTGTCCTGAGAAAAAAGGTCAGCAGTGCTATTATGTAAAAATCTCACCGTGAAAACTTAGGTGAAGTGAGCTGTCACTCCACCAGCCGATCGATTCTGTAAAAATCTCACCGTGATAACTTAGGTGAAGTGAGCGTGAAGTGAGCTATCAATAGGGGCAATGCCTAACATCAGCAGTGCTATTCTGTAAAATCTCACCGTGAAGACTAAGGTGAAGTGAGCTGTCATTTCACCTGATGTTAGGGATTTGCCCCTATTGATAGCTGACTTCATGCTCACTTCACTTAAGTTATCACGGTGAGATTTTTACAGAATCGATCGGCTGGTGGAGTGACAGCAAACTTCACCTAAGTTTTCACGCTGAGATTTTTACAGAATCGACCGGCAGGAGCTTAAGTGTTAAATCACAATATGTTTTCGTTAGTACCATATCGCGCTAGTAGCCTTTACGTGTTTCCACATTACGTAATGAAAAGTTATTCTAGAATACTATAAATTCATTATATCTTTTGATAAAGTGAAGCGATTGCGTTAAAACAAAAACTAATCATTACTCCGAGTTCTACAATATATTTGAATTTAAAAATTAACCATATCGGTTTGGTACTTCTTACATATTCCCTGTTCACGTAAAATCTCTCACATCCAAACAGAAAAACAGACAAAAATTGCGAAAATTCATGAAATAGATCTGTTGGTTATTCTTTAACACCCTAACAATTTTTTTTTTATAGTTTCAATATAAAAAAATGCTTTGTCTACAGATATAATAAATTTATAGATAGGAAACGGAAAAATTAGAACGACGGCCCCGATTGAAGGCGTCATTATCAAACGGGACTAAGTAGTGTCCACAAAGGCAAATCTCATCCTTTTATTGCAAAGCTTTTACTTTCCGAATTGGGCTTTTATGCCAATACTGTTCAGTGGAGTAGCAGCTGCAGGAATCCATTTGGTATTGAGAGGGATGCTTTTGACAGTTTCTAATAAGAATTACGTAATACATTTTGGAAGCAATGTTGATAGAGGTCAAAGTGGCGCCGGCGGTGTCCGAAAAAGTTGTTTGGAAATCGTGTCTCTTGCCGACCCCTTCGGCCCGAATGGACCGAAGGGGTTGGCCTTTATTCAGACCCCAATCCATCTAGCGTGTACTAACACGATTCATGAATAGTCTGAATTATACTTTTATTTATTCAAAAGACAACTTATTGGTCCACAGAAGGTGTTAGTAGGTCTTAATAGATTTGTATGTAATACATTTGTTAAGACAAAACTCTAAATTTAGCAAAGGTATGATAAAATCTAAATAAAGGAGTTTATTTCTCGTTAACGAGGAATCTGCCTTTACCGAGAAATAAATTCACACCATATATCTACTTATAGTATTTAATACTTTAAACACACAAATGTACAGAGGCGGACTTAATGTCATAGGCACTGTCTACCAGTCGGCCTTTGGGTGATGCAGAGACAAACAACGGTAGGTGCTATTGTGAAAAAAAAAAATAGCATTAAAATTGATAAGTATTATGGTATCATTATTAAGTAATAATTATGTCAATCACGCTAGGGGTTGGTCGAGCCGGCTCGGAAACAGAACCTCCAGACTGATACGAGTACGTATTTAGAATCTGTCAGTGTTCGCGGCTCGTCGGCGATCTGTCCGTGCCGGTGTGACTGATTGCTGAGTGAAACAGTGTATGGTTGGTAGTTTTTAAGGTTTGTTTTTACTATATTATGTGTATCTAACAAGCGCTTCTCGCCATTAGACTCGAAAGTTTGGCGAGTAAAATTGTAAAAACATTATAATAATGTATTTTTGAGAATAATAATAAAAAAAATACTTTTTTTAAATAATATTATTTTTATTAACAAATGTGGGTACAACCTTAGCCTTAACCTTATAAAGGGTGCAACTCATCTATCCTAAACAAAAACACAACGTACGCACGGCTACACATCAAGCTATATATAACCAGTATATACTGACTTCAGATTGTCCGAAAAACCTATACAATGCGAAGTCAGCTAAAACTGGAAATGTATTAGCTTGATGTGTAGCCGTGTGTACAAAGTATTTAGATATATAGTAAGATAGATAGATCGATAGATAGATAGATAGATCATTTATTTGTCCAAAACATAAGTATACACACATGGCATGCAAGATGTTACATAGAATTATAGTACGGTCATGTTTTGCCTTAACGGCGTACAAATATAAACAGGTAGGCTATTGTTATTAGTAGATTTGTCCATTATTCAAAGCAATTAACATATCCAATGAAAACTCAATCAATCAAATTATAATAAATATACTACACAATAGTGTCATCAACTCGTCATCGAATGTATAATAAAATAAAATTTGCCAGTCAAAAGTCAAAGTAATAAATTTTTTTTTTTTTTTTAAATCTACATATTACTTCACACTATTTTAAAGATAGAGTAAACGACAATATCTGCAGGTGCTAGTATTAACTGTGTGATATAAAATACTATGTTAGTCTTTAAGTAAATATGTAGTTAAAACAAAATTAAAACACATTAAAAATACATTCTGCTGATCCATACATTTCTGTTCACTTATGTCGACAAAATGTAGAAAACAGCAGATTTTTTTTTCTCACGATCTTATTGTTGGTTCCATAGTGAAAAAGGTTTTCAAGTTTTCAGTTATTTCAATTATACCTTGTATTTAAGTAGCTAGGGATGACTACTGATTTGTATTATAACAAATGACACGCTACGTAAACCTCGAATAAATTCCACTAAGCATGGAAAATGATTGGTAGTTTATACTGAAAGTTATTAAGACTAAATGGAGTATGAAATGTAATATGGTAACGAAGATATACAATTTATCAGGATTATAAATTACCCTGCAGCGTTGATCATAGCTATTGACAGCTAAATGGAAAACAATGGAGGACTTTTTTTTAAATAATGGCACATACATATTATTGTGGTGGTGTTTTCTAAGAAAATTAATTCATAATATTGCAACTTGTTTTTTCAGAAACTAGGATAAATATTTTCCTGTTGGAAAAAGCACATACATGAATATTTTGAACATATATATTATATATATATACAAAGTAGAGATGACAATACAACAATAAATTAAATTTCGTATATCTAATGACATTTCCAGTCTGCATACAAAAATTCAATCAAATAAATCCAATAGTTTAGTCACTGGACATTATTTTTCATTTCTAACATTTTCTACATGATGTATCTGTTGATAGACCAGCACCGACAGGTTAAAGACATCTGCAGTTAAATACAACATGTTGCTAGCTCACTACTTCAATAACCTTCGCCAAAGTTGTTCTTAAATTTTATTTCCCGATGCGAAATAATGCATATTAAACCTTATTCATGCGAAAAATAATGCATACGGAAGTTATTACTACAAATGATACATTTTTACAAACCTGAAAAAATGGTGTGACCGGCACACTGACCCATACCATTTTTCAAGGTTTCGGCCATATTATGTTCGTTGGGTCAATGAGACCGCGCCGTTGCCGCAATATTTAAATGGTGTTCTTTTTAGTTAACTCTTTTTATACTATTTAATGTTAGAAAAACTCACTTTTTTAATTTCATTGTTAGGATTTATTTGATAGTTCATAAATACTTCTATGCTAATGTATTATAAGTCTATAGAGGTGTGAGGAACAGGGTTTAAAGTTCACTCATCCTCCATAGAAAAGGGAGTATCCTCCGACCAGATGAGTGTTGTGTCTGGCGGGCAACTGCCCAATGATTCATGTCGGGTCGTTGTATGCATGCTAGCTGCGCGGTAAATTCTGCTTGCGAGATGCAGGATTTTGTGAAGTCAGTATGACGCGTTGTTTGCATGTGGCGTTGTAGATACCGCTACAAGTGTTTTTATTTATTGTAATATTGTCATCTGTACATTGTGTATATATTTTTTGTTTATGGATGATGATGGTTTATGTTTCTATTAGAAAAATAGCTGCACGACTAGCTATGTCCTTCAACTTTATCAGCCTATAATGTTCCTACTGCTGAGACACACACCTTCTCTCTTCGAGAGGTAGTGGGCTGCAATCTACCACGCGAGCCCAGTGCGGGTTGGTAGATGCCTCATGACTACGAATTTTTGGTTCTAGGACGTGCCGGTTTCTTCACGATGTTTACACCGTTCTAAGAGCAGAGTTGATGAATTAATTTACACAAAGTAAAGCGCCAGCCTGGGTTTTGAAACCACGACCTACATCTCGTAAATCGGGGCCGTTACCTCGGGGACACCGCTCTGCTCAGTGTCCTTCACTACAAACTAACAACTTCCCATCATTCGATAACCTAGAATTTCTTGTTGGAACTGACAATTAGTTCAAGTGAATTATTATACAAACAGTATCTATTAACTGTCTATTAACCCAAATTGGTTTGAAGTACACGCTGAGATAGGAGCCTTTTGGCCTCGTATAGGACTTTTTCTTATTGTTACTTTTTTAATTTTTTTAGTTTTTATTTTGGTATTTTAATTTAAACTGTGTTTAATTTAGTTTGTGATCCTCCTGTACGAGTCGCAATAAATACTTTTTTTTTCTTTCTTTTCTTTAAGTAAGTAATTCCATTCCTGGTATAAAATTAGCATTTCGATAAAGAGAATTGTGGCAATTGTTGGAATTCATAAGAAACACTAGAATGCATTAAAATTGCTTCAGTGTTTTATAGAGGTATGAGGGTGTAAAGTTCACTCATTCTTCATTGAAAAGGAAGTATCTTCCGACGGACGATCTTCTTCTTCATTTATTTACATTTCAGACGGGTGTTGTATCTAGCGGACAAATGCCCGATGATTGTATATATGGTAGTTGCGCGGTAAACTCTGCTTGCGAGATGCAGCATTTTGCGTGATGAGTATGAAGCGTAGCATATTTAATTGAACTTTTAATAATTTTCATTTTTCGCTTCAAAAAAATATTATTGAAGACTAATATATATAAGGATTGCTCCTCTTTTTGTGAACTTCACATAATTCTAATTTTGGGGTCTAAAAATACTAAATGTTCAAGTAAATTGTAACTGGCAGTTACAATTTACTTGAACATTTAGTATTTTTAAGTGAATGTCAGGGAGAGCCAGGAAGTAAAAACAGAGGCTCAATTTGAGTAATTCTCTTATTAAATGTTCCTTCGGAGGAACGAACATTTATAAAGAAATATTTGCCAGTCAGGCCAGTCAGGTACAACCAATATATTATTGTACCTGATTGCCCAGGGGTCAAATAGTTCTATCACGGCGTGAGAGTTCGTGTCTAGATAGATGAGAAAAAAAAAATCGCACAAGTGCGACTTGTACTCGCGTGGAGATGGTTCCGTAAAATGAATAAATTTATTCCAAGAACAGACTTAATATTTTTGTTGATATATATGTTTCCCCATACATTTCAACTGCAAATGTACATTTTTACGCATAATATTGAGAGATTTACCGGGTTTACTTAGACCATAGACTTCAGGTTTTCCTGTAATCTACAAGTAAAAAACAACTTTCAAAACTTAAAAAATAATTGAGACCCTCACAACAAGCCTTTTCACTTGATATGTCACACGATATACTTTGCAACATTTTTTAAAATTTTCGATTTTGCCCCCAATAGTGACCCCCTTATTCAAAATTTACGTTACATTCAGGTTGTCACAGATGGACAGATAGGCAGACACATGACTGATCTTATAAGGGTTCGGTTTTTTCATTCGGAACGGTACGGTATGAAAGCCTGAATCCGATTTTAAATCGGCTAAAAACTGCAGCCAGCCGAAATAATTAGTATTTGGGACACTTATAAATTAAACTTTCACTTTCAAACTTATGCATTCGACGAATCTCTAACAGTCTCTGATGTCACTGGAAGTCTGTGGCTTTATAATTGAATAAAAACTTCTTTTTTTAATCAAGCTAGACGTAAGCGGTAGAAAAACCGGGGAGTTTCATAGGATTCAAACTGTTTTTCAAAACTTTTCTTGTTAAGAAAACAAATGTTTCATAACACGGCCGCGTCCTAACCAACGCGCTCGCGAGAGTATACGGCCGTAGCGTTAATTTTGTTCGGCGAACCTGAACGCGTAATCGCGTCGACAAAGGACGCTCAAACTCAAACTCAATGCATTTATTTCAAATAAATCATTACAGGCACTTTTGAATTGTCCAGGAGTCAGTCAGTCAAAAAGACGAAGCTAGTTGCCAATTATTACAAAATATTGGTTACATCATTCATGTTGAAATATACATGTGAGAATGATGTAGAAAGACGTGCACCTTAAAAGCATCCGCAATATTAATATGAAAACAAAAAAAAATAACAATTCAGAAATTAAAATAAGCCAGCTAAGAGATGGCCAGTCCCTACTGACGGCGCTCGATTACGAACATAACTTATGGATCAGCACACCTTCCGGTTTTCAGAATAAATGAGTGACATAAGAACTCGACGATCGCGTATTCATGCGAACGATGTTTTAGGTTAGGACGTGGAGTACTACTAATAAGTTTTGACCACGTTGTCATCATCTGCCTAGCCTTTTCCCTACTATGTTGGGGTCGGCTTCCAGTCTAACCGGTTGCAACTGAATACCGGTATTTTACATGGAGCGATGGCCTATCTGACCTCCACAACCCAGTTACTGGGTAATACGGTAGCCCTCGGTAAGACTGGTTATCAGACTTTCGGATTTCTGACTACCCGTAACGACTGTCAAAGATCCACGAATGACAGCGTGGACCAACGGCTTAACGTGCTTTCCGAGGCACAGAGGGGTCTCGGTATGTGAAGATGGTCACCCATCCACAGACCAACCGCGGCAAGCGTAGGTTAACCTGATCGATCGACCTGTGCAGCTGTTATTATTTAGCTACGGGCCACATGTTGTCATATATAAAACTATTTTACGCAATAGTTTAATATAAAAAAAAAGTAGGTAATACATTTTTTGCTGCATAAACCCTAAGTACTAAACTTGAAAGCAGACTGCCTCTATGTTTCTTATTTTTATAGTAAAAACTGCCAACCAAACTTTGTTTCGACAGCATAGTCCATCAAAGGAAACTCAGCGAAATTCCAATGAAATAAACAAAGATCTGACAGGTACATTCAGCAAAGGAGATAAGTATGCAGGATCGTGGAATATATATGTTTAATAAGAAACCGAATGATGTTTTCGAATAAAATTTAATTAAATTAATAGAACACAAACAGTTCATTTCATCAAATTAAATTTCATTCGAAAACATCATTCGGTTTCTTAGTAAACTTCAACTATATTTCACGACCCTGCATACTTATCTCCTTTGCTGACTGTACCTGACTGTTTTTTTAGTAGTTTCAAAGTTAGCTTGTCTTACAAATTAGAAGTTAGTTTACTTAGAAATAACTTCCGTCAGAACCTCCTTCTACTAGTTGGTGCAGGTGAAAGATATGCAAATATTAGTAAAGAAAATTTAGTAAAACATTAAAATTATATTTATTTTGTAGATTGTTTTTAAGGTGCCACTTGTCGAATTTTTTTTTTTAATACTAATTTTGGGAGAATGTTACTCCACTGTTTTCCATTGTGCATCCAAAGTTATATATGATATCGCTTAGACTTATTATTAATTGTGTCTGTACCGAAACAGAATAGTAAAATAAAAAGCCATTAAAAAGTTATGAGCCAACAATGATTCGTTTTTATTGCTATTTTTAACGTAAGTTTGGGTGTAAATAAGTAATAAAAGAACTGTAAAATCTTCAAAACCAAGTCCATAGCAACAAAGCTCAGTTATCGAAGAGATCAATAAATTTTATGTGTAATTGATTTATGCTGTAGTTTTTTTCATAAAATTCGATTTTCCAAAGCAATTTCGAATTTTTTTTCGCGCCTATCAGTTCGGAACGGTGTTTCTGTGCGTGAGAACTAGACGTTGTTCGTGTAGACTAGCGTCTAACTACTTATCACTGATACTAGCGCTGTTGGACGCGAAGCCAGGCGAGACAGCGTGCTTTTTGGCCATGAGCACCAGTGAGTTCGAGCTCGCGACTAGTTTGCTCTTAACACGTTAAAAAAGTGTTTCAAAACTGCATGAAATCGCGATCGTAATAATGAAGGTTTTCAATTTCTGACACTGTATAGAAGTTTTTCTTCCTGTGTCTCCTAATCGTGCTAATGACACATAATCCTACTATCCTACTTCCTACTATCCTACTAATATTATAAATGCGAAAGTTTGTGTGGATGGATGGATGTTTGTTACTCTTTCACGCAAAAACTACTGAACGGATTTTGATGAAACTGTACAGTAATATAGTTTATACATCAGAATAACACATAGGATACTTTTTATCCCGATATTCCCACGGGATCGAAACTTACGCGGGTGAAACCGCGGGGCGCATCTAGTACCTATTCAATATTACCAGCCCAGTATGTTTTCATAAAAACAGTTCTTTCGATACAGTATCAGTCATGATTTACTGGGGACCGGGCCTGCTTCGCACGGTTTTTACGACGTGACATTTATTACATATAAATTTAATATGTACCTATGTATAAAACTAAAAAAAAGGGCAAGTGCGAGTCCGTACAAATTTGTAGGTATGTAAATACTAATTTACGGTTTTCAGATATTTTCCTTTACTTATGCTTCATCCAATTGCTTCTTGCCAAATTTCATGATTCTAGGTCAACGGGAAGTACCGTTAGGTTTTGATTCCCTTGCGAGTGTCAAAATATGCGGCATAAACGGAACAGAAACGCCCGTATCTTTTGATTGTGTTGACTTAGAAGTTTGTTTTTTCACTGCTTCAAGGGATTGCAGCCTTAAGTATTTGATATTAATTTAATCTTTATAACTGCACGTGTTCCTGGTAAAAAGGCTCTTGACAGTCGGACAACGAAGTGATCTTATAAGGGTTCCGTTTTTCATTTTTAGGTACGGAACCCTAAAAACACTTAAAACTCTTTCCATGACGAAAATCGAATCAAAATCCAAAGCATATTTTAGAAGATTAACACACAGAGAGACACGAAAAGCAACTTTCATTTATAATACTTATGTCAGAATCTGAGTTGCAATTATGCAAATGCTGCGCATATCTGTTGTTGATGTAAACATTAATTCAAGTCCACTGAAGTGCTGCATGTCCTTGTTTATATTACTGCTGGCTCCGTTTAAAAAAATAAAAATACAACGCAGTATAAATTCAATGCAACATTTTCATTATACAACGTGTAACGTTAAATGCGCAAAACATGAAAATAGTCGCTCGTTCCACTAAAATCCCCTAGACCAGTCCCCCAGGGGACTACACAGCACTCAATGTTCCACTACGATACCCTAGGGGATCATATAAAACTCTAATTTCTTTTTGAATCCCCTAATTGTTTAATTAATTTATTATTATTGTTTGTAGAAAAGGTAATTCTGTTGTTTTTTTTATATTTTGCTTTCAAAACGGTAAATATACATATACAGGGTGGAATCGAAGTCATGGGCATTATTTTAACCTAAGGCACTACTCACGATACTGATTGCATTAGGGCTATTAATACGCAAATCAAAAATATTATTAATGCAAGTAAGGAAAACCTTAAAAATGTAGTAAGTCAAATTGCACAAGGCTTATTATTGCAAATAAACACTTAAAGTAATTAAAACAAAATACTTCGTTAACGCCAATAATTGTTGAAATATCAAAATCTTAAAGCGCAGTACAGCGCAAAGCGAAATGTAAACAAACATCACCTGCGCGCGCGCGGGTTTTTCCTTACAAGTAATAATAACAATGGGCTACAAGACATTCCGTCCGGCGGGATTCCCTGAACTCTCTCCGTCCCACTCCCTCACTCGCAAAAATACGAATATCACCCCCGCGCGGGGTATGCTTCCCGCCGCAACACGAAGTCACGAACCCGGAACCAGTGTCATAACGACTGCGCAGGTGCATTGACGCGTAATTGATTTATTGATCCCGTGACGTAATCGCCGTACTCGCCGCTCGCGGCATACGGTGCTTGGATTGCAGTGTATTAAGTGTTAGTGTAGTAGTTGTGTGTTGTGTGTGTGTTTGTGTACACGATGCCTCGACCGCGTAATGTGCAGGCTAGGTACACCAACCAACAATACCCACAAATGGTTGTAATTTACGATCGCGCAAGAAATTTAGTATGAACTCGTGAAATGTTCCATCGGCGCTACCCGAACGACCCTATTCCTTCACGGGGTCTCATTCCACCAGAACCACTCAGAACCTGTTGGATTTTTCGTCTTTTCACGTGCCAGCACATGCACAAGCTCGTGGAAGAGCACCCGTTTACCCTCTGTCACTTTACCGACAAATAAGGTTTTTTCAAAACAATCCACAAGCTAGGTACGTAAATGTTTTTTTTTAATGTATGTTAGTTGACGTAGTTTTGACCGTCCTAAGCCGGCAAAGTACGAAGGGAAAATTGGAATTTATTATGAATCAATTCATTGGCAACTTACGAATGTCACGTGAGTCGGGCGGGGTCAAAGAATTCACGCCCAATGACGCGCGTACGGCGTAGTGTACCTACGCATTTGCTATCGAGAAGCGCAACTAATTTGATACTTTGTATGACTTACTACATTTTAAGGTTTTCCATACTTGCATTAATAATATTTTTGATTTGCGTAATAGTAGCCCTAATGCAATTAGTATCATAAGTAGTACCTTAGGTTAAAATAATGCCCATGATATCAAATGCACCCTGTATAAGTAAAACGTTGAAAAAAATGAAACGCCGTGGGACTCGATCCCACGTCTGTCACTATCTAGATTCCAACTACGCCACCGAGACGCTACACTGGTCGAACCTGCGAAATTTTTCAACGCTTGTACTCTTTTTTTTCAACATCAAACTTATTCAGCTAAGTAGTTAATTTACGTCATTGTTAGCCCTCTGTAGACAGATTTTTAATTATAATTATGTGTTACTTACATATTTTTATTTTTTAATGGCTTTTTTATTTAGAAGGGAATATAAAGGAATAGCACTTATTTTATTAGTACTTAGAGAATCCCCAGCATAGGGGATCGTAGTGGAACACTGAGTGCTGTGTAGTCCCCTGGGGGACTGGTCTAGGGGATTTTAGTGGAACGAGCGAAAATAGTTTGTACATAATTGACTACTGAATCGATTTCAGTAACTTTTAATATACCTAGGTTTTTTTTTTCAAAAATTATGTATTTTGCCATAGGTACTATCCGCTGAGTGAGCCACAGTAAACCGAGTCTTATTTTAAGGCAATAAGACTCAATTTTGAATGCATAAAGCAATGCTAGGATCAACACGATTTTCTTAAAAAAAATAGTTAGCTTAAAAAAAATAGTTTTGTTCATTGTATTATGCTTTTAACTCAATGCTCTAATTCGGGTGTATGAGGTTTTGCGCATTTAACGTTACACACTGTATAATCATTTATGTACACAAATATAAACAGACAAGAAGAAAGGAACAGAAAATACGCACAAAGATAATGGTTATTGCTAAAGAAATCTCTTTCAGCATACTTGCCTTAAGAGAGTAGATAAAAATTATATAAACAACGTCTGTAAGAATAGAAGGAAAACCCAACCATATTAACTTTTATATAACAACACTTCATTGCTTACAAACTTAGTTTCATTGCACAAACTTTACACGTAGTCACGTTGGTGCAAGATATTGTAAGAAACAATGATTTTATAAAAGAAAGATACGCTACGTTCATGCTGAGCGACGTTCTGTATTGTTGCGTTGTTATTACAAAGTACTTACATGTAGGTGTATAGTAGTTTTCAACTACGACTGTGATAGATAATACGGAACGTATGACACAGAAAGAGATAGCTATCTGTAGTGTGTTGCGCTCATGCGCGGTCCGAGGGGGGGGGGGGGGGTTGTGGGGGTCATGACCCCCCCCCAAAATCATTCAAGGTGTCGAGAGTCTGAATAATTGACTTGTTTTATTAACTTAACTTGTGCCACGGAGACCTCGATGGGCATAAGTATACAAAAACATTAAGAACATAGGCAGACATGGGGACTGCCACAGAAATTAAAACTATGAAATGACAGTGGGTTTTTTAACACGAGTAAAAAGTGTTTACTTAAAACCTGTTGTAGGTAAAATATACTGGATGAAATTGAACAGGTTCGCCAAATTGATTCATGTTGTGAACTTGTGATTTCTGCGATGACTAGATTGCTTATCGGACGCGCGTTAAAATTGACACTTTAATTTTCTTATTTGTTTTGATAATTTAGAAAAAAAAATCTTAAGTATCGACGATTATTCGTATCTACTTGAAGGCAATTTCTTTGCACTATCTAAGACGATAATTATTTACACGATTTTTTTTTAAGAATTTTGATTTGTGACATGACAATTTATAATGATTATGTAGCAGTTATCTCCTATTTCGATACTGTACTGGACCTCCTATTTCGATTTGGCGCAAGTTTTCAATTTCATCCTGTAGAAGCGAGCGAAGCAAACTCGAGATATTGGGCATCCCGTTCGTAAGGCCAGATTCCAAAGCATAAAATGTTGTAAAACGAGTGCATTTTGTCCTAATTCGATAAATTTAGTTCTGTTTTCGTATAATGGTCAAAAGAGAACGGAACATATTTAAGGTAGGGTGCTAAAATTTCCAGGATCGCTTCACTCGCTCTTGCAATCCGCATTCTGTTAATTCTTGAGCATTTCTTCTCAAGTCGGCAAAGCAAGGAATTCCTTGTCCTTTTAGAATGAAAAGAAAATCGAGCCTATACAAGAATGTGCAAAATTTTCGAGCTCGCTTCGCTCGCTCTTGCAATCTAAATTCTCATAGGTAGTTTATTTATTTATTTATTTATATAATCACTTACAACTATTATTACAGGTACAACCCAATGCAATAGTGAAGCAAACCAAAAATAACAACTTATTTTCTAAAGCTAATTACATATAATGTTATCCTTGTGAATTCACTCAGTGTACAAACAAAAATGTCTGTCTCTTCTGCTACAAGGTTAATAGTGCGAAGCGCCCGCGTCAGGGGCGCCTCATTTAACAGATTAGTGCGGCCACGAGGTACAGCCAGCAGCTGAGGCCGCCGTCGCCGCCACACATATCTGTCGGGCACACTCAAACACACTAATTCTAATATGTTGGCGTTATGTATCTTGCCTCTAATTAATTTAAATAAATATGAGACAAGCGCGAACTCACGCCTAACTCTCAGCTCGTTGTATCCAACCATGCCTAATATAAACAAGGTAGGATACATAAGCGGGTAAAAAGGATATACTCCATAGAGCCTCAAATATAAAAATCTAACAAATTTATTTTGTATTCGCTCCAACATGAGACTTTTGATATTTAGTCTCATGTGGGGCCCAGATGACTGCGTTGCATTCTAATTGGCTTCTCACCAAAGTGTTGTATAAAGCGATTATCGCCGTAACATTTGAGAAACCACGAACAGTACGTAAAATAAACCCGTAGTTGCTTGGACTTGCCTGTATAAATCGACAATGTAACTCCTATTTCAGCATAAAAATATCAAACAAAACCTAACCAAACCGAGGCGGGTTGTTAAAATTTTCGAGCTCGCTTCGCTCGTCCTTGCAATCTAAATTCTCATAGTTGCTTGGACTTGCCTGCATAAATCGACAATGCAACTCCTATTTCAGCATAAAAATATCAAACAACCTAACTAAACCGAGGCGGGTTGTTAAAATTTTCGAGCTCGCTTCGCTCGCCCTTGCAATCTAAATTGTCATAGTTGCTTGGACTTGCCTGCATAAATCGACAATCTAACTCCTATTTCAGCATAAAAATATCAAACAAACCTAACCAAACCGAGACGGGTTGTTAAAATTTTCGAGCTCGCTTCGCTCGCTCTTGCAATCTAAATTGTAATAATTGCTTGGACTTGCCTGCATAAATCGACAATGGCCGCGATTCTGTTGAATGGCTACTAAAAATACGTCAATTTACGTCAGGCGCTGACTAATTTGACAGGACTAAACTAATATTTATCTTCTATCCTTTTCATAATGAAATAGAAAGAAAAAGATGCACTGAACTTAAATTTTGTTTAGTTAGTGAACAACAGAATCGGGGCCATTGTAACTCCTATTTCAGCACAAAAATATCATACAAAACCTAACCAAACCGAGGCGGGCTGTTAAAATTTTTGAGCTCGCTTCGCTTGCTCTTCCTACCCTACATTACATTAAGGCCAAATTTCCGGCATTATTAAATATCCCCCCCCCCCCCCCCCCTACGAAAAGCTGAACTGGAGATGTACATGAACACACCACGCCTTAAATCCTCGGAGCGTTACGCGGGTGTGTACCTTCGTATAGTACTTACAGTCTTACACCCACATTTCGCCAGTTATGTTGAAGTCCCATGTTATAGAGGGCGAGCCTACTGCAATCAACCGGGCACAAATCCATACACCGGGCGGTTTCTGAGAAATTTCTGATGGAAAAACCTAATAACACTTTACCTGACCTAGGAATCAAACCCAGGACCTCATGCTCAGCAGTAACTCATGTGACCACTACACCAACAAGGAAATGTACCCTTAAAATATTCCTCGGCACCCATGGTGACCCCCCCAAAATCTTGGGCTGCGACCGCGCCTGGTTGCGCTTGAAGTACACTAATGAATCATAGAGTATGCGGATTTGCCAACAGAAGAGACATTGAATTTAACAATAGCTATGATGTATTATATGTGTCTGTTTTTTATCTAGGTACATTATATACATTCTAATATATATATAATGAGATTAGTGATAGCAGGCTATTAGATATTTTATTAGGTAGTAATATTAGAATGTATGTAATGTACCTAGATAAAACAGACACTTTTTCTTATCATTCATCGATCATTGGTAAGAGAACTAACTTATATGGCGTTGCACGAACTTTCCCACATACCATCTTAACAACAAAAACTAATAAAACAACTCGTTTGGTTTTAAGATTTATTTATTTAATTTAAAGTTTTCTTGAACTAAATGTAAAGTTTTCTAAGCGATCTATCATCATGAAGCTCATCGCCAAAGAGCATCGAAAAGAGTTTAGTAACAACTGTGCACTTTGTGAAAATTTATGTAGATGGAAGATTGTTCTAGCGTTAATAATTTCGAGAAGGCGCCAGATGTTAAGGTTCTTTGTATTTTTTTTTTCTCTTTACTGTAGCAAGTTTTATATTGCTAGAATACCTACCTGTGAGCAACGTTAAGAATTATGAGTAATAACAGCCGCACGGGTCGATCGATCAAGTTAAGCTACGCTTGCTGCGGTTGGTCCGTGGATGGGTGACCATCTTTATATACCTAGATCCTTCAGTACCTCGGAAAGCACGTTAAGCCGTTGGTCCTGGCTGTCATTCGTGGATCTTTGGCAGTCGTAACGGGTCGTCAGAAGCCCGAAAGTCTGACACCACGAATGACAGCAGGGACCAACGGCTTATGTAACGTGCTTTCCGTGGCACGGATGGGTCTCGGTATGTAAAGATGGTCACCCGTCCACGGAACAACCGCAGCAAGCGTAGCTTAACCTGATCTTTCGACCCGTGCGACTGTTATCCACGAGCCACTCCAATCAACAACCTAACAAACTATTAAAATAAAAATATAAAATCCTAACTTAGCTCAAACTATTAAAAACTGAAATAGGGCGACGAAAAATTCATCCGCATCGCTGTCAACTAGCAATGCACCCAAGAGACTGGCGGCATTGCCAAGTTCTATGACCAGCCCCTGGGTCACGGAAAGTGTCAACCTGCTGTTTGGAGATTTTGTTGAACAAATCATGAGCACTCGGACTACACGGCCCGAGAGTTTCGTGTCCCTTGTTTCCTTAAGAAAAGTTAGTTGTTCATAAATTATGAATACAACTAGCAGCCCGTCCCGGCTCCGCACGGGTGGACATCCATTTTTTAAACATTTTATTTTTTTCTTGCAATTAAAAAAGTCTATATTAATCAGTGATAATGTAGCATTCAAATTGTGAAAGAATTTTTAAAATCGGTCCAGTACATTTTGAACCAATTCGTTACAAACATACATACAAATCTTGCCCCTTTATAATATTATTAAGTATTAAGTATAGATTACCCTTTACAATGAAATCAATTACCTAACCTACACCTTGTATGTGTGATTGATTACCTTCGTATTATCACGGAATTAGTGTTTCATTTTCATTCCTCAAGCCAATCCAAAACCAATCAGTAACACGGTGTAGATTCACTAAGGTAATTGATATGCTGTCAGGTCTTAACCATCAAGAGTTTCACCTTTCCTTATAGCTACCCATTACGATAATGAAATAAGGAAGGGGAAGCACGGTCTGAATTATGCTTAGGAATTTGAAAGTCAGGAAATACCATCAAGGTTTAGGCCACCAAAATTTCAACGGCACCTCAGTAGAATCTACCTACCTTATACTTGGGAATGCAGCCTCGCGAAAGCCTCGGAAAGGTCAATCTCGCGCGCCATTTACGAGATCTCAGCGAGATCGGAGAATATGTTTGTTATTTTTATGTTCCGTACTTCAAAAGTAAAAACGAAAACCTTACAAGATCACTTCGTTGTCCGTCTGTAGAAACAACATACTCAGCCTATAATGTTCCCATTGTTGCGACAAGCCTCCTCTCTGTGGGAGGGAACGCGTGGAGTTATAAAGTGAAACTAATATCAAATACTCAAGGCTGCAATCCCTTGAAGCAGTGAAAAAATCAAACTTCTAAGTCAAGGCAATCAAAAGATACGGGCGTATGTTCCGAATAAAAACCTATAGGGTACTTCCCATTGACCTAGAACCATGAAATTTGGCAAGACGCAATGTCATGTAGCACAAGAGAAAATCCGAAAACAGTAAATGTGTTATTACAAGGTTTTTCTCGTGATAAACACATGCAAAGGACATGTCTGGTGGAACAATGGGTGATTGTCTACATAGTCAAAGAAAATGTTCAGTAACGATTGTTATATTATTATAATCGTTGTATTTTATAGTTTATCAATTAGTAAGTTTCAGGAGTCAGGATCTTGCGGAAACTGATCAAAATAAGGTTTATATGCTGGGGATTTTTCTTAGTTTTTTAAGTATAACGCCATCTGTGAGCGAATACAGGTACTAATTGGTGATATGCCTTTGTGAGGCCAATGAAACGTTTAATATTTGTTAGTCTGAGATCATATTCATCAGTTTTTTTGGATATTTCTATTTGTATAACAAAAATGTAAAGCACTTATTGTTTATCTATCAAATACTTACCAAGTGTTACTAAAACATTTTTAGTACTTCCCGTTAAAAATAACAAAGCGGAAGCTACGACTGAGTACTGTTTTTATGAGAATTATGTTACGCAAGTAACACTGAATTAATATATCCATAGTAATTTAGATCTAAATTTTTAAATCTTAATGTAAAATCTTAAATCGTGAACATTATTGATACCAGAATTACCAGAGGGCAGAAACGGGACATGTCCTTTGCACGAAACCCTCGGTACGCGAGTCCGACTCGCACTTGCTCGGTTTTTTTTACTGTCACAATATTAGAATTTATTGATAGAAAATAAGATATTTGACATTATTTTTAATAATCATTTATCTATAACATCTTTCACTTAAAAATGAGTCCTCAAAATAATGGAATTAGTTTCGTAAAAAGCGTAAAGTATCTCTTATGTGTCGTCCGACAGAGAACTTCTAATTTTGCAGGCTAAATAACCGTCTGCAGAAAACGCTTTCCCGCCTCTACACCGGTAGGGAGCACAAGGTGCAAACGATTGTCAGCAAACTGTAAGAGTTCTCCCTTCACACCCACGAAAAACCTTTAAAAAAAAATTCCACTTCGAAAAACACTGCTTCTCTGCAATCTGGTTAATATGGCCGAGATCTCGCGAACCGATATGCATTTCGTACTAACACTTGAGCTACGTAAAACTGACTGAAAGAAAATAAAATCGCTGTCAAAGTTAAACTTTCACCACGGGGCTATTCCTCAAAGCGCAACTAAATTATTCCTCGAAGCGAAACCATTGGACGTCTGGTTGTCCGTACCTACAGACAATGTTGCTATTCGAATATAATTAACTTTATTTTTTATATTTTGAATTTTTAATCGATTAGAATTCTTGCGAATATTACGTATCAAGCTTTTCGATAATGGTTACTTGATCATCAATAAAAAAATAGTTCTAAATGAAATTCCACGAACAGATATTTCATAAACCAATTACAGTATGATTAAATGGCTGAAGCTTTATATATTGTATTCAGTTTCAAGGTGAGTTTTGTTAAGAATCCGATAAACGGGAGTAACTTAATCGTTACATAAATTCATGAGCATGAAGGTAACACTTAATCCCAGAACTCTTCCTTTTTGCGATTGAACGAGACCATTTCAAACGGCCGGGCCGGATGGATAATTCGTACTGTTTTTATCCCGTTTCGCCAGCTACCCGTAAAATAATTTGATGAGGCAAAACTTCTGCTATTGCCGGGTGCCATAATGACATGCTGCATGTCAGAACGCGCGAATATTGTTGCGGACAGAAACTAGTGTGATATCATCTATACATATAAAAGGAGAAACTGACTGACTGACATATCAACGCACAGCCGAAACTGCAAGGACTAGGAACGTGAAATTTTTCAAACGGCTTCCTTTTAATACGTAGGGGAGCACAAAGAAGTGGTTTTTGAAAATTCGACCTTTAAGAGTGTGAAAAAGGGGAATTTTGTTTGTATGAAAAATCTTATTGCTTGAGTTAATAAACTTGAAATTTGGCACGAATACACGCAGACGAAGTCGCGGGCGAAGTGCTAGTCCATCTATAAACTGCCCGTAGTAACAGAAAATTGATAGATCCGGGCCGCTGGTATTTAGCACAGCCTCAACCTTCACTGAAGAACTATTGTGTTATTTTGGGACATATGTAAACAGAACAATGGACCTGAAACCCTAATAGTCTTAAGGGCCTATACTACCTCAAATGGCTTAGCATGATCCTCCGTTATGTCGAAAATACTGCAGCATTAATTTTGAAACAAATGTATGGTAAAGTTGAGGATTCATGTTAGATCTTATGTTAGACGATAACACGATTTAATCAAAAAACGGTCTTCCCAAACCACTAATATTTTTGAAAGACCTATCCAACAATATTCCACACTATGGGAAGGACGAAAAAAAAATATTATCCCCACTTTACATGTAGGGGAGGTAACCTAAATGATTGTTTTTTCAAAGTTTTATTTACCACTTTTTTGGCGACATTAACGTGTATACTCATGCCAAATTACAACTTTCTAGTACCAATAGTTTTAGAGCTAAACCGCGGACAGATAGACAGACAGACGGACATGGCGAAACTATAAGGGTTCCTTGTTGACTACGGAATCTTAAAAAATGAGGAGACGTTCAATAAAGTTGATTAAATTACTTGGTATCACAGATACGGAAAATACTGTAATCAATTGTTCAAGGACGTTCAACTCTGTTTTAACCCTGATATAGCGACTTCATACAATTATCAAAGAATGACAGTTGTGATTTGAATATACAAACAATTTAAGATGGTCATTTCCCTGACATATTTCTTTTTGTCAAGTTTATTGAACTTTTTAAGATAGTCATTTCCCCATCAACGTATTTCTTTCTGGCAAGTTTATTGAACATTTTACGAAAAATAAAGTCCAATCACTGGTTTGACCTTAATTTTTTTTATTATTATTTATTATTATTTTAGGATCTCCAACAAAAGATATACACTAAACATTATATTGTTAATGGACGACAAAGTATTTTGTAGGTGCACTCTTTCAATTACAGGAGACCACAACATGCACAACAAAATGAACAACTAAGCTAACAAGTTAAATACCTAATACATAATAAAGGAAAAATTTAGACAAGGGAACATAAAAACACAATAATTTAAAACATAGAATAATAAAATACCTAACATTAACATAAAGAAAAACACAAAAAATAAGAAGAACTTAAGACAGAACCCTAAACGTGTCTGGATTGAAAAATACCCAGCAAATAAATAATAGGTGTCAGACTGAGTCCGACTCTATCAGAATTGTTTAATCAAACCCGACCTCAATAAATAAAACACTTCTTTCTACAGGCCACATTTATTTTATTTATTTTTAGTACGAAGTTAGATTATAATACGATTTATTTTAGTTCTTTTTAGTACAGAATTTTTGAAACAGATTTATTTACAAATATTTTTTTTATTTGTTTTATATGCTAAATCATTTTGTAATATAAATTATTTCAAAGTTTCGCAAAAGGGGTCGACGGTTTCTCTTTGTCATATGTTTTATTTTGTGATTTTTCAAAAAATTAATAAAAAATAGACTGGCATTTGAGCGCTATAGGTTGAAATTGAAAACAAGCGACAAAACGAAATGGAAGATTTTATAGGTACTCATCAATAAGAACAACTTTTCCTAAGGGACCAAAGCTGCAATCGCGAAAAAAAAATCAGCTGTTCCCTACATTTTGACGAGTTATGCGAACATAAATGTAGGCAACAGCTGATTTTTATTTTCGCGATTTCTGGTTTGGTCCCATAGTAAAAGTTATTCTTAATGACGAGTACAATCTCCCATTTCGATTTGTCGCATGTTTTCAATTTCACCCTGTATAAGATAAAAAGTGATTGCCACCGTTTATATAAATAGAAAACTAACAAAGTTAAAACTCTTGTGCTTTTAATTTTTAATTTAATTGAATTTATTGATTCACAGATGACTCCACCCTGAAGGGTAATTGTGGTGCTGTTCCACAAACAATGGGACACTTAATAAAGTGTCCATCGTGTCCTGGTTGTCTGCACGTTACCGCAACTGATGGATGCTACTGAATGTCCCAAACACGAAGCCAAATTCTGGACCGACTCTATTTATATTGCCATCGAAACGCTGAGACGAGAAGATTTAAGTTTTGGAATTTGGCTCTCTAACTCCAGAAAGGCTCGTGGTTCGTGGCTAAGTAATCACAGCCGTAAGGGTCGATCAATCAGGTTAAGCTACGCTTGTCGCAGTAGGTCCGTGGGTGGGTTACCATCTTTACATCGAGAACCAATAGCTTAACGTGCTTTTCATGGCACAGAGTGAGTGCTTTGGAAAGCAGGTGTAGGCCTCACAAACCCACTCTTTTTTTTTTGTATGACTGTGTTAAAAATTACTGTATAAGAATTTGGGGGAGGCCATTGCGACAGGTGTGGAAAAGTATGAGCTGACTAAAAAAAATAATTACGAACCGTATTTATTTTGCGAAACTATAAATAAGCTTGATTATATTATAATCAAGCGTATTTTTAGTCGTTATTAATAACTACGGGTGTGGTTCTAGAACGGTTGATTTTCCATTAGCAATTCTTTGTGTCACATCGGCCTAGTAATTAATATAGGTAGTGTGTTTTGTAATCAAATATTATAGCGATATTAATGTGGATTCTTTCCGTTTCCTATATACACCTGTATTGACCCCTCTTGATTGTTATGGTTTGACTTTTAAAAGTAACATTATGAAACTACAATCGATTCAAATTAGATTTTTAAAATGATTAGTAAACAAGAAAACTAAAAATTGGTGCAAAGGTGACTATAGTAGGTTATTCAAAATATGTAAAATTCTACCAAACTAAATACCTACTATTAGTTAATAACCATGGCAGTCGTGATAGTTACTCACTAGTTTCTAGCAGGTATACTACCAGGTCGATGACAGCAGGTAAATATGATGTACCCAGAGTTAGTAATTACTATGGCGATAGAACTTTAATGAAACGCGTTCCTTATTTATTGAACACTTTGCCTGCTGACATCAGACAAGATGAAAATAAAGTAAAATTCGCACGTAAACTTAACAATATTTAATAGATTCTATGTAAGTGTAGGTATTAAGTATAAGGTTATAGATTTTCATGATATTAAAATTACTGTAAGAGAGACTCAATGATCTCACAGTTAAACTGCGTAAGCAGTTTTGTGGGGCAATGTACCTAACTATAAGAATTTTTTAGTCAATAAATCATTAAATCATCATCATTATCATCATCATCACTGGTGGGCAAAGGTCTCCCCATAGCGCTCCACTGTTCTCTGTGTTGATGATGAAGTTAGAAAGTTCTTACCGTATTTATGACGTGTAGTGGCGTCCAACACACGAAGAACTCCATAATGATGACAAACAGCATTCGTATTACCTGGAAAGACAATTCAATTAAATATTTTTAATTTTACTGACGAAAATTGGATACCTACACTAGACATCTCTATCTACCTCTTAGAGGTTTAGAAGCGTGATTATTTGTTACATTGCAGGCAAAGCTGATACCTTGCAGCTACCTTAACCGTTGTAGCTACAGGAAAACGGTCTTAAGAGACTTTCCTTAACTTTTTAAGAAATTGTGATTTACATTCAAAAATTTTGAAAAAATGTACAGTCAGCAGGAAAATGTGCAATTTTCACAAAAACATTTTTTTTGCCAATCGATCCTGTTTCACAAGAAACAGGATCGATTGGCAAAAAAAATGTTGAGGTTTTTGATCTATATAAATAGATCAAAAACCTCGTTCATTGAGAATGAAAAATGCGACCCGAATTTTTACAATTTTTAAAATGCTAACGTAATCTACGTTAGTACTTTCAGGGAGGTATGAGTAAACGCGCAAAAAAAAAGCATTTGCTTTTCTACACATTTTGACCTCTAAGTTATTGTATTTTCTATGAAACAACTGATTTTTTTTTTGATAACCAACTAAAAATGTCTACGTCTACATATGTACATACTACATATATGTACGTTGTACATAGACGTAGATAAAGAAAATCGATAAATAAACGATTAGGTTCGCATTTTTGTTGTTTGCTACCGACTTCCGAAATTAAAGTTATTTTTTTACTTTGCAGTGTCTTTTTTGGAAGTCGGTTGTTATTTTTTTGAGAAAAAGTTTTTATTTTTCACTTTTAACTTGTACCTACTTACTCCACACAAATTTGTATAACACTACTCGCTATGTAAATATCAGTGACAGGAAGTTATTATAACATCATCAATATGAAATAAGTGGCAAACATACGTATTATTGAGGCTAGCTCAAAAAGTACCCAACCGAAGTTAATAAAATTTATAAGGGAGGACCCCTGAAATATACTCAATCTATTACAAAAAAAAAATTAAATAGATTTAAAATTGCCGGAGAAATCGCGTAACAAACATACAAAAAAAACATACAGTCGAATTCAGAACTTCCTCCTTTTTTTGAAGTCGGTTAAAAATAACAAGAATAGAATAGAATACTCTTTATTATGTACACCATATAAATTACAGACATAAATATAGAAATATTACAAAGGGTGACACAATGGGCGGTCTTATCGCTAAGAGCAATATTTTTAAAGACAACCTTTGGATGGATTAAATAGGGGAGGAGAGACAAATACTGTAGGTAGTCCTGGTGTACCATTTACATAATACAATAAATACATAAATAAAATAGGTATATTATACTAATCTAAATAAATATATATATAAACATATATATAATAATAAACATAACGGGAGCAAAGAAAATATAATGTTGATGTTTAAGGAGAGAGAAAGCGCTTACGTAAGCTGTGCCTCTACAGCTTGCGTAAGCGTAGGCGTAGGCGTTATTTATGCGTGAAGTTTGAAACATGAGCTAACTCGTGGACACTAACCTTTTTGTCCACACGTGCTGACAAGTTTAGTAAGGTGGAAGCGTGAAAACTATCTAATAGTCTGCTTTTGTCGTGCCAGGCAGCACGTGCCGCTTGGGGGAGATTCTGGGACGATTTCTAGGGACTGGATAAAAAGCTTACTAAAACTTTCGGCCCTATAAACCTCCATCAAAAAGTGGTTGGTACCCCGGAACCCTCTTCGTAAGTCAAATCATTTATTTAAGTCATTTTTTGTTGGACACTGGACACTACCCGCAGACTGACGTTATTCCATTATTATCCTTATAAAACTATGTCCAATTCTTTTTAGTAAATACATTTTGTTTCCTTTTTCAAGATGGAACAACAATATTAGATATTAGGATATTTTTTTATTGCTTTGTGTATTTAAGAAACCAAAGAAAACTACTAAAGTGGTTATAAAATCATCATCGCCTAGCCCTATTATATTGGGGTCAGCTTCCAGTATAACTGGGTGCCACTGAATACCAGTATTCGACTTTACCTCACCTTCGCAACCTAATGACATGGTACGATACCCTTACCCTTGGTTAGATGGTGAGAACCATCTCAGACTTTCGGGCTTCTAGCGACTCGTAATGGCTGTCAAAGATCCACGAATGACAGCGACCAACGGCTTAACGTGCTTTCCGAGTCACGGAGGGGTCTCGACATTTGAAGATGGTCACCCGTCTGTGGACTGGTCTCGACAAGCGTAGCTTACCCTGATCGATCGACCTGTGGGGCTGTTATTATTTAGCCAAGTGCCGAATAAAATACATGAGTGACTTTCATTTCCCACAACACAACTGCTGCAAGAAAAGTAGGTAATCATTTTTGGACTTCTTTCTTTACTGCGGCTTGCGGTACCGTTAGGAGTAAACTGGTAAAAATCGTCACGTAACAAAAAGCTTTATATCCCCTCCATGCGACTTTCTCTCTCTCTCTGTCTCTTTCAATAGTTTCTATTAGATATAATAGAAAGAGACTGAGACTATAGTTTTCATGATTTTTTTAGAATGCTGAAGCCAGGTCAAATTAAAAATCCAAGACGGCGGCTGCGAAAATTTTCAAATGTTTTCAGCATGGTTGTCGTTTTCATGGGTTTCGAGGGTGCTAAAGCCAATAGCCAATAGTGAGGTCAAAATGAAAATCCAAGACGGCGGCTGCGAAAATTTTGAAATGTTTTCAGCATGGTTATCGTTTTCTTGGGTTTCGAGGGTGCTAAAACCATTAATGAGATCAAAATTAAAATCCAATATAGCGGCTGCGAAGACTCAATTTTTTGACGTCGGTGCGCGCATTATATCGCTGTGTAATATGCTCACTATAGCCAACCCGTCTTGAGCAAGCGTGGCGATTAGTGCTCATGCCTTCTTCACTGTATAAGAAGAGGTATTTGCCCTGCAGTAAGACAATGATAGGCTGATATTATAATAATATTATATTACTAGCTTTTGCCCGCGACTTCGTCCGCGTGGAATAATGACTTCCGGAAAAAAACAATTTATCCCCTTTTCTCCCCGTTGGGAGGGAATTTCCAAAAATCTTAGTGGTAGCCTACTCCTCCCAACAAACACACATGTCAAATTTCAGCTCTCTACTGCCAGTAGTTTCGGCTGTGCGTTGTCTGTCAGTCACTCAGTAACGGAAGAGTTTTATATATATATAGATATAGATAGCTGTGCCCGCAACTCCGTCAGTGTGTAATTCCTTGTGTGTTATTAAGTTAATGTATTGGTAATATTGTTTAGATCACGTTCACATGAGGCTTAAGTACCTATACAACGAAAATACTTCAGCGCAAAGCTTCCAGGTAAACTATGTTGAAAGTCGACCCATCCGGCACGTGAACACAAAGATTTCTAGAACTGCTAACCCGGGAAAGACCGACGTACAACTGACCATGCAAGAAACAACTGACACTGAGATCTACTCCAGCAACACGAAAAGTCTGCCCTTGAGCCTTATTAATTGTCATTGCATAACACACCGATACTGGGAATCGCGTTCTTTTAAATTGGAATATTGTATGAAGTTTGCGTTTGGATCCCCCGCCCTTTTATACCTCCCGCCGCGAGCTGCGTCGAGCGCGGACCGTTACACAAAAATAATCCTTATAGCATGATTCAGTATTTACGCGCGATGGCTTATTAGCGTATTTCATGTATAACTTTGGTGTTTCTGTACCGATTTCTATGATTCTTTTTTTATTACTTATGTAATAATGTTAACATTTTTTAATTAGGGATGAGTGAGAGTGTTATAAACGTAAGGGTAGATAAATATAATCAGAAAGCTCCGAACTGCTAAGCTATCGGGAGTTACACGTGTTATTGTGAGTCAACCATAAAAGATAGACATTTGCTGTCGTGGAATATTTTTTATATAATTTTAAGGAGAACATTTCCGTCATACATGATTTCTGTGTAGCTTTAACCATTAAGGCTGCACACACGACGGAAGCTTAAAAAATGGAGTAAGTTCTCCTGTTTTCCCAACATTTCCCTTCACTGCTATACTCCTATTGATCGTAGCGTGATGAAAAGTATACTATAACCTGCCCAGAAGTATGAAGAACAATTCTACCAAGTTTCGTTGAAATCCGTCGAGAGATTTTTGTTTCTATAACGAACATACAGACAGACAGACAGACAGACAAAAATTTTACTGATTGCATTTTTGGCGTCAGTATCGATCACTAAACACCCGCTGATAGTTATTTTGGAAATATATTTCATGTACAGAATTGACCTCTCTACAGATTTATTATAAGTATAGATAGATATAGATAGAAGATTATTATGAGCCAGTTATGTCCCAGTGCAGGGCAAAGGCCTCCCTTCCGTCTTTCTATATTCTCCTGTCTCTTGCTACATCTGGCCAATCCTTTAAATAGGCGTCCAATTGGTCACGCCATCTCTTTCTGGGCCTACCGCGTCGCCGATTCCTGATATTTGGAACCCAGTCAGTGGCTACTTTTGCCCAATTCTGTTGCGACATGCGGCAGATGTGGCCTGAGGTGAGGGTCGGAAGGATGCACATGTCCATGAGTTTTCTTTTTAGGGAAAGTGGAAGTGATCCTTTCATTAGGTGTTTCATCGACCAATAGCTCTTCCAGGCGTTTTCGGTGCGTCGAGCAACCTCTTTATCTTGCTCACGAAAAACGTTCTAGCTCCGATTCTATTGCTTCTGTAGTGTATCTATTAAATAGATACTAGCTGACCCCGCAAACGTCGTTTTGCAAAAAAACAATAGATAGTAGCCGATTTTCAGACCTACCCGATATGCACACAAAAGTTCATACAAATCGGTCCAGCCGTTTCGGAGGAGTATGGTAACTAACACTGTGACACGAGAATTTTATATATTAGATATTAACACTGTCTCATTCACACAAGCGGGGTAGCTGCTGTCACTTATATCATCAGCCAATCACGAGGATCAACCAATCAGCCAATCATACGGAATCAACCGGATTCTACAGCTTCTATTCAAACTCTGTAAATGACGGTTTAAAAATATTACTGCCAATAGATATCAAATAAAAATAATTAAAAAAAATATGCCTGTTAAAACTTGTAAAGATATTGAAAGTGTAGTAAGGATTTATGGGCTTTTATCGTTTATCCCCAATACATAGTAAACCTACGTATTTGATATTCATTTCAACTTGACACCTCTTTGCGTTCCTGAGAAAAAAGGGTCTTGTCAGACTGACAGAAAGACTGACATCGCTGATCGATCGATTCCGTTTTTTTTTTCCTTTTGAGGTACCGAACCCTAAAATTCCTTGCCATACTATAAAATACCAAAATTATACCACTCCATAAACTCTTCGTTGTTTAAAAAGTTCGTTCGGTCGCCAAGTTATTTGGTCTCTAAGTTAAGTTAGAATGATGACTTATTTTCCAATTCAGTTTTCTTTCAAAAGTATTATAATCGTATTGAAAGTCTCTTATGATTGTCTGTCAATAGTTTATTATGAAGATGGAGAGGTAGGTATTGCCACCGCGGCGGCGCCATTGTGGCTCCCATTTCGAATGCAAAGCTGATTCCTTTTGGCATGAAGTCTTTTTGATCAGATTAAAAAAGCACTCATCTCCGACTAGTAAATAGTTATCTGTGGCGTTATCGCACTAGTGCAGTAACATAAATTAAAAAGCACGCGTTTTTAATACACTGCATTATGGACCAAAAAACGGTTCATTAAGAGCTACCTTACAAGCAGTGTGTTGAAAAACATTTTACCTACTAATTTCCTTGAATCTTTGATTAAACAATGGAAAAGCAACAAATATGCGATCCATCTACCATTACATAAAACATTTCTATAAGCGAGCGATTATCTTTATTTCCTTAACAAAATGCTTTGTGCCATATTTTTCTTTATTGTCTCGTTTTTGGTAAAGGACGTGTTTATATAGAGAAGCTTATTCTCTAATCTTCCAAGGTGGTGTCTCTAAGTAAGCGACTTCACACGAAATCAGGCAGAGTAATCAGTGGTTTCATATGCATAGGACTTTTTATATTTTTTTTCCCCCTAACAGTTAAATATATTTTCTTTTGTGTTCTTTTCAAAACAACGATTAAACATTTTACGCACAAAATTATTAAGTGGGACGAATGGCACTAATCTAAGAACATATTCGCATTCGTCCCTCTAAAATCCTGAATGGGAAGAAATTTAATATTATTTTTTGTAAATTCCCGTTCGTCCCACGACGGGGACGAAGTCGGTGGGACGAACGGGAATACACGCTTTTAAAATGTATTAACTTTTCCAAATTTTACCAAAATTGTTTCAATTGGGTATGTAAAGTTTTTTTCAGGTATTTTTTTTATATTTTTAATTTATAGATTTAGTTATTTTATGCAACTAATTTCAAAATGTTGGTTTTCTAAGCAGCCATTAATTTTAAATAAATTTTCTAAATTCTGCTTCAAAAGTAGGCTGACGAGTTCAATATCTATGCCAGGTATAACACAATAATAAAAATCCTAAATTTGACGTTTTTTGCTTGACATCAGAAACTTCAAGCATGACACTAGACAGTTTTAGAGGTGGGAATGATCCACATAATCGATTGAACATTATCATTCGATTGAACATAATACAGTTATTAATTTTGTATAGGGATAAGTGGAAGGAGGGAAGGGAGGCCTTTGCCCTGCAGTGGGACAGAAATGACTGATAATTAATAATTAAATTAAATAATAGGTATTATTAATATGTCATTATCAAAATCAAACCAATAACAAGCAGCTACAGTACCTAGTTATATTTGCAAGTTTCCAACACCATTTGTGGTTACAAAATAGTTCGAATGATTTTATACTTAATATTACTATTTAAAGGGAATGCATTTTATATAAGCTATCATTATAATGATTGATTAACGATAATTTAGAATTCTCTAACTTTAAATAAATCAGAAGGCTAAATCCCGTAATTACAAACGTTCAAAATTTAGTCGCAATCTCATCTCAGCGACAATAATAATTAATGTCAAAAACTTGTAAAAAATGTAGGGAAGTTAGAGATATTTTTGACAGTTTGAGACTGAGATCAGACTGTGAACGTTCTTAAAATTACGAGAAATGTCCCTCTGAAACTTTCTTTGTAATTTGCAATGACTAAACTTACCATTTATTTATTTTTTTAGGATCTTCAACTGAATATATAAATAAAGTGCAATATTAAGTATTAAGTAGGTGTACTATGTCAGTGACTCTGGTTCTTCGTCGAATATCCTCGTTCCGGATTTTATTACCAGAGTCACTGACATAGCTCTTAAAATTTGCAAGTTGAAGTGGCAATGGGCAGGCCACATCGCTCGTAGAACTGATACCCGATGGGGAAGAAAAGTTCTTGAGTGGCGACCACGAACCGGAAGACGCAGCGTAGGCAGGCCTCCCGCTAGGTGGAACGACGACATCGTGAGAGTCGCGGGCAACCGATGGATGCAAGTGGCGGATTGTCTTTCGGCGTGGTGGTCTAAGGGGGAGGCCTTTGTTCAGCAGTGGACGTCTTCCGGCTGATGATGATGATGATGATGATGATGAGGTGTACTCCTGCACTTATAGAATACCAGTCTTGTGCAGACGCCAGCACATCGAGCTACTACAATCTGTCAAATATCGTTAATAGATAGATATAATAGATGTTCAATAGATGTTCAGTGCTTTTTTTTTTGTGGATGGGAAATCATAAGATTCGAAGTTGATTGGGAAAATTTTACAGTTTCGGGTAGCTTAATGTGTTTTTTTTTTTGTGGATGGGAAATCATAAGATTCGAAGTTGATTGGGAAAATTTTACAGTTTCGGGTAGCTTAATGTGTTTTTTTTTTGTGGATGGGAAATCATAAGATTCAAAGTTGATTGGGAAAATTTTACAGTTTCGGGTAGCTTAATGTGCTTTTTTTTGTGGATGGGAAATCATAAGATTCAAAGTTGATTAGGAAAATTTTACAGTTTCGGGTAGCTTAATGTGTTTTTTTTTGTGGATGGGAAATCATAAGATTCGAAGTTGATTGGGAAAATTTTACAGTTTCGGGTAGCTTAATGTGTTTTTTTTTTGTGGATGGGAAATCATAAGATTCAAAGTTGATTGGGAAAATTTTACAGTTTCGGGTAGCTTAATGTGCTTTTTTTTGTGGATGGGAAATCATAAGATTCAAAGTTGATTAGGAAAATTTTACAGTTTCGGGTAGCTTAATGTGCTTTTTTTTTGTGGATGGGAAATAAAATTTTACAGTTTCGGGTAGCTTAATGTGCTTTTTTTTGTGGATGGGAAATCATAAGATTCAAAGTTGATTGGGAAAATTTTACAGTTTCGGGTAGACTGATGTGCTGGCGACTGTACAATAAATTTAACAATTACTAAGCTAATAAAGTTAAAATATGAATAACTAGCTTCTGCCCGCGACTTCGTCCGCGTGAAAATTCTCGTTTTAACATAAAATATATCATACGACATTCTGCAACACTGTAGCTTACCATTAGTGGAAGAATTTTCAAATTCGGTTCAGTAGATCCAGAGATTACCCCCTACAACCTCACGAACCTTACCTCTATAATATTAGTATAGGAAGTTATATTGAACAAAGAGAATTCGGTATGTAAAGAAAAAAAATCCTACGCTGGTTCCCAAACCATTTCGAGATTTAAGGTTTCTTAACTTAATTTTTGTATTTTTAGCGTTTAAAATTATAAGATGGAGTTTATTTTAACATAAACACTTAATACCACTTGACTTTCATTTGACCTCATTATAATGATTGATTAACGATAATTTAGAATTCGGGATTTATATTTTTTGTGTGAATAGATTTTCAATGTTTGATTTGAATCGATTCAAAGGCCGAAATTTTCGCACGACTGCATTACATAAATTATTATGGTCATCCCTATAGTTGACATTAGATGACTTTAACTTTTTATCATATGATCAGAGGAGGCACCGAAAGTATTCTCAATCTGCTTACTTGTGACGTCATTTGGAGGTCAAATGAAAGTCAAGTGGTATTAAGTGTTTATGTTAAAATAAACTCCATCTTATAATTTTAAACGCTAAAAATACAAAAATTAAGTTAAGAAACCTTAAATCTCGAAATGGTTTGGGAACCAGCGTAGGATTTTTTTTCTTTACATACCGAATTCTCTTTGTTCAATATAACTTCCTATACTAATATTATAGAGGTAAGGTTCGTGAGGTTGTAGGGGGTAATCTCTGGATCTACTGAACCGAATTTGAAAATTCTTCCACTAATGGTAAGCTACAGTGTTGCAGAATGTCGTATGATATATTTTATGTTAAAACGAGAATTTTCACGCGGACGAAGTCGCGGGCAGAAGCTAGTTATTCATATTTTAACTTTATTAGCTTAGTAATTGTTAAATTTATTGTACAGTCGCCAGCACATCAGTCTACCCGAAACTGTAAAATTTTCCCAATCAACTTTGAATCTTATGATTTCCCATCCACAAAAAAAAGCACATTAAGCTACCCGAAACTGTAAAATTTTATTTCCCATCCACAAAAAAAAAGCACATTAAGCTACCCGAAACTGTAAAATTTTCCTAATCAACTTTGAATCTTATGATTTCCCATCCACAAAAAAAAGCACATTAAGCTACCCGAAACTGTAAAATTTTCCCAATCAACTTTGAATCTTATGATTTCCCATCCACAAAAAAAAAACACATTAAGCTACCCGAAACTGTAAAATTTTCCCAATCAACTTCGAATCTTATGATTTCCCATCCACAAAAAAAAACACATTAAGCTACCCGAAACTGTAAAATTTTCCTAATCAACTTTGAATCTTATGATTTCCCATCCACAAAAAAAAGCACATTAAGCTACCCGAAACTGTAAAATTTTCCCAATCAACTTTGAATCTTATGATTTCCCATCCACAAAAAAAAAACACATTAAGCTACCCGAAACTGTAAAATTTTCCCAATCAACTTCGAATCTTATGATTTCCCATCCACAAAAAAAAAAACACATTAAGCTACCCGAAACTGTAAAATTTTCCCAATCAACTTCGAATCTTATGATTTCCCATCCACAAAAAAAAAAGCACTGAACATCTATTGAACATCTATTATATCTATCTATTAACGATATTTGACAGATTGTAGTAGCTCGATGTGCTGGCGTCTGCACAAGACTGGTATTCTATAAGTGCAGGAGTACACCTCATCATCATCATCATCATCATCATCAGCCGGAAGACGTCCACTGCTGAACAAAGGCCTCCCCCTTAGACCACCACGCCGAAAGACAATCCGCCACTTGCATCCATCGGTTGCCCGCGACTCTCACGATGTCGTCGTTCCACCTAGCGGGAGGCCTGCCTACGCTGCGTCTTCCGGTTCGTGGTCGCCACTCAAGAACTTTTCTTCCCCATCGGGTATCAGTTCTACGAGCGATGTGGCCTGCCCATTGCCACTTCAACTTGCAAATTTTAAGAGCTATGTCAGTGACTCTGGTAATAAAATCCGGAACGAGGATATTCGACGAAGAACCAGAGTCACTGACATAGTACACCTACTTAATACTTAATATTGCACTTTATTTATATATTCAGTTGAAGATCCTAAAAAAATAAATAAATGGTAAGTTTAGTCATTGCAAATTACAAAGAAAGTTTCAGAGGGACATTTCTCGTAATTTTAAGAACGTTCACAGTCTGATCTCAGTCTCAAACTGTCAAAAATATCTCTAACTTCCCTACATTTTTTACAAGTTTTTGACATTAATTATTATTGTCGCTGAGATGAGATTGCGACTAAATTTTGAACGTTTGTAATTACGGGATTTAGCCTTCTGATTTATTTAAAGTTAGAGGGCATCATTTTTTTTTCTTATTTTTAGAGTGTGCGACTAATATTATTTGCATCACACGAGCGCGCGACTTACATATTCCGTTGTAACTATGACAGTAATAATGAAAAACCTAAGTCACAAAATACTAAAACGTCAACGTGTCACACGCAAAAAGCACTGAAATTCAGTAATACCAAAATATTGCCTTTGTGGAACAGATGGTTACAGAAAATACGTTAACAACACAGAAAATGGGAACCGCGTTTCCTATGAAATTCAAATTTCCTGAGACTACACATTATTATTAGTCAGTGGTATCAAAATAGACTAAAATTCTCTATGAACTATCTATGGATAGGCAGTATTGATTTATAATCCATTCTACAAGCAATGCCTGAATAAAGACGGAAATTAATTTCGGGGATTTCCGGACGTACAATCGAACAAGTTGCTTGGCTAGCTTGCGAGTACTTTTAAACTCTGTGTGAGCTCAAGTAGAACTGCCATGTCATAAAAAGGTATTGTATATGTATTCGAGACATTATCGGAATTCTTGGTCATTGGTTAAAACCATATCAAACCTCGAGATATCTTGAGGATATCCACCAAGAGAGTTAAACAAAAGTGGGCACAGGTTTGTAGAATAAGTTAAGAAAGACTTCAAACCACTAATGGATAAGATATAAATAACATAACAAAACACTGCAAATTGGGGGGTAGTATGTCAATTTAATAAACAATTACTTTCCCTAAGTGCATACGATGAAGCATTTCAAAGAAGAATGCAAGTTTTCCATCAGTTTTCTATATCAACTTACCAAGCTATTAAGATAAGTTAATTATATAGCAAGGTACTCACTTTCCTCTTCGCCTCTATGCTTTTATCGATGTGCGTGGATCTGACAACGTGTCTGAACTCCATGTCCACGGTGTGCATACAATACGACTGCGTGCTGGCATTGTCCACATCTAGTCGTTGCTCTGACTCGTCCTGCGAACAAAAGGATGCATTCAGATTAATATAACAAATGAATCATTTTAAAGGTCATCGTGGGACCACTTCATTCAAAACATCTGTGTATAATAATATCGAAAAGTTCTCACTTTGAAAGAAAAAATGTAATGTAATGTTAAATGTACTTTAATACCAGAAATGTCTACTCCACATGAATTTAAAAAATAATATTTCAATATTTCTTTTTAAATAAGTACTATATAGTACATACTAATTCCATGGTATGTAAGTACAAAATCTAATGATTTTAGGCCCCGCGGTGCATATTAACGATATTGTATTTTCGATAAAATTGCATGTCTTTAGAAAAAGTAGGGTAAAATAACTGAACAACGTTCAGCAGTTTTCCATAATTACTGAACTTGAACCCGCAGAATTACATAAACGCGCGGTCAACGATTAGCGGTTTTATAAAACAACGTAAAATGAAACATCAGTTTATCGATTTTAGCTATAAATTTGGTCGCTTATGGCTCTGTGTATCGTAGCAAAAATAAAGGCGTCCGAAACAGAAATAAACAAAACGAGGAATACGAGTAAATTTTACCTTAACTCAAGTGAAAACAGTCATTTTAAGAACAATATTCATTAAAAGCTATTAGAGTTTTATCAAAGACGCTCATTGCGACTGCAGATAAGCCATTCTGCATTACGTCTAACCTTCGGTAGCAATTTTGTAAAACGTAGCGCAATAACATCCAGCTGACTATGCCTTATATATATATTAGATTATGTGGGTTAATTTTCTTTTGCCATTATTTTTTTCTCAGATAGTTTTAGTCATGGTCTGGCAGTTTGAGTAATTTATAGTGCGGCCTACCCAAATGTCCTTTCTTTGGTATTGTTCGTCGAATCGTTGAGCTCCTTAAGTTTGAGTTGAGCTGCATGATTACTGACAAATGCGTGCACTGACTGGACAGGTCCACTCAATCTGTGTGGTTCTTTCCTCAAAAGACCATTTCAGACACCAATCTATATGGTCTCCGCATGATCTGACCAAGATTATGTCTGGACTTTAAAAGAGACTGTGACCTCTGAGTTTGTTTCGGCCTTTCTTCTCAGAGTAGTCAGATAGGAAACGCCAACCTCATCTCGTTTTTAAAAATATGATTGACGTGTAAAAGTGTTTGTACAAACCTACTTACAGACATAAAATCATTTATCATTTGAATGTTGTTCAATTGTTTTACATAACGAAGCTGTTTTGTAAAACAACTAGCGTTTCTGTAAAACAGTTGATTCTAGCATCAATCTGCGACATATATGTATATTTTATAGATTATGCTCAAGACTAGGGACACACATTCATCTGCCCTCCAGATCTCGATACATTAGTAATTAGTCTTCTACATTTGCCCACCGGATTTCTACGTAGATAGGTACTTTAAGTACCTACACAAGAAATCAAATGACAATATGATTTCTTTACGTTTATTCCAAGAGTTTATCTTTACATTACTTCAGCACTGCACTGTGTTTTTTGATATAAGCAAAGCTTTCGACTTTGTTGACCATGATATTCTATTCACTTAATGTGAAATGTACGGTTTTCGCGGCCTGACATTGAAGGGGCTGCAAAGTTATCTTTCAAACAGGACTCATTAAAAAAAAAAAAATTATTGCAATTACACACATGAGTTAAAGATCACCTTAAAGAAGAAGATGCTTGTGTTAGGTGACTCCGCTCTTTCAGTTAACATTATAACGGATAAGCAATTGAAAAATAAAAGCAAAAAATCAAAATAAAATAAAGGAAAAAGAAAATACAAAAAGGAGCGCACTTGTGTGATGTATGACATTTTAACCCTTCGAATGTGGCGGCCATTTTTTGCAATCCGCGAATGTCTGTGAAGGTACTTCTGGGTGGTCCGCGGGTAGTTCGCGAAATTACGCCGCGTCTGATTAAAACGACGCTATCTCAAAAGTTACGATAGCTAGCTCTCTACAAGTTATGTCACTGGAATCGTTGTTAAATTAGCTAACATTAAAAAATGTAATGTAGTTTAATCTATTATTCATTCTAATTGGAATCTAATGGAGCGACTTTTTCCAGTTTATTATATGAAAATCGTTATAATTAAAAAAATATAATAAAAACTTTAAAAAAAAACTTAATACAAAATAGTCCTCTAGTTTAATGTGAAAGCATTTATTTCCAAAAAACCTTACTGTTACACGAGTTAAAAGTAAGTTTTTACAGTACATATAGGAATAATTTAAAGCAATCCATCAACAATTCATTGACACATAAAAATTATTTGATATTTGTTTTAAATACCATATCCTCGACAATGTGTCAAAGTGACACATAGAAATGAATTGATCTTTTTTAGGGTTCCGAACCACAAAAGGAAAAAAACGGAACCCTTATAGGATCACTTTGTTGTCCGTCCGTCTGTCTGTCAAGACCCCTTTATCTTGGGAACGCGTGGAGATATCGAGCTGAAATTAATAAAAAAAACATATATTCAAGTCTGAGGTCCCTTGAAGCTGTGAAAAAAATCAAACTTCTAAGTTAACGTAAAAAAAGATACGGCCGTTTATGCTGCAAAAAAACTTATATTTCGACACTCTTAAGGGAATCAAAATGTATAGGGTACTTTCCCGTTGATTTAGAATCATTTGGTAAGAAGCAAGGTCATGAAGCACAAGTAAAGAAAAAAATCTGAAAACCGTAAATTTGTAGTTACACACCTACTTTGTACGGAACCCTCGGTGCGCGAGTTCTACTCGCACTTGACCGGTTTTTTTTTTAATAACAATCCATCAAATCAATCATCAAAAATGATTTGGCATTTTTCAAACTTGTGGCGAAAATTGGCCGTTACATATATTTTTGTTTGAGCCTCTGAACCACTATGCCATTTACTACGATGTTCCGATACTTCCTAATGTTTATTCTTGGAAAATACGTAATTATTTTTTTTTTGTATTGGAAAATTTTTATAATACCCAGTATCAAAAGCTTTTAGCTTTTTAATTATCTTTGTTGGCGATAAAAAGAATTTTGAAATAAAAATATAATGCGGGTCGTTGATATGCACATCAGTTTGAGAACGACTGGACCAATTTGGTTAAGTTCCTTTTTTAAATATTCGTCATAGTCCAAATAAGGATTTTAGAGGAGGAAAATTTTGAATAGTTGTTGTCCAGGAAATTTTATAATTCGGGAAAAATATTGTAAATGCTTCTATGGGATTTTTATATTAATTATTGTTTGGGTAGGACGACGTCTTTCGAGTCATTTAAAATAAAAATAAAGATATGCTAAGCCAACCTAATCCCGAATAGTTTTATCAGCGACTGAAATAACCAAACATTTTATTATACCGATTTCCTGATCAGACTCATAAAAACTAAAACAATAATAATCAACAAGAACTTTTCCACTCATCGACCACAATAATTGACAAACTTGATAATATCCCTTCCGTGACTCGCGAATAAAGGTTCTCCCAGACAGGCGCGACGTGACTCTAGTAGAACAATTTAATATGAAAACTTCATGGGAATTGTTCTACAAAAATCGTGCCACACCGTCGCGTTGCGCTTTCAGCCTTAGAAAAGTAAATATTGAATTTCAGTTGTTCACGAGGTCTATTTAAATTCTTATCGATGGTAAACTTTTTAAATCAAATAACAGTGATTACGATTTTGACTGCCTCTTTAGTCAATCACAATTCGTAGATCCTCACTTCCTAGCTCAGGGCCCTAAATACCATGGACCACATTCCTTACTTTGAAACCACCTCAATTCCTTAGCAAATCCCGCCAAGTTCATTGTTTCATAGAGAAAAAGGCCCATGGATCAAACCGAGCACATATGGTTTTCCTGCCAGAAAATTTCTCTTACAAAACCATCCCGTAGTATGGATTTATACCAGTGCCCGGTGACGAGAAATTTTAGGCAAGCTTTTAAATAATACTTCGCTGCTTTAATTTCATAACGACAGATCTCAAACATTTACTTTTTTCAGGTTAAATAAAACAAGAAATTAAAAAGTTATTATATTTTATTTTAATAATGAAAATTATCTCAATCAACATAATTATGAGTTTTATTCACACGATGTTAAGGATAAGTTTATGTTGAATGGTAACATTATCAAAAAAATGACACATTTTGTGATGTGCCGCTATCAAATTAAAGCAGCAATTTATATTTCATAATTATATTTCATGACTTGCAAAACGTGTGAGTACGAGTATACAACACTTAGGTATGCAAACCTTTTCAAAGGAAAAATAACGAGATTCATTGTCTGCGCCATTTTTCAAAGGAGGTTTTCCTCGTATTGTAAAAGACCAATGTATCAATACCATTAGACTTTTAGGGTGTCGAAGGGTCAGTAGGTACCAATTCATTTTGATGTTAGGTACTGACCATCATAAAATTTTACAGGCCTAATCCCAATCGTAAATATTACGGCATGCAACGATATTAAACCCAACATTATAGGTATTATTATGATTATGTAATGTATTTTCAGGCCATAAATTTCAAAGATACAGATATACATAATATGCAAATTGTTTCGTAATTTCTGACAAAAAGATCTTGGTTTTCGTATGCGTATAGTAATAAATAATAATAATAATATTCCACAACTATCACACAACGCCATCTAGTCCCAAGCTAAGCAGAGCTTGTGTTATGGGTACTAGACAACTGATAAACATACTTATATATTTCTAAATACATAAATATTATAGATAAATTACACCCAGACACAGAACAAATGATCGTGCTCATTGCACAAACATTTGTCCTGGGTGGGAATCGAACCCACGACCTCCGGCATAGCAGTCAGGGTCACTAACCACTAGACCAACAGGAATCAGTTTTATTCTTACATATTGAAGTGGATTTAGTCCAAAAAAAAATCAGTAAATAAACCACACAGATCAAGAGTCTCACAATTATACCAACTTCAACATTCGGCGCCTCCAAATGATCAAGAAAAGTGATAATCGCTTTGAAAGCGTTTCGTATTTCCACAACGACTTTCAACAGGATTTACATTAGGTTTTCGGTAACTTATGTCAACTTAATACATCAGAAGGGCCATTCTCGTTATTTTAAGAACACTCACAGTCTGATCTCAGTTTCAATCTGTCAAAAAATACTTCTTATTTTTTTGACAAGTTTTTTTTTATATTTTTTTGTCGCCGAGATGAGACTGCGACTAGATTTTGTACGTTTTAAACTATGAGAATTGGCCTTTTGTGCTTGTTCTTATTTGCGGCACGTACGTGAATGGGGCACAAATAGAAAAATAAGCTTAAAGGTACGCTCGACACTCTCACATAACCACACCATGTAGTAGCTGTATACAGTGTAAGTCTTCATAATGTGCATATATAGAAATGAGGGAAACTAAGCTTAATTTTATCGACGGAAAAATATCAAAAAAATCTAATCTTGCATCAACAACAGCACTTGCAAAGCGGTGTTTAAAAGTTGTTGGTAGCTCAAACTCAAACTCAAAGCATTTATTTCAATTAAACCATTTACAGGCACTTTTGAATTGTCATGAAGTCGGTCAGTCAGGAAAAAATGAAGGTAGTAGCCCATTCCAAAGCGTATTAGGTACGTATGGAGAATAACGGGCAAGAAACTCCATGGACACTCTTTTTAAATTATATTTTAACAAAATTATTAGTTACATCATATGTTGAATTTGTAAATATGTGAGAACGATGTAAAAAATAAATAAAAAACAAGTACGCGTTAAAAGTGTCCAGAGTACAGCAATAAAATAACAATCCAAAAATAAAATAATTAAAAATAAGCTGAGGCAGCTAAAAGATGACCAGCCCCAACTAACGGCGCCCGTTCACGAACATGACGCATGACGCATAGTTTCTTGGATACCTACGTATTTAGTAGAGATTATCTTATGCCCGCGACTTCGAACGCGTGTTTCAGCCCCGACCCACCGCGTCGCATCGCATCGACTGCCCGCGCTATTACTTCTTTTTCACTTAAATTAAATTAAAATTCATTTTTTTCGGTGATTAATATTTTGTTAGTATTACACTTATATTCTAGTGTTAGCAACATTGATATAAAAACAAAGAATGACCAGGCAGGAAAATAAGTTTCCTACCTAATCTTAGCGTTCTTTTTGACATGTTTCTTTTTGCTTTTTGTCGTAGCGTGATATTATATAGCCTACTAGCAGCGCCCCGCGGTTTCACCCGCGTTAGTTTCTATCCCGTGGGAATATCGAGATAAAACGTATCCAATGTATTAATCCTGGTTACAAACTATCTGTGTACCAAATTTCATCTAAATCCGTTCAACAGTGTACGCGTGATTGAGTAACAAACATCCAAACATCTTCACAAACTTTCACATTTATAAAATTAGTAGGATTAATAGCATAACCTTCGGGCTCTTTCAATTTAGACGTTTCATGTCGGACTGCTGCGGCGCCGCAGCGGTGCGGTTGTCGTACTGCGAACGTTTAGTCGATTTTTTCCATACAACGTATGCACCAAACGCGCAGTGCGACGCCGGTGCAGCGCACGCATGACAGCAGGACGGAAACATTGCAAATTCTAATTGCAATAATAGTATGGAAAAAATCAACTAGCCGTTCGCAGTACGACAACCGCACCGCTGCGGCGCCGCAGCAGTCCTACATGAAACGTCTAAATTGAAAGAGCCCGACGCCGTAGAAGATGGTGGGACCACCTGGAGAAAACAAACGACCAGTGGGCCACTTTAACCCTGGATCTAAAGAGCTGGAAGTCATGGGGAGAGACATTAGACCAGCGGTGGGATGATGCAGGTAATAGTAACCTTCTTCAAGAATTGGTAACTTACTTAACTTTTTGATCGTTTGAAGCTTAATAATAATACATGATCTATCATGGGTTCACACCACATGTTAGCTCCATCACTGCAGACAAGTGGCTATCAACGGATAATAAAGCCACCCATTGTGTACAGTCAACAAAAGAGATAAGTATGCAGGATCGTCGGATATAGTTGAAGTTTAGTAAGAAACCGATTGTAGTGTGGGTGTCATAGAACTATGCCTATGTTTATATGTGTAAGTAGCCTTAGCCTATATATTGAATGATTTGCTAATAAAAATCAGTATTATACATCAATTACACCTATCCCTACATGGCGACCCTGCCTTCGGGCAAGCCGCGCATAATGGTTGTGTCGCGTTAGAATTGGCTTCATTTTAATTGGTGCGGAATTATTCAGAAAAGCAAGATGTGTCAGTCATACCAGACCAAAGAAGAGGTTTTTCTAGCTGGAAATGCTGGAAATAGTGCAAATTTGCAAGGAATTGGTACACATTTGAGCATCCATACTATTAAGACCACAATAATTATCTGCATGATGGATGCAGTGCTTCTCTACTTGGGATTTAAGGCATATAAAAAATGCCATACTCGTTGGATGCGTCAGGAGATCAACCATCAGGCCTTCAGGGGCATGCGACTGTCCGGACGAGGTCGCGCGAAAGAAAAAACACTCCGAAAGTAGCAGAAAGTGAATGTCAATGTAGATCAGTGAACTAATGAGTGCATAATAAGTTTTAGTGAACATACGTAAGATATTCGGGAATAAATTAAGCAGGAAAGTACTGAAGAAAATTTAATATTATTTATTATTAGTAAACAAAAAGCTCATTTATCAAATTGAATTTCAGTCCACAACATCCATCGGTTTCTTACTAAGCTTCAACTATATTCGACGATCCTACATACTTCACTCTTTTGTTGATTGTAGACGCATCAACAGTTCAAGTGGACCACCATAACGTTCGCCTCCCAGTTTAATGTCGGTATTGCTGGTCGATAGTGCTGTATGTCCTATCGTGCATATGTGGAGTCCTCGTTGGGTTATGAACCAATTGTATGGGGAAATAGTACCGACCATAACAGAGCATTTATCGCTCAAAAGAAATGTATTCGAGCTATTCAGGGCATTCTACCGGACGTATCTTGTCGACCAATATTTGAAAAACTCGGTTTGCTACCCCTACCCTCACTATATCTATATGAAACATGTATGTTTGTACGGAAACACAAATATTTATTCAGAACAGCAGCCAAAGTAAGCTCTAGGAATCCGCGTGACAAATGTAGACTTGTTTTAGATGATTTCCCTCGATTAACTAAATATAGTAAAAGCTGTGTAGCTATGACTGTACGTATATATAGCAAATTACCATGTAAACTTAAATTACTATATAACAGAATGTTCAAAATTCACTTGTTTAAATAGCTAAATGATAATATTTTTTATAGCATTAGGGTCTCCCCACATTTATCGACGCGGAATCGGCTAACACCGGTCAAAAAAGCCTTTATGTCTACGTAATAAGGGTGTTACTAATACCATTCGCATCGGCTTGGCTCGGACGACGCGTCGCGACGCCAGCCGACGCGACGGCAAAACGAGCCGTCGCAACAGCTGATCGGCGATAAGTCGAGTAGTGTGGTGATACGCACTCGGCTTTTGCATGCTTTAGTCATAAGCAAAACATGTATGATCTCATCCTTATCTCATGTAACAAAGGTGTTACATGAGTTAAGGATGAGATCATACATGTACATGTATACCATGTTTTATGCAAATAAATAAATTAGACTCGGAACCAATGTTAAGGTCGTCAATTTCATTTGGGTACTCGTAGTTGGACAGGTCGCAATTTAAACTTGCGTAAACTTACGAGTTTACATGGATATAGCCATTGCACTCCTTATTTGCACTACGTTCGATATAGACCCAGTCAAAGTTAGAATTCGTATAACTTACTTCGTATGCGCTTGAGAGCTTGTGTTGAAATGTTTGTTACGGGGTAATTTTGAGTAGCGAACTCATGTTCCGAATGTTCTGATTCATATGTGACTTAAGGTTCAATTTCCATGAAGTTTTTATAAAATTGTTTCACCAGAGTCGCGTCATGCCGCGTGTTGTGCCTGTCTGCAGGAGCGTTTAAGTTCTGGTCAAACTGAGGTGAATCCCCTGTGAAATGCGGGGCGAAATTCACTTGCGCTGATTGTGTCAATTATGGATGCCGATTGCCGATTGTGTTGAAAACTGTTCGAACTGGGGCAATAGTCGCGTGACTAGTACGTAATGGATAGATATGTCGCAGCCAACTGGCTTAATTAGCCATTTAGTTAACTGCCTAACCTTTTAACTAAACGGCGCCGTTCATCTAGCGGCCTAAATGATATTCAGTCATTCAATCAAACAGCTAGGCACATGACATGTAGCCATTATTATCATAGAAGTTCCTTTCCAATTATAATCATTGGATATTTAATAAACTGCCAAAATTTTATAGGGGTTCTGCAAATCAATCAATTCAAAACGGCATTATTCAAATGGCATAAAGAAAAATCATTCTGTTCTATGAAGGAGTATTTAGACTTTAAAGATTCACACTGATATGTGACTATTATAATTTGACAAATAATTGTAATTTAGATTTAATAACTAAGATATAAGTACCAATTTCATTAGCTTCATTTATTTAATTCATGCAATCAATAATTTTGCATGCTAGTTTTTAGCGCATGGTTTTAGAAACCGTTTAAAAAAAACCCGACCATCTGTAATGTACCACAATTCTTGCAAATAAATGTCATTTCAAAACACGCTCTCTAGGGAAACACACCAATTTCAATCTACCGAGCATCTCAGCCTATTGCAGTGTACTGCTGGACATATGCCTCTCCCAGGCTGCGTCACAACACTCTGTCCTCCGCCTTCCGCATCGTCCGTCCCTGCCACCTTCTATAGGTCGTCCGTCCATCTAGATGGGGGACGTCTCACACTAAGCATATACACGGTCTCCACTCCAGGGGCCCAAGTCTGCTATTTTTATAAATTCGTCATTCCAACACGATCCCATTATCGTTTTACTAAAAGTTCGTAATCTGCTAAATTCATAATGGTCTATCATTGGTCGGTCAATGGTCTGAGAAAAACTATGCTAGATTTAATTTAATATATATTTTTACATATGACGTATTAGTGTTTTCAATCTGAAGTAGTAAGAAGTTTGTAAATAACAATAAACATTACATTTACTCATTTGTCATTATGTACGAGATTACCATTTTATGCCATTTCTTTCAATGGAGTGTCAGTGGTTGACCATTGGAAAGTCATAATGACGCCATTATATTAGTAGATTACCAAACTTGTCAAAATCAACAATTATGAAATCAATGATAGACCATTCTGACACTATTGTAATATAGACACATGCATGCATGTGTTGTGTATTCTATTGTAGACTTAAGGCCCAGGACTCGTCTGCTCCACCGGCCATCGGTCCTTATACAAGTATGGCCAACCCACTGCCACTTCAGTTTGCTTGCTCTGCAAGCTTTGTTGGTAACTTCGGTTCTTTTCCGGATAATTTCATTCCTGATTTTATCCACACAACAACTTTCATAAATAACTTTTCACTGACGTCATTCGGCGGTAAATTGCGGTCGTGGGAGCTACCGCTAAGGGAATCCAAGCTTTATAAAAATAACATCAATAACATCAAACTACGAAATGGTTTTCCTTTATAGTGGATGAATTTTCTATAAGTACCTACTTACCTGCTGTAATTTCTTTGTGTACCATTTCTTGCAGCAAATATCAGCTGAATTGCTTTTTATGATCGGAGTTGTTGGGATCAGATGGTTACTGTTGCAACTTGTTACTGTGGACAAGGAAATAAAAATATATAAGTTATGAGTGTACGTAGGGGCACAATTTTAGCAAGGAAAATTTTCGGAAAAAATAGGAAGCTTATAGAGAGCTGAGAGGGGCCCGTGGCTAAATAATAACAGCCGCACAGGTCGATCGATCAGGTTAAGCTACGCTTGCCGCGGTTGGTCTGTGTATGGGTGACCATCTTTACATACCGAGACCCCTCCGTGCCTCGGAAAGCACGTTAAGCCGTTGGTCCCGGCTGTCATTCGTGGATCTTTGACAGTCGTTACGGGTAGTCAGAAGCCCGAAAGTCTGACAACCAGTCTTACCAAGGGGTATCGTATTACCCAGTAACTGGGTTGTGGAGGTCAGATAGGCAGTCGCTCCTTGTAAAATACTGGTATTCAGCTGCATCCGGTTAGACTGGAAGGCGACCCCAACATAGTTGGTAAAAGGCTAGGCAGTTGATGATGATGATAGAGAGCTGATTAGTAGTGGCTAAATGGTAATGACTGTGACTACCAGGTGTAGGTCATAAGTTCGATCAAAGACAGACAATTTACTTCGTGTAAATCATTTCATCACCACTGTTCTCAAAACGGTGAAGGAAAACATCGTGAGGAAACCGGCATGTCCTAGAACCAAAAATTCGAAGATGGGAAATGTGACATCAACCAACCCGCACTGGGCCCGCGTGGTGGATTAAGGCCCACTCCCTCTTACCTAGAGGATGCCTGTGTCCCAGCAGTGGGAACATTATAGGCTGCTTAAGTCGAGTTCTGAAGATAGGTACGGAAATTAAGTTGATTTTAGAGTGACTAGCACTATTGAAAAAATTCCAAAAAATGTTTGAAGTTGTACCGTAAACTGTACTTTATTGTGTAGGACTTGAAGCCATTTTTGCATAAACTCATATTTGTTTACATTTTTGGTAAATAAATCGCGAATGCTGATTAGGTAGACTCATACTAGCTCTGTCTAACCCTTTGCGGAACATAAGCGTGTTGTTATAATATGTAAAAGGAAAATAAAAACCAACAAAATTTTAAAAATAAATGGTTATGTTTTCATGTAATTGGATCATCATCATCATCATCATTTCAGCTGAAAGACGTCCACTGCTGGACACAGGCTTCCCCCGCAGTACTCCACTTCGACCAGTTCTGTGCTTCTCTCATCCATCGAGTTCCTTCACAAGGTCGTCGGTCCACCTTGTGGGGCTCCAGTAATTGAATATGAAAAAGATTTTAAGTAAACTAATTTTAATTAGAGCAGACTTTGAATGGGGCCGTACCAACTTATACTAACTAAAACAAATCAGTAGGCACAGCAAATATGTCCTGAAAGTGAATCCTATTCTTACTTTGATAGCATAGGTATTTTCTACGCATTCACTAAAAAAAGATTTTCATTCTCGTTGAATATACACGGGAAATTAAATACGTATACAACACGATGTCTGGTCCCGTCATAATGAAAAAAAAAACCGAACAAGAGCGAAAATTCTTGAGGGTTCATTAATAGCTTATATTATTTTAATATGACATTTATTAATTTAGTAACGAGCCTATTAGGAGCCTCATTCGTTTAAGTAGTAATAAAAACTACAACTGTGCTTCACCCAAAACAACCTGCGTGTAGGTAGGAAGGAGGACATTTTGGTTGTGAAACGTGAAATGTTTTTAAATTTTCATCAGAGAATTTTAACACTGCGCTGTAGAATATTGAAGTTTTAGGTCAGCGCCACTCTTGCCCGATAGTGGAACTAATGTAATTTTTTTTTGATGATTTCTGAAAAAGTGTGCTATTTAGAGACATTGTTTTATTTTTCCTGCAATCTATACATAAATTTCAATCACATCAAATAATTTAAATTTGTTCTCTATGCAATATTCAAAAATAAAGCCGGGACCTTCTCGCCGAAGTTTGAATGGTATTTTTGTACAAACTGCGCTCTTATGATACATGCCCTAGTAGCTCCACTTCGAATTTTTAGGAATCCCCTTCAGTCACTGTTGCAAAAAAATAGAATAGAATACTCTTTATTATGTACTTATATCATATAAATTACAGACATAAATATAGAAATTTTTCAAAGGGTGACACAATGGGCGGTCTTATCGCTAAGAGCTTTTATAAAATATTTTTATTTTTTTCTTCCTTGAAAAATAGTTGGGCAAACAAAAAATTTCTCTTTACCTGACCGTACTATTTTAAAAAAATATGTGGCAGTTCGACAGATTCCAATGACGCGAACAAAAATGATGTCATCATACTTTGGGGAGTTTTATGTTTAACTAGCTGGCCCGGAGAACTTTGTACCGCCTCAGAATCAATAAATCTTGAAATGAATTATCTTCGTTTTTTTTCGTGAGTTCTTCCCATGTTTTAATAGTTATTCTACTATTCGGGGTGGAGACAAATCCAACTGATCAAAGATCATAAAAATCGGTCCACCCGTTCTTATGTTATAAATAGTGTAACTAACCAGACTTTGTTTTATTAATATCTCATAGTAATAAATATTTAAAGCAGCTTAAGGTCAATTTTTAATTACACCTACTTCTTTTTTCGACTAATGGGGAGGACCAATGGGGAAAAGGGGAAAAGGAATGTTGGTCGACAATTAAGACGGTGGGCTGATGACATAATACACGTCGCAGGAAACAACTAGATAAGGTCAGGCAAGCACAGGGAGTCATGGAAAAGGATGGAGGAGGCCTTTACCCAAACAGGGGTCCAAATCTCTTAAATAATACTAAAATTAATCATAAGTAACGTTTCTTAAATTTAAGCAACAACTAACAAACATTGTAATATATATCAAGAGTGAGATTTGGAATAAATGGCTTTATTATTATTATTATTATTATCTTTTCGACTACGTCATCTATATCTATACTAATATTATAAAGGGGAAAGGTTTGTATGTATGTTTGCAACGAATTGGCTCAAAAAGTACTAGACCGATTTTAAAAATTCTTTCACCATTTAAATGCTACATTATCACTTATTAATATAGGTTTTTTAATTGCAAGAACAAATAAAATGTTTAAAAAATAAATGTCCACCCGTGCGAAGCCGGGACAGGCCGCTAGTTGTCAATATTTGAAGGAAATGACGTTTCGAAAAGGTGTCATGCGTCTGCTACCCATTAGGTGCTCGTACAAGGGATTCATTCTCAATTTCGTAATGTAAAATGTTCAAAATCTAGTGTTAGTCTCATTTCGACGACAATCAAAAGTCAAAAACTTGTCAAAAATGTAGGGAAATTAGAGGTGTTTTTGACAGATTGAGAATGAGATCTGTGAACTTTCTTGAAATATCGAGAATTGCCCCTCTGATTTTGTGGTAATATTTTCTGTATTTTTCGATTATCATTCGGGTTCCACGCGCAAAGGATTATGCCACCCACAGTAAAATATTGGCAGTCGTTGGTGCAAAATTAATTGAGCTTCGTACACATCAGCTTTATCCGATAACCAAAGATTCAGAAGCGAAATGGATATAAATTCCTTATCCTCTTTAAAGAAGGGATAAAGGCATTTCCCGATTAAGAAAGACATTGAACTAAGGCTTTCCCTGTAGATATTTAATAAAAATAAAGCTGAAGCGTTTGTTTGAACGCGCTAATCTCTGAAACTACCAGTCGGATTTGAAAAATTCTTATTGCAATTAATAGTAAAAATAATAATTATTGAGGAGGGCTACTTAACACAAAAGAAAAAAAGTCAGATAGAAGCTAAGCAAAAACGAAGTTATAATGCGAGCAGGCGATGCGATGCGACGGGGTGGGTCGAGGAAGTAAGACATTTCATGTGGACGAAGTCGCGGGCAGAAGCTAGTATTGGATAATCCATCAAGTGAGGGATTTCCGTCAGAAGCAATTCAGAAAAGATACGATTAAAAGTCAGCCTCTTTGGTCGCTAGGGGAAAATTTTTAGCGTTATGTATAAGATTCAAGATAAAACTCCGGATCTCAAATTTTATCCGGTTAAACTGTAAGTCAAACTGAGTTATATTATGTGTAGGAAGTAAATTCCAGCCTAACTTAAAGTTAAATAAATCCAGAACAACTAACTATTTTTAGGTTCATCGCTATCAAACTGAAACACAAATAATTTATCATAAGTTTATAAAATTTAAAGTCCTGACTGACTGATATTTCAACGCACAGCCTAAACCGCTGGTCCTAGAGACATTAAATTTGGAGGGTGTGTTTTTTGTGAAGAGAAGGTATCCACTGAGAAAGGGTTTTTCGAAATACCACCCCTAAGAGGGTAAAATTTCACGCGATGTTGCGGGCAGAAACTAGATTCAAATAAACCAATTACAGGTACTTTTATCAAGAGGTTGATCAATTAGAAAGATGAAGCTAGTTGCCCATTCCAAAGCGTAGTAGGTTCCTATGGAGAAGAACGGGTAAGAAACTCCACGGATACTCTTTTAAATCAAAATATTGTTAAGTACAAAATATCGGTTTCATCATCAGTCGATTTAGAAAGACATTCACGTTTAAAGCGTCCGTAATAAAAATATAATTTACCACGGTCTAAAAAAACCCAAGCTTAGAAATATTTTCATTAAAATTCCGAAGTTTTAATCGCAACCATAACACGTTTTTGATTGAGCCTAGAGACCCTTTTTTGAATATTTTTAAAGTTACAAGTTATTCTCAACAAAAGGTTATTCTAAAAATAAAACTGCAAATCTTTCGATATCTTGAAGTCTCGTTTACATACAAAACTGTGGCCGTTAAAATTATATATATTATACTAGCTGCCCCGCAAACGTCGTTTTGCAAAAAAGAAAAAAAAATAGATAGTAGCCAATTCTCAGACCTACCCGATATGCACACAAAATTTCATACAAATCGGTACAGCCGTTTCGGAGGAGTATGGTAACTAACACTGTGACACGAGAATTGTATATATTAGAAGAAGAAAGAAGATAAATATTAACTACTTGTATGTCCCTATGTTTTCCTTTTTGATGATACATTGTTTTTAATCCAACCACCGACAACCTACAATTTAGTGTACCTAAGCTTATGCCTACCTATACTAGCATCGCCTTGATTTCACCTGCTTAATGCTAGGCAGACACACTTTTGTATTTAGTCCTGGACAGGATATATACTTGCGAAAATAAACTATACATCGTTTATTATTACTCACACACTATACAACCTCACTACTCACACTCACGCTCACACCCACACTCACTCACTTGCGCACTACATACTCACCCTACACTCTCATCACACGTACTCGCGCGCTTTGGCCTTTTTCTGTATAAAGCTCATTCGTGTACAGCGCTGTTTGTTTAATTGTTAACTTGCCGCTTTTATTTTTATTTTAGTCTTGCATGTTTACTTTGCCTACATTTCAATTGCATAGTAGTTACTGATAAGTGGAAGTGCGGAGTCTCCTAATACAAGCAATTCCTTGCTTAAAAGGTGATCTCCAAAAATATGTATCTAAACGCCCATTGTAATTGAAATAAACATTTTTATTTATTTTTATTTATATAAGCACTAGAACCTTCAAAAAATAAATGCCGATTTAAACCGCTGTCAACAGAGGCCTAGTGTACAAATTTGACAACTATTAATGAAAAAAGATAAACATAGGGACACAGTATATATCCTTTTTATTCAGTTTATGACATATCTTTCAAATTGGTCCAATATTGGAGTAGGAAATAGACGAGAGCAAAACGTCGAATTATTACTTTTTGCTTAAGTTTTTTCAAAAAGTTTCTCCGACCGCATTTCCTCTTAATAAACTTGTCAAAAATTTAAGTAATTTTTACTAACTGAACTTTTCTTATTTTATTGGAATAAGAGCGTAACTTTATCAAGTTTTCTTCAAGAAGAAATTCGCCAAAAAACTTATATACCTACCTAAACTTGATACCTACACTTGCGACATTGTTACAAGGTCGTATTTAAAATAAAATATGTCTTAATAAAAAAAGCTACGAATATTTTCGCGTCATGTTCACATAAAACAACGCTGGTAGCGATTGCGAACAAACAAACAGGAATGGAAACAAAGTTGATTTTAAAACTTCAAAACTCGCCAACGCTGAATTGAGGGCGAGTGAAAGATGCCGAGATCGAACATCGTTGGGTTGGTTCACGAATGAATTAATTTTCCACTTTTGATTAATTTTTATTCTTTTGCTCACTTTGGGTGAGAGATATGCTTGATAAATGACATTATTTTTTTCACTATCCCACTTCTGAGCCAATGCCTCCTCCAAAACCTTTCAGGCATCCTTTTTCTAGAGCCACCTCGATCAAACCCATTGCGGTACGTGTTTATGTCGCCATAAACGACCAAAAAAATAAAGGTCTGATACAATTATCAAAATGAAAACACTGTTTAATTAAGCCAATTTCCGTAACGTTAAATTAATATCAGATGCACCTATACAGCCTCATTGCTTAGTAATGTTAAATGCTACCGCATACATGTAACTTGTGAACCGTAATATTAGGAGCTACGTATGCTAGCAATAAGCTATTCATGCCTCAACGAATGTACTGCGGTACAATCATTACAAAATGCATGTAATACGTTCGATGAATATGGCGATATACATACATTAGGTAAATTGTACATAATTAATTATTTAGGGACCCGCGGTTTCACCTGCGTTAATTTGAGGAAAAACCTACTATCCTAAAATATATTCCATTACTTTAAGATTATTACTTAGTACGTACGGTTACAGATCAAGCTATACATAACCAGTATAAGCTGACTTCTGATTGTACGAAAAACCTATACAATGCGAGATCAGCTAAAACTGGTAATATAAAGCTTGATGTGTAGCCGTGTGTACAATACTTTAAGAAGCTATTTTATGGACATAACGCTATGATCAGTAAGAGTGGAACTGTAGTAAACCTCGCACAGCTACCGGCGCACGCAATGATATCTCTTAAGATATTCATTGAAATCAAAAGATGTCAAGGCCAATTTTGTTTAAAATTAAATAATTATGATGAATAACGTTTTTATTTGGATAAGGATTAATATCATGTTTATAAAAACACCTTCACAAATAATGCATTATTTTAGAACAAATTTGATTATCCTATAAAAGGTTATAGTGAGTCAACCTTAAGAGATAGACATATGCTGTTGCAGACTTTTTTTTTAACTTTTAAGGGGGAACAATTCCGTCATACATTACACGCAACGGAAGCTTTCAAAAGGAATAATTTTTCCCGTTTTTGCAACAGTTTTCATTGGTGCGACGCTCCTATTGGTTGTAGCGTGATATTATATAGCCTATAGCATTTTTCAATAAATGGACTAATCAACACAAAAATAATTTTTAAAATCGGTCCAGCAGTTTTGGAGCCTATACATTTCAAACAAACAAACAAAAAAATATTCTTTCTTTATAATATTAGTGTGTAGAAGTGTAGATGTAGATTACGAAAATCTATTTTGTTTTAAGTATTTTAAAAGTTTTATTGAAAACTATAACAGAATCATCAGTCCGAGGCACCCAAAGACAAGAACCTCAATATAAAAGACATTGCTTTGAGAAGCTTGGCAGTTGCTTTGCTGACCTTCCTCCAGCGACCCCAAATCCCACAGTGTGTGGTCTCTTAGTTTATAGGTTTTATGCCTTCCTGGAGACCTTAATTTATCATGGCTTCCACAAGAAAGCTGGGTCATAAAACAACTCTTTCGCTTTCTGTGTCAGGCTTTTGATCCAACGAACCTGAGCTAAGCTCAAGAGCTAAACTAAAGCGGCAAACAGAGCCTGAAATTTAACGGGTAGTCAGTCAAAAAAATCTACAATTTTTTTCAGCATGTTACTCAGGTGAAGTACTTAGGAAATGTGGTCACAGAGGAGTATGTGAAGATGCAGATTCGGACAGGGAGCGTAGAGCGTTGGCTTTCGGTGCAATATGTTAGCACGCAGGTTTGCACGCTGGAGTAGGTATGTGAAGGTGTATCTTTTAAAGGCCTATTGCCAAACCTTCTACACGTGCAGCTTGTGGGTGAAGTATACGCCTACAACGTCCTACGCGTTCAGTATAATAATAGATTTAAGACGTTAATTGGGCTTCCGCGCTTCTGTAGCGCTTCGCAGTTGTTCGCGGAAGCCCGTGTTGACGATTTTCATGCCATAATGAGAAAGAGGGTGGCGTCAAAAATAGGTAGGTTGCGCGGAGGCTCGGAGACGGAAGGTGAAATTATACTTTCACATTCCGTCTATTTGCAAAAATCCTTATTCTTAAGAGAAGCTGACTAGCCAAAAGTCAGCGATGCCCAAGATTGAATTAGGACGAAAACAGTGAATGATGAAAAAATTTATGGTTGAACTAAGATAAACTTTGAACCTCAAAAACTTTGGGTTAAGATATTTAGGTACGCTCCATTTCACTCGGTTCCCTCAGATTTTTATTATTAGACAGCGAATTTATTAAGTTTTTATTTACAGTTAAAACAAAATAAATAGTTGGAAGTACTTACTACTTTAGACGAACTATTTATACACCATATTGACACACTACGACAACTTGCCGTTTTATAGCTATGCTGGTAGTCAATTTGGCGAACAATAAATTTTCCTGATTTACCATTAGGTGCTTATACTTACTGTACAATAAAAATTTACGTAACTTATGTATCACTTCGAGATTATAGGTTATCTCGAATTGATACATAAATCCAACGAATAACAAAAAGTCAGGAAGCGACGAATAACAAAAAGTCAGGAAGCGTAACTATGAACAAAATCAACGAGAAATTCGGCTCCAAACCACTACGTTGACAAAATACCTCGAGTATTCGAATGAAAGAACACACGTACAAATAAGCCAATCAGCTGCGCTCGCGTAAAAAGTTGTATTCCGGCAAGCGCCGTGATTGGTTCTGGTGCGCGGTGGCCTTTTCGGCAACGCCGACCGCGGTATATATTTGCGTGGTGCCATTTTTGAGCTTGAGATACATTTCTTGACTTTTATTATTCGTAGCATAAATCCTACAAAATTCCTTTTCTTTTACAAATGTGTAGGTACTGAGACGCCAACGTAACATCGAAAAATTCTAGACCGTTTTTATAAGTAACAGAAACATGCCTACTCATTATGTAAGTATTTGAAGTTCCTGAAAAGCTACGTTCTTCAAGATCATGATCTGGGATCCTTCGACTCGATTTGCATGATCGCCTAAAAAATTCATTCTACGCAGATATCGGTTTTTAGATCGAATTTAACTATCCTGTGAAGCGACTGATTGAACAAGGCACGGAATATAAAAAAGGGACGAGAAATCGTAGGCATTATTTCACGTATCACTTTAGGCATCATTTTGACGAGGGTTCGGTCTTGATTATAGGAAGTTATTATTTCTTTACCGTAAGGCTTGTGTCTTAAATCAAATTAGGCAAAGGGTATTATAACACTCATTTTTTGCCAGTGTTGTATCTTATATAATAGAGTATGATACAGACAAAACAGCTTATTTTTTACCGTGTGCCATGTACTAAAGCATGCCAAATATCTAACTTAGGTAACTTAAAAGTATATAATTTTAAATAATCAGACATCCCAACGAATTATAATCAGCTAAAATAATCCGTTTTCACGAAAAGACATGACATGACGTTCCCAACTGACATCCAATTTTCCTAAATGTCATGTTACAGGCTTATATTTTGGCTTTTCAGTGTTCACATCGTTATACGTGATCCGACGTGAATATTGACATAATTATGCAACGCGGTCACATAACCAATGCACCTGCTATTGGATCGATAAGCATTGTACGTAATTACTATTTGGTTGATAACCACTGTACGTGATTTTGATGACTTACGAGTTGTATTACGATGTTGGTCGTAGGTTCGAACCGAGACAAGTCAGACAAACGCTGTGTGTTACTTGAAATAGGAGTTGAGGAATTAAGTACTTTAATTAACCGACTTGATACGATTATTGTTAATATAATAACTTCCTGTCACTGGTATTTACATAGCAAGTAGTATTATACGAATTTCTATGGGGTAAGTACAACTTAAAAGTGAAAAATAAAAACTTTTCCGAAAAAAAACGGCTTCCAAAAAATATACCTACTGCAAATTGAAAAATAACTTTAATTTCGGAAGTCGGTGGCAAACAATGAAAATGCGTACCCAATGACACCGACTTCCGAAATTAAAGTTATTTTTCACTTTGTAGTGTGTTTTTGGAAGTCGGTTTTTTTTTTGTTTTGTCGTGTACCCATCGCGTCAGAAGGCCAATTCTCTTAATTTAAAACGTTAAAATCTAGTCGCAGTCTCATTTCGGCGACAAACAAATGTCAAAAATTTGTCAAAATTTAGGGAAATTATAGGTATTTTTGACAGATTGAGACTGAGATCAGACTGTGAATATTCTTAAAATTACGAGAATTGCCCTTTTGATAAACGTACACAAAAAAAAGATATTTCAAGTAACTACTGTCGTTGATCTTAAAATTTTAATTTATCAAATTAATTTCTTTTTTGTTATACTTATATCATGTTTAGATATTGATAGGCATCAAGTCTACGAAGTTGCACTAGTTCATTTAATTTGATCCTGTATGGTTAAACTTGTACAATAAAGGCAACCAAATTTAACGTTAATGATGAAATCGTTCAGTAGTAGGTATCATTATTGAGCCTAATAATTAATGAAGCCTAATAAGCCTTTTACACGGGCCTCTTGATGAATACCTTAATAATCCGAACCCAGAAATAGCGTTCAAGGCTTTACAATTGTGATTCAATCAATATTAATATCCATGAACAACAAACCCTGTATACTTGCTTCTCAAATAATTTATTAATTATTATTTCCTCATTAATTTGGAACGATAGCCAAAATACAAATTTGGAGAAAACTTACAAAGCAGAATAGGCTTATCAACTAAAAAAATCTAATTAGTCCGTCAGTTAGATTATCAAAAAATATTTGACCCGTGTTTTTTCTTTTGTTAATTATAACAAAATTGATGAAGATACGACGTTTTAAAATTCTCAATACGTTATACCTTGGTATAATTTTAGTGAGTTCTGACGTCACGAGGCCCCACTCCCGAGTTTTGATGCGTTTTATCTTTGTCAATATTCATTGATTTACAAAAACAAAAAATGCGTGTCCATTATTTTCCAATACTCTAATTACTGACGGACTAAATAGATTTTCAATTTATTGATGGTGGAAATTAGCCTATTGGTACAGGCTGATTGTAAAAATGAGTATGCACGAGCGACACGTTGTCGGCGGCAGCCGCTGAAGCGGCATTAGCTGCCCGCGACACGTCGGCGACGCTTCGGCGGTTGACGTCGACGCGTGTTGCTCATGTGTATGCACACTAAGTGGAAACTTTAAAAAAAATATATATATCTCGCTCCAAAATCTGCTATGTTCCTATAAAACTGTTTCATGACTGTAAGGTCCTTTGCACAGTCAGCAAAGAAGTTAAGTATGCAGGGTCGTCGAATATAGCTGAAGTTTACTAAGAAACCGATTGATGTTTTCGAATGAAAAATTTGATAAATGATAACTAAAGTTAGGGCACTCTGACCAAAAAGCGAACGGTGCCGCAGCAGTGGCCGACGAACGCTGCATCTTAGGTGCTAGTTCGCCGTTACTTGGCTAATTAGTATTTTAGGACCCCAAAACAGGAATTATTTGAGGTTCACAAAAAGAAGCGCAATAATTACCTATATTAGAGTGTTCAATAATGTTTTTAGGAGCGCAAAATAGAAATCACTAGAGGTTCGATTAAATACATGCTAATATAACTCTTTACTTGTTGTATTTTTGTGGTGTACAATAAAGTATATATAAATAAATAAATAAATATAATTTCAGGATGTTATCCTAGGCGGTGTAAAGGCACTAACAAAAGATTTTTCACCATGAAAACAACTTGTCCATATATGCTCATTTCAGCCGAAAGCTTAGCTACGCACGTGTAACTTCGCTTTGTATGAAAATTTAGGCGGAATCGTCCACTGAGATTCAATCAGAAATAAAATAATTTATGAATGTATATATGTCCAATACTTCTCACCACCGACGACACCGCCACCAGTACGTGGGCGAGAAAGAGAGAGAAAAGGCCAACCAACGGCCAGTAAAGGCCAACCAACGGCCAGTTTACGACTCCGAGGCCCACCGGCCTCTGATAGTATGGGCTCCTGATGGAAGTGTGCAGCGCATGAAATGGACACAAACTGTCAATGAAAATGTCATGCATGTCATGTTTGGAGCTACAGAGCGGGAAGTAATTTGACTGTGTACCGTGCTCGAATACTCTCTCTGTTTTAAGTGCTTGAACCAGCTGTCAACGTGTCGGCGTACAGACTGTAGTATATAATAAACGTAATAGTTGCTACGTAAGTTTTATCCGCTGATTTCAACCAATAGTTTTTGCTAAGTCTCAAAGCTTTCCCGATAATTAAATTCAGAAGCTTGCAGGCTACAAGAGCTGTTCCGAAGAAGCAGTTTGCTCCTTTTCGTCACAACTTCCGCAAAATTGCCAACGTTAACATTTTATGCATAACTAGCTGCGCCCCGCGGTTTAACCCGCGTAAGTTTTGATCCCGTGGGAATATCGGGATAAAAAGTATCCTATGTGTTATTGAAAGAGTAACAAACATCCATCCATCCATCCTCACAAACTTTCGCATTTATAATATTAGTAGGAAGTAGGAAGTAGGATTATCGCACCATCGGAGAACAAGGGCACAACTGCACCTTTTGTAATTTTACATAGAGTAGTTTTCTGATTTTTGTAGAATAATATCGAGTTTTTTTCTGCTTTTGCTGATTTTAAGTAATATAATTGTTTTGGGTGAAATAAGCCTTAAACTTTTGCGAAAATTAGGTATGTACTATAAAGGAGTAAAATATTTATTATTTGTGCTATAATAAATATACTAGTGACCGGCCTCCTGCTTCGCACAGTTTATACGAATTGACAAAACATCGAGATTTTTGTAATAAATGTAAGTTTAAAATTATTTTTTATACACTTAAACCTTCCGGAATAAATTCTCTAAGTGATGGCGAAAACAGCATCAAAATGCGTTGCGGAGCTCAGAAGAACACGCGGCCACATCGAGAAACACAAAAAGTGACATAATTTATAAATATGTATAGATAACCAACCTAAAAAAAAGAATATTTATAGTTCTCGTGACTTTGTACCGTATTTCAACGTGCAAAATATCGGCCCATTAGCTCAGTTGGTTAGAGCGTCGTGCTAATAACGCGAAGGTCGCGGGTTCGATCCCCTCATGGGCCACATTAATTTTTTTTTTATGAACTAAAGTTTTAATACTTTTTTCTGTTTTCTACTACATTAGTATTTTTTGTTTTAGGGTTGATTTTTGAATAGTTTGATAACTTTTATTTCATTAACTATGAAAGCACTGAATATTGCTCTAACGAAAAGATAAACTAGATTGAGGGACAAACCTAAGTTTGTCGTGAGTAAACTATTTTCCCCATATGTTGACATAGATCGGGGTTAGTTTACCAACTGCAAATAAGTATGTACTTAATCAACAACAAAAAATATTGTAATGTAACTACAAAGGACATGCCCAAAAATGGTTTTTATTATTCAATAATTCTGATCAGGATAAGTTAAATATATTTGGATAGACAACCCAAAAACTAGTGATTCTAACTACCTATATCATAAATTTTGAGAAAAATTGTTTTTTTATTTTAGTGTGAATTTACTCCTAAAACGAACGAACCTTTCCAATTATCTAACCTTTCCAATTATCTGAATTTTCAATCATCTGATAACTTTTATTCCAGGAATAAAATTAACATTTTTGATTGACAGTTTTTGTATGAAATAACTGTAAAAATTTCAAAATATTTCCTCGAATAAAGTTATCAGATGATTGAAATATCAGCCCTGAGACTAAAGTGAATATTCCAGGATAGGTGCCCCAATGGGATAGGTGCCGCGGCTTTGAATACTGTATATTAGAAACAGGGACCGAAACCGGTACGGTCAATACCGGTATTTTTTGGTTACAACCTTTATTGATTTACCGGTATTTTACAGGTGGTTACCTTAATTCTTAACTATTGAATACAACCGGTATTCATACCGGTTACCGAAATAAAAATTACCTCTATCTTACACGTGCCGCCGACATTAGTTAAAGGGCGCGCATCGCCTGTGTATGTGTCAAAACTACCGAGTTGATTTTTATGATGAGTAGGTACCTATACATTGCAGATTTTAAAAAAAGAGCAAAAGAACTCGTATCTTTCCACTTCATCATAGTTGTGTATGTATTTATTATTTTGATTACGATATAATTACATATTAACATTCTAGTGATATTTATTTTAGAAGTAAGTATGTATGTATGTTTATTTGAATGTAAGTATATTCTCATAAGATTTATTTATTTTTATTAAGTGGATTGTTTACGATTTTATGAATTTTTTTGACGTGATAACGTCTTATAAATCGATAAACACCGGCTGCACGCACGAAAAAGTGTCACGTTCCGCCTGAGCCTGATCGTGCAAGCGAGAGCGCGGAACAAGCGATAGAGAGGCACGATCGGCCCAAGCGTTGGCTTGTGACACATTTATTCATCAATGTTTCTTTGAGACGATGACGTTATCACGTAAAACTATCGTCCTTAAACCGACTTTACAGACAACCAATTTTTTTGTCTCCTTTACTCTTTCACACGCTGTCTACATCTTTCTATTTATTGTCCTATCGCAAGTTCGCTGGAAGAGATTTCTTATGAAATAAGCGTCACCTTTGTAACTATTTTTCTGTGTTTTTTTTGTCTGTATATATGGTGTGCTTACATAAATGGTAAAACAATAATAATAAATAAATAAATATTACGTAGATAGGTATTATAGCCCATCTAATTATTTTTTGGTATAACTTTAGAATAGTGCCGCAGGAGGGGGAAGTTGGTACTTAAGGGGGAGGGAGGGTGGGTTGACCCCTCCCACTTGGCACCACTCCCATGAAAAGGTAACTCACCGTTTCCGAGAAAAACGATCTTTTGTAACCTACCCTCAACACTCAAAAATTGCTTAAAAGGGCACGAGAAGGGGGTAGGGAGTAGGAGGGGGGAAGTGGGGCGTTGCCCCCTTTCCCCTGGTACCATTCCCATGAAAAGGTAAAGCACCATTCTTAAGAAAAATTGATTATTGTAACTTAACCTCAAAACACTTGTTGTCAAAACAAAGTTGTTTCTGCAACGTCTCCGGCGCTGCGGGAAGTGCAGCCCCTTCGCCCTTACGTATCAAAAGATAGGCACCCATGCTCACCTACGCAGCTTCGGCTTGCTGGTCGCCTCCGGCGACCAGCCTCAGCCGCTACGGCTCGCACGGGTGCCTATGCTTTGTTACAGCGGGCGGGGGCTGCTCTCCCTCCGCGCCTCCGGTTTTTTATAAACACTCTAGGGGTAACAGCTAAAAGACTACGTGGAGTCGGGGTGCCCCGATTCGGTTTTGGGACATATAGTGACATGACGCAAGTGGCGTAGTTTTTTTTTTTTCGTTCAGACAATATACTGGACATACTGTACAGATTTGGTTGTCAATCGCCCATAATAACGTTTCGTTTTCCCTTTTTATCTGAATGAGGTTAGAAAAAATTTTTATTAATTTCTCGAAAAATATGAATTACCTTGTAATATGAGTGGTAGCGTTATAATCGGGGACCCAAGCCCTACCAGCTTTGACCCTTTTTAGCCCGCAACTTCTGCGGCACTATACTAAAGTCAAGCCTTTCTGTCCCCACGGGTATAAAAAGAAGGAAAGAAAAGATATTGCAGTTAAGAAGAATTGTTCAAAATGTGCTTTTTATGGAGAGGGAGAAGACAAAAGAAATAAGCTATTCGGAAAATTTGTAGCGAAGGAACTTAAGTAAGTATACTAAGCCATGTGCGCACCAAATGTTATGAACAAATCTTAAAGTATTTACAGGAAGCTAAGGGGTATCAGTATTGTGTGGTGCGTGGTGCCGGACTTAAAGGATAGCAACACCCTACTTCCTGTGGGTGTCGTAAAAGACGACTAAGGGACGTAGGTACCGGAGAAAGGGCAGCAGCGTTCTCTAGACATTTTACCACCATACAGCGATCACCAACCCGCCTGCCAACCGTGGCGATTATGGAAAACCCTCCCGAGAATGAGAAGCACAAAAACACTTGGCCCCTAGTACCCAGCGGCCCGCCTACTCTTGGCTACGGTAGCGGCCAAGGCCACGGTAAGGGAAAGGGTGCTAAGAACCCCCGGAAGAGATTTGGCTACCACAATCACCGAAAACTGGACCTGCCAACATACAACACGCGTACACTCCGGACCGATGCCAACGAGGTGATCACCGAACTCGAGAAAGAATTGAGCAGGTTACGATGGAGTATAGTGGGGTTATCTGAAGACCGAAGAGAGGGGGAGGACTCGATAATCCTCAAATTTGGAAACTTGCTCTATTTCCGGGAGGGCGACCAGGAGTCCCAAGGTGGTGTCGGGCTTATCGTCCATAAGTCCCTTCTGAGCAACGTGGTGAAGATCGATAGTGTGTCGACCAGGGTGGCGTGCCTAGTACTCAGAATATGCGCTGAAGGTCGTACAGGTTCACGCCCCGATGATGAGCTGGAGACCATGTATGAGGATATTTATAGAGCCATGCATGGCTCTAAAACTCACTTCACCGTTCTCATGGGGGACTTTTACGCGAAACTGTGCAAACGAAACGATGATGAGCTCCGAGTGGGGCAATTTGGAGTTGGACGCCGGAACCCGCGGGGCCATCTCCTGGCCAGTTTTATGGAAAAGGAAGGTCTCTTTATGACGAATTCCTTCTTCAGAAAACGTGAGCACAGAGAGTGGACCTGGCAGAGCCTGGATGATGCAACTAAAAATGAGATTGACGTCATTATTTCGACGAAGAAGCAAGTATTCAATGATGTCTCTGTGACCAACGCGGTGAAAACCGGACGTGATCACCGCATGGTAAGAGGCACATCAAGCTGGAAAGATCTCGACTGATAAAGTCTACACTCCGCTCAGCAGCGATCCAAGTCTAAAACACCGAGAACTTTCAGCTTGAACTTCAAAATCGTTTCGAGTGCCTAGGGAGCTTTGTGGACAAGTATAACGATGGGTTCGTTGAAACTGTCCACACGGTCGGGTCTAAGATCTTCAAGACCCGTCGTACGAATACAAAAAAGAGGCTCTCTGATCCTACTTTACAACTCATGAAGGAGAGGCGCGAGATGATTCTGCAGTCTTCAGATGATACGCTCAAGTAGAGACGCCAGCACCAGCACGTCAAGCTGCTACAATCTGTCAAATTTCTTTAATAGATTTTCAACTTTATCGTTATAGTATAAGGTTCAAGGTTGATTGGAAAAATTTGACAGTTTCGGGTAGCTTGATGTGCTGGCGTCTGTACCAGCAGCTCAATAGATGGATCTCTAAGTCCTTGAAAAGCGACCTTCGCCGCTTTAATACAAACCTTATTAAGGACGCGATAGAGCAGAATAAAGGCTCCAAGGTCTTTGCTAGACATCTGACTATAGGGCAAAGTCAGCTTACGAAACTGAATACCGATAATGGCAGGATCGTATCTGCCAAACCTCAGCTGTTAAAGAGAAATCGAAAGTTTCTAAGGACAGTTATACACGTCAACAAGTAACCCCGTTACGAATCTGGCAAACGACCCGAGAGCTAGACTTACCCGACACTATACCGAAGACATCCCGGACGTCAGCCTGTATGAGATTAGGATGGCTCTGAAGCAGCTCAAAAATAACAAGTCGCCGAGTGATGATGGAATTACGGCCGAACTCCTAAAGGCCGTCGGAAAACCCGTGCTTAAGGCCCTTCAGAAGCTGCGTGGTTCAGTCATACTCGAGGGTGAAACACCACTGGCATGGAACAGAGGTGGTGATACTTTTCTTTAAGAAAGACGACAATGCCCTTCTTAAGAATTATAGGCCCATCTTACTTCCGAGCCACATCTACAAGCTGTTTTCAAGGGTCATCACGAACCGTCTCGCGCGCAGGTTTCACGACTTCCAGCGTCCCGAATAAGCCGGATTCCGTAAAATGTATAGCACCGTAGACCACATACATACGCAACGACGGGTTATACGGAAGACCGAAGAGTATAACCTGCTTCTCTGCTTAGCGTTTGTGGACTACGAGACAGCCTTTGATTCGATCGAGACATGGGCTGTACTGCAGTCTCTTCAACGGATCCAGATCGACTATCAGTACATCGAGGTGCTGAAGTGTCTGTACGGAAATGCCACTATATCAGTCCGACTCCAGGACCAGACCTCGAAATCTATACTTCTGAGAGAGACAGGGAGATGTTATCTCTCCGAAACTGTTCAGCGCTGTACTGGAGGATGCCTTCAAGGTTCTGGACCAGAAAGGGGCTGGCATTAACATCAATGGCGAGTAAATAACTCACCTTCGGTTTGCCGACCATATCGTAGTCATGGCTGAGACTATGGAGGACAGTAGAGCCTCTGAAAGAGTGGGTTTTAAAATGAACATGGACAAAACGAAGGTCATGTCAAATGCCCATGTAACGCCCACTCTCATGAAGATCGGAGACGCTACACTCGAAATCGTGAACGAATATGTTTACCTAGGACCAACTGTCCTGTTGGGTAGGTCGAACTTTGAAAAAGAGGTCAATCGTCGAATCCGACTCGGCTGGGCAGCGTTCGGGAAGCTACGCAATATCTTCTCGTCCCACATACGGCTGTGTCTCAAGACGAAAGTCTTTGACCAGTGCGTGTTGCCACTGGCAACTTGCCAGTAATGGCCTATGACACTGAAACGTAAAAGGCTAAATGTCACCCAAAGGGAAATGGAGAGGGCTATGCTTGGAGTTTCCCTGCGTGATCTAATTAGAAATGAAGAGATCCGCAGGAGCACCAAAGTAACCGACATAGCCCGAAGAATTGCCAAACTTAAGTGGCAGTGGGCAGGACAAATCGCTCGCAGAACAGATGGCCGATGGGGCCTAAAGGTTCGGGAGTGGCGACCGCGTACCGGAAGAAGTAGCGTTGGAAGGCCTCCCACAAGGTAGACTGGCGACTTTGTGAAGGCCGCAGGAACACGTTGAATGCGAGAAGTACAGAACCAGTCGAAGTGGAGGTGCTTGAGGAAGGCCTATGTCCAGCAGTGGACGTCTTTCGGCTGAAATGATGATGATCATGATGAAGGGGTATAAATTAAATCAACTTACAAATGAAGAAAATGACAACTAACACGCTAATGCTCGAGTCTTCAATGCTAAGTAATCCCTTTGCAGACTTGTGACCACACAAGCTATTCAATAATAGAAAATGTGATTTTTCAAACTTCGTTTTTATCTCATACCAATTAATTTTACCCTCCCTGATTCCACTAATATTGTCTAAAATGATGTAAGATGAATCAAAATCACATATATTTTTTAACATCACTAATGCAATTTCGTCAAATCAAGTACCTAAGCACCCAATTTTCTGGGTGTTTACCTTGGTTTAAACACGGTGGATTGCCCATCTATAATGATGAGAAAAAAAGATAAAGAAATGGTATTTTACCAATTTACAATGTAATATTATCTTAATTACCTTTGTTCATTTCCGCAACTAAATAAAAAGGCGAACTAAATAAATATAAACAGTACAGGTACAGCACGCACGACGATCTCCCTAGTAATGTTTTTTCTAATGCCAACAAATTGTCGGCATTGCGATATTCTGTTTCTTTCTCGTAGTCAAGGTCATTTTTAGGTAACCGGTATTAAAACGGTAACCTAAATAAAGGTAACATATTTTTTCTTCTTGGGGTTACCCAGATAGCGGTTACCTTAATCATAGAGGTAACCGAAATTCTTCGATACCGGTACCGTAATTTATACAGGTTTTCGGTCCCTGATTAGAAATGTAGTGGGCTAAAATCGTACTACGTAATAGGAAGCGCTCGCCCAGCAGACCCCTCTGCCACGCCAACCGCACGCGAGAGCGCACCCGTTTTGCCCGTGAGTGTAAAAATCTTCCGCGGCGAGACCATTACAAGCGTTGAAAATATAATCGTAAGTACTTACTATCGAATATCTTTTCACTTTGTTATAAATTCTATATTTTTTAAATTTATTTGATGATATTACAGTTTAAAGTACACGAAATAATGCTATAAATAATAGTTTTCTTTTTAACTTTTTTTAAATTAAAAAAGGCATCTATCCTCTGCTAAAAGTATAGTTGCCCCATTTGCTGTTCGGGATAGATGCCCTCAGGGGCATCCATCCCTAAGTGTCTCTATAAATGTTTTCATATTGCAGGTGGAAGAAATGCCTCGAAAATATAAAAGAAAACCGGGGGTGGTCCCCAGTCACATTAGTTGGACTGAAGAAAGCTTGGAAAAGGCTTTCCAAGAAATGTCCGCGTGCGGGCCCTATCAGGATACCAGCGCTGCGAAATTTATTTTTAAATATCGCAGCATCATGCTGAGATGGGAGCCTTTCGGCCTCGTATAGAACTTTCTCTTTCTTTTTTCTTTTTGTTACTTTATTTTTTTTTTTTTATTTTGGTATTTTAATTTAGACTGTGTTTAGTTTAGTTCGTGATCCTCCTGTACGAGTCGCAATAAATACTTTTTCTTTCTTTTCTTTGATGAGATTTTGTGATGTCAATTGACTTTTTAAGTTCCCTTCCGCGGGTTGTTACTAGTCTTGATCCCCAGTGAGAGTACTTTCAATTCCAGTCTCCCCTGCTATGAAGCGTCCGCCCAAAGTTGAGAAGTACTGGGTGAACATATACTCACTTATCTTGATGGCAACAGTAGCAGATTGTGTGTGCTCAATAGACATAAATCATTAAAAAAGATGTCACAAATTAATGTTAAATACTGAATACAAACTGATTATTGCAACTATAGTATGTTTTATTTCAATTAGCATCTAATATTGGAGCATTTATACAGTGAGTCTTCTATCCCTCACGTTAGGCATCTACCCCTTGAAGCATTTTTACTACGAGTCTTCTATCCCTCACTTTAGGCATCTATCCTACTTTTGAGAGGGTAAAAAAGACACAATTTCCTCAAAATCTATGAAACTTATGTAAAAATAAAAGGGGTACCATCCTAGATTAAAGATCAAAGTTACCATATGCAAAAGACGTATTGCCAATAGATTTTTAATTAATAAGTTATGGCTCCCTATCAAAAAGTGGGGCACCTATCCTGGAATTACCCTACACCCGAAAAAATAATAAACTTGTCAAAATTGATACATGGTACTGCCATTACTGTCAATCAATATTTGATTTATGAGTATGTCAATGTGAACGAAACGAATCTATTATTTATTTACTTAGAATCTATACTAAAAATAAAGCGGAAAAGTTTGTTTGTGTGTTTGTTTGTTTGAACACGCTAATCTCTGTAACTACCAGTTCAACTCAGCCTATCGCAGCCCACTGCTGGACATAGGCCTCTCCCAGGCTGCGCCACAACACCCTGTCCTCCGCCTTCCTCATCCAGTCCGTTCCAGCCACTTTCTTTAGGTCGTCCGTCCATCTAGCTGGGGGACGTCCTACACTACGCTTGCCGATACGCGGTCTCCACTCAAGGACTCGTCTGCTCCACCGGCCATCGGTACTTCAACAAACATGGCTAGTAACTACCAGTTGGATTTGAATAATTCTTTTTGATTTTGATAGCCCAATTCTTGATGAAGGTCGGATTAAATGATAACGTTTCTTTAATTACGGTGAAGAATTCCTTTTTAATGACTTGGAATCGGAATAGGAAGTGGATGAAAAGTCTTTCGACAATTACTCTACTTCAAAACTGAATTAATATGCTATAATTGGATGAAAATGTTACAGTTATGTTATGAAATAAAACTTTTTTTTGGTTTTAAATGTCGCATGGAATATTAATGATTGTGTTGCACCTAGATACCTATCTACTAAAAGTCTATAAATATTTTTTTTTTTGTTGTTCGAAATAACTATTTACACTAGATACTAGTGGCGAAGGTAGGGTAACCATACAACTCGATTCCCGCCGGCTTCCCTTAGAAAATTCAGAACAGAACCACTCTATAGTCAATTCATTATTGAAATATAATGAAATATTTTATTGACTTTTTTTTTGCTCCGGCTTACCTCTGTCATAAATTCACCCTTCGCTAATGCTAGATACTAAATTAAATGACTTAGGGCGCGTTCCCACCATGTCGTGACGACAGATTATCGTGTCGTATAAAGCGTCGTGACTTGTGTATTTAAATGGAGGTGTTCACATATAGGACGGCACGATTAACTGTCGTCCGTCCATTTAAATACACAAGCCACGACGACACGACAATCCGTCGTCACGACATAGTGGGAACGCGCCCTGAGTCACTTAAAAACAAAAGACACTTAGGCGTCAAAGTGCTCGTCCGCAGCGCTGTCATCAGGAAACGTGCCCAGAAGACTGACAGCACTGCCATGTTGAATGGCACTGCCAATTCTTTGGCCAAATAAATATTAATATATATATATTTTTTATTTCAACTTTGAAATATGCATTTAATGATTTTCTTCATTTTAACTGACCAGCTGGGTAAGTGCGTAACACACTATCAGTAGCAATGGGTCATTTTGACAGTTCAACAACATTCATTGCGTTATTTGCGTTGTTGAGCAGACACATTTTTCAAACATATGGAGCAATGGATTAGCAATATGCTTCAAAATTATTCAAATTGAGAGTGATAGTGTGTTACGCAATTAGGGAGCAGGTGGCGATGTATCATTTTGATGCTGAGCCCATCCAAGATCAAGAAGAGAACAATTGTCATCACATGAGACAGCTTACCTACCGTCCTTTTCCCATTTATTTATGCAACTACAATAATAATCAGAAATACAACTTTGCCAACAAGTTTCTGCCACTTTGATTAATATACAGGGTGGAAAAAATCAATGAGTCCTGAAGGGAAACCAGTTTAAATCTATCTATACTAATATTATAAAGAGGAAAGGTTTGTATGTATGTTTGTAACGAATTGGCTCAAAAAGTACTGGACCAATTTTAAAAATTCTTTCACCATTTGAATGCTAGATTATCACTAATATAGGCTATTTTAATTGCAAGAAAAAAAATTAAATCTTTAAAAAGTAAATGTCCACCCGTGCGAAGCCGGGACAGGCCGCTATTAGTATATAATATGACTTTACTCAAAGGAAACATTCCTTTATTTTTAAAAAGAAACTAAACTGCTTTCACAGATTTCTCGACAAGCTTACCTAAACCGGGAATCGAAACAGGTAAAAATTCAAAAAATAAACTACTCTATGAACAAATTTTACGGCAAGAATTTCTATCTACGAACAGAGATCTCTGTCAACAGTGCTTCCTATGAACCGAGATATCTATAAACAATGTTTTCTATCAACAAAGTTTGTCAACAGTGCTTCCTATGAACCGAGATATCTATAAACAATGTTTTCTATCAACAAAGTTTTCGGCAAAACGTGCTGTCTAGGAATAGAGATTTCTATTAGCCATGCTTTCTGTATGTAGTAGTATCGTACAAGTGTGTTTCTATCTTAGGTTCCACACTCATGTTGAAATACTTATAATAATAAATCAGTCTGCTTTGAATTTCGGTGTTTCATTGTCACGAACACAACAGGTGTTACTGCCATCTTTGCTAGGCCTATATTCAGCAGTGGATTACAATTGCCAGCCTGGCTCAAGAGCATGTTGCTGATAACTTGTTTCATGTAGTACCTATTATTTTTGTTTAAAATTGTAAACTTATACTGACATTGAAAATTGGAACATATTCTGCTTGAAAGATGATGAGGTAGATTTTAAAAATAAGCTGAAAAAAACTTGAAAATCTTTCTGGGAGTAGGAAATTTTAAAAGAGACTGTGACTTCTAAGACTGTTTCGGTGTTTTTTCTCACAGTAATTGGGTAGGAAATACGGACTGTTAGCGACATATCTGGCAACCCCGTTGCTAGGAGATTGTTTTTGTTGGTTGGCTTTTTCTTAATATTGTTAATTATAAGACTCTTGTAATCTACATCTATAGTTATTATACCCAATTGCATCTTACCTGCCTTTAATTTGGTGCTTAACACGGACCTCATCTAGTATTAAGACAAAACTTATTTTTAACGTGTAAAATTGTTTATTAAAACAAATTTACAGAAATTAATAATTAATGTTTTCCTGTGTCAGACGTCTAAGATTAGGTTGTCTTAATTAAGATTCTAAGCAGAGAAGCGAGCGAAGATTAATTTCTATTACCACGTTAATCAATTACTGGATATCTGATAGGCTAGGTTTTAAATAAATGATAGCTTTGCTTCCTAATTTGTTAGCGAGGTCTACAATATCGTTAAAAGTGGAAACTTTCTGAAATAAAGGATGTGTTGTTGATACAGAAAAAATTCCGCCTTTAATCTGACGCATCATCTATACATTGTGGCGATTAGGCTATCACATTAATTGAAACCACTACATTACGTATTTTAAACAAACACAATTTAAATAATTATTACCAATTAATATTCTAGCCGTGGGACCTTTTACACAATTTCAATAAAATCGTCGTTACAGTATGAGTAAAAACTGAGGGCCGAAACAAATCGCTATCAAATCGTTACGTATCTCGTGACTGTACTTACCTGTCAAAAAGAGTAAGCTAGATAATGTGGATATGACACGAGTTTAAAACAGAAGAAGAACTAGCGGGGGATCCAGGCGGGGGTGGAGGGGGGGTTCAGGGAATCAGACCGGAATAAATCTTTCTACCCTACGCACAATTTGCACCGCTTCTTACACAAATTGAAGCGTACTCATGAACAGCAAACCGCTTTGTCCAGTATCGGATGATGTGGAATAATTTTTAACAGGATTGGCACAAGCTTTTCAATACCTTATGTTAATTCAATACATTTTAGACTTTCCCATTATCGTAATCGCTGTTAAAATGTCACTTAGACTAGGCCTTCTGGTCAAAAAAGAAATAGTTGAAATTTTTCGGATAAAAAATGGTTCGGATCTATAGGTGCGGTGGGAGGCATCGGACGGCTAGCGCTAAATCTAAGTTAGTCGTGAAAAAGCACCGATAGTTTTAGGACAGCAAAGTGGGAATTATTAGACGTTCAAAAAAAGGGGCGCAGTCATATTTACACCTACAGAATAACACTGCAGATTTTAAAAAGAATTCATTATGAAATACATTAGCTAAGTTCTCCTGAGATAAAAAAGGTTAGGAGCTTTAATACATTACGTAATAGTGTTTAATAATATTTTTGGAAAACAAAATAGCACTTGTTTGAGGTTAAATTCTGTGGCCTGGTGCTAAAAGGCCCAAAGTCCGTTTTGTGAGAAGTGTGATTTTTCTGCCAAAAGTTTTGTTTGAATAATGATAATTTATGTGTGCTAAAAGGGACTAAGTGTAACGAAAATAATGTTATTTTTAAAATATGGTCGTTACACTTAGGCCCTTTTAGCACTAGGCCACAGAATTAATTACATGCCTTTCTATGTTGTATTTAAGTCATATCTACTCATAAAGTGACTTAATAAGACGCCAGTCAAAACAATAAAAATACACCCCTCTCACAAAAATGTACTTATAGACCAACTGGTTGGTGTGTTTGTCTATGTGCCAGTCGGATAGTTTCAACTTTAGTGAAGTTGCAATTGACTGAGAATTGTTTTCAATAGTGGTAAATCATTTACGAGTCGACTTTACTAATATTAAAACTTCTACTCACAGTGCTTCTGCCATTTGAAGTTATGCTGAATCTCGTGCCGCATGCCCCTCCATAGCTTGGTGACTATCAAGGAGTATGCGAACGACATGATGAAGATGGGTATCAGCAGTAGTCCAGCATCTATGCCAATGTTGAAGGCCCGTTCTAACTCCAGGCTGGTCCATACTTCTCTGCATTTGAATGCTGCAAAAGAAAAATGGGTTAAAGATTTTGGTTTAAAAATACAGGGTAGTACAACGCACAATCTGTTATTATGGATTCAGTGTATTATTAGAAATACCTTTTATTAGTTGCCTTTCATTCATCCTCTCAACATGACAAAACCATCTAAGCATATTCTTTTCAATCTTTGTCATTACATCTTCTTTTAAACCACACCGTTGACTTATGACATCATTCCTCAGCCTGTCTTTCAAAGTCACACCGCACATGCTTCGCAAGGAACGCATTTCTACAGCGTTTATTCTACTTTCATGCTTCTTTTGCCACACCTAACATTCACTTCCATAATATATAAACGTAGGCAGGTATAAAATAAATATGTTAAATAAATCACGCTTGCGCTAGAAGCACAGAATTCGAACAGTAAAAAAAATAATATGCAATACCAGTGTAGTGTACCCAGCATTTTAGACCTCCGAAAGGAATTAATCATTTTACTAAATAAACACTTCACATTTTATATTTAATGCATTTTTCATCAATAAATGGTGGATTTATTGAAGTTAAACTTTTACCAGCTAGGTAACTATATTCGCATAGATGTCGTGAAAATTGTTTCTAAAAAAACTATCGGCTGTTAGTTCCATTATCAAATGGATACTTTTCCAATAGCGTGATAGGTCACTAGGTCAGTTAGTTAATGGTGAAAGCTGACGAATTTCAGTGGATGTCGTATTGACCTGCCGATAGGAATCGGTTGCAGGTCAGGATTTCAAGTATGTGAGCGGGCACGCCCTTTATCTTTGGAGGCTTTTATTGATGTATTACCTAAGTTCTGTTTACGTTTTTAGTTTTTGCTTGAGTACCTATAGCTTTCATCGTTTCCGTTGGTATATTGGCGTGTGCTAGCTAACATGGCAAATAATTTAATTTAATGTTTTGTGTTTCGAAATGTTAATTACTTTGTTTGTTAACTATTGTATAGAATCATGTTTTTGTAACTGAACAGACAGTTGTCCAGCTGGGGAGTTTGTTGCGCCCCTTCTTTCCAGCTAAAGCACTAGGAAGTGGTGAAAGGCAAGCGTTGAGGGGACTGTCAAGTAATTTTGGCGTTCGAAAAGTTCTGATTCTCAACCTAGTTGGACTAAATTTCTTTTGATTTGATTTGAGATAAAATACCACATTTGCCATGAGGTAAACCTTTTTAACCGATTTCAAAAAAGGAGGAGGTTCTCAATTCGGATGTTTATTATATATTTTTTTATGAATGTTCGGGCATAACTCCGTCATACCTATATAGACGGATTTGCAAAATTCTTTTTTTGTTCGAAAAAGGTTTATTCCGAAATGGTCCTATAAAATGTTTATTAAATTTGCTTGGTTAGTTTTTGAATTAGCTTCAATAATAGGATTTTTTTAGACTTGTTTATACTGATGTTATTTTAATAGCTTCTTGTCACTGATATTTACATAGCAAGTAGTGTTATATGAATTTGTATAGGATAGGTACAACTAAAGAGTTAAAAATAAAAACTTCTTTACAAAAACAACCGGCTTCCAAAACAAAAAAACACTACAAAGTGAAAAATAACTTTAATTTTGGAAGGCGGGGTAAAAAAACGAAAATGCGGAACCAACGAAACCAACTTCCGAAATTAAAGTTATTTTTCACTTAATTAAAGTGTTTTTTTTTTTTGTAGTTTCGGCAGAGCCTGTGTTTTCCGATAACCATATCTTGAAAACGTTAAGAAAATAATAAAAAGTAACTTCTTAAATTGTCTCGTAGTGCGGTATAATAGATGATCAAACGAACTTACCTGTGTGAAGTTCGATCATTATTATACGAAGTGCTTCGTTCGAAGATATATGTTACTTTACCATGCAGCTTTCTCGAGTCACTCGGCAACTACGCAATTTTCAGAGCTAAAACTAAACGTAAGTATTAGTGTGCGTTATCTGTGTCCTAGCGCGATCCGTCATTCTTTTTAGATTTTTGAAAGGTTATCTCAATTTTACCGGGGTGGGATGGGTAGGGAACATATATCTTCGAACGAAGCACTTCGTATAATAATGATCGAACTTCACACAGGTAAGTTCGTTTGATCATCTATTATACTGCGTGCTTCGTTCTCGATATATGTTACTTTACCATGCAGATGTTTAGAGAGATCGTAAACTTGAGATAAGCCTGACTCATTACTCATTATGTCCTTTAAAATAATTTTTATTTTATTTTTTGAAATTAACACTTTCATTTATAGACATCTTAAATTCTTCTCTGTAATTAAACATAATTAACAATCAGTAATCATATTAATACTTAATCAATTAATCAGCCTTATTCGGTACATAGGTAACCATCCCTTATTTATCAACTAATAATGGCACATTAATTTAGATCACAATATACATATATGTACATTATTCTATTGACAATAGTGTAAGTACTAAAAACTAAGAATATATTATTCTGCATTAAGCATAAGCACAGCTTAGGCAAACTCCTGAATTGGGAATTGGCCTCCTATAAAATATTGTAAATGTGAATGAATTATTTGTTCAACCAGCAGTTTGTCTGATTACATCTAATGATATTGTTTAAGACTTAGGCTTGAATGTAAAGGCGTGTCGAGTACTATGACCTGAGAAGACGCGCGTATCAATACCGCAGTCTGAGAGAGTATTTTTAATCCATCTACCAATAGTAGAAACCGAAATTGGTTTATGGGGTTTTTAAGTGACAAAAATAAGTAGTCATTATGACCTCTTATATCTCTAGTCAATCTCATGTAATCATACAATGTTTTGGCTGGACAATCCTCAGTTTTTTCAAAAAAGGATATGAAAAGACTAGGTTGGGTTTGTCCCGCAGCCGAAGTTTTTATCAAATCAGTAATGGTAATATAACACAACTTTCACTCAGTGTTATATATTAGATATTTTTATTAATGTTAAGGTTTGTGTCCGTTGAGCTGTACTTAGTGCAAGCAAAAAACCACCAATTTCTTTGAGATGTGTTCAAAAACTTAATGTCATATTGGGAGTCCACTTGTGTGGTACACTTAAAACTTTATTTGGATCCCATGTTGTTTGGTATTCTGCTAACAATGGTTTTTGACTTATAGCATCCTTTAAATTACCTCTTAATACAATCACCCTCCCCAATTTTAGAGCCTATTATCAAGATAGAGCTGATTTTATGAGAGTTTAGGGTCCCATAGGCAGCTCCAGAGTCGAATAATTTTGTTAAGAAATAATGGAATGGGTTTATACCACGTTTATACCATGCTCCTGGCAAAAGGTCCACCAAATTTTTTATGTGACATTATATTGTTTTAGTGTATTATGGATACAAACATGACATCTATTGATATTGGGGGAATAGCCCTTTTTTAACCATGCTTGCCTGATAATATTCCTGCAATCAGAGTAAGTTGATAGTGGAGAGGGTGATGATCCTTGAAAGAAGAATATAGAAGATATTTTTTGAGGTTTCAAAAATATTACTTAGCTTTGAGACATGCATAGTCTGCATTAAAGGATACCAAGGTTGTGAAGGCTAGTGGGGTATGACCAAGATACCTGTTGCCTTCTCATTTTTAATTTTTTGTAAATATTTTAATATTAAATTGAATGGAGGAAAAGCATAGAAAAAATATTCTGTCCAGGTTAAAGTAAAAGCATCAATATTTATTGCCTCTGGATCTGGTTTCCAGGACACATAGGTACTTAAATCAATTTTAGGTGCACCCAGCTCAGATACAATTTTTTGAAATGCCCCAGTGTTTAGCTCCCATTCGGTGTTTGGATTTATTTTTCGGGACTTTTCATCAGCCTCTTTATTTTCACTAGACTTAATGTAGGAGGCAAAGAACCAAATATGTCTCTCTTCACACTGCCTTATGGATCTGGCCAAGTTATTTAATTGTGGGAACTGAATACCACCCATTCTGTTTATATAAGATATTGCTGTCTTGTTAAGGTATTGCTGTATTGTTGATATTGTTGTTCTTGTAGATTGTTATCTACGCAACAGAATATTAAGGTATTGCTTATCCTTTACAAAAAACCTTTAATGCCATAAATATTGCAAGTAATTCTAACTAGTTAATATGGTATGTTTTATCATATTCGCTCCAGAAGCCATAGGCTCTTGTTTTTGTAAGCAGCACCCTATCTACTCATGGAGGCATCCATGAACAATTCAATATCATGGTTATGATAGGCAATACTTTTACATACTCTACTAATATTTATTAGCCCATCATTGTAGATCTAATTTTATATCGGAGTGTCAGTCTATTTGTAGGTACTTTCATCATAATTTATAAATAAATATTTATAGGTACTCATGATGTTCTAAAAATTTAGTGTAAAGCCAACCATAAATGTGGTAGCTGGGCAAGTTGCAATTAATATCCCAATTCATTTCTAGATCTAAGTATTTCTGAACTGGCATTTTTATATTTGATACTTTTGGGCAATTGTAATGTCATATGTTTTGTATCAAACACAAAACCTAAATGATACTATTACACTTTTATCAAAATTTATAACAAATCCCAGACACTTATAAAGGGCTATTGTTTCTGTAACATTCTGCAAACATGATTGATAGCTAGATCCTATACTTAGTAGGTCATCTAAGCATTGAACTGAGTTGTACCCTTTTTCTCTTAGACGTGTCACTACTATCTTCATAAGGTAATTCTATTACTGTTCTCCATTTTTACAATGGGATGTTTCTACATATTAATTCAATGACCAAGTTTAGTATGAATCTCTTTGTACCTACCATTATGTTTTGGAATCAAAAATTTATAAGAGATAAATTGGTCTTTACAAGGCTTGAAAGGGGATATAGCCCCCAATTTTAATAATTTGATGATAGCAGTATGCATATCAGTATTTTTCACAGCTGATTTTGCTGAAAGGGGAAGTGGCAGTAAATTCTGATGAGGTTTGTTTACAAAGGTAATTGAGTATCCTTTGATAATAATTAATTATGAATTCATCTTTACAAATTTTGTTCCAGCGCAGTAAAAAATGTGTGAGCCTTCCAGCATGACTTACCTCTATGTGCAAGCAAGAGGTTTCTCCCTGTGAGGCTTTTGGCTTTTTTGGCCGTGGACTGATAATAGTGTCCGTGACATTCCCGGGCTTGTATCGAGGACTGGGTCTTCTTGTGCCCATACCTTACTGTTGGGCTTGGATTGTAGTGAGGGGGACCTTGTAAGTTTCCCTTATTTACTGTATGCTGATTAAATGTAGGGTTCAAAACTTGTAACTCATCTCGTTCAACATCTATAATAATATTCAAAAACTTTTTATCAATCACAGGGAAGATCAATGTTTTCCTTGGTTTTTGTTTGGACAAAATGTAATTCTGTCAATATCCTTCCAGCACCACTAAGTGGTGAGATCCATTCCAATCAGTCCACTGTATCATTGTTTATCAACAATGATAAATTGCATTACATTATTTATAGACAACCCAATGCCTAGTTGGTTTTGTTCCAACTCTATCTTTTTGTGTCTGTTGACAACAATGTTGCTCACCGAAGCAGAAATCTATGGGTTGAGCTTTGGTGCCTTTAATAAAGGGCAATTTGGAATCAGTTGTTCTATTAGTTTTTGTGTCTTTTTTAAACTGTTGCTTCAAATATGAGCCAATTCACTATTTATAAAGGGACCTTACGCAGGTGTGTCTGGCATAAGATCCCCAGTGCTAACAGTGCCTCTGAACTTATAGTTGGTGTTGCTGAGGTAGGCTCAGGATCAACCGTTGGAGACGAGGTAGGATTTTTTACTATGAGAGGTTCAGGTTCTTCTGGAACCAGATCTGTCATAGCTTCTAGTGACATACCTCATGGTAATGTTTTAATTATTTTTACTTCGTTCGAAATATTATCAGTATTGTAATCTGAAAGAAAAACGATAAACATACCACGGAAAAATTGTACAACTGATTCTTAAAAACTGCTTATTGAAGCCTCACAGACTTCACATAAGACTCTAAAGATCTCGTCCGTATATCTCGTATACGCCCCGAGTCTAAGGATCTCGTCCGTATATCTCGTATACGACCCGAGTCCAATGAGCACGTCGATGTATCTCGTACACCACCCGTCTCAACCAGTACAAAGGTTATGTAAACCTTGTGGCCTTAACTGCTATTAAAGCCAGTAGCCGTACCGGTATAATAGGAATCACAAGACAACGTTTTTGTTACCTGGAATACTAGAAATTGGGTATCACTTTCGTAGTCGTCCCAACCACGACAACGACGCTTCATTTTTCATTAAAATTTTTCTTATATACTTTTTGTATTATTGTAAATATTTTTCTTCATGGCGTCTTTTATGGATAGGTAGTTAAATTTAAGTAAAATTTCACTTTTATACACTCAAATTTACTCATTTATTTCTAAGAACACAGTATCAGTTGCCGCGCAAACGAAAAGAATGACGGATCGCGCTAGGACACAGATAACGCACACTAATACTTACGTTTAGTTTTAGCTCTGAAAATTGCGTAGTTGCCGAGTGACTCGAGAAAGCTGCATGGTAAAGTAACATATATCGAGAACGAAGCACGCAGTATAATAATGATTAATATTATGTAGGTAGTTTATCTAGATCTAAGACAATGTAAGTGAGGTGTCTACAAGAACCCAATACAGTAATAGTATGACAAATTCTACCAAGAATAGACAAAGTTCTTTCTATCCAACTCGACATCTCTTCTCCCCGAGTACGGGGTGACCCTTACAGTCGCGTTCCTATGAAGACAAAGAAATTTGTATTTTTGCCATAGCAACGGGGAGCAAATTTTAAAATCAATATAGGTTTTTTGTCTAAGTCCAATGTGGTGAAGACTATTTGACACTTTTTGAGAAGATTTTCCACCCCCAAGTGCGAAAAGTAGAGAAAAATTGGTCGTCATGCTTGACATTGGCGCCGATTCCCTTGTTCACAAACTAAACTAAATTTAAGTTCAGTGCATCTTTTTCTTCATATTTAATTAAGAAAAGGACTGAAGGTAAATATTAATTTAGACCTGACGTAAATTGACGTATTTTTATAGACCAATTTTTTAATCACGTCTAAACTTCTGTGCATTTCTTAACGAAATAGAAAGAAAAAGATGCACTGAACTTAAATTTAGTGTAGTTTGTGAACAAGGGAATCGGCGCCATTGTAGACTTTGTCTACTGAAGAATAGAATAATTTCTTCTCTTCATGAGATGGTAGAAATCTTTCTACAGTCGGTCATTTTGTCTAATTCTTCCTTAGACGAAACCCGTTTCTAATGTGCTCATGCTGCACGTGCGAAGTTATATCCATGTCTCTTTGACAAAAATCATTGTTACAAAGAGATCCATAAAATACCTATTTTTTGAGTTCATTATTTTCTTTTCATTCCCAAAAGCGCGGTCTTTCCACACGGACGGAATCACACAGCTTTATTTCAGGCACGAATAACGTGCTTCAGTAAGGGACATTCATTTATAAATGAAAAATGTAACAGCAATGTGCTTTCGAAGTCCCGGAAAAAATAGGCAGTCATGCGCAGAGCCCGTGAATCATATCTACACCATTTCAGACTGTATTTTACCGAGCGTGGCACAAAAATACCGAATCAAAATACTATCAACACTAGTACCTAAAGCGAGAACTTAAATGCCTATTTTTTGTTTAGCCATCAACTATTTTATTCGTTAAAATAAACTGCAAATTTTGACATTTTCAAGTCCTAAATAGAATTGAATTGAATGAAGTAAGCATTTGATGAATTTTCTTCTTATTAGTGCAGGTTTAATTCAGATTGAGATTCCCTGGACGGTCTCCGAACCCAAGTCGTAAATCGAACCTCGTAAAGTGAGGCTATCTAGGCTAGGACGGCATCAGGGTGTGAATGTGAGCTGAGTTATAAACTACTTATCTTTCCCCTTTTATCCTACCCTCTTTTTCCCAAAACATGCAGCCAAAGTGACCTCTGCGCCGCCACCGACAACGCCGCCGTGGAAATGGCGGAGTTTTGGGCCGAAAATTCTTTTATAACTATTTGACTGAATTTATTTTGAATGAATTCGTTTTAGAACTCGGATGACCTTAAGTTCTCAGCTGTATCTAAGCATGAATTTTCGAAGTGAGAACTAGTTGCAATTCATTCATTTATCATTCACAAAAAAATAAGTTCAAAAACTAAAACCCGACTACTGAAAAGGATGAAACAAGAAAGTACCTTCCCGTGGTCGCAAGCTACCATGGCTTATAAGTATGCAAGTGGCATGCGACCACGGGAAGGTACTTTCTTATTTCATCCTTTTCAGTAGTAGGGTTTTAGTTTTTGAACAAAAAGAAGTTGAAAAACTAAAACCCGACTAGGTACTGACTATTTAAATTTATTTTGGGGTTATAATTTCGTGATAAAGTATATGCAGAGCTGCTTATATTTTTTTTTTGTTTAGGTTCTATTGTTTTACATGTATCTAGGTAATATACCAAACTTATACATAAATATGTTTGGCTCAAAACTGAGGCGTGATTTTATAGAAATTATTCCTAATTATCGGGTGTATACAAGCAAACCGGTGTGCAACAGTTGACAATATATATTTTTGAAAAATCATATCCCTCCTTTTAGCTTCGCCGTAGTCGGATAAAAATCCACAGCTCTTTGAAATTTTATCTTATATAAACTAGCCTTACAAAAGGTAAGGAAACTTATTTGTTTTATTACTTACATATTTGTCTTTTTATTTTCACGGACAAAGAAACTTACCTACACAAGATTTCACAACTTCAGCCCAATAGCCCATAAAACAATATTATCTCAGAAAATAAGAATATAAAAATCCTTTCACAAACCCTGCTTATATGCATACTTTGCTTATATCCATCTAGGGAATTCTGGTACACGGTAGTGCTGAAATAGCGAGTTTAATAAAATACAAGCGGCCGCTCTGAGCTTCATAATATATACCTACATTTTCAACATTTTACCAGCGCTTTTTTGAAAGAGGTAGGATTTCATGGGGTTAATATAAATATGCAAAATCTGGAAACTTAAAATTGCATGCAAAAGAATCATGGTTTATTATTCTTTGAACTTAGTGTCTAAACACACTATGCCGAAGTTACGCGACCGAAGTTCGGCGGCTGATTTTACGTTCCGACGTATTCGGCTGATATGACACACCATAAGTGCCGAACATACGCGGCAGAAATTCAGTTCCGCAACTCCCCGCTGCTCCCCGCCCCCGGATCTTCGTCGGCAATCGAACCGAACTTCGGTCGCGTATAATGTGTGCTCACAGAATAAGTTCCCGCTGAACTTACGCCCGACCGAAGTTAGGCTGTACGCTATGACGCGACGTAATTTCGACATAGTGTGTCGTCAGTAATTTAAATAGCATTGCAGGCGTATTTGTGCTGAACTTCGGTCGCGTAACTTCGGCATAGTGTGTTTAGACACTTTGAGTTTATTAAACCGAAAGTTTGTTGGCAAAGTGTACCTCGGTAGAAGAACTTTATTGCTCTTTAAAACTAGACGAAATATGTTAAGTATTATTTTATCTTAGGGTTATAAAAGTCACACTTTACTTTAGTACCTTGACAAAGTGCCGTTGGAAACTTAATAGTATAACGCAAACCTTAAACCCATGTCTAAGCGCTCCCGCCACAATCCACGCGCTTCTGGCAGAAACGCCTCTCGTTCCCGCCCTGCCAATGAGAGCGAGTCGAAGCTTCTAGAACATTCTAGAAGCTTCCCATTCGGCGCTTACCTTTGTTTTTTTTTGACAAGTGTAACTGACGTCCGTCAACAGAGCGGCGCACCGAAAGTGTACGGATATTTTTAAAATGGAGTCATTTTAATAGGTAACATTTTACAGTTCATTATGCAAAGCAAAGTGCTACTTATGTGCATCTGGAGTTGAGTCTAATTTTCTAAATAAATAATTGTATTAAAAAAACTGATGTCGTTTTCTTGACTTTTATTTCTGTAGCGTAAGATATATTTTTCTTTGCATAAATGAACTGTCAAATGTTACCTATTAAAATGACTCCACTTTGAGAATTTTATCTTCGCCCCAAACCCTATTGTTTATGTGTGAGGGTGAGGGTGTGTGTGTATCATTGTGTGTATGTTAAAATAGTCATAGCGGATAGGAGACGTAGGGTTATTTATGTCCTACAATGTCCGTCAGAATGAAGAACTTCGTGAGAAGCTTGTGGTTAAATAATAACAGCCGCACGGGTCGATCAATCAGGTTAAGCTACGCTTGCCGCTGTTGGTCCGTGGATGGGTGACCATCTTTACATACCAAGACCCCTCCGTGCCTCGGAAAGCACGTTTAGCCGTTGGGCCCGGCTGTCATTCGTGGATCTTTGGCAGCCGTTGCGGGTCGTCAGAAGCCCGAAAGTCTGACAACCAGTCTTACCAAGGGGTGTCGTATATAATTAGGTAATAATTGTAATTGGGCTGTCAATGTCAGTCGCACCATGTAAAATCCTGGTATTCAGCTGAATCCGGTTAGACTGAAAGCCGACCCCAACATAGTTAGAAAAAGGCTAGGCAGATGATAAATGTCCTTCGTAATATTCTGCAATAAAATGAAGCTGTTGGATTAAACTTATTTGGATTTTCCTCCTCTGTTTTGATAATGAAAGCCATGATCAATTCGAAATGTCTATAGAGTTCCGATAAAGTAGTTTCGGTGACACAATGAAAAGTTTTTAAAGTTATTCGACATCTGAGTTTCGTATAATGATCTATTCATGTATTCCTGCATATTTTAAGCGTCAGTAAAATCGAGTGATATCTATGAAATTCGCGTTTTCACATTGGGTCCAATGTGAAAATAGAAAGTGTTACGTGTCCTGATTTGTCTACTTTTGTATAAGTTTTGTTAACATTTTGGTTGACAATAAAGTAACAAAACATACATATCCAAATTAAACTAGCTAGCGAAACTAAACAGACGTGATAGTTAATATATCGAAACATGATAAAATCAGATTTTCTGAACTCACAGTTCAAATAACTGCCATACTTGCGGTTGTTGACCTGAAAAAAATATCTTAACACTTTAATTTTTTTATTTTATCATATGTATTTATATATCGATACACATCACGTCATGAAAATTTCGCTAGCTAACGTAGTTTGACTCCGTATGTTCCCTCTATCTAGTACCAACCTTGAAGATATGTACGCTCAATTTCTGTTTCTCTTGGGCATTGGAACAGGACGACCGAATTTCTTCCCCGACAGTACCTAGGTAACTAGACTCATTTAGGCACAGTATCGATATTTATCGTGAATTTACCGACCGTATGCGTGCAATCCACTTGATATCAAAATCAACAATAATCTAGTACTTGTGCACCACAGCGTGGAAGGCCATTAGGCCACGTGAGGCCATCTTGGATCTATAATCCATTTGTTTTGGTAATTAAATAAAGGTAAACAAAAAAACCACGTGACTTAGTTAACCGACCAAACGTAAGTATAAAAGGCATTTATTATAGCAAAAAAAATTTTTGACTGTCTGTCTATCTGTTCACTGCGGCTAATCTGCGAAACGGCTGGGCCGATTTAGACATGACTTTTACTGACAGATAGGTAATATTATGAGAATTATCTTAGACTTACTTTTATTTGAAATAAAGAATTAAGGCGCTGGCCCACCGGGGCGCACGGAGAGGCTACGCACGTGTATTAAGCTTCGCTTTGTAAGAAAATGTATGTGGTTGTGTCCACTGCAACCCACGGAGAGGCTACGCATGTATTGACGTAATTGATATATGCGTGGCTTGCTCGAATAGGCGGTTTCATAGCTCAACGCTGTCGACGTGGGTCTACGTTTCCACTGGAGTACACGAATATGACCCAATAGCAATTGACAAAATGGCGCAGGCGTCGCTCGCTTCTCCGCTCGTCCCACCTCCAAACTCTAAACTCAAACTCAAAACTCAAACTCAAAGCATTTATTTCAAATAAACCAATTATAGGCACTTTTGAATTGTCAAGGGTCGGTCAGTCAGAAAGATGAAGCTAGTTGCCCATTCCAAAGCGTAGATCCCTGTGGAGAAGAACGGGCAAGAAACTCCACGGACACTCTTTTAAATCATAAAATTGTTACAAAAATCTTGATTACATCATTCATGTTGAAATTATACATGTGAGAACGATGCAGAAAGACGTGCACGTTAAAGGCGTCCGTACTAAAAAGAACAATTCATAAATTAAAATAAGCCGTGGCGGCTAAGAGATGACCAGTCCCTACTGACGGCGCCCGTTCACGAACATGACGTATGGATCAGCACCATTCAGCTCAACCATTTTGAAGGGAACCCAATGATCCAACACACACGCCACCATCAGCGAGACATTTGAGTGAGCATGACATACTCTCAGCTGCCAGGGCACATTCAAGTCAATTAAAGACGTACCCAGTAAATGGTAGCTTTATAGTTTAGGTACATAGTGCTCACACGTGTGCTATGCAATTATACAATACTAAGAGATTGAATTTATACAATGCAAAGATAGTTTTTCAATCTTCAGCAGCTCCAACTATAATTTCGAATGCTAATTAATTAGTTTATGCGCCCTTGTGGAGCAGGACCAGCGTTCAGCCAAGCATTTTTGTCAGCGATGTAATCCCCCAACTTATAATATGCTTGGCTGCATAGTGTGCGTTTTATGCAAGATTTGAATTTCGTTTCATTGAGTTGGAGTATGTGGGGGGGTATTTTATTGTAACATTTTAAACAGTACCCCATGAAGGATGAGTCTACTTTAGCCAATCTGAAACCTGGTTGAACTAATTGGTCCCTATTTCTAGTCCCATAGGTGTGTCTTTCACCTCTTTTACTGAAAAGATTTAAATTTTTCCTTACGTACATGATGTTTTCATAGATGTATTGACAAGGTACTGTCATGATATTAATGTCTTTAAACAGTTCCCTTAGAGAATCGCGCCTGCGGAGGCCATATATTGCTCTGATGGCTCTTTTCTGCAGAATAAAAATAGACTCGATATCTGCAGCCCGTCCCCATAATAAAATACCGTAAGACATGATACTATGAAAGTAACTGAAATAGACTAGCCTCGCGGTATCTACATTAGTAAATTGACGGATTTTTCTTACAGCATATGCTGCTGAACTAAGCCGTCCTGCAAGAGATGTTAAATGAGGACCCCATTGCAGCCTTGAGTCGAGCGTGATCCCCAGGAAAACAGTTTTATCGACGAATTCTAGTATCTCTTTATTCAATACTATGTCACAATCACTACTTTTAACATTCGGTAAAGAAAATCGTATGCATTTAGTTTTTTTCCCATTTAATACTAAATTATTAGCAGTGAACCAATTATGCACCTGCAGTAGGGCGTTATTTACGTCGTCAAGATTTGGAGCACCTCTATGAACTCCCTCAATGAAACCCGTGTCCGTGGATTGCAGTGGCACGTGTGTAGCCTCTCGTGGTGATTTTTTCCGCTCACTAAAATGACAACCCATGAAATCCACGTTCGCGCGGCACAGCTAGAATCATAATTTTCTGAAAACTGTCTCTTCAGATTGGGAGCGAAATAATTTAATTTTATCATTTCTGTCTTTTGACACACTTGTTAGGTATTATTTAGTTTATCCTACTTGTTAGTAGGATAAACTAAATAATACACCCACAACCAACACAAAGGGGTGGGACGACCCGGCTTAGGCGTTTATTAATGTTTTGTGTATGTAATGTAAGTAGACATGTCTGAGATTTGTATTCAAGGAGTGACATTTTTGGGTCATTTACTCGTACAAATTAGATACAATAACGTTCCCTTTGTCTTTCAGTATAACATTATCATCTTATTTCCTTTCTATTCTTTCCAGACCTTCGAAATCTTAAGTCTAGAGATCTGTGTTATTGTGTGTAAGTACCAAATGTAACGCTTTCTTGAATATTTATATACGCTAAGAGGGTTTTTACCAACCATCTTGAGCAAGCGTGGTAATCAATGCTATTGCCTTCTCTGTATAAGAAGAGGCCTTTGTTCTGCAGTGGGACACTAATTCGAAGGCCTTTTGCGTAGTACCTACGGTGCGAAATTGCCACGTTGATACTTAACACGTTTAATACAAAATAAAAGCGAAAGGACCGCGAATAAGGACCAACCCTGCGGTTTCTCCAGATACGTTTTGTGGACCCACATCCAATTTGTTAAACACATGGGTCTGGGAAAATATCACACAGTAAACTTAATTCCTTAATCTAAATAATAACTAAGACCGAAAACAAACCATGATAAGTTTTTGGGTCTTTCGAAAATCGATCCCTAACGGGGCAAAAAGGGGTGATTAATTTTTAAAGGGAAGCATTTTACTGCGTGGCTTAGTTACCTCAAAAACTGGTATAAATAATGTTTGAGTCTTATGGAAACATCCCAATCGATCTTTTTTAATTCTATCCTCAGGGGGTTGAAAAGACGGGATATAAATAATAATACGAAAAATCTTATTCCTTTGGTTAATAAACTTGAAACTTGGCAATATTTGCCCTGAGTAAATAATAAAGATTGTCACTTTTAGTTAAAAAAAAATCACTCACAGAGGATTTAGGGGGTGACAAAGTTAATAAGTAAGAAAAAAAAATAACCCACCGTCGAATTAACTCGAAACTCGGTACTAATACTTAAAATAAAAAATAAAAAGTTTGTGTTTTAGGGTTCTTCAAAAATTGACTCATACAGAGGTGGAAAAGGGTAGTAAAGTTTAATAGGTGGATTTTACTGCTTGCTTCCATTAACTCGAAAATGGGTATAAAACGACAAAATTAATATTTAAGTCTTACAATGGAAACGTATCAATCGCTTTTTCAAAATCAAGGTCTGTACTGGTGAAACAGTACGACATGGTTTATTTGGAAAGTCTTAATCCTTTGTTACTTATTTATATAAACTTAAAAATTGGCCCTTATACATTTTATTTATCTAAATAAATGTTAAAGATCGTAAACATACATTTTCGAAGTTTTTAGAATAAAGTACGAAATAGGTACACGTGGACGAAGTCGTGGGCAAAGTGGTAGTGTCCAGATATTTCATTACGCGTTTTTTAACCTAAACATTTTGTATTCGCAATGTGTGTGATTCAAAAAAATTCTATGAATATCCCAGATTCGCATTACGTGGTACCTTAGCAATAATACATTCTGGAAGTTTTAGAAGAAATTTTTTGTTGGTTGTTCACAAATCTTTGACAGATTTTGCTTATCCATTTCATTTGTTTATCTACAGTTGTAAGATACCATACGGCTAAAAAAAACAAGCGAAAAAACGTTTTTACAAAAAAAAGCAACCGACTTCCAAAAAAAAAACACTACAAAGTGAAAAATAACTTTAATGTCGGAAGTCGGTGATAATAAACGAAAATGCGGAACCAACGACACCGACTTCCAAAATTAAAGTTATTACTTGATCCCCGATCGCGTGTCCTCATACATAAATCATTCACAATCGATTAACAGAGAGGAAGTAATACTGAATCAAAGCGACTCACGTACGAAATAATGGATTTCATTATTCATGGCGAATTTATCAATAAAATGAATAACTCCCGATCGATTGCGATTGACTTCAGGTCTTTAAGGCGATGACTTTCGTGTCACTGGTAAGACTGTATTTCAGATCTGGTTAGCCCAAAACTTCTCCACTTCCACGGCGTCGTCGGTGGCAGGTCAGAGGTCACTTTGACTACATGTTTTGGGAAAAAGAGGGCAGGATAGCAAGTGGAGCACAGTTTGCGACATAGCTCCACATCGACACCCTTCTGCCGTTCCGTCGAGGTAGCCCTACTGTACCAGGTTGGAGTTACATCTTACCACTTGTATCCGGAGACGCATCAGGAACCTCCTAGTGGACCACGAAAGGTTTACACTCTGCAGGGAGATGCTCCTTTGGTGGTAGATAGTAAGTAAGAGGGGGAATAGTATATGCCACAGTTAGCAACTGGCGTCGGCTGACGTCGGTCGGCGGCCGTCTGGCTGGTCGGTAGAGACGCTGTCGATTGTAAGAAGCTAGGCCTGCTTTTTTATCTGTTTTTTTTTTTTATCGCAGCATCATGCTGAGATAGGAGCCTTTTGGCCTCGTATAGGACTTTTTGTTACTTTTTAAATTTATTTTTTATATAATTTGGTATTTTAATTTAGACTGTGTTTAGTTTTGTTTGTGATCCTCCTGTACGAGTGGCAATAAATACTTTTTCTTTCTTTCTTTTTCTTTGTAGCGTTGGTAGCCATTACAGCGAATAGACCCCAGTTTAAGGATTCGTTCTAATAGTCACGTGATCTACGCCGCGTATTTCGTAATAGGTACAGTAGGCTGCACGCCAGTGGTAATAAAACCAGTGTAAACTGGCTCCTTAATCCATTGAAATTCCGTACTACGCTAGGCCAGTTCAAGGTCAAAGTGTTACCACTAATGTGCGGCCCACCGTACGCCGTCTTACGTTTTGTAAGTACACTGCGTACTGATATCGCAAGACATTGTGATAATAATCGGAACTAAGCCTTTAAACCATTCAAGTTATTTTGGGTAACGGATAAGATTATATTGTTAAATACTCATTTTTGGTGATTGCTTAATGCAGGTTAGATTTTGTTTAACAATAAGTACGGAACGGAAATCGACGTGAATTTGCCATTTATATTTTTGGCTTTATTGTTGTTTAAAAATAATTTTATACGTAGGTATTGTAAAAAAATCGTTTAGAGGTCTAGGTTGGATGGACTAGGTACCTATAATTCAATTCACGGTCATAATATAAATTACCATAATAGCCATAATATTATCTAACCAATTTTAAATTTTATTTATTTCTATAGGTATACAGGGTTACTTGTAATTCGACGTAGGTATATCCGCCAGGAGCTGATAGGGAGCCAAAATGCAACAAATTGGACTCCCCATATGTATGGCCGAAATTCAATAGTTTTCGAGATATTTGAATTTTAAGGGTTTTCCCATATAATTGTTTTGTGTTATGATAATTTTGTTATCATCATGATCATTTCAGCCGAAAGTCGTCCACTGGTGGACATATGCCTCCCACAAGCACTGCCACTGCGAGCACTGCACTGGTTCTGTGCATCTCGTGACGGCCCAGTGATAAAACCACAGTTAAATCAAAAGTAAACCTCGATTTGGTTATTTTTAACAATCTGCTAATTATCTTATAATTCAGTAGAATCAGTTCAGCATCGTCGAGCGTTATAAGACGTAGGTAATACATTTTCCAGTGCTTTACATACAATAACTAACTTAAGCCTGACTTAGTTACAACTTGACGTCTTACCTAATAAGGTATCTCAAAGGCGAAATTAGATTTTGTACTCATAGCCCGGTCGAAAAAGACAGTCGAGGTTACATAGAGCTGAAAATTTGTACGACTGTTTTGTTCCATTGTAAATGAATTGTGAAAAGTTCCCATCGAACCCACATCTGCAAAAAAAAATTATTCAAGGTAATATTTTGCAAATATGGTTTTTTTTGCCTTTTTCAGCAAAATGGTAAGTTTTATCATAAAAATAATTAAGACAAAAATTATACATCATGCAATTATCTATAAAAATTGTTGTAACACTTTGTTTCCTAAGAATCACCATTTCTGAGATATAACGATTCAAAAAGATGTGTTCTTCATAATATGCATGTCAATTGACTTTATACAACGTGTGTAACGTTAAATGCGCAAAACCTGAGTTTTGTTCATTGTATTATGCTTTTAACTCAATGCTCTAATTGGGGTGTATGAGGTTTGGGCTTTTTTTTTTTTTTGTGGATGGGAAATCATCAAATGACCCCTCCCGCTCTGGCATACAAAAACTTCTAAAATGGTTTTCATTACATGATTCTTTTCCGGAGGTCAACAAAATTGTATCTATTGCCAATGGTGATGATAAAATTAACTGTCACAAAGCTCGTGAAGTCGGGATTGTCTCTATGTTTAAAATGATAGGACAATAAAACGCGCCGATAAACGCGCTGGCTCCGTATTCGTTGTCACTGTTCGGTGATATTGGATTGCGTAAGACACAAAAGTCAGCCATTTCCGATTGTATTCAAACAGTAAACATAGTTATTGGCAACATAAATGCTACGTACATCATTTAAGGAGGATATCTATTACACCGTGTAATCACCAATGATTATCAATCAGACGAATAATTTTCGCCAATTACTCATTAACACCGCTTTCATCATACTATTTTTTTTATTTCATACAATATTTTTTAATTCAACAGGATCCACAATGTATCGTGAAACAGGCCAACCGGGGAAACCACGTTAAAAAAAAACGCGCCAAGTACACTACCTCGTCCATTTAAAGTATCTGTATCTACCTACTTAGATGTTTAATCAGATTGTTGATACCAAATGTTTTAAGACGAGCGCTAATCCTGCCGACAAACTGTCACACAGTTTGGCAGGTTTATGATGTATATAGAAGTGTTTGGTCCAAAATAAATCATTTATTTATTATTTATTTTTATTACCTCACAGATGGCGCGGAAACTTGTGCAATTGTGCATATTATAAAGAACAACTTTTTGAACTTTTTGAATCGCTATATCATAGAAATGGTGATTCTTATAGAAAAAAGTGTAAGAACATTTTTTATAGATAATTAATTGCTTGACGTACAATTTTTGTCTGATCTTTTTTTATGATAAAATTTACCGTTTAGCCATTTTTACAAAATTTCACCTTGAATACATTTTTTTTGCAGATGTGGGATCGATTGGGACTTTTCACAATTCATTTACAATGGTGTTTCCAACATTCGTTCCAATTTTCAGCTCTATGCGAATTATTGTAACCTTACCCCTATTTTGAACTAACTTGACGGGGCTATTAACCGTATAACAGGCTAATATAGGCTTCGTACGAAGTTAAGTCATATCTGACAAGAAATAAAAAACGAGTGTGCTTATGACCACACGACTGAAGTGAAACTTCTTTCGCTCCATCTGTATGTATATTTCATTTACTAGCTATAAGAGAAAGAGAGAAAGAAAATGTGCGCGCGCACTGCTCTCTCTTGCTTATATCCCCCACTTAACTTCCGTTCGCCTTGCCCGATCACACTTTTCGTAACGCTTACGTCACGCGTTCGCCAGCTTACTCCCCAAGTCAAGCGTGCGTAAAGAAGTTTCACTTCAAAAATTCGAAATCGTTTTCTTTTATCTGCTAGAAACTATGTCCCTTTTAAACAGGTGAATATAGTGTTCTGCGATAAGATCCAAAAAACTCGAAAAAGCTTTTATCAGCATTACCTGTAATACCAACGGTTTGGCGATGCGCGGTCAATAGTAAACTACAAGTTAAATGTTTTGTGTGCCATTACGGGCCCGGGAGTTTAGTTTTGTTGTCTTGTCCGGTAAAAACATATATCGGGTATTGTGTGACCTTATCACAAGAAGCGCCAGACAGGCCATTTCATCACCACTACTTTCAGAACGGTGAAGGAAAACATCGTGAGGAAACCGGCATGTCCTAAAACCAAAAATTCGAAGACCTGTGATATCTACCAACCCGCACTGGGGCCGCGTGGTGGATTACTGCCCACTACATATCACAGAGAGGAGGCCTGGGTCCCAGCAGAGGGAATATTATAGGCTGACTATGCTATCATAAAGAATTTTATCACCTAATAAGTATTAAACCTGAGTGTGATAATTCGACACCTCCATGCAATAACATCGTAACTCACTTTTTTCCAAAAATTGAGTTACAACGTCATTTTTATGTAAAAAAAAATGCATTTTTTCTGCACTATCATAATTGTAATTCTATTCCCTTTCGTTTCTAAAATATAAACATTTAATGTAACTTAACACCTTGGAGTTACAATTATCTGACCACAAAAATAAATTAAACTACAAAAAAACTAAATTGTAACTCAGACATACAATGTTTGTCCTCGTAACTTATATGTCATTTCACTGTTTTGTTTTTCACGTAAATCATGAAAACCCATGAAAACAATTTTTCTTTTACAACTTAACCATACCTATTTATAGTCCGCTTAAACTATATTAAATAACGCCAGCTTCAAAAATTGTACGGGGTGTTTTGAGTTTGCTATAATTTTTCAAACTTTAAAATCGCTCTCCCGTAAAATCACAAAAAGTGAGTTACGATGTTATTGCATGGATGTGTCGAATTATTAGCAATTGATACCTAAAGTTCTAATCAAAATAATTAAACGTTACGTAACAGATAGCTTAGCTAATTCCAAAAGATAAATGAGTTTCATATAACGGAGAAGGTCAGCTAAGCTAATTGTAGATTGCGTGATCAATTGATCATAAATAAATATGTATTATGTCCCTGCGGCTTACAATAAATTTTCTATTCGATTTCGTGTTCATTCATGAGTCAAGTACGTACAAGTTACATGGAACGTGTCAGAATTTAAAACCTTCAATATTTCCCAGAAATTACTTTTCTTCAGCATGTAACTGACATAATCTTGAACGCTGCTTGATTTAAAAAAAAATCTCTACGAATAGCGTTAAGCCACAATCTTCTAATTTTAAGGTCTCTCAAGAATGGTGGACTCCAATTTCGGAGTATTTAGAAACTTTTCTTTTTCTTATTACTTTATTTACTTAGTAAATCAATTAGGCAAACCATGTAAGTGCTGTGTACACCTTCAGTAAAAAGTTCATTGTAGTACTTTATAAAATAAGACTAAGCTCCCTGTTAATCTTTATGTGAATTAGTCCTTGAAGTAATTCGTTAAAGCAAGCTTTCGAAGTTCCGTACATCGCGATTATGAACATTCTAAATTAAGTAAGTCGTCATAGCGTATCTCCTAAATACAACACGTCGGTATTTTGATCTTCGAAGTTCAGTTCAATAAATAAAAAACGTTCAGGGTCGGGGGACCCCCGGCAGAAAGGAAGTCAAAAATGAAAATCCAAGATGGCGGCTGCGAAAATACCAAAATGACGAACATTTTTAAAATGATTGCAGGTGCCGCGCCGTCTTGGATTCTTATTGTTAGCTCGCTATCGGCTTTAGCACCCTCGAAAACCATGAAAACTATCTCTTTCTGTCTCGCTCTTTCGTTACGTGACGATTTCTCAGAATCTACTCCTACCGCAAGCTCCGTTAAAGAACTTTGATCCAACAATAAACAAAACAACGCGGCATTTTCGCTAAAATAAAATCACATCACGCCTTGTAATATCTAAACTTGTGTTGGGAACTAGCTACGATAGCGTTATTTTACATGACAGTTGCCTTCCCCATTGACAAATTGCCTACTTTTCAGAAAAGGATTCTAATTTTAAAAAAAAATCGCATATTATGACGCTGGCACTGGCAGGATATTCGACATAAACTCAATTATTGCAAAGAAAAAAAAGTTTTGCATAGTAATACCTACTTTGATAAGGTTTTTCATAAACGAATTTTTCACGAACAAAAATTAAAGTCACTTTGAATGAAACAAATGTTAAAATGGTCGGTTTATCCTCAGAATACATAAAAGGGTTTACCTAATCTCATTTTATTCAAGCAAATTCCTCATTCTCTTTGAATAAAAACCCTAAGTGAGTCTAGTGTAAGGATTTTACCCAGATTACTGTTCTCAACAATTTGGTGATTAAATTTATGCTTTGAGACCAATTGTTTTGAGGCTGAAAGAATCGTTTCATTTAACGGATTCAATTACTGGTTTATTTAAACCAGAATAGCAAAGTAAAATATTTACCTGTATATTTTCCATTAATTATAAGTTGAAGCTGGCCCTGGAGAGTAATTAGGTACCATAAATATTAATGCTCCTAATTTTTTGCTAAATAAATTTGATCTTTTTTTTCTCAAAAGTATTTAAAACTCTAACATATTTTTTGAATAATTACTTGCCGGACCAGAAACATACCAAATCCAATGCAAAAAACTGACACCTGTATTTCAATGGCACCAATCGGTACCTTAAATATTGATGCTTCCAATTTTTACTCGAATATTTTTCTTTGTTTATCATTTTATCTACAATTGGCTGTTTAGCTATAATTAGATGTGGTCTAGGGTGGAATCAACTTAAAGGAATCGAGTAAATATTGGTCCCGCTTCAACTTTCCACCCAGTCACACCGCTGTAAGCTTCTAAACGTCTTCCATATTAAGAAACATGCGACATACAGAGTATTAGTCTTACGCATCTTAAGGAAACCGTCGAAAGTAATTGCCTGGATATTACTGTGGGTGCTTCTGTTTAGCTTAATATTCTACTCCCTGAGGTTTCACCCGCATAGTCACGATCGCGTGGGATTATAGGTATAAAAAATGATCTTTATCCTAATCTAGGTATTAGTCTCCCATGTGCCAAATTCAATGCAAATCTGATAAGCCGTTTTAGTGTGAAAGCGTAAAAAACAATCTCTTTATATTGAGCCATCTAGTGTTTTAAATTTGAAGTACCGATTACTTTGACTTTGAAAGGTAGAATGACATTCATTTTGTAACAGAAATTTAGTTTTTGTTTGACGTTTGCAAAATGGGACGCTATACGCTCGAACAAAACTGGGAAATATTAAAAACTTACTTTCAAATTAGTGAGTCTTTAACGCAAACTGTAAGAAATTTACGTGGAAAATTTTCGAGAAATGATCTGCCTTCAGTTCAGTTTGTGCGTCAATTTGTGAAGCGATTTCCTGAAAATGGATCGTTTTTGAACAAAGCAACCCGTGTACGTACTCTTCCAGTGCGAACCGAAAACATTGCTTTTGTGGCTCAGAATGTGCAAGAACATCCATCTCTCTCTCATGTTCTCAGGAACTAAACATTTCTCGCACTTCTCTGAGAAGATTTTTGCATGAAGACCTCGGTATGAAGGCTAACAAATTCAATTGGTCCAAAAACTGAAGAAGCCTCATGACCATCCGATGCGTTTTCGCTTCGCCCAATGGGATGGGATTGTTTGGCAGATGAAGAATTTTACCGAAAAATCGTGTTTTCAGATGAAACTCATTTTCATCTCGGTAGCTATGTCAATAAGCAACATTGCCGCATATGCGGTTCAGAGAACCCACACGTGACTATTGAGCGTTGAAATATGAAATCGAAATTGCCATTAAAGAGATTTAAGCCGAAACAATCGAAAATGTACTGAAAAATTGGTTTGATCGGGTGGGGTACTGCCGAGCCAGACGTGCTAGTCATATGAATGATATTGTGTTTCATTATTAAATGACAAAGTTCAACCTTTCCAATAAATTTAGAAATTTGAAAAAATAATCAGCAGTTTTTTTTTATAGCCGATTCAAATTTAAAACACTAGATGGCCAACCCATTACAAGGTGTAACATAATTAAAGCAAGACCTCATACACCCCAATTAGAGTATCGAGTTAAAAGCATAATACAATGACCAAAAATATTTTTTTTTCAAAGCATGCTATTTTTATTAAGAAAATCCTGTTGACTCTAGCATTATTTTATGTTTTTAAAATTTAGTCTTCTTGCTTTGAAATAAAAATTTGGTTTATTTGGCTCAATTGGCGGTTAGTATAAATTAATAAATAATTTTTGAAAAAATACCTACATTAAAAGTTACTGAAATCGATTCAGTAGGCAATTATGAACAAACTACTTTCAGGACTTGGGTTTATTCTGTTACACCTTGTATAATACTAGCTATGCCCCGAAGTTTCACCCACATAAGTCTCGATCCCAAAGGATTATCACAGAGAAAAACATGCTGTTCTAATCTAGGCCATGATCTACCCATGTTCTAAGTTTTATCCAAACCAGTTCATCCGTTTCACCGTGAAAGCGTAATAAACAATCGTACAAGCAATCAAATATTTTCTCTTTATAATATCCGTTTAGATGAATGTAAGTATTCAATAAGTAAGCACATAATGCCGATACCTAAGTCACGTATTTCTCACGAGAAAAATAATGATTTGGTAAACAGATAAAAAATGAGAAAAAAAACTCTGTAAATTACCTCTAGCATATTTCTCCTATGTTGATAACTAAATGCTCAATCTCCTGAAAAAACACCTTTGGCGCTTGGTATATATTTTTATGTTTTCCGAATCCACATGATTTTTTATCACACAAGTAGCCGAATAGAGAAATCCGATACGAATATAAAACAAATATTGCCTCGTGAACTGAATGGATCTATAAAGAAAACACGTGTAAGTGGGTACCTATTCTGGGCCTGTTTTCCAAGTAATCTGATAAATTTTCCTACAAGCCCTTCGATACTTCGATACATATTTACGATGCTGGCATCGTTTATAAAGCTTTTGCCGCCAGGTTTCTATAATGAATTTACATTTCCCTTCCCTAAGCATTTGTAGCGGTATCTACAAACGCCACATGCGAACTACGCGTCATATTGACGTCACACAAAATCCTGCATCTCGCAAGCATAGTTTACCGCGCAACTAGCATAATATTCTCATACAACGGCCCGACATGAATCATGCCCGCCAGACACGATACCCGTTTGGTCGGAGGAGCCTCCCTTTTCTATGAAGTACGAGTATGAGTGAACTTTACATCCTGTTCGTCATACCTCTATAGATTAATACAAGGAAATTCGAAGTTGTCCGAATCTGTGGTAATTTTAGTTTTAAAAACAATTGAGTTTGCTTTGAATCGTTCGCAGGTTTTGAAGTGAGCATAGCCTTTGATGTTTCCACGATGTTTCTCTTCACCGTTTTGAGACTAACACCTGCAGCTTATAAGTCGCGGCCTGAGCAACCACAGCTGCAACTATATTTAACATTCATAAATGAATGAATATTTAACACTAGCTGCTGCCCGCGACTTCGTCCGCGTAAATTTTTTTGTTTCCCCAACCCTCCCCGTCGCAACGCGTCGCCGGCCTGCGCTGTTACTTCGTTTTCGCTTAGCGAAACTTCAGATTTTTTTTTCTTTTTGCTCAACTCCTAAGGGTTCTTGCGTCAAGTTTAATAGCATATAGCCTTCCTCGAGAATTGGGCTATCAAACGCAAAAATATTTTTATAAATGCGACCAATACTTCCAGAGATTTAGAGCTTTCAAACAAACTCTTCAGCTTTATTATTAGTATTATTTTAAAACTATGCTATCTCTTAAGATATTAATTGAAATCAAATGATGTCAAGGGCAATTTTGTTCAAAATTAAATACTTGTGATGAATAACGTATTTATTTGGATAAGGATTAATACCATGTTTATAAAAACACCTTCGCAAACAAATTTGGTTAGCATAAAAAAGGTTAGGTATAGTGAGCTAACCTTAACAGGTAGACATATGCTGTCGCGGTCTTTTTTAGAACTTTTAAAGGGGAACAATTCTGTCATGATTTTTGCGAAACTTTAACCGTTTACGCAGCGGAAGCTCTCAATAGGAAAAAATCCCCCGATTTTTAAATATTCTTTATTGGTGCTCCGCTCCTATTAGTCTTAGCGTGATGATGTATAACCTATAGCCTTACTCGATAAATGGGCTATCTAACACTTAAAGAATTTTTCAAATCGGACTAGTAGTTCCTGAGATTAGCGCGTTCAAACAAACAAACAAACAAACTCTTCAGCTTTATAATATTAGTATAGATTTGAATACCTGAAAACAGAAGGATGAACAAAGGTTCATCGTGCTCGCGTTCCTACTTCATTATATTGCAAAGTCAACAAACATATTTAACAAGACTCGGGACTTTAATAAACTTACCCGCTTAAAAGAGTTCCTGTATGTGTATACGACATTATTTACACAAAGTAAAGAAGCTGGCTGGGTTTGAATCTACGGAGCCGTTACCATTGTGGAACTATTTTTGAAGTGAAACTTCTTTACGCACGCTTGACTTGGGGAGTAAGCTGGCGAACGCGTGACGTAAGCGTTACGAAAAGTGTGATCGGGCAAGGCGAACGGAAGTTAAGTGGGGGATATAAGCAAGAGACAGCAGTGCGCGCGCACATTTTCTTTCTCTCTTCCTCTCATAGCCAAATACGTTCCGTATATCTAAGCACACTGCAGGCTTATTGTCTGTATCACAGTGTAGGAGCAAGAGAGAGCAGTGCGCGCGCACATTTTCTTTCTCTCTTTCTCTTATAGCTAGTAAATGAAATATACATACAGATGGAGCGAAAGAAGTTTCACTTCAGTCGTGTGGTCATAAGCACACTCGTTTTTTTACATTATTTACAAGAGTAGTTAGTTTTTAAACTTTTTTATTTATTTAAATATTTTGGGGCTTATTTCAGTATTTTTTTTGAATTGTGCTAATTAAGCCCTTTCATTTGATACCCCACAAGGCACCATCCCAAAATATTTATTTTTAAATTCATTAAGTACTTTATGTCCTCTAGAGGGCGCCATATTAAATTTAGTGTGACGTCACATAGCTGATAAACAGCGGACGGTCAAGACGCCTCTAACTATACCTTTGTTTATTTTTTCATTTTTCAAATTATTATAAGTAACTAGGTACCTACTTTGAAGTTATGAGGGAACAGATGAACATAAATACATACAAGTCAAACTCATAATCCTCTTTTTTGCTTCGCCGTAGTTGGATAAAAATATAATTTTATTACGTGAACATTCAAATTGAAAACCCGCTTCTCTTTATTTATGTTTATTAACTACTTGGGTACTTATTACTGGTATTTTGAAATCGGTACCGTTAATATTTGTAAAATTACTTATATAATAAGTAGGTAGCTACCTAAATAATTTTGTTAAACATCAAAGTACCTAGTTAATTGCCTAATTAATTTTGAAACTTGAAACTTCTATAGATCATTCCTTGAGCTTTCCTTCTGGGTACTACATAATAACGTTAATTTCCAATGAAATCATTTTATGCCATAATTCACATAATTTCTAAGGAAGAAAAGCTTTAAACTGTATACAGGGTGAAATTGAAAACATGCGACAAACCGAAATGGGAGATTGTACTCATCGTTATGAACAACTTTTACTAAGGGAACAAAGCTGCAATCGCGAAAAAAAATCAGCTGTTCCCTACATTTTGACGAGTTATACGAACATAAATGTAGGGAAAAGATGATTTTTTTTCGCGTTTTCAGGTTTGGTTCCATAGTAAAAGTTTTTCATAATGATGAGTACCATCTCCCATTTCGATTTGTCGCATATTTTGAATTTCACCCTGTATAGATACCTCGTTACCTCGTTTCTCTAAACAGAAATACGGAGAAGTTGATTTATTATTTTATTATCAAAATAACTTAAGTATCATTTGTATGTTCTCGGAACGTGTAGTAGATTGTACAACTAGATCATAAAAAAGCCATTTTACCCCGAGACGTTAAGTCGGGGGTTAAAATGGCTCGTTTATGGCCGAGTTATACACTGTACTTTTCACTTCGATTGCGAGAAAATGAAACAGGCATAAAGTATATAACAGTATTTTCACTGTTTAAAAATGTTACAAAATTGAACTACACTACCTCTAACAGGAAGAGGAGGCTTGTGTCCCAGCATTAGGAACATTATAGGCTAATTGTGTTTAAGTGACCTGCCCCTGCTTCGCACGGGTGGAATGTGACATATCAAAACATGATAACACAGATTTTAGTGCTAGGTATATCTGAGATAAATATTAATGTATTATTATTAAACCTTCCGAAGTAAATTATTTAAATGATGGTTCAACGCGGTTACAGAGACAGACACGAAAAGCGACTTTAATTTATGATATAGAATAGAATAGACATTTATTTAGCAAATATGATTAATGCATAATAGTTGTTATAATTCATTAAAATTCAGCCATATTTCACCATTCGGCATGCAACATTTATATTATTAACATTCACTTAAGATTAACCAAAAGCCAGATTCATCAATCCAGAGCAATTCTGGCAATTTTTTTCTCTGTTAAAAACCTAGTACGTTTTATCTTACGCAAGAGTCGTGAGGTCCATGACCCTGTATGGGGCCCCGGTGTGGGCGCGTTCACTGCGGCGGCGAGCCGCCCACTATTTGAACGGGTCCCAGAAGGTGGTAGCCGTAAAGCTGATCCGAGGGTACCGCACGATCTCAGGCGAGGCGGCAAGCCTCCTTGCCGGACTGCCGCCATGGGATCTGGAGGCGATAGTCCTCCCAAGCCTGTACGAGTGGCGCGCGGAGGCACTACGCCGGGGGGAAACTCCGCTGCCGCGGCAAATCGCGGCGGAGCGGGCCGACCTCCGGCGCGATCTCATGGCGGCATAGAAAGAGTGACTGTCGCAACCCAGCGCAGGGCACGCCACAATAGTGGCGATAAGACCCCTCTTTGAGGAGTGGCTAGAGAGCCGCCACGGCGCCCTCACTTACCGTCTGACACAGGTACTCACCGGACACGAGTGTTTCGGGAGGTTCCTGCACACCATCGGGCGGGAGGAAACGCCCGTGTGTCACCACTGCGAGGATCGCCCAGAGGACACGGTAGAGCATACGGTGGAGGTCTGCCCTACTTGGGCGGAACACCGCCGTGTTCTCGCAGAGGCGATCGGCAGCGGCGGCGACCTCTCGTACCCGGCCCTGGTTCAAGCCATGGTCCGGGGCGAGAGGAAGTGGGAGTCAGTCACCTCCTTCTGCGAAGCAGTCATGCTAGCAAAGGAGGTGGCGGGACGGCTGAGGGAGAGAGCCTCACGTCCCAGCCGCCGCGGGAGACGCTCCGGGCGTCGGGAGCCGCGTGACGACTCCCGGCCACCGTAGGCGCAGGCCTGCGGGCGGAGAGTAATGGGTAACTCTCCGTCCGATCAGGACCAGGCCCGTGCCGGACGGCGCGTACGTGTTCCACGCGCGCCTCAAAGAGATGTCAGCAGCAAGGAAGGGGCCCGTAAGGGCCGAAGCCTGCTGGGGCAGCGGGATTGTCCGAAAGGGTTACCGCTACCCCAGAACACAAAGGGCTAAGGAAGGAACACGGGTGGGTTTTAGTCAGTAAGAGTCTGACACTCCCTTCTGCTCCACCGAGAGCGGGAGAGGTCATTTGATGATTGACCAATCCTGAAAAAAAAAAGTACGTTTTATCAATTAAAATGTATGCAAATACGTACGCAAATATAAGTCTCTCAGATTACCACCCCACCATATCAACGCATATGTTTAAATAGTATACAACATTACCTTTAGGGCTTCGCCGCAGTCGGTTATAAATACTATGTGGCGGCATCTACAATGCCACATGTGAACTACGCATCACAATGACGTCACGCAAAATCCTTCATCGCACAAGCAGATTTTACCGTGCAACTAGCATATAATCAACGCCCCGACATCAATCTTCAGGCAGCTGTTAGCCTACCAGACACGACACTCGTTTGGTCGGAGAAATCCCCCCCCCTTTTTCTATAGAGGATGAATGAACCTTACAACTTGTTCCTCATGCCTACACAATAACAAAAGTTGTTTCTAAGTAAAGTTATAACCAAAAAATGAATGAGATAAAATACAATATAATAGCACTGATAAAAATCCTTACTAGTTTAGCGTGTGTGGGGTGTAATAAATTTAGGTACCTACGTGTTTATTCACGTATAAGCACACAATTACCAAAAAAAAAAACCTTTAAGAAATACAGGGAGGAAAATGTCTCTCGGAATTGGATTTAAAAATAAGTCAGGAAAATTACTACTTTGTTTTCTTTATGCGTCTAGACTGTAAAAAAAGTTTATAGATGAGACTGCTATCGTTCTATTCTAATAAACATATTCTAACCAGGTACAAAAGTTTCGGATAAACAGGATCGATTTGTCTTAAAAGATACGTAAGTTGTTGAGGAAAATAAAGGCGCGCTCTTCCACAATCCACGGCTAAGGGCGGTCGATTACGACGCAAATAGTCACTGCCATAAGCTACGCACGTTTTCTTAGCTTAACTGTGTATGAAGATCTTGGCAGAATCGTCCACTAAGGCCCAAGACCAGGCTACGCAATAATGCGTGGCTGAAAATCAAATGAACTGCGCAGATAACTTGACAAACCTCTTTGTGCCCATCCTTTATAGCAGTGGATGATCGACTTCATTAAGGTTTTGAGAAGTAAGTATGCACCTAGATTTTTTATTTATTTTATTATTTATGTATACACAGTAAAATACATAGGGATATGACATAATTATAATTTGAGTACAAAAGTACTGCTTATTTCTAAAGAAATTTCTTCTAACAGACTTGCGAAAGGCGAAATAAAAAAAGAAATGTAGACAATGTGTTTGAGAACAAGAAGAGAAAAATATGAATGTGTGAAGTCTAAAATATTTAGAAAAATCAGCTGTACCCTACATTTATATGTTCGCATAACTCGTCAAAATGTAGGGAACAGCTGATTTTTTTTTCGTGATTGCAGTTTTGGTTACTTAATAAAAGTTGTTCATAATGATGAGTACAATCTCTCGTTTCGGTTTGTCGCATGTTTTCAATTTCAACTTGTATACCCGACCTACATCACTTACAACAAAATGTATCACAAACACCACGCGGGAAATGTAAGCATTTTGGAGAAATGTCCTATTTGTACAGATTTTGCGAGGGTACTTGTAATCCTGAGAAATGATAATACATGTTGCAGCCTTTAAATATTTTGTGGACTTGTGGATCTGTTAAAAAGCCGAAGTATGTTAAAAAATTAAGAGTTTGTAAGTGCGCAGTAGCTTAAAAACATGCGAACTAAGCAAGAAGTAATCGGTGATTAGCTACTCGAAGGCATCTAAACTTGCGACTTAAACGTAAGGCCGCTGCCTGGAATTTTGCGGGCAGCGGGGCGGCAGCGGCGGCGGCGCGGGAGCGGCAGGATCTTATGCGTACATTTAAATGGACCGGTTCTCGAAAACAGCGGCGCGGGAGCGGGCAACTTAAGGCAATCGGCGACCGCCCGCGCCGCCGCCGCTGCCGCCACGCTGCCCGCAAAATTCCAGGCAGCGGCCTTAGACTTAATATAAACGATCCGGAAAACACAAACATATTTTCAACTTAAATATAATAAAGAAATGTTCCTGTTTCGAGTCGTAAAAACAGTGCAAAGCAGGGGTGAGTCGCTAGTTCTTTTACATATCCCTCTAATATACGGCGCAATTCTACCCTCGCTATAATTTCAGCTCCTGTAGTTTCACGACTTTATTCGTTGAATTTGAAGCGATTTACATAATGTCCAGTATAGCAGAGCTTATGTCCTAAGCTATATGCTATGCGGGAAGGCAATATGAAACCGAAAACGAAGACATAAAATTGTCTATTTTAAGTGGTTCTTATTGTCGTTACGTTCATAAAAGGTCTCAGAAAACCCATTTTTGTAAGAAATAGGTATATAGGTAATCCATCTACAAAAAGATCTCGAAGACATCTCATATTGGTTGGAAGCTTTCACCTTTCCAAGGTAATTTATTTATTTATTTTATTTATCCATTTATTTCAGGCATCAAGGCCCATATAAACACATACAATACAATATTAATATAACTTACACTAAAAAACTAAGTGACGCACACGAAGTGTCTGCTGTGTGTGTTCTGTCTGTGAATAATGCCATAAAACATTATGCTAAGAGAGAATATAATGTAGCCTTATAATATTTAGATTTTCTTTTAAATAAATAAATAAAATTTATTTATTTCAGGTAAGTTTTTACATATACACCCATATTACTTGAAAATTACGGAAACTGATATTAAATTAAATTAAATTATTATTACATATTATTGTTATTGTAATAGGCATGATAGAAATCATCAACCTTGCTTTCGACAAACATACCAGACGCGCTACACCACCAGGGCAGTTTAAAGGCTTTTCAAGGTGAAATTTAATGTTTAATAGACTTAGCCTGAAATGGTTACCTATATCAATTTAGTATGTCCTAAAAAACTTAGGTAATTCTAAATCGATTAACATGAATCTCATTATTTTGTGTTCTAAAACTGAAACAATTTGACATCGTTTTTTGAACAAAACTTAACTTGTGTGAAACAAAACTTGTGTGATTAGGTCTTAAATTACTAATCACACGAGTTTCAGTGTGTGAGGGGCTTGTGGCTAAGTAACAACAGCCGCACGGGTCGATCGATCAGGTTAAGCTACGCTTGCCGCGGTTGGTCCGTGGATGGGTGACCATATTTATTTATCAAGACCCCTCCGTGCCTGGGAAAGCACGTCAAATCGTTAATTCCGGCTGTCATTCGTGGATCTTTGACAGTCGTTACGGGTCGTCACTTCGTCAGAAGCCCGAAATTCTGACAACCAGTCCTACCAAGTGGTATTGGTTGGTTGGTTGTGGAGGTCAGATAGGCAGTCGCTTCATACTGGTATTCAGCGGCATCAGGTGAGACTTGAAGCTGACTGCAACATAGTTGGGAAAGGCTAGGCAGGTGATGACAAGTTCCATTGTATAAATACGGTTCCTAAACCGTATTCAATGGATGGGTTTCAATGTATTAGCTGAATGATAAAGCTAGGCCTTTCAAAGTGTTATTGTTATAGGTATATGGGTTACCGCTTCATTGGGTTTGAACGGGTTAAGCCTTTCAAGATGTTACATGTTCCATAAATTCATTCACGATCGACGTAAGCATTAGTAAGTCATTGTAATGTAATTCTTATCTCGGTAATGAAAGGTATAAATTAGAATGAGATAAGAGTTACATTGCGATGACTTACTAACGGTTTGAAGTCATTCAAATATCGTTAAAGTACTGCTTAAGGGGACTGCATGACCTAAAGTGCGCGGTCACTATCGGATTGCATCGAAATGAAAGAGAAGCGCGATGAGACAATGCTGGTAATTAATAGCAAAATATGAAGCAATTATCTATTTACAAAAACCTATTGATTAGACAAAAAAAAATAAAACACTATTACGTTAATATATTGCTTGTAGAATAATCTGACAAAAAAACAAAATTATTGCATGTTTATTAGTATGCTTTTTAATCGATAAAAATAACTTTTAGAGATATCTTCGTGATTTTGTTCTATCGTATCAAATTAGTTGTATTATGGTTTCAACACATTAGCCCCGATTCTGTTGTTCACGAACTAAACTAAATTTAAGTTCAGTGCATCTTTTTCTTTCTATTTCATTACGAAAAGGACAGAAGATAAAATATTAGTTTAGTCCTGTCATATTAGATAATCCATAGACAAGTTAGACGAGATTAAAAAATTGACTACTAAAAATACGTCAATTTACGTCAGGCGCGGACTAATTTGACAGGACTAAACTAATATTTATCTTCTGTCCTTTTCCTAATGAAATAAAAAGAAAAAGATGCACTGAACTTAAATTTAGTTTAGTTTATGAACAACAGAATCGGGGCCACTATCTAACTAGCATATATCCTGAAGAATATCATATTTTTTTCTGATTTTGTTTACTGTATTCGATTATATACTTTTAGGCATTATAAAACTTGCGTTTCGGTCCTGTAGTCCTCTTAAGGGTAGCCGAATGAACGGGTTACCGTTTGAACGACTTAACTCTCAAATAGGGTCAAGTACGTTCCATGGCGGTAAAGGGGTTGGACGCCCACGGTGCGCCCGACGCACAGTCAAGTATTGCCACACACAGATGCAATTTTTATACATCGGACTGTGTACTCACTCAAAGCCCCCGTCTGTTGTCGAATTTATCATGGCTTTGACATCACATCACCTTTACATGTCAGCGAAAATTTCGACGTATTTTTTCTATCCTTTGTTGAACTCACTACAGTGGGCCTAGCATGAACGCGTGAGTAACGTAAACTCGAACGATTTTAGAATAAAAAAAACGAGTGTGCTTATGACCACACGACTGAAGTGAAACTTCTTTCTTTTTTCTTTCTTTCTTTCCTTTTCTAGCATCGCTTTCATACTCAGAGTCTGTGTCACTTCTTTCCATAATTTGTTATTATTTACCCGAAAATTCACAAAACATAAACTCTAAAATGAATTTACAGTTTTATTCACTTTAAACGTAGAATATTGAATGTATTGAACAAAATATTAATTCATAAAATTGTTCAAAACGAAATAGAATTACGAAAAATAACCAAAGAATGACCGTTCGCGTAACGCTAGTAAACTCGCAAACGAACTACTGACTGAAATATATATATATTTCATTTACCAGCTATAAGAGAAAGAGAGAAAGAAAATGTGCGCGCGCACTGCTCTCTCTTGCTCCTACACTGTGATACAGACAATAAGCCTGCAGTGTGCTTAGATATACGGAACGTATTTGGCTATGAGAGGAAGAGAGAAAGAAAATGTGCGCGCGCACTGCTGTCTCTTGCTTATATCCCCCACTTAACTTCCGTTCGCCTTGCCCGATCACACTTTTCGTAACGCTTACGTCACGCGTTCGCCAGCTTACTCCCCAAGTCAAGCGTGCGTAAAGAAGTTTCACTTCAAAAATACTCGTTTTAGTCAATGTTTACTTAGTATTGAGACTTTATTCATATTTATGGGTATACTTATTATGCTTGTCGCATAGATTTAAACAAAATGCTATAGGGTAGTTTACTTTCGGTTCAAAAAACGTTCGAATTTACGTTAAGTTCGTTAGCACGAACGCGTCCTAGGCCTTCGTACCCCTACTTCAAAACAAAGTTTCGAGTCACCAATTCTCACACATATTAACCTTTGTGACTTGTTATCGACACGGAAGCAGTCGCCAATTATTGTTTGTTCCAAAAATATTTATATAACTCCTGAGATGCTGGCTCACACCGTTACAATTCCTTCACATTTCGATGGATTCAAGAAAATTGTGACTTTTCTATTAATATGTTTAGTTAGGAATATATGATTTTTTATCAAATTGACTACTAATTTAAATTTTATAATTCTACAAATATATCGTTTATTCAAATCACAAACTGTAATGTTTTGACAGTTGAGTGAAATGGCTATTTCGCGGCAAATTGATGAAGTGTGTCAATTTGATAAACAATTAAGTTCAATGTTATTATTAGACTTTTAAAAAACCACTTACCATTTCCCCTCATTGGCTGAAGATCAGACACGATTAAGATCGGCGAATTGAGAAAGATGGACAGGATCCAGACCATGGCTATCATTTTGTAGGCGTGGCATTGTGTCTGCCATTTTCTGGACTTTAGGGGGCGGCAGATCGCGAAGTATCTCTCCAGAGATATCGCGACCAGGGTCCACACGTCCACTGAGACGGAGACCGCTGTGGGAGAAAAAGCAGAGTTATTTTGTGTGTGTGTACTGTGGTACTTCTATATCTCTACTATAAACATATCTATATGCTATTAAAAAAGCTGAAGAGTTTAGTTTTATTGAACGCGCTAATCTCTCGAATTACCAGTCAGATCTGAAAAAAAATCTTTGCATATGATAACCGAATTCTTGAGGAAGACATAGACCTTTAAGAGCTGAGCAAAAAGAAAAAAGTCAGAAAAAACGCTGAGAGAAACGAAAAGCGTGAGCACGCGATGCGATGCGACGGCAAAGGGGCGGGTCGGGGGAACAAGACATTTCACGCAGACGAAATCTCGGGTAAAAAGCTAGTTACAAAATAAACTCGCTTTTCGGGATTGTTTGTATTCTAAACTACGCAACGGATTTTTGATGCAGTTTTCACCATCAAATAAAGTCTATTCGCCGAGAGTTGATAAAGAGTCGGTGTTTCTTAACTCATTACAAATTGCCACCCGCTAATTTAAAAACTTATATACGACATATTTTTTGTTGCTTGTCGGGGTTGGAACTGGGTGAGTAAAACGCCGATATAGTGTAACTAAGAAAGTTTTATTACATATCATCTGACGACAAACATAACGAAGTCTCAGAGTCGGAGGAAGAATCGGAGGAAGAAGCGACAGTCGCTATTCGGAGACGTATCATAATATTTATCAACTCTCAGCGAACAGACTATAGATTTATTTTGTCTGCAAGGTTTATGTGTATAATACATACATTAATTTTATAATACATACATTACCTTACATACCAAAGTACACAAAATACACTTGGATGTGGAGTCACAGACATCAGCCTCTTGTACAGTACAATATAAATACAACATATCTTATGTTACTTGCTTCTATTATAATATTATAAACGCGAACGTTTGCGATTATGGATGGAGGTGAAATTTGGGAGGTATTCCACTTAGAGCACTGATTTCAACCGCACTTGGACGAACAGCACCTGAGCACTTCCACTAACCGCACTGAAACAAAATATTGTAACGTGCGGTTCAGTGGAAGTGCTCAGGTGCTGTTCGTCCAAGTGCGGTTGAAATCAGTGCTCTAAGTGGAATACCTCAAATTTGGCACATAGGTATTTTATAACCAGGATTAACACATAAGGTGCTTTTTATCCCGATACATATAAGTAATAATCTCGATGTTTTTTTCTAGTCGTAAAAACCGTGCGAAGTCAGGGGTATGCTCTCTAAGTCAAAGATCTGGGCGCCTCCGAAAGTTTTCAGTGTCAAATTCAATATTTCGGGCGGACAGGTACCTATCCGTAAGTAGTTAGGGAAGAAGAGATCTGTCAATTTTTTTTGTCTTTTATTCTTAGTTCGGGTCCCGAACTAATCATAGTATGTATGTAATCTTTGGACGAAACTACGAATTTCGGGCTAAGGGAGTAGACAGGGGTGGGTCGCTAGTAAAATAAACAAAGGAAAGAAGAAAGAAATACGTTTACCGGCATTACAGCAAAATAAATACACCTTAAAACTATAAATAAAAACAACCGACTTCCAAACAAAAACACTACAAAATTAAAAAAGTCGGTGTCGTTGGTTCCGGATTCTCCATAAAAAAGCTTTTATTTTTCACTTTTAAGTTGAACTTACCCCTCACAAATTCGTATAACTACTTGCTATGTAAAGATCAGTGACAGGAAATCATTAAAACATCATCAATATAAACTCAGTGGCAAAAATACGTATTACTGAAGCTAACTCAAAAACTACCCAAGCAAAGTTAATAAAATGTATATGGGACCACCCCTGAAGCATACCTTATCCATTATTAAAAAATGGGAGAATTTTGTCCGTCCACTCCTTCTATTTAAGACGGAGTTATGTCCGAACATACATAAAAAAATATATAAGCTAAATTGATTTAATTAATCGACTTCAAAAAAGGTGAATTTTTTGAAGTCGATTAATTAAATCAATTCATAAACAAAAAAGTTATACCCGAATTTACTTGCAAGATTAGAGGTACCCCAATAACAACTTTGACAGAAATGAGGGTCTATCGTGGTATACTGAACACATCTGCGTACTCCTTTAGAGGGTACAGGCGTGATGTTATGTTGTGTGATTGCGTAAACAATGCAATATCAGCAGTCGCGGTTGATTTGCTGGCTTAAAAACGTTATTAATTTTTAAAGATGTCCCCGAAGAATTTCCCCAAAAATTAAAAAAAATAATATATTTCCTAAACTATCAAAAATCGCGAATTTTCGGATACCCCTAGGAATGATGAATCTATTTTTTTTTATTGACGTCACTATTAGGACCACCCTGAACATATTTCCTTTTCCTAACATGTACATAAAGTACGTACATATACAGTGAGTCAGGTTACACGATGGACATAATAAAGGGAGTGCAGTACCCATGAAAATGAACAACTTTTACTAAGAGACCAAAAAAAAAAAACATTTTGTCCAGTTATGCGAACATAAATGTATAGGACGGCTGTTTTTTTTTTCTCGATTTCAGTGTTGATCTCTTAGTAAAAGTTGTTCATTTTCATGGGTACTACACTCCCATAAAGTATGCCCATCACGTAACCTGACACACTGTATAACCACTTCCAAACATGTCGATTAATGATCTCTAAATTTAAAAATCAGTTTTAATAATTATTAAAACTGATTTTTAAATTTAGAGATCATTTTTTGCAGAATAGCTTTAAGATTCTCGTAGCCAAAAGTAAGAAATTTAAGTGATAGTTTAGTTTGGTGTACAAAAAAGTCGGCAACAATTAGCGGTTACGGCCCAAGATTATTAATTGTTCCCGCCTCACCGTACGCTTCAACGCACACTACGATTATATTATCAGCTATATATAGTTCGAACGCACACAGATTCATTGCGGTCCGATAATTACCTAATCTAGTAGCGCGCCGAAATTGATAGGGACTCTTAAATACAGATAGATCTGTCTGAGCTGCTGAAGTAAATCGATCGAATTGAGAATTCAATTTATATAAATTGAATTCTCAATTTACTCAATTTTTTTTACCAATAACGATAGTTTATAGGTGGGCCGAACGTGGTTTGAACTGAATACGAACTTCAGCCGAATATTTGAGCGAGTGCGGTGCTTCTGACCAGAATGGACCCCACTTACTGGAGTATCCTTAGTGCCCGTTCACCTGCACTTTGGATGACCTAAATAACGCCACTAATGCCGCAGTCAACGTGGCCAACTACTTGGTACAAAAATAAAAAAAAAAAACAACGAGTAAGAGTACCATCAATAAGAAAAGAAGAATAAGCCGAATATTCGGCGAAAAAAAGTTCGGCCGAACTTCGGTTTATTTCACCGCGCTGCATAGTTTTTCAGTTTTATCTCCTCCTGGAAGCTCCGTATATTCGCAGGGTCGTTTCTCAGAGGAAATGTATACGAACAAACCGTAAGACTTCTGCCAGATAACGCAGAACTTTTGGTGTTTTTGCATACAACCTGCATTTGGTAAAGTAACTCAAATAACATTAGGTAATACGGTATCAATATAAATATTATTAACATTAAAAATAGTAGTTTTTGCCGATCATTATTTTGATTATGTTTAGAATAGATCGAATTGTTAACAACTAACAAACAATAAAAAAATGCTTATATGATTTTATTTTACTGGTTTAATTTAAATATTTTAGTAGACACAGTTCGGCATTTTATCCGGATTTCGGCCGAATGTTGAAGTTTCGGCCCATTCCTCTCTAATTCAATTTGAAGAAATGCTGGACGAGCGAACTACTTATTATTTAGGTAGTTAAATACAATCACACAATGACATTCTGGGCAACCAGACTCTTCAGTTCAGTTCATCCAATTTCATCTCAGTTCCTACCTAGGTACAGTCAGAGAAATGAATTGTTAAACAAATTGAAACCCTGCCTCAGTTTGGCAGTTATGATTTTTGGTAACGGAAAATTTAAGAACCCAATTTTTTCACCTAGTCAATTAAGTTCTCTGACTTTACATACCTACCCATATAAAAAAGAAACAATTGAGTAACTCACCCTGTAGGAATGGAATGAGTTTGCATAGCAGTGCTCCGAACAGAAACCGCCTGTAGATCTGCCCGACCAGAGTGAATGGAAGGCAGAATACACCCAGCAAGAAATCCGATATTGCCTGGAACAACAAACATTTGTTAATTACAGTAGCTGGAACATTGCGAAAGTCGTTATAATGTTTCAGACCCGCTGCACACACCATACGGATTAGTACTTTTTTATTTTGTATGGATCTATTACTCGACGTGCGAACGCTACGTCCGAATTACAATTTATGTCAGTCAAAGTCAAATCATGTATTTCAATTATGCCGTAATTACAGAAACAATTATAAAGCCATTTTGTCTCATGTAGATCCACGTTGAGATGCAACACGAAGGATTAAACGGCACTTTTGAACGAAGTAATGCGGCCGCGTATATGCTCTTGCCACATTAAAGCGAAACCTGAGCTGCGTGGTATAGATACAGGACGCGAAAGAGCGCGTCTATTATTAAGTCACGCCACTATTCGCGTCAGTTTGAACTCTTTCATACAGTTTAGTTTGTATACACACGAGCAACACCCGTCGTCTACAGAGGCAACTGCAGCCGTCGACTACATGCCGCCCGTGTATTTGAGCACCGTACTCAAACACATGAGCGACTTGTTGTCGAGGGCAGCCGCTGACGCGTCGACGGCTGTAGTTGCCTCTGTCGTTGACGCGTGTATGAGTACTTAGTTGACACAATCAAAACTTCTCACATAAGTTCCAAAGCTGTGGTTAAACTGTAAAAAATCCGGCGCGAGCTGTGGGACAAAATTCGCTCGCGCCGGATTTGTTTCAGTTTAACCAGAGCTTTGGAACTTATGTGAGAAGTCGTGTGGCGGCGTATATTTGCTAACCACACAACATATACCACTACAGTCAACACCACTTTTTTTTGTGCAAATATACAAGGCAAACTTGTGAATGAAAATTTCACGGTCTGTGTTACGAATGAAGATATTAATTTGGTTGTTTTTATTTTTCTGTCTCTCGAAAATATTTTAAAGGAATACAATACTAACATTAAAAAGTCAATCGAATGGGGTCCATTAATCGGAATGAAAAAGCTTCATACAGATTAGTTTATTAATATTATTTCTATTATTTTTCTATGGAAGAGCGGAGTCTCCCTAACACAGTTACACAGGCACTATTTGCTTAACAGGAGGCTTCCAATCACAAACTTGCTGTTTGGTACAGCAAGTTTGTGATTGGAAGCCTCCTGTTCTTCTTAAAGAATCTTCTTAAAGAAATAAACAATTTTGTATTTTTTTTCTTTGAATAATCTATGTATTTACATTCAGACCGCGTATCGCGCGAACGGCTTTCGATACCCGTGTTTCGTATTTCTACAACGACTTTCAACGAGATTGACATAATCTATTCCGCAGCTTATCGAACCGAGTCGCTTTACTTTGTGTAAATAATTTCATCGCCACTGCTCTCGAAACGGTGAAGGAAAACATCGTGAGAAAACCGACATGTCCTAGAACCAGAAATTCGAAGACATGTGACATCTACCAACCCGCATTGGGCCCGAGTGGTAGATTACGGCCCACTCCTCAGAGAAATGAGGCCTGCGTCCCAGCAGGCTAATTATGCTAGTTTTGCCTTTTGTGTGTTGTGCTGACTTTTGTGTGCGCCCAATAAATGGTCTATCTATCTATTCCAGCGTCGGTATTGCTGATAGAATCTCAGGTGGATTCTCATCTACTGTCATACGCCAAGAATAATGGTGAAGTTTACAATGGCTCTTATAAAATATTATTATAGTTTCTGTAGTTTCAAGCGCCGAGAGCCAATAGATTATTGGCTCTAAAGCGAATCTAGGTCTCTTCTGCGAGAAAATAGTACGCGGAATCTTTTGAAAGTTGTTGTAGTATCGAAATTAAATCGAGAAAATAGTACGCGGAATCTTTTGAAAGTTGTTGTAATATCGAAATTATTGGAATCTTGGTTGGAATCAGCTTACCGAGGGATCTTTGTGAGTGCGTAAGCTTTCATTTTCTTGTTAGTAGTTTTATGCATCTGTGTTTTATATTGTTGCTTCTTAATATTGAAAAAGGTATAACCTGTTGTTTCTAAGTTCAGGGCACGAATTCTGTATTATTTCCCTTCTGCTCCACCCAGAGCGGGAGGGGTCATTTGATGATTTCCCATCCACAAAAAAAAAAAAATATCGTGTCTTTTTCACGGCAAGGAATCGAAATGTCAACTGGTACGGACAAAACGTATTTTAACAGTTCAAACTACGTCATTGTGTCATAAAGAATAGATAATAGCAGATATCGTGATTGAATAAGGAACTGACGTAATTTCGAAGTAAGGAATCGTTGAGTAGACTTATTGAATTAGGCCCCAGTATTTATCCAACATAGGTCTACTAAGGGAGTTTGTGGCTAAGTAAAAACAGCCGCACGGATCGATGGATCAGGTTAAGCTACGCTTGCCGTGGTTGGTCCGTGGTTGGGTGACCATATTTATTTATCAAGACCCCTCCGTGCCTGGGCAAGCACGTCAAATCGTTAATTCCGGCTGTCATTCGTGGATCTTTGACAGTCGTTACGGGTCGTCACTTCGTCAGAAGCCCGAAATTCTGACAATCAGTCTTATCAAGTGGTATTGGTTGGTTGGTTGTGGAGGTCAGATAGGCAGTCGCTTTATACTGGTGTTCAGCGGCATCAGGTGAGACTTGAAACCGACTGCAATATAGTTGGGAAAGGCGAGGCAGGATGACAAGTCCCATTGTATAAATACGGTTCCTAAACCGTATTCAATGGATGGGTTTCAATGGATTAGCTGAATGATAAAGCTAAGCCTTTCAAAGTGTTATTGTTATTGGTCCGTGTAAAATATTAGTATTCAGCTGCATCCAGTTAGACTGGAAGCCGACCCCAACGTAATTGGGAAAAGGCATTTATTCAAATTAGGCTGAGGATCAACGCTTTTTGAACTTCAAAATTATATGAGGCATTCCCCCAAAACACCCGCCTTTCACCACTTCTTAGTGATTTAGCTGTAAAAATTATCCATTACAAAATGTATGAAAAAACCGCTTCTGCCACTGAGTGACTGTCTTTTGTTTTTTATACATTTTTACGAGTTCCACTTGGTATGGCATTGATATGTTACAAGCAATAAACTTCATTGTATCGTGTAAATGGGGCTTCAGCTTGGTGTGTATGAGGCCTAAATGTTGATAATTCTTATACATAAAAACTAGAACATTCATTATCATCCAGGGTGGGAGTTATAAAAAAACAGCTCTTTCATACAAAGTGAACTCCATTTTGACGGTTTAGGCAAATTGAAAGCTAATTTGTTATAAGTATCTCCCCGAACATTGAGTTTCTTGGCCCTACTTTATCTCACTGGGTGGATGAATTCAGACTATTATATATTACCTATTTTTAATTTTTTTAATATTTTCTATTTTTGTATTACATAGTTTTATTTGGTTTAATTAATTTATTAAGTTTAATACAGTGCAACTTTGATACTATAGTATTTTTATTTATATTTTTTTCTTTTGTAAGCCATGGCAACGTTTTGTGTGCATGCAGAGTTTACCTGTAAATGATTGTTACACTTTATTCTGATTTGTTGCTTCTGTTTGATTTGTCACCAACAATTTCATACCAGTGTATGAAATTGTTGGTGACCCGAATAAATAAATAAAAAGTGCAATACCTACGGAGTCAAAATGTCTGAGGCAATTTTTTTTTTACTGACCGACGAATAATTTCAACGCTTAAGAGTTTTGTACTGAATCCTACCGCTCTGTATTCTCCATTAATAAGAGGAAATGCGGTCGGAGAGACTTTTGAAAAATTCTAAGTAAAAAGTCAGCCTATTTCCTCCTCCAAGATTAAACCAATTTAAAAGATATTTCATAAACTGAATTAGAAGGATATATACTGTGTCCCTATGTTTTTCTTTTTTCATTAAATTTTCAAATTTGTCACTAGGCCTTTGTTGACAGCGGTTCAAATCGGCATTTTTTGAGGGTTCTAGTGCTTATAACAATAATGCATCATCAAGAAGGAAAACATGGGAACTTAAAAGTAGTCAATATTTATTATTTTGTAAAAAAACCATATGCTTTACGGTCATTAACCAGAAAGAAAACAGGCGAGAGATTTCTATGGAGAATATACAACCCGCATTTTCTCTTAAGGGCCTATACTACCTCAAATGGCTTAGCATGATCCTCCGTTATATCAAAAATACGGCAGCATTAATTTTGAAATAAATATAAGGTAAAGTTGAGGATTAATGTTAAGTCCTATGTTTAACGAAAACACGATTTCATAAAATTTTCTCGATAGCAAAAAATTCCAAAATTACCTCCAAACCGAACAATAAACCGCTGGTATTCAAAAAGCACTTAAAATTAGATCATGAAACTTTGCATACTAACTGAACTAACTATAAAGCAGGTTGTTGGGGTGATACCCAACAGTGAAAATGTTATGTACTTGTTATGTAGGTGCACTTGTAAGGTGCGTTATGTTATGTTATGTAAATGAGTAGACGAATGATTTCCCTTGATGGATTTATTGCTACTGAATATAATTACATAATTGTTCTACTTATATGCTATGTTAAAGGAATGCACAGCTAAACAATGCTGATGTGCATAAATGACTGTGACATATAAACTACCACAAAGGTCAATGTACAGCGTAGCTCGTACATATTGCCCACTCACAAAGGTAACTGTAAAGTATGAACAAAGATTGAAAATGTTATGTTAAATAATAAATGTTAAAAAAGAAGATAAATTGTATAGGAAAATAATCTAATTAGAACCTTAAACTATTAAATCACAACGCGCAATGGGTGAGGTTGCTTTGTTGAGTGTACGTGCACTCGATAAGTGCGCTACGCTGCTGTCGTCTGTGACGTCAAATACAGCTGTGGTGTCCACGATGCTTGCAGTCGACCTCCTTCGGGGCGCTGGATTGGGAACGGGTGGTGTGTCAGGTTTCTCTTGACTCGTGCAATGTTTGCGAAGTCGGTGGTAAGCATATATTGCACCTGCTGTCGCTGCTACTGTTGCCAATATGTATATGACAACATATTGGTGGACATCGTGATATGTCGCCCGATCAGAAATGATGTCTTCTGCGGTCGCGGCTTTCATCTGTTCTATCTGTTTTCCCAGATCTCGCAGTAATGAGCTTTGCTCCATTGTCGTCTCATTCTCGGGTTCGTGGTTCAACTCCGGTACCGATAGGCTGAAGATCCGATTAATTGGAGGGATTTCCAGCGTGAATCCTTCCAGCTGGGCATGCATTGTATCCGTCGGTTGTCTTTGGGAATGTACAGTGAACGTCTCACTATTCATAGTGCAGTCGCTACCGAGTGTCATTACCCCTGCGTTGTTAAGTAGTTCAGTTGAAACTTGATTCCCGCATATGACGCGTATTTTGCAAGCGTCACAGCAAAAGTATAGATAGCTATTTATGCTGTTAAGTTCCAACCACGTGTTTTGACAGCTCTCCTGTTTTGTTTTGCAGCCAGACGAGTCTTTTCTCTTCTTGCAGAGGCTCTCGTCAGACTGCATGTGATATATTGGTGATTTTATGTTGCACAGCAGAGTCGCACTGTCGTAGTGCGTGCATTGATGTAGGTCAGTTCCAGTCATCGGTAGGTATGAATCTTTCTGTATGTTAATTGCTAATAGTTCCGCTATTGGCAGTATTGTGACCATGTCGATGCTTTTCCTTTTTGGGACAGGAATGACGTGATAAACTTCGTAGTTTTCTCTACTGATTAACGGCACCCGTATCTCAATAATAAGGTATCTCTCTGTCATTTTTGCCTTCACTTGTAGAAGGTGATATAAGCGGAAAAAATCCTGTTGAATGTTGGTGATGGGAAGTGCCACATCCTTTGAGAGCTGACCGGATACGATGTTCAATTCGTCCCGTAGCTGTTCTGGCGCAATGAGGTGTAAGTTCATCTTGCCGTTGTAAATGTTGGTTACGGTATCCAACAGACTCTCTTGAACGTTTCTTAGATGCTCTATAAAGCTGTTTGCAGAGATAGCAGACATCACAAACTCGATTGATAGTTCTTGAGACTCAACTTCTTGCTGAAGGTTGTTCGTTAGCTTGTCTAGTCTTAGCAGGTGTTGATTGAATAATTTGTATTGTTTTGCGATTGTTTCTTCCGATCTTCTTAGCACGTTGTATTCGGCTTCTATTATCGTTGTCTGATTTTTAGACAAAAGGGCCAGATGTCTCTCGTTTTCTTTGATGAGTTGTATATCCCGTTGATATTGTTCGGCGAATTCGTCATCCAATACTCCGAACAGGGAACGTGCGATTGACCCGACACCGTTGATAAGGCCGCGTTTGCTTCTCATATTCACCCAACCTTGCGGATTCAGCAACATACGGTTGTAGTGGTCGAGTTCAGCGAACGCGTGATGTAATTGTAATGAAATAACGTCACATTGAGTCTTCTGTTTTAGTTTTGAACATATGGTTTCGAGATGATCGTTGAATTTGGTGAACACTGTTGTACCATGCCAGAAGGGTTTGACGTCGTAGTATACAACTATCTTCCACTCATCGCGAATCAATTTCATGTTGGTGGCTTTGTCGAAATATAGACCTTGTTGCAATTCGATAAAGTTTGTTGTGTTTGTTGTCGCGCTTGCTGGACTTAGTAGGTATAGCAGAGTCATTACTAATCCGATCAAGTTGATTTTTCCTGTCTTGGCAGTTTGTTGACGTTTTGTTGTAGTCTCGTCGGCAGCTTGATTTTGATGTCCATTTTTGGTGTTTTGTTCGATAGAGGTTTCCTCGCTGTCTATTGGTAAAATAGATAGTTTTGTTATGGGTCTCTTTATGGAGCCGTTTCTTGTTTTCAGGGTCACGATACGAACATATCCATCGCTGCCTGGGTGAAGATCTGTTACTCTGCCCATCAACCATTTTCCTGCGGGTCGCTGGTCATCATGTACAACAACCAAGTCACCAATCTTCACGTTGTTCTGAGGTTTCTGCCATTTTGTTCTTGCTAACAGTTGGCACAAATACTCGTTTTTCCACTTCTTCCATATTTCTGAATATATTTTTCTAGTCAGCTCCCATCTTGTTCGGGCGTCTTCTCTTGTTTCGATGACGGTCAACCCTGACCTCCCTATTAGAAAGTGTGCTGGCGTCAGACAGTCTAGGTCTTCCACATTTTCACTCAGCGCACACAGAGGTCTGGAGTTTAGACATGCTTCTAGTTTTGTTAATATTGTGGTGAACTCCTCGAATGTTAACCTTTGCTCACCCACCACTCGTTTTAAATGGTGTTTCAAGCTTCTTACGGCTCGTTCCCACAATCCGCCTGCCGAAGGCCATGCAGGAGCGTTGAAATGCCACTGTATGAACATCTCGGCGAGTTCCTTCTGTAGTTGTTCGTTCCTGTAGGTGTTCTCTATTTCCTCATATTGTTCCATGAGCAGTCGATTAGCGCCGACAAAGTTCGTGCCATTGTCGCTGTACATATGGCGGGGGGCGCCTCTCCTTGCTGCCATTCTGTTAAGGGCTGCCAAAAATGCCGAGCTTGTAAGATTGGAGACCAACTCAATGTGCACTGCCTTTGTTACCATGCAAACAAAGATGGCTATGTAACCTTTAGTGGTTTTAGCCCCTCTTCCTTTATTCATCTTAACATCGACGAATCCCGTGTAGTCCACTCCTGTATGGTAGAATGGCGGGGCAGGGTTTATTCTTGCAGTGGGCAGTTCACCCATGATTTGTTGTTGTTTGGTTGGGCTGATTTTTCGGCACGTTACGCATTTTCTGACTTGCAATTTCGTGGCTCGCACGCCACCGATGATCCAGTATTTTTGGCGAAGGTAAGACAGGGTGAGTCGCGGTCCGCCGTGAAAAGTCATTTGGTGAGCTTGATCGATGAGCAAATGCGTTAAGTGGTTGTCGTGTGGGATGATCAGAGGATGCTTCATCTCTTCAGCTAACGTGGCGTTGTTCAATCTTCCCCCGACTCTTAGCAAGCCTTCTTGATCAATGTAAGGATTGAGAGGCAGTAACTTGCTAGTTGATGTCACTCTGCCGTGTTTACGTAAATGACTCATGTCCGCTTCGAATACATTTTGTTGTTTTTGTTTCACAATTGCTTTAGTTGCATTGTTCAATTCTTGCAACGTAAGGTAACTTGGTAATTGGCGATGTTTCGAGTCCAATGTTCGAAGTGTTAAGTTCAATGCTCTGTGTATCCATGCGACTATTCGAATGACATGATTAATAGAGCTATGTTTTCGCAATAATTGTTCGATAATGTTGATGCTTTCTGTGTTGGTTTGGACAGCATTGATTTGTTTCATTGCCGTTGTTTTCATCTCTTGGTCTGATGTATAGACTGTTTTGACTAGGTTCCTCATTTCAAAGGATGATAGCCAAATAGGACCTTGCCACCACAATTTGTTTTTCTTCAATTGACCGGCGTATTGGCCTCGGCTTGCGGCGTCAGCGGGATTTTCACTTGACTTGACGTAATCCCAACACGAACGTGGTATTACTGTGTTGATTTTTTGGACTCTATTCTCTACATATGTTTTCCATCGTGATGGGTCGCCTTGTATCCAACCCAGGACCACCATAGAATCAGTCCAGCCATAGACTCGAATTTCATGTTTATGTAAGGATTCCTTCACCTTTTGCATTAATTTACATAGTAGGTGCGCACCATTTAATTCCAGTTTAGGCAATGTTGTTGCTTTTCTGTGTGGTACAATTTTAGATTTTGCAGTGACAAGTATAACGTCTGTTGATGAGTGAACTCGTGCGTAAATAACACATGCGTAGGCATCCAGAGAGGCGTCACTGAAGCCATGCAGTTCTATAACGTCACACCTGAGCCACCTTGGTACTTCACACAGGTTTATCGTCCTTATGTCCGCTTGTATTTTGCACCATTCTTTGTGTATGTTGTCAGGAACTTTGTCGTCCCATTGTAATTTGACCTCCCACACTTTTTGGAATAATAATTTTAATTTTGTTGATAAGGGAGCTAGCCAGCCAAGTGGGTCAAACAATTTTGATATTTCAGCTATTAAGCTGCGTTTTGTATGTTTTTCGTTGACGATTGAAATCGGACATTGGAATGTAAATTTGTCCTTTTTCGAATTCCAACATAGGCCCAATGTTTTTGATGTTTGATCTGTTTTGAAGTTGAAGACGGTGTTTTCATTGTTACGTTGAGTTGTTGTATTTTCCAAGAGTGCCGGTTCATTTGATGACCATTTTCTAAGGTTGAATCCTCCACTCTTGAGTAGTTGTTTTAGATCCGAAATTAGCTTCTGTCCTTGTTCAATGGTGTGTGATCCGTGAACGAGATCGTCGACGTAAAACGACTCCTCCACTACCTTTGAAGCTTCCGGGAAATTCTGACGCTCGTCCTCTGCCAGTCTTCTTAGTGTCATTATGGCCAGGAACGGTGCTGCTTTAGTACCATAAGTTACTGTAGCGAGCTGATATGAAAGTAGTGGTTGTTCCGGTGATTCTCGCCAGACAATCCGTTGTAGGCTTTGGTGACAGTCGGCCACTAAAATTTGCCTGTACATCTTTTCGATGTCAGCTGTGTAAGCATACTTGTATTGCCTCCACTGTATTAATGTTGTTTGTAAATCTTGTTGTAGGTTTGGGCCCTTGTACATAAGATCGTTTAAGCTCCAACCGGTAGTTGTTTTTGCGGACGCATTAAATACAACCCTGTACTTGGTTGTCGTTGACTCGGTGCGTTCGACGCCGTGGTGCGGCAAATAGCAGTCGAGTGTCTTGTTACATGTTGATTGTTGCATATGACCTAAGTCAATGTACTCCGCTATAAATTCTTTATAAGCTTTTGCTAAATGTTCTTGTTTTCCTAATCTTCGTTCTAACGTTTTGAATTGGGCAATGGCCATCTGTTTGGAAGAGCCCAGCTTGCTTTCCCAGTCGTTTATCATTGGAAGTCTCACTTCGTATCTTCCATTTTTTAAACGTTGTGTGGTATCAGTGTAGTACTCAACGCATATCTGATCTTCCTCTGAGAAATCGGTTCGGTCTTTGATGTCTTCGGAATCCCAAAACTGTATCATGTCCTCCAGGTTATTCAATACCACGTTGCATTGTAGGTTTGTAGGTTTGACGTGTCCGCATAGTAGCCAGCCTAAGTATGTTTGTTGTGCGATGGGCCGTGTGACGTCATCGCCTTTGATCATTCCTCCTAGCATGATCTGAGAGTAAATGTCTGCTCCAAATAGCAGATCTACTGGTCGGCTGCTGTTGAATTCAGGATCCGCCAAGTTGATATTTTGTATTTGAGGCCATGATGGTTTTGTAAAAGTTTTGTTCGGTAGATTCTTGATTAGGTTTTTCATTATGTATACTGATTTTCTGAAGGTGAAGTCATCGTAGACAGAGCTGCATGAAATTGTTATCATGCCCTTGCAGTGGCTCTCCTTTTCTCCAACTCCAAAGACAACTCCTTTACATTTCTGGCGCTTGATCCCAAGAAGTTGAGCTGCTCGTTCTGTTATCAGTGATATCTGTGACCCTTGATCTACAAGAGCTCGCATGTTGTACTGAGTTCCATCAGCTCCCTCTACCTTTACTATGGCGGTCGCTAATAGAATCTCCGAAGCGTCTCCATCATCTTGAGACACATGAGATGATGACTTTGTTTGTTCAATGTTTTTTGATGCTGCTTCATGTAATAACGTATTGTGCTTAGCTTTGCACTTGCGACATCGGTTGCTTGACGTACATTTTTTGCCTTTATGGCTGTACAGGCAATTAATGCAGACTTGCAACTTGTTTATTGTGTTAAGTTTTTCGTCGTTCGACATTTCTAAAAACTTTGCACAAAAATAGAGGCCATGCTTGTCATTGCAGAGTGGGCAAGTAAACGTTGACGCATGGTATGATTTCGTAACCTTGTTGTTACTAGCCGCTTGATTTTTGTTGTTATGATAGCTGTGTTTCTTGTTATGAGATGATTCTTGATTTGTCGCTGAACTTGTCTTCTGAGAGTTGTCTTGTTTACGCTGCGATGATTCCATTGAAGTAAACTTCGCCTCTAGGTAGTCTAAGAAATCCTTTAGTAGAGGTAATTCTCGCGAGTTCTTCAGTGATGCAATGTAATCTGAGTGTGTCTCAGCGTCCAGTTTTTGTGCCAAAATGTGCACAAGCAGCGGATCCCAGGTCCTGATATCCACTTCTAAATTCTTGATGGCGTGCAAACATTCGATTGTGACGTCATGTATTTTCTTGATTGGTGCTAATGACTGTTGTTGCATAGTAGGTAGATTGAAGAGCATGTTGATATGCGATGTAAATATAAGTTTCTTGTTGTTGTAGCGATTGTTGAGAATGTCCCAACACACTAGATAATTGTCCGAGCTTATTTGTAAGTGTTGTATCAACCTTTCAGCTTCTCCTTGGACCTTGCTTTTCAAGAATTGCATCTTCTGCGCATTTGACAAGGATGTATTGTTATGGATGGCTTCCGTGAAAAGGTCTTTGAATGGTAACCACTGGTTAAACTTTCCGTGGAATACTGGTATCTCCAACTTTGGTGTCGTTTTTTCTCGATAAGCTCCGGACCACATCTTGGTGTTTAATGCCTTCTTCAGATCGATATATTGGTTTTCAAATCTTGTATAGCGCTCTTCATATACTGCGTTCTTGTTCTCGTTGAGTTCGCACTCGATTTCCCAATGGAGACTGTCAATAGCAGACCAACGCGCTTGTAACGTCTGCAACGCATCCTGAAATTCCCATTTTTCTGTGATGAATTCCACTTGAATGTTGGCAACAGCTCTCATGAAGGCCTTAAAGTTTGCCGATTGTTTGCGTAAGAGGTCGTCCAGTTTACTGTTGGACCCCATGTCTCTTTTGTTAGGGCTTTGTTGTTGTCGAGGAGGCGATTGATCCCTGTTGTTGTTTTTAGTTATGTTACTGGTTTCTCCTTCCTCCTCGCTGTCTTGTTGCTCTTGTAATTTCTTGCTCGATGTACTTGCTTGACCTTGTTCAGAGGTACTTTCGAACGGTGTTGGTTGCACCGCCGGTCCTCCTGCGGACCGTTTGTGCGCCGACAGTTCCTGATTCTGTTGGAGAATCAACTCCTTGACTTCTTTATAACATTTCAATGCCGTGTTATATAAATCGCTTGTAAAGTAAGGATGGCTCGCACTTGCTTCTGTAGACAGACGATCATGGTTGAACTGGAATTCACTCCATAAATTTTCCAGCATTTGCATACGCCGTTTGAAGTAGTCCAAGTTCTTCCTGTCCCAGCCATCTTTTTTAATGTTGATGCCGACTTTCTTGATGTTTTCGTAAAGTTCGCGCTGATTCTCGTAAGTGTTTGCTGATGACGTCATTTTGCCAAACTTTGAGAAGTAGGCTGTTACTCCACACTTCTGGTTCTTGGTATTGTGCAACCTTTCTCTTCTACGATATGCGCCTTCTCAACTGGTTACTAGGGTGACTCGCTTGTGAGAGACCAGTCCAACCGATTTGCGACCGTAAAAGATATAATTCACACAACACAAATTGCTCGAAGGACCAAATGTTGGGGTGATACCCAACAGTGAAAATGTTATGTACTTGTTATGTAGGTGCACTTGTAAGGTGCGTTATGTTATGTTATGTAAATGAGTAGACGAATGATTTCCCTTGATGGATTTATTGCTACTGAATATAATTACATAATTGTTCTACTTATATGCTATGTTAAAGGAATGCACAGCTAAACAATGCTGATGTGCATAAATGACTGTGACATATAAACTACCACAAAGGTCAATGTACAGCGTAGCTCGTACACAGGTCTTATGTTTTTTATTTTTTTTTAATTACCATTATTTTCACCGTAAAAAGTAAATACTTAAACTATTGGCTCTGCCTGCCGCCCGGCACCGCATGTCTCGCTCCCACTCAGTCTGCGAGCAGTATCGTGCGAGCGAAATAATGAGTGAATTTTAGCCGAGGTAGTATAGGCTCTTAAGTTTAGATTTTATTGTAAATGCCTATTGATACACTCTCACGCGAAATCAAGTGAATTAGGTACACCAGAAACTGTGCAGTAACTAAGTAACGGGCGTTTCAAACGGTTGGTTATCGATATTATTTGACGTACGTATGTCACGTTACTTGCCGTCCGTGTCGTACGGCAAGGCCATAACTTTGTTATAGTAATTTGAAACATCGCTGTTTTTGGTTTGATGATAGTTAGCGCCATTTTTGACGTTTACGTGTGCGTCAAGTGAACGTGAAACAACCCGCCCCAAGATTGATTCAAGAAATCGGCAGTATAAAGTTAATGTACAATAATGTTATGAATCATAAACCACACAATGTATGTGCTTGTAAGTCTATTATATTCTAACATCATAACACACATTTTATACCCAAGTGTTTTATGTGGCCTTGTAACAACATTACGTGATTTTAAGTGTCCAATAAAGGTCAGTTGCTTGAGCGGCTAGATAGGTCACAGTTTATTTACGGAGGTGAGGGTGGGAGCGAGACAAAACACAAAACACAGAATTTCCATCTTTAATAAATACTTTGGGTACAAATCTTTTTAGGAACGCACGGTGATGCCTGCGGATAAATTGAATTTTATGTTATTCAATTTCATATAATTGTTGGTTATAAGTAGTTGCTTTAATTTATGAGTACTGTTTGTTTTATTTTATTTTGTTACCTGTTAAGTACGAATCATTTGATCTGACTTGGTTTCCGTACGTCCTTTTCGGGTAACCACTGAAAATCAGCGCTGTGCTGTGGGTCCCTTATAGCACAGCATCATGCTAAGTGGAAGCCTTCTTGTCACAGTCATGACGTGCAGCCGTCGACTATCTATGCTTTGAGCTCATGTATAAAGATATATATATTTTTTTTGTTTTTATATATATGATGTCATTAGAATTAATTATCTTTTCGTTTGCACGTGTTTCTGTGACAAATAAACCTATTTTTCTTTCTTTCTTTCTTTCTTACTAGCTTTGTGACAGTGAGATAGTTTTAACCTTATATAACATAACATACATGTTTCGACCCAGGGTTCGATGAATAATAAATCTGACTCCAACTTTTAAATGCGTATATTATAAAATTTCCTTTACAATAGATGGTTCCACAAGCTAATGATCCGATAGATGATTACGAACGAATGAATATATAAAAGAACGTATGGACGAACGAATGGTCGCGGTGCGGGTTCGCTTGCTCGTGTCGCTCCAAGACATCTCAGTCAGTGCGGTGCACGAACATCCTCCGGGGCCTTGGAAGCTCCTGACTCCAATGAAGCATCCTCCGTAGCATCCAGCAGGGGACATAGGTACTTCACACCTCTTCGGTAAATGCCGGAAGTTGTCTTGATTTCGGCAACTCGAGCGACTCCGTCCTTTCCTGGGAACAGAGACTGAATACGGCCTAGTTTCCAAGACATGGGTGGAGCATTTTCTTCCTTCATCAATACCAAATCGCCAGCTTGTAGCGATCGAGTGGGAACTCTCCACTTCTGCCTCTGTTGCAGCTCAGCTAGATACTCTAGCTGCCAGCGTCTCCAAAAACTTTGACGAAGCTGTTCCAGGCGCTGAAATCGGTCCAATCTGTTGAAATTTAAGTTTTCCAGATTAGGGGAAGGCAACGAAGTTAGCGGTCGTCCGATCAGGAAGTGACCCGGAGATAAGGACTGAGGATCATCAGGACAGGAGGATAAGGGATATAGAGGGCGGCTGTTGAGGATAGCTTCGATTTGGCTGAACAAAGTGGCTAACTCTTCAAATGTCAAATGTGCATTACCTAGAACCCTTTTCAAGTGAAACTTGGCAGATTTCACGCCAGCCTCCCATAGGCCTCCGAAATGGGGCGCATACGCTGGTTGAAATTTAAACTTGATACCCTCACCCGAAGCAAAGCCTGCAATATCATCAGCATGTGTTGAGATCAAGTCCTTAAGTTCCTTGTCCGCAGCAACGAAATTGCGGCCATTATCGCAGAATATTTCTGTAGGTTTTCCTCTGCGAGCGATAAAACGTCGCAACGAAAGTACAAAAGCATCTTTCGAGAGCTCACTCACAGCTTCGAGATGTAAGCATTTAAGTCGTAGACAGACAAAAATGCAAAGATAACATTTTGTAATTTTGCATCCTCTCCCCTTCCTATCTGTTATCAAAAACGGGCCAGCGAAGTCGACACCAACGCTAGCAAATGGGAAGTCGGGATTCACGCGCTGTTCAGGTAAGGAACCCATCATGGGAGTTAACGTTTTCCCGCTAGCCTTCCTACAAACAATGCACTGCCTCGCCGTGGTCCGCGCGAGGTCTCTGCCAGCAAGGGGCCAGATGAACTCACGAATTGATGCAAGAAGTAGCTGAGGACCAGCATGGAAAAGACGTAAATGCTCATGCTGAAACAATAATTTCACAAGTTTATGCTTAGCATGCAACAACATTGGATGACGCTTCTCAAATGAGTAAGAAGAATATTTTAGACGGCCTCCAACTCTCATAATATTTTTACTATCTAAGAAAGGACTTAAAGCTAACAATGGATTTTTAGGACTTAGTGTCTTTTGAGAACGAAGCATTTTCAATTCTGAACTATAAAGTTCCTCTTGAACAAGACGCACTAGCCCTTCTAACGAAGCTTGAAGTTCATCAGGCCGTAAAACACCCATAATTTTATTATTAAAATGCTTGCAATTATGTATGAATCGAAGTACATAAGCGAAAGAACGTTGTAATCTAGAAAACTTAGAATATTTATCAAAGTTAATTAATTTATTTGTTTCATTATCATTATTTGTACATACGTTTGATTTTATCTCAGGTAAGTCACTTATATTGTTTATCATTTTATTATTTGCAGGCCAAAACGTATCCGACATAAGTAAATACGAAGGACCGTTCCACCATAAGCCTAAGTTATTAGTTTTATTTGCATCTACTCCCCTTGATGCCAAGTCTGCCGGGTTGAGCGTGGTAGGCACATGACGCCATTCCGAGCCTTCGGTAAGCTCTAAGATACTGCACACTCTGTTAGCAACAAAGGTTTTTAATTTATCGTACTTGGCGCCTAACCATGCTAGCGCGATAGATGAGTCAGTCCAAAATATCTTGCGAGAGATAACACATCGCAGTGCGCGACATGCGGCCGCGGCGAGCTGAGCTCCCAGCAAGCACGCACACAACTCAAGCCGGGGCACCGTAGTCGGCTTCACCGACGCAACACGAGCCTTAGCACACAACAATCGCACTGTGACGTCACCTAGACTATTTGTTGATCTCAAGTAAACACATGCGGCATAGGCGGTTGTAGAAGCATCACAAAAACAATGCATTTCTATCAAAACCGGATTTTTACATAACACATGACGGGGAATTAATAGATTGCGAATATTAGACATATTATTTATGAAAGATTGCCATGACTTAAGAATATCGTTAGGCACTGGTTCATCCCAGTTTATTTTTTGTACCCATAACTGTTGAATTAATATTTTAGGTTTGATAGTGAACAAACTTAATAGACCGAGAGGATCGAAAACTTTACATGAATCAGATAATATGGATCTTTTAGTGGGGGTGTCACTTCTATTTTCATAATTTGTGGGAAAATGAATGTAATCCTCATTAGGGTTCCACCCCACTCCTAACGTGTGTGATGATGAGCTGATTATCAGATTGCGTTGTACATTTTGGGAATCTGAAATTAAGGAGCGTGAATTCGACCTATATTTACGTAATGCAAAACAACCAGCTGACAAAGCATTTTCTATTGCATCCCTAATTTTAATCAATTCAGCTTCACTATCGCAACCTGTCAATAAATCATCCACAAGAAAATCATTTTGTATTATGGCCCTTATTTCAGGGTCACTACATTCCTCGCCTAATTGCCATAAGCAACGAGTACTTAAAAAACTTGAACTAGTGTATCCATACGTAACCGTGTTCAATCTGAGTGATTTCAATGGCTCAGTGTCACAATTACGCCATAAAATTATTTGCAAATCACGATGATCTTCGTGAATTAGTACCTGCCTGTACATTTTTTCTATATCGCCTGATAAAACGTAGGCGTGTTGGCGAAATCTGAGCAAAATATTTAACAATGAATCTTGTATATTTGGACCTGTTAACTGCAGATCATTAATAGAATATCCTGACGTTGTGGGTGCACTACCATTAAATACCACACGTAACTTTGTCGACTCGCTAGTCGGTTTTAACACTGCGTGATGTGGAATAAAGTAAGACTGTTGTGGAATTAAAACACTAGATTCCGATAAATGCCCTAGGTCAGAATATTCCTGAATAAATTTCGAATACATATCCTTCAGTTCCGGATTTTTATTAAAACGTTTTTCTAACGAGATAAATTGCCTTTTAGCCATTATAAATGAATTGCCGAGACAGTTGGGTTCCGTATGAAGGGGCAACTTGACCATGAACCTGCCTTCATTGTTTCGGGTGGTATTGGTAACAAAATGATTCTCACATGCTATCTCCTCCTCAGTCTCAAAACTGTTTGAGTGAGGAATTTGTTCCAACTCCCAGAACTTAGTTAATCTTTTGTCTAATAATTCATTTGACACATAATTATCTGTACTATCAAAGGCAACATGATTACAATTAATAGATTTGTTTCGCGACTTACTAATATCTCGAACATACAGTGGGCCTGCCAAAATCCAACCTAACTTCGACCTACGCATGATAGGTTGGTTGGGACCAAGAGATATTTGTTCACCCTCTATAACCGACCAAAACAAATCGACACCTATCAACATATCAACCTTGGCACATTGGTTGAATGTGGGATCGGCTAATTTAATATTAGGAGGTAAGTTGATTTGCGAAATATCAAATGTTTTCTTAGGTAAATTACCTGTTAACTGAGGCAATACCAAACATGACACATTTACTTTAAAATCATTGTGTTTTGATTTAATTTGCACTACACATCTCTGTAGTGATTGAGAAGTAGATATGTTTCCTATTCCTACAATATCGACCTGGATTGGCTGAGGAGTCAACTGAAGTTTATGTCTCAAACTATCAGTGATTAAAGAAGACTGACTCCCGCTGTCTAGCAGAGCTCGAATTGTTGTGTATTGATTCGTCACTGGATTAAAAACATCAACCAGAGCTGTTGATAGCAACACGCTATGGTCGGCATTGACTGACATGCTAACTACGTCGTCAGTAGCAACTTGTGCAACTTGCTCGACTGGAGATTCAGTCGAGGATGCAGACGTGTGAACATTTGATGTGCTTGCAGGCTGAGACGGTTCCCTATGCAACAAGGTGTTGTGTCTTTTATTACAAGTAGAACATGGACCTAACCTGCATTGGCGTGATGAGTGTCCCTTACGCAAGCAATTTAGGCACAGCTTCAATCTCATCACCTCCGAGGCTCGATCTGCTGGTGACTTGGCCAAAAAAGATGCACAATCGTACAAACGATGACTACCCTTGCACAGGATGCACGCGTCAGAGGGTGCATCAGCATCAGCTGAAATGGCAAAAGACTTAGTGTGAGACTTCGCACCTTTATGAGAAGGAGAAGAATTTGTTTCACCCCTCAAATTAGATTTATTACTTTGAACAGCCTCTAAAATGTTAGCTCGATTCTTGAGAAATTGAAAGAATTCCTGTAACGTAGGAGAATTTTCTATAGTGTTTGTATATTCCTCCCACTTGAACATAGTGCTGCTATCAAGCTTGGCCGAGGCCAAATGGACAACTAGACTGTCCCACCACTCTGTAGGCTCACCCAGACTCTTCAAAGCACGTAAGCCTTTAGAGACATGGTCTATCAGAGATCGCAGGGACTTAGCAGAATCTCGAGAGGTAGATGGAAAATTACAGAATGAATTAAAATGATTCCTTTTCAACTGTTTAACATTGTTGTACCTCTCGCAGAGGAGATTCCAGGCATCTTCGTAGTTTGCAGAACAAACAGACAAGTTACTGATTACATTGGAAGCCTCTCCCTCAAGGTAAGAGTTCAAGTAGTGAAACTTGTGTATAGGTTCAATTGTGTTATTGCTGTGAATTAAAGAAATAAATGTATCACGGAATTCCATCCATTTAAAGAAATTACCATCAAACTTAGTTATTTGAATCAAAGGCAATTTGAAACCCATAGGTTTTTTACTGCAGCATTTAGAAGAATGAGAAGAATCGGGACTTCTACTAGGTTTCGGAAGATTAGCATCTATAAATAATTTAGCCTTTGCAATCAACGAACTAAAATCACATTCTATGGCATCTCTAATGTCAAGTTCATTTTCTAGCTCAGAGGAGTTTAATAATTCTATGTCTGATTGCAGATCTTCGAAATAAATAAACAATTCACGAAACCTTTCGTACCTATTTTCTAAAGTTTGCACTTCAGCATCAGTAGGGTTTTCTATTGAAGTCATTTCTTTCAAAAAGTTATTAAACTTAGTCACGCGACCTTTGACTGAACTACGCTTTGTAATCAAATCTTTTAGATCACATTTTGAATAGCTAGCAGTAGGAACTTGAACCTTAACACCTTCTACAGGTAATTTAGAACGCGTATCACGCGTACTTGTATGCGACATAGTTAAAATTCAGCAATACACAATCGAACGCACAAAGATAATTAAATAATCAATAATACTTAATCGCAATCCAGCGTATGCGTCGATGATTCAAGTTGCAATCACAAGTAACGGGACAAATCAGCTGATGGATCGGCTAGCGATAGATAACGCGCCGAGTAAAACAATGGGCGTCGAGCGTCAGCTGGTCCGTTTGTCAAGGACACACTTCACTCACTCACAGAATGCACTGGAATGCGTAATTTTATAAGCATTAATTACTTATAAGAAATATAACGATTTAGAACTTTAGAAATATGTGCGATTAAGCTTTGAACTGGCAATTTGAGCATGCGCACGTGGCTGTGAAATCAATGAGCTGCACGGCGGCTTAAAAATAATTTTAGGTACTACTATTTTAATGATAAATGAGCTATTTAGCTTGACATTCGTATAAAAGTTGAATAATGAAGAAAATCAGCACAATTTTCAAGCATAAATAAAGGATGGATCACTTCCCTGGCTGGCTTCCCTGGCTGCGGCGCTCCTAATTCACAATATAGCTGACCGGCTGGGCTACAAGCTGTCTCTGGAATGATCTCCTGGCGATGAGTTTTAGCTCCAATCGTATTTCCTTGGCACTGTTACATGGACTGTCCACAATATCGAGATTATCTAGTGGTTTCTCCTCAGATTATAGAAACCAATCTCTTTTTAAACTTGATTCTTCAACGATGTTCAAATTTAAGATGAAATTCAACGGCTGGGCAACGTATTTCCAATCAGTGTGCGTCGAGTACAAAGTCCGCTTTCGGTAATAACGATGCAATTTGAAATATGCCGATAGCTGCGTAGAATCTTCTTGATTTTGGCTTGATCACGTCGTGGTCACCATGTTTCGACCCAGGGTTCGATGAATAATAAATCTGACTCCAACTTTTAAATGCGTATATTATAAAATTTCCTTTACAATAGATGGTTCCACAAGCTAATGATCCGATAGATGATTACGAACGAATGAATATATAAAAGAACGTATGGACGAACGAATGGTCGCGGTGCGGGTTCGCTTGCTCGTGTCGCTCCAAGACATCTCAGTCAGTGCGGTGCACGATCAGCCTATAATGTCCCCACTGCTAGGCCACAGGCTTCCTCTCTATGAGAGGGAGTGGGCCGTAATCTACCACGCGGGCCCAGTGCGGGTTGGTAGATGTCACATGTCTTCGAATTTTTGGTTCTAGGACATGCCGGTTTCCTCACGATGTTTTGTTATTGTTTTAACCTTAGCGAAGTTTTAATTAACTGAGAATTGTTGACGAAGGTGTTAAAACAATAACGAGGTCGACTAGCTAATTACTGAGAACGAGGATAGCTATCTAAAGGTGGATCACACACTACGGGGTGCAGATAACACCCCGCCGCGCGTGATTTTTAACCAACTTCAAAAAGGAGGAGGTTCTCATTTCGACTGTGTTTATTTTATGTTTATTACGGGATATCTCCGGCAATTATGAATCGATTTCAAAAATTATATTTTTAATAGATAGGGTATGCCTCAGGGTTAGTCCCATATAAGTTTTGTTAACTTTAAGTAGTTTGTGAGTTAGCTTCAATAATACGTATTTTTGCCACTTAGTTTATATTTATGATATTATAATTACCTCCTGTCAATGATATTTACATATCAAGTAGTGTTATACAAATTTTGGTGCAGTAAGTACAACAAAGTTAAAATAAAAACTTTTTACAAAAAAAATAAATAAAAACAACTGACTTCAAAAAAAAATACCTAAAAGGTGAAAAATAACATTAATTTCGGAAGTCGGTGTCAAACAACGAACATGCGAACCTTTTTTTTTTTTTTTGTGGATGGGAAATCATCCAATGACCCCTCCCGCTCTGGGTGGAGCAGAAGGGAGTGTCAGACTCTTACTGACTAAAACCCACCCGTGTTCCTTCCTTAGCCCTTTGTGTTCCGGGGTAGCGGTAACCCTTTCGGACAATCCCGCTGCCCCGGCAGGCTTCGGCCCTTTCGGGCCCCTTCCTTATGCTGATATCTCTTTGAGGCGCGCGTGGAACACGTACGCGCCGTCCGGCACGGGCCTGGTCCTGATCGGACGGAGAGTTACCCATTACTCTCCGCCCGCAGGCCCGCGCCTACGGTGGCCGGGAGTCGTCTCGCGGCTCCCGACGCCCGGGGCGTCTCCCGCGGCGGCTGGGACGTGAGGCCCTCTCCCTCAGCCGTCCCGCCACCTCCTTCGCTAGCATGACTGCTTCGCAGAAGGAGGTGACTGCCTCCCACTCCCTCTCGCCCCGGACCATGGCTTGAACCAGGGCCGGGCGCGAGAGGTCGCCGCCGCCGCCGATCGCCTCTGCGAGAACACGGCGGTGCTCCGCCCAATTGGGGCATACCGCCACCGTATGCTCCACCGTGTCCTCCGGGCGACCCTCGCAGTGGTGACACCCGGGCGTATCCTCCCGCCCGATAATGTGCAGGTACCTCCCGAAACACCCGTGTCCGGTGAGGACCTGCGTCAGGCGGTAGGTGAGGGCGCCGTGGCGCCTCTCTAGCCACTCCTCAAAGAGGGGTCTTACCGCCGCTATCGCGGCGTGCCCTGCGCTGGGTTGCGACAGTCGCTCTTTCCATGCCGCCATGAGATCGCGCCGGAGGTCGGTCCGCTCCGCTGCGATTTGCCGCGGAAGCGGAGTTTCCCCCCGGCGTAGTGCCTCCGCGCGCCACTCGTACAGGCGCGCGAGGACTATCGCCTCCAGATCCCACGGCGGCAGTCCGGCAAGGAGGCTTGCCGCCTCGCCCGAGATCGTGCGGTACCCCCGGATTAGCCTTACGGCTACCACCTTCTGGGGCGCGTTCAGGTAATGGGCGGCTCGCCGCCGCAGTGAACGCGCCCACACCGGGGCCCCATATAGGGCCATGGACCGCACGACCCCCGCGTAAAGCCTCCGGCAGGAGGCGTTTGGCCCCCTCAGGTTGGGCAAGAGCCGCTTGAAGGCGGCCCCGGCCCGTTCCAATTTGGGAGCCAAACGTCGAAAATGCTCGACGAAGTTCCACCGGCTGTCGAGGACGAGACCCAGGTACCTCATCGTTGTCTCGACGCCGATGTGAACCCCTCCTACCGTTAGTTGGGATCCCGAAGGCGGCCCATTCCGAGGCCCATGAAAAGACATGGCCTCGGACTTGTGCAATGCCACCTCGAGACCCAACTGCCGGATCCTCTCCACGACTATCGCAACCCCGCGTGTCATCGCGTCGGCCGCCGCCTGATGCGACCTCCCCTGCGCCAGGACCAGCGTGTCGTCAGCGTAGCAAACCACGCTGACTCCATCAGGGAGATCGGCCCGCAGCACCCAGTCGTAACCGATGTCCCACAGGAGCGGCCCCAGAACCGATCCCTGCGGGACACCGCACGACATCTCTCGCCGGTTCCATTCCCCGTTGCGACCGGGGTAGATGACGGCTCTGTCCGTCAGATACGCCCCGACTACTCGACGGAGGTAGGTCGGCACCCGGTGATACCGGAGCGCCTCCCCAATGCAACTCCAGGGCAGGGTGTTAAAAGCGTTGGCGATGTCGAGTGACACCGCCACGACCACCCCACCCCGGGACACCGCGTCCCCCGTCGTGAGGGCCCTCACGCGCATGATGGCGTCCACCGTCGAGCGCCCCTTGCGGAAGCCGAACTGGCTGTCCGCAAGATCCGGCCCCGTCCTCACCAGGTGCCCGACGAGGCGGCCCGCAATCACTCTCTCAAAACATGCGAACCTTACGACACCGACTATCGAAATTAGGTTATTTTTCACTTTGTAGGTTTTTTTGAAAGTCGGTTGTTTTTTTTTTTTTTGTAAAAATGTTTTTATTACTTACATACAAATTCAATAAACAAGCCGTTGTTTATTGAATTTGTATGTAAGTAATAAAAAGCCAAATTCGCCGGAATTTGGCTCAGTTTATCGCGCCCCGTCGCATGGCGCATTGTAGTGTGTGTGCCGCCTAAGTTGGTTGGCAGTTGGCACTTCCCATAACCTAAAGACCTACCTCACTTTGGTCACAGGCTTAGCATTGCCATACAACGTGGCAATGTCACCTGGGTACATTACCTGTCGATAGCGATGTAGATATTTTTTTCAACACCGCATTTTAGTTTGCAAATATTATTAGTTATATTAAGTATACTTTTATTAAATATTTTTATAAGTATTTATTTCTTTTAAATTCTGTATCAAACTAAGGGTTGATTTTTCCAATGCCAGATAATTTTATCCGAGGAATAATTTTGAATTTTTGACAGTTTTTCCATACAAAATCTCTCAGACGTCAATTTTTATTCGTGGAATAAATTCCACGAATAAAAATTATCTGTCGATTAAAAAATAAGCAAATTTTATAATCTTAGTATGTTATGTTAATATCTCGATAGTTTATATTGCTTTAACATTCCTTTTTATTTTGTAACGTGTTCATTGAATTCCCAATACAAATTTGTTCAATCCTTATAATGGATTTCATTTAAATAAAATTGCTTTCATTATTTAACCACACAGTCATTTTGTTTTCATCGAAACAAATTAAACTCTAATGAAATCAAACAAATTGATTCCATTAGAGTTTGATTCAAGCGAAAACCATTTAACTACTTACTGTGCCCATTTTATTGAATTTAAAATACCGCACCGAATTCAGATGTTATTTGTTTTAAGTTGGTACATACCAAACTTGAACAAATTAAACTCAGTTTAAAAAATAATGCACCTTTTAGTGGTAGACAAAATTGTATTGGTCAAGGCACAACAATTAATGAGCATGAAATAAAAATATTTTTTATTTATTTACAAAAATAATATCACGCATGTAATCCCCAAAGAGTTAGACAGAGGCGTACCTACAGTACAGACGCCAGCACATCAAGCTACCCGAAACTGTAAAATGTTCCCAATCAACTTTGAGCCTTATATTTTTGCAATAAAGTTGAAAATGTATTAAAGAAATTTGACAGATTGTAGTACCTTGATGTGCTGGCGTCTGTACATCCACATTTCGTACCCAATAGTACTTTGCCCGAACTGCGAATAGAACCCAGGATCTCATGCTCAACAGTAGCACTTGCGTCCATTAAACCAACGTCATACAATTTAGAATGTACTTATAAATTACCATAACATTGTGCAGCAAAAATATTTACGAAAATATACAGGGTGTCCCAGGAAGTATAGATCAAATCGAATAGGGGCGTGGGCAAGGTCATTTCCAAACTTTTTAACCATGAGAATGTCAATGAATTTTTTACAGTTCAAAAGTTATAACCATTTTTGTTTTTTTCAACCACTTCGCATAGTGCTCAAAGAAAAAATATTTAAAAAAAAAAAACTATCAGGGCTATCTAAAAAAATTAAATAGACAGCCCTGATAGTTTATTTTTTTTTTAATTATTTTTTCGGAAACCACGTTTAATCGTTGGTCTCGTCTATCATTCGTGGATCTTCGACTATTGTTACCTACGGGTCGTCAGAAGCCCGAAAGTCTGACAACCAGTCTTACCAAGGCTATCGTATTATCCAGTAATTGGGTTGTAGAGGTCAGATAGGCAGTCCCTACATGTGAAGTAATGGTATTCAGCTGCAGCCGTTTAGACTGGAAACCGACCCCAATATAGTTAAGAAAAGGCAGATGATGGTGAGACGAGAGAAAAAGACTGGCCTTGAATTTAATTAATGGAAAATCAACAAAAGCATGATAAATTCTATTTAATTTTTTTGTTTTCTATATTGTTCTTTTTCTAAATAGCGAACTTATGAGTGTCACTATAAATATAGAAACAAAAAATCATCAGAATAATGATTTGCATATTAAAGTAGATATGCACTAGAGATGTAGATTATGGACCCATAAAATGGAAATGCTAATAATAAAAGCGTATAAATTACAAAAGCAATAAGGAACCACGCGCAGCTGCTGTGGTAGTTCCAAATTTTATTTAAAAAAAACCTTAAAAATGTGCCCACGAGTAGGCACCTAATTAACCTACCTACAGTACAGGAAACGTTATATAACAGTACCTGTTAGGAATTCTAACAAAGATGGTTCTAAGACACGCGTTAGACATTGCGTAACACACTAACACTTGCTTACTTTTTGACAGTTCAACAGCATTCATTGCTTTATTTACGTTGCCTATCATACAAATTTTTCGAACGTATGAAGCAATCGATTTGCAATATCCTTCAAAATTTTTATGTTTAGATGTTTACTACTCAATCACGCAAAAAACGTCTGAACCGATTTGGATGTAATTTTACATCAGTTTAGGGTAATTTTTGCCGTATTCCCCGAGGACGAGGCCGCGAGAAAGGTAGTTTAAATTGTTTATTCAGGAGACCCACTTCAGTCCGAGCTTTTAACGCTGCACTACGAATTGAAAATACCAACTTGAATGAAACGAAAATAGCTGCCTTGGGATCGACTGAATTGGAATCGATTTAATTGAAAACGTGGTGACAAAAGCTAGGAAACTTCAAGATGGCTACTGAAAGGAATTACGTCACGCGGTGGGAATTATGGATGTACAGTGCATTTTCGTGGATTACTTCTCGAATTAATATTGGTAAATCCATATGCCATACTAATTTTATAAATGCTAAAGTAACTCTGTATGTCTGATACTTTTTCACTCCATAACGGCAGGACGGATTTTTTGGACTTTTATCCCGATAGTTTTCTGACACGGGTGAAGCCGCGGGAATACGCGGAAACTTATGAGAATTTGTGGGTCGTTAATTTTATACAGGCATACGCCCATTTGCATGTGATTTTGCGTCATGTACGTGTTGTAATCGTACATTTTTTTACACTTCATTAAAGCTGAATAAAGTTAAATATACCACTCACTTATTGATCAATTACGAAATCTGTGAAACCATTTTTATGATGCCTACAAATTGTATAAGTTTTTAGAATGTCGGCCATCCAAGAAAGTATTTTACAAAAATCAAATATGAAATGGGGTTCAAGTTTGTAAGCGATCATCGCACAAATACTCGTACGCGATTGTTTACTTGGAAAATGACGTAACCCGTATATGTGAAGAGTTTTACTTTGTATAAATTATTTCATCACCACAGCTCTCAAAAAGGTGAAGAAAAACATCGTAAGGAAACCGGCATGTCCTAGAAACGAAAATTCGAAGACATGTGACATCTACCAACCCGCACTGGGCCCGCGTGGTGGATTATGGCCCACTCCCTCTCCTCTCCTCTGTGTCCCAGCAGTGAGAACATTTAGGCAAATTATGCATAGATATAAAAGAGCGCAACGGTCACGTACTCGCACACTTTTGGTCAGTATGCGGCCGAAAACAACCCAAAATAAAACGCTAGTCATTTAATAAAACAGTGACTGACAGGCCCCGTAAAGCCTTATTCATCAACTCAAGATCTCTTATAATACGCAGCTCTAACAGGGGTTGACATTTTGTGTCAGCTCAAGTAAAAGATAAATAGAATTTTCAGCCCCTCTATTCGAAAAGAGTTGAAGGGTTCCTCGATAAGTGCGAACAAAATGGGTCCTACCGGCGCACGAAATAACGTTTTAATTTGGAACACTATTTATTTAAAAAGTTTGAATGCAATCCGCTTCGATAAAGTCCTGGCCGGTGATAAAAATAGCACACCTACCGACCAACAAAAAAAAAAAAATAAGACGCAGGAACTTCTTATTTGCTTTTTTTTGTTACTTTTTATCAAAATATTACAGACAATTTTAATTTAATTTACACAAATTGAATAAAAGATGAGTTCTAGCAGTGATAGTGAAATATTAACACCAGAAAGCGTAAAATTAATCGCACAAGCGGTCATAAAAAATTTACTACCAAACAAATCGAGAGAAAACATAGGTATTTTTAGTTACCCTTTGGTACTAAGGGGGATCGCATGGCACGTTTTAGTATATCTCAGTGAGATATACTAAAACGTGCCATGCGACGGGGCGCGGAAAACAAATCTAAACTCCCCGCGTTTTTATTCAATTCAATTCAATTCAATTCAATATCTTTATTGTGGATCATAGGTTTGTACATAATACAGGTCTTAAATAATTAAATAGATCAGCTATGTCCCGCCCTTTGGGCATACAATAGTCATGTAGGAATTTATGTAAATTATTTAACAAATTATTAATATTTCACTTAAAAAAATAAAATAAAAAGATAAAACCAAACAAAAGGTACCAAACAGGCTACTGAACACATAATGACTGAGGGGGATATTGGAGCAGTGATTTGTCCAATAAGAAGTCTTTTATAGAGTAGTAGCACTTATCTACTAACAGATCATGGAGACTCTTTTTAAATGTTTTCATTTCCGTAATTATTCTGATTGGCTCCGGAATATTATTAAAGATGCGTGTAGCCATACAAAAGATACTTTCATGCATAAGATGAGTTTTACTAGCTAATGTACGCAATTTGTCTTTGCGTCGTATACGCGTGTAGTAATTATACATGTCGATATTGTTTCTTACAAACACTGCGACCTCAAAAATGTAGACACACGGCAGTGTAAGTACATTTATCTTTTTAAAAAATGGCTTACAGGAGTCAGTTTCACATAAATTAATTATGGCTCTAATGCAACGTTTTTGAGCAATGAAAGCGCGCTCTTTGTCTGTACTGTTGCCCCAGAATATTACGCCATATCTGAGGATAGAGCTAACGTAACCGTGGTAGGCTGTTAGTAAAGTAGCCTGATTTGCAAGTTTTCCTAATCTGTGAAGTGCGTATGAAAATTGTCCCAGCTTTTTGCATACATGGTCAATATGAAGTTTCCAATTAAGTTTTTTGTCAATATGTAACCCTAGAAATTTTGTTACTTCAGTTTCTGCAATGTCACTATCTAGGTAACTGATTTTTAATTTACCCGTGCGTTGAGTTCGTATTTTGAAATTCATTACTTTAGTTTTGTCAATGTTAATCTTTAAATTATTTATGTCAAGCCAGTCTTTTATTGATGATATTGTTTGGTTAATGTCAGATTCTAAGTCAATTGTGTTATTATTAACAAATAAAATAGTGCTATCATCAGCAAATAGTGTAATGTCATGATTTGTGACCGCAGGCATGTCATTTATGTAAACAAGGAAGAATAGAGGACCCACGATGGTCCCTTGAGGAACGCCGAATTTAGAAGTTCCAATTTCAGAAGTATATATTTCTTCCGTTTTAGTAATAGGATTCAATTTCCTTACTTCTGTGAATTGTTGTCTGTTGCTAAGGTATGATTCTATGAGTTTGTACACATTGCCCCTGACACCATATGCATACATCTTTCTCAAGAGGATTTTGTGGTCGACACGGTCGAAAGCCTTCGACATGTCCATGTATAACGCGACAGCCGGTAGTCCTTTATCCAAGTTAATCATTACTTTTTGTAAAAAGTTGTATATTGCCATATTTATGGATTTGCATTTTCTGAAGCCATACTGACTAGTCGTAATAATGTTATGTGTTTCAAAGAAAGTGTAGAGACAGTTAAACATCACCTTTTCAACAATTTTCGCAAAAATAGGTATCAGTGCTATTGGCCTATAATTGCTTATGTTAGTTTTTTCTCCTTTTTTAAATACTGGCTTTATAACAGATATTTTTAGTTTGTCAGGGAAAGTACCTTGCTCTATACATAAATTAATAATGAAGCTTAATGGTTCAGATATAATATGGGCTACATCCTTAACAATGTGTGTCATAATGCTATCATAGCCGGTACTTGTTTTATTTTTTAGTGCAATTATTATTTTATTAATGTCATCAGGGATAGTCGGTGTCATAAAAATTGAATTAGAATTATATGTCAGATTATTAGAAGATTTTTGGGGTAAACTAGTATTATTATCATTAATGTCAAGAAAAAATTTATTAAATGAATTCGCAATGTCTTGGGGATTATTTATGATTTCGTCATTTTTAATTAATATATTTACGCCTTCATTTGGATATTTAGATTTGATCTCATTTATTACTTTCCAGGTAGCTTTATTCTTGTTGGTGGCAGATTTTATAAAGTAGTCGTTTTGAGATTTTTTTGTCAATCTGATTATAGTTTTATATCTCTTTGCATATGTTTTGAAAGCAGTTTTGGTGACATTATTGGGATTATTCCTGTATTGCCACAGTAGTTGGCATTTACGTTTACTGCAAATTTTTAAACCACGTGAGATCCATTTCGGCCTAGATCTGTTATATATTCTGACTTTCTGTAAAGGAAAACAAAGATCGTATAACATAATAAAATTATCGTAGAATGTGTTGTAGGCCGTGTTCGTATCCGTGCAACTATAGATGTCGTTATTGGTTAGTTGTTTTAAATATTTTATAAATATTGATCTATTTTCTTGAGAGTAATTCCGTTTTAATAAATACCAATATTTTATAGTGCAGGTCTTTTTGACCGGAAGCTTAATTATTTGCGCGTTGTGGTCTGATAGCGCTAATTCCTGGATGGTGCCTTTGCAAGTTCCTATGTTATGGGCTATATTGTCTATGCACGTTTTACTAGCAAATCGTGTTACTTGCTTAAATTTTAGTTTCAAATTATATCTGGTTAATAGTTCTACAAATTCAGTGGAAAGTTTTGTAGTCTTCAAAGTATCTATATTGAAATCACCGCAGATTACGATCTTTTTCCCGTTTGAGCATGAGTTTTTTAATATTTTATTAAAAGTTGCGAAAAAGCTATTTATAGAGCCAGCGGTATTGTTTGGCGGCCTATACAATCTGTAACGGAAAAGGTATATACATACAAAGGGCACGCCTTCTTTGGATGATATCAAACGATATAGGAAGGGTTTTTTAATCCTATCGCTACATGTTCGGAAGTTATGAGATTTTTTAATACATTGATACCAGAAACCGAACTTTTCAAATTGAAATAAACACATCACTAGCACTAAAACAGCTGATCGGTGTCAACGAACTATTTGTAAGTAAAGATAAACCTCCTACTCCTGGTATTTCTGAATAAACGGTTCCGCATGTTTATTTTTTATTCACAAAATATTATTACTGACTTTTCCAAAACTTTGATTATGTTTGTGAACTAGCTACCTACAATACAATTAATTGGTCTAGGTATCAAAAGTTAACGAAATATTTAGATACCTGCTTGAATTGTCACGTATCATTTACACACTTGTTGGTTTTTTACGTGGTTGTCCTTTTGTAGAAGATTACTTTGTAGATAATTATTATCTACCTCGTAGTAATCTTCCACCCGCTACCCACCTTTCCATCATACCTACAATACAGTAAATACCTAATTCAAAAACAATATTCCTGTAAATTTCCTAACATTATTTCTAACCTTTTATTTTGGTGGCCATAAAGATGAACGATTTTTTGCTTTAATTCGATTTTTCATTCGATTCACAGATCGAATCCCGTGCTCTTCTTACATCGATCTTCTAAAAATTCATTCAAAAATCGTAATTAAAAAATTTTAAACAACATTTAACACACCTCTGTTTTGTTACATATTTACAGTTGCCAGTCAGGTAGGTACGTCAATAATATTTGATAACCTTTCCAGCGTAATTCAATGACTTTAATTCAGATGGATGACTAATATGTTTCAATCTTCGGACAAGTTAAAAAGTGTCGGCATACTTATGTAATTGATCTTGTTTGAAATAGATAAACCTACCTATTCGCTGTTTATGATTGTCAGCACAATGCTTTGGGCAAATATGAACTTGAACTATTAAGAGCCTTTATTTACACATACGATCCAAGAGATTCGATTCACGTTACTATTGAATCGATTTGCTTGAAGATCGCATTAAAACGATTTTTTCGAAAAATCGACAGCTTGTACAACCATTGAATTGATCATAAAAATCGAATCCTTACGTGCATCCTACCGGCAATTAATTGCTTAAATAAACATTATTATTTGCCTTTAGTACTTAGAATAGGAAAAGGATTTAGAAACCATTTTTTTGTCCAACTGAACCCAAAACATCATTTCAATTCACCTCTTCGCAACTTATTCTTCTCCTAGTACAAATAAAATCACAGTGGGTTCCGTTCATAATTTTTAAAATAAGGTTATTTTTTTACTAAATAAGACGTAAATTATTAGCAACAAGTTAATCGTTTTTTTTTATTACAAAATAATACCACGCACTCATAATTTTTGTGTGTAGAACTAACCGAAAGAATTATCGGAGTTCACGGTCTGTCGGTGCTGTTTGAGTGGTACATAGGTTTTATTAGTTTGAGCACGTTTAGTCTTTGTTATTATAATTCAAATAAGAAAATGTCGCAAAATTGCATCTAACTGTCGAAAGAAATTAATAAAAGTACTAGAAGCGCATGAGTAACAGGAATTGTTATTTCCGAATTGAATATCGTTTGCTCACAGAACCCTGATTACGTCGTTACACACACAATGTAACATCGATGTGTGTGTAAACCTGGGTTTTAGGGTACGTGAACCAATTGCAGTCCGTGTAGTTTCAATTACTCCTGGTAAATACAATTTTTATTTCAGACTTATAACGAGATAACGCGAACCCATATTATGATCTTTAATGGATTGAAATGAATGATTTTCCGGAGTTTTGGGAATTTCCGGGATTGCGGGAATATTCTAACGAGATAACCCGGAATGCAAGGGCAACTGAAGGAACAGGGTGGTATTTAGTCAGTAAGAGTCTAACACTTCCTTCAGCCTTCCGCCCCACCCAGGGCGGCAGCTGAGTCATTGATGATTTTCCCACCCAAAAAAAAAAATGAATGATTTTTCAATTTTGAATTCGTAATTAGTTTGCTCGGTTGTGTTAGATTTACTTAAAAGTTTAACGGAGTTTAGTTGAAATTATTATTAGTATGTAAAATAATCTTGAATAATATTTTTAACAGTAGTGGACACTAATAGGGACAGCTACCCTATAGGTATCAAATTTAACGAAATAATATTTACGTACCAGGATAGCAGGGAATAGGAGCTTCATTTTTGTTATTGCTTTGCTCGTCGCCGTCAGTCGACATCTGTCCTGCGTCTAGTACACTCGTTTTTATCCCTATGATAATTATGCGCATCAGTAATTTGCGAGTTGCCCGAGAACTGTACCGGCGCCGTTTTATTGAGAGTAGACCAGATGCTGAGCGTCGATAGATGCCTTCGTCGGCATGTTTTAGTTTGATCTCGGATGGTACATCGGCTTGGTGCCTCTAACCATAGGTAATCAGGTACCTATGGCGAGTGCTGAGCAACGACGGTCAGCACCCATAGTGCGTGTGTAGTGTACGCAGTGCAGTGTGATACAAATTAAAGTGCGGATTGAGGCCGCTTTCAGGACTATAACATCAGACATGCTACGTAATGTGTGTCCATGAACAAGTGAGCGGCCTTGTGCATACAATACCAAGGTCACCACATCGAACCCCATCTTTAAAAATGTAAGTCAATTTACTAAATTAAGCAAAGCTTTAAGATTTTACTGTTTACTCGGTATAAAGTAATAATAAGGGATGAAACTAGTTAACCTAGGTACCTTCCTAAACTTTGTTACGATTGTATACGTAAGTTTTGTTATTCCAGTTTTTACGTGCAATTTCTGGCTTAATATTAACGAGTAAACTGTAAATCAATAATTAGAATTACACATTAATTTTTACATCACGGTAAAGTACGTATGGCTTATTGCGCGCGCGCGCGGCGGCAGCGGAATATTCCGTCAGTTGGCGCCGACAAACACCGCCTGCGCTGCAGTAGGCTACGGTACTAGGCGCGCAGAGTTACGGAAGAGATTTATCGTGATATTGGCAAGTAACTTAAAAAGTTATTGACCTACGTAGTGCGGTGACACGTTTGTTATGATTTGAATTTAAGAAACCAATGAAACCGAAAATTTGGTATCAATTCTTAGAGTATTTTATTTTGAGTTGAAACTATGTATAGTGACTGTATACCAGCTGTTATATTTAATGCATCAAGATAGCTATAGCCCAAACGATACACGCTGTATATGCATAAAACAATTATTTGATGTTCCAATAGTTCGATAGCAGAACATTCTATTGTGTTGCTAATTGACCATTTTTTGATGTTTTGAAGAATTCTATATTTGATGTTATTTTTAATTAATATACAGGAGCCTCCGTGTCTGCTATCTCTCATATAATAAGACGCAAGTTTATAATTTGGAATTGCGAGATATACTTCATCACCGTCCATCATGTTGTGTTCAGTGATGCATAATAAGTCAAGAGGATTGTTCTGTGTTGCTAACTCATTAATGCAAACAGATAACATGTCAGCTTTATTAAGCAATCCATTTATGTTTTGATGGAGAATAGTGACAAATCTATGAACGAAATAAATTATTTGAGTTTGTGTTTTCGGTTTTTGTACATTCTGATTTATCGTTTTTGTTACTTAATTCATTTATACAGTCTGCATCAATTATATTTATAAAATTTTCTTCAGAATCTAAGTTTACTTGTACATATTTACTTTCAAAGGATTTTTTATTTTTAATTTGAGACATCTGCTCGTATTGCAATGCTTTGAAGTGGTAATGAATATACAATATTTCTTTTAATAGAGACCTTGCAAGATTAAGTACATAATTGCGTTTACTTGGTGGAAACCTAGCATAATTCATGTCCATGAACAATACATTTTTATATTTCTTACAGATAAACCGTAATAAATAGTTAAGTTTTGATTCCTTTAAGAATCTGTTACTAGGCAATTCACTTACAATCACATTTGTATTTGCAGTTGACGATAACCAGCGATGCAGATTTATGTCAACTTCATAAGGGTTCTTATCACAGCATCCTCCCAATACAATCACGTAGTCGCTTCTTGTAAGTGTACTGATTTCATTCTTCGAGCATTCTAAGATCTCACTCAATACAGCACCTGGCTTTAAGTAGGAAAACACGTCGTATTCCGATCCAAGTAGGTTTTGCAAGATATTTCGTAGACCCCGACCTTGTCCATCACCGAGGATAATTACTCTATGTTTGTATTTCTGAGTTCTAACTGTTTGACTTTCCATACTTATAGCACTTTGCGTCTTGCTACATATTTTATTTCCAACGTAACAATGCCGGTTCTCCGATTGAATATCCGAATTGCATTCGAATATATCCTGCTGGGTTGTACGCAAGCTTGGGCTTCTTATGTTGGTACTTTTAGCTAGTCGTAGAGGAGAATGACGGGGCGTGTTTACTCTCATGCTTAGCATTCGTTTTGAGATAGGACATGACTTATTATTACGCTGCGGGGTAGTGCAGGTAATTGTTTTCAATAATTCTATTTGTCGTTGTTGTTCTTGTGTAATCTGTTTAAGCTTAGTATTTTCACAGTTAAGATTTTCGATTTCATTGTCAGCGCTCTTTAATTTTTCTTTAATTTCATTTATTTGTCGCCTTAAGTCCTCGGAATATGACTGATCGTACCTTTGCGTATCACTCTGAATACTCAACATAGTGGAATCGAGCATGGTAGAATTTAATAAATCTTTGCTAGTTGAAAACGATAAGTTCATTTGTGACTGTGATCTTACTAATTTACTACGTACAGTTACGTTATCCATCTTGCCTGTCTATTAATCTTTCTGATGACAATGTTATTATTATAGTTACGAAGCGTGGCGTAAGCTAAGTCTGCTTTAAATACGTGGTGTATGCTCAAGATGTTAACACAAGTGATTAGAGTTACGCGTAAGCGATGAGCATGTGTGCGTAGCAGCGGGCGATCCGCGGGTTGCCCTAGGTCAGGGACGCAAATCACTACAAATTTTTGCAAAAAGATTTTCGCTTATTACTCACAATATCGATGGAGTCCAGATGAAATATATATGTCACTTTTTAGTCTGTTTCACCAGCTTCACAATGATATACAACACAACTTAATCGAGTAGTTTTTTGCCACTTTTTTTTTAATTTTTCTGTAGTCAAAACAAATACGGTGCTCACTCTTTGAATCTCAACGGACGACTATTATTGAATATGTATATTAAAAATCACTCGCGTGGTCGCGTTACTTGTCCCCGTTGTCCCCGTAGCGTTTCAGTCGTAGTGTGGAATCCGTCTAACAAATATCCACTTTCTGACACAGTCTTGATAGTAGGTATTTTTAAAAAATCATGCACTGCCATAATTTGTATCGTTCGTTATCAAAAATCAAAAGTTTGTCTATCTTTTTATGTATATTTATTTTAGTTTTTCATTAATCACAATACAACACACACGCCCTCACACCCTCACACACGTATGTCACAACAATTTATTTGATTTTGTAAGAGTCTTTCTTTAATATCACATTTAATTAATTCTCTTAATTTATTTTAACGCACACGCACTTCCCTATGTGTTTGTTATTCCAGCGTATGGCACTCGTGGGTTGCAGCTGAAAATCAGCGTCAGGTGGCACATCTTGTGTTATCATCTGACATTATGCTTAGCTGAGGCCCCGTTGGCATTATCATTTTTGTTTTCTGTTTTTATAGTTTTAAGGTGTATTTATTTTGCTGTAATGGCAATATACGCATTTTTCTTTTTTTCATTCTTATCTATAACTTCAATCTTCCGTTCTTGTTCTTCAGCCTATCATATCGAATTAAAACTTTGCAGACTAATTACTTAAGTCTGTTGTCAACAAAGCTACCCTGGAAAACTTGAAGTAAACAGATTTTCTTGTCAGAATTTGTACAGAATATAGATTTAGTATTTAAAACAGCAGGAGCAGTAATGGCCCAGTGGTAGCGGCCCCAACTTACGAGTTGTTAGGTCGTGGGTTCAAATCCAACCAATCACTTTGTGTTATTTATATAATCACCACTGCTCTCAAAATGGTAAAGGAAAATCGTACCCTCAGTTTGCGAGTCCGACTCGCACTTGACCTATTTTTTATCGATAAATGCACCAAAGAGCATCATCTGCGCAGCTTTCTCTCAACTGTGTAGCAGTATCTACAACCACGCGACGCCACATGCGAACAACGCTTCATACTGACGTCACAAAATCCTGCATCTCGCAAGCAGAGTTTACCGCGCAACTAGCATAGATACAACGGCCCGACATGAATCATTGGGCAGTTGCCCGCCAGACAAAACACCCGTCTGGTCGGAGGATCCTCCCTTTTCTATGGAGTATGAGTGAACTTTACACCCTGTTCCTCATACTTCTCTAACCGTATTAGGGTCAGCTTCTAGACTATCGGGATGCACCTGAATACCAGTATTTGACATGGAGCGATTGTCTGTCTGATCTCTACGGCCCAATTAATGGGTAGGTAACGCAATATCCCGCGATAAACCAGCAATGATCAGGAAAAAATATCCACTCACTGCAGTCTATAACATCCACATAAACTTTATTTATTTTAAGCCCATGAGAGGAAATTGTACAACAGTTTTTTTTTTCCTTTTCCATTTCACCGAAAATATTTCCGACACAAACAACGTAGCTTTTAAAATGTGAAGCGCTTTGAAGTACATTTATATTTAAATGAGAGCTGACTTTCATTAAGTAGTTAACACTCGAGAAACATGAAATGAGAGGATATCATTATTATATTGGCTTTTGCAACTAAACTACAAAATTTTTAATTACAAAGTTTTAAGCTAAAAAATATGCTAAAAATGGAGTTAGAGCGAGGACTGCCTCGTACGTACTTAAGTTTTACGTAATAACTAGCTAATATTAATTATGACAAAACTCTTACGTAATAACTAGCTATGTAGTAATGCTAAAATTCAGACATTTTTATTTAAACTCTTAAGTCTTCATCCGTGCACGAACCCGTTATAATAATAATTCACGAATGCATTAGTTCGCTATTAGGATCTTTTGGAGTGGCCCCAATAATGGACAAACTAAAAAACTTTTTTTTACAAAAAAAAACCGACTTCGAAAAAAGACACTACAAAATGAAAAGTAATTACAGCGAGTTCATAGGGTAACACTTCGTACCCACTTTCCAAGCTTTTTTAATCTTTCCAATTTGAAGAAAATTAATCAGTATCGATTTATCAGTTACGTTGAAGGCTGCTGCAAGTTCCAACATGGTTTGAGATGAATCTGCTTCCACTATGGCTTTCAATTAATCGTTGTTCCGGTCGGCCACGGGACTCATTGTTGAGATCAAAGTTTCCAGAACGGAAGTGAACAAACCAAAAATGGACCATGCGTTCACATGTAGTACCATGTCGATACAAATAGCGACATTAAAAAAAAATCCAACGGCAGAAAAACAAATGAACAATTGATTTTGAAAAAACAAATGTCGTTCTCTGTTATATCTTTGCTCAGTTTCTATAAGACATAATAATTTTATCTAGTTAAGGTCTGATTTTACCAATGCCAGATAATTTTATCCGAGGAATAATTTTGAATTTTTTACAGTTCTGCCATACAAAATCTGGCAGACGTCAATTTTATTCCACGAATAAAAATTATCTGTCGATTGAAAAATCAAGCCTAAGTAGTTAAGTGGGTAATCCATTGAGATGTGTCGGGAGATATCTTTTGACACATCTGAAACTGTAAGAGGTAGAGGAATTAGTTCTAAGGAACCATGTCCTCGATCTTAAGGAAAACTACAGCAAAGATTTTTACAATTTTTTCCTTCGTATATATTTTAATGTAATTTTCTGCGTAATAGCTATTACGTATTCAGAAACACACCAAATAAGTGTAGAAGTATTCCGTTTATTGACTTTTGAAACCCACTCACGAAATAAAACAAAAAGTAATATAGAAGAGTGTTCGAAATATCGGCGATACGTGTGCAAACTTTGTTGTTGAATTTAACAACTTATTTGAAACTAGCTCAAGCGGGAGGTGAAAACTTTTACGACATTTGAAAGATCGTGAACTCTAAAGCACAATACACAATATTTTTATCGCCAGGTTATATAAACCTACATGTTTCTGATATTTCTTCATGATATATTTTTAGTCTTCGCCCAATAGGGTCTTTCCAAAGATATACTTTGCCAGCAATTTCGTCAGCGTGAAAATTCTTGCCGTAGCTTTCTATAGTGAAAGAATTTTTGGAATCGGATCAGCACTTCCGAAGATTACCCCTTACGTACAAACTCACAAATTTTACCTCGATATATTATTAGTAGGTATAGGTAATCTAGATCGAAATGGGCCGCAAACTTAACATTGTTTGTGTTAGAGTGTCCATAGAGCAAAGTAATGTAACTGCCCTAAATATCTTGGTGTTACTCTGGACAGATTTTAATATATAGCAAAAGCTGCAAGAACATCAAGCAGAAGGTGCACACTCGCAACAGTCCTCTTCAGTGACTAGTCCCATACAAGTGGGATACTTCGCCTGACGTAATGCGGACCACTGGGCTTTTTTTTTTGTGGATGGGAACTCATCAAATGACCCCTCCCGCTCAGGGTGGAGCAGGAGGGAGTGTCAAACTCTTACCGACTAAAACCCACCCGTGTTCTTTCCTTAGCCCTTTATGTTCCGGGACAGCGGTAACCCTTTCGGACAATCCCGCTCGGACCACTGGGCTGGCGTTATCTTTTTCTGTAGGTGAATTCGTTTGCCGCTTGTCTCGTTCTGTCCATGCAAAATTACTGGACACAGCTTTAAATGAAATGTGTTGGATCATCACTGTTGGTTGCCTCAAACGGGCCCCGGCAGAATTGCTGAACCCAATAGCAGGAATAGTGCCACCAGAAATTCGTGACACCGTTTAAACAAGAACATCCTTGTGCCACGAAGGCTGAAAAGCAGAAACAAATTTTTAAAGTGTGTCAAGTGTTCCACATATTAGCGAACGGTAAATAGAAAGACTGAACTGTGGCGAGATAGTGCTTTGGTACCACCATACCATTTGTTCCACCTGCTGAGGACCTCTCACCTGGACACGAGCTGCCTTGGCTAACCTCAAAGTCACATGTTCAGGTGAGGATTTATAAACAACTCCGCCTTGGAGTGCAAATGCGGTGCTGTTCTTTTGCTGGTGTGGATTTTTTGACAGATTGAGACTGAGGTCAGACTGTGAACGTTCTTAAAATTAACGAAAATTGCCCCTCAGGTTTTGGTGACAGCATTTTTTTTTTCAGTTTTATGTAAATTATTTTTTGTACATACTTTTAATGCTTCGAGCCATTTCGAAACAAAAAAAACTTAACATTCCTAGAGTCGCTTCAGTGTGTGTTTGTTACAAGTTAATCAATATGAGTGTTTATTATAACCCCTTTAACTAAGCTACATTCATTTAGGAACGGCAAGAGTGGATTGAGGTTTTTGTCGCAGAAAGTATTAACGGCTCCAACTTTCGAATCGTAGTAAGTCGTGTTGCTCCATGGACACTCTAACACAAACAATGTTAAGTTTGCGGCCCATTTCGATCTAGATTACCTATACCTACTAATATAATATATCGAGGTAAAATTTGTGAGTTTGTACGTAAGGGGTAATCTTCGGAAGTGCTGATCCGATTCCAAAAATTCTTTCACTATAGAAAGCTACGGCAAGAATTTTCACGCTGACGAAATTGCTGGCAAAGTATATCTTTGGAAAGACCCTATTGGGCGAAGACTAAAAATATACCATGAAGAAATGTCAGAAACATGTAGGCTTATATAACCTGGCGATAAAAATATTGTGTATTGTGCTTCCTATTTAAAGTTCACGATCTTTCAAATGTCGTTAAAGTTTTGACCTCCCGCATGAGCTAGTTTCAAACAAGTTGTTAAATTCAACAACAAAGTTTGCACACGTATCGCCGATATTTCGAACACTCTTCTATATTACTTTTTGTTTTATTTCGTGAGTGGGTTTCAAAAGTCAATAAACCGAATACTTCTATGCTTATTTGGTGTGTTTCTGAATACATAATAGCTATTACGCAGAAAATTACTTTAAAATATATACAAACGAACAATGTATGAAAATCTTTGCTGTAGTTTTTCTTAAGATCGAGGACATGGTTACTTAGAACTAATTCCTTTACTATATAATGTCAAATCGTTTTTATTATTTGACATTATATAGAGACAATTCAAATTTCAAAGATGTATGTAAAAATAAATAAAAATTGTAATTTGAGAGCAGTTAATAGACATTTACGTAGTTATACTGTTTATGAGATGCCAGAGAAGCCACATGTGTAGATTTGATTGCATTGATTCAAAGAGTGATGAAAAAAAAACAAAAGAAAACAAGAATTCAAAGACATGTCCATCAACCCAGTCCACTCTCACAGAGAAGAGGCCAGTTTCCCAGCAGTGGGAAATCACAGGATCGTAAGAGTAGGTTCACGTTAATCAATCAATCAACTCAGCCTTTTGCAATCCGTTGACACCCATACTAACTAGGAACACTATCAGCTATAGAACCATTCAAAGTAAACTTAAAATGATTAAACCCTGAATAACGGTTGGTCTGCTGAGATGTATATGTCGCAGGTTTTTCATAAAATTAGGTTTTTGATGAAAAACCGGAAGATGACACATTTTAAACTCAATTTCATCATAAACCTGTAATAATCCAGATTTTTAATCAAAAACCTGAACTAGTTTGGGTTTATGATAAAGTCAAAATCACGGGTTTGCTTTGTTTTATGACAAATAAATCAATTTAAATGAAATAAATAAAACAATCCATCATCATTTGTAACTTAGTGGAAAGAAAAAAAAAATTATTTATCAAAATTTTACATCCATGATCCAATCAATGTTCTCCTTCTTCAATCCAATTATGAAATGAAAAGCAAACCCGTGATTTTGACAAGAACTTTATCATAAACCCAAACTAGTTCAGGTTTTTGATCAAAAATCTGGATTGTTCCAGGTTTATGATGAAATTGAGTTTAAAATGTGTCATATTCCGGTTTTTCATCAAAAACCTAGGTTTTTGATCAAAAACCTAATTTTATGAAAAACCTGCGACATATATACGCAACCATGACAACATGCACAAAATATCAAATTATCAACCAAAACGCGATTTTAAAACTAACATAGGTACTCATACTACTGATATTTCTGTAACAATCTACTTAAAACAGCGTGCAGCGTATGAACCAAAAGCTTATTCCGACGCTAAAAATAACCCAAAAAAAAAATCGACGGGTTGCACTCCGGGAGTGCCGGCAGAAGTGAAAACTTAAATATTAATGTTCTGCATTTTTGATATTTTGGAATGGTTAGAGAATAATTTTGTACGAATTGCTTTCGTTATCAGAATAAAAGTATTATTATTTATGTGGTAGGATACAATATTTATTCATTGCGCTATCGTACACAAACATGACAATTATCGAACATTCGCGCAAGCGCCTTGCGCCGCCTGCCCTCTCTCCATCCGTCTTACGAATTCTCGATCAGGTCACGTGTCCTGACGCGAGTTTAGAGATTTTTACCCATTCCAAAAAAAATACGCAGCGCCGCTAAAGAAGTTTTCACTTCAAAAATGTGGGACGCCATCCGTAATGTACTCGACATAAATAAAAATAATTCAGCTCCGATTGACCTCCTGAAAATAGACACCGACCCAATCGTATCGGTCAACGCTGTAAATAGATTCTGATGTCGGCAGAAACCTGGCTAACAACATCCCGCAAAACTTAAGCAACGCCCAACGTACTCCGAGGTACAACGTACCACGTATCTATATGAATATAACGTTCACACGTTCGTTCGACAGCATCTGTCTGGCATTAATACTGAAATGAACCTTTTTGGCGCAGCCGTGAGGCACACACAATTATTGTTATTATTATTGTTGTTTGCAACATTATTTTTATTTAGTTTTGTTTTTTGTGTTTCACGAAATGTGTCCAAATAAACTTTTTCTTTCTTTAAGTTTATAAGTAGCTCTCAGAATCGTAGGACTGCTGATTCGACTTACAAGCAGTTATTTTTCTTTTAAAGTCATGGTCAAATTTATTATTTAATTAGAAGATGTTTAGATATTCATTCATTCTTTTGACACACACATTAAATACAAAATTCAAATGTTTATTGCTCAACACAGTACATAATAATACATATCTAGATGTCAAGTGAATGCGCAGTCCACTGTGTTGCACCATGAAAACTCATGTAGAGCTGATTTTAGAGCTCTAATTTTCTGATTCTGTTGAATATATTCCATCACAACAAGTATTCTCATACCTATCACATATATCATATACTTTTATGATAATAATAAAATAAATGTTTGTTATATGCTCTCTAAATAAAGAACAAACGACTGGACCTACTTCAATTTCTGCTGGAAACAAGTCTGAATATCTACGAACTTCCACATTATTTTCACGTAGTATTTACACCAAAATAGTCTCAAATTATTGCTTAAACAATATCAATAAAAAAAAAATATTTATACTTTGATTTTTTAAGAAATAAAATAAAAATAAGTACTATAGACATATCTCACTGCGCCGGCGATGCATGCTCGCCCTGGCTGGAGGCCTTAATTTATTGAGGCATCCACAGGCAAGCCTGATTAAGCAGACGACAACCTCATAGGTTGAACTGCGAGAAGCCATAAATTATAAAAAAAAGATGCACGCTCAGTAGCGAAATATAAGAGGGCTCTTAAGATCAAAGCTATCATAATAAACCCCTAAAATGAAATAATGAACAGCCCTACGGCACACCCCGGACACTCCGTACAACGCGCGCAAAATAATTACCTACTACTACTACATAGCCAAATGACGTTAGTACACGTGCAAATGTGTGCGTAAACTCTAGTAGGGTTGGTTGTCGTGCGGAGCGTAAAAGAAATGGCGGGAACGACGACGACGCGACTAGAAAGAATAAGTGACCTTGTACGAGTGGCGTTTGATTGTTTAACTAATTAGTCGGGTTCGTAATGAAATAAAAATAATATTATAATAGCTAAGTAATAAATGTAAAACTTTTTAACAATAACTTTAATTTCTTTATTTTTTTTTACTTTAAGTCGGTGTCTTTGGATCTGTATTTTAGTTTATTGCCACCGACTTACGAAATTAAAGTTATTTTTCACTTTGTAGTGTTTTTTTGGAAGTCGGTTTTTTTTTTGTTAAAAAGTTTTTATTTCTCGCTTTTTAGTGGGTCTGTTTATAAAGTATCTAAGTTACAGTAGCCTAATGTCAACTTGCTCATCGCCTTTTACAAAATATTGCTTTTCCCGATGCAGGGACGTTAATTGTTGAGGAGTTCTCTTGGTACTCCACCATCAGCTCCATTTCACCATTCGCATTGTGACGAGCATTAATTGTGCTTAGCAAACATATTAAAGTAATCGAATCGCAACCTGTGAAATACTTATTATTGAGTAGTCCCGGTGGCCATTTGTGGTCTTCATCATCAGTTCCACTTCACTAAATGTTGCTATCCCACAGCAAATGCCCATGCAAATAAGTTACTTAGCTAAATATTGCTTACACTAAAATATTTTCGTTTAAATGACCTACTTAACTATAAATAATCGGTTATTATATCGCATGGTATTAAAATGCGATATCTTACAAACATTTATGTAAATACAAATTCGAAAAAGCATCACAATATCGAACCATCGTGATTAAAACTCAGATAAAACTTTTAAATCGCAAAATTGTGTGTTCGTGTCAGCAGTAAAGTGCTGCGGTTCTTTGTGAGCGCCCCGAGCTAATGAACCGCCGATAATGTCGCGGATGTGCGGGGTGAGGTGCGGTATCTGTAGGCCAATTCTGCTAATTTAAAACGTTCAAAATCTAGTCGCAGTCTCATCTCGGCGACAAACAAATGTCAAAAACTTGTCAAAATGTAGGGAAATTTGAAGTATTTTTGACAGATTGAGACTGAGATCAGACTGCGAACGTTCTTGAAAATTAGTAGAATAGCCCCTCTGATGTCAGCGCGGGGTAGGGAGTGGCCATTCTGTACGAAGTACTATTAGGTATTCTGTGCCTACGGACCGCGCGGCCGTAGCAACTCGCGCGCTACGCCGTAGGCGCGTGGCGTAGCGCGTAGGCACTGAGCTACGCGGTTATTCTAACCCTCACTTTGCTTTTATAAGCCCCTAAAGATAAACGTATTTTGTATTGTCCTTTATGTTACTGGTGATAAGAAATTAAACTTGGTGTAGGAGGTAAAACTGTGTCTTTATTTCATCAACCTTCACAATATATGTACACAGGAATATACTCACGACCAAGACCGGCCCAATCTAGGAGCCGCAGTGCGCACCGCGCGGTAAGCCTAGATGCCGCGTCAGTGATAATGCAACATTGTGTCACTACACGTACAACTAATAGAATTTTTGATTTTTCTCATAATAGTTACGGGCTTACCTGGAAAAAAGGAAGAAATCTTCTGAGAAAGTATAACAGGATCTATTGTTTTCCTAAAAGCAATTTGTTTTTTAAACAAAGGAACAAAGATATTCGGACGCTTTTGTTGAAAATGATTTGGTTGGGTACACATTAAATTTCACAGTATTTTTTGCCATCTATTTATCAGTAATTACATTTTTTTTTCTTTTTAGGGTTCCGTAGTCAACAAGGAAACCATAAATGTCCGTCTGTCTGTCTGTCCGCGGTTTAGCTCAAAAACTATTGGTAATAGAAAGTTGTAATTTGGCATGAGTATACACGTTAATGACGCCAAAAAAGTGATAAAATAAAATTTTGAAAAAACAGTTATTTAGGGTACCTCCCCTGCAGCGGGATTGTCCGAAAGGGTTACCGCTGCCCCGGAACACAAAGGGCTAAGGAAGGAACACGGGTGGGTTTTACTCAGTAAGAGTCTGACACTCCCTTCTGCTCCACCCAGAGCGGGAGGGGTCATTTGATGATTTTCCATCCACAAAAAAAGGGTACCTCCCCTACATGTAAAGTGGGGATCATAATTTTTTTTTTCGTTCTTCCCATAGTCTGGGCTATCGTTGGATAGGTTTTTCAAAAATATTATTTTATTAGGGATTTGGGGAGACCGTTTTTTGATTAAGTAAACTGTTCGTGACTTATCAAGCTTTAAAGTACCAATTTTCGTTAGAGTCAAGTGTCCCCCCACCCCTCTACCAACTAAACGGTTGTAATTACAAAGCTCCCCCAGGTATAGTAAACTACTTCCTTAATTTTATTTTTTTGTGACGAGGAGTAGTGTAGCTCTGTGTCCTGTATTTAAATTCAAAAGACCAGCTATGACAAGTCTCATCGTTATATATAAAAAAAAAAACTTTCCGTGCAAAATTGTCGGATCAGGTGAGGATTTCTATAGGAAGTCAAATTAGGTAGGTAGTCATGTTTGGCTTTTAGTAAGGGCACGGTACGAAACTATCAGTCAGCGAATGCGACCCGCACTTGGCTGTGATAAAAACTACGGAACCCTACACTGCGCGTGGCTCGACACGCACTTGAGCGGTTTTTTTATTTATCTCTCTACCAGCGACCGCTTCACGGATTTTACGACTTAAAAAAACCTGAAAATTTCATTATCATATGAGAGTTCACGGTTCGGTACACGTTAATCTTTCGTGAATGTATTTATTATATGATGTTGTTGTTTTGAAGAACAACATGATCACACACAGATACTTTAATTAGTATGTATATAGTATATATAATTCACTGTATGACTATGAAGATCCATCATCATCCATGAGGCGAAAAAATGAGCTATCGAAAAATTGTGAACTGCAACGCATTATTTTTCGATAGTTTATCCATGGCAAACAGACAAACTGTGAACTGGTAACAAACTTGCACGCGATGGAACGCAACTTGCGCCAATACCAAACAGCCAAGTAACTGCGACCAACTTCAGGCCCGGACTCCACCAAAGCGGAGATGTGCGGAGCGGAGTGGAGACGTGCAGGAATCGTCCAATCACAAACGAGACGAGTGACGCGATGAGGATTTCAACCATTGTGATTGGTCGATTCCTGCACGTCTCCGCTCCGCTCCGCACATCTCCGCTTCAGTGGAAACGCACCCTTAAAGTAGCGCCGGCCACTAGCGCGGCACCGCTCGCTTCACTCGCTCAGCTCGCGCGCGGTTGGGGTCAGGGGGGGAATGAGCTGTTTGACTCCCTCCGCAACTTCTAAGAGGGTCGCGCGTACTTAATAAATACCAATCTCTAGGAGATTTCTTGACAATTGAAAGAAAAAAAGAAACTGCCTACCCCTATGGAAGGAACGGCGTGAGTTTATGTGTATGTGTAAATAATTTCCTAAGTACTAGAAACATTATCAGTCAGACAGCCATATACAGCTATATATATGTTTAGAAGTGTAGGTACCTATTTTTACCTCGTAAACAACGTGATTTGGCACTAATTAGCTAAACCTACCCGATTGACCCATCAATGCGTGATATAATGAAGTACCTAACATGAATGACCTAAATCTATATAAATAAAACAAAGTCGTTTTTGAGTTATAAATGGTGTAACTAACCAGTAGTTACACCATTTATAACTCAAGAACGGCTGGACCGACTTTTATGTTCTTTGATTTCTTGGATTTGTGTCCGCACCGAATAGCAGAATAACTATTAAAACATGGGAAAAAATCACGAAAACAAACAGTGAAGATAATTCATTTTTTAATACATTTTGTATGGAGCGGCTTTGTCAACGATATCTCGAAATACATTTTGTTAAACTGCGTGACAGTTTGGCGGCAGGCTCGTATAAAAACGTTTAGTATCAACAGAACATAAAACACAACAAACATTTAAGTATGTAGATACACTTAAAATACTTTAAATGATAGTATGAGGGTGAATAATCCCCTGCCGGGGCAGCGGAATTGTCCGAAAGGGTTACCGCTACCCCGGAACGCAAAGGGCTAAGGAAGGAACACGGGTGGGTTTTAGTCAGTAAGAGTCTGACACTCCCTTCTGCTCCACCCAGAGCGGGGGGGTCATTTGATGATTTCCCATCCACAAAAAAAAAGGGTGAATAATCCTAACTTATATAAATCCGAAAGGAGTTTTTTTTTTTTTTGTTACGTTTTCACGCTAAAACGGCTGAAGGGATTATGATACTTTTTATCATGATACGAGTATTCCCAGGGATCAAGATGTATGCGTTAAAATAAGATAACGGCGACGTTTAGGTGAATAAGATGACAAAATTCAGCAACCCCTTTACAGAGCTAGCGTGAGGTAGTTGAAAACAAAAAAGATGACGGTGAAATTGTTACTACAGTTCCTTTTAAATTACTTTAACATAATCAGCCTATAATGTTGGGACACAGGCCTCCTCTCGATGAGAGTGAGTGGGCCGTAATCAACCACGCGGGCCCAGTGCGGGTTGATAGATGTTTGTTGTATGTATGTTTGTTGTTTGAATTACTTTATTCCACTTTATTCCTTGTTCGAATCCCTTTGCTTAATCAATCAGTATCAAGCATGAATCAATCATGAGGATTCCATTCAGTCTGATTAATTTATGATGTAACCTCCGAGGTCCGGTCTGCCCCGGATATGGGGACCTGAAGCCTGACTTTGACGATCAATTCGTTCCAATGTAAAATTGGTAAGTACGGATATTGCTCCGGGAATTCTAGTGCTCTATTGCTACATGAAAATAAAATTTTATTCTACGAAGTAAGTAGAACTAAGCGTACAATTTTATTTTGTCTAGCAAAGGAGAATATCATCTACCCCTACATCTTAAAATTGTCAGTCTAAAGCATTATCTGCCTATAATACACAGGCGTCACCTCTGTGAGAGTGAGTGGGCCATAATCCACCACGAAGGTGTCACATGTCTTCGAATTTTTTTGGTCCTAGGGCATGCCGGTTTCCTCAATATGTTTTTCTTCACCATTTAGAGAACAGTGGTGATGAAATTAAATACAAAAAGTAGTGAGATATGGCATCCTAAAAAATATTACATACTAGCGGCCCGTCCCGGCTTCGCACGGGTGGAAAAAAAAGAAAAAAAAGCCTATATTAATCAGTGATAATATACCATTCAAATAGTGAAAGAATTTTAAAAATCGGTCCAGCACTTTTTGAGCCAATTCGTTACAAACATACTTACATACAAATCTTTCCTCTTTATAATATTATTATAGTATAATTAAATAGTATAATATCCTTTAGCAAACGGACCGCGACAATCATATTATTTTTTTTTTATACGAACCCCCAAAAACGCTAATTGGTAATCCCTAGTCTATAAGATTACCTTGCATTTTGTCACACAATCTTTTTGATGTTTTACGTCTAGACTGTAAAATAGAAATGAGTTTCCATTTTTTCAGGGAAAGTCAAGTCAAGTCTATGTTAATTAATGTAATTGGACCTGTGCCGTTTTAATTAACTATAAATAAATAAATAAATAAAATAATAATAAATAAGAAACCTCGATTCATTTTTACCTTCTTTTAAATATGACGTTTGTACATTATTCTGTTATCCTATACATTTCATTTCAGGTCACCGCAGTATTTATAGAGATTTATCAATGCTTTTAAAATTCTACGATGAGATACTTTGTTATAACACAAAACGTAAGGGTAGGCTCACAATACTTACAGTACAACATTCAATGCAGCGCGGATCTACAAAATCGATATTTCCAAAAAAATAGAACATTTTTCGAATATGTTTCATTGCATGTTGCACACTTTGTTTATCATTACCACTTACCAAGTTCAGAAGGTAAACATTCGTAATCGTCCTCATTCTTCTGTTGCTAGCAAGCGTTGCTATAACAAGACAGTTCCCAGATATAGACAGCATGAATATTAAGATGTACGGCGGCAGTATGAACCGCCATTCATACGCGTTGCTAGCAACCTTGGTTGCAACGACGCTCGTGTTGCGGACTGCAACGAACGTCGAGATGGTGGAAGTTTCCCTCATACGCAGGAGAGAGGAATTGAATATTGTGCTTATTTCCTCCATTTTGAGTACCTGGGAAAAAAAGAAAAAGATTAGAAAATAACTAGTTTACAGCTAAGCTTTTGAATAATACAGGAGGTGAGGCAATTATCTTTGTTTGCAAGGGAAGTGGTCTTGAAATAATCAAGGCTTTGTGGTAAGGTTTCCAGCAGCTAAGTGGTTGTTTAATATTGCCGCCGCGGTAAACTTGTTTGCGGGTAACTTGATGATAAAATGTATGGCTTTGTGCCCTTTTCACTACGTCTTTAGCAAAACAATTTTATGCTCCTACTCAAGATATACGTGCCTTGTTTTTATCACTCACAATTTTTACCCTAGATACTAAGCATGTTTATTATTTTAGTGTTAGCGTGTATATTGTAATTAAGGCTTTTTGTTTGTTTTTAAATAAAACATGTTTAGGCCATTGTTTCCTGTGCCACCTTTTCGTAGCAAAAATCTGGGAGGTATTAGTTTAAGATACTCATAGTGTATTATGCTACAAATAAATTAAGTCAGTGTTCAAGCACCCTAATGCAATAAACAAATATCTGAAGGAATTCAATAAATCCTTCATGATATATCTCGAAATTTCATTAAAGGATTTATTGGACTCAGAAATTATAATTTCTAATGTTGCCAATAATATTACGCTCTACAAAGTTCAAACTTCGGTCATTAATGTAATAATACCGAGAAGTATATTGTAATTTATCTTATATGCTCTCGAATTGATTAATATATTTTGCGATGTGTTAAAATAAGGGTGAGATATAAAAATGAGAAGATGAGAGAGAGAAAAAAACTTTTATTTATTTTATTTTTTGTGTTTTTGTTCTTTTTGCGTCATGTTCACCGCAAATAAACGAATTTTCTTTCTAAAAATGATAAGATGAGGTTTCATGCTAAATTGTTTTAATTTAGCACAAATAAAAAAATATATATAAAATAAATAATAAATAAATATATTTTTGCATCTTATCATTTACTGAGCTGATTAAACTTTTTGAAAACAAACAATTATAGCAATTTATAAATTTATATTTATTTATTTTTATTTTTTTAGCTTTTACCTATGACCTAGCACGTGTGGAGGTGGGAAATTATGCGACTGGAACGTAATATCGGTATAAAAATGCAGTATTTATAAAAAGCGACCCCCACTTGTTCGAAAAAATGTCTGACATAAAAGAATGCCAATACGTGCTCAATATTTGTCACAGTTGTGTAATATAAAATGCAAGACATCTTTAATGCAAAAGAGTTTTTTTGGAATTGCACCAAAAATCTACAATAAAATACCTGACAATATCAAAAATATGCCTCTAGTAAAATTTTAAAAAGCTCTCACATTATTACTAATTGACAAATGATACTATAAAATTGAACTTTTTAAATGATAATTTAATACCAAAGAAGATTTAAAGTATTGTAATTTAATGTAAACTAATAATTTAATTCAATTCCAATATGTTAATCATTTCTTATTATATAAAGTTTATAACTACGAATGCATGTATGTTTTTTTTATAAATATTTGTATGTCAAAATTGACAAAACAGCGCACTATCTAGTTCTTAAGATCCATCTAAAATGTTAATACCTTTCTCACAAATAAATTGATTTGATTTGATTTGAGAAAGTATCATATAATTCAGTTATGCTAAATTTCATCTAAATCAGTTCGGCCAGGCCAGACAAACCAAACTACAAATATTAAATATGGATACGCTATCGCAAATACTTTCAAACTTAACGATACCGGTAAATTTTCATTTTGCTAACGCTGCATAACGTTTTGAGAATAGCAGTGGTTGCAGGTATTCCCTTTGTGTACCGTCGTTACCTTTCCCAGAAATAGTACATACAATATGTTCGAAAGATGTCCAAAGTTATTTACAGAAAACGTAAAAATAGCCCAGAATATAATAGATAGATAAAACGTTTATTCAGTGCAACAAAAGACACAATACAGGTACTAAAATAAAACATCAAAAAAGGTGAAAGTAAGAAAAAAAACAAAGATTAAAATGATAAATTGACCCAACAATACATCTATAACGGTCGATCACTACTGGGCGGTGTGTGTCTCATGGTTGCACCAAATGAGAGTCCAGCTCAGCATATGCCAGGTAAAATACCTGACGCTGGTATTCTGCCGCATCCCGTTAGTGACACACGGATGTCGAGAAGACTTAACTGAGTTTCAACAAAATGGAACCTATATAGTGCGGCGCGTAAACGTGGTAAGGTAGTAAGTACCCGCATCTTAATTGACTTGCTTTTAAAACCGACAGAAAGAAAGATTTTGAAATTTTAAACTTAATAAATACTTGTGTAGTGTCTACTGGATTACTAGATTATCACAGTATACCTAGGTAATAATTTATGTAATAATCGAATAAAATAATACACCATAAATAAATTACTAACATAAATAAGTATATAAATTTTAGTATATATTTTTTTTATAAATTACTAACATAAATAAGTATATAAAAGGGTGACACAATGGGTGGTCTTATCGCTAAGAGCGATCTTTTAAAGACAACCTTTGGATGGATTAAAAAGGGGAAGGAGAAACCAATACTGTAAGGTAGTCTGTGGTGTAACATTTACATAATACAATAAATACTACTAAAACTGAAACACAGACAGATTATTATATAAATAATAATAATGCTGACCCCGCAAACGTTGTTTTGCAAAAAAAAGGTAGTAGCCGATTCTCAGACATACCAGATATGCACACAAAATTTCATACAAATCGGTCCAGCCGTTTCGGAGGAGTATGGTTACTAACACTGTGACACGAGAATTTTATATATTAGACTAGCTGACCCCGCAATCGTCATTTTGCAAAAAAAAAACATAGATAGTAGCCGATTCTAAGACCTACTCGATATGCACACAAAATTTCATACAAATCGGTCCAGCCGTTTCGGAGGAGTATGGTAACTAACACTGTGACACGAGAATTTTATATATTAGATAGATTATTCTTATTTGAAAAATACAATTTATTTGCAACACATAAAACTTTGGGGTTATTGTATAACACAGTCAGTAGCAATGGCTTTCAATTTGACAGTTCAACAATATTCATCGCGTTGTTTTCTTTGTTGAGAAGATAAATGTTTCAAACATATGCAGCAATGGAATAGCACTCTCGATCAAAATGATTCACAATGAGATTGATAGTGTGTTACGTAGGTAAATAAGGTGCAGAATAAATAAAACTCTTTTTTTTTTAATGATGTGAAGAAATTCATAAACAGTCTACAATTGTCCCCACTGCTGGGACACAGGCCTCCTCTCTGAGTGGGATTAGGCCATAATCCACCACGCGGACCATGTGTGGGTTGGTGGATGTCACATGTCTTCGAATGTTTTTGGTTTTTGGGCATGCCGGTTTCCTCACGATGTTTTCCTCCACCATTTTGAGAACAGTGATAATGAAATTATAGAGGTATGAGGGACAGGGTGTAAAGTTCACTCGTACGCTATAGAAAAGGGAGGATCCTTCAGCCAGACGGGTGTTATGTCTGCCGGGCAACTGCCCAATGATTCATGTCGGGCCGTTGTATATGTGCTAGTTGCGCGGTAAACTCTGCTTGCGAGATGCAGGATTTTGTGACGTCAGTATGACGCGTTGTTCACATGTGGCGTTGTAGATACCGCTACAAAATGTTATACACAAAGTAATGTGCCTGCCGCGGTTCGAACTCATAACCTAAAACTTGTAATTCGGGGCCGATACCATTGGGTCACCACTGCTTTCTCCTATACCATACCTAGAATGAAGTACCTACATTTTACTCCCTGAAAGCTGAAAAGTTTCCCAGAACTAATGTGTTAAATGTCTATCTAATGATACACACATAAAACAAATTAAGTACCAAATTAAGGTAGGTACAGTCAACGTCTTACGTCGGTAATCATTTCGTTTTTTTTAGTATCGAAAAATTGTAGAACCTAGTTATTATGTTGAGCATTGTTTTGAAGTGCTCGACCGTTCTCTTTCCATGTAATATTATTAGCTTTTGTCCGCGGCTTCGGCCGCGTGGAGGTTGGAAATTATCCCATGGGAACGTACTACCGGTATAAAAAGTATTATCTGTGTTTATCCAAGTTATAAACTATTAGTCATTTCTTCGATAAATTGTGGCAAACTCGCAATAATTTGCCAGTTTTCATTCAAAATCTGTTCTGAAACTTTGTTTGACTGTTGTTTACCAAGTTTCGTCGCTAATCGTACCGCGTTACCTGTTCGCTTAGTACCCATTAAAACCTTTCGTCTGGAAGAAGACCTATTTACAAGATTAATAGTTCTTTTATAGCTTTTACGCCGGTGTAAATTTAAGCAGCTTTATCATCCAGATTTATTGGGAAAACCTAGTTTGCTAAGTTTCAGTCGGGACATCTAAAATGTATTTCCAATAATAGTGATAGTTAAATTTTTATTAGGGTATCGTATCTGAAGGGTGCCAACGGGACCCTTTTACACCATTTTAACTTATTAATGTTTGATTAATAACTAATCATACAGCCTATCCATTAGCACTATTATAACGAATAGTATTTTTATCTCACAAGTCGACGAGCGCTTTACTTGTGGTAACCAAGTGTATGTGTAAAGCGCAGGAGCCCGCGGTATCTTTCGAGACAATAGCGAAATTGGAAGAGGGTTTGTGTATGTGTGTTACGTGTTGACGCAACTACTCTCCACGCACACATTCTCAGCGTATTTGTACACTTGGTTACCACAAGTAAAGAGCACGTCACTTTGTGAAATAAAAATACTGCAAAAAAAAACGATGAAATTAATTTGTGGCTGTAGCGTACAGGTACAAGAATTTAAAATAAAGTTAACAATTTGTCTATTTATAAAAACTTTTGTGTTAATCCTACTTTTGATACATTTTTAAATGTTATTTTGAACAGCCATAAATTCTTCTATATTCCATTTCAAAGCTATCATAATAATTACCTACATTCAACACTGTATACTTATTCAACAAAAGCTTCATCAAAAGAGCTCACATAATCACATTGTAATAAGCTTAAAATAATGTTCACCTGACAGTTATATGTAGTTGCCTGGCTGTAACATTAAATCTGATTTGGGTTAATAAATAGAACAGATAGAATACATGCTTTACACGAACACAATAACTAATCGAGCTCATACAATGTCGTAAATGTACCGTGCTTATTTACTTTACCTAATTAATGAAATAGAATGGAATAGAATACTCTTTAATATGTACACCATATTTTTTGGAGATGCTTAGTAATAACATCCGCACGGGTCAATCGATCAGGTTAAGCTACGCTTGCCGCGGTTGGTTCATGGATGGGTGACCATCTTCACTTACCAAGACCCATCCGTGCCTCTGAAAGCATGTTAAGCCGTTGGTCCCGGCTGTCATTCGTGGATCTTTGACAGTCGTTATGGGTCGTCAGAAGCCCGAAAATCTGACAAACAGTCTCGTATTACCCAGTAACTGGGTTGTGGAGATCAGATAGGCAATCGCTCCATGTAAAATAGGTACTGGTATTCACCTGCATCCGGTCAGACTCGAAGCTGACCACAACATAGTTGGGAAAAGGCTATGCAGATGATGATGTACACCGTATTATAAATTAGGTTATGTAGAAATAAGGACCGAAAAATAAAAATGTTTTTTTTTCACGAGTACTAGGTTTCTACGTGAGCAATGGTGGCCAAGTGGTAACGGCTGCGACCGTCATAGGTTCGATCCGAGACAGGCGCTTTACTTTGTGTAAATTATATCATCACCACTGCTCTCAAAACGGTGAAGGAAAACATCGTGAGGAAACCGGCATGTCCTAGATCCAAATGACCAAATTCGAAAACATGTGACATCTACCAACCCGCACTGGGCTCGCGTGGTGGATTACAGCCCGCTCCCTCTCGAAGAGTGGAGGCTTGTGTCCCAGCAGGAATATTATAGGCTGATTATGTGTATCTAAATAAGGCACATTTCATATTTATCTACTTCACTTTTGTCAAAGAAAGTATCGGTGACATATGAGTATGGGATAATTCTTTAATTTTAAGCTTAACCAGCCTATTAGGAAGCTTTTACACTGTTGAATCACACGAATTCCGTTCCTTGACAATTAGTAGTAGGTACTTTTGTATATGTGCGTTTGTAAAGTACCTCATTAGCTCTTATAGAGGTACGAGGAACAGGGTGTAAAGTTCAATCATACTCTATAGAAAAGGGAGTATCCTCCGACCAGACGGGTGTCGTGTCTGGCGGGCAACTGCCCGATGATTCATGTCGAGCCGTTGTACAGCGATGGGCAAAAAATCGTGGATCAAACGAAACAGGGCGACAGCTGGGGTTAAGTGTGTAGTAGTGTAAGGGCTGACTTTTCAATCATCTAATAACTGTATTCGAGAAATAATTTTGAAACGTTGACAGTTACTTCATACAAAAACTGTCAAACTTCAATTTTATTCCTCGAATAAAAGTTATCTGGCGATGAATAAATCAACCTTAAGTTTAATATTAATGTCATCATCATCATCATCTGCTTAGCCTTTTCCCAACTATGTTGGGGTCGGCTTCCAGTCTAACCGGATGCAGCTGATTACCAGTATTTCACATGGAGCGACTGCCTATCGGACCTCCACAACCCAGTTACTGGGTAATACGATACCCATTGGTAAGACTGGTTGTCAGACTTTCGGGCTTCTGACTACCCGTAACGACTGTCAAAGATCTACGAATGACAGCCGGGACCAACGGCTTAACGTGCTTTCCGAGGCACGGAGGGGTCTCGGAATGTGAAGATGGTCACCCCTCCACAGACCAACCGCGGCAAGCGTAGCTTAACCTGATCGATCGACCTGTGCGGCTATTATTATTTAGCCTCGGGCCCCAAGTTTAATATTAATGTATTATACATATAAACCTTTCGGAATTCATTCGCCAAATAATACTAAAAACCGCATCAAAATCTGTGGCGTAATTATCTATGAAGAACAACGCGATCACACTGATAGACACGAAAAACGACTGTAAATATATAGAAAAAAGGGACATTTATTATAAGTGCTGTAAATTTTAGTTGAACGAAAACGGTTCCGCACTTATTTATCACTCGATTCTGCCCCCGGCTTCGCCCGTGGTTCTTCCTGAAACAGGAAGTACTCCTGTGGAATAATTTACGACGTCTACGCGGACGTCGTAAATTATCCCTCGGGGACGTACTTCGGGACAAAGAACCCAGGTCCTTCCACAGGAGGCAATCTATCTTCTTGCTAAATTTTTTCCAAATCCGTTCAGTGGTTGAGGAGTGAAAACGTAACATACAGAGTTTCGAATTTATAATATTAAGTATGACAATTTGGTTTCAGAACACATCGACTAAAACACTGTGAAGTTCAAGGCATCGGCCACGATTCTGTTGTTCACAAACTAAACTAAATTTAAGTTCAGTGCATCTTTTTCTTTCCATTTTATTAAGAAAAGAACAGAAGATAAATATTAGTTTAGTCCTGTCAAATTACTCAGCGCCTGACGTAAATTGACGAATTTTTAGTAGCCAATTTTTTTATCACGTCTAAACTTGTCTATGGATTAATTAATTTGACAGGACTAAACTAATATTTATCTTCTATCCTTTTCATAATGAAATAGAAAGAAAAAGATGCACTGAACTTAAATTTAATTTAGTTTGTGAACAACAGAATCGGGGCCATTAACTAATTTGACATCTTTTACTTTGCTCCTAGCTGTCACCGTCCTTTTCTCGAGCTATGCAAATAATCAATACTCAAAACTCAATATATTTATTGCTTCCACATGTGAACTTAGGTGATGGTGGTATCCAACATATCGTCGGCTAAATATTATAAGCTGCTAACTCCATTTTGGCTAAACTGACTTTTTGGTATCAAATGAAAGAGAAAAATATATTTTTCTCTTACCAAAAAGTCAGCTTAGCCAAACAAGCTGCTAACTCTATACAGGGTGGTCAAAAAGTCGTGGATCGAACAAAATAGGGAGGTAAAGGAGGTCATTTCCAACAAAAAATCTTTCTACAGCATGGCCATAATTCAATTTCCCTAAATGTTATGAATATTTTTGTGTATCGAGTTCTTTTACAATTAAACTAATTTTAAAAAAGTAATATAAAACAAACGGTGTTTTATTATTACTAGATAATGTCTCAGCACTACAAAAGTTCTATTGCGGCTCTGGGTAATTTCAAAAGCAATTAATTTTTTTCAGTCAGAAATTATTTCTCACTTTAAAAGCGTTGGAAATGACCTCTTTTATCTCCCTATTTCCTTTGATCCACGACTTTTTGACCAGCCTGTATTTGGCTAAACTGATTTTTTGGTAAGAGAAAATATTTTTCTCTTTCATTTGATACCAACAAGTCAGTTTAGCCAAAATGGAGGTTAGCAGCTTAGAATATTTAGCCGACGATATTGAGACTGAGATTTGGATGTGAACGTTCCTAAAAAATATTAAAATGGCTCGCCAGATCTCCGGTTACCACAGTTACGCGCTCACTATACAAGGGTTGAGTTGGGGACTGAATAACAGTTGCGTAATTTCTCATAAAATAAAAACTCCCCCTTTATCAGACGTGTACAACTGAACTGTCAAATATGTTTTTGGTAGAGTAAGCGTTATAACTCCGGTATACGTCGTGTGTAAGTATTTATTAGAAAGACTTTATATATTTAAATAATTCAGAAATAAAAATGTAAAGTAAAACTTAATAATTTTATGCAAAAGATAGGCATTGTTACTTTGAAGTAGCTAGTAATATCATAAATTACTGTTATTGGATTATTTTAATAAGTGGTGGTATTGTTATGTATCAGAAATAATAGTAAGTTCATGTGGTGCCATCTATTATGAAAATGTAGAGACTAAAAATTATCTCTGGTAGTTCTATGAACATTGCAAGCTACATAATCGTATTTTATTAATGAAATGAGAATAAACGCCGTGAAACACGATAAAACAAATTCTTAAGAATGTGACACAAAAATTGGGACTCCGTTTTTTTGGTACATTTTCGTTTGATCAAAGGAAGGAAATTATGTATGGAACCTGATACAGTGTCATTTAAAACCGGTCGTGCTTAATAGAAAAGTAGCCAGTATTAAATCAAGTGTGAAAATGGCGGAATATTTTAGGAAATACTTTATGTTTGTCATCAAAGCGTATCGCTTTGATTACAAATATATTATTTCCACCCACTGCGTACGCCATGGGTACACAGTAAGTGCTTGTTAGTAAGTACACAAGAAGTCTTACAAAACGTTTTTTCCTCATCTCGTCGTGTTCACAAAGTCACTAAGTATCAACTTCGGAGACTCGTTAGAGCTCTGTTCACAAATAGTAGTTTTGTTTCATCTCTGAACTTTGAGCGTTAGAGGCAAAGACAACATTAATATAATGCCTAGAACACATACTTATCCCAAACTTAGTACCGTTAGGTATTGACTTGACAGACATGAGACCGTGCCCAACATAAGTTTGGAAGTTTATAATGGCCCCGATTCTGTTGTTCACAAACTAAACTAAATTTAAGTTCAGTGCATCTTTTTCTTTCTATTTCATTAAGAAAAACACAGAAGATAAATATTAGTTTAGTCCTGTCAAATTAATCAGCACCTGACGTAAATTGACGTATTTTTAGTAGCCAATTTTGTAATCACATCTAAACTTGTCTATGGATTATCTAATTTGACAGGACTAAACTAATATTTATCTTCTATCCTTTTCATAATGAAATAGAAAGAAAAAGATGCACTGAACTTAAATTTAATTTAGTTTGAGACAACAGAATCGGGGCCATTGCCTTTCAATTGACAATTAAATTTGCAAAAGTCAAACCGGACTGTTTTGTCAAAGAAAATAATGTTTTGTTTGGCACATGTTACGAGTTTATGGACACAATATAAAAAAATCTACACTAAAAAAAATTATTAAAAAATATGTGCCCTACGGTTGTTCCAAAAAGGCCCAGTTCTGGAAATTGCCAGACAATTACAAGTTTCTGACGCTGGTTTTTGACCTTCTGCTTACGTTGCTAATAAGGCACTTACTGAACATTTTTTGGGAAACTGTAAAAAAAATATATTTCAAATCTACGCTAACGAAGTTACAGAAAAAGCAAATATAATAAGAGTCACTTTAAAAGTACTTCTGTAGTCTCTAAGTTCCATGGGAAAAAGTACTTCTATGATTTCTACGTACCCCCATGGGAAAAAGTACTTCTGTAGTTTATATGTACCCCCAAGGGAAAAATACATATTCTCGGTCAGATCGTGTGCAGACCATGTAGATTGATGTCTGAAATGGTCTTTTTAGGAAAGTACCACACAAATTTGAGTGGACCAGTCCAGTCAGTGCCAGTGCCAGCATTCAGGAATAAATTACATTTTATTTCAATGGTCGCAGTAGTAAAACATTTATTTGTATGGTGACAACGCTGTAATGAATTTGAGAACAAAGATATCATCATCATCATCATCAGCCGAAAGACGTCCACTGCTGAACAAAGGCCTCCCCCTTAGACCACCACGCCGAACGACAATCCGCCACTTGCATCCATCGGTTGCCCGCGACTCTCACGATGTCGTCGGTCCACCTAGCGGGAGGCCTGCCTACGCTGCGTCTTCCGGTTCGTGGTCGCCACTCAAGAACTTTTCTTCCCCATCGGGTATCAGTTCTACGAGCGATGTGGCCTGCCCATTGCCACTTCAACTTGCAAATTTTAAGAGCTATGTCAGTGACTCTGGTTCTTCGTCGAATATCCTCGTTCCGGATTTTATCACGCAAAGAAACTCCAAGCATAGCTCTTTCCATTGCTCGTTGAGTGACTCTCAGTCTCTTTAAAAGGCCAGCAGTTAAAGACCACGTCTCAACAAAGATATACAACCAATCTTATCTTTAGATCTGCCTCCAAATACATGTATACTAGCAGTGCCCCGCGGTTTTACCCGCGTTAATTAGAGGAAAAAACCTACTAAGTATACTACTAAAATATATTCCATTACTTTAAGATTATTACTTAGTACGCACGGTTACACATCAAGCTGTACATAACCAGTATAAGCTGCAGCTAAGCTTCTCATCATCTGCCTAGCATTTTCCCAACTATGTTGGGGTCGGCTTCCAGTCTAACTGGATGCAGCTGAATACCAGTATTTCACATGGAGCGACTGCCTATCTGACCTCCCCAACCCAGTAACTGGGTAATACGATTTTTATTTTTTATCCCAAGTCGCCGAACAAAATGGGTGATCTCCTTTGTAGTATGTTCAAAAGTAAGTAGGTTCATAAATTATATATGTATAGCTCTGTAATTTGATGGGAAAACATAGTCTAACCCCTTTATTCATAAACGTTGCTTAAAGTTAAGTAGTGGTTAGCGACTATTTTACCTTACTTACATTTGTGACGTTTAAACGTCACTTAACTTTAATCATCGTTTAAAATAAACCCCTTAGGCCCTTAGGCTCCTCGAACACGGATGATACACGAAAGCCTAGAAATTTCTAATGGAAAAACCCAATAACACTTCATGTTTAATATTACCTACATTTTGGGGCGGTGGCCAATGGCACTTGCTAAATGTGATTAATGAAAAGTGGCCGACGCTGGCCCCTAGTGGCTATCGAGGGGACCGTCTGCGGTTACACATAGTGCTCGGCCAGACTGGCAGCGCGGGGCGGAAGGGGCGCGGGTGCGGGAACGCGCGCGGGCTGCCTGTCCGCACTGGAGCGCGGCTGTGTTCTGCCATGCTATTCTCTAAGGATACAGCGCTGCCCGCAAGGCTGTATCCTTAGAGAATAGCTCCCCAGCGCGTTATTGTGTCTAGTGTTTGTCAAAATATAATATGGATGAAGAAGACTTATTTTTACTAGAAAAAAGCTCGAACTAGTTTAAGAATCCCGGTCCCCGCGCGGGCCGCCCGCGCACCCACTGCGGCCACTTGTGTGAACGAGCTCTGGCGTGAGTTGCCCGCGCGCTCTCCGCGCCGAGCAGCCCGCGCCGCTCACCGTGCCCGCGTGCCCGCTATGGTCTTAAAGGAAGTTCATAATATCGACGCTTGAAAGGCAAAATTGACTAAGCGACAAATGGCTATGTTTACAGGAGAAAAGTTTAAAGTTTAACTTCTCAGAAAACAAATCATATAAATTCTTGTAATCATCCTACAGGCGTAACTCTTACTGTTTTAGAAATCTAATTTAATCATCAGAATCATAATTTATATGATTAAATATTCTCCTGTAAAGCGAAATAGGGCTACCTATTTCGCTTAATCAATTTGGCCTTTCAAACGTCGATATGTTTGAGTTAGCCGCGCCACACCCACCCCGCACCCGCCCCGCTCCCGCGCCTCTATCTGGCCAAACAGTGTTAAGTGCATACTTAGACCTACCAAGAGCAGTAATGAAACAAAAGTGGCTTCTTCGGTTGCCTAATTGACTATAAGGCTCGTTTGACTCATGCCAGCACCCTAATTGCGTAACACACTATCAAGTACAATCTGAATCATTTTGAAGGATATTTCATACGTTCGAAAAATTCGTCTGCTCTACAACGTAAATAACCAATGAATCTTGTTAAACTGTCAAAATTAAAGCTATTCCTACTGTTAGTGTTTTACGCAATTACCCCGCTGTTTTAATCAAATATTGCTGCACCATCAAAATAGTCAGCCTCAAAGAGATGTATGTGTACATCGACAATAAATTACAAGTAAATCAACTTCTGGTTCTGTGTATAAACATAATAACATGTACGACACGAGAAAAGTCTTCAAATCAAAGTTAAAATGTTGTCAGAACATTCAAAATAAAATTAAAAAGGACATCATAGCTGAAAATCATAACTTTAAAGATTTTTCAAGGTTTTGGAAAAATACGAATAGATTAAATCCGAGGCCGGGCGTCCACGTGAACGTCGCGGAGTAACATGAGCCTACTGCGGTAGCAAAGTTGTTCTTGTTTCTTTGAATCCAGAGCGAAGCGAAAGATTCTAGAGTAAACGTCACTGGAGCTTAGAATAGTGTTGCTCCCGAGGTGGACACTCTTCTTTATAACACACCCTGTGTGAAAAAATTTGTAAGTGCAACTTATGAATAAGAATAGTAGATTTATTTATTTACCTACATACAATTTTTAGTATACAATTAAGAACTAAGCCAGAACAAGTGCTTTACGCACGTTTTTTTTTATTTTTTTTAAACTTTTTTTTATTTGACTCGCGCGCATTTTACTTTATCATACAGCCTGTTACTTGTTCATACAATGTTCGTGATTGATCTCTTTGATTATTGGAAGTTTTACTAACAATATCCATCCAAATTAAAATCAATTTTAGTCCCTTTTTAGTCTCTGTTAACGAGGAATACACTATCTTTTTTGAATAGATGTGATAAAATAGTAGATTGTATGCCAAGGGAGCAAACAACTATTTTGAAGGCGAGAGTGTTTCTTTGAATCCAGAGCGGAGCGAAGGATTCTCGAGTAGAATCCCGAGAACGGATAACAGTGGCCACTATATTCTCTTTTAAGGATTATAATAAAACTAAACAATATAAAACTACCGTTTCTAATAATATTAACGTATAATTTATTTATTTATTTATTTATTTCTCCACCTTATCGCTAACATTACAGGCTAAATCCTAATGCGTTAGTGAGGCACCTTACTTATAACTAATTACTTACTTAAATTAAAATTTAAACAATAAAAAGCAAGATATACTAAATTAAAAATAACATTAAATAAAACAATAAAATAAAACAATAACAATACTAATACATATATAGCTTATTCTATCTTATAACATAATATATGTAAAATAATCTTTGCGAGTTCACTGAACTGACACGAAAAAATATCTATACTATTCTGGGTTTCGTTAATAGTGCGGATCGCTCGCGTGAGAGGCGTTTTCGCCAGTAGATTGGTCCTGGCGGTTGGCACTGACAGCAATGGCGGGCGCCGCCGTCTCCATACGTAGCGGTCCGGAATAATCTTGTGAAGCATAACTTAACGTGCTTATTTTCTGCATTTTCATTCTAAATTGCATGAAATAATCAAACAAACGATAAGGGCGCCACTGTGCGGTCGGCATAGTCTTAAAATAGTGTTGCTCCCAAGGTGGACACTCTATTTTTTATCACCCTCAATGAAAAAATTTGTAAGTGCAACAATATGAATAAGAATATTACCTTTATTTATTGAAATACAATTACGAGCAATACATAGAAATAATTAGAGGCTAATGTTTATATTTGAACAAATTATGGAAGTGCATCGAAACAATTTTATTACTACCATTCGCGGTTACAGTTGTAGATTTATATACAGCTTGAGAATTAGAATAGTCTCAGAAAACGGTGTCTCAGGATGTATTTTTTGAGAAACTTGATTATTTTCTGCCATGGTTCATCATCCATTGAACCATCGTTCACGATGTTCTTTAGACGTAGATGGGCACGAAGACGGCTCTTTTAAATTGATATTTTCGACAATTCGGTGGCATATTTTGGCTTTGTTTTCAATAGATTCTTCTATATATTCTTCAGAAACCACAGATGATTTCCATCCTCCACGTCTCTTTAAAGAGAGAGATCTTCTAAGAGAGTGGCAGTCGTTCTCCGGAAACAGTGGCCTGTATACGGCTTAACATCAGGTAACTTTAAATAAGTAGCAATTTCCTGAAGCATGCCCGAAAATGTATTTTTACCAATGGGTTGTCTTGTACATTTGCCGTTTAGGTAATGGATAAAGAATCGATTGGTTTTTATATCAGAAAGGCGAAGTTTCTGATATTTTTCAACAATAAGTTTGTACACTCCTCGGATAATAAACGATGTGTCGATTATGGTTTTTTTATCAAAAGTCTTTCATTCGAGTGGGTCTCATCATAATCGATCATTAGATTAAGAAGCTCATTGCTACGACAAGCCATAAACACCAAAAATCAACACAACCTGTAACAAAAAGAAACAAAGTAAGACCCTCAAAATTAGATTGTACATTGTTACGTAAGTAAATACCTACTCACTTTTGTCAGAATATAGATTTCATCGGGAGCGTCACTTAAAAAAGCTTCGACATTTTGGCAGCAAAACACCCTGGATTTCTTCGGTTTATGCCCTTCGGATTGTCGTTTCAGATAAGCTAATAATTTTGAGTATGTTTTGATTTTAATGTAATTTAATTGGTACTAAGTGTAGATATTAGCATAGAGTATATAATCCAAAGAGTTGTAGGTTGTTTAGAGTTGGCTAAATCTTGAAAATAGACCAAAAATTCACTTCAATTGTCATGCTACATCACAGAGTTGTACTCTTCAATTTAGCAACATTAATAACAAATTATAATGTTGCTAAAGTGAAGAGTACAATTGTGACGTAGCATGACCACTGAATAGACTGGTATTACGTTTAGTCGGTTAACCACGTCACGTGGTTTTTTTGTTTACCTTTATTTAATTACCTAAATAAATGGAGTATAGACAAATGTTTACATAATCTCTCTTAGTCATTTATCATTCTGGCAAGACTGCCAGAATGATAAATACTTAGTCACTTAGTTACTTAGTCTTGGATTCAGACAAAGACTTGTTCACCCTAAATCCAAGACTATGTGCCGAGTCACGCCCCAAACTGGTCCCCGACCATTATTTATATTCATTACCCGTGCTCTTTACTTAGACTATCGGTTTTTACCCATAACCATCTAAGTACCTATATTTATAAACCAAACCACACCTACACTTATGATATATAATAATGAAAAAATAATATTGATGATAGAAGAGAATGGAGCCTATACTAGGAATACTTGTGTTAACTTACAGCAGGGCCTCAAGTCTGCTATTCCAATAGTGTCAGAATGGTCTATCATTGATTTCATAATTGTTGATTTTGAAAAATTTTTGTAATCTACTAATATAATGGCGTCATTATGACTTTCCGATGGTCAACCACTGACACTCCATTGAAAGAAAAGGCATAAAATGGTAATCTCGTACGTAATGACAAATGTAATGTTTATTGCTATTTACGAACTTCTTACTACTTCAGATTGCAAACACTAATACGTAATATGTAAAAATATATATTAAATGAAATCTAGCACGAAACTTATAGTTTTTCTCAGACCATTGACCGACCAATGATCGACCATTATGAATTTAGCAGATTACGAAATTTTAGCAAAATGACAATGGGATCGTGTTGGAATGACGAATATAGAAAAATAGCAGACTTGGGCCTTCAGGCCTCCGAACTACCCGGAGAAGTCACAGTACCTAATATAAAAATCTCATCTCAATGATATCGAATAATGAAACAAAATATTCTGAACAGGATTAACTGAAAATAAAAATTGGTAAGTACACTCACACTCGTATACACACATACACACTGAGAGCTGCTAAATTAATGTTTTATTTTAGTTTTATTTTTAAACCCTTTACGCCTCATAATTGTTAAGTTACCACTTATAAGAACAGCGAGACAGCTCCGACACAAGTACTTCTGTAGCTTATTGGGGCTGCCTCAATGTTTAAGTTGAAATAAATATTTTTGTTTATTTTTTGTAACGATAATGTTGGGATGGAACATAAACAAAACAATATAACACAAAAAAACATAGACAGCAAAGTAGGGTGTGTGGGTGTGAAGGGTACATATATATGAACGTCAAAAATTAAAATACCTACGGGTAAATGTTCAAAACATCGAAAATTTAAATATCGATAAATTTTATACCTAAGCTTAAAATGTCTAAGGGCGAATTCCTCTAAACTTTTATAACTAGAATAAGTCTTATCATGAGAATAAATTTTGGATTTTTGTAAATTTTTCCATACTAGAACTGTCAGACGTCTTATTCCATATATTTCACGTATAAAATACATCTGACTTTGGTCAAATCAGGCCTGAGATTGAAATGCCGAGTGATTAAAATATCCAATGACTAAAATATCGAATGGTTAAAAATGTCGATAGTCATTATACCTAAGTCCATCTAAAAGTATTTTCTCCTCTCTGTGGCTTCATAATCGTGAGACATATACCTGTTTGTGCCTAAGTGGTGACAGAAGACATCTACAATAACAGAAGCACTGAATAAGATATTTGCCATCCCAAAAAGAAAGCTGAAACGTGTCCTCAGCCTGTAACTACGCCGGATTTAGATACTCTCCAAACCGTAACAAAGCAAAAGCTACTTGAGTGTAGTACCATAGTTATAGCAGTAGTAGGTCAATGAGTCGTCTTGGGGACTGTTTCCCCGAAAAGCTTTTTCATAAAGATTATTTTACAGACGCCAACACATCACACACACACACACACATAATCTGTCAAATTGCTTTAATAGATATTTAACTTTATCGCTAAGGGATAGGGTTCAAAGTTGATTGGGAAAATTTGACACTTTCGGGTAGCTTGATGAGCTGGCAACAACTACAAACATTTACCAGGCATTGATAAATTGATATTTCAAACTCGCTCCAGAACTCAACTTACAGCACTTGACTATGTAGACTTCATCTATATAAGTTTTCATAAAGTTCAAAAGATCTATTGAATAGCACATCTGATGAGACTAGTATCATCTATATAAATAAAACAAAGTCGAGTTAGTTACACCATTTATACCTCAAGAACGGCGGGACCGAGTTTTATGATCTTTGATTTGCAGGATTTGTCTCCACCATAAATAGCAGAATAACTATTAAAACATGGTAAAAATTCACGACAAAAATTATATTGTATGGAACGGCTTTCGTGATATCTCGAGAACAGATTCATTGATTTCGATGTCGGTTTAAAGTTTGCCAGATCAGCTAGCTTCTCTCTAAATGTCTGGTTTATCGGTCCCGAATATTAAGCCCCACATCCTACTTACATAATCCGCTTTCAATCACAATCCGAAAGATTTTGAAGGAAATTGGTATCACTGAGAGCAGTTGTGGGTTTTGGCTCAGTGCTATCGGCCCCGACTTACTTACTTAGGCCATGAGTTCAAACCCACGGAAGCACTTTACTTTCTGTACTTAATTTCATCAGCACTGTTCTCAAAACGGTGAAGGAAATCATCGTGAGGATACCGGCATGTCCTAGAACCACAAAATTCGAAGACATGTGACATCAACCAACCCGCACGTGGCACGCGTGGTGGATTATGGCCCACTCCCCCTCATAGCAAAGAAGGCCTGTGTACCAGCAGTGAGAACAGTATAGACTGATTATGATGCTATACTAACTTTGCTTCATATTTTAAAAACTCGTCCGCTCAACCATGTAAATTACAACATATTCCTTATTTTTTTATTTAAAAGTAATTAATGTTGTTGAACTGCTAAAATGAAAGCATTGCCATTAGTCAATTAATCTGCCTAGCCTTTTCAAACTATGGGATCGGCTTCAGCCGGTTGCAGCTGAATACCAGTGTTTTACGTTGTCATTGTAAGTGTATTACACAATCATTCCACCGGTTAACTAATCTGGTGGATAATTTTATACTTGGCGTTTCATTTTTAATCTATTTTATAGAAAATTGTTTTAAATCCGATCACTGTGAAACAACAAATTAACTTAGCAACACAACTTGAGATAAAAACAAGATGTTTACGATAACAGGATTCCCGCAAGGCTGTGTTTAATAAAACAGTGTAATGGTCCATCTTCTAATTTTAAAAACCGCGAGAATATTTTCTTGGAAGTAATTTTTAGCCGTCCATGTTCGCACAGCCGCTCTCGCAAACTTTTTTATTTTTGGAATCGTCTCCTCAAGCCCTTTATTTTCTTAACCTACATTTTCTAAAATATGCTATTTTGATTTTATAAACAAAACCTAGCCTATAACCATTCTACGACACCACACGTATTAAAATCCATCCAGCCGTTATGCGTCAAAGGTATATAATCCCAAAACATATAAATACATGTTTACCCCTTATCCGGGTAGAGGATTTTTATCGACCACATATATATAATAATATGAGTTTACTAGATAACCATTTACGTTTTTAAGTTACAATAAATATGATTATATTACTGAAATTTCTATTTTTTACTGTAGTTTCTTCTTTTTTTTTCTGCATAATATGATTTTGTGTGAAATAATGTCTCAAAGTATGTGGTCAATTTATGTACTCTGCCTGGTAAGAGTAGCAAAATATAGTAACTGTTTCCATTAAACTTACCTACTTTTGATACCTCCATCGTACAATGATAAGATCTACGATCTATTTATATAACGTTGCATGCTTTCGACGCTTTTATGCATTGTACTATATCGACTTTGGAGGTGACTTATAAAAGAATACTGTAAACAGAGTCTCAGACAACATAGGTTCACAAAACGGGCAGAGTGCATATTTTAACCACATGTTTTTTTTAATGATTTGGGATTATTTTTGCCCATTGTGTATTCTGCAGCGCTTTACGGACATGAAACTGTATTAAAATTCTACGTGGCATAGTTGTATGTGTGGGGCCCGGATAAGGGTTAAGGCTATGTTTTTCACGCGTATCTATCTATACACATAGATACGCGTGAAAAACATAACCTCTGTTTTAGTTGTGGCGCAGTCGGGTAATTAACGATTTAAACGATAAAAGAAGGCTGAACTCATTTCACTTTACAAAATTTAACCTGTAGATTTGTGCTGCCATCTACATCTCCACATAGGAACTACGCATCACACTGATGTCACACAAAATTCTGTATCGCGCAAGCTGAGCTTACCGCGCGTCTAGCATAAATACACAACGTCCCGACATCAATCGTTGGGCTGTTAAGCCCACCAGACACATCACCCCTCTGGTCGCAAGACCCTCCGTTTTCTATGGAGGATGAGTGAACTTTAGATCCTGTTCTGCATACCTCTATAGATTCAATTAATCCAATCCAAAATATTAGGACGGGGAAAAAGTTTTTTCTTCTTTTATAGGTATAAAGTTGTAGTAAAATCTCATTGACTGTACTGTTTGTATCTGGTTGGTTTTGATATCATTAAATAGATGACATTTTATAAAAGTAAAAACGATATCCCGCCACTTTTCAATATTTTTTTTCTTTCCGTTAAAATTTGTGAATTTAAGGAAGAAATTGAATACATTTTGAAGTTTCATTACAAAAAAGGGAACAATAAGACACAAGCCGCGAAAAAAAAATGTGATATTTATGGACTTAACGCAGTGTCAGTAAAAGTACCATAAAGTTGGTTCATGCGTTTTCAGTCCGGGAATTTTGACGTCAAAGATGCATCTCGCTCTGGTCGCCCTGTTGCGGAAAAAGTCGATGCCATTTTTCAAAAAGTGGAACTAAATCGACATATTAGAAGTTATGATATAACTGAAGAGTTAGGGATTGACCACAAGAGTTAGAGTTAGTTTTGACCCATATAAAAAGGTCTGGGAAATCAAAAAATCTGAATATTTAAGTGCCACAAGAGCTCACTGAAGGAAACCTAATGAATCGTGTACTCATTTGCGTTTCTCTATTGAAACGTAATGAAACCGAGCCATTTTTAAAAAGGCTGGTGATCAATAGTGATCACCTACGATAAGAACGTGCGAAAAAGATCATGGTCAAAGGACAGTCAAGCTCCACAGACTATAATGAAATCCGGATTAACCTGCAATAAGGTGATGCTGAGTGTATGATGAGCTTGGAAGGGCATCGTTCATTACGAATATGAGTTTTTACCTCCGGGCAAAACCATCGACTCGGATCTCTACTGTAACAGCTAATGAGACTCAAGCAAGAATGTACGGCTACGAAGTACGGCTCTTTTCACAAATAAAAATATAAATCATGAACTAGAAATAAATGATTCCCTGTCTAAATTAAAATTGGCTTACAATAAATAATTTTAAAGTAAATCTTACAAAAACCCATTACATCAATTTCAAGAACAATTGAGTACAATAATGCAACTGTATCTGAGGCTACAAGTACAAAATTTCTAGTTATCTATATAGATTTTAAATTATGTCGTGGAAACACAAGAACAATCTACATGGTCTTCACATGATCTGACCAAGATTAAAAGAGACTGTGGCCTCTGAGTTTGTTTCGGCCTTTCTTCTCAGAGTAGTCAGATAGGAAACGCCGACCTAATCTCGTTTTTAAAAATATGATTGACGTGTAAAAGTGTTTGTACAAACCTACTTACATAAATAAATCATTTATCATTTATAGTATCTAACCAAACCACGCTAGTGCTTACCATGCCTATGTGGGATCTACTCTATCATATGGTATACTATATTGGGGATGCTCAATTGATAAAGAAATTACGTTCAAGCAGGATTGTCCGAAAGGGTTACCGCTACCCCGGAACATAAAAGGCTAAGGAAGGAACACGGGTGGGTTTTCATCAGTAAGAGTCTGACACTCCCTTCTGCTCCACCCAGAGCGGGAGAGTCATTTGAGGATTTCCCAAAAAAAAACCGCACAAAAAAGTGTATTAGATCAATATGTGGGATACACCAAACAGATTCATGTTAACCTCATTTCATAAACCTCAAGATATTAACCCTCCCTTCTCAGTATATCCACGCGGCCTCAATTCTAGTTAATACACATTAACAAATAGTACACTTAAAATACATTTACGCCATAAAACATCCCACACTGCAGTAAATAGCAAAAGTATTTTTTGTATGTGTATAAAAATATTATATAATAAGTTACCCATAGACATTAAGAACGTACATTCATTTGGTATTTTTAAAAGGAAGCTAAAAGACTTCCTGATTAAAAAAGCATATTAATCTGTAAAAGAATTCCTTGAAGAAAAATAATTATTTAATATTAAAATGATTGTGATACTTTATTATAATGTGATATAAATTATGAGAATAGTATGATATAATATAAAATGTACATATATATAAAATATTAATAATGATAATTAATATAAAATAATGTCAACTGTACAACTGTTATATTGAGTATGTATACTTTCTTTAATATTTATAATCATTTAAATTGGAATGCCTTAACAGGCAACTAAGTTCTAAGAACCTACCTATTGTTAACATCTTCAAAATTCTGTACACTTAGTTTGCAATAAAGAATTTGAATTTGAAGAAATTGAGAAAAAACGGCCGGAATTGATCAACAAAAATGGTGTCTTTCATCATGATAACGCCGCACCACACACATTTTTAGCCAGTCAGCAAAAATTGAGAGAGCTTGGTTGGGAAGTGTTTATGCATCCACCATAAAGTCCTGACCTTGAATCCTCAGATTTCCATCTGTTTCGGTCTCTTTAGAATTCTTTAGGTAGTGTTAACATCAAGAAAGGACAGTCTAAACTACTTGTCGCTGTTTTATGATCAGAAGTCCCAAAATTTCTACAACAATGGGATTATGTGACTATCTACAAAATGGCAACAAGTTATCGAACAAAATGGCAGATTTATATTATAATTAAATGTAAATAAACTATGAAAAAAAAGTCTTGAATTTGTATAAAAAATACTAAAAAACTTTTTCTCCGACCTATTATTTTATCTAACAGTTTTTCTTATTAAATTTATTAGGAGTCAACCCGAGATTCGAAATTTTATTGAGTGCCTGGCAATTCCATAATAACAAAACCATAGTCAAAGGACAGTATAATTTTTTTAAATTTTATCTATCTGCATTAATCGTCCAATAAATTAGTTTAAATTTAGTTTGTTTTTTTTAGTTTTATTTGAAATTTATGTTTAAAATTGTTGGACGTTTTAAACGGTTAGATAAAAAAAAGATACTATTTTCCTTTGACTATGGTTTTTATATAATTTATTTTGCATGCTAGTAACTACCAAAAAAATAAAAAAAATTCATACAACTTGAAATTCGTTTTAAGTATTTTAAGTATCTTTTTGTAAAGTGAAGACATTTCTATTTTTTAACAAAAATAACACATACCATACATATTAATGCGTTTTGTTCGTAGTTCGTTTTTGTAGAGTGAAGTAAATTTTTTGTTAACAAAAAAAAATAAACAACATTATTAAATTAATAGTTTTGCTTAATTTGTTCGTAGTTTGTTGCGTAAAAAGTTACGCAAGTTTAGATTTTTATAAACTTTTATGATATCCTAGCAAAAAAGTACTTCCTGTTTTGTTAATGCCAACTTTTATGTTAATAAGATAATATTTTTCGTATCGCATTTCCTGATTTTTCCACAATTTTTTTTTAATCACATAATTCTCCAAAAATTTCATACACTTAAATTAATTCCTTTAACAACCTAACAACCAGAAAAACACAAAAACTTACTTTCAAAACTCAATCCGAAGTTAAGCACAAACTCGTAAATAGTTTAAGCGTTTTCAAATCCATAATTCCACTTAAACACAAACATTTTTACACGTAAAACTGACACACGGGGCATAGTTTTATTAGCACTAAACTTATTTTACACTCAACACCACTTGAGACAAAATTTTCACCACTTTAGGAAAAATTTGTGAAGTTTCGTGAACTTTTGTGGAAGAGGGGCAGGTGGCTGCGCCGAATGTTTGTGATAGACTGAAGTCCTGAACGAAAACAGTGGAAATTGTTGTACGCATGCGCCGGGAAATATACTAGTTTGATGTTTTGTCGGCATTCCTTGATGGTGGGCAGCGTTCTTTGATATTAGGCGGCGATTTAGTGGGTGTTTTTTATTGTGTAAGGACATTGTTTGTTATTTTATTTGTAATAGGTTATTTGTGTTCTAATGAAGCCAAAGTTTAAGTGCGTTGACCCAGTCCTTCAATAAAATATTTTCTTGTTTCTCTTTCTAAATATATGACGTTCCTAACAGATTAGACGGAGAAGGCACAGCACAAAGAAAGATGGAAGAATATGGGAGAAGCCTTTGCCCATCAGTGAGACACTATAGGTTAACATTGTTCTCACATATAGAAGCAACAAGAATACTGTACTCAGGATTTTGTAATATCTTAATTTAAAAGAGTGTCCTTGGAGTTTCTTGCCCGTTCTTCTCCAAGAGATCTACGTTTTGGAATGGGCAACTAGCTTCAGCTTTCTGACTAACTGACCGACTAGTTAATTTTGACAATTCAAAAGTGCCTGGAAATGGTTTAATTAAAATAAATGCTTTGAGTTTGAGTTTGTTAATAAAAAAATATGACGCGTTTGTCGAGCGTATAATTTAATAAAAATTAAGTACTAAAAGTGAACTATGAACCAACTCATAAATTCAGTTTTAGTACTTAATTTTTATGCTGCATAAATACACTGGAGACTTAAGTTTTTTTATTACAAAGCTTAAAAGAAAGTTATAACTAATTGACGTAGAAAAAAATATTATCAACAGAAATAGACATTCAAAGGGCGTGCTTTATTTATCATTAGCTTCTGCCCGCGACTTCGTCCGCGTGAAATTTTTAATTCCCCCGACCCACCCTGTCGCATCGCATCGCCTGCCTGCGCTATATCTTAAGATAAAATATTATAGTATCTTAGCCGTGTGTAGCGCGGGTAGCGCCCCTTAGTGAACTCCATTGCGGGTGACGTAACCTACGACAAGTAGGTCGAGTCTAGGGATCAAACCGCAAAATTAAGTTTGTTTTTTTATTGTATATACTTTTCCGGGATAAAAAGTACCCAGTGTGGTGCCCAGGATATTAGAAAATAATTATACCAAGTTTCATCGTAATCGAACCGGTAGTTTTTGCGTGATGCCTGAACAAACAGACAGACAGACAAAATTTTTTTAATCACATTTTTGGGTTCGGTGTCGGTCTAGTAACACACCCTGCCATTCCTTTTTTTTGATATTTTCAATGTACAGAATTTTCACTTCTACAGATATAATAAATCTGTAGAAGTGAAAATTCTGTACGTATAGATAAAGTGTACCTATATCCTATAATTTGTGCGAAGGCTTTTTGTTTTCCAAAGTGTTTTTCCAACAATTTTATAAACGTATTTAGAGCAAATTGGTGGTTTTTTTCCTATAACTTGTCTTGACATCATCATCTGCCTAGCCTTTTCCCAACTATGTCGGGGTCGGTCTCCAGTCTAACCGGATGCAGCTGAATACCAGTATTTTATATGGAGCGATTGTCTATAATTTAGAGACGTATTTAGAGCAAATTACTAGTAGGCTTTAGGTACATCGAATGATTGATGTCGTAACATTTAGAATTTTCAATTATTATACCTTCGCCTCGCTGTGCTTTTCTTAATTGCCGGAACGTAAATAATTTATGTGTGTGTAGGTAGGTAATTAATGAGTGGAAGCAGGAAAATAATTATTGGTGGCGCAAAAGGAGTGTATTCATACATAATTAAATTTTGTAGTATTTTCATAGAGATGTTATTTAGATGTAGGGGCCGAAATTCGTTTTACATTCGGTATTCGGCCAAAATTCGGTTCAAGAAAATATCTCGGATTTGAGTCAAATAAAATCATAAGCATTTACATAGTAGGTACTGTTTATTAGTTGTTACTTATTCAACGATTAAATGTATTCTGAACATTATCAGAATTTAGACATCTAAACATTGAAACAATTCGCCGAAAAACACTATTTTTAATTTCTATACAAGTTTTATATGAAATATTATTAATTATTGGTACTTAAAATTCACTTTTTATTTTGAGGATGGGAAATCATCAAATAGCTCTGGGTGGAGCAGAAAGGAGTGTCAGACTCTTACTCACTAAAACCCATCCGTGTTCCTTCCTTAGCCCTTTATGTTCCAGGGTAGCGGTAACCCTTTCGGACAATCCTGCTGCCCCGGACTTATAATTCCCTTGGGGCAGGTTATGGTGCAATACAAAGGATTCTGCGTTATTTGGCAGGAGTCTATTACGTTTTTGTTCGTATACATTTCCTGCCTCTTAGGAAAGTCGCTCAGAATATTCGAAGGCTTCCAGGAGGCAATATTATAAGTCACTCAAGAAAGCGCGGTAAAAATGACCGAAGCTTTGCGGAATTTCGACCGAACTTTTTATTTTACCGAATGTTTGGCTGAAGTTCGTATTCGGTTCAAGTCACGTTTGGTCCATCCCTAGTTATTTTAAAACCTAAAAGTCACTTTTACTTTGATTTAGCTAAACTGATAGAAATGATCGACTTCAAATGATTTTAAACAGATTTTTTTTATCAGATATGACGTATAACTTTTTGTAATGCCTAAGAATTCCTTTAACACATTGCGGGACACTAAACGCCCCCAGAAGTAATAACAATAAAACTTAATTTTTGTTTCGTTCAGTGTCTTTCCGCCGATTCCTATATATGTTGTATGTATGGATTGTTGTAATATTAAGTGATTTTTTTTTCCTTATGTACTTTATTATTTCTTTTTTTATATCGTGTAATTTCATATACAATTTATTGTTCATGAATAAATGACTAATGACTAATTAATAATCTTACAGGAACCATTTCAGTGATTTCAATGTAGGTGTTTGATCTGGTCGTCTGTACTACTTGACGATCTTTTATTTAAATGACTTGAACTTGAACTTGAACTTATCAAAAATTTTACATACCACAGAGGGTCATGAATACCCGGAGACTCTCGACAGCGAGTTATAAAATGATGACGAAATTGTACAACGCCATCTATGCCAAAACATGTGAACTTACGTCAACATCAGTATACATAAGAAAAGTGTTAGAACTTGAACATACCGCCCACCAAGGACATTATTGCAGAATGTCCTTAACAATTGAAATGTAAACTCGAATACTATTTTCCTGCAGTTGATCCTTGATTGACTTCTTGGATTTAAATAGTGTCCTTGGTAAGTGGTAGCCTGTTAGAAATTACAATACGAACATCAAACTAACTTAAATCTAATTGCAATTTTTTATAAACGTTACAAGTGAACTTAAATTTTAATAAATGTTACAACAATGTACTATCTTGCTAATATTTAGCCTTAAGAACAAACATAAACTCAATTAAACTTAACATTTTAACATGAACTTGCTATGACAATAACCAAACAAGAATTCCAAGAATTAATTGGTAAATAAAGTTTTATTCATTTACCGGTAGAATACATAGTTTTGAAGTCGGACGCTTCAAGAGACCTTTACTAGTGCGTAATGTTACCACCCTAGTTACCCCATCCAAACCAGGATGTTTTTCTACTATTTTACCAAGCAACCAACAAGCAGGAGGTAAGTCTGACTCTTTAATTAGCACTATATCCCCGATTTTGGGCTCTGGAGTTTGAAGAGACCATTTGTATCTATGAACTAAACCACTCAAATACTCCATGGACCAACGCTGCCAAAAGGTTTGTAACATTTTTTGTATGTGCTGCCACCGAGACAACGAACTAACATTGGAATTTGTATAATCAGAACTAGGAACATTAATTAATGATTCCCCAACTAAGAAGTGGCCAGGGGTCAATGGTATAGGTTCATTAATATCTTCTCCACTTATGACGGTCATAGGTCTTGAATTTAGACAAGCTTCTATTTGACTTAATAGAGTACTCATCTCCTCATATGTCAGAGTAGTGTTTCCGATCACGCGTTTCAAATGAAACTTCGTGGATTTCACTGCTGCCTCCCATAGTCCACCGAAATTAGGGGCACGGGAAGGTATGAAATTCCACGTAGTTCCACGTGCTTCTACATACGCTGCATTATCTTGCTGGACAGCAAGTATCTCTCTGAGCTCTCTTGCAGCTCCAACAAAATTTGTTCCATTGTCGCTCCATAGTTGTGCGCAGTGGCCACGTCTAGCTACGAATCGACGGAATGCTGCTATGAAACCTGATGTACTCATATCGCTTACTACTTCCAAGTGTATGGCTCTAGTAGCCATACACACGAACACACAAATATACCCTTTGTGTGAACGATGACCTCGACCCTTGGCCGTACGAATTTGAACTGGACCTGCATAATCCATCCCGCTATGTAAAAATGGTCTGGTTGGAGTACAACGTGCCGAGGGAAGTGATCCCATCAGCTGATTGTAGGTTTCAGTCTTTACACACGTTACACACCTACGTACGTGACCTTTTACTGCACTCTTCAATCTAATAACCCAATAAGCTGATCTAATAAAGTTGATCATCATCTGAGGACCACCATGCAAGGTACGCTCATGTGAATCAGCAATTAACAATTTTGTAAGATGAGCATTATGTGGAAGTAATATAGGATGCCTTTGTTGATCGGACAGAAAGGCTTGTTGTAATCTGCCACCAACACGGATTATATCATCTTTATCTAGAAACGGACATAGTGATTTAAGTTTACTTGATTTATGTATTAATGGTTTCCCTTGTTTTAACTGATCATATTCGTTTTTGAAATTTATTCTTTGACACCGTCTTATACAACATTTTAACGCCTCGTCTAACTCTTCTCTACTTAAATACTTAGGCCTATCATTTCTAATCTTACCTTTAATATGAACGAAAATCCTACATAATGCTACAACTCTTAATAATTTTCTTAACGAACTAAACTTGACCCATGGTGAATCTTCTTCGCTTAGAGTTAAATGACACTTAATGTTTTCTTCTAAGTGTACATCTAAATTAACTGGTCTATTATATGTAATATTTGCATTGTATAAAAATTTTGGCCCCCTAAACCATTGCTCACTTTCGGATAGCAATGTGGGTGATACACCTCTTGATGCATGATCTGCCGGATTGTCTTTTGATGACACGTGCGACCATTGATCTGCTTCAAGTGTTGTTAAATTTCTGACACTCGATTCCCTACAAAGGTCTTCCATCGACTGGGATGACTATTTAACCACGCGAGGACTACCGTCGAATCTGTCCAGGCATGGACTTTATCCCTTTCAATATTCATTGCTTTAGCCACATCCGATAATAAACGGGTCAAAAGCAGTGCTGCACAAAGTTCCAGTCGCGGAATGCTTACTGTTTTTATTGGTGCGACCTTTGTCTTGGCTACTAAAAGTGTAATATAAATTTTGCCTGCACTATCTATATAACGAGTATAGACAACCGCAGCATAGGCTGCCTTTGACGCGTCGCTAAACCCGTGCAACTCTACTTGGGCTTCATTTGACACTCCTAACCATCTAGGAACCCGCACCTTATGAAGTTGTATTAAATCGTTACGGTAAGTATCCCACTCATAAGTAAGCAGCTTCATTTAACTTACAGTCTGGTTTCTGTACTCTCCTCATGTGATTTAATTGTAGATATTCCTCCATGACCCTTGTATATTCCTTTTTTAGGTCTTGATCTCTCGCAAACTTCCTTTCCAATGCTGTGAATCGTCGCATTGCTATTTCTCTTATATTACCACCCACACAGGACGGTTTGGACTCTTGGAATAGTAGGCGCACTATGTAGCGACCGTCAGTAGACCTCATCGTTGTAGATGTAAACAGCTCTTCACATCTCTGCTCTTGTTCTGTAAATAACCTTTTAGTGTGGGGCAGTTGATCTTCAATCTCCCAGAACTATTTAAGAGATCGTTTTGTTCTACATGGGCGTGCAAAGAAGTGATTTTGGGTATTAAATGTGATTCGTTATCTGCTTGTGTTGTACCAGATAGAATCCAACCTAATCTTGTACACTGTGCAACTACCGACCCTGTGGGCGCTCTCTTTAAGCCTTGTTTAATTATTTTGCTATAAATATCTGCGCCCAACAAGATGTCGATCTTATTAGGCTCACTGTACTGAGGATCTGCTAACGATATGTGCTTTAACTCAGACCACATAAGAGGCGACACTTGTTTTTCAGGAATATACGTAGTTATGTTTTTTAACACATATGCCCTTACCTCGAACTCGAACTGAGGATCTGTCAACGATCGCAAAACTAATGTGACCATGTGATTGGCTATTGTAGTCTTATTACTACCGAGTCCTGAAACGATACCCCTAACCGGAGCTCTTTTTAACCGTAAAAACTGTACCGTAGCTTCAGTGACAAACGAAGCCTGGGACCCCTGATCTAACAATGCTCGAACTACTTGATAATTCCGCGAAGCTGTTTGTGCCTGAACCAATGCTGTAGCCAACAATACTTGTCTAGTGCTAATTGTTTCCTTAGTAGAAACACAGGATACTATTGGTGTTGGGTCAACTGAGGCACCACTGTCAGCTGACTCAGAACTTGGCCTATTAGAGCTATCAGTATCCATGTGCAACAGCGTGTGATGTTTCTTATTACAGATTCTACAATTCGTTGAATTTTTGCATTGATAAACTAAATGATTACCGCCTAGACAATTAAAACAAATCTTTTTATCTTGCACAAACTGTCTCCTTTGAGAGACATCCATCTTTATAAAAGGCTCACAAAAACATAGTTTATGACCTTTACCACAATTCTCACAACTTATTTTTTTTTGTCCTGAGGGGATGGAATTCTTACTATCTGTGACAAGCATGACTTTCTGATCTGATCTTTCTATCCGTGAACGACTACGCCACTGTCCCGTTGCCTTCTGCGGTTCGACAAACTCAAGGGCCCTAAACCTACTTTCAAGAATCATTTTGAACTGGCTTAAAGTTGGTAGGTCATTTGTCTCTTCGGAGGCAACCTTCAACTCCCACTGCTTGCGGGTTTCCTGGTCTAGCTTAGCCGAGACAATGTGAATTACAATTATGTCCCAGGTGGTAACATCAATGCCCATATTACCTAACGCACTCATACAGTCTGTGGTTGTATCCAAGAGATGCTTTAACGTTACAGCTGACTCCGTACTCACTCTTTTCTGCTCAAACAATCGTTGCAATATATAGTTCGCTAAGTGTCGTTTATTATTATATCTATGTTCTAACTGTTCCCAACATATTGAATAACTATTCAATATGAACATAGATATAATAATAAACTGCTCAGACAAATGCCCATAACTGCGGCTAACTAGCCGCAGTTATGGGCATTTGTCTGAGCAGTTGTTCCGCTTCACCCGTTAAACATCCCTTAAGATAGTGCAGTCTCTGTACATCATCTATGGTCTTATTGAAATGAACAAGCGATCTAAACAAGTCACGGAAACTAGTCCACTCTTCGTACTTTCCAGAGAACGACGGAATATTGATTTTGGGTAATCTAACATTGGAAATTTTACTATCATTGATAGATATTATTTGTTTTCGCGGTTCTTTTGTTACAGGCTGTACTAATAGTAATTGAGTATCCTTTAATTCCGATTTGTATGTAATATAGATATCTTCGGTTTTATCATATATATCGGACGTGAAATATGTACTTTTCAGGTCATCTAATGAGGATTTTTCAATTATTTTCCTATGAGTATCACTAAACCTTGTCCATTGTACTTCTAACGATTCTAATCGGGTTTCAATATATCCTAGAGTTATTCTCTCCTTGGGGGCTTTTTTGAAGTTAGATTTCCCTTTCTCTATTGTATTTTTAACATCAAGTTGTAATTTTAATAATGACTCCATTATAACGAAACAGTATAGCTAAGTGTCGTCTTGGAAGTTCTATTACAAATCTTAAACTAATTAAAAGGTACTCACAATTTTTTACTGCACTCACGCACTCTGTTCTGCTTTAGCGACGCGACGTATTGATCCGTCGCTCGCCTTGCTCTCGTACTGTCGACACCACCGCCACACTCCGCTTGATTTCGTCGTCGCTGCACAGCTCCTACTGTGCTGGCCGATCTCGTTGTGATGCTTGTTTCGCTCGTACTGGTGCTGCTGAGCGCGCGTACTGGCGCTGCTGAGCGCACAACTGGTGCTGCTGAGCGCGCACTGAAGATGCTGAGCGGGCACTGTCGCCGCTGAGCGCGCGCACTTGTACTGCTGAACGCGCCGCACTGGCGCTCCTGAGCGCACTCCTGGGCGTGCAACTGGCGCTGCTGAGCGGGCAAGCGGGGCCACTGAGCACGCGCACTGGCACTGTTGAGCGCGCGCACTGGCACGCTTGAGCGCGCGCACTGGCACTGTTGAGCGCGCGCACTGGCACGCTGAGCACGCGACTGGCGATGCTGAGCGCGCAACTGGCGCTGCTGAGCGAGCACTTCGCCACTGAGCACGCGCACTGCTAAGCGCGCGCACTGGCAGTGTTGAGCGCGCGCACTGGCACTGTTGAGCGCGCGCACTGGCACGCTGAGCACGCGACTGGCGTTGCTGAGCGCGCAACTGGCGCTGCTGAGCGGGCACTTCGCCACTGAGCACGCGCACTGCTGAGCGCGCCCACTGGCACGCTGAGCGCGCAACTGGCACTACCCCTGCTGCTGCTGCCTGCACCGCCCTCGAACTGCTCCGCTGCTGGCTGCCGCTCCTCTCGAACTGGGTGTTTCCACCACGGTGCACAACTTACCAGCACCTTGGCACCATCAGCAGCGATCCACTACTGTGTCGGCGCCCTTCTCCGACGACCCTGACTCTGTGACAACAGTCACTATCCGGCTCGAAGGACCAATGTTTGATCTGGTCGTCTGTACTACTTGACGATCTTTTATTTAAATGACTTGAACTTGAACTTGAACTTATCAAAAATTTTACATACCACAGAGGGTCATGAATACCCGGAGACTCTCGACAGCGAGTTATAAAATGATGACGAAATTGTACAACGCCATCTATGCCAAAACATGTGAACTTACGTCAACATCAGTATACATAAGAAAAGTGTTAGAACTTGAACAGTAGGTATGCTAAGCTGCAAAATAAACCTACGGTTTTGAAGAAAAAAGTGTTAAATTTTCACTTAGCATATTCAGCCTATTAAAATGTTCCCATTGTTGGGGCACAGACTTCCTCTCGGTGAGAGGGAGTGGGCCCTAACCCACGCGGGCCCAGTGGGGGTTGTTACATGCCACAGACTTCCTCTCGGTGAGAGGGAGTGGGCCCTAACCCACGCGGGCCCAGTGGGGGTTGTTACATGCCACAGACTTCCTCTCGGTGAGAGGGAGTGGGCCCTAACCCACGCGGGCCCAGTGGGGGTTGTTACATGCCACAGACTTCCTCTCGGTGAGAGGGAGTGGGCCCTAACCCACGCGGGCCCAGTGGGGGTTGTTACATGCCACAGACTTCCTCTCGGTGAGAGGGAGTGGGCCCTAACCCACGCGGGCCCAGTGGGGGTTGTTACATGCCACAGACTTCCTCTCGGTGAGAGGGAGTGGGCCCTAACCCACGCGGGCCCAGTGGGGGTTGTTACATGCCACAGACTTCCTCTCGGTGAGAGGGAGTGGGCCCTAACCCACGCGGGCCCAGTGGGGGTTGTTACATGCCACAGACTTCCTCTCGGTGAGAGGGAGTGGGCCCTAACCCACGCGGGCCCAGTGGGGGTTGTTACATGCCACAGACTTCCTCTCGGTGAGAGGGAGTGGGCCCTAACCCACGCGGGCCCAGTGGGGGTTGTTACATGCCACAGACTTCCTCTCGGTGAGAGGGAGTGGGCCCTAACCCACGCGGGCCCAGTGGGGGTTGTTACATGCCACAGACTTCCTCTCGGTGAGAGGGAGTGGGCCCTAACCCACGCGGGCCCAGTGGGGGTTGTTACATGCCACAGACTTCCTCTCGGTGAGAGGGAGTGGGCCCTAACCCACGCGGGCCCAGTGGGGGTTGTTACATGCCACAGACTTCCTCTCGGTGAGAGGGAGTGGGCCCTAACCCACGCGGGCCCAGTGGGGGTTGTTACATGCCACAGACTTCCTCTCGGTGAGAGGGAGTGGGCCCTAACCCACGCGGGCCCAGTGGGGGTTGTTACATGCCACAGACTTCCTCTCGGTGAGAGGGAGTGGGCCCTAACCCACGCGGGCCCAGTGGGGGTTGTTACATGCCACAGACTTCCTCTCGGTGAGAGGGAGTGGGCCCTAACCCACGCGGGCCCAGTGGGGGTTGTTACATGCCACAGACTTCCTCTCGGTGAGAGGGAGTGGGCCCTAACCCACGCGGGCCCAGTGGGGGTTGTTACATGCCACAGACTTCCTCTCGGTGAGAGGGAGTGGGCCCTAACCCACGCGGGCCCAGTGGGGGTTGTTACATGCCACATGACTTCGAATTTTTGGTTCTAGGACATGCCGGTTTCCTCACGATGTTTTCCTTCACCGTTTTTTTTAAGAGGTGATGAAATAATTTCCACAAAGAACGGCCGTGACTTACAAGTTATAAGGTCGTAGGTTCGAGCCCAGATAGGTGCTTCACTTTGTGTAAATGTCCACTTAAAAGCAATAATTAAAATCCAAAACATAAAATTGAGTCAATTTTATGGGGTACTAGCGACCCGCCCCGGCTTCGCACGGGTGCAATGCTGATACTAAATACACTACATATATACCTTCCTCTTCAATCATTCTATCTATAAAAAAAAACCGCATCAAAATCCGTTGCGTAGTTTTAAAGATTTAAGCATTCAAAGGGACAGAGAAAACGACTTTGTTTTATACTATGTAGTGATACCCCGAAACGCACCAAATTTGAAATGCACCAAATGAAAGGTCTATCGGTATCATTTATTACGAATACTTCATGCTCTTCTCTATGTTTCATCGTTGATGCATTTCGAGGAATAAAATTATAATATTCTTCTTCTTAGCCTATCGATAACAATCTAAATGCACTCGGCCCAGAATTCGGATAATTATAATATTTTTATTTTTATTAATATTTTGTTTCGAGGAATACTTTTAGTGCGTTTCAAAGTTGGTGCGTTTCGTGGAATAGCCCAATTTTATGTCTAGGATTTTTATAAAATAACATCTGTATTTATATGAATACACTTTATCATGTGTGTTATTGTGCGTAGTTTTTACAAACCCACACCCTTCAGAAATCTCATAAATGACCATTACTTTAGCCATGTAATCCGACAGCCTCAAATCTCCTGAGACAAGACTACCAACAGACGCTCGCGGTCAACCCAGTCGTTAACATTCCTAACCGCTACCGTCCTTGAATTTCGCCTCTGAGCTCCGTCTTTTATCTGTCGTCGCCTTTATATATTATCATTGTTTGGAAACACACACCATGATTTGATAAAATTTTGTGTTGTGGTGTTTTGTTGCTGTTACTTTATGGTAGACTAACTTCTGTCCACGACTTCTTCCGCGTGAGATTTCTTTTTTAACCCCCGGAAAAAACAGAAGGGTGTTATAAATTTAACTTGTGTATCTATGTGTGTCTGCGCCATCGTAGCTCACAAACGGCTGCACCGTTTTTTTTTTTTTTTTTGTAATGTTGCATAGTCGAGAGTTTTCCTAGATAATTATGATTCAAGAGAATCGGTTCAGCTGTTTGAAGACTATCAGCTCTTTTCTAGTTGATGAATTTATTGATGTGAGCATCTTCCACAGGTGGTCTGATTGAGTCGAGATTTGATATTTCGTTACTTTAATGATATTACAAGAACATAGTAACCTTGAACTGCTGCTACAGCGTCACCTGGAATTTGTAGGATACCTAACTCCCTTTCAGCAGAGGTATCGTGTTTGGGCTCCTTGGAATGGTCTCAATGAATAGGTTATAGACAGATGATGACCAGGGGCTGATGATGGAGTAGGAAAGAGAAATGGGAGGACCAGACAACATGGTCCCCACGGTGAATAACTACCAAACACATGTCATTAGATAGGCATTTCAATAAAGAGCAATAACTACAATAGCGGTTCATTTCAATTCGCTGTGAGAATTGTGTCTCAACGAGTCCAATTTATTTTACCAAATGACGAGGCCCTGAAGACTGACCTGGATGTTATATCGAAACACTTAAATAACTACTAGTACAAGGATCGAGTGTGGACTCATATGATGATGAGATGTGTCATTAACGAGGGAGAAACCAGAGGAATAAGTTAGTACGGAATGAACGCCAACGATCACGAGTACCTAGCTTCACTGTGGTGAAAATAAGTACTACGCAGGTTTCGGCGATGCACATGTCGATCGTAGCATATCTACTAGTAATATAAAGTTAAATAAAGTTAAAATATTATAAATAAAAGTTAATTTAAAAAAAAACCCGACTTAAACAAAAACCTCTAAAAACTAAAAAATATGTATATCGGCTTCTTCTTCGGTAATATAAGTTGAAGGAAATATTTTGATCCAAGCGATCTCACTTGCGAGTACACTTGGATAAAAAATGCAAGAAAGACTATGCAAGGAAAAAATTTATATAGGCTGTCCCAGAAGTCGACGTCAAGCCGGAATCGGGTAATAGGCCAAAATCAGAATTGTTATCAGAAAAATATTAAAAAATTTTAAGATGTGTATTTTTTTAATTACTGGAATTAAAAAAATCGAGAAAATCTGTACCCTGTGACACAAACCTTTTTTTTAAGTTTTATATGGTATCCTGAATTATGTTTCTGTAAACTCTTGCTTAAAATGTAAAGCCAACTGCTCCAGCTTGGAAGAAAATGTCACTTTTTGCCCAACCAAACATTCAAAATTAATACTTCGCCCAACTCGTAAATAAAAAAAAAAGTTTAGTTTGATAATTATTACATAGGTAGGTACATAATTATGCTGTATAGTGTTGCTTTGTATTTTTAAAGTTTAGATGTTTAAGTATTAGTAGTAAGTTATTTTTCGAATTATTTGGTGTGTGTTTACAAACTACTATTGTATTGGGGTCATCCTGTTAAGATAGTGTGTGTAAGTTTAGTAATAAATAAATAAATAATAACTTTGACTAACTGTACTGAAAAATAATGGACTATGCGAGTTTGGCAAGTAAGTACTTTTTTTCTGATGACTAACGTGACTTGGCCTTTTACCCGATTCCGGCTTGACGTCGTCTTCTGGGACACCTGCATGTGTAAGAGTGATTGGTCAGAAATGGCGTTGATAAAGAGTATGTTTATTTGAAAACGATAGTAGGTCATTTTTAAATTGTTCTTAACTAGGGTAATTCCAGGATAGGTGCCCCAATGGGATAGGTGCCGCGGCTTTGAATACTGTATATTAGAAATGTCGTGGGCTAAAATCGTACTACGTAATAGGAAGCGCTCCCCCCGCAGACCCCAGTGCCACGTCAACCGCACGCGAGAGCGCATTCGTTTTGCCCGTGAGTGTAAAAATCTTCCGCGGCGAGACCATTACAAGCGTTGAAAATATAATCGTAAGTACTTACTATCGAATATCTTTTCACTCTGTTATAAATTCTATATTTTTTAAATTTATTTGATGATATTACAGTTTAAAGTACACGAAATAATCCTCTATATAATAGTTTTCTTTTTAATTTTTTTTAAATTAAAAAAGGCATCTATCCTGTGCTAAAAGTATAGTTGCCCCATTTGCTGTTCGGGATAGATGCCCTCAGGGGCATCTATCCCTAAGTGTCTCTATAAATGTTTTCATATTGCAGGTGGAAGAAATGCCTCGAAAATACTCGTATAAAAGAAAACCGGGGGTGGTCCCCAGTCACATTAGTTGGACTGAAGAAAGCTTGGAAAAGGCTTTCCAAGAAATGTCCACGTGCGGGCCCTATCAGAATACCAGCGCTGCGAAATTTATTTTTAAATATCGTAGCATCATGCTGAGATAGGAGCCTTTTGGCCTCGTATAGAACTTTCTGTTTCATTTTTCTTTTTGTTACTTTATTTATTTTTTTTTATTTTGGTATTTTAATTTAGACTGTGTTTAGTTTAGTTTGTGAGCCTCCTGTACAAATCGCAATAAATACTTTTTCTTTCTTTTCTTTGATGAGATTTTGTGCTGTCAATTGACTTTTTAAGTTCCCTTCCGCGGGTTGTTACTAGTCTTGATCACCAGTGAGCGTCCGCCCAAAGTTGAGAAGTACTGGGTGAACATATACTCACTTATCTTGTGTTTAGGCGGACAATATACAGAAGATATAATAAAATACCCTGCCTTGTCTTTGATGGCAACAGTAGCAGATTGTGTGTGCTCAATAGACATAAATCATTAAAAAAGATGTCACAAATTAATGTTAAATACTGAATACAAACTGATTACTGCAACTATAGTATGTTTTATTTCAATTAGCATCTAATATTGGAGCATTTATACAGTGAGTCTTCTATCCCTCACGTTAGGCATCTATCCCTTGAAGCATTTTTACTACGAGTCTTCTATCCCTCACTTTAGGCATCTATCCTACTTTTGAGAGGGTAAAAAAGACACAATTTCCTCAAAATCTATGAAACTTATGTAAAAACAAAAGGGGTACCATCCTAGATTAAAGATCAAAGTTACCATATGCAAAAGACGTATTGCCAATAGATTTTTAATTAATAAGTTATGGCTCCCTATCAAAAAGTGGGGCACCTATCCTGGAATTACCCTATATCAAATTCAGTATCCATTTATTTATTTATATACACACACTTAAACAGATACAGATAAGACATGTAGGTACCAATATATAAGTATTGAATACAAAGCTTCTGCTTATTTCTTAAGAAATTTCTTCCAGCAAACCTGCGAAAGGAGAAATGAAAAAGATAATATGTAAACAATAGTGTGTAAAATTAAGAAAAGAATAAGATTTGTGACGTCTTAAACTAAAATATTAACTATTCCTACACATAGAATGGAAAACATTAATATATTACTTAAATAATCACTCTCTCTTCCTTCACTCTCGTTATCTGATGGGATGGCACGCAATCTGACACGACAGGAGTGATATCAGGCGCAGGACCAGCATCAATAGCTTAACGTGCTTTCCGAGGCACGGGGGTATCACACCGCCAACTTCCAAACTCTGAGCTATTACTAAGAAATTCGTAATGGAAAAACCCAATAACACTCTGCCCGGCCTGGGAATTGAACTCAGGACCACCCCACACTCCGAAGTCGTGCAACCACGAGACCCACGGGGTATTTTTTTCTTTGCTCTTGTTACAATGTTTATGAAAATTGAAAAGTGATGAGGACAGAGAACGTTGCCTACCTGCATTGGTTTGAAATATATTAAAATAATAAAATTCAAAGTCCTGACCGACTGGTATAGATATCAACGCACAGCTTAAACCGCTGGTCCTAGAGACATGAAATTAGGAGGGTGTGTTCTTTGTGCGGAGTAGGTATCCACTAAGAAAGGGTTTTTCAAAATTCCACCCCTTTTTTTTGAGAGTGAAATACCACGCGGACGAAGTCGCGGGCAGAAGCTAGTATTAAAATATAGAAGGCACGCAAAACGTTATCCTGCTATTTATTTTTAAGGGTATGCAAACTGCTTAATCTCAACACTTCCACACAAGAGGCATAACGGACAGTCCTCTAAGGGCTTGCATGGAGGCTGAGGAAACCGTCGCGAATGCACTTTTTGCTCTTCATAGGCTACACCCAGATTAGGACAGAAACCCTCGGGGCACCCAGATCTTACACAGACGTCCTTAACAAACTAGGAGATGTAATCAACTTGGGGGGAGGTAGGCTGGTACCACCGACGGCCGCGATGGCTCACACACAATAGAACCGCTTAATATGTTTAACTTTGTTAACCACCTTGGTTACCAAAGGATGTTGACTAAATTACATGTTCCCACACAGCTATTATTTAGTTCTGAAAAAGCAAACACGTGTTTGCTTTGCTTTACTTGCGGGACTACAAAAGTACACATTATCTACGTACGCGTACATAATCCATATTATCTTCAAAAGGAGTTCGTTAGGAACTTCGAGCTTGCGTGAATGCTTTAAGAAAAGCGGCGGCGTTTGGTGATGGTTTCACAGAAGCCAATATATACATACATAAACATACACATTAACTTGCTTCACTTAAGACTCAAATGAGTCTTAATGGTTTTAATGGGTTTTCCCCAGTGTATAAATATACGAGGAGAGATTTTCGCCGCGAATAGAAGATTATCGAAGAAAAAACACAGTTCATTTGTGTTATTAGTGTGGACTTTTAAAAATTGGAAGCGTCCGTAAAACAAAAGAAGATCTAGCGGGGTATCCAAGGGGGGGGATGGAGGGGGGCTTAGGGGATCAGACCGGAATAAATCAAAAAATAAATGTATATCGAGTTCACCAGTGACAAATCAAGGAAATCGCTTGGCTAGTCTCGTATGACTTGTTTCTTGATGAGTTTTTATATGTCTTTAGCATAATCAGCCTACACTGATTCCACTGGTGGGACACAGGCCTCCTCATTGTGAGAGAGAGTGTGCCATAATCCACCACGCTAGCCCAGGACAGGTTCGTGAATGTCACATGTCTTCGAATTTTTCGTTTTAGGACATACCGGTTTTCTAACGATGTTTTACTTCACCGTTTTGAGAGCAGTGGTGATGAAATTAAATCCACATAGTAATGTGCCTGGTCACTCACGACTTTCTTACTACTTACTTATTTACTTACGAGTTGTAACTCTTAATACAACTGGGCCACCACCTCTATATTTCTTGCTTGAGTGTAAACACATTAGTGCTGTACTCGCACGGACATTCTCGCCTCTAGATTGCCAAGAATCTCTATTCGTGTGAATAAGTCAATATGCTAAGAGCAAAGGACCGCTTCTTAGAACCGCATGTAATAACGACGCCCTGTTTTGACAATTTTTTTTCTTGACTTTTTGAACGCTTTCATAAAAAATACTGGCATATTAGTCTCCGAAGTATTCTTTTATGGCATTTATGATGTGTTTTTAAAATCGTTGCCACCCTCTGGGATTCACCTACATTAGAATTAGTTATTTATGGATGTATCAGAAAGCGAAATATGATTTTAAATCCAGCACTTTTACCTTTAATTAAACATAGCTGTAATTACCAAGACGGGTCTTGACGCACGGGTCGATTGTTCAGGTTAAGGTACGCTTGCCGCGGTTGGTATGTGGATAAATGACCATCTTTACATACCAAGACCCCTCCGGGTTTTGGTACCTAAGCACGTTAAGCCATGCTATCATTAGTGGATCTTTGACAATCGTCAGAAGCCCAAAAGTCTGACAACCAGTCTTACCAAGGGTTGTCGTATTAAAGTAACTGAGTTGTGGAGGTCAGATAGGCAGCCGCTCCATGTAAAATACTGGTATTTAGTTGCATCCGATTACACTGGAAGTCGACTCCAGCATAGTTGTAAAAAGGCTAGGCAGATGATGAGTTGTTGTTACCAAAATCATTACTAGAGGACAAAAGTGAAACAAGAAAACATCGTGAGGATTGAATTGAGAACTTTGACAGACTGCATTTTGTTAGCTAGCCAGCTAGCCAGATAGCTGTCGGAAACTCGGAATGCGGGTTTTATACGGTTCTGCGCTGTTCACAGTGGTAAGCACTGCACGCCGACTACAAGCAGTTGGTACAATATTTGTTTTATTTGGTTGTGGGTTCAAATCCGAGCAAGTACCAATGTGTCTTCAATTTATATGTGTCTGCACTTTCTGAGTTTATTTTGGAAATTACCAATATCAGTGATGGAAAAACATCTTGAGAAAACCTAGACTTTAATCCTTTTATTCATCAATAATCAATCAACTCAGCCTATCTCAGTTCACTGCTGGACATAGGCCTCTCCCAGGCTGCGCCAAAATACCCTGTCCTCCGCTTTCCGCATCCATTCTCCCCCAGCCACCTTCTTTAGGTCGTCAGTCCATCCAGCTGGGGGGCGTCTCACACTACGCTTGCCGATACGCGGTCTCTACTCCAGAACTCGTCTGCTCCACCGGCCATCGGTCCTTCGACAGACATGGCCAGCACACTGCCACTTCAGTTTGCTTACTCTGCAAGCTGTCGCAACCCAGCACAGGTCACGCCACGATAGCGGCGGTAAGACCCCTCTTTGAGGAGTGGCTAGAGAGGCGCCACGGTGCCCTCACCTACCGCCTGACGCAGGTCCTCACAGGACACGGGTGTTTTGGGAGGTTCCTGCACACCATCGGGCGTGAGGAAACGCCCGGGTGTCACCACTGCGAGGGTCGCCCGGAGGACACGGTGGAGCATACGGTGGCGGTATGCCCCAAATGGGCGGAGCCGGAGCACCGCCGTGTTCTCGCAGAGGCTATCGGCAGCGGCGGCGACCTCTCGCGCCCGGCCCTGGTTCAAGCCATGGTCCGGGGCGAGAGGGAGTGGGAGGCAGTCACCTCCTTCTGCGAAGCAGTCATGCTAGCGAAGGAGGTGGCGGGACGGCTGAGGGAGAGGGCCTCACGTCCCAGCCGCCGCGGGAGACGCTCCGGGCGTCGGGAGCCACGAGACGACTCCCGGCCACCGTAGGCGCGGGCCTGCGGGCGGAGAGTAATGGGTAACTCTCCTTCCGATCAGGACCAGGCCCGTGCCGGACGGCGCGTACGTGTTCCACGCGCGCCTCAAAGAGATGTCAGCATAAGGAAGGGGCCCGTAAGGGCCGAAGCCTGCCGGGGCAGCGGGATTGTCCGAAAGGGTTACCGCTACCCCGGAACACAAAGGGCTAAGGAAGGAACACGGGTGGGTTTTAGTCAGTAAGAGTCTGACACTCCCTTCTGTTCCACCCAGAGCGGGCGGGGTTATTTGATGATTTCCCATCCACAAAAAAAAAAAAAAAGCTATATCACAGAAAGATAGAATTTGCTTGTGAATAGTTCATTTTGCATCAAAATTTCGATCTTCATGCGCCGGACGATCGCCTGCGACTAAGCATTGTCACGGTCGATTTTAGAATCACCCGCCGCTTGCTACTTGTCACCTCACGACACATGTCAAAACTTACTCTACTCTGGATCTTGCGATTGTAATCACCTGGGGTCTAGCCAAATTATAGCGCGTGCGTGTGTAAAGCCCGCATAAGGTGCAATTCCGAAGGCGACGACAGACCGCAAACTGCACCGGTAAAGCTACCCAACCGCAAACCGACACACCACAGCGACACTACTGGTTTTAATGTAACTATGAAAACGCTTCCGTAGAAGGCATTGTGTCACATTGCCGTCTGCTGCTGCGGTCGGTCTGCGGCGACTGCAGACGGCATACCAGTAGTGCTGTGAGAGATTGTCACTAACAGAGCAATAAGGCGTATTTTCTTATTTGACAAATGACCTTCACAATACCCAAAGAAGAAAAGTGACGCTATCATCGTTGAGTTGTGACGTCTTGTTCGAAATGAAAACCGCAGCGGCACTGTCTCTTTCTTACGGTTATAGTCAGCTGCATCGCCGCTGCTGTCTAAAGTCTGCCATTGCCTTTGAAAGTTATTTATTACAGCAGCTTATCTTACAGAAAATAAAACAAACCCATAATAAAATTATAATAACCCTTTATAACAGCGTCGCAAATTCCAAAATGGCCGACAAATATGTACCAAAGCGTAGCAAGCTTCATATAAACTCATAATGATCGAGTTACATATAAAATACCACCATTTATTACTCTTTATTTCTTTTCTCTCGTAAAGTATATCGTTTTATCGCGTATTCACCCAATTCCATAAGATATTCTAACTTCTCGTGTATGCCTTATTGAAAAATTCTTTGGTGCTTTCCATGCGTTAGCTCACAAGTGGTTTTTACGTCGTGAGAGACCCATATTTTAAAGTTCATATATATGTATAACTGAGAGAAGTAGAGGGAATTTGTATTTTTTTGTGTTTTGTAGCGAGAGGGCCTGAAAACGATCAAGCAAAAGTTTAAGGCTTATAATTTTAATCCAAACTACAGTAATATTTATTCGGGATTAAAACTGATATCCGGTCTATTGATTCTCACCTTCTATATTCTGGCTAAGATAGATGATGTGATGGTAGAATCGCCAGCACCACTGGCATTGTTGGCAAATCGTAGTTATAAAACTTTTTTTACAAAAAAAAACAAACAACCTACTTCCAAAAAAGACACATCAAAGTGAACAATAACTTTAATTTCGGAAGTCGGTGTCGTTGGGTTCGCTTTTTCGTTGTTTGCCACCGACTTCCGAAATAAAAGTTATTTGTAACTTTGATGTGTCTTTTTTGGAAGTCGGTTGTTTTTTTTTTTTGTTTGCTAACGGTTTTTTAACTACAACATTAGGTAAATTTTTGTAAGACCATAAAGTTTTTTCCATATTCGTAGTAGTATTTTTGCTCGATTTATAGCAATAGGCTCGCCCCTTATTAGACGGGGCATAAACATAACAAACAAACTGTATATAAACTTGAGCGTTATGTTAATTTATTTTAGATCCTTGCTGAAATTAATCTACTTTTATATTTTTGTTATCAAATTAGCTTTTCGTCCTTTTGTCTGTCGTCCGTACAATAAGCATTATTATTTTTCGGATAAATTATGTGTTCAGCATATTTAAAATGTACTATTATTGTGACCACATTGTTAAATATAGTGGGGGGTGTTGTAAATATCTCAAATGTCTACTTAAGCTGCCATCTATTTATGTGTAGGTAAGTCTTTGCTACATAATAAAAGAGCATCTTTTTTCTTTCTGACCCATAGCACGTTGTTTTATTATAGGTAGTGACAGTTTAATAAGTGAAACGACGTTTATTTTATTTTATCCCCTAACAAATTTATAAATTATGACATGCGTGTTTCACATGTAAATGATAAATGATTTTATTTCTTTATGTAAGTTTTTACAAACACTTACTTACACTTTACTCGTCAATCATACTTTTTTAAAACGAGATGAGGTTGGCATTTTCTTTCTGACTACTCTAAGAAGAAAGACCGAAACAAACTCAGAGGTCACAGTCTCTTTTAAAGTCCAGACATAATCTTGGTCAGGTTATGAGGAGACTATGTAGATTGGTGTCTGAAATGATTTTTTGAGGAAAGAACCATACAGTTTGAGTGGACCTGTGCAGTCACTGCACGCTGTAGTGTATCTTTTCAATAGATATGTAAACACTGTCTCATTCACTGCTGTCACAAATGTCATCAGTCAGTCACGAGGAATGGCGGAAAACAGACAAAGTGAAGAAGACTATATACGATGGCGCTTGGTGTGGTATTGAGCCAGTGAAGTGATATGTTCAACATAAATACGAAATCAACAGGATTCTACACACGCGTTTGTCAGTAATCATGCAAGTGTTATATTAGAACTATACAGGTCATTCATCTCTAGTACCTAGACGGTGACGGTTCACCCTTGTTTGATAGAACAACGTTTGATGTAAATGTTACTAATTCGAACAACGTTTAAGAAAATAATCAATTTGTATAATATCGATTAACATAATTTTCATTTCATCGAATATTTATTTGCGATAACAACATTTGCGCTATTGATCAAAAGGTAAAATGTTTATTTGATGTAATGTTCAGGTGGTTATAACATGTATTTAATCGAATATTCAATTGGTGTATTGGTGTATTGGTCTAACCGAAACGAAAGGCTAAAAATGTATTCGATGGACGCGCCGGGCCGTCGGAGGGCTTGAGGGGGGCAAGAGCGAGTGAAGGGCGTCCCGAGGTTAGGTTTGGTTAGGTTACTTTAAACCCTTTACCCAGAAATAGGAGCCCCGCTAAGCGGGGCTCCGTCGACGTAGGATACACCTAGTTGTACGTCGACGGAGCCCCGCTTAGCGGGACTCCTATTTCTGTGTAAAGGGTTTAAAGTAACCTAACCAAACCTAACCTCGGGGTGCCCGTCACTCGCTCTTGCCCCCTCAAGCCCTCCGCCGGCCCGGCGCATCCATCGAATAAATTTTTAGCCGTTTCGTTTCGGTTAGTGTGCACATTAGCCGGCTAATCTTAAGTTTATGTTCACACCCACCTTTCGCCGTAACATTTATATAGGTATGTAATTTTTTTCATATTTGGTATTTCGACTAAATCATTATTAATCTAGTGAAACATTAGTTTAAATACAATTAGTGCATTTGAAAATTCGGCGAAATGAAATTAGTTCAAATGAAATTAGTTCAAATAAATAATTACGCTAAATAAAAATTTACCAATGAATTATTCGGTCAAATGAATAATTCTTCGAAATGACTTTATTGCAACTAAAATTCGATTTAGTAATATTATATCAAACGTGGTCCGATCAAACAAGGGTGAACCGACGGTGACTACCGAGAAATTGTGAAACATTCAGGCAAAACAGTTATAAAAATCGAGAGTTGGCAAAAGTTAAAGTTCCGCCTTCCTCCTTCCGTCGACATTAACCCTCCCACCAACCACACACAGGAAACAAAGGAACAAATAAGATTTCCATACATTTCACCTTCTGCCGAGCTTGTAATTCTTTCACTGAGGTAAATTCTATATCGCATGAAAGTTCGTGCTGTAACCTTTTGAGGAGTTTCTAAGAATCATTAATAATACAATACGACTCATTAAATTTAATTATATGGAGGGAAAAGAGATTAGGTGTTTGCTTTGATGTTTCTACATGATTTTCTTTGAATCGGAGTTAATTGCGTAATTTAATTGAAATCGTGGTACTACAATAATTTTAATTATTATTTTATTTCTCAGACAACAATAGGTCCATATTAACAGAACAAAGATGTTAGTAACAATATATCCTATGTTAGTACTTATATACTATTATGTTAGTAACAATGTGGCTTATGATCTATGTTAGTACTTATACACTACGACAGACAGCGTTGTTTTGATGAGATGTCCCATTATGGAGCTCTCATTAAACCTGTCAGCTATCACCTTCAGGAGGCTGTTGCCACTGCCCCGCAGTCTGGCGAGCAGACGCACTTCTCTTACGTACGGTAGCTGAGAAGCTGTCGACTCGGGCTTTTGCGAACATCTCTGACGCACTGCAGTAACGTGGCAGCCGCATCAACGCCCTGAAGGCGTTATTGTACTCGTATTGGACGCGCAGCGCATTGACGGCTCGTTTGGTACAGCTGATCCATAGGGCGCTCGAGTACAGAGATGTGCAGTATGCTTTAAATAAAGTGTGTTTGACCGCTTCTGTACATCGCGCGAACATACGTGCTAACAACAATTATTTTAATTAATGTTTTATAAAGTTTTGTTACGAAATTTTCGCTTTATGGTGAAGCGATGTTTTAAATGATTTTAGTATAATAATTATTTTATGATAATTGCTGCAAATTAAATTTTGATCAACATACAACGTCGCTGCGTTTTGCAAAAAACGTAAGACATATTGAATTTTGCTGGCTGCATTGAAATTATCACTATAGCTTAAAAAAACTCTCAATTCAATCAAACTATTTTGCCAACTTTGATGCCTTGAAAAATTTACAAGCAGATATCAATCCTCTATCCCGAGCGCGCTCCTCTATTTACCACCCATATGGTGTTATATTTATAGTCTCGTAACAAACATGCACTTGACATAGGTTTATTGCAATGATTGAAACAGCATTGTGTTTGATTATATTAATCACTTCAAATCTAACGCAGTCTGCATTGACAGGCGATACAATTGGCTACTATAAATAGGAACATGATTAGGGCTTTAAATAGTTTTCTGAAAAGGACTGCGCAAGAATGTGAATGCTATGCTGTACTGTTTTTTATGACCGTCATTTGTTTTGAAACGTGATTAACAGACCTCTTCATTCACTTTTTCTTATTTAAGGTACCTTAAATAATTTGTTTTAAAATTCTACCAAGAAAATCTCTTTTTGTAGACGTTTCAGACTAGTAAATTTTCCAAACTTATAGATTTGCGGTTTTTATTACTGTATAATATGCGCTGCTGAATGGGTCGCACACACCTTGGATGTTAGCTTGAATGGTAAGTCACGGATAGCCAAAGCTGATGGTTTATTGAGTATATTTATAACTACCACGTAACTAATGCTATATAAAAAAATGTGTGAATCAGTACAGCTGACTATGAACGCAGGTCGTGTACTGTCGCGTTACACTATTGAAAATTGCTGATCTCTGCAATGCGCTTGTGCCATGTACGATACATGAAAGAAAAGAAAGAAAGAAAATACGTTTATTTGCGGTGAACATGACCCAAAAAGAACAAAAACACAAAAAAATAAAATAAATAAACGGTAGGGGGAAACATGCGTCACATCCACGCAAAACGGCTATCGCTCAGCATTATGCTGCGACCCTGTGCAAGACAGAGCCCCAGCACTGGTTTTCAGCGACAGCCGGCGCTGACGTAATGACGTCGTTCGGTGCAGCAAACACTTAATAGGACACTGTACCGGCACAGCGTACTAAAGAAAAATGATTTAATTGAATTTAAAAGTGATACAATATTTACTAAACAGGAAATAGACATAGGTAAAACATTTTATTGAGGACTATCTTTTGCCAGCGACTTCGTCCGCGTGGAATAATAACTTCCGGAAATTGGGGCACTAACTCTCATAGAGTTTAACCGATGTGCTCTTTCTTCTGCCGATTCTTGAGAACGCGTATTTCTCATTCAACGCGTTTTTCAAGACATTAGCGGGCGGACGCCGGCGTCCGCTTAGGGCTTGAATAACTAAAAATATATAACTACGTCTAATATATAAAATAATATATAATAAAACCTACTTCACTTAAAACTAAATACCTATAACTACTATAATTAATAATACCTATACCTATAAATAATAAAAGTACCTACGCTTTTACCTACTTAATATTAAAAAAAACTGAACATAAATTAACCAAAACTTACCTACTACTAACTAACTACTACTAACCTATTACTACTTCACCTAAAAAGAAATCCTGTTTTCCCAACATTTCCCTTCACTGCTCTGCTCCTATTGATCGTAGCGTGATGAAAAGTATACTATAACCTGCCCAGGAGTATGAAGAACAATTGTACCAAGTTTCGTTGAAATCCGTCGAGTGGTTTTTGTTTCTATAACGAACATACAGACAGACAGACAGACAGACAAAAATTTTACTGATTGCATTTTTGGCGTCAGTAACGATCACTAATCACCCGCTGATAGTTATTTTGGAAATATATTTCATGTACAGAATTGACCTCTCTACAGATTTATTATAAGTATAGATGATATTCTCATAGCATGTATGAGAATATCATCCTCAATAAAATGTTTTACTCTCTAAAGTAGTGGCAACATTGAACATGACTCGTACAGTTACCTATCTCAAGAATAGAGGAAGGCAGCTGGGACAGATTGGATGCGGAAGGCGGAGGACAGGGTGCTGTGACGCAGTCACGCAGTCTGGGAGAGGCCTATGTCCAGCGGTGGACTGCAATAGACTGAGTTGATTGATTGTTCATTGATCTCGAGGATAGGAGTGAATGAATGAATGAATGAATTGCACCGATCCCAGCGTGGTTAAACCAGACTCGATTAATCGAATGAACCCCAAGATTTGCACTAGCTTCTGTAGCCTCATGATCATGGTGCTACAGCGACCCTTGCATATCAAGGAATAGACCGGGGGGCGCGGTAATTGGTAAGGAGGACGTGCCCGTATGATAGGGAAGGATTTAAGAGCCTACCGGATAAGCATCCTAGAGTAAGCATTGGACTAGTGGAGAGATGGGTAATTATTCGTCGAGCTTCATCGGTGAGTCTTTTGGCGGAGTGTTACTGTTTTTTCGGTTCTTTTGTATGTCATTGTTCTGCTGTGTTGTGTTAGATGTTGCTGTTATCGATGTCATCTTCGGAAGTTTCGCTACTATCCGTTTCCGGTTTATTATAAATCTCACTAGCAGCGATCCTGATCTTACTTTTGTCTTCCGCTGTATCCATCCAGAAATTGATTACCTTGTCGAAGTACTTCATGTCCTGTTTTAAATTGTCGTTCCATGTGTAAATAGGTCGGCCGACCTTCTTGGATTTGGCTTTGTATTGCATTGCTGCATGTAGCAGGTGTCGTTTGCGGCGCCTGTAGACATGTGCGAGGTAGCACATCCTGTGGTTCTTGATGCGTTTGGTTACTGTTTTTCCGTCTAATATTTCATGCATTTTCTTTTGTCTTGGTTTATTTTTAGAGCATTGATCTCGAGGATCGGAGTAATCTAATATTAAGCCGGACAGCGGATTATTAAATTATATCGCCACACGAACAGATTCTGTTCAGAACAAACCATATCCACAGTCCGGCTCGTACCAAGTTCAACACGTTTTCTTTTTTTTTGCTCATACATAAAAAAAATATACGTGCGACAAATTAAAACGACTCAACCAAGTGAAGTAACGCGACGTTGCCATTCTTTATTTCGGCAAGACGCGACGTAATTATGGCGAAATGTGTTGCCGCTTTTCCATTCATATAAAACTTAATTATCTTACGGTATGAGTAATATTCATGCCAAATTATTTCACATAAATAATTAAATGTTATTTCGCTGTAACCAAAAGTTCTTTCTGTATTTGAAGCTGTGTATATTTGTGGTGTTTCATCAAAATGTTAATATAAAGGACGAGTATAATTTGTTAGTTTTGCGCAGTTTTGCGAGACCGAGTGAACAAATTATGGGATCGTGTAGGTTTGCTTGGTAAATAATAGGTACCATTTAATTGATAAAACAATGCTTTTTTTCAAGGAACAAACTGTTGGATAACGTTCTGATGTGAACAATGCGCACACTATATTTTATTGCCGACAGAATAGATATTGTCTCATGTTCACTGAGTGAGTTTGCAAAGGTAACGTTACACGTGATATCTTTGTAATTTGTAAATCTTATGTTGTAAATTATGCAATGAACTGTTAATTACACATTACCGAATTGGGAAACGCACATTGGTAAAAGGACTGGATTCACCACAATCCTTGGTAAGACTGGTTGTCAGACTTTTGGGCTTCTGACTACCCGTAACAACTATCAAAGATCTGTGAATAACACCCGGGAACAACGGCTAAACATGCTTTCCGAAGCATGGAGGGGTCTCGATATGTAATGGATGCTCACCCATCCACAAACCAGCCGCAAGCGTAGCTCAACCTTCGGGCAACCCCTGCCGCTGTTATTATTTAGCCATGAGCCCTTAATAATAATGTGCATAATCCTACTAATATTATAAATGCGAAAGTTTGTGAGTATGGATGGATATTTGTTACTCTTTCACGCAAAAACTACTGAACGGATTTGGATGAGGTTTGGCACACATATAGTTTATAACCAGGATTAACTCATAGGATACTTTTTATCCCGATATTCCCACGAGATCGAAACTTACGTGGGTGAAACCTCGTGGCGCAGCTAGTCAACCTATAATGTTCCCACTGCAGAGACAAAAGCCTCCTCTCGGGGAAAGGCGGACGTGATCCACCACGCAGACCCAGTGCGGGTTGGCGAATGTATGTGACGTCTCGTCTTCGAATTGTTCGTTCTAGGACATGCCAGCCGATCGATTCTGTAAAAATCTCACCGTGTTAACTTAGGTGAAGTGAGCGTGAAGTGAGCTATCAAGAGGGGCAACCCCTAACATCAGGTGAAATGACAGCTCACTTCACCTTAGTTTTCACGGTGAGATTTTTACAGAATAGCACTGCTGTTTCCTCACAATGTATTCCTGCACCATTTTGAGACCAGTCGTGATGAATTAATTTACACACATAATAAAGCGCCCGTCTGGGTTTGAGCCTACAACCTACAACTCGTAACGGCCTTTATTACTGATCCAATACTGCTTGCACAGTCATAATAATTTAAAATTGTAATAAAGCAAGTAATCTATTCTACACTTACACAAAGCCCCAAGCTTAGGAAATTGAGCTTAAAACCTTGATAGCCGACTAACTAACAAGCGACGATTATCTGAACTGGGCTGAAGACAATGCCTGGAATTTGTTTGGGATGGCCGTTCAAGATTGTTCCGAAGCAATTATTATTATTTAGGTACATTAGTACTCTAATCGTGCAAAAACTATGGACGGTTTGCTAGAGGAAACTGTTCGTAGTTAGTTTGGGAAGAAAGATGTCAATGCAAAAGACTGTATACCTATACGGTTTCACTGTAAGTATATGTTAGGTTAACATTTCAACAGCTTTGCCTGACCGCAATACAATGCAAGGACTTTAATTTTCTAGAATCTGAAAATAAAATCTATTAGCGTGCATTATTTTGCGGTCAGGCAGAGATGCTGTTAGTATATTGTCTCTTTTTCTGTCTAAATACATCCAAGGGTGGTCTTTAAAAGATCGCTTTTAGCGATAAAACCGCATATCCATACTAACTAATATCATAAATGCGAAAGTGTGTCTGTCTGTTAGGTAACAGCGTGAAGAGGTCTTCACGCTTAAACCGCTAAACCGATTTAGATAAAATTTGGTATAGAGATAGTTTGAGCCCCGGGAAAGGACACAGGATAGTTTTTAACCCGATATTCCTATGGGATTGACACTTATGCGGGTGAAACCGCGGGGTGCTACTAGTTCATTTATATCTGTAATTTTAATGGTGTACCTAAATATTATATCTATCTTTTGACACGAAAAAGATTATCAACATCCCTTTTTTTTAGTCAAGTTGCAAATATAATTTTAAAGAAGCCGTTTCTACAGGGTGCATTTGATATCATGGGCATTATTTTAACCTAAGGTACTACTTATGATACTAATTGCATTAGGGCTACTATTACGCAAATCAAAAATATTATTAATGCAAGTATGGAAAACCTTAAAATGTAGTAAGTCATACAAAGTATCAAATTAGTTGCGCTTCTCGATAGCAAATGCGTAGGTACACTACGCCGTACGCGCGTCATTGGGCGTGAATTCTTTGACCCCGCCCGACTCACGTGACATTCGTAAGTTGCCAATGAATTGATTCATAATAAATTCCAATTTTCCCTTCGTACTTTGCCGGCTTAGGACGGTCAAAACTACGTCAACTAACATACATTAAAAAAAAACATTTACGTACCTAGCTTGTGGATTGTTTTGAAAAAACCTTATTTGTCGGTAAAGTGACAGAGGGTAAACGGGTGCTCTTCCACGAGCTTGTGCATGTGCTGGCACGTGAAAAGACGAAAAATCCAACAGGTTCTGAGTGGTTCTGGTGGAATGAGACCCCGTGAAGGAATAGGGTCGTTCGGGTAGCGCCGATGGAACATTTCACGAGTTCATACTAAATTTCTTGCGCGATCGTAAATTACAACCATTTGTGGGTATTGTTGGTTGGTGTACCTAGCCTGCACATTACGCGGTCGAGGCATCGTGTACACAAACACACACACAACACACAACTACTACACTAACACTTAATACACTGCAATCCAAGCACCGTATGCCGCGAGCGGCGAGTACGGCGATTACGTCACGGGATCAATAAATCAATTACGCGTCAATGCACCTGCGCAGTCGTTATGACACTGGTTCCGGGTTCGTGACTTCGTGTTGCGGCGGGAAGCATACCCCGCGCGGGGGTGATATTCGTATTTTTGCGAGTGAGGGAGTGGGACGGAGAGAGTTCAGGGAATCCCGCCGGACGGAATGTCTTGTAGCCCATTGTTATTATTACTTGTAAGGAAAAACCCGCGCGCGCGCAGGTGATGTTTGTTTACATTTCGCTTTGCGCTGTACTGCGCTTTAAGATTTTGATATTTCAACAATTATTGGCGTTAACGAAGTATTTTGTTTTAATTACTTTAAGTGTTTATTTGCAATAATAAGCCTTGTGCAATTTGACTTACTACATTTTTAAGGTTTTCCTTACTTGCATTAATAATATTTTTGATTTGCGTATTAATAGCCCTAATGCAATCAGTATCGTGAGTAGTGCCTTAGGTTAAAATAATGCCCATGACTTCGATTCCACCCTGTATAGTTTTGATTCAAGGGCCCAAAACTGACTAACATTTGATCACAATTTTATCTTAAAATATAAGCCCCATTTTTATGGGCCTCTAAGTAACTACTTACTATCTTAACGATGATCAAGTCTCATAATAATTGGAAAAGGTATTGAACCTACTTCCAGAGTAAAAAATAACTTGAAAAAAAAATTTAGGCGTCCCCTAACCCGTCTTATTTCTCCTAAATTACCCACTAAGTAATTCATAAAATGTTGCAATCGTGAAATCGTAAAAGCTCCCTAATGACTTACTGATCGTTATTCATTAATAAATCATACCAAATAAACGAAACAGGAGAGATTTTCATATTTTAGCAGAATTTACAGATCATTAATTGTAAACCAAAGCCTTCTTGTTTCAAGGGACCAATAAGCAATAAGAATCGTTATCGTTGATCTATACTAATAATAAATAAATAAGCTACGCTTGCCGCGGTTGCTCCGTGGATGGGTGACCATTCACATACCAAGACCCGTCCGTGCCTCAGAAAGCACGTTAAGCCATTGGTCCCGGCAGTCATTCGTGGATCTTTGACAGTCGTTACTGGTCGACAGAAGCCCGAAAGTCTGACAACCAGTCTCGTATTACCCAGTAACTGGGTTGTGGAGGTCAGATAGGCAGTCACTCCATGTAAAATACTGGTATTCAGCTGCATCAGGTTACACTGGAAGCTGACCCTAACATCGTTGAGAAAAGGCTAGGCAGATGACTAATAATAAAGCTGAAGAGTTTGTGTGTTTGAACACGCTAATCTCTTAAACTACCGGTCGGATTTGAAAAGCAGTTGCTAGCCATTTTTTGCATTTGATAGCCCTATTCTTGAGGAAGGCTAAAGGCTATTTAACATCACGCTAGGACCTTTAGGAGGTTAGGTACGTCGAGCAAAATGAAAATAGTCAGAAAAAACGCTAACCAGAAACATAGTAATCTGCTGTAGCTGTCTACATCTCTCTATTTATTGTCCTATCGCAGGTATGCTGGAAGAGATTTCTTATGAAATAAGCATCACCTTTGTACCTAGTTTTCTATTCTGTTTTATTTTTCTTGTCTGTTTAAACGGGGTTTCCCCTGGAAGTATGGATCAAATTGGATAGTGGCGTAGGCAAAATCATTTCCAAACTTTTTGATCCTGAGAATGTTGGTGAATTTTTTTAGGGTTCAAAGTTATGATCAACTTTTGTTATTTTCAATCACTTTGCATAGTGCTGAAAGAACTAAATCATTAAAAAAAAAAACTACCAGGAACTGTCAATTTAAGTTTTTTAGACAGCCCGGATAGTTTTTTTTTTTCTTTGAGCACTATGCGAAACGATTGAAAAGAATTGGTCACAACTTTTGAACCGTAAAATAATTCTCAATCACAATCATTTTCAGGATCATAAAGTTTGGAAATGATCTTGCCCACGCCCCTATTCGATTTGATCCATACTTCCAGGGACACCCTGTATATGTGTGTACATAAATGGTAAAATAAAATAAATAAATAAGTAATAGCGTAGGCAGGCGACGGGGTGGGTCGGGAGTACAAGAAATTTCACCCAGACAAAGTCGTCAAAAGCTACTTTGTAACATAACACAAAGCCTTTCAGAAATAAAAATAAAACTATAGTATACCAACATCGGAATACGATTGGTACGGTCAATAAAGGAGATAAGTAACCAGGGCCGCAGGATATAAAAAAAAGAAATTATTTAAAATTTAATAATTTGTAGTTGAAGTTTAGTAAGAAACCGATTGATGTTTTCGGATGAAATTTAATTTGATAAATGAACTGTTTTTTTTTTTATTAATTTAACTAAATTTTATTCGAATACATCCATCGGTTTCTTATTTAACCTTCAACTGTATCCGACGACCCTGGTTTGTCTCCTTTGGTGACTGAAAAACCTATGTGCTAAACAATGCTACCTTTTATTGCCTTCGAATTTTTGGTTCTAGAACACGCTGGTTTCTTCACGATGTATTCTTGCACCATTTCGAGAGCAGTGGTGATGAAATAATTTACACAAAGTAAAGAGCCTGTCTGGGTTCGAACCTGTGACCCACAACTCGTTAGTTTCGATCCTTTTCACCGGGCCACCACTGCTCTTTCTCTAATAAACTGCACTGCACTGTATTTTCAACTCTCGGTGCTGAGCCGAGCATCAGTTATTCCGTCAACCATACTTCATGGTATTTTTTTTTATTTTTTAGTGATAAGGGGTTTTTATCCACACGGATACGTCAACCCCATTGTACCTTATATTCTATTTACACACAAATAGATCTATACTTTTTTTTTTTTTGTGGATGGGAAATCATCCAATGACCCCTCCCGCTCTGGGTGGAGCAGAAGGGAGTGTCAGACTCTTACTGACTAAAACCCACCCGTGTTCCTTCCTTAGCCCTTTGTGTTCCGGGGTAGCGGTAACCCTTTCGGACAATCCCGCTGCCAATACATCTATACTTATACTATATTATCCTACACTACTATACCACCACCACTATAAATACTGTGAAAATAAAAAAGACAATCACTGTCTAGACTTCTGAATTAAACCACAAATTAGTTAGCGTTAGTCCTTTCTGATTTAGGATATGCCAAAATATTTTGGATAGGTCCAACATCCCACATATTTAGTTGAAACTCCCTAGCCAAGGATTCCCTTTTATCTTTGTTCTTAGCACATTTCATCAACAAATGTTGCACATCTTCAATTTTATTACATGTAATATGTACTTACTACAAATACCCTTTTAAGGAATAAATATTTATTATTACATGTCATGCTCAGAAAGAAGCCTTATCACTAACTTAACATAATTCCTAGTTAAACATTTATCATCAAACCAGGGTTCACGAGGAGGTTCGTTTTGAATGACTTTATACCAAATGCATTTTTCTTTGGATTTTTCATTGAAATATTCTTTCCAATTGTCGAAACACACACTCATAAACCTAGAGAAATATTCCCAGTAAACGGACATATATGAGGTAACATTGCTCATCTCAAGTATTTTTTTTTAATTATTAACAGGCTCTTGTTTGACCACTCTCCCAACTGATTGTAAACGGTGATGTGTCGACAATGGAGCGCGCCTGTCTAGAATTCAACTAATCACTCGATACGAAAAAAAAAACAAAAAAAAAATTGTTAGCCTACGCTGTCCCGCTACTGAGCCAAGGCCTCCCCCAAATCCTTTCAGGCATCCTTTTCTAGAGCCACCTCAATCCAACCCTTGCGGTACTGTCTCCCAGGTAACGTAGCCCTGGTTAATAATGACCCTTACTTTATTGGGTCGATCAACATCCATAGTTTACAGAATTAAACGTTTACGTTTATCGACAAGCATCTTCACGGTACCTATTTGTAAACTCAATGAAATTATCCCACGAACATTCTGGTACAAAGCGGAATCGAGTGCTTTGGAAACCGCTTGACACACCCACATTGCGGTATTGAAAGCATTATGAGGACTTACGAGAGCGGACGCTGTTCCTGGCCGCTGATTCCTGGCTGAAACTAAGGCCTTGTACGGATTTAGGCTAAGTGCGCACCACGAAAACCAATCAAAATAATGTCCAATCTGTGAAGAATACCAATATACTAGATACGCGCAATGCGTAAATAATATATTAGCTTGAAATATTATATTTTGCATGAATATAGGATTAAAAAAATTGAATCCAGTGCGCACTTAAACTTGATGTGAGCAGATTTTCACACCTTGGCTATGAGCGTTAGTATATTATATATTATATTATATAACTACCTAATCAGCGTTCGCGGTTTATTTGCCAAACATGTAAATAAATATGAATTAATGGAAAAATAACTTTAATTCCTATACAATAAAGTTCAGTTTACGCTATAAGTTCGAACATTTTTATAACTTTTTCAATAGCGCTAGTCACTATGAAATCAACTGAATTGTCATTGAAATAAAGTTGATATTTGTTTAACTTTGAAATAGGGTAGGGATGTGCGGCACTGCGCACTTTTACTATACATATTTTGATTATTAGAATTCATGGCATACAATACAAGTACATAATAACATCGATAAAGTCCTACGTACTAAAACAATATCTATTTTGATGTGAAACCTTACGATCAGTTTATTCAAAGTAACATAGCGTGACTTGAAATTCAATATGGAGGCAATTTATTGAAAAAACTTATGAGGCACTTCATAATCCAATATTTGGGTTCAAAGTGTACAATTTTCTGTCAAGCCTCCCGCTATCCGCGCGGCGGCGACTCGACATGTTTACGACCCTGCTCATAAAAAATGGTCCATTCAAGTTTCTGTTGACTCTATTCAATTAACGTAAACTGTTTTGGGTTCTTGAATAAACAGGCCAATTTTTAATTGGACCTTGTCCATGCCATGCCATCTGAAGAAATAATAATGACGGTTTGACATATTATCTTATGGAATTAGTAAGTGTTACGTATTTTCGATAAAAAAAAACTGTCATATCTTAAATGAAATCTGACTTTGAGTTATCCGAATTGCAAAATCAGCCCTTAATAAATAAAACAAAAATATTTCAGCCCAGGCGATGCGTGTAGCATGCTGGATCTACGAAAGCGCGCGTAGCCGGTTCTACGCGAAAGCTACGATGTGGACGTAGAAAGCTCATTGTCATAACACAAAATCCGAAAAGATTTTATATCTTAAATTATAAAATTTATGAGGCAGAAATGCTTGGTGTAAAATCTATTTAGTGGACTCCCTTGCATACTTTCTCTCTCAAGACACCAGACATATGTATACTTACGGATAATTTTAATCCATTCGGCCGCAAACACATCAGTTGGCAGTCTGAAGTGCATTTAGGTATCATATTCAGCAAACATGATAACATTACTTTAATTACACATGAGCCATCACAATCAAAAGTTTTGGAATAAAAAATAGGATTTTTGCACACGTTGATACTTGCTAGCCGTTTACACAGCCTGTAGATGAAAATTTTCTTACGTTTTTTTCAATTTTCTGATCAGTTTCAGGTCGTATCGTTGATCTTATAGGTATATATGATTCGCAGCTGTAACAAATATTTATTTATAGAATTATCTCTATATTTATATAAAACAAAGTCGGGCTAGTTACACAATTTATAAATCAAGAATGGCTAGAATGATTTTTATGATCTTCCATTTATTGGATTTGTCTCCGCCCCGAATAGCAGAATAACTATTAAAACATAATACAAATTCAAGGAACAATAAAAGATTATATTCATTTTCTTTTTTGATGATATCTCGAGAACGGCTTGACTGATCTCGATGGTGGTACGAAGTTCGCCGGGTCAGCTAGTAATCATAATAAAAATCATCAATACATCTCTCTAACTTCATATTACACAAAGAGATTTAAGATAAGTAAGTAATTTAATGTCTCCCCCTACCTTTAATTTATTTATTTTTTTGTGTATTTGTTCTTTTTGCGTCATGTTCACCGCAAATAAACGTATTTTCTTTCTTTCTTTGATATTACCCTATTGAATGACTATTTTTCATGAAATTATGACATTTAAAGCCAATACTAAATTATGGAGTTGTATTGCTGATTCTAATAGTTATAATCCTCTAAATCCAGTGACAGTCGCGAATCAAATTTTAATCAATATACAACCTGACACTGACCTGCAAATTGCAGAAACCGTAAGTAAATTTTGAATTTCGCGGGATACCTTACCCAAACAAAATCTTACCACACGAACCAAAGACGGAAAGAATGTTTATCAAAATAAAAAAGACAAATATGAAAAACACAAAGGACATTATAAATTGAGTTTATAAACTCAAACGAAATTCTCACAGTTAGAACAATCTTATACTTTAACCTATGGACACCCACGGTACGGCTGGTCTAAATATTCAAAGTTGCTCAGCGAGCTATGCTTGCAGTTTCTTTAAGGATTCGGAATGAGGTGATCCGGCAGAAACCGAATTTGTTGACATAGCTCACAGAATAAGCAAGCTGAAGTGGCAATGGGCCGGCCATATTAGCTGTACCGATGAGATAGACGTGTTCTTGAGTGGAAACAGCGAACGGCAAACGTAAGGTAGGACGCCCTCAGGCTAGGTGGAGCGACGATCTTCGCAGGCTGGCTGATAGCAGCTGGTTGAGAATTGCCGAAAATCGAGCTGAATGGCGTGCATTTGAAGATGCTTATGTCCAGCAGTGGACTGCTGAAGGTTGTTGATGATGGTGACTTAGAACAACATGGAAGTAAAAAAGGCAACCGTACTGTTATGAGTATTCTAAGCCCGAGCCACCGGTGGCACGTTGTAGAAAACACTAAAAAGCAAGAAAAAAAATAACTAAGAAACAACTAACATTAATGAAGAAAACTAGCCAGTATGTTAGTTTATACGTTCATTTTGAGGCTCCGTAATCAGACCGCTACATACAAAATCCCAAATTTCTATTTGAAACTCAACCGCAACTTAACGAAAGCTTTAATAATAATATATCATATTTTTCTCTTCTTGTTCTCACACACTATTGTCTACATTTCTTTTTTTACTTCTCCTTTCGCAGGTCTGCTGGAAGAAATTTCTTAAGAAATAAGCAGTACCTTTGTACTCAAATTATAATTATGTCATATCTTTATGTATTTTTCTGTGTGTACATAAATTATAAAATAAATAAATAAATAAATAAATAAATAATAATAGTATTAATAATAATAATAATCTTTATTTATCTTAAAACATACAGAGTTTGAAATACAGTTTGATATTTGGTTTAGAAAATACATTTATAGTTTATGTTGCAAAATCTGTACAGAATAATATTCTCTAATATGCTTTGTTTTAAGTTTATTGTTTGTGGTAGTTAAACAATACGCTCGTGAGATTCTTATTTTACTACAGAACTCTTGAATTACTAGTAGACAAAGGAACTGGCTTTGTTGAAGACTGTCTGTCTGTTATCTTTTCTTCAATCAACATAACAAATAACATATCTTTTAACAAATCCTTGACAGTTCAAAAGTGTCTATGTGTTCAAAAGTGTGTTTATTCGGAATGACTTTAAGTTGTTGTCTTAACGGTTGAACAGATTTCATTCATCATCATTGCGTGCCTTGATGATGATGATGATGGGACTCCCTTTTCCGCACTTAGACTCCCATTTGGTCCGGTGTGCGTGAGGATACTGGCTAACATAGCCAGCCTAGCGCCACCCAAAAGCACAGAAGCTTCCTGGGAGCTTCACAGGCTTCGCGGAGCGACCTCACTGTTCCGGGATGACGTGGGCGACTGATTCCTCGGCGTCAAGGCAGCCCCTGCAAAGGGGCGCCTATGTTAAATAGATGTTTGTTAAGGGGGTTATGGCCCTTTTGACTGTCTACAGTTTGTTGCCCGTGACCACCTGTTGTTATGGAGTTCGGTCGATCTTTGGCGAATCCACGCACGAAATTGTGAGAAAGGCAGAGGTAGAAGTGGGTACGGGCCTAGCACCCTCATATCAGAGCCTCTCTTCGCAAGTTCATCTGCAGCATCATTGCCCAAAGATCCACTATGCCCTTTAATCCACTGGAGGGTAATACTTCCCGTGGAATAATTCCCAAACATCACGCGGGCGAAGCTGCGAGCAAAAGCAAGTCCTTTATATTTTTATACCAGTTTGTTTCCAAAAGGTTCTTGGATATATACGGCATTGTCAATAACACAATGTACTCTATATCTTTTAGTAATAAAAAGAAGCCCAGGATATTTCATTGTTAGTAAAAAAAAAAAAAACGAAAAACATGTGATAACAGTTCTGTTTTACTAATAACAATTACATACGAGTAATATAAACTTTTAGAGAACATACTCAAATCATAAAATAGCTTTTAAAAATGTTAAATGTTTGAGTAGTCATTTTTATAACTAAAACTTTTAGTAGCCGAATTAGGGCCGAACCTTTGTTTTGGCCTGAAATAAAGTTGAAACTCGGCTCTAATGATAAAATGACAAAATAAAATGTCAAAATGACATGTCAAAATCAGCATTTAGATCAATGAAAAGGTATCCATGGATATTTCTATCATAAGATGCTTTAAGCGCTAAGGGATTTGGAAGGATTGAATTCAATTTTATTCCTCATTCGCGACAAATATTGCATATACTTCAGATAAATGTTTGATAGATAGAGCAGTCTACAGAGAATGTTAAATAGCCACAAAAAAAAAAGAACATAAGCCAGCTAAACACAAAAACAGGCTGTTCTGAATAAACTTCAAGTTTTTCCACTTTCGATGGTTGGACAGTTTGACAGATGGATGGACAGGTGAACTGAAAGGAAACCGGCCTTAAAAAGATTTGTACCCTTTTTTGTAGCGCCAACTCTTCCGGTAGGTTAATGATTTATTAAGTTATTCATTTACTATTTAATATTTTAGTAACTGCCTCGATGGTTTACGAGCGTTTGCAAGTGCCACAACTGAGCTTGGAGTCCTAGGTTCATTTCCCAGGTCATGTTCAATCCGTGTGCCAAAGGACATCATTCAAGCGTCAAACATTTTATATCCAAAAAAAAGTACTATTTTCTTATGGGAAATAATATCTTGAGCATTTTTTTACAGTGAAAGTCTAAAATTAAACTCCTGGCTTCTATTTGAGATTGAAAATTCCAAAAATCATATTTTTATAGCAAGCCTAACATTAAAAGAACCGGTCAAGTACGAGACGAACTTGAGCAGCGACGGTTGCGTACAAATTTGTAGGTATGTAAATAGATTGACAAGGGAAAAAAAATGTTTGTAGTGTAAAATCTAATTTGGTAGCACTTGGAGGAAGAATATTTGTCTGCTTCATGCTTGCCAATTTTAGGGACATTGTAATGTAAAATATTACTTTGATGTTTTAAAATGTAATAAACATTATATGAAACGTATCCAAAGCAAATCGAATAAAAGTACTGATAGGACCTTACTCGCTAGTGGTGTCAACTGGTGAATATGTACAAAAACAATAGCCCCCCTTGGATGACCCTTGTTACATGAGAGTGACATTGATTTGTGGTATACTTACACCGCTGCCTTACCCATCGGAGAATAGAGTCGTGAGTTATTTTTATTTCAATAGGATATCTAATATATAAAATCCTCGTGTCACAGTGTTAATTACCATACTCCTCCGAAACGGCTGGACTGATTTGTATGAAATTTTGTGTGCGTATTGTGTAGATCTGAGAATCGGCCAACATTTATTTGTCATACCCCTATTTTTTTTTTTTGCAAAACGACGTTTGCAGGGTCAGCTAGTATATTATACGATAACATTTTATTGATATAAAGGTTTGTATAGAACTATATGATCATTTTAAAGCTTATAACATTTTGAAACATTTTCACTGCTAATATATTAGTGAGCTTGACTGTACGATGAACTGCAAAAGTTTATTACTATCGTTAAAAAAGGCAAGATTTCTTGTACATGCTTATGTTTGGTCCAATCACAATGCACAGACAATATTAAATAGGCAGATCAACAATAACTACTGGTACACTTAATGAAAATAAACTTACGCGCTGAATTCAGAAAAATCCCATAGAAAAACCTTAGTTTAAAACCCTTTTTTTGTTGTGGCATACTTATATTTAGAAAACAAACAAACCAGATACACAAATGAACCTACCTATATGCTACATAAGCACTGACAGGACCTGTCAGCGCTTATGTAGCCTAAAGGTAGGTAGCCACCTGGTGGCTTGTATAGCGCCTAGCTAGAGCCTAGCGAGTCACCTTACGAATAGCGAAGTAAAAAGAACGTACTGCAATTTTAGCAACCGGCTGTACTGCGTGCTTGGCGCCTTTGCGAACAGAACTACCTAACAGAAGGCCAATTCGTGTAATTAAAAATGTTCAAAATCTAGTCACGATCACATCTCAGCGACTGTCAATGTCAAAAATGTAGGGAAATTAGAGGTATTTTTGACAGATTAAGACTGAAATCAGAGGGGCAATTCTCGTAATTTAAAGGACTTTCACAGTCTGATCTCAGTCTCAATCTGACAAAAAATACCTTTAATTTCCCTACTTCTGACAAGTTTTTGTTGCTGAGATGAGACTGCGACTACATTTTGAACGTTTTTAATTACGAAAATTAGCCTTCAGACTGTGAACGTTCTTAAAATTACGAGAAATGTCCCTCTGATGTCAGGTCACTACGCTCTAGGCGCTAAGCGAGTCACCTGTCAGTGCGAATGTACCTTTAATGTTTGATGCGATTCATAAATTCAGTATCGGTGTAGCACTATCTTAATGTGATCTATTTTTTGTACTCGTACTTTGGAGAGCGTTTTAAATCATGTTAGTTCATTCTCTCTTAGGCTCTTGAAAGTTGTGAAGTCACTAGACTGAATGAATGTTTTTATTCGATTTTAAAAAGGAAAAGGTTGTATTTTCGTCTTCAAGTATGAAAATTATTTTTTCATTTGGTAGGGGAAACTTGCGCAGTATAAAAATCTTAGGGTGGCGTGTGAGACGGCAGCTAAAAAGTGAAAAATAAAAATACTTTTATAAAAACAAAATACATGCAAACCGGCTTCTAAAAAAAACACTACAAAGTATGTATATAATATATCTATCTACTTCGCTGCATGCGCGGGCGCCCCACGGTGAGAATGTTCTTGTACGGACAACTAGTTAACATAACAAGCTTATAACTTTGTGATTATTCATGATACAGTTTTGAAATTTTGTAAATAGATTCTTTACATCAAAATACTAGACACGTGTTTCGAGTTTCGCATATACTAAAACTAATGTTGTATAATATCTATTTTATCTAAGGAAAACATCGTAATTCTGAGTATTGAGCTATTGTAATTAGAGCTTGTCTGTATGAGAAGAAGCCTAGATATATGCCTACCTTGCTGGCAGAGATAATGTTTATCTCAAAATTGCTTTTGCTCAGATGGATCACGAGCAAATAAGCGATTCAAATGTTAAATCAAAACATGAGACGTCTCCTTTAAAATTCTAAAGCTTATCTTCCCACGGAAACAACAAATATAAAATCTTTTAGTCTTTTTTACTTTCAAATAAGCGGTTTGTTTGCCGTCAACGAAACTTTTACGCCTCCACTGTCATCGTTAAACTAAAACAATTTTGGCAAGCAGCCGCTGGCACTATATCCCAAAGTGACCCTAAAGTTATTTGTATTCGTTTTACGGAATAACAATTTTCAATCTAAAGGATTCAACTTTATATGTTTTAGTAAGATTTATTTATTGAACCAGCTCCTGCCCGCAACTTCGCGTGGAAGTCGTAAGAAATCCAATGCCTACACTAAAACAACAAGCAAATTTTTATAAAACTACCCGTCGCTACTACTTTGTGTTCTCTTATCATTCCATTTGACTTTTTTTTATTTTTGCTCGGCTGATATTGGTCCTAGCGTGATGTTAAATCGCCTAGCCTTCCTCAACAATTAGGCTATCAAATACAAAAACAATTTTTCAAATCTGACATATAGTTCCAGTGATAAGCGCGTTAAGTTTTAAACTTAAGACTATGCCGCACAGTGGCGCCCTCATCGTTTGTTTTGTTATTTCATACAATTTAGAATGAAAATGCAGAAAATAAGTACGTTAAGTTGTGCTTCCCAAGATTATACTTTAATATTATTAGAAACGGTAGTTTTACATTGTTTAGTTTTATTATAATCCTTAAAACGGAATATAGTGGCCACTGTTATCCGTTTTAAGGCATATAATAAAACTTAACGTGCTTATTTTCTGCATTTTCATTCTAAATTGTATGAAATAACCAAACAAACGATGAGGGCGCCACTGTGCGATCGGCATAGTCTTAACGCGCGGGCGTTTAGCGCGCGGGTTTAACTTTGTAAGTTTAAAGTTCCTTTCAGTTTTTATAATGTGTCTATAACCCCGCGTTTACACCAATTTGAAAAACATTTATTCTTTTTATTTACTAGTAATTTATATCCCACTACTGAGCAAAGGCCTCCTTACTCTCCTTCCACCTCTCTCTGTCCAGAGCTGCCAAAAACCAATATTTATTAAAGAAATCCAGCTCATCCCGCCATCTCCTGTGGTCGGCACCTGCCGCGATGTCGGACGCAACGAATATCGACGACTATACTCCATTTACAGTAAGATTAGACATTTAAACAAACCTTTTTTGCCGTCTGTTCAATCGATTTAGACTTCTATTCCGTGAGCATAAGGATGACATTAAAAGCAGTAAACAGACAACTGTTTACAATAACAATATTGTAAGCACTTTTTTTGCTTTTAATGCCATCCTTATTCCTACGGAATAGAAGTCAAAATCGGTTGAACAAGCTGTAAAAAAGGTTTGTTTAAATGTCTAATGTAAAAAAGGTTTGTTTAAATGTCTAGTCAGGCCTGTTGGTCTAGTGGTTAGTGACCCTGACTGCTATGCCGGAGGTCGTGGGTTCGATTCCCACCCAGGACAAATGTTTGTGTAATGAGCACGATCATTTGTTCTGTGTCTGGGTGTAATTTATCTATAATATTTATGTATTTAGAAATATATAAGTATGTTTATCAGTTGTCTAGTACCCATAACACAAGCTCTGCTTAGCTTGGGACTAGATGGCGTTGTGTGATAGTTGTGGAATATTATTGTGAATGGAGTATAATAAAGTGCATGGCTATAGCTTTAGCTATTTTATTTCTTCGTTAAAAAAATAAATGCAACTTCATTTGCAAATGTTCAATAAATTATTGAAGTTATTGCTACTCAAATTGTTTCATTATTTAACGCTGCAAAAATATCTTGTTCATAACGTCAAAATAAATAATTATTTTTCCACGTTTGAGTAAGCGTTTCAGGGAAAATAACTTGAATCGGCGTTTCAGGTTTTCACTTTTCACATTAAATGGAGCATAAACCTTATTTTAATTGGGCCAATATTGCTGAATAATGTAAGAGAAATTCGACTACTCTACAACGTAAATAACGCAATGAATGTTGTTGAAATATCAAATGAATGGCATTGAGATTGTGTGTGAGAGTGTTGCGTAATTACCCCGCGCTGATATCTAGGTTAAGTTATAAATGTCTCTATATAATGAGTGTTGAATTAATTCAACCAATTATTATTATTCGGAATGTGATTGAAACCAATTTTATTCTTATAGCAAAATAACTTTTAAAAGTTTACATAAACATATAGCATTTTTTTTTTTTTTTTTTTTTTTTTTTGTGGATGGGAAATCATCCAATGACCCCTCCCGCTCTGGGTGGAGCAGAAGGGAGTGTCAGACTCTTACTGACTAAAACCCACCCGTGTTCCTTCCTTAGCCCTTTGTGTTCCGGGGTAGCGGTAACCCTTTCTGACAATCCCGCTGCCCCGGCAGGCTTCGGCCCTTACGGGCCCCTTCCTTATGCTGACATCTCTTTGAGGCGCTCGTGGAACATATAGCATTACATACACATTTGCTCGTAAAGGGGCTCTTATTTCACCAATTTCAATGTCGTAATGTATGTCATTACGACCTTGTGCGTTATTGTAATGTAAAACGCACGACTTTCTTTTTAATAAGGTAAAACGTACGGCTTATCAAGATGATCCGTCTAAAACGACCGGTACCTACTTTTTTAAATCATAGCAAAGAGTTTTTATGTCCGAAAAGTGGTCAACATTTTATGAATAAAATTAACTTTAGGAGATAAAATATAAAAAATAAACATTTATTTCTTTTATTTCATTAATTTTGACAATAAATTACAACCATTTATCCGTAAAAAAAACAAAAAAATATTAATTTACTTTATTAGTAATACTGGCTGTTTTTGTGCCTGCTTTAAAAAAAAGAGCTGATGCGCGCGCGTCGCTAATTTGTGAACAAGTAAAAATTATTCCGCGCGCTTTTTCTTTTCGCTGTATTGTTTTTATTTGAAAATGTCGTCAAGTAATGATGAATTTATTAATTCGAAACCGCCAGAAGTCTCAGAGGCAGCTAAAAAGGCTACTCTAAGCATCTTGCCCGAAAAATGGACCGATAGATACTTACAAGCGTATCAAAATTTCATCTTATGGAAAGCAAGCAAAGATGCAAATTCAGTCCGAGTTTTATTTATTTCCTCGCAAATATGTTATAAAAAGTCGTATGACATACGTGCGCTTTGATAATTACAGCCTCTGCTTTCTTGTAGCCCTCGCCAACGGTTCGGGCTAGCAATATCGCCTCGGCTGTAATTTTCAACTTACCGCACTTACTTATATCATAATGTACTATTATTAAATTTCAACAAAGAGGTCGTAATAAACTACATGAAAAAAAAGGTTTCCTACAGTAAAATACAATTTGAACACAGTCGTGGAAAACTAATGGTAATTAATAAATTATTCCTGAGCAATTACGAGTATACTAGCTAGGATTATTCTGCTTGCAGAGCACCACATCGCTGTCAATGCGGAGAAGCAGACTGCCTCTGACACCAGGGCCTATCTTGCAGCAAGAGCGCTCGTCGGATGGCACGGCACGCCAGCATTAAAGACATCATCCGTCGGGCTCTTGTCAGCCAACTGTTTTAGAACCCAATGCAACGACATGCGACGAGGGGAATGATGGAAATGAGAAATCATACCAGATGGAATGACCATAATTCCTTGTAAGTTGGGTAGGTAGGCCATTGGTGTGGGAAGCAACCTGTGTCGACGCCCTCGCGCTATCCCATCTTCCTAGCACGGTGGGTTGTGATAGGGCGGCTGCTGCGGAGCAAAAAACCTAAGACGACACAAATATAACCACCTTGTTGGAATCTATATGTTTGAGCCATTTGGGGTTTGCCTCGGGGTCCAAGTGCTCATCGAGTATTGCAGGACATCGCTAAGCGATTGGCTGACTCTTCACGTAACCAAAGAGCTAGGCTATTTTTTATAGCCCATTGCCATTCAAGGTGGTAATGCTGCCAGCCTTTTGAGCACTTATCCCATTGACAGCGATACGGACAAATTTTTTTATGTCTAATAAGCTCCTCCCTTTTCCTTTTATTTTTTATTAACTAGGTGGGTACCTATAAACTGCGTTTTGGTTAAACTTAAATAGTTTCAAATTAATGATTTCTCAAGACTACCCCTTAACAATGACTTAAGCCTTCGTCTTCGTTCCATTCCTTACCATAAAAACACAGACCCCAAGGCTGGATCTACAACAGATTAACATATTAACATTTAGAATTGCTAACAATATTATATCAAGATTACTAGCTCTTGAACAAAGTCAAAGCATTTAATTCAAGTAAACCATTTACAGGCACTATTGAATTGTTAAGGAATCGGTTAGTCAGTCAGAGAGTTGAAATTACGTGCCCGTTCCAATAGGTAGATCTCTAAACTAACTTACACCTTCTTACGAACTTAAGCAGTTTGTTTATTCTTAGCTGTGGAGTTTGAAATGTAAACGTTAGAAAGTTTTGGACTAACGTTTGGACACAAAACTTGCTACTTGAACTAAACTCGCTACTCAACTAATTCAAATGTAGGTAAAATTTGCTATAATTGCAGAATTATAGTTTCATGAATTTTGTCAAGTGACGTTCTTGTTGTTTTTCCCAGTCTGTAATTATCATTGCTGTTTTCTTAAACTCGAATGTATGAATAGCATATATGTTTCATAAATACATGTTATTCATACATTCTTTTCATAATTTATTTATTTACTAGCTTTTGCCAGCGACTTCGTCCGCGTGGAATAATGACTTCCGGAAATTGAGGCACTAACTCTCATAGAGTTTAACCGATGTGCTCTTTCTTCTGCCGATTCTTGAGAACGCGTATTTCTCATTCAACGCGTTTTTCAAGACAATAGCGGGCGGACGCCGGCGTCCGCTTGGGGCTTGAATAACTAAAAATATATAACTACGTCTAATATATAAAATAATATATAATAAAACCTACTTCACTTAAAACTAAATACCTATAACTACTATAATCAATAATACCTATACCTATAATTAATAAAAGTACCTACGCTTTTACCTACTTAATATTAAAAAAAAACTGAAAATAAATTAACCAAAACTTACCTACTACTAACTAACTACTACTAACCTATTACTACTTCACCTAAAAAGAAATCCTGTTTTCCCAACATTTCCCTTCACTGCTCTGCTCCTATTGATCGTAGCGTGATGAAAAGTATACTATAACCTGCCCAGGAGTATGAAGAACAATTGTACAAAGTTTTGTTGAAATCCGTCGAGTGGTTTTTGTTTCTATAACGAACATACAGACAGACAGACAGACAGACAAAAAATTTACTGATTGCATTTTTGGCGTCAGTAACGATCACTAATCACCCGCTGATAGTTATTTTGGAAATATATTTCATGTACAGAATTGACCTCTCTACAGATTTATTATAAGTATAGATATATACTTTATTGTACACCACAAAAATACAATAACCTAGGGGAATAATAATCAACCTAGGGGAGGTTCAAAAGTATAGTTTAGAATTAATGTTCTGTAGTTGCGTGAAGGCTGTTTCCTGTTTGTACAATCTTCATTAAATACACTCACAGAACATTGCACTGTAACAACAATAATAAAATATGACAAAACTATTACAATCTAATTGCTCTGCCAGCTGCAGTAATTGGATTAATACAATAAAGGTAAATTATCCGTTACAACCAAAGATTTCTGGCTAGAAGTACTTGATGTATTTATACTTTAAGCGCTAAATGATTACAGACACACGGGTCGATCGAAGATAAAGCTACGCTTGCCGCGGTAGGTTCGTGAATGGGTGACCATCTAGAGACCCCTCCGTGCTTTGGTAAACATGTTAAACCGTTGATCCCGGCTATTATTCGTAGATCTTTGACAACTTAAAAAAAAAACACTAACTACAAAGTGAAAAATAACTTTAATTTCGTAAGTCTGTGTCGTTGGTTCCGCATTTTCGTTTTTTGACACCGACTTCCGAAATTAAAGTTTTTTTTTTTCGTTACGTGTACGTCTCTTTTTACATCGTCCTCACATATAATTATAAATTCAACATTAATGATGTAACTAACATTTTTGTAAAAATATAATTTATTAAAAGAGAATAAATATGAGAATATGTGTCGAAAATAGCTCTGCCTAGAATTTTATTTGTCCCGACCTAGTTCCAAAACAGGTCTTGTCTAAGTATTCATTTTAGGAGACACACGGCTCAGATGATTTTCCCTCAAAGCATTTATTTCAATTAAAACATTTGAACACACTTTTGAACTGTCAAGAAGTCGGTCAGTCAGAAAATATGAAGCTAGCTGCCCATTTCAAAGCGTAGTAGGTTCCTATGTAGAAGATCGGGCAAGAAACTCCACGGACACTCTCTTAAATCAAAATATTGTATCATCATCATCTGCCTTTCCCAACTATGTTGGGGTAGGCTTCCAATCTAACCGGATGCAGCTGAATACCAGTATTTTACATGAAGCGACTGCCTATCTGACCTCTACAACAGTACAGTTACTGGGTAATACGATACCCCTTGGTAAGACTGGTTGTCAGGCTTTCGGGCTTTTGAGTTCTGACTATCCGTAACGACTGTCAAAGTTCCACGAATGACAGCCGGGACCAACGGCTTAACATGCTTTCCGAGGCACAGAGGGGTCTCGGTATGTAAAGATGGTCACCCATCCACAGACCAGCGGCAAGCGTAGCTTAACCCGATCGATCGACCTGTGCGGTTGTTATTATTTAGCCACGGGCCCCTCCAAAATATTCCAATCAAAATCTTGTATATTGTGGGTTATTATTTTCAGTCTTTATGTTTCGCTTCTATACAATTTTACAGATAACATTGAACAAGCTTAGTATCTCAGAAGGAACAAAAGAATAATGGATGTGTGTGTAAGACGTCTACTTATTTCAAGTGTTTCCACAACAAGGCAACAAGAACAACAAGACAAAAGAAGTAGTCTACTTCAACGATTAAATGAGGTATCATTAAGCAGCACAGACAGAATAATATCAAAGGAAAATAAAACAGTACTTAAGTAGCCGCAATATCAGATTATTTATTTTTGTATTATTTCTTTCGGGAGACAAAACGTGATGGCTTTACTCACATATTTACCAACCAGCCGGCAACCAGTCGGTTATCTTTTATAGTGAAGGCGCGGGAACATATCCGTCAGAAGTCGGCCGTAACATCCCAGCAGTGATAATTTGCTGGATTCGTTTTCTCTATTTTTTCTACCGATATTTTTTTCACTACACACGTAGCATGACACCATAGAAACGGGTTTTTTCGACAGAAGAATAGACAAAATAACAAACAGAGTAGACAAAATGACAGATTTCTTTCTTTGATTGATTGATTTCTTTATTTGATTTCTTTTTGATTTTTCTTTTTTTTTATTTCTTTTTTTTTTCTTTCTTTCTTTTCTTTTTCTTTTTTTTTTTTTTTTTTCTTTGTCTATTTGTTATTTGTCACTGGTTCTGTCTATTTCTTTAGAAATCTGTCCACAACAAATGAAATCTGTCATTTTGTCTATTCTCCTTTGGACAAAACTCGTTTTGTCTCTGCATCACCCTAAGATTGCCTGGTAGAAAATGCCTCAGGCATTAAGTTGGCCTTTGTCCAGTATTTTTTTTACTTCTGCATTAAAAAATAAATATTTATTTGGAGTTTTCCCGACTGATATCGATCTCCAACGGAGCTCCAGCCGGTTTTAAGGTTTCACTTTTCGATTCGCAATTATAATAGTAGATAGCTGCTTGAGAAAACTGTAAACTTTTTTTATGTAGGTAAGTACCTAATTATATCTGTCTTGCTGTCCAGTGGGACAGTATTTCACTGTAATATTGTTCCACTTATTTATTTATTTTCGCCGGAGGGTCGGCGCGTGCGAACTTTTTGCTTGTCACACAGCCATACCATAGAGTGCCTCTGACACTCAAGGCATAAGCAAGTTAGCAAGGTTACATCTGGCGCGGATTAAAAATGAATATTTTATTTTATTTGCTAATATTTTACATCTATTTTATTATTTATTTTTTTCTGTAACTGCCCGTGACATCACAGCGCGCCCTAACAGAATATCAGCGCTACGACATTTATTTTTGAAATGTAGCAGCATCATGCTGAGATAGGAGCCTTTTGACCTCATATAGGACTGTTTCGTTTTTCTTTTTGTTACTTTTTATAATGTAAGTAATTTGTTTTTTTTTTTGACAGCGTTTAGTTTAGTTTGTAATCTTCTTGTACACACGGCTACACATCAAGCTATACAAAACCAGTTTACGCTGGTCTCCCATCGTACGGAAATCCTATACAATGTGAGATCAGCTTATACTGGAAATGTATAGCTTGATGTGTAGCCGTGTGTACTAGTCGCAATAAATACTTTTTCTTTATTTCTTCTTAATAGAGGATCATTTAATTAAAATACATAACTTAAACACACATACACCCGTACGACGCCAGCACATCAAGCTACCCGAAACTGTAAAATGCTGTAAATGGTGTTTTACTTGAACATGAAGCTGCTACACAGCGAGCGCTGATACAGTCAACAGCAAAAGTAGATGATGAAAATCAGAAATTCAATACTGATGAACGGAGTTCTCATCAGAACTGTGTGGCGTCGAAGTGATTCAAAACTATGTGATTGTAAATTATACCAAACATTTTCTACTTCGACACCACACAGTTCTGACGCGAACTCCGTTCGTTAGTATTGAATTTATGATTTTCATCATCTACTTTTGCTGTTGACTGTACGCTTGCCTGTAGGTACCGATACGGCCGCCTGCGGGCCGGGCCTTTAATTCATCGTCTCCGGCAGCACGAACTAGTACTAGCGATTACAATCCAGGCCAAATCAAACAATCTAGGTCTCTCTATATACAGATATAGAGAGATTGTTGTGATTTGGTCTGGATTGGAATTGTAGTAATACCGCAATTCAGTGGGATCCAACACAATTTTACAGCAGGACTTAGAAGTAGGTTAAAATTACTTCTTAGATTTTTTTTACATTGTCAGTTAGTTACAAGCGAAGCTAATAAAACCGTGGTAAAAATAAACAACAAAAACATGTAAAAATTTACGTTAGGTAAGCTTACTTTCACTACTTATAGATATTTGCCGGGCTTCCAGCTCAGTGATAGCGAGGCTAAGACTTCGTCTAACAAAAGTTTTTGGGTTTTCACTCAGGGCATGCTGTGTAAGAACACACAGCCCGAGTCCCTCCCCAGGGCTCTTCGCCTTCCAAGAGAGCGCCGCGCAGCTTGTCACCCACCGCGCGGTCGCCCCGGCCCTAAGGCCCCCACCCGTCGCTTAGGAGGCTCCTATGCGAGGTCCCATGCGGCGCCCCAGACGCCTAAAACTATACCCGTGGAGAGATTAATAGCGTGTACAGAGACAATTTCAATTTCTCTCGGTTAAGTCGCTAGATCAAGCCGCGACAGATGGGTCGGTCGATGAAGATTGCCCAAGGGAAGCCCGAAGGCATAGTGTCGACACTCGTATATATACTAACGTGCAGGAAAACTTTGATTGCGCGATGTAGAACTAAAGAATATAAATGCATTTTCTCCTTAGGAGATACATTGTCATAATGTTTTTTGATGTTCAACTAAGCTTCTTAATTATCCGTCTCCGCACTGCACTGTTAGATTTTTGAGTTTCTGTCATTAATTGTATTATTTCACACTTTTTAATTTTATAACTCAAAACTATTCGTCGACCAATCAAAGCGCAAGGAAGGAGCTGGGAAATCCCGCGCCTGATAAGTTTCCAATATAGCCAATGACTCATGTAACATTGGTATCGTGCTTCAGTCGATACATTGTAGGTACTACGTACAAGCTATGCCTATTTAAAATACACAAGCAATGTGTAACTTAAGTGTTTCATTTCTCTGAATATCTTGTACTTGCTGTTCAACCTTACAAGAAGTGATGAAATGATAACTAGGGCAATTAACTTGATATACTTAATTTATTTATTTTATAAGATTACTAGCGAACCCCGGCGAACTTTGTACCGCTTCAGAATCAATAAGAACGAATGTATGAGAAAAATAAATGATTTCTATTATTATATTTTCGTGTTTTTTTTTTCAAGTTTTAATAGTTATTCTATTCAGCTATTCGTGGCGGAAACAAATCCAACAAATCAAAGATCATCAAAATCGGTCCAGCCGTTCTTGAGTTATAAATGGTGTAACTAACCCGACTTTGTTTTATATATATAAACTAGCTGACCCCGCCAACGTCGTTTTGCAAAAAAAAAAAATAGGGGTATGAAAAATAGATGTTGGCCGATTCTCAGACCTACCCGATATGCACACAAAATTTCATACAAATCGGTCCAGCCGTTTCGGAGGAGCGTGGTAACTAACACTGTGACACGAGAATTTTATATATTATACTAGCTGACCCCGCAAACGTCGATTTGCAAAAAAAAAAAATAGATAGTAGCCGATTCTCAGACCTATTGAATATGCATATAAAATTTCATAAAAATCGGTCAAGCCGTTTCGGAGAAGTGTGGTAACTAACACTGTGACACGAGAATTTTATATATTATACTAGCTGACCCCGCAAACGTCGATTTGCAAAAAAAAAAAAATAGATAGTAGCCGATTCTCAGACCTATTGAATATGCATATAAAATTTCATAAAAATCGGTCAAGCCGTTTCGGAGAAGTGTGGTAACTAACACTGTGACACGAGAATTTTATATATTAGATAGAAGATATATACCCCCTTACTAATAAACACTGTATAGCGTCTGTTTAGTACACAATGCTTTGTCTTCTTTCGATAGTCAAATAGTGACGACTGAAAAAGAGAAATCGGTGTGCATATATTTGTTAAAGCCTCTTTGGCATGCTACAGCTGCAGTGACATATAAAAGAAAAAACTATGTGTCATGTCAAAAAAAACCGTCATGTCGTTTTTTTCATATCTAATTGTTCCTACTCTTTAAGACTTTCATACTATTATATTATTTACCATTTTGTAAGCCTTTCACTGAATAAGGTACCTGCTACAGGTTATGGGCCCAGAACACCCCATATACCCGGTATATTCAGAATACCCAGGATAAGACAAAAGTTTTTCCGGTGCTGTCAAAATGGAAAATTTTACCACTACCAAGATTCAGATCGGTCAGCTCGTAGGTAGCCAGAATTGGGCTACATGGAAGTATAAGGTGTCCATCATGCTGCGGGGCACAGAAGGTGCCATGGAGGCGGCAGAAGGAAAACTAACTAAGCCAATTTTAGGATCAGGCGATGGTGCGCTGATGGTCTATAATGCAGAATTGCTAAAATATAGGAAGGCAGACAGCAACGCTCTACTAATAATTACAAGCAACATGACCGAAGAGAATTTAATGAAAGTCATGCGATTTGAAACAGCAAACGAAGTGTGGCAGGAACTTCACCGCTTGTTTGACGGTCAATCAGAAGACAGAGCATACACTTTGTGCATGCAATTCTTTAGCTTCAAAAATAACTGTAATGATGACGTATCTACCATGATGTCGAATCTTAAAAACATTTGGAACAATTTGAATGCTGAAATTTTGAAGACCGATCCTAACATGAAGTTGCCGGAAATGTTCTTGATCTGTAAAATTTTAGATTCCCTCAATGAAAAATTTTTCAGTTTCAAATCAAGTTGGATGCTGTTAAACAAACAAGAGAGGACAATTGAATCACTGACAGCACAACTGTTCGGGTACGAGAGAGCGCTAGGTGGTCATATTGAGGAGACTCAGGAAGTGCTCGCCTCTACCGCAAAGGTGCAGCATAAATCGCAGTTAAGGGACGAGAACATAAGATGCAGGTACTGCTCAAAAATAGGCCACCGCATTAAGAATTGCAAGCAATGGATTAATGATGGCAGACCGAAGAAACCTACACAGTCTTCGTCCAAGCAGCAGCAAGTACAGAATATAACGTTGATGATTTACACTTGCTCTGAAGAAAGCGATACAGAAAATTGGTATGTGGATAATGGTGCCACGACTCACGTTACCAATACGAGACATATTCACATATTTTGAGGACTTTGGATCGAACCACACTGTTACAACGTCAGATGGGACTGTAGTTCCTGCAAAAGGGAAAGGGTCTGTGGTAGTTCAAACCAAAGTTAACGGCAAAACAATGAACATAACTCTGAGTGATGTCTGCTACGTACCAAAGCTTACAAAGAATTTGCTGTCCATGTTAGCTGCACAAGATAAACTGCAAAATAGCACATTTATTTCCACCACGAAAGAGTGCAGGCTGGAATTAAACGGTCAGATTTTAGTAGTTGGGCACAGGAAGCAGAGTGGAGGACTGTATAAGTTACAAATGAAGACAGTTCTACCAAACAAACCTGTAGAGATTAATGCTATTAATCCATCGAGCTTACTCCAGCTATATCATGAAAGATTTGGTCACCAGAACAAGAAATACATCAAAGATCTTGTCAAGAGGGAACTGGGGATTAATCTAAATGATAAAGATGATATACAGTGCGAGGGCTGCATTTATGGGAAGACACAGCGTCTTAAATTTGGCAAAAGAGAAAGAGCTAGTATGCCTGGAGAGCTGGTTCATGCCGATGTGTGCGGACCATTCCCTGAAAGTTACTCGAAATGTCGCTACTTTGTCCTTTTAAAGGATGACTTCTCCTCATTTCGTCATGTTTATTTCATTCGAAACAAAAGTGATGTAAAAGACAAGATTGTTCAATTTCTGAATGAAGCCAAAAATGCTGGACATACAGTCAAAACGTTATTGAGCGACAATGGTGGGGAATTTGATAATAAAGCGGTTCGCGATATACTTAGCAGGCAGGGAATAATCCAGCGGCTCACGATGCCATACACACCCGAGCAAAATGGGTGCGCAGAAAGAGAGAACAGGACTCTTGTGGAAACAGCTCGATCATACATGCATGCAGGAGACGAATTTCCCCAAGCCCTGTGGGCAGAGCTTATCAATACAGCTGCATACGTTCTCAATCGCACGGGACCCACAAGAGAAGAAGGGAAAGTACCGTATGAGTTGTGGCATAAGAAAAAGCCTAAAATCTCACACTTGCGTGTGATAGGGAGTGAATGTTTCTTTCACATTCCCAAACAAAAAAGGAAGAAGCTAAATAAGAAAGCTACCAAAGGCAGATTGGATACGATAACGACGACGGATATCGCATCTGGAATGGAAAACAGACCGAAAGATCCAGAGATGTCACCTTTTGTCCAACCATGGAATTGAGAATCCCAACGGCCTTAGGACCAGGTCCTCAGGAAGATGTAACTTTACCAGTGAGCGGTGAGATAGAGGGAGATTCTGATTTGATAAGACAGGAGACAGAGGGAGTGATCTTTCCGGAAGATGATTTTCCGCAACATGTAGCTTCTCCTGTAAGACAGTCAGTCCAATTAGAGGGAGAACAAGAAAATAAGATCATAGAAAATGAAAACGCATTTTCAGATTGTGAAACTGAAGAGTTTGTAGATGCTATTCCTCCTGATATTGAGATACGAATGAATTCAGAAAACGATGTTTCTATACCGGACGTTCCAAGACGGAACGTCCAGAGACAGAAGTACTCTACGACCTCCACAAAAATTGGATGACTTTAAATTATACTTGGTCGATTCGATAATCGAAAGAGAACCTTTAACGTTTAAAGAAGCAGTATCAAATAGTAAAAGTAAAGATAGATGGTTAGTAGCCATGAAGAATTTGAGGACTTGGAAAATCTACCGAGAGACCGAAAAGCCCTGCCGTGTAAATGGGTTTATAAAGTTAAATCCAACCCTGACGGTACAGTTGAGAAATATAAAGCCCGATTAGTCGTGAAAGGGTTTAGGCAAAAGAAGGGTTTTGACTATAATGAAACGTTCAGCCCGGTAGCCAGGCTGGCAACTGTAAGATCTTTGCTCAGTGTTGCAGCAAGAGAGAAACTGCATCTTATTCAGTTTGATATTGCAACAGCCTTTCTCAACGGTGTTTTGAAAGAAGATATATTTATGACGCAGCCAGAAGGCTTTGAGGATGGGACATCAAGAGTATGTCACCTAAAAAAGAACCTCTACGGATTAAAGCAGGCACCCCGTTGCTGGAACTATTGTTTTTCAGAAACACTTAAATCTTTAGGTTTTAAGACTAGCGACGCTGATCCATGCCTATATATGAAAACTATGGGTAATAAGAAAATCATAATAGCACTCTACGTCGATGATGGTTTAGTTGCAGCGAGTAATAAAAACCTTGCAAATGAGTTCATCAATGACTTGAAAAAGATTTTGCTGATCACAACCAAACCAGCTTCATATTATCTCGGGTTAGAAATAGAGCAAATGGAAGATGGCTCGATTTTAATAAAGCAAGAAGCTTACGCAAGAAAGGTTTTGGAGAGGTTCAATATGAGAGACTGCAATCCAGTGTCGACTCCTTTACAGAAAGAAGGAATTATTGAAAAAAGGGAAAGCTGAGAATGAGTCACAGTCATTTCCATACAGAGAAGCAGTAGGCTCGCTCGCCTACTTGATGGTAGGCACTCGCCCTGATTTGGCGTATGCTGTAGGAGTGGCTTCGAGAAGCTTAGAAAAGCCGACTTCAAGTGATTGGTGTGTGGTGAAGCGCATAATGCGATATGTAAAAGGAACATTATCAAGAGGAATAAAGTATGTGCATGATGCGGATTCTCCCAATCAAATCGAAGCCTACAGTGATGCTGATCATGCTGGATGTTTAAAAACAGGTCGCTCTACGACAGGAGTATTGTGTTTATTTTCTAAAGGAGCAATCTCTTGGATTAGTCAACGACAAGCTTCAGTTGCGATAAGCACCACAGAAGCCGAGCTTGTGGCAGCAAGCGAGGCTGCAAGGGAATTATTTTGGTTAAAACGACTATTTAAAGACATGAATGGTCAAAAAGAAATTCCAGTTTTATTTGTGGACAATGAAGCTGCGGTGAAACTAGCGCATAATCCCGAGTTTCATCGAAGAACGAAACATGTTCGTGTGAGACACTTTTTTGTAAGAGAACTTGTGCTCCAAAACGACATTGTGGTCGAAAGGACTAGTTCCGCTACACAGCTAGCAGATCTGCTGACTAAAGCCCTGCCCAGACCGAGGTTGCAGGAACTTTGTCAGGACATAGGTCTGAAAGATTAGAAAGTCGACTAGCAGCTGAGGGAAAGTGTTAAAGCCTCTTTGGCATGCTACAGCTGCAGTGACATATAAAAGAAAAAACTATGTGTCATGTCAAAAAAAAACCGTCAAGTCGTTTTTTTTCATATCTAATTGTTCCTACTCTTTAAGACTTTCATACTATTATATTATTTACCATTTTGTAAGCCTTTCACTGAATAAGGTACCTGCTACAATATTTATCTGATATAACACTTTTATTAGTAAGAGGGATCTAATATTAGGTCGGGGCAAAAGTATTTTCGTATTTTTCATACAAAAAAAAATTTTTGTTTTAGGTTTAATTTTTTATTTATTTATAATATGTATGTGCCGTTTTGATCGATGACTTGTTGCCATCTTGTGGGCAATGCCATGATCCCATTGCTGTAGAAGTTTTGAGATTTTTTATCAAAAAAATCTGACAGGTAGTTTTCACAGTGTTCTTTTGAGGTTAACTTTATGCTTCCTAAAGAGTTCTGAAGTGACCGAAACAGGTGAAAATCTGATGGAGCAAGATCAGGGCTATACGGAGGATGCATCAACACATCCCACCCAAGCTCTCTCAATTTTTGCTGAGTGGCTATAGATGAGTGCGGTCTGGCGTTGTCGTGATGAAACACCACGCCCTTTCTATTCACCAGCTCCGGCCGGTTTTTCTCAATAGCTTCTTTTAACCTCATCAGTTGTTGACAGTAGAAGTCAGAATCGATAGTTTTACCCGGCGGCAAAAGCTCATAGTGGACGATTCCTTTCCAATCCCACCAAACACACAGCATCACTTTGTTCCGAGTCAGGCCGGGCTTTGCCACGGTCTGTGGGGCGTGCCCATGCTTCGACCACGATCTTTTTCGGACATTCTTATCGTAAGTGATCCATTTTTCATCACCCGTAATCAACCGTTTAAGAAATGGGTCGGAATTATTACGTTTCAACAAAGAATCGCAAATGGAAACACGTTGCATTAAGTTTCAAGTGAGATCATGTGGTACCCAAATATCAAGTTTTTTCTTGTACCCAGACTTTTGTAAATGCCGTAAAACTGTTTTGTGATCAACATCCAGTTCTTCAGCAATATCATAACTACTAATATGTCGATCTTGCTCCACTTTTTCAAAAATGGCACTGATTTTATCCGTGACAGGGCGTCCAGAGCGAGCTTCATCCTTCACACTAAAATTTCCTGACTTGAAACGCTTGTACCACATTTGTGCTACTCGTATTGATACCGCATTAGGTCCGTAAACCGCAGAAATTTTATTCGCGGCGTTCGTCGCATTTTTACCTTTTTTGTAATAAAATTTTAAAATGTACCGAATTTCTTCGTCACATACGTTCATGTTGCTTGCTTGAAAAACAATTGAGAAATGACGGGAACTAGTTTTTTTTTTAATTTATTGCATCTTTGGAATGTCAACATTTAATAGTATTAAAACCAGCCAGTTACATTCAGTACTGCCAAAGAGGTTTGATTACTAACAATAGATTCAAAATACGAAAATATTTTTGCCCCGACCTATTATATAAAATTCTCGTGTCACAATGTAAGTTACCATACTCCTCCGAAACGGCTTGACCGATTTTTATGAAATTTTATATGCATATTCAGTAGGTCTGAGAATCGGCTACTATTTTTTTTTTTTTGCAAAACGACGTTTGCGGGATCAGCTAGTAATAATAATATATAGTTATAGATGTTACAACCTTATCGAAAAATGTTAGCAATGTGGATAGAGATCCTATGAGACACTCTTGACAAGTGACACATATATAAGTCAGAGGGGAAATTCTCGTAATTTTTAAGAACGTTCACAGTCTGATCTGTCTCAATCTGTCAAAAATACTTCAAAATTCCCTACATTTTGACAAGTTTTTGACATTTGTTTGTCGCCGAGATGAGACTGCGACTAGATTTTGAACGTTTTAAATTACGAGAATTTGCCTTCAGATTGCTACAAAATTAGTGCAGGCGTCCATACTTTCATCAGCCTCACTTGAACTCAAACGTTTCAAAGTCAAGCCCATTGATGTGTGCTTCGGACGATCGAGCCCTTTTGTTACAGCATCGGGGACTATGTCTTCAGTTGATCGATATCGAACAGCAACTTGATTAGCAGAAATCTTCTATCGAACAAAATGGCGCCGATTCTGTTGTTCACAAACTAAACTAAATTTAAGTTCAGTTCATCTTTTTCTTTCTATTTCTTTAAGAAAAGGACAGAAGATAAATATTAGTTTAGTCCTGTCAAATTAGTCAGTGCTTGACGTAAATTGACGTATTTTTAGAAGCCATATTTTTAATCACGTCTAAACTTGTCTATGGATTATCCAATTTGTGTTTTTTTTCTGTCCTTTTCATAATGAAATACAAATAAAAAGATGCACAGAACTTAAATTTAGTTTAGTTTGTGAACAACAGAATTGGGGCCAATGATAACGAACATCAATATGTTTGTTGCGTAAGATCATGGCGTTACCAGAGGGGTAATACACGTAATTTTAAGAACGTTCAAGTCTGATTTCAGTCTCAATCTGTCAAAAATACCTATAATTTCCCTACATTTTGACAAGTTTTTGACATTCGTTTGTCACCGAAATGAGACTGCGACTACTTAGTATTTGAATGTTTTGAATTACGAGAATTGGCCTTCTGAAAGTCTTCAATTTAACAGTTTAGGTGAGAACTCTTTTTGCAGCCGTTTTGAACAAAGTGCTTCTTGTTCATAATGCAGAAGCCATTTATTGACATAATGTATTCAGCCTCTGTGTGCATAATAGTTTTCTGTTTTTTGAAATCAGCCTAAGGCTGCTCCCTGAAATAAAAATATATAGCCTGTACAAGACCCTCAGTTTTCTACATCGTTTGCCCAGTCTGCATCACAATAGCCATAAATATTTTCACCCACATTTGTCTTGTGTGTCTCTTGTTGTCCAGTGGTGGCCCAGTGGTAACGGCCGTGACTTACGAGTAGGTCGTAGGTTCGAACCCCGTCAGGCGCTTTACTTTGTGTAAATTATTTCATCACCATTGCCCTTAAAACGGTGAAGAAAAACATCATGAGGAAACCGGCATGTCCTAGAACCAAAAATTCGAAGACATGTGACATCTACCAACCCGCACTGGGCCCGCGTGGTGGATTACGGCCCACTCCCTCTCATAGAGAGGAGGCCTGTGTCCCAGCAGTGGGAACATTATAGGCTGATTATGTATGTATGTTATGTATATTTCTCTTGAAATTAAGTTTCATAATATTACCTAATTATACTATTCAGGAGTACATCAAAACCCGTTTCACAGCTACCAAATGTTCACCAGTTGGTTGGTTATTAAATCTGCCCAAGGAATTTACTGTATAGGTTATATCAGGCCTGGTTCAGTACAATAGGTTCGATTTTGTGGTGAAAAGCCTAATGTCAATACGCAATCAAAATCAAAATATACAGGGTTATTTGAAAAACACCAGCAACCTCTTAAGAGGTCATTGTACTCATCATTATGAACAACTTTTACTATGGGACCAAACCTGAAATCGCGAAAATAAAATCAGCTGTTCCCTACATTTTGACGAGATAGACGAAGATAAATGTAGGGAACAGCTGATTTTTTTTTTGCGATTTCAGGTTTGACTCAAAAATATAACAGTGCAGTACAAAGACTAGATAATATGAAGCTTAGTGAACATCAAAAACATTATGACAATGTATCTCTTATGGAGAAAAAGCATTTATATTCTTTAGTTCTACATCGCGCAAAGTTTTCAAAGTTTTCCTGCACGTTAGTATATTATACGAGCGTCGACGCTATACCTTCGGGCTTCCCTTGGGCAATCTTCATCGACCGACCTATCTGTCGCGGCTTGATCTAGCGACTTAACCTTGCCAGCCTCAGACGCCATCAGTATACGAGACTAACTATGAAATTGAAATTGTCTCTGTACACGCTATTAATCTCTCCACGGGTATAGTTAGGCGTCTGGGGCGCCGCATGGGACCTCGCAAAGGAGCCTCCTAAGCGATGGGTGGGGGGCCTTAGGGCCGGGGCGACCGCACGGTGGGTGACAAGCTGCGCGGCGCTCTCTTGGAAGGCGAAGAGCCCTGGGGAGGGACTCGGGCTGTGTGTTCTTACACAGCATGCCCTGAGTTAAAACCCAAAAACTTTTGTTAGACGAAGTCTTCGCCTCGCTATCATGAAGCTGGAAGGCCGGCAAATATGTATAAGTGTGAAAAATAAGCTTACCTACCATAATTTATTTACATGTAATTATTTTTTAAATGTCTGGTTTGTAAGCAAACTAGGTACGGGACACGTATCAGTCAGTGCTGCTGGAGGCCGGTTTCCAGGAAGACGTGGCGGTGGCGAAGTTTCTACGCCACGCGTACCAGCGCGAGCGCTCGCTGTGCTGGAGCTTCCTGCTCAGATAGAAATAGAACATCATGTACAGCACCGTATCGCATAGCAGTACGGCCAGCAGGTGCCCTGCGAAGTCGCGCTGTATATGACAACTCTCACTGCCTGACTTCAGCTGCCTGTGGGTCAGACATCAGCCACGACATTCAACCGATCAACCGCCGGAAGATACTAGAGATATAGTAAACTACATAATATTATTATACCTTTATATCCGAGGGAACTAAATGTAATTGTATAGACAGTGCACAAGCTTTGCTTGTGGACTGCCAAGTCATGTGTCGCACGTTCAAACCCAACCGTCGTCAGGATCGTCTTTTGTATCTCAAATTATTTAAAAGATCATATTTTGTCTTCAGAATAATATTGTAATAGTTATAAAGGCGACTGTGAGTTTTAAGGACACAGAGCAGCGCAAAGACTAGTCGGAGACAGACGTGTGTCGTTGTTATATGCGAATGTTCTTGAGATACCGCCATGTCAAAAGTATAAATATTTTGACTGGCAATTAGTTCGGGAAATCCCTCTAGTTGGTTATGTGAATATCTAGGACAATAAAAGGGGTGAGTTGCATTATGAATTATCTACTAAGTGTGTTAACCCATTCGGGAATGTTTTATTTGAGTCTACATATTTGTGTCAACTGTTCCAGCATACCGTCACGCCCTTTAATTGTTGGAGAATTCTTGTGCAAATTTCCCCAAGTGCGCTTGCTAAACCGTATGAAGTCCATATTTTCCACAATTCTGTTCACCGCTATTGCGGCGAAAACTCACGCCAGCCGGCAGTACTGAGGATTGGAAGGGTTCCATGCTCCTACCGCCACCTGCCTAAAACCCTCCTGGCGCCCTTATTTTTAGTTTATATTAGTTTATTTACTTAATAAGTTTTTGTGCCAAACTGTTACTGCCTCTAGGCCGGCACATCCTACATTAACGTTTATCAAACCTATGTGAAAATCACTAAGCAGTTTCACTGCCTAACCACCCACCATTAGGGAACGTAACAATAGTTACCCAATCCTAATGTTAAATTGTAACTAAACTGTAGTCAGTCTATGTTAATATACCAAGCACCATAGCCGAGCGCAAACAGCGTAATCATAGTTCAGGAAGCAACTAGCTTCGTAGTCGGCGGTGGAACAGGTGCCTTAATCAAACGAAATCAACTCGCGTCGTTAAAATGTGTCCATTATACGAGGATTTATTTTCCGATTAGAGTTGGTTTAAGCCGCAAATGTATGAAACTGTCCTAATTTAGGCAACTGAAAGCTGGATTACGCTCGTAGTGTGGCTTTATCCCAGTTTATGAACTCGGTGACGCTATAACGACTACTTCGGACGCTTTGTGTAGTATCCCAGAAAATAAATTTAAATTTAATAGCATGATAGTTGACTCACCTCAAACACATAAATGATATGGCATCATTAATCTGATGTCTTTCTGTTCGATGTGAACGTAGTCTCAGAGTTATGCTACGTTGTGGCGGAGATTCCAGTATTTCATCTGAAATCACATATTTTCAAAAAGAGCGAAGTCATCAGATCAGAAATACTTTCAAGAATTTGAGAGAGAAGTTGTGTTTCATTTATGTTTTTTTGTTCCAGATCTTCGTGATCTTCAATTAAAAGTAAAAAGGTAAATTTGCTAAAACCAAGCAGGTAACAAAGGAAGGTTATATAGATGGCTTTTTATTTTGACTTTTTTAACTTGTTTCGATTGCAAAGATACTGTACGGCTGGTACGGGACGGCAGATAACCTGACTTTTTTTTTTTTTGTGGATGTGAAATCATCCAATGACCCCTCCCGCTCTGGGTGGAGCAGAAGGGAGTGTCAGACTCTTACTGACTAAAACCCACCCGTGTTCCTTCCTTAGCCCTTTGTGTTCCGGGGTAGCGGTAACCCTTTCGGACAATCCCGCTGCCCCGATGATAACCTGACCTGACACTTTCATCAAGAAGTCGTAGAGTCATTCGGGATAAAAGGACGTTGTAGGCAAAAAAAGCAAAAGTGCTGTGTGAAAATGTGAAATTAGGACAGTTTCATACATTTAAAAGAAAGAAAATAAGTTTATTTTACCCAGATTAGGTAAGGCACACAATATTCACACAAAAAAAAAATACTTAAAATAGTATTGTGTGCCTCATGGTTGTGCCAAATAGGCACAGTTCAGCATAAATGTCAGACAACTAATGCCTGACGCTGTTGCTTGCGGTTTACCCTAACTCTAGTCTGAAAATGAATCCTCGTATAATGAACGTAATTGTGTGGAACGTTAAATCTCGACTCATTTTGACGGTGCCAGTTACTGGCAAAGGCAGACCAACATGCGGAATAACGTTGTGCTCAATTTTAGCTTATCTTTATGTAATTTGCTAGGATATGAACGACGCGGCAACGCAGACGGTCAGTTCTAGAAGCTCAACTTGTTTGCGAGAATACCATAAGAATTACTTCGCAAGATTTGCTCGTCTCGAGAAATAAGAAGGTTGCAAGCATCGCGCCATTTACCTGTTGTTTCGAGACAGTTTCAATGGTTGACACAAGCTTATGACACTGCTCTAAAATAGCAACTAAAATTGATATGCGGTAGTTTAAACAATGTAATTTTATAAAAGTAAAGTCTTTAAAATAGACTCCAGACTACTCTCAATTGAGATTTTATTGACCCATTAAAATGAAGTAATCTTGTCAACTTTTATTACCTAAACCTATCTAAATAAGTAGGTACCTACATAATATACACAGCTTAGTTACCGTACGGCCTTCGAGAAATTGCTTTCTTGACACCCGTGAATTTCATACAAAAGGGTACGTGTGTTGCGAATTTGATCTTTATTATTTATTAAAATTGCTGCACTGTCGGGAACACATTCTCTCGACGGTCGGACTGTAAACGTATGAATAAATAGGAAAAGCGTTTGTGGAATTTTATTGGTACTCAATTAACAAAATGCAATACCAGCGTTACGAATCTGCACTACTATTAGGTATATTAGGCATACCTTAATTAAAACCCTGCCGAATATAGAACTGCCAGACCGAAAACAACATTCTGTACAAAACCAACGACACGTAGCGTGGCAGACTATTCCGTAGTCACTACGCAGGAATGCCAAGTATTCCGTCAAACGCTGGCGTGATAGTCTAAACTAATATTATTACCTAAAAATAGAAATTGCATGTTTGTTTCTTACGCTTTCACGCTAAAACTGCGGCTGAACGGATTTGGATGAAATTTGGCACCTTGGTAGACCATGACCTGGAGGACATACTCTACTTTCCATTCTGGACCGCAGACGAAGTGACAGGCAACTGCTAGTGTAGAATATAATAATAATTTTGGGATGCATGACGAAGCCTCCTCGCGTAGCGCAGTTTGTTACTCAACTGAACCGAGCGCTCGGCGCATCCTGGACAGTCACACCCAACACTTCACTACATAGTATAAAACGAAGTCGCTTTCTCTGTCACTATATCCCTATGTATGCTTAAATCTTTAAAATTACGCAACGGATTTTAATGCGGTTTTTTAATAGATAAAGTGATTCAAGAGGAAGGTTTATATGTATAATATAGTAGAGAAACACTGATAATTTTAGAGGTTTCTAATGTGATGTCGTAAATAAACCTATTTTTTTGCGCTTACATTGCAAACGCTGTCTGAACCCTATGAAATACATCAATATAATGTACTACAGTATTGTACACCTTAAAAAGGTCTACAAAAAAGTCCGCGATGGTATATAATAAAGAGGATAACCCACAATAACCATTTTTTTCCTTTACTTTTTACGAGAAATGATGGCTTATTTACAAAGTGATTTTAAGCAATACAGCATTAATCCTTATCCAATTAAGTACCTTAAATATATCGGGCGGGCGGGGCGGGTCGCTAGTTATTTATAAACGGTGGCTGTTATTTTTGTATATTATTGTGATGTCTTACGAGTTCAAGGCGAACGAAGTCGCTGGCAAAAGCTAGTTAAGAAAATAACAAGAATATTCTAATATAGATCTCTGCCTAAACTTTTCGGGGTATACCGGCGTGATGTGCAATTTAAACCACATGTTGCGAAGTATTTTCTAGTCCATTACCTACAGCTGAACAAAGGACTAAGCTTCGCCACAAACATTTATTTCCTTAGCAGCTGGTGTTAATGTCTTCTTTCAGAGCACGATGCACCCGTTGCTGTTAATTGTGATCGTATCGTTTCCCTAAGACTATGTTCCCATCTTGTACTGTAAGATATTTTACAGTATAATGTTGGAATTACACGGCAACATCCCGCTGTTCTCACGGTTAAAGGTTATAGCACACATATCAACTCGGAAAGGGATCGTAACCGTGTCGCCTTTCGCCTCAAACACCGCCGCCGTCAAACAGGCGTCAACCTAAATAACGTAAGTACGTAACCGGCGTAGGGCGCGCAGGTAATTACAAGTCTGACAATCATTTTCGTTTATTTATAAAAATGTTAACTACAAAGCAAAAAAGAATGATAATTACATATTGTTATTATAACAAAATGAAAAAGGAAACAAAAAAAAAGAGACATTACTGGCTGAAACCTACTACTCCGCCCCCCACCGCTCCGCAATAACGTTCGCCGCGTCGTGTCTTGCGCAGACAAGATTTTTTTGTGCACCGCTGCGAGCAGTGTACCCAGTTATTTTCTAGTTACGACACGAATTCTTGCGTAGGCCCGGCGTATTTTCTTACCGTGTACAAGCGCCCTTAGAGAATAGCTCCCCAGCAGCTCCGATACGTCGAGTCGGCTACGGCTAAGCGACGCCGCGCTTACGGCTCGCGGTTTGTCATCTTGTCCCGAGGCGAGGCGATAACGTTACTATTACGATTAGTGTGCGTTGCAGTAGGGAGAGTTTCATACAAAGAATACTGAATGGCTCGAGTTGATACGGAGACAATCCCTTTCCCAGGTGATATTATGTGTGCTATGTCCTATATGGCTGATTTTTCCAACGGCAGACAATTTTATTGGAGGAATAATTTTGAATTTTTGACAGTTCATGTATACAAAAACTATCAGACGTCAATTTTGTTCCACGAATAAACCTAATCTGTTTATTGAAAAATTAGCCCTGCATCAAATCAATCAACTCAGCCTATTGCAGTCCACTGCTGGACATAAGTCTCTCCCAGGCTATGCCACAACACTCTCCGCCTTTCGTATCCAGACTGAATCAAATAGGTAACTTTATAATGACCAGAAAGTTATTGGCCCCCGAAAAATTAATAAATATTAACGTATAGATTTACCCGCTTACTAATAAACGTATCAGATGAATAGTTACACACCGATTTCTCTCTCTTTCAGTCGTCCGTAATTTGACTTTCGAAAGAAAAAGATACAGCGTTGTGTGAGTATACAGAGACAGACGCTATATTTACAAAGTTTATCAGTAAGGGGGTTAGTAGAAAATAGCATAATCGAAATTCTGTATGGCGGTAAAGCTCAAAAATAGACTAATTTTTGAACTTTACCGCCATACAGAATTTCGATTATAACTATGTTGTCTATATAACTATGTTGTCTATTTTGGAGGAAAATGAAAAATAAAACTGCATACCTATTTAGTTTTTCGATAAAGCTTCTGTTTGAGCCAGGATGCAGTGCGATTCTATAGCCATCTCACCGTGAAAACTTAGGTGAAGTGAGCGTAAAGTGAGCTGTCAGTATCATCCTGATGCTAGGGATCGGTACTCTTGACAGCTCACTCTAAGCTCACTTCACCTAACTTTTTACGGTGAGATTTTTACAGAATCGATCGGCTGATTTTTTCCCAGCCAACTTTTACTTCCCGCCTTTGATACCTACATTGTGTGTTAGCGCAAATAGTCGGACATAAAAGGGTAATCGATATTGAAGCTTTGGTTACAAATCTAGTGCGCGGATGCGAGGGCTTAAGGTGCCTCTTGTGGATATTTTTCTATACAGATTTCGGGAGAATATTACTCCACTGAATGACATTTTGCATCCAAAGTTAAATATGACATCGTTTTGACTAATTATTAATTGTGTCTGTACGGAAAAAGAATAGTAAAAAGCCATTAAAAAGTTATGACCCAACAAAGATTTGTTTTTCTTGCTATTTTTAACGTAACTTTGGATGTAAATAAGTAATAAAAGATCTGTAAAATCTTCAAAACCAAGTCCGCACAACAAAGCTCAGTTATCGAAGAGATCAATAAACTTTATTCGTAATTGATTTATGCAGTGGTTTTTTCATAAAACTCGATTTTCCGAAGCACTTTTCGAATGTTTTATGCGCCTGTCAGTTCGGAACGGTGTTTCTGTGCGTGAAAACTAGACGTTTTTCGTGTAGACTAGCGTCTAACAGCTCATCACTCATACTAGCGCTGACGGACACTAAGCCAGGCAAGACAGCGTGCTTTTTGGCCATGACCACCAGTGAGTTCGAGCTCGTGACTAGTTTACTCTTAACACGATAACTTACATGAAGTAGGTAAGATTCTTTGTTAAGGAGCTCTTGCGGGAAAGTTTTGCCAGTATGACTTTTACTCGTTTCTGATGAAATCCGTAGGGTATTGTGTATTAACACTAGGCTTTCCATCAAAAAACGTTCCAGATTTTGGTGGAATGCGTATTGACATTAGATCAATTTTCGCAATACCCTAATACATCAGCACGTATTATCTATTACTTATCTCTATATATCATATGAGTCATTGGCTATTTTGAAAACGTGTCAGGCGCGGGATTTCCCTGCTCTTTCCTTGCGCTTTGATTGGTCGACGAATAGTTTTGAGTAATAAAATTAAAAAGGTGTGAAATAACATAATTAATGACTTAAAAATGCAACAGTACAGTTTAAAGACTAGCTAATTATGAAGCTTTGTGAACATCAAAAAACATTATGGCAATGTTTCTCCCCTAAGGCGAAAATGCATTTATATTCTTTAGTTCTACATCTCGCAATCAAAGTTTTCCTGCACGATAGTATATTATACGAGCGTCAATGCTATACCTTCGGTCTTCCCTTGGGCAATCTTCATCGACCGATCCATCTGTCGCGGCTTGATCTAGTGACTTAACCTTGCCAGCCTCAGACGCCATCAGTGTACAAGACTATGAAATTGAAATTGTCTCTGTACACGCTATTAATCTCTCCACGGGTATAGTTAGGCATCTGGGGCGCCGCATGGGACCTCGCATAGGAGCCTCCTAAGCGGCGGGTCCCTTAGGACCGGGGCGACCGCGCGGTGGGTAACAAGCTGCGCGGCGCTCTCTTGGAAGGCGAAGAGCCCTGGGGAGGGACTCGGGCTGTGTTCTTACACAGCATGCCCTAAGTTAAAACCCAAAAACTTTTGTTGGCCGAAGTCTTCACCATAGCTAGCTATCAGCAAGCTGGAAGTATTGTATAGGTACGGGAACTTATTGCTATGCAGCTCGCTTATGCAAATCAATAATATAAAATTCAAAGTCCTGACTGACTGATATATCAAAACACAGCCTAAATCGCTGGTCCTAGAGACATGATTGGAGGGTGTGTTCTTTGTGAAGAGTACGTATCCACTAAGAGTTTTTCGAAATTCCACCCCTAAGAGGGTGAAGGGAGGGGGGTGAAATTTCAAGCGAACAAAGTCGCGGGCAGAAACTAGTAATATATAATAGCATAAATCAGCTCTCCTATTGTTATGAAAATCTGCAAAGCATTCGACAGTTTGTAAAACTAGATCAAAGAACCAATTTTCAAATGTACAAATCCGTTTTTCTGTTTGACAAATTACAATTCCTTTATTTCAGAAAATATAACGAAAGAGAATGCAGGGAGTTAATCCATACCTACGTGATGAAAATGAGTAGAGAAACCTCGATTTTTACCTATTACAACGCGTTTAGGATTCTGTTGGGGCGGTCACGGTTTTGTAGTGCGTCAGCGATGTTCGCTGAGGCTAGAACCGATGATTTTTATGGTTTAATTGGAAAAAGGAGTGCGTCGCTTCTACGCCGTGGCCGTGGCAGCTCGAATAGCTCCCCTGAGTGTGATATCCGAGCGGTGGGACTCGCCTTTCTTGCGGAAGTGGCTCCAGCTGCATGCTAGCGCCTGCGATTATTATGTATTTTTGGATTAATTTTTAAATTTGTTTTTTAATTTGATTTTTTCTCTTTTTTTTAAATTTTGTTTTTGATTTTAATTTTAGAAGTTTGCGATTTTATTTAGATTTTATATGTGTACAATTTACCTATGGATATATATCTGAAATAAATTATGTGATTTGATTAACATGGATTCAGAGTACCTATATGCAAAATTCATTTGAATTGTTAGGAAACAAGTAAGTGAAAAAACGAAAAGTACCTACTAAGATAATTGGGTTTCCGGCGTTCTCATAAAAAAGTACCTTATTCTACGCGGCCGAATTTTACAAGTCTAAATTTGTGTCAGTCTTGCTCGGAGAATCAAATTACAAAAGACATTCAAACTCACGAGATTTCGTTTCAGGACCACTTTCGTAATCAGAGACCCTCAGTTGATGTAATTTAGCCTGTATGTCACCCTTATAAGATAATATCGTAAGTGTAAGTGCTGCAAAGAGTAGGGGAACCGGAAGTATTGTCTTTACTTTGGTAACAGTAAACAGTCAAATTACAAAAACAAATTACCTACTTACTGGTAAATTCACTAGTTTTAGATGTCGTTTGAATGACAGTAAATTGTTTTTATACTTAAGTAGGTACCTGTAATGGTTTTTTTTATTTTTTGTAAGGTACTTTAGGTTCTACATGCTCTTGTAAATACATAGAATAAAATATTGTGTCTGATTATTTGACGTTTTTGTTATAGAAGTAACAAAAAAATTGAGTCTTGAACATTATGGCGACGGAGACCGCGCAGTGGCGCCCTCATCGTTTGTTTGGTTATTTCTTTTATTTTAGAATGGAAATGCAGAAAATAAGCACGTTAAATTGTGCTCCACAAAAAAATTAATACAAACGGTAGTTTTATTTATTTATTTATTTATTTAATACTTCAAGCACATAAGTGTACAGAGGCGGACTTAATGCCATAGGCATTTTCTACCAGTCAAGTCAGTCAGTTTTATATTGTTTAGTTTTATTATAATCCTTCAAACGGAAAATAGTGGCCACTATTATCCGCTTCTTTTTTTTAACACAGAAAATATTCTATTTATCTAGGTACATACATTTCTTTACAATAGATTAAACAGGACTATAAATATTATATACCTACCCACTAGCAAAAACTCAATGCAAAAAAAGGTGTCTGGATATTTACAAAAACTAAATTATTAAGAGACTGAATTTCTACTGAATTTAGCACAATGATCACGATATCATTAACTTGTTTGATTTATACTTACAAAACTCACTCAGACCACACGCATAAACTTCCAAATTAATGTTTAACTTTCTCATGGACTACACACACATACTCTCTCAATTCACACACTCACACCTCATTCCACACAATGAGAGGTCACGCATTCACACTCTTCATATTATAATAAAATATAATATTAAATATTATTATATTATCTTGGACATTACCTACTGACATCGGTGAAAGAAAAACATTGTGAGGAAACTAACGCCAACCCGTCTTCAGTCAGTGTGATGATAATGGCGTGCCTTCTTTGTATGAGAGGAGACCTTTGCCCTGCAGTGGGTCAATAATGGGTTGGTATTATGGTTATCAATGGGACCAGGCAGTGGTGGCCCCGACGGTGGTGGGTAAGAATCCAGACGCCTATTTTACTTTTGCTAACATCATCACCACTGCTCTCAAAACGGTGAAGGAAAACATCGTGAGGAAATCGGCATGTCCTCGAATCAAAAATTAGAATACTTACATGTGACATTTATTTTATCAACCCGTACTAGGCCCGCGTGGTAGACTACAGCCCACACCTTCTCGTAGAGGCGTGGGTCCCTGCAGTGGGCAAATTATAGGCTGATTACGCTATGCTTATGCTATTAAGTAGCTATTATTGTTAAAGCTGCAGTCTTGCAAAATTCACTCGCGGCGAATTATTTGCGCAACTTTGTAATTTTTTTTCTAAACAAAATAATGAAATAACATGAAATATTATTATTGCACATGAATAACCATAATATAAGTAATAGCTAGATATTTTTTTTAAGTTCATCTAGGTAGATTATGTTAGGTAAATCAAGTGTTAAACACAGCTCTTTCGCGCCCAACATCATTTCGAGTTCCGTTTGAGCTCTTCGTTTATGGCAATGAAGAATTAATTTAAAAATCTGTTCAGCGCATAATTAGCTCAACATTCTTGTCTTCAAAATGCGCTGAATAGTTTTTTCGAATTATCCTTCATTTTCTTAATCCAGAGGTCGCAATTTCATCAAAATTCTCTGTTTTTATCTCATAATAAACGGTTTTTTTCAGAATAACTATGCATTGTATTTAAGTAACAATTAGATTATTTTAATGCCAAGGGTTCAATAAGCAAATACTAAAAAAAATAGCATCTAAATCACCTTATCCAAAGAATAATTATAATTTCAAAAGACCTACAAAATAAGAGTTTATATACAAGAATTGAAAGAGAAATTCCTTAGTGGCCGCTGCACAGTCGCAGCGTCCAGACGTGTGGTCTACGACGAATTTTAACTGTTCCCTCTCGCTCTAACTTTGCTCCTGCTCTAACATAGGTTACGCACTGTTGTCTATCTAAAGTTGCTCTACTTTATTATTTTTTGTATATAATTTTTCGAGTGTTTTGTAAATAATTGTAATACAGTAATAGTTTTGTAAATATTTGATTTCAATATGGATCGTAAATTAAAAAAAAAATATGCCTGTACGAAAAAAAAAATTGGGCTCAAACGTAGAAGTAATGAAGAGAAATAGATTCCAAAGGTAAGTAAAACTGTTTACAGTATTCATGTTTGGGGCCTAACTACAAGGTCAAATTAAATTAGCTAGCGAGACTCCACAGACATGATGAGTATCGATATCTCATCTCGATTTTATCGGTATGTTCCCACTAGTTCTACTGAACAGTTCTCCGTAGAACTGTTCAGTAGAACTAATGGGATTTTTTTTTCCCACTAGTGCTACGATAGTTGGTATAACAAAATAGTAGACCTAGTGGGATTCTTTATTCCCACCTGTTCTACTGAACAGTTCCACGGTAGAACTAATGGGAATTTTTATTCTCATTAGTACTACGATATTAGGTATAACAAAATAGTAGAACTAGTGGAGTCTCTATTTCCCACATGGAACGCTTCGTTGTCACTAGTACCATTAACTGTTCCATGATGGAACTACTGATTGTTTTTTTTTTTAACACTAGTTCCATTTTAAAAGAATCTGAAAATAATGTTGAATTTGTTATCAGTAGTTCCACATTATTACGTCATGGATATTGTTTTCGTGGTTTTCTAGGGTGATAAGGCCGATAGTGAGGTCAAAATTAAAATCCAAGATGGCGGACGAGAAAATGTTCATATTTTTCGTCATGGATATCGTTTTCGTGGTTTTCTAGGGTGCTAAGACCGATACTAAGGTCAAAATTAAAATCCAAGATGGCGGACGCGAAAATTTTCACATTTTTCGTCATGGATATCGTTTTCGTGGTTTTCTAGGGTGCTAAGGCCGATAGTGAGGTCAAAATCAAAATCCAAGATGGCGGACGCGAAAATGTTCATATTTTTCGTCATGGATATCGTTTTCGTGGTTTTCTAGGGTGACAAGGCCGATAGTGAGGTCAAAATTAAAATCCAAGATGGCGAACGCGAAAAGTTTATGATTTTTCGTCATGGATGTCGTTTCCATGGTTTTCTAGGGTGCTAAAGCCGATAGTGAGGTCAAAATGAAAATCCAAGATGGCGGACGCGAAAATGTTCATATTTTGCGTCATGGATATCGTTTTCGTGGTTTTTTAGGGTACTAAGGCCGATAGTGAGGTCAAAATTAAAATCCAAGATGGCGGACGCGAAAACTATCTAATTTTTTGTCATGGATATCGTTTCCATGGTTTTCTAGGGTGCTGAGGCCGATAGTTAGGTCAAAATTAAAATCCAAGATGGCGGACGCGAAAATGTTCAAGTTTTTTGTCATGGATATCGTTTTCGTGGTTTTCTAGGGTGCTAAGGCCGATAGTGAGGTCAAAATGAAAATCCAAGATGACGGACGCGAAAATGTTCATATTTTTCGTCATGGATATCGTTTTCGTGGTTTTATAGGGTGCTAAGGCCGATAGTGAGGTCAAAATTAAAATCCAAGATGGCGGACGCGAGAATGTTCAAGTTTTTTGTCATGGATGTCGTTTCCGAGGTTTTCTAGGATGCTAAGGCCTATAGTGAGGTCAAAATTAAAATCCAAGATGGCGGACGCGAAAATGTTCAAGTTTTTTGTCATGGATGTCGTTTCCGAGGTTTTCCAGGATGCTAAGGCCGATAGTGAGGTCAAAATTAACTAGTGAGCCCAAGTGCCCGTGGCAGGACCAGCATTTAGCCAAACATTTTTATCTACGATATAATCATCCAACTTATGATATCCTTGTCTACATAGTGTGCGCATTTTAATCACCGTTATCCTCATAAGAGATCATTCTACTCATTATTATGAACAACTTTTACTATGGGACCAAACCTGAAATCGTGACATCGTGAAAAAAAAATCCGCTGTTCCCTAGGTTGTAGGGAACAGCTAATTTTATTTTCGCGATTTCTGGTTTGTTTCTATAGTAAAAGTTGTTCATAATGATAAGTACAATGACCCCTCAAGAGATGATAAAATTACACTCAGTATATTTGTTTCCTCTAAACTCCGTTACGGCAGAATTAATACAGATAATTTTTTTATAGGGGTAGCCTAAGGATCCGCTGCGAAAAAGTAGCCAATGTACGCATAGGCTACTTTTTCGCAGCGGAAGAAACCACAGGGTGCTACATAATATTAGTACGATGATTTTTTACGAATAGGTACTTCTGAAAACTCTGTTATTATATAACTTATTTATTTTCATAGGTGCGCTGCTGGCTCACGTCAACCATTTTCAGATATAAACAACCTGTCAGAAGCTCGAAATATTAATCCTACTTCTTCTACTATGGGAGTACCATTGATGATTGAAAATATGCGATGCAAACCACTAATGTCCATTGCCGATATTTTTTATATAAGAATGTAACTGTAATGTATGTGATAGAGTATAATATATTAGTTAGATCATCGCCAATGTTATTTCGTGTTCGAAATCACTGAAAATGTTACAGAAGGCCTTACGGTGAATCGACTTTATAAAAAACACGTGCTTATGAGTAATACAAAGCGTTTAAAAGCTGTCTAGATTTGCCTTGCCCTGGTAGGCCGTCAACGTCTTCAACTGAAGTTAATATCGCAAAAGTGAAGGAAATAGTGACTGAAAATCCTCATTCAAGTTTGAGATTGATAGCCGCTGAACTTTCTGTGTCTCACGAGCCTTTCCGTATCATTAATAATCACTTTTATGTGCCTTTTTGAAATAAAGGCTTAATTAATTATTATTTTATTAATTTTTTTTATTAATAATAATTTGACTTTGATTTTATGTATTTTTTTTTTGTCTCCTTTACACTTTCACACACTGTCTACATATCTCTATTTATTGTCCTATCGCAGGTATGCTGGAAGAGATTCTTTTGAAATAAGCATCACTTTTGTACCTATTTTTCTATTCTGCTTTTTTTTCTTGTCTGTTTATATGTCGCACCTTAGAATTGAAGTGGCTTAACTATTTTTTTTTTAAATGACTGACACGTTGTATCCAAGTTATTTTCTTAAAATTTTAAGAAAATGACTTTGATACATTCTATCAAATTAATTTTCATTGTATCAGTAATTTTCTTAAAATTTTAAGATTTTTTTTTAAATACTTTGTATCAAAGTAATTTTCTTAAAATTTTTAGCTAAGCCACTTCAATTCTGAAGGTGCGATGTGTGTACATAAATGGTAAAATAAATAATACTTAGTAGAGCAACTTTCCGACCGTGTCAAATTACGCTAGGTAGGATGTATGCGGGGGACTGCGGGGAGCCCGGGTGCAAACGCTCGGCGCGTGGACTCGCCGCACGCGATTCATAAATTGTGCACTAGAAGACTAGGCCCTTAAGTAGGAAATTACAAGTTAACGGGGAATCACCTTTCAACTTCTTGTAAATTCCGTAACTTGAAAACTAAATGAACTTCTCCCTAGAAAGTGGCAAGATGTTACGAAACTAATCAACTAAGTAATTTGATAAAATGACGACAATAGAATTGAACAAGTTTCACTAGACTGAACAGAATGGTAACAAAAATGTCAAAGTTTGCAGAATTTCTGATAAACTTAGGTGTCTTGCTAATTGCGATAAATTACTTCTCTGTAGTACTTAACGAAAAAAATGTAGTAAGTATAACACAAGGCTCTCTAAAACTCCGCCCCTAAGACGACCCACTGACCGCTAACTAAACTTATAGGCTTAACTGCTGGACATATAACTACGAATAATCTTTTATTAATCGTAAACATTTATGTAGGTATATTTCTCCTGAACGTTTTATTTTAGAATACCTACCTAAATAATTTTAATTCCTAGTAAAAAATTATTAGGAATTAAATTGTTAATTCTAAATTAGAAATTAATTATTTTGAAGAAGCATTCGTAATAAAGTTTTCTGCAAACTTGTCAGCTGATTTTTCTTCAACGTTGCAAACAAATCTTTAAGATATTTATCGCGTTATGTTAGTCAAACCTGCTTGAAGAGTTTGACTGTGTATGCTTAGCAATCGAAGATCAACAAATTTATTTCTTTTTACTCGAGTCGACTGACTACAATCTATACCCTTAGCTGAAAATGATTAAAAAACAGTAGAATCGGTGAAATATGGTAGAAATAATGAATGTCAAAAATGTTAGTATCGGATGATTTTAAGGTGCAAAAGCGGTGTATCCGATCAATCGTAAACATTGATTCAACGGAGACCCGTGTTCCACATTTTAAGAAACTAAAAATACTACCACTTCCCTGTATGTTTATTTACGAATGTGCCATTTTCGCTAAATTAAATATTCACCGTTTCAAATTTAGTAATAGAGCCAGACATAACGACAAAATGACACGTGAACCCCACAAAACTGCTCTTTTCCGCAAAAGTGTTTTTTATCTAATAACTGACATATATAATAAACTGCCAAAGACAATTAGAGATTTGGATTTGCATAATTATAAAAAGAAATTATTTCAATTGTTATTAGACAAATGTTACTACACTCTAAAGGATTATCTCGATGATGTCATTTAACTTTTATTGTTCACCTGATGAGTAAAATGTGTATAGGTACTTCTGTATTCTTTAATTTTAACTGAATTTATAATTTATGTCTCGTTATTTTAATTGCTGCCTTGACATGTAAAAATATTCGTTAATTCTAAAGTGCTGCATATTTAAAATGTTATTATTTCAATTTTCTATCTGATTGTGCTGTGTTTATGTTATAAAATGTTGCCTACCTTAAAATTATTATTTATACGCCATTATGGCGGGTCATAAATGTGTACAATTTCGGAAACGTAACAACTTATTGCTTACCTATGTACCACAATAAAGAATATTTGTATTTGTATTTGATTTATAGGTAAGTATTTATTGAATGTCTAAGTAGGTACTAGCTATGCCTCGCGGTTTCACCCTCGTTAATTTGAGGAAAAACCTACTAATAGATAATATTATTTATAGAACAATTCGGACTTTTCCCGGTGAGATTTGGTAAATCTTAGGATTTACCGCAGTTCGGGCTTTTACAGTAATACCTATAATTATACCTACACTAAGTCACATTACTTATATAAATAGAATATTTTATTGTCCTATTTTTTTCCTATACCTATCGTATATACCTAGGGGAAGGTGAGGTATAAAAACTTAACTGTGGCTTAAGTTGAAGGCAAAATCGTAAGATTTCTATTGTTGGAGGTAGTGAATTTACTTAACTTTGTAACAGCATACTTACTTATTTTTTATTATATGTATGTAGTTTTTTTTTATTAGAGGTTTTTATTATAGTTTAGTAAAGGATCATTTTATACACACCTATGTATAAAATAATCCCTGGGGTAGAGGTAAAATAATCCCAGGGATCATTTAGAAAATAGTTTTTCGACAAAATGGCAATTTGGTGAGTAATTAGGTAGGCCCCTAAGTAGTATTAGCTATTAGCCCAGGGCCCCACAAATTCACGATCCGCCCTTGTACTAAAATATATTCCATTACTATAAGAGTAGGTATTACTTAAGATTATTACTTATACCCTCATCATCACTGGCCGCCTTGAAGAGTTATTTTAAAACTATGATATCTCCTACGATATTCATTGAATTAAAAAGATGTCAAGGGCAGTTTTGTTCAAAATTAAATACTTGTGATGAATATCGTATTTATTTGGATAAGAATTAATAATATCAGGAAAACCTTTTCAGTTGGAGATTCATAGACGACTCCGCCTTGGAGTGTTGCCTTGTTTACGTAAACGACCTTCCTATTAATATATACGATTTTTGCAATTTGCAGCTCAGTGTCTGGGTGTATGTTGTTTAAAATATGTATCGCGACTGTAACAAATATGTATTTACAGAATTATAATCATTAGAATGAGTAGGTAATACAACTTGTTAAGTTAGTATAATTCTAAATGTCAAGATTTCATGAAATAGTCATTCAATAAGATTACTTGGTCTTCGAAGAGTTGTATTGATGACTTTAATGGTTATAATTCTGTAAATACATATTTAGTTGTTACGGTCGCGAATCATATTTTTATCAACGTAGGTACAACTTAATACTGACCAGCAAATTGCAAAAAACGTAAGAAAATTTGAATTTCGCGGGTTACCCTGGCGAGCATTTACGACGTACGGCATTTCATACAAACTTTCAAGCCCTTGTTTTTCGAAACGAATGAACCGATTTTAATTAAACTTCATACGCATAAGCAGGATAGAAATGTCTAAAAAGTTAGTAAAGAACATTATCAAAATGTATTATTTAAAAAAAGATAACTGGAAATCTGTTTCTATGGAAAATTTAAAATCGATCTGATTTGGCTGTAACATTACTTTTCGATAATGTTCCTCACTAGCTTTTTAGACCTTTGCATCCTGCATAATTCATATAGAGTTTAATTAAAGTCGGTTCACTCATTTCGAAAAACAAGGGCTTGCAAGTTTGTATGAAATGCCGTAAGTCGTAAACGCTCTTAAACTAATCATCATCTGCATAGCCTTTTCCCAACTATGTTGGGGTCGGCTTCCAGTCTAATCGGATGCACCTGAATATCAGTATTTCAGTATTTAGTAAACGCTCTTAAACTGACTTGGGAAATACATCTACTGCACGTTTCTAGAGGCGTAAAAGTAGTCGATAGCTAGTCCCTTCCATGTAGAAGGCTCTAAGGTTTGTAATAATAAAACAAACTCAATAATTTATCACAAATCAATTGTTATATTTTAATTACATCTGTCAACAGTCAATATTATATCATGTGTTTTACATTTATATATTAGACGTTCACATACATGCATGAATGAATGGATCGTAACTCTAACATTTATTATAGTCGCTTTATTATTTTGATATAGTTTTTCTTAACTAGGTGGAGCCACTTGCGTCGGATCGAGACGGTCGGTAATAACTGATGTTTTCATTATTCGAATAGTAAAAAAATTGTTACAATAGTGCCACTCCAAAAAAAAAAAAAAACAGTAATAAATTACTGTTTTTTTTTTGGAGTGGCAAAATAAAGTTTCCCCAAATCCTTGTTTACAATTGATGTTATTTCCACTTAAATTAATATCAACTATGTGAGTGTAAATTAAATTAATTTCAGAATGACTAGAACTATTGCAAAATTCATAAAAAATGATAGAATTGTTTCTCAAACTGAATTTAATGTGTAGGGTTTTTAAGTTGTTTTTCCAAAAACACATTTGTTTACATGTTTGGAAACTAAATTGCGAATGCATTTATTATTACTTACATCACAAAAAAAAAACGTTACAAGCCTTTTGAAAAGAGTAATTAAATGAAATGATTATTTATCTTACTTAACTGATTATTTGCGCTTCTTTTGTGCAACTTTATTTAATTATAATATGATCTTTTTTTTATCTGAAAAAATAAAGTCACAATCGTTAGTCGTCTGGCTTTCTGCCACTTTTTTCGCCTCGATCGGACACAATGTGTCTTTTTTAAAACCTCGAAAGCCTTTCAATTTATCGCCTATATTGTTATATAGATCACAGGAAAATATTCAAGTCATATACAAATAGATATTTATCCTTTAACAATATACAAATGATAACTTGAAAGGCGTACAGGCATCTACATTATGTTGTATACAACTTAGGGCGAATTTCACCAAACTTTTATATCTAGAATAAATCTTAACCTGAGAATTAATTTTGATTTTTTGACAGTTTTTCCATACTAGAACTGTCAAACGTCAATTATACTCCACGGATAAAAGTCATTTGCCTTTGGTAAATTTAGCCCTTAACATGACTAGAACATTAATATTTTTAATTAAAATAGTGTTTACATTTCATTACGCTATGACATTTTATTGTTTTACAAAGTACCTTAACTTTTATCAACAAGTAGAAGGGTGATGGTACTCACAACAGGGGGTGTTTTCTCTCTGTCTGGCATATAGTGCTTTCTCACTTTCCCAAACCCACCACCAAACTTACTTGTTTTAGCTGCCATATTTTTTTCACTGCTGTGCTATATCATAACTATTACTATTATGACATAACTTTCGTTGAACCACATAAAAGTCACAAAAAATAGTGTTTTGTATCAATTCAATCGACTCGAAATATCTTGCATTTCAACCACAATGTAGGAATAGTGGTTCAATATGTTTCTGTGTGCCTGATCATCATCTGCCTAGCCTTTTCCCAACTATGTTGGGGTCGGCTTCCAGTCTAACCGGATGCAGCTGAATACCAGGATTTTACATGGAGCGACTGCCGATCTGACCTCCACAACCCAGTTACTGGGTGATACAATACCCCTTGGTGAGACTGGTTGTCAGACTTTCGGGCTTCTGACTACCCGTAACGACTCAAAGATCCACGAATGACAGCCGGGACCAACGGCTTAACGTGCTTTCCGAGGCACGGAGGGGTATCTGTATGTAAAGATGGTCACCCATCCACAGACCAACCTCGGCAAGCGTAGCTTAACCTGATTGATCGACCTGTGCGACTGTTATTATTTAGCCACGGGCCCCTCTGTGTGCGTGATATTGACACAAATTCTCGTCCCCTACTTTTTGTGGCAATCATGTGATATTTTGTCTTTAAAATTATGTGTACTTATGTAATCAAATATAATTTATTGTATGTATTATAAACTAATGGAGTGAATTATTATTTAAACTTCACAATTCCATCAATGCTATTATATTATCTAAATAGGCGATAGTTATAGATAAATTATATTTATTATGAATGTTGATAATTTAATTTAGTATTATTCGAGTAGCTGCCGCAAACAATTTAGATCAGCAATGGTCCCTTAAAATAACCGACTAGATTTATTTATTTTTATTTTACTATTTATAATTTATTATAGAGCTGGTATTGCTCCGAAATTCTCTTCAATACAGTTTATTAAAATTTTAAGATATTCTTGATTTATGGATTATGCAAATAATTATAATATATCATGCGGATAGATACTTTATCATAAATATATTTATTATAATATTACATTGTATTATGTACTTACCTTAACATTGAGATGTTTTGAAAGTAAGCAAATTTAGTTTTTGGACGTAATTAGGTACTAAAAATTCAAAAAAATCTACTTGTAACATTCTAAAGGATTTCTCTTAGGTAGGTATTTAAAAAAATATAGGTATTTTAGTTTTTGATTCTTTCTACTTTTGGATATTTGGCATTTAGTTATTTATTGTAAAGATTGACAGCTTATTATCGTGTAAGTATAGGATTTTGTTGGAATGTGTATCATAATAATAAAAATAATGTATTAGGTACTTTGACATTAACATTGAAATAATAAATTCACTTCCTTTTTTGAGGTATTAGACAAATTTTACCTTATACCTAGGTACTTAAAATAAAGCTAATTCATATAAAAAAATAAATGCAATCTTGACTAGATCAAATATACAGTTTGTGAACTGAGGACCAATTCCTGTAATTAAAAACGTTCAAAATCTAATCGCAATCTCATCACAGCGACAATCAATGTCAAAAACATGTCAAAAATGTAGGGAAATTAGAGGTATTTTTTGACAGATTGAGACTGAGATCAGACTGCGAACGTTCTTAAAATTACGAGAATTGCCTCTCTGTTTTCCGCGCTCTGATTGGCTTTCACTAAGTTGTGAACCAAAGATAACGCTCAGAGAAATAGCTAACATAGAAGTCATAAAAGAGGTAGACACTGCAATATACACATCTCTTTCTTCCTTACAAATTCTTATACGACTTAGAGAGCGTCCTCGATAGTTTTCATAGTTTTCACCTTCTTGTTTTTCTGTCTTAGACGCCTTAGTTACCAGGAATACGAAAGAGTTATTTTGCACGCACTCTAATGAACCAATGGCCTGCGCTGACGTTCATGTTCGTGGTCACCAGTATAGAGGTACGAGGAACAGGGTGTAAAGTTCACTCATCCTCCATAGAAAAGGGAGGATCCTCCGACCAGACGGGTGTTGTGTCTGGCGGGCAACTGCCCAATGATTCATGTCGGGCCGTTGTACATATGCTAAATGCGCGGTAAACTCTGCTTGCGAGATGCAGGATTTTGCGTGACGTCAGTATGACACGTTGTTCGCATGTGGCGTTGTAGATACGGCTATACTGTCTACGGTTGACATAAGCTATGACATTGAACATATTTGTGTCCATGAACTGTTAATTAACTATACACTATCGAGGTAGCGTATGTATGTAATGTAATGAATAAATAAATAAATAAAATAAATAAATTTCTGTGGTAGGTAGTCATTATTCTGAGAATTGTAACCGCAGTTCACAGTACCACAGTAGATAAATATACAGTAAAACATCTTCATACAAACGTGCCGCTCTCGGTTTGAATGTGTGCGTGCGCGCCGCGCGCCATGTCGCCACGCGATTTCACGCACACGCTAGCATAATATATGGGGGAATAAGGTGGCGGCAGTGCGGGCTGTGCAGCGCGACTGTGAGCACGCGCGTACGCTACATGACCGCTTGCATTCGTCAACTCTCGCCGGCGCGGGCGGCGGACACTTGTCGTAAATTACGAGTATCATGACTTCAAAAAGGGGAAAAAAATATTGTAGTGTTTTCGGGTGCCTCAATAATGATTTCGCAAACCCGGACTTATCATTCTTCATACTTCCTACTCAACCAGAAATGTAAGTACCTACTTATACTTAAATATTATTAGAAAATATGGTATTGTATTGTTTATTTCACAGTTTATTTGCTTTATTAAGAGCGTAGCCGAGTCGCATTTTTCTGAATACTATGTTTAGAGCTAAAGTTTATTTTAAGAAGTCTAGTTTTACTATAAAATAGAGGATTGAGTACGAAACATCGTTTAGGTAAACATATTTTTCGCGTAGGTATAGTTGTAATAAGGGCAATTTCACAATAATTAATATTGCAAATTAATTACTTTTGAAATTATTATTTTTTCTATTGTCTGATGTGTTGTTCAATCCAAATATGGTTCCGGTAGTCTGACGATCGACTTATATACTTGTGTGTACATCGCATTTTTTTGGCCGGCGTTCGGGTCGGCCACTTGACACTTGTTTTTGTTTCGCTTATCGTATGAAAAAAATGTGTTAAGAGGTCTGTTCTTTTTGTTTATTATTGTAAGGTGATGTGTATTATACTAAATGCAACAGTTATTTTTGTTAGATATGGTTTCATTTTGTAAATATAACGACTTTTGTATACAAAACTGGGAAACCTGGGAAATAGTCCATCACGCTACCTTCAAGTTCAAATTTGTAATACATTATTAGGTGAATCTACACAAAACCCTACGTCATCACATAGTTAGATATTAAAGTAAGGTATCATGAAAGAAAAATAATATGCTTTTTATTTTATAAATTTAGATCAAGTGCTGCTTGTTCGAAAATATTAACTAAAAGTAAAAGTGACAACCCTGAGTATCAACGCAAGAGTAGGCTAATAACTCGGCGGGCGGCCTTAGATAACCTACTGTATATTTACTGTGACAGTACGCAGCCATTAAATAATATTAAAGTTTTAAGATATAAATAGTAAACAATTTTATTGCCTGTTCCGGCTATCAATATCATTTTTAGTGCTTAAAGCGTTATAAAATAGGTCTTATATGAAACTTCTAACTAAGGTTTTTAGAGAGCTCTTTGAAAAATATCTTTGGTTTTAAGTACTTGTCAAGTATTATTTGGTTTCAAATGAGATTCTAATATTTATAAATATATTTGGGCTTGGACTAAGTCATAAAAGAGGCTTACATAAAAATAACTTAATACTGACGGTGACTTTAATAAAAATAACTTAATACTGATTATTTTTAGTATTAGACTATTTTTTGTGAAAGTCGAACATAACAATATACTTATAGAAGAAAACAAACTATCGAAGTCTAAATGCTTCCATTCTACACTATGATTGGATTATTTTTTGAAGTCGTACAAAGCATGGCCTCTCTCTTTCTCTTTATCATTTATTAAATAGCGCCATCTCACTTTATAATTTGAGACATCGCAAAATAACAGACTTAAACCTAATAAAATCACACAAAGACTTTACCTTAAAACTAGGGTATTAAGAAGAATCATCCAATACTTTGCAGGGAATGTTTGAACTGTAACAACTTGCTGAGATTCGTGAAGACCAGATCCTGAGGATTGGATATGATGAAGTACACCAGTCCTAGTATTGATAGGACGGCGCGCCATATTGAGAAATGCGTCCAAGTGTGGTAGAATGTTGGTATCGTTGGCTGGAAAAGAAAATAAACATAATTACTGTATACAAAACACTGTAAGTAGATTTAAAAGAGTAACAATGAAAGAAAAGAAAGAAAAAGTATTTATTGCGACTCGTACAGGAGGATCGCAAACTAAACACAGTCTAAATTAAAATACCAAATTATACAAAAAATTACCTGACCCCGCAAACGTCGTTTTGCAAAAAAAAAATAAAAGTAGGGGTATGAAAAATAGATGTTCTCCGATTCTCAGACCTACCCGATATGCACACAAAATTTCATACAAATCGGTCCAGCCGTTTCGGAGGAGTATGGTAACTAACACTGTGACACGAGAATTTTATATATTAGATAAATTAAAAAAGTAACAAAAACAAAAATGAAACAGAAAGTCCTATACGAGGCCAAAAGGCTCCTATCTCAGCATGATGCTGCGATATTTAAAAATAAATTTCGCAGCGATGGTATTCTGATAGGGCCGCTGTGGTGTCACGGGCAGTTACAGAAAATAAAAAAAAAACAATGGAGTCGTTTGTCCACTCTTCTGCATTCGAAACTACCTTTTAGAAACGGCAACTAGATTCAATTACTTATATTTTCTTGTAAATTTTGACGTTCAAAAGAGCCTAGTAATGGCCTACTTGAAATAAATTATTTGACAGTGGCATTAATAAAATTCGTAACACAATATGTACAGACACCAGCACATCAAGCTACCCGAAACTGTCAAATTTTCCCAATCAATTTTGAACCTTATGCTTTAGCGATAAAGTTGAAAATCTATTAAATAAATTTGACAGATTGTAGTAGCTTGATGTGCTGGCGTCTGTACAAGTAATAATTTCATACGATCTCCGAAATTTTGAATAATACAAATTGATGTTAAATAAAAGTGACGTAACCGAAAGGCGGGCACAGCAAGTGATAAGTACAAACGAAATTGATAACACAACAATGTACAATATTAAGGGACTAACCACAATTAGTCAGCTCTGTTCAGCTTTTGTCCATAGAAAACAACGATTTTGTATGAGATGCGTACGCATCAGTTCAGCCGCGGAAAACTGAACGGACTTCATACAAAATCGTTGTTTTCTATGAACAAAAGCTGAACAGAGCTGAATAAGTGTGGTTAGTCCCCTAAGTAGCTTTCAGCTTGGGTTATGGTTGAAAATGGCCCTGACCATTTTCTTCGGCAATCAATAAATTCCATTTGCGTGTTTTAGGTCAATGTCACCAGTTTCGCGCGCTTCGTCCGCTCTACCTTGGGCAAGCAAATAATATCCTTCTTAGTTTCCCAAAGATAAGAAAACAGTGAAATGTAGAAAATTGGTTGTAACCGCGAAAATATAATTCTCTTTTTGATAGATATAACAGCTACATTTCAGTAAGATTATAGAAATTCGACTCAGTCTAATTGAATTAGCCATTAGAAGACGTGATCGATAACTAAAGATGAAACAACAAAAAAAATACATGTTTTTTTTACTGATTGTCAGAACTCATACTTCAAGTAACTACTCTACTTGCGGACGTTGACCCCAAAAAATATAATTTTCATGAATCATGTTTAGATAAACTCATCACGTCTGTGGCGTCCTGTTAGCTAATTTAATTTGACCATAACGTCATCATTCGTCATATCATGTCATCAGTAGGCCAATTCTGCTAATTTAAAACGTTCAAAATCTAGTCGCAGTTTCATCTCGGCGACAAACAAATGTCAAAAACTTGTCAATATGTAGAGACTGAGATCAGACTGTGAACGTTCTTAAAAATTACGATAATTGCCCCTCTGGTCGGCGCAATGTCTTTTTTCATGCTTCTCAGTACTCAAATCATTGACCTTGTTTACAAACTTATTTGGCTACTCACAGTAGTAAAGTTATTGCTTGTAATATTATTGATGAGAGGCGCGTATTGGTACACCATCAGCTCGTCATACATCCTGGCTGCAGTACAGACCAACAAGCATGCAGTGTACAGCATCACCAGAACTATAGGCTGGAAGTATGGCTGCAGACCCCGAGTTAGGTCTAGGCTGGTTACGTCGAGTCTGGAAAGTATTGAATGAACATTAATTTTAGGTTGTTGGTAAGGAAGATGTGTAGTAGATTTTTTGGGGATGTAAAAAAAGTAATCTTTGATAGAAATAGATAGAACGCGTTCGAAGTGTATTTACAGGTGAATATTTATGTCTGTTATTTACAAGCAATATGAATATTATTATTTTATTGAGGGGCCCGTGGCTAAATAATAACAGCCACACAGGTCGATCGATCAGGTTAAGCTACGCTTGCCGCGGTTGGTCTGTGGATGGGTGACCATCTTTACATACCGAGATCCCACCGTGCCTCGGAAAGCACGTTAAGCTGTTGGTCCCGGCTGTCATTTGTGGATCTTTGACAGTCGTTACGGGTAGTCAGAAGCCCGAAAGTCTGACAACCAGTCTTACCAAGGGGTATCGTATTACCCAGTAACTGGGTTGTGGAGTTCAGATAGGCAGTCGCTCCATGTAAAACACTGGTATTCAGCTGCATCCGGTTAGACTGGAAGCCGACCCCAACATAGTTGAGAAAAGGCTAGGCAGATGATGATTAAAATTAATCACGGTTACAGTCTCTTACCACAGCTTTTTAACAAGCAAACTGAACTAAATAAGCATAAATAATCTGTTCCAAAAGTATCTGATGAAAGTTTAAACAAACCCTGTTCTGGTTATATTCTTACACAATCACTTACTTATGGGAATTAGTATTTAGGTTTCAAATATATATCCCACCACCAATAATTATTGAATGATAACATTATTAAAATTTAATTGAAAAATCATAGATAAAAATTAAGGTCAAATTAGCAGTCAATTTGTAAATCACAATACAAATTAGCACCTACAGGTACATTTCTGGTCCATTTGTTTACATTTTAATCAGATATTTTTGGAATAGCTGATCCAAAAAAACTTTTCACTCACCTATCCAAAACCGAAAGTAGGCAAAGTACACAGAAAAAATAATAAGAAGCAACATAAGGCATGGTGACGACCGCATGGAAGGACAGATGTCCTGCATCCAACCCATCTGAGTAGCTGATGAGAAGTAGGTGCATCAGGGACAACCCTCCCAGGACACCGTGGCAAGCCGGGGCAGAGGAACGCCAGGCTTTTTGAAGAGTCAACGCCACGTCTAATGGCGTTAGGTCGCCTAGTCTGGAATATCAAAGATAGTACGTTAGATCGTTGCTGTTGAAAAATATTACTAAATAATGTTTATCTTACAGTACAGTTATGGAATGACTTGCCCGTGTCGGTAAGGCGTGCTCAATTTTTGTCCACTTTAAAAGTGGACAAAGATTGAGCACGCAGATATGATAAAAAAGCACTTTCTCTCTCCTTAAACATCATCATTATATTTTCTTTGCTCCCGTTATGTCTATTATTATATCTAATATATAAAACTCTCGTGTCACAGTGTTAGTTACCATACTCCTCCGAAACGGCTGGACCGATTTGTATGAAATTGTGTGTGCATATCGGGTAGGTCTGAGAATCGTCTACTATCTATTTTTTTTTTTTTTTGCAAAACGACGTTTGCGGGGTCAGCTAGTATATGTATATATTTATTTAGATTGGTATAATATACCAACTTACACTTTATACTTAATTTATCTATTTATTGTATTATGTAAATGGTACACTGACTACCTACCGTATTTGTCTCTCCTCCCCCTTTTTAATCCATCCAAAGGTTATCTTTAAAAGATCGCTTTTAGTGATAAGACCGCCCATTGTGTCATCCTTTGCAAAATTTCTATATTTATGTCTGTAATCTATATGGTGTAAATAATAAAGAGTATTCTACTCTATTCTATTCTATCTTAAATAGTTAAAGAATCTTTTCCAACAATGAATCCAAAGAGCTTTGAAGATCCGTGGCATAACTACTGCCGGGCCATTTTGAAAATAGCGGCCACACATGAGACCTATATAAATCGATAGCTGAGATCAATGCAAACAGAAAACATAATAAGACCAAACCCGGTAAAGTGTGACTTTTCCGAGATATTAAACGTCCTAAGTTGATCATCAGCTTTGAACTTTAATATCTCGGAAAATTAAATTTAAATTTTTTATTTTATTTTTTTTATCTCTGTCAACATAATGAAGGTTTCACCATCTCCAAATAAGTTCAGTGTAAATCACTTAGCAGATAATTTAAAAAAAAGCATTCCCTTAAGTGTAAGCTTTTGACTATGGTTATCGCCTATCTCGAAAAAAAACAGATTTTATGTTTAAAGTTTTGAACTCACCTTAAGTACTTATCACCATCTCTAGATTGCTGTGACTCCAGAATCCTATCTCTCGACACAGCTCTAAAAGTTCCTCCACCTTGCAGATATATCTTCTCAGGTCTACGTGCCCCAAACGGGTCCAGTCTGTCATCATTCGGTGACGTCAGAGGTGATGGTGAAGAGAATGGGTTATCTAAGTATGTGTCATGGTATGGCATGCTGGATTCTAGAGTCTCCAGCATGGCTGTTAAGTCTGTGGGACGAGCTGAAAAGTTAAATGTGTATTTTTATTACAGAAAATTCATAGTAATTTTGAGATACATTGCATTGCATTGCTTGATTCCCATATGACCTCTTAAATGGACTTTAGCATCCATAGAAACTTAGGAGAGTAATAAACTTTTGGAATAACTTCGAAACAATGCTATTACATTTTTATTTTTAAGCCTTAGAGCACCTTTACACTAGCCTTTGTCCAGCGTAGGCGTTCGATAAACGTATGCGCAGCGCAGTCGCCGCGACTACGCGGCGCAGGCTTCGCACTGGACAAACGCTAGTGCGAAGGCGCTCTTAGTACCATTAGTTTGTTGTGATTTTTTTAGGCGACAATTGAAACTATTTACAGATTTAATAGACACTGCTTTATTTATTTACTAGCAGCGCCCCGCAGTCTCAACCGGCGTTAGTTTCGATCCCATGGGAATATCGGGATAAAAGGATCCTATGTGTTAATCCTGGTTATAAACTATCTGTGTGCCAAATTTCATCTAAATCCGTTCAACAGTTTATAATATTAGTAGTATTTAAACTTTTCACACAAAAGGTACAAAGGTAGACTTAATGCCTTAAGCATATTCTACCAGTCATTGAAGGGTGGTGCTTTTTTACAGAAGCATCAAAAAACATACCTGCTTTCGACCCCGACTTATTCTTCCCACTCTTAAACACTTTAGGGCTGACATCTCGTCCGTTTGCATTACTATCCTGTCTCTCATCCCTGACTTTCCTTCTAGTCTTCCTCGGTTTGTGACGTAGTTCCTTAGTTGTACCGTTATTGTTCTCCATATCATTTGCTTCTATCTCTAGTTCACCGCTCAGCGTTACCACTTCATCTTTATTGTACTCTTTGAGGTAGTCGTCCACCTGAAATGTGTAGATTGACAGGTTTAAGTTACTGAATACATTTACTTAATAACTTGAACCGAGACCAAAACTTTATTCTATTTCATTCATCTGTTGTTCACAGATGTAAATAATATTATTAGTACTTTAACAAGTAATCCTAATATTATTTAAGTTAGACATTACCTAAGTTGTTAACCCTTTGACCGCCATGGTCGGGTATAGCTGACAAATGAAAACATGCCCAAACGCCACCCGTCGGCTAATGCCAACAAGAAAACACCATGTTTTAAGTATAAACACAGAAAACTGAATTTAGTTTTTTCATTTTGTACTTAAAACATGGTGTTTTCTTGTCGGCATTAGCCGACGGTGATGTGTTAGGCACGTTTTCATTTGTAGGCTATAAACTATTTAAAGGCTTATATTATTTTAAAGAAGTAAATAATCTAAGTATTAGTAATATTCCAGTAAAAAAGTCCCAATTAAACAAATAAAGTATCTATTATCAAAAGTTTATTAACTAAACTGCTTACCCTTTCCAAAGCACTAAGACTAGACCCAGGTATATCAAAATCATGTAAGTCCCGGTCTCTATGCCTAGATGAATGCCGCTTCTTCTTACGATAAGACGGGCTCTTCTTCTCCTTATGTCCACTAGAAGGCCTCGACAAAGTCTTCATGAATTTCTCATCCAAATGATTAGGGTCATGGGAGTAAAATACAAATGAAGGATTCTTGTCAGAGTTTTTTAATTCTTTTTCAACAAAACCCAAGATTCCTTGTTTGATTTGATCATGGATTGGTAACTCTGTGTCAAGGGATTCATGTTCTGATTTTATCCAGCTGTCTCGTTTGGATTTGTCTGTCGTAGGTTCCTCTGTAACTGCAGTTTCTTCGGGTGCATTGTGACCATTTGACATTTTTCGCGACTCCGATCGGCTTCGAGATCTTTTCATTTTCTGCTTTGGAGACGGTGAACGAGCAGATGTATGTACTTCTGCTATCTCTTCCTTCACGTCCACACTTTTTCCAGGCTTCATTATGATCTAATTTTGGCGTAAACCCACGCAAATTACAATCACACTAACTTATTTTTATTTATAGAATAACTATACTCTCAAGCATACTAAACTTCGGCAAATCAAAGAAAGTAACACAAACTTACTATTTAACATTAGTTTAAGACATATTTTTATGTTTACTAACAGATAAATAATATTTAATTTCGGAAACTAAAAACAAAGATTCTGTTCCGAAATGTCAAATGTCAACACTGATGACGTCATTGTGACGTCAGCAGGCCTACGCAAATCGAAGCATTTCGTTTCACGGGTGCAAGTACAAAGAACGCCTTCTTTATAAAGAAACATTGGCCAATTTTCATGAAAAAAAGGAAGATGAAAATAAGTTTGAAAAAATAAATACATTTTCTTTTTTAAATGTTTTATGGCTTCACGTAATTTTTTCAGAGTTAAATCAACCAGTGACAAATAAAAATTTTATCGTTATATCCTTTAAATTGGTGAATTTAATTACTTAGGTAGGTACTTCTGTGCTTGGTGGTTGAGGTAGTAAAAAAAACTTGAAAATCGGTAGGTATCATATTCCAGACGGTCAATAAATGGCGTGCCGTGGTAAGCTAAATTATCTGGTAGGTAGACGAATAAATTTTCCCCTGGTTTTGAATAGGTAGAAATTTCAGTTACGCCACGCATGCGCCACGCTAAAAGGTTACATGCTCTGTAGCCACGCTATTGTTTCAAAGAAACGTCATAAAATGTAAGATCGATGAACGAAAAAAGATGAATAGATGTGCATTCTTCCCGACTTCCCGCGCTAATTAGGTAATGTCGATCGGGAAAATAAGTTGTAAACCTCTTCCGTCACAAACTTTCGCTTACCTACCTACCGCTGCCCGAATTGACCACGAAGTTATAAAGATTATTTCTTACCTATTATACAAAGTGTTAAAAACTTAACTCGTGAAAATTTAAGAGGTGCTTTAGACCATAGAACTGAACAACTTTCATGGGACCAACTCTGAAATCACGAAAAAAAATCAGCTTTTTCATAGATTTTGGTCAAGTAGGTAGGTATTGAAGTTTTATATTAAACAGCAGAATTTTTTTCATGATTTCAGAGTTGGTCCTTTAGTGAAAGTTGTTCAGTTCGATGGTCTAAAGCGCCTGTGAGAGTTTGTCGGGTTAATTTTTTAACACCTTATATTTACGCAGGCACCATAGGTACTCATCAGTAGTAACAAAACTGAAGTCTACGAAAAACGAAATCCCGTATTTTTGTGGGTGACATATATTTGGATAAAACCAAAATGAAGCCGGAAATATGCGTGTATTGGAAATCTAGGTGCATTTCCAAAACACAAATCAGAAAAGTATGCAGGTATAGGTATACATTTCCCGAATGCAGGACCTTAAAAGCTACCTCCAATAACGTGAGTACCTACTTAGGTACTCACGTTATTGTTGTTGTTACCTACTTAGGTTATAGCTCATAAGGTCGCAGGTTTGAACCCAGACAGGCGTTTTACTTTGTGTACCTAAATTATTATTAATCACCATTGCCCTCAAAATGGTGAAGGAAAACCGCGTGAGCCAAAAAATCCCAGCACTGAGAATTATTTAAGCTGATTATATGTACACACGGCTACACATCAAGCTATACAAAACCAGTTTACGCTGGTCTCGCATCGTACAGAAATCCTATACAATGTGAGATCCGCTTATACTGGAAATGTATAGCTTGATGTGTAGCCGTGTGTACATACCGTATTAGGTTTTCGTTAGGCAGGGTGAAGATCTTGATGAAAATAGTGATATAGAAAATCAAAATAGAAAATATTTTATTCTCCAGGTCTCGTGGTCGCAAGAACGGCTTCTGACCGTGGGGTCCTGGATTTGATTCCCAAGTTGGGCAAAGTGTTGTTGGGTTTATCTATCAGGAATTTCTTAGTAACGGCCCGGGGTTTGGAAGTTGGCGGCGCGGGCGGCGCTGTGCCTCGGAAAGCACGATAAGCCGTTGATCCTGCGCATGTCTTTAAGGTCGTGTCGAATTGCGTGCCGTCCCATCGGACTATGATACTGATGGAAGAAGGAGTGCACCTGTGTCTGCGTGCATAATTAAGCACTACAATATCTCACGTGTCGAAGGCTAGTCTAAGTTGAAATTGGCCACATGACCGAAACACGGACTGAAGGACTATTATAATTATGTGTTATGATTATAAACCCATAAGAATCCAGGACACTCCTAGTCCTAATAGGTTCTTTACTCTGAGGCTTCCATCCAACTTTCGCTTGGACCAAGGCTTGCAACCGATTATCTCTAAAAAAATAAAAGTGTGTGGTTTGTGTACCTCCAAAAAAGGTAAGAAAGCTCAGGGCTCAAGCTATAAGGTACACAACATTTCCAAATTAAACGACAAGTAGATTAAACGCACATCGTTCTCATCTATGTACCTATACAGGGTGTCCCTGGAAGTATGGATCAAATTAAATAGGGGCGTGGGCAAAGTCATTTACAAACTTTTTGATCCTGAGAATGTTGGTGAATTTTTTTACGGTTCAAAAGTTATGACCAACTTTTGTTATTTTCAATCACTTTGCATAGTGCTCAAAGAACAAAATCATTTTAAAAAAACTACCAGGAACTGTCAATTTTAGTTTTTTAGACAGCCCTGATAGTCTTTTTTTAATGCTTTTTTTTCTTTGAGCACTATGTGAAACGATTGAAAAAAATTGGTCACAACTTTTGAACCGTAAAATAATTCTCAATCATCAATCATTCTCAAGACCAGAAAGTTTGGAAATGACCTTACCCACGCCCCTATTCGATATCCATACTGCCAGGGACACCCTGTATAAGGTGTTAAAAAATTAACACGAAAAACTTTAAGACGTGCTTTAGACCATCGAACTGAACAACTTTCTCTATGGATCCAAATCTGAAATCACGAAAAAAAAGGTATTTATTACAAAAGTTCAATACCTACTTGACCAAAATGTATTATACAGCTGATTTTTTTTCGTGATATCAGAAGTTACGCCGTTCTTCATAGGAACGTACTACGCTTTATAATGAGCATTCAAAAGTGCCTGTAATTGATATAATTGAGTTAAATGCTTTCAGTTTGAGTTTAAAAGTTCCAAACCACCAAAACAACCTTCGCTCCCTTTGACCCAAAAGTTACAATCGAAAGCTTTAGTCATATACTTAGTCATTAGACATAGCCGTCGAGTTAGGAGCGCCAGCCGCGCCGCCCGTACCAGGCGTTGAGCGGCTCGACTGGACTCAGAAATTCGGAATGTTGCCGACCTTCAGGCTGCGGCTTAGGTCACCCGCAAGTGATAAGCGGATGACGGCGGATAAAATAGTTACTTAAAAATAAACTGCCTATCGATTCTGTAAAAATCTCACCGTGATAACATAGGTGAAGTGAGCGTGGAGTGAACTATCAATGGAGGCAACCTCTAACATTAGGTGGAATGACAGCTCACTTCACCTTAGTTTTAACGGTGAGATTTTTAGAAAGAAAGAAAGAAAATACATTTATTTAGCACAGACTAAAAGACACACAATAAAACAGCTAGGTACATACATCAGATAAAAAAAAAAAAAACAGAACATATAGGTAAGCAACGTAAAGTCCGATGTAAGAAATTAGCAGGAGAGTGTGCCTCACGGCCGTGCCAAAAAGGCCCAGTTCAGCATAAAGCCAGACAACTAGTGCCTGACGCTGGTTTTCAACTGGACCTGATGTGTGAGGTGACGGATGTAAATCAGTTTTATACTGCAACGTAACGTATGTGTGCATACTTAAATAAAATAATTATGTGTCAGACAAAAAATATAGTAAAAAGTACATAAATAGTGTGAGTTGAATAACAGTGCAAAAAATAACCTACCTACTAACCTATAGACCTACTGATAATTAAATGAGACGGCCGTGTGATAGACCAAAAACCTGTTTAAACGATGCCTGACTCTCACGTTCCAACACATTGTCGCTTTTCATTGCACAATGCGCTGCCAGCAGCCGAGCGTGGTGGACTATTTACTTAAGGACAATTTGCAACTTGTGTATTTTTAAACTTGGCTATGGTTTGCAGAATACAGAATGCAGTTTTACAGAATAGCACTGCTGTCCTTATTTTGAAGCCTCTTGTAGATGAAGGACCTTATCATCATCATTCAGACGAAAGACGTCCACTGCTGGACATAGACCCCAAGCATCGCCTTAGCGATCGGCCCTCGACCTCCACCATGTCATAGCTCTACCTTGTTGGAGGCCTACCAACGCTGTGCCTTCCGGTACCTACTCGATTGCCACTCGATAAAAGACTTTGCTGGTAATATTTTCGTCTTTTAATTCTAATATTTTAGGTCCTGAGAAGTGTAGGTGTATGGACAATTTGGCCATTCCAACCAATGTTGAAACAATCTTATACACAGTGGTAATACCCTCGCCGGACCGAACTGACGCGCGCCTACCGGATGGTCCTAGTTTGCGCCCGCGCCCTATACTACGCTGCAGGCAGGCTATATTTAGTTTGCTTACTGAAATGTGTAAGTATGTCTGTCTAAGTACCAACTAGTTGTACTATATGTAATGTTTAAGAAAAGAATCAAAGTGTATAATTAGAGCCACTCGCTGCTGTCACAGAGATCGAGATTAGTTGCCGAAGTCGAAGTAGCGACATTATTTGACACCCCTAACGATGTGTTTGTTGCGTCATTTCTTCTTCCCATCGAAAGCACTAGAAAGTAGTGAAGGGCGGGTGTTTTGGGGGACTGTCTTATGTAATTTTGACGTTAGAAAAGTGTTGATTCTCAGCCTAATTTGATTTTGATGAAACGTGGGTGATTCTAACTCTTCGGGGATTACTTGTGTAATGTTATGTTATGTTAAAATTATAATTAACCAGTTATAGCCTCATTTACAAAATAAAGTTTGTATGCCCAACACAACCGCTTCTACTTTTTCTTTAGGCCACACCTAAACACATAGGAAATTATTCAAATCGCACCAACCAGACACAGGCTTTTAATATCGTTCCAAGCGATTAAACAACTTATTTATGGTCAATTTGTCCAAAATGGCTGACGTATGGCTGTGCGCTAATTATGGACAATGTGAGCTAGACCTAATCTTTTTTACACAAACAGGATTGTTAATTAAATTCTAAAACTAGATTATTTAACACCCGCTAGGTGTTCAAATAGGTATTTAGTTTGGTTTTAAAATTTAAAGAAATACTTAATAATATCATGCTAGTCGAATAAAAACAGATTTAAACAGTAAAATTCAAAACTCATCGGCATTAACAGCCTTTTTGGTGCATCGGCCTTTCAAAAACAACTAAAAAGACGTTTTAGTAACCGCAAAATCCCGTATAGAATGTTTATGGTTGAATTAAGGGGTTTACTGTTTACCAAAATCTGGCATAGTAAAGATTTTATAAACATCATCATCTGCTTAGCCTTTTCCTAACTATGCTGGGGTTGGCTTCCAGTCTAACCGGATGCAGCTGAATACCAGTATTTTACATGGAGCGACTGGTTGACAACCATGTCAGACTTTCGGGCTTCTGACGACTCGTAACGACTGTCAAACATCCACGAATGATAGCCGGGACCAACGGCTTAACGTGCTTTCCGAGGCACGGAGAGGGTATGTAAAGATGGTCACCCATCACCAGGCCAACAGCAGCAAGAGTAGCTTAACCTGATCGACTGACCTGTGCGGCTGATATTATTAAGCCACGGATCCCTAACGATTTTATACACAGGGTTAGTTTTCAAAGACCAGCCAAATTTAAGGGTAGTACAGAACATCAAACTGAACAATTTTGTCTATGCAACCAACATCCTAATCGCGAATAAAAATTCAGCCGTCCCATACGTTTAGGGTCGAGTAGGTATTGAAGTTTAATAATAGTTGAATAATGTTTCTGTAAACTCTTTCCTAAAATGTAAAGCCAACTATTCCAGCTTGGAATCACTTTTTGACCAACCAAATTATTCAAAATTAATATCTCGCCCAACTTTGACTGACTGTAGGTACTGATTAAAAATGTACTATACGAGTTTGGCACGTAAGTAGCTTAAGTTTTTTTTAATTTTTCTGATAACTATTATGACTTAGGTTATTACCCGATTCCAGCTTGACATCGACTTCTGGGACACCCTGTATAATAAAGGTAAAAAGGTTTTTTTAACGCTCTATTGTAACTAATAGTCAGATTTGAAAAATTCTCTGCCAGGGTCGCGGGTTGTTCGAGAGAGATACCGTGGCTCCTGGCACAGGCAACTGAAGGAACACGGGTGGGTTTTAGTCAGTAAAAGTCTGACACGAGAGAGGACTGAGCAGGAGAAGTTATTTGATAATTTCACACCATCAAAAAAAAAAAAAATTCATAGCCCTATTATTGAGGAAGAATATAGATTATTTAATATCACGCTATACGACCCTTGGCAACCAAGCAAAATAAAAATAAAAACACAAAATTAACACTATACGAAAACGAAGCGAAAAAAATGTGGTTGTTATTTTAGTATGCAACGAAGTCGCGGACAGACGCTAAGTAGTTTATAGAATAATTTTGTGTATCTTTAGATTATGTATAAAAGTAGCTGTGTTGTCGCCGGTCGCTGACCGTACCAATCCACTAGGTACCTGCCTTTGCCGGCATTGGTGAGGGCTATGCTGTCAGAGACAGAAAATTGGACGGAAGTAGCCTCCTTCTTGATTGAGATTGTAATAAGTTGTCACCACAAAATAAACGCTTTTTCATTTTTTTTCTGTGATGGTCAATGTGAGGCCGTGGAGCGGGATCGGGAGAGGCCTGATCCTGCTCGGAGAAAGAGGCGTCATGGAGGCAACCGCCTTGGCGCCTAATACGCCGAAACCCGCTTACCAATCAAGATATGTGGATCTTTGAGGTCGCGGGCGCACAGAGTGGGGCTCTGTCCGCCCATCAAGTGACCCCAGGGAAGGCAGTGGCACAGTGGTCACGTCGTGCCGTGCATAGCGAGGCTCAGGGGAGGCCCCATTACAGTCTCCCCAGGGATGTGCCTTTGAGGCATTGCACGGAGGGGTTCCGGAATTGGTATTTTAAGAGGAACTGGGACCACCCCTATGTGCTGATAGTGATCACCAGGGTAGTTTTAGTCAGAGGTCGAGTGCCTTGTGAAGGTTTCTCCCAGAAACCAAAAAATAAAAAAAGTTACCTGCCTCAATTTCTTTTACGCTAAATTGCTATATAGTTCCTTTAGAGAAAGCGTAATTACTGATAATAACTGATTAACGGTCAAACCATCACTTTAAAGTCTAGATAATCCATTATCAATTACTATTGGCCTGAAGATAGATATTTTTTCAGCGATAATGTATCGACCAAACAGCAATATTTTATTTAGGTAATATTGCACAATATTTTACAATAATGACGACACCTTGTCTGAAACAATTGAACGTCTACTAAGCATGTATTGATTCTTGATGCTGAAAACACGCGTTAGATCAAGTGATAACCATGTATACAACGTGTAACATTAAATGCACAAAACCTCATACACCCCAATTAGAGCATTGAGTTTATAAGCATAATACAATGACCAAAACTATTTTTTTAAAGCTAACTATTATTATTAAGAAAATCGTGTTGATCCTAGCATTACTTTATGCATTCAAAATTGAGTCTTATTGCCTTAAAATAAGACTTACCTAATTTTTTTTGGCTCAATCGGCGGATAGTATGGCAAACAACATAAGTTTAAAAAAAAAAACCTTTATTAAAAGTTACCGAAATCGATTGAACAACTATTTTCAGGATTACACGTTACACTAGCTTCTGCCTGCGAATTCGCCCGCGTGGTAACCGACTATACTATAAAAAATACCCTATGGCACTCGGCAATAGGGTTACGCCAATCACCGTAGACACAAAATCGCGTTTTCGATACAAAAATAATTTCCGTAGGATGCACTGAAAGAAAATGTCGAGGTTTTTCGAGCACCACGCAGTTAGCAGGTCTTTCAAAGGTCCGAATAATATCCCAAAAAAATCAGTTGATACCTACAGTGCGATTTTTGCGACCTCGTCATCTGCCTACCCTCTTCCCATCTATGCTGGAATATCAGTATTATACAAGGAGCGACTGCCTATCCGAACTCCACAACCCAGTTACTGGGTAATGCGATACCCCCTTTTTTTTTTTTGTGGATGGGAAATCATCCAATGACCCCTCCCGCTCTGGGTGGAGCAGAAGGGAGTGTCAGACTCTTACTGACTAAAACCCACCCGTGTTCCTTCCTTAGCCCTTTGTGTTCCGGGGTAGCGGTAACCCTTTCGGACAATCCCGCTGCCCCGGCAGGCTTCGGCCCTTTCGGGCCCCTTCCTTGCTGCTGACATCTCTTTGAGGCGCGCGTGGAACACGTACGCGCCGTCCGGCACGGGCCTGGTCCTGATCAGACGGAGAGTTACCCATTACTCTCCGCCCGCAGGCCCGCGCCTACGGTGGCCGGGAGTCGTCTCGCGGCTCCCGACGCCCGGGGCGTCTCCCGCGGCGGCTGGGACGTGAGGCCCTCTCCCTCAGCCGTCCCGCCACCTCCTTCGCTAGCATGACTGCTTCGCAGAAGGAGGTGACTGCCTCCCACTCCCTCTCGCCCCGGACCATGGCTTGAACCAGGGCCGGGCGCGAGAGGTCGCCGCCGCTGCCGATCGCCTCTGCGAGAACACGGCGGTGCTCCGCCCAATTGGGGCATACCGCCACCGTATGCTCCACCGTGTCCTCCGGGCGACCCTCGCAGCGGTGACACCCGGGCGTTTCCTCCCGCCCGATGATGTGCAGGAACCTCCCGAAACACCCGTGTCCGGTGAGGACCTGCGTCAGGCGGTAGGTGAGGGCGCCGTGGCGCCTCTCTAGCCACTCCTCAAAGAAGGGGTCTTACCGCCGCTATCGCGGCGTGCCCTGCGCTGGGTTGCGACAGTCGCTCTTTCCATGCCGCCATGAGATCGCGCCGGAGGTCGGTCCGCTCCGCCGCGATTTGCCGCGGAAGCGGAGTTTCCCCCCGGCGTAGTGCCTCTGCGCGCCACTCGTACAGGCGCGCGAGGACTATCGCCTCCAGATCCCACGGCGGCAGTCCAGCAAGGAGGCTTGCCGCCTCGCCCGAGATCGTGCGGTATCCCCGGATCAGCCTTACGGCTACCACCTTCTGGGGCGCGTTCAAATAGTGGGCGGCTCGCCGCCGCAGTGAACGCGCCCACACCGGGGCCCCGTACAGGGCCATGGACCGCACGACCCCCGCGTAAAGCCTCCGGCAGGAGGCGTTTGGCCCCCTCAGGTTGGGCAAGAGCCGCTTGAAGGCGGCCCCGGCCCGTTCCAATTTGGGAGCCAAACGTCGAAAATGCTCGACGAAGTTCCACCGGCTGTCGAGGACGAGACCCAGGTACCTCATCGTTGTCTCGACGCCGATGTGAACCCCTCCTACCGTTAGTTGAGATCCCGAAGGCGGCCCATTCCGAGGCCCATGAAAAGACATGGCCTCGGACTTGTGCAATGCCACCTCGAGACCCAACTGCCGGATCCTCTCCACGACTATCGCAACCCCGCGTGTCATCGCGTCGGCTGCCGCCTGATGCGACCTCCCCTGCGCCAGGACTAGCGTGTCGTCAGCGTAGCAAACCACGCTGACTCCATCAGGGAGATCGGCCCGCAGCACCCAGTCGTAACCGATGTCCCACAGGAGCGGCCCCAGAACCGATCCCTGTGGGACACCGCACGACATCTCTCGCCGGTTCCATTCCCCGTTGCGACCGGGGTAGATGACGGCTCTGTCCGTCAGATACGCCCCGACTACTCGACGGAGGTAGGTCGGCACCCGGTGATACCGGAGCGCCTCCCCAATGCAACTCCAGGGCAGGGTGTTAAAAGCGTTGGCGATGTCGAGTGACACCGCCACGACCACCCCACCCCGGGACACCGCGTCCCCCGTCGTGAGGGCCCTCACGCGCATGATGGCGTCCACCGTCGAGCGCCCCTTACGGAAGCCGAACTGGCTCTCCGCAAGATCCGGCCCCGTCCTCACCAGGTGCCCGACGAGGCGGCCCGCAATCACTCTCTCAAAGAGCTTGCCGACCTCGTCGAGCAGCACGATGGGCCGGAATGCGGACGGAGAGTCCGCAGGGCGCCCTGGCTTCTGTATGAGGACCAGCTTCCCCGTCTTCCAGCGGAGTGGAAACTGGCCCCTCTCCATGCATGCGCTTAAGAGCGCCTATGCGATACCCCTTTGGTAAGACTGGTTGTCAGTTTCGAGCTTCTTACGAAGTGACGACCCGTAACGACTGTCAAAGATCGACGAATGTCAGCCGGGACCAACGGCTTTTAACGTGCTATCCGAGGCACGGAGGGATCTTGGTAAAATGTAAAATGGCACCCATCTGCGGACCAACAGCGGAAATCGTAGCTTATCCTAATCGAACGACCCGTGCGGCTGTTATTACGAGTATTTAGCCACAAGACCCCAATTGTTTGCGACCTACGATGTTTTAAATTACTGGCCTATGTAGCTTTCTTCTTCTTAGTGAAAGAATTTTCGAAATCAGATCAGTACATAGGCCCGGTACTTCCAGAGATTACCCCTACAGTCAAACTTAAAAACTTAACCTCTTTATAATATACTAGATGCGCCCCGCGGTTTTACCCGCGTAAGTTTTGATCCCGTGGGAATATCGGGATAAAAAGTATTCTATGTGTTAATCTGCTGTATAAGATATATTACTGTGAAGTTTCATCAAAATCCGTTCCGTAGTTTTTGCGTGAAAGAGTAACAAACATCCATCCTCACAAACTTTCGCATTTATAATATTAGTAGGATATAGTACGATTAGTATTAGTAGGATTAGTAGGATAGGATATATGAGTGGAGATAATTGAAGTAGTCTGCTGTCAGTAGATAAATGTATTACTCAAACTATATCATCCTGTTTACGCAGAGACTGTATGCAATTCCAGCACACTTGCTGAAGGCAATAATTACAGAAAATTCGCGTTTCTTCTAAATCAAATGGCAATTGACAAAGCGTTGATAAATTTTCTTCACCCGCTGCTGGAGAATAAAACCTATTAACCACACAATACTTTTTTATATATTTTTTTTATTAAGCTCTGTTGTCCCACTGCTGGGCAAAAGTCTCTTCCATATTTTTCCAGTTCCCTTTATGTTTTGTCTTCTCCAGCCAATCTGGCAAGAACGAGTCCACGCCTGTCTTCAGATAACCGTGCACTGTGTGGCAATTGTCTATTGTTACTGTACTGTTAGACATTATGACTGTGTCATGATCATCCAAGGCATAGAAAAAAAAACTTCGTACAGAATTTGAATCTATTGTCAGCACACCTATACAGTGTCAAATTAAATTAGCTAACGAAACTCCGCAGACGTTATGGGTAATCGATAACTAATCACGACAAAATAAAAATATTGATGTTTTTGTTTGGGGTGTCAGTGATATTCAACTTGACTTGAAGTATGAGTTTTGAAAGTCGTTTTTTTTTTTCTTTTATCTTTTTTAAAATATCTATAAATATCAGGTCTGTGGAGTTTACACAAAGAAAACTGGTTTTTTATACTGATATTTCAAGTGACTACACTGCCTGTGATTGATGACCCCAAGAACACATCAAAGTGATCATTGGGCACCATTGTATGGAAACTATACCCACGCTGTACAGAAATAAAATAGGGTGAAATAGACAAATTAATATCTCTAGTTTACGATAGTATGGTTTGCAATAATGTGGGTACTGTCTGTTTTCTAAGCCTATATATATTTTTTACAATTAACTTCTTAATCACGCACTATTATTAACATTTAATTATTTTGCGCTATTAACAAACTTTTTTAACACGTTCAACGCGGCGACCTTTTGACAAGTTTGCTCGTCCGTGCGTTACAGCCGCTGCGCTGTATAGGTAGTGAATATCCCATACCAGCGTTCCCTGATTTGCCGTTTCCCATTTCGGCCGGTACATAATTTTCGTTTCTGGTCATTAAAAAAATGTGCATCTAATTAAAAGTTTGGTTTTTGTACGCAAGTACTCACAAACCGGGTCAGATTACGCCCAGTGACCTTTCTTTTTTCGTTTGATCTTGTTTAGATATCGATAGATACCCATCACGTATGCGGAGTTTAGCTAGCTAATTTAAATTACACCCTGTATAGTTTGGGCTTAGTAAGCAGCTACGATAATCGCATAATAGTATTCCTGTTTATCTTCATGTGCAGTAAATGCAAGTGAAGGGAACATGGAACACCATAGCAAATATCATCAAAATCAAGGACGGCCGCAACTTACAAGTTGTAGGTCGTAGGTTCGAACCCAGACAGGCGCTTAAATTTGTGTAAATTATTTCATCACCACTGCTCTCAAAACGGTGAAGGAAAACATCGTGAGGAAACCGCAAGGTCCTAGAATCAAAAATTCCAAGACATGTGACATCTACAAACCCGCACTGGGCCAGCGTGGTGAATTATGGCCCACTCCCTCTCACCAAGAGGAGGCCTGTGTTTGCCCGCGGCTTCGCTCGCGTTAAATTCGGGGTAACACGGTTAAAAAAAAGTAGCCTATGTCACCCTCCATCCCTTCAACTATCTCCACTTAAAAAATTACGTCAATTCGTCGCTCCGTTTTGCCGTGAAAGACGGACAAACAAAGAGACACAGTCATACACTTTCACATTTATAATATTAAGACTGTGCCGACCCTACAGTGGCGCCCTCATCGTTTGTTTGGTTATTTCATACAATTTAGAATGAAAATGCAGAAAATAAGCACGTTAAGTTGTACTTCACAAGATTATACGTTAATATTATTAGAAACGGTAGTTTTATATTGTTTAATTTCATTATAATCCTTAAAACGGATAAAAGTGGCCACTATATTCCGTTTTAAGGATTATGATAAAACTAAACAATGTAAAACTACCTCTTCTAATAATATTAACGTATAATCTTGTGAAGCACAACTTAACGTGCTTATTTTCTGCATTTTCATTCTAAATTGTATGAAATAACCAAACAAACGATGAGGGCGCCACTGTGCGGTCGGCACAGTCTTAAGTATGGATTGTGGTTAAAATTTTGGAATTATCGCAAAATTTTAACCATAATAGCAGAAAAAACAGCTGCTTTCCTCTAGGTACCTACAGATATCGTAAGAGAATACTCATACACACGATACGATCGCATCATGGTACATGGACGTAGTTACAGACAAGTTTAGATAACAATTTTTTATTGACAACTAGTTTTTATAACTTGTTTTAAATGTAAACGGTAAACGGAAATAGTAGATAGTTGTTAGTAAAAATCTAAAAGTATGTAATAAAATATTTTTGAAACGTACCTACCTACGCCAGCTGCTACTATATTTTTTACAGGCAATAGTTTCGAAAATACTATATCACTACATAGTATAAAACAAAGTCGCTTTCCGCTGTCTGTCTGTCCCTATGTATGCTTAAATCTTTAAAACTACGCAACGGATTTTTATATGTTTTTTTTAATAGATAGAATGATTCAAAAGGAAGGTTTATATGTATAATACATGCGTAATATAGCAGATCATTTTAGAGGTTTCTAATGTGATGTGGATGTGAGAAGCACTGATCATTTTAGAGGTTTCTAATGTGATGTCGTAAATAAACACATTTTTGCGCTTACATTGCAAACGCTGGCTGAATTCTAAGAGATAGATCAAATTAATGTACTAATACAGTATTGTACACCTTAAAAAGGTCTACAAAAAAGTCCGCGATGATATGTGTCATCTCTTAGGGATAACCCACAATAACCATTTTTATCTTTTACTTTTTACGAGAAATAACGGCTTATTTACGAAGCGATTTTAAGCAATGCAGCATTAATCAGTATCCAATTAAGTACCTTAAATACATTGTGCATTTAATATAGATCAATATGGCTCTGTACAGCATGTAATTTCAATGAATATTTTTGAAGATATTACAGATTTAAAATGCAGGGACATAGCCGTAGCTGCGGTACCGGCCTGGAGGCCAGCGGCGCATCCCTATAAGCGAAAACGAAGTAATAGCGCAGGCATGCGATGCGATGCGACGGGGTGGGTCGGGGGAACAAAAACTTTCACGCGGACGAAGTCGCGGGCAGAAGCTAGTTTGTTATAAAAAAAATGTTGGCAACCCTAGTACTTAACAAAATCTGTCATAAGTGTCGCAACGTGCCACGATGTGACGTCGTATCATGTGTATGTGTTTTGGCCCTAAGGCGGCTTAAGATAGTTATTTCGGGAGAAAGAGCTGCATCCGCTGAAGATAATAATTCTACCATTTATCCTTGTCTTCAAGAATAATGGCCATGTCAAAATATTCATAAGCAATAAGCATTCATTTAAATGTGTCTTGTTTTCACAAACTTAAAGCAAAAGCTCTGGTTTTAGACTACCTACATTATTTTTAAAGGAACCTGTACACCTTAAAGGCAATGCGATAAGGTAGCCTGCGAAATTCAAATTTCTTACGTCTTCTTTGCAACTTACAGATCAATGTCATGTCCAAGTTGAATTTCGCGTGCTATCTTAGCGCTTTCGCCTTAAGGCCTGCTATACCATTACTTTTGGGTACACAGAACAAATTATCGCTAATAAAGCTGTTATTTCAACTAAAATATGGTCAACATTGTAATGTGGTCCACTTTCTAACGACTAAGTACTTAAACTGTAATCAGAATGCAAATCCGAAACCGTTTTTCAATGCAATCAGTTGTCTAACTAACCATTGTCACCTAATCATGCAAGAACTCCAAAATACAAATAATAATAAAAGTACAGAGATCAAGTGGATATTCTTACACAATTTCCCTCCTCACTCCCCCGCTCCCTCCCCTCTAGAGGTCGTCCTCCCCTCCCAGAGGACGGCGAAAGGCACTTTCACTCTTGGAATTTGGCAGTTGGCGGGTCGTGACGTCACTTTTGCGCAATTTGACGCAATGTGGTCCAGATCTGCGCATGATTTGCTTTAAAAACGTTTTATTTGAAACAATATTTCGTCATGGAAATTAGTTCTTTGTTAGTGTTAAAACACGTGGTAGGTAATTGCTAGTGTTGTGACGTAGGCATGTGTTTAAAGTAGGTGCGGTTTACATGTAAATAATATCGATAATAGTTATCTGGCTGAAGTTTCGTTGTTTATCAGATTGAAATATGTTTGTAATGAATCACTTGAATTTTGATAGGTTTCATAAGTTCGTGTGAGAAATGGTTTTGTTAATCACCTGTTTTATGGTTTTATTTTGATTAATAGATACTAGATGGATATCGATACCATACAGCAGCTACTAAAGTGTGATTTCAATAGCCTGAATGATATTTAGGGAGAGCTATTACACTTACCACAAGTGCTATTATTAATAAAAACTAATCGCCTATAAGTGTATCAGGAAAAATAAAAAAAAAACGATGTAATGGCCATTTAATTTTATTGTGACATTAAAATAATTGATTCATAAAATCTACATTAGTTTGGTCCAATAACAATAATTATTAAAATTCATAACGCTAACTGCGTTAACTTATATGATATATGATAATAAAACTTTTATTATACTTTTATTTCTAGCCCAACACCAATATTGCAAATATTTTATACAAAAACTATTTACATCACGGCGGGACACCAATTTACAAACAATATACAATAAAATTTTGTCCCGAATAAATTCTAATCGTCTATTTGGCACAAAATTATAATTATCAATTTCAACCCGAAACAAATTTTACACGAATCCTCCGCCATCATTAAAATACAACTTAATTAATTATTATTGCAATATGCGACGTAACTCGTCATTTTTTAAATATTTTTAATATAAAAATTACATTTACATTTTTTCTTCGTTTTATATTTCATACTAAAATATTCAACAGGTTTATAAACTTACAACGAGAATAATCTCTTTTACATCACTATTCTTATTAGGTACCTACCATACAATAGAGGGCACGTTTTTCTTATTATTTACAGAATACTTAATTAACTAAAAGTTCATAGAACGTACTAGAAATATATCATAGATATATGGGATAAACATTACCAGCTTTCGACGAAGACGAACCTGCGTTAACTCACAACTGTCAGATCATCAAAGTCTACACGCTGGTAAAAACTAATACATAACACAGCAAATGGTCCCATCGCATAGAATTCCAGAGAAAATTACCTTTCCCGAATTATATGGAGGGATAGTGTACAAGACGCCTATTAATTCCCGGACTCACGACAAACATGTCGATACAAAGAACCGGTGAAAATTCGGCTGTCAACAAACTCGGCGACTGCGCTGCGATTTGCGATTGTGCCGCAAAACGAAGCCAGTCATCGTACCGTCCGCATTACCGCGGCTCACGCACCCTTATATACAACGTAAATAAATTATGTACACTACCTATAAACTAAAGAGTATTTATAAGTAGTATTTATAAGCAGTACGGATGACAGAACTGGTAGACGAGCCTCTGACTCCTCTCCGTCTTCTTCATGATTCCCTTCTTGTAGTACTGTCGGATGCTCCTGGACAGTTTGTCGTAGTTCATGGCAGGCCTGTTCTTTCTCTTGCCCCACAGCCTGGCGACACGCACTGAATCCTCAATCTTGAACACGCCGTTACCTGTGGAGCACGGTTTGAATTAAACATTTGTTCAATAAAACGGATTCGCGGATTTTTAATTTTTGAGAGACATTTGACCAACATTTTTATTTTTAGACTTTGCAAGAGTCTGACATCTTAGGTCGTTAACTGCTCTTTGAGTCTTTGAAATATTCGCAAAAGTACATAATTGAAAGTAAATGCTGTGCATTGTATTTTCAAAATTACAACGAGACGTACGATGCATTTTAATCGCACGCGACCGCTATGTCGTCCGTTTGTCGCGCGATGAGGTCGTGATCTGATTTAATCTGATATAAATTTAATTTTCGTCAGAAGATCGTCTTAGAAAAGGTTTAAAAAACTCATTACGTTACAAACTAAAGACAAAGAAACAAGTTGTTTTGGCGACAACTGTTTCGTTGATTTCTACTTTAAAAATAACGAGTGAAAGGAATTCGGAAAACAGAAAGCTCTATAAAAACGATCATACTGAATCAAGTTCCATTTTAGACATCTGTCATTTCGTTTTTAAATCACTGGCTTTACATGATGTATTTAAACGCAATGTTATGACGACATTCATACTTCTAGTTATCAATATAGACTATCTTATCAGAAAATTGTACACTTATATGTATATGTCGTAAGTCCTTGCGTCACTCAACTTAAAAATAACAGAAGAACAAAAGGTTAATTAGAGTTCCCATTCGAGAATAAGTTATTAATAAACCACTATTTATAAATCGAGACCTGAAACATGAGTCAGACATCACTAGACACGAGAGAGACAGTACACCAATTACAGAAAACTGCAAGTCGTGATCTACAAACCAAATATTCAATCTAACAGTGATGTACCGACAATATTCGTGATCCAAAAAGGAGGCAATAATGGTATAAATTGTAACAATGGCTGCCTATCGTCTGAACAAGTCACGAAACTAGATAACCTTTATTTAAAACGATTTTATTGAACAGATGGTAAATGGCCTGATCACCTTGGGCACGGAATGTCGCTCAAATGAATTTTCCATGCGTTAGATTCGATAACTGATGCATTCGATTTAGATTACGATTCGTTTCGATTCGAGATTCGATTCGGAATGGAAAATATCTAACTTAAATTGTATTTTTGTATTTAGTAAAGTATAAATAAAAAATAACAAATTGTGTGACTAGATTTAGTTAGAGCTACTCGTAAATAAGAAAAAATTCTGTCCACGTTTTAATGTGTCTATTGTGTAGTAAGTTTAGACCATTTTCAATGTGCGTGTGTACTGCTCACGATTTTGGTAACCAATGAGGTAAGTAGGATACTAAAATGAGGTCTGAACAATAATTAAGGTATTTAAATCAGACTTATCCTACTAATATTATAAATGCGAAAGTTTGTGAGGATGGATGGATAGATGTTTGTTACTCTTTCACGCAAAAATTACTGAACGGATTTTGATGAAACTGTACAGTAATATAGCTTATACATCAGAATAACACATAGGATACTTTTTATCCCGATATTCCCACGGGATCGAAACTTACGCGGGTGAAACCGCGGGGCGCAGCTAGTAAACTATATGTATACGTAGCCTGAGTTTAATAAGCATGATACAATTGTTAATTTCAGTATATTTTTTAATTAACAATTGAATTGCCAATCAATTGTCCTTTGATCATATTTTTAAAAATAATCAACATACTTTATGACTTCGTGATAATTAATTTCATGTTTTTTTTTTTAATCTACCGATTTTATCAGCCTATGGAAAATAGTCATGAGTACTAGTCAGTAAGCCCCGCCTTCTTTACAATCATAGTAGGTAATTATCGTGAGCAAAACAAAGGAGTGCCTTGATTCCGTGTTTAAGCCAATTATAACAGTTATCAACAATTTATAGTACGGAAAACAGGTCCTTAACAAAGGCTTGTTTGGTAAATTTATCTTATTGTTCACCGTGTTGGTACTAGCTTGAAACAAACTGGTTTCCTATGTGGTTTTCAGATCATTCTTTAATACGAAGTACGTTGTGGAGGAGGTAGGTTAGATCATTTTTAAGTATGAATGTAGATGGCTATAAGATCAGAGGAAGAACAAAGAACAGATGAATGGTTTGTGTAAAAGAGGATAAGGCTAGAACTTTTAAATACTAGCTGTGCCCGCGACTTCGTTTGGATGCAAGAAAACGAATTGGATTTCATGGGTTTTATTTTTTTTTCAGCCGTTTCGGAGATTAGCCAGAGCAAACAGAGAGACAAAAATTTATACTTATAACAAAAAAAAAATGTTTTTTCTTTTTTCTTAAGTACAAGCTTTATAAGCTTTCAATATGCATTTAGTAAAAAGCTGTTATTTTGACATTACAAACAGACATTATATATAGTTATATAGGTATTTTGACATTACAAACATACACTTAAATTTTATTAATTTGTATAGATTATGAACACGGTTGATAAAGGTATATGGAAAAAGACAGATGATGCCAGAAATCTGACCATGTCATTAATTCCAGAGAATAAGAGTCTTATGATGACATATGGGAAATACCACAGACAAGCAACAGAAAACCGTTTACTCGTTTTTATTATACTTACAATATTAAAACGTATTTACAATAACCAGTAGTCTCATTTGACCATGACGATTTAAGATTTCTCTAAGATGGATACCGCGTATTAATTATGAATGAACAAACATTTACATATACGTTCGTTGTTGTTGCTATTTATCTGTTACTGATTAACAAGGCCACGACTAATTAATAAACAAATACATAACAATTTTATTATTTACTTGACAACGAACAAAATGGTGTAGAATTTACTGGATTTGCTTGTTTACTGTGGCTTGGATGATTATGATTGGTCAAACAATATGTTACAACATTTTATATCATCACTGTTATTTAGAGTAACAAGTATTTAATGAGCATCTTGTTTATTAAGTTTTATTTCGTTTCTCCTATTATACTTATTTCCAAATATTGTTTGATCGTTTTTTCTATTAACCCAATCACCATCATCATCCAACCCATACTTATTTTTATCAGAAATCTTACTGAGTCTTCCTATTAAATTCGTTTGGTCATCAATTAATACGTTATCATTAATTACTAAACCAATAATCAAATTATGATCGTCTGGCTGTACTTAATTTTTATTCTTATCAAAAATATATTAGTCATTTTCAATTTCGATATTCCCACCATTCCATTGGCTCTTTTTAATACTATAACTCATTGGAAGGAAAGCACTTGTTTGAACAATATAATTAAGCTGATGCCTATCATTGAAGTTGATTTAATCATATTACCCTATCTTCTTTATCACTTGAGCAATTGACAAAATAGTTCAAATCCAAGATTGGAATTTACGTCGGTGGATAAGGTTTTTCTGATAAAACCTGATAGACCGTTACATGTCCAATAAAAATAACAAAAACGCAATCGGTAAAAATAGAAATGATGCAATAATCATATGAGTATTTTTATGTACTTCAGAAGCACTTGACTTTACTACTAAATCATCTTTGATATCTATAAACTGTGGAATATAATATGTAATTTTTTTTTATACTTTTAGCAATTTAGAGTTTTTTTAGTATTAGAAGATTGTACAAATTAGATAATAATATGTATTTCAGCTGTTTAAAAATAATCAATTTTCTATAAAAAAAAAAATATATATATATATTAATAAAGGGAACAGTTATAACCAAATATACGGTCTGCAAATGCTTAAGATTTGAAATAATCATTATGTAATGTAATGTTTTCGATATCAAAAGTCCTGATAGGTTCCCATTCGTTCCTTTAGTTCGTATTAGTTTTTTGTACCAAAAAACTAATAAGTAAGAGCTTTCCGAATTTCAAATTCGTCGTCAAAATCAATGTCTCTCAAAAAACGAAAATACTTAAAATATTAATATTGCAGATGGCTGTAATATTGTCAATACTCACTTCGGTCTAACCACCGTATTGCTGAACCGTGTACGTGAGGAGATGCCAGAAGCTCCTTCAAGAACTGCCACAGGTGTATATGTGTACTGCCAGTCTTGGCTTTACCGCCTCCAACTGTTGCACTCGTACCAGCTGATTCCGAATCCTCATCTGTTGAAGAAGAGATTCGTTAGCCAATGATTGTCGAACTTAGGTTTGAGGGTTAGAGACGTAAATGGAATGAGATGTGGTGTTAAAATTGGATCATTCAATATGTATGGTATAAAAACATTTAGTTTCTTAATTGCAATGAATAAACTACTACATTCCTTATCACCCCTCCTCCATCAATTGATAATTAATACTTAAACTATAATGCAAATGATTAACAAGAATAAGAGCTTAGTGTATGTCAAAGGCGTCCTGAATGCATAAATAAGCGCATAATTTAACAATTTAGAACTATTAAAGAACCCATAACGCTGCTATTGAAAAGGGGGCAGACAGAGCACCAGGCAACATGACGACACTATAGCTTCTTAGAAGCTAATCATACCAAGTCATCGTTTCTATGAAACTATAAGCCTACTAAACTCGCTATCTACGCGCAATTATAAAGACCTAAAAAAACTTGGACATACCAAAAAAGTTTCTCTAAGAAAGATGTTTGAACTAAAAAGTTATTTTAAAATAGATGCTGTAAACATAGACCAAATTAGCGGCAGCCGACCTTCGGTTGTAGACATGTAAACAGACTGACAAGCAAACGAATCATATAAACAAAACGTTGCACTCAAAACAGTTATATAGCAATATGCTATTTAAAGAAGAAAGCCAAGTGCTGAATGGAATGCTGCAGACGATTTAAGGAAACTATGGCGAAAGGAAACTCCAAAGAATTTTCACGTTTAACTTCAAGACGATAAAGCTCAAATTACTAATGTAAAACAAATGACAGTAAGGTTACTAAAAGAGACGAGCAAAGTGACACAGGCTACGGTTGATAAAAATACGAAGTACTTTACACCGTATATGAAGGTGGCAATGAAAATGTTCACGATGCCGACGGCAGTTTTATCTTGGTCGCATTCGACCTTGTGGGTCCGGCGGCGTAAACTAGGCCTTCGGGAAACGACACAAAAACCAGACTTGACGTATATGGATTCGAAGCCGACATGTAAGGGACAGAACGGCAATAGAACGACAAACGTCTGATTGATGGGTTAACTGTAACTAGGCGTGGCTCCATATTACATTAGTATCCAATTCATTTTATCGGTCAGCGATTCAAAGATTTAATGCTTTTAGCTCTTCGAAGCTTGTTTCAATAAACATACATAATTTATTAAACAGGTATTTTTATGGAATTAACAATTTAGTTATCATAGTTGCAATCGTACGCAAAAATACGTGAAACCTGATCTTTCTCGAAACTTCATGTTTTTTTTAAGTCATTAATTAATTTGTCCTGTTTATCATGTTTTTCAAGTACACTAATTGCTTTTGTTGGTTCAATGGATAGCACTTTTACCTTAGCTCTCACAATGACAAGTTAGTATTAATATGCTTCTTTAAGTACAACTTCTGCATTTTAAAAATCTGTTTTAATTCTGAATTCACTATTTGTCCCAGTAACCTCTTTGATTTACTTTATACCGGCAGGGCCTTTCCGATATAAATCTTTATGTCAAACTGCATGTGTGGACTGACAACTGAGTCGCAGATAATTGTCGATCGCAATTTCCTGTGCTACTATCTCACACTTTTTTTATTTATAAGCTAACTGTCAACCCATTAAGGGCGACAGGGTGTCTCGTCCGTAGACTGTACCATGGTTTTATCTTTATGCAATTGCGATAAGACTTGCTTTTATGATTTTATCGTGTCAATCTTGACGGCAATTCGATATTTTAATTATTATGCTATAAAACTGATGATTAAAAAATTTCATTTCCAATTCTGATGTGACGATATCTAATATTATATTATGTTTATAGGTGTCATCAAATTCTAAAACAAAATAAACCTTATTGGTAAATTCTCAAACAATAGTCAAACAATAAATCTTATCATTCGATAATCGTTTATCAGCAATAAAGAGCGTGTCTGTCCTCATTACGTCCAATACATCGAGGCTTTCAATTCCCTCATAAAGTGAGTTTATAAGTGCGTACGATGGCCATACATCATTAGCTTGTTTGTCTGTAACACAGTCCGTATGTGGGTTGGTAACGGTCGTAGCACAATGCATGCGACTGATGCATTGCCGTGCTACATTCGACCACGTATTGCACTATCTACTTTTCAATCATGTATCTGTATTTTAACGCATCTTCTCGACATGATCTGCAGATATCGAAGCGTATGCATTTGAGGAATAGCTGGTCAAAAATAAAGACACAGAGCTTGAATTATTTCCACCTGAACATGCATTGTTAATTTTTAATAATTTTGATAGATGAACGCTAAAGAACATTCAGATTTTACTTTGTACTACATTTTTTTCTTTCAAGTTTACCTTGATTCCCGGATCAGCAAGAAAATAAATTCGCAATCATCCTTAATTCATGCAATCTTATACGTCACTTATTTATTTAATTTATATCCTATAAATCTACTAGGCGTGGCTGTCGCGTAGGAATTTCGATTTAAATATCTAGATTAAATTAAAGTTAGATAATAATCTTAGGGTAATCAATTTTATAGTTATCGTCGACACGTTTACGTTTAATGGTCTAAATTGCCAGGTTTATATTATTGATGATGGGATTTACGAAAATGATGGTAAATTCTATTATATCGAAAGTAATGATTGCAAGTTAAATAAAGTTAAACCACCGATAAGAAACATGCTTCGATGTAAAGCTGACTTAAAAAAAAATTGCGATAAAATAAAACATTTAGTACCTATCTTATCCGTTGCTAACTCTTGATTCTTTACCAACCCTGCAAAGGAATTGCCATTATATTAAGATATACTTTGGAAACACACAAATAATAATACAACAAAATCTACCAATGATTGGAAGATCACTTCCAAGGACTCCCATTATGAACCTCGATCCTATTTCAAATACTTACTCTGAACTGTTTTAAAAGATCTACCTACAAAATAGAATAAGTAAGATACGCACCATCACTCATGTCGTCAGTCGACGGCAAACCAGCTGGCGTCGGGATCGGCGATGCTGATAACTGATGATGATCAGGCCCCTGTGATGATCTCCAGATCTCCAACTGAGCGTACAGAGTACTTCCCGACTGTAACAATAATAAACAATGATCAAACCAGAACTAACGGTGAACATACACATTACTCGGAAAGTGCGCGAGATTTCCACGTACCAACATTTGAAGTGGCCATTACTGATGTTTAGGTAGCAGAAAATTGATTGAATTTATCTTATTTATATCAAAAGGAACGTGGAACTAATGAGTTTGGTTGTTAATTAAGAAACTTGTTTTTAATAGTTGCTATGCTACCTGAAATAGATTCGCGAAAAGTATGGTAACGTAATTATGTTAAATATTTAAGAATAGGATTGTAGTCGGCCAGAACTCTTAGGAACAGCTTTTGCTAGTCATAAAATTGGTTATAAGATACATCTGTATTCTTCTCTTTACGGCACTATTTTATTGGCTACAGTAACGTAAAACCTAAAATGTTTCGCATTTACAGCATTATAAACTACCTATATCATTGCACTAGTAGAGTTTCCTAGCTTTGGATGTCTCACTAAATATTTTACCCATATACAGTTCAAGATTATTAGAAAAATCCACTACCTCTACGTTAGTATCAGCAACAGATCAAAATTCTCCACGTTATTGACTTATAGCCACTATTACCCACTCCACGGCTATCCCTTATCTTCAATTCTTAGCATTCCTCGCTAATTCAGCACCTACATCTTCCCACACTGCAAACCAGATGCAATTTGTATGCAGACAGGCCCTGGGTGCTGACTTTCCTCGCTTAGAGAAAGTCGGCTCGTCGGTGCGTGCGGTAACAAAGATACCTGCCCATTGGAACTGGCGTGCTCAATACGATGCCACACTATTTTTTCTACTTATTTTGCTACTATTTTTATTAATATTCTTTGTTTTAGGTTGTGCGTGTTTGATGAGCCGATTCCAGTCACACGTTTATTATATTGTTTCCCACCTTCGTACACTTACTCTATACATACATATATATTTTATTGACTTTTAAAAAATTGATTCTGTCCTTTCTTACTTCTGAACTACCTGATACTGTTCGTACTTTCGGCAACCGAGTTGTTCCACGTAAAAAAGAATACATTTTTAGCTTTATAATATTGTAAGTTATTATTAGCGTTCGAGTGTTAACTCATCTATGCCGTCATAAAAATGAATTTCCATCTGAACGCGTGACTTCATCATTACTACGTATGTAAACGAAATTTTTCCTTATACCATCATAGGGAAAGAATTTGACCACAAACACTCAAGATATATCGTTAAAATCGCTAATATATTAATCATGGTTAGAAAAGCATTAAGTCTAAGTAATAAAAAGGATAAAGCTAACCACAACTGAGCAATTCATAAATTATGATTTTTTTAGAGTGAGTCGAATCTCAAGTCATAAGTAAAAAACTTAAATTATATACTTTTAATCAAACCCAAATTTTCAAGAATCAAGAGCTTGCATAACTAGTTAAAACCAATATCCTCAATTTCATAACTGCTACTGCACATATTATAATAAATAAAAGAGATGACATAACAAAGATTGCAAAACTAAACGATGAAAATAAACTAGTCTTCAACAACGTTACATAAGATGGGTCAGCTTTAACGGATTTCCTTACTTTCGTTGTCCTTGCTAATTACGTAAATACAATTAAAGTTGAACTTTTCGTAATGGTGGTTGAGGAAGCAAACACTGACCTACACATTGCACATGTTACATCGGTCTGTGGTGAATGTGTTTTATCGTACTTTTTTCCTCATGTCGCAAGCAAAACTACCGTAGAAGGTTATAGTGATTGGACAGTTGTATCGTTGATAAAGTTTTAGAAACCGATTGTGTAGGTTCAAAATCAGAAATGAGGTAAATATGTGTCATGTGTATTCATGCTGTTATTAATGATAAAGTTTACAATAAACAAAATACGATAATTACATTGAAACAAGTAACCTTAAATTTTGTTTTAACATTGTCATACAAGATTCATTGCATCATTATTATTAAAACAATACTAGTCTTCTCATCGTCCCTTCGAGTACTGATAGTATTATCATCACGCTATAAGTAACACACTAACTATACATATATTGAATTTTAAACTAATTCAAAATTTTATTTTGTTGATAATTTGGGTGGAATTAATTAAGAAAATTAGATACTAATCAAAATAAACTAATTAAACTGTCTAGTAAATGAAGATAAGAAAAATACTACTAAACGTGTCATTGAAGATGTAAATTAATTTGTACTTTGGTCAGTAAATACGATTAAAGATGAATCATCTATGCTCATTAATTTGCACTGCGACGAGCATGTGCAAAAGCCACGCAAAACCAAATATGATGTAAGCATTCGTGAAAAAATTCAAGAAGTAATTACTGAAATGGTTGGCGATGATTTAACCGTAATATTATTCTTAGATATGAATGTAAATATAATACACTAGATAAAAAATATTTCAGATGAATGCACGATTTTAAAGATCTTTACAGATGACATGTTGATCACAGTAATGAACGCAATAATGATTTTAATAGAAAACCAATTAATGCTAAGCTTTCTTTCGTAAAAGGAAAAGATCATGAATAACTTACAATGAATTAACATAAACACATGTATAAAAATGCCCAAGCCCCTAAGTTGACGTTACAGTAAGCGATAAGTGTGTATCACTTGACCCCAACTGACACGTGGCTAGAAGAATTTATATGATAACATGCATTGTAAATATTTTCTCCCATACAGACTGTTCTATTTTATACTACTTAATTAAGTAAACATTGTATTATCAGGAGTATGTGAATCAGTATAGACTTTGGTCTGCTGAACGCCCTCAATCTGCCTCAGGGTTATACAATAATCATTAAATATATACAAATGATTATAAATAGTACCTGAGATGCTCTCTGGTTGAACTCTTCTTCTGTTAGTGCTACGAGCGCTGCGCCATCCATTGTGAAGTTCTCCATGGGCACCATTGGCATGTTGTAATGTTGCAATGTGAACATCACCCACGCCTTTACGTCCCCGGTACTCCATAGCATTGGATCTGGAAATGATCACACTATTATTCACTGTTCCATTTCTCTCATTAACATGTTAATTACTATCATTATTGTCCTCAACCACAATAAGGTTAGTAAATTCATCGCATTAGATGCTGTATAGCAGTCTGCAAAACTCATTTCTCAAACATTTTTATTGATGATTAGATCAAGTGGCATCATCTCGTCAATTCTACCGTAATCTCATTATACCTTGATTGTAATCAATGACTTACTAATTAACAACCTTATGAAAGAAAATGCGTTCCAAGAAAATGTGAACCTCACGACGCATGTTCTTGTTCAGTTTTGCATATCTAATCAATGTGTATATAGCGAGGACGTCACTAATTTAAGACGAGATCATCGCTGGGCCAACATAAAAAGCTTACGTAATCTACTCCGAGCGACTTCTAAGAAATCATTAATGTTTATAATGGCGTTACTCTCAACGGTAGTCAACATCTTATGTACGTGGAAATACGTTTTTTTACTGGGCCGACATCAGAGTGACGTCACTATTAAATACAATACTAATAATAATCTTATAAGACGTACAAGTACAACATTCTCAAGACATGTCATTGTAAATTATACATGATTGTTCATGAATATATTCGCACGTAATAACTCTCTTATCAAAGTTGAGTGAATAATGGAGTTGACGTTTTTGACTCACCTGGTGAGATACCAAGTACTGTGCATGTGTTGTCCACGTCCCTCTTGGTCTGTTCGATAGCCATGCTGAGCACACGGTCGATGTCTGGCGCGACTAGAGAATCGTCACCTCCACTGCTCTCCTCCATTTTCACACTTCCCAACTCCAACGGAATTGGTCTGAGATTCAACCTCTTCTGGAAAGATGTGTCTTCTAATGCTGACCTCAGCAAAATGTGATCCCTTGGCTCTTCAACTTCAAGTTTAGGAGTGAGGTAGCTCTGTTGGACACTGTCTTGTAGTATCTGATTTTCTTTTAGAAGCTCCTCTATGTCTATGTATTCTTCGTGTTGTGGAGCTGGTGACGAATATTGATTGTAGCTGCCGTAGGATACGCACGATCCTGAAGGAGACAGGGGATAGGGAGATGCAAAGCCAGGCACGGCAAGTCTGTTAGGTTCTTCTTTTATGTAAACTTGTGGTGAGTACTGTAGAGAACTGTAGGGCGAGGCGGGCTGCAGGGCGACTGCTGGGATAGAGCCTTCGTCTGATGATGGAGAGGGAGTAGGATAACCCTCGAAGTCGTATAGGCGTTCCAAGAAGACGTTGTTTGTGTTGTCTTCTGGGTATGGTGGTGGTGGTTTGTTGTGAGGGTTGGGTGGCGAGTAATGCATCGATTCTGGGGGAGATGCAGCGCCGATTAGGCGGAGAAGATGTTGTAGATCAGCGGGAGAGGCGGGGACCGCTCTCTCGTCCTGAGACGCCGATGGCGGGCTACACCCGGACCGGGGCACCGTTTGTGGCATCTGTGAACAAGAGAGAACAAACATTAGTTGTTGTTCAAATATACAGATTCTATCGAACGAATTGGTTCTGTTATTAAAAGACATTGTTTGTTCTGTCATGATTTTAGTTGATATTTCTTGGGTTTCACATACGTTTTCGAAGGCAGGTGTTAATTTTGTTTTGGTACTGTTCCGTAATTGTTTGTCTGACGTTCTTACATAAGATACTCGTGTCTGAGGTCTCTGAACTTAGGAATGAATTGAACCCAGCCGAGCCCGAAATGTACTTGTTTAGAAGTTTGCAATACCCATGGGTCATTGTTCGCCGATGTTATGGCTCGACGTATTCGTACTAGCATCCAGATGTCTTATACACATTCGAGCTGTATATTTATCTATTTACTACGTCATAAACCTCTATATTTAGTAGTGACGAATAACTACAAACCTACGAGGATTTAAGTATCAAAATAATAAAAAAAACCTAATGGTCAGGCGATAATAAGTATTAGATTAGTTATATTTTTTTATTATCTGACGAAGTAGTGTTCGATTCTGGGAAATCTAAATATCTTACAGATGGAATAGTTCAAGAATGAATTACATCTATGGCAGTTACTATAATTCGAATTTAATTATTTATAGGTAAAATAATTCGATTATTTACAAACGTGTTGAAAAAAAATATGCAAATATATGTAAATTGTTTGCTAATAACCCAAGTTATGAGGTGAAAAACCTGATTTTAAACTATGTACAATGGCACTCGGGAAAAACATTTTTATGTGTTAATTTAACTACTGTTTTTATGTTAAGATGGGATTATGTAAAAATAAATGCCTAACATTCTAAGACCCGATTCAAAGAAATTAATGAGCACCTAATGACACTCACATCAACTTTTGAACAACATAATGATAAGAAAAATTACTTTGTTACTGTTAACGATGTTCGGAGCACAAAATCGTCTGAGCGAGAACTTACACAATCTCAATGTTTTTTTCTTATCATAGAAGTGAACTATGTGTTACTAAGCAAAACCTGACCATTCCTTTTCTATACAAGTCGTCATTATCTTGCCTCATTCTAATCTTTTTGGAGTCGGTGCAGTGTCATTTTTCTCCACATATCAGTCGTTTTTTGTTTGTTTAGGTTAAGCTACGCTTGCCGCGGTTGGTCAGTGGATGGGTGACCATCTTTACATAACAAGACCCTCCGTGCCTCCTAAAGCTCGTTAAGCCGTTGGTCCCAACTGTCATTAGTGGATCTTTGACAGTCGTTACGGGTCGTCAGAAGCTCGAAAGTCTGACAACCAGTCTTACCAAGGGGTACAGTATTACCCAGTTACTGGGTTGTGGAGGTCAGATAGGCAGTCGCTCCATGTAAAACACTGGTATTCAGCTGCATCCGGTTAGACTGGAAGCCGACCCCAACATAGTTGGGAAAAGGCTAGGCAGATGATGATGATCAGTCGTTTTATCTCAGTATTCACCCTGTCTAGTCACGATAACTTTTATTAAAAGTAATAAGGTTTAAAATAAACTCACTCTAAGTAACGACAACCCCATCTTATGCACACTTAACTCACAACTGCGCTGTAACTCATTTTCTTTGCGAAAATCTCTTGAACCGAACCGGTCTGTCCGGATAATCAACCGGTGGCTTTATTTTTCTACTTTTTTCATTATTTCGAACAATTGCCAGGGCATTTACATATTTCCCACGTATCTGCATTGCTACTTAATTGTTGTGCTTACCCTATTTTGATTGGTTGACTTTGTATTAATATGAAGATAATGTGGTTACTTATACTTCTAGTGTTAAATGAAAAACAAAGCTTTGGAGTGATAACTTATTAAAAGTTGAGTGAATATTTAGCACAAACTCAAAAAAAAAAACTTCATGATTTCAATTCGTGATGTTGTCATAAAAGTATTGAAATCTGGTTGAAATATTACACTGTTTTATTAACAGCCACATCTTTGATATGATTTTATTACAAGAGGTCGATGATGTCAGTATCTATGCCAGCAAGTGATTAGGAATTATTATTTAATTGTTTTGGTATTTTATCAGAGGCGGTTCGGTTTGTGTTAAAACATTTTAAAGTATTAGTTGATGGGGAAAACTGAATGTTTGGTTATTTTTATTCATTTCTGATACCAAATCGAGCTATGGGTTAATTAATAGCAGTAATTATGGATACTGTGCAATTTACTGTAGAATTTCATTAAAGACACGTTTGCGAAAAACTTCAAATCTCTTGCGAATATTTCCCATTCTCTCGCAAGAAAATCCGAATATTTTTTTTGTATCTTATAATCACAATCTCCCAATTTGCATTGTTTGTGGTCACGCATAGTTAATGGTCTAGACAATACTTAGCACGCGGAAGTGTCTGGCAATTCTCGTTCTAATCGAGACACATCTCATTACAATATTTATGTCAAATTTCATACCGCAAATATTTGAGTTATGACGCGTATTTAAAATATGTGACCTTTACCAACTTACTAGTTTGTTTGTTTATAATTTTTGCATACATTATTAGAATCATTTGGATTTTGATCTTTGTAATGATACAATTTTTTTATTAAATTAATAACGTAGATATTTTATTACAACACAGCACAATAATTAGCAATGCAAATTAATTTTAAATTATTATTCTCATGCGACAAATTATACTTTCCATTAAAAAAGACAAAACAGGTAAAATATCAATTTCCTAAAAAGTTTTTAGAAAAAAAACTCAAATATATTACCTATTTGAATAATATTTACGTCTTCTATACTAATATTTTAGAAAGGCTAAACTTGTTTGTTTGTAAGTTTGTATGTAGGAAGTAATCTCTGAAACCCGGTACCAGTAGGATTTGAAAAATTATTTTTGCATTTGACAGCCGAATTCTTGAGGAAGGCGGTTTATCATCACGCTATGACACCAGGAGCCGAGCAAAATTAAAAAAGCAGTCAAATGCAAGTCGGACTCGTGCACCGAGGGTTCCGTACAAATTTGTAGGAATGTAAATAAAAAGTTTAAAAATTATTTTTTTTTGTATGTAACTACAAATTAAAAATATGTAACTACAAATTTACGGTTTTCAGATTTTTTATTTTAGTTGTGCTACATGACTTTGCTTCTTCCAAAATTTCATGATTCTATGTCAACGGGAAGTACCCTATAAGTTTTGATTTCGAAACATACTCCCGTATCTTTTGATTGCGTTGATTTAGGACTGTGACTTTTTGACTACTTCAAGGGATTGTATTTTTGAGTATTTGATATTAATTTCAATTTGATAACTTCCGGCGTTCCTGATAAAAAGGGCTGACCGACAGACAGACAACGAAGTGATCTTATAAGGGTTCCGTTTTTCCTTTTGAGATACGGGACCCTAAAAAATCAGAAAGAACGAATCGAAAACGAAGTTATAGTGCGGGTAGGTGACGCAATGGCGAAGGAACAAGAAATTTCACGCGGACGAAGTCGCGGGCAAAAGCTAGTCTCTAAAACTTCTAAACACACCTCTGGCATATATGTATGTTTCTATGTTATATGTAAATCACGATGTAAGTAGTACCAACATTTTTATTGCGTCAGTGAAAACGTAATCAGTCAATCTCTCAAGATAAATGAAAAAATAAGAGACTACGAATGACTTTGATTTTTACAGATTAAAGATTCTAATCTAGCTCAAGTTTTTTTTATAAAAAACAATATTGTTAATGAAATTTAGTCTCAGAACAAACAAAGAAAATTTAAATGAAAAAAAAACCATGAATTAATGACTTTCCTACTCTATATAAAATATGAATTTAAGTGAAAGATGTATTTAACAAATCATGAAATGTCAACTAGTTTGTAAAAGTCCAAATTAGTCGGATATCAGTAGATGGTGAAAAGTAATTCGGAAACTTTTAAAATTAGCTTAATAAACTTTTTTAATTAATTAACTTTTAAAATTATTTTTATTATTTTTTATTATTACTTATTTATTATTAATTTTTTTATTATTTTTTAAATTAATTTAACTTTTAAATTTTAGTTATTAATTTATGACTGTTTTAAACCTTTATTTTCTTTTAGAAATAAAAATAATGTAGAAAAGATGACTTCTCAACTTCTTGAAAAACCTAAGTAAAAAATAATGGATTAGTCTTTATGCTTCAATTCATACTGTCAAATAAATCATATTTAAATCAACCCTACCCAAATATAAAGTGCCACAAAAAAATGCCTCAATGCAAGTCACCGCAATGCGTCAAAGGTAATATCCGATTAGTTATCTGAATATCCGGACTTCCGAAATAGGAAATACTGATACAGATCTATTACAAGATTTTCTAAGAAATATTCAGACGGATATGGGATTTTACAGTTTTTACATGGCTTATTATGCTAGGAATTTTATGGTGAACCATTTGTCATAATCACTAGAAATTCAAGTATTTCTAGTTCAGACTTCTAGAATTTACTAAGACTAGATATCATGAGATGAAATAACCCAACGTGTACGTATTTATGGCTAAGCGAATCTCTAAAACTGCTGGGTTTTATTAGATTGTATTAATTAGATTATTATTCAGTTCTGTGCACGGTTGGAATATAATGATTGTTAGTTGTTATATATGATATTATTGTGAATACCCTTGACTAAACTAACCTAGATAAAGTACGTAATATTATGTACTTATTTGCAGTTCAAGAATATGATTATTTATCTCATCTTCAAGATCAAACAAATCTCAAATAGCTTCTCTATCTGCTCACATCTATAGATGTCTATTCAAACTTATATTTCAAACTGATTATATTTCAAGTTAAACAAATATCAACTTTATTTTAATGGCTATTAAGTTGATTTCGGAGTGACTAGCACAAAAGCTATAAAAATGTTTGAAGTTGTAGCGTAAACTGAACTTTACTGTGTAGGAATTAAAGTTATTTTTACATGAACTCATGTTTGTTTATATTTTTGGTAAATAAATCGCAAATGCAGATAAGTCGCTTTTCGTGTCTGTTTGTGTGACCCCGTTATTCTTCTAAACTACGAAACAGTTTCAGATGCGGTTTTCAGCATTATTGAGATAGGTATTTTAATTATTTCGGAAGGTTTATGTGTTTAATACATTGATTTTAAAATGACAAATAACTAAGAAATCTCGACATCGAACTCGTAAAATCCGTGCAGAGTACGGGCGAGCCGCTAGTAACATAACTTATATAAGACGTATCTTTTTTTTCCTTGAGTAAGTATAACAATAGCAAAATTGTTACTATGGTGATACAAATCAGACTGTTGGTACTGAAGGCAATGACCGTATCTATGCCACAACAATGTATATAGCAAAAAAAAGTGATATAAAGTTCAATCATTTTGACCCCAGTATGAATGTAGACTAAATTATATTCTGAGTTACAAATCGATTAAATGCAATACAATTTGCTTGTCCGATTAAAGGTCTATTATCAACTAATTATTTTTACAAATTCTTTGCACCAAAATATCCATAAACTTACTAGAAAATAATAACAATAGCAACCTCTTTAATATCAATCGCTAAATCTGCAGGAAGCATGTGTTCCGTTTTGAAAAAAAAATGCCCGACAATGTGAATTGACGTCATAGTATTGTCGACCAATCAGCGTCGAGAACGAGCGTGACCGTATGAGAGCCTGCTACACTTCAGACCTTGGGTTTTCCACTAAAGTTCGCTCAACCGCTTGAGGTAGTAAAAAAATGCTTCTATAATGCATACGAATTGTAACAATTTTAAATGGTTTTTTAAGTGACACAGTCTTAAAATTTGTATCTGTAGGTATTAATCGAATCTTTAGTTATTTTCGTTATATCTTAATGTTTTTGTAATCTTTTAAGGCAATATGAAATGTCTATGGCAATCTAGGTCCAGGGCAATAGATATTTTAGTGACAGACAAAGTAAGTTTGGGTTCTGACTGAATCAAATACCGTCTAGACAAAATCAAACTGGTTGCTAATTTAATTTATACATACACATTTTTTTTTTTACATTGTTTTTTACATTCTTTGACAAATGTAACTCACACACTTTTTAAAATACTAGTAAAATTTTTCAATCTTTGTAAATATGTGGACACCATGTATCTATCACATAATTGATTTACCAGTCTGTTATATTTTTAATTCTTTTACCATTTTTGGTAGACTAAATTTTATTTTAGGTGCATCGTCTTCACATATAATTATATAAACAATGTATACAAAAACTTGTAAAACATTTTAAAAGAGTAACGGTGGAGTTTCTTGCCCATTCTTCTCCACACGAAAACTACATTTTGGAATGGGCGACTAGAATCAATTCTATTTTTTCATTTTAAATTTTGACGTTCAAAAGTGCCTTTTAAGTGCCTATTTGAAATAAATGATTTGACTTTGACTTTGACTTTGACTTTGTTTTTAGTCAATCTACTTAAACATTTTTGTAATGGGTATAGGGCACAATGCGTATAACATATGAAGTAATACTTTCTGTAACATAAGGTTTGTTTGCAGACAGTTATATGTAGAGATGACCGACACCAAAAGATATTGACGCTCTTTTTTCTAAGTAGCAATTTACATCATTACGTCCCATTAAAAAACGCTTGAATGAAACTATAATTAGACTGCACAGAATTAATCTAAACCACTACTAAGCTAAAATTGAAACTGAAGCCCAAACAACTTCCACTAAAACGAAGATTTTCCATTTTGTTATTTCAGTCGATTTTAATGGAAACAAACAGTTAGTGCCCATAACTCTTCACGTTTATAAACACAGATAAATCTTGATAAAATGTTTTCACTGGTTGGAAATAAATATAAATTTAAACCGTTACGTATTAGAAAACTTATTAAGTTACAGTTAGATTATTAATTGCAGGTTTTTACGAGTATTCTGAGCTATTGAATGAAAATTTGTTAGGATTTCTTAGAACTGTTAATTTTAGATTGTTAAACTGTACTTAAATTGAATTCGGGTTAATAGAACTATGTAATTTATTTATTTATTTAATAAACAATTTGTAGATTTAACAGGTAAACCCAAGGCATCTACAAACAAGTTACATTTACTTAATATACGCGTAAGGTTATTTGTTGTTATCATAGGTATTATATATTTTTAAATACTAATGCTTAACTACTAACTTATAATGAATACAGCTTAGCCTAATTACGTAAAACTTAGTTTAAGATCTTAAAAGTCTGTCTAGTAAAGTAATATCTAACTAGTTGTGTTCTAGTGGCGTACTTAGTTGCTTCGAATAATACGACAAAACGCGTCTTAAATCATATGTTCACTGGAAAACTGATGGGTAATTCCCGTAATTATAAGAACGTTCACAGTCTGATCTGTCTCAATCGGTCAAAAATACCACTAATTTCCCAAAATGTTTACAAGTTTATGACATTGTCGCTATTCTAATAGACTATGTGAATTGGTCTTCTAATATTTGTTTGATTATTAATTGGTCTTCTAATATTTGTTTGAATATTTGTTTACCAAAAGCTTGCAGTTCGATTTGTTGCTATATTTAAAGTCAACTTATCAAGATTGGATGTTGTTATTTTTGTCAACCAATCATAGCAGCTTAGGTACGCGACGGTAGATTAACTTATCGCATGAATATATCTCGTCATGATATCGTCTAGACCAACTTTATTTAAATTAAAACTATGTACAGACAGAGGCAGACTCCATTTTTTCTCACAGTCCCAAATAAGTCTAAAATATATATCAAAATCTAGCCAAATACAGAACCTAGTTATCTGTGACTTATGTCGTAAAAGAGATTTTATTCTCAGCAGACTGTTTGCACAATGGTACTATAACACTGCACTTAAATGAGATGTCTGTGTGAGATTAACTTAAATTACCCATTACTGGGCCCTGGGTTTCCCCCGTTTTAAGGTTGTACTCCTTTTCTGTTTGTTTTGGCATACGAATCTTGATATGATGAGATGTGAGGAAATCTTAATAGGTATTTAACGTAATATATTATATACTAGCTGCGCCCCGCGGTTTCACCCGCGTAAGTTTCGATCCCGTGGGAATATCGGAATAAAAAGTATCCTATGTGTTAATCCTGGTTATAAACTATATGTGTGCCAAACGTCATCCAAATCCGTTCAGTAGTTTTTGCGTGAAAGAGTAGCAAACATCCATCCATCCATCCTCACAAACTTTCGCATTTATAATATTAGTAGGATAGGAAGTAGGATTAGGAAGTAGGATTTTTTGTTAAATGCTATAAGGTACACACTGCACTGTTTCAACCTTTTGTGACATCTTTATCAATGTCGCTCTTGCTACGAATTTCGTAGCACCTCATACCTACGCCACACAAAATTCTTCATTTTCAAACCCCTCTAATCAGTCTTGTTTTGTAACATAAGGTCATACAACTCTAGATTGACACGAGTTCAAGCAACTCCTACGTTATCGTAGCGTGATATATTGATGCTACGTGATTCGTAGCAGCCTCTACGAATGTCCCGTAACCCTTTATTTTCAAAGCTACGTTCTACTGTCGTTTTTTGGTGATATTTATTATTATAAGTACATAACCATATTACTAGAGCGTTATAGGCCAACTAAAGAACAGTAAACGTTACGAAATTAGCATAAATACCGCTGCAACACCATATACGGAATCAAAGACTTGTTTTTTATGCTTTGTAGAATATAAAACGTGCCAGACTAGTATAATTATCCAGTGTTTTATTTTTTTTTTTGAACCAGATGAAATAGAGTCGGTATTTCCCAAACGTTTTCGTCAATTAAACGGATGTCAAAGTTTTAAATTTATTGTCGTCTAACGATTTTTATTGGATACAATAGGATGTGTAGATATTTAGATTTGAATTTATTGTTGTGTTAGCTCCGCCTTAGATTAAATCAGAAGGCCAATTATCGTAATTTAAAACGTTCGAAATCTAGTCGCAGTCTCTTCTCGGCGACAAAGAAATGTCAAAAATTTGTCAAAATGTAGGGAAATTTGAAGTATTTTTGACAGATTGAGGCTGAGATCAGACTGTGAACGTTCTTAAAATTACGAGAATTTCCCCTCAACTCGATATCTCGTTGCTGTAACCATAGTTTATGATCCCAAACGTCGTTATATTCTACTTTATCTAATCTAAGCTTAAACACCAGATCGTGGTACTAAATAGATTTAATAATAAATCATGTCTTCGTTAATTTAGATTGACTATAGAACTGTAGCTTACAATCAACTATAACGTCAATTAACTATAAATCTAAATAATCTAAGCTTTATGAACTATAGTAACCCGTTATAAGAGGCATTCCTAGCTAATTATCAGGCACCTAAGAATATACTATACATCATACGAATATGAAGTTGATTATATACATACAGGTTGGTAGTATGTAACCGGCTCTCAGTTCCTTGACACTGCTTTTTGTTATGATGCCGTTAGAAAATACCCTCAAAACACCGGTACTACAAGGTGAAATTCGAAACATGCAACAAATCGAAATGGGAGATTGTACTCATCATTATGAACATTTTTTACTATGAGACCAAATCTGAAATCGCGAAAAAAAATCAGCTGTTCCTACATTTCTGTTCGCAAATTAACTAACGTATCCAGCCTATACCATTATTCGAAGGTACTTAACATGAAAGAAGTAGGTATAAACAATAACAATAACAATGTTAAGCTTTAACACACAAGTACTTTATGTACCTAAGTATCCGAATTCCAAATCCACGTGGTAGGTAACTCTTTAGAACCTCACTCACTTGCTTCTAGGCTTCCACCCTCACTCACTGAAGTACAAAAGCACTCACACAGTCAAATATCCGAACAGCGTTGCGCTTGCACAGCATCCATTGCGTTGAGGTTATAATGCCGGCCGGCGAAGACTGCCGATGAGATAAAATGGCTCCAAATTCAATTTTTTACAGTCACTGTTTTAACTATTATAAAGTATGTTACTAAGTTTATGTTTATATATATTTCCCGGCTTTTTTTTGGCAACATGAGTGCGTGTGTACGGCGGATAGATCACACAGCCACTGAGCTCGGCGCCCGCGCACGAAGCCTTTGCCTCAATGAGCGACTACGTCATTACGGGAAGTACGCCGCCATTAAACTAATATAACAAATACTTCTCACATCGAATAGCTTCGTCTAACGTCATACGGCACTTAATTATTTTTCTATGACGCTAATATGAAAATTAAAATGAAAGACGAAATTAAAAAGTTATTTGACTGATTTAGTTTCCATTGTGTTACAGTTTCGTTTCATATCCTGTACTGATTTAATTCATATTGTTGACGAAATTGTTTAAAATTTTCCGTAAACAAATTGCCTATTCTGACGTGCTAATGCAAGAAATTGTTTGTCTATTTAAATAAAATTAAAAGTCCTTACTGACTGATATATCAACGCACAGTCTAAGCCGCTGGACCGAGACACAAAATTTGGAGGGTGTATTCTTTGTGAAGAGTAGGTATCCACTACGAAAGGGTTTTTCGAAAGTCTACCCCTAAGAGGCTGAATGGGGGGAGAGTGAAATTTCACGCAGACTAAGTCGCGGGTAGAAGCTAGTTATTAATATTGAAACGTATTAACATTTTATCTCAATCAGCTGTGACCCAAAAAATATTTTATTTAGTCAATGTTATCGTTAGGATTTCGAATTATTTGCGTTGATAGCGTTTGGTACATCTCATAACGAGAATTTTATTTCATTTTAAATTAATCTTAAAGTTTTTACATTCTTTACCGTTCCATAATTTGACGGTGATAACATATTAAAGGTACCTACATTTATGAACCATTCATGGAATGCATCTAAAAGTACTCGTACTTTGACATCAAAAATGGAAATATATCTTGAATACCTTGACAGTTATCATAATCTATATGTTACATAAAAATAGGGTTAACCCACCCTCGTTACTGTGGCTGAACAAGTCGTGAGTCGTGCACAAGATGACGTCACTGTACCGCGCCTTCCGTACTTCATTCATTCAGTAATAATAGTAGATCACAGACAAAGAACGTGTATTGTGTTGTACACACACACACATTTACACGGTCATACGTCAATTCCTACACGTGAGAAAATCACAATACACATTTTGGTCGCACGATCTAATTTAATTTAAGATAATTTGCGTTGTTCATCATCTGCCTAGCCTTTTCCCAACTATGTTGGGGTCGGCTTCCAGTCTAACCAGATGCAGCTGAATACCAGTATTTTACATGGAGAAACTGCTTATCTGACATCCACAACCAGTTACTGGGTAATACGATACCCCCTGGTAAGACTGGTTGTCAGATTTTCGGGCAACTGACGACCCGTAACGACTGTCAAAGATCCACGAATGACAGCCGGGACCAACGGCTTAGCGTGCTTTCCGAGGCACGGTGGGGTCTCGGTATGTAAAGTTGGTCACGCATCCAATTAACCATTATCGTTTTGATAAAATGTGGAAATTGATTAATTATTTTCTCGTTCACTGAAATCATGTAACGTAGTACTAAAGACATCAACGGGGTGCACTGTCTTATGCAGAAAAGAGTTTGCAAAATAGTAACAAAATTCGTCTTTCGCAAGAACAGCAAGGAGTGATAGAAATTCCCAGAAAAACGGAAGCCCAGATAGAGCTTTAAGTACAAAAAGCAAAATTTTCATTTTTCTATTGATATTTTACGACTATCGCCGGTATTCAGCTGCATCTGGTTAGGTTTGAAAAAGTAGTACATATTTTTATTTTTGTAGAAACAATATTTTCAGCCATCAAAAAACACTAACTCAGGAATGTCACCATGCCTACTCAAATGCAACACCAATAAAGGATAAACGAATCTATTTATAACCGATAGTTATGTAAGTGGGATTGCCGGCTTATTAAGTACCAAGTCATTGTTTATGTCACCGCGAAAACCCATTCATAAAGTACACCCACGCTTGAATATGTCGTGTGCAACTACTTTTAATATTTTGTATGTAAACAATAAACATACTTGGTTAGAGTCACCACTTTGTATTTCCATCATTAGAATATTTCAATGTACTACACACATTACATACATTCTATTGAACAATGGTATCTCCCAATGGGATAATCTAACTAAGGTGCCTTTACTAAGAAGTTATAGTTCGTCATTTGATATAGATACAAAGCTATAGGTATTAAAGTTATTTAGTGAAAATCTGGATTGTATGTACATATCTTTTTCCAATTTTAGGTAAGAATTTTTTTTTGTCCCTTAGTACTTATTAAAATGTATTACAACTATTATACACTTATCTATAAGTTACTAAGTTCCTAAAAGAAAAGCATGTAAATACGTAATTATGCAGATTATAAAGTTTAAAGTAACTGCTCATTCAAATGCTGTAACTGGTATACTGCATTCAATAATGGCTACCAAACAGCCCTAGAGCCATTAAAATGTTGCATTCTGAAATGAGCAAAATGCAGGGAAAAGCCTTAATTACGTAATTGACAATCATTCAATATAGTGCCGTCATTGTGCGTCATCACTTTGGTACCAATATGTTAATGTTAAATGAAAGGGGACAGATTGTATAAAAGTGATAATATACATATTTAGAATAACGAACAAATCAATTGAGAATAGTCACCTATTTGTTACAATTGTATGCTTTAATGGTTCCGTGAAGTTATTATTAAATTATAAATGAAAATAAGATAAATGATACGAAAAAAAATAAGAAATATACTTCAAGGTAATTCCACAAAAAAAAGGAAATGCTATCTGTATGTATTTATTTAATTAGAAAATGTATGTATTATCTAATTGTTTACCTGAAAGTTTTCAGCCACAAAATAATATCCTCCAAAGTTTTGCCAATAGTAATCCCGAACAGGCACCATCCTTTTTAACATTAAAAATGTCCGTAAACAAATAAAACTATATTTAAATAGGTAATTATTAAAAATACGAAATCACTTTTTACTATTTATTAAAAAACCTACTTTACTTTTATCATTAAAAATATTTATTAATAAATAAATTATAATATTTATCGAAGCGAGATCATTTTTTTTTTTCAATAAATTTGTTTAACTTTTTACAACTGCGGCCCGCGCGGCTATCTCCGAAGAAAGACGTAATTCTTTTTAACATATTATCACTGAACACTTCGATAAATACATTGTTTTATCACGTCATTTTATCGTAAGGAGCAAAGTTCGACTCGTTGATAAGATAGTGTAAGTTTTTCACAATTCAAGCGCCTTTTTTAAGGAAACTTGTGTTTTATTAATTGATAAATTAGTAATATCTTGAAAATTTTTATCTGATTGGGTTTTTACTATCACGGTTATGTGACGCGATAGTGATTTTGTCATGAAAGAAATTATCAAAATAAATAAATCTATTTTTTTGCTTTTGTGATGAGTGTGAATCAAATACATTTTTATCTTCATCCGTAACCTGCAGCATTATTCTGTAAAAATCTCTTACCGTGAAAACTAAGGTGAAGTGAGCTGTCATTCCACCTGATGTTAGGGATTGCCTCGATTGATAGCTCACTTCACGCTCACTTCACCTAAGTTATCACGGTGAGATTTTTACAGAATCGATCGGCTGATGTTTAAGGATTGCCCCTATTGATAACTCACTTCACGCTCACTTCACCGAAGTAATCACGGTGAGATTTTTACAGAATTGATCGGCTTGTCTAATTATGAAAGGAATTTCTTTGACCCAGTAAATGAGTTTTTTTGGTATTTAATTTATTTAAAACATAAAAACTATTGTTTATATTTTTTTATTCAAAAAATTGCGCCCTCTCACATAAACTTGTAAAAAAACAAGTCAATGAACTCATGTAATTAAATAAATGGAACTTAATTACTGTAGCGAAGTTTAATACAATTATTCTATCAATATCGGCCTGTTAAATTCCCATTTAAAATATTATTCTCAGAATATGCAAAACATCCTACTTCCTACTAATATTATAAATGCGAAAGTTTGTGAGGATGGATGGATGGATGTTTGTTACTCTTTCACGCAAAAACTACTGAACGGATTTTGATGAAACTTTACAGTAATATAGTACATACATCAGAATAACACATAGAATACTTTTTATCCCGATATTCCCACGGGATCAAAACTTATGCGGTTGAAACCGCGGGGCGCAGCTAGTACTGACATAATCGGTTTATCACTATTATTAACGTGGCAGTTTAGACAGTTAACTAACATAGTTAAAGTACGGGTTTCTTTGAGAAAACTATCTGTCAAATAAACCTTATCTGTATGGCCTTAATTATTGTTTATTAAGAAACAAATATAAATAAAAACAAACAGACGATGTTCGTTGGAAAATGAACTTATTAAAGCCATATCAGTTGACAGTAAATTCACTGTTATGTAATTTCTAACATTAATTTAGGATACTAAAGGTATCGAATCGTCTTTGTATTAGGGATTTAAGGCTTAGTTAAATTTTATTATTTATCATATTTCACCTGGTGCAGCATTTTATGTGCACTAAAACGATATATTGCGATGCTTAGCTTGTTATTTGAAATCAATGGGGACTACGACATATCCCCGGGCAGTTAGTTAAAGATTAAATTATGGTGATGAATTCTAATCGCTTCTACAGCCATAGGTAATTGTCACTCAAGACATAACTCTATAAATACCCATTGTACTTAATTCTGTACCATATTCTATTGTCGTTTGAAGAGAATCAATATATCGTTCTGTTCACCTTGACCGCATAGTGTTTTCCCGTCCTCTGGCTAGGATCCGCTTGTAGTTGGATAAAAGGAATCTGTCGTGAGCTCATTAGCAACCACACGAACCGTGGATACTAATGTTCTTGTTAGACGGATACTGTTACCAGATACTTGGAGTATTCCCTTTTCCATGATGGGAAATAGATTAGAGCAGTTTTTTTGAAATATAACATGGGGTATCACTAAATACTTTTACCGCTAAACATATTTAAAACAGCATTCTGTCTCCGTGATCTTCAAACAACTTACAGAAAGACATTTTAAATTTGTTTAGCGCTAAACGTGTTCAGAAATTTGGGGTGCAAGTGGGCCTTAGAAGCAGGGTTATACTTTGAACTAATCTTCCAGTATTTGGGCAAGCTTATTTTGTTATGGAAATCGTTCAGGCCTAACACTGTGGCAAATGCAGCGCGAAACTCGGGGCATTTCATTTTGGCATTAGGTATCTTTCCTTTCCAGTGATTAGAAGCCTTCAACCAACATTTTTTCAGATGTAACTTAGAGACACACGGATAGTGCTAAATAAGTGGATTATAAGCCCATAATTTACAGACAACACTTGGCAAAAGACTGTTCGGTAGCAAGATCATACGTCAGTAAGTGGAATAGATATTTTATTGTGACATAATTGGAAAATGCAGACGCGTGAATGGATAAATGATACTAATTAGTTACACTAAACGTGTCACACAGAAATCCCTAATGATAACTCGTTAATTCGTACCAATTAACCCTTTAACCGCTTACTTCGGATTAATCCGACAAATATTTTCGTGTCCATTTCGCCAGGGTCGTATATTTAAGACCAAATACCACAGCTCGTTTACTCGGTTTTTTTATTAATTACGCTGTAATCTAACAGGTTATTCGAAAAAAAAATTTTTTTCAAACCACTGCCGCGCGCTGGGGGCACGACAACTGATATGAAGTCGGGCGGTTAAAAGGTTAATAAGGGAGCAGCAGACGTTTTGGATATCACGTAACTTAAACGACAACGTAAATACATAAGGTACATTAAAGAATAGGCAAGTGGAAATATTTTGTTAGTTCAATGAAGATAAATTTTCCAAATGTGAATGAATTTGTTTGGAAAATTTAGAGAAAATAACCGACAAACAATCAATTGAAATAATACCTCTTTCGTGACTAGGAAATACCCCAATAAAAGAGACATGTCAAGCGTCTCTTCAGAACACTTATCTTTGAGAGTACCTACAATCGCAAAAAGTTTGTAGACATAATTAGGTGTGATTTCAACGGATAACGTCATCTATTTGGCACAGATGTTTAGCTTTGATGTGTTAAGTGCGATATATCACGAACACACCCCTTCTAATTTTATATTAATCATTTTATACAATCTAATACTGATTGTCGTAATATCTTTATTATATATGTTATTAAGTCATGTGACAAAACGGTTATGACTTCAGTTTAATCAATAAGGTGATAGATAGGTGGCAATAAGGTGGTATTTTAATCATGGCGAAAAAAAAACACTCTATTAAACATAATACCATATCACTCTTAGCACGAATAGGCAGAAGTGTCACAGTACACATATTTTGGCAATTTTGTTCGCGTAAATCTACTTCGGGCCTAGGAAAATGAGAATATTTGAATTTTTACTCAACCAGAGGGTGGAACCCACGTTCTGTAGTCACGCTTGCGATCACTAGACCAACAAAATAGTAGGTAAATATAAAAAAAGGAATGTAGGCAAATAAGAAATATCAAGCTATATATTTCCAGTATAGATAAGTCGGCTTATACAGCCGACTTATCATTGTACGAAAAACAATGCGAAGTCAGCTAAAACTGGAATTAAATAGCTTATTATGTCATATCACCTTGTGTAGGTACCTATCACGATTAATAAGAAGTTTATTGAGCATTGTACGGAAATAGTTCGATTAAGTTTGAAGTGTTATAAAGTTCACACACTTTTTGTGCGGTGAATCCCCCTTTAGCATCACAGTATTTTTTTCAAAAAATAGAGATGTTAATTGTAGACAACTCATGAACTATTGATGGGTTACATAATCGAAAAGCCTGTTTTACTTTAGAATTATTTGAGCAAGGAGCAGCGATTTATAAAATTTATTTCTTTTCGAATCAATCATTGAAAAGAGTTTAAAACTCTGTGAATTCCAAATTAGAATGATATATGATACCTAGTTTGTGTCAAATCTATTTCCACAAGTTATTTTTGCACCTTAAATATTGCGTATTTTTCCCACTTCATTTATATTGATGATGTTATAATAAATTCCTGTCACTGGTATCTACATAGCAAGTAGTATTATACGAATTTGTGTGGGGTAAGTACAACTAAAAAGTGAAAAATAAAAACTTTTTTCCAAAAAAAAAAACAACCGACTTCCAAAAAAAACGGTGGCAACCAACGAAAATGACCCCAAGGACACCGACTTCCGAAATTAAAGTTATTTTTCACTTTGTAGTGTCGTTTTTGGAAGTCGGTTGTTTTTTTTTTATAAAAGTTTTGTCTATTCTTCCGTCGACAAAACCCGTTTATATAGTGATCATACTACGCGTGCAGGTCTTATAACAACTCTTGCAGTTACATTCATATTACAGTAAAGTCGTGAGCACTAAACTGAAAGCTTGTTAACTAAGAACCTACTAATCAGTCTTACATAATTTCACTTAGCTCAAACCAGTGCTTCATGCGAGTACACTTATTACAGATCATTAAGATAAATTGAAACGACTTTAATTTTAGAATGTGTATTGAAAAAGTGAATGTTTGGGATCCTCTGCAGTTTAAAAATACTTTATGGTTTGAAATTTTTTTGACTATCTATTTTTTTTTCCGTTAGCCTATACTGTCTCACTGCTTGGCAAAGGCCTCCCCGATATTTGTCCACCTTTCCTTGTGCTGTGCCTTCTCCGTCCGATCGGTTAGGAACGAATCCAAATGGTCACGCCAGCATTTCTTAGGCCTGTCTCGGTGACGACGCCTGTCTTCAGGCGCCCACTGTATGACGATTTTGGCCCATCTGTCTGGATGTATCCTATAAGTGTGACCCGCCCAGTCCCACTTCAGCCTCGCAGACTTGCCGCCAACATCGGCGATACCTGACTTGGAGTATTGCGTGGTGTTGCGAATTTGGTCGGCGAATTTAATTTTTAAGATATTACGCTCCATCGCTCTTTGACAAACTCTTTGGCTTTTGAAACCTTGAGTTTGAACTTCTGAACCTCAGTCAAAGACCAAGTCTGGGCGCCATAGGTACACATTTCGACGAGCTTGCGTTTTAGTGAAATAAGAAAACCGCCTTTCATTAGCGCCTTCATGGACCAGTAGCTCCTCCAAGTATTTTCGGTGACGGTCGATCTCATTGTCCAGTCTGTTGTGGAACGAAACCTACTCATCATCATCTGCCTAGCCTTCCAACTGTGTTGGGGTCGGTTTCCAGTCTAACCGGCTGCAGCTGAATACCAGTATTTTACGTGCAGCGACTGCCTATCTGACCTCCACAACACAGTTACTGGGTAATACGATACCCCTTGGTAAGACTGGTTGTCAGATTTTCGGGCTTCTGACTACCCGTAACGACTGTCAAAGATCCACGAATGACAGCCGGGACCAACGGCTTAACGTGCTTTCCGAGGCACGGAGAAAACCTACTACCTACAAAGAAGTTAAGACAAAAACTTCACCCACTATTGCATGAGACTTACATATAAGTAACGATATTAATTTTATTGTTCAATTCACCTCTGCCCACACCGTCGGGCAATACCGGGTGGTGTTATTATATAATGTCATCAGGATTTTTTAACAATGCCTCTGGTTTGACATGATCTTTGAGGAAAGTATCTTTGAGTATCATTGTCACTTACATAAACAGCCTATAATGTTTCCAATGCTGGGACACAGGCCTCCTTTCTCAGTAAGAGAGTGGGCCATAATCCACCACGCGGGCCCAGTGCGGGTTGGTAGATGTCACATGTCTTCGAATTTTCGGTTCTAGGACATGCCGGTTTCCTAAGATGTTTTTCTTCACCGTTTTGAGAGCAGTGGTGATGAAATAGTTTACACAAAGTAAAGCGCCTGACGGTGTTCGAACCTACGACCTACAACTCGGAAGTAGCCGCCGTTACCACTGGACCACCATTGCTCTATTATCACATACTCAGATTAAAAGGAAACCCATTTGTTGTTTTAAAACCTTTCTATAAATACGGAATCATGGCACTAGGTTTAATAAGTACTAAGTACTAACGAATTACTGAGAAGTGTATTAAGACTACTTTCATAATCACATTTCCCTAAACGAATCCTTGGAATGCAGTTAACCCTTAAAGAAAACGAGATTGCTGCTAAAAATATACCTACGTAAATACGGCTGAAATATTTAATCTTCAAAATGTATACTAGTATTAAATGTTTGTACGGCGTCGTGCGGTTGCGCGTGAGAGGAACCGGTTGTCAAGGTCTTCGGTTTTCCCTGCCACTTACAAAATGGCGGATTTGATCATAAGATTATTGCTAATGTTTTGTCTGTTGCTAGGTAGGATTATGTTTGTTAAGCTTTGGAGAGCAATAAAAGGTTGTCACTTATTTTTGAGTTGTGAAAATAATATGTTAATTTCTCAGGGTTATTTTTTTGTAAAACTACAAGTCTTGTTTTAAAACTTTTTATTTCTGTAAAGCCTAAAACATTGAATTTCATTGCAATTACTGCGTTTACCACCTACTAAAACCTACACAAATGTTATCTATCTTCTAGAATCACCAAAACACTTAAAGCCTAAAAAAACGTATGTATCACTGATATACCTACTACCTACCCAGAGCTCAAACGATTAGACATGCAAAATTTGGTCACAGACAATTGTTGAATTATGCAATCCAAAACAATTTTGAATACAAAATGGCTGTGTGTTCCGTTTCATTTTGGACCACGTGCGCGAAACAAATCGTACTCTTTTGTTTTATTTAATTCATCATTTGTGAAAACAGAAACCAAACTAAGAAATATTCAAAGAACACCAACAATTAATTCGTCACGGGTACGTAAAACTTAATCGTTATAATAAACTTTCATGTTATCGAAAGGTCACGAACATATTCATCAAAGCTTTACTACATAAAAGTTCTAACACGTGTCAATAGATGGCGTTAGTTGTAGCTCTAAGCCTCTCTAAGCTTACAATAACACGTTCTAAAATTATTTTCGCAACTCACGAAGCCAAATTTAACCTTTAAATGTCCTCAAAACCTTAGGCATTTAAGACTTGAATACTTAGCCCTAATCAATTTACCTTAAGAGCTTTGTTCGTGCACCTACCTTACCTCGCACATACTTACAAACAGTAGCCACAGTTATTATGCGTAATAATTACATGTATAAGAAGGTCATACACACAAACGTAACATTATATACCCTGTGACGCAAACGAGTTTCCCTTTCACCGCTGCTATTGGGCTGCGCGGACGCATTCGATACATAAAATCGGTACTCGCCGCCCACTCGATTATTCGTAGCGATACATTTGATTTGTACACGATTCCCTTTGTTTTGTTAGGGAGCGAGACATTTATTGGCCGTGTTTGGTTGTCGTGCCAATGATTTTTGGTTTCACAAGAAAAATAAATACATGAAATCGCAAATAAAACCTAGAAATATTCATAAATGCTACTTAGTCACGTTTCTTTCCTTGCTAATAGGATTGCTTGTAGATAGGTGATCTAACATGTGTAACTAACGTGCAGCGGCTCAGTTGATATTATATGCATACAAATATAATGATAAAATTATGTTGTAAATTGTTCATAAATAATTTAATATAGGTATGATTTCTTGGCTACTTAAGAACAATGGTAGGCTGTAGTTATGTGGGTGATTTATCTATTTATCTTTTACTAATGTCTGCCCGCGACTTCGTCCACGTGAAATTTTGTTCCCCGACCCACCCCGTCGCATCGCATCGACTGACCGCACTATATATATTTTCGCTTAGTGTTCTTTCAGATTTTTTCTTTTTCCTCGACTCTTAAAGGTCTTGACGTGATGTCAAATAGCCTTTATTCTTCCTCAAAAATTGGGCTACCAAACGCTAAAAGATTTTTTCAAATCCGACTGGCCGTTCCAAAGATACAAACAACTCTTGAGCTTTATTATTAGTATAGATATACATAGATAGGACTCCCAAGACAACTTTTTTCCCCATTCCATTTTCAATTTATAAATCTCACTAAATTTAATTTAACTTTGGAAAGTCACTGAAAAGTCAAAGAGGTAAATATACAATGGAAAAAAATCAGTAAAACATTCTTTGACGTCTAGTGGTAAGTAATTTTCCGTGAACCGAAAATTATCACGTAAATGCCCCGAATAAAGAAAAGTGTTAATGAAGCCAAAATGGCTGTCCCTTGGCGTATGTCACACCTTTGTGTGTTATTTTGTAGTGATAACTTTATGAACATACGATATTTGATTAAGTTGTCAGAAAAGACTCGACATTTTTTTATTATTACAGGTTAATTATATCTACTTATTAATAAATACTACAATGCAATTATGGCAAATGTTACGTATGTCTTTAATTTTATATATGGCGAGACAATAAATATCCATCTACCAACCCGCAATAGGCCCGCGTCGTGGATTACGTCCACAGAGAGGAGACCAGTGTCCCAGTGATAAGAACGTTATAAGCTGATTATGCTACATAAATTTAAATTCTAATTGAACTACTGCAAAAAGGCCTTCATTGACCACCACATTGAACATTACTAAAACAATATTTAAGGCCCATTTTAATAAAGGTACCCTAACAATATCATAGGCCTGGTCTGACTAATATAGGTAGTTTTTGGACTTTAAAAGTGACTGTGACCGTGTTTCTTCTCAGAGTAGACGAATAAGAAACACAACATATTCTAGTTTTAAAAATATTATTATTGAAGTGAAAAAGTTTTTGTATATGTTATGGCTAATAGCCGAAGTGCGGCTACAACACCTAGTTTTAGCCGGGTACAACTAGGGGCATCCTACGTTGACGGAGCCCAGCTACGCGGGGCTCCTATTTCTGTGTAAAGGCTTTAAAGTAACCTAACCAAACCTAACCTCGGGGTGCCCTTCGCTCGCTCTTGCGTCCTACGTCGCCAATCGACCGATCGCAAACATGCAACCCATGTCATCCGAAGTACATACGAACCGTATGTGGCCGGTAGCACCCTAGTTGTACCCGGCTAAAACTAGGTGTAGCCGCACTTCGGCTATTAGCCGTGACATATTAAACATCGTGTATTTTATCAGTCCCTACATCAAAAATACAACAAATCTACGCTCTGTTTAACATGAACCCATAATAAATAGGAAACTCCTATTTCTTCATGAAAAATCTACTAAAATATGATGCAAAGATGACAAACAAACTAGGTAATTATCTCAGTTTGACTCACAATCGGTTTCTCAACAGTCTTCGCCAAAATATTCGTTTGGCAACACTGCCTTCTTTCATTTTCCTGCTTAAACTTTCGCAATGTGATGATTCAGAGATCGTGATTCGACTTAATGGTCTGTCGAGACGCGAGCCATTCTCGGAAAATTGAACTCATCTTGACCAATAGACTTTTTGGAAGTCTTAATTTGAAATTAGGAATTGGAGATAGGAATTTTTTTATGTTCTTTTATTTTTTGGTGCTAGAGTACTTTTTCACTTTGTAGTGTTTTTTTTAAGTTTTTTTTTTTTTTTGTAAAAAGTTTTTACTTTTTAGCTGTACCTACCTACTCCACACAAATTCATATAACACTACTTTTTATGTAAATATCAGTGACAGGAAGCTATTAAAACATCATCAATAAAAACTAAGTGGAAAAAATTCCAATTATTAAACACATCTGTGTACCCCTTTAGAGGGTACAGGCTTGATGTTATGTTGTGTGATTGCGTAAACAATGCATACGACGCGATTGCTGCTATCGCATATAGCAATCGCGGTTGATTTGCTGGCATTATTTTATTTAAGAGAACTATTTATGTCTCTAATTTATATGGTGTACCTACATAATAAAGAGTATGCTATTCTATTCTATTCTATTCTATTCCATTGTCTGTCTCCGAAACTCATCATCAGATCTTTACAAAATTTAAATAGGACTTAATTAGGATTTTGGAATACACATCTTTCGAACAAAAAAAAATAATTTTGCAAATCCGTCTATATATGACGGAGTTATGCCCGAACATACATTAAAAAAATATATATGAATAAACATCCGAATTGAGAACCTCCTCTTTTTTTTGAAGTCGGTTAAAAATTCGTTTTCAAAGCATGGCGCTGTATATCAAAGTTGTTAGCGATTAGGATTTGGATGGACTACGATCAGCAGTGAAAATGCTGGAAAATTCACTACTTTCATGATAAATAGAATAAACTACTTAGTATCAAACTTCCTTCCATTCTGGCGCCCTAGCTGATCCCGATCCGATATCTTTCAAGATTATAATAACAACAATACCCACTTGAACAATAGAGCCTTGCGCAAGAGTTGTTATACTTCCTAGTTTACTATCAGACCGGTTAATTATAATACTAATACAAGCACTCTAGTATACATAACTTAGATATTATAAATAGTCTTCAAAATAGTTACCTATTTCTACTTAAAATACACGCTAAGTAGTTGCAAAACGGAAGACTTTTCTTGATTTATTTTGATAAATAACCTAAGCTATAAACTTAGTTAAGTCATTTATTTCGGAACAATACATATACATTGTGTAGAAAGTTTATAAAATAAACCAGTACCATTAAAACATAACAATCGAAAAACATGTCAAAGATAATAAAAGAAAAAATAAATTCTAAACGATAGCAATCCATATTCAATTTAAAATAATTAATAATACAATAAAAACAACTGGTCAAATCAAATGGAAAAACGAAAATCAAATTAGCAAGATCAATGATTATCTGATCTATCTCGAAAATAATAATCTATTATAACAAAATATCTTTTTTTAGACATTGCGTATTGTCTAATAAGGATACTTTTCCTTAAAAAGCACGTATGATATGCAGTAAGCTTACTTTTATCGTATTTGATACCGATATAGTTAGTAGATACTACGATTAATACTAACGTCATTTCTAAAATTAATTACCGCGAAAACTGGGGTTTGAAACGGATTCAATATGAGTCAGCTAGGTAATGCTGCTGTTAATTTAAACCATAATACTCTCAGCGATAAGATTCATTTTAAAATAGTTTCAGTTGACAGATTTACATAATGTTGGAAATTCCAGTGGTTGAATCGAGTGGCCATTGCAGAATTCATTGAGGCAACTATTGCAAGGCGTTCATTCAAGTTTTTTTTTTCTACTACGTTATGAAAGACAAGAAAATTGAGCACCTGTATTTTAAAATTGGAACATTCAAATGGCGAAACAAAAGACAAGCTATTCTATTAACCCATAAAAAGCGAGGCGAAAATTTTCTTTTATTTAAATTGCAAGAATGAGGCATGCAAGCATGTCCATTGCCAAGAGATGACATCATAAACGCGCGTCCTCGACCTAAATAGACAAAAGTGAAAATTTAACCGCTAATATTGAGGTCCTATTCAATAACTGTACTCTTAAAACTTCTGGCTCTAGAAGACAATATTACTAAAGTTACAAAATTCTTTGTTTATGTCATTTAAAAACATGCATGTCGACGGGCTTATTCATAGGTTATGCATTTAAAGTTATTAGTCATATATGTGGTAAATCAGCGTGACGAATGTTAAGTTTTTTTCTAAGTGAGCTTGTTGCGTGGGAATTTAAGGCGCTGGTCAATAATGTAAATACGTGATTAAGAAATCTATAATTTACCTATTTCACACAGCATCAGGTAACGCATTTTCTATAACACAATGAACGAAACCGCGCGAAATGAATGCGAATTTGGCGTGATTAGCTAAGGAATTGATGTGTTTTCGAAGTAAGGAATCATTGTGTGGTCATAGTGAATAAGGGCCAGGTTACAGATGATATTTAAGATTTTAAGTGTACTTTGGCTGTAAATTTTACTTCTTTAGCTTAATTATGCCATTAACTTTTCAATACAAAACCAATAAATAATACAAACTGCGCAACAATTCAAAGAAAAGACCAACCCATTCAAGAAAACATCTTAAATCAAGCGACAATGTTACAAAACGTTTCCTCTAAAGGCTTTAACACAGTAGCGTTTGCTAAATAATTCAGTCAGGAAAGTATGGAGCTATTCTGAGCTATACACTAGCTATGTAGCTCGGTATGTCAATTCTATGCGACGATTTACGAGGCATCTAAATTGTCTCTCGTCATTCAAGGGTTAATTGCGAATGGACGCGCGGAAAATTCGAAAGCGTTTTTGTGTGAGTTTTCCAATATGTGAGTAAGTAGTTTAAGTGACAAGTGCGGGGTTTTCTTGTACTTTCACCGGACAAAATGGTCCTCGACCGATAGCAACCAAACATAATATGTCGTTAGATAGGCATTTTAGTATAGATCAATAAGTACTGTGGCGGTTCATTCAAATCGCTATGTGAAAATAGATATGGCGTTGATTCATAGGACGTAGCTGGATGGTGGGCAATGGAATATTTGAATAGTTAATCACTTCTAGTTGTCTTAGTTTGACTATTCGCAAATGTATGCATTCCGATGATAGCAAAATAATATGATACGAAACATCGCCATAACTTTTTTCACACAACGATTTAAAATGAGCCGCCACAGTAGTTATTGTATAATCATAAAATACCAATTTAATGACATAGGTATCTGTAGTTGTTATTGATGCCAAGACCAGCTTCATACATTTTTGCCGATTCCCCTTTATGTTTTACTTTATTTAAACATTTTTAACAGTTTTAATTTTTTATTTTAGACATGAAGAAAAGAACAGGAACATACTCGTACATGTAAAGGTGATGTTTATTTCTTATCTCTTCCAGCATACAATGACCGACGTAAAGATTTTGATAAGTTGCTCAATATAAATTGATTGATAATTGAGGTTGTTAATACACTTTAAAAGCGCAGATGGATTGTTTACATAATTGATTAGACAAACTAGTATTCTCACTCGTGCTGAATTTCTGGGCATTACTTCGTAATTGAAATAATATTGTCTTAACCCAATTAAATGCAATCAACTTCACCAGCAATTTATTCACACTTTTATTATTTTTATTATAAAAACAGACATTACACAGCCGGCCATACCTAACGACCCAGCATTTTTTGCAATTAAAACTTAAACTTAATTGTTCTTTCGTTTTCACAGTTTTTCTTATGTATTTAAAGAAATAAAATAAATAAAACTGGTTTAGTTAACGCTGACTTGTGTTTAGCAGAGCGTGGTTGAACCGTTACTAATCGGCCAAATATTTTATTAGCAATGTTTATTCCATTTAAATATCATTGAGCCTTTGTCGAATTACTTCCAGTTGTTTTTATCTGTTAGTGAAACACGATTTATACAAGCAGTACGATAGGGGGGACTTGTGACTTGTAAATATAATCTTGTGTCTGTTTTGTGTGCCTATTTTAATAAAGTACACTGCCGATCGATTCTGTAAAAAACTCACCGTGATAACTTAAGTGAAGCGAGCGTGAAGTGAGCTATTAATAGGGGCAATCCCTAAAATCAGTAGGCAAATTCTGCTAATTTAAAACGTTAAAAATCTTGTCGCAGTCTCATCTCGGCGACAAACAAATGTCAAAAACTTGTCAAAATTTAGGGAAATTTGAAGTATTTTTGACAGATTGAGACTGAGATCAGATTGCGAACGTTCTTGAAAATTAGTAGAATAGCCCCTCAGACTGTGAACGTTCTTAAAAATTACGAGAATTGCCCCTAAGGTGGAATGACAGCTCACTTCACCTTAGTTTTCACGGTGAGATTTTTACAGAATAGCACTGCTGGATATGAAAAAAAAAATGTTTGTTTTCCATAAATACACATGTATTGCCCGAAGGGTTGGGCTGAGTTGGGTTTCCTTTCGGGATATAGAGGCATAACGTTATGTTATGTGTGTGTGTGTGTTTATTTCCATGGCTCACCATCTGCCTAGCAATTTCCCAAATATGTTGGGATCGGCTTCCAGTCTAACTGGATGTAGCTAAATATACCAGTATTTCATATGGAGCAACTACCTACCCGACCTCTACAACCCAGTTACTGGGTAATACGATACCCCTTGGTAAGACTGGTTGTCAGACTTTCGGGCTTCTGACTACCCGTAACGACTGTCCAAGATCCGCAAATGTCAGCCGGGACCAACGGCTTAACGTGCTTTCCGAGATACGGAGGTGTCTCGGTATATAAAGATGGTCACCCATCTACAAACCAACCACGGCAAGCGTAGCTTAACCCTATCGATCGACCTGTGCGGCTGTTATGATTTAGCCATGGTTATGGAAGAAAATACTTTATAACATAATACATAAAACACACATAAATCTATACATTTAAATGTTTTAAGATGTTGCATATTACTCGTAAAACAGGCATGAATGACATCAACACCAGAACCTAATATTTTTTATTAAAAAAAAAACGCTAAAAACGAAAAACATGATGTATATCATCAAGTCATTTGTAGTAGATAATTATTATAAATATAATTAATTATCCAATAGAAATAATTGCATCAAAATACAATAATTATACTCCCATAATGAATTTTAAATTATAGGATCGTAACACTTAAAAGGTCAAAAAGTACTTTAAACAATTACCTAGTGTATACTTTCAACAAGTGTATCATTATTGCAGTCCAGTTTAAATATTTTAACTAAGAGAATAAAGCTCAAAGTCAGATGTCGTGACTAACTTAAGAAACCCAAACTTGCACCTGAGTTGAAAACTGGTACAATTTAATAAAATGTACAAAAAATAAACATGTTTGGTCATATGAATTGTGCCGTATATTCACGAGATTAGAGTACAATTTGCCGTGAAGTGTGACTGGTAATTTTCTTCTACAGTAATCGCTCCACGGCCGACCTTCAAAAGGATTGCTTCCGAGTTCTTAAAGATCAAAGCTTCAACGTGTTATTATCTGACCAAACAAGCTTTGTGAATACGCTTTACATTTCATATAGTCATTCGGTATGTAAGTTATTTTACTGTCATATTCAAAGTTGACCATGTCATAACATCTTTTATGAATTTGAAGTCAACTTTGTAAATTTGAAATATCTCTGACATTTTTTTGGTCCAAAATATCCCTTAAAAATTTGTTTTTCGGTTTTTTCTTAAAAAATCTTTTGTTTATGATCTCCACAAAAAATACAAGCTTATTATAAAGAATTAATTACATTGCGCATATCTTGAGTACGCAAAACAACATTTATCAAGCTATTAATTTCCAGTTTTAGCTGACCTCGCATTGTATAGGCTTTTCGTACAGTAAGAAGTTAGCTTATGGAAATGTATAGCTTGATATGTCATTGTACGTACCATGCAAATATTAAGGGCCTTATCACACTGCCGATTTGCAAGCGAGGTGCCGCGAATAGCACCGTCGACGCCATTTTGTACACTCTGGCGTCGGCGACGCTATTCGCGGCGAGCTCGCTGCGCGTTCGCGGCGTCTGCGCGGCAAGTTTGCCACGCGCTCGCCGCGCACTCACCTCGTTTTGGATTCACTTGCAAATCGCCAGTGTGATAAGGCCCTAAGTCATACACCGTATGTTGATCTCTATCAAGATTTTTTTTAACAAAGCACTGTACGACTAGCCATTGTTAACAAGCTTAAAAAAAAATATTCTTCAAGAACAAACAAGGAAGAGATGCATCTATCAGCAAATAAATAAAGTAATATAAATGTATCTGTCAGTCAGTCGACCTCTTTATCAACGTTCAGTAGTAAACAAACCTATACGTGGTAATTCGATGTTTATTCCCTCAACTGTTTTTGAATCTACGTGATCTCATTAATTAATGTCACGCCTATAATCCTTGGAGGGTTAGTAGGTTAGGTAGATATGTAATATTTAAACATAACATTATTATTCATCATTATTTGTTTTTAAAAACATAATAGTTATAATACCGTATAATTGGCTTTAACTATCTGTCAAAACTATTTCAATATTTATTATTTATATTTTTTTATTTTTCTTTTTAACCGACTTCAAAAAGGAGGAGGTTATCAATTCGGTTGTATTTTTTTTTTTTTTATGTTTGTTACCTCAGTACGCCGTCATTTATGAACCGATTTGGATTTTTTTTTTTTATTTGAAAGGATATGCTTCCAGATTGGTCCCATTCTTGTCAAAATCCAGTTCTGATGATGGGATCCATGAGGAATTGAGGGAACTCCTCAAATATTATAGGCATACATATAGCAATTTTGGCCTTTTCATCAACATGTCAAGCATTTGCATTCAAAAAGTATAATTTGGTGAAGTGGAACTGATGAAGGAGACCACAGATAGCCACAGGAACTCTTCAATGATAATAAGTATTTCACGGATGGCGATAAGATATCTCGATTAAGATAGTTAAGCGACTATGACGAAGCAAATTTAAATAAATGGTTCTGACGAAAATGGTACCATCAAACCGATCTGATGATGAAGCTGGAAGGTAGGTGCCGGAACTTCGTAATAAAACCATGTATTCTAGCCGTGTTTGGGCTTATTGGAATTGTCATGAGATGCACTCTAGACTATAAAAAGTAAAAAATAAAAACTTTTTAACAAAAAAAAACAACCGACTTCAAAAAAAAAAACACTACAAAGTGTAAAATAACTTTAATTTTGGAAGTCGGTGGCAAAAAAGTAAATACAAAACCAAAGACACCGACTTCCGAAATTAAAGTTATTTTACACTTTGTAGTGTTTTTTTTTTGAAGTCGGTTGTTTTTTTTTGTTAAAAAGTTTTTTTATATATATATTTTTTTTTGCAAAATTTCTATGTAGAAGACAATAATATTCTTGATTGGAATAGATCAAATGATAAATAAGACGTTACGATAGTTAGACCATCATCCACAGCCTGATTTCACCCAATAGGCCTCTCTTATCTTGTGCCAATCTCCACGCTTCTGTGCCAGCCTCATCCAGGTAGTTAGATACTAGAGCTTTACTCGAAATTTTGTATGAAAATTCTGAATAACAAACAAATATTTATACCGCAAGGAAAGCCTCAACAATTTTTTTTTATCAAGACTTCTCATCGAGACTAATAAAAAAAGTACACAATGGTACAGTAGGTACCATTCCTGTCAACATACACAACGCAATAAACACCAGTTATTATTACTCTCATTAACTATACAATATGAATAACTTCCGACTTCGCCTATAAGTTGATCATAATCTGGGAGCAATCGTGCTTACTGCGGCCGCGAAGTTTGGACTCTACGATTAAGTAAGGTCATTTATTTACATATTTTTACTAATATGTACTGTGCATTATGTGGTTCGTGTAAGGAATTATGTGTATGAGACGCTAAGATAACATTTTGTTTTCTGTTAATGACTGACAGCTAACAAATCATTACATAGACAGGATTTTTGGTGTAGGTTGGCCAGTAGAATCTGTTTGAATATCGTCGCAAATTGGATCATTACATTATTTGGTTAGAGGGAGCGGGCCGTAATCCACCACGCGGGCCCAGTGCGGGTTGACAGATGTCACACGTCTTCGAACTTTTGGTTCTAGGACATGCCGGAAATTTCTTTTTAACTTTGTGATTATGATAACGTATTGGCGTCTATAGTCATTAAAGCTATCATGGAGGGGTAGACCTCTTTTCTGTACTGCAGTGTACATAAGTACCTAAATGCAAACACAGAGTTATTTTTGAATGAATTCAGAGTGCATTCGTTCTAACTGAATGTAAGCTATACAAGCCCAAACTGAACGAAAAACAGAAAACAATACTTGTATTCGTACAAAAAATACTAGTATTCCTGCCGGTCTGTTCTGTAAAACCGTGAAAATTTTGGTAAAGTGAGTTTTAATTGAGCTGTCAATCCACTTGATGTTAAGGACTGTCACTATTGACAGCTCTCTTTAAACTTACTTAACCTAAATTATCACGGTAAGATTTTTATAGAATATATTGGCTGGATTTTAATCGCCAAAATCTCTCCATTTCGTGTAAAAAAATAAATAGAAGAGTTTATTAGTAGTACATGGCCCAGTCTTTTAAGTGCAGTGGGATCAAGTAATGGTTCGGTAAATCGCCGTAATGAAGAAACTTAAGTTTTATCGCACATAACATAGTTATTGGCAGTTTTATTCCCATCATTGAACCATTAACTCGGCTATCACGTTTCTTTAACATGCCGCGTGTTATGGCGCGTCTAATTTCCTCAATTTACTGAATATAAAGATTTAACATTGTAATTTGCTATTGTGTTTTTCGAATAATTTGGTTTAATTTAATGATAAGTGGTGATCCAACTGAAAATTTAACCTGTTTATATCGGCAACTGAAAAACAAGAAAAGAAGGCGATTGGAAAATATAAGAATTGAAATCAAATGAAATTTATTTGGAAGAATTGTGGTACATTACAGATGGTCGGGTTTTTTTAAACAGTTTCTAAAACAATTCGCTAAAACTAGCATGCAAAATTTAAATAAGTGAAACTAATAAAAATTGGTACATAAATCATAGTTATTTTTAAATTTGAAGTATTTGTCAGATTATAATAGTCACATATCAGTGTTAATCTTTAAAGTCTAAATACTCCTTCACATAATAGAACGATTTTTATTTATGCCCTTTGAATAACGATATTTTAAATCGATTGATTGGCAGTTCTCTATACAATTTCGGTAGTTTATATACGTATTAAATATTCTTATAACCACTGGAAGGCAACTTCTATGATATAAATGGCTTTTCATTGGAGGAATAATATATCTTCTCTTAAACGTAACAGTGTCTCCAAGACGTTGAAATAAATCGGAGTGCATTTTAACAAATTTACAGCGTTCAAATATGCACATACCGGGAACAGTTAATATTTTTAGATCATTAAACAGAGGCGATCAATTTTAAATATATTGTATGGTAGTAAGGACACCAACGAGCAGTCTGTTACCATGAATTTTCAGTACGTTACCTACATGATTTTGAACCCCATGGGTTGAAATTTTTCACCAGTTTTAAAATAAAATTAGCTGTTCCATACATTTTTACTTCGTAGGTATTTTTACGATGAAAATTTGCTGTTCCATACATTTTGACTTCGTAGGTATTGTTACGATGAAAATTAGCTGTTCCATACATTTTGACTTCGTAAGTATTGTTACGATGAAAGTTAGCTGTTCCATACATTTTGACTTCGTACGTATTGTTACGATGAAAATGAGCTGTTCCATACATTTTGACTTCGTAGGTATTGTTACGATGAAAATTAGCTGTTCCATACATTTTGACTTTGTAGGTATTGTTACGATGAAAATTAGCTGTTCCATATATTTTGACTTCGTAGGTATTGTTACGATGAAAATTTTCTACGTTAGGGGTCTAGAATCACGTGCTGAATTCTTGGTTACATTTTGCGCTTTGAAGTCCTCGCCACCTTGTATTCTCTAAAACCTATTGGAGAGGTAATCAAGAACATAATTATTACTTTTACTACATATTATTGTATTGCTTTATATATGTTATTGTTAATACAGATTCAATATAAATACATTTAAAAAAATCACTTCATTAAGGTGCGCGCACACTGCACTATAACGTTCGTTGAGAAAGTCTAGTTAATTATAAGGCATCGCTCTGATGATGCGTTACTAGCGGCTCAGTGGTCTTATTTATGAAGCTGCTTTATTTGCAGTCATAAACTCATTAATTTTGTAAAAAGGAGGTTTATGAGATGCATGTAGACAGATAACTTCATGTTTTTTTTGATTTTTCAGTTTAAAATGCCTAAAGTCTTGAAGCTTGCTTTCCTTAAGTTTCTTTTTCTTTCAAATTATATAAAAATACAATTCAAAGTATTTATTCTTGAAAAGGGAAGAAAATCCCTTGCTTAGGCTAATAAAAAGCCTACATTAACTTTTAGTAAAAAAAAACGTTCCTTTGATTTTGAGACAAGAAAATGAATTTTCTATTATAATATTATTAATTCCAATATAAGCTCAACTTTTCCGAGACTTAAAGTCTTTTACTTCAAAGAAAAGTCTTTGTAGGCACAAACAACATTACTTTCAAAACCAAAAGTTCAAATGAACGAGAAAAACTGCTCAAAAGACAAAGTTGAAACCAGTCTTTGAAATGAACGCAGTTTGAGGATAAATGCACGTTCTTGAGACCAGAATTAAGACAGGTAAAATTTCAAAACTTGTCATACTGGTTCTGTTCTTAAACCTAAAAATATTGCTGTATACGTCAGTTCATACCTTCAGCTTTTTTTTTTGTGATGCCACATTTTTTTTCTGTTGTCGGCCAGCTCTTGAAGTATGCTCTGATTGTTGAAATATCTAATCAGTTAACATTATCGATAGCTTCATAATTAGTCAATAAACCCAATGACTATCTCTTTTCCACGTAAGGCCATTATATCGCTCGATCCCTTTTACTCTTTCTTTAGATATAGTATCTTTAGAGTTGTTTGTTACAACCAAATCGTTGTTGATGATAATTAATTCTTGTATCATTTCTTTTTTTATATTTTACGATATACTGTTTATGTGAAATACTGTTATTTGATACAGATTAAGTTTATCAGAAGATTAATAATGGCTGGAGATTTAGATAAATACTTAGAGGGAAAATAAATAAATTTTTAGGCAAGTTTCGAATTTTTAGAGCCTAAATGTGCTTTGATTTGATTTAGTGAGTGAGTGTGTGTGTTTGGTCAAGCACGTGTGTCCAAACTGGACATAATAAACGTCATAAATTTATATTTTTTGTATTAAGTTTTTTGATTTGCATAATGCGCGGCGTCGTTAATTACAATCTTAATTAATTTTTACATACATTTCATTCTTAAGTGAGGAAATATAAGTACAATAATATACTATACATTGATGTAATGCCTTGTGTTTATATACTTATCGTATAAGGCTTTGTGTTGACTTTTAGGAACATGGATGACGTAATACTTGACAGCTACAAAAAGTGCGCACGATTTTGCAACCAATCAAATGACGCCTTGATTTTTAGATTTTGGGTGGATAAGAAAAGGTGCGATAAAATTGCAGTAAAGGCCCTTTTTTTGTTGATTTGCTCAAATTAGAGCTCATTCATCAGTGGAGTTGGAGTTCATTGAACCAGTGGCTTAATAAAAATGTTTTGGAGTTGAACCAAAACAAGTTTTCAGATAGAAATGTTTATGTTTAAAAACTTATCATTAGTTTTGTTTATTTATTTTGTAAACAATAACACAAGTGAACACTTGTGTTCTTTAATTACATTATAAATATTGGCGCAGTAGTTCCCATCTTGTAGATAAAAACACAATAACATATTAGTTAGCACCAAACTAAAACAATGGCACCTAAAATGCCACAGCATTCCGCAACGCAACATAACTTCTCAGAAGCGTCATTTTAGTCCTCACACAGCATAACGTCAAAATCAACATTTTATTTGCATTAAATAAAGCTATTCCTAATCCCGTCACAGCTGGGACGTGCACGATGAATATTTACACGCTAAAATACGCTTTAAATGCTTCCATGTGGATTATATTATGAAAAACTGTTCACGTTTTATGTAAATACATTCGAGCGTCGAGCGAAAACTAGAAAGTTAACGCACACATACACAAACACGCTGTCAGTACGTGCCTGTTTGTGTTTGCGTGCAATGGGCACGGTTTCATAATTTAAAACATTAATAATACATTAGAAGTATTGAAGTAAAGTTATTGATAAAATAATTAAAAATAATACTCACTGTATCTGACTCCTCAATAAAACCAGTCTCCCACAACATGTTTTTCGTACAAACAGTTCAACACGGCCACAAAAAAATGTAATACGTAGAAAAAATTTTCCAAATGAACGGTATTTAGTCAAAAATTATCAGTCCGATTCAATGCAATGTGCTTATATGAAGGAAGCTTGCATCCCGTGACGTAATTATTAGGAAAAACTTTTACAAAGCACGAGCACGACTGCGACCGGGGCGGTGTCTCGATGCTGTATGCGCGGACGCCGATCTCCGAGAACGCACGAAGCGGGCCGACTAACCACGAAGTTAGCCGACCTACTTTGTTCTACTTCGAAACGCTGTGGTCGAACGGCGATTTTTTTCGCATTTTCCGATGAAATGCAGCCAGTAAAGTAGGTACTTGTTATGTACATAGGTGGTCTGGTTAACTTAGCAAAAAGTTATAATGACTTTTTTCTTAGTTTATTAAAAAAATGGTATTTTTCTTCTAATATGTTTTATCGATAAAGCGTGGTTCTAAATATTAGTGGAATTGTCAAAGGTCACACGATAGATGAGATTTAAGTTTTATTTTTATTGTTTTTAGATTTAACCGGTTTTAGCTGGTTCCATGGTGATTGTGAGTTTAATAGAAGCGATTTTTATATAATAAATTCAAAATTAAGGAAAAAATGTAGTGAGTGGTGATAGCCAGATAGAACCGCAATTTTATGTTAATTTAAAATTAAAAAAGTTGGAGTATTAATTTACAATGAAAATAAAAGAAATAGATTTAGTAAAACTGGCAATATTATGTTTCTATTACGATGAATACGTGGATATCTTTTTAAAGAAAGGAACTCTACGATGAAGCAACTTTAATTACTACTTTACTTAATAGAAAGAAAATATTCAAAGATTTTATTTAAAGATGTGAATTTTTAAATCGCAACTTCAAAACTACTGATTATCGCAGTACATTTTGCGTTTAGAATTTAGATGAATCATTAGGATTTCTTAGAACCAAAAAAAATTTTGGACCATTATAAATGGGGCATCGTTCATGTATATTGCTCCCAAAAACAATCAAAATAAATGATTGTTTAAATTACCTTTAAAAAAACCCAGGATATTTTTATAAAAGAAAACGCTAGAAAATTTCAGAAGGCACGGTTAGGTATGCATTCTATTTTTTTTTTTTTACCAATTGTAGGTAATATTTGCTATACCCACACAAAATTTTAAATACAGAGGGTCTTATTATATAACCCTGAAGGATTAGACACAGGTGCAAAGTACAGCTACCCTATTTTTTTCAATTAATTTATCACCCGAAGTCCTGATAGTAGAGGGCGACCCTATTGCCAATAACCGGACACGGATGGATTCAGGCTCCGGGCTAATATTGACAATTTCCTTATGGAAAATCCCAATAACTCTACCGAAGATCAAACCCCCACGCTTAGCAGTTGCGCTTGCGATAATGTAACCGGATTCTCACAGCTAAATAAAATAATAATACTTATTTATTTCTCTCAAAAAGGTACAGTTTTTAGTTTCTAAGTGTTATAACGCAGGTGCAGCTCTCGCTGGAGTCTATACTGGGTCCGGGGCCTGTATGACAGATCTCCAGGTTCACACCTTTTAAAATGGCAATTGAACTTACATACTCAAGAAAAGGGTCGCAAGAACTGAGAGGAAGCAATTTAATTTAATTTTTAAGATATAAAACAAGCCTTTTCCCAACTTTCTTGGGGTTGGCTTCCAATCTAACCAGATGCAGCACACTAATATTTCACATGGAGCGACTGCCCATCTGACTTCCATAACCTCGGCTGTCTCATTTCAAAACCTAGTAAGGGACATTTTTTTAAAAAATCGTTTTATTGCATAATCTTGCTAACCTAGTTAGTAAGTTTATGCAATAAAACATTTAAAAAAAAATTACCCTTAAATTGTCCCTTGTAACAAGATACCCCTTGGTAAGACTGCTGCTAAGCTGTAATTTTACCCAGTAACTTGGGATATACCGGTATTCATGAGATGTGGTTATACATATATACAAATATATAAAATTAAAGTGTCTGTTTGTAATGTCTAAATAACAGCTTGTCACTAAATACATTATGAAAGTATATACGGTAGGTACTTATAACAAAAAACAATATTTTAAATTTTCGTCTGTCTGTCTATTTGTTCCGGCTAATCTCCGAAACGGCTGAACCGATATTGACGAAATTTGGTACGGGTACTTTGAACCTATCGATAAAAAGCCTATGCGTCGTGTTCGTGATCGGGCGCCGTCGGTTGAGACTGGTCTTCTCTTAGCTGCCAGGGATTATTTTTAATCATATATTTTGAATTGTTTCTTCATAGCATTGTTCTCACATATAGAAGCAACAAGAATAATGTACCCAGGATTTTGTGGTATCTTGATTTAAAAGAGTGTCCTTGGAGTTTCTTCCCCGTTCTGCTCCAAGAGATCTACGTTTAGGAATGGGTAACTAGCTCTTTCTGATTAACTGACCGACTAGTTAATTACGACAATTCAAAAGCGCCTGTAAATGGTTTCATTGAAATAAATGCTTTGAGTTTGAGTTTATGTTCCCTAGTAGATAGGCTTTTATCGACATACCACGCGACTGAAGTCGCGTGCATCAGCTAGTCTGAACTATCTTTCAACGGGGTTGTATCAAGCAATCTTCACACTTCTACCAGCGTTGGCTGATAAACAACGACAATAGTCAAACCTATGACCATGTTTGACAATACAATGGCTCGTTTTGACCACAGTTCTGCTTTTAAAGATGTATTGTAAATACTTTTAAACTTCTTGATGGATGGCACTGATGTACTGGTAAAACATGACAACGTAGATTATTAAATACAGACGGGAGAGTTATTTACAGTCAGCTCGAACAGATTCATATTGTACGTACCTCTTGAGACTTTATTCTTTAAATTCCATGTATAGCGGGCTATGCTCGGAGTTTCTTTGAAGAACTAGTTTCTAGACAAAATCAAACTGGTTGCTAATTTAATTTATACATACACATTTTTTTTAATACATTGTTTTTTACATTCTGTGACAAATGTAACTCACACACTTTTTAAAATACTAGTAAAATTTTACAATCTTTGTAAATATGTTAGCACCATGTATCTATCACATAATTGATTTTACCAGTCTGTTATATTTTTAATTCTTTTTACCATTTGTGCTAGACTAAATTTTATTTTAGGTGCATCGTCATCACATATACTATAACTATATAACTATAACTATAATGAATGTATACAAAAACTTGTAAAACATTTTAAAAGAGTAACGGTGGAGTTTCTTGCCCATTCTTCTCCACACGAAAACTACCTTTTGGAAGGGGCGACTAGAATCAATTCTATTTTTTTATTTTAATTTTTGACGTTCAAAAGTGCCTTTTAAGTGCCTATTTGAAATAAATGATTTGACTTTGACTTTGAATAAAATAAGAAATAAAACTATCTGAAAAAGAACCGGAGATATCGACATAGCTTGCAGTTGGTAGTGGGTTTGCCATGTTTGTCGACGGACCGATGGCCGGTGGAGCAGACGAGTTCTGGAGTGGAGACCGCGTATCGGCGAGCGTATTCGTAGTGTGGGACGCCACCCAGCTAGATGAAATGATGACCTTAAAAAAGTGGCTGGGACTGGCTGGATACGGAAGCCAGAGGACAGGGTAATATGATGCATTTGGAGAGAGGTCTGTGTTTACTAGTGGACTGTGATAGGCTGAGTTAATTGATGTAAAGGACAATGCCAGAAACTCTATAGAACTTTGCCCCATTCAATACAATTATTCATTTACAACCATGCAATATGCAGCGTCTTATTGCTTTTGTATTACTGATAACTAAACATATTTCCTAATGCCTGTAGAACTTGCGGTTTCTGAAATGTTTGTTTCGGAAATAGCAAAAAGGAATTTCAGGGGTTCACTTCCATTTAACATTGATTTGTAATCCGCAAGTCCTACAGATAAACAATTTATATTCATTACAATTATTTTCATTAATTTATATTTTCTGTAAATTGCTGGGGCAGGATCTGACATTGTCCATTTAACAAAAAAGGCGATTTTGAAAGAGATAATGGATAAAATAATGCTGTAACAACTCTGTTTACTAGTTAATTCCAGAACATCAGAACATGTGGGTCCATGTTGGTTGGTTCAATAAAGAAAGATTAGTAAGGGATTTTTATAAGAATAGAACCGACCTTCGTAACTCACACCTTTCTACAATATGGGTAGTCAGGAACGACAGAACGCCGAATGTAATCAGAAATCATCTAGTAAATATAATCAACCTTTTAAAATACTAGTGTTTGTGTCAAATACTGCTATTATACCGTACCTTCTTAAACTAGAACCTGAACCAACAAATTATATTGGGTTTTCCCAACCACAGATTTTGATTTGCCCTTTAGGCTAGACCCACGACTTGCATTATAAATTGTACCACGCAGTCGAGAACAAAAAACAAAAACAATTTAACCAACCTACTTTATAGTTCGGAACCCGAATTATCACGTAATCAGTGACGACGCAAGTTGCTTGCGCACATGCAGCCAAACGCCCAAACCACACGGAACATCTGAGACGTAACTAATTCGGTTTCGGTACCAAGAAACCGGCGTCGACCCCTTACGTCAAGCTGGTGATCGATCGAGATAACATCGACGAGCGACAGATCGACGACGCTACTAAGAAAAGTCACTTGATTGTCATCGATATTGTGATTATTGTTCTTTGGTTCTGGCTGGGACCTCTGTGTCCGTAAATGATATGAGTTACAAAAAAAAAAAATAACTGCGACATCTCTCGTAAGCCACGTCAAATAGAAAGAAAAGATTCTCTTGGATAGTAGATTTTATTTAAAAAATTTTGTGATTGTGCACTTTTCTCACCCTCGTGTTCGCACAAATATCAATGCAAAATTGGAATCATGAATTCTATACTCTCAAACCCTAACAGTGAAAGAGCTTGTCTTTTGTTTAAACTATTATCATCTTAAGTAAACTAATGTTGTACAACTAGTGAATAAGATTAATCGGACTGACATATACATGTAGTATAAAAGTCCAAAAAAATAGAATAAAAAAAAAATATTCTATTACATATACTTATTTAAAAAGATTGAAAACATTTTTAGAATTAGCAGAACTCTATTTTAGGGAACTTATAGCCACTGAACATGGTGTAAACAAAATTGTGTTAAATGGACCGTGTTTGTAATAATAATAGTCGGTCTTAAACGAGTGAATATGCTAATCCCGTCTTTGTTAGAAATAGCTATTTATGGTGACTCGAGAATTAGTATGTAGGAGCTACATCATACTTGACTCAACGTTGCATTAAAAGAGCCTCCACAAGTGAATATACTTTAGAGTCAGACCTGCTATCAACCATTGCTTACCAGTCGGCAATAATAAACTAAGTAAACAAATTGTAAAACAATTCTTTGATTGATTAACTCACGTATAGTCTGATCCAAAAGTAGCTAACAAAACTGTAAAAAACCCTGTTCAGGTTAAATTTTTACGCAATCAATCCGTAAATAGGATTTACAATACATTCATCTATATTTAAAAGGTTTCATCTTTATATTTCACAACTCTTTCCAACAGTTAGTGTTCGAATAATAATATTAAATCGTACCTAACTGAAAAATCTTTGACAAAAATTGAGGTTACATTATGTAGGTACTTTTTTTGATCCATTTGCTTACATTTTCATTAGATATTTTTGCAACATACCGTAGAATAAATCAAGTTTGAAACAATTATGTTTGAAAGAAGTGCAATCAAGAAAAGGTTTAATTACCTAAACTTCACACATGATCGGTTTCAACGGCGTGTTTGGGTTAGAAATGAATTGAAAAAAACGGTAAGATTTACTGGGGCAATTACAATAGTAGGTATATTCCATCGGCAGTAGTGTTTGGTAGAAATTATCATCCAACGGAATATACTCACTATCTATCCCCAGTATATTATACCTAATAAATCCAAGGCGTCATAATGTCGACCGTAATTCCTAGAGCATAATATGCTATTATCCAATCGAGTTCCAACAGTACCTACCAAATCAAAATCAAATCTCCAGCATCCGTTACTTGATCCTTGAAACTAAAAAACTGGTGTAACTTCATAGGAAAAGCCCGTATTGAATATTTATCATTTCGTTGTACAGAAACCTTTTAAATAACACTCGCATTTTTCCAATATAATCATTTATGAAAACGGATCTTAATCTAATTGGATATTAATTACCTACTGTTATTTAATTAGGAGGCATAATTATCTGTATTTTATGTACCTATGTGCTACCGCAGTAACTTACTTATTCTGTGAAAGCTAAGGCCTTTGATGGGTCTCAAGGACGGATGTGAAGCCGGAGATATTTGGTTCGATTGTTTGGTTAGGCAAAAAGTATAGTTTTTTTTTTTAAATCAGACTGAAATTTACAGGAGAGCACCTTAGGGAGTGTATCTTTGATTTTTTAACTACAATTTATCATTATTATTATCAGCCAACTATGTAGGTAGGTATCTTTAAAACAAAGCTTCAGAAATTATAAACTTTTTCCAAGTACCTTGGTGTTTCTACATTGTGTTCTCTCAGCCTTCAAGGGATATATTGCCATATCGATATATAGCCGGCAAAGCTTGCAGAGTAAGCAAACTGAAGTGGCAGTGCGCTGGCCATGTTTTTCGAAGGACCGATGGCCGATGGAGCTGACGAGTCCTGGAGTGGAGACCGCTTATCGGCAAGCGTAGTGTGGGACCCCAGCTAGATGGACCGAAGACCTTAGGAAGCTGGCTGCGACAGAGTAGATGCGGAAGGCGGAGGAAAGGGTGTTGTAGCGCAGCCTGGGAGAGGCCTATATTCAGGCTGACACTGAGACTGTGACTGTGATAGGCTGAGTTGATTGAGGGATATTATGTCTTTCTGTTTGATGACCTAGTTCCTGAGATCAAAACAATCAATGCCATCAACACACTATAAATCAATCTGCACTAAACAGCCCATAGCTGGTAAAAGCGTCTTTTAAACATTTCCACATCGAACAGACTCTTAGAAAACGGATACATACGGAAAAACAATTTAATTGCTCAATGTCGCCAAAGTGTGATAGGAAAATCCTCAGTGCTGGGTACGCCATTAAAAGTTTTAATAGCCTTTTAACAGTTCTTGGTATTGTGAAACTACATCAGGCTGCGCACAGACGCACTGAAATGACATAATAGGGATTACATAATTTAGGATTTAATTTAGTCTTTATAGCAGCTCGTTAAAGCTTGGTGCCGAAGTTGGGCCTACCAATGATCGCTACAATGACGTGGGCAAACTGCCTTGCTTGACGGATGGAGTGCTGATCTCAGTTTTTTGTCTATTAGAGGAGAAGATGGTGTAGATTATTCTTAGGTATGATGCATTATCCCTTAGAATTGCCGTTTATAACACCGATACCACAATGTACTTGTAAGATGTTGATTGAATTAATAGCAATTTGTTTTGTTTTTCTAACTGAACAGACTGCTGTACTGCTGGGGAGTTTGTTACGCCAGTTTTTAATACCAGCTAAAGCACTAGGAAGTGTTGAAGGGCGGGCGTTTTGGAGGACTGTCTTATGTGATTTTGACATTCAAAAAGTGCTGACTCTCAGCCTAGTTTAAATACATTTTTGATTTTACTTACGGATTCACTTACGTACGTGTTTTTTGGCATTAGTAATAAATTATGATTAGAAAAGCATGATTGTGATATTTCGGGATTACTCGACATATAGTCGAACAAACCTCGTCTCCATAATCTCATCTAGCAGCCAGACCACGAGTCGAACTCATTCATTTTAAATCAACTCGCAACTAGACAGCAAATACCAGTACACATATTTTATACTTTGACATATCACATTCCTATTCCGCACATTCTAACTGCCTACCTCACCTGCACAATATTTTCTCCCCACATTACTGCCTAATGGACAAATAAGTTCTATAATAACACTTTGTTTCCTTTCTCGAACATGGAAGTCGATCCACGTAATCGACTCATGTTGTATTGAACGTGAGCAGAAGTTAGAAATATTGTATATGTGGATTAGTACCCGTATAGCATTGTATGAGGTCTAAAATTAGCTGTAGGTACAGGTTGTAAATATGTCGACCTCATTGAAGCAGTAAGTACTTTACTAAGTACTTAGTACTGCGGGGTGATTGTGTAACACACTAAAGTAGCACTGGCTTTCATTTTGAGTTCAACCACATTTATTGCGTTATTTAAGTTGTTGAGCAGACAAATTTTTTGAACATATGAAGCAATGGATTAGCAATATCTTTCAAAATGTTTGAAAGTGATATATAAAAGTATGTAACCCAAATAGGGTGCTGGGATTTACTAGTCCTATCCATGCAATACTTTTAGAAAACTTACATAGCACAAAGAACAGTATACTGAACTATTTGACTTTTTAAACATAATCAGTTAAAACTTTCAAATTACCATCCTTTATCAACCTTTGTACTAGTGAAAGGGTATCGGTTTATTCAGAATTAAAATTATATGTACATAAATCGACACCTGCAATTTAAAACATTGTAACTCATTTTTCACTACTTTTCAGGATAGCGAATTAAACATTCAATATCACTTTGTTCCTATAAAGTCCTAGCGTCTTCCAATTTTGTAAATATAAGTAAAAAGGGATTATCTAATTTGCTGTATGACTAATACGAGTATGTTGTTTAGTTATATGTATTTTATATGTTTTTATGACTTAAAATGATTTTTCATTAAAAAGTGAGTTACAATGTTTTAAATTGCAGGTGTCGAAATAACAACATATTATAGTTAAGTCGAGGGGTAAACTGGCTCGTTTATGCCCGAGTTAGAAAAAACTGAAAAAAAAAACCCACTCTGATTTTCACTTCGATTACGAGAAAATGAAATAGGCATACCTAAAGTATATAACAGTATTTTGAATGTTCAAAAATGTTGCAAAATTGTCATTCAACTTGGGTACTTCATACTGCCAAGTCATAAAAACGTTTCTTTGCGTTTTTAAATAATAAATGACAGCTATTTTATGCGTTTTTATTAAATTAACGACAGAAAACACGGAAGAGATAAAAATTAAAGCAAATGCAATAAAATAACGACTTTAATCTGCTACGTCTTATTGTGCGTGTGGCTGTTGGGTCTGATTATCTTAGTCTTAGAAAAATAATTTACTTTATGCACTAGAGCATAAAAAGCCACTTTATGTCGCCTACGCACAACATAAAGACGAACTTTCAGAGCATGAGAAGTGAAAAAATAATAATACACGGTGGGACATCGATGCGCAATCTGTTACAGTGGATTCAGTACCCCAAACACTTAAAACTATAAGTAGTGGTGGTAACGCTGAGTGTTGATTGTTTTACCAGAAAAGTGATACTTACTCTATGTCTTTTCTGATGCCAACCACCCAGCTCACCAGCTTAATATTTCACTTTGAATGATATGGTGTGCTGGCTAAATTAAAAGCGTAAAAGATTCTTCAACGTTTCCTTGGGATATATCTATATATATAAAAGGAGAAACTGACTGACTGACATATCAACGCACAGCCGAAACTGCAAGGACTAGGAACGTGAAATTTTGAGTACGGCTTCCTTTTATTATGTAGAGGAGCACTAAGAAGGGGTTTTTGGAAATTCGACCTTTAAGGGGGTGAAAAGGGGGAATTTTGTTTGTATGAACAATCTTATTGCTTGAGTTAATAAACTTGAAATTTGGCACGAATACACGCAGACGAAGTCGCGGGCGAAGTGCTAGTTTTATATATCTAAGGGCCGGTTTTTTATCCATGGTTAACTCGACCAATTGTTAAAAAAAAATAGTAACTAATGGTCAACTGGGTCAACTAATAGTTAATTTTTTGACAATTCAAAGGCAAACAATTGATCAAAAAACACATTTTGGCAAAATTTAATAATTAGTTAATACGGATACGGATCGAAGAACCGGCCCTAAGAGATTGCGATTACTATTTACCTGGCAAAAATACTGAGCTGGCTAAAACCATATTATACAGCAATGATAATGCTTGTTACTTTTTGTACAGTCATTTACCTACCAACTAAAAGTTACCAATAATGATCACAAAAAGTACCTTTTGATAAAGATAGGCCCAATACTTAGTCACTTGGATATTTTTAGCAGTTAACTCGCTGTTAAACCTTGCAAGTTCGTTTGGAAATCCCCGAACAATATGGAGGCTAGTTACAAATAAGTAATTTAACTTATTTTTTCTTTTAATTCTCGATAGGGTTGCCATACAATAATTGTAGCCGGTTGATCATCATTATTAGCCTGAATAAGCCCAATTAATATAGACTAGATGGCTACAAAATACGATTAAAGGTCATAGCACACATATCAACTCGGAAAGGGATCGTCACCGTATCGCCTTTCGCCTCGGCGTCAAACAGGCGTCAGCCTAATGTAAGCTCGTAACCAAAGCGGATCAGCAGCTCCGATAAGTCAACTCGGCTACGGCTAGGCGACGCTGCGCTTACGGCTCGCCGACCACTGGTTGATGGTGATGTAGGCAGGCTTCGGGTACGGACAGACATAAGCGCGGGGACGACGTGCCGTAACGCACCGCAACGCGGTTCATGAGCAAGGCGAGGCAAGGCGATTACGTTACAATTCCGATTAGTGTGCGTTGCAGTAGGAAGTTTCATATAAAGAATACTAAGATACGGTAACGATCCCTTTCCGATTTGATACGTGTGCTATGACATTCAATCAACTCAGCCTATCGCAGTTTACTACTGAACACAGGCGTCTCCCAGGCTGCGCCACAACACCCTCCCTCTGACTTCCGTATCGAGTCTGTTCCAGCCACTTTCTTAAGCTCATCAGTCCATCTAGCTGGGCGTCTCACGCTACGCTTGCCAATACACGATCTCCACTCCAGGACTCTCTGCTCGTCTGTTCCACCGATCATCGGTCCTTCGACAAACATGGCCAGCCCACTACCACTTGTTTATTTACTCTGCAAGTTATGTCGGTGACTCCTGAAAAATACGAATACTATAAAATAATTCCTAATGATTATCACGGCAAAAGTATTGGTGATACCTCTAATAACTTAATATTGTTTATTCGTTTACAAAGGTATTAATTAATTCAGATTATTATAAATGACTAGCTGACCCGGCAGACTTCGTACTGCCACAATCAATAAATAAAAGACCTAAACTTTTGTATAAATTAATTTTAAAACAAACAAAACGAATCCGTATTTAATAAAAAAACATTTTTTGAATGAAGCATGAAGTGTTATTATTATTTTGCAATAAAGTTCAAATTGACTACATTTTATTTAGAAAACGTTTGTGTGGGAAATAGGAAAAGGGCTGTTTCTAGGGTTTTCCCGGGAATTATTTGATTTTTTCTCACCTTTTAAACCTCCACGATCATTTCAAGACCAAGATAAGAACGAACAGCAATTCATTTTTATTTAAATAGATACGCGATATAATTAAATGAAATCATTACACCGTGTGTGCCATCTGGCATCGGAAAGAGGATCTAAGCTACCAGGCTATAAGTTTTCAAGAGGCTCTAAATAGAGGAACCTTTTAACACTTCGAGTCGTGTGCAGGTCTTCCGCTTTCTTCATGAATCATTAATTCCCTTCACCCGAATAATTCACGACCACTTCTTAAAACAGACTACATTATCATCAACACTTCATCGTATCGATGATTCCAAATTATATGAGACTAGCTGCGCCCCGCGGTTTCATCCGCGTAAGTTTCGATCCCGTGTGAATATCTGGATAAAAAGTATTCTATGTGTTAATCCTGGTTATAAACTATATGTGTGCCAAACTTCATCCAAATCCGTTCTGTAGTTTTTGCGTGAAAGAGTAACAAACATCCATCCATCAATCCTCGCAAACTTTCGCATTTATAATATTAGTAGGATTTGATCTCAGCCTCGTAACCAGCGTCAGCGTTGGTCTCGCAAATGTCTTCCATAGCGCAGCACAGAGAGAAGAAGAAGAAAGAAGAGAAGAGGTGAGGCATATTTTGAGATGCACAACTATTGTGCATTTTAAGTTAATTTAGTTGGTGATTAATCCATGCTATGATCTCCTTAAATTGAAGGAGAGCACCAAGAAAAAAAAACTTGATATATTTTTTGTGTTCCTATATCTTTTATTACAGTTTCTCACATATAAATCAATAATATAGGTAACTAAAAATATGCTGATCCTTCAGCCCTATCCGTAAAGTGTCTCCAATAAAACTAATTAAACGTTTTGTTAAGGTTGATTAAAGTAAATAAATGAACACAATGAAGTTAAAAGGCATTGTCTAATTCAATTGTACATCCGCGTTGAAGCAGATTATATACTATAGGTATTAAATAATCATGATGGCTTTGATAAATTCGTTATTTTGAAGATTTTCAGGTTAGGAACAGTACAATAATATTCATCATGACACGCTCTACTTCTGATTATCGCGGAGATAATCTATGATTCATTAAATAAAGACCATTTTTAATTGTTGTAATATAGCAATAAGAATGTTGGACATCTAAACCAAATCTAGTACACACATATCTATATATAACTAGCTGACCCCGCAAACGTCGTTTTGCAAAAAAAAATAGATAGTAGCCGAGTTTCAGACCTACCCGATATGCACACAAAATTTCATACAAATCGGTCCAGCCGTTTCGGAGGAGTATGGTAACTAACACTGTGACACGAGAATTATATATATTAGACTAGCTGACCCCGCAAACGTCGAGTCCCAAAAAAAAAATTAATAGTAGCCGATTTTCAGACCTACCCGATATGCACACAAAATTTCATACAAATCGGTCCAGCCGTTTCGGAGGAGTATGGTAACTAACACTGTGACATGAGAATTTTATATAATAGAAGATTAGCTGGCTAGGCAAGTGTGTCCTACGTGTAGAATCTATTCATCGTCGTTCTTCTGCCTTTAACTCAATGTATGTATCTTCTGAGAGTGTGCGTAGGAGCTCCACGATCTGATCCCATCATCGTCCTTTTACTACTGGACTACGAGAAGGCCAAGCATTGTCGTTCCTATTTCATAGTCTTCTTCTTCAAACCACTGGCACGACTTTTTTTTTCAGATCTTTTAGACCCAATATTTCGCCACTTAAGGTGCCACTTTTCTATATTTTTTCCATACAAATTTCGGGAGAATATTACTCCACTGTTTGACATTGTGCATCCAAAGTTAAACATGATATCGTTTTAATTTATTATTAATTGTGTCTGTACGGAAACAGAATAGTAAAATAAATAGCCATTAAAAAGTTATGAGCCAACAAAGATTCGTTTTTCTTGCTATTTTTAACGTAACTTTGGGTGTAAATAAGTAATAAAAGAACTGTAAAATCTTCAAAACCAAGTCCGTATCGACAAAGCTCAGATATCAAAGAGATCAATAAGCTTTATTTGTAATTGATTTATGCAGTGGTTATTTCATAAAACTCGATTTTCCGAAGAACTTTTCGAATATTTTTACGCGCCTATCAGTTCGGAGCGGTGTTTCTGTACGTGAGAACTAGACGTTGTTCGTGTAAACTAGCGTCTAACTGCTCATCACTGATACTAGCACTGTCGGACACGGAGCCAGGTGAGACAACGTGCTTTTTGGCCATGACCACCAGTGAGTTCAAGCTCGCGACTAGTTTACTCTTAAAAAGACGTCGTCGATGGCAGCGCAGAGGTCACTTTGACTGAATTTTCTGGGACACAGAGGGCAGGATAGGAGGTGGAGCATGATTTGCGACATAGCTCCACATCGACACTCTACTGCCGTTCCGTCGAGGTAGCCCCACTTCACCAGGTTGAAGTTACATCTCTCTACTTGTGCCCGGAGACGATTCAGGGTCCTTCGAAGTGCATTTCACTGTGGCACATTCCATTAGCGAGACTAGCGACCAACATTTAAATTAACCATTTAATAATTTTAGAACGTAAAAACTATTACTATGACATTAGAGATAGGTGTCATATTTCTTAAACGTAAACGATTTTAGTATTTCATATTTAAATGGAGTTCTTAACTAAACCGGTTTGAAACAAAATACCTAAAGTGAAAAAGCGAGACTGGAAAGTGTCTGACTACTCTTACCATTGATATATATGTTACACTAGATTAGCAATTACCGCACCAAGGCGTTGCCACTAGGCTGATGGCCACAGCCATCAGCGTAGCTAACGTCAGTTCAGTGCTCTGTGTGACGCCAACCGAAGTCAACCGAGTGACATGCGACAAAAAATATCGCGAAAGAGTGCGATTCAAGATCACAAAAACATAATAAATTAACCGGAATTACTTTCCACACGTAAATTAATTGTCTCTGTGTTTATATCAACGTAAAAACGCAATAAAATGTAGAATTTTGTAAATTAGGTTCAGTGTTACCACTAAAAACTTAGATTTAGTTTCCCACATTAGTGGGAGTTTTTAATTTGTGGAATAAGTGATTTTAAATATTTTTTAATAATAACAACGTAGCAGGTTGCTTAAAGATGCAGCACACCGTGAAAAATGGGTGGAAATAATCCGATTGCTGAGAAAAGAGAATGACTGGCTACCTACTAAATCATTCAATTTCATTAATAATAAAGAAAAATTATTCAAAAAGAAAATGTCTTAGTTATTTTCATTATTTATAAACTTCTATTACACGTCCAATAAGAAATACATAATTCAAATAATTAAACTTAACCTAAAACGCTTTTTATGGCTTAAAATGTTGGGTAAAATTTAGCATGGGTAGGCAACCCCATCCCGTCATTGCATATTTATAATGCGGTCTTTGTCTAATCTAAGCGACGGTATTATTCTTACGACGTGTGTAAGTGAGACAGATATATGTTTACTTTTAAATGTTTAGTGGTTTCAAAGCTACGTCGTCGCGTTTATAAAGTGGCTACACTTTTTTGACACATTTTATTGAGGTTTGCTTCTCTAGTTATATACCTCAATGACTCTTACAAACAGTTTTTTACTAAAAACATGTTATAAATTAATCATTAGGGATTATGTTTCGTATTATTAGTGCTGTTTATGTTATGCTTTTTGTACAGTAAAATTTCTGCTCAGCCTAAAACAGTTCATCATTTTATTAAAAACATATCTCATTTCTTCTATTTTAGGGTTCCGTACCTCAAAAGTAAAAAACGGAACCCTTATGCGAGCACTTTGTTGTCCGTCTGTCTGTCTGTCTTCCAAGACCGTTTATCTCAAAAATGCATGGACGTATCGAGTTGAAATTAAAACCATATACTCAGGTCTACAGTCCCTTAAAGCTGTGAAAAAATCAAAGTTCTAAATTGACTTTAAAAAAGTTATGCCGCAAAAAACGTATATTTCACCACTCTCAAGGGAATCAAAATTTATAGGGTAATTAATATTCGTTGACATAAAATCATGAAATTTGGCAAGAAAAGGAAAAAATCCGAAAACCGTAAATTTTTAGTTACATGCCTACAAATTTGTACGGAACCCTCAGTGCGCGAGTCCGACTGGCACTTGACCGGTTTTTTCTTAAAGCTCAGCCTAACCTTTCGATTACAGGCGTGATGTTTTGTTATTTTTCTTACCATATGTTATATTACTTAGATTGTAATGGGTTGTCAAAATCAAAACCATATAATACATAACATACATAACAACATAATATAACATAACCCTGCTCATTTCAAAATACAAAAAGAATTTAGCCAGCGCAAAATAACTAAGTATGTAACTATGTTACTTTTCTTCGAAATGTGAAATAATTGCAATTATTATTAAACTAAGCAATTGTAATATTAATGCTCAATCTTGAACATAAGATAATCAGCCTATAATGTTCCCACTGCTGGGATGCTGGGACACAGGCCTCCTCTCTATGAGAGGGATCAATCTTGACATGTTAATTTTTAATTTTTATTATTTTCCTCAAAATTATTCAAAGTTTTTTTTTCTCAATTTTAAATTTTTATTTTTATTCTGCCTACACCATTTTTAATAGGAATGCTTAATCTTTACTTCTTAATTTTATTTTGTCCATTCTAATTTTTATAATTTGTATTCATCATTCATAATTTATTTTCTCTATTTTTATCGTGTAACCTATTTAAGCACGCCATGGTCTCCTGTAATTGAAGGAGTCCTCGTGAAAGAACCTTTTTTTATAATTGTAAATCTATATGGTATATGTGTATCCTTTGTTGGAGATCCTCAATAAATAGTTTGTAACTAGATTGAGAATCATCACTTTTTGAATGTCAAAATTACATAAGACAGTCCTCCAAAATACCCGCCCTTTACCACCTCATAGTGCCGCAATTGTGCGGGAAAAAATAGCGTCTGTGGCAGCTAGAACCCGGGCTGGGGGCAACAGCATTCTGAAAACAGTGACTGACAATGTGTTTTCCCCTTTTATGAGGCATTTTGTGGAGAAGATGAACGGTTGAGAAACTGGTTTCGTCTTCTCTACAAAGTGACTCATACCCAAAATTGTTAACTTTATTTATGTATATACTAACACTAGATATAAGGTACTTTACTAACACTACGGATCCCTGTTATCCGAATATCTGAAATAAATTATTATTTTATTATTATAGTGTTTTAACTGAAAAGAAGAAGTGGTGCAACAAATTCCCCAGCAAAATAGGTTCCGGAAAATAGTAAGACAACCTAGAGTGTGACTTTTCTTGTTTATATCCGAACTTGAATGTTCGTAAAGTTTCCATTTCTCGTTTCATCATCAGAAATGTCCTCGATATTTGTTTTTGTAGGTAAATCCAAGAAACACGAATTGTTCAACGAGTTCAACGCATTTTTTTTACATTTTCCTTAATTATTTGTCTTTCTCCGTATGATTACGTTTTGTTGGAAAATCCATGGACATGAAACAGAAGGTTTTAGCAAGAATGCGAGACGTAAATGTAACGTAAAGTCGGAACGATTTTGAATCGAAAATACAACTATTTTGGTTAATTGCAACAAGCACAATTTGTGCCAACCATAGCTAACAATAAAGTAATCGAACTTTTTAAATACTATGTGCGAAACGTGTATTTTCAATTATAAAATCGGTCCAATTGACTCCCGCGTTCGTGATTGGCCCACTGGATCTGAATATTAGCAAAGTTGACATTTCTTTGTTTACCGTCGGATACGTCTTCGAAAGTATCCCGGACGTATCCGATGGTTCCTTTCCTTCATAGGTAAATCGACGAAACATGACTTCATTAATAAGAAATGACATTATTATATTTACGTTTTCCTTAAATATGTGCCTTTCTCCGTATTATTTATGTTATGTTGGAAAATCCAACGACAAAACCTACTCAGTAAGAAAATTATTACTCAAACTGGGACAAAAAATAAATATCAATTACATACAGCAGCTACTTTTGCTCCATTTCACTTAATGTCACCAACGTCGCGTGGGCTAATGCGGTACATAAATAAAATGACTGGTCCAGACCAGATCATTGGGGGTAATTGTCTATGCGTCTGTACCCTTAGGGGACTTTAGAGACATGCGATCGTGAAATATATAATGAAATGTCAGTGGTGAAATAATTATTTTGAAGAGGTAAATAAAATGTCATCCGGATTAGAAGTACGGGGTTTGGTCTCGTTTCTAATAATTATGTAATTTACAAAATCACATCACACTGGATTTCCCCGATGAGTTAGGTAGTGGTGCACCTATAGTACAAATACATGCTTTTGTTACTGCTGAGACTTATTAAATAAATGCTTGCTTGCTTGCTTGCTTGTGCCACTTCGTATGGCAATGCTGATTCTTTGGCCAAAAAATAGTCCAGCCCTGTGGTCACGTAGAGTATCGACCAACAGCTTGGCGATGTCGCGAAATACTCGATGAGCACTCGGACCTCGTGTGACCTAGTGTTTCAACCCCAAACGGCTCAAACATATAACTCCCAATAAGGTGATTATATTTGCGCCATTTGAGGTAAAAATTCATTACATTATTCTTCTTGAGTTAGTAATATGTATGTACCTACTATGTATGCAGTATAATTTATTGTAGAAAATATTAAAACTCAACTGGAAAGCTAGTTCTGGAGGGTAGCCATATCTGTAGAAGAGCAACATCACTGTGTTTAAGTTTATGGGTGCCAATGAAAATTACAGGCACTTTATTCAGTATCCCTTTCACTTTCCATTGAGGTCAGTTTAAGCCAGCATATTCTATTTAACGGCCTTTGAGACCTAAATCAACACAAAGATCAGGAGCTGTTTAAAAGTCTAATAACTTAAAAACGATGAACACAAAGATCAAGGTCTGTTTCAAACTATTTAAAGACATCTAACACCAAATAAAGTTATATATAGACGTTGTACCCAAAAATGGTTTTTTATGCTTCAGTTTTCAAAACGGGTTTGATGTTTGAAGCCTGCTTTTAAGCAAAGGCTGGATTATCTAATTTGACAGGACTAAACTAATATTCATCTTCTGTCCTTTTCATAATGAAATAGAAAGAAAAAGATGCACTGAACTTAAATTTAGTTTAGTTTGTGAACAACAGAATCGGGGCCAATATCTGTTTAAATATTTTTATTTATATAAACTTTAGCAATTAAGAAGTTCTGCATAAAAGCTGTTAAACAGAAGAAGAGAGTTGTTCTTCTATTAATTATAACAGTTTTGCGTTCAAAACGCTCTCCTATAAAATCATGATTTTGTAGATAACTTTGCGGCCGTCGATGAAAATTACAATACGGATCAGTAAAACAAAAAACCCAATGTTTATCTTAAACAAATTATTTATAAGAATCGCTGCAGGAAAAAGTATAAGAGACTCATTGGTCCATGGTACAATCCTGTTTCTTACGAACGAATGTGGTTTTATAAAACTCTGGTATTATTTAATCATTTTCCTTACCAGCGGTATCAACCTTGACACCATTTCGAATGCTTCGCGAGATTTTTTGACGCCTTTAGAAAGTAAGGCGAATTTGAATCTTAACACAAAACCGAAGACGCTTCTGAAATTAAATTTTCTTCTCACTTTGTAGTGTTTTTTTGGAAGTTACCTCGTATTTCGTAATCAATTAATAAACATAGCCAATTGCTGTCTACTACCGGTCATAGGCTTCTCATAAGAGGAACGCGCTAAGTTTACCCACGAAATTCAAGAATTTTGCAGGCTACTCTGACGTTTTCGCCTTATGTTGCGCCTTTTCATTTGGTCATCCGGGTTGCTACAACAACTAAAATGTTACAAGAATGGTCAACCACAAAACAATAAATTGTTGCATTGTTAAAGATGCATGAACATCATTTGACGTACTCTGCTTCTCTCGTGTCGGCAATTCGTTACGCGCGTGAGTGGGGCGGTACTAGCGGCCCGCCCCAGCTAAGCACGGGTGCAATATTTTTCGAATTTCCGAAATTTTCTTCCATAAAAACTTTGTCCTAGAAATACCGAACACAACACAAAAAAAAATATCCAATTTGGTGCAGCCATTTGGAAGTTATGCGCGTACAGATATTTCGGCGACTTTGTTTTTTTTCCTATGTATAAGGATGATTTAAAGTTAATAATATTTTTCCATAAGCTCATATTTATTTGTTTACGTTTTTAGCAAATAAATTGCGAATGCAATGGCGTTCTTTTTGAGTTTTTTTTTTGCTCGTCTCCTAGGAATCGTAGTTTGATGTTAAATAGTCCTATAACCTTCCTCAAGTCCAACTGGTAATTTCAGGGATTAGCGAATACAAACAAACAAACAAACTCTTCAGCTTTGTCATATAGAGAAGAAAGATACATAAAAAACCTAAAATTAAATCTATTACCAACCATTAAGTCTTATCTAAACTATGTTAGGTTCGGCTTGCAGACTGACCAGTGTTAGGTTTTTTAAATAAACAAAAAACTGTCGCCCGAATTACACATTATTATAATATAATAGGTTATCCTTTGTAGCAAATAGGTTTCGATTTTTTTAATAATAATCACGACATTCAATTGCGTATACAACGAGAATGAAAACATAAGGAATCAGGCTTTTGAGCTGCTGCGAGAAAAGTTTTCGCTACGGGGAAGGATGACCAAATATCAATGCCTTAATTTTTTGGGACGTAAGCAAAAGTTTTTATTACCCCTGAGCTCTTTGAGCTTTCAACGCAAAATTTTACCGCCAGTGTTCCACTGCATACTAACATGGCAGTCAGTGTAAAGGGGAGTCTCATGAATACTAAAACGCTAAAATATGTATTTATTTCATTCAAGGGCTAGGCATAAAATTGTTTTAAAATAAGTGGATTTTTTGTTTTAAAAATCCACCGACTAACCTAAAAACGTTTACCTTTTTTTTGTGGATGGGAAATCATCAAATGACCCCTCTCGCTTAGGGTGGAGCAGAAGGGAGTGTCAGACTCCTACTGACTAAAACCCACCCGTGTTCTCGTGTCCTTAGCCCTTTATGTTCTACCTGTAACTACAATGGTTAGGTAAGGTATCTGCCCTTACTGTCGCTGCCTAAGAATTCACCCTGTATACCCAAGCTAAAAAAATTTTTAGTTAAAGCAGCGTCTATTGACGACGAGGAAAATATCCCAATCGCCTGGAGAAGCAACTGGTCTATTTGGGACCACATTAACCTAAGAACAACAAATCAAGAAATTCTCAGTACATTTTTCTCCTAAGCAATTTTCTTGAACTAGCACTTACAAATTACTAATCATAATAAGTTTCATTGAAATTCAGGACACTAGCGCCCGCGCCCATTTCTTTACCGTATGTTTTCTAAGCTGTGCAGGCTTATGGCTCATTTACACGAGCTGATTTTCTTGGTACAAATATGCGATTGATTAAATTATCGAAAGGAGATAATGAAATAATAGTTAACTCATGTAAACAGTACGTATGATACTTGCCTGTCAAGAGGCGAGATTAAGTATAAGAATGAACAAAAACATAAATCCTAAGCGAAATTTTGTTTCTTACGTGTATAGACGCACACATTAACACATCGTACATTCTAGCAGCAACTTCAATGATTAAAAAGTCAAAAATGCGTGGCGAAATGCTTATGTTTGAAATATGATGATACAAAACGCATTAAAAGCGACTGCCACTTTTTCCAGAGGACCCTCGGGAGTGCGGTAATCGCCTGGCAATTTGACTACGAGCCTCGCACGGACATTCTCGCCTCTCGATGGTCGAGAAACATACCTCGTGTAAATAATCCTTTAAGTTAATAATAGCCACGCTTACCAGGTGTCCATAAAAAGCTACTAAAGCCGTTTGTCACTCACGTCAAGGTCGAAAAACATTAAAATTTAATCATGATAATAGGAACTAGTTTTACTTTGTGCGATTGGTATATACGGTTGAATTGATTAGATATCATTATTTGAGATGTAAATTCTAGGTGTTTTTTTTAAGATATTAATTATTTTATTCTTGCCACGTGGTGTGGTAGGGAGTAACATAGGTATTCCAAGTACACTGAAAGAAATAAGCAGTAAATTAAAATGAAAAAAACATTTATCTGATCTGCTTTAAACAGTTTCTTATGAGCCTAAGGTTCAAAACAGTATTTTTTACTGATCCGAAAACAGTTAGGGTTTGAACACAAAACTGCGATGCGACGCGATGCGAATTGGCAACACAGAAAATTACACGAGCTAGGAATTAAGGAGCTCGCAGATTTTTGCGATGCGACGACGCATCGCAGTTTTGTGTACGAGCCCTTAAAGCTTCAGGCAAAATGTTATCGTCATGATAGTAAACTTTAACATTTTTTCAGTAAATGATATGTTCAATCATTAAACATTACTGTTTTGTCTTTTATTGTTTTACAAACATTTCTTCTTCAGTACATAGTATAAAACAAAGTCGCTTTCTCTGTCCCTTCGAACTGTTAGGCTTTGCCTTTATGGAGGGTTTTGAAAAAAGGCAAACTGTTTTACTTGAAATATTATATGTATATTAAAAAAGATTTAGATATTACAAAATTAGGAATTAGAACGTGTGTGGCTCTTTAAGATGACGGAGAGAGACTAGTGTAAGTGTCCTCAGATTTGGGCGACGGCGGAAGGCCCTTAACGGTGCCACTTGAGATTGGAATGCTGAGAAGTGCAGAATGTACTTCTCTTAATTATTAATTTTTAATGTATTAGCGAGTCAGAGTTATAACAACCCCCTGCTTAAGTGGAAACTTACGCCTCTTAAAAGCGAAGTTTACAAAAAAATGGTTTCTAATTTGTTCTCGACGCGGCGTATATGTTAATTGAATTATGTATTCGCCAGCCGGGTTATCGGTGTTTAAATGATTAATTTCAGATTCATCTATTATTTGATTGTGTTTAAACTGTAAAGAGCCATACATTTCCTATTACAAAAATAGTACAATAAAAGCATGACAAAAAGACTTGTAAACATAAATGTATATAAAACAGTAAAGTGTGATGGAAATAATGTTATAGTTTTTATCTATTTCTAGGATGTTATCAATGCTATGGTTAGTAAAATTATATCTAGGTTATCGGTGTTCAGATTAGGAATCTTAGGTAGATTCTGATTAGGTATAATTAAGTTTATTAAAATTAGACATATTACAACATGAATAATGGATTATATTAAAATCGGAGTGAATATAATTAAAATTTTTATTTATTTCTTGCTTATTAGTTTTATATTTTTTTTTTACAACATCCTTTACAATTAGGTCTGGTTCACAAATAGGGTTATCTTGAGTACTAAGTACGCTAATCTGTTTTACAAATGTGTTTGAATAAGTAACAATTTTACAATCAGTTAATTTATCTAGCGTTTTAAACTTAAATCTATATCCTTACATAAAGCCATGTATGTGGCTGTTGGTAATATTAGTACATAGGATTTAGATACATTATGAGGTACAGGCACAGGAACATTCTTAAACAAACTATATTGGCTTATCAAAACTAAAGGAATACAAGCTTATCATCTAAAATATAACTTACAATTTCTGACAGATTTACTTAAGTGTAGCTCCAAATTTATTAGGAATTCTGTGTATTTAGGCAAGTTCTTAATATTTTCGACCAGGTCGTTATACAGATCTTCATGTGATAAAACTGAAGGGTGTATACTAGAGTGTTCGAGTTTGCGAACAGGTTGAAGTTAAAAATATCTTCTGATTTATAGGAGAGGCTTAAAACGCTTGACTGGAGCACATTTAACGTGTGTTGTAGAGTGGCTTTAAGTGCTAAAACATTTGTAACGGCTGTGATATTAACAACGTGGGAAGAGAGGTTTTCTATTGCTGTGTTGAGGGCTTTCTAGTTTTTGTTAATTTTTATGAATGACTTATTAGAGCTGTAGAACGCGGATTTGGCGATTAGTGTTTTCTCTGACTTTTCCTAAAAGTTTGTTGTCATTCATATATTAGTGGTTGAAACATTATGTTCTGGCCATTTGTAATAATGATTGTATTGATTTTGGTGCATTGATGTAAGGACGAGAACAGAAAACTTTTTAGGGCTTTTGAAAATCTATCTGTAGTTTCCTAGGTGTTTGGCACACTATAGCATAATGCTGCCACGCTGTAAGAGATTATGTATGTACTTAGAAGTCCTTAACTAATTTAACATTAAATAAAAGTAGAAAGATAGGATTACTTATAACCTAGGAGAGCTATCTGTAGCTAATTTTACTTCATCATAATGATGTTTGACATGTTTTCTATTGATTAGTAGAGAAAGTGTGTGGTTCCCATGGACTTTTACTACTTTGTAGGGACCTTTCCACACAGGTGACAAAGCTTTCCGCATTCTTAAATGGTTTTTTAAGTAAACCATATCATCAACCTTATAAGTGACAGGTCGGGACCGTTTGTCATAATGTTCTTTCGATGTCTCTTTGGATCTTGTTATGTTTTCTATGGCCATATTATGGGACAGTTTCAAACGGTGACTTAACATTTTAATGTATTCGTGGTAGGTGCTAGTAGGGTTTAGTTCATAGATTGAATCTGGTAAATATGGTTTATGTCCGAACAGTAGTTCATAGGGCGTGAATTGAGTTGTCGTATGGACGTTAGTGTTGTATGCAAGGATTCCTGTGTAAACATATTTATGCCAATCTGTTTGGTCATTGTTAACATATGATTTTAAATATTCTTTTAAAGTGGAATGACTTCTTTCTAAAGCTCCTTGTGTTTGGGGATGATAGGGTGTTGACCACAGTTGTTTTATTTTTAGGAATTCGCAGGTCTTTTTAAACAAATCGGCTGTGAAATTAGTACCTTGATCAGTCAATATAGTTTTAGGGATACCGAATAAGGAGATAAAGTGGACAAGACATTCACAACATTCTTCGGCCGAAGTATTAGATATGGGGTAGGCAAAAGAGAATTTTGTCAAATCATCCTGAAGGGTTAGTATGTATTTGAATTTGAATTCTCCAGCTTCAGGAAGCGGACCTACGATGTCGAGGCTAATACGTTCAAAAGGCGCAGTTGATGTAGAAGTTATCTGCATAGGAGCTCGATTGGTTTGGCGAAGGGCTTTGTTGAGTTGGCATTGGGAACATCTTTTTACATAGTTTTCTATATCGCTTTTTATGTTTTTCCAAAAGTATCGTTCTCTGATACGGTTGTACATGCGTGATTGACCTACATGCCCAGCTACGGGTAAGTCATGATTTTGTTTTAGGATTTTAGGAATTTCGGTTGGGACTGGAAATATAATAGTATTTTTGTATATATTAATCGTAATATTCGTATTATGGAATACATATGCTAGGATATTATATGTTTTGACGTATGAAAGTTTGACGAAGGGATCTTTAAAATCTGAAATAGCAATTTCTTTGGGAGTTTCATCGTTTAATAATGCGTTTTTTAGGTTTTTCAACGATTTGAATAAATCTGGATATGGAAGTTCATCAAAATGATGTACTTTAGTGAAAATTAAGTAGTATGATTTACTTTTACATTTAAGTTTTTGAAAGGAATACAGTGTTCTTTCTCTATTCATTAAATCAGAGGCGTCGCTGTAGTTAGCAAGGATTTCTTCAATATAAGGATTCGACTCGTCAAGATCAATGGATGTAGGAATAATGATGACTTTTGAATTTGAAGATAGTAGAGGGTTTGTATACTCGTGTATTATAGTGTTGTAAGTATAATTTTTATTAGATGTAGCTTTCAGGAAATCGGAGTACGAGTTTTCATGCACTTCGGGACTTGGTAGGTTTACGGGTGAGTTTTCAGAATTTTCGAAGTTTGGTAAGTTATAACCGTCAGGATTAAAAGGACTAGGCGGGAGCTCTGAATCTAAAGGGTTAGCACGTGAGGGGCCTGCTCTCGGGAAAGTAGGATTGTTAATATTGATGGGATTCGATATAGGAAAGACAGGGATGGATTCTAAATATTCGGTTTTTATTACATTTATAGGGGCTGATTCACATATTGGATATCTAGATAGTGCATCTGCAGCGGAGTTAAGTTTTCCCTTCTTATAGATAATTTCATATTCGTATTCTTCTAGTTTTAATCTCCATCTTTGTAATTTACTGGAGGGGTCTTTGTGATTAAAGAGCCATTTTAATGGACGGTGATCGGTAACGATTTGGAATTTGCGACCATACAGGTATGGCCTGAAGGTTTTACAACCAAAGAGGATTGCTAGTAATTCTTTTTCAGTGGTGTTGTAATTGGTTTCACTTTTATTAAGAGTACGTGACGAGTAAGCTATAGGTCTTTCTTTACCATTTTCTCCTTGAGAGAGTATGGCACTTATCGCCTAATTAGACGCGTCACATGTGAGTATGAATTGTTTAGAAAAGTCTGGATATGCTAGTAGAGGTGGGGATATGAGTCTAGTTTTTAAAGTTTCAAAAGCAAGTTGATGTTCGTTTTGCCACACGAATGGAATGTCCTTTTTCAGGAGGGAAGTTAGTGGTTTAGCGAATTTAGAAAAGTCGGGTATGAATTTTCGGTAGTACGACATGAGGCCTAGGAATGATTTTATGTCTTTCGCGGATTTAGGTCTCGGGAAATTGGATACGGCTTTGATTTTTTCAGGATCGGGTTTTACACCGTCATCGGTGATTTGATGACCGAGGTAGGAAACTTCTTTTCGAAGGAACTCGCATTTGTCAGGTTGCAGTTTAAGATTAAAGTCTCTGATACGTTGGAATACTAATTCTAGATTTTTGATGTGGGAATCTAGGTCATATGAGTAGATAACGATATCGTCGAGATAGACAAAGCATCGGATTCCTTGTAGTCCAGATAGGACGGAGTTCATGAGCCTCTGGAATGTTGACGGGGCGTTTTTCAGACCAAAGGGCATTCTTTCAAATTCGAAGTGTCCCTGTGGTACGCTGAACGCAGTTTTAGCTGCGTCTTCGGGTGATAATTTAATCTGATGAAATCCAGAAGCTAGATCTAGAGTTGAAAAGTACTTGGATTTTCCAAGTTGATCTAGTATTTCAGTGATGTTGGGAATAGGATAAGAATCTCCGATAGTGACATCGTTTAACTTCCGGTAGTCTATTACAACTCTCCATTTTCGTTGTCCGGAAGCATCTAATTTTTTGGGAACGACCCAAATGGGTGCGGACCATGGGGACATAGAAGGTTTAATGATGCCCTCGTTCAGCATTTTAGTCATTTGTTTTTGAACTTCTTGTTTATGACATTCAGGAAATCTATAGGATTTAACGTGGATCGGTGCGTTACTTGTTGTTTTGATTTCATGTTGTAGCGCACTCGTTGTCGTCAGTGCGTCACCGGGTAGATGGAATATATCTGAGTAATTAGAGCAGGTTTGATGGAGGACGTTAATTTCTTCCGAGTTTAAGTGAGACGTTCTGAGTTGTTTAAGAACTTCTTTAGTGCGGGGATAGGTATCTTGAGGCGATATAGTATTGACAGGATATTCGTCACATTGAACGGATTCAGAGGGCATTTCGACTGGAATCAGAGTAAGATTCAAATTGGATTTAAGTGGTATAGGGGAGTCAGATATATTAGCAACAGTTATGTTGACTCTATTATTTTTCTTTGTGCTGACTAAGCAGTTTGATATCAATATATTTTTGTGTTGCGTTTGATCGAGAATTAACACTTCTTTTATTTCAGGATTAGAGACGGAGCATTCTATTACCATTTCAGATCTGGCTGGAATATAATAAATAGGTTCGTTGAATTGGAGTGGTATTTGTAATTTATTAAATCTGATCTCTTGGCTAACATAGTCAATGTTACCTCCGAAAGCGTTTAGCAAATCGCTTCCGATGATGCCATCATGAGGGAGATGTATTTTATCTACTACATGGAATTTGTGGTTTACGAGCTTTCGAGGCGAGTCGGATAATTGTAACTTAAGTGAGAAATGACCTAAGGTTACCGTGGTTCCTTGGTCGGGCTCTATCCCTTTTAGGTTTATAGGTTCGGCTATGAGTTCGGGGATTTTATGCATACAGCTTTTCTTGATGAGGCTAATTGCTGATCCAGAGTCTATTAAAAGGCATAGTGGTAAGTCTGAGACGGAAGTGTTGATAAGGAGATGTGGGAGTAAAGTTCTTCGTGGATCAGTGGTAATTTCAAATATTTCTTTAGGATTTGCGGATTTTTTTTGTACAGATTCGGTGATTTTGGATTTAGTAGAATTAGGGATTTTAATGAATATAGTAGGTTCAGTAGATTTAGTACATTCAGTGGGTTTAGTTGATACAGTGGATTTAGTAGATTCAGTGGAATTAGTAGATACAGTCGATTTAGTAGATACGATGGATTTAGTAGATTCAGTGGATTTAGTAGATGCGGTGTCCAATGGATGTGGTAAGTGGTGTCTCGCACGACACCGATACGAGCCACTTAATAGTTTTTTGGGTCATTGTCGGTTTCATCGTTAAATTCACCTTGTTCGTTTGATTCCTCAACAAAATTTACTTGTTGTGGTGGTTTGTAACCGGAAGTAGAAGGTTGTTCATTATTACGGAAACGATTATTGTTATATTCGCGTTTACGGCAATTTTCGATTGAGTGCCCTGAGAATTTACAGTATCGGCAAATATCGGATTGTTGGGGTCTAGGAGGGATAGCTTTATTTGGTCTAGAAAACCTATTTTCCGTAGGTTGTTTTCTCTTGAACATTGATTGTTGAATGCGCTCTTCGTTGATAGCGTAATTTACGGCCTCGTTTAGGGTTTGTGGAGACCTGCATCTCACCATGTTAGAGATACGCGGGAGTAGACCCATCGTGAAATGATGGAGAGCTAAATCTTCCATTGCCGCTATACGGCCGGGAAGTTCTTTGGCTTTAGCAGTGGATAGTGACACTTCTGTAAGCAGACGTGAGAGGCATGTCTCGATTTTTAGTGCGAATTCGTTAACGTTTTCTAGCGGGCTTTGTTTGCTCTCTTGGAGTTCAGTAAGAAGATAGGCATAGTGCTTCCTGTCGCAAAATTGGGTTTTTAGAAATTCTTTTAATTGTTCCCAGGTACTGAACTCTTTTATTGAGCAAACAACTTCCGCTTTCCCTTCAAGTCGGCTTAGGATATATTTGAACAAAATAGGTTTCTGTGATTCTGTGGCAAGTTGATAAGCGTTATTGCAGTTGGTAATAAATGAGTTGAGTATTTCCCGGGTTCCGTCGTATGACTTGACGAATTTGAACAGGCTGTTGAGGTCCATTTCGGGAGTTACCTTTTGTAGGGATTCCGGGATTACTTCGGGTTTCAGAGCTTTAGGCATAATAGTGTGAAGATGCGGTGTAGCGTCGTTGTATAATCTTTGAAGGACTCACGACAGGCAGGTGAGCGTGAGTGCTAGCTGCATTCCTGCGGGCTGCGTGCTGAAATTGTTGATTGTGTCGTCTAGGTCGTCTAAGTGACGGCTGGATGGATGTAACACTTGTTTTGGTTACACTTGCACTGGCGTTTGCACTTGTTTTAATGAGATTTTCACTGATTTTAGTTGATTTTCACTAGTTTCACTGGTTTTTCCGAGTGATTCTTCGGCGGGACGGAGACGGACCGTGGGATTTACTTTTAAATCCCTTAAGCTGCCACCAATGTTAGGCTTTGCCTTTATGGAGGGTTTTGAAAAAAGGCAAACTGTTTTACTTGAAATATTATATGTATATTAAAAAAGATTTAGATATTACAAAATTAGGAATTAGAACGTGTGTGGCTCTTTAAGATGACGGAGAGAGACTAGTGTAAGTGTCCTCAGATTTGGGCGACGGCGGAAGGCCCTTAACGGTGCCACTTGAGATTGGAATGCTGAGAAGTGCAGAATGTACTTCTCTTAATTATTAATTTTTAATGTATTAGCGAGTCAGAGTAATAACAGAACGCTTAGATCTTTAAAACTACGCAACGGATTTTGATGCGGTTTTTTTTTAATAGATAGAGTGATTCAAGAGGAAGGTTTATATATATAATACACGCATGCATGTGATGTCGTAAATAAACACATTTTTTGCGCTTACTTTTCAAACGCTGGCTGAACCCTACGAGATAGGTCAAAATAATGTACTACAGTATTGTACACCTTAAAAAGGTCTACAAAAAAGTCCGCGATGGTATATGTCTATCTCTTAGGGATAACCCACAATAATCATTTTTTATCCTTTACTTTTTACGAGAAATAAAGGCTTATTTACGAAGCGATTTTAAGCAATACAGCATTAATCCTTATCCAATTAAGTACCTTGAATACATTGTGCATTTAATATAGATAAATATGGCCCTTTACAGCATGTAATTTAAATGAATATTTTCGAAGATATTACAGATAATTTAAAATGCAGGGACATAGCGGTTGCTGCGGTACCAGCCGCGGCGGCGCGTGCTGGCATTCTTGAAATACCTGTACTTAGTATCAGTATTGCACCCGTGCGAAGCCGGGGCGGGTCGCTAGTAATGTATAAAGTCAATAAGTGTTAATGAAAATGCTTTAATGTGGTGTAGTAAGAAATTATTTTTTTCAGTGTAGAACTTTTTGAGACGCCTAAATACTTTCCCATTTCATTAAAAGATATGTAAGTATACTTAGCACAATCAACCTGTAATGTCCTCACTGCTGAGATATAGGCCTCCTCTCTGTGAGAGGTAGTCGGCTATAAATCACAACGCAGGTCCAGTGCGAGTTGGTAGATGTCACATATCTTCGAATTTTTGGTTCCAGGACACGCCGGTTTCCTCACGATATTTTCGTTCACCGTTTTGTGAACAGTGGTGAAATTAAATACACAAAATAGATTGCCTACCTGGGTACAAATCAAAACAAAAAAAACTTAAAACTTCACTTAACTTTTTCAAACTTAGAACTCTTAAGTCGAGGTCGATACCACTGCTCAGAAAAAATGAAAATAGATAGTATACGTATTAAAGCATAAATTAATATCCTTTGAAATTGTATACTGTACAACGTTTCAGACTGTTTAGTTTATGTATTTTTTTTAATTACAGAAATAACTTAATAATATTAACTCAATATTCTATTTAGACATCCGGCAATGGTCTTCGTGAATTATTTTCCATTAAAATACCTACGTTTTGGTTCCTGTGAGTTTTGTGACTGCAACATGTCACTGTAATTTAATGTTGTTGTCTAAGTAGGCCGTTTTGCTCAACACCCTTTAGTCGATAGACCGTTATTTCTACCGTTACTTACCATTTTTATTATGAAAAGTTCTGACTAGGTATTTTTGTGGCAGTTGATTTTAATAACGACAGCGCCTGTTAAATTACTATGAGTTAAAATTGCAAACAAGTGAGTTGTTTGTTCTTTATCATCATTTTTAACCCTTTACTACTGAATTATATTTTAAAATAAATATTTTTTAGATGCACCAATTTATATATTTTTTTATTTTTTTTTTTTTTTTTTTATTTTTGGTCCTCAACTTGACTTAACAAAACTTGGCTATCCCCGGTACTTAGAATCGTTACATAAAATTAATAGTTATTTAACTTAAAATGACAAGTATAAATTGGAACGCTGTCAACCAAAAATATTGCAGTTTGATAACAGCCGATCGATTCTGTAAAACTCTCACCGTGATAACTTAGGTGAAGTGAGCGTGAAGTGTGCTATCAATAGGGGCAATCCCTAACATCAGGTAGAATGACAGCTCACTTCACCTTAGTTTTCACGGTGAAATTTTTACAGAATAGCAATGCAGGTTAATCTTGTTGACATTTTTGCCAAGATATGCTGGTTAATGATTGATTAATTTTAAGTGACATCTCTAAGTGCGGCAGTAAGGTCTATTGACTTGATATTTTCTTTGGTTGGGAAACCATCAAATAACTTATCACGCTCTGGGCGGAGCTGGGAGGGCAATTCAGACTTTTACTGACTAAAATCCACCCTTGTTCCTTCAGTTGCGTAGGCCAGGGGCCACAGTAACTCATTCGAACAACCCACGACCCTGACAGTATTAACATAATCTGATATGATAAGCATTAAAATCAGTCTTTTTATTGTTTTTAAAGTTACAGCGTCTGTGCTTAGTATGTAATTTGAGGTAAAATAGAAAGCAAAAATTGTCAGGATAAGTTTTAAAATAAAACAATTAAGATAAATTTACAAAATAATTTATTTTCCTATTACTCCCTCGAAGATATCATAAATATACAAATACATAGAATACATTTGATTATGAAGCCCTAATTCCTGTAAAGGCATTTTATTTTATGATTTGTTAAATAATAGTTAGCGTCAAAGCTCGACGCAAATTCGAAAATAGTCTTATAAAATAAGTATATTAATTTACAGTAGTATTTCACTAATATGACAAAGACTAACAAAGATTTCAAAAGATTTTGAGTTCCTACAAAAATATTTTACAAAAGTATAAAAATTTAATCAAAGCTAATATTAATGAGTCAAATAACTGGCAGTGACCGTTAATTTTATATAATACAAATTAATAATGGTACATACATTATTCGGCACTTAACGCCGATTTTACAATTGTCAGAAAAAAATCAGTTGGTTAATTTGTCATCAACGAACGCTCTGTAAATCTTGCCTGTCTTTGTCATTTTACTTTAAATAAAACGAGACGGCAATAAAATTATAGAGCGTATTAAGCACACTATACGTACCTACGTGCACTTATTTATGTATGGTCACCAAAGGAGATAAGTAACCAGGGTCGTCGGTATAGTTGAAGTTTAGTATGAAACCGATGGATGTTTTCGAATAAAATTTAATTTAATTAATAAAAAACAAACAGTTCATTTATCAAATTACATTTCATTCGAAAATATCCATCGGTTTCTTACCAAACTTCAACTATATTGACGACCCTCGTTACTTATCTCTTTTGATGACTGTACCTGGCCAAGTCTGTAGTATGCAAAGAGTTTGTATTGTTTATAATGAGACGTCTTTTTATAATGAGATTTTTTTTAAGATGTCAATTGTAAAATCGGCTGGCAGGATTAATTCTAGAGTACCCGATCCTTACTTATTATTAATTATTATTATCTAAAGGCAGTGAGAAGCTAAACGGCTTGGTTGTCGCATATTAAAACATCCCCAGTTTTATATAAGGCAGGTTCGTTAGTAAGTTAGTTAATTGAGTTGTCAGTCACAATTTTGTCTTTTAACATTTTTTGACAAAAAAATGCGGTATAAATATTTACACAGCAGAGAAAGAAACAAAACACAAATCATTATTTTGTAATTTTTCGTTTTATTTTAAATAACGACGATAAATAGAGCTTTTTAGTTCTTATTAATGTCGTCAAATGTTTCAAAAATGTTATTATTTCACGTTATACTTTCATAATATAATTGTATTTCAGCGAAAATCAACCAAACTACCTACTAATATTACCTGAGTCTGAAACCCAAACCTGTGTTACATTCAAATACGAATGTAAAACACAGATTATCTTAAATAAATAAATAAAAGCTGAAGAATGTAGAAGCGAGTACATCAAGCACGTGCAAATGGCACATGTTAGGCTTAAGATTACAGAGAGTCTTACAACTAAATTCGTCGAGGTATCAAAGATTTTTGATAATGGTCTGTCGTACTCAATACGACAAATGATAACAGATTTTTTATTAATTTGTCATTATTTTTTGTCCAAATTGGGAAACCAAATTAATTTATTAAAATAACGATTGTTTTCGTTTTTTCAATATTTTAAGTGAAGTTTCAAAAGTTAACTTACAGAATCTAAACAAGAAAAGGTTCTTTTTTCATCTTTAAAAATATAATAAAAGAAGTAAAAGCTACCAAAGTTCAACCCTATATTTGCTAAGCGTAATAAACCGAAGAGATTAATATTGTTGTTTATTATTATCTCAACATAGGTGACAAAACCTTATGTAAATGAGACCTAATCATGCATTTGTAAAACAAATTATTTAGATCTCTTACATTTAAAATACGTTTGTCATAAAATGAAAACATTAAGTAGAGAGATGTAGAGATAATTATTAAAATTTTAAATAATACAAACTAAGGTAGTGCTAACATCACATTGTTTGCCTAAGTCTAGATTCAGACGTTTAGGTTGCAAACCTAATAGATGTCCTTGCTCAATTTGTCACCAAATTACTTTAAGATAGGTATATTACAAAAGTCCTTATGATTTTCATTCATAGACATTGATTGAAAACGTTCAATACCTCTGCTTAGGAACTTTTAAGGGATCAAGTTGTAAAGAAACATATCGCGAATAACTGACGACACCGACAAGATCAAGTTGTTGCTATACTTCATAAACTACATTAATTTTGCAATGCCAATTTTCTACCTCGTTTTATAAATAATATAAATAAACAGGGTAATCAAGAAAAAAAACTGTATGACCTTTTTTCTTTTGTTGGTTTCTGAGAACTAATAAAATGTGCGACAGTAAGTTACCCGATATGTTTGTATCCCTAACAATAAGAGGACTTTATCGAACAACTTAATTTTCAAATCAATGCTATGAAATAACTAACATTACAACCGACTATTTACATTTGAGCACTTGCAACACATAGTGCGTACTATGACACTTTCGTAAAAGTTTTGAGTCCAACGCATTGGAGTCCTTTATGAGCGGTGCGGCGGTTACCCGGAACCACCGCCGGAACCGTTCACGTAGACGTCGGTTGCGGCTCGCTGACCGGCCCGGATCACGCTCTGGACCGTTTGGGCGGCACCCTGGAATACGATAAATAAAAATTAATACTTGGATAGTATGGACAGCAATAAGTAAAAACAAAACGAATGCTGCATTGACAATTACTTTAAAATAATAGGTACTGTTTATCATTTGTCTTCGAGTCAAAGGTTCAGAATTTCATAAAAAGACTATCATTTAATTTAAAATTTAAGTTAATAGTTGTTGAAATATTAAACATTAATCGATTACGATGAAGTCATGAAAATGATTTAAAATGCTTCATTACATGATATTATTTGTGTAGAATTATTCGAGGTCGTTATGAAAATTATTATGACACTTACTCAATTAGTTACAACTTACAACATAAATCTTCAATACAAATCCTGAAAATAATCTTCAATCATTTACAAAATGCCTTTAGCACATACGACACAATTTTGCATTACAATAATCAACTTACAATTAATTTACACTAACTAAATACGACAAAACGTTAACATATGACATTCGGTTATAATACGACATTCGATTACTACCAAACATATTCCAATTTTAAAACAATTACCTACTCAGCTAAAATGGAATGTGTTTACCTGTATCGCAGCTCCTAAGAACTGTGAGAAGGCCCTGGTAACATTAATGGCAGCTGACACGAGTTGCCCTCGACCAGGCGTCTGCTCTGACGTCACAGCCCTCGGAGGCTCCAGAGGTATCTAGGTGTAAGTCATCGCTGTTAGATATTAGCACGGACGATGAAGATGGTAAGAGCATGTATGGTAACGCTGAGGCAGTGAGCTGTGCTGATTTGATGTATGTTTTGTTTGAAGATTTTTTTTAATAGATATCTTTGAAATAAGTATCAAATTTTTAATAAATTTCAAAAATTTTATTCAAGGAAGTTTATAGATGTTTTGTAGCAATAAATACTGTATTTCGAATTACGAAACTATTTTCGATATTTTTGACAATTTTTTTTGTTCTCAAACAACAAAAAGTCTTCATACAAAATATACAATGTGAACTTAAATAGACAAGTGCTTTGTGTGATAGTGGAATTACGGAAGTGACTGAAATAGTGAAGTGACGGATATGGAAAATAAAATAATATATGACAGTGTGCGAACAAAAAGAGAGATTAACTAAACATAGATAGAAGAGCATACTGCTAACTACTATTATATATACATATAAATACACGTAAATCAAGTACAGACAGATATCTACAAATATAATATATATACAAGGGTAGATATACTACAATGGAGAAAGGAAAAATGTAGGTAAGTGAAATGTTAGTGAAACATGCTGAACATAAATTGAAATTAATTCTATTTAACACTGTACAAAAATTAAAAGGGTTCTAAATCACAAAAGAATCATACAATTTTACAAACTGGTATAGTGTACAAAGGTTCCGTAGTTAGATATTAAAATCATCAGTAATTTTAATAGGCAAGCGTCCAGCAGAATTATTGGAATTTAGAACAATTAAAATTTTTGTTATTTTCAAAGCCAATCGTATTGTTTTACTCACCAAACGAATATGTTACACTGCACAAACACTTGTTATGTAACACTTTTTTTATAAAAAAATATTAATGAACATTCAATTGGTCATTAATATGTATACTGTATAGTCAAGAGGATATATTAATATTATTAACACTACATGTACTAGGTATCTACAGAGGTATTACTCTACTCATTCATGTCAGGATGAATGTTACCAAATCCCTTGGAAACGTTTCATGGGCTATGTTATGTTAAATGGCGATGGATGACACCAAGGGATAAGGAATAAATTGAACTAGACTTTAGCTTTATGTACTAAAATATTCTTAAAAAATTTAATATCTGGTATCAAAACATATGTAGGTACATGGTGTTCATTCCAAGAGTTGTTAATTTTGTAAAGTCTAGAATCAATTTCGGTAAATTTTTGTTATATACAACTGGTGTAGGTACTAATAGGGTGAACTGTGGATGGGAAAATTATTATTAACACTAAATACAACACATACAAACACATAAATAAAAAACAATTTATTATACAAAAAGAACGCGCTGCTTAACGGCACAATGTTTATGTACAAGCCAATGAAGCCAATGTTTAATAAATAATTAAACTAAGAAAACAAAAATATTACACAAGAAAATCTAAGAAAAAAATTAAAATTATCTTAATTCATGTCTCACTATGTACATCCCAACTGATCTCCACTACTATACAAATATCTATACAACGACAGACTTAGATTAAATAGGAACAAGTTAATAATAAGATCGCGAAATATTAAAAAAAAAATCCGTTGAATAATTCTGCATATTTAATCTAAAGTCTGTTACCAACACCTCATCCCCAATCACATAGTTTAAGTAATAACGATGCGAAACCCACTCTATTTGTTGGTTTATCATCAGCATTGCCAACGAACGGCCCAGAGCCAAACCAGTTGACCCTGTTGCTCGTCGACTGACTGGCTGACGCTACTGACGGAGCGGGCCTGGCTGAGGGCGCAGGCACAGGCCTTCTATTAGGTCTTGGGGCTCCTGCTCCTCTTGACCCTGGAGCCGTATCGCTCCACTGCTGCCAGAGCCAAGCCAATCCGTCCAAGATCGGCCTCCGTTGCGCTGGCGGCGGCGGCGGCGGTGGCGGTGTTGTCGTCCGCCTAGTCTTCGGCGTCACTACCACTTGGTTGAGCAAAGCCTACGAGGTTACAGTTAATTCTAGAGTTGCTAATGGATTATAGATACATACTGAAATAAAGGCAATGAAATAAGATGAAGAGATAGATGGGAGATATCGAGATAATGGTGCAGAAAGCGGAGTGAAGTTACGAGTTGATTGCATCAGTGAAAAGTAAATTAAGTTTTAAGATGTAAAATGGGTTTTGGAAGAAATTAGTTTTCTCCCAATGTTTTAGAAGTAAGAAAAGTTAGACTAACAGCGAGTCGGAGTTGCTCATCCAGAGAACTTGCCGTGGTGGGACCAAATCCTTGGTCCTTCAGCAAAGCTGCAAGCAACGCGTCGTTGCTCTTTCCGAATTCGGTGCTCAAAGATATAGGCGCTCGCGTCGCTTCGGGCACCATCCCCGTCGATTGTGTCTGCATAATCAGTTTCTGTAGGGCCTCGTCCGAAGATTGTCCTGAAATATTTTAAATTAGCTCTTTTAAATATTGTTTTAATAGAACATACTTTAATCTGATTATTATTTTAATCAGAGGGGTCCGTGGCTAAATAATATCAGCCACATAGGTCGATCGATCAGTTTAAGCTACACTTGCCGCGGTTAGTCTGTGGATGGGTGACCACCTTTACATACCGAGACCCCTCCGTGCCTCGGAAAGCACGTTAAGCCGTTGGTCCCGGCTGTCATTCGTGAATCTTTGACAGTCGTTACGGGTAGTCAAAAGCGCAAAAGTCTGATAAGCAGTCTTACCAAGGGGTATCTTATTACCCAGTAACTATTAACATTAAATCCGCCTCTGTACATTTATGTGCTTGAAGTATTAAATAAATAACTGGGTTGTGGAGGTCGGATAGGCAGTCGCTCCATGTAAAACACTGGAAGCCGCCCCAACATAGTTGGAAAAAGGCTAAGCAGATGATGAGAACATACTTCAATCTGAGACAATTTCTAAATTAAACTGAAATGATTACTAAAATTAATTGACTGTGATTGTTTCAAAGTTATGTTTAACATAGGTTGCAGTTTTATTTGATATTTGCTGTCGTATCACGACAACGAGAGAATTAATAACCTATTATCACAAAATATTTGTCAAGTCTTACCTGTGATAGTGAGTTTACTCCTTTGTGTCGTAGTCTCCTGTGCGCCCTGTAATTTGATCAAAGTTTGTAACAACTTCTCATCATCCTTTTCACTTTTGAGATTGTCCTTAACAGCAATTTTTGCACCATAAGGCAAAGCTTTCGTAGGTGCGATATTTTTAACTTCCTTAACGTTAATGTTAATAACAGGCTTCGGCGTTAGCGGATCGAAAGGTTCGTTCAACGGTGATGGCGAAGCCAGTAGATTTGAGAGCAGTTTCAAGTCATCATTGACACCATTTGGCAGTTTAGGACTCACATTTAGGTTAGGTAGTGTGGGTAAATTGAGTTTGGATGGGTCTTGTCCTGTGGCTTTTAGTAGCGCTTGTAGTAGCTTAGTGTCTTCTTGGAACTGTCTGATATCATCTTCAATAGATTTTCCATTGACAGTTGTTGTTGGTCTCTGTGTAGTTGTTAATCTTTGTGTGGTTGTTGTTGGTTTTGGTGTTGTTGTTGTAGTGGTTGTTGTAGTAGTTGGTCGTGTTGTAGTTGTGGTTGCTGGTCTATTGGTTGAAGGTATCAATTCGTTTCCACTGACAGCTATATTTTTCCCTGTACGGACTGTTTCACCGGTGCCAGTTTGTATCTCAGTGAGGCTCCTTTCTACAGCTAGCGCTATGATACGATTGGCGAGAGCTGCCTCAGGGTCTTCGTTACTAGGGTTTGTTTTCAGCACAGTTTTCTGGAAAACAGAAATCGGTCAATACAGGAGGATAATACTGGAAAACAGAAATCGGACAGTAAAACAAGTTTTCCTTTTATAGCTTTCCACAGCATAGTGCTCCTAACAAGTCATTTTAACTTTGAGTGTTATTGCTGTTCGTGACTATAAGGCGCTAATGACGAGATTATAAAGTGGCGTACACACCAAACAATTCGTTATTACTAGTGAACTATTTCAAGATATTCAGTTGAAAACAATTTTATCAAATTTTCTGTTTGTTTGTTATATGATAGATATATAATGATACTTACCAAGTTATTCAGGAAAGCCAAATCCTCTTCAACGGAGAAGGTAGAAGAACTGGGCATTTCTGTTGTTGAAGTGAACCCAGTGAATGGAGCACGACGACCGGTCAGTGTTGTTGGGGCGCTCCTAATTGTTGTCGTTGTCTGTCTTCCCCGGTTGAAAGGTGTGAAAGTCGTGGAAATCCCAACATCAGTCACAGGCTGTAACGTAGTGGTAAGAGTTCTAGGAGCAAAGGTCTTAAACAGTGGCCCATTAGTTGTTGTAAAGACGGGCCTGACGTTCAATGGAGTAGTTGGGTTTGACCCTATTGACGTTGTTTGAGGGTTAGAAGCTATCCTCACGTTGGAAGTAACACCAGAAATTACTGGGATATTCAAAGCATTTGGATTTTGACCAGTCGCCTGTAACAGAGCCTGTAAAAGTTTCGTATCTTCTTGGAATTGTTTGAGATCGTCTTCAATTGTTTGTGTTGTTGATGGCCTATTTGTTGTTGTTGGTCTAGTTGTAGTTGTTGTTGGCCTAGCTGTTGTTGTAGTAGTGGTAGTAGTTGTTGGCGTAGTTGTTGTTGGTCTAGCTGTAGTCGTTGGTAGAGTAGTTGTTTGTGTTGTGGTAGAAACTCTATTAGTTGTTAGACTATCTAATGAGTGTATGCCTAGGGAAGCAGGATTTTGACCCGTTGCTTGTAATAGCGCCTGTAATAATTTAGTGTCCTCCTCAAATTGTTTAATATCGTCTTCTATAGACCGTGCTGTTGTAGTTCCTTGCTGTCCAGTCGTTACTCTTATATTTCCTCCTATATTTGGTATAGATAATGTTGTTGGGTTGTTTGGATTTGTAAATAATGCCTGTAATAACTTCACTGGATCAGTGGTTTGAGTTGTAGTTGGTGCTTTAGTTGTAGTTGGTGCTGCTGTAGTTGTAGGCGGTCTTAGAGTAGTAGTTATATCTCCCAACAACAGTGGATTAGAGTTAACATTTAAATTCTTTGGATTACGGCCTGTCGCTTGCAATAATGTTTGAAGTAATTGCACGTCTTCTCGGTATCTCTTCAACTCCTCTTCGATACTAATAGTTGTGGATTGAACAATAGTTGTTGCTTGCGCTGTTGTTGGCGCTTGTGTTGTCGTTGTTGGAGCCACTATAGTTGTAGTTGTTGGAGCTGGAGTGGTAGTTGTCGTAGTGGTGGTAGTCGTGGTAGTTGTTGTCGTAGGCTCTGTTGTTGTTGGCACCGGTGTTGTTGTTGTTGGTGCCGGTGTTGTTGTTGTTGTTGTTGGCGCTGGTGTTGTTGTTGTTGTTGTCGTCGTTGTTGTGGTAGTAGTTGGCACCGTAGTTGTAGTCGTAGAAGCAGGCGTGGTGGTAGTCGTAGGCGGTAGAGTAGTCGGCTGGTTTGTTGTTGCCGCCATAGTTATCGGAGCATTCGTGAATGCAGAAGACACCACTGTTGTTTCAGGAACAACACTTGTTGTTCCCTGAGTGGTTGTCGTGGCGACATTTGCAGTTGTTTCCTGTGTTTCTATCTGTGTTGTCTGCGTACTCATCTCAGTCACTGCTGATGTTGACATTGTCTGTATCTCAGATTGTACGGAATTTGTTGTCGGTGGTGCTTTCGTAGAAGCCAGTCTCTGTACGTTTGAATTTTGTTGTTGTATCGTAACCTCGTCTATCGGTATAAATTTAAATACAGCACCTCCATCACCTTCTCCTGGCTTTTCCGTTCGTATTTCTTTCGTCTGTAATTGTTTTGGTTCATGTTAAATTTTGTTATTATATTATTTTGAGAAAGTTGCAACAGCAGTATCTATTTTATTGCAAAATAACTAATTGTGTAACCCCTCACCACTTACCTTTCCAAATAAAAGAAATTCAACAAACTACTTTATTAAACCACGTCCAAGTGTTATATTTGCATATGAAAATATGTGATAAATTATAGTGATTATTAGTGACCACAGTTATTATAAAAGAGTAATATATAAATAAGGAAACGTTTATATAAATAATATAATTATACCTCCGGATCAATATCCAGTGTTAATATTCTTGGTTCGCGAGTAGAGCTCGTCATTTCCGATATGACCATCTCCTGTTTAGCGGCCGAAGATATACTATTAAGCAGAATCTCATCAATAGAAGGTAGCATTGTAGTTGTGCGTAAACTCAATACATGCGAGGCAGTGCTTTTTTCTGGCATATTTGTGGTAGTTTTTATACCGTTACTGCTTTTAATATTAAGTGCCGATGAAGTAATCTGCAATTACGAAATAAAATTTTACCGCCTTGCGTTGTTATTAGAAGCGGTTATCGTGCTAGAGGCATGCAGAGCTTACGAAGAACCTGAAGTCTGTTTCACATGCGCCGGCTGCTCCAGAGATAATGCGCTGCCAGTGAGATACAAAGCACCAAGCGGAGCGTTCAAGCTAAATAACATAAAGTCAATACCATCGATTGTTGGTTATTTACAGTGTCGTTGGTTAATCTTTCCGTTCCGTTATTTGATGTGTCTGTGGATGTCACAGTATTAGTGGAATCTCGGATGGGGTTAGGCTGCGGTCTGACAATGGCCGGATTATTATGGATGGGGCTGTATGGATTTCGTAGACTCCACGGACTGATTGGTAGTATGTCAATTTTTTGCATGACACGGGGCACTCTAGTCCCATTCGGGAATTTACGTATTACTGTGTTATTGGGTAGTACACCGTAAACGATATATGGGCTCGCCTCTGTTAATGATTCCAATATGTCCTCGTTAGGATTTTTACGTACCACTGTATTATTAGGTAATATTCCGAATATAACATAATCTTTTTTCGGAATGGTTGGTGATCCAACACTCAGAGTACTAACTGTTGTTTGTGTAGTGTTGCTGTCTGAAGCGTCGGTAGTTGTAGTGGTGTCTATGTCAACAGTAGTCGTTTCGACATCTAGTTGTGTTGTTGTCTCCGTGTTAGCTGCGTCTGTTGTAGTTTCCATTGTTTCTGTATTAGCAACTGTTGTGGTTGTAATAGCACTTTCTTGGAATCGATTTAATATTTCAATTTGTTGACCTTCTGTTGTAGGCGTAGGAGTCGTACTTGTTATATCATTGACCGTTTCACTAGATTCGGTAGTAACTGTTGTAGTGACAGAAGACGAACCCGTTGTGCCACTAGTTGCTTCGGTGGAACCCAAACGAGAAGTCTCAGTAGTAGATGGCACAATACCTGTTGCTGATGTATCTGACGGCGTTGCCGTTGTTGTGAGACCCATTGCGGGATTACCACTAGTAGTAATTTCAAGCACATTGGTGGATAGGGGATTTACAACAAAGGATGTGGGAGTCATAGGAGTAGTAGCTTCAATATCACGAGTCGTCGAAGATTCAGTCGAGGCGATCATAGTATTCATAATGTTAGTCAAACGTTCAGACAAATTTATATTGCCTGACGGGCTCACTAAGTCAGTCAATGGTGGTGCTGTCGCTAACTCGTCATTGTGCTGTCGTATTATGTCTTCAATCATCTTCAACACTCTAGCTTTCTTTGATAGTACCCATAATTGCAATCGCGATATTTGACTAGGATCCTGAATATCATCAATATCACGCGGTGGTGATACTGACGAAGATACCAAGGATAAGGATTTCATAATAGGTGTTGATGAACTGCTGACAAGATTATCAGATTCCACGGCAGAGAAATCTACACTTTGGAAGTTTGTGATAAAAGGTATGGGAACTGGAACAATCTTGTTAGTAGAGTCACTGTTACTAATATTATCTACATTTACCGAGTCCATTTCTAAGGAGACAGATGACGTAGCTGTTGCTATAGTCGGTGTTGCGTTTAGTGTAGCTGCAGAACTAGGTCGTTTTGAGCTAGCATCTGTAGTTAGAGTCGCAGCTATCGTCGTCTGGCTACTAGATACAGACCTTGTGCTCTCTACAGCTCCCGGTGTAACAGGACTATTTACATTAGCGGGAGTTTGTGTGACACTAATGGGTACATTTCTGTTATCTACAGTGATATTTACACTACCGCTAACGCCTACATTTTGGAGGGCATTATTGGATTCTATACCATCGATATTAATAATTTCAGTATCCCTAATATCCTCCAAACTGTAAGGTGTTGTGTTCGGGACGGAATCAGCATTGTCAAGTACAGTCGCAAGTCCACCTAAAGCTCTGGGGATCAAACTTCTTAATACTTTAGCCATATCTAAACTCTTTAGTTTCAATCTACTGTTCTCATCCATATTTTCTATTATATTCATAATGTTATTTGATAACATGCTAGTTAGTTCAGAAGATACTAAATTGTTATTGGACAACAAAAGATCAGACACAGTGTTATATACCATTTTCGGGCTGTCAGTCGATCCCTGAGTTGGTGTAGATGCAGTCGTGGGTTTGTCTTTTGGTGGTTCTGTATCAGAGTATAATACTCTGATAGCGAATGGTCTCCTTGCGGAAACGGGAGTAGTGGGAGTAGGAATGGGAGGTTGTGGTGTATTCACAGGAGTGATTTTTCCGTCTTCTGTGTTTAGTGACTGTGAAACAGTTCCCCCGACCAAAATACTGTTAATCACATTTGGTGTAGCTTGAACAGTGGACTGTACAGATTTAGTAGTAGTGCTTACATCGGCGTTGGTTGACATAAATGTGTCCTGACCCGCTAAGTCTTGGACACTATTTACATTAATGTTGCTACTCACGCCATTGAGTACTTGTTTAACGTCAGTATTAAGGTTTTGTACTTTCGTTACTTCGGTTGTTGACGAGATTCGTGGTCTGGGTGTAGACGTGAGTATATCAGCTAGAGCATCGAATATAGATACTGTAACTGACGGCGAGTGATGTGATGCCTCAACGTTCATCACGTGTGACGGCTTCACCAGACTCTCGGACAGTCTCAAGTCTGCCGAGGACAATGTCCTTCGTGTCTGAGTAAAGGAAATAGCGTTCAGGTCTGGCCCTAATTGTATCTCTTCTCCCTCTACCTGAAATAAGAAGTAATCTCACCCATATAAACAGAAAAATAGACGTTCTTGTGTATAAAATGTTCAAGTTGTTTGAAAAGAAATTGTTGCATGGAATGGAAATCCCGAGTAGGAAGAACTCGTGCAAAGACCAAAGCCTCTTTATTTATTTTGGAATTAAGATAATAGTTAGATATGTTTAGAAGTTAGTATTAAATGAAAGTTAGCCATAGATGACGTTATGTATTAAAACAAGATGTAATATGTATACAATATTTAATGTCTTATATTAATAGTATGTTAGTGAATGCTATTCTACATGTACGTACATTAGTTTGTTAAGTTTCTGCGTCAAGTTAAATGCTTTCTTAATTCGTGTGGTATATAGAACATCTTAACGCAAAAACTTGTGGATGTAAGTAAAATTTTGCCTTAAAGAGATTTTTACTCAATAAAATAATCAAAAAATGACTACTACTATGAACTTAAACACTACCAACACAATATAAATGCTCTTATAATCTACATATATCTCTTTAAAACTAAATCATATCCATTTACAACAGAGTGAATGAGATGAGCAATGATCGTGACAATGATGTATGTTAACTAAATGATTCCATTAACCAGTTCAATGGATGATTCATGAAAGTATGGCGTTGTGTTGTTCAGTCTTGACATCGACTCGGTAGTGTATATGTCTCCTTCGAACCAATTAGGCTCTTCTACAGACTTTGTCAACAGGTGGTCAGTGACGTAGAATTTCAGCCAAGCCTTTAGCAATAAGAAATCTCTCATTAATGTTATAACGACATGTTTCATACCAATTGATGCTAATATGATTATAAAGTTAAATGCCAATTTGGATAGAGTAACTGCTGATTTTAATTTAGGCTACAAAACAAATATAAAGTATTAGCCAAACAATCAGTAATAACTCCAAATTGATAAAGATGATGATGGTTATATTATTATCAAGTGCAACGATAGATGTAATGATTAAAATATAATAATGTAAATTATGACATCTTAACGCCAATTCGATAAAGGGGCTTTGCGTAACATTACAATTGTAGAGTTCAGATCAAATTGTTAGTGGGGTTGTAATTTTGAAAAAAAAATGTAGCATGGTATGGTGTTAATTTCTATATCATGTTACTTACAGTTGATGATGTAATGGTAGGTACAGTGGGTTTGTAAAACGGTTTATCAAGATACGAAGCTCTATATTTAGAACTGAACCTACTCTTAGATTTATCTGGTTCAGGCGTTATCTGTAAAGTTTCGTAATAACAATGAAATACATCAAAAACATTTTCGGTGACTGAGTAGATGAAAAAAGTGTCAAGTACTTACCCCGTTGTTTGAGGCCTCGGTCGTTTTAGAGAAGGATTCACTGAATTTCTTTAAACTCCTTTCTCGGGGCTTAGGACTGGTTGCTGTATTATCTGAGTTAGCATCTTTAGACTTGCTACGATTGCGTCCATACTTTCTTGTTTGCAGATTTCTAACAGGAGGGAACACAGTTGAAGAACCTTTTTCTTTTTCAATATCATTGGTTGAATTCTGATCTTTATAATTTGCGTGGTATTTGTATTTGTCCCCGTCTAGTCTTGATGAAATTGTTGGAGACACGTTCACCACAGGCATGTTTTCAGATTCTTCCGCCATGTTCGTTACGTCATTGCTTGTATTAGGCTCTAAAGACTCCTTACTAGTGACAGATACTAAAAACATATGGTTGTCATTATTTTCTGGTTGCGTATCGATTCTGACAGCTTCTACATCTTCGGAATTGTTTAATAATGCGAAAACAAGTGGTGTGTTAACAGTTTCCTCTGATTTCTTTGTTACAATTTCGGGGTTGACCTCTATAAAGGATTCAGTTGTAGACGTCGTTTCATTTTTGACATTGTTTCTTAATCTTGAATAATAAGAAGTTCGAGGCAGTACAGTTCTTTTTGGAATATTCACTGCGTTTTCACTTTTTGCACTCTCTGTAGATGAAGGTTCAGCGCCACTTGCGGATTTTCCTTTAAATTTTCTAGAATAAACTGGCGGTCGTACGAAAGGCTTTTTAAATGTGTTACTAGGTTCAACTGATTTGCTTTTTATAGTTTCAGTTTTAGGTGATTCAGTGCTGGGTGCTTTAAATTTTCTATTGTACTTGAATGTCGGTTTTTCAGTACTTTTACCTGAAGCTGTGGTAGCTGTTGAAGATGGAGTAAGGGTGGATTTTCTAGTCCTAGCAGAATAAGTCCCTCGGGGCTTGTACTCAGAATTCCTAGGTTTGGACACCTCTGGTGCTACTGTCGTTTCAGAAATATTACCTTCTTCTTTGTTTTCGTTTTTTGATGCCTCTGCTGTAGTTTGTTTGTTGCGAAACTGTAATTTTTATAATTAACAAAAATTAATTTAATGTTATGAAGTAGCACAATAAAGCGACACAATATTGTTCGAACAAAATAATGTATCTTTGAAATAAGTTGTGATTAGATGTGTATTACGAATGAATGAAATAAATCTGAAAACCTATCATTTAAAAAATGTGTAGAGAAAATGCTTACTACATCTTTTGAGGATTAGTTAAGTAACTAGTTTATATAAAATAGTATTATGTAAGTTCCCCTTTTAGTATCCTAAAATATGTTTTTACCCTTGAGTATTTGTTTGTGCCTGGCCCTGTTTGTGTTGACTGTGATGATGCAGAGTAGGTTTTGTAAACTTTTTGTGATGCTTTCGGTGATAAACTCTCGGCGGTTGGAGAGCGCACTTGTGTCTGAAAATTAATAATCAGTTTTACGACAAGACTAATTGTGGTATCAGTTTTGTGTTCAAGTCACTGCGTAGTAATTCAGATAATTGTTTTTATTGTAATCGACCCAAATATTGATTCTACTCACCGATGCATTCTTAGCTTGGATTAAAGCCTTGAAACTAGCTGGATAGTTATCATCTTCAGCTACTTCATCTGAAACGTGCTTTTTGGGCAGAGACACAGTAGGTCTAAAGTTCATCTTCCCTCTGACTGGACGTCTTACCACCTTTGTCACTTTCAACGTAGTTGTCTTCGCTTTGTTTGGTTCTGTGCTCTGTTGAACAATAGTTTCGACGACGGTTGGAGCGGCAGATTGAAATTCTACTTGACTAGTAACACTTTCTTTGTTCTGACTAGACTTTATTACTTCGTTAGCTGTAACGAGTCCTTCACCTGTTAAATTCGTATCGGTGTCTGAAGGTCGAGTTTTGTATCTCAGTTTTCTTGAATTCCTCAAGTCAGCCGATTGGGCGATTCTTGCGGTTGTGGGCGCTTTCTCGGCTACATTTAAAGTGTTGGTCGTTCCTGATACAGCGAGGTCTAGTGACCTGGCATTAGCACGAGTAAGTCCACGGCCACGCGGTTTCTTCGTTGCCGCACTCTCAGTTGTTAAAGTTACAGAGCTTCTGCGTCTGAACTGCGTGGTTGTAGTTGTGTCTTCTTTAGGTATTTTTGTTATATCATCTAGGTTAGAATTGATTACTTCGAGTCTGCTTTCATCGAAATTTGGAGAAGTGAGATCCACTGGCGCTTGAGTAGGCGGGGAAGTGGAAGTGGGTCTTCTGCTCACAACTCTTGTCCTGGTCCGGGCGACAGGTTCTCTTGTTAGTGAAGCATCTCTGTTAGTAGATTCAGTGTTAGCTGATTGACTGCGCGTTCGAGTCCTTCTCGAATCGAATCGTTCGTTGTTTGCACTTCGAGCTTGAGGTTGTTCAGGGGTTGGAACAACCTCGGGCCTGGTTCTCGTCCTTGTTCGGACGACATCTCTTTCTTTCGGAGGAGTTTCTTCTCGTCTCCTACTGCTCCTAGGCCTGAATGTAGGCTGCACGGTTTCCGATTGATCAGAACTGGCTACACTATTGCCATCTGAAGCTGTTGATGTTTGCAACCTTCTACTCCTCGACGCACCTTCCACCTATAAAGCAAAATGAGAAATGGTTAACATGTGATGTTAATATCACTAATAAAATAAATAATTATTAGTAATTGTGTTGAATGTTGACCTTCTTTGTGCAGTCACTGTTTGATTCATAGTTCTCTATTCTATGCTACTGTCGTAGGTTTTTGAATTTAGAGTGACTTTTGTATTCGCCAATGTTATCGCCTGACGGCTGCGCTCATGTATTTTCTATGTGATTTTATTTTTAATATATCTGGTGTACAAACTCTTCAAGTCTTTGATTGCATCCACGGAAAATCTCTCTACGAGAAGTTAACAAGGGTTATGGGCCCAGAGTGCGCAAGGAACAAGAATTGTACTGAGATACAGTGAGCGGACGAGAGATGGCAACCATGTCTGCAGAAGGCGGAAGCGTGAGTGGGCTTTCTATTGAGCGTTTGAGGGGGCGAGAGAATTACCTCCTCTGGAAGTTTAATGTGAGAAACCTACTTATCCATGACGACCTTTGGTGTTCTATCGACGGGTATCCGGAGAGCGATAAGTCGACTCCAGAGCTGAAACGGCGTAAGGATGAAAAGGCGTTGGCTAAGATCTGCCTGTCACTGGACGCTTCGTGCGTGTCTCACGTGATGTCTGCGAAGACAAGTAAGGATGCCTGGCTGAGCCTGGAGAAGGCGTACGACGATAAGGGCATAGGCAGGAGATTAAAACTGTTGCGGATGCTGTGCTCGGTAAAGTTGGACGACTTTGGTGGCGATATGGACAAATATGTTGGCGAATGTTTGTCGCTTTCGCAACAGTTGGCGGCTGTAAATAAACCGATTGACGATGAGTTCTTGGCGGCGATTATTCTTCAGGGATTACCTCCTAAGTTTGATCCAATGATCATGGCCTTGGAGAGTAGTGTGACCGACCTGACCAGTGACTTCGTGAAGGCTAAATTGCTTCAGGATACGAAGTGGTCTGACAATTGCAAAGGTGGAGATTGCCTGATTGCTGATAAGTCGGAGAATAAGTCTGGTAAGAGACGTAAAGAGAAGAAGCCGAGGTGTTGGAACTGTGGAAAGTCTGGTCACGTAAAGAAGGAATGTACCCAAAAAGGGGCGGCAATGGTCGCGACTCGTTTCTTGGCTGACACGTGGTATGTAGACTCGGGTGCGTCGAGTCACATGACGGGACAGCGAGCAGTGTAGAGGTGAACGTGGCGAGCGGACAGACTTTGAAATGCGTCGGTATCGGTAATGTGTGTTTAAAACTCGGAGATTATGTTTTGACTCTTAAAGAAGTGATGTACGTTCCGGGACTGAGTGTAAATTTACTTTCTGTAAATAGTTTAGCGGTTAAAGGACTTAGAGTGGAATTTATTCAGTCTACTTGTAAGATTTTTAGAAATAAATCTTGTATAGCTAGTGTTAGGTCTGTTGGCGGGGTATACAAACTGCATACTAACGCGATAGCTTTAAGTAGTGTAAATAAAGAGGTTTCAAAGGAGTCTTGGCACCATAGATTAGGTCATTTAAATTATGACAGCTTGAAGTCACTGTCACACGTTATTGATTTTCAGAATACAGAAATTGTAAATAATTGCGATGTTTGCATTCTTGGAAAACAAATAAGGTTTCCGTTCAAGAAATCTGGGCGTGATGTAGCGACTAAGCGGTTGGATCTGGTGCACACGGACTTGTGTTCGATTCCTGTTGCGTCCCACTCAGGTAAGCGGTACATTTTAACATTTCTAGATGATCACTCGCGGAAAGTATTTTTGTACTTCTTGAAGAATAAGAGCGAAGTAGCTAGCGTCACCAAAGACTTTGTTAGGCTCGTGGAAAATCAATGTGAATCCAAGGTAAAGGCTATACGCAGTGATAACGGTACGGAATACGTAAACAAAGAGCTGAGCGCATTCTTCAGACAGAAGGGCATTGTGCATCAGGTCACTGTTCCGTATTCGCCCCAAATGAATGGTGCGGCGGAGAGGTTGAACAGAACTCTTTTGGAACGGGTACGTTGTATGTTGTATCACGCGGGTTTGGATCACAAGCTGTGGGCTGAGGCGGCTAATACTGCCGGGTACCTTATTAATCGGTCTCCGTCTAGTAGATTAGGCGGGAAGACGCCCGAAGAGGTTTGGTCGGGTATGAGGGTAAAGTATGACCACTTACGTGTTTTCGGTTGCGAGGCCTATGTACATATTGATGACGTTAAGCGGAATAAGTTACAACCTAAGAGTAAGAGGTATATTTTTGTCGGTTATGAAGACAATGGCAAATCTTACAGGTTGTATGACTCTGAGACACATGCTATAAAGAGAAGCCGTGATGTCTTATTTAATGAAAGTGTGTTCCCAGCCAAAGTGCTAGGAACTGGACACGGATCAGCCACTATAGAAATCTTTCTTTCAGGGGAAGAAGTTGACGATTCCACTGGAGAGGGGAAGTCAAGCGTGCCTGAGAGTGAGGTGGCTGGTGATGCAGCTCGGGAGCCTGTCACTGAAGAGTCGGTAACGGTGAATGTTGAGCCGATTGTGTCAGCGAGCGGTGATGATGGCGGCGACGACACTTTGATTTTTGAAGATAGTGTTGAGGAGGTGGTCGAACCTCCGGAACCGAGGTACAATTTTAGATCTAGACAATCTAAGGGTTTGTACGTACATGATACGATCCCAGCTGAACCGCACACTGTTAAGGAAGCTCTGGGTTCTGGGCAGAGCGACTTGTGGCGGCAAGCTATGCAGGAAGAGATTGACTCATTCAATCAACATGAGGCTTGGGAGTTGGTGGATCGGCCTATGGGCAAAAATGTAGTTCGGAATAAATGGATCTTCAAAATTAAGTGTGACGCCGAGGGGAAGATAGCCCGGTATAAAGCTAGGTTAGTAGCCAAGGGGTTCACCCAAAAGTATGGTGAAGATTATTTTGAAACTTTTTCACCGGTAGTACGGTACAGTTCTATGCGACTGTTGTTGGCGATTGCTGTAGAGATGGATCTGGATATAGACCATCTGGACGTACAGACAGCGTTCCTCAACGGTAATTTAGATGAGGAGATATTTATGTTTCAACCGGAGGGGTTCATTTCACCTGGTGGAGAAAATAAAGTCTACAGATTGAAGAAGGCAGTCTACGGACTGAAACAAGCTTCGCGAGCTTGGTATCAGAGGGTGAAGGACGTGCTTCTGTCGACAGGTTTTGTTCAATGCCAACTTGAACAATGTATCTTCTACAAACGAAATGGTAAGTCGGTTGTTTACATTGCTTTGTATGTGGACGATTTCGTTGTCTGTTACAATGACGCACGCATGGCTGAAGAGCTGAAAGAGAGTTTACGTAAGCCGTTCAAGATTACAGACTTGGGTGCGGTGCGGCATGTTCTCGGGGTCGCGGTAGTGCGTGACAGGATGAACAAAACTCTTAAGCTTTGTCAGGCGCGGTATGTTGAGCGCTTGCTCGACAGTTTCGGTATGTCGGAATGCAAACCAGTCCAGACTCCTTTGGACCCAAATGTTAAGTTTACTGATACGAGTGTGTTAGGCGAAGGTACTGTTCCGTATAGGGAATTGATAGGTTCTCTTATGTATCTGAGTGTATTTACACGGCCGGACATTACGTATGCAGTTTCGTACTTAAGCCAGTTTAATACGTGTCATACTATGGAACACTGGAGGGCTGCGAAACGTGTATTGAGGTATCTTAAGGGGACTCAAAACGTTAGCCTTGTGTTTAGCAGGTCGGGTCATGTTAAGGTTGAGGGGTTTGTAGACGCGGACTGGGGCGGTGACGTACGTGACCGAAAATCATTTTCGGGGTTTGTTTTCAAGTATGGGGGTAACACCATCTCCTGGGAATGTAGAAAACAAACATGTGTTAGTTTATCGAGTACTGAGGCTGAGTACATTGCTCTTAGCGAGGCTGCTAAGGAGGCAAGTTGTCTTAGGGACTTGGTGACTGAATTGACTGGTAGTTCTGGGTTGATAATAGATTTGTTCAATGACAATCAGTCTGCTCAGAAACTTGGTGTCAATCTAGTGTTTCATAGGAGGACGAAGCACATAGACATAAGGTACCACTATGTTAGGGAGGCTGTGAATAATGATGTGATTAAGTTGAATTATTTGTCTACTCAGGAAATGGTGGCTGATGTACTAACTAAGTCTTTGTGTGCTCCTAAACATAAGTTCTGTGTTGTGAACTTGGGCTTAGGTTTTTAGGCCAGTTGAGCCAGCGGTGATGTCTGAGTTCAAACAGCGATTGAGGGGAAGTGTTGAATGTTGACCTTCTTTGTGCAGTCACTGTTTGATTCATAGTTCTCTATTCTATGCTACTGTCGTAGGTTTTTGAATTTAGAGTGACTTTTGTATTCGCCAATGTTATCGCCTGACGGCTGCGCTCATGTATTTTCTATGTGATTTTATTTTTAATATATCTGGTGTACAAACTCTTTAAGTCTTTGATTGCATCCACGGAAAATCTCTCTACGAGAAGTTAACAAATTGCAAGTATCTTCGTCGGCCACAAATAAAACGAAAGAGAAAAAAATCTTTGCAGCAAAGATTTTCTTCAGACATGTGTCAGACTAAGAACAAATAAAGTTATCAAGAGAAAGTACAAGTGTCAATTACGCACGTAACGCTTAATGAGTAGGACTGAAAAGGAAAGTGCCATCTGCAACAATGCATTATGAAATCTTTAATCTATGAACACAAAGAAAGTGCGTTTGAACAATACTGGACGGTTGCTAGCCGGTCATTGGAACGCATAATTCAGTTACTTCATGCGACATAACAGCATGAACATCTACTTAGATACAGATAGAAGTAGTTTAAATAGAATAGGAGGCGTTCTGTAGTTTATCATTTTAAGAAGGTTCATGTATGTATGTATATACTTAATTCAGTTTTAATATCTGAATGATTGGCATACAGATAATTATTACAGAAGCATCACAAATTAATTTCTATCCTATCGATTTTTTTTTTAACTTCCTCATTGTATTTATTTACAGATATTTTTATCTAACACTCTTAAAATAATAATAATATGTACAAGTATATAAAAAGAAGGGGAAAAAATCAAAGGGCATCAAAAAATTCGTCCGCATCGCTGTCAACAGGAAACGTGCCCAAAAGGCTGGCATTCTATTGATTAATTATCCTTATCAGATTCTTGAAAAACTAAAGTCAACCTAGTTAGTTACATAATCAAAAACTAGTTAACTTATCTGATCAGTAAATGACACCATTATAAATAATAATCAATCATAGTATATAGTTACAATACAATAAACATGATTGCAGTTCTACAACAAAATACTCGTACAACATACATTCATCATTTTGTTTGGAAACACAAATATTCTCAAACAAGACTATTGCCTTGTTGAATGTGTAGGTATCTAGATAATCTAGTGCTTTATGGTCTAAAAGCCTACAACCAGTGCCTGCCTAACCTTCAATCATGCTCAACTCACACGGTCATTAATTATTCTTTTATAACAAATGAGTCGCGGGCTCACACGTTTTCATGAAATTCACACACGATTTATTGACAATAGGCTTGTTTATTAGGAGGATGCGCAAAAGAGACACAAGAGATTCTCCGATAAAAATGTTGATCGTTTTGCAATCTATCAGTTATTGCAATTATTAATATTTGCAGGTTCTTTTAAAACAAAATACTACTATATACGACGTCCTCGCAAGGAGTCGGTATCTTATATTTACAGGACCCAAAAAATCTAAAGAGCTCCTCAAAATATTTGCCAATCGGGCGTATATATTCCTAACAATAGGTACCGCAATTGTAAATACCGCATTTAACATACATGTAAAACGAGGTAACTCGTAAAAGCAACTAGTTTTACTATGCAATTTGAAAGAATCATTTGAGAGAAAATGGATAGCCGTCATTATTTATCTACACAGTCGTTTTCTCTTGCAGCGTAAAGATAATTCCAAACGGCTTGAGGATTAAACGGTATTACAGTTCATAAACGCAATACTTGAGTACTATGTGATGAAAGAAGACGTGCCGAGGCTGCATCTGCGTGGGTCGCAACAGAAGACACAGTCACTACTCCGGCAGTGTCGCTTTTACAGGTCCAGTAAAAGTGTATCCTGCTCCTCGATTAAGAGTTGTAGGCCGTGAGTCCAGGCAGCCAATTTACTTTGAGTGAAAATATCGTGAGGAATCCGGCATTTCCTAGAACCAAAAATTCGAAGACGTGACATCCAATTGAGCCCCGCATTGAGCCCGAGTGGGCCCGAGTGGCGGATCATGGTCCACTCCCTCTCACATAGGTCTGTGTTGCGCAGTGGGAACAATATAGACATCGATCTACATGGTCTTCATATGTTCTGACCAAGATTATGTCTGGATTTTAAAAGAGACTGTGACCTCTGAGTTTGTTTCGGCCTTTCTTCTCAGACTAGTCAGATAGGAAACGCCGACCTCATTTAGTTATACGACTGCCCAAAAAAGGAGTGTTATGTTTTCAGGGTTCATGTATGTTTGTAAGTTTCTTTATCTATAATATTATAAAGAGGAAAGATTTGTATATTTGTAACAAATTGGCTCAAAAAGTACTGGACTGATTTTAAAAATTATTTCTCCATTTGAATGCTACATCATCACTGATTAATATAGGCTTTTTTTTTCTTTTTTTCCCACCCGTGCGAAGCTGGGACGGACCGCTAGTTCCAGCATAACTTCTAAACGGCTAAACCGATATCAATGTATGTGGTATCTAGAAACGTTGCGTTATCCCAGGGTAACATAGGCTGGTTAAAATTAAAAAAAAAAATTTACTACTTATACTATCATCGTCTAGAACTTGCTGAATACATAACAAAAATATATAACAGTAAAATTCAATATACATTCGTTCACTTATAACATAACAAACAAAATTAAATAAATATAACAGTAGGTAGGTACTATTCAATAACCCAAAGAACTTATTTAAAAAAATAGGTTTATTCGTTTCCACGCTTGCTTCTTGAAGACAAAATCTATAAGTATTGCAGTCGGGGACGGTTTCTTGGAACAGTTCTTTACAAATCCCCCGACTTCGCTGAAAATATTGGTTTTCAGTTTGCCACTTATGGGCACAATGGCGGTTTAATTGCATAGTAAATATTATAATCTATTTAGTATCTATAACCTTGTGCCCAAAGCAGGCGTGTTTTTTAATTTTATTTAAAAAAAAAAATAAAAACATCCGAATTGATAACCTCCTCCTTTTTTAGAAGTCGCTTAAAAATAATGATTGACGTGTAAAAGTATTTGTGCAAATCTACTTACAAAAATAAAATTATTTATCATTAAAGCTGCTTACATATCCCACAAAATGATACTCGTTCATGAACGAGAAAGGGATTTTTTTTCAGCAATCACGTCACAGTGTAATGAGAGCAGCATATTTCTGCTCGCACCAACACGATGATGAGGCAATGAACGATGAGGCATTGAATTTTGTCAGTTTAATGATTTAATGAGGCATTGAATTTTGACCATTTAATGATTTCAAACTAAATTGTTCTTACAAAATAAATCTCATATTAAATAAAATAGCCTTTACAATGCACAAAACAGTCCAGTTGACCATTTGTGTTGGCTTTTAACGTCATAATGCAAAATAGGAACGCCCAGTGTGATCTGATAACTGAGATAACAGATTAGCGTCCATTATCAGTACCCTGTGCTGCTATTAAACCTTATACAGTGTGTGTAAGCGGAATATTTTACATATCTGATTTTGGATCATAAAACTATGTTATTGTCCAAAGTGGAAATACTTTTCAAGAGGTTGCCTCAAGTTAGTTAATCACGACTCTTAATTGAAGTTTTATAAAGAACTAGCTTCTGCCTGTGACTTCGTCAGCGTCAATTTTTTTGGTTCCCCGACCCACCCCATCGCATCGCATCGCTTGTCTGCGATATTACTTCTATTCGCTTAGAGTTCTTTCTGACTTTTTTGCTCGGCTCCTAATTGTGCTAGCGTAATGTTAAATAGCATATAGCCTTCCTCAAGAATTGGGCTATCTAATGCAAAAAGATCCAAAGATGAAATCCGACTGATAGTCCCAGAGATTAACGCGCTCAAACTCTTCAGCTTAATTATTAGTTTATAGATTTTTAGACGTACAAACTTCGATAAAGCGCGTCTCAATCGTTCGTACAATCCATAGCTGTTATTTTAATATCACCTAATTCAATACTAAAAACAACCAGATTTGGGCATTAACCGTAATTGGGCATCCAATTCGTTGCCCATTGGTCACTATGGAAAAATTTATTGACCTATAAAATTATGTGAAAATCACACACCCTATACTTAAAGTGAGAGTTGGTACATTTGGCCCTATCCGCCTGGCCCTATTAGACCATGTGAACACACGTGTGTTCTAACATATCGCCTTAGTTAATTTAATAACCGAACGGTAAGTAAGGTTAATGTGGTCATTAATTATTATGTGAGCGCTATTTGTGTGTGAGCTGTAATTTTATGTGCTTTAGTTATGTATGTGTATGTTTATGTTGTGTTTTCTTGTAGTGAAAGGGTTAATGCCCTGTGGGGTAACTCTCTAATTCGTTTGTGTTTTGTGAATCATGTGTATTTTTAATAGAAAAGGTAGCTGGTAGTGTCGCCTTGTCAGCGGTATTGTCCAAAAGGGTTATCGCTACCCCGGAACATAAAAGGCTAAGGAAGGAACACGGGTGGGTTTTAGTCAGTAAGAGTCTAACCCTCCCTTCTGCTCTGCCCAGAGCGGGAGGGGTCATTTCATGATTTACCAAAAAGGGTCACTGTGTGTAAAATGATTGCGTTTCAAATATTTTCATTTTCCACTGCTCTCAAAACGGTGAAGGAAAACATCGTGAGGAAAGTGAGGAAACTGGCATGATCTTGAACGAAAAATTCGAAGACATGTGACATCTACCAACCCGCACTGGGCCCGCGTGGTGGATTACGGCCCACTCCCTCTCATCGAGAGGAAGCCTGTGGCCTAGCAGTGGGGACATTATAGGCTGATTATGCTATACTTATGCTAAATGTATTCATCTTTCCTTCACAGGTACAGGGAAATCTTTGCTTTGAGGAAAACGTAAGTGCAGCGTAAACTGAACTTTATTGTGTAGAATTTAAAGTTATTTTTCCGTAAACTCATATTTGTTTACATTTTTGGCAAGTAAATCGCGAATACAGATTAGATTTAGGGACATAGTTAAATGTTTGGGTGGTCTAATATAAGCAAAACTGATTAGGTATATTGATTTTACATAGTTCAATTATCTATAACAAATAATGCTTTCGTAATATCTAGTGAATGCTTACTCATTGGAATTGTATCAAAGTCGTGCCGACAGTTCTCGGTAGGTACCTACGTAACAGGTGACACTATCTATAGACGTAATGTAGGTATAATTACATGTATATGATTACGCTTTCAATGTTTAGGGTGTGAGGTAGGACCATTAGTGTCAAATTGATGTCTACAGTTTCTTCAGACTTGAAAATTTTGAAGCAAAAAACACAACAATGTGAAAAATAACTTTAATTTCGGAAGTCGGTGTTGTTGGTTCCACATTTTTGTTTTTTACATCGTCTTCCGAAATTAAAGTTATTTTTCACTTAGTTGTGTTTTGTTTGTAAAAAAGTTTTTACTTTATAGTTGTACATACCCCACACAAATTAAATTAACAGTAGTGCATTGAAGAATAGAAGAATCATCAAAATTCGCATAGAAATGCCGGACATGCAGTACATTTATGCATATAACTTTGTACATAAGAATAATTACCTAATGTACTATACATATACTAAAACCTCCTTGAAAGTAAATTTCAAGAAGGTTGTAGATATATAATGAACTAATGAACCAATTTTGAAAATTCTTTCATTATTCTGATCTATTTAGATCACAATAATGAAAGAATTATCAAAAGTGGTTTTTGAGAAAATCGCGGACATACAAACATACATAGGTACATACGGGGCGAATACAGAACCTCCTTTTTTGAAGTCGGTTAAAATACATTATACCGAACTATAGTTTTGTTTGAGCTTATTAAATTAGTAAACTCCCATTCTAATTCATACTACAAATTACTAATAAATTGTATTGTTCTACTTTTACAAAAATCCAAGTCACTATCACATTTCATATTTAAAGTGTATCACAGTTTGGCAAATAAGCATATTATTTATATGTACCCTAGACAGATACCTATCGATCACAATTTATAATATCATAAATGCGAAAGTAAGTTTGTTTGTTACGCTTTCACGCTAAAACGGCTAAACGGATTTGGATGAAATTTGACACCCAGATAGACCAAGACCTGGGCAAGGACATAGGTTACTTTTCATGCCGGATCGCAGACGGAGTCGCGGGCAACAGCTAGTAGTTAATAAATAATAGGAACTATTCTGTGACGATGACATTCAAATTCGATCTAAATTACGTTTACTAACCGTAGCTAATATTTTCAGGAAACATAATGAAAAACATCAAAGATCAAAATGTCATTTAAATTATACTTTTTCAACACTAATATGTTTATTTTTTATCGGTCACAAAAAACGGTCAAGTTTATATTAAACGCTGGACAGAACATACTTTAGTAGCAATGAATTATATTTCAAATACATAGCCTATAAATTGTTCATTGAAAATGGCCAGTCATAGCTAATACGTGTTTTAATAAATTCAATTTCTGAATATTCATAATGATTTCCTTATATATTTTCTTCTTTGCCATGTCATTTTCAAATAACAAAACAAAACACAATCAAATATTTCTGTCACACCAATTTAAGACCGGTTGTCATTTTATTAAAAGAAAATAAAAATGCGTGAAAATCATTATCAAGTTTTGCTCAATGTGGTGTTTTTTACCGACAAAATGTCTCAATATGGTTATTTTCACAAATATTTCTATCGATGGCCTTCGGGCTCGGTGGGCAGTGGTCACGACGAAATATCTGGCATTACACCACTCGATACAATAACAATAGGTCTATATGACAGCAAGGATTGTTAAGATTAGTTTACATAATAAGAATTTCAATTTAATGACAATTGTTTTGCGTTTTTTTTTTTATTATCTTAATAGAAAAAAACAAAAAACTTAAAAGATTGAAAGCATGTTGAGTTGTCTTTCTTATTTTGGGGTAATCAAAATCTTTTTGTATCGCATAATCAGCTTATAATGTGGACTGCTGGGACACTAGCCTCGTCTCTGTGAGAGGGAGTGGGCCGTAATCCACCACGAAAGCCCAGTGCGGGTTGGTTTTGTATCTACTTAACTTGAGCTAGCGATCGAAATCAGAATCCTTTTCCTTAACGTTATCCAAGTACCAATTCTACTACAGTTGTAACTATATGTCACTGTACTCAGTTGAGCTCTATAACTATGCCGACTGCACAGTGGCGCCCTCATCGTTTGTTTGGATATTTCATACAATTTAGAATGAAAATGTACATAATAAGCACGTTAAGTTGTGCTTCACAAGATTATACGTTAATGTTATTAGAAACGGTAGTTTTGTATTGTTTAGTTTTATTATAATCCTTAAAACGGAATATAGTGGCCACTGTTATCCGTTTTAAGAATTATAATAAAACTAAACAATATAAAACTACCGTTTCTAATAATACTAACGTATAAATAATCTTGTGAAGCACAACTTAACGTGCTTATTATCTGCATTTTCATTCTAAATTGTATGAAATAACCAAACAAACGATGAGGGCGCCACTGTGCAGTCGGCATAGTCTTAAATGTGATACAATTTTATCTTTTTAGCAATAAAACGTATCAATTATCTAACTATAAAGTGTAAACACCGCTTAACCGAAACAAGGTCAATATCTATGTGTAACCAGATCTATTGAGATAATAAGAGAACAATAAATTCAATAAGGGCGCCGATCATTTCATCAGGTCGTTGAAACCACAAAATATTAATGTTATACAGAAAAACCTATCTTGAAGGGAACAAAACATCATTTGAGCATCCTTTTATCAAACACTTACTGACCCAATCCATCCTGATACAGTTGATTACCAAAATTATTAGGAGATCTAACAGTGCCTTGGTATATCTGAACATAATTATCCAGTCATCATCATCTGCCTAGCCTTTTCCCGTTGGGGTTAGCTTCCAGTCTAACCGGATGCAGCTGAATACCAGTGTTTTACATGGAGCGACTGCCTATCTGAACTCCAGAACCCAGTTACTGGGTAATACGATACTCCTTGGTAAGACTGGTTGTCAGACTTTCGGGCTTCGACCCGTAACGACTGTCGAAGATCCACAAATGACAGCCGGGACCAACGGCTTAACGTGCTTTCTGAGGCACGGAGGGGTCACGGAATGTAATGATGGTCATCCATCCACAGACCAACCGCGGCAAGCGTAGCTTAACCTGATCGATCGATCTGTGCGGCTGTTATTATTTAGCCACGAGCCCCTCTCTCCTATCTGAACATATCCAGTCATGACCTCATTAATGGCTAGCCCGTATTTGAAGTTGCTCCTATTGCTATAGAACCAAGAGATGGCGACCTGTCTCTAATAGAACATGGATGTTCAATCCAAATGAAATGACGATGGAATAATATGCATAAGTGCGGTTGTGGAATTCACTACCGCCCGAAATCAGGGAGGGACTGCCAAACTGTTTCAGTTTTTAAATGAAAAGTAAAAGAACATCCATAGTTGTGTATGTATGTATTTAATATAATTATTAAGATTGTAGTGATATTTATTTTAGAAGTATGTATGTTTATTTGTATGTATGTAAGTATATTCTCATAACATTTGTTTAGTGAATTGTTTATGATTTTATGTATTTTTTTTTGTCTCCTTTATTCTTTCACACGCTGTCTACATCTCTCTATTTATTGTCCTATCGCAGGTATGCTGGAAGATATTTCTTATGAAATAAGCATCACCTTTGTACCTATTTTCCTGTTCTGTTTTTTTGCTTGTCTGTTTATATATGTGTGTACATAAATGGTAAAATAAATAAATAAAAATAAGTATATGTTTACACTATTTTCACGCGACTAAGATTAAGAGGGAATTAAGCAAAGTTGACTATTTACAATTTGATTATTATGATTAAGATTCTGTTGGCTAGAAGGCGATTGTGTTTTGTTTTATTATTTATTTAATTTATATATACTTTATTGTACACCACAAAAATACAACGAGTAAAAATACATCAAACACTACAAAATATACAATGGGCGGCCTTATCGCTTTCTGCGATCTCTTCCAGGCAACCTTAGGATGGACAGTGATTTTCCTGGACATAAAATGGGGCTGTGTTTTCGTCGTGTTTGAGGCAAAAGGCGCGGGTGAAACTTGATTTTTTCTAGGTTTATACGCCTTCTTAAAATACGTGTAACAATCGTGTTATGTGCTAAATTGATCTACTGTTTCAATGTTGGATGTTGAAATACCAACAACATTGTACTCGCTACTAAATGACACCGAATTGAATGTACAATGCGGAGCAAAGTATTAGGTTTCTGACTCACGACTTCACCAATAATTGAATAATTATTTGAATGACATAATATTTTACTGTGTGTTTATTTTAACTCATGCAGATGTTACAGTTTAAGATATTATTGTAATAAAAAATGTTTATGAATGAAACTAAGCCATTGCAAGATGAATTAAATCGCTTTTAAATACCCATACTAGCTCATCGTATTAGATTTATTAGTAGGTACCTTGATAATCTAAGAGTGATATGACAATTTTATCAAAGCTGTGTGGGACACTCGACTATTATATCTTAGCAGTAGTTTGCTTTACAAATGTCAATCATATATTAAGTTGGATTGAGTGCACTTTAGCTTGTTATTTTTCCACCTGTCACGATCTATTGGTCACTATGTCTATTCGTTTAATAAAGGGCTTGTATAGGTTACCGGTAGCTATTTATATATGCTCAAATTTATATTAGCTCTAACCGCAATATAATTTTAATAAAATCATTTACATAAATAACTGACTCTGATAAGTAAAGCACACAAACTATCAAGTTACGTAGTTTACTCGCTCTTTGAATGACTATTATATTTTTTACAAGTCTTTGGTTACAATAGTTGTTCATTGATCCATGAACGGATATTTTGAGGTAAAATAAGGTTGTATGCATCTAAGATTATATTGTCGTACTTTAGTGAGAGGCTCGTGGCTAAGTAAGAACAGCCGCACGGATCGATTGAAGGTTAAGCTACAATTGCCATGGCCGGTTCCTGGATGGTGTGATCATCATTCAAGACTCTCCGTGCCTCACAAACAACGTTAAGCCGTTGGTCCCGGCTGTCATTCGTGAATCTTTGACAGTCGTTACGCTTAATCAGAAGCCTAAAACTCTGACAACCAATCTTACCAAGGGGTATTGTGTTACCCAGTAACTAGGTTGTGGAGGTCAGATAGGCAGTCGCTCCACGTAAAATACTGGTATTCAGCATCCGGTTAGACTGGAAGCTGACCTCAACATAGTTGAGAAAAGGATAGGCAGATTAAATTTATGTAATTCAGAATATATTTTGGCACTTTACTAGTACCTTGTATTGTTTTAACATATTTTATTGCGTATACGCCATGCTGATGAATATTGTGTTGAAACCACTGCTAATAATTAGTTTTTATTTTTTATTAAGTGTTTCATTTAATCAAGACGTTTGTGAAATGGTAAATCATAACAAAAGAATTTAAAGATACGCCATTGATTGCGCAAATCTATTACATACGACGAACTCAGGTCATTTTACATTTTATTTTCCCAGTAAACGCTCCCATTACATCATATATGCCAACATACAGACATGCATACAATTATAAGAACATTACAGCCTGTGAAATAACCGCTAGAGGCATCTAATTTACCTCACGCAGTTCAGTCACCAACCTGCAGTATAGCTTATATTGCAATATCGGTGACTGTCACGCATTTATTAAAATATACATCTAAGTATAAATACATGTGTTCATTGAAACACGTAGTTTCCAATACATGTCCAGTTTGACAACTTAAATTATTGCTAAAGATTTAAGCTCCCAAAAGCTTAATATTTTCCAGATTGACTTACGTACGAACTTACATAATTAAAGATTTAACTTATCATTACCTACTTAATGTATGTATAAGTCTATGATTGGTGTTAGTCGAAACCTTGTTATGGTGAGAGATCAGGTACAGGACCAACGTCTGAACGTCCTTCCGAGACAGGGAGAGGTCGTGTTGGGCTGCCGTCCCATCGGACAGTAAGACAGAGTGAGGTAATAGAGAGTGCACCTGTGTCTGCGCACACACTTGTGCAATATAATATCTCCCGCGCCGATGGCTATTCTCCGCTGAGATTGGCCGCCATGGCCGAAATTCGGTCTGGAGGCATCGATCACAAATAAATAACTCTTTTAAAAAAATAATAAACATGTTCTTTATTAGTGATCGATGTCTGGAGGACTTCATTATTATGGTGCTTCAAGATTATTTTATATAAGTGACAATGCATTCATATGTTCATAATGACAAAAAGTGTAAAAACTATGCCAAATTAAACATTATTATGTTTTCATCCTACTTAGTATAAAATGGAGTCTGCAATATGATGACAATTTCAGCACATCATGTAGAGTTTTCAGTAATTCACCCGCACCGGGCCCGCGTGGTGGATTACGGCCCATTCCTTCTCACAGAGAGGAGGCCTGTGCCCCAGCAGTGGGAACATTATGTATAAAATTAAATTAAAATTAAATTTAATTAAAAATAAATAAAAAAATTAAAATTATAGGCTGATTATTCTATGTAAAGATTTTTATTTCGCCACGTGCCAAAAAGACTTTTTTTTAACGTGCTTCATGATTTCTACTTTAGAAACACAAACTTATGTGGTCATTTTTAACTTAAACAAATATCTAACTGAATTAAAAACCAGATTAACACGCACAATTATTGAACTTCACATAGTCACCAGTTGTTTACCTTCATCCCCGCTTCCTCACCCCACCTGCGCACGCGCCGTCTTTTGTTCTAACAAGTGACTAATCATTAGTAACTGTATCACTGTGTGATATTACATGGGACTTTTTATTTGTTTTAATTGTTACTTTATGAATGGTTAAAATTGTGGCCTAAGGCAAGGCTGAGGAAGAAATGTTGCAGATTCATTTTGGCGTTTTGACTGACATGCATTTTGTAGGCATTTTAATCTAGATTTGTTAATTAGATTTGTATCATTGTATATTGTGTCTGGTTCCAATGTCCAAAAAATAAATCGTGATGTTAGCCAATAGTATTTGGTAATGTCGAAGCGGATTTTTGAAAATATTCCAAAGACAATTTACTTATAATCTTTTCTCAACAATACAAGGATATGTTGATTAATGTATTTAATATTTAGGTACCCACGTACCAAATTGTCTCCACCCAAAAATCGAAATTCAAGCCCAAACTTAAAAAGCAAACTAGTTAAACACAAGCCTCCAATTAAAAATCAAACCAAAAATCGACTTAGCAACAATTCGATCGAGTTTCGAGTAAAATTCCGCTGACCGAGGTCTGTTTCACAGGACGTTAACCTAAAGTATTAAGAAATAGTGTTTTAAAGACATAAAGCACAATGCTTGTGCCTAAAGTGCAAGCTGTGTGGCAGCTGGTGTCAAGGCCTGTGGCTTTTGAGTTGTCGACGAAAGCCAGGAGCTACGTCTGAAGTTGACTTTCGTTTTACTGGAGGTTAAGTGAAATGCACTGTGGTTAGACATTAAGTAGGGTACAGTAAACTGCAACGATTGGTGATAATTGAACTACGGAAACCGCTCTTACTGCTACAGAATAAAAGCGCTGTCAATGTAAAATTATTACCAGCGCGTGCAGTTAAGTGTACAAGAGGTTCATACAAAGTTAAAATTGTTGCTTATACGAGTACGAGTAAAAAAGCGTGAATATTTACATAATACTGTGCAAAACTTTTTTTCAACCAATAATAAAAACAAATTTTTTTTTTTTTAAATATATCAATTGAAACACAACAAAATGGAATGAAAAACGTTCTGCTATTTAACTCATAAAAAATAAATATCCTAATAAATATCCCTTTCTTAACAAAACGCATAAAGTAACTTCTTACCTTATAAGAAATCCAAGGCCACTTGGACTTTTCTTATCAGCTTTCCTTCCTGCGACATAATTATCACACTTATCACTGCTTTCCTCTGGTTTTCTATACCTGGCTGAGAATTTCTCCATGGATTTATCATTTGGTATGTTGTTTAAGGGTGTGTAATATATGCCATAATATTAGTATAATATCACTTGAAATAACGTTCACATGATATATTTTCCTAAAACCTTTTGCTCTAATAACATTTACTATAACGTTCATTACATATAATTTACAATTTGTATAATGCTCTTACTACGAATTTTCAGCTAAAATTCTGTAATGAATAAGTAAGTAAATATCAAGAAACATCTTACTGTTATAACCTCATCTAACCCAAATGATTCACCAAGAATAGAGGCGAACTGGTCACTGGTCTAACCTAACGAACATGGCAGGCGTTTAAAATTGGTTATTGGTCTAACCTAACCTAACAAAAACGGCAGGCGTTTAAAATCTAATCAATTTTTGCAAAAATATACAAAACAAAATAGACGTTTCTAAATTTTATTAAACGTTACTCATAGATTTTTAATATTATACTAAATAAATATAAATTTAAATGTGCATTATAGAAAATGTCCATTATACCATATAAAATTAGGTAAAATGAAAATAAAGTAATAATTTATTATAGCATTTTATCGGTATATCAACAAAAGTATATTAAATAAAATTAGGTCTTATGATCATTAGAACTTTTGTTATTATATCAAACGTTACACACCCGTTGCTTAGACACCTAATCATGGAGCTTTCGTGGGCTAAAACGATATAAAACAGGGTCTTGTCATGCGCAGTTATGCTTTGATTCTGTGATAACAAGTGCAAAAGGCTTAATAATATCTCGAACATCCGATCAGCGAAACCAATACTTTTCTTATCCGAGAAAGTGTAGTCTTGGAAATATCTTATTCTCACGTTTACTGAATTAAAAGCACAGAAGTTTTCTATTGTGAGATGTGTAAGAAAACGAAAGTCTTTTTTTCAAAGTTTTTGGGTAACTTTAAAACTTTTACTACGTTCTAAGAAAAACACATAAACCGAAATACAAATACGGTAAAACCGGTTTTATTTCTTCCTCTACCAGCTTGTATCCTACTATTGTCAACTAACCACGACCTATATCTGTGCTTACCCAACTTACAGACAAACCCATGACTCACTGGTCTAAGAGATTGTGCTTAAAGTTAGCGGGACAAGTTTCAGTCGCCCGCGTATGTGTGAGCAAGTGCGTTAAGCAACTATTGCGACATTCCGATATATGGAGCAAGATATCGACGAATTATTGAGTGAGCTTTTTGAGTGATATATGTATCTATATTTAAATTAACAATTCACTTATGGTATGTTAGTTAGATGTATACTTATACAAGGTGTAAAAGAAAAGAAAGAAAATACGTTTATTTGCGGTGAACATGACGCAAAAAGAACAAAAACACAAAAAATAAAATAAATAAACGGTAGGGGGAAACATGCGTCACACACACATGCACACAAACAACGCAAAGTCTTGAAAGTAGTTTGTTCATAATTGACTACTGAAACGATTTCAGTAACTTTTAATGTAGGTATTTTTAAAAAAAATATGTATTTTTCATATTAACCGCCGATTAAGCCAAATTAAATTAAATCTTATTTCAAGGCATTAAGACTCAATTTTAATTTCATAAAGTAATGCTAGTGTCAACACGTTTTTCTTAATAAAAATAGCAAGCTTTACAAAAAAATTGTTTTGGTTATTGTATTGTGCTTTTAACTCAATATTCTAATTGGGGTGTATGAGGTCTTGCGTTAATCATGTTACACATTGTATACCTAGTTTTTTTCCAAAGAATTAGTAATGGCATACAACGTGGCAGTGCTGCCTGCCTTTTGGGCACTTTTCCTTTTGACAGCGTTACGTACAAGTTTTTTTAATGCCCTATGATTCGTTACCTTCCCTTTTCATTTACTAGAACATATTATTATAGCACCTAATTATGTATATTACGAAAATATTATCTTAGAAATAAAAAACTTACTCGTGGTATACATATACTGCCATCCACATTCTCAAGATAAGGTCAACTTTTTCCCACGAATCAGTTTTATAAAAGGCATCTAACGTGGCACTAATGATTGTCAAAAGAAACAGGAATGTCCTTTTAATAACACTGAACCGTAGCAATCTATCTTTTGACATCTCATATTATGATGATTATTGGGAAACCAATGAACATCTGTGAACGTTAATTATGATGACCATGAACGCATTAATGCGTGGTTAATGGTTTTAGATCATGAAGGCCACATAATATCTAAAAACATCCCTCAACTGCCCAAACAAAACTTCTCTCTCGTCTCACCAATGTTTCTCAACCAGGGCTTTTGTACTCGGCCCTGGTTCAAGCCATGCTCCGGGGCGAGAGGGAGTGGTAGGCAGTCACCTCCTTCTGCGAAGCAGTCATGCTAGCGAAGGAGGTGGCGGGACGGTTGAGAGAGAGAGCCTCACGCCTCAACCGCCGCGGGAAACGCTCCGGGCGTCGGGAGACGCGTGACGACTCCCGGTCACCGTAGGTGCGGGCCTGCAGGGAGTTTTAGTCAGTAAGAGTCTGACACTCCCTTCTGCTCCACCCAGAGCGGGAGGGGTCATTTGATGATTTCCCATCCATAAAAAAAAGGCTTTTGTACGTACAATTCATAATAACAGGACTTAATCTCATGATTTGCACCACGTTGTAAGTAGAATGCATACGGCACAGCTTTATATAATAACACGGACTTGACCGGTGCGGGCGCAGATATACGTTCTGAGAAACTACACGATCCAATTAGATCAACGAGTCGTTGCGGTTTGATAGCAGTTTGATCTGACTTTACGCCTATTACTTTGTAAATAGTATTAAAGTATAAATGTTATTTAAGCATTCTGATTGGATAAGCAACTATAAGGACCTATTATGACTTAGAACTTTAATGAAAATAATGGAGTCCCTCCCCCATCTTTGACGTGCTTTATTTTTAGAATGAGTATCTATGAAGTTTTTTGTCCGTTCTTCGCCATAGAGGTCAACGTTTTGGAACGGGTTACAAAACGTTATTGTCAAGCTTAAACTTTCTGACAAACGGTCCGACTTCTTGACAATTCAAAAGTACCTGTAAATGGAATAATGCCTTGGCTTTGCGTTTATCCGACGGTAACGAAGCCACCTGCTAGGCCAAAGAAATATAGTTAACAAGACAGACGTACCTAAAAATGTATTATCGATTCGAGAAAAAGAAATTCCGGTGTACCTTGAGCTGAATACTATGACCACACCTACTGACTGCTGAAATCAAATCTATGAATGAGCCTATGAATCTATGTCTATTCTCGTACCTTTCGCCAACACGAGGCAACAACAAGATCGTTATCATGCCAACGTCGTCAATTTTTGATTGGACAGGACCTGGTGCTACACCACTTGGACTATTCGGAAGCAGAATGCTTGATAATTGCTTTCAAAGCAAACTTTAAGTATTTGCCTGCCAAATTGGACGTAGTTAAGCAAAAAGGATCCAACCCACAACATGACCGAAAATGAGTTAAGTATACCAAACTGCTCGTCAAGGTCTATATTTTCGATTAGCAAAAACAATCCAAGTAAAATACGAATATTTTGACATGACAAAATTCGTATTTTACTTGGATTGTTGTTGGATCCTTTTTGCTTAACTACGTCCATTTAATAGATGAGATTTAAAAAAAGCATGTAAATGTTGACTGGGGAAACAAGATTACTATATCTTTACATTAGAGCTATTAAGATAAAACTTAATTGGAAGTATTCAAAACTATATTAATTAAATCTTTCCTGTATATTTTTCTTAACTGCCTTTAATTACGTGCAATTAATCATCTCACATAATGTTCAACACGAATGCGAAATGGTTTATTTAGACTCTATGACCTAAGAACTCCAGCTTGATACATTTTTTCAGAGGCATTTAATATTCAAATTAATACACGTTTTTTTTTGTAACATGACAGTTTGAGGTCTTAATTAATTATTTAAATCTTGTTACCTTCCTACATTTATTAGTTTGTACATCTTGATACTTGCATTTTTTTATTAAATGCCGATCAAATAAATCCGAAGGCGTGATTGCGTCGAAATAATGTTTAAAAAACAAATTACATATTGCCAAACTGTACCTACACATCTTTTTAGAAAGAAACCTTGAAATGGTCATAATAATCACCTTTATAATATAAATATAATTATACCTCATCTTCACACAAAGACACACACAAAGACATTATATACGGTATGGTTCTTGCAATTACCAATTCGTCAGCACTATTTTTCGTCAAATAATTGTGTGTAATACTGAGGTGCATTATTATAACCACCACAAAAACTATGCCCTTTGTACACACACGTTTTTCTTGCCGTGAAAAACTACGGTTTATTCGCCGTGTGTAGACCTACGGTCGTTAGTGTTGTATGAATCATCATCATCATTTGCCTAGCCTTTTCCCAACTATGTTGGGGTCGGCTTCCAGTCTAACCGGATGCAGCTGAATACCAGTGTTTTACATGTAGCGACTGCCTATCTGACCTCCACAACCCAGTTACTGGGTAATATGATACCCCTTGGTAAGACTGGTTGTCAGACTTTCGAGCTTCTGACTACCCGTAACGGCTGTTGAAAATCCACGGATGACAGCCGGGACCAACGGCTTAACGCGCTTTCCGAGGCATGGAGGGATCCACTCAAGAACACCACCATCAACTTATAAACTTATTACAAATATTTTCAATATAGTTCACCTTTCAATGCAAGGTCATAAGAATTATTCTTTAATGGGTAATTTATGTATTGAGCAATCATAACGTTACTTACACAAACATCTTGATGTTCAATGACATTACATATTTAGTTCATTACACAGGTACATTCTAATTCGTGACTTATTACTAGTATAATACACGATATATTATTGAGTAATCAATCAAACGTGTGTCTGTTACAATTGGATTACATTTACCCTAATTAAAATTGAAGTGCCAAATGTGAAATGAGCTCATAAGACACTGTTGAATTTCAGTAGGACCTAATAAAGCTCCTTGTAAAATATATCGGCGAAATACTTCCACCATACTTATAATTGCTGCAGCCAAGCAGTATTCTGTAATCCGGTTTAAAGACTGCCGTTGAAATTACAGACACATGAGGCATTCCAACTTTTCCGTAAGGTTGACAATGAATCATAAAACCTTTGGTGTTGCAATTGTTTTTAATTTGTAAAAGCTAATTCAATAAATATTATATTCTACATAAAATGTAGGAATTGCATCAAGATTTTTTTTTATATATAAAAAAACACCACCGGCTTCCAAAAAGGACACTACACAGTGAAAAATAACTTTAATTCCTACACAATAAAGTGCAGTTCACGCTATAACTTCAAACATTTTTATAACTTTTTCAATAGTGCTAGTTACTCTGGAATCAATGTAATCACCATTAAAATAAAGTTGATATTTGTTTAACTTGAAATAACATCAATTTGAAACATAAATTTGAATAGAGTAGGTGTTGTGGCTTACAAATTTTTTTTGAGATAGATTCCTGTTTTCGATGCTTAGGTATGAAAGTGTTATTGGGTTTTTCTATCAGGAGTTTCTCAATGGCATCCTGGACTCAGGATCTGCGCCCAGTTGATGGCTTTAGGGTTGCCTTCTAATACATGAGATCTAAACTAACAAAATGCGGGTGTTTTGTAAGTACACCTCTGCTTAACGCTTCTGAGACAGAAGGCGAGATGTTATGTAAATTATGCAATTGTAATTCAATCCTCATTAAAATTTATGATGAAGACAATAATATGTTCATCACAGTTATTACCATAACCCATAGGCAATTTGTAAACGTATCCATTAAAATCAATTTTAATTATACATAAGCCAAACTTAATTATCATGTAATTTTATAAAGCTATCAAATTAACCAAACCTTCACATGCAGTTAAAATTATTGCCAATTATTAGATAAAGATAATTTAATACCTTAGGTAAATTGAATTAATATATCCCTAGCCATGAAAACACAAATTATAACCGAATAGAAAGTGGCATAAATAATAAAAGGAAGCTTATATGAAACAATAGATTGAGCGGAAGGCACTACGCCACAGATAAGTGAAAACAACTCTTGTTTCTATTATAAGTTTCAGTACCTAAATTAATTTCTATGTTAATTGTTTAGTGTGGATATTGTCTGGCCCAACTTGAAACAGAAATTGAGTTTGGAAAAGAAACTTTGGTGCTGGCTGCGTAGTTGCTATGTATTGTGTTCGCAATCGCCGCTGATGGAACGTGAGGTCCAAGGATAAAATTATTTTTAGGTATTTTCAATAAGAAATTCTTCACCTTTGCCTAACCTTCTAGCCTCAATAAACCTACCATATAAGCCGCTTAAACCAGTGCAGTAATACTTCAAAACTTTTTAAAAGTGCACAACGTTATCTATATGTATGTATTAATTGTTCATGTATATGCATGAATTGTTGAGGGGCTCGTGGCTAAGTAATAACAACTGCACGGGTCGATAGGTCAGGTTAAGCTACGCTTACCGCGGTCGGTCCGTGGATGGGTGGCCATCTTTGCAAACCGAGACCCCCTGATCCTTAAAAAGCACGTTAAGCCGTTGGACTCGGCTGTCATTCTTGGTCTTTGACAGTCGCTACGGGTTGTCAGCAGCCCGAAAGTCTGACAACCAGTGTTACCCAGAGACTGGGTAGTGGAGGTCAGATAGGCAGTCGCTCCATGTAAGATACTTGTATTGTAGCTGCATCCGGTTAGACTGGAAGCTGGCCAAAACTTAGTTGGGGAAAGGCTAGGCAGATGATAATGTACCTATATGTATTAATTGTTATCGTTGGGATTTTCCGAAAACAAAAGCCGGTTTTCGGCTTAACAGCTTAAAGCTTATCTACCAGTTACAAAACCGCAGATTTAGTTTCACGTTTGTGCAAATACGTAGGAATTTAAGCTACTTCTTCCATTTCATTCTTCTCTCTTTCTATTTTTGTTAAAGCTAAGACTATATTTACGAAATGTATTTCACTTGTTGTAAATCATATCAAAACAGGATTAAAATGTAACTCGGCTCCAACTCATTTAGTTGCTGACTCATAGTCCATGACATTCTCTGTTTTGTTACTGTTTACGATCTCTTAATTATTAACTATAAGTATATGTTTCTTTCTAAATTTTGTAGTCCGCTATTGTCCCCATCTTTACATAAACGTTATGCGTTTCTCTCGAATGTATTGACGATTTTGAGGGCATCGCCTAAACATATGCCTTACCTAGCTCTCTATATTATGCATTTATGATTATAATATTCTGATCCGTTTCGCTTCTATTTCAAAAACTTCTACGCCTAATCAATAATTTAAATGTTGAACTTTCAAATATTTCCGAAAACAACATTAGGCTTCTTTAATATCATAATTCATTAATTTCTGCGTTTTCATTCACTGAATATTTATAGTTGTGCGTATATTCGTGAGTATTTAATCGAAAGTCGACCAGTTTGAGATCGCTTTCATGCTAAACCAGTTGGCTTTCTTCAGCCTAAAGTAATAACATTCCAGGTGTGAGTGATGAGCGATCAGCGGGTCGTTAATAATGAGGCGGAAAGTGGGTCATTAGGATTCATTACTTTCTTATTAAGTGTGGTACAAGTCAGAATACACTTAGGTAGGTATATTAGCAGTTTTTCATCTCGATCATCACCATACTCATGTCCATTCATTTTTATTTTGTCTTAGCGCAGCGTGTCTTCTTCTACGATAAGACGTTCTGTTATCTTAGTATTTTCCGCCTATCTAGCGAAAAAAATCTTTTTTTTTTTCTATATTTATTTCTGTCATTTATATGGTGTACATAATAAAGCTATTCTATTATTTTAAACAATTTTACTAACTCCATAATATTTCAACGCAGCGTTATAGTTTACTTACAGTGTTACAAATGAAGTTAACAAATGATAAATCTGTTTAGGACGCTTGCATTTCAACCGGTAATCCTGAGAAAACAAATTCAAGCATGAATTTATGGAAATCATGTACATATTGTACTTGATTTCCTAGTATTGTATACAATCAAGTATTTTCTAACTGAACAGACAGCTGTGCTGCTGAGGAAATTGTTACGCCACTTCTCCCCAGCAAAAGCACTAGGAAGTGATGAAGGGCGGGCGTTTTGGGGACTGTCTTTTGTAATCTTGACTTTCGAAATGTTCTGATTCTCAGCTTAATTTGAATAAATGACTTTTGATTTTGATTTACATCCGGTTCGCTTCAGCCCTTCGCTTGCGTCAAACCTCGTAAAAGCGTTCAAGGTTGAGTTTGCCGAAAGTGACAAAAGCCTTGTCGGTCGGACTTCCCGGCACAAAGCAGCCGCGTGCTGGCTACGTAACTTGTGCACTGACGATAATAGACAGGTCTGTGTTACTACATGTACGTGACAATACGTCAGCAGGTTGAACGAATTCTGAACCAGATTTCAAATTAGGTACCTAAATTGTTTTTTCCACAGTTCTGAACAAAAGCCCTATTCTTTTATTTACTAGCTAGCTTCTTCCCGCTACTTCGCCCTCGTGGTAAGTCAACAAAAAGTAGAATATATCCTTGCCCAGGGTTCAAAGTATGCCCATCCTAAATTTTACTAAAATCGGTTTAGCCGTTTTGTAGATAAGCCGAAAAAAAAACAGACAATTTTTTTTTTGTCCTCAGTTTCGTATACTTTACTTTTTTATATACTTTCATATGCATTTAGTATAAAAAGCTGTTATTTTGACATTACAAACAGACACTTCAATTTTATTTATTTATATGTATAGATTACCGATTCGATTCAAAGGTTCGATGTAAATAAGTTGGAAAATAATTTTGAGGTGTTCACATATTTAGATTGTAGCTATTATGCCAATTTAGATTCTCATCGTTTGCAATAGTATCCAGTATTATTGTTTTATGTTCACAGCCGTGTGTATGATAACTTCGTATTGTGTTATCTACCAATATTGTATGTTGCACCACGTCAATTCCAGCTCGATTGTTATTAATATTATTCAAAACTTCCCTAGATTACGCAATTTTTTACCAGACCGGAAAAGCAAATGGAAAAAGTGCATACCTAATTCTCTTTGTGTCGCTAACACAATTAAGTAACCATTACATTATCATTTAACCACAAATACAATCGCAGTAGTCGGTCAACATAAAAGGATACAGACCGCGCCAGCCGGCCCAAGGTTTTCTAATGAACTAATGAAAGGACCTTGCTTCTGTACCGCCCCTTACCGCCCACTTGTTAGGGCCTAGACTAGGTGGTCATTGAATCAATAAGCTGTTTTTTTTAACGACTTCTCATTTGTCAACAATATAACTGTTTACTCATCAATGAAAAAATTGGCTGAAAATATTAGCTGTTTATTTACGTCAACGCACAAGACGCATTAGTTCATCATCATCATCATCTGCCTAGCCTTTTTTCAACTATGTGTTTTACATGGAGCGACTGCTTATCTGACCTCCACAGCCCAGTTACTGGGTAATACGATATCCCTTGGTAAGACTGGTTGTCAGACTTTCGGGCTTCTGACTACCCGTAACGACTGTCAAAGATCCACGAATGACAGCCGGGACCAACGGCTTAACGTGCTTTCCGAGACACGGAGGGATCTCGGTATATAAAGATGGTCACCCATCCACAGACCAACCGCGGCAAGCGTAGCTTAACCTGATCGATTGACCTGTGTGGCTGTTATTATTTAGCCACGGGCTCCTCAAGAAAGCCCCTCAAGCTCCACAAGACGCATTAGTTCAATAGTCATTAATTTATTCAGTTCCAAAAAAAAAACTAGTCGAAAATAAATTGCTGCAAATGCTGTTAATTTACGTCAACGGCTGTACGGATTATTTTCAATGATTGAACAAAATTGTCAGTGATTGAAAACGTTGACATAAACTGACGCTAAGCAATATCGAAAACTAAGTAATTTTTATCGATATTACTATTAATCGATTCCATCTTGCGCTATAAACTTTGATACCTAAAGGAAATAAGCCTATCACAGTGCGGTTAAGTAGCACTTTTTGTCCCCATCAATCTTGTCTTGTTGTAAAACCTCAACTATTACATAGCATAAGGCGCCCTGCAGCTTACTTACAAAGCAAAGGAAACAAGTTTTATGCACTTTAATGTTGTGCTCAAATGACGAACATAAGTGATGTTCGATTCAAATGAGTGTTTGAAAGGGAAAGAAAACAAAAGAATACAGGTGTCAAATACGCTTGAGAGTATGCTTGCATAGTTAGTAATTTGATAAAGCAATAAACAAATTACTAGCTAGTACTAACCAATCATTTGTTAAACAATGTTCATAATGCGCACGTTCGAAAAGCTCTCCTTTAATAATTGTTTGTGTTTACTTAAACACCACTAACATAAAAAGTGCTAGAACAAAGTACAAATATCTGAGGGGCAATTCTCGTAATTTTAAGAACGTTCACAGTCTGATCTCATTCTCAATCTGTCAAAAATACCTCTAATTTCCCTACATTTTAACAAATTTTTGACATTTGTTTGTCACTGAGATGAGACTGCAACTAGATTTTGAACGTTTTAAATTACGAGAACTGCCCTTCTGATGTGGGTGCACTATCATCACACTAATAAGGCGGAATTTTGTGAGTGTTTGTGTTTATATGTTTGTTACTTCTTCACGTTCAAACGGCTAGACCAATTTTGATAAAATTTTGTATGGAGGTAGCTGACACCCTGGATTAACATATAGGCTACTTTTTAACCTGATATTCCCACAGGATCGACAGTTACGCGGGTGAAACCGTGGGGTGCAGCTAGTTTTTGATATAACTTTACCTTTTTAACTGTCACACATGCACACAGTAGTTTATCTCGTAAGATACTATCAGAAAAGTCACGTACTGCATGCACTCGTGATAATAGTTTAATCTCGACGAGCCCCCATTCACATGTGGGATAAAGAGGTACGTAACAACAAACAGAAAATGTAGTACTAAATGTGAGTGTAGCTTCATAAAAGTATCTATTGAGTTTCATGCCCGATCTTCTCCATAGGAACTTACTACGCTTTGAAATAGGCAACTAGCTTCATCTTTCTGACTGACTGAGTCTTTGACAGTTTAAAAGTGTCTGTGAATGGTTTAATAAAAATAAATGCGTTGAGTTTAGAGTTTTACAAGTGGTATTTTTTTGTAAAATATGCAGGTACCCTGCCAAAAACCATCAAAATCAGTTCAGTAGTTAAGCAGTAAACACACCGTAGCAAACGGACCGACACGCGACAGACACGCTCGTTTATAATAGGTATTAGTGTTAATAGCACCCTCTTTGTCTGTCCTCGAAAGGATTGGAAGCGTGAAGTAGCAGTTATTGCGTTAATTACTAATGATTTCTGATAATTAGACGATTGAATTATAGATAACTGCATAATGGTTTCGTGTTGGTAAAGTGGAGTAAAGCTGAAACTAGATCTAGAATAGACTTTCGTAGTTTATTTGTGAGTTAGCGATTAGTTAAAATATAAATAATTGGCCAGCTGATATTTCTTATCTTCTTATTCTCACGCACTATTGTCTACATTTGTTTTCATTTCTCCTTTCGCAGGTCTGCTGGAAGAAATTTCTTAAGAAATAAGCAGTACCTTTGTACTCAATAATAATAATTATGTCAAAATATGTGAAAAATTTACCATTGAGAAAAAATATTATTTTAATATTGCTATTGAAAATCTGTCGTTTCATGTGACATGAATAGTTCGACTGAACCTCATGATTGTAATAAGTGTAGAATAAAAATAAAGAAGAAAACCAGCGCTGGGGCTCTGTCTTGCACAGGGTCGCAGCATAATGCTGAGCGATAGCCGTTTTGCGTGGATGTGACGCATGTTTCCCCCCCTACCTGTTATTTATTTTATTTTTGTGTTTTTGTTCTTTTTGCGTCATGTTCTTTCTTTCTTTTTCTTTAAAAGACATAATACTCGAAATATGCAAAGTATTCAAATTAGCATCGAAATTTCGTAACGACCATCAAAAGTTCTACATCCAAGTTACCCGTAATAGGGCCACCTTGAATCTTAAAGGTCACTCACATAACAGCTTTAAGAGATGATCCGTTACCATGACAATGTCATGTAAACACGCATGGTCCACATATGGTCAGTTTCGTCTGACCTCTCCAAAATCCGTACCGTGGTGGTGACATTTTCATTTATTTATATTTATACTAGCTGACCCCGCAAACTTCGTTTTGCCTTATCGCTTTCTGCGATCTCCTCTAGGCAACCTTGGAATGGACAGTGATTGCGTGGATATATAAAAATGGGATTGTCAATGGTGCATTTTACTATAATAGATACATAGATAATATAAAAAATACATATATACATACAAGCTGTATAATAGATACATAAATAAATACATACTAAATATACATAATTATAAACAACGAAAATAAATGACGACTACAGATTATTGCGTTTCATGTAGGTAAGCACGAATCCAATCAGGGGTCTATTTAATTAAATTAACAGGCTATAGGCGAAAAACCGACAATGTTACAAATTACTTCATACATTTTCTGCTTTAATAAAAACCGTACAGTACAGCTTAGTAAGAAACCGATGAATGTTTTCGAATAATATTTAAATTTCATTTGAAAACATCTATCGGTTTCTTAGTAAACTTCAGCTATACCCGACGATCCCGGTTAGTTATCTCTTTTGGTGACTGTATATTTCGTGAAAATATGAAAATTTTGAAAAAAACTGCCATATTTTGCTACTGACGTATATTCCCTTGTTCAATTTATTTATCTATGTTTGGCAGGCTTAAAAGCAATCCATCATATTCAATATTAGCTATACTTTCGTAATAGCCTAGTTTTTTTTTTAATCTAAGTAGGTCAAATAGATCCTTTTGTGTGCGATACAATGAGAATAAATCTGTTTAACATGTTGACTAATTGTTCTTTTAGCCTTGACATGTATAAGTAACCATAATCGGCCTATAATATTGCAGCAGTGAAACTTATTGTTTTCACCGCTGCGACAGCGCTGCCCGCAAGGCTGTATCCTTAGAGAATAGCATGGCTGCTAGGACACAGGCCTCCACCCACCCACCCCAGGACCCAGGCGACCCAGGGGACCCAGTGCGGGTTGGTAGATATCACATGTCTTCGAATTTTTGGTTCTAGGACATGCCGGTTTCCTCACGATGTTTTCCTTCACCATTTTGAGAGCAGTGGTGATGAGTCTTACTACACAACAATAAAGCGATTTCATTCAAATTTACTGACTATATACAGTAGAAGAAATGTTTGTAAAACAATAAAAGACAAAACAGTAACGTTTAATGAATGAACATGCCATTTACTGAAAAAAACGTTAAAGTTTACTGTCACGACGGTAACATTTTGCCTGAAGCTTTAAATGTTTTCGTATCAGTAAAAATACTGTTTTCAGCATCAGGCTCAGATGGAACTGTTTAAAGCGGTTCAGATAAATGTTTTTTCATTTATATGTACTGCTTATTTCTTTTAGTGTGGGGTTCCAACCCACGACCTACATTTTGTAAGACGCGGCCGTTACCTACCACTGGGTCACCATGACTGGTCTCTAATGCTCGGTTCCTATAAACCTTTTGTTTTGCTTACCAATGGGAGAGCATTTTCCATTGCCAAACTGCGCATATAAATAGATTCGTAAGCTAATTTTACCTGTGATAGCTACTTCCAAAAATCAAAATCAAAATATTTTATTTCACATAAGCCTATGTAGGCTTATGTGAAATAAAATATTTTGATTTACGGTTCCAATTGGTCGTTTCCTATGGAGAAGAACCGGCAAGAAACTCTATGGTTACTCTGTTAAAAATAATTAGCTTTTACAATGTTTTCATATTACAGTAGGTATGGGAGGACAGCGTAGGCCTATCAACAAGTTCCAGGTACTTGATAAAATAAAAAAATGATAAAATATAAAAACCTATAACCTAAAACCAAGTGATATAAAAGTCTTAATTTTAACCAATAACTGTCGGTAAGTTAGTTGCAAAATATTCTTAATGGTTTGCGAAGTTCGATTGGCATCGGAAGCTGGCTTTGTTACTAAAATTCGTTAGCTAGACTATTATTACAGGTGCTATCTATAAACGTAATGGTACAGACGCCAGCACATCAAGCTACTACAAACTGTCAAATTTCTTTGATAGATTTTCAACTTTATCACTAGACATAAGGTTCAAAGTTGATTGGGAAAATTTGACAGTTTCGGGTAGCTTGATGTGCTGGCGTCTGTACACACGGCTACACATCAAGCTATACATTTCCAGTTTTAGCTGACCTCGCATTGTTTAAGTTTTTCGTACCATCAGAAGTCAGCTTATACGGGTTATGTATAGCTTGATGTGTAGCCGTGTATACCTGTCGATAGTTCTAAGTTTATTTTGTTTTGTCCTTTTTATAACTGCAATTATTGAAGAATTGAATGAATGAATGAATGAAATGCTCCGACCCTAACGTGGTTTGACCACTGGATTAATCGAATGAACCCCAAGATTCGCACTAGCTCCTGTAGCCTCATGTTTCATTAGCACCAGAGGCCATTGAAATTATTGAAGAATTAACTGACCCGGCGAACTTCTTACCACCTCAGAATCAATAAGAACGAATGTATGAGAAAATTAATTATCTTCATTCTTTTTTTTTCGTGATTTATTCCCATGTTTTTTTTTTTTATTCGACTATTTGGGGCGGAGACAAATCAAAGATCATAAAAATCGATCCAGCCGTTCTTGATTTATAAATGGTGTAACTAACCCGACTTTGTTTTATATATAAAGATTGAAATCAAATAATGATCAACTGATTAACGAAGTTAATGATGATAGATGAATGATATTAAAGCTCAAATTGTTAAATTAATCTTTTTACATTTAAATGCTGCAAACACACACGCACATCACGCCTGCATACCCCGAAAGGTTACATAGAGGTGTATCTATAGTACCCCCACATTTCGCCAGATATGTTTAAATTCCATGTAATGGGGGGCAAGCCTATTGCCATCAATCGGGCGCAGATCCAAACCCCAAGCTGCTACAGAGAAATTCGTGAGGCAGAAAACCCAATATCACTTTGCCTGATCTGTGTATCAAACCTAGGATCTAATGCTCATCAGTAGGGCTTGCGACCCCGAGAGTAACAAGAAAGTGATTATTGTTTCTATAATCATAATTTTTTTTTCACTTTTATCAAAACTTACCTACATACACTCCAAAACATTCGTCTGTAACCGACTCACATAATTCAAAACAAAGCAACTGCCAAAATCTTTACATCACTTATACTTTTGTTATCAAAACTGGGCTAATGATATGCGTAGGATAAACAACAAAGTTACAAGTGTAACATCACCGTAACAGCGTTACATTTAACACACCACCCACGTTCTTTTTTTATTGTTGTAGTTAGTAACTGAAATCTGTCAGTAATTCTCTCCTTTGTTCAATAGCAGCAGTGTATTAAGCCAGAGTAGCACTTTAGCCTAGAAAGCAAATGGCAGATACTGAGAGCTGTTTTTGAGCAATCGTAGTGCTAATAGTGAGGAGATGCATTTATTTTTAAATATGCAGACATCAACATTTTGAAAAGAAATCTTAGGTAACAATATCTTTTGAAAAAATCGGAAAGTTAGCAAAAATATCGGAACAAAAAATAAAATTCTTAAAATGTATAACAGACTGATAGAATGTTGTATGAGTTTCTAACAATAATTAATAGTATCGTTTTACTGCAACACGAAGCGAATATTAAAATTTATATGGACGTAAGTTACGGATCAAACTTCAAACTTATAGAACCACTTAGCTCTTTGTTACCTGTGTTGTTAATCAAGTTGAAAGTAGTTATGCAGTTATAACGTCAAAGTGTTCATTGTTGTATTATCTTTGGACAAATGTTTCATTTACGATTTAAGTTAGTGACATCCTTCAACTATTTTACATATAACTAGCTGACCCCGCAAACGTCGTTTTGCAAAAAAAAAAAATAGATAGTAGCCGATTCTCAGACCTACTGAATTTGCATATGAAGTTTCATTCAAATCGGTCCAGCCGTTTCGGAGGAGTATGGTAACTAACACTGTGACACGAGAATTTTATATATTAGAAGAAGAAGCTTAATAAAACGTTAAATATGTTTTAGTTAACAAGTTTTTGTAGGCTTTTCTGTCCCCATTTTCACCGTGAGCTTTTACATCTCAATTTACCCACACAATATTCAATCGTACCATGTTTTAGTTTATAAATTACTAGCTGCCCCCTGCGGTTTCATCCGCATAAGTCTCGATTTCATGCGAAAACCGGGATAAAAATTCTATGTCCTAATTCAGGTCATGGTCTACCCGTGTGCCAATTTCCATCAAAATCCGTTCAGCCGTTTTAGCGTGAAAGCTTAAAAAACTTTTCCTTGGATAATATTAGTTTTGATTAAGTTAACTACGCTTACTTATAAATAGTTTTTAGTACATAAACAAAAAATCAAACCTTTTATGTTTAAAATATTCGTTTAGATGTAAATAGGTATACGTGTGTATCATATATCACTGTAAATAAAGAAAGACCTAACATAATAGGATGCACAACACACAATGTACTTAACGATAATATGCATAATGTGCGGTGAAATGGGCGGACGACATTGTTGCCATCGCAGATAGAACCTGGATAAGGCTGGCACAGGGGCGTGGGGAATTGCACTTGAAAAGAGAGGCCTGCAGTGCTATTCTCTAAAAGGCAATTTCATGGCTGTAAGCTGCGACGAGCTCGTCGACGAGACAGCCTTGAGATCGACCGAGCGTTTAGCGCTGATTCAAACCTTATTCACTAACGTCGTTATGGTCGTCGACGAACCCAAGGCTGTAACCTCCCGTCGCTGTTTCTTAGACGAACGTAGGACTTGAAACAAATTCTATAAGGAATACCAACATGTATGAAGAACTGTCAATTCGCCCTCTGGTGGCTGTGCCGTTGGGTCGTTTAACTCACGGCCGTCACAGCCTTGAGCGTTAGTGTAGCTGTAAGCAGCTTAGTGAATACGAAAATAAGTTTCACCGCTGCGACAGCGCTGCCTGTAAGGCTGTAACCTTAGAGAATAGCATGGCTGTTCTTAGCAATGGATAAAGCTGGCTGTGAAGTCATCCACAGCCTGATAATGAACATAATAAGTATTTATTAACTTCCTAACGCACACGGTCCATTTCCCAAAAAAATGGTCCCCGTTACGTGTCAACTTTATATCTACTTCGTTGGGTTTAATTAAAACAAAACACATACATGTACATAACTTTCATGTACGCGTTTTAAGTTTATATTGAGACCGATTCGATGTCGAAATTAGTTCATTCGATAAAACTGGTCCCTTTACGTACAAACCTATAGTTGACAGCCTGACTAAGGCTTACCGGCTTTAATAGTGATTTCATAATAATTTTCACTAGCTTTTTTGTTATAATCACTATTATAGGTAGTGGTATAAAAAATACAGTATTTTTACTCTTGTCATCATCTGCCTAGATTTTTCCCAACTATGTTGGGGTCGGCTTCCAGTCTAACCGGATGCAGCTGAGTACCAGTATTTTATATGAAACGACTGCTTATATGACCTCCATAACCCAGTTACGGGGTAATACGAAAGCCCTGGTTAGAATTTCGGGCTTTTGACGACCCGTAACGATTGTCAAAGACCCACGAATGACAGCCAGGACCAACGGCTTAACGTGCTTTCCGAGGCACGGAGGGGTCTTGGTATGTAAAGATGGTCACCCATCCACGGACCAACCGCGGTAAGCGTAGCTTAACCTGATCGATTACCCTGTTATTACTTGGCCTGTGTAGCTTTACTCCTGTATTTTTACTATTGCATGAAATATAAATAAAAAAATCGCGTGCAGTCGGGGGACCCCCGTCAGAAAAGAAGTTCCTACGCGATACTTACACTCGTTTAAAGTAAGAAGAGACACAGATATACCGCTTTTTCAGCGAGCCGATTTCTACTAGTCGACTCCAACCGCAAACCGTGTTAAGGAACTTCGTTCCAATCAAATTAGTAATATCTGCCTATCCAGCAGAGCAACATCCAAAAAAAAAAATTTTTATAAAAAAATCTCATCCAATTGATATTACTTAACATTATTTTTCATCATTCAGTTAAATAAATATTATGAAACTTTCAAGACTATAAAGCCTTAGGTGTCGTATAGCCATGTGCCTTTTATAAGATGGTCATTATTGGCATATTGATTATAATAAAATAATGGACAGATGTCTATTTCATACATCGATTGCTTAACTAAAAGCTTTTTCATAAAAGGCTTCTTACTTTAGATTTTTTGACTCATCTATTGATATTATCTTGAGCGTCAATCCTTACCTACTCCTTGACATTTCAGATATGGTGCAAATTAACTAACACTAGTATTTTATGAACATTTATTCGCTTTGTAAGTTTGGGATAGTGTTCAAATTGTCAATTAATGTTCGTAGATTGCGGTTTTCGGTGGGACGTGATAGGACAATATGTGGCTATGCTAATGCATTTTGATGTTATGCGAATGTATTTTAATTTTGGGTTTTTGGTAAATGAATGAATGAATTGCACCGATCCCAGCGTGGTTAAACCAGACTCGATTAATCGAATGAACCCCAAGATTCGCACTAGCTCCTGTAGCCTCATGTTCATGGTGCTACAGCGAACATTGCATATCAAGGAATAGACCGGGGGGCGCGGTAATGGTAGGGACGACGTGCCCGTAGGATAGGGAGGGATTTAAGAGCCTAACGGATATGCATCCTAGAGTAAGCATTGGAGAGATGGGTAATTATTATCTAAGGATGGGCATTTTTAACGACCTTGCCGCCAGGTTGGTTCAGGTTGAGCTTCATCGGTGAGTCTTTTGGCGGGGTTCTACTGCTGTCTCGGTTCTTTTGTTTGTCATTGCTCTGCGGTGTTAGATGTTGTTGTTTTCAATGTCATCGTTGGAGGTCTCGCTACTATCCGTTTCCGATTTTTCATGATTTTGGGTTTGGGGTAAAGGTGTTTAATTAGAATTATTATCAATGGTCAATCTATTAAGAAACCCAAAATCACAAGCTGTGTCTAAATAAATTTTATTCTTTCTTTCACAGTGTTCGTTGGTAAGCGCATCACGTTTGGCTGTTTCGTTTTAAAATGTTCGTATTAATCTGAATTGGTTTTTTATGAAAAAAAAAATCCGGGAAAAACTGGATGTCCTTTTTCGTGTGGTATTTTTGTATGAATTATTGAAAATTGAACAGGACAACGTCTGTTAAAGAAATGTGATATCCACCAACTCACACTGGGCCCGCGTGGTGCATTACAGCCCACTCCTTCATACAGCAGCAGTGGGAACATTATAGGCTGGTTAACCTTATGCTAACGTCTGTCGGGTCTGCATTTTTTTTTTTATAAAGTTATATCATCCGGATAAACACGCACATTTACACCACCTTATCGACATTGCAAAATCTGGTAAAAACATCTTCAACACAACCCATTTACACGTTGCGATATCTGAAATACCTAATCTTGACTGTATTTGAGACAAATCGTGAGGCATGTGTTCCGGTACACACGGACATTCTGCGCTAACTGCCTTTTGTCACGACTTTCCCTACGATTTTATAACTGTGGCCAAATATTGTTTGGTTATTTGTCAAGATTTGATTGATGTTTCATTATTTTGCCGTAGTTAAAAGAATTTAAAAAACTTTTAGGGCTCGAAACTTCTGATTTGTTTCGATAAACCATGAATATAGCAAATCGACGAAAATGTACCCAGGATTTTGTAATATCTTGATTCAAAAGAGTGTCCTTGTAGTTTCGTGCCCGTTCTTCTCCATAAATATTAGGGCTACTAGTTTCACTTTTCTGATTAACTGAGCAACTCCTTGACAGTTTAACAGTGCCTGTAAATGGTTTTATTTAAAGAAACACTTCGAATTTGAGTTCGATACTTTTACAAAATTGAAATTAGTTTGGTACTTACTTAGTTCGAGGGGCACATTTGATCGAAGACGAAATTGATATTTATTACGAAAAAGCTTGTCAAATTCTACCACTACTTCAATCAAGCCTTTGAGCTTTGATTTAAAAACAAAATATTACTTTTTCTAAGGTGACCCTAAAATTAATTTACGAGTACATAAAGATGCGACCTTCATCTTTTTAGATTTAGTATTTCCTCCTACGATTTTTCCCATATTTATTCAAAACATATACCTCAATAACAAACTGGTATGAATTATAATTTAGTTTTGGACTTGAACATTCACTTATGACTCACATATCGACTGTTTCGATAATTATTAAGAGACATATTAAAAAGGCGTTTGGTTATTGGTGTTTTAATCCGGGTTTTTATGACGTCCAAAAGTTGTGAGTCGCTAATTCAACGTTTTCGAAATTTTACGATTACACGTTACCTATATAGGTATAGGTATTTCTAATAACAAGAAATAAATAAAAATATAAGTCAGGAGGTAAAGTACGTTGATTTTTCAAATCTTTCCCAGTTTAATAAAATAAAGAGATGAAATATTTTTTTATTAAATCTTTGGAAACGGAACATGCTGTGGCTTTATATTTTGAGAAAACATTCCTTACAAAATTACCTAAATGAGGTCACGATTACACAGATTTAAGATATAAAACAGATAAACATATAGAGGAAAACATAAAGAAAAGCGGAGCTGACCAACTACCTATAAGAAAAAGAATCTAAAACTATGACGTAAAATGAAGAAGTTGTTTGTAAATAAGATATCAATCAATAATATCTGTAACAACTAGTTAAACTAGATTACAGATACTGATGTCTAGATATAGTATTTGATGTAACAGCGACTAATACAGGTCCGACCATGACGCCCCAATAAACCTACATAGGAATTTAACACCACCATGTTTACATAATACAATTTACATAGTTTATTTAGCTAATAGCCTAAGGGCATGTTTCACCGCAGATTAAGTTCCCATTACCTTACTTGGCATTGACATATCATTTCATATTTAATCTGTTTATTTTGGTAAGGTGAGAAGTGGCTATTTGGACATCGTGAAACAGCCGATGTATTCTGTAAAAATCTCACCGCGAAAACTTATCTTGAAGTGACCCGTAGTAGTAATAGTGTTACTTTTTTTCTATTCACTTCTTATTCTTAGCGTATCGACGGCAAAAATAAACATAGTATTTTTCATTTATTTGGCCCAAAATTCAGCAATGCGGATATTCGCTGACGCTGCTATTATTAGGTCCTTACGTGTGCAGGTGAGGAACCTAATGCCACAACTCACTTCGAGCTCACTTCACTTAAGGTTTCAAAGATCAGCAGATCCTAATGGTTCTCTTTTAAGAGAAACCGGGACCACCCCTATGTGCTGATGGTGATCACCGGGGTGGTTTTAGTGAGATAAAAATCCCACACTCCCCGACCTCCCTCCCCAGAAGTCGAGTGCCTTTTGAAGGTTTCCCCCCGAAAACAAAAAAAAAGGTCCTAATGGTTCTCTAACTGTATCGGTAAGTTAAGCTTCTTTCATGAATAGATAAGTAACATAATAAAACATAATCTTATTAAGGTACATACAGGTTTTGTAGTACATGAGGTACTTGCAAAGTATGCAATATTAATTAAGTACAAGGTGTAGGTACAGATGCACATCAAGCTACCCAAAACTGTAAAATTTTCCCAATCAACTTTGAACCTTATACTTTAGCGATTTTGAAAATCTATTAAAGAAAGACAGATTGTACCTAGTAGCTTGGTGTGCTGGCGTCTGTATAACGAATTGTTGGATGAATCTCTGCTCTCCTAGCTAGATTATTTATTTATTTATTTAATACTTCAAGCACAAAAATGTACAGAGGCGGACTTAATGTCATAGGCCAGTCAAACTTTGGGAGATGCAGAGACAAACCGTAGTAGGTGCAATCATGAAAATTGAGGAATAAACATTTTAAATATAAAGATACACATAAACCTACAAAAACAATAAATATAATATACACTTAATTACATTTAAATATAAGTACAAATAAATATAATTAATACATTTATTAAGTTATTGATTATTGAGTAATCTGTATTTAGGTGAAACAAGAAAAGCTGGTATACAGTAAGCATATCTTAACACAAAATGTTAATCCAATGGTTGTACGGATTTTTTCAATTGACACCTCATGTTTACGAACGGCTTACCATGCCATATATATATTTTTTTTTTTAATTAATGCAAGCATTTGATCGATGTGTTCATTGAAGTTGAAGCGTACTAATTAAAGTATTTATTGCGTGCGTATCAAAGTTTTTTACGTAATAATTTCAAAAAACATGCTAACGTGTATGGTAATTAAAAATTATTAGAAGGTGATTTAGTAACATTTATTATTAGAAGTAAAAACATAATTTATTAGTTTATGAATTTACATAGGTATACCTTAAATGTAACTAAATTACTACACGTTTTGAAGTTAATATTATGTATACAGTTACCTACGAAAAAATATGTAGGCACCTACTGAAAGCTTTTAAAAACTTTTTTTACAAAAAATACAACCGACTTCCAAAAAACACTGCAAAGTGAAAAATAACTTAAATTTTGGAAGTCGGTGTCGTTGGTTCCGCATTTTTTTTATTGACACCGACTTCCGAAATTTAAGTTATTTTTCACTTTGCAGTGTTTTTTTGGAAGTTGGTTGTATTTTTTGTAAAAAAAAGTTTTTAAAAGCTTTCAGTAGGTGCCTACATATTTTTTAAAAGTTTTTTATTTTTTACTTTTTAGTGGGCCAGTTTGTATCTTTTCTAAGTTACAATAGCCTAATGTCAACGGCTCATCACCTTTTACAAAATATTGCTTTTCCCGATGCAGGGACGTTAATTGTTGAGGAGTTCTCCTTGTAAAAACCAGGAGAACTGGAGCTGATTGAGGAGTCACCATCAGCTCCACTTCACGATACGCATTGTGCTTAGCAACCACATTAAAGTACCTAATCGAATCGCAAACCGTGAAATATTTACTATTGAGTAGTTCCGATGGCCATCTGTGGTCTTCATCATCAGTTCCACTTCACCGAATGGTGCTTTCTGAGAGCACCAAATGGGGCTTTCTGTTACTATAAAAATACCCAAATCGCTATAGGTGTGCCTACAAATTTTGAGGGTTGCCCTCGATTTCTCTTGGTTCCAATCATCAGATTCTGACTTGGTGACTATGGGACCACTTCAGAAGTATCTGCTTTCGAACAAAAAAGAAGTTTGAAAATCGGTCCAGAGTTGGCGGAGTACTCGCGTAACAAACACACAAAAAAAAAACATACCGACGAATTGATAACCTCCTCCTTTTTTGAAGTCGGTTAAAAAAAGCAACTGAACTACACACTACCTAACTCCTTTTGTTTTTGATCTAATAAAAACAAACAAAAATTACCCGTTTCGAACTTCCTAGTCACGAACCTATTCATTGAAATCATAATAGATTTATTAAAATAAGTAGTCCGGCCCATATTTCTTTTTACCCTTCACAAAATAACGAAGCGTTGGCTAACAGATGCTAACACAGATAAACCGATTCGCATCTATGTTACCAAATGGTCTAGAAAGGTTGAAGTGCTCTCTGTTATCCTATATTGTCTACAATGGGTGAATGTCGCAATTGATTAGCACACCCATCCATTCTAATTTTTGCCTTCGCTTAATCCTCATCTCATCATCTGCCTAGCCTTTCCCCAACTATGTTGGGGTCGGCTTTCAGCTTAACCGGATGCAGCTGAATACTGGTATTTTGATGGAGTGACTGCTTACCTGACCCCCGTGACCAAGTCCTAATCTCAACCAAATTATAAAGAGATAAAATTGTTTGCTTATATGTTTGTAAAAGGTAATCCCTTGGAATACTGGGGGCCGATTCTACTAACAAAATTGTTCAATAATCGCAATGGAACCACAGCTGAATCACGGCGTTTAAAGTTGTTAAGCGTTTTCATATTCTACTAATGAACAACAATTCAACCGCGGTTACGTTTTAGTTTAAGCCAACGATCGATCGAAATAATTTCAAAATATATTCTGCTAACAAAATCGAACTTGAGCGTGACGTTTAGTCACATTCTACTGTTATTTTGACATTTGTTAGGTTCGAATGGTCTAAATATAATTTTGTATTCGAAAATACTTTCGGTGACATTTATGTAACATTTTTAGGTTCAACTTTTTTTCTGTGGTATTTTTAAAATACTACTATACTATTTGGCATGTTGGTAATACAGTTTACCCGCTGTTACGTTCCCGCTACCATTCAGTTGCGATTTAGCATAGTTTTAGTTTCCAGTTTGCATAGGAAATAGTAGAATGACTTAATAAGTAACTATCGAACGGCGATCGAAATCGAACTGTTATTAAAACACAATTGAACGTGTAACGTTGCAAATTAGTAGAATCGCCCCCCTGATCTGACTTCCAAAAATGTTTCAGTGATAGACAGCTACATTATCACCGTGCCATAGAAGTTTTATTTTAAAATACGCTGTTTTTAAAGTCGCGGGCATAATCAGCCTATAATGTTCTCTGCTGGGACACAGGTCTCCTCTTTGGGAGAGGAAGTGGGCCGTAATCCACCACGAAGGCCCAGTGCGGGTTGGTGGATGAAAAAAATAAATAATGAAATAGTGTAATAAACACAGAAATAATTTTTACACAAGATTTATTGCCTCTTAAAATACTGGTATTCAGCTGCATCCAGTTAGACTGGAAGCCGAACCCAACATAGTTGGGAAACGGCTACGGAGATGATGATGATATATTACCTCTTCCAAACTGCAAAACAGTTTGTTGGCAAACGTAGCTCTTTTTTTTTTGTACATATTAACATATTACTTACATATGGACTTATGTATCCAACCCTCTTAGTAATCGGGATGGTTGGTTACTATGAGTTGGAAGTAAGGCGCAATTTTGCACTGGTTAAATATGTTTTTATGGTTTTCCGTGGTATGTTGAATAATCCGCAAATACTGGAATCTTTGGGATTGCTCGTTCCGAACAGTAGGTTGCGACAGGGGCCGAGAGAGAGGAGGAGGGGCCGAGAGAGAGGAGAGTCCCGGTGGTCCGTACAAACTTGTTAAAGTTTGCACCGGTGCGGCGGGCAATAAAGATACTCAACAGCGTCTCTCTGCGACTGGATATCTTTACTTGCTCATTGGCGGAATTCCGGATGGTGACACTTAACTTATTGTCCTCTGTATGAATTGTGTCGACACGAAAATCGACTGGTATAAATTTGAACCCTGTCAGTCAAAATAAACCTAAAAACAGTTCATTTTTGTTGGTGGTGGTATCAAATTGGTTTTGGGTGCTACACGAGTGTAGAAATTGCGACTACATTGTTGTATTGGGTTCCTACCTGTTAAACAAATGTAAGTGGTAATAATAAATAAATAAATAAATATTTTATTTTATAATATTGACACTTTTTCACATACAGGTTAATAAAACTATTCCTTCATTTCTTAAGACTATGCCGACCGCACAGTGGCGCCCTCACCGTTTGTTTGGTTATTTCTTAAAATTTAGAATGAAAATGCAGAAAACAAGCACGTTAAGTTGTGCTTCACAAGATTATACGTTAATGTTATTAGAAACTGTAGTTTTACATTGTTTAGTTTTATTATAATCCTTAAAACGGAATATAGTGGCCACTGTTATCCGTTTTAAGGATTATAATAAAACTAAACAATATAAAACTACCGTTTCTAATAATATTAACGTATAATCTTCTGAAGCACAACTTAACGTGCTTATTTTCTGAATTTTCATTCTAAATTATATGAAATAACCAAACAAACGATGAGGGCGCCACTGTGCGGTCGGCATAGTCTTAAATGGATGTCACATATCCTCAGCTGCCGTCAGGATCCAGGACATGCCGGTTTTGAGAGCAGTGGTGATGAAATAATTTACACAAAGCAAAGCGCCTGTCTAGGTCCGAACCTACGACCTACATTCGTAACTCGCGACCATTACCACTGGGCTACCAACACTGTCGGAAAACTACTTATTCACAAGTAAAATGGTTTTAGTTACATCCCTTGTTTACAATATTACTCTACATTAATTGAACGTACTGTAATATGTCTAGGAAAACTGTAAATTGACCAGAGGGCGGGCAGTTTATTGATGAGATAGTGTGGTAAAGTATCTGCTACTGCCTTCTCACCTCAGGGTAATGAGATCGACTTTCGCTTTGGAAAATATTGATAAATCAATCTACCTTTGCTTTCTCTAGATATGTTAATGTAAGTTTAACATTAGTAGATCTTAAAATTATTTAAATTTCTGATATTATTAGACTAGGGAGCGTCATCATGAGGAACCTATAGATAGATTAACGTAAGTACCTACATTTCTTTATTTGGCAACCGTAGCTCGCTATAGGTATGCAATTGCATACTAGATTTAAAGTTCAATTAAGTCCAATCACAATAGCCCATTACAGCACTTCAATTCAATTTGTTGCATAAAACATCAATTAAATTGTCATCATCGAAAAGATTAATCACTATTTTTTTCAGCAAGCCCCTACATCTACCGTGGCTATACTACATATATATAACACGACATAACTGACCCATTGAACAATTTTTACGTTCACTTTCTGCGCATGAGTTTGCATACGGTTCCAAACGGGTCACGATTTAACCCGAGTGTGCACGATTGAAATGAGATCGATTAATTTCGAGAATTATAATCGATTTAATCTCGAGTCTAAATAGGTAAACCTATGATTTAAGAAGTTCAGTTTAATAATGTTTAATTTGTTAAAGATTAGTAAGTAGTTTAGGTCCTGATGTAACAGAGGACCTTCTAAGTGGTTTGACGTAATTGCTAAAAGTTAATTCGTTTACAATAGATGATTGATCTTTATTACAGATTCGAGAGCTCTAAATTACAGATTTTAAAACATTTGTGATCCGATTAAAAATCTAAATAGAAGTTCCAAAATGGTGATTAATGTTTATTCGAAAGATATTCGATAGTAAACAAGAGTTTAAGCAGTGTATTACGTAGCTAATAAATAAAAATAAATTTTGGAATCTAAAAACATAAGCCTTTCTTTACTAATTCTATTCAAATGTAGAGAAATGGCCAATTACGTCTGTAATTTACAGTAGGCATATATTCATGATATTGAAATATATGCGTTATACGAGCAAATATGCATATTTATGTGATACTTATGATAATGATAGATCGAAAAGCACATTGGCATAATTAAGTGAGAGTTATAATTGAAATGTGTGTGGAGAAATGGGAAATTGTATGTAGATACACACGGCTATACATCAAGCTATAGATTTCCAGTTTTAGCTGACCTCGCATTGTATAGGTTTTTCGTACAATCAGAAGTCAGCTCATACTGGTTATGTATAGATTTATGTGTAGCCGTGCGTACAGATCGAAGGCAAATAGCTCAAAGTAGTTATAATTGCAAATCAAGACTAGAATTAGGTTATGTATAGAAAGGAGATGTCTGGTTAGTAAATGATGCTCTAATTACTGAGTCAAGTGTTAAAGTTTATAATTAATTAATAATTGTACGTTATAGGTATTAGTCATCGTTCTTATACTTCCCTCATAGGTTCACAGCATTATGCTAAGCGATGGCCGTTTTACGTGGATGTGACGCATATTTTCTCCTCCATTTTTATTTTTTGTTTGTTTTCTTTGCTTCATATATCTTACCGAGGAATAAACATATTCTCTTTCCTTTTTAATAAATTACAGATATTTTTGTCCACCATAAGTACCATCGAGGAAACTTACATCTGCCTATTTTGAAAACGAAATCCCGTGCAGACGATGACCAAATCTGTTAGCAAGCGTTACTATAGCGACTGAGCGCTGCAAGCAAGAACAGCCCTTACGGTATATTATAGATGTAAGTTTCCTCGATGGTACCTATTGTATAAAGATTTTGAAAGTTTTGTGTATGACTCTCTATTCCTGCTACAGGTGCGAACATGAACGAACGTCAAAAGGTGACCGAGAGCCGAAGAAGCAGACGTGCAAGCAGACAGATTGTATAAGCTCCTTCACCAACATTCACCAATGTAAACATTCTAACAACAAAGTGACTCAGATAAGTACAACTCTCAAGTACAAGTATGTCTAGACTGGGCACTTAAGTGCGGTCGAGCAACACTCTCTTCCGGATTCCGAGAAATAATCCATGTTTGATAACCATAAAGACTTATAGGCTCATTGGAAGGACTTCCTCTATTGGAACCGTGGAGTTTATTGCCGGCTCTGCTCGGCTCCATAGGAAACGACCAATTGGAACCTTGCACCGCTACTGAAGTTTCTTATGTACCCAAGCAGGTATAGATGAAAAAAAAATAGTATTAGTTAAAGATTATGTTGTGCTTGCTGCTTTTAATTGATGAAACCACCAATGTCATCATCTGCCTAGCCTTACCCCAACTATGCTGGAGTCAGCTTCCAGTCCAACTGGATGCAGCTGAATACCAGAATTTTACATGGAGCGACTTCCTATTTGATCTCCACAACCCGGTTTTTCAGTAACACGATACCCCTTACCCCTGAAATCACCAGATTATGATTTTACTGTGATAGTTACATACCAAAAAGACTGAATAGATTTTATTACAAACATAATTTCCAAAAAAAAAAGAATATTGGCTGTATATCACCCTACTTACCTATTAAATTATTATACAACATACTTGTTACAACCATAAATCGAGATGAATAGACTTTTTATTCGAAGTCAGCTCCTAATTTTTGAGATGAATAATAGGTATATTAAGTTACATAACTTAGGTCATGCTTACCATAACTTATAATCCTTTCACTTGACCTGAGATTGTAGATATATTTCATATCACTTCCTTTGAAGTTCCGGGTAGTCCTAATATTTCGATGCTTATAAATATATAACAGAAAGGTTAAAAGGAAAAGTTCCGAAGCTATTACAGCTAGCTTAGTATACCTATGCAAGCTAACCTGACTACTGAAGCAAACTAAACTTTGAGTTATTAGTTTTTCCTAATTAAACTCAACTACATATTGTAACTGTTTAAGCCTTATTGTAAAAGACAATGGTGGAATGGTGGAAGAAGGATAAAACGCATGTTACTAAACCAGTGATGAATATATAAATGTTGATGTATAGGGAGGGGTTGACTAAAGAAAAAAATGATGGATTGTGTGAGGGATGAGATCAAAGAGAAAGGAGTGAATCATAGATTGTCGGCTGATAGGGGAGAACGGATGATAATATCGTGTTGCGCCGACCACGCGTAACATGGAACAAGGACGGGAAGGTGATGGTGCTTACTTGAAATAAACGTGCGAAATTTACCTGTTCTGCGTTCGCGATTTATTTGCCAAAAATGTAAACAAATATTAATTAGTAGAAAAATAACTTTAATACCAACACAATAAAGTTCAGTTTACGGTACAACTTTAGACATTTTTATAACTTTTTCAATAGTGCTTTTCACTCTGAAATCACTTTAATTATCATTGAAATTTAATTTAATTATATTGATATTTGTTTTAATAACTTGAGATAGGGTAAGGGTGCGCACTTTTACTATAGCTACTAACTACTACGTTTTCCATTAGCGTAACATTACGCCGGGTAAATATATATTTTTTCGGGCTGATTTGACCAATCAGATATTTTTTATCCGTGGAATCTGACAGTTTATGGAAAAAACTGTCAAAAATTCAAAATTTATTCACGGGATAAGATTTATTCTAGGTACAAAAGTTTCAGCTAGATGAACGGAGGACCTAAAGAAGGTGGCTGGGACAGACTGGATGCTCTGCGGATGCGAAAGGCGAAGGACGGGGTGTTGTGGCGCAGCTTGGGAGAGGTCTATATATAGCAGTGGCCGGCAAAAAGCTGATTGATAAAAGTTTATTGAAATTCGCCCTTAATTGTGTAATTGTTTTCTTTTGTTGAAACAAACATTTACACTATATCAGCATCTGCCAATTTCTCAAAAAATTATCACATTTATGAACCTAGAAAATTATCGAAGCTTCAGTTTTTTACTTAGATTAAATTCAATTATAAGTTACGTAGCTTAGCGGGCAGTTCATTGTACGAAGGAAATTTAAATTACAATTCATTGCTTCTAATTTTGATTATGCATGCTTTATAATAAAAGAGAATGCAGTTTGTAGCGGACGATACTCTTTGATATTTCGTTGTTATAATCGTAACACTTATGCTGCTTCCTTATGTAATTTATCTTGATCTTATACAATACTGAATGGTCTAGTTTTAATTAAAAAACTAGGATGCCAGAGTGTAAGCAATTCCAATTTTTTTCAGAACGTCCTCTTTCTATTTTCAGTCTCTATCTGTAAAAAAAACCTCTAATTTACCTAATTTTTTACAAGTTTTTGACATTTATTTATCGCTGAGATGGGATTGTGACTTTGATTTTTTTTTGCTACTGATTGAATTGAGATTTTATAATATTTACAAGATTATCTCTTTCTCGAGAGCCCGAAAATCAACTGAAAATTAACAAGTAACTGCTTCATTAAAAAAAAAACATTTTATGAAGTGGTTTGTCCTTGACCGCGGACATTTCAGGATTCGTTTAATACAAGGGGAAATAAAACTTGAACAATAAACGCAAGACAATTAATTGCACGTAAGTGGACATTTAGTTTCATTAACCTTTTAACCGCTTACGCCGGATTAATCCGACAGATATTTTCGTGTCCATTTCGCCAGGGTCGTATATTTACGACCAAATAGCACAGCTCGATTAATCTGCTTTTCTATTTAATTACGCTGTATTCTATCAGGTATTTATTTTTCGATTCACTGTGCCGGACGCTGGGTGCACGACAACTGACATGAAGTCGGGCGGTCAAAAGGTTAAAGGTTACAGAGTTCAGGTGGTAGTAGCTACAAGTAGCAGGTGCTGTTATGTGATGAATATAAATGTTGATGGATGGAGCGAGAGAGGAAGGCTAAAGAAAATCTTTTCTTCAGTCTATCCATCTGGATAGACTGTGTGAGGGAAGATATGAAAGAGAAGGGTGTGAATGATACCGTGACGGTTGACAGGGGTGAATGGACAACAAGAAAACGTGTTTTGTCAACCCTAAGGGCGGGAAGATGAAGATTGGATGTTTTTGTTTGTTATTGTTGTATGTGTTCAAGATTAACTATACTATACGTACTTATAAAACCGAGAGCTTTTAGTGCGTAGGATAAATAAAAGAAAAACGATAATAGTTTTTCAATGTTATCGTTGTTGTGGTTTTATTTTTTAAACACTCAAGACTTTTGTGTTGTTTCTAAAGGATCCCACAGACGACCATGAATTTCACCGATTTTGAATGGAAACGAAAACTTTAATCACTTAAATAGAAATAGAAGCGTGAATCCTCTGTGCTGAGAACATAAATCTAACCCAGATAGTATGCGATCGTTATAACAATTTGTAAAATCTGGTCCAAACCTAATTCAAAGCTAATAAACTACTTACTACTTAGTATTACTTAATAAATAACCTACATTACTATTAAATAAACTTAACCAATTACAAATTGAACTCGTACACGATCTTCTAAAAGATTCTACCTGACCTCAGTGAGAGGTCGACCTTACTCGCCCGACAGCTGACACGAAACATGTTCCAAGACAGGTTGAACTCAAATTAACATGTCAATCGGTGCAAATGGAACTTGATAGAACATGTCGGTGGATTTTTGTGGAATATATCGGTCAGGGATGGGTATGAAGAGGTGGTTAATAGTAATTGCAAGGTAATTTGGGTGTCAAATTAAATTTAAACAGACCTACCATGTAGTGAATATTACATAATAGGTACCTATAGAGCCAGCATGTTGGCAAACTTGTTGCATTTTTATAGAAATTATTGTAAACTTTTTAGTGTTTATTCCGAAAAAAAATTAGTAGATCCATTTTATTTTCTCTTTTTTGTATCATTCAGAGCAGGGCTGTTTGTAAACTTGATTTTCCAAAATATCATAGAATATAGTTTCTTTAATCAAATTTTATTTCAAAGCTACCAATTCGTCAATTTTGAGGAGTGAACTCGCAAGAGTATTATTATTTGTGCTATGCTAGTTGTAAAGGTAATTATAAATAAATAAATAAATTTTCAAAAGCTTCATGTCTTTATTAATATGACCTCCGATTAACACAATTCTAATGTAACATCCATATCATTAAATAATAACATATCATTAGTCTCAAAAATCAAAATCTTAACTTACGTAACAAACCCATAAACAAAGTTTCCACGGAATAAAAAAACGAATAATAAAAATGATTTATTGATGTAACATTAACCCGCAAATATCATTACCGAGTCCGGATATGACCTTTTTGAAACTAAAGATGTAACAGATGATTATCACCTGTCATAAAAAAACATTACATGTCAGACTAACAAAAAGTTTTTATGCAATATCGATAGGTAATAGATTTGTATGACACATCACTATTTACAAGAGGCATTATAAAGTTATAGTTATGTCTTTAGTTGGTCAAAATTTTATAATGGAGTAGTGCATTAGGCTTCCTCGTGTTTTTGTCGGCTACATAGAAGATTTCGAAAAAAAATTGGTTATAGGTATTTATTATCGACAATTTTCTCTGTGTCTAAAAATTGCGGTGGCCACGACTTACGAGTTAGGTCTTAGGTTCAAACACTGACAAGCACTTTACTTTGTGTAAATTATTTTATCATCACTGTTCTCAAAACAGTGAAAGAAAACATCGTAATGCCGGTTTGCATGTTGTAGAACCAAATCAAAGACATGTGACATCTACCAACCCGCAATGGGCCCACGTGGTGGATTACGGCCCACTCCCTCTCACAGAGAAGAGGCCTGTGACCAGCAATGGGAACACTATAGGCTGATTATAATGATTATGTCTAAAAATTTTATTCAAGCTACGGTAAGTATTTAATAACATCAGAATTTCTCAGATCACGCAGTGCATCTTTTTTAATTCCAATAAATATCGGCAACACTAAATTACAAAATCACAGATCAATTTTCAAAATACATCCCGCTCAAATAAATATTGGCAACACTAACTTCCCATTCACCTTACAGTCAGTACAATCAACAAAAAAATACAACATAATTTTATGTTTTATTTTATTTTAAAAAACATTCGTAACACTTTCAGTGAACATCAGTCCTTGTACCGTTCGCAGCAGATGACCGGCTCCTTTCTATTATACCGAGGCTACATAGCTTCGTGTCCAAACAATTAAAGTTTAAAAAGGTTTTGCTGTACATAATGTACTCTAGAACGTTTTTAATTATCATTTTAATGTTAAATTGCGGGTTTTTTTGCGTGATCTTTAACGTTTTGGTATTGGAAGTAATGAGTTTGGGTAAGAATTCATTTGTCTTAATCATTATTTTTACAGGTAGGTAAAATAATATATCAGCTTACTGTGTAACATTGTATAGATGAATGATGATTCTTGATACTTAGTAAAAGATCTTCTTCGTTTCGTGTCGATGATACTCTTTTTTGTGGCCACGTTTATTACGGCATCAGTGGCATTCTTTAGGTCATCTGAAATGCAGGTGAATGGGCACTCAGGACACTCCAGTAAGTGGGATAATAACATGTTCAGGTAATAGTTAGTTCCAAAATAAATTATCGGTGGCAAGTACCATTAAATGCGTTGAAATACTTAAAAAAAAAAAAAATAAAAAAATTACCAGCTAATCGCCAATTAATCTCTTTTGAATAATATTGATATTTGTCCATTTCAATTGCGACAATTTTTTAAAATCGAATCACTATTCCGAAACCCGTTAGCCTATCAATCTATGTATGTTCTTCCCATGATCTGACCAAGATTATATCTGGACTTTAATAAAGACGGTGACCTCTGAGTTTGTTTCGGCCTTTCTTCTCGGAGTAGTCAGATAAGAAATATTTACAGAATAAACAATTTCATTTCATTTCCTATGTCATCTATTTTATCAACGCTACTATGGAGTTTTAACAGCATTAAATATATATAATAGGACGATAAACTTTACTTATTTGACCTATTTCTTCACCAATAACACCTTATATATTAAAAACCTACATGTCATCTTCAACGGCACTCTTCGTACGTTTGACCTTCTTCTTTTTTTAATTAAAGGTCAGGTCATGAACGGTGTTTTGTAGAATTTGAGGTCGTTTCAATTTTATATTTAATTTAGTTTAAACGTTGATATAGATTTGCATAACTTTGTGATTTAGATTGGTTCTGGATGTTTTTATTTTGTGTTAATGTCTTTGATACTGATATGTATCTGGTATCTCTTAATTAATTAGGACATCAAAAAAAGATACTTAAGTGCACACGTTTATCATTTTGTCCTCATGGAATATTTTCATGGAAATTTACCAATTAAAAATCCAAGAAAATAAATATTGAACGACCCTCAAAGACGGACTTACTTAAAAAAAAACTCGTTTGGGGTCCACAAACTCCTTGATGTCCACCACTATTCTCGTGTACTTCGGATCATTAGAACGCCACAATAACGCTTAAATATCCACCTTTAGAATCCAATGCAGAAGACCTCCTTTTTGTCCATAAAACCGTGGCGGTCCCACACTTAAAAAAATAATACTATTTTGAGACCATTACCGTTAACAATTTATTATACACATCATTTATTAGATATTTTATGACGCAATATTTGATTGCATGAAGATACACGAATCTGGTTGTTTTATCTACCGGTCATCTCAATTGCAGCTATCAGTCTGCAATCTGCATTTTAGTCAAATGAAACTACAAACAAATATCATACTGATTATAATACTACTTCATATTTATTGCACTACAGTTGCAATTTACTTTTTTTAAATGTCAAAGTTTTCACAATATGTACCTACACAGATATAATTAAACGATTTCACCATCTAACGGAAGATTGGATCAACATTAATGCTATATTCATTGCAATAATAACGATTTCTTATTTATTTACTTTTATAAAACTGCAAACTCTAGAGGATTTTTTTCAACTGCCATGCAATGTTATAATACCTAACAGAAAAAAATAATTTAATGCTTAGACAAGTGGTTAAAACAATTTTTATTAAAGATTGTACGTGTATTGTTAAAGACAAAATAAACAGTACTTTCGCGATGATATGTATTTTCGTGAACTGTGTTATCCATGTTTGAAAATTACTAACTTAACAAAAACATTCATAAAATACCGTTCCTTTCATAAACATTTGTTAATAAAGATTGATCAACTCAGTCTATCGCAGTCCAAAAAAAAACTACTCAAAAAAAAACAAAAACACAAATAAATACTTTTTCTTTCTTTCTTTCTTTCCACTGCTGGACATAAGCCTCTCCTAGGCTGTGCCACAACACCCTGTCCTCCGCCTTCCTCATCCAGTCTGTCCCAGCAGTGCGTAGCGTGGGACGCCTCCCAGCTAGATAGACCGACGACCTTAAGAAAGTGGCTGGGGCAGACATCACCAATATTACTTGACATTGCACTATGTCAACCTAAAAAAAAAAACTAGACCAGGTGATATTACATGACTACATTAGCTCAGCCTTATTTAGCGGTCAAAGTAAGTTTTACACAATATAAGCATGAATTAACTTAAACAGGTCCATCGCCTAATTAGTTATGAAACTAGAATTACTTAACCTTAGAACTATAATGAATAATTAAGCCTACGTGTTTCGTAATGAAAGCAAATGTCAACTCTATCATAAGACCATAAGGCTGATCAGTAAATGTAACAAATAGTTGTGAAATGTAATCGTTAATTTGGTGCACACAAAACACATAATAAATAGCACGATTGAATAATAACACATCACATTTTCTTTTATTGCTGAATGGACCCGCTCTTAACCTCGATCACGCCTGATGGAAAGCGATGGATGAGGTCTATGATAGAACGAGCGTGCCCAGAAGATGCCTAAGGCTCTGGAACTCCCACGCATCGACGAAACACAGCAGGCTGCTTGACGGCCGGACTTCGGTGGGAGGGTGGTCGCAAACCAGGCGGGCGTTAGCCCTACCACCAAGGGAAGAATTGGCCAGTCAAATGAGGTATTAGGTGTGACTGTCCAGGATGCGCCGAGAGCTCGGTTCAGTTGAGTTACTGGCGGAACAAACTGCGCTATACGAGGAGGCTTCTTCACGCATCCCAAAAATCACATGAATCAATCGGATCTTTTCTTAGTTATGTATAAGTACGAATATCTGGACAAAGTGTAAAAGGCAAATTAATTGTCAAGGTTCTGCCCGCAATTCATTTCCGTGCAATATATAAATCACAATATGGATGAAAACTAGTGTTCTAACTGGCATGAATTCCCTGAGAAGACCTGTTAAAAATAATAAATAAAAAAATACTTAAATTCGTTATAATACCTATGTATTTATGAGCCTGTGTTAACTTGTGTGTTAAACTGTTTTTCATAACAAAAAGCACTTCTATTTCCCAACACACTTTTAATTCAATTCAACAATCCGAAAAAAAGATATTAAAGGTACTTAATGTCTAATATATTGCTTCATATGTTTGAAAAAATCGTCAGCTCATCAGCGTAAATAACGCATTGAATGTTGTTGAAGTATCAAAATGATAGACATTATCACTGTAAGTGTTTTACGCTATTACCCCGCTGCATTTTAGAAGAAATAATAATAACAGATTTATAGAATCTATAGCCACCTAAACTTGTTAATAGTTAGTTACAAGAATGAGAGTGCAATTCACAGATAATCTCACGAACGCGATGCTAATCAAACTACGGCAAATATTTACTTAGAGTTAACACGTTCGTAATAATCTTTAAGTTACTCGTAGCTTGTGCAAATAGCTTTAGTAGTTCGTTTATATGAGTTAAAGAAGTTGCCAGTGAAACTTTAACGTTTGATGCTACGAGCGTATCGACTATATTATTTTTTTTTTAAATTGTTTATTTTCGTATTGGAATTAGATAGACAGTCGCTCCATGTAAAATACTGGTACTCAGCTGCATGCGGTGAGACTGGAAGCCGACCCCAACATAGTTGGGAAAAGGCTAGTCAGATGATGATGGTGATTGGAATTCGCTTGTTATTGATGGCTACTTTAGTGGAAAATAGATTATTATATACTACTTATTATCTATACTATCTATACTAATATTATAAAGAAGAAAGATTTGTATGTATGTTTGTAACGAATGGGCTCAAAAAGTACTGAACCGATTTTAAAAATTCTTTCACCATTTGAATGCTACATTATTACTGATTAATATAAGCTTTCTTTTTCTTTTTTTTTTTCACCCGTGCGAAGCCGGGACGGGTCGCTAGTATATAAATAAAACAAAGTTTGGTTAGTTACACTACTTATAACTCAAGAACAGCTGTACCGATTTTTATGATCTTTGATTTGTTAGATTTGTGTCCGCCGAAAAGCAGAATACATATTAAAACATGGGAAAATAACACGATTAAAAATTATGGATATAATTCATTTTGTCATAAATTTTGTAAGGAACGGCTTTTTTGGTGATCAAGAACGGATTGACTGATTTCGATAATGATTCTGAGACGGTACGAATTTCACCCGGCAGCGGCACCCTAATTGCGTAACACACTATTACTCTCAATTTGAATCATTTTGAAGCATATTGCTAATCCATTGCTCTATAAGTTCGAAAAATGTGTTTGAACAACAAAGTAAATAACGCGATTAATGTTGTTGAACTGTCAAAATGAAACCCATTGCTACTGATAGTGTGTTACGCAATTACCCTGCGGGTCAGCTAGTTTACCATAAAAATTACCTACATATACAATTGTAGAATATAGATACACAATGGGCGATCTTATCGCTAAACGCGATCTTTTGAAAACAACCTTTTTTTGATTAACGGAGAAGGAGAGGAAGTATATAATTTATGATACTGTTTGAAACTTAGTATAATCAACTTAATTATTGACTGAGTTTACTTTAGCTGGACTTATACATTTAAGAGTACCTACTCGTATATGCCACATTTAAAATGTATGGTAGGTTAATAATGATTAAACTTTTTACAATCTTTGTTGCAGAAATAATAGACTTGAACTTTGCTGGTTGACGGTACCTATAATACAATTTTATAGACCGAAAATACCAACTATCTATATCAAATAGCTCTCATCTAGAGCTCATACAGCAGTAAAAACTTAAAAGATTCTTGTCTCATTGAAATAAAGTCAAGGGCACTGGATGGGACTCAAACCTGTCCATCTAGGAACCTTTAACGCCTTTGAGTAATGGTGCAGTGCTGGCCAAATAAAGTACATTAAATGCACAACAGTGTCAACCAATTTGTTACACGATTTTAACGTACAAGTGATTTTCATTCTTGTACGAAACAGAGAAGAGTTAATTTTCAATTGTATGTTGGTACATTTCTGAAAAGACGTGCAAATCGTTATACAATATATGTGACAAGTCAATATTGGCTTTATTATTAAGGAAATAAAGTATATAATAAAGATGCTTTCGACTGTCGACCTTTAGAAGAATTTACTGAATAAGATAAACCTACCTTGTACAGAAAGTCAAGATTCTCTTTGGGGCGAAGTTAATTTCACTGGCAAATTAGCCTCGATCTTGGTGAAAAATGTGGCTTTCTTTATTGAATGTGGAATGTGGAGCCATCTGCGATAATTCCCTTTAGAAAACATTACAGCAGTAACGCCAAATGTTACTGGTTATACAACGCGTAAGAGTTAGCAAAAGTGCCAAACCATGTCTAAGCAACTATAGCTTTTAAGAGTGAAACCACTGCGCTTTCTTCTAACAAAAGGTTTATTGAATTTGTTGAAATTGTAACTGCTCCCTTGCTGCCCTTACCTCGCCCTAAGCCTAAGTCCGTATCCCACAGGGGTGTCTAATGAGTAGTTACTTAGTTTAAAGTTTGTATGCCTTAGCTGGAGGCCTTAATTTATTAAGGTATCCACAGGATAGCCACGTTAAGCAGCCAAAAACCTCCAAGGTTAACCAGCAAGTTGCCATTCGCAAAAAAAAAAGTCAAAAACATTTTAAAGGAAGCAACTACGATATCACCAGAACAAATACCATCTCATCAGGAAAAACCTTACGCAGCGTTACATATCAAATACCTAGAATCACAATAAAGGTTAATCCGTAACAATCATGATGTGAACAGGAAGGCACCATGACAAGTGACTTATTTAAATAATTGACATTTGATACTGTCGCGGCATTTGCTTCCAGCACGACAGATAATTATAATGGACAAGAAAAAATGAGTTCTATATGTTAGGTACTGTATATGTAGCACTAGTAATGTACTATGTATAATAATTATATGCTAGTAGATACATAGGTCAAAAAGATAAAGAATGCCTTTAAAAATAAAGTCCACAGGTGACATTCTGTCAGCGTTATCGACGATGGAAATGTCAAAAATGTATTCGAGACATAAGCTACAGAAAATCATATGTTAATCCTGTTGAAAGCGATTACCATTTGTCCACTTGTCTCAGAAGGCTAGTAACGTACTTACTGAAAACAATTGAATGCAACTTTCCTGGGGCTCAAGTCTGCTATTTTTATAAATTCGTCATTCCAACACGATCCCATTGTCGTTTTGCTAAAAGTTCGTAATCTGCTAAATTCATAATGGTCGATCATTGGTCGGTCAATGGTCTGAGAAAAACTGTGCTAGATTTCATTTAATATATATTTTTACATATGACGTACTAGTGTTTGCAATCTGAAGTAGTAAGAAGTTCGTAAATAGCAATAAACATTACATTTATTTATTTGTCATTTCCTTTTGTACCTACCTTTCTCGTAATATGTCTGTACTAACATAGTTTGTAAGATATTTTTTTTTGTAATTAACAATTATGGACTTTTGTCTGAATAAATAAATAAATAATAATAATAATAATAATTAAAGTCATTATGTACGAGATTACCATTTTATGCCATTTCTTTCAATGGAGTGTCAGTGGTTGACCATTGGAAAGTTATAATGACGCCATTATATTAGTAAATTACCAAACTTGTCAAAATCAACAATTATGAAATCATTGATAGACCATTCTGACACTATTGTAATAGCAGACTTGAGGCCCTGGTCAATGTGCAGTGAGCAGTGGTGGAGCAGTGGTAACGGTTGCTAGGTCGTACGTTCGAACCCGGTGAGGCGCTTTACTTTGTGTAAATTATTTCATGACAACTGCTCTCAAAACGGTGGAGGAAAATATGGTGAGAAAACCGGTAAAACAAAAAATTCGAAGACATGTGACATCTACCAACCCTCACTGGGCCCGCGCACTGAGAGGAGATCTGTGTTCTCGCAGTGGGAAGATTATAGGCTGATTATTGATATTATTGATATTGACTCCTCGTCAATTAAAGGCAGATGAAATATAATAAAGTATGTAGTACTAGCTGCGCCCCGCGGTTTCACCCGCGTAAGTTTCGATCCCGTAGGAATATCGGGATAAAAAGTATTCTTTGTGTTATTCTGATGTATAAACTATATTACTGCTCAGTTTCATCAAAATACGTTCAGCAGTTTTTGCGTGAAAGAGTAACAAACATCCATCCTCACAAACTTTCGCATTTATAATATTAGTAGGATAGTCGGATGTTGGTAGCGAGGGAGGAAAAACCGTATGTTGGTGAAAACCATATAAAAATTAAAAGACCTCAGCATTATAAACACTATCTGTCAGTACATAACAATAATCCAACACCTTAGCAACTATACACAAATATAACATATCAAGCTTGATATTTAACAACAATACATTGTAATCTTAACCAACCAATTACGTATACGAATTGTATTAAAAACTAGTTGGTAACCGTGACTTCCCCTGTATTTTATTATTAAATTAGATTTATGCATTCTGCATTCCGATGTCGAATCTATTATATTATAATGCATAAGCTCAGCTTAGTCGGTATGAAAATGAATGTTGTAATAGAATTTTAGAATTGGGTATTTTGTTAGTTATTGTAGCTACGTGGCGTAGCGCTACGAAAATATGATTGTAGCACGTAGATGCTGTAGGCAGATGATACCGTGTCGTAGCATATTATTTTAATTCTTATACTTTGTTCTGGTTCTTATTCTTGAGTTTATATAATAATAAAAGTTTATTCAATATTTTTTTACAATGATCTTAAAGGCTATAATTAATTTAGTTTAAGTAAACAAATGTTGTAAAGAGAAAAGATTTTTTTTGTAAGTTTGTTTGTTACGCTTTCACGCTAAAACGGCTTAACGGATTTGGATGATTTTTTTGCACATCAGAATACCTGAATTAGGACATACAATTTAGGACTTTTTATCCGGATTTTCCCATGGAATCGAGAATTTTGCGGGTGAAACCTGCGGGGCACACAGCTAGTCCAATAATATTTACACATTGTTTGTGGAATAGACATTATATGTACGGTCAAGCTCACTTCAGTACTAACAGTGTGTTACTGTTAGTAACTACGAAAACCGCCCTCACAACTTGTTACCATGCACGTACGAATAACAAGGGTAAGCAAAACTCAGAATAGGCTTGTCAACTGAAAAAATCTAATTAGTCCGTCAGTTAGATTATCAAAAAATATTTGACCCGTATTTTTTCTTTTGTTACGTAAACCAAAATTGACGAAGATACAACGCTTTTAAAATTCTCAATACGTCACACCTTGAAATAATTTTTAGTGCGTCCTGACATCACGAGCCCCACTCCCGAGTTTTGATGCGTTTTATTTTAGAGATTTACCATTGAGGACAAAATTAAGTATACAGTGGGAGTCAATGTAAAATTGTGGAACCAGTACGAGTAAACTCGATATTACCTTTACAACAATATACTATGCTTGCAAATTAACTGGTAAGGTGAGAATGCAGAACAAGATAACATGACAGTAATTACTGGTAAGTTTTTCACTTGACATTCCTTCGATTCAATAAGGAAAAAGATCCTGGTGTACACTCGTTCGCCACTATTACAAGTATTCATCAAATTCATATAGTCTTCCGTGTAGTTTTTTACTTCGAAAACATCAAGAGGTCTTCTAAAGGAAAGGGCAGGCTACTTCAATTCGACACTGCAATTATAGTTTCGACTTTATACACTTACACACACACATTTATACTTTTTCTTTTGGTAGGTATTAAATTTCGAATTAAAATGTTGGCTATGCCTACAAGGAAAATTACCGGTGACCAAGATCATCTTTCAGTTTTTAATTGAGTATTAATTAATGAGAAGAACTACAATTAGCATCGTATGGCGCGTTTTAATGGGTGAGATGTGTTTAAGATGTTTTTAATTAAGGTGCCAAATACGAGTCAAAAAGAGCAAAAGAAATCCATTGAAACATTCAGTTAAATCGTCGGGAAAATAATATTGTGGATATCCTTTTGTTCACTAGGTACCTACATATATTATAGAGATCGATTAAAATAATCTTTATAATTAGATGCTAGTTTCAGTATCTAGAAACCATTTCAGAGAAAATACTCCCTGCGACGTTAGTCACATCGTGCCTCAAAAAACTAAAGTTTCCTCAAAAATGAGTCCAAGACGCCACACTTTAGACGTACAGACGCCAGCACATCAAGCTACTACAATCTCTGAACTTTATTTAATAGATTTTCAACTTTATCGCTAAAGCATAAGGTTCAAAGTTTATTGGGAATATTTGACAGTTTTGGGTAGCTTGATGTGCTGACGTCTGCACCTAAGTCGTTTGCAAAAAAATCAGTCTTTATTTTTTGTGGCACACTTTTTAGGGACATATTAAAACAAAATGTGATACACATTATTTCCTTATGAATATAAACCCGTACCTTTATTATTATCAGTAATAATTTAATCCATTTTTTGCAATGAAATAGTATGAGGTTAATAAGTCTGCGGTTTGTAAAAAGTAGTCGACCTTTGATTTTCATATAACTTCTATTTACTAATCAAAATGACGTAAAGGTTACATAAATATAAACCTTTAAAAAAAATAGTACAACTAAGGTCTTAAAATGCAATTGAGTGTAATAGCCAGTCAGATAAAAATCGTGGAATTTATTAGACGAATGTAGCTACTGCATCAGACATTCAATGTTATTATATAAAAAAATATAATTTATATTTATGAGTACATTTTTTAATAACACGATTGCAATTATATCTGAAATGATTACTTCGACTTGAAAATAATTTAACGAAAATATTTAACTTAATATTTTATTCGTATATTAATTTAGATAATTTAGCCTGCTTTATAAATCCGCTACAGAAAAGAGCATCAAGATTGTTCACAAAGTACGATCTACGTGACCACTGGCGGACAAAAAAACTACATGAACTGCCCCACATATCATTACTGGGAAGTCCAAGAACCAGTGATATTTACACGAGGCCGCCAACTCTTCTTTTTGCACTGCCTTACCTTCCCCTCTTGAAATAGATTTAAGAAAAACAAGAAATAATAAAGCGGCCAAGTGCGAGTCGGGCTCGCACATGAAGGTTTCCGTACCACCGTACAATATTTAACACTTCATATTTGTTTACTACATTTCTTGTATGGGGTCCCTACTATTTATTTTACTCTATTTTATTATTTATTGTTGTGGCGGTCATAATAATGTATCTACACATTCTGTAAAAATTTCAAGTGTCTCCTTATTACGCTTCAAAAGATACAGCCCTGTTACAGACGGACGGACAGTGGAGCCAGTAATAGGATCCCTTTGGCACTCTTTGGGTACGAAACCCTAAAAATTACTGGTAAACTAGTTACAATTAATACAGTTTTGTAAAGTTCCGCTCTATCAAGGCTGTGTAACGATTCTATTAAATAAATCATTGATTAGAGTGCTTAGCTTGCCTTTTTAGCGTGGCCTCAAGTGCAATTTCAATTTGAAAGTTCGAATTATGAGTTGAAACAAAATAAACGGTGCAGTATGTTTACTGGTTTTTTCTCGATGTTTCTTTTGTAATAATTCTGCACTGGACAACGTAATTCCGGAACGGCTTTTTAAAAGTAAATACAGTTATTTTCGTTTTGCTGTAGCTTATTTATTATGATGCATTGATTTTTTAAAACTCTTCGTTGTTGTAGCTCTTTTGGTATTACCAACTTAAGGCTAACTGTTACAGGGCTTTACGGGTATCCAAATGAGGAAATAAAATGCGGGCAATGTGGGGGTAAATTAAGAGTTAACCGAAATACGTAGATCATGTCATTTACATGGTGAGATTAGTCGGAATTTTAGGACTTCTCAAAATTAAAGTGCATAGGATGTTCTATTAAATGTAGGATACATTCTAGAGATTAGTAAAAAGTAACCTTTAAAAATTGATTTACTACGGACTTATTACAAATCAAATATTTAATTTTTACTAACCAATATAAATCAAATAGATTACTTATCTAAATTTTATTATCTTATTGAATTTTATGATTAAAAGATAATAAATGGTTAAATGCTGAACAAAGTCTAAAAACAAGATTGACATGTAAGTATATTGAAAAAAAATCGACATAATTCTATCGCAATGTTTAATTGTTGAAGTTTCAAATTTATTCATTTTTATTTTACAAAAATTAAATTAATGTTGGTGACTGACATTTTCAAAAGGCACCAGGGGGGCAATTCTCGTAATTTTTAAGAACGTTCACAGTCTGATCTCAGTCTCAATCTGTTAAAAATACTTCAAATTTCCCTACATTTTGACAAGTTTTTGACATTTGTTTGTCGCCGAGATGAGATTGCGACTAGATTTTGAACGTTTTAAATTAGCAGAATTGGCCTACAGAAGGCCAATTCTCGTAATATAAAACGTTCAAAATCTAGGGAAATTAGAGGTATTTTGACAGATTGAGACTGAGATCAGACTGTGAACGTTCTTAAAATTACGAGAATTGCCCCTCTGGCTTCGAATTATATTTGTTTTCGTTAAAGGCCCTAATAAAAACCCTAAAATTATTACAACTTAATATAAGCATATTGTTCCCACTGCTGGACACAGCCCTTCTCTCTGTTAAAGGGAGTGGGCCGTAATCCACCACGCGGGCCCAGTGCGGGTTGGTAGATGTCACATGTCGTCGAATTTTTGGTTCTAGGACATGCCAGTTTCCTCACGATGTTTTTCTTTACAGTTTCGACAGCAGTTGTGATAAAATAATTTACATTTAGTGCATGTCTGAGTTCGAATCTACGACCTACAATTCCTAAGCCGCAGCCGTATCTACTGGACCAACACTGCTCAACATAACAACTTATCTATCATTAAAATATAGGTTTTACATGTAGAAGAACATGAAACGACTTCCAAGAAAAGCCTGGATGCCAAACCCAAAATAACTTGACGACGATTTCAGTTTTTTTTTTTTATTTAGACATCTTTGTCATGAATGAATGGGTTTAACATTAAAATTATATAGGTTTTACATGTGGAAGCATATGAAACGACTTACAAAAGCAGCCTGAAAGACGAGCCCAAAATAATTTGACGATGATTCCCTTTTTTTCTTCATTTAGATATCTTTGTCATCAATGAATGGGTGTAAAATGCGTGATAGCACGTTATTACAAGTACAAAAACTGTGAGTAGAGTAATAATATACAGGGTGGAATCGAAGTCATGGGCATTATTTTAACCTAAGGCACTACTCACGATACTGATTGCATTAGGGCTATTAATACGCAAATCAAAAATATTATTAATGCAAGTAAGGAAAACCTTAAAAATGTAGTAAGTCAAATTGCACAAGGCTTATTATTGCAAATAAACACTTAAAGTAATTAAAACAAAATACTTCGTTAACGCCAATAATTGTTGAAATATCAAAATCTTAAAGCGCAGTACAGCGCAAAGCGAAATGTAAACAAACATCACCTGCGCGCGCGCGGGTTTTTCCTTACAAGTAATAATAACAATGGGCTACAAGACATTCCGTCCGGCGGGATTCCCTGAACTCTCTCCGTCCCACTCCCTCACTCGCAAAAATACGAATATCACCCCCGCGCGGGGTATGCTTCCCGCCGCAACACGAAGTCACGAACCCGGAACCAGTGTCATAACGACTGCGCAGGTGCATTGACGCGTAATTGATTTATTGATCCCGTGACGTAATCGCCGTACTCGCCGCTCGCGGCATACGGTGCTTGGATTGCAGTGTATTAAGTGTTAGTGTAGTAGTTGTGTGTGTGTTTGTGTACACGATGCCTCGACCGCGTAATGTGCAGGCTAGGTACACCAACCAACAATACCCACAAATGGTTGTAATTTACGATCGCGCAAGAAATTTAGTATGAACTCGTGAAATGTTCCATCGGCGCTACCCGAACGACCCTATTCCTTCACGGGGTCTCATTCCACCAGAACCACTCAGAACCTGTTGGATTTTTCGTCTTTTCACGTGCCAGCACATGCACAAGCTCGTGGAAGAGCACCCGTTTACCCTCTGTCACTTTACCGACAAATAAGGTTTTTTCAAAACAATCCACAAGCTAGGTACGTAAATGTTTTTTTTTAATGTATGTTAGTTGACGTAGTTTTGACCGTCCTAAGCCGGCAAAGTACGAAGGGAAAATTGGAATTTATTATGAATCAATTCATTGGCAACTTACGAATGTCACGTGAGTCGGGCGGGGTCAAAGAATTCACGCCCAATGACGCGCGTACGGCGTAGTGTACCTACGCATTTGCTATCGAGAAGCGCAACTAATTTGATACTTTGTATGACTTACTACATTTTAAGGTTTTCCATACTTGCATTAATAATATTTTTGATTTGCGTAATAGTAGCCCTAATGCAATTAGTATCATAAGTAGTACCTTAGGTTAAAATAATGCCCATGATATCAAATGCACCCTGTATGTATTAATGTCGATAGTTGCCACATAACTTGGCAAGCCACTAAGTGTTGCCACATCTAATGGCCGATCTGCGGGCTACATTCACACACTGAATATTGTAAAGCACTTTCATAAATCGTTGGCTGCGATGAACGTGTAATCCTTACTGATTTTATCGGTTCTGTGAAGATAGTGCCAATTCTCGCGCTGTTGTTTTTCGTCATTTTATTTGTTATTTCATGTGCATTGTTTTGTGCAAGCTTTCATACAGGCATTTTTTTACTTCAATTATCTAAATACTGAAAAATACTGGTATTTAGCTGCATCCGGTTAGACTGGAAACCGAGCCCAACAGAGTTGGGAAAAGGCTAGGCAGATGATGATAACTAAATACTGAAGAGTGAGTGGGCCGGACAGTTGCGCGAATGCACCCGGAGAGATGGGCAAAGATCGTCACTCACTGGACGCCTAAAGGAAGCATCGCCGTCGAGAAAGACTACGGCGAGGTTTGCAGGGCCAAAATAGCCAGAGATCGCACAAGACAGGGAAGTTTCAAAGGAAAATAGAATGGCAAAAAAAGTACTTTAATGACTCGTTGGTCTAGTGCTCGCGAGTGCTACTGCTGAACATGAGATCCTGGATTCGATTCCCAGGTCAGGTAAAGTTTTATTGGGTTTTCTGTCACGGTTTTCTCAGTACCAGCCTTTTTTTTTTTGTGGATGGGAAATCATCAAATGACCCCTCCCGCTCTGGGTGGGCAGAAGGGAGTGTCAGACTCTTACTGACTAAAATCCACCCGTGTTCCTTACTTAGCCCTTTATGTTCCGGGGCACCGGTAACCCTTTCGGACAATCCCGCTGCCCCGACAGGCTACGGCCCTTACGGGCCCCTTCCTTGTGATGCTGACATTTGTGCTCGGTTGATAGTAGTAGACTCGCCCTCTGATACGTGGGGCTTAAAACATAACTGACAAAATGTGGGTGTCCTATACAGGTGGCAGGAAAAATCAATGCGCAAACTATAACCATAAATTCAGCACATAATTCTGGACGCCCTCTAGAGTAGAAATTGTAAGAAGATTATCAAAAAAAAGTCTGCACTTTTGACCGCGTAGTTATTACACTTTTCTATGAGAAAAGTGCAATAACTACGCGGTCAAAATGTATGGAGCAGCAATTTTTATTTTATATCCAACAGTAAATTTACTGAAGAATTAAATAAAACAATCAAACATTATATGATTCATCGATGGATAGATAAACTTCATCATTAACAGCACTATGGCTTTCAAAAACGCTCGGGGCGCCCCGCAGTGCTATTCTGTAAAAATCTCACCGTGAAAACTAAGGTGAAGTGAGCTGTCATTCCACCTGAAGTGCGATTCTGTAACCATCTCACCGTGAAAACTTAGGTGAAGTGAGCGTGGAGTGAGCTGTCAGTGTCATCCTGATGCTAGGGATTGATACTCTTGACAGCCCACTCTAAGCTCACTTCACCTAACTTTTGACGGTGAGATTTTTACAGAATCGATCGGCTGATGTTAGGGATTGTCTCCATTGATAGTTCACTTTACGCTCACTTCACCTATGTTATCACGGTGAGATTTTTACAGAATTGATAGGCAGAATATAGCTTACTGCATACTGATGGATGTTATGAGAGGATAATGTTTCTCCTACTTCCACCTGGCTGTTTTTCATAACATCGATGCGTTGGTGTAAATCTTTAAAGCCATCCTTCATCTCGCCTGAGTCTCTCATGTTTTGAACGATACTGAATCCATGGCAACCGGTTCCGCGACGTTGTCCATACCCTACCCTATATAAAAGTCACGGTTTAAGACCGATATATTCTAAACGCTTGCGTATGCAACACTCATACATATTAATATTTATCAGACAGTAACTAATTAAAACCGTTGAAATTAAATCCATGACATTTCTTTAAATACTATGGTTTATTTCCAAACTTGATCGATACCAGGGTCGAATTCAGGCCGGTGCATTCCGTGAATTTCATAAATAATTTATCAGAATAATTTTTGACCAAACATCAAAGAAGATTGCATTGAATTGTAATGAAATATGAACAACTTCCAATGATTTAATAATTAATTGTTTTTTTATGAAACTTGGAATAATATCGAAGAGAAAAGGAATGTTGCCATAAACCAACATTATTTTTTCAATCATGATTCAAGGTAAATTATTATTTAAGTCAAGAGACTTAAATAATAATTTACTGAAAACATACAATACCATCAAACAATAATTTATTTTAACGCAGTTCCTATCTATATAATAATATTAATAATACTCCGCAAAACTAAAAATAGCAGTAGTCCGTTGGTTTCAACCAGTGGTCCGAAGCCAGACAGGCACTTTACTTTGTGTAAATTATTTCATCACCACTGCTCACGAAACGGTGAAGGAAAACATCGTGAGGAAACCGGCATATCCTAGAACCGAGAATTCGAAGACATGTGACATCTACCAACCCGCACTGGGCCCGCGGGGCCCACTCCCTCTCACCGAGTGGAGTCCTGTGTCCCAGCAGTGGGAACATTATAGACTGATTATAAAAACTAAAAATAATAAGAATCAATTAAGCGGTAACACATAAGCGTGCATATCGTAATACCCAGTCAAATTTCTTTAATAGATTTTCAACTTTATGTCTATAGTGGGTATAAGGTTCAAAGTTGACTGGGAAAATTTGACAGTTTCGGGTAGCTTGATGTGCTGGCGTCTGTACCTAACCTGTTTTCTTTAGGTAACTTTTAAAACACCAAACCACTGCAATTACTTTGTAGAATTACATAAAACTCCAATTAAATATAATAGGTAATTGCCATAATAATTTTATCTTACGTTTAAAATTAAAGTGCGAATATGTTTCTGGAGGGTCTTCGTAACAAAAATGCTTTTTAAATGATATATTCACCAAACAAACCACATTGTTTGGTCATCATTAGTCTGCAGCCGGCCAATTGGTGGAAATAGCCCTCTTTAATCAACACTCCATTGAGTCCTATTACTTCCTAAACGATTAGCATATATAAATGGACTATTGTTGGTAGCGTTTCCCTGTACTTCTACACAAATATCATAAAGACTTACCTAAAACTTGTAAGTTCGTATGTAGGGGACGTCTTAGGAACCACCTACTTACTAATCCGATTCCGAAAATTGTTTAACTAATATTTAATTACTATTTTTTTTTAATTGTTACTAGCTACAGTACTGCCGAGTATCATAGGGAGATTATAAAATTAATATTTTTTATTAAAACAAGAAAGGGCTTTGAAGATCCGTGGCATTACCTACTGCCGCACCACGTATCCGAGATATTGCCGTTCAAAGTTGATTACGTGACATTCACATCAACTGATCGACTTTGTAGGTTTTAATATTTCGGAAATGTGGCGCTTTTTTTGTGTGTGGGTTTGGTTCAATTATATTTTCTGTTTGCATTAATGTTAGCTATCGATTTATATAGGTTACATGCGTAGCCACCATTAAAAAAAAACAAAATGGCGCGACAGTAGGTATGTATGTATTCCCTATGTGTTTGTTATTCCAGCGTATGACACTCGTGGGTTGCAGCTGAAAAGCAGCGTCAGGTGGCACATCGTGTGTTCTCATCTGACATTATGCTGAGCTGAGGCCCTTTTGGCATTATAATTTATAATCTTTGTTTTCTGTTTTTATAGTTTTAATGTGTATTTATTTTGTTGTAATGCCAATAAACGCATTTTTCTTTCTTTCTATGCCAGCCTCCGTATAAAAATCTTCAATCCCCTTTCACGAGGACGAAGTCGCGGGCAGAAGCTAGTGAGTAATAAAGGCAGCTCTTTATAACGAGCCTTCTTGTTGCTAGTCAAATTGTCGAGTACAACTAACCAGTTTAACTCACCTATAACTTATTGAAAAAGGTGTTATGTAAATTAAAATACCGAAAATTCCATACATCCTTAGTTTTTCATATATACATAGAATCTAAGGCTATTCTAAGGCGGTGTGACATACGTAATAGCTTCCTCATTCTTTGACTACGTAATGTCGTATAGTTATATATAACGTGGTTGCAAGCATGAGTATTGAAAGTGAAATTCTGCCTCTAACTGATTTTGATAAAATATAATATGTGTTTTCGAAAAAAACGGTTGATCGACTAATTATTCAAATGTACTAAAATCGTTACCTAGCTTACATAAGCAAGCAGCGTTTAAGCACGTAGCAGTAGCAGCTAAGGACGTTTCTATCTTAACAATTTAATAAAATGGAAGTGTCTGCTTCTAATGTCAAAAGAACAGCATTTTACTAAATGCACATGAAAGTATATACGGTAAATTTTTTTCTGGCTGTCTGTTTTGGCTCATCTCCGAAACGGCTGGACCAATTTTGACGAGACTTTCACTAGCAGATAGCTTATGTTGTATATATATAACTAAGGCTACTTTTATTTTAGAAAAAAGAATTAGGGTTTCGCGCAAAAAAAAATAAAACCCATGTTCCGATATGCACGCGAACGAAGCCGCGGGCACAGCTAGTCTTAAATTAGCTTAGTCTAATGTAGTGAAGAATGACGACATTAGAAAACAGCCTTCAAGAACGCTCACCGAAGAGGTTCTAAAAATTTGGCTCAAACGAATGGCATAAGAAACCCTCAGCAAGATGGTTTCAGTTCATCTCTTAATACGCTTCAGCTTGTAACTTTACGAAAGAACCATGTTTGCCATTTAATACCCAAGACTATTGCAAGACAAAATCACGACATATTCTAGCAGCAACTTCCACATTCTCCATACCATGTTCCAGTCTAATTGATCGAACAAGCATGGACAATGGTGTAAGACCTTACTGGTCGTGAAATGACCACGTATGGCCAACTAATTAATAGACGGTTGGGACGAAATGGATGGTTTCAAGTGGGTTAAGTGGTGACTTGATTGTGGTATTAGTTTTATGGTATTGTGCAAAGATGTAGGTAACTAACTGTAAGTCGCCATGCATCTCAAATCAGTTAGAATTTCCTTTGGTCTAATGGAACTATTATTTTTATTTTTGGTGCCAACAGAACGCACAAAGACATAGTGCAACTAAGTGATATTAACATAGTTATTAAGTTTTATTTACTAACAAAGTTGTTACTATATATAAGGTATGGGTCTTTGTTACCTGAAAATAAATGGTTTATTATTATTATTTTATTATTAAGCCCAGATTAGGTCTTGGGAAGGGAGGCCTTTGCCCAACAGTGGGACATTCCGGGCTAAATATATAGATAGCTAAGCCTATAGGTGTAGAGCAGTGGTAGCCCAGTGGTAATGGCCCCGATTTACGAGTTGTAAGTCGTGGGTTCGAGCCCAGACATGAGATTTACTTTTCAAAACGGTGAAGGAAACCGGCTTACCGGCGTGTCACAGAACCAAAAATTCGAAGATATGTGACACGCGCCAACCCGCACTGGGCCCGTGTGGCCCACTCCCTCTCACAGGGAGGAGGCCTGTATCCAGCAGTGAGAACATTATAGGCTGATTACGTAAGCTTATAGGTTTACTCCCTTTTCAGAATAATTAATTTGAATGTCTATTGAGTTCAATCTTCAATTGTGTATGCCCGATGCACCCTGGGTAGACAACCACGTCAACCAATCCTTGCTGTATATGGCTTGTCTTATTAAAAACAGAATACGCTGTATAATAGCTTTCTGACACAAGAATTTTAGTCATAACGGAAATATTGCAAACATTCCGTAAATTAACAAAACGGGCTGATAAAGCAAATTAATTCATTCATTCATGAACGAAATTAAATCAGCGCTGCATAATAATTTGAAGCCAATCGACGTGTATTTAGTTCGTTCTACTAAATCAGTGGAAATAGATACGACCTTAGTACCTAATATTTATGTTCCAATACATTACCGAACGGTTCATTTCCTTGTTGTAATTACTGTTCGTTCAACCGATGGTGATTCAGTTTGACATGTAGATTGGGTGTCCATTTCGTGTGGTTGATCGTTTGCATTTGATAGCAAATAGATCGTGTCGGTAATTTTGTAATATCTAGACTAATTTGGTTTTGAGCACGAAATTCATAAAAAATAGAAAAGGTATGAAAAAATAGGATTATTCCACTCTGCCGCACCAATTTATAGCGCCAGTGGAACAGAGTGCATCGCAGTAGCGTTGGGCTGGTAAGCCCTAGTGTAATAAATCGATAATTGGGACTAAATAGTAGAGTGTAAATTTTAAACATTTCACTTTGTGCTACTGTGGGGGTGTGTTTGTACTTTGTACTCTCGTACATACCACACACCTTAGTGTGGCAGAGCACAAAAATCAAAAAATTACTAAGAGCTCCATAATCTCCAAAAAAACGACTCTCGACTTTCATTTGTTTTACGGGAACAAAAAAACATTAAACCCAATAAAATTCGAAGTCCCATTCTTTTGCTTTTGACCGCCTTTTGTTTAAATAAGTACTTAGCCTCTGCATTCCTGGCGATTACCAAGTACAAACTATAAAGCGCATATTTTATTAGCCATAAAACCAAAATTATGGCACTTAAGTAGGTACCTACCTGAACTTGAACATAAGACAATAAACGTGTAAACAATAGTTAAACTACTTTCTAATATTACTAATTAACAGGTCAAATAGTACATGTCAATTCCATATTGTCTTTGAAACTTAATACGCTAAACGGATTATTTTTTTTTTATTGCGAATTGTGCCCGCTCTTGACACCGATCGCGGCTGATGGAAAGCAATGGATGAGGTCTATGATGGAACGAGCGTGCCTAGAAGATGCTTGTTCACTCTTGATTAAAAAAATTAAAACACACATTCAGAAATAATTAAAGCTACATAATATATACATACATAACTCACGCGTTCTTGTCACGTGGATAGGGAGGAACTACAGAGCGCCACCTGTTTTAATTACTTTACATAATAGGTACTCATTTTGCCTCGTTTACATTCATACACCAAAAGGCAAATTCGCGTAATTAAAAACGTTCAAAATCTGGTCTCAATCTTATCTCAGCGACAATCAATATCAAATACTTGTCAAAAATGCATGGAAATTAGTGTTATTTTTGACAGATTGAAACTGAGGTTAGACTGCAAACGTTATTAAAAAAATACGAGAATTGCCCCTCTGATCATAAATTCACGCCAGTTGCAAGTACTATGCATCTGATATTTTTTAAGATTACCAATAAAGTCACTATTATGTAATTAAAACTATTGTACCACAAATGGCTGTAATAGACATACCATATTAATTTGGTCTGAAGCTAGAGCGTGACTGATTTGTTTACCTGCAAAAAAGAAAAACTTAATTAGTGAAATTATATTAATAACATATATTAGTGCGTAAATAATAAAGAGGTACATGATCATAAATCGTAGATCTGCCAAATAATCTCACATCCATTTAGAAAACTGTATATTTTACGCTTTTAATAGCTTTTCTACATTCTTTTAAACGTAAGAAACTGACATAACTTTCCCTAAACTAAAAATTTACATGTTAAAAGAAATGACAGTGGAAACTTGGCGTTGCACTAGAGTGGGAGTTGTGCCCGATGGTGGGCATAAATGGCGAAATCATCATCTTTTGGGATGCATGAAGAAACCTCCTCGTGTAGCGAAGTTTGTTCCGCCAGTTACTCAACTGAACCGAGCGCTTGGCGCATCCTGGACAGGCACACCCGACACCTTATTTGACTGGCCAATTCTTCCCTTGCGGTGGTAGGGCTAACGCCCGTCTGGTTTGCGACCACCCTCCCATCGGAGTCCGGCGTCAAGCAGCCTGCTGTGTTTCGTCGATGCGTGGGAGCTCCAGTGCCTTAGGCATCTTCTGGGTACGCTCGTTCCATCATAGACCTCATCCATCGCTTTCCATACGGCGTGATCGAGATCAAGAGCGGGCCATTACAGCAATTATAAAAAAAAACTGCCTAGCCTTTTCCCAACTATTTTTGGGGTCGTTTTCCAGTCTAACCGAATGCAGCTGAATACCAGTATTTTACATGGAACGACTAAGTGCTAGTGGCGAAATATGCTACTGCTCACCCTTTCAAATAAACCAGGCGTGATGATCATATTATGAACAACAGTTGTTATAAATGATGACCTTTCAAATAATTAACATAAATATTGAAATCATCATATCCCACGCGGGCGATGTTCTACGTCTCCTACGCACAAAGCTATAATCTAGCTACTAATAACAAATTATGCTGGAAGAGATTTCTTTAGAAATAAGCATCACCTTTATACGTATTTTTATATTAATTTCTTCTTGTCTGTTTATATGTGCGTACATACGCTGTTAAATGAATAATTGCATGCAATACCATCGCGCTACTGTAACTGTATTAAATACCATAGAGCTACGGATTAAAGTCTAGTCGAAATTGTTCCGCACGCTCAGCACATTAAATTAAAACAAACTCGTTTACCTTAAACACTCTAATTTTGTAGTTCCTTTGTTGTTAAGCTTACCAAGCCATTTTAGGCAGTTATAGTAATTTTTAGATCATGTCTTGTTGAAGGACAACAAAGGTGAAGATTTTATTACACTTAAATGAAGGTCAAACGATTTAAGCTTGATTTAGTAGGTACGATTTATTACACATACCATAAGTTAAGCAACAATAAAAGTCGCACTGTCTAAACAGTGTTTAGACGATGCAAGTCATTTGGTGCTTAAGGGATGCAAATGCAAATGGCACTTATAATGCAAGACTGTACTGTACTGTGACTTTGTTAAGTACTATCTTTCTAACTATCTAAAAAGACAGATAGCTGTGTTGCTATCATACTATTTTTCTATTTCAGCCAAAAATTTGGCTAAACAAATTGCTCCTTTTGAGCAATGCAATGACTTATTGAACTTATCTGTCAATAATTTGGTCAAAATTAATGACATTAATCATCATTTAAATTAGAAATTAGGACAATAGAGGCAACCTCTTGCGAAATTGTAAATAAAGCAAATAATAAGTCAAAGGAAAGTGTAAAAAAATTAAATAGTATCAATCTGGTGCATCAAAACATTCAAGGTTTTTTAAACAAAGACTTAGAAGTAGAATTATTCCTGAATTGTAACAATATAGATATTCTTTGTATGACAGAACATTGGCTTAAAAGCCACCAGTTCATGTTCAATTTTAGTAATCACCAGGTTGGTAGTTCATTCAGCAGAATAAATGCTATACATGGTGGCTCATTAATTTTAGTAAATAACCAGCTTAAATTTAAAGACCGAAAGGATATTGTGAGCCTCTCTGTTGAGCGTACAATTGAAATAGCCTGTATAGAATTGGAGCAGTTCATTATATTAAGTGTGTATAGACCTCCTTCAGGATTGTATGATTGTTTTGAAAAAGTTATGGATGAAGTGTTGCACAAAATCTGTAATACAAACAAGTCCATCATCACTTGTGGTGATTTTAATGTTAATTTGTTAGAAAATTCTGGATTAAGTACTAAAATCATAAGTTTGTTTCAGTCATACAATCTTGCTAACCAATTTTTGGAGCCCACTAGAATAACTCCTACTAGTGCCACATGCCTAGATAACATATATACAGATGCTATACCAACCCGCAAAGAAATTATTAATTCAATAGACTCAGATCATTGCGGACAATTGATCACTATTACAAATTTAAACAAAAAGGCTACTAAAAAAGATATCACTGTAAACCCAAAAACAACTAAACGCTTGGAAACATTTAAGACTAAACTTCTGAGTAAATTACCACTTTTGTTGACTAATGATGACCCTAATCAACAATTTAATGATTTTTTTAATATGTATTGCACACAATTTGATAATACATTCATTCCAAAGATATTATCGGTTAATAGTAACGCTTCCTTCAGCGACTGGGCCACCATTGGTATACATAAAAGTAGAAAACGACTTTATGAATTATATGAAGAACGGATTTGTATAAACACTGCTGAATTTAATTTATATGTTAGAAATTATTCTAAAATATTTAAAAAAGTTTGTAGTATTGCCAAGTCACGTTACTTGAGTTCAAAAATTAAAAATAGTAGTAACATTATTAAAATGACTTGGAATGTAATTAATAGCGAAACGGGAAAGTCATGCAACCGAAGTAGTGACTACAGCCTTGCTATTAATGACAATATAATTAAATCAGATTCTCAAGTCGCCGCGGCCTTTGAAAATTTCTTTGCAGAGATTCCCGTATCAACTACTAGATCTCTAAACTCATCACCCACTGCTGCAGAGTCTTTACTTAAGGAAAATGTTCCAGTTTGTGATTCTGAATTTCACTTCGAATATGTCACCTGTAAAGATATAATTAAAACCTTTCACACATTAAATGTTAAAAAGACCGCAGATCTTTGGGGTAATTCTGTGGATGTTGTTAAGTCAATTATAAACATTGTAGCACCTACTTTAGCTGTTATATTTAATAATTGTATCGACCGTGGTGAGTTTCCTGATCTTATGAAAAACAGTAAAATAATACCATTGTTTAAATCGGGTAGTACATCAGACCCTACTAACTATAGACCCATTTCAGTACTACCTACCTTTAGTAAAATTTTTGAAAAACTTATTTTAAACCAAATGCAAAGATTTTTTAATAAAAATAAATTACTGCATAACAAACAGTTCGGTTTCACAAGGGGTCGTTCGACTACCGATGCCGGAGTTGAACTTTTAGGACATATTTATAATGCCTGGGAGGACAAATGCGATGCGTTGGGCATCTTTTGCGATTTGTCCAAGGCATTCGATTGTGTTCATCATGAAACATTAATCAGGAAACTGCACCACTACGGAATCCGTAACGCCTCCCTGGATCTTCTTACTTCTTACTTAAGTGATAGGATTCAGAGGGTTGATGTTAACGGAAAAAGATCACCCGGATCTGTAGTAAGAATGGGGGTCCCCCAGGGCTCAATTCTTGGCCCATTTTTATTTATTATTTATATTAATGACTTGCCTTACCTCATAAAGGATAATCATGATATAGTGTTGTTTGCAGATGACACTTCACTTGTATTTAAACTTAAACGTCAGCAGCTGGTTACTGACAATGTAAATAGCGCCCTCGCAAAAGTAGTTGACTGGTTTAATGTTAATAACCTACTACTTAACGAAAAAAAAACCAAATGTATTAAGTTTACGATACCCCATGTTAGACAAGTCGAAACTAGTGTTCTCATAAAGGATGAAGAGTTAAAACCCAAAGATATCACAGTATTCTTAGGCATAACATTGGATGCCAAGCTTCAATGGGGCCCCCATATAGATAAAATGTCAAAAAAGCTTAGCTCTGCAGCATACGCCGTTAGGAAAATTCGTGATTTAACTGATTTAGAGACAGCCCGTTTGGTTTACTTTAGTTATTTTCATAGTGTGATGTCGTACGGTATTCTGTTGTGGGGAAATGCCGCCGATATTCAGACAATTTTTATTTTACAAAAAAGGGCAATTCGTTCCATTTATAAATTAAGTCCCAGACACTCCCTCAGAGACAAATTTAAAGAGATTAATATAATGACTGTGCCTTCTCAGTACATTTATGATAATCTTTTGTATGCACATAAAAATATTAATCTATTTAAAAAATACAGTGATATCCATAACATAAATACTAGGAACAAACACAAATTTGTTGTTCCTTCATCAAGGCTCAAAAAAATAGGTGGCTCGTTTAGATGCCAATGTATACGTTTTTATAATAAACTTCCTAGTCACATTCAAGAACTAAGCCTAAATAAATTCAAATCTTTTATAAAGCGTAAACTATGCCAAAAAGCCTATTATACTGTAAATGACTTTATTGAGGACAAAAAGGCTTGGGATTGAGCTGCTCCAATAAGTTTAGACTGCGAATGTTGTTTTATTTTATTTTGCGATTTTACTTTTTTTTTTTTTTTTTTCTTAATATCTATTTACATAAACAATGACATGAACATTTACTATTTACTGTGTAAAGTATTATATTATTTTATTTATTGTGAATGTGAGGACTATGTGGGTCATTGTTTCCGTTTTAATCATGGTCTGGCGGTTTGAGTAATTTATGCGGCCTACCCAAATGTCCTTTCTTTGGTATTGTTCGTCGAATCGTTGAGCTCCCTAAGTTTGAGTTGAGCAGCATGATTACTGACAAATGCGTGCACTGACTGGACAGGTCCACTCAAAGTGTGGTTCTTTCCTCAAAAGACCATTTCAGACACCAATCTACATGGTCCTCAAAATGATCTGACCAAAACTATTTCTGGATTTTTATATACACATTGACATTGATAAATTTTACATATACAGTGACATGAATATTTACTTTGTAAAGTATTATATTATTTTAATGACTGTGAATGTGAAGACTATGTGGGTTATTTTTTTTTTTTTTGCCTTTTCTTCTTTTTTTTTTTATTTTCTCAGATAGTTTTAGTCATGGTCTGGCAGTTTGAGTAATTTATGCGACCCACCCAAATGTCCTTTCTTTGGTATTGTTCGTCGAATCGTTGAGCTCCTTAAGTTTGAGTTGAGCTGCATGATTACTGACAAATGCGTGCACTGACTGGACAGGTCCACTCAATCGGTGTGGTTCTTTCCTCAAAAGACCATTTCAGACACTAATCTACATGGTCTCCACATGATCTGACCAAGATTATGTCTGGACTTTAAAAGAGACTGTGACCTCTGAGTTTGTTTCGGCCTTTCTTCTCAGAGTAGTCAGTTAGGAAACGCCGACCTCATCTCGTTTTAAAAAATATGATTGACATGTAAAAGTGTTTGTACAAACCTACTTACAGAAATAAAATCATTTATCATTTATCATTTATCATTTATTGTAGATTTTTTTTTTGCCGCTGATTACAATCACAGAACTTGAATGCAGTTATTTTCATAACTTATCTTAAACTTTTATCTGCTTTCAGTGGATGTGTCCATTTTTCGTCATTCCCCAAAAGGCCAATTCTCGGAATTTACAACGTTCAAAATCTAGTCGCAGTCTCATCTTGGCGACAAACAAATGTCAAAAACTTGTAAAAATGCAGGGAAATTAGAAGTATTTTGTGACAGATTGAGACTGAGATCAGACTGTGAACGTTCTTAGAATTACGAGAATTGCCCCTCCGGATTATTTGACATTGAATTATTTTAACTGTATTCATTAGCTACTACGATATTATAGCTTACTAATCAACATCAATCAACCAATAAATAAAAACAGCTAAATAAAATACTAGTTATAATAAAATCGTAAGCGCCTGCGCCTCGTCACAAAGGACAAGGTAAACAGCTGCCTGTCTCTTATCTAATATTGACACCACGTTATGTACTGTGCTTATGTACGTGCTTTACATAGCGTGGACATTATTATATTTTATGTCAGGTCACTTTATGACGCACTTTTAGGAGACAGATCTGGAGCAAAGTTGTTTGAAAAGGTTTTTGATTGCTGGCGATTGATAATACCTATAAATAGTCAAAGGTAAAAGAGTCTAATGTAGTTAGCTTTAACATCAATGTTTTTCTTAAACACCTTATTTGATTTGAAATATGTAGTTTTTAATTATAATTAATTAAACGGAACTAAAACTAATCAGATCGTACAAACGGTAAGAATGTAACGTGAAACCATGAACGAAATGGGTTTGGTTACTCAATAGAAACTGCGTTAAACTAACCATTTCATAGTTTAAATTAAGCTTTATTAGTTACAACGCAGGTTGCATAGTAACTCGGCCAAGCTGGTTAAATAGGACTGGTAAAATAACGCTCCAATCAATGTCAATGTGTTTTATGAATAAAACAATAAATTTTTTTTAACACACATTTTGAAGGCTCTTGCAAACAGACGCGACGCGACGGTGCGATTGCTTGAACATTTCCATGAAGTTTTCAAAGAAATTATTCTACTAGAGTCACTTCGCACTATCGCGTAGCGCCTGTCTGCAGGGACCTTTAAAAGAGAAAAGAAACGAGAGAAACCTTTGACTACTTTTGTAAAGTAAGGAAGGTAGCAAAAATCTGTGAATCTTACTTATGTTTATTTCAGTTAATCTCATAAACTTTGCAAATCTTCGCAATATTACCCCACCATAACCCATTTCTTCAATCAATTTAGAAATATTCTAATCAAATTCTGACATGAAACCAACCACCTAATAAAAATACTGGTCTTATTATGTGGGTGGAGTCCGTATAGGTAGACGAAGTCATTGTAATAAATTAATAATATACCAGCTGTTCGAAGGTAATGTTATCTGACCCGCCTTCGTACCGGTGCAGAACTTTAAATGCTATCTTAATTTAGCCCAGACTTGTTTTTATTACATTTGTGTTAAGTAATTAAGTAGTTCAAATGTTAACATGTTAATCGTCTATGCCAATTTTGTCTTAACATCGGATTCCGTTGCCATCAATTTATACTCATATAAGCGTACAAGAAACGCCATATTTAAGTTAACGTTATTAAAATGGTTCTATGTCGAAATTAACTTAATTTTTTTGACTCATATCAACAGACTACAATGGATTGTATAAATGTTTTCTGGAGAATATCAATCACTGTGAAATTAAACTAAGATCATTTATTTGTACAAAAAAAAAAAAAAATAAAAAAAAAAATACACACATGACCAAGATTATGTCTGAACTTTCAAAGTAACTGACCTCTGAGTTTGTTTCGGCCTTTCTTATCAGAGTAATCCGATAAGAAACGCCGACATCATCTAGTTTTTAAAAAAATATGATTGACGTGTACAAGTGTTTGTGCAAACCTACTTACAGAAATAAAATAATTTAGCCTTCCAAGTCCTAATCATTTAAAAATAGCCTTGGCATGCAAGATGTTGAAAATCGTATAATATTCATGAAAAGTTTAATATAAGCTGTGCACATTCATTCAATGTTGAGCGCTGTCCACCGTGTAAAATTATGAATTTATCACCACACATCATCTTCATCTGACTAGCCTTTTCCCAACTATGTTGGGGTCGGCTTCCAGTCTAACCGGATGCAGCTGAATACCAGTATTTTACATGGAGCGATGGCCTATCTGACCTCCACAACCCAGTTACTGGGTAATACGATACCCCTTGGTAAGACTGGTTGTCAGACTTTCGGGCTTCTGACTACCAGTAATGACTGTCAAAGATCCACAAATGACAGCCGGGACCAACGGCTTAACGTGCTTTCCGAGGCACGGAGAGGTCTCGGTATGTAAAAATGGTCACCCATCCACAGACCAACCACGGCAAGCAAAAACAAATTATCTCCATCGCTAATCTCGAAAACAGTAAACGTCAATAATAAACGAAATGCTTCAATTACGCAATGTCTATCAAGCGGTAGATCAAATATTTCAGCGTTGTTACGCGTGGCTTGCGCGGGCGCAGCAATTTTACTCAGTTGAGAAAGTGCAGTGCGTTAAAAAATAATTGTTTTGATTTATAGTATTGCTACTGACAGATAAATGAAATATATTAATATTGAAGAAAACAATGCAAATTTATAAAACTACATGGCTTGCACGGTAAGTACACACGACAACATATCAACATATATTTTTCCAGTTTTAGCTGACCTCGCATTGTATAAGCTTTTAGTACAATGAGAAGTCAGCTTATACTGGAAATGTATAGCTTGATATGTCACCGTGCGTAGTGCGTACCTACCATTTTACTCTGAATGTGGTTTTATTTATAAAATGCAGCACTCGAATACTATCTTGATAGCTCACTTCAGATTTTGCTAGTATTTCAAATTCCGTGACCAAACCTTGACAAAGGTAATTGGTCAATACAGTTACCAATTATCAGAAAATAAATAAATAAAACCTATTCTTATTTTTCTACTACCAATCTCCACGATACTCTAAAAAAAAGTGTAATCGCTACAATTTGTTGATGGATGCAGAAAACTGTGTTTAATCAAAGCCAGATAATTCAGGTCATTGATTGAATAATAACAAATTTATCCGACGCGAATACTTGTAGCTCAGTAGGGGAGCGACGATTTTAAAACTGAATGACAAGTTCAAAACTGCGAAATCATTGTAACATTGTTGAACTCTAAATGACAAAAGTGAAATATTCGCAAAGGCACCTAAAAGAAGCTTTAGAATGTGAGGATTGTGGGGCAAGTAAAATGCTTATAAAAACAATTACAGGTGGTTTATTATAACTTTACTGAAATCCCACTAATGGAAATCCTCTTAATTTTAATCTGTTGAATCGTAGCGTCTTGTAAACACACATTATGATTAACGTTCCCCTTTTTTTTATTTTTGTGGATGGGAAATCATCTAATGACCCTTCCCGCTTTGGGTGGAGCAGAAGGGAGTGTCAGACTCTTACTGACTAAAACCCACCCGTGTTCCATCGTAACGTTAACGTTAACGTTCCCCTTGCAGTCGTAACCCGCCATTCCTCACCTCTCTCCTTCTCACTATCGTTCCTTCTCTCTCTCATGCGTTGCGTTCCATTCCTCGTACATTAAAAAATCTCATCCTACATATCAGCCTATAATATTCCCACTACTGAGACACAGGTCTCATCTCTTCGAGAAGGAGTGGGCTGTAATCCACAACGCGGGCCCAGTATGGATTGGTAGATGTCACATGTCTTCGAATTTTTGGTTCTAATAAGTCACCTGTCTTGTTATGGTGCCTTCCTGTTCAAATAATGAATGATGAATAAATTAATGAAACGAATGATGAAAGAACTCTTGTCAACCTGACGCCTGAACCAGTGGCGTCCATTTTCATGAAAATCCTCATTAAACAAGCAACATGTTTGCTAACGTAGCATAAATAATTATGTTAGGTACTATCGCTAATTTAATGACATCGCAATCGCCGAAGATACCCGATGGAGTTCATCCGACCAAAGCCGATGAGACGTGCGAACAAAAAACTCCTATCATTCCAAGATTCATGATTAGAGTATAATTAGAAAATTCAGTAGTAGGCAATTCATTTTTTATGATGCCTTGCGTGCTTTCATCAATTAACGAATGAATTGAGAATTTAAAAGAAAATACAAGTCAATGCTTCTCCAGAAAGGTGTCAATGTACTTTAATTTATGTATTATTCTCGCATAATTTATAATCATAAAGAAAAATATTACACTTAAAAAGATAACTCACGTTGAAGACGTCATGAAGGACGCTTCAAAAGGATCTTGTGAATGAAATTGGCAGACTAAGCGGCTTGGCAGATTATTTAATTAATTGAGTCTGATAGACGCTAAAGTAAAGAGACGAGACAAGAATGACACAACCGACTAAAGAGCAACACAACTAAAAAAAAACTTTTCTGCTGCTGTGCCTTGTCATTGTATTATGCTTTTAACTCGATACTCTAATTGGGGTGTATGAGGTCTTGCGTTAATTATGTTACACCTTGTATAATAGGGGGCGAGCCTATTACCATCGTCCGAGCACTAATCCAGACTCCGGGTTACTATTCCTGACGGAAAAAACTCTACTCGGGCAATTGGACCCAGGTCTTGCTGGACATGCTCAGAAGTATCCCATGCGACCGCTAAACCAACGAGGCTGTACTTAAGAAAAACATGCGAAAAACAATGAAAAAACGAAAATAATGAAAAAAAAAAATTAAAAAAGAAAATAAAGAAAAAAAAGAATAAAGAAAATAATGTCGTGGATTACGTGGTCGATTTTTTTATGTATATTTGTCAAAAAAACAGTTTACATGCATTTGTTGATTCTTTGAACATACCACATAAACCATCGCGGGTTTAACAGCGGTATGGCAAATTCAAAATACCAAAGAGAAGGTTGCTTTTAAATGTTGATCAGAAGATTTATTCAGAATAAAAATGAAATGTATAGCGGTGTACGAACGCCTCCGTCCTAACTGTCAGTGTGACAGTTTGACACTTAATAATAAAGAGTGCCAAGAAGCCCCGACATGGCCACGTTTCTACATTAAGTTCAACTGTAGCATCGTAGATTTTTTTACTTTTTATCTTTTAATTTAAAATAATGCACACTTGCTTTTCCAGTTCACTTTTGACATTGGCAGAATAGTCGGCATCGGCTTTACTTAATTAAAAATAGAATAGAATAGAGATGGGCACGTTATGTTGTGACATGTGTGGCAAAAAATATAAAAGTTAACCCTCATTGGAAGCCTTTTCAATAACCTAACCTAACCTAACCCACGCCCATAAATGTACTTAAATAACTTAACTTATACCTCATCTATACTTATAATAAATCTGTAGAGAGGTCAATTCTGTACATGAAATATATTTCCAAAATAACTATCAGCGGGTGATTAGTGATCGTTACTGACGCCAAAAATGCAATCAGTAAAATTTTTGTCTGTCTGTCTGTCTGTCTGTATGTTCGTTATAGAAACAAAAACCACTCGACGGATTTCAACGAAACTTGGTACAATTGTTCTTCATACTCCTGGGCAGGTTATAGTATACTTTTCATCACGCTACGATCAATAGGAGCAGAGCAGTGAAGGGAAATGTTGGGAAAACAGGATTTCTTTTTAAGTGAAGTAGTAATAGGTTAGTAGTAGTTAGTTAGTAATAGGTAAGTTTTGGTTAATTTATGTTCAGTGTTTTTTAATATTAAGTAGGTAAAAGCATAGGTACTTTTATTAATTATAGGTATAGGTACCTATTATTAATTATAGTAGTTATAGGTATTTAGTTTTAAGTTAAGTAGGTTTTATTATATATTATTTTATATATTAGACGTAGTTATATATTTTTAGTTATTCAAGCCCCAAGCGGACGCCGGCGTTCGCCCGCTATTGTCTTGAAAAACGCGTTGAATGAGAAATACGCGTTCTCAAGAATCGGCAGAAGAAAGAGCACATCGGTTAAACTCTATGAGAGTTAATGCCTCAATTTCCGGAAGTCATTATTCCACGCGGACGAAGTCGCTAGCAAAAGCTAGTTCATTAATAAATAAATAAAAATATATATTCCTAATCTAATTAAAACTATGAACAAACTAACTAAAATATGGCGTCGTCAATTTCCTCTCCAGCGCTGTCTAACGGTAATGTATCCAAAAGACTTTTAAATTGATGAATGTAAAACATGATTACATACGTTTTTGTAACAGCGGTTTTCTTACGTAAGTACAAGTTACTCTTCATGCCATCTTGTATTAAATAAAATAATGTATTTCACCTGTTCAGTAGTTCAACTTACATACAAATTGATTACGATAATGAATAGGCATTACTGTCACAGGTTAATACTTATCTGCAATTTATTCTAATTGCTTTTTCATATCAGGTTTTGATATTCAATTCACACGTCACGGAATATCTTCTTCACTTAATTGGTAATGTTAATAATATTTAGCTACAAATTAAATGTAATTGAAAACGTATTATATGATAATAGCGACCCGCCCCGGCTTCGCACGGGTGCAATGCTGATACTAAATACACTACATTATACATATAAACCTTCCTCTTCAATCACTCTATCTACTAAAAAAACCGCATCAAAATCCGTTGCGTAGTTTTAAAGATTTATGCATACATAGGGATATAGGGACAGAGAAAGCGACTTTGTTTTATACTATGTAGTGATATGCCTTTATTATGTTTATATTGCGTATGAAAAATAATTCACAGAAATATCCATTAACTTACATTATTCACGTACATGTTTTTTTCCAAAACACCATAATTTAATTAAAACATTAACCCTTTAACCGCCCGACTTTATATCAGTTGTCGTACCCCTAGTGCCCGGCACAGTGAAGCAATTTTTTTTGTTTATCGAATAACCTGATAGAATACAGCGTAATTAATAAAAAAACAGAGTAAACGAGCTGTGGTATTTGGTCGTAAATATACGACCCTGGCGTAATGGGCACGAAAATATTTGTCGGATTAATCCAACGTAGGCGGGTAAAAGGTTAACACGAATAAGGCATCTGTAACATTTAAAATGCATCATCATTTTGCAATGGAAGACAAAAACAGTAAATGATGTCGAAGCAATTAACAATAACACGAGTGCTAAAGTGAGGTAAGCGATGTGATATGATTTAATGGCGTGTAACGTAACAGTTTTACAAATCGTGTCTACGAATCCAAAATAAAAAAAAACTTTAGAAACATTCCTAATTGAAGCACACCGGAATTAATTGCTGCAGAAGCTGAAGTGGCAGTGGGCCGGCTATGTTTGTTGAAGAACCGATCAGAGCCGGTGGAGCAGACGATTCTTGGAGTGGAGCCGGGTATCGGCAAGCGTAGTGTAGGACGCCCCCTAGCTAGATGGACCGACGGCCTCAAAAAGATGGCTGGGACAGACTGGATGCGGAAGGAGGAGGAAAGTTGTTGTGGCACAGCCTGAGAAAAGCCTATTTCCAATGGACAGCGATAAACTAAGTTGATATTGACTATCTGAACCGCCCGTAGTTAAGATACTGAACAAAGGTAAAGAAAGAGCTATCATTGAAAAATTCAGCCGCTATCTCAAAATTGTTACTGAGTCACAAAAATGCTGCTTCTATCTCTCTGGATCCTTGATCATCCACAGATACATTTTGGTGAAATACTCCAACAAGTACACGTCACGGTCATATTTCCATTAGAATAAGGTTTCCTAACACAAAACTAGCAAATTTACATTACAATTTGGCTGTTTTCGTAACAGTTGTGGTCGATTCGTGGTCGGTGGTCAAATGTCACTTGCTTTCCTTTGGCCGTTCTGCCAGAGTGCGGGTTATTAAGCTGAGTACTAAAGCAAATCGTTGATGTTACAAACTTATACATAATAAACATTAGTTTTTATTGTGCTACTATGAATCGAGATTGTATAATCACAGCAGTACAATCTCTCCTAAATACAGATTACTCAGTGATCTAGCTAGGAGAGACTCATGGCTAAGTAATAGCAGCTACACGGATCGATCGATCAGGTTAAGCCATGCTTGTTGCAGATGGTCCGTGGATGGGTAACCATCTTTACATACCGAGACGCCTCTGAGAGCATGCCTCGGAGAGCATGTTAAACCGTTGGTCCCGGCTGTCACTCCTGGATCTTTGACAGTCATTAAGTGTCGTCAGAAGCCCGAAAGTCTGACAACCACCAATGTCTTACCAATGGCCATCGCAGATGGCGTGAGTTTATTTTTATGTAAATTACTTTGTAAGTCCCTCATGTACTACAAAACCTTTATGTGACTAAATAAATAATTATTATATTATTGCCTTTGTAAAAATGAAAGCTCTTTCTGAAAGAAGGTTCTTACATTTGGGGAAATACTTCAGCATATTTATTTTCTGCCGCCATTTTCTGAGTTGTGTTACAGTTAGCATACTGGTATTCAGCTGCATCCGGTTTGACTGGAAGCCGACCCCAACATAGTTGGGAAAAGGCTAGGCAGATGATATTAAAATTAGCAGAGTTTAATATCGTGAGGAAACCGGCATGTCTTAGAACCAAAAATTCTAAGACATAAGATATCTACTAACCCGCACTGGGCCTGTGTGGTGGATTACGGCCTACAGCTCACTGAGAGGAGACCAGTGTCCCATCTGGTCCCAGCTGTAGGAACATTATAGGCTGATTATGCTGTTATACTGAGCAGATTTCATGTAAGGCAACAAAGTAAGTTAACAGACTTACAGATTGACATATACTTTTCTTCGTGACCTATATGATCGACAACAGCAATAAATAACCACCCTAATTTTACTTATAGGTAAAGTAGGTAGTAGGTAGGCTCTTTGGGCTGCAGTTATCGTTTATCATAGATAAATAATAAATAAATACACAATAAGTAAATTATAAAATATTACCTACTGAAGATATAAACTGTCTCAGATTGTGGTACACGTAAACCTGATCTCTTCTATACTAATATTATAAAGAGGAAAGGTTTGTATGTATGTTTGTAACGAATTGGTTCGAAAAGTACTGGACCGATTTTAAAAATTCTTTCACCATTTGAATGCTACATTATCACTGATTATTATAGGCTATTTTTTTTCTTTTTTTTTCCACCCGTGCGAAGCCGGGACGGACCGCTAGTTATTAATAATTTGTAATCTTAAAATATGATCTCTTATTTAATAAGTGTTTTTAATAATATAACCAAAGTAAATATGTACCTATAACTTTATCTAAATGTAATAATAGTATTTTAAGAAAATAGCTACCTTCTTATCTATAATAGAATTATTTATGTTATTGTTTTTTAACTTGTTATGTGAATGTAATTTTTCAATTTTCATGTATAATTTTATTTTAATTTTAGTTTCTACTTTTTAATATCAATTTAGATTTTTAACTTTAAGTATTATGTATCAAACAATAATATTTTGCTGTGCCCTGACAGGGTCTACAACGGCTCTTAGCTCTAAGCATTTTGTCAATATCTTGTTTTTACCTTGTGGAACGCAAATAAATGAATATGAATAGATAGGCCGTTGATTGTCTATTTGCCAATCTCACCAAACCTCAAATTCTACATTGTTAATAATATTCCTCAAGGCAATTCATCAAAAACTAATTTTTGAACACTTGCCTCAAAGAAATTGCGACACGATCGCTAAGAGAATATTTAAGACGTCCACAATTATGTACTAACAATACTGCTGAATGTACAGCACGTAATGATACAATGTTTCCCAACCCGCTATTATATTGTTATCTTATAAATCTCATACATTTCTGAAACGTTACCTTTCACTAAACTAAGTTCTTCGATGAAGGATAATCTTTGATTTAAAGATCAATCATTGGAATTAATATTTTAGATAATGGTAAGGTTGGTAACGGTTGACCAAAGACCACTTTGTTGAGAAATGAGTTAAACTTAAAAAGGTGGAGGCCAATTCCCGTGATTAAAAACGTTTTAAATCTAGTCGCAATCTCATTTCAGCGACAATCGATGTTAAAAACTTGTCAAAAATGTAAGGAAATTAGAGGTATTTTTGACAGATTAAGACTGAAATCAGACTGTGAACGTTCTTAAAGTCACTGTTGCAATTTTAACTCAATGGTAGGTAATTGTAGGGTATCAAGATTTGATATATGTGTAGTAACTATTCAAAATTAAAATCTGTGCACCAATTTATAATGTTAAATCTGGAAGTGATACCTACCACAGTGAAATGGAAATTATTAAAAAGTTATAAAGTCTACAACATTATTAGTACCTTATTATAAGATCTCAATTCTTAACATAGGTAACAGAAATTACTTCATTTACGCAATGAGTAAGGCCATTGTTTTACAAATGTAGAATTAAGATAAAGAGATTTTAATTAACTCTTTAGTAATGAATGAAAGTATTATGAGCGGTGTCTAAAAGCAAAATTCCCACGTTAAAACGTGCTTTCTCTGAAATATTCACTCAATTCAATGTTATGATGTAAGTATTTTTTTTAATTGTTACTTAAATGTTATAGTGTTCTTTCAAGTAAACACAGTATATTTTAAAAACGATAAATAAATGGCTTTTTATTAATTGCAGCGTCTGCGACCAAGCACAGTACGGCTACTGAAAGACAATTTTTGTTTTACCCGACTTCTAAATAGTCTAGGGTCTGCATCCGATAGTTTGTTTTTAACGATTTAATTGGCTGAAGTTCTTGCAAAAAGAGTCTTTCAGTTTCGTTCTGCAATCCCAGTTTGAAGTTCAAACAAGAAAACGAAAAGCATACAACCGGGTAAGATTAATTCCAAAGCTTTGATTCACACTCTTCTTTGACCTACTTTTAATAAAAAAAAGCAATTCATTCCCACCATACAAATCATATTTGCAAAAAATGAACCTGACACAATCTTGCATAAGAAACTCATTTTCAATATTAGCCTGCATGACTAGCCATCTTAAATATTGAACTAAAATTATATAAAAAAAACATTACATAAATATAATTATTAAAACTAATGTAACTGCATTACAACTAATAGCTTCCTTGAGTTAAAGGTTAAGTAAGTGGAAATTGACTTATGGATATAAAAAAAAAACATGTTTAGAGAGGTTCGGTTTTGTAGGTTGAATAGTGAAGAGAAGGTTTAATTCCTTTATATGTAACAAGTAAGAAGAAACATCGTTTCTGAATTTGGAGATATACCTACTTAAGTACCTTAAACACGCAATTTTATGAAGAATAACCGCACTTTTTCATCAGTTACCTACAAGTTAGAAACTTAGTGACTGTAAGCCAAAATCTTGTACAAAATAAGGTAAACAATAATGATATATTAATAACAATAAAAAGTATGACAGCACAGCAAGTGGAGCCGTCTCGTTTCGTTAAAACGAAGTTACTAGAATCACCGAAAAGGCCGGATAAGAGTGACACTGGCTGGTGACAGTCACACAAGAACAGCGTCGCATTAATGGTTGCGTGGCGGCGGTCTTCTGATGACAGAATTATCAGGGAAGCCGCTGGCCACTTCCATGACGAACTCCTACATTCCGGCAGAATCCTGGTGATATTGAAGCTGCTGAACCACTAATACGATGACCATTTCTGATAAAGGCTTTCATGCGCCGTTATGTACATATAATATGCACTCCTTTTCTTCAGGAAATCTTTTCTAGCAGACTGGATTCTAGTACAGACAAGATAAGTGAAGCAACACATTTGTGTATTTTCCAAGGTTTCAATTCTTTAATCCATTTCAAACTGTAAGAATAGAGTCAATTCCCATTTTGGTAGACATTTTATGTAAGTCAAATAACATAGATATTTGGATATGGTCTACAGCCAATCATGATGACAGGTTCGAGGCTACGAACATCATTGGTTACGCAAAAGTAATCGGTTTCAGTAACCGTGGTCAAAAGTTCAAGCGTGAACTGGTTATTTAACTGTTCATCTGTGTTACAGTAAGATGATGTTCATGATTAAACGACATTGTGAATGATTCTGTGCAGGTTCTCTTTTGTAAAATATTATGTGGAGATGATAAAACGACAATTAATGAAAACACGGGCAACACTTATGCGTAAGAGTATTTTGGAACTTACAAATAAATCCAAACATCGAAATTAAAAAAGGTTTTTTTTATCAAATAAACTAAATAGCAGCGATGAGCCGACTATTGGTTTCCAATATTTGATTAGCTGTAAAGACCAAACTATTGGATATATTTGGTTGTTTTTGTACACTAGGAACGTCATTAGATATACCAAGTTTAATTTATTGTCATATGGTCATCTCCATCTTGTATATTTGGATAGCAATCTCAACTATAAACCTAACTTTTTAAAGCTTTCACTTCTGACAATAATAGTATTATAGTTTATTAACATAATAGAAGTTCTAAAAAGACTAGACCAGTTAGCTCACTATAATGCATTTTGGTCACGATACTCATGTTAATTTGATTGCAAAAGACTTCCAAAAAGATAGATAGTTGATGCTGTACAAATGTTTGACTCATTGCGGAAGTAACACATGAATACTTGAATTTTTAAGTAGTGTTACAATGCCTAACATGTTCTGCTTTAAGTTTGAATTAACCACATATATGGTTAAATATAGATTAAACGGTTACTAATTTTGTCTGATACAACAATAAACTATAGACAAGATCTATAAGGAAAAAGAATAATCTGATTACAAAACACAAATCTCCTTTCAAATAAAAATCACGAAGGCTAAACAGGACTTTCAATTACTTTCGAAAGTAGTTCCAATAAGTCACATTTGAGTCATGAACCTATCTGATACGATACAAGAATACATGTCAAGTCTAATATCTCTTGCGGCTAATGTCTGAAGTATTAAGTAATTATCTATTGTTGATCCGACAACGGTAGGGGGGTCAAGCACAATGATTAATTCTAATAAACCGTTTGATAACAGCACTAATACTGTATTAGAAGATATAGTTATATAAATTAATAGTGAAGAAGTGTCTGTAACTATTAGTGATGCAAGGTTGTATGTAAGTATTTTTGCGTTTAGTGAAGTGCAATCTAAAAACGTGATGCGTCTTTTTAATGTATTTCAAATATTTGGCCCTGGTGAGTGATAAGTACGTAGTTATATTAAATGTTTTGAAAGGAACATACTTTATGTAGAAGTTGTGGGGTAATTGCGTAACACACTGTCATGTCAGTAGCATTGGCTTTTATTTTGACAGTTCAACAACATTCATTGCGTTATTTACGTTGTTGAGCAGACAAATTTTACGATCATATGAAGGAATGGATTAACAATATCCTTAAAAATTATTGAGATTCACAGTTTGTTACCCAAGTAGGGTGCTGGTACTTGAATTAAGCATTTTAGAAAACTAAAAGGTACTACAAGTAAAGAGACGTAAAAAGTCTACAACTTCTAGACCCAGACCCAGAACTACCCCAGACTAGACCCAGAACTGGTAAGTCTAGATAGGTATAGGTACCTTCAAATGTCCTCGATATCAATTTTAATAGAGTTATACAATTAGTACTCTGAATAAGGCAAAGACCTAACGGTAGCATTAACTAATTATATGCTTAAAGTTTTGCTATACTCAGTGAGTACTTGATTAGGTACTAACTTATTGACCATAGAAATGGTAAATCACATTGAAAGGATCACAAAAAGTCGACCAAACATTGTGTGGGAGTCTAAAAAATATACTGCATAAGTATTTAAATGTGTTTTTAAAAACTAGACTAAAATATTCGAAAATTATTTCGGAATCAATACCTTATACGGATTAGGTTAGGTTAAACCAATAAATTACTCTTTTGCGGCTAAAGAGACGAGTCACTGTCCATCCAAAAAAGAAGCAATCTCTGATCGCATTATGACAGGCCATTCTTGGAGCCACTCCAGTCGGTCATCTCTAAAGACAGTTACATTATGACCTATTAGATCACAGTTACGCAAGTGAATGCAGAGCCATACATTCACATCGTTATAATTCATATTAAAAATAAAGTGTGTCGAGAGGCGCCTAATTTAGAGAGTGTTAGAAAAAATTGCGGAAATACATCTCCTTTAGTACATTTTATATTTGACCCGGCAAATTACCCGGTGAATGTGGGCATTGACCGCAGGCAAACCGCACAATACATTGTTGTTGCACAAATGCAGCAAACGGATTTAAGTGTATCTTTATGATCTTTGTTAATAAAACTATTGTACTAGTTTGCAGATGCAAGTATAATGAAATTTCTTCCTTTTGTTAATTAGACGTACATTATTTGTGCAATGATTGCAGTTGCAGCTAGACTTTTAAGTGTGAAATATACAGGAAATTGATTAAAACAACGATAAGGACTGACACTTAATTCGAAATAAGGAAACAAGTAACAGTGCAGAATTTGTTTTTGTTTACTCGTATATTTTGCTGTTGTGTCCATAACGGTCAAATCATAGAACAAGAAGAGGTTCTCAAGTCATGTCTACATTAATTTTGGTTTAAATATACAATTTGCAACCTACCCATAAAATAATAGCTGTATCCGTAAGAATTAAAAAACTTACATAAAGGAAAGGTATTATGCCGCTGCTAATTTATTTATAACTACCTGATAAGCTGACCCGGCGAACTTCGTACCGCCTCAGAATAAAAACGAATATATGAGAAAATTAATTATCTTCAAATAGATTCTTTTGTGTTCTTTTTATTTTTTTATTATCTTCATATTTTTTGTTGTGAAATTTTTCATGTTTTAATAGTTATTCTGCTATTCGGGGCGCACACAAATCTCACAAACCAAAGATCATAAAAATCGGTCCAGCTGTTCTTGAATTATAAATAGTGTAACTAATGCGACTTAGTTTTATTTATATAGATTTTGATACCGTTAAAGAAAACTTGACTCAACCAGTACGTGATTTCATTAGGATTATAGCAGCTTCGCCATGGTAACATTATTTTCGCTTTTAGAGTAGCGTTCGACAGTTAAAGTAGTGTTACCACACTGTGTTACATAATGATTGTACATAGTATTAATGTTGGATTATAGATGAAATGTATTTCAACTTATGTGATTCTTGAAAGGCGGAACTTTGAATAATTTCGATGGGCAATGCGGGTTGAGTATCTCGGCGTTCCCCAGGGAACAGTATTGGAATCCGTTTTAAAAAAAAATAGTTGCGAGAAAATAGTAAAAGTAGGCATGCGAAATATAGGTTTAAAATATTAAAATTTAACATTCAGTTTTAACAGAAGGTTGTTTTTTATATCCACTTTACTCACAAACACCTGACGGATTTAATAATTAGAACAAATCCTTGAATGTAATATTAGGTATGATCAAAGTCGATATTGTATCATTAAACACGTGCAGTACTGTTAAATGACGATTAAATTAAATTAGTACTAAACACACCTTAACTGTAAAATTAAATGTCTATAAAAAAAGGTTCCAATTAATGAAAATAAGCACATACAAATAATCAGTTTCTAGAACTTTTATTGCCTTAGAATTAAATACTAATCAGCATTTACAACTAAATTCATATAAAAGTATAGTCAAGTCAGAAATTTAATTTTATCATTAGTTTTTCGTACAGGATTATAATAGGTAATTAACTGTAACTAACGCCATCTTTAATAGTACTTATGATGTTTATGACAAATTGTTGTTACTTGTAAATATCTGACTATATTTTATTGCTCTTAAGAATCAAAAGGTTAACTAAGCTAGAATGTCTTAAGTCAACATAGTCGTTAAACATACTGTATACATTGTAACGGAGACCGACTCTAGAAGGATTAAAACTAGTACCTAACAAAAACATGAAAGATCTTTTAAGTAAAAAAAAAACATTAAGATTTGTTTCCGCAATAATCTGACTAAATCAGTAAACAATTCTCTTAACTACATCAAAATATCAATCCTCCATCCAACTCATAATTTCATCCGAAAAACGTCCACTGCTGGACATAGGCCTCTCCCGAGCACCCCCACTTCTTCTTGCATCCAGGGGATTCCTGCGGCCGTCACCAGGTCATCGGTTCACCTTACGGGAGGCCTTCGCGGTGGCCATTCCAGAACCTTTCGGCCCCATCGGCCATCTGTTCTGCGAGCAATGTGCTCTGCCCGTTGCCACTTATGTGCCATCCAACTGTCCATAATTGCAATTTTATTTATTTATTTATTTAATACTTCAAGCACATACATGTACAGAGGCGGACTTAATGCCATAGGCATTTTCTACCAGTCAACCTTTGGGTGATGCAGAGACAAACAGTAGTAGGTGGTGGTTTCTTCTACTCCATTAAACTAACGGATACAACAACTACCAAATACAGTGCCATGTATATAGATAGAAAGATAAACCGTATATTCAGTGCACACAAAAACATAGCACAATTTTATTAAATGATAACAAATTACATGAATATATAAAAAAAGGTGCCAACATACTAAAAATAAAAAAATAAAACATACTTATAGAAAATAAGTAACACTGACTGTTATTTTAATGCACTACATATTTGAAGACAAAGCCTCGGTTAAAGATGGCAGCGTGTGTTTATTTGTCAGATATGCTCACTGGCTGCTAATCGAGGCGTTACTATCACTTTCTCGCAGTTTGTTTTGTCACCGAATATATTTATAGAAACATCTATGTAGTGCTGTTTTATCCAACTTTTAGAGAGAAAATCTAACTGAGATATAGTAAAAAATTCTTAAAAAAATTAATTCAAAAAATTAAAAATCGTTTTTTAAGTTTTGACTAAACGTGGTCACTTTATTGGGTTATTACCTCAAGTAATTTTCTTTCTACTGCGAATTCCACTTATTGTATAATACCACTGGAAAGAGCGTCAAAAATGAATTAAGATGTACTAATAAAACGATTTTTAATTTTTCGGCACTTATTGGGTTTTAACACTATACCCTCAGCGCCCCGCAGTTCCACCCGCGTTAGTTTCAATCCTGTACGAATATCGGGATAAAAAGTATCCTATGTGTTAATCCTGGTTATAAACTATCTGTGTGCCAAATTTCATCCAAATCCGTTCAAAGGTTTACGCGTGATTGAGTAACAAACATCCAAACATCTTCACAAACTTTCACATTTATAGTATTAGGAGGATAAGATGATATTTGAATTAGAAAACCACCTGTAAGCACTCAACTGTAGATATTAACATGTGCCTAGCCTTTTCCTAGTATTTACATGAAGCAACTAGAGCCAGCCCACAGACCTACAGTCGTAGGTAAGTATATGGAATATTATACTGAATTGATTTGGGATTGAATTGAAAAAAACATATCACATCTTTTGTTGAAAACAGATTTAGTAAAGCTGGAAATTAGTTTGAATTATTCAGAGACTGGACAAGAAAACACAATTGTACGAAAATAGAACTCAACAAATAACATAAACTTGTATAAATACACTTGTTCATTTCACAACCAATCCGAAATTCTCAACTCAGAACCAAATCAAATAAATCATTTCGCAAAGCATGATTGAACTCGGCATTTCCTGTCAAGCAACACATAGACGCTACAGAACTTTTATTTCATCACCCAGTAATTTATATTAACTATAAGTGCTTAAGTAACGTCTTCATCTTATCAGCTCACTCTAATTTTGAAACCTTGGCCATCTGTGGACATCTAATGAGTAACCTGTTGAAATCATTGCATCTTTGTATTGTAACTGATGGTTCAATCGATAATGTTTTTTTATTTGCACATTTAATTTTCTTTGTACGAACCGTAATAAAATTATAACTAACGTTTCCCATATTAAGGGCCTATACTACCTCAATTGGCTTAGCATGATTCTCCGTTATGTCGAAAATACTGCAGCATTAATTTTTAAATAAATACATGGTAAAGTTGAAGATTAATGTTAGGTCCTATGTTAGACGAAAACACGATTTCATAAAATTTTCTCGATAGAAAAAAATTCCAAAGTTACCTCCAAACCGAACAATAAACCGCTGGTATTAAAAAAATACTTAAAATTAGATCATGAAACTTTCTATACTAACCGAACTAACTATAAAGCAGGTCTTATGTTATTTACTTTTTTTTAATTACCATTATTTTCACCGTAAAAAGCAAATACCTAAACTATTGGCACTGCCTGCCGCCTAGCACCGCATTCTGTCTCGCTCTCACTCAGTCCGCGAGCAGTATCGTGCGAGCGAGATAAAGAGTGAATTTTAGCTGAGGTAGTGTAGGCTCTTAATAATAACATTTAAATGTTTCTTTCACAACTTTCTTTTATGTCTTATTATATTGTTTGTTCCCAGGAATTGTCGCCGGGAAAAAATATAATTATCGCACTGGACGTTGAACTTATAAACAATAATTATTGTTTCATTGTTATGCACAATTTCGATCAGCGGATACATAGATTCTCCAATTGGAACTTCCTATTATACGCTTACTATGAAACAATATAATACCTACTGCAGCACAATACTAGATTCCAGTAAAACACTTATTCTGTGTTTACCTTTACTGTGGATACCCGTTTTGAGCATGATAAGGTACCTATTATAGACAGGTTACAGCTGAATAAAATCACTCGAATTGTTGAATCCATTCCAACACTGAAAAAAATAATTTCTTACTAAACCACATTAAAGTAATTTCATTAAAACTTTATGCAGTAAGAAGAATTGTTTGTAAAACAATAAAAGACAAAACAGTAACGTTTAATGATCGAACATACCATTTACTTAAAAAATGTTAAAGTTTACTGTCATGACGGTAACATTTTGCCTGAAGCTTTAACTGTTTTCGGATCAGTAAAAAATACTCTTTTGAACGTTAGGCTCATATGGAACTGCCTAAAGCAGTTCAGATCAATGTTTTTTTCATTTTTATTTACTCCTTATTTCTTTCAGTGAACGATCTACTCGTATGCACAAACATTGGACAACTGACATTACGCATCTCCGTATATCAAAACAGTTTTTTTTTTCACCGCATTCTCGACCTTAAACTTTAAACATTCAGCAATAATACATGACAATATGCTAAGCAATTCTTAAAGTCTATCTGTCTGTCTATGCACTAGATAATAACAATTTGTCAACAAACTCAAGGATCACAAGGTGTGCCGAATTGTCATGCGCAGTGCATAATGTGTAAATGTCAAACTTTCATATTGTACTGATCTTGTGACCTTAATCTTGGGAACATTTAGTGCATGTTGACTGAGCAACAATGAGACAATTGCATTGAGATGTAAGTGCATTTTGTTTTGAATAATTCAAGTTAAAACGTTTTACAGTTGCATATAATAATAGCCTCCCCGACCGATTTCGATCACGGTGGCTAATCTCAACGGAGATTAGCCAGGTACGCAGGAGATATTATAGTGCACAAGTGTGCGCGCAGACACAGGTGCACTCCCTCTTCCCTCACTCTCATAGTCCGATGGGACGGCAATCCGACACGACCGGAGAGAGATCGGGCGCAGGACCAACGGCTTAACGTGCTTTCCGAGGCACGGGCGTATTAAACCGCCAACTTCCAAACTCCGAACTGTTACTAAGAAATTCCTAATGTTCCTAATGGGAAAACTCAATAACACTTTGCCCGACCCGGGAATCGAACCCAGGACCCCACGCTCAGCAGTCGCGCTTGCAACCACGAGACCAACGGGTCGGGGCGGGGGGGGGCGGGGCTTGCATATACAGGTTGTGCGAAAATTGTGGATAAATTGTAACTATTTAAAAATATTATCTTTATAACATAAAATTAGATTATGTTCAGCTAGAGTCTGAAAAAATACAGAAAAAACCTAAGTCTAGTAAAAATAAAAAATAAAACTAGTCACGAAAAGAAAAACCCTTGTCGTAATGTGTGCGTAGGCCATATATTTTGAAATAGGGTACGCTAAAAGTCATACAGACAGACGACTAAGTTTTCCCGCTACAACATCTTAAATATCTATTTCATCTTATTTATCTATTTTGTTTTTATTTGTCTTTATTATTAGTGTTAATTATCTTTTTCTGCGCACGTGTTTCTGTGACAAATACTTTAAAACCTCTTCTAATGCATAGTTATGCATTAGAAGAGGTTTTAAAACTCCAAATAAGATCATTTACGCATCTGCGCACAAGGAAAGTTTCGTTAATAAATTAATTCAAGTAGTAGATTTTGCTTTACTTTCACTGAGTAATATGTTGACGTCATTGCACGTCTGATGTCACACGTGTATTCTAAATTCTAACGCAGCCATTGCGTTTAAATTATAATAATTATAAAACAGCCTATGCAAGTACCGTTTTTAGAGTTCCGTACGTCCGAATGATTAGTTAGTTGCAACTTACAAGTGAAGGTAACAAAAGCCTTTGAAAAAAAAAACGGAACCCTTACAGGATCACTCGTGTGTCTGTCTGTCTGTCCGTCTAACTTTTTTTTTTATTTGTTTACTTATTCCAGTAAGTATCCACAAAAAACTTATTTCCTTTCATAAAATGCTTGAATAATAACAATATATTTGGTAGATATATCAATTACAATTACCATAAAAAAACAAAAGTTGCACAATAACACCTCTGGGCATAATAAACCTTAAAACTAGCGATGCCTATAAAAGCAAAATATCTTAAACGGGGTGATTAATAACCACCTCTGTAATTTATGACTTAAGTGATCTTAACATCACGTAATAAGGCTTATAATGTCATAAAGAGCATTAATATAACCTTGTTATTAATTTATAAGATTGCTGTTTCAAAAAAAAAATGTGTGTAAATCTAAAGTCCATTCATTCATAATTATTTACCTCTGATTTTGCATCACTGTCAATATCACAGTGATCTTTAATCTCGTGACAATAAAGTTGCTGTTGGGTTGCAGCTGACAGAAGTAAAATAACTGTGAAAGGGCTGTACACGTTGTGTGAAACGTGTTGATAGTCTAATTCCTTTTAAAAACAACAAACAAGCTGGCATCGTTCATTCCTGCCATAAAACTGACTTCCAACTTCTTATTAAATAGTGTATGGTTTTATATTTCAAGTCTGGTTTCGTATATTAATAATTGCAGACATAAAATAGGACACTTGCTAAATAAAAGCTCTTAATAAACTCAAAATAAGTAGCGCCACATACTTAACTTTATCAAGGTAACCAAAGTAGCTTTTAACGACACCCCAAAACGCTTAAAATCCATATAAACTACCATAACGTAAGCACAACAGACTTCGAAAAAATTATAACATAATATGAGTTTAACCTCTTAATATTCTATTAACAGGGCCTTTTATCTCAAATCAGTACACATCTTCACACAATGATAATTGATCACGAGACCAAGCGACCTTTAATAGCTACAGGTAGAATGGATCTATGACCATTAAAAAGCGATACGCTATAATTGATGGTGTTATGATTTTGACAGATATGGTAACTCGTATGGTATGGTTAAGATAGTTAGGTGAAAGGTTATGTTATTGTATTTGATTAATGGCGTGTGGGATTGGCTTTGTGTTCATGTTTGGCGATTTATTTTTAAACATTTTTAAGTACAAATAGTTTTCGTATAGATTGATGCACAATGATTAGCTGCACAAATTGGTGAACCAAAAACGTACCGTGTTTTCTTTTACAGTAGGTAGCTTCCCCATACACATCATTAATCCTTCAAACTGCTTCTGCAGTGCTGATGCCCCGTTGGAACTCGTATTCGTAAATAACGAGATATTTAAAGTTTTCCATATTGTGAACAGAACGATGTCAAAGAAAAATCAAATGGCGCGAAAACAAATGAATCACTATATTCAAAACACAACAAGCCTAGGTTATAAATAAATTTAAATTTAGAATTCCTAACCAAACGCCAGATATTTGAAATCAAAGACGACGAAACGCCAATTAGATTATATAAGGACTTAATACGAGTATTCATTTAAAACTGGCGAAATGTGGAATAGTTCTATAGGTGTACCGTAGCCTAAGCCTTCGAGAATTACAGGTGTGATGTGACGATGTTATTAAATTTAATACTGGTAACTCCTTGACACAATTTCTCAAAACTCTAATTAGGCATTGCTTATCGATACTTACTCGAAAAAACAGATAACTAATTCAAATACCTCATTTTTCCTTCTAAAACCAGCAAATCAAGAAATGCACAAACAAATTGCTATTCAACTAGCAACATTAGCTACTATTTATTAATATCCAGTAATTTGCTGGAAAATATCGCTTATTTGCAACCGGGTCAAGTTTTCACAGCCGCTTACTTAGATTATAATCTGGTGCAATTATTTGAAACCGATATATGATAGCTGGAATTCTTCAGAAGTGGACCATGCAGATAACATGAGGCCTTGAATGCATGTTGTGTGAAAGAAATATAAGCTATATCAGGAAAGAAGAAAACGATGTTTGGCAAAAGATGATCAGTGATTTAGAAAGTAGTCAAAAGTGGGCCAAGTTCTTTACATTTTTGATATTATTTAAACTTTTTGCAAATCTAACTTAAACGAGGCATGTTTTTGATATACCTACAATGACCTATATGCATGTACTAAAAAAAAAACTTTTATGAAGACGAGTTATTTTTTCAACACACTAAAATATCATTGCATTTTTTCAACAGCACAAAGGAGACCTTGTAGTTGAAGATTTCGTTATTACGAACTCGTTCCTACTTACATAATAATATTGTAAAAGTTTTCACAAATTTCTGGAATTACCAAAATCTAACTCAAAAAACTTGAAACAGCGGGGCGATTGCGTAACACATTATCAATCGGAATCGGTTACCTTTTGACAGTTCAACAACATTCATTGCGTTATTTACGTGTTGAGCAGTCAAATTTTTCGAACGTATGAAGCAATGGATTAGCAATTTGCTTCAAAATGATTCAGATTCCGGTTGATAGTGTGTTACGCAATTAGGGTGCAGATGACAAAACGTCCGTACAAGCAGTGCTTATCGATTCTGTAAAAATCTCACCGCGATAACAGGTGAAGTGAGCGTGAAGTGAACTATCAATGGAGGCAATCCCTAACATCAGGTGGATTGACAGCTCACTTCACCTTAGTTTTCACGGTGAGATTTTTACAGAATAGAACTGCATTATAAGACATCAAACTTAATCAACATTTTTTTTTTAAACTTTGGCCCACACTTGGAATTTCTCCTGTATTATGGGTGCATTTACAAACAATCAAAAGTCACATACACAAACAGCCAGAACCGGAACAACAACTTGTAGGTCATACAAATATTTGTTCCGTGCGGGAATCGAACCCGCGACACGCAGCGTAACAGTCAATTGCTTAACCACTGCGCCAAACCGTGCATCTAACACATTCACATTCGAGCTCCCTTCATCTGCCTAGTCTTTTCCCAACTATGTTGGGGTCGGCTTCCAGTCTAACCGGATGCAGCTGAATACCAGTGTTTTACATGGAGTGACTGCCTATCTGACCTCCACAACCCAGTTACTGGGTAATACGATACCCCTTGGTAAGACTGGTTGTCAGACTTTGGGGCTTCTGACTGCCCGTAACGACTGTCAAAGATCCACGAATGACAGCCGGGACCAACGGCTTAACGTGCTTTCCGAGGCACGGAGGAATCTCGGTATGTAAAGATGGTCACCCATCCACAGACCAACCGCGGCAAGCGTAGCTTAACCTGATCGATCGACCTTTGCGGCTGTTATTATTTAGCCACGGGCCCCTCTCACATTCGAGCTCCCTTGCGTTTCTTAATCTCATGTCAATCACAGACTAGAATGCAGGACGGTTTTAGTCAGTAAGAGTCTGACACTCCCTTCTGCTCCACCCAGAGTGGGAGGGGTCATTTGATGATTTCCCATCCACAAAAAAAAGCCAATGTATCAACGTCATGGTATCCAGCTGTGCAATGTGCATGTCCTATATATACGTGTGGTGTAGAAATCGTATTAGATCAGTTGACGTGTGGATTGCAGGTGTGTTCTGATCCTTATCCAGCACTATACAGGGTTATTGGAAAAACACCAACAACCTCTTAAGAGGTCATTGTACTCATCGTTCTGAACAACTTTTACTATGGGACCAAACTTGAAATCGCGAAATAAAAATCAGCTGTTCCCTACATTTATTTTCGTCTATCTCGTCAAAATGTAGGGAACAGCTGATTTTTTTTTCGCGATTTCAGGTTTAGTCCCATAGTAAAGGTTGTTCATAATGATGAGTGCTATGACCTCTTAAAAGGTTGCTGGCGTTTTTCCAATAACCCTGTATATTAGATAAAAACTTTACAAAAAAAAAAACAACCGACTTCCAAAACAGACACTACAAATTTAAAAAATAACTTTTATTTCGGAAGTCGGTGTCGTTGGGTTCATTTACGTTGTTTACCACCGACTTCCGATATTGAAGTTATTTTTTCACTTTATAGTGTATTTTTTGGAGGTCGATTTTTTTTTTGTAAAAATCTTTTTTTTTTTCTTTTAAGTTGTACTTACCCCCACACAAATTCGTATAACACTACTTGCTATGTAAATAATAGTGACAGGAAATCATTATAACATCATCAATATAAGCTAAGTGGAAAAAATACGTATTATTGAAGCTTAACTCAAAAACTACCCAAGCAAAGTTAATAAAATGTATATGGGACCACCCCTGAGGCATACCCTATCCACCAAAAAATTCACAATGCCGGTGTTATCGCGTAACAAACATACAAAAAAAAAACAACATACAGTCGAATTCAGAACCGTCTTCTTTTTGAAATCGGTTAAAAATTACTTATGTAGGGCGGTTATAAAGGAAGGGAACATGTATTTCATTTGCTAGCTAAGCACCAAATATCCTTAATATCGTTCAGTTGTTTAACCCGGATAAAGTAGACAGGAAATAAACTCTTACACATAAAGAAAAAGTTTTTGGAAATGTTGATGTTTGTTATTTAAAAACAGTTGCAACTCGACGTATCCCATTACACGTAAAATATGTAAATGAGAAGTGTACAAAAGGAACGGAGCCAAATATTTTGACACTGTCGATCGTGCCGGGAATATAAACAGCCTAATTATACGTTTTTACTTTCAATTCTAGCCTCATATCAGTACAGGCGACCGCATGGATAGTAACACGTTGACCTTGATCTGACCCAGCGTATTACGGAGTTCCAATACGGGAAAAAAAATAACCAGTGCTCAAACTGTAACCACGAATCTATGTATATATATATAAAAGGAGAAACTGACTGACTGAATGACTGACATATCAACGCACAGCCGAAACTACTGGGAATAGGAACGTGAAATTTTGCATACGGCTTCGTTTTATTATGATGGGGTTTTTGGAAATTCAACCTTTAAGGGGGTGAAAAGGGGGGATTTTATTTATTTATTTATTTAAGGGACAAAAAAACAGTTACATGTTAAGGTTTAATTAAAACTATGAGTAAAATAATGAATTGGTAAACATATAACCCACACCATTGTCCACGGATTAATATGTGCAGAGTTGGAAACGGAAGAGTTGACGAGATTGCTCATCGCATTACAAGTTCAAGTTCTTTGATTATTGTGATAAAGTTTTTATAGCCAGATATTTGAATTTTTTACTAGAGAGAGAGAAGATATCAATTTCCATGAAGTGTGTGTTATAGGTTTCCACAAGCTGTCGAAGAGGCACTCGCGCCCCGGCGTTGGTCTTACATGAATCCACGTTTCCATCCATGTTTGTATGAAAAATCTTATTGCTTGAGTTAATAAACTTTAAATTTGGCACGAATACACGCAGACAAATTCGCAGGCGAAGTGCTAGTTCAGCATATGATTCTAGACCTAACGTAGAAATTTTCTGTCGGTTTTCAAAATAAATATTAGTTATTCCATACATTTTGAACGTATAGGTATTGCATTTTTCTATGAAACAACAGATTTTTTTTAACCAACGAAATGTTTCTACGCCTGGAATAGTATTTTTTTTTTCTATATAATAAATGACCAGACCAGCTTTTACTAGATTTGTTACCACAGACGTGCGGCTCACTGTACAAGTGAAAAAGAGCTACTCGTAGATGTTACTAAATCGTATAAATTGAGTTTTAAAACTAGTTGTGTTTTGTTTTAGGATTCTGTGAGTTATTGGCCTTCTTGTGTCAAGAATTTACAATTAAGTGACGATTTATTAAGACCGCTTATACGTTGGGTCATTAATTAGTCGGATTGTGAACTCCAAATTTAGCGTTTATAATTATTGTGAAATTAGAGCAAATTTTATGTTATTCCTTATGGTGGCCATTTTAGCAACAAATAAATGCAATTCTCTCACATCGTCCAAGATTCTTATTACAATAATACATTGGAACTTATTTCTTAACAATTCCTTTAATGCAAAAAGATTCAGGAGAAGTTTAAGCTCCTTAAGTTCTGAGGTGAGCGGCACGATTACTGTCAAATGCATGCACTGATTGGACAGGTCCACTGAAATCTGTGTGATTCTTTCCTTAAAACACCATTTCAGACACCAATCGACATTATCTTCACATGATATAACCAAAATTATGTCTGGACTTTAAAAGAGACTGTCCTCTGAGTTTGTTTCGGCCTTTCATCTCAGAGTAGTACGATAGGAAAGGGAAACGCCGACCTCGTCTAGTTTTAAAAAAACGTGATGTGTAAAAATGTTTATACAAACCTACTTACAGAAATAAAATCATTTCATTTAAATAAGATTAGAAATTAATTTATATATAATGGTTTAATATGGCGAAAGAACGTTCCTTTTCTTATTTTTAGATTTAAGACGTCGACTTATGAATCATTTAACTAAAATCAGAACAATTTCATAAGCGATTTCACAAAAACGGATTCTCGTAACAATGCTGAAACAATTATTTCAAACACATCTTCATTAGAAACCATTCTCCATTTATTACATTATCTATTATAAGACAGACATTGCGTGCTAAAAATAAGATTATTTCAGCGATACTTCAAAACAATACTAAAATGAGATGATTATCGCGATAATTGTGGCGCTAAACTGCGGGTTAATTTAGAATAAACGCATTAATTGACTTTCTAAGTTAAAAAGTTGTGTTGCGCAAGAGTGCGGTGCGGTCTAGTCGCATATGGCTGTGGGTTTTCTTCCTTGAGGTTACATGGGTAATGCTCGTTTCCCTTTTTGCGGTTAAGGTGGTAATGTTAAAGGATATGAGGAGTACTTAGAGTCATATTATAAAGAAAGAGGATTGAGAAAAGATGTAGGAAACGAAAACTAAAATGGCAGCGGAAGACCACAATAAATCATTATTTTTATTAGTCAATGAAAAAGTAACCGGCCTTTCCAAGTATATTCGGACATTTTCCGTACCCGACCGGTGCCCGAGTATACGCGATTCAGCATCACCGACCGACGACGACTGGAGCTGACTATACCCGATTGTGCGTCACCGACCCGAGCGTGAAGGTTCAATTTCGTTCACTATTCAGAGAGAGGGCAAAGTTTTCACTAAAGGAGTTTTCGCTTCAATAGTAAATAGTGATTTTTTTTTGTGTGGGACGCCCCCCAGCCAGATAGACACATGACCTTAAGAAGGTGGCTGGGACGGACTGGATGCGGAAGGCGGAGGACAGGGTGTGTGTTGCCTGGGACCTATGTCCAGCAGTGGACTGCAATAGGCTGAGTTCACTCTTTAATTATAGCTTACAATAATCCTGGTACTGAACCAAACATACAATTAATTACAGTACTGCCACATCATACATAAGAACAACACACCCGGATCTAAGATCAGAGCCAATCTAAGATGTCTATCATTATAACAATTGTCATTTAATAAGCGCATGGCGATAGTGACCATTGACCATATCATTCGACCCTCGAATGGTCACCTTGACCGGGCCAAAGTGTACTAAAATAACTGCCTACTGTAAAATACGACGTTATGAAATCTGTGACGTCATTTCTTGAGTGTTAAGAGATTTTATTTTTTATACAGACTTTTTAAGCGTTGTCGGTCTGGACAGCTCTTCAGCATCGTTGTGCATATAAAAACAAATCCTAAATTTATTTATTTATCCCCCCACTGGAATGCCATACAGCAATTGCACCAATGGAGCAAAAAATTACGTCATGTTCTGTTTTGTATCCATCCTGTGCGCGGTGAACGTCAAACAGACCACGATAAATCACGTACGCTCACGTAGCATCAAGACAGACGAATTTCTCAATCAACTTTGAACCTTATACTTTAGCGTTAGAGTTGAAAATCTATTAAATAAATTTGACAGATTTTAGTAGCTTGATGTGCTGGCGTCTGTACATACGCTCGAGTCAAGCTCATAAATACATAAATGTTTATTTTGAGAGGAAATCAACCCGCAATACAGTGTAAAAGCAAATCGCTTAGCAAATGCACCAATTCTTGCAGCTGGTATGTAACAAAAGAAGTTGTAAGAAAACCAATTCGGTAAGAGGCTAAAACCTACTGTTAACCCATAACTATGCCCCAGAGGGCTTACCTCTGTACCTCACTCTTTAAGTAACAAGTAAGTAGGTAAGTACATAGTCATCATAGATTTAATGTTTAATGTGGAACTCGTATGTAATGTGCAAGTACAGACGCCAGCACATCGAGCTACTAAAATCTGTCAAATTTTTTTATAGATTTTCAACTTTATCGCAAACACATAAGGTTGAAAAAAGGTTGATTGGGAAAATTTGACAGTTTCGGGTAGCTTGTGCTAGTGTCTAGTACCTACAACAAGATTGATATACATACTTTCACAGAAATACTCTTTACCTATATTTTTTCAACTTGATTACAGGTTTAATTTAACAACCATATATTTATAACACTTCACTTCCTATTAAACTTCTACTAAACAAATCTGTTAACTAAATCTAAACGAATTATAAAGAGAAAAGATTGGATCTTTTGTATGTTTGTTACGCTTCTACGCTTTCAGCTGTACGAATTTCGATCAAATTTGGCACATGCGTAGATCATAACCTAGATTAGGATATAGGGTACTTTTATCCTGATATTTTCTCGGGATTGAGACTCACGCGGGTGAAACCGCAAGGCACAGCTAGTGGTAAAATAAAGAACTTGCCACCTCTGAGGTAAAACTTTGTGTACAGATAGATATAGTAGGTAAGCTCAGTAACAAGATCCCGTTGGTACAGTATTTTTATCTCACGAAGCAATGCGCGCTTTACTTGTGGTTACCAAGTGTACAAACACGCTGTGAATGTGTGTGTAAGCGCAGGAGCTCTGAATACCGTCCGAGACAATGGCGAAGTCGGAAGTGTGTGTGTGTTATGTGCTCACGCTACTCGTCCTCACGCATTCTAACCGTGTTTGTATACACTTGGTTACCACATGCAAAGCGCGCATCGCTTCGTGAGATAAAAATACTGTACCTACCGGTCACAAATCCCAAAAAAAAACCACTGAACAAAATCACTACAACAGAAAATAAACCATTATTTATTCAAATTACACACTGATTAATTAAAAATAAAACGTATTAAGCTAATTTGCCACGATTTTCCTATCATTACGGAAAATAATTAGGGAAATATAATCGAATACCGTAGTGAAACCTATAGGCGTGGTATCCGCATTACAAAATTATTTTTGTACTGGCATGGTAGGTTTTCTGATCGAGTTTAAACGTCGGTTTATAGGCGATTATGTGCATATTATTGGCGGCGTGTATTGAGGTTTGTAAGAAGTTACTGCAGGAAATCACACCGGTTTTTCAGACTACCGTACTCGTTAGTCAAGGGACTTTTTGTAAGAAAAGTCTCACGGAAACTCCTTTTCTGAGAAAAGTATATAGTACTAGCGGCCCGTCTCGGCTTCGCACCGGTGGGAAAAAAAAAAAAAGCCTATATTAATCAGTGATAATGTAGCATTCAAATGGTGAAAGAATTTTTAAAATCGATCCACTACTTTTTGAGCCAATTCGTTACAAACATACATACAAATCTTTCCTCTTTATAATATTAGTAGGTATAGATTAGTATAGACTAACACCAACTTATACAGGGTGAAATTTTAATCACCGTTTTCCTCTTAAGGGGTAATTGTACTCATCATTACGAACAACTTACTATGGGGCCATACCTGAAATCGCGAAAAAAAAATCAGCTGTTCCCTGCATTTTGACGAGTTATGCGAACATAAATGTAGGGAACAGCTGATTTTTTTTTTCACAATGAGCTCTTAAGAGGTAAACTGTGATTAAAATTTCACAATGTATAAAATAAACATGGTGCTCCTCAAAATAAATCAGTATCAATCTCAAAATAGGCAGCATAATCAGCTTATATCATTCTCACTGATGGGACACAGGCCTTCTCCCGATGAGAGGGAGTGGGCCGTAATCTACTACGCGGCCCCGATGCGGGTTAGTAGATATTACATATCCTCGATTTTTCCAATTTCAAAAGAGCACACAAAAGAGATAAAATCATTTACACACGTAAGTCGTGGCCATTACCACTTTGCCACCACTGCTCATAGAGCCGATGCTGACAAAGCCTATGCACGTTGCTAATTATGTTCCAGAACTATGTAGGTATAATATCTGCTTATTGTAGACCTTTGTAACTGTCAACTCAAATTTATTAATGATATTGCAATAATTATTGTAATTTATAGCATGTAGTAAGTGTCCAGGTACAGAGTCTTACTTTGTATAAATAGTGGAACTTAGTTGCCTCTACTTTGTAGAAACTTACAATCAAGAATAAAGAGATAATCCATTCAAAGGTTGTCTTTAAAAGATCGCTTTTAGCGATAAGACCGCCCATTGTGTCACCCTTTGCAAAAGTTCTATATTTATGTCTGTAATTTATAATGGTGTACATAATAAAGAGTATTCTATTCTATTCTATTCTAAAGAGTCAATTATATTGTCTGATCATTAATCAGACACTATAATTGACTCTTAATTTAAAGTTAATATGGCCGCTTTGAGCTGACCTCCCCTAACCTATTAGGTTAGGTACTAACGACTCCTGTGGACATATTGTGTTCTCGTCTATGGTCCACACCTAATGGATAAAATATAATATGAACAAAATGAACATATATCATATTATTATGTAACCGAATTAAATCAAACTCTTTAACCAACCGTAGAAATACATGTTAGTATTAGCGTAGCGACACAGCTGCCGAAAATTATTTGACCGAATATCCGTGTGCTCTGTTTTCTTTGAAAAAATTACAGGACGTAATTTCGACCTAATGTTTCAAGGCAGGCGGAAGGGTGGTCACACACGGAACGGACAAGTAAATAATAAAACATTCAACCTTACACACTCAACTGATGGTATGATAATGCGTTAGTGCGCCGAGCGAATTAACTGGAAGTAAACGAAGTTACGCCCAACGAATCTTCTGTCAGATGTGAAACCACGCTTGTACCGAACTTTCCGTCGCGTAATTTCGGCAGATGCATCGTGCAATCACCCTCTCGATATTGTGTTAAGTCTTATCGATACCATAATAGGTATAGAAATTCGACAATGAGTTGACACTGTTATAGGTACTATTAGTTTCCGAACAAAAAACGCTTAATGAATGTTGAAACTATGAAACATTAAATTAATTATTTAACATTGACATAGAATTCTAACTGTTAACAATTTAACAAAAACTCGGGGCGATTGACTAATCGGTTACGATCGATATTACTAAGAGTCTTGAACGTCTTATATTAAAACGTTTCAGTTGGAATATCTAACTCGAAGTAAGTCAACTTGCAGTAAGTGTTTTCACGGTATCAGTCAACTTCCAACAAAATTAAGTTCGCTCATAGATTCAGCGCAAAACGACTAAGTAGGTAAAGTACGCACGGCTACACATCAAGCTATACATAACCAGTATAAGCTGACTTTTGATTGTACGAAAAACCTATATAGTGCGAGGACAACTAAAACTGGAATATATTGCTTGATGTGCCGCCGTCAGTGTGTACCTATTATTATATTCGTAAATTATGGCTGCATGCTATCTCAACAAACTAGCAAAACCCTTTATGACACTCTATTCGTTCCTTATTAATAAAGCTTTCGAGACGTTGCCTGAGGTAGCAGCGCGGTGCGGGAGGGTGTGGTGACGTGATGTGAGAGCTCAGTGATTCGTCAACTTGTGACAACTATCACCCCTCCCGCACCGCGCAGCTACCTCAGGCAACATCTCAGTTAAGCGGTCGGCCTATAAATATGTAAACTCAATTGAGTGAAAATAAAAAAAGCATAGAAAATAATGGCAAAATGCCTGATTGGAAAGTTTCAGCTAACTGACCATATTATTATTTTAATCCACCAATGTTCTAGTTAAAATAAACGATTTGACTGGATTCTATTGAGTGGGTAACTCGGCGATCTGAAACCAGGAACTTTTGTAGTACATAAATTATGTATCACTGTATATAAGACTTCTAAAAATTCACCTTGCTACTACATTTCCTTTCTCAACGTTACTCTTACGACCTTCATCATATTAATAGTTAGTTATTATCAGATTGTAACACAAATATAACAATAATATCTGATGTATCTCGAGTTTATAAAGTTGGCACATACTGCAATGCAGGTCTCTATTGAAAGCTGAATAAAAATTAAGTTACATATTACAATTGAATTCCTTGTTTCTTAATCAGTTTCAGATTGCATTTTGGCGTTAATTGAGAGTATTATAACAGAATAATTAAAGAGATATGTTTGTGATCTTGCTCAAGATATTTTAGTTTTTGTAACTTCAAGTCTTCCACGTTCCTAAATATTTGGGGTATAAATGATATGATTCCGACTTCACCCATTCTTAAACATAGGCCTTTCTTTCCTTGTGGTAATCCTCGCTCCTTTGCCAGCCTTTTCTCCTTTACCATAATGAAATTACTTATAATAATAGCCCCCCCGACCGATTTCGGTCACGGTGACCAATCTCAACGGAGATTAGCCAGGTACGCAGGAGATATTATAGTGCACAAGTGTGCGCGCAGACACAGGCGCACTCCCTCTTCCATCACTCTCATAGTCCGATGGGACGGCAATCCGACACGACCGGAGAGAGATCAGACGCAGGACCAACGGCTTAACGTGCTTTCCGAGGCACGGGGGTATTAATAAATAATAAATTCATTTATTTCAGGTACATTACACCCATTGCCACACGATATAAATTAATAGAAAATACAATAGAAAAATCAAATCAGATAAATATCAAATTAAATAAAATTAAATCAATAAAAATCAAATTAAATCAAAATAAATCGCGTAAAATTAATTCAAATTAAAACAAATAATTAAAATTAAAATTAATTAAACCGCCAACTGCCAAACTCCGGACTGCTACTAAGAAATTCCTAATGGAATAAACTCAATAACACTTTGTCCGACCCGGGAATCGAACCGAAATTACTTATAACTAATATCTTAGAACGTATGCATTGATTTTCTGAATCTCAGAAACAGGATGTTTCAAATCATCATCTGCCTAGCCTTTTCCCAACTATGTCGGGGTCGGCTTCCAGTCGAACCGATGCAGCTGAGTACTAGTATTTTACATGGAGTGATTCCCTATCTGACCTCCACAACCCAGATACTGTTTCAAATAACCTTACTTAAATATTTAACTCAAACCGTCATAGTTCACTGCTGGAAATACCTAGGTCTTTCCTACGTTTCGCCACAACGACTGGTCTTCCACATTGATCCCTAACTTGGCAAAACCTAGACATTATTAAGCTTCGAACAATGATATAGCCACCTAAGCTGTTAACCTTTCATACCTTATCATTTATACGTCTGATATACCTAGGTTTATATGCTTACATGTAACAGAAAATGTAGTACATCTATATATGTATATAGATGTACTACATTTTGAACGCGGTGGATATCGATATCTAAACGTTGACCTTCCAAAAAATCATCAAATATTTTTATTTTATCGTGTTTAGATATAGAAATAAAAAGAAAGAAAATACGTTTATTTGCGGCAAACATGACGCATAAAAATAAACACAAGCAAAAAAAAAATTAAATTAACAATTTCGGAGAAAATATGCGTCACATCTACGCAAAACGGCCATCGCTCAGCATAATGCTAACCAAGACCTTATACGAGACTAAGCCCCAGCGCTGATTTTCAGCGACAACCGGCGTTGATATAGACCATAATTATCTATGATATAGACCTATCGCGTCTGAGGAGTTTAGCTGGCCAATTTAAAATAACCCTGTATCATCTGGCTAGCCTTTTCCCAACTATGTTGGGGTCGGCTTCCAGTCTAACCGGATGCAGCTGAATACCAGTATTTTACATAGAGCGACTGCCTATCTGACCTCCACAACCCAGTTACTGGGTAATGTGATACCCCTTGGTAAGACTGGTTGTCAGAATTTCAGGCTACTGACGACCCGTAACGGCTGTCAAAGATCCACGAATGACAGCCGGGACTAACGGCTTAACTTGCTTTCCAAGGCATGGAAGGGTCTTGGTATATGAAGACGGTCACCCATCCACGGACCAACCGCGGCAAGCGTAGCTTAACCTGATCGATCGACCCGTGCGGCTGTTATTACTTAGCCAAACCCCGTATACGTTAAATAATTTCAGTGCGTTAGTCTCGCAAAAACCCGAAAATGGCTCGACAGATTGTGATAAAACTTTGGTAAGTTGTTGTGTGCGCCAGAAAAGGTTAGAATAAAAAGGTATTGCATTAACTAGTGAGATATAAATGTACGTAATTTTTCTAATCGTCGCCTGACCTTCATGAAACGAAAGGCTCCGACCGATATTACGTCCTTGCGTCGGAAAACACTTACCTAGACCACTTAGTTCTCACATTCGAGTAAAATTATGATACTACTACATGTATTTATAGGCGTACGTAGTGTTAAAGCCAGAGTTACGGCGCCCTGTAATGTCTCCAGGCCATATTAAAATCTAGATTTCTAGAACTTATTTTCACACAATTCGTACATTTTAGGTTAGTCTTAAGGTTGAAAATAGCGTTTTCCTACAAATTGGATCGTTAATTCTGTCACCACTTAGGTATATTTAGCAATCGGGGTAACCACCGAAAATCAGCGCTGTGCTGTGGGTCTCCATAGCACAGCATCATGCTGAGTGGAAGCCTTCTTGTCACAGTCATGACATGCAGCCGTCGACTACTTCTGTTTTGTGCTTGTGATATATTTTGTTTTTATTTATCCTGTTATTAGAATTAATTATCTTTTTGTTTGCACGTGTTTCTGTGACAAATAAACTAATTTTTCTTTATGTCTTCTTTTCTTCAATAGACGTAAAAAAATGAATAGTCATCGCTGAAAATAAGCAATAGTAAAAATAGAAAAATATGGGGCAAAAGAGATGTTCTTACAACTAACACCGAAACCTTTGCTGGCATATGATAGACTTTAATTTTAAAATCATTACTTATTTATACAGATGTAATAAACCGAGACATTTGATAAGCCATCAAAGAACCATAAAACTTCTATCGACGATAAAATCTGATTGGACATCAACTGATTATACGTTATAACAAATATTAAAAGCTTACCTCTCGGTAAAGTTAGAAGTTTACTGGTGTATTATGAAGAACCAATAGTAATATAATAGTGAGGTAAACCACAGTTTATTTAACTACTTATATGACAGAGGTCACAGGATTTTACAACATATACTCCACTACACTTTCACATCATTTACCACTCCATTTTGTAACAAGTTTCAAAATAACGTGGGGTTTTACTATTGATAGGATTTAACATCCTATATAATAGTGTTAGTATTATTTACAAAAAATACAATTCTAAGAAATATGAAGATAAATAGATTAATAAAACAATTCATCATAGCTGTCTCAACGAAGGTATTTTGTAACTTGAATTTGATAAAAAAACCTAAAAAAATAATAATCCCTAAGGCGAATCACACACTATAACGCGCCAGATAACACGCGTAATTTTTTACATACAAATTCAATAAAAACGCACTTCCGCGCAGAGAATTAGGGTACGTTTCCCGCGACCCGTCGCGTGCCGCGTTGTTGTGTGATCTGCCTAACCCATCAAACCCAACCACAATCTTTAAACAACTCACAAGGAATTTCGACTCCTAAAACTCTACAATTAGGTACTTTTTCCTTTCACCAAAAAAGCACTTGTTGCCCACAAAAAAGTAACACCTAAGTTCCATATATCACCAGACCGGTAAGTTCTAGTAAACCATGACCTTAGGGTCACGACTGAACCTTGGAGAAGCGTGCGAAACAAGCTAACCATTGAATAATAGCGTTTAATGCGGTTGACACTAATAAAAATTACTTCGTTGTTTACGTTTTTTAGTAGTTAATAGGCTTAATGGTTTTTACATTTCATCATCATCTGCCTAGCCTTTTCCCAACTATGTTGGGGTCGGCTTCCAGTCTAACTGGAAGCAGCTGAATACCAGTATTTTACGTGGAGTGACTGCCTAGCTGACCTCTACAACCCAGTTACTGTGTAATACGATACCCCTTGGTAAGATTGGTTGTCAGACTTTCGGACTTCTGACGACCCGTAACGACGACGGTTTTTACATTTATTTTTGTGATTTCAAGTTGTTTAGTTCAAAGCATGTTTTATGCTTTTTTTTCCGCTGAATAAGGCAAGCACAGAACTGGTTGATGTTGCGATGCTTCGGGACGGCATGTGTTCGCCAGTGGACGTCTTTCGGCTGAAATAGTAATGATGATAATGATGTTTTTTGTTCTACCAGGACTTTAGATGGTAAGGAATAAGTAAAAGAATTTGCTAGAGCGTTAATAACGACCTTAGTAATAGTCAAAACTTATTTTCGCGAGTAATTTCACCGGCACTTTTGCTCGGGTAATAACAATCTTTGTTGTAGCAATGCTGCTTATCAATAACATAAAATAAGTAAGTTTGATGTTTTTTGAAGAATTCGTAGAGCTCAAGTCATCACCAGACTAGCCTTTTCCCAACTATGTTCGGGTCAGCGTCTAGTCTAACCTGATACAGCTGATTCCCAGTACTTTACATAGAATGAGAAGTTATAATAGCTTTAAATGTGGAAACCACTGATTTATGATAGCTATTATCTCTGAAAATAAGTACAGAATCATCTTAACGCAACTATTTAGTCCCTATTATATGCAACCACACTAAAAGCCATCACTTAAAATATATAATAGCCTTCAACACTCATTGTCATGTCCATTAACCCAATACACCACCAAAACCAACCGTTTAGCGGTCCATCATTTTAACAACATATAATATTACAAAAATCACGATACCCCATCTAAGCGGGCAATCTTAGGGCATTTAAAACTAATGACATAGCTCTACAGTACGCACTTAACGAAAATAAGCTAAAATTGCTTGTTGCTCAAATAGAATTATTGTATGAGTTGATTGCTGTGACGTGACGGGTTGAACACCTCTGCTAATACCTATTTTTATTAGACCCTATTGAATTTTTTATGGAGAACATCCAGATATTTATATTACATACACATTTTTGATAACGAAATGCCAACTTCACCAATGAAACTGAATGCGATTAGCACATCTAAACCGAGTTCAAGAGAACTCAAATGAGCATAGTTCAAGAGAACTCAAATGAGCATAGTTCTAGTTTTGACATCCAAACACCCTGTAAAAAATCACACAGGGTGTTTTGTTTGCTACTTGGGTAGTATGCAAATCTCACACAGATGTTCTCAACAGACCAGGAGACGTGATCAGCTTCTGGAGGGAGGTGTGCTGGTTGGAATAGCCATCGACGGCGGCCATGACCTACGCACAATGGTCCACTTGAAGGACTAAGTGCGGAACCAAACACAATAATATAGAACGGGGGAACTTTCTATCACCGGAATCAAGAATTTCAAAATTAAGATACTTGATTATGTAATTTCATATTTTGATTGTTTTTACTTTAAGGACTAGAGGTCCAATACACGTCACCAGAATATCTTTATGGTAATAATTTTCTTTAGTCTTTGCAGTAAATAATACAACTGTATATTTAAGCGGGTATTTCAACATTTTAAAATGTAATACGATAATAGCTACATCAAAATTAATGAAATTGCCGTTGAATTTGCTATCAAAGTAATTATAAAGTTTCAAATTCAAAGTTTCCAATATTATCGTAAACCCATCTGTGTTAACGATGTCTTTATAATGTCGTAGAAAATAGTTATCATTATAAATCTTCTATTGCCATAGCGCATAGTTGCAAAACTTTTAGATCAAAATTGTAGTTTCATGACAGATAATTGCATTTTATATGTTACTTTGCAAATTAAATAAATGTCTACATGCAAATTAATGATATATGTAGAAGGTAAAGCCTCAATACTCATTTACACATATCTAGAACGGAATTAATTTTAGTTATTTCGTAATTGTTAATTAAGATTAATATATAATTAAGCTAAAGAGTTTCTTTGTTTGTTTGAACGCGGTAATCTCTAGAACTACCGTTTGGAATTGAAAAAATTGGTTGTCTGTAAAGTCGGTTTACGGTCGATAGTTGATGAATAAATGTGTCACAAGCCAACGCTTGAGCCGATCGTGCCTCTCTATCGCTTGTTCCGCGGAACGTGACACCTTTTCGTGCGTGCAGCCGGTGTTCATCGATTTATAAGACGTTATCACGTCAAAAATATTTTTGCATTTGATAGACCAGTGCCTGAGGAAGGCTATAGGCTATTTACCATCACGCTATGACCCTTAGGAGGCGAGCAAAAAGAAAAAAAAGTCAGAAAGACGACGACGCGACGAGCCCGAAATTGCGTGCCGAAACTAGTTACTTAATATACTTATTGGAGCAAAAATTCTTCAGCATCTTCGAAAGTTACAGTTTTAAAACCCGTTTATAATTGTTAAACAAAAGAAAGTGTTTCTTTCGGACATAAATGTGATAATTTAATACTTAACATGCCTTTTATTAGAATTGCAAGAATGCAAATAAATATCCAATAAAATACACGACATATTTACACCTTTAATGTTATTTTGATATATTTTGCAATAAATCTGTCTAGACAAATCATCATCTGCCTAGCCTTTTGCCAACTATGTTGGGGTCGGCTTCCAGTCTAACCGGATGCAGCTGAATACACGGAGCGACTGCCTATCTGACCTCCAAAACCCAGTTACTGGGTAATACGGTACCCCTTGGTAAGACTGATTGACTGGTAAATCTGTCAAGACAAATGTTTTCAAATAAAAAAGATGAAGTTTCAAATTTTCCTAGCGACATTTTATTTTTATTTTATTTGGGTATGTAACCAGCCCAATCAAAACTATAGTTTTTGTGATCTAAATTTAACTTTATTTACAACAATTATATATGGACACAATTTACAAATTAGTAGTTTATTCTTTGACATAAAAATAGGCCAGCCCTCTGGGGCCCAAGTCTGCTATTTTTATAAATTCGTCATTCCAACACGATCCCATTATCATTTTGCTAAAAGTTCGTAATCTGCTAAATTCACAATGGTCAATCAATGAACGGTCAATGGTCTGAGAAAAACTACTACATTTAATTCTAGATTTCACTCAATATATATTTTTACAGATTACGTATTAGTGTTTGCAATCTGAAGCACTAAGAAGTTCGTAAATAGCAATAAACATTACATTTATTCATTCGTCATTATGTACGAGATTACCATTTTATGCCGTTTCTTTCAATGGAGTGTCAGTGGTGACCATTGGAAAGTCATAATGACGCCATTATGTTAGTAGATTACCAAACTTGTCAAAATCGACAATTATGAAATCAATGATAGACCATTCTGACAATATTGTAATAGCAGACTTGAGGCCAGGTCAAGTGAAGAGACCAACCGCTTGGCGAAGTCCCGAAAAACAAGGTGAGCACTCGGACCGGCTTTAATTTCAACCCCAAACGGCTCAAGCATGTAACTCAAACTCTCAATGCTCAAATTACAGTAAATCGCAGCACAGTGCACAATACATGCTATTATCGAAAGTGCCGTGATATGCACGTTGCGCAGCGTACGCGCATACAAACGTTCGTCGTTCGGGAGAACATTGCATTTAACTCGTTAACATAACATAATCTGTGCTTACATCTGCATATAGTTAGTACGTTCGTGTGTTATTGTAATTTGTTTTTAATTACCTTAATTGGCGTCATCATCTTGAAAGGACATTATGTACTTTAAATTATAGTTATGCCAATATATTATCTTTATAAGTCAATTCCATAAACACTGTTTGGCTCGTCGATTGAAACAGAAGTCAGAAAATCTAGTACACCTTCTTTTTATGGATGGGAAGTCATCAAATGACCCCTCCCGCTCTGGGTGGAGCAGAAGGGAGTGTCAGACTCTAGTAACTAAAACCCACCCGTGTTCCTTCCAACACGAGTGGGTTTTAGTCGCTAAGAGTCCCTTTATGTTCCGGGGCAGCGGTAACTCATTCGGACAATCCCGCTACCCGTGGTAATTACCCCTGCGTGGGTACTGTACTGAACTTGTATTCTGCGGGGTAATAACCTGTTAACATATATCAAAGATTTACCAAAGTAGAATTTCTTGTACTACGCGAGCATAGCACTTTAAAAATGGAATTCCAAAATTATGATCTCTGTACATTTTGACAAAAAGTATGTACTAAATTAGCAGACAGAGCTCTAAAAATGTTGATACCGTTTGCTAGTACCTACTGATGTGAGCGGTTTTTCAACTTTAGTGACACTAAAAACAAAGGCCAGAAATAATCTCAATGTGGAACATAACTTAGATGCGCTTTAAGTGAAAGAAAACCTAATATTCAAACTTGCGAATGCGAAACAGTGCCTACCAAACTTCACATTAAAAAATTTGGGTTCGCAAGTTTTTTTAATATTAGGTTTAGTAAAGTCTGTAAAGATTATGATAGGCAATGTGACTGTAAGAACTTACTCAATATTTTTGTGCAATTTTTATAGGTATGTCTAATTAAGTAAATTTTTATTTATAATATGTACTATATTCGTTGATAATATGAGGGAAAGGGGGCGGAGGGGGGGGGGGGGTTAATCAGTTTCTTTAGCTAAGTCATAGGGGTGACAAGATCGAAAAGGTTAGGAACCACTGATCTAGTAAATGGTTAAACTATCGTTAATTGGCAATAGTGAACTAGTGAAATAGAGTTCATCAGAAGTATTAAAAAAAATCTGATACATCCCTTTTTCGTGGCTATACATTGCACAAGCATATCAGTATCTTTTGCAATCTCAGCGTTTCCACCATATTATCTGGTGGTTTTAACTGTAGGCTTTATTATGTTAAGAGGCAATTTCTGGTGGGGGCTCGTGGCTAAGTAATAAACTAATAACATAACAGCCGCACGGGTTGACCATCTTAACATACCGAGACCCCTCCGTGCCTCGGTAAGCAGGCAGTCGCTCCATGTAAAATACTGGAATTCAGCTGCATCCGGTTAGACTGGAAGCCGACCCCAACATAGTTTGGAAAAGGCTAGGTAAATCATAAATCATGACGTTAGCTAGGCAATTCCGAATCTTACAGAACACATAGTTTATTTGCAACGGTGATGCTAAATCGAATCGTTTTTAACTGTTTCTGTTACTTTGAAGAAAGTTAAAGTGACCGTGTCGTAACAGTTGTTCACCTAGCCGCGATTATTTCATTCTGTTTAGTTTGCAATTGCATTATGCATGTCTAGTCAAAGAATAATTTGCAAATGCAAACAATTTTAACTTTCTCAAATGTAAGTTAAATGACGGTGTGGGACTCGCGTATCCACATACTTACGTCTGCGCCACATAAAACATTCGCCGCACGATCAGACGACATGCGAGCCTCGGAAGCGAATACGTACTGACGAGCATGCGCCAGCGCCGGTAATATTTATAGTGTGCGTACAGACGGCGCTATACGTCGCGCACGCGCGAGAGTGAGATGGGTGCCCGTTCTTCGTTGATCTTTAATTTTAAGTTTTGTGAATTCAAGTGTTCTCCTATTGGTCGGTTAAATATTATAGCATAGTGAGCCTAGCGCAAATTGTATGTTCCAAAATTAAATATAAGGAAGGATATTTTACGAATAAAATGAGCAATTATTCCCTGCGATATACGTGTTTAATTTGCTATCCCGGTGACCCCAACAACTGGTGACCCCCGACAACTGAACCGACAACCCAGTTCGAAGATGTCGCAAGAAGACCCAAGCCAAAGCAAAATGTTGAAGCCTGAAGTCGACCTGGCTGCAGTCTCCATCCAATCCAGACTGCTGCCGTTTTGGAGAGAGATACCACGAGCCTGGTTTATCCAATTTGAAGCCGTCGTGGATCCTTTGAAGACATCGGATGATCAAAAGTACCGATATGTGTTGCAGCAGCTACAAACCACCGATCTACAACATATCACGGACATCTTATACAATCCGCCAGCCACGGACAAATACGGAGCCGTGAAGAATCGTCTGCTGACGGTATATGACACATCAGACGTGAAAAACTTTCAAAAGCTCATCAGCGGCCTGGAACTGGGTGACCAGAAACCTACACAGTTGCTACGCAAAATGAGAGAACTCGGCAGCGGCATGATCACGGACGAAGGTTTAAAGATCGAGTGGCTCAACCACCTACCCACACAAATGCGCGTCGTGTTGTCGATCAACACAGAATCGTCACTCGACACACTCGCCGCGATGGCTGACAAGATGGCAGAATATTCAGAACCCTCAACATCGACAGTCGCCGCAGTGTCCACATCACAACAGCCCGTGATGTCCGCACAATTAGATGTCTTGTCGAAGCAAATGGAGAAACTATGTCTAGAAGTCGCCGAGTTACGTGGACGCACAGCTCGTCGTTACAGACGCCCGTTTCGTTCCCGGTCGCGTTCACAGTCACGGTCGCGGCAGGGGAACAAGTCATCAACCAAACCCGGCGATCCAACGTGGGAGTGCAGATACCACTATCGCTATGGTGACAAGGCAAAGCGCTGCGAATCTCCGTGTTGCAGACGTAACAAGACTCAGCCATCGTTAAACTAGCTCCGACATCGACGGTGGCGGACGTCGGTGTCCCGTGTACTACCAACCGCCTTTGTGTCTTCGACCGTGACACCAGAGAGCGATTTCTTGTGGACACAGGTGCCGATATTTCGGTGTTAGCCGCCACAAGCAAAAGAAAAACGAAGACCGCCAGCGCATACAGATTATATGCGGCAAACAATACGCCCATAAATACCTACGGTGAAAAGACGCTCAGACTGAATCTTGGTCTTCGACGTAGTTTTCTGTGGCAGTTCATCGTGGCAGACGTAAAAACTTCAATCCTGGGAGCCGACTTTCTACGACACTTCAAATTGCTGGTAGATCTCCACAGGAAGAAGCTCATAGATAATGTGACGGACTTATCAATCAATGCGCTTGAAATAACGACCGGCGAAGAAACAGTACACGTCATTAGCACCGAACAAGCATACTACGAAATATTGAAGCAATATCCAGAGGTTCTGCGGCCAATGTCCCTGAAAGAACCACCGAAACACGACGTCGTTCACCACATAGAAACAACAAGCCCCCCGCTCTTCGCCCGACCGCGCCCTCTGCCACCCGATAAATACAAGGCTGCCAAAGAAGAGTTCGATCACATGCTGGAGATGGGCATCTGCAGACCGTCTAAGAGCCCATGGGCGAGTCCACTACATGTAGTGAAAAAGAAGGACGGAGGACTACGGGTTTGCGGTGACTATCGTAGGCTAAACGCAGTCACTCAACCCGACCGATACCCGATACCCCGCATACAGGACTTCACCTACCAGCTGCGAAACATGAAGATATTTTCAAAACTAGATCTCAAAATGGCATACTACTGGATACCGATAAATGAAGATGACGCTCAGAAAACAGCTATCACCACACCATTTGGGCTATTTGAATTTAAATGCATGACCTTCGGATTACGGAACGCCAGCCAAACGTTCCAAAGATTTATGCACCAAGTTCTACGGGGTGTAGATAACTGCTTCTGTTACATCGACGACATCTTACTGTACTCGCGGAGCGAGGAAGAACATACACTACTCTTACGTCAAGTGCTGGAACGTCTCAAGGAGTACGGCGTCATGTTAAAAGTAGAAAAGTGTGAGTTTGGCAAGGAATAGATAAATTTTCTTGGCTACGAGGTGTCAACAAACGGTATCAAACCCACAGAAGAGCGAACAGCCGTAATATCTAAGTACCCGAAACCGAGCACTGTCGCCGAGTTACGACGCTTCCTAGGCATGCTCAACTTTTATCGTAGCTGCTTACCCCGTCAAGCCGACTTACAATCAGAACTCAACAAGTTTCTACACAATCGGAAGCGCAACGACAAAACACCCATCGAGTGGAACCCGGCAGCAGAGTTAGCTTTTGAAAAGTGCCGTCAAAGCATTTTAGAAGCGACTGAACTAACGCATCCAGTTCCCGGCTGTGCCCTCGCCATCATGACAGACGCCTCAGACTACAGCCTCGGCGCAGTACTACAACAGAGGATCGATAACGCGTGGAGACCTCTAGCTTATTTTTCAAAAGCGATGAGTACGACGCAGCAACGCTACAGTGTATACGATCGCGAGCTGCTAGCGATTTATACAGCTGTGAAGCATTTTCGAACGCTTATTGAAGGAGGCAACGTAACGGTGTACACGGACCACAAGCCACTTGCCCACGCACTGATACGCCCGGCAAGTAGCAGTGACACACCTCGTCGAGAACGACAGTTACATTTTATCAGTCAGTTCTGCACCGGCATTAAGTACGTGCAAGGGGAAAATAATACAGTAGCCGATGCCTTGTCACGCATAGAAGACATCCAATGCCCCACCACCATCGACTACGAAAAGCTAGCGAGCGAACAAGCAAGCGATCCCGTGTTAAAGCAACTGAGAAGCCAATCTAATCTAAAGTTTACTGACGTCACAATGCCTGGTATAAACCGACCAATCACGTGCGAAACTTCCACTGGGACGCCACGACCATATCTACCGAATAAATATCGTTTTGTAGCATTCAAAGCACAACATGATTTATGTCATCCCGGTATCAGAACGACACGGAAACAGACAACATCAAAATTCTTTTGGCCGAACATAAATAAAGATGTCAGCAATTGGACCAGAGCGTGCATCGATTGCCAGCGAGCTAAAGTACATCGCCACGTTGTAACTCCACTAAGCGAGTTCCCATCATCTGAACGCTTTGAACATATACATATGGACATCGTTGGCCCGCTGCGAATATCAAACGATTGCCGTTACTGCGTGATCATCATCGATCGCTGTACTAAATGGCCTGAAGCTGTTCCGTTGCCCGACATAACCGCAGAAAAGGTCGCAAAAGCCCTATACGAGAACTGGATCGCAAGATTTGGATGTCCACTGCGAATATCAACGGATCAAGGTCGGCAATTCGAGTCCCAGCTCTTCCGATCGCTGATGCGGAAATTTGGCATAACACGAATACGCACTACGGCATATCATCCTCAGTCAAATGGCCAGATTGAAAGATGGCACCGGACGCTGAAGGCAGCATTAATGGCACGCGGTTCAACCAATCAGTGGACAGAAGAGCTACCCACTGTGCTATTGGGACTGCGCACAGCATTACGCAACAATAATCTCAGCCCGGCAATAATGACTTACGGAACAACACTTCGCCTGCCAGCAGACTTAATCGTAAAGACAGAAACAGACATCAATGAAAGCGACTACGTACGTCGCCTAATGGAAACAATGGCGTCAGTTAAAAGTGCGCCGCGCTCGAACAGCAGTCATACTGAGCCATTCATACACAAGGACCTCGCGACGTGCACACATGTTTTCGTGCGAAACGACACAGTACGGTCGCCGCTAACGCCGCCGTACGATGGGCCCTACGAAGTTATCAAGCGCTACGACAAGTACTACAGAGTCAAGTTACCACTACGCACATCGGTGGTATCTTTGGACAGACTCAAGCCGGCCTTCATGTTCAACGAGCCCATTGAAGATCACCACCTGGACATCAGACCTACTCAGCCCTACACCACCAGATTCGGCAGAGTCGTGAAGCCTGTGGTACGCTTCACTTAGAGGGGAGTGATGTGGGACTCGCGTATCCACATACTTACGTCTGCGCCACATAAAACATTCGCCGCACGATCAGACGACATGCGAGCCTCGGAAGCGAATACGTACTGACGAGCATGCGCCAGCGCCGGTAATATTTATAGTGTGCGTACAGACGGCGCTATACGTCGCGCACGCGCGAGAGTGAGATGGGTGCCCGTTCTTCGTTGATCTTTAATTTTAAGTTTTGTGAATTCAAGTGTTCTCCTATTGGTCGGTTAAATATTATAGCATAGTGAGCCTAGCGCAAATTGTATGTTCCAAAATTAAATATAAGGAAGGATATTTTACGAATAAAATGAGCAATTATTCCCTGCGACATACGTGTTTAATTTGCTATCCCGGTGACCCCAACAACGGTTACGAAAATTATTTTTGGGAAGATATTTAAATTGTAATGTATTATTTATATAATATTATGAAATTATTGGCTGTAGATACGAGTAAAAAACGATATTTAAAAAGATAATTTACTCTGAAGTAATAATAAATTGTTACCGTAATATAAAAAAGCAGAAAGCGATAAGACCGCCCATTGTATATTTTGTAGTGTTTGATGTACTCGTGTATTTTTGTTGTGTAAAGTAAAGTAATAAAAGTCTGACAACCAGTCTTACCAAGGGGTTTCGTATTACCCACTAACTGGGTTGTGGAGATTAGAGGGGCAATTCTCGTAATTTTAAGAACGTTCACAGTCTGATCTCAGTCTCAATCTGTCAAAAATGCCTCTAATTTCCTTACATTTTGACAAGTCTTTGACATTTCTTTGTCGCTGAGATGAGACTGTGACTAGATTATGAACGTTTTAAATTACGAGAATTGGCCTTCAGATAGCAGTCGCTCCATGTAAAATACTGGTACTCAGCTGCATGCGGTTAGACTGGAAGCCGACCCCAACATAGTTGGGAAAAGGCAGGCAGATAATGATGATGTATTTTTGTTGTGTACAATAAAGTATATATAAATAAATAAATATAGTTAAGATAACTTTTAAATTAACATTTACACTATGCTTTTCAACGCTTTTAATAGCCATTAAGATTTTTAATAGCCAGATTAGCCAAAATATATAACCAACATTTTGTTAAAATAGACATATTTACGTTAGCTCATAGTGTATTTAAAAAAGAATTAGTTCTTGCACTTAAAGCCCAATAAATATGTATATAAAATATGTATATAAATATGTATATTAAAATTAGCCCTACCTTCCATACTGTATGTAAGTCCATACTGTATATAAGTAAATTAATACATAAAGTAATATGTGGAAACGTTGTTGATTGTGCGTTAACCCACTTTATTGTATACTTAGATGTAAGACAAAATGTACAATTGTTTGTTTTCCCTAATATAATAAAATAAAATAAAAATAAAATTAATGTCCCACTGCGGGGGAAAGGGGAGCCCTTTCCTCTCTCTCTTTTCTCTCGTTCTACCTCTCTCTCTCCAAAGCTGCCAAAGACCAATCTTTATTGATAAAGGAGTCCAGCTCATCCCGCCGACACCGTCTGGGCCTGCCTCTATGATGTTTGCCATTAAGTGGGACCCACTGGGTCGTAAGTTTGATCCATAGGAGACGAGACGAGACGTTTATTTTGGGCAGCGGGATTGTCCGAAAGGGTTACCGCTACCCCAGAACATAAAGGGCTAAGGAAGGAACACGGGTGGGTTTTAGTCAGTAAGAATCTGACACTCCCTTCTGCTACACCCAGAGCGGGAGGGGTAATTTGATGATTTCCCATCCACAAAAAAAAAGGTAGATCGTCTGAAATGCGTCTGTATTTAATAACGTGAAAATATAATCGAACCAGAAAAGCAGCTGGCCATAACAAACCAAAAATATTAAGACTACTAAACACGTTTTAAGAAAAAATTATCGTCAGGCCAACGAAACTTGTCAAATAACGAAACTGAAAACCGAACTCAATACTTTACAACAAGCGCTCATGCATGAAAATGGCGTGCTAAAAAAAGCGTAAGCAGCTACATAGATAATTATCAAATGATTTACATGACGCGAGATGTATGCGCTCATTTCGCTCGCGAGCCTATAGAAAGCGAGGTGAGCGATCTTTCGCTTAATTCATTCGCAATGTTAACGCTTATTGACGAAGATAATCGATATTACTTATTATTATGTCATTGTAGTGAAAACTATGATTTCACTGTTCGTTTTGTTGGTTTATTTTTGTTTGACGTTATATCTGTTCAATGAATACGCTTTGAAGTTTGTGATATTTCAGTTAAGTAAGTGTCAAAACTATGATATGATATTTATAGTCGGTTTTGACATGTTGCAGGATCCTTTCTGCTACAAATAACAATCTGACACCACCATCCATCCAATTACGTTCCAAGCACCGCCATTTATGTCACATTTACATTTTTCAGCCCGTTTTTGCATAATACATATTTTCATTGGAAAATAAAAATGTTTTGAATTCTGAGTACCACTATTCTATAAACAACTGTTTTTTGCAAAAAAACAATTGACCAACGTCAGAATTATTTGAACATGTTTAAATCAAATGACCTTCCACCCATCACTCATTCGTTTACATAAACTTGTTTGTTTACGATATTAAATATTATTCAGTACAGATCTCCAATATAAACTTATTGCTATATCATATCCAAGAAACAGATAATTATGAACGTTACTGACAGAACTGGTTTTCCTTAGATTTCATTTATTTGAGTAAGTGGACCGTTGGCAACCGTTTACTGGAGTTAAAGCCGGGTTTATGTTACAATAAAAATGTCACTAGTGCCGCAAAACTTTAGCTTAAAACAATTATGTGTATTTGACCCTCACACTATCAGTGAATTATTTTTTAATAGGCGAAACTAAGGAGAAGGTTCTCATCATTCTCCTTTGTCAGTAATTTTTTCTGTCGACAAATAGTAGTAGTATATTTTTTAGAAAGCCCCAAAAAGGCTCTATATTTCCAAATGTTTATTGTTTGGGGATAGAGTATTCTTCTTTATCAGCAGTGTTATTATTATGCATTTTTATATATTTTTTTTTAGATTTACTGTGGTTTTGGCCAACGAAAACCAAGTTTATACTAATAACACTGTCATCTTATGGCTTTATTCCTCAGTGAACTTTTGAAGCGGAATATTAAGAGGCTCATGTATAGACGAGATTCACTTGTAAATTCTACTTTAGAAATGAGGTGATTGTTTTACTATCAGTCTATCCCGGTGCAGCTAATTTGTTTACGATTTTATGAGTCGTCTACTGTTGCGTTACAAGGCAAACAACTATGCACTTATTCAGGTTCTTAAATTAGGTGAATGAGATACTGAATCTGTCAGCCAAATTGGATATGATGTAAGAAACACATAAAGTAAGTTAAATACGTTCTTCTTAAATTGTCAAAATGTTTGAATGTTATCGAAACTAAACTATTGACACTATTCGTTTCATTAACATGGATAAATTAATTACCAGTATCAATTTCAACATCAATAATACCTAAGATAATAAAATATAGCTCTCAAAAATCAGATCAAATCGAATTTAAATGTGACAAAAATATCATTCAACAAAAAACATTCACTACAAAACGCAGCGGTGCAAATAAACGATACGAGTAACAATATCTTGCAACCTTGGTTGTTGACCGAGCGCGACACGTTTGACTGTCAAGTTATACTTAAGTGTAACTTGCAACTTATATAGTCATTATAAGTAGGCACAAGTGAAGGCGTGGCGCAATCACTTAATTGTTCCAACGAGTTATAATTTTAAGTTTTAACTTAACTCGATCGAATCGGAAATTCTTATCGATTTTTTGAGATACTTAATCATTTTAAATTTAATTTTGAAGTGATTTCGACACTGAAATGAGAGCTAAATATGAATCAAGTCAAACAAGTTGTGAATACTAGCTGACTGCTAATTATAGTTAGCTGGCTCGTAACTTACTTTCAAAACGTCCTGCCCCAAATAGAACCTCACTCTGTAAAGACTGTTGCTAATAACTTACTTTGCTTTAAGTTATAATAACTTGGCTGCAAATAAAATGACTCACGCCGTCACACCAAAAGCATTTGACGTATTGATCTACAAAACTAAATAACACCAATGATTTCTTACAGATACCTACCTACTTAAACTGACGTAATTACTTAAAGTAAATTTCTTGGTTCTGACTTAAGAAGGGATTCTAATATTCGTCTAATATGCGAGTCTTTAATCCATAAGACATTTGAAAAATATTTCGTATAACAAATAGAGAGATTTAACAATCTACATTCCATGCAACAAAGCAAGGTTTACATAAGCCTGCGTAGGCGCCGATAGTCTTAAAACCGACTCAGGTGCAGTGCCGCAGTCGTCACCGTTTTAATTGGTCGAAATCCTGATTCGAATTAACCAACGCGCGAATTTTAATTTACTGAAATGGAAAACCCTTGTCTTAGTATGAGAGTTGTTCGTATAGCTCGATTTATACCTAGGATAAAACTGAAATAAGTGTTGGAAAAACAGTAAAAAACACAAGCTCGATGTGGATGAAAACTTAAAATACAATCTTAGTTTTTTTTTTAAAACCCGCTCCCGCTCCAATCGTAGTATTTATCACATACCTGAGGGGTCCTTAGGGCGCTGGTGACGGCGAACAGCGTTAGCGCCGCCACGCTCCACCACACACCGGCTCGCATCCTCATGCACTGCAACAAGAAATATGACTCGTTAATCACATGCCAGAAACAAAGTCAAAAATCGTCAAAAAATTACAGCCCCACACACAGAAGTTCACCGTTTCCTAATGTTTTAGCTGGATAGAAAGAATGGCGCAACCAACTCCAATATCACTTTGAACATGTTTTTGATATGATTCACAGTAATTCATATCAATGACTAGCGACCCGCCCTGGCTTCGCACGGGTGTAATGCTGATACTAAATACACTACATTATACATATAAACCTTCCTCTTCAATCACTCTATTAAAAAAACCGCATCTAAATCCGTTGCATAGTTTTAAAGATTTAAGCATACATAGGGACAGAGAAAGCGACTTTGTTTTATACTATGTAGTGATTTACATATTTTGTTGTTTTATCATTAAACTTTTACTAGCTGTTGTTCGTGACTTCACCTGTGATCCAAGATGAAAAAATCTATGTCCTTTGCAGGTCCCCGGCTACCTATCTCTCAAATTTCATTACGATCGGTTTGATTTAGGCGTAAAACGGAAACAAACAGACAGAGTTACTTTAGCATTTCTTGCAACTTCGTCTGCGATCCAGAATGAAAAGACCCTATGTGCTTCTCCAAGTCAGTCTACCCATGTGCCAAATTTCATCCAAATCCATTCAACCGTTTTTGGCGCGATAACATAACAAACAAACAAACTCACTTTCCCTTTTATAATATTAGTTAGGATAAATAGGAGTTTATTTTCAGCCGTTACAAAAACATTATTTATGAATAATTTATCCAGTACCGTGAATTTAGAATGTCTGACAACCTAGCTTAAAGTAAGCAAATTACTTAGCACTTACAATAAACATGCGGTAAATAGAATGTTTATTTATATACTTTGAGCGCAGCCGTAAAGTGATAAAACAAACATTAACGCTAACTTGTCATTCAACTATTATGTAGACTTGAAATAAAAGTTGTCAGCTTTGTGGAATTTTGTACGTTTATAAGAAAAAAACGATAGAAGGTGAAGAGATGTTACTGAGCTAAAATGAGAAGTTTTAAAAAATGTGAAGATTTTGGAACGATAATACTTCATGACGTGGTGAACATATTAGCCAGCCGTTTATAATAGTTTAGTAATGAGATTCTTGCAAGAAAAACCTTTGTTATTCAAGAAAGTAAAAAAAAATATTATGACCTTTATTCCAACAAACTTCTCAAACTTCTTGTGTTATCGTGATGCCGTGGAAATGATAAAAGCGCAAAATTACATTCATAAAAAAATCACAATCATAGACTGCTCTTAAATTACGGTGGCATCGGCAAATCCACAGAAATAGCTTATTCCTATACATTGTTGCCAGTGTTGCCACCACATGCCACTTAGTAACAAATGTCAACACTATCATAAAGTTGGACTCTCCATATCGATAAATCTGCCACTCGACACTTTCACTATTAAATTATACGACAGATTTCGTTTTCGTATTACTACTATACTTCTGTGTGACCCTGGTGCCACATCAGAGGATTTGTAACTCATTCAACGATGATTTGTACAAGTTATTATCTTTATATATATAAAACTAGCGGCCCCTCCCGGCTTCGCACGGGTGGACATTTATTTTTTAAACATTTTATTTTTTTCTTGCAATTAAAAAAACCTATTTTAATCAGTGATAATGGAGCATTCTAATGGTGAAAGAATTTTTAAAATCGGTCCAGTACTTTTTGAGCCAATTCGTTACAAACATACATACAAATCTTTCCTCTTTATAGTATTAGTATAGATTGAAAGTCCTGACTGACTGATATATCAACGCACAGCCTAAACCTAGAGACATGAGATTTGGAGGGTGTGTTCTTTGTGAAGAGCAGGTATCAAATAAGAAAGGGTTTTTCGAAATTCCCTAAGAGGGTGAATGGGGTAGGGTGGACTGTCATGAAATTTCACGCAGACGAAGTCGCGGGCAGAAGCTAGTGATTAATAAATGCTTTGTGACTTTTTGTTTATGAAGATTTAGTAAAGGCCAATATAATAAAACAACATGAAAGTTTTTGAAGACCAAACTTAAGAAATTAATATTTTTAAACTACATTATTCATTACTAAAGATACCTAGTTACCTAATTTTAAACTATAAATGCTCTTTTGAAACGGATTTTTTTTCCATAAAAATATTTGCCTACGTTTCCTGTTGAAAGAGAAACATCACATATTTTAAGGATATTTAAATAAATAAACCTAACTGCCTTGTAGACACAACGATAGAATAATATGTTATGTAAAACTAATGCAATTATCAGTCTCGGTATTTGTTTTAACATGAATGTGTTAATTTAAGTGCAGTAATGCATCATAATATTATGACCAGTAGCGGTCTAGCATTCTAATAAATAAAATTTTAACTTTTATTTCACTCATTCGGCCCTGACACACATCTACATCCTGATAGCTATCAGAAAAAGTCTTAATCTGATAAGTTTTTAATTGTTTTCGCTCATTATCATTAAACGACTCTACTAAAGTGTAAAAGAAAAGATATCTTTATCTAATCGGGTTTTTAGCAACTTGCAACACGCCAAGGGCCCAAGTCTGCTATTTTTATAAATTCGTCATTCCAACACGATTCCATTGTCATTTTGCTAAAAGTTCGTAATCTGCTAAATCCATAATGGTCGATCATTGGTCGGTCAATGGTCTGAGAAAAACTACTACTAAATTTCATGCTAGATTTCATTTAATATATATTTTTACACATTGCGTATTACCTAGTGTTTGCAATCTGAAGTAGTAAGAAGTTCGTAAATAGCAATAAACATTAGGTACATTTATTCATTTGTCATTATGTACAAGATTACTATTTTATGCCATTTCTTTCAGTGGAGTGTCAGTGGTTGATCATTGGAAAGTCATAATGACGCCATTATATTAGTAGATTACCAAACTTGTCAAAATCAACAATTATGAAATCAATGATAGACCATTCTGACACTATTGTAATAGCAGACTTAAGGCCCAGGACTGGCTCTGAAAAAAACCAGTAGGGCTTTGTGGATCCAGGCCAATGACAATGTGGACAATGTTCACAATTCTTCGTTTAATCATAGTTGCCAATTTTTTATTAATTAATTATACATACAGGATTATTTATAAAACACTAACAACCTTGCAGGACTGTATTACTAGCATCATAAATAACAACCTTTGTTCTCTGACTAATTGTAGTGAAAATCTTTGCAAAGAAAAAAAAAAGCCGAACGACGAAAATGATCATGAGAACAAAAGACAGTAAATCCTAAATCATTAGTTCAGAACTAATAAGGCTCTATCTCTCGGTTGACTTAACTATAACCAGACACAATAAATCAATGAACAAACCCAAAATTGCGCAAGCCATTCGCATCAATTGATCGCACTCGTACGCACCAATAACCGATTGATCAATTATCAGGAGACTGCGACCCGGCGCCCGCGCCTGCGCAGGTATGCGGTGCAACACTTTCTATGACCACACGAGCCTAGATGCTATGTGGAGCGGTATAATGTTGTAATGTTTTGTTTTAATTTTTACTAGACTAGTGGAATTAAGGACGAAAGGAAGTTTTGTCGAGGCATGGAACCGGACCTTCCAAAATGTCTGCCTTTTTACAAGCTTTTAGTAACTTGCATCAATCATATGAGTTACCGGTTATTTAAAAACTTTAATTGAAAGAGGTCGAGAGAGGCATTCACTTGTGTACTTAAACTATTTGGCAATATCATCTTAAGCACAAGCAAACTCAAAGCATTTATTTCAAGTTGATCAGTCAGAAAATATGAAGCTATGTAGTTGCCCATTCCAAAGCGTAGTAGGTACCTATGAAGAAGAAGGCAAGAAACTCCATGGACACTCTTTTGAAGGGAGCTAAATGATGCAACACACACGCAACCGTCAGCGAGACATTTGACTTAGCATGACATACTATCAGCCGCCAGGGCACACTCAAGCCAATGAAGGAAATAAAGGAAATGCTCGTAACTACAGCAAGGTCAAAATTTGAATCAGTCAGCGAGGTTTGTAGTGGCTGACAGGAGCACAGTTAATTGTCCCTCAACAAAACCTCTTCAAATATAACATTCAAAATCAACCTTCGCTGACCAGCCACAGCAATAAGGGGATCAGACCTAGATAAAGTGGATAAGACAGAAATTAAAACAGAAGAATAACTAGCAGGGGATCCAGCGGGGGGGTTCGGGGGATCAGACCGGAATAAATCATAATATACTTACACTCGTGTAAACAAAAGAACCTTAGGTTTTTAAGCAAACATTTACAAGCTGATTTATTAAGTACCTTTAAAAACAAAGGGCACAGGACCTTTCATACAATAAATTATTAATCATACAAATAATATTATGACACTCGGGTTTTCCCACAACTACATAGAACGCGAGCTTTTATCGAGGCAATCGAGCGGTTTGAAACGGATCAATAAGAAATGAACTAACTTGAATAAATTAACATAATTTTTTAATTGGGCGTTTACATAACTATGTAGGAGTGGGGAAAAAATGCTTGGAAAACTACTGTCAACAGACTTAACATCAGCACCTAAATGCCTTAATTAGGCATCTAATTAAGTGTTAATCGAGACGTCGACTTCCATAGACTGTGGTAATTGATTGGCATCAACTCACGCGCATATTAGCAAGTTGGTCAATGGTCTTAATGAATAAAGAAGGGTATCTCATTTCCTGGATTTTCTCATAAATATATTGTAGGTGTTATTTTTAGAAACATCACAAATCAAAGATTTTCAATAAACAAAAATAAAAAGTTGACTGCCTCATTAGTCGCAAGCGCTACTGCTGAACATGAGGGCCTTTTTTTTTTGTTGATGGGAAATCATCAAATGACCCCTCCCGCTCAGGGTGGAGCAGGAGGGAGTGTCAGACTCTTACTGACTAAAACCCACCCGTGTTCCTTCCTTAGCCGTTCCGGGGCAGCGGTAACCCTTTCGGACAATCCCGCTGCCCCGGCAGGCTACGGCCCTTGCGGGCCCCTTCCTTCTGATGCTGACATCTCTTTGAGGCGTGCTTTGAGGGGAACATGAGGGCCTAGGTTCGATTCCGGGATTGGGCAAAATGTTATTGCGTTTTTCCATCTGGATTGTTTTGCAGCATCTTGGAGTCCAGAATTGTGCCCAGTTGATGGTAATTGGCTCGCCCCCTATTACATGGGACTTCAACATAACTGGTTTAATGTGGTTGTACAGACGCCAGCACATCAAGCTACTATAATCTGTCAAATTTCTTTAATAGACTTTCAACTTTATCGGTAAAGCTGTAAAATTTTCCGAATCAACTTTGAACCTTATCAAAGTTGATTGGGAAAATTTTACAGTTTCGGGTAGCTTGATGTGCTAGCGTCTGTACTACAGGTAGACCTCTGCCTGCCCTTCGGGAAATACAGGCTTGATGTTATATTATGTGTATTAAAAAAAAAGTCAGCCAACTAATCTGCATTCGTGATGTCTTTGCCAAAAATGTAAACAAATGAGTTTATGGAAAAATATATTTAATTCCTACACGATAAAGTTGAGTTCACGCTATAACTTCAAACATTTTTATAACTTTTTCAATAATGCTATTCACTCTGAAATCAACTTAATTACCATTAAAATAAAGTTGGTATTTGTTTAACTTGAAATAACATCAATTTGAAACATTTTCAATTTGAATAGATATACAAAAAGTGATTTCATACAGAGATTTTAGTATAGACCTAAATACAATGAAAAGACAAAAGAAATAACAATGGAGAAGAATGAAGAAATAACATTTCCAGTTTTAGCTGACCTCGCATTGTATAGGTTTTTCGCACAATCAGGAGTCAGCTTATACTGGTTATGTACAGCGTAATGTGTAGCCGTGCGTACGTAAAACAGAATACCTAGTCCTTATTCCACATAAGCCTATACAAAGTTATATAACACCTTAACAAATACTAACCCACGCACATACACTTTTAAGCACAAACTAATTACTGCAAATTGTCAACAAGACCATAAAATTAACGTGGCGATCGTGTACGCACTTCTTTTGTAAGAGTGAACAATAGTTCTCTATCGATCAAAGTGTTCTTCGACTAAAAGTCGTTAGGTTACCACCACGACTAAACGCTACTATTAAAAAAAACAAAAGAAGTTCATAACAATAGTTTATGGATTTGGTCTAGGAATTTTTGTGGCAGGAAGTGTCGATGGATGGATGTAACGGTCATTGGTCTATCCGGGTTGTGTTTCAGAATATTGTGCTCAAAAAAGGACTCATTCATCATCATCATTTCAGCCACAAGACGTCCACTGCTGGTCATAGGCCTCCCACAAGCACCTTCACTTCTACCGGTTCTGTGCTTCTCGCATCCAACGGGTTCCTGAGACCTTCCAACGCTACGTCTTCCAGTACCAGGTCGCCACTTCAGAACCATTCGGCCTTATCGGCCATCCGTCTGCCAAGAGTGGCGATTATGGCAAACCCCCCATGAATGACAAGCCCAAAAAACACTTTGCTCCTAGTACCCGGCGGCCCGCCGACTCTTGGCTACGTTAGCGGCTAGGAAAAAAGGACTACTCTGAAAGATTACTTTGCTCTTTATCACATTGGGTCTAGATTTTTCATGTCATCATATTAACATCATTCTCCAGCCCGTATCTCAAATTATTTAGGCCTTCTTCCATATATTCCATATATTGGTCGTCCATCGTCATCCATCGTTTCTTTGGTCTTCCCCTATTCTTATAGCCATCAAAATTTATACTCAAAACTTTCCTCGCGACATTTTCCTCATTCCTCTGTATCTTCATTATCATATAACTAGATATATCTATTTGAATCAGTAAAGGTTTACTGCCAGTCATTGGTCTTCCAACTACCGTTTATATTCAGCATCTATTTGTTCTATCTAAGCATAATTGTCGAGTTTACTAAGGGCCTAGGCAAGAGGCCATCACTTTCAAAGAGTTTCGTATTTCTACTGGACGGGTCCACTCAATCTGTGTGGTTCTTTCCTCAAAAGACCATTTCAGACACCAATCTAAATGGTCTCCACATGATCTGACCAAGATTATGTCTGGACTTTAAAAGAGACTGTGACCTCTGAGTTTGTTTCGGCCTTTCTTCTCAGAGTAGTCATATAGGAAACGCCGAACCCATCTCGTTTTTAAAAAATATGAACCCCATTTTTATATATCCACGCAATCACTGTCCATTCCAAGGTTGCCTGGAAGAGATCGCAGAAAGCGATAAGGCCGCCCATTGTATGTTTTGTAGTAATAATTGATTTTTTTGTTATGTATTTTCTGGTGTACAATAAAGTATATATAAATAAATAAATGATTGACGTGTAAAAGTGTTTGTACAAACCTACTTACAGAAATAAATCATTCATCATTTATCTACAACTACTTTCAACAAGATTGGCATAAGCTTTTCGGTAACATATCACTTCAATACATTTTCGAGTTCTCCATCATCGTTACCGCAGATAGTATGTCACTTTATCTAGACCCTCTGATTTGCAAAGACCAACTGATTTCTACAATACCATTATAAAACAATCTAAAATACGATTATTAACGACCAATTGAATCTCATTCCCTTTCCCGTTTCATGTTATTAAACTATAATCAAAATACCTTCACGTACTACCGGAATCTATCATAACATTTTATCGAAGGCATTCGAACAAAATCAGGCGCGTCCATAATTATATCAATTTATAAAGTAACAGTGTTCTTAACACTTTCACTGCTCAGCCATCAAAGTGAGTGCAGGACAGGTAACAAGGAAAGAAAGAGATAGCTTCACCAAAATAGCTTAATACAGTACGAGAGAAAGAGATAGATGTTGCAAAAATAACTGAGTGCAGTCATGTGCGAATTTAACAAGATGGTATTGATAGCTGAGTTGTGTATGTGATGATTTCCGAAGCTCTTTCGTAGGCAGTAGGCACTGCAGTTTTGTTACTTTTATGGTATAAGTTGGCAAAGGTGCCAATGGATTATCTGATGGAAAGGTTATAGCAATTTTCCTATCATGTACGAACGTCTATTGTAGCGTTCAAATCGTCAATTACGGTCTCCAACCAATTCAGAAATCTTTAAATTCTTATGATTTCTTCTGCTTGAAATGTATGCCTCTGCTTTGTCATATTATTGTGAGATATTAACCCATTGAAGGACACTGAACGAGACACAATATAAGTTTTATTGTTATAGCGTCTGGGGGCGTTGTGTCCTGCAAAGTGTAGGTGCCCAAAATTATACACGAAGTTTACACGATACATTACATTTCTAACTTGTTATAAAATGCCAAGTCATTTGAATGAAATTCCTAACGTCATAATATTATGCACGAGGAAATGTGGTTTCTGAAGTAAGTGCTACACATGGAGTTTAGCAAAAAATCTTTTTAAGGGTCGATTCTCGTCTATTTGCTTATAATACAGGTTAAGGTAAAAGGTTAAAGTAGGTTAAGGTCGCTCTTAGGGATAAGACCGCCCATTGTGTCACCCTTTGCAAAATTTCTATATTTATGTAATTTATATGGTGTACATAATAAAGAGTATTCTATTCTATTCTACACAGATACATCCAGTGTAGCACATGGGTATAAAAATACATTCAGTTCAACCCATTGCTTAAACTATTTATTACACAACTAACTATTTAATCCAATTTAGATTGTCAGTGTTACATTTCTAGGTATTAGTGAAATTGAAAAACTGAGCCAAAGACATCAATAAAAAAACAACAGACTAAAAAAAAACATTACAAAGTGAAAAATAAATTTAATTTCGGAAGTCGGTTCCGTTGGGTTCGCTTATTCGTTGTTTGCCACTCCCTATCCATTAAAAAAAGATTTTTTTTAATCGATTTACAGTTGCGGGAGATATCGCGGAACAAAAATACAAAAAAAAACAACATACAGTTGAATTGAGAACCTCCTCCTTTTTGGAGTCGGTTAAAAAGAGTCACATCGCTGAATTCCAACAAATAAATTCATATTAGAACTATATCAATGGAAACAATCATACTTCCGCAAATCGGAACGCGTTCGTTTATGTGTGAAATTTAAAACGGACTGATCGGCGGTCATTACGTAAAGCTATTGCAAAAATTCTTGTATAGTAATGTGCATTGTCCCAGATATACGTTGAATATCGTTTCGGTCAGAACTTTGTGGTGCATGTTTTTTATCGGCCTACTTTCGAAGACTGATTTAATAAACAATCAGATTCATGAAGGAAATTGTTAGTCCTTGCGACAGTTGCTTCTTTGTTTAAAGCAATGTGAACAGCAGTGCGATTCTGTAACCATCTCACCGCGAAAACTTAGGTGAAGTGCGTGCGTGGAGTGAGCTGTCAGTGTCATCCTGATGCTAGAGATTGATACTCTTGACAGCGCACTCTAAGCTCACTTCATCTAACTTTTCACGGTGAGATTTTTTACAGAATTGATCGGCTGGTGTTGATAGAGACGGAGGGCAGGTATGCTATATGAATTTTATGTATGCTATGTGAATGCTTATGCAAATCCCGCACCCCCGGCCATAGTCAGAGGTGAACACCGCGGTGGCTATAGCCGGTAAGAGAGAAGCCGGTGGAGGAAGTCCACCGAGGATTACCACCGCGCCCCAAAAAAAAAGGTATGCTATATTTAACGAATAATAATAACAAAAACTCGTATCTAATGTGGCAAAATTTTAGAATATCATGGTTAGAATTACCTCTAAGGGTAATATGGTGGACCAAATCAACATATTCTAAAAGTCAAGATCTTAGGTGATCATCACACATTACAAGGTAAAATACAGATTCCGGTAGTACGTGAAGGTATTTTGATTATAGTTTAATAACATGAAACGGGAAAGGGAATGAGATTCAATTGGTCGTTAATAATTGTATTTTAGATTGTTTTATAATGGTATTGTAGAAATCAGTTGGTCTTTAATCAATCTCCGTCTTTTCTTAACTATGTTGGGGTCGGCTTCCAGTCTAACTGGATGCAGCTGAATACCAGTATTTTACATGGAGCGACTGTCTATCTGACCTACACAACCCAGTGACTGGGTAACACGACACCAATGACAGCCGGAACCAACGAGTTAACGTGCTTTCCGAGGCACGGATGGGTCTCGTTAGTAATGGATGATCACCCATCCACGAACCAACCGCAGCAAGCGTATCTTAAGCTTCGATCTACCCGTGCGACTTATTATTTAGACTCGAGCCCCGCCTTAAATTAAATCATTATCAGATCATAATCTTATTGACAAAGTGCAATCAACCAATAGCGTGCTAACATTAAATAACTAATTGAACAATTGTCAATGCAGCCAACGGAACCGGAATGGCTGAAAATGTCATGGACGGCGCGATAGGAACTTAATATGTTATTAAAAAGTATAAGTAAGTAAGTAAGACTGTAATTATGTACGACTAACGTGTCAAACGCAAGTGTTGAAGTAGGAGTTATAGGTTTTTTTTAAGTTTCATGTAGACTGGGTGGCTTCCATGTTTTGTATAGACTATAGACAATACTAGATGTTACGAAAATGAATGATAATGTTTATTTATCAAAAAAGTGCTTTATATTTCCTTATAGTCTATATTTATAGCTTCTTTTTTTTTACTATACGCAAAGAAATCATTTTGCTTATAAACTCCACACTAGGTCGAACTTGTCTCGTGGAGCCCGATTAGCACCAAGATCGATCGTTTTTGATCAAATAGCGCACGCGTCTAAATATAAACTGAGTCTAGAATAAAACCACAATTTTGATATTGTAAATCTAGTTCCTATAGAAATAAAGCAAATAATCTTAGCGGCTTTTAGAGAAGAACACTACAAATGAAATTGAAAACAGTAAATTATACATATTAACCAGATTAGAGAAAATGACAACCAGTCTTACCAAGGGGTATCGTATTACGTATACCCAGTAACTAGGTTGTGGAGGTCAGATAGGTAGTCGCTCCATGTAAAATACTGGTATTCAACTGCATCCAGTAAGACTGAAAGCCGACCCCAACATAGTCGGAAAAAGGCTAGGCAGATGATGATGAGAGAAAATGTAATTAAAAAAGAAAAGCAATGTATTACAGAATCTGCAACTATGTATTAAGTAATTAAAAAGATTTTCTAGAAATTAATGCAGCTTGCCGTCTCCATTACGTGATAAATCTTAACTACAATGTAACACCGATTTATTACATTGATAAACGTTACCATTATTATGCCGTACGCAAAATACGCGGATTGACGTGGAGTTGAGGACACCAGCCCGTATTACCTATTACCTACCATTATTATGTTCCATAAACTTTATGACTTTAAAACTTAAGCCTTCAAACTGCAGTCAACTTAAGTGGACAAAAAGACGTAAGTGTAGTCTAAGTTACAACTTTCTTTGTGCAAAAAATAAAACCTAAACCGTTAGTGAATGGGTATCGAATGTCTTGCCAAATATTCTATCTGTCGTGAAAGCGGGAAAGTATACGTTAAGTAAATATCCTATAACATATTATTTTTTATTATCTGTTAGGTGCATATAATAAAAACGTTTTATGTATTATGTTTTCTTTATACGGCGACAATGTTTTCACTTCCCTTAAGAAAACCAGTTTTTTGGAAACCCCAACGTATCAAACATGTATAGTTTTCACTTTTTTCTTTTGTTATTATTATAAGGTTTCCATTTAAGAGCGTTTACGACGTACGGCATTTCATACAAACTTTCAAGCCCTTGTTTTTCGAAATGAATGAACCGATTTCAATGAAACTTCATACGCATAAGCATTTTGACCTTTGTATCCTACAAAGGTCAAAATGTTAGATAAGAACATTTTCTAGAAATAGTGTTACAGGCAAATTAGACCGATTTAATTTTTTCCATAGAAACAGAGATTTCCAGTTATCTTTTTTAAATATACGATATTTCGAAAATGTTCTTTACTAACTGTTAAGGCCTTTTTATCCTGCTTATACATATGAAGATTCAATAAAATCGGTTCATTAATTTCGAAAAACAAGGGCTTGAAAGTTTATATGAAATGCCGTACATCATAAACGCTCTTAACAAGTTCACCATCTGCTGAACGCGAATTAAAAGACTTGATTCATAGCTAAAACTACCGTACAAAAAAATAAAAATTTAAATGAGCAACATCATTAATCATCTTTGACTCAAATATTTACAATCTGAAAACATTGATTTAGTTAGGTATTAAATTAAAACCGCTGAAGTAATAAATAACCTCAAAAAATGACAGTAAACACAAAATTTTCAATTACTTTCTTCCAAAACACAATTTCACGCGATTCGCCACACCAGTGGGCACGTAGCTTTATGTATGCTACCGACATCGACACGAACTACTGTCGGTGTCATTACTACTATTAATTGCATAATTATAAGCACCATGACAACTGCGTACGGTGAAATTAATTAGCCATTGCAATTATTTTGATTTACGACATGACAAACGCGATGGAAATTTTATAGCGTTTGTCAAAATTGGCATCGTTGTGACAAAGTAAATGTACTACAGCAGGTTCCAGTCAATGTAAGACTCCCCCCCCCCTTTTCACCCCCTTAAAGTTTAAATTTCCAAAAATCCTTCCTTAGTGAATGCCTACACTGTATAAGGTATCTATGTGCAAAATTTCAAGTCTCTAGGTCCAGCGGTTTGGGCTGTGCGTTGATATATAGTTAAGTCAGTCAGGACTTTGAATTTTATATATATAGATAATGATGTGCGATGAAAGCTTCACTGTAACTTTAGATATACTTATACCACGAATGCGAAAGTGAGTGAATTTATAGTACCTACGTACCCATGTTTAAAACTAAACTATCGTACTGATTCTCGTAAAGCTGTACAAGGAGAAACGATTGCTTATTTACTCTCTATTATTATGATTATTAAAAAATCTTCATGAAAGTATGTAGATAATTTAAGCGAAAAAAACATCAAAATCAGTTCATTACTTTTTGAGAAAATCGCGGACATACAAATATAAATACAGCACCTCATTTTTTGAAGTCGGTTAAAAACCTGTGATGTCCCACTACAGGGCAAAGGCCTCCCCCTCCCACTCTCTTTATTTTATTAACCCTTTATGAAATATTTAACAATATACCCACATATGAAGTCACAGGCACATGCACCCCACAAGTATATGACTCCATCTGGGGGTATATTTTTTAAAAGAAGAGGGTGTCTTGTTGTTTACAAAAATACTCACAATATTAAAACAACTCTTCAACTTTAACTCCACTCACGAACTGACATAATTATCATAAAAAAAAAATACTATTAACTTAGCGTGCCTACCCATAATCAGATTAAATATGCAAAGGAACCATCTCCGTCCAGCCCTATCAAATTACTGACACCTTGGCCGAACCAGCGAAGCATGCAAAATACTTCCCAAGGAACCCTGATGGTCAGATACTAGCCTATTAGTATATCGCCGGAATTACACGGTTCACGCATGCTCTTGAATTTGGATGAATCAACCAAAGTGGATCATTCAAAGTCGGCTTTGCCGTCCATTTTTGCGTCCTTCAATCAAAGGAACTGAATTTGGTTGAACCGTCTAAAATTACCTTAATGTACGATGATATTAATATACATGAAGATCGACATCCTACAACCTTGCGCGTACAATACATTTTTATACTAATCGACCTGACTGTAGAGAATTAAGATCAGGGAGATTATCTCGAGTCATCGGTGTGTATTGTTTTCAAGATCTGATAAGATCTGGTAGTTGTTTGTTTTGTTTTATAGATAATTTAGCACGTTCTTGAAGTTTTTTCGAATATTTATGTATCGCAATTTCCCAAGCAAAGTCAAGGTTTTAACTTGACCTACTTAGATTCTCCATGTAGGAACTTGGAGACCGTAATCCAGTTAGGCAAATATAGCTTAGAAAGGTCTCACTAAGATGCACAATAATTGTTAAGTTAGGTATTAAGAAATGTTTGCGCACGCAATACATTTTTGTAATGGTTATGATGACAAGCTCCAAAATGATATTCATTCGACAAATTTTTACAGTTTGGCAATAAGTATCTAACATTTACAACAATCACGATCATACCGCCATCTTTTACTTTCATCAGTCACCTTAAATAATTGTGAAAACAGCTCCACTCTAACTGACTTTTAAAGTTTGATCTCCACCCCCTGAAATTATTTAATTTATCGTGAAAGGTTATCCTTTTAATCCTTTCACTCATTGCTACATTTTTACATCATCCTCCCGCACTGACATTCAATCACGAAATAACAATTTTAGCATTCTGTATAAGTACTGAACATGTTTAAATAATCTTTTCAGGTACCTATTGTTTGACTCGCATCTTTGCTGAGTATGTGATAAAAAAACGAATAGCTAAAAACTTCTTCTGAGTTCAAAACTAGAGCGCAATCGCTGCAAAACTATTTTAATTCACAGGAAAGTCACCCCTTGCGGTGAACGGACTTTGCTTAACTGTTGAACAAGCCTGAAATAAAAACCTACGTTAGCAAAAGTGTAAAATATAATAAATATGCATATTGCATTGACCAAACATAACCTTCACTATCACGGATGTGTGAAACTCTGAAGACTGGAACAATTCTAGCTGATAAGCTATTTGACACTTCAATTTTAATAGGAGACGCAACAAGGCAATCCTTTGTATGCTAATGTGGCGAACCAATCATTGTAACAATGAAGGAAGAGCTTATGACCTTTCTAGCTGGTGTTATGATTGTTGGTGTATCCGGATAGTAGGGCATTAGACGCTGGTTTGTTTTGGCAACATAAATACATAAGAGAATTTTTCTGAATTGTCTATATGTACAAGAATAACGCGTAGCCTAAACTACTGGAAATAGGAACATGCCAAGAAATTATTTTTTCAAAACTCCTCAGTTGAGCGGGGGACCCGTTTTTTGGTGAATTAGTCCTTAACAACAGCTAGTATTTTTACTTGTGTTAAGGGAAACATTCTTATTTCTGGTTAATGTCTTGGTGATTCTGGAATCCAACTGTATGTACAGAGGCCAGCGCGTGAAGCTACCCCAATCTGTCAATTTTTTCCAATTGAATATGAGCCTTTATTCATTTGTAGTAAAGTTGAAAATCTATCAAAGAAATTTGACAGGTTGGGGTAGCTTGATGTGCTGGCCTCTGCACTTGAGAGAATACTCTTTATTATGTACACCATTTTAATTACAGGCATAAATATAGAAATACAAAGGGTAACACAATGGGCACAATGGGTGGGTGGTGGGTAAGTGTAGTTAAATAGTAAAATTGGCGACGTGCATCGCAAATAGTGAAGGTAAATACTTAAACGCTATTCTAAACACATGCACTTACAGAAGTAAGTGTCCGTACGTAACGCATATTTAAATCGAAGCACTCAGAACGTAAGAAGGAATTATTTTTCGCAGTTGTAACTTACAGCTAAGTCGAGTTAAATGTTGCCACAGAGTAGAACCAACGACAAATAGTAATCTATAGCTTTTACATCGATTTTTGCAATTTGCACTGGTAATTTGTCAAGCCGCTATTATTCATCATACTTTATGATTCACTTTAAGGGATCAAGTACTATTGGGATTTTTGTCGTGTTCATTATTTTAGTGTGATTAGGTTTTCCATTAGACTCCATAAATACCAATAACCAATAGGCTCATTACATGGGACTTTCAACTGTTACAACATAACGACGAAATATCAAAGAATGCAAGACTCTCGTTTAAGTTATTAGATAGGATTTAGATCATAAAAATTATGTTTAATACCCTTGAGACTGGCATAGTCAGTTTGAAACATATATTTGTGATATAATAAATAAAATACAGTGTTTTTTTTAAAGCGACGAAATTGTTATGACTATATATTTTTTACCACTACTCATCCCTTCAGGGAATACTAGCCTGATGTTACAACATATTTTTTTTATGGCTAGCAGGGTAAACGCACTCTCAGAAATTAGTCTATAATATAACTAGATTTTCTTCCTTAAAAGACCGCTATAATAACTTAAAAAATCCCACCCAAGTTAATGTTGTAATGGAATGCGGAGTAATCCTGAACCAGATCAGTATCGCTGGATCTTGTAACGTAAACGTTACCGTAGGAAGTCTGCGTAAAGAGTTCACTTTCTAAACCAGAGCGGCGCGGCGCCGGTTTGTGACACAGCCTAATAAAAAACAGTGAGACAATACTGTGAGTGTTTACTTTTTTTGTGCGTGTTCTTTGAGCAAATTCTTGTAGACGTAAATATAAACAGTTATCAGAAATGACAAAAGCTGTGGTGGATATAATTATTTTAGTTTAGTGCCACTGCTTTTTAAACACACACATATATTATAATAATACGCTATTACTTGTCATTTATTCATAGCATTAGAAGTCAGGTAATATAGTCATAATAGATAAAAATGGATGTATTTTTAATGCACATTTTTACGATTAAGTGATTGCGAGTTAGAAAATTTTCTATTTAATAAATGGCAATGACCGGTACGTTTATTTGCATGCAAGCCGATACGCATTAAACACAAATCAAGTTAATGAAAACAAACTTTCCAGACTTCGTAAAGAAACAGTGTATTCCTAAACGGTTGTATTTTTTTATTACCAATCAATATACAATGTACTGTCGACACGAAAAGGGGACGAAGAATAATGTATAACATGACCAACGGATACATGTAGTCTGTGGTTCAACCACCGGAGCGCACCGTATTCTTTATTTTACCGTTTTAACATATCAATGACACTTTCGCCGGCGTAATAGTAACGTAATACTGGACTTACTGCACGTGAAACTGAGAGCCGGACAAATAATTACGTACATTTCTTTGAAGTACGCATTCTCACGGTAATTCGTTACATTTCGACTAGTCTGTCAAGTGCATTATTGTTCAATTTGTAGACAACATTTTGTGATACTTTTTCCTGCTAAATAATGCGTCATTGTGTTTTGTGTATTTTTCTTGGATGTTATGTGGTCTAGACAAGATGAAAGGTATTATTAAAGTAAAAATATGTGCTGACAGTGAAGCTAACATGTTTCCAAATTTTTGTAAGAAAGCAGTTTGCCTTTTTATGACATTACCTAATACAAGTAAACGAATTGGTGGATTTTGATGCAGTTTTCCCCATAGTTAAGAACATTATATTTCTTGAGGAAGGCATAATGCATTCATAACGCCTCTCTATTAAATTGCACTCGTGCGAAGCCGGAACAATTCATTAGTAATTAATAACAGACATGATAAAATTCATAGCATCGTTTAACAGCCTTTAAAAACAGTAATTAGAACGTAGTTCTCAAAAATCGCACATGATTCTCACAAATATCTGCTAAACCAAAAATAAAATTGATCTGCATAGAATGTAGGTGTCAGTAATCGCACATGATTCTCACAAAGATCTACCAAACCAAAAATAACATAGACTTGCATATTACATCATGATGCGATAAGAGCAATAGCCTAGCTAAACCAGTGGAGCGTAATCCAGTAGCTCAATCCTCTACTGTAACTGATACTGTGAGATCATTCACTTATGATATTATGACTATCTTATACTGCTGCACTGGAGTTTTGACCTCTGTACTGCCACCGACGATGCCGTGGAAGTGGCTAAGTTTCAGCCCAATAAGATCTAAAATACAGTCGTTCCAGTGACACGAATAAGAAGACGAGTGGAGTAATTAACTCTTATTTTTTTTTACGCAACAGTCAATATTAATTCTTCTTTGTTGATTAAGCTATCGATTAACCCTTTAACCGCCCGACTTCATATCAGTAGACCAATTCTCGTAATTTAAAACGTTCAAAATCTAGTCGCAATCTCATCTCGGCGACAAACAAATGTCAAAAACTTGTCAAAATGTAGGGAAATTAGAATTATTTTTGACAGATTGAGACTGAGATCAGGCTGTGAACGTTCTTTTAGTTACGACAATTGCCCCTCTGTTGTCATGCCCCCAGCGCCCGGCACAGTCATTGGATTTTTTTTGTTTTTCGAATAACTTGATAGAATACAGCGTAATTAATAAAAAAAAAAACAAAGTAAACGAGCTGTGGTATTTGGTCGTAAATATACGACCCTGGCGAAATGGGCACGAAAATATTTGTCGGATTAATCCGTCGTAGGCGGTTAAAAGGTTAAGGCCAAAAGTGTGTAAACGCCACTAAATAAGACAGAAAGAAGACTCTATATGCTAAAACAACATATACAGTGATTAGCAATCAGTATGTACACGTCCACTCGTGGTAATTCCCTGGTGTGTATTTTCACAAGACAGCTACAGTACACACACACAAGTATAGTATATTTTACGAGTCACTTACCACTTGTAAAGTCTACACCACTTTCATATTTTATCATTATTCGCTGGCGTCGAGACTTAAAGACTCAAACTCAGCAATAACTTGAATCTATACTAATATGGTAAAGCTGAACGGTATGTTTTTTTTTTTGGATTAACGCCCTAATCTCTGGCATTACCAGACAGATTTGGAAAACTCTTTTTTATATTTGATAGCCCAATTCTTGAGAAAGGTATAACAAAGGAATAGGAAAGCCTATAGGCTATTTAACATCAGGCTACAACTCTTATAAGCTGATCGCGGTGGGTGAAATAGCAGGGCTCAGCTAGTCTTCGATAAAATGACTCGTAACACGAAGTTGTAACAATCTTTTACAACTGTCTAAAATCCATGATATTTGAGATAAAGCCATTATAATATGAACCATTAAATATAATAGTAGTAATTCAAGTAATTTCGAAGTGTTATGATAGATTACAGATGTTAATTTAGATCCGTTATCTGGGTCAAGTTGACTCGCCGCAATATCTAGTAGAAAGTGGATTACGATAACTTGTTTTAACAAAAGGGGAATGTTCAGTGTTAGTGTGTCTAACTTTGGATACTAGTTTTAAGTGGGGCGTTGTTGTGTTTAAATTGGATCTGAAATGTTGTTATTTTTATATTATTATTAGCCTGTTATGTCCCACTGCAGGGCAAAAGCCTCCCTACTCTCTTTCCACTTCTCACTGTTCAAAGCTGCTAAGGACCAGTAGGCCAATTCTGTTAATTTAAAACGTTCAAAATCTAGTCGCAGTCTCATCTCGGCGACAAACAAATATCAAAAACTTGTCGAAATGTATGGAAATTTGAATAATTTGACAGATTGAGACTGAGATCAGACTGTGAACGTTCTTAAAAATTACGAGAATTGCCCCTCATTTCTTGTGACAATTGTGTAATGGGCCAAACTTACGACCCAATTGGTCCCTCTTCATGGCAAGCGACATCGTGGCAGGCCCAGACGGAGATGCCGGGATGAGCTGGACTCCTCCAACAAGAACTGGCCCTTAGCAGCTTTGTTATTTTTATATATTTGATGTAAAATAAGCGTGTTCTCCTGTCGGACGACATTTTACGAAGTATTTATTTTATTGACAGATACATAAAGCAGTGAAACTCGAATAAAATAAAGTTAATAAGAAACTTATTTTTATACTTAACATAAGATATTTTTAGTTCTCACGGATATTTTTAGAATTACTACAAAATGCCTTTAAATAAATTATTTTATTGCATTCATTCGTTCATCAAAAGCAAATAAAAATACTCCTTTCCTTGTCACAACTGTATGCTATCACATTCTTCCTCGTAGTTATCGGTCAACTAAAGCAGTACACCGTTTTTTATCGACTGCGCCGTCGAGTGAGTTTACCCAACTTGCAACGTCACCTGGCTCTTGTTTTTGTTGAATTACTTACAAAATGAACTTCAATGAAATATTTATGTAATCCTAATATTAATTACTAATGTTTAGTATTTATTTTAGAGTCGATTTGTCAAAGTCAACTTTGGGAAGGATTTACAGATCTAAAAGCAAAAAGCAATCCAATTAAATTACCATGTGGCTTCTTTTTGATCTTGGAATACTAAAACTTACTGCACCACTTTGATTCCAAATACTTTTAGGTTTAAATATGCTAATTTCACTCGGTCAACTGCAATACCAGTTGCTACAATTCACAAAGCAGAGAGAGGTTGTTAACTCGCCGCCTACAACCATAACTTATTCGTTTCAACTCATTGCGAATAGCGCCGTTAAACTGAACAATAGACTTTTTACTTTTTATGTACGCCAACAAGGAAATACAAGACTCCATTATAAAGACGTCAATCGAACGTTTTTAAACTCGTTTTTAATAATAATACATGCATCGGCGAATTAATTATAGAATGAATGTGACAGAATTATAAATGGATGAATTCCATTTGCTATGCAAACGAAGAAAGTGGTGAAATTATTTGACCTTGACTCGAATGTATAGCACGAACAAAAAAAATGTATGCTAATGTATGAACAAAATGACGATCGCGATTAGCGCGTTGATGTCTTTTATATGGAAGAAAGAATTGCAGCAAAGATTGTGTGAGAAAAATTGTTTGAGACAGAATCTTACTAGGTCAAAAGATTTAGATACCAATTTGGTTAATTATATCTAATAGATGTTTTTTCATAGACCTTAAAACTCGATATTGGTACTATAAATTATAAGATTCAAATAAATTGATTTCATTGAATATTTACCGACGTGTCTTATAATATAAACTACACACATCAAAAGTGTCTAGGGATCAACATATATTTTTGCAATAACTTTTCTCCTGATTGATATTAATTAAAATTTTCTTTAAGGATTCATCAAATAAAGTGTTTTCGTTTGTCACAGTAACGATAAACCAAGTCACCTTTGCATTAATAAAGAAATTTGCCATATTCCTAATAAAGGGATTTTTGACATTTGAACCACTAACACAAAAGTTCGAAAAAAAGACTGCAATAACAGTTTTCTCTAAAATTTTATTGGGTAACTTAAACAATTAATAATCCGTGTTTCTACCGCGAACACTAACAACACAAGAACATCGGTTTGGCATACTCAAAATGAGTTCATCCAAATCACGCTGTGGAATGGCCGCCCATGTTCGTTACAACAACAAAAAAAGGTCTTCTTGCGACTGGATACCCTCCATATTCGGCAGAGCTCTTCTCTGTAGCATATCCCATGCATGCTCAATCGGGTTCAAGTCTGGCGACTGAGCAGGCCAGGGCAGGACATTGATGTTAGCTGCGGCGAGAGTCTGTCTTACAACTCTTGCGGTGTGCGGTCGTGCATTATCATGCATTAACTGAAATAAGGGACCGATTTGCACTTGTAGAGGAACGATGACGTCTGATACAATCGTCTCAGCATAAATTTGAGCGTTGAGGTTGCCTCTGATCCAAATCAACTCAGTTCTTCCGCCGATCCAAATACCCGCCCATACCATGATGGTTCCACCACTATAAGGATGGACTTCCTGGCAGGATTTTAATCGCTGTTGGCGTCCAGGGGTTCTCCAGTGTCGTATACGTCTTGTATCCGGTCTCATACCAAAACGAGACTCATCAGAAAAGCACACGAAACGCCATTGTTCTTCTGCCCAATTTCTGTGTTCAAGAGCCCATTGATATCGAATCCTACGATTGTGCATTGCTATAGGTGGTACCCGTAGCGGTCTTCGGGAATGAAGGTTCACTTCATGCAAGCGGTTTCTGACTGTTTGGTCGCTAATTAAGTTCCCTGAAGAGTGATGAAGCCTCACGGCTAACATCATGGCGGTTATTGTTGGAGCTCTTCGAGTTAAGATTTGAATGTATCGGTCTTGTCTCCGTGTGGTGCAGCGATACCGTCCTCCATGGCGCTCAGCCACGGTACCAGTGCTTCGGTAACGTGTCCAAAGTCGACTGATAACACTCTGACTTGTATTCAGAGCTAAAGCCACAGTACGTTGCCGGGAACCAGCTTCTATCATTCCCACGGCTCTGAGCATTTCTTCCCTGCTTAAATGACGTCGCCGCTCCATAATAACGTTGGTTTTAATCAGTAGTAGGGAAACAGTAGCACTAATAATGTCTTCAATGCGTTGTATGTTTTTATAGGGAAAATATTGACAGCTGATTTTCATCTTTTACTCGAATTTGATTCACAGTTCCTGATTCAAATTATGAAATGCACCAAAAAGGATCCATATAAATTTATAAAATCATAAATTTATTACAAAGCCACATCTCAATCTCAAGAAATCCGCATAAAAATGCTTGATCCCTAGACACTTTTGATGTGTGTATTTTGCTATTTTAGGATACTTCTCTAAGTTCAAACCATGTATTACTTTTAATTAGCCACATTACACATCTGATAAATAACTAAATCTAACAAACAACGTACTAAGAACACTCCAAATAATTAATGACTTATCTTCCTTATCAAAACCTGCTCCTCAAGACGTGGGACATCGTCACAAAGAATGCCACTTTTACAGCAATTCCAATGACTGTGTATCTGAATAAGGATGCAGACAAACTTTCACTGGCGGTTTTTTTTTTTAGATTCTGACTGACATTTTTATTTAGAGGCTTCACGTATAGCTCTGAGATGCAACTGAGAGAATTTCTCCTTTTTGTATGTGATCTGAATAGATTATTAAGTGGTAATTTAATAATGAATGAAGTGGCCAGGAGTTTGGATTTGTGTTTGGTTAATTTATCCATTTATTTATTAAACTTTGTGTACTTTAAAGGTACAAAACCCTTGATGATTAATCTTCTAATTCTAATAATGTTTTATCAGGGGTGTTACAAGCGGTAGCTCCAAGAACTTCTTAAGAAGTTAGATAAGCTTTATTTTTAATATCGAGAATAAATATAATTTTAAATAAGTTTTTTTGTATTTAGAATTAATTTGGTTTATTGTGTTTTCTTTGAATTTATGCTGTTGCTGTTGTTTGTGTTTAGTTGTGTTGTTGTTGTGTTGTGACTGAAACATCGCTGGCGAAAAATGCATGTACTAATTTTTACCTACTAGCTGCGCCCGGCGGTTTCACCCGCGTAAGTTTTGATCCCGTGAGAATATCGGGATAAAAAGTATATTATATGTTATTCTGATGTATAAACTATATCACTGTAAAGTTTCATCAAAATCCGTTCAGTAGTTTTTGCGTGAAAGAGTAACAAACATCCATCCATCCATCCTCACAAACTTTCGCATTTATAATATTAGTAGGAAGTAGGATTGTGCAGTAATATTATTCAAAAGCATGAAAATTTTAGCAGTGGTAGCCCAGTGGTAGTGACCGTGACTTACGAGTTTGTAGGTCGTAGGTTCGAACTCAGACAGGCGCTTTGCTTTTTGTAAATTATTTCATCAATACTACTCTCAAAACGGTGAAGGAAAACATCGTGAGGAAATCGGCATATCCTAGAAAAAAAACGAAGACATACCACGGCACTGGGCCCGCGTGGTGGATTACGGCCCACTCCCTCTAACAGAGAGGAGACCTGTGTCTCAGCAGTTGGAACATTATAGGCTGATTATGTATGAGACTTTTAAAATCAAACCCTTACTTCCATCGCCTTCACTCGCATAGCTTTGGGTATGTTTCCTTACATTTATGGTATAAGAACTGCTTTGCCCATGGTCAGCTGCCTTGTGTTGAACTTCTTTGTTATATTATAACCATAATCTCTCTACACAAAATGTTGGTCTAAAGGTCATTTATAAAAATATTCAAGTATAATAATTTGTAGGTAATTATAATTTTTGCTTGAGTACGTATTGTTTTTATTGTATTTGTGGGTATATTGGCGTGGCAAGCTGACATATGGCAAATAATTTAATTTAATGTTCTGTGTTCTGTAATGTCAATGACATAGCATACCTAGTATTGTATACAATTAATTATTTTCTAACTGAACAGACAGCTGTGCTGCTGGGGAGTTTGTTGCGCCACCTCTTCTCCCCAGCGAAAGCACTAGGAAGTGGTGAAGGGCGGGCGTTTTGGGGGGACTGTCTTTTGTAATTGACGTTCGAAAAGTGCTGATTCTCAGCCTAGTTTGAATAAATGACTTTTGATTTTGATTTTGATAAGGCTGCTTGTCATGAAGAGAATGTTATTTCATGATTTTTTTTTTTGTTCTTTATATTCTTGTAATTTTTTGACTCATCATCTGCCTAGCCTTTTCCCAACTATGTTAGGGTCAGCTTTCAGTCTGACTGGATGCAGCTGAATACCAGTATTTTACATGGAGCGACTGCCTATCTGACCTCCACAACCCAGTTACTGGATAGTACGATACCCCTTGGTAAGACTGGTTGTCAGAATTCGGGCTACTGACGACCCGTAACGACTGTGAAAGATCGATGAATGACAGCCGGGAGCAACGGCTTAACGTGCTTTCCTAGGCCCGGAGGGGTCTTGATATGTGAAGATGGTCACCCATCCACAGACCATCCGCGGCAAGCGTAGCTTACCCTGACTGATCGACCCGAATGGCTGTTATTACTTAGCCATAAGCCCCTCCTGTCTATTCTATATCTTATTATTGTAATTGTAGATACAATTGATTCAATTGAAAGATTGACCTTTCTTAACTACTTTGAAGTGTTAATAAAATTTTTGCTTGCAGGATTATGTAAGCATAGTGTGTTGTAAATCTTGTTACAGTACTTATAAAGATATTGAAGATTGCAATAGACTATACTATTAAATGCAGTTACTTTATTACCTTGTAAATCCAAGTTATCCGTTCTCTATTAAATTAATTATCTCCCAGCTTTACTTACATACGCGAAGATAAATACATACTGGCTAAATATATATACATAACCTGCATTGATCAACAAGCAACAGGAATACCCCTGATTTTTAAATCTTGATTTAAGAGTGTCCTTGGAGTTTCTTGCCTGTTCATTTCCATAGAAATCAACGTTTTGGAATGGGCAAAGCTTCAACTTTCTGACCAACTGCCTCACTTCTTGATAATTCAAAAGGGCCTGTAAACGGTTTAATTGAAACAAAAACTTTGAGTTTCATACAATCACATTAATTTTCAAATGAGTCATTGATTTCCAAATCTATAATTGTCAATATTGGAAGTAGTATGATGTCTTGAATTTCGTATGGAAGCAGTTTGATTTACGTTGCACCCTGTCTTGGCTATAAATACTCAATATAAAACAAAAAAACTCGCGCCTTCGTACTTAAGATTTTATAAGTATACTAGGTTCTGCCCGTAACTTCATTCAAGTGAAATTTCTTGTTTTAACATAAAAATATATCCTGTGACACTCGGCAATACTGTAGCTGTAAACCGATCAGTGAAAGAAGTTTCAGAATTGGATCAGTAATTGAGAAGATTACCCTCTATATACAGGCTCACTTTTACCACACCCCGGACACTCCGTACAACGCGCGCAAAATAATTACCTACTACTACTACATAGTCAAATGACGTTAGTACACGTGCAAATGTGTGCGTAAACTCTAGTAGGGTTGGCTGTCGTGCGGAGCGTAAAAAAATGGCGGGAACGACGACGACGCGACTAGAAAGGACTAGTTCGATTGTTTATCTAATTAGTCGGGTTCGTAATGAAATAAAAATAATATTATAATAGTTAAGTAATAAATGTAAAACTTTTTAACAATAACTTTAATTTCGAAAGTTGGTGTCTTTGGATCTGTATTTTAGTTTATTGCCACCGACTTACGAAATTAAAGTTATTTTTCACTTTGTACTTAGTGTTTTTTTGGAAGTCGGTTTTTCATTTTTTGCCAAAAAGTTTTTATTTCTCGCTTTTTAGTGGGTCTGTTTATAAAGTATCTAAGTTACAATAGCCTAATGTCAACTTGCTCATCGCCTTGTACAAAATATTGCTTTTCCCGATGCAGGGACGTTAATTGTTGAGGAGTTCTCTTGGTACTCCACCATCAGCTCCATTTCACCATTCGCATTGTGACGAGCATAAATTGTGCTTAGCAAACATATTAAAGTAATCGAATCGCAACCTGTGAAATACTTATTATTGAGTAGTCCTGGTGGCCATCTGTGGTCTTCATCATCAGTTCCACTTCACTAAATGTTGCTATCCCAGAGCAAATACCCATGCAAATAAGGTACTTAGCTAAATATTGCTTACACTAAAATATTTTCGTTTAAATGCTACTTAACTATAAATAATCGGTTATTATATCGCATGGTATTAAAATGCGATATCTTACAAACATTTATGTAAATACAAATTCGGAAAAGCATCACAATATCGAACCATCGTGATTAAAACTCAGATAAAACTTTTAAATCGCAAAATTGTGTGTTCGTGTCAGCAGTACAGTGCTGCGGTTCTTTGTGAGCGCCCCGAGCTAATGAACCGCCGATAATGTCGCGGGTGTGCGGGGTGAGGTGCGGTATCTGATGTCAGCGCGGGGTAGGGAGTGGCCATTCTGTACGAAGTACTATTAGGTATTCTGTGCTTTTACCTCTTTATAATATTACTAGCGGCCCGTCCCGGCTTCGCACAGGTGGACATTTATTTTTTAAACATTTTATTTTTTCTTGCAATTAAAAAAGCCTAACATCTTGTATTGTAGTTTGTATTGTGTATGGAATTTTATTCTGAAATAAATAGATTATTATTATTTCATTATTAATTACTGATAATGTAGCATTCAAATGGTGAAAGAATTTTTGAAATCGGTCCAGTACTTTTTGAGCCAATTCGTTACAAACATACTTACATACAAATCTTTCCTCTTTATAATATTATTAGTAGAAGCATAGATATAGTACAGATGAAAAAATTCGATGGACCCCATTAGGTACACATTCTCTCGAAGTTATTCTCTGTTATATAAATAACAATCACTATTTTCTTTAGCTTTATGTCATGAAATCTAATAACCTAACCACCGTAACTGAAACAATATGCTATACTGAAGTCATTAATACTAACTGAAATATAGTTGTTTAAACTTTCTGTATAATTTCTCTTCGGCTAATGAGTAACGACTTACATTGTCTTAGTCGTGTCTTGGTTACCTGCCTCTCTGTCGGCGACTATTGTATTATTGTTACGTAATGATAAAACAGTTATTATTATGTATGTATTATTACAGTTTTATACGTAAGTATGGTAATGTTAATTACTTTTCTTTGGTCGGGTAGAGATTTTTTTGTGAGTTAAATTATGTAAATATCTGTTTCTATTTTTATGATTGCATGCTGTAAAGAATTCATCACGGTGGCTTCTTTAAAATCACTTAAATGTTGGTTTTAAATTAAACGATAAAATGTACCCTTCTTTTTATAAATCCAAATCAGACATCTTATACAAAGGACTTTATAATAGAATCACCTGCATATACGAGTATATATTTTGTTTTAAGTAGATCTAAATAAAACTAGAATTCTCTAAATGCTCAGGAATAATGAAAGTAGTTATTATTGGTTAGTTTTTCTTCATAACTACATACAAATACTTAGCAAAATAAGCCACTTCCTTTAGTGCATAAGGAGCGAAGTAATTATACCGTCGCGAGGTGTAGTGGGTTGCAAAAAGTTGAGTAATTTCTGATATTGATATAGCACTGTTTGCGTTAGGACTCCAGTTAATAAGACCAATATGTATTCTTGGGAGAGCCGCACAGGTCGATCGATCAGGTTAAGCTACGTTTGCCACGGTTGGTCTGTGGATGGGTCACCATCTTAAGCCGTTGTCATTCGTGCATCTTTGACAGACATTACGGGTAGACAGAAGCCCGAAAGTCTTACACAACAGTCTTACCAAGGAGTATCGTATTACCCAGTAACTGGGTTGTGGAGGTCAGATAGGCAGTCTCTCCATGTTTAATACTGATATTCAGCTGCATCCAGTTAGACTGGAAGCCGACCCCAAAATATTTGGGTAAGCTAGGCAGATGATGAGTTTTAACAGTATTTCTTATAGGATTATTGAGGTTATACCACCAGGGACCGGCAGATTACAACAATACCTACCGTATATATTACACTTATGTTGATTGAACACTGCTAATTAATTGGTGACGTTAATAATTAAGTTTACATATTAGACAAAGCTTTGAAACACAAACTCAAAGCATACATTTCAATTGAACCAATAATTAGAAGCACTAGTGAAATTTCAAGGGACTGGTCAGTCAGAAAGATGAAGCTAGTTGCCCATCCTGAAGCGTTGTAGGTTCCTATGGAGATCAACGGTATAAAACTCCTTCAACTTTATCTATATCTATCTTCCTTGAACCAATTGTACTCACCTTTTCAGTATAAACAGAGACCATTAGCATGCCACTATCAAATCGTGTCACCAGTCGACTCGTGCTCTCTTCCAGTGTTATTACTTAGTTGTTACAAAATATGTTCTAAAGCATTATACATAACATAATATCCTCGATATTGCTATCTGCTGTCTGATGGTGTGCTGGCACGCGAGAGGTAGCGATCTTGAGACGATTATAGTAGACGAGTTTATCGATATAAATCTTTTACTACATAGTTTTTTGATGTATAAAAAATGAGAGTTTATAAAACGTTTTTGTATTTAGACTAATATACAGTGTATTTTTCTTCTTTTTTTATATATGTACTTTTTAAGAGGTCTTTTTATGCCACAGGATAAGGAAATCGAGACATAGACATTAGACACCGCAGAAGAAGAATTTGTGTGCAATATTTCTTAAAGAGTAGTTATTGGCTTACTAACAAAAGTCTTATTATGTGTTTAAATTTAAGTAGAAACGTATAGTGTTAATCAATCGGCTGGACAAGCTGTACTCAGTTCAGTAGTTTCTGAGATAAGCTAAAATACACAGATAGGCATTTGGTTTATGATGTCTGACATCGTTGAAGCACGCTAGAGTGATTTTGGTGTAATAATAAAACTGCGCGACTTTTATCGACTTTATCATAAGAGATCTTGATTCGTGTTATGTATCTGTATGTATGTAGTTATGCTGGAGTACATCAATCTGCTTTGTTGGGGTTGGCTTCCAGTGTAACTGGATGCAGCTGAATACAAGTATTATGCATGAAGCGGCAACTTATCTGACCTCCACAACCCAATCTGGCGCACACAATACCCTGGTGCTGGAGTACATCTGCTTTTCATTTGCATGAAGTTCTTTTTAGTTTATATTGACTTGTTATATTCAAAATGATATGTACCTAATTAACTCCTGGGAGTCAGAGCTGGAATCGAATTTTCAATGAATTTCATATCTATTGAATATGCCACGAGTAATTGTTTTCGGCAAAACTGTTTTTTTTTTTATTACAAAGAAGACGAAACTGAAAGAATCGTTGTTCATTTCACGTAAACTAAACTTCATTTAAATAAAAAAATATGGCGATACAACAAGAACAAAATAACGTCTGCCATCTGTTGCGTGTTCTACAGCATCAGAAGCAACGTAAAACACCACCTTTCTTTTAAATAAGCTCAACAAATAAATATTTATCACCAAAAACTAACGATTAACATGCAAAATATAAATGGCGTCTCAATATAAACACTCGAGTGAAATGTTTGCCGGTAGCCGCACTCACGCACTCACTTTCTATATCGAGCGATTTAAAATCGATAATATGGAATGTCGCTTTTTTATCGTACCTCGTCATTACACACATAAAAGTTGTACGTAGCTAAATAAATAGATCTAATGAATGAAATTGAAAACACTGTGGTTTGTTTTGGGAATTTGATTATGTTCGTTTATTTTTCTTGTCATTTCCAGATTTTCATTTAGGTGACGTGAGATTTCTCGATTTTGAATCACGCAATAAATAAAGGAAGAAAAAAAAGGTTTATTTGCGGTAAACAAGTTGAATATATGTAGAAAACACATTTTATTAAAATGACTAGCGGCCCGTCCCGGCTTCGCACGGGTGGACATTTATTTTTTAAACATTTTATTTTTTTTCTTGCAATTAAAAAAACCTATATTTAATCAGTGATAATGTAGCATTCAAATGGTGAAAAAATTTTTAAAATCGTTCCAGTACTTTTTGAGCCAATTCGTTACAAACATACATACAAATCTTTCCATTTTATAATATTATATAGTATAGAAATCAATACAATGAATCGATTTAAAAATATAATGGCGGAGTTACCTATAAATAATCACAAGACTTTTAATAGATTAAATTCATTAAGTTTTTTTTTTTAATTCCTTGCATACTAAAAGAATTTAAATCAAACTGTTCATTCTATTTAAGTATGTAACTATGTAGACATTTCATATAAAAATGCTATGTATTATTTACTTTGCCCGTAGACAAAGAAAAGTACACACAACACTTTATAGGCATTTAAAAAATATTTCAATCGTGTTACATTTTTGTTCATGAACGCGATTCAGACAAGATTTAGATCAAAAAAGATCTAATCTTGCGCAATCCTTGCAGTTGTTTCAAAAATGAAAATATTCGGCATTGGTCATAATTGGCCGCAAGGTCCGAACATTGTCGACTGCTACCATTTGCTACCAGTGCTAACATTTCGGCAAATGGCGGCACCAAAACTCCGATTAGATCTAATTCTTGACCAACGACATTTGAGTCGTGTAACAGCTAACAGCTGCTTGGGATCCGGGTAATTGTATTGGTAACTGAAGGCGCGTTTACATTCGGTAGAGCAAGTAGGCTAGTACTGGGTTGTTACAAATAGCCTAAAATATAATCCTTATTTATATTGATATTGTAATAAAGAAACTAAAAAATAAAAAAAACGTGTAAATTAGGTATGAAATTGTTTTTACCGTTCTTGCGAGACTGCTGTCTCTTTCTTCGAGAATAAACACGCTCTATAACTGTATTGAAAGGGAATTTAATGGACTTTGTATTAACCTAGTTTATATCTTCTATTTACTTAATTTTACATCGTTTTTTTTTTCGTCCATCCTCAACTACTTTTACCCTCATATATTATCGATAAATATTTAAATATTGTTAGGTCAGGCTAAGCCAAGCTTGAAAGAATGCTCTATAGTATTTTTTTAACAAGGAAACAAGTATATTAGAAAAGTATAGGTACATACAGATAACATGCTTTTCCATTTAGCTGTCAATTATTTTACAAGTGCTTTTAAAGTAATACATTCTGTGCTAGATAACAAATGATATTGCATTTTGTGCTACATACTACATTGTAACATTGTATGTATCGTAAATAATGTGGAAGTACCTACATAATAATATGTTTACGAAACCAAGATTCCATTTTCCGGAATTACGGTTTAGTTTTCAGATTTCTAGAAAAAGTTGTGCGGATGTAAGTTAGTCGTGTAAAAAGGAAATATCTAAGTTTTAATAACAAATAGAAAGGTAGTTATTTTACGTTGATTAGAACAATATTTAATTATCTCAGAAGTGAAATGTCGCAACGCAGCGCAGTGATATAGGGTACTACCGTTTACTTTCATAAAACAAGTTTTTGCACAAGCCGCACTTGGCAAAATGTTGCCGAAACATATTATGAATTTATATCACGTGTCTTACAAGTTTTAACGTGTAAAATGATTTATTTTATGAATAAAATTAAAGTATCTAGCTATCAGCTCGGACAGTGCTCAATCGTGACTGCTGTCACACTCATGGTCGAGACTTTAGAAAGCGAACGATTTATCATTGACTCACTACTAAAATAATTACACGAAATTATATCACGTGAAACTCACCTTTCAGTAATATTTAACTGTCTTCAACTTCAATTTGTAGTAAAAAAGCACTGATTAATTTATTACGTGGAATCCACCATTATTCCATGTCACTTGTTGAAAACACCGATACCACCTTCACTATTAAGTTAGAAAAAAAAACTTTTTTACACAACACGCACTTCCCGCCCAAAATCTACATTATTCGAAAAATTCGAATCGACTGATCGATTTCCGTATCAGTTGATAGATGTCAACGTCCTCGACGCAATCCGGACACTGGCGGCAAGTGTCGCCGTCGGCTCGGACTTTACGCGCCAGTGCACTTCGATTGCAATGAACAAAAATAATTATTTCGATTATTCGAACGTAGGTTTATGATGTTTGAATTTGTGGCGGGAAGCGTGTGTTACGTTGCGAGCGTGCGTTCGAAAATGTGCGCGGAGGCCGGACGGTGCGCGAAAAGCGACTGCGGTCACTGCTGCTCTCGCGACACACTCTGCCCACCAGTGGCCGCATGTGTAAATGTTAATCCGTGATATTATTTAGTTTAACCGATAAACGTTGAGCCGTTGCATTCGATACTAAAAACCCTCTACCGTTCACTTTCTTCTACACCTTGTTATTTAAACAGCTCAATGAATATTGGTCGGTCTCAAATAGAGATAGGCCAGTTTGGTCGCACAATACTCGCTTTCAGCCGTGATTTTTCAGTCTAGTTTCAAAAATGAAAGCTGACATAATTGTTTTGTAAAAATATTTTACATGCTACCTATATCCTCGGTTACGTAAACAATGGTTGAGCATGTTGGACATGGTTACCATAGGAACAACAAAGCGTTCATACATAACCGTGTTATGTTCCTAAATTTGAAAAAAAAAACTTTAAATCTTTCATTTCGTAGTAATTATAGCTTTTCATGCTGAAAGCGAAAGAGATTATTTTTTAAACTGTAGCAGAATACAAATAATTTCAAAGTACACAACTGAAAATATTTATAATAACTCAGAGCACCGTCAACCTAATTAAATAATATATACTTCAGTCAATGATTTAAACTAAATCTATTGTAAAATAATCATGTAAGAAAAAACTACGACCCATTTTAAAACGAGATTTTTCAACATCTCAGTAAAACACATGGGTAATTAAATTAAATACCTTTATACAACGTGTAACGTTAAATGCGCAAAACCTGAAAATAGTTTGTTCATAATTGACTACTGAATCGATTTCAGTAATTTTTTATATAGGTTTTTTTTTTTTAAAATAATGTATTTTGCCATGCTATCCGCCGATTGAGCCAAAGAAAATTAAGTCTTATTTTAAGGCAATAAGACTAAATTTTGAATGCAAAAACTAATGCTACACCATTTTTCCTGTTTTGCTCTCATCATATTTCCAGTCCACCTCCATTTTTTCAGGTCAATCAATTAAATACATACCTAATGCATAATTCAATAAGTAATTTGTAATACTTTTCAGGTGATTCAGTGAAAATTCAATTCAGTTTTGATTTCACTGAGTTCTACTTTCAATACCAGTAGATGTATAATGTTATCCTGAAATGGAGAGAAACTTCAAATAAAATCTGTCTGTTATCTCTTCACGCTTAAACCGCTGAACAAATTTAGATGAAATTTGGGTATAGAGATAGTTTGAGTCCCAGGAAAGGACATAGGACAGTTTTCACACTTATGCGGGTGAAACCGCGGGGCGCATGGTATTATTTATTAAAGCCTATAATTGTGCCAAGCAAAACAGGCTTTGTGCTGCAAGGCAAAGGTCTCGTCTCATTGAGAGAAGGCACGAGATCACTACAATTGCTCAAGATGGGTTGGCGATTTCAGACTTATGTAGGTATATGTCGCAGATGGATTGTCGAATCTGCTGTTTTACAAAACCGTTAGTTGTTTTACAAAACGGCGCTATTTATGTAAAACAACTGAAAAATGTTACAACAAAATACCTTCTGACATATCGCAATTAAATTAAAGAATGTTTAAAACATATGTAAAAAGTACACCTTGCAAACATGATTAACCAACTTAGTCCACTGCTGGATATAGGTCTCTTCTGTTGCACGTCATTCGACTCGATTTTCGGCAACTCTCATCCAGCTGCTATCAGCCAACATGCGAAGATAGTCGCTCCACCTAGCCTGAGGGCGTCCTACCTTACGTTTGCCGATTCGCGGTCTTCACTCAAGAACACGTCTACCCAAACGATCATCGGTTCTACGGCTAATATAGCCGGCCCATTGCCACTTCAGCTTGCTTATTCTGTGAGCTATGTCGACAACTTTGGTTCTCTGCCGGATCACCTCGTTGCGGATTCGATCCTTCAGAAACTCCAAGCAAAGTCCGCGGGCGGACGAAGAGTCCGCGTGAAATTTCGGCCCCCGATCCACCGAGTCGCACCTTTTCTTCGTTTTCCGACTTTCATTCTTTTTGTTCGGCTCATAAGGGTCGTAGTGTGTTAACCCTTTGACCGCCACGGTCGTGTATAGACGACAAATGAAAACGTGCCCAACACGCCAATGCCGACAAGAAAACACCATGTTTTAAGTATAAACACAGAAAACTGAATTTAGTTTATTTATTTTGTACTTAAAACATGGTGTTTTCTTGTCGGCATTAGCCGACGGTGGCGTGTTGGCTATACAGGACCGTGGCGGTCAAAGGGTTAAATAAGCTTCCTCAAGAATTGGACTATCAAATGCAAAAAGATTTTTTCTAACCCGACTCCAGACATTACAACGTTCAAACAAATTCTTCACCTTTATTATTAGTATAGATAGATATAGAAAGATAGATGTAAGTATACAAAATATGTATTGTTAAATATTTTTAGGGTTCCGTACCTCAAAAGGCATAGCGGAACCCTTATGAGATCTTTTCATTGTCCGTCTGTCTATCCATCGGTCGTGACCCTTTTTCTCAGGAACGTGTGGAGTTATCAATTTGAAATTAATATCAAATACTCAAGGCTGCAATCCCTTGGAGCAGCGAAAAAATCAAACTTCTAAGTCAACGCAATCAAAAGATACGGGTGTTTATGTTCCGGAATCAAAACCTCTATGGTACTTCCCGTTGACCTAGAATCATGAAATTTGACAAGAAGCAATAGCATGTAGCATAAAAAGAGTGCCATTACAACTGCATATTCTAAAAATATGATACGACTTTGACTTTGTACGAAAAAACTTTTGAGTTAGGTACTCGTAATTAAGCCACGTATTAAAATCCGCCTTAAGAAACTTAATTACCCCTTTTTAGTCCGTCAGTGGTCAATTTTCGGAAAACAAAAAACGCGTTATTCTTCATTTTCTGTTAAAAGTATTAATTAATTGAGCTTCGAGTTAATCGCGCGTTAGGTGTCTTCCATACAAACTTTAACATCCCCTACACCCCTTTTGAGAGGTAGTTTTAAAAAAATAATACTCACAACCTTTATTATTTAGTTAGGTTATTTAATAAGTGTTCGTGTCAAGTCGCTTATTAATCCAAGGAATAAGTTTTTTCGTACTAAGTAAGTCGTATCATATTTTTAAAATATCCACTTATAATGGCACTCTTGAATGTCAAAATTTACAAGAAAATATATTAAAATTTAGTAGCCACACTAACCCTTAAAAAAACCGGTCAAGTGCGAGTCGGACTCGCGCACCGAGGTTTCCGGCTTTCGGTGTAGATAAGTAAATAGTATAACACGGGTTTTGTTTAATTGTAATGTAACTTTATATTTACGGTTTTCGGATTTTTTTCCTATACTTATGCTACATGCCATTGCTTCTTGTCTTTAATTATTCTAGGTCAATGGGAAGTAGGTACCCGATAGGTTTTAATTCCGGAACATAAACGCCCGTATCTTTTGTTTGCGTAGACTTATAAGTTTGATTTTTTCACTGCTTCAGGGGATTGCAGCCTTGAGTATTTGATATTAATTTCAACTTGATAACTCCACACCTTCCTGAGGAGAAAAAGGGTCGCGACCGACGGACAGACAGACGGACAACAAAGTGATCTCATAAGGGTTCCGTTATGCCTTTTGAGGTACGGAACCCTAAAAATGTTTAACAATACATATTTTGTATACATCTATCTTTCTATATATATCTTCTATATCTATACTAATAATAAAGGTGAAGAATTTGTTTGTTTGTTTTAACGTTTTAATATAACTACCAGTCGGGTAAGTAAAAATATTTTTGCATTTGATATCCCAATTCTTGAGGAAGCCTTTTTAATACACTACGGCCCTTAGGAGCCAAGCAAAAAGAATAAAAGTCAGAAAACGAAGAAAAGGTGCGACGCGGTAGAGGGGGGGCCGAAACATGCGGACTCTTCCCAAAAACTGTTGTATTGGATTAAGACGCCGCCGTGGCGGATTATTTTTGGTTACATTTCATAAAAGTAGACACTGTTCTCGCCCTAAGTAATTCGTGTTTTTATGGCATTTAACTAAGCTAATCAGCAAACCAAATAATTATGACTTAAGGTGAATGCGCAGTGGTTGACCGCGAAATTCAAATTTTATTACGTTTTTTGCAATTTGCAGGTCAGTATCAGGTTGTATCTTGATCAAAATTTGATTCGCGACTATAACAGGTACGTATCTAAAGAATTATAATCATTAGAATCATTAATACATCTTCCTAAGTGAGATTTGTACCACGAGCACTTTTCCATAAGAGATTTCTTCTTGTGGTACAAATCTAAGTTAGGAAGATGTATTAATGATTCTAATGATTATAATTCTTTAGATACGTACCTGTTATAGTCGCGAATCAAATTTTGATCAAGATACAACCTAAAACATACCTGCAAATTGCAAAAAACGTAAAAAAAATGAATTTCGCGGTAACCACTGCGCAATCACCTTAATTTAAGTATTATGTCTGTCGCCTTTCGTATTTAGTTGAGCAAACCTCCTTGTCGACAACATGCGATGGTTATATCAAGTTTTCAAGTTGGTAGAAGTCTTTGAACGTACACGCATATTGTTTGATATTGAAAAAGTATGGAGTTCCCCCACTATAACAGAAATTAGAAAATGCCATGTTAAGTTGTACAACTTGTTTTGTGCCTATAAATCTGTGAACTCCAGCAAAACATTTACAATTTAACGCATTATTTTTCGATAGATTGTAATCTGTCCGTGGCAAAACGACAAATTGTGAACTGGTATCAGAATTGCATCCAACGACGAACAATTACACGACGTCATACACTAAATATCTGCTAAACTAAAATTAAGAAATTCGATATCTTTACGCTGCGACTACGCACACTGTTCACAATCAATCCGATTTTATGTCCTGTAAAACTGTGAACCGTTCCCGATTTCTCGGTCTTGGTGTGAAATGATACACGTCTGCTCAGTACGAATAAATGTCTATATTTTATATCGTGTACACATACAAACTTGGTAAAATATAACAATTAACAATGTAGCAATTTTTAACAAACTGATATATTCTTGTAGATGACCTTTTAGTTCTGAGGCTCGATGAGAACTGCCTTCGGAATTGGACGACACTCCAAACATCATGTTTCCATTCAGTTCCGTTAAAAAAAAACTATTACTTTTGGCGGTAACTTGTCAAATGAGATACTTTTAAACTTCATGACTACACTGATACAGAAATAATTTTAGTCAAATCAAATACTTTCAATTCTATATTTAGTGTGAAATCGATAAATATTATTATTATTTGGAAATCATGACAGGTGGTAGTCAAATTGGCCGCAGGCGCAGTTACTAAGCCAGAACACCCCGACCAATGGGCTATGTTAGGTTAAAACTGTGACCAACCGCTACTTTCAAGTTGCTTGCAGTTACTTGACTATTTAGTATTAGCGCAAGATGCATTAAGTTGCATACAAGTCTGATACCAGTTCACAATTTGTCGTTTTGCCATGGACAGACTATAATCTATCGAAAAAGAATACGTTAAATTGTAAATTGTTTGCTGCAGTTCACAGATTTATAGGCACAAAACCAGTTGTACAACTTTTCTTAACATGGCATTCTCTAATTTCTGTGATAGTGGAGGAACTACATACTTTTTCAATATCAAACAATATGCGTGTACGTCTATAAACTTCTACCAACTTGAAAACTTAATTTAACCATTGCATGTTGTCAACAAGGGCCTCAAGTCTGCTATTACAATAGTGTCAGAATGGTCTATCATTGATTTCATATTTGTTGATTTTGACAAGTTTGGTAATCCTACTAATATTATAAATGCGAAAGTTTGTATGTATGGATGTATGGATGTTTGTTACTCTTTCACGCGAAAACTACTGAACGGATTTTGATGAAACTTTACAGTAATATAGCTTATACATCAGAATAACACATAGGATACTTTTTATCCCGATATTCCCACGGGATCAAAACTTACGCGGGTGAAACCGCGGGGCGCAGCTAGTCTACTAATATATTGGCGTCATTATGACTTTCCAATGGTCAACCACTGACACTCCATTGAAAGAAATGACAAATGGTAATCTCGTAGATAATGACTTTAATGACAAATGAATAAATGTAATGTACAGAGGCCAGCACATCAAGCTACCCCAATCTGTCAGATTTTCCCAATTGAATATGAACCTTATTCCTTTGTGCTAACGTTGAAAATCTATCAAAGAAATTTGACAGATTGGGGTAGGTTGACCTGCTGGCGTCTGTACCTATGTTGTTATTTACGAACTTCTTACTACTTCAGATTGCAAACACTAATACGTAATATGTAAAATTATATATTAAATTAAATCTAGCATAGTTTTTCTCAGACCATTGACCGACCAATGATCGACCATTATGAATTTAACAGATTACGAACTTTTAGCAAAATGACAATGGGATCGTGTTGGTATGAAGAATTTATCCTACTTCCTACTAATATCCTACTTTCCTACTAATATTATAAATGCGAAAGTTTGTGAGGATGGATGGATGTTTGTTACTCTTTCACGCAAAAACTACTGAACGGATTTGGGATGAAGTTTGGCACACATATAGTTTAAGTATAACCAGGATTAACACATAGGATACTTTTTATCCCGATATTCCCACGGGATCGAAACTTACGCGGGTGAAACCGCGGGGCGCAGCTAGTATTGTATAAAAATAGCAGACTTGGGCCCAAGGAGGTTTGCTCAACTAAATACGAAAGGCGTCAGACATAATACCTAAATTATGTCATAATTATTTCGTTCGCTTATTAGTTTAGTTAATGCCATAAAAATACGAATTATTTATAGCGAGAACAGTGTCTACTTTTATGAAATGTAACCAAAAATAATTCGTCACGGCGTCACAATACAATACAATAGTTTTTGGACGAATAAGCATCTTTCAAGTTATAAAACTAATTTCAGAACGTAAAAATAACTGTCAATCTAACATCATTCTGTCGATTGCTGATGACGTCACATAAATAGCATGTCTATGTCAGAGATTACGAACATTTTGTGTACTTTAGTTATATTATTAATAATAAGTAATCAGTTCATAGACACAGTGAGAGACACAATAGAAGTTTTATTGGTATTACGATTGGGGGCTGTAAGTGCCCCACAAAGTATTTATTAAAAACAAAATTATCTTAAAATATTATTACAACGTTCATAACACAGATGCCAAAAGAAAGTTTTTGTACCAATAGAAAGTTTTTTAACTTAATTCAATATTGTTTTTAGTGTACATCAATTCTCTATACCTATTTAATATTTTCTTTACTCCTAATATTATTAAGTTGTTTGCATGAGTTTACCTCAGTTAAATAATAAAACTGTCCTGCTCTCTGACTTTGTGTTTGCTTATAAGCATGTTTTTCGATACCTAGATTTATTATTCGTAACTTGATTGATATCTAGGCAATCATTATATGTAGATGAACATCTTAAAAATGTTTATGACCACTATCTAAACTACTTTACGATACCCATTACGTCACTTTTCTTGGATTTTTAAGGCTTAGGGCCTTGAACCAGTAATTACTCGTATGAATCGATTGAATCGAGTATTAGTTCATCCGGGCTTCAGAAGCCTTTGTTTCATTCATTGTCGCTACATCATGAATCCCACGATCAGCATTTCCTAAACGAAACAATATTAGTAAGTAAAGATTTCACTTATCCCAACGCAAAAACTTTTAAAGGCCTTGCTCACTCAGCCGTGAACGACGATTCACTGTCGTCGGCACTTCTTTTGCCATGAAAACAGTAGATTTATATAATGCAACCTCTTTTCGCTACTGCCAAAACAGTACTATTTTATGCGTGATATTTTATATCTTATCGGCGTAGATTATGTACACAAGTGTTGGTTTTGTACCGTGTAATGGACAACACATTAGTTACCAGCACTCCAATGGGTATCGTGTGATTACTTCTGAATACAACGAAAATAATATAACCAACAAACGTATGGAACGTAAGGATTTGACATTGAGTTTCCATAACTTAATCAAACGAGGTATGGTACAGTGTTCTATGTTTGAATTATTTGTGTTAATTTTCATAAAAGAGTGGCAGTGTCATTACCAAGTGAGTGATAAAAGGGTTTCAATGGTGAATTTAATGCAGTGACTTGGTGTTAAATGCTTGATGTTTTTTTGTTTTATTTTTATTTGTGCTTTTAAGATCATTACCTACCGTGATATATTTTTTACAACTGTGTTAATATTTTCAAAAACATTTTTCATGATAAGTAATAATTTCAACTATGGACCAGAACAATAAGAATTATATTCACCAAACTTTTAAATTAACAGTATGAGGAAAATAAAACCTTGAGTCACTGTTATAAATTTCAGATAAAGAATAATTATTCTAATGCTCATCCACAATATAGTGGTAAATATTATGGTAGTGAAATTCTATTGGACATAATTATTTATAGTATTATTTACATACATTATTATTTACATTTTACACACACTTTGGATAGTTCTATTACTTACTAATATTTGATTAACTTTATGTTTAATTATGGTTCAATACTTTCATAACTGAGCAAGTTTTCCTGTTAAAAAATGGTTAATTAAAACTTAATTAATGTTAAAAAGTTATATCATTCCTTCTCAGAACTGACCATGACATGATATTGTTAATTATCATCTATCTACGAATTCTACGATGAGATAGTATTATTTTTTATTGCCCACATTGATCCAATTTTCTCTCTCTCTCACTATACCAAAACTGCTCTAGAACATGAATTTAGTCCTTATCATACCTTGTTTTTACGCTGCCAATAGGTTACTGAATTACTGTAATCCTAATAAATGATTAACAGTACAGACGTAAATACATGTTAATTTTTTTTTTACAATCAATAGTTATTACCTGTTATTACTATTCTATCACTGCACTTTACTTTGTGTAAAATATTTCATCACCACTGCTCTCAAAACAGTGAAGGAAAATATTGTAAGGAAACTGGCATGTCCCAGAACCAAAAATTCGAAAACATGTAACATCGGCCAACCTGCACAGATCCCGCATGATGGTTTTTGGCCCACTCCATATCACAGTGAGGAGACCTGTATCCCAGCAGTGGGAACATTAAGGCTGATTATGCTTGTGCTACTATTCTATTAGAACAAATATTCCTGGCACTATTAGCTGTCTATATCAACCCATCCAATAACTGCCCACAAGCCTCTCCTGAGTTATACCATCATAATCCATCAGTAACTAATTATTACTAGCCATCATTACTATTTAATTTCCATTTTGCATTTAAATATAAAACGGGATTAAAATAATCATTCAGTGTAGTAAACAATTTCTAACACTAAAAAAATGTACTTATTCCTATATGTATACCCACATCACATTTCTAGTTTCATCCTAGAACATAAATTACCTTATACAGCGTCTTGTGTCCGAGGCATAATAAGTATAATTACTGGTTAGCTTCAAGTGTTCCATCCTGTCATTCAATGATGTAATTCTTAGGGCTCTAGTTACAAGGAATAATGTAGAATACACAACATAGTTTAATATTCTACAATAGCTTCCGCTGACTCAAAGTAGCATCAACTTTTAATTTAAATGATGTATTCATTTGAACTGTCATTCAATATTACTGATGACATCAAACTCCATATACAATTGTGGGGAATACAAGAGGGGTTCCTTCTAGTGAGCTTTCTGGGGGAAGAACGTGGAGGAAATAGGGATATTTTTGCGATATTTATTTACTTTATTTAGATATTTGGACTCTATACTTAGATGCTTGGGCTGTGTTGAAAATTGAGATATGAGTGTGGTTTCTGGGGGATATGTGTGGGTTTTTAAGGGATATCTGTGAGAGTTATGTGAGCCAGTAATTTGGGCCCATGAAATTCTGGCTTTGATTAACATGACTGAGCTGCTCAATGTTCATTATTGTTTGAATCATCTGAGTAGCATAGTAAATATTCTATCATGTATTTCAATTTTACAGATGAACAACTTTACGGGTACACAAACTACGGGATGGATACTCCCACCCCAGCGGCAGATGCCTCGGGAGAATGCCTGCCAGGATTCTTTCAGACCATGGATTCCCTAAGTCCGGGCTTAGATTCAGATTTCGACGAGAGCCTAGCTGTACCTGAGTCACTGTCGGTTATCGAGACTGACAAAGTTGATAATAAGGAGGAAGGGAGTAGTTCTAGTGGTAAGTTGTTTTTGTTTATTAAAACTCTTCTGTCGTTTTTAATACGTGGGGAAATTCTCATGGCTTGTGTTGTATAATTGTATAACAGGCTGGTGTCCGCAACTCCACGTGCAAGCACATATTTGTACATATCTCATGACTCTGATCTGCACCGTAGCGAATACGATGCGATTTAGACTTCTGGGTGTTACTTCTTCTACTTATACTGGCTATTTCCTGCACATTTGCATGATCCAAAATCACGGTATGCTGGCTATCATAGCCATCATCATTCTTTTCCTTATAGAATATAATCTTTGTTCTTTTGCCTTTATCCCAATTTATTTAGGGTTGGCGCAACATCTCTTTTTCTTGCATACTTCTCTTACTTCGTGACCGGGACGTGGACGAACCGTGCTCCGTCAAGGATCCAACAAAATTATCAGTGTAATACATTTTATAAGGTTATTGGAAAAACATTAACAACCTCATCATAGGTTATTGTACTCATCATTATGAACAACTTTTACTATGGGACCTAACCTGAAATCGCGAAAAAAAAATCAGCTGCTTAATACAAACGAACATACTTAAATGTAGGGAACAGCTGATTTTTTTTTGCGATTTCAGATTCGGTCCTATAGTAAAAGTTGTTCATAATGATGAGTACAATGTCCTCTTAAGAGGTTGTTAATGTTTTTTCAATAACCCTATATATGAACTCGTTCATACACGTCTGTATCCGGGCCGGTGATGGATGGAGCTTATGAGCCTGCCTTGTGTATGCCACGGCCCTGTCGGTCCTGTCACGTCCATGGCACGGCCCTAATATGTGTGGATAGACCATAAGGCGAAAGCGTCATGAGTAGTCTGCGAAATTCAAATTTTCTGACGTTTTTTGCAATTTCCAGGTCAGAGTCAGGTTGTATGTTGATGTAAACTATCTAATAGATTGGTGGCCGTAACAAATATTTATTTATAAAATGATCATAAAAAATCATTACAAAGATATGGTACCTTATTATATGAACTGTTTTATGTCATCATGGCATTTAAGGCCAATTCTAACTCAAGGAGTTGTATTGCTGATTCTAATGATTATAATTCTGTAAAGCCATATTTGTTACGGTCGCGAATCATATTTTAATCAACATACAACCTGAGCCGTGCAAATTGCAAAAAAAAATACTATATTTGAATTCGCGGGCTGCCTTTTAGCGCGCATCCCCATAAATCGTCAGCTAAGCCAATCAGTGACTCTGATTGGCTAAGATCCTGCTACAGTGGTAGACCAACACGATGTTATAGGTTGCAGTAAATTAAAATATTGTTTTACCTACACTATCATTCATCATTTCTTATCAGTCCAAAAATTCTCCGTATTGAATAAGAGAAAGATTAAGATTACTTGTTAGATCAATCTCATAATCAATGTTGTCACATTCGAGCAATGATATTATATACAATATTGCATTCAAGGCTGTTCGGTAGCCTTTCTACTTATTATTCTAGAAAAACTAAGACAAGTACTGTCAGTTGATACAATTAAAGATAAAGGGAAATATTTGCCTCTTTTACTTTTGTCTTTTGATATGTAAGTACTTAAACTTTTATTTAACCCTTTAACCGCCCGACTTTATATCAGTTGTGCCCCCAGCGCCCGGCACAGTGATACGATTTTTTTTTATTTTTCAAATAACCTGATAGAGTATAGCGTAATTAATAAAAAAACAGAGTTAACGAGCGTATTTGGTCGTAAATATACGACCCTGACGAAATGCACACGAAAATATTTGTCGGATTAATCCGACGTAGGCGGTTAAAAGGTTAAGGCCAAAAGTGTGTAAACGCCACTAAATAAGACAGAAAGAAGACTCTATATGCTAAAACAACAAACAGTGATTAGCAATCAGTATGTACGGTGGCCAGCACATCAAGCTACCCCAATCTGTCAGATTTTCCCAATTGAGTATATAAAGTTTTTTTCAGGTATTTTTTTTATATTTTTAATTTATAGATTTAGTTATTTTATGCAACTAATTTCAAAATTTTGGTTTTCTAAGCAGCCATTAATTTTAAATAAATTTTCTAAATTCTGCTTCAAAAGTAGGCTGAAGAGTTCAATATCTATGCCACGTATAACACAGTAATAAAAATTCTAAATTTGACGTTTTTTGCTTGACATCAGAAACTTCAAGCATGACACTAGACAGTTTTAGAGGTGGGAATGATCGACATAATCGATTGAACATTTACTTAATACAGTTATTAATTTTGTATAGGGATAAGTGGAAGGAGGGAAGGGAGGCCTTTGCCCTGCAGTGGGACAGAAATTACTGATAATTAATAATTAAATTAAATAATAGGTATTATTAATATTTCACTATCAAAATCAAACCAATAACAAGTAGCTACAGTACCTAGTTATATTTTCAAGTTTGCAACACTATTTGTGGTTACAAAATAGTTCGAATGATTTTATACTTAATATATTATTATTTAAAGGGAATGCATTTTATTTAAGCTATCATTATAATGATTGATTAACGATAATTCAGAATTCGGGATTTAGATTTTATGTGTGAATAGATTTTCAATGTTTGATTTGAATCGATTCAAAGGCCGAAATTTTCGCACGACTGCATTACATACCTATATTATTATGGTCATCCCTATAGTTGACATTATATGACTTTAACTTTTTATCATATGATGAGAGGAGGCACCGAAAGTATTCTCAATCTGCTTACTTGTGACGTCATTTGGAGGTCAAATGAAAGTCAAATGTTATTAAGTGTTTATGTTAAAATAAACTTCATCTTATAATTTTAAGCACTAAAAATAGAAAAATTAAGTTAAGAAACCTTAAATCTCGAAATGGTTTGGGAATCAGCGTAGGATTTTTTTCTTTACATACCGAATTGAATATGAACTTTATTCCTTTGTGCTAAAGTTGAAAATCTATCAAAGAATTTTGACAGATTGGGGTAGGTTGACCTGCTGGCGTCTGTACATACACGTACGTTAAAAGTTCGTTTAAAGGTTAATTGTCTACTAAACATGAATAAATCTGGAAGATGCTATATTGTTCTCCTTCACACAGAGAGGAGGCCTGAGTCCCAGGAGTGGGAAAACTATAGGCTGATTAATTGATTATGCTATATTGTTAAATAGTTAGGAATAAATAGTATTTACAGACCCCAGATAATACAAGTATAATTCCCTTCACATTTTGAATTGATCCAACAATGGCGGTTCTCGAACGTATATGTAGCGTAGACGCTGCTTGAACGCGACATATTTTCTATTTGTATACGTTTACGCAGCGTATACGCGACGTCAAAGCCAGAAATATGATTATGGTCATTGCGATGACACTCATAATGCAGGACTCTGTGTTTGTATCTATATTTAAACTACTTTTACCTACAAGTAGAATTAACGTACTTGCCTAATTAATAATTGATTGGTTTCTGATTAGATACACGACATCAGAGGGGCAATTCTCGTAATTTTAAGAAGATCTCAGTCTCAATCTGTCAAAAAATACCTCTAATTTCCCTACATTTTGACAACTTTTTGACATTTGTTTGTCGCCGAGATGAGACTGAGTCTAGATTTTGAACGTTTTAAATTACGAGAATTGGCCTTCTGACCCCAATGTAAGGAGAAAATAATATTCATATCTGTTTTATCTTGTGATAGCAGCCGGTTTCCTCTGATTCATATGAAAAATGCATAAGTAGATAATATTGAATTAGTCACTTTGAGCTATTTTGATAAATCCACTATATACTCTTCAGACATGATAACTAGAGCAGTGTAATGGATATTATATTAAACTAGCTTCTGCCCGCGACTTCTTCCGAAGGAAATTTCTTGTTCCTCCGACCTTGTTACTTCGTTTTTGGTGAGCGATCTTGGATTGGACTTGATTTCAGTGTTTTTCCATGGACTAAAACGTCACTGTTAAAATGGACGAAGAATTTTTAATCTATACTATCTATACTTCTATACTAATATTATAAAGAGGAAAGATTTGTATGTATGTTTGTAACGAATTGGCTCAAAAGTACTGGACTGGTTTTAAAAATTCTTTCACCATTTGAATGCTACATTATCACTGATTAATATTTATGCTATTTTAATTGCAAGAAAAAAAATAAAATGTTTAAAAAATAAATGTCCACCCGTGCGAAGCCGGGACAGGTCGCTAGTAACTACTAATCTAGTATAACTCCGACAGCTTATCTGTCGGATTTCAAAAATTCTTCGGCCATTTCAGAGATTAGCGCGTTCAAACGAACAAACTCTTCAGCTTTATTATTAGTATAATAGATTAGTAGTTATTAGGAAATCCCAAACCAAAATAAAATCCAACAATATTATCCCTAATATTCTTGCAGCTGTATTGAAGGCAATTGAAGTATACAAGGTGTAACATAATTAACGCAAGACCTCATATACCGCAATTAGAGTATTAAGTTAAAAGCTCAACAATGAACATTTTTTTTTTAAGAAAATCGTGCTAACAGCATTACTTTATGCATTTAAAACTGACTCTTATTGCCTTGAAATAAGATTTAATTTTATTTGGCCCAATCGGCGGTTAGTATGAAAAAATACCTATATTAAAAGTTACTGAAATCGATTCAGTAGTCAATTATGAACAAACTACTTTCAGGATTTGCGTTTATTCTGTTACACCTTGTATAATGTTACTGTAAAATTCTAATTATTAAGTTAATAATTTGTCTAAGTAACCATTAATAACATTAATATAGGAATTAGCCACATAATGAATGAGGCAATGACACTGCCCTAATAATCTAGAGTAAAATAATACCAGGTACTGATCAAAATCTAAACCACATGAAACAAATAATAATTAAAATATATTGATAGAAGTTAATTTTAATTCTAGATTAGAAATATCTCGTTATCAATCACAATAAAACTGATAACTGCTGGTTAATCATGATAACAATATATTATATTATTTTTGGTTCCTGATAAAAAAAACAAACAAAAAACATGAAAGCCTGTGTATTTTTGTATCCATTGGATAATCCACTTTTTTTTTTTTTTGTGGATGGGAAATCATCCAATGACCCCTCCCGCTCTGGGTGGAGCAGAAGGGAGTGTCAGACTCTTACTGACTAAAACCCACCCGTGTTCCTTCCTTAGCCCTTTGTGTTCCGGGGTAGCGGTAACCCTTTCGGACAATCCCGCTGCCCCGGCAGGCTTCGGCCCTTTCGGGCCCCTTCCTAATGCTGACATCTCTTTGAGGCGCGCGTGGAACACGTACGCGCCGTCCGGCACGGGCCTGGTCCTGATCGGACGGAGAGTTACCCATTACTCTCCGCCCGCAGGCCCGCGCCTACGGTGGCCGGGAGTCGTCTCGCGGCTCCCGACGCCCGGGGCGTCTCCCGCGGTGGCTGGGACGTGAGGCCCTCTCCCTCAGCCGTCCCGCCACCTCCTTCGCTAGCATGACTGCTTCGCAGAAGGAGGTGACTGCCTCCCACTCCCTCTCGCCCCGGACCATGGCTTGAACCAGGGCCGAGCGCAATATAACCGGTCTTTAAAGCTAGACTAAACACACAGACAATGGCATGAGATAGTTTGGCTAAATAGACATGAGACTAGGGTTACCACCCACATGTCCGGCTGTTTGACTCCCCGTCCGGAATTTCCCCGGCCTTGTCATTGGTTCGGATTTTCCGACATAAGAGAGTTAATTTTCGAGAATATAATATTTTAATGATTAGGTAGGACTGAAAAAATAAAGATTAAATTGTCCAGACTTTTTTTGCAAATGTCCGGCTTTTCGTCAGGATTTTTCCAAGTACCGAATTGGTAACCCTACACGAGACTGTCTCGATAAATGAATACGCGTGGCAGCCTAGCTAAATGGTTAATTTGTTGCCACTTAGCAATGAACAACTTCAAACACGCCGCCAAAGCGATCCATACTCGGTCGGTATGTTCGGACTTGTTTGACGACATTTTTTATTGAGGTGTGATGTAACGTCACGAGCACTAATATGTACACCTAGCAAATGTTAAAACTGATGCTCTCCTCATCATCATCATCTGCCTAGCCTTTTCCCAACTATGTTGGGGTCGGCTTCCAGTCAAACCGGATGCAGCTGAATACCAGTGTTTTACATAGATCGACTGCCAATCTGACCTCCACAACCCAGTTACTGGGTAAGACGATAGGTACCCCTTGGTAAGACTGGTGGTCAGACTTTCGGGCTTCTGACTACCCGTAACGACTGTTAAAGATCCACGAATGACAGCCGGGACCAACGGCTTAACGGCTTTCCGAGGCACGGAGGGGTCACGGTATGTAAAGGTGGTCACACATCCACAGACCAACCGCGGCAAGTGTAGCTTAACCTGATCGATCGACCTGTGCGGCTGTTATTATTTAGCCATAGGCCCCTCCTATGCTCTCCTATTGATTGCAATTTTATGTTGTTACGAAATTGTTTGTAATTTTGTGGAATAACGATTGCAACTTACACTAATACTAAGTATGATAGTTACAATCGTGATTCAACGAGGAACTCCCTTCGGAAGCGTTTGTGACTGTACGTTTAAGTTCTCCGATAAATTAAACGCTAGTCATGCTCTGCGCCAAATACGACCTTATTACCATCATAGTAAAACACTCTTGAGAAGATGATGTATTATATATGATTGAGTGTATGTAAGTGGACACCCTTGTCCGCACTTCTCTCTCGTCTCTTCTTCGATCTGTTGTGCATGGCGGGTCTATAGGGAAATATGAATTAATTGAAAAATTACGTTAATTCCTACACAATAAAGTTCAGTTTACTTTACAACTTCAAACATTTTTATAACTTTTTTAATAGTGCTAGTCACTCTGAAATCAACTTAATAATAATTCAAATAAAGTTGATATTTGTTTAATTATAAATAGGGTAGGGTGTGCATCACTGCGCACTTTATCACTGACTGTCAGCCTAGCTCCGCCCAGATGCACAGAAGCTCCCCGGTGGCAACAAGGCTTCGCAGAGCAACCTCACTGTGCCGAGGGTTTCTTCGATGTTACTGTTAGCCTGCATCATCCTATTGCTGTGCAAAGCCCTCTCCCAATGACTTCCAGCTCTTTCGATCCACGGCAAGTGGACCATTTATCGTTCTTCGACGATACTATAAAAATCTTTCTGTTTCAGCAATAACTCAAACAACAGTGCCATTTAAAGCGATCCACAATCCGCCTATAAAATTCAACTCGGTGCACAGGAAAGTGTTCATTCCGTGTGTGGAAATAAAGGTCAGATTGGTGGAGAACGAAAGAAGCGTCACAACACACTTGCTGAATCCTAATCTGTAAGTAAAACATTATAACTTAACTCCTATTACCCCCTCGAGGTTAGGCAGGGGTTTAAATCTAGTACACTCACATTTCGCCAATTGTGTTTCCGCCCCATGTAATAGGGGGCAAGTCTATTGCCGTCAACCGAACACAAGTCCGGGCTCTGAGGGATACCTGATGGAACAGCCCAATAACGTATTATTGGGTAAAAAATTCCTATCCCTTCCTTTAAAAAAAATCCTTTCCCAAGTTTGATTGGCTCTCGGCGAATTTTAATACCGTAAAAAAGGGGGCCTCCATTAATTACGTGAGGTGATTTTGGCGATTTTTGAACCGATAGGTGAGATTTGGCTCGACACCCTACCCCCGTCCCTCTAATCTCTCGTGAGATTGTTCAATATGTGTATTTTCGGTGTAAATTAACATTAAGTACTAAGATCGTAGTTTAGAATCACAGTGAATTTTTTTTACAATAAAATACTTAAATGAGAACTACTGAAATTGTTAAAAGAATATTCAATCTAATTCAGTCCATGTGATTTTCAATAAAATCATCTGCTCCTTCAACCTCCTTTCATATATTATGACCGCAATAAATATTATTGTGTAGAATTTAGTCATATTTTAATAGAGAAACACGTTTTGCTCAATTCAACCCATTTTTCTCGCAATTTTACACTGTTTCTTGCGGAAAAAAATACGTGATACTTACCAGGACACCCTCTCTCCCCCACGTGAGATTGGGTAAGAATCAGCTTGACCCCAAAACGCCTCACGTAATTAATAGATGCCCCCAAAGACCCGTACAAAATCTTAAAAATCATCAGTATTTTCCAGATACTAATAACAAGGTCGATCAACAACACTGTTGTCAACCATTATGTACAATCGCCAGCACATCAAGCTACCCGAAACTGTCTTTTCCCAATCAACTTTGAACCTAATGCTTTTATTAGAGATAAAGTTGAAAATCTATTAAAGAAATTTTACAGATTGTAGAAGCTTGATGTGCTGGCGTCTGTACCATATTATTTATGTAACTTTTACTTTCAGTAAACTTTTTGTTATTGGCATTCTAGATGCCAAAATGTCAACTGGTTTCGATGACTGCCTAAATGAAAGCGATCAAGAAACTTGCGCAATAATGCTGCAGATTTCTATTATTTTGATGTAGATCAGTACTAATGACTATGCCTGGTTAAACAATAACTAAAATAAATAATCCTTCAGATAACGTACCTATTCACTCGATGTTATCACATTAAAACGTTAGTCATGTTTCGTGATCTTCATTTATTGTAACAGTACAATATTGTCTTTGTATTTCAGTTTTTATAGGTAATTTTAAAGATAACACAATGCGGGAAAAATAACGATTAGATACCTATTTTGTTACGAACTTGTTTTATTAAAAGATTAGCTAAGAATCGTAGCAGGTGGCGATCTGTAGTTTCTGCTTATCCCAATGGGAATAATGCTTGAGTTTATGTATGCATTACTTATGAAATATATAAATAAATAGGTACTATCAACAAAGGTACACTACGGCCGAAATATCTTGTCAAGTCTGAACATAGGCACTAAGAACGTTCGCGCATGTTCTCTCACTAACACTCGCCTCATATCACCATTTGGTTCCAAAAAATCTTACTGCGCAGCCTTCTGCGCGAAGTTCAGACTCGCACAAGATAAATCGGCCGTATTGTAGAGTGTGGCCGACGAGACAATGCGTTCTTGAGACCAGTAAGTTTCATACAAACGAATACGTCGTGATTTGCGAATTTGATCTTTATTAGCTACGAGAACTGTCACACTGACAGGTGTTGGGAACGCATTCTCTCGACGGCCAGACTATAGAATGATATTTGTTGTATTTTGTGGCCAACACATAAAAAAAGTGCTTACAGAATAAAATTTCAGGTATAAGTTAGGGTTTTTATATGTCTTTTGAATTTTCAAGGTCTTTGCAGCTACAAACATATTAACATCAAATCAATATTAAAAAAGTTTGATCAGAAAATCGTGTAACCGTGGAGCAAAAAAGGCCATTTCCAAAATATAATCTTAACCGGCTGGATGCCGTAATTACAGAAAGAATTAAAAAGCATTGTGTCTCGCGTAGATCTACGTTCCCGGCATACGAAGGGAAGGGGATCGGCACCGTATCAACTAGAGCCATTCAGTATTCTTTATAAGAAACTCCCTACTGCAACGCACACTAATCGGAATCGTAACGTAATCGCCTCGCCTCGGGACAAGCTCACGAACCGCGGTGCGATGCGTGGTCAACTTGCAGTTCCCGCGCTTAGGGCTCGTCGTCCCCGCGCTTACGGCTCTCCGTACCCGAGCTTACGTCTCTTCGTTCACCCTTGCCCTAGCCGTAGCCGAGTCGACGTATCGGAGCTGCTGATCCGCTTTGGTTACTTGCTTAAATTAGGTTGACGCCTGTTTGACGGCGTGGCAAAAGGCGATACGATTACGATCCCTTTCCGAGTTGATATGTGTGCTATCATGCTATGACCTTAAATGTGCAACTATACATAAGTACTTATCTAACCGGAAAAACATGTATTAACAAAAGACAACTGATATGATTTCCGTTACCAACGATATGCGTTTATATGCGATATAAATATTTATAAACCCATAATTATAACCACAATAATCTAATACCGATATAAATTGATGGTACCATTGACCTTATATAATAGCCTCCCCGACCGATTTCGGTCACGGTGGCCAATCTCAACGGAGATTAGCGAGGTACGCATGAGATATTATAGTGCAAAGTGTGCGCGCAGACACAGGTGCACTCCCTCTTCCCTCACTCTCATAGTCCGATGGGACGGCAATCCGACACGACCGGAGAGAGATCAGGCGCAGGACCAACAGCTTAACGTGCTTTCCGAGGCACGGGGGTTTCATATCGCCAACTTCCAAACTCCGGGCTGTTACTATGAAATTCCTAATGGAAAAACTCAATAAAACTTTGCCCGGATTGGGAATCGAACCCAGGACTCCAAACTCAGCAGTCGCGCTTGCGACCACGAGACCAACGGGGCAGACCTTATATACCAGAGTATTAAACCTAGTACACACGTTCCGGTATAGTCGAATGATGACTAAAGGTATAGTACCGGTCACTACAGTCTCTGAATCATAGATTTGTTGATTGTACCTACACTTATACATTGTCTTCACTTATCTATAATGTAATAGTGTGTAGTAGTAGCGTTAAACTTGTTACTATCACAGCTGCGCGTACGCTGATTGGCTTAACGACGTTTTAAATGTTTATTATTCAGATAAATGACATTTTCTGTCTTTTTTAGCGTTGAATGGGAAATTAATTATATAAGTCGTAAGCTGATAATCTTTGTTAATTAAATTGTTGAATGTCTTCGGTATGTTAGTATGTAAGGATCGTAACAGGTGGCGTTCTATAGTTTCTGCTTACCCCATAGAAGTAGGCGTGAGTTCATGTACGCACTAGCTGCGCCCCGCGGTTTCACCCGCATAAGTTTCGATCTCATGTGAATATCGGGATAAAAATTCCTATGTGTTAATCCTAGTTATAAACTATCTAGTCTAGTCTTTGCGTGAAGAAGTAACAAACATAAAAACACGCTCACAAACTTTCGCCTTTATAATATTAGTGTGAATTGTGATTCATACATAAACTCAAATACGCCTTCTTTCCATTTGGGTTAGCAGAAACTAAAGAACGCCTCCTGCTACGATTCCTACTTACTCCTTTTGCATCGTTTACGTGTATCGTGAGTTTATGTACGAGTTTGTATGTTAATTCGGGTTTTATGAAAGGATTGTTTTGTTGTCTAATTTCCACTATGTGTGCTGAGGCAACTACGGCACGTACTTATGTTTAAGTACTCCTTTCTGAGAAATAATCATAGACCTGTATAAATCATCCTACTTTAAAATGCCACTTCTAGATCACTTAATGGTATTAATTATAGGAGCTTCCACGAGTAACATTATTTAAGAGTAAACTAGTCGCGAGCTCGAACTCGCTGGTGGTCATGGTCAAAAAGCACGCTGTCTCGCCTGGCTTCGTGTCCGACAGCGCTAATATCAGTGACGAGCAGTTAGACGCTAGTCTACACGAACAACGTCTAGTTTTCACGCACAGAAACACCGTTCCGAACTGATAGACGCGTAAAAAGATTTGAAAAGTGCGTCGGAAAATCGAGTTTTATGAAAAAACTACTGCATAAATCAATTACAAATAAAGTTTATTGATCTCTTCGATAACTGAGCTTTGTCGGTACGGACTTGGTTTTGAAGATTTTGTAGTTCTATTATTACTTATTGACACCCAAAGTTACGTTAAAAATAGCAAGAAAAACGAATCTTTGCTGGCTCATAACTTTTTAATAGCTTTTTTTTTATTATTCTATTTCCGTACAGACACAATTAATAATAAGTCAAAACGATATCATTTTTAACTTTGGATGCATAATGTCAAACAGTGGAGTAATATTCTCCCGAAATTTGTATAGAAAAAATATCGAAAAGTGGCACCTATGTACCTACATCCAGCACCTGCTTCCAGACGTGGTTATTTTTTAATACGAATTGATCTGTTATAGCAGAATGCCGTACCAACAAGAAAGGGAAAGGGAGATAGGTTATGTATCATCATATTCAGCCTATAATGTTCCCACTGTCGGAACACAAGTCTCCTCTTTGGTAGAAGGGGTCAATTACCCCTAACACAGTAATTTATGTAAACATCTCATAACATGATGCAGGTCAGCTGGAAAAAACTGATGAAATTAATAATACACACGGCGACACATCTAGCTATACAATTCCAGTTTTAGCTGACCTCGCATTGTATAGGTGTTTCGTACAATCAAAAGTCAGCTTATACTGGTTATGTATAGCTTGATGTGTAGCCGTGCATACCTTTCTGCTCTTCTATCTTTAGAAATCAGTCAGCCCAGAATTTGGCTACGACCTTGGCACCTTCAGTAGCCTCCATGATTCAAAATTTGTGTGTAATTAATAAATAAACAATTTATTCCAGATACACAATCTTCCTCCAACATGGTGAATTCAACTGGTCAATCAAGAAGCGATACAAACACATTCTGTACCTGCACCAACAACTTACTCTCTACAGGGCTTCTCTCGACATTCCCTTCCCCACCAAGACCCATAAGACCAGGAGAGCCAGCTTTAAGAATACCGTGGACACTGAGGAGAAGGCTGAGAAGGTGGCGTTGCAAGCAGTGCCTAGGAGTAACTCGAAGAGGCAGCTACGACCTAGGAAAAGGAAAGGGGCGTTGCCAAGGTAAATATTGCATTTTATATGTACTTTCTTGCAACTATACTCCATTTACAATAAGATTAGGCATTTAAACAAACTTTTTTTTTACAGCTTGTTCAACCGATTTTGACTTCTATTCCGTAGTTATAAGGATGGCATTAAAAGCAAAAAAGGTGCTTATAACTGTTTACTGCTTTTATGGCTCCTTATGCCTACGGAATAGAAGTCAAAATCGATTGAACAGACGGTAAAAAAGGTTTGTTTAAATGTCTAATCTTATTGTAAATGTTATTCTATCAATCGCCTGCAAGGTTTGTAGTCCTTGTTTTTAGAATTCTAAAGCATATTTCTGTACCTAATGTGATTTAATAACCAAAGTCATACAGAAGCCAAAGGAGAGTTTTTGGATAGTAGGTGGTGGTCGGTAGTTTTAGTAACCAGAAGGCTTATTCTCGTAATTTAAAACGTTCAAAATGTAGTCGCAGTCTCATCTCGGCGAAAAAAAAAAAAAATTACAAACATGTCAAAATGTAGGGAAATTAGAGGTATTTTTGACAGATTGAGACAGATCAGAGGGAAATACTCGTAATTTTAAGAACGTTCACAGTCTAATCTCAGTCTCAATCTGTCAAACATACCTCTAATTTCCCTACATTTTGACAAATTTTTGACATTTGTTTGTCGCCGAGATGAGACTGCGACTAGATTTTGAGCGTTTTTAATTACGAGATTTGGCCTTCAGATTGTGAACGTTCTTAAAATTACGAGAATTGCGCCTCAGGTGTTAGTGCATCTCAGAGTAACAATCGAAAATTATGGGCTAAGTCAATATAAAGTCCTAAACGCAAATGGTCCTAATAGTAAAACGATCTATTAGCAAAATGTCATACGAGCAAATAAAACAGTCCAACGGATATTGTAGAGTAATACCATACGTACTTATGAGATTTTTAAAGGAATCATTTTATTCATCGATTTATTCCCAGTCGTCCCCACCCCGTCGTCCCCACCCCGTCGTCCCCACACCGTCGTCCCCACCCCGTCGTCCCCACTGGGCACGAGTGCGAAAAAAAGTTTCGTTCCTCTCCAGTGGTGACGATTGGAACTTTTTATTTCCCACTCGTTCCGCTATAGACCGACAGTCAAAATACAATAATGGGAATTTAAAGAAGAGATTTCACGGATTGTTAAAATGTGCCCGCAGTGGGGGCGATGGGGTGGGGACGACCGGGAATAAACCTATTCATCTTCTGCTCGAGACACTAAACAATAAAATAAACTTTGAAAAATAAAAACCTACCTAAAAATTCTCGATGGATACCAGATAGAAATATAACACTCGCATGCTTTATTTTCAGGTTTCCAAAAAAGCCCGAAGTAATGGTCACGTACGAAGGTATACAGCTAAGAATGAAGCAGCTCGAAGAATATCTATATAATTTACTAAACATCTCAATATACAGAAACCACCACGAAACGGTAAGAACCTTCAGATGTGTAAGATTCACCTTCTATCCGTCACAGTTCGACTAGTCCTAAAACGACATAGCAATCTAAAATCAACTTTATTCTGTAACGCACAAGGTCGATTATGTAGTGATTTTATTGTTTGTTTATTCTGTTTTTTAACGGATACACATCACTGACCTTTGCCAGTTTAAACAATGTTTATTTCGTAGTAACGGTAGTAGAGCTACTTGTGAATGAACTTGGCCTTGCAAAAGGAAGTAAGTAGTACAACCATTTTTTTTTGCCGCTAAGCTACATCACTAAGTTCCGGTTTAAGGGCTATGAGTGACAGATCAAAACAAATACAGGCACATGAGACCTTATGCCTGTAGTCTAAAGACTACACACTACACTTTTTAGACTAGACTTTTTTGGTGTAGCTCGTGCCTTCATATTGAATTATTTTAGTTTTTTTTTTTTTTTTGCGACGAAAAATAGAAAACTATATCCATATTTTCGTTAGATAAATGAAACTGAAAGATGATTTTTTTTCAGGAAACACCATATATTTATGACTTGAAACAAACGGTTTGTTGTTTTGTAGCCCGTAACGAAAAATATAAGACAAAAATAATATCTGATGGATCAAAAAAATATATTGGGGACATACTTTGCCCATCGTCCTTTGTACGGAAACCTCGGTGCGGAAATCCGACTCGCACCTGACCGGTTTTTTTTTTTCTTACTATTGTACACCCTAGAAGTGTGTTGTAGAGATAGTACTTTTTAACAACAACAATAAACAATATTTTTATGTATAAAATTCAAAGCCCTGAACTCCTGACTGACTGATATACCAACGCACAGACTAAACCGCTGGTCCTAGAGACATGACATTTGGAGGGAGTGTTCTTTGTGAAGTTAGTATCCACTAAGAAAGGGTTTTTCGAAATTCCACCCCTTTTTTTTAGAAGAGTAGGTATCCACTAAGAAAGAGTTTTTCCAAATTCCACCCCTAAGAGGGTGAATGGGGGGAGGGTGCAATTTCACGCGGAGGAAGTCGCGGGCAAAAACTAGTTCTATTATAAATCCTTTCTTATTACTTTCTTTTCAATATTTTCCAGGTGAAATTCCTCGAAGTATCAAACTTGTCGTTCATATCGGAGCTAGGCAGCAAAGGCAAGGAGGGTATGATACAGAAACGCACAGGCTCCACTCAACCCGGCCAGGCGGGATGCAACTGCTTCGGATTGCTCGGCAACATGGTTTGTGTGAGGTTAGATAGCGGTAGAATTGAGTATTTTATTATATGTATCGGTTTTGTTTCTTTAAGCTATAAAAACAGTATACAGGGTTATTTGTAAAACACCAGCAACCTCTTAAGTGGTTATTGTACTCATCATTATGAACAACTTTTACTATGGGACCAAACCTGAAATCGCGAAAAAAAAATCAGCTGTTCCATACATTTTGACGAGATAGATGAAGATAAATGTAGGGAACAGCTGATTTTTATTTCGCGATTTCAAGTGTGGTCCCATAGTAAAAGTTGTTCATAATGATGAGTACAATGACCTCTTAAGGGGTTGCTGGTGTTTTACAAATAACCCTGTATATGATACGGCTAGTAGCCGAAGTGCGGCTACATCTAGTTTTAGCCGGGTACAACTAGGTGCATCCTACGTCGACGGAGCCCCGCATTTCTGTGTAAAGTAACCTAACCTCGGGTGTCCTTCGCTCGCTCTTGCGTCCTACGTCGCCTATCGACCGACCGCAACCATACAACCGATGTCACCCGAAGTACACACGACCCGCATGTGGCCGGCTGCACCTAGTTGTACCCGGCTAAAACTAGGTATAGCCGCACTTCGGCTATTAGCCGTGACATAATATTATATAGGTTTTTGTATACAAGAATTGTGGTGCCCACCGTTTTTGAGACAGCCAACGTCAACTTGCTCAAAATTACCCTTTAGCAGGCGCACGCGCAACAGTAAGAACAATGAGATTAGTGCTATGTCTCGGACCTAAGGGATTTCGATAGTTTTAGTTTCACAGTGCTCATGCTGAATAAGCATTCAGCACTAACCTCATTATTCTTACTGTTGTGCGTGCAGTTTGTGCACGTGTGTGGTGCATGAGTCAAGCGACCCATCACCATTCCCTAATATGTGATCAACATCTGCCTAGCCTTTTCCCAACTATGTTGGGGTCGGCTTCCAGTCTAACCGGATGCAGCTGAATACCTGTTTTTTACATGGAGCGACTGCCTGTCTGACCTCCACAACCCAGTTACTGGGTAATACAATACCCCTTGGTAAGACTGGTTGTCAGACCTTCGGGCTTCTGACTACCCGTAACGACTGTCAAAGATCCACGAATAACAGCCGGGACCAACGGCTTAAAGTGCTTTCCGAAACACGGAGGGGTATCGGTATGTAAAGGTGGTCACCCATCCACAGACCAACCGCGGCAAGCATAGCTTAACCTGTCCGATCGACCTGTGCGGCTGTTATTATTTAGCCACTGGCCCCTAAAATGTAATATTAATTCGAAAACGAATGATAAAGTCCCAATGTCATGTCGCGTCGCTTGATACAGAAACTAATAAAATATTTACCATCTAAAAAGCACCATTATTTAAAAACAAACACAATGTATTCAAAAAGAATAATGCTATGTATGATTGCACTTTATCACATTTTACCATTCCAGGTGTAACTACTTCTGCACGGGTCTGGTGTGTGCGAAATGGCAAGAACGATGGTTCTTCGTCAAGGATACCTTCTTCGGTTACGTACGGCCGAGAGATGGCATGGTTAAGGCTATCATGCTGTTTGATCAGGGGTAAGTGGTCTAATGCAGCTACAGCAACTTTTTATTTTAAAATTGACATGAAGTTTTACTATTCTTTTAATGTTTAAATTTCATCTGACGACATTTCTTGTTTACTTTATAGTGCACTAGCAAAACCATGTAATGTGTATTTTCACAATACTTTTGAAATAAAAAAGTTAAAACTACTTTTACTATCAGTAAGGTAACTATAGGCCGACCGATTAACTGACACGTTGTCTGAGGTAGCTGCGCGGTGCGGGAGGGGTGATTGTTGTCACAAGTTGACGAATCACTGAGCTCTCGCATCACGTCACCACACCCCTCCCGCACCGCGCTGCTACCTCAGGCAACGTCTCAGTTAAGCGGTCGCCCTATAATCTGCATACGCGATTTATTTGACAAAAATGTAAGCAAATATGAGTTTATGGAAAAATAACTTTAAATCTTACACAATAAAGTTCAGTTTACATTACAACTTAAAACTTTTTTATAACTTACTAGCGGCCTGTCCCGGCTTCGCACGAGTGGACATTTATTTTTTAATTCTTGCAATTAAAAAAGCCTATATTAATCAGTGATAATGTAGCATTCAAATGGTGAAAGAATTTTTAAAATCGGTTCAGTACTTTTTGAGCCAATTCGCTACAAACATACATACAAATCTTTCCTCTTTATAATATTAGTATAGATATAGATTTAATAGTGCTAGTCACTCTGAAATCAACTTAATACCCATTAAAATAAAGTTGATATTTGTTTAACTTGAAATAATATTAATTTGAAACATAGGTTTGAATAGACTTTAGGTACTAACCTAGTTACTGACGGACGTACTGCCTCGTTGGTGAGGTCCTGGGTTCAATTCCCAGGGCGGCCAATTTTTTATTGATTGTGTTTCCGTCAGTAGCAACCCGGAGTGTGGAGTTGTGACCGGTGATGGCAATAGACTCGTCCTCTAATACCTGGGACTCATTACTGGCGAAATGTGGGTTTACTATACAAGGTGTAACATAATTAACGCAAGACCTCATACACCCCAATTAAGTAGTGAGTTAAAAGCATAATACAATGACCAAAACTTATTTTTTTTAAGCTTGCTATTTATATCAAGAAAATCGTGTTGACACTAGCATTACTTTATGCATTTAAAATTGAGTCTTATTGCCTTGAAATAAGATTTAATTTTATTTGGCTCAATCGGCGGTTAGTATGAAAAAATACATCATTTTTGAAAAAAATACCAATATTTAAAGTTACTGAAATCGATCCTGTAGTCAATTATGAACAAACTATTTTCAGGACTTGCGGTTATTCTGTTACACCTCGTATAATCGGTGCCTAATCCTTCGGATAAAATAGCGTTTATTGTGTAATTTTTAAGCAGAAATATTGTATTTACCTTGTCTTGTTTTTCATCCCATGCAGCCCATTCAGTAAGATTTGTGAGTATATCTTAGTATGTGTGAATTGTGCTAATTGCAATAATATTGTCGAGGTTTATATGAATTTTGTTAAAAAAAACTTACAGCATCACCTAACGTAAGTGTGGTTTTTGAATGAAATATATAATTTTAGCAACTCCATTTTGCTAAATTAATTTCATATTAGCAAGTCATAAATAACTGTGTAGTTGCACCACACTCATGTTTAATATCATACATTTCAGTGTTTTATTAGTATTAGTATAGAGAGAATTTAACAACCCAAAAGTCATAAGCTTTGTTCTGACATCGATAAAACGCTAAAAATAAAAAATGCCATAAAATAAATATCGTTGAAGCATATCGTAGCGCAGGCGCCATATTTACTTATCATAATATCATTGTTTTTCATCATATCGTTTCTGAAAGAATATTCCGTCAGAATTGAACTCGCAACCAGCCTAATGTTACATGTTAGACTAAATCACAATTACTTACTATCATCACAATTACTATCATCGCACATTATTCATAGCTTGAAAAATATTTTTTTTTTCCTCATAATCTCCATAGTTTCGAAGTTTCAAGCGGCATGTACTCCACTGGGTTGAACCACGGTCTTCAGATCCTGAACCAAAGCAGACAGATGGTCATCAAATGCTGGACCAAACGCAAGAGTAAAGAGTGGATGCAGTACCTCAAAGCTGTTGCTAACCAGACTGGTATGTTTTATGAAAATTATGGCAAAAGTATACATTTTTATAGGAACCACACGGAATCTATCAATCGTTAGGGGATTGCAGAGGGCCCTAAGGAAATATTTTGCCAAGAAGGCGAGCAACATCCTCTATCTCAGGGATTCCCAAAGGGACCCCTTTTTTTTTGTGGATGGGAAATCATCAAATGATCCCTCCCGCTCTGGGTGGAGCAGAAGGGAGTGTCAGACTCTTACTGACTAAAACCCACCCGTGTTCCTTCCTTAGCCCTTTGTGTTCCGGGGTAGCGGTAACCCTTTCGGACAATCCCCCTGCCCCGGCAGGCTTCAGCCCTTACGGGCCCCTTCCTTTATGCTGACATCTCTTTGAGGCGCGCATGGAACACGTACGCGCCGTCCGGCACGGACCTGGTTGATCGGACGGAGAGTTACCCATTACTCTCCGCCCGCAGGCTCGCGCCTACGGTGGCCGGGAGTCGTCACGCGGCTCCCGACGCCCGGAGCGTCTCCCGCGGCGGCTGGGACGTGAGGCCCTCTCCCTCAGCCGTCCCCCTCCCCCCCGTCCGACCCCTTGGGGTCGATATCGGTTTCCTAGGGGTCGACATAAACGAAAACTGATTTTGGGGGTCGACCGGGTTGATCTTAAAAGTAGGTAATTTGGCCATGGGGGTCTGAGGTGGTAACAGTTCATTTTGGAAAAGGGATCACTTGTCCAAAATAGTTTGGGAATCCCTGCGTATCTGATAGAGCAAATCGTGATATCTGAGGCAAATCGTGATAGAGTCTATCACGATTTGCCTCATAGCGTTTCAAGTTTATCGTAACCGCAACATAATCCAACTGTGCAAAAAGAAAAAAAAAAATACAAAAGAAATTAAAAAATAAATGAAATGTTACAAAGAATAATTTTTGTTAAAAAACAGTAAACTTTTTTCTTAAATCAAGCATAGTTTTTTGGCTACTTTATTTGCTCTGAGAAACATTTTATAGTATCATTTCATCCTGCAGTTTCATATACAAAACTAATCCTATACAACGTGTTACGTTAAATGCGCAAAACCTGAAAATAGTTTGTTCATAATTGACTACTGAATCGATTTCAGTAACTTTTAATATAGGTTTTTTTTTTAAATTATGTATTTTGCCATACTATCCGCCGATTGAGTCAAAGAAAATTAAGTCTTATTTTAAGGCAATAACATTCAATTTTTAATGCATAAAATAATGATAGGGTCAACATGATTTTCTTAATAATAAAAGTTAGCTTTAAAAAAAAATAGTTTTGGTCATTGTATTATGCTTTTAACTCAATGCTCTAATTGGGGTGTATGAGGTTTTGCGCATTTAACGTTACACATTGTAATTTTTTTTTTGTTACCCTATACTGCGTCCCACTGCTGGGCAACAGCCTCCCCTTTTCCCTTCCAAACCGCGATCTCTGGCCATGTTGGCATTTAAGTATCGTCACACCACCTTCGCCTTGGTTCTACCTCGATGGCGATCTCCTCCCTTAGGCGTCCAGAGAGTAACGATCTTTGCCCATCTCTCTGGATGCATTAGTGAGACGTGTCCGGCCCACTCCCACTTCAGCCTGGCTGTTTTTACTCCAACATCCGCTACTTGAGTTAGGCCCGGACTCCACCAAAGCGGAGATGTGCGGAGCAGAGCGGAGACGTGCAGGAATCGTCCAATCACAAACGAGACGAGTGACGCGATGAGGATTTCAACCATTCTGATTGGTCGATTCCTGGACGTCTCCATTCCGCTCCGCACATCACCGCTTTGGTAGAGTCCGGGCCTTATCGAGCGCAGCGTGGTGTTTGTAACTCGATCCGTACGTCCAACACCCAATATGATGGGCTGCGCTCCATTGCCCGTTATTAAATAACAGCTAGAAAGAAACTAACATAATATGTTATTTATATTTCCATATGTCACCCACAGCCCGAGACTTCACCTACCCAAACGTCCACCACTCCTTCGCCCCTCCCCGCGCGGCGACACCCGTCGGCACGCTGGTCGACGGCTCCGCATACCTATCAGCCGTAGCCGACGCCATGGAACTGGCCAAGGAAGAGATCTTCATAGCCGACTGGTGGTTAAGTCCTGAAATCTATCTCAAGAGACCAGCGCTTAATGGGAGCTACTGGAGACTGGACACGCTTTTGAAGAGGAAGGCGGTAAGTTTTGTTGATTTAATAAAATAATATAGTGTCTAAGTGTCTAAACACACTATGCCGAAGTTACGCGACCGAAGTCGGCGGCTGATTTTACGTTCCGACGTATTCAGCTGATATGACACACCATAAGTGCCGAACTTACGCGGCAGAAATTCGAGTGTGCTCACAGAATAAGTTGTCGCTGAACTTACGCCCGACCGAAGTTAGGCTGTACGCTATGACGCGACGTAATTTCGGCATAGTGTGTCGTCAGTAATTCAAATAGCATTGCAGGCGTAATTGTGCTGAACTTCGGTCGCGTAACTTCGGCATAGTGTGTTTAGACACTAAGAGTAGTAGGAAACCTCAAAAATTACAAATGTAACCACCTAATTGGTAGTGTTGAAACATTAGGTACATAAGGTGAGTGCTTGCTTACTTTTTCGGGACATCACCAAGATGTAGGTCGACTCCTAGCCTATTTTTCAACCCATAGAATTAGCATTGCTATTAAGGGCCTATACTACCTCAAATGGGTTAGCATGATCCTCCGTTATGTCGAAAATACTGCAGCAATAATTTTGAAATAAATAGTAAAGTTGAGAATTAATGTTAAGTCCTATGTTTGACGAAAACACGATTCCATAAAATTTTCTCGATAGAAAAAAAAATCCAAAGTTACCTCCAAACCGAACAATAAACCGCTGGTATTCAAAAAATACTTCAAATTAGATCATCAAACTTAGCATACTAACTGAACTAACTATAAATCAGAAGGCCAATTCTCGTAATTTAAAACGTTCAAAATCTAGTCGAAGTCTCATCTCGGCGACAAAGAAATGTCAAAAACTTGTCAAAATGTAGGGAAATTATTTTTGACAGATTGAGACGGAGATCAGACTGTGAACGTTCTTAAAAATTACGAGAATTACCCCTCTATTTTTTTTTAATTACCATTATTTTCACCGTAAAAAGCAAATACCTAAACTATTGGCGCTGCCTGCCGCCCGGCACCGCACTCTGTCTCGCTCTCACTCAGTCCGCGAGCAGTATCGTGCGAGCGAGATAAAGAGTGAATTTTAGCTGAGGTAGCATAGGCTCTTAAATGTTGCAAAAGAAAGGAAATCTTTCTAACAGATTGTTGTTTACTTGTTTCAGGCGCAAGGTGTAAAAATATTCATAATGCTGTACAAAGAAGTTGAGATGGCGCTCGGTATCAACAGTTTCTACAGTAAAAGTAAATTAGCTAGCGAATATATTAAGGTGAGAATTTTAGTAATAAAAGATCATTCCAAGAGTAATGGTGCGTTTCCACTGAAGCGGAGCTGGGCGGAGCGGAGCGGAGACGTGCAGGAGTCGTCCAATCACAGACGAGACGACTGACGCGATGAGGATTTCAACCATTGTGATTGGTCGATTCTTGAACGTCTCCGCTCCGCTCCGCCCGGCTCCGCTTCATTGGAAACGCACACTGACGGCGCGATTTGAATAATCAGCCTTGCTACTAATTAAACGTGCTGAGAGTAACCTTTCATCTTAAATTTCGATACGATCTATTTAAACTTGGTATAAGTTGTTGTAATTCTTGCTGCTTTTAAATTAATAGGATCTAGATGTGTGCAACACATTATATCACAAAATATTGCTTTTTTTTCAGGTTTTCCGTCACCCAGATCACGCGAAAGCCGGCGTCCTTTTCTGGGCGCATCACGAGAAGATCGTGTGCGTTGACCAGACTGTCGCGTTCGTTGGGGGCATCGACCTGTGCTACGGACGGTGGGACGACTATAAACACAGGTAAATGTTACTTGCCTACCTCATTTTACACCGTAGTCGTATATTAATAAAGCTCTAATTCCACATTCTTGTGTAGCAGTAAGGTAAAATGTGGTAGAACTACTTCATGCTCTTGGTACGTCTTATCTTTCTTAATATATATAAATTACGTGTCACGTTGTTTGTCCGCAATGGACTCCTAAACTACTAAACCGATTTTAATAAAATTTTGCACACTGCGTGCAGTTTCATCCAACTTGAAAGATAGGATAGTTTATATCTCAATTTATAATTGCAATATTATTTTATTGAGAATATTGCCAGGACAAGGTTTGTATGAAAGAAAATTTCTGAAATTTGAAAAAAAAAATGCACCCGTGCGTAGCTGGGGTGTACATTAATAGAAGTTATTTTTAGGTTTTTTTTTGTAAATACATACATTCAGAGCAAATAAATGAATATTCAATTCTAGACAAGATGCTACATATCCTTTGAATCTCAACTAGTCCTCAAGCTCAGAGGTCAGATAGGCAGTTGCCCCACGTAAAATACTGGTATTCAGCTGCATCCGGTTATACTGGCAGCTGACCCCAAAAATAGTTGGGAAAATGCTAAGCAGATGATGATGATGACAGTCCGTTTGCATGGGCCCAAAGGTATCTATATACCTTTGGGCCCATGCAAAAAAAGAGGAGAAACTCATTCTTTGACCTCACGGCAATCATTGATTGAAGTAACACAAAAGGCTGGGGTAGTTAAGTTCCGGGGATTTGCCCTAAAAGTTCCGTTTTTGATGGGTCTTGAGAAAGACCGTGAAAGGATTAATCACCTAGAATCTGCGTTACTGAGTGCTAGGTGTCCAGGATGTGATTGTGGAGCCATGTCGCAAATCCTGCTCTCTTTGCCCCAAAACATGAAGTCAAAGTGACGTCTGCGCTGCCACCAGTAACGACGTGGAAATGGCAAAGTTTTGAGCCAACAAGATCTAAAATACAGTCGTGCCAGCGACACAAAGAAGAAGAAGAAGACGGCAATCATGCTACAAAACTTAATAAGTCAATAGCATTTTCTAAACCGTTATTTCAGGCTAACGGACCTCGGTGACGAAGTCCAACCCAAAAGCCACTTGCGGACAAAGAAGAAAACCTCAAGTTCCCCCGGCGGCGGACTGTATCTACCTCACGCTAACGGACTTGAGGCCGCTCTGGAACTAGCCAAGAGCTCTAAGGATCTAGTCATCAGTTTAAACGAGTAAGTTAAAAGTTACTTTATGAAGCCATCAGCCATAAAGTACCGGTAGCAAGTAACATTGTGCCAACCCAAACTTGTTACAAAGGATACATTTACCTGACATAATACACAGCATACGAATTGGGAATCGCCTGTCTTGTGCATGTGTCATTATCTTAAAGAAGATCACAAATATCGTCGCTCGAATGACTAAGGCCCGTATTACAGAACGTCACTCAATACTCAAGCATTACTTAAAACTAGATTCAAGCCATTTGATTGGTTGAAACTAGTTTTAAGTAATGCTTGAGTATTGAGTGACGTTCTGTAATACGGGCCTAAAAGTCCTATCTCATTTTTTAGCTGATTTGAGTTAGAACAAATACATGTTTCTATTCGTGATTTTTTACATTTTGTTGCCTTTCAAAATGAGAACCAGCCTATCGATTCTGTAAAAATCTCACCGTGATAACATAAGTGAAGTGAGCGTGAAGTGAACTATCAATGGAGGCAATTCCTAAAATCAGGTGGAATGACAGCTCACTTCACCTTATTTTTCACGGTGAAATTTTTACAGAATAGCACTGCTGATTATTACCTTTGGTTGAGATCCAAATAACATAGACATACGACGGTTAGTGAAACATGTAAAGATCGAATAGAGAAATGTAGTTGTACTAAATCAAATCAGTCAAAGAATTATAAAAATGAGATACGACTTTTAGTAATGCGAGCGACGATATAGCAAAAAAAAAAAACAGAATATTTGGTGTTTTGAACTCCCAAAAAAGCAATTTCTTTGATAAGGCATTTGAAGATCCGTGGCATACCTACCTTTCTGCCATTATTAACGTTCAAAGTTCATCATGGGACATCCATATTTTTTACCTTGCTTAGATCATCATGTTGTATGGATATTTGAAACAATCACTCAAAGTTTAAAGTAATCAAACATCTCTCCTCCTGCTTTTTAATCCATCCAAAGGTTGTCTTTAAAAGATCGCTCTTAGCGATAAAACCGCCCATTGTGTCACCCTTTGTAAAATTTCTATATTTATGTCTGTAATTTATATGGTGTACATAATAAAGAGTATTCTATTCTATGCAGCAATTTCAAAAATAGGGATGCCACGTGATCATCTTTGAATGTTAATATCTCGGAAACGTGATGCTTTACGGGGTTTGTTCCTAGTATATTTTCCGTTTTCATTGATGTCAGCTATCGGTTTATACAGGGTGAAATTGAAAACATGCGACAAATCGAAATGGGAGATTGTACTCATCATTATGAACAACTTTTACTATGGAACCAAACCTGAAATCGCGAAAAAAAAAATCATCTGTTCCCTACATTTATGTTCGTATAACTCGTCAAAATATAGGGAACAGCTGATTTTTTTTCGCGATTGCAGCTTTGTTCCCTTAGTAAAAGTTGTTTATAATGATGAGTACAATCTCCCATTTCGATTTGTCGCATGTTTTCAATTTCACCGTGTATAGGTTTCATGCGTGGCCGCAGTTTTGAATCTTCCATTCCCTTTACATCTGCTTTTTTTAATGCGACAAGACATCTAGAATTTATCGCAACGGCCAACATTAACAAATGCACATCTATATTCACAGCGCTACATTAAGAGACGACACTCAAAAAGAGAACGAAGAAGAAGAAAAAGTACCTGAAATCAGCGAAACAGAAACCATTCCCGGGAACCTTCCAGTCTTAGAACCAGGAGACCAGCTCCTGATAACCTCCAACCCACAGAAGACACAAGACTTGACCAAACTTGAGAGCCCAAGCCCTGAGGTTCAAAGAAGAAACGTTGTAGAAAAAATAACAGATAGAGGAAAAAATATTATTAGTATCTTATATCCACCGTACGAAGAAGAGAGAAACGAAAAGAAATTTGATGACTCGGAAAGAAAAAAAGCTGAGAAATACGCCTTATCGACCGATCAAATCTTACTTACGGATGCCTTAGGTATAAAGCCAGTAGAAGTGGCAGGTAGGCAAGTCAGTCAACCTACTCCACTAGCTCAAGTGGTCGAAGGTCGGGTTATTACGGAGAAGACAAAGGAAGCGTTGGAGGATATTGAAGGAAACTCGAAATTGTGGATAGGGAAGGACTACACAAATTTTATTGTTAAGGATTTTAATAATTTAGATCTGCCGTTTGTAGGTAAGTTAAGCATCATATATTTTGAATTATTCCACTATGCTCCACTGGTCGGGGAAAAGTGGAATGCCTATAATTTTGCAGTGGAATCTGCCCCACTACTTTGATTAAGTGGTTCAGATTCCATTGCTTTAAAATCTTGTTAGATTCTGCCCCACTAGGGTTGGCACCTTAGAATAAAAGTATAAACATTTTATTTTTGCAATTTTTTGTTTCCTAGTGTAGTGTTGTCAAATTCACCTCACCTCTTTGAAACTGGGACCAATAACTAACAAAAAGCGACATAAACGCTTCCATTTTCTAAACTAATATAAACTAATATTTATCTTCTGTCCTTTTCATGTTGAAATAGAAAGAAAAAGATGCACTGAACTTAAATTTAATTTAGTTTGTGAACAACAGAATCGTGGCCAATAACTGACTCTCAACGTATATAATTCCAGACTTAGTGGATAGAAACTCAACCCCTCGCATGCCGTGGCACGACGTGGGCGTCGTGGTGCAGGGCGCGGCCGCGCGGGACGTGGCGCGGCACTTCATACAGAGGTGGAATGCTATCAAACTGGAGAAGGCGAGGTTAGTCATATCTCATGTTGTGGTGTCCTCGTTTTTCTTTGTTTTAATAAATAAAAGCCACTCCCAAGAGGCGCACACACGTCCGCACTGGCCGGCAGTTGATCGAGCAATGCCAATCTCCTCCCGCGCACGTGCATGCGTCGCTTGAGCTTTGTTAATACGTCACACATGTGTCAAACGCTGGATTTTATTTAAATTTAAAACGACTTGAAGTCAAAGTCAAATCGTTTAAAAATCGTTCGTCAAATAGGCACATAGAAGGCACTTTTGAACTTCAAAATGTACTAGAAAATGGAATTTTCTAGTTGCAATCGTCGCTATTCTCACCACAGATATAGATAGACCTAGATAACGCACGAATCTTGATCCATTTTTTTTATTTTGATGCCATTTTTTTACTACCTACTAAGACGTCACAAGCACTATTTAGTGATGGTAAAATCAAATCGATTCAAAGATGTCCTTCTCGCCCCCTTGAAAAACACTCGCCAAGCACATCAAAGTTTTACACAATTTTAAAGAAGATTCCCTTATGTAAACTTTATGGTTATTAACTCTTGACATAAATCCTCGGTCACCTTTCACGACACCCGTTGAAACAGCAGTATTAATAGATATGCAAATGTCATATTTCAGACAAAACTCGAACTACCCGTATTTGCTACCGAAGGCGTACATCGACATCAAACCTCTGCATGATCTGGACAAACATCTTCAATGTGACATCAACAACGTCTCCTGTCAGGTAACTATTATATATGTACTCAAAGATATAATAAGTAAAAAGACACAGATAGGTTACCTACCCAACATTCGATCTTAAAAAACGGCACATTGTCACACTAATAGATGACACGTGGAAGACGGACGTCATATCGTAATTACCGAGAGCGAAAAAGAGACAAGGTGAAGAAAACGTGGCTACTTAGCCAAAAAAAAACAAGATTAACGTCGGCGTTTGTTCCGATTTTGGCCACGCGCCCTTGTAATAAACAACCTTGTAGCGCTATATAGTGACAAGACAAAATCGTTGCCCCGAACCACAAAATAAACATACAAAAAAATCTTTAATTTCCAGGTGCTTCGCAGCCTCTCAAGCTGGTCAGGTGGTTTCCTGGACCCGGACACAGTAGAACAAAGCATACACGAAGCGTACGCAGACACGATCACTCGCGCGCAGCATTACGTATACATTGAGAACCAGTTCTTTATCACGCAGTCACGCTCCAGCCAAGCTGTGAGAAACCAGGTAACACGGACTAACAAACACTTACTTGCCATCTGTCACGGTGCAGTCGGCAAGGCGTAACACTCGTCAGAACAAACTATAGCAAGCAGCCTATCGATTCTGTAAAAATCTCACCGTGATAACATAGATGAAGTGAGCGTGAAGTGAACTATCAATGGAGGCAATCCCTAACATCAGGACAGCTCACTTCACCTTCGTTTTCACGGTGAGATTTTTACAGAATAGCACTGCTGGTAACGGCTTAAAAGACTGACGTCGAGGGATCTTTCTGTAGTACAGTAAGCTTCAAAGAAATGGACCCCCCCGTTGCTAATGATGGTTTGGTATCATTACCAACGGGGGTCCTTTTCTTTGAAGCTTACTGTACAGACGCCAGCAGGTCAACCTACCCCAATCTGTCAAATTTCTTTGATAGATTTTCAACTTTAGCACAAAGGAATAAGGTTCATATTCAATTGGGACAATCTGACAGATTGGGGTAGCTTGATGTGCTGGCCTCTGTACATTGGCGTAGCTACGGATTTTGTTTAGGGGGGCAACAGTCCAGCTGTACTAACTACAGTAAGTTAATGAGAGATCATAAATGACGTCCAGTAATAAATAATTCAAACAAAAACATTTCATCTAAAGTGGGTTGCCAAGACATAAATAACACTTTTATTGTTAAAAAGTTATTAGATGTAATGTAGAGTCAAGCCCCTAACTTACAAGGTCTATCTTAAAAACCTTACATCTTGTTTAAAATGTACAGTTTGGCCGTTTTGCGGCCGTCGCAATAAGAGCTTAGGGTAAAAAATTAAGTCACTGGTCTTGTTGTGTCATGCAATAGTTCAACCCTAATAAAAAGCGATTAAACAATAAGTAATTCTTCAATACTGTCGAATTTTCTAGGGTGATAAAGAAGTTTCTTGGGTGTGTGGTTCACCCTGACCCCCTGGCTACGCCCATGAGTGTGTATCAGGAAGCTTTGGTCAAATTTAAATTCTCATGAAGAAGTTGTTCAGTTTGATGGTCCACACTCTTACCATACCTTCCTGATACACCCCGTATAATATTAATTATTGAGAAAGATCCGTCCTATTATGAGTTTGTCAGCCTTTAAACTCCTGTACCTACTAATGATCTGCAAATAACAGCAATTAATCACTTTGTACTAAACCTTTACTCATTTAAATGTGTTTGCCTTACTCACAAAAAGAATTGATCTCATATAATGTAGATTTTAACATTTAATTCACAGCTAGGGCTATACTTATTAAAATTTATAATAAATAATTCTTGATATTAATAAAATGATTTTATTCATAATATTTGTGCTTTATTTTAACTTTTGTCTTCCATAAATTATTTAAAGCTATAATATAGCACCACGCATGAAATTTTCCACAGATTACTAATTTGCTGTCCGTTCTCACGATAATTACTATATACCATCATTATTTACCTTCCAGATAGGTGAAGCGTTATACAACCGTATCATGCGAGCATACCGTGCGAAGGAAACCTTCAGGGTGTACGTGGTGATGCCACTGCTGCCGGGCTTCGAGGGCGAGGTCGGCGCGCCGTCCGGCACCTCGCTGCACGCCGTCACGCACTGGAACTATCAGAGTATTAGTAGGTTCGTTACCTGACTTTATTAAAGGTCAAACTATCTAATATACACACATACAAATTAATAAAATTTAAGTGTCTATTTGTAATGTATTATGTATTGTACTCTACTGCGCGTACGACACACGTGTGTGTATCTCGGCGCGCACGCGACATTCTATCGAGGTATCTCAATAAATTAGTATGACACTGGCCCCGATTCTGTTATTCACAAACTAAACTAAATTTAAGTTCAGTGCATCTTTTTCTTTCTATTTCATTATGAAAAGGACAGAAGATCAATATTAGTTTAGTCCTGTCAAATTTGTCAGCGCCCGACGTAAATTGACGTATTTTTAGTAGCCAATTTTTTAATTTGTCTGTCTGTTTGTTTGTTTGTTTAATTGTGTCTGTCTGTTTATTCCGGCTAACAGACGTCAGGCGGCATCGATCGATCCGTGCGGCTGTTATCATTTAGCCACGAGCCCCTTTAGGAGTCTCTTAACGAGCTTTATGGTAGCAGTATCCTAAAAGTTTCATCGTCTTTTGCACCTGCATAGGCAAGATAACGGATGACTCTTAGCTTCATATCAGTCACAAGTAGTGATGTGCCGCTGGAAATATTGAAAATTTACGGGAACTTTCCCATTGTAAATTTACGCAATATTCCCAATATTCCCGTAAGTATTCCCAAAGTTTCCAAATATGTATTTAATACATTTTTCGTATATACTGTATAATTACACATGTGCAACTAACATTACGCGATATTTATACTCCTATTACCACAGCTAAACATGTCGTTACATGTTTGTACCTGCACTAGCTTGCGCCACGGCATAGCGATCGCCCCCACCCCTTGTAAAACAAGCTTCATTTAGTATACAAAGTTTCATGATCTAATTTAAAGTATTTTTTGAATATCAGCGGTTTATTGTTCGGTTTGGAGGTAACTTTTGATTTTTTTTCTATCGAAAAAATTTTATGGAATCGTGTTTTCGTCAAACATAAGACCTAACATTAATCCTCAACTTTACCAAATATTTATTTCAAAATTAATGCTGCAGTAGTTTCGACATAACGGAGGATCATGCTAAGCCATTTGAGTTAGTATTGGCCCTTAAGGTGCCACTTTTCGATATTTTTTCTATACAAATTTCGGGAGAATATTACTCCACTGTTTGACATTGTGCATCCAAAGTTAAACATGATATCGTTTTGACTTATTAATAATTGTGTCTGTACGGAAACAGAATAGTAAAATAAAAAGCCATTAAAAATTTATTCGTTTTTCTTGCTATTTTTAACGTAACTTTGGGTGTCAATAAGTAATAAAAGAACTGTAAAATCTTCAAAACCAAGTCCGTACCGACAAAGCTCAGTTATCGAAGAGATCAATAAACTTTATTTGTAATTGATTTATGCAGTGGTTTTTTCATAAAACTCGATTTTCCGAAGCACTTTTCAAATCTTTTTACGCGTCTATCAGTTCGGCACGGTGTTTCTGTGCGTGAAAACTAGACGTTGTTCGTGTAGGCTAGCGTCTAACTGCTCATCACTGATATTAGCGCTGTCGGGGACGAAGCCAGGCGAGACAGCGTGCTTTTTGACCATGACCACCAGCGAGTTCGAGCTCGCGACTAGTTTACTCTTAAGTCATAAAAATGAAAACGTAGCAAACGCTTTTTTATTAGAAACAAGCCCTGTCGTGATGAAAAGGGAGGATACTTTATTTGAAACATCAGTAGTGTAACTAAAAAAATGTTCCGAATACTTATTTCTCTAAATATAAGTAGATAGTATAAAGATCGTAAGCAATAATTTTAGTGATGGGGAAGGTGGAGAGGGTGTTAAATTTATTTGAGGAAAGTACGAAACCCACGCGGACAAAGTCGCGGGCAAAAGCTAGTACGAGTATATTTAGTTTTTAGAGACAGATACTAGTTAATTTTAAACAAATATAAAAGTGTGTTGATTCCGTGGTTTATTAAAATTGTTAACTTTATTAAAAAGTTTACAACTCTCAGAATCTGATTGTAAAATTGTGTTAAAAAACCAATGTGATTAAAAATGTTTTAATCCTATCCTACTATATCCTACTAATATTATAAATGCGAAAGTTTGTATGTATGGATGTATGGATGTTTGTTACTCTTTCACGCGAAAACTACTGAACGGATTTTGATGAAACTTTACAGTAATATAGCTTATACATCAGAATAACACATAGGATACTTTTTATCCCGATATTCCCACGGGATCAAAAGTTACGCGGGTGAAACCGCGGGGCGCAGCTAGTAACATTATAAATGCGAAAGTTTGTGAGGATGGATGAATGGATGTTTGTTACTCTTTCACGCAAAAACTACTGAACAGATTTGGATGAAATTTGGCACACAGATACTTTATAACCAAGATTAACACATAGAATGCTTTTTATCCCGATATTCCCACGGGATCGAAACTTACGCGGGTGAAACCGCGGAGCGCAGCTAGTAAAACATAATTTCTGATGCTTTGTGATTTTTTTACTACGGGAATATTTACGGGAAAATTGTAAATTTACAGGGAATATTCCCGTAAATATTGGCAACTTTGGAAATTTTCAACTTATATGTATAATCAACTATCGACGTAACCACGATAGTACGCAAATTTACCTAATTAATTGGCTAGTATATAATAAAAAAACACTAAAGTACATTATCATCAATATTCCCCTAAATTTCCAGTTTTGGGAATATTGCCGGGCACGTTTACGGGAATATTCCCAAAGTTTCCAAAATTCCCGGGAACGGCACATCACTAGTCACAAGCATTATACATACGTGTTAAATTATATGATTGTATGTCGACACGAACAGCCACACCTTTAATCAGCTGAGTTCACTCAGCTAAATTAATATTTTCTTTTTTTTTTCAGGAGCCGCGAAGCCATAATAACCCGCCTCTACGAATCCGGCGTCCCAGACCCGTTCGAGTACATCACCTTCCACGGTCTTCGCACCCACTCGGTGTTAGGAGACGAGCCAGTCACCGAACTGGTTTATGTGCACTCCAAGTTATTGATAGCTGATGACAAGACCATCATATGCGGCAGCGCGAATATTAATGACAGGTCGATGATTGGAAAGAGAGATTCGGAGATCGCTGTGCTCTTACAGGTTAGTTACTATATCCTATACGACGTATAAACAGAGAGGCCTGGGCCTCAAGTCTGCTATTACAATAGTGTCAGAATGGTCTGTCATTGATTTCATAATTGTTGATTTTGACAAGTTTGGTAATCTACTAATATAATGGCGTCATTATGACTTTCCCATGGTGAACCACTGACACTCCATTGAAAGAAATGGCTTATAATGGTAATCTCGTACATAATGCCAAATGAATAAATGTAATGTTTATTGCTATTATCTACGAACTTCTTACTACTCCAGATTGCAAACACTAATACGTATTATGTAAGAATATATATTAAATGAAATCTAGCATAGTTTTTCTCAGACCATTGACCAACCAACGATCGACCATTATTAATTTAGCAGATTTCGAACTTTTAGCAAAATGACAATGGGATCGTGTTGGAATGACGAATTTATAAAAATAGCAGACTTGGGCCCCTGAGCTCAGCACTGGGTAAAGTCGGACTGGGGATGGTGATGATCATGAATGCCGCTTTAACCGTGTCTGCTAAGAAAAGGGAAAGAATGTTCAACCTATAGTTGCAAGAGGGGGTTCGGTAACACGAAATCCATGGCGTTCTTACCAAGGATGCATGCGCTGTTTTTGATTGGTCGTAAGGTATATCAAGGTAGATGCTTATCCTACTAACAGTGGCGTAACTTGTCTTAAAGGGCCCCTATATCCAATTTTTTTGGGGGCCTTTTTCACGGTTCCTATTTTTTTTTTTTTTTGAAAGTCGTCTGAGAAGAACGGTTGTTGCTGTCGGACTCCTACCAAAAACTTCACTGTTCCTTCCAGTACCATGCCTGGGCGATACTGGTAGATTCACCAATTTATTTTATTTATTTATTTTACCATTTATGTACACACATATATAAACAGACAATAAAAAAACAGAACAGAAAAATAGATACAAAGGTGATGCTTATTTCTTAAGAAAGCTCTTCCAGCATACCTGCGATAGGACAATAAATAGAGAGATGTAGACAGCGTGTGAAAGAATAAAGGAGACAAAAAAATACATTACACATCACACATCACATTTAGATTTTTTTTAATATTTTTCTGATAAATACTTGACCTATTGCCCGATTCCGGCTTGACGTCAACTTCTTATATAATTATAGATTCACTTACAAGCCTCTTAATGATCAATAAGAATTTTAGGTTCTCGATAGTATTTTACAAATTCTTGCTTACGCACGTCGCCGTCGCGTCGGGGGCCCCTGTCGCGCGGGAGTGCCGTATAATTGATACAGCTGATACGGCGGTAGCTACGCCCCTACCTACCAACTACATACCGTTAGTTAGGTGTATTCCAAAATTGTATACATGACCATTGACTGTCTGAGTACCGTGTAAATTGCTGCCACGACTAAATAATGTTCCAATTAAACACAAAACAAAATTATATCCGCGACAAATGTCCACCTCACACATTGTCATACAAGTACAAGTTAAGGCGACGACAGCACACTTTTAAGGATCTTAAACTGAACTTTATGTAACTAGGCTAAGCTGTATTCATTATAAGGTAGTAATTAAGCATTAGTATTTAATAGTATAATACCTATGTTAACAACTAATAACTGTACGCGTATATTACTAAATGTAACTTGTTTGTACTGCCTTGGGTTGACCTGTTAAGTCTATAAATTGCTTAATAAATAAATAAAAACAAAATAAAGTTTTTTAAAATGACTTCAGCGCCATCTAGCGCAAAAATGACTACGAACAGACTGTATCTTTCACCTTAACAAAATCGAACTTCTCTCTCTCCAGGACGAACAATTCGTAGATGGCACAATGAACGGCGAAGCGTTTCCCTGCGGTCGTGTAGCGGGAGCGTTACGCAAGAGACTATTCCGCGAACACCTGGGTCTCATGGGCGAAGATTTGGACAAGCACGGATTATCCCTGGATGATCCTTGTTGCCACAAGTTCTATTGGAACCACTGGAAGGCCACGTCTAAGAGGAATACCGACTTGTATGAGGATGTAAGTATTTTGCCCGTTCTGTTCTGTTCTGTTTAGCGCTCTTTCTAACTTTTTTTTTTTTTGCTCGTCTCCTAAGGCTTCTAGCGTGATGTTAAGTAGCCTTCCTCAAATATTGGGCTATCAAATGCAAAAAGATTTTTTCCAGAGATTAGCGTGTTCAAACAATCTCTTCAGCTGCTTTATTGTTAGTAGTATAGATTTCAATAACTATAATAAGGTGTAATTTTTATTTGTTAACGAAACCCGTGAATGTATTTAGACAACGAAAGAGAAAGACTCGTCTAGAGCTGGTCATAAATAGTAACACTTTTCAAAGTCAAGCGTAGTATTCCTGTAACCTTCTCTAAATTCCTATTCAACCAAAAAACCTTGTAACCAATAAACTAACCAACTTTTGCCATTTTCTTTTTCCAGGTGTTCCACACTCTACCAACAGATTCCGTCCACACATTCGCCGAACTAAAGAAATATCAAGAAGAAAATCAAAATCTATGGAACACGGACCCAGCACTTGCCAACAGGAAAATAGACCTTATTCAAGGTTTTCTAGTAGATATGCCATTAGAATTCCTTTGTAACGAAACCCTGACTCCTAGAACTACGAGCATGGAAGGTATGATGCCGACAGCACTTTGGACCTGAAGGTCTGAACCCTTGAAGGGGTAAAATATTGCCATAAGTCTTTTATAAGACCTGTATTCTGCAAACCAAGTCACGTCACTGATCAGTAAAACTAAGCTTATCAACACGCGTGTATTCCCGAAAGGGGTAGGCAAAGATGTTGGTATACGACCCTTGCCTTGCCAACTTTAAGTCCTAAGTAATAGGGGGCAAGTCAGGAAACGCCATTGACCAGGTAGAATTCCGATTAATGGTGTGACTTAAGTATCAGCCTCCGGGCAGCTACTGAGAAATTTCTAATAGTAAAACCCACACTCGAACAGAACAGCTGCAAGGCTGTTGTTATCGTTTGATCAAAATACGACTAAACACTGATTTTTAATTTGCTCGACTATAATGACAATAGCTGCAATCGACCATCGATTGTCAACTTGACTAATGTCATTTTGACAAGAAAGGTCAACATTATAAAATGGGTAATGTTTAAATTAGCTGTCATTTTGGTCAAGCAAAATCAGAGTATAGAGTGCTACAAGGATCTGTTGGCGCCTGAATTGACAGGTGTTGTTGGTAAACATTTGTGAAATTGACATTGAAAACAAGATGGCGGCGTTAGTTCCGATGTTTGCCACGCGCCAATAGAAACTTGTAGCGCTGTACCAATCATAATACCCTTTTGACTACAGCCGGTCGATTCTGTAAAAATCTCACCGTAAAAAGTTAGGTGAAGTGAACTTAGAGTGAGCTGTCAAGAGTATCAAAGCATCAGGATGACACTGACAGCTCACTCCACGCTCACTTCACCTAAGTTTTCACGGTGAGATGGTTACAGAATCGCACTGCTGATTATTTATTGAATACGTTTTTATTACGGGGATAGAGCAACGGTTTTAGATTATAATGAAATTAAATAATTTGGTGCAGTTAATTTTGTTGATGTTTAGTTTCTATGACTTTTTCACCATCAGTAGCATGTTGCAAAAAGCACTGAAATCATGTTCCTGAAAACATCTAAGTATTAACTTAACTCCAAAAATCAACGTCTTATAAAACAGAAAGAACCATTGTCTTCTCTCTTCTTATAAATGTAAAGATGTTTCACGGGGGTAATACTACATTATTTTTATCAAACCACCTTATTTCAGAACTGACTGTATAATGATGGTGAAATCGTTACAGATGGAAATTTCACATAAAGTATAATATTTTCGGGTTTTTCGGGGAAAGTGTGTAGGTTTATATTCGGTGTTGCCTTTATTTAAATTGCCTTACTATATTAGATTAAGTGTAGGTAAATGTTGTATAATTCATAATAATTAATTGACGTGTACATAATAAACGGAAAGCTAAGTACGTACCTCTTAAAAATAAGTATTATGGGAGTGTCTGTGCAATTTTATCTAATAATTAAGTTATTAATATCTTTGAATGAAAAGAAAGTGAGTAATTGTTGATCTGAAGTAGTTTTCTACAGAGAATCCGTATATTTTTTTTAAATTATTTATTTATTTTAGTTACCATGTCCATTATGATACTTAAAGCGTCCGTAATAAATCTTCTTGTTATATGTTTTATAGTTTAAAAAAATCTTCACTTTTCGACGAAACTGACTTAACCAAGTAGAAACCATATGGTCTAAACAAAGTGATATTCGATCAGTGATAACAATAGTGGAAAACTCAAAAATGTATTGGAGACATAAGCTACTGAAAACCTTATGTCAATTCTGTTGAAAATTGTTATAGAAATACGAAACGCTTTAAAAGCGATTACCACTGGTCTAGGTCCTCTTGTCAATATAAGAATGAATTGAGATTTCTACTGCTACTTATTAGGTGCTCATTAGAACTGTAGAAATAAGTCATACTTTCGATTGTTTGATCATATTTTACCTTTTAACCGCTTATGTCGGATTAATCCGACAAATATTTTCGTGGTTGTATATTTACGACCAAATACCACAGCTCGTTTACTCTGCTTTTTTATTAATGACGCTGTATTAAATCAGGTTATTCAAAAAAAAAAAAATCTAATTCTTGTGCCGGGCGCTGGGGGCACGACAACTGTTAGGAAGTCGAGCGCTTAAGAGGTTAAACCGCGATATTTAGAGTAAATTACCAATTACCGAGCTTACAAAACCCGCAAGAATAGACTTTGAACCCGAGCGGCCTCTCCTGACCCCCCGCGGTATTACCGCTCGCGCCATCGACGACGCCTCAGCCGATCGATTCTGTAAAAATCTCACCGTGAAAAGTTAGGTGAAGTGAGCTTAGAGTGAGCTGTCAAGAGTATCAATCCCTAGCATCAGGATGACACTGACAGCTCACTCCACGCTCACTTCACCTAAATTTTCACGGTGAGATGGTTACAGAATCGCACTGCAGTACCGCGCGCTTACGTCATCCGAGCGAAGTCTCAAGTTAACTCTTGCAGGTTGTAATTTATTACATTTAATTATCCTATTGTAATTATGATATTTGAAAACATTTTAAAAGCCAATTATTTTTATAAGAGTAACCGTGGCGTTTCTTGCCGGTTCTTCTCCATAGGAAACGACCAATTGGAACCGTGCACCTAGCTTCTGACGTTTCATAAGTGCCCTTGTAGGCTTATGTGAAATAAAACATATTGATTTGATTTGATTTGATCCGAACTTTTATACGATTATTTATGCCGTCATTACGATTACTTAATATTTTTAAATAACTTTATTTTTGATAGACAAGGTATTATTTTATCAGCGCCGGCCGACTTAGAGTAGTTAAATATTATATTAATTATTTATTTATTTTCCTAATATTTTTGCTAAAGTTAGTTTTATTTGAATACTAATCTGATATCCAATGAAATACTATCAGCAATTTTATTAATGTAACACTGATTAGACATAAAAAGTAAGTTATGATATTGCAACAGTTGTTTCTAAAGATGCATTTATCGTTCCGAAGCTACAGAGTTATTTTGCCAAAAGAGACTAGTTTTGGATCTTCTAAAACCAAAGTAAGTTTAAAACGGAATGCTCTGCAAATGAAGAAAAAAAACGCATTTTCTATTACTGGTCTCCATTTACTTACTGCTCCGTTGTATTTTAATTACTAACGTACTAATTAAAGCTCTCTTGTACACCAGTGCTATTCTGTAAAAATATTACCGTAAAAACTAAGGCGAAGTGAGCTGTCATTTCACCTGATGTTAGGGATTGCCCCTATTGATAGCTCACTTCACGCTCACTTTACCTAAGTTATCATGGTGAGATTTTTGCAGAATTGATCGGCAGTACTAAAACTATCCAGCCATACACATGGAAAGGGCCCGTAAGGGCCGAAGCCTGCCGGGGCAGCGGGATTGTCCGAAAGGGTTACCGCTACCCCGGAACACAAAGGGCTAAGGAAGGAACACGGGTGGGTTTTAGTCAGTAAGAGTCTGACACTCCCTTCTGCTCCACCCAGAGCGGGAGGGGTCATAAAAAAAGCCTTACACATGCCTGAACAAATACAGACATGCATGCCTGTTTTCATTCCTATACAGTTGACTTATCATTCCAATAAAAACCACCGGTTTACAATGAAATAATATCTATGTTTCATGACCAAAATACCATGATTTGTACAAAATAATTATAACTTAAACAAATGTAATATAAAAAGAATAATGCCCAAAATAAAAATATGAAAACCAAATAAAGAATACTTATACATATTACGTGCTACTTAAACGAAGAAGCAGAAAATTTATCCAAAAAAAAATACAATCTTTTTTAAACTGGTCCTTCTGAACAGACCAGATTTAAAAAATAATCCAACCATTGTAAATTTTTTTAACATTTTATGCATTGTTTCCATTTATATTTCGACTCCAACACTAATAAAAAAATATGTTTGGTACTTATAGGTAACTTTTTTTTTAGAGACAATGGCCCCGATTCTGTTGTTCACAAACTAAATTAAATTTAAGTTCAGTGCATCTTTTTCTTTCTATTTCACTATGAAAAGGACAGAAGATCAATATTAGTTTAGTCCTGTCAAAATAGTCAGCGCCTGACGTAAATTGACGTATTTTTAGTAGCCATTTTTCTAATCTCGTCTAAACTTGTCTATGGATTATCTAATTTTACAGGACTAAACTAAAATTTATCTTCTGTCCTTTTCATAATGAAATAGAAAGAAAAGGATGCACTGAACTTAAATTTAGTTTAGTTTGTGAACAACAGAATCGGGGCCAATATCCATTTGAGATTGTATACATGATTCCTGCTTTGGTGCAAATACTATTTATTTTATTGTGGTTTTAATGAGAGATTTATGGATTATTATTTAATCTTATTAATATACTATAATTTAAGTGGAACTTTAATAATGTTTGAGATGAATCTGTGTAATTTGTGTTGTCTGGTAAATAATAAATAATTTTTATAAAAACGCATTTAATTGTTTTATACCTGCTCATTATTATTATTATTTTTTAAGTGTCTATTTATCAATTAAATACTTAATAACGAAGCAAAAGGGGTATGTAAGGATCATAGCATCTGCCTACCCTCATGAGAAGACGTGAGTTTAGATGATAATAACAATTACAGTGCGGCCGACGAGAGAATTTGTTTGTTCTTGACACCAATCAGTTTCACACAAAGGAATACGTTTCTTGCAAAATTGATTTTTATTAGCTACTAGCTGACCCGGCGAACTTCGTACCGCCTTAGCGTAGCTTTGATGCACTACTTTATTTTGTATAGCTGACCTATCTTATGTTTGAGTACCTATTCAATTTGAACTGGAATCTATAATATCCTCCATATAAAAATGAATCCTTATTTCCCTGGTCTCGCCATACCTGAGGACTTTACTAATTTTTATTAAACGACCCGGCGAACTTCGTACAAAATGCAAAGTTGTTCAATAGCGATTTGTAAAAATATGAGTGAAATTGAACCCTATGGAATAAACACTATTATGAAAATATATATGTTGTTTTTTGTTTTTTTTTTTTCTTTATATTTTTTTCCGTAAGAACCTTGTACAGAGTATTAGAAAACTACAAAAAAAAAATCAGCCAAATCGGTCAAGCCGTTTTCGTGACAACGGAAAACGGGTTTCATTTTTATATATATAGATTAAAATTGTCACACTGACAGATATTAGGAACGCATTCTCTTGGCGGCTGGACTATATGTCTCTGTAATCTGCGATAGGGGGCTGAAAACAGTGACAACAACGGGCTGGAGGCCCGAGCTCTTAACGCTATCCATTTTAAAACCTAAACTGAAATGTCTTGCTTTTGAATCGTTTTTAATTAGACAATGGTAGGCCATCTGATCTTGATCCGAATAATTAACACAGAACACATATACTCCTGATAATTACGGACCACACATGATGCTCTTTTCCTCTTTTCCGAACACTATCGCCACAGAGCTGCCATCTAGAGTTACACAATGAAAACAATACGCTTGACAGCTCTGTAAACTCAACAGTATAATTCACCGTTGGTTGTAGAGTTCATCTGTATTACTTTTACACTACTAGATGGCAGTATTCGAAACTACCTCTATGATACATAATGCAACAGGTGGTTTCTGCTTCGAGGACTCGAGGTACTGTAAACATATATGACGCGTCACGTAGGCCCTTTTCACACGGCCTGGACACCCGGGGCTTTTTTTTTTGTGGTAGGGAATCATCAAATGACCCCTCCCGCTCAAGGTGGAGCAGAAGGGAGTGTCAGACTCTTACTGACTAAAACCCACCCGTGTTCCTTCCTTAGCCCTTTATGTTCCGGGGCAGCGGTAATCCTTTCGGACAATTCCAGGGCTGCGGAATATACGGGGCGCAGGGGATGCCACCGAAGTAAGTAGATAAGTATTACAGTTCGGAAGAAAATGAATCGTCTTTATTTAGGTATCTGATTCAGTCATAGCAAAAATATAAATTGCAGCATATAACAAAAACTATATTCTTTTTAAACCATTATTGGGTTTATACAACACAAACAGAAAATACCTGTTTGCAAAATAAGTACTTAAGTACTTACCTATCTGAAAAAATTATTAAGATTTTTTACTCACAATAACAGAAAAGTACTAGATACAAGAAAATAAAAATTTGAGTGGCAAGTGATATCTAAGTACAGACGCCAGCACATCAAGCTACCCGAAACTGTAAAATTTTCCGAATCAACTTTGAACCTTACATTTTAGCGATAAAGTTGAAAATCTATTAAAAAAAATTGACTTATTGTAGTAGCTTGATGTGCTGGCGCCTGTACCTAATCAATTTTAGATAAACCTTTACTAATAACAGAATTAACAGATGCAAAAAACTTCCTGTGACTTTCCAAATAATGTTGTTAACCAAGATCAAATCCTGCAATAATCTGCTATGGCTACATTGGCCCCGATTCTGTTGTTCACAAACTAAATTAAATTTAAGTTCAGTGCATGTTTTTCTTTCTATTTCATTATGAAAAGGACAGAAGATAAATATTAGTTTAGTCCTTTCAAATTAGATAATCCATAGACAAGTTTAGACGTGATTAAAAAATTAGCTACTAAAAATACGTCGATTTACGTCAGGCGCCGACTAATTTGACAGGACTAAACCAATATTTATCTTCTGTCCTTTTCTTAGTGAAATAGAAAGAAAAAGATGCACTGAACTTAAGGGCCTGTACTACCTCAAATGGCTTAGCATGATCCTCCGTTATGTCGAAAATACTGCAGCATTCATTTTGAAATAAATATATGGTAAAGTTAAGGATTAATGTTAGGTCTTATGTTAGACGAAAACACGATTTCATAAAATTTTCTCGATAGACAAAAATTCCAAAGTTACCTCCAAACCGAACAATAAACCGCTGGTGTTCAAAAAATACTTCAAATTAGGTAATGAAACTTTGTATACTAACCGAACTAACTATAAAGCAGGTCTTATGTTATTTAATTTTTTTTAATTACCATTATTTTCACCGTAAAAAGCAAATACCTAAACTATTGGCGCTGCCTGCCGCCTAGCACCGCACTCTGTCTCGCTCTCACTCAGTCCGCGAGCAGTATCGTCCGAGCGAGATAAAGAGTGAATTTTAGCTGAGGTAGTGTAGGCTCTTAAATTTAGTTTAGTTTGTGAACAACAGAATCGGGGCCATTGTCGCGATAAGGCGAACTACCGTACACTTTACGCGCTCTCTCTCTCACACACCACTTGACGTAACATTGGAAAAATTTACATACCTAAACAGAGAGCGCGCGAAGTGTAAGTTCGCGACATTGCGGCCGTAGCATAATACAGACTTATGTGAGTACACAAATCAACCGTTTAGGTTATTCCATTAAAAACACCTGTATACAGAAATGATGGGTATCGATATTTATACATGATAAAACAAATAATAAGTAAATTAATTTCATGATTTTTTTGTAGGGTCGTTGTGTAATCACTCGAATGAAATAACAGTTTAAAAAATCCGGTTATTTTTTGTGTGTAAACTCCACAGACGTGATGGGTATTGATATTTGAATACGATAAAACAAAAAAAAAACTGATTTTCTCAACTCATACTTCAAGTAACAACAGTACTTTTTAGGGGTCGTTGATCCCTAAAAAAAACATAAAATTTTTATTCTATCGTGTCGATATCGAAAGTCGACACTCATCACGTCTGCAGAGTTTCGCTAGCTAATTTAATTTGACCCTGAATATTACTATCTAAATTCATTAGTTAGCTCATCCCTGCACTAATTTGCATTTTATAAGTATAGATAATAGCCATTAAAGTAACTGTAAAAGTAAAGTAAATTACAATTCCTCTATTTAGGTGGGTAATTAGATAAGAATTTTAATAGTTCCTACATGCCGATTTAATTAGGTAAGCAGCTGGTCTGCGACATGCAGATAAGTAGTCTCCTTATGAAGAACTCGCTGAGAAATTAGTTTCAACAGTTTTTAAGAAACCTATTCTCTTAGTTACCTAATTCATAATTACAGGTACTTACTTACATCTTTTTTTACAAGTAAGCAGTAGAAGCAGAAAGAAACACCAAATGCGGTAGAAAAACCCAAAATGAAATGTTCTGAGAATTACTCTTATTAAAGAAACTAGCTTTTGCCCGCGACTTCGTCCGCGTGAGTTTCGTACTTTCCTCAAATAAGTTTAACATCCTCTCCACCTCCCCCTGAAAGGTATTTCGAAAATTATTGATTGCGATCTTTATACTTACTTTATTTAAAGAAATAAGTATTCGGGCCAATATTTTAGTTAAACTACCTAAGATGTTTCAAATAAACTATCCTCCCTTTTCATCACGACAGCTCTTGTTTTTGCATTTGGTACGTTTCCATTTTTATGATATAAAGATTATTTATACCCATTTTCGTGTTAATGGAAGTTGGAGTTTCTACTCCTTAAACTTTATTACCCTTTTCTACCCCGGTAGGAGTAGAATAAGTAAAACCCTAAAACTCATACATTTTTATTTTAAGTAAGTAAGTAGTAAACCCCTAAAAGTGACAATCTTTATTATTTACTGCGGCAAATGTTGAAAAGTTTCAAGTTTCTTAACCAAAGGAATAAGACCACATTTTCACCTTCACAGTTTTTATCCCCATAGGAGCGAAATATTGAAAACATGTATGGGACGTTTCCATATCTTGACTCAAAGATTATTTATACCAATTTCCCATTGACTCAAGCCACGCAATAAAATACTCCTCTGTGATATGGACTGCCCCCGTTTACCCCGTTAGGGTTAGATTTTCGAAAAACCCAGTCACACTTTTTTATTAATTTTGGTCTTAAGTATACATACTGAGTTCCGAGCTTATATTATTGGACCGCGCGATAAAATTCTTCCATAAACTGATACCCTCAATCTCCCTTACATAAAATGACAAACTATAATTTACTTAGATAAGTATTTGTGCCAAGTTTGAAACTTAAATTTATTCATACCATTTTTTTGGAGTAAATCAAGCTACGCACTATAATACCGGCCTTAAAAATCGAATTACCACTTTTTTACCCATCAGGGATCTACTTTCGAAAGAACCATTTCTTATTACTTACTTAGACAAATATCACTTCCAAGTTTCAAGTTCATTAACCAAATGAATAAAATTTTTCGTATAAAGTTTTTCCCCACTTTTCACCCCACACAGGAGGAATTTTGAAAAAATGTTTGGGATGTGTTCATAACTTGACTCAAAGATTATTTCCAACAATTTTCGAGTTAATCAAGCCACGCAGTAAAATGGAAAATTAACTACTCCTTTTCACCCCGTCAGAGGTAGATTTTCGCAAAACCCTGATACATGTTATTCTTTACTTTTGGTCTTAAGTATAAATACTGAGTTTCGACTTAATCGGACTGCACGTTAAAATTCTTCCATACAAATGTTGACACCCCCTAATCGCCCTTTAGGGGGTAGTTTAGAAAAGCAAAAAACCTGACGCAGGTCCTCACCGGACACGGGTGTTTCGGGAGGTACCTGCACATTATCGGGCGGGAGGATACGCCCGGGTGTCACCACTGCGAGGGTCGCCCGGAGGACACGGTGGAGCATACGGTGGCGGTATGCCCCAATTGGGCGGAGCACCGCCGTGTTCTCGCAGAGGCGATCGGCGGCGGCGGCGACCTCTCGCGCCCGGCCCTGGTTCAAGCCATGGTCCGGGGCGAGAGGGAGTGGGAGGCAGTCACCTCCTTCTGCGAAGCAGTCATGCTAGCGAAGGAGGTGGCGGGACGGCTGAGGGAGAGGGCCTCACGTCCCAGCCGCCGCGGGAGACGCCCCGGGCGTCGGGAGCCGCGAGACGACTCCCGGCCACCGTAGGCGCGGGCCTGCGGGCGGAGAGTAATGGGTAACTCTCCGTCCGATCAGGACCAGGCCCGTGCCGGACGGCGCGTACGTGTTCCACGCGCGCCTCAAAGAGATGTCAGCAGCAAGGAAGGGGCCCGAAAGGGCCGAAGCCTGCCGGGGCAGCGGGATTGTCCGAAAGGGTTACCGTTACCCCGGAACACAAAGGGCTAAGGAAGGAACACGGGTGGGTTTTAGTCAGTAAGAGTCTGACACTCCCTTCTGCTCCACCCAGAGCGGGAGGGGTCATTGGATGATTTCCCATCCACAAAAAAAAAAAAAAAAAAAAAGGGGGTAGTTTAGAAAGCAAAAAATGCCAAAATTCATAATTTACTTAGATAAGTATTCATGCCAAGTTTCAAGTATATTAACCAAATGAATAAGATTTTTCATATAAGCTGTATCCCCACTTTTCACCCCCACAGGGGTGGAATTTTGAAAAATCGTTTGGAATGTGTTCATTACTTGACTCACAGATTATTTATACCAATTTTCGAGTTAATTGAGCCAGGCAGTAAAATTTGCCCTATAAAATTAACTACCCCTTTTCTCCCCGTTAGGGGTAGATTTTCGAAAAACCCTGATACACGTAATTCTTTATTTTTGGTATTAAGTATAAATACTGAGTTTTGAGTTAATCAGACCGCGCGTTAAAATTCTTCCACACTTATTTTGACACCCCCCAATCCCCTGTTAGGGGGTAGTTTAGAAAAACAACAAATGCCAAACTTTATGATTTACTTAGATAAGTATTCGTGCCAAGTTTCAAGTTTATTAACCCAAGGAATAAGATTTTTCATATAAGCTGTATCACCACTTTTCAACCCCCACAGGGGTGGAATTTTAAAAAATCGTTTGGAATATGTTCATTACTTGACTCACAGATTATTTATACCAATTTTTGAGTTAATTAAGCCAGGCAGTAAAATTTGCCCTGTAAAATTAACTATCCCTTTTCTCCCCGTTAGGGGTAGATTTTCGAAAAACCCTGATACACGTAATTCTTTATTTTTTGTATTAAGTATAAATACTGAGTCTTGAGTTAATCGGACCGTGCATTAAAATTCTTCCATACAAATTTTGACACCCCCCCATCCCCCTTTAGAAGGTAGTTTAGAAAAACAAAAAAGACCAATTTTCATAATTTACTTAGTTAAGTATTCGTGCCAAGTTTGAAGTTTATTAACTCAAGGAATAAGATTTTCCATACAAACTTTCATCCCCCATTTAACTCCCTTAGGGGTTGAATTTCGAAAATTCCTTCCTTATTCCTCGTCTACATTATAAAAGAAACCTTTGTGCAAAATTTCAGCTTTCTAGGTCCAGGGGTTTGGGCTGGGCGTTGATGAGTCAGTCAATCAGTCAGTCAGTCAGTCAGTCAGTCAGTCAGTCAGGACTTGTCTTTTTATATATATAGATAAATATAATAATAATATAATATTTTCTGGTGTACAATAAAGTAAGTATATATGTATAAGGCATGTATATAATGCAGCAACTATAATGTTAGGTTAGGTTAGGTTAGCGAGGAGCTTTAAATAATGACTTGGCGACTAATAATAATGACTTGGCGACTAATAATGTTAGGTTAGGTTAGGTTAGGTTAGTATTTGCTGCCAACGTATTATATATGGTACCCACTCTATTTTTTTTAAAAACCTATTTTCATTTTACTTAGTCGCTGCATTAAATACATGCCTATGTATAAACAGCGGCGGCCTTACCCATTGCGAGGCTTCGGGCGGCAGGTATTTGCGAGGCTCTTTGTCCTTCGTGAAAAGTATGTGATGCGACAGTAGGTCTAATTGTTTGGCTTAGGTATTTGTCATGTTTGACGATAAATACTAAAGTTACACAAATAAATAAAATTGAGTTTTAAAATATTTTACATTGAAAGATTTACAAAATTAACAAATATAGAGATGAACAATTTTTACCGACTTCACAAAAAGGAGGAGGTACTATGTTCGGATGTTTGTATGTTTTTTGTTTTTTTTTTTTTTTTTTTTTGTATGTTTGTTCATCGAATACTCCGCCAATTGTCGACGGATTTTCAAAATTCTTTTTTTGTTCGAAAGTAGATAGTTCTGAGGTGGTCCCATTGTCACCAAGTTAGGATCTGATGATGGGATCTTAGAGAAATTGAGGGCAACCCTCAAATTTTATTGGCTCACTTATTGTTTTGCGCATATTTTATGAAGTATCTTGTGTATTTGCGTATGGTTGTTACCATCTCAGGTAGCTGAACTGATGATGGAAGGTACAACTCCTTAACAGTAAGAAGTTATTCGAACAGACAAGGACAGTTTTAGTAAATTGTTTTAATGTTTGATAGGACATTTGCCACATTTGGTCTCATGATCATCAAGTCATGACCTGATGCTGCAGTCAGGATAGTCTGCAGAGTACCTAACTCCTCGACAACTAACAGCAGATATATCGTGTTTAGGCTCATTGAAAAGTGCTCGATGTGTGGATAAACGTAGTGTTAATGAGAAACAGCGAAGTACATAGAGACTTGATGCTGAAACCAGGAGCATCAGAAAAAGTACAAACCTTGAAATTACAGCACCGTAGTCGTGTTTGGGCTCATTTTAAACAGGACTAAATTTTAAGTTCAATGCAATGTTGACATAAGTCTGGCCTGATGTTGCCAGGATTATCAGTGGGATCCTGGAGAAATCGAAGGAACTCTTCAAATATTATAGGCACACCTATAGCGATTCGGGTATTATTTATAGTAACTCGTGCATTTACTTTCGGAAAGCAAAATTTAGTGAAGTAAAACTGATGATGAAGACCACAGATGGCCACCGGGACTACTCAATAATAAGTATTTCACAGGTTGCGATTCGATTACTTTAATATGGTTGCTAAGCAATTTATGCTCGTCACAATGCGAATGGTGAAATGGAGCTGATGGTGGAGTACCAGGAGAACTCCTCAACAATTAACGTCCCTGTATCGGGAAAAGTAATATTTTGTAAAAGGCGATGAGCTTGATGCATTATAAACAGACCCACTAAAAAGCGAGAAATAAAAACTTTTTAACAAAAAAAAAACCGACTTCCATAAAAAACACTACACAGTGAAAAATAACTTTAATTTCGGAAGTCGGTGGCAAGAAACTAAAATACAGATCCCAAGACACCGACTTCCGAAATTAAAGTTATTTTTCACTTTGTAGTGTTTTTTATGGAAGTCGGGTTTTTTTTTTGTTAAAAAGTTTTTAAAATAGATGTTTACGGCTTTTCCTAAAACTAAAATCTTCAATTACAGCACAATAATCTAACGAATGAGCTACGTCATTTTCGATTGAAAGAATAGCAAGGGCTGAAAGCAGATTGTGTAATCGGATTCCTCAAATACCTGTTTTAATAATTTTAAGCCTCCAAAAACTCCTTTCAGCAGATGCAACTGTAAGGTGTGGTGGCAATAATTCTCAGGACTATTTCGATAGTGGGGTTCAGTTATTTTTTTTTCTATTATTAAATAATCAAGGATCAAAATCAAAAGTTTTAAATTAAATCAATATAGTTCAAAAATCTATTTTTTTTTTTATTTGCTTGGGTTGTTGCGCGAGGCCCCTGCAAGAGCGAGGCCCCGGGCGATTGCCCTGTTCGCCACCCCCTAAGGCCGCCGCTGTGTATAAATAAATAAAAATATATCTTTCTAGAAAAGGATGCCTGGAAGAGGATGGGGGAGGCATTTGCTCAGCTGCGTGCCAGTGTAGGGCTATAGGCTAACAAAAAAAAAGTAAATTAAAACACATGTGTGTCTGTTTCTAAATTACCCTAGACTGATACAATTTTCATTTTTCTAGGTAAATACTTACTTATTATAAAATAGTTCCTTTTAATAAAATAAAAAAAACATTTTATTTTCAAATACTTGTTAAATATAAAAGCAGAAAAACTAATATGAATATAAAAAAAAATATTTATATCAAAGGCCCTAAACACTTATTAAAACAACTATTGTTAAAATACCCAAGGGACTTCGACGAAAACAAAACAAAAACGCGTTGCCTTTCTTTTTATGTTTTTACAAGAATGACTAATTAGGGTTACGGAACCCTCCGCCACTTGGGTGCGGAATTCCATTCGCGCTTGACTGGATTAAGATCGAAAGAAATTGCGAATTGTTAGTTAACTTACACACGGTGACATGATATCCATAATTCCATAGCCTGCCTAGATGACTAGGGATACCATCCGTCCGGATTCGTCCGGACATGTCCGGCTTTTTGGCACCCTGTCCGGCTGTGTCATTTTTCCAATAGGTACTTAGGTACTTTTCAACTAGAAAATATTTTTATAAAAATAAATGTTAAAATATTATTTGTATCTTTTATTTTTTAGGGGGTAACTTATTTTTCTCTTTAAATTATGTGTTTTTTTTTTAATGGATCTTGTGGTCTGCAGTAAAGATTTTTATTTATGTATAATAATATAAAATATAATAAGTACCTAAGTACCTACTCAAAAATGTAATACTTATTAAAAACTTTAAAGTCCGGATTTTATTGTACACACGGCTACACATCAAGCTATACCTTTCCAGTTTTAGCTGACCTCGCACTGTATAGGTTTTTCGTACAATCAGAAGTCAGTTTATACTGGTTATGTATAGCTTGATGTGTAGCCGTGCGTACCTAAATGTCCGGCTTTTTGACAGACCTTTTCAAATTTGGAAATGATAATGATAGATAACCCTATAGGTAGGCACACGACGATATTGACTAAGTATTTATTTAATTGAAACTACCGACTAATAAACAAACGGTTACATAAGAATGGTAGCATTTCCATTTTCTCATCCATTTATTTACTAAGTGGTACGGTCAGCAACGAAGTTTGATTAACACTTAACAACATGATTTTATTATAATTTTTTTTTTTTTCAAAATTTGACAAATATTTTAATATCCTTAAGTAGCCAAGTATACCTAATGCTTTTTCAGTATTTCATGAAACAGTAGTAAGAATTTACAATAGGTGCACCTCTGCCTAACTCTTCGGGGAGTACCTAGAACAGCGAAATTATGTTATAATAATTAAGAATTTATACAAAATTATTTTTTAATAAATGTTTCGATCTTTAATTATCTAGTCAATAATTTTATTAAGTATGACTTTAAAAGTCTCGACTTTTGTATCTACTATTAGTGTGCTGCAGTGCTATTCTGTAAAAATCTCACGGTGATAACTTAGGTGAAGTGAGCGTGAGGTGAGCTGTCATTCCACCTGATGTTAGGGATCGCCCCTATTGATAGTTCACTTCACGGTCACTTCACCTAAGTTATCACCGTGAGATTTTTACAGAATCGATCGGCTGTTCTTTGTGTGGCTTACAGGATAAATTTAAATATTTAGCTGTCACTTGATCCTATGGCATAGTGGTGTACAAATCATTCAATAAAACGAACAATTTATCGACACTGACCAACACGTTCATTCGTTACCTACGTTTCGCAGTTTCGCACGCATTTTTGGGGCGGGAGAAGAGTGCGAAAGAGACGGCAATATTAGGTTGGGGTGGATTTGAAGCAATCACTCTGATAGATTACAAGGGAAAATGTACCGTGTATGTTACTTGTAAAGATTCGATTAGGATTGGATTTGTTACCTAAACAGGTAATATTACAAGCCAATCAGGTAAATGGTTTCAATGAAACAGCTGTAGATAATAGAGAATAGGAATACCTACTTGGGAATTAAAGGAAATAGGTACTTATTGATTAAATAACGATATTAGAGTAAAACTATGACGTATGAACCATAGTACCTAAGTAGGTAAATTACCTATTCATTAGCAGGAAGTTAGATTAGGTTAGAGTACAATCTAAAGAATAAAAACGAGTTGATTAAATAAAAGGGAGGAGGTTCTACTTCAAAACTTGACACGAACCTTTTTTTTTTTGTAGATAGGTACAGACGCCAGCACATCAAGCTACTTCAATCTGTCAAATTTCTATAGATTTTCAACTTTATCGAAATAGTATAAGGTTCAAATTTGATTGGGAAAATTTTACAGTTTCGGGTAGCTTGATGTGCTGGCGTCTGTACCTAACTGTCGTTTGTTTTCTCTCTCTTACTTAGGTACCTAGGCAGGAGTACCTATTCAACTTTGATCGAGTAAGTAGGTACTTAAGGAAAACCAGGGTTCCGTAGGTAAGATAGGTAGGTACTAAGTAGACCTACCTACCTTATGGAGTTTAGTAGGTTGACCAGTAAGATGCCTATTAGTCAGAGACTTTTTTTAAATTAGATAGGTAAGTACCTAATCTAAATAAAAAGTCTCGGACTACTACATAATGTGTAGGAAGTTGTACTTGTACACATACTTACTTACTACGAATCACTGCATGGTGCTTTATACCTAATTACCTATCCAAGTGTTTTTTTCCGTTCATTATTGTTCTACTGACTTATAGAAAATAATAATTAGTTATGTAGTCAAAAGTGACAAAACTTTGGAATCACTCACATCATAAGTGTGTAATCGGAAATTATGATAATGTTCAAAAAGCTAGAGGGTGGAACGTGTCATTAATTTGGATGCACTTGTTAGCGTAGAACGAGCGTGCTCGTGGCAGTGTGCGCGCTCGTGTGTGCACCGTCATTACGCTGCATTATTTGTTACGTTAGGGCTGGGATGGGCCTGTCCCTATCGCCGCCGAGTCCTACGCCATCCTACGCTCCCTTCTCGCGCCGGTATTTGAATAGGCTCGCGTTGCGTAACGCGCGGCCAATGACAGCGCCCCTGCACATGCACGGGGCGGAGTCCTTACGTCACCGCGGTCTGCCCCCGCGGCCGCGCAGCCGCCGTGACGTCACACCGCCCCTCGCGCCGCGCTCCGCACCTTTAGTGCGCGACGACAGCGCCCATGCTGGCCGTGGCGTCGCATGGAAACTCGCGACAAAACACTCGTGCGCTCAAAGATGGCGGATGGGTCGCCCGTGAACCGCGCCGGCCCGAAACAAATGAACGATTTAACTTTTTCCGAGCACGGTAAAGGACTTGGTGACACAAAAAAGTGCAGTGGCGAAACATTTGGCGGCGATAGTGTAAAGTTATCGTTCTACAGAGAACTGGAAACGAGTGATTCGTGTGAGAAAAGTGATACGCGCGGCGTGGCCGCTAAGCGCGCCGCGGTCGACGGCACGTATTCCCGAAAATTTTCTGATGCGACCACTGTGGATGGCGACGACAGGAAGAGGAGATGTCTGGACCGATACGATAGCTCCGAGTCTTCTGACAGGTGAATTGATGTTGATTTATGTTAGCAAAACATGCGCTCGCGTTTGTTTCGTAAGTTTGTTTGCGGCCGCGATGTTCTAAGTCAATGCTCCAGTGACCGGAGGCTGTTTGATTTCGATGTCATGGCCATTGTGAAAAACTTTGGGTGTTGCTAAGCGGCTCTAGTTCGGTTGAACGCCCTCGGAATAGAATGCTGGGCCGCGGTGCCGCGACGCGCCGTAATGCCGTATTACCATTTGAAATTATAGACTGACAAAAAATCGGCCTCGTAAGATATTTCGATGCTCTTAGCGGAAGTATTACGAATAAACACGATACTTTACGTGCCTACAGATAAGATCTCTGTTACATAGCTTCAGTGTTATCTAATTGCTACTAAATTGTTTAGATGGTTACATATTTCGGACAGCTAGCTGGCTGCCAAAAATAATAACCTTGGCTTCTAATTAGCTTCTAGCTAACAGTAAAAGATAATCAAACGTCTAGTTTTGAACTTTTCCAGCAAAACTTGTCTGTCACATAGGCTTGTTGCAACTGGCTAACTATTTTGTAAGATCATGGATGGACCTGTCGACAGAATTTTAACCTTACACGTGTCTCTCTCACAAATAATTATTTTAATAAGACCACTTAAATGTTAAGTCTTAGGTGCGGGTAAAACTGTTTAATTTCCAGAATATACCTACATGCCATGTTTCTCATTATATACATGTATGATTTCATTATATTGCATTTAGGCCATAATTTTAAGCTATCATATATTCAGAAACCTTTGCAGAATTACTGCCTTTCAAAAGAAGGTTTTTTTCAGTTCACAATATGCCACATTATACAGTATACTATAGTTTCACTTAGCATTGCTAGCTAAGAAGAAATATTCACAGACTAATGATTTATTCAAATGACTAGGTACCTATTTTGTATTTCCATATATTTTTTTTTTTTGTATGAATGATTATCTAATGGCGACCTACAAGGTAAACATCCCTAGCATCCTATCTACTTTAACATAACAAATTAGATTGAATAATCATGATGTTAATTTTTATAGTAGATGGTACACAGTCTGTCATTTTTTTTTTCAATCTCAAGAAACAGCCTAAGGCCCGTATTACAGAACGTCACTCAATACTCAAGCATTACTTAAAACTAGATTCAAGCTATTTGATTGGCTGAAACTAGTTTTAAGTAATGCTTGAGTATTGAGTGATGTTTTGTAATACGGGACTGAAAGTTTTGGCATTATAGTCTCTAACAACTAACAACTCAAAAAATGATTTCTTTACAAATCTGCCTTCAATGGGTTTTCACCTTTTCATTAATTGTATACTATGGTTTCCTTTGTTTGATTATGTTTTGTTTTGCTTGAAATGTTTCTGTGCTCTGCATGTTTTTAAGGAAATTAATAAATTATGAGCAGTTTCTACTATTATGACTTATTAACATTCTGCTGGTTATGCTTTAGTTCATGTATGTTTGTTCTTTGCAATATCGGTCACAAATATTAAGTAGGTTCTGGTAATGTAGGTCTTATATGTATAACTTAATTTTGTTTTAATGAATTATTTGTAACTAATTAATAATAATTGGTCACTCTTAGAAATAAGACCACCTATTGTGTCACCCTTTGTAAAATTTCTATATTTATGTCTGTAATTTATATAGTATACATAATAAAGAGTATTCTATTATATATTCTATTGGTTTTTTAAGCCAAATGGTATTTGAAAAGGTTGATCGTTCTCTTACTTTAAGCCATTGTCAAAACAATGGCTTGAAGGTTTTGACAATGGCTTAAAGCAAGAAAACTATTACTATTATTAGTTGGTTGGTGCTTTGTGGTGGTTGCTGTTTGTAGGCAAATTGTACTTATATTGTTCTATTAGAACAAATTTGTTGAATATTATTGTTTTGCCATTATCTTCTAATATATAAAATTCTCGTGTCACAGTGTTAGTTACCATACTCCTCTGAAACGGACCGATTTGTATGAAATTTTGTGTGCATATCGGGTAAGTCTGAGAAACGGCTACTATCTATTTTTTTTGCAAAACTACATTTGCGGTGTCAGCTATTTATTATATAATATTTTTGATCATTCATTTTCTTTATAGGTACTTAACAATATTTAATTTTAGATTATTTTATTTGTAGACTAACTTACCTTTTGTTTTTATTAGAGAAGTTTTTATATAAATTCTACTTACTTATATGAAAATGGTGCATGCCGTAAAGTAAAATAAAACAGGACTATTTATAAAAATTACATCTTTTCTGTGTAAGTACACTCTAATAAATTATTATTATTATTTCAATGTTACCATTGTATGTTATTAGAGTCCATATTAAAATAGCAAGGTGACAACCCTCCATTTGCCAGAATGTGGTTTCACACAAGATACAATGGCTTTTTAATTGTTTCTGTAATTACAGCTTTCATCTGGGTTAAACCTAAGTTGCAGAGAATAGTAAAACATAGTGTATGTCCCCAGCAAACCAATCACTAGCATGCAACATGATTTTTGATTGATTTATTGACTTTGACACTTAGCATTGCATGAATGATAAGCAAATGATACAAACTTTGCCATTCAATATTTAATCTTAAGTCTAATAAAAAAGGTATTTATTATAATAACAAATCATCTTAATGAACTTGACTTCATTATAATAATATCAAGGTAAACTTTGGTCATTATCACGGCATGACGTAAAATTTGTCACACAATAATATGATAAAGAGAATTAACATCTTTGTCTTTTGGATGATATCACAGTTTGCTTTTGTTTTTTGTTATCTGATTGTGATAAAACCTAGGGTCTGGCTGACTTGGATTACTTAAATAGTTTAGATGCAGAATGCCCTAGTAAAAAGCGTGGCGCTTTTTAGGATACCTACATTGGCTTTTCTATATTTAGTGTTGCATTATTATAAAATAAAACATGACTTGGTGCTAGTACTTGCTAAATAGGTATATTATGTTCAAAATATACATACAATAGAATATTTATAGTTATAAGTGTCCTTCTTTTCGTGTTGATGCTACTCTTCCTCATAGTTATAGGTATGTAGGTAATGAGGGCTGGTGTCCGCAACTCCACGTCAATGCGCGTATTTTGCGTACGGGTGGGAAAATCAATTATTCGATCCACCCCAGCTCCTCAAGGAAGGCCAGCAACGTCTTGATGTTACTGACTTCCTCATAGTTTTTTAAAATATAATTTGAGCTCAATAGGTGGTCGCATTATTTAAACGCTTACAATAACATCTAATAATTTTAATGTTTTTTTATTAATTTTACTTACTTAATTCCAACTTAATAAAATTGTCACATATTTTGTTTTTAACGTTTTATTAGTATTTTGGATATTAAATTGTGTTAAGTTGGTGGTCATGAAATTAAAAAGTTTTAATGGTGGTGCGTTACTATTTGCTCATGATGTTTTTGTAATCTTGTGTAGTTTGTGCAATATACAACGTGTAATGTTTAATGCGAAACACTTAATTAGAGCATTGAGTTAAAAGCATAATAATACAACCAAAACTATTATTTTTAAAGCTAGCTATTATTATTAAGAAAATCGTGTTGATCCTAGCATTACTTTATGCATTCAAAATTGAGTCTTATTGCCTTAAAATAAGACTTTTTTTCTTTGGCTCAATCAGCGGATAGTATGGCAAAATACGTAATTTTTTTAAACAAAAACCTATATTAAAAGTTACTGAAATCGATTCTGTAGTCAATTATGAACAAACTATTTTCAGGTTTTGCACATTTAACGTTACACATTGTATATGTATGTGTTATTTAGTTTTTGCTTTTTTTTTAATACTTATCAAAATGGGCCAGCTCTTGATCTCACCTGGTGGAAAGTGATGGAACGAGCAAGTCCAGAAGAATCCTATTCACTCTCATTTTGAAGGCTGACGGCTTATTGCACTAATGCCTGTATTTAAATGGCATCTTTCTCTTTTGTACTTACTAAAGTTTCTTCAGTGTAGGGTGCAGTAACCAAATTATTTATATACAGAGTTATTGGAAAAACTCCAACAAACTCTTAAGAGGTCATTGTACTCATCATTAATATGGGACCAAACCGCAGTGCTATTCTGTAAAAATATCACCATGAAAACTAAGGTGAAGTGAGCTGTCATTCCACCTGATGTTAGGGATTGCCTCCATTGATAGTTCACTTCACCCTCACTTCACCATGTTATCACAGTGAGATTTTTACAGAATCGATAGGCTGAAATTGCAAAAAAAAAAAATCATTTGTTCCCTACATTTTAACAAGCTAAACAAACATAAATGTAGGGAACAGCTGATTTTTTTTCGCGATTTCAGGTTGGTCCCATAGTAAAAGTTGTTCATAATGATGAGTACAATAACCTCTTAGGAGGCTGTTGGTGTTTTTCCAATAACCCTGTATAAGCGCTTCAGCTTTAACAAATTTTATTAAAATATTTCTTAGTATCTTACCTAGTAGTTTAGAATCTTGATATTCTTCACAATTTTAAAACATTTGTAAATTAATCTTAATATATAAAATTCTCGTGTCACAGTGTTAGTTACCATACTCCTCCGAAACGGCTGGACCGATTTTTATGAAATTTTGTGTATATCGGGTAGGTCTGAGAATCAGCTACTATCTATTTTTTTTTTTTTTGCAAAACGACGTTTGCTGGGTCAGCTAGTATACTATGTATGATGCCCAAGGCCATGTAAGGCTAAAACTCCCCTTTGTATGAAAATTGCTATGAAAGTGCAACTGATTAAATGTTCTTTTAATTTGCATACTGAAGGTTCCATAACTTGATTAAGTACAAATTAAACCATTTATAAACAACAAGAGGCATTATTATAAACTAACATACTAAAATCATTTTTCTTGTGATTTCGGACTTTAAGCTCACATAATCAACAGGATGAAGAGGTCATTGACTTCATCACTATTCATATTTATTCTGAGCCTAATTAACAGTTTTAGTACAGCATCGACTTAGTATTTTTTTTAGGAGAGTATGAAGTTTATGACCAGCCAGCTATATCCTGTCTGAAACATCATAATTGGCAAAGCTAATTATGTTTTTAGCAGTCTATGCATGTATTTTTATATTTACATAAATGTTCCACCATAGCGCCATAACCACTCATCTGCGAGGTAATTGCGTAACACAATATCAGTAGAAATTGGTTTCATTTTGACAGTTCAACAACATTCATTGCGTTATTTATGTTGTTCAGCAATCACATTTTTCGAACATATGAAGCAATGGATTAGCAATATCTTTCAAAATGATTCACATTGGGAGTGTGTTACGCAATTAGGGTGCAGGCAGATTTTGATGAATATGGTGTCCATCGATTAATAATTATTATTATAGTCCCAGTAACATAGGCTACATTTTTATCCGACTTCAAAAAGAAGGAGGTTCTCAATTCGACGTTACGCGATATCTCTGGCAATTGTAAATCGATTTAAAAAATTCTTCTTTTAATTGATAGGGTATGCCTAAGGGGTAGTCCCATATAAATTTTATTAACTTTGCTTGGGTAGTTTTTGAGTTAGCTTCAATAATAAGTACTTTTGCTACTTAGTTTTTTTTTTATAATAACTTCCTGTCACTGATATTTACTTATCAAGTAGTGTTATACGAATGTGTGTGGGGTAAGTACCTACAACTTAAAAGTGAATAATAAAAACTTAAAAAAAAAAACAAATGACTTCCAAAAAAGACACTACAAAGTGAAAAATAACCTTAATTTCGGAAGTCGGTGGCAAACAACGAAAATGGGAACCCAACGACACCGACTTCCGAAATTATTTTTTACTTAGTAGTGTCTTTTTTGGAAGTCGGTTTTTTTATACGAACAAATCAATTTGTCGGATGTTACATCCAAGAAATTTAGGGTCCCTATTTTTTTTTTGCTCCTTGTGACACGCTTTACTTCTGTGATCGGAGGATGATTTGGTCCGCGTTACTTAGCTCAACTCAAAGTTGAGTTGAGTAGAAAATGGAAGGGAGGCGTTAGCTCTACAACCTAGGGTGAAAACAAAATTAATAATTTGAAAATAAGTTAAACTTATAACTACTCAATTCCACTACCGATTTAGTAGGCGAGTTGTAAAGTATGATACCACAGTTAGATAGCGTCACGTAAGTGGTGATATGTGGGTCACCTATAATATAACCGTGATAACGTGCGCTGGCGACATGTAAGTACGAATTTAGGTGAGGTTGGGACGCGGTCGGTCAGTAATTCAGTATTGAGTAGAAACACGTCGATTGTTTCGTAATTGTTTGACTGTTGCATGTTCTTTTGAGTTGTCGATACATCATGTAAAATTTGAACTTCTTTTTCGAGAGAATTAAATGGATAGTCCATTTAATTCTCTCAAAATATTATGATGAGGGCTTGTTTTAGTATTCTTGTTTTTTTTTTTGCTAATGGTAGTAACGTCTTTGTTAACACTAAAATCTACTGTTTTTGGGAAATGAATTCACATGCTCCACTGGTACAAACTGCAATCCCGGGGTTTTTGTACCCGATCGAAAAAAAGGTCCTCGATGCAATTTTTTGTTTCAGTGTGGCTCTTTTGTTTTTGCTTATTTTGCATTCCTTACTTAGTTCAGATGTAAAGTTTATTCAAACTTATGTTTCCAATTAATATTATTTCAAGTTAAACCAATATCAACTTTATTTTAATGGTAGTTAAGTTGATTTCAGAGTGACAAGCACTATTGAAAAAGTTATGAAAATGTAAGTTGTAGCGTAAACTGAATTTTATTATGTAGGATTTAAAGTTAAACTCGTATTTGTTTACATTTTGGCTAATAAATCGCGAATGCAGATAAGAGTGCACAATGTAGAGTAAGTTCCAATCATTTTGGGACTTATATGTAAATGTTCAAGCCGTTTGGGGTTGAAAGTTAAATCACTAGGTCCATAGGCACAGCCACGGGGTTCGAGTGTTCACTTTATTTTTCGAGGCATCGCCAAGCGGTTAGTCGACTGTTCACTTAGCCAGAAGGCCAATTCTCTTAATTTATAACGTTCTAAATCTAGTCATCTTGGCGACAAATAAATATCAAAAACATGTCAAATTGTAGGGAAATTAGAAGTATTTCTTGACAGATCGAGACTGAGATTAAACTGTGAACGTTCTTAAAATTACGAGAATTGCCCCTCAGAGGCCTGGCCTATTTTTTGGCCAAAGAATCAGTATTGCCATATAACGTGCACTTTTGGGCACTTTTCCTTTTGACAGCGATGCGGACGAATTTTTTATGCCCTATGATTATTTCTCCTCCTTTTTACATTTACTTGTACTTACATATTATTATTATTATAAGACATCTATACTAATATTATAAAGCTGAAGAGTTTGTTTGTTTGTTTGTTTGTTTGTTTGAACGCGCTAATCTCAGGAACTACTGGTCCGATTTAAAAAACTCTTTCAGTGTTAGATAGCCCATTCATCGAGGAAGGCTATAGGCTATATATCATCACGCTAAAACCAATAGGAGCGGAGCACCAATGAAGAATGTTTCAAAATCGGGGGATTTTTTCCTATTGAGAGCTTCCGCTGCGTGCGCTGCGTAAACGGTTAAAGTTTCGCAAATATCATGTATGACAAAATTGTTTCCCTTTAGAAGCTTTAAAAAAAAATCCGCGACAGCATATGTCTATCTTTTAAGGTTAGCTCACTATAACCTCTTTTATGCTAACCAAATTTGTTCTAAAATAATGCATTATTTGCGAAGGTGTTTTTATAAACATGGTATTAATCCTTATCCAAATAAATACGTTATTCATCACATGTATTTAATTTTGAACAAAATTGCCTCTGACATCATTTGATTTCAATGTATATCTTAGGAGATTCATAGTTTTAAAATAATACTAATAATAAAGCTGAAGAGTTTGTTTATTTAAAATACGGTTTGAAGCTCTAAATCTCTGGAAGTATTGGTCGCATATATAAGAATATTTTTGCGTTTGATAGCCCAGTTCTTGAGAAAGGCTATATTCTATTAAACTTGACGCTAGGACCCTTAGGAGTTGAGCAAAAAGAAAAAAGTCTGAAGTTTTCGCCAAGCGAAAACGAAGTAATAGCGCAGGCCGGCGACACGTTGCGACGGGGTGAGTCGGGGAAACAAAAAAAATTTACGCGGACGAAGTCGCGGGCAGAAGCTAGTAGCTTATAAAATTATGTAAGTACATAAATGTAAATAAGGATTAATTAAACTGGAGATTCTGAGGGGCCCGTGGCTAAATAATAATAGCCCCACAGGTCGATCGATCAGGTTAAGCTACGCTTGCCGCGGTTGGTCTGTGCATGGGTGATCATCTTTACATACCGAGACCCCTCCGTGTCTCGTAAAGCACGTTAAGCCGTTTGTCCCGGCTGTCATTCGTGGATCTTTGACAGTCGTTACGGGCAGTCAGAAGCCCGGAATTCTGACAACCAGTCTTACCAAGGGGTACCGTATGAGTGTATGACCCAGTAACTGGGTTGTGGAGGTCAGACAGGCAGTCGCTTCATGTAAAATACTGGTATTCAGATAAGGCATGTATATAATGCAGCAACTATAATGTTAGGTTAGGTTAGGTTAGCGAGGAGCTTTAAATAATGACTTGGCGACTAATAATAATGACTTGGCGACTAATAATGTTAGGTTAGGTTAGGTTAGGTTAGTATTTGCTGCCAACGTATTATATATGGTACCCACTCTATTTTTTTTAAAAACCTATTTTCATTTTACTTAGTCGCTGCATTAAATACATGCCTTCAGATAAATTAAACTGGAGATTGTTTTAAGTTAATGCATTGGCTTCTTGTTGTTTTCTTTTGCTTGCCATGATGCATAATAAATAACAGTATTTTCGCTTACGTTCATATACGTGTATTTGTAGTATTTGGAACTGAACTAAGTAAACACTTAAAAAATACTTATGCATAAGCAACCATGCTTAGTTGCTTACAAATACATTGATTTTCAAGTGTTTTTAGAACCGTACGGTATCGGACTAGTGGAAACTTAAACTTCATACTTAAGTACTCTTTCAAGTTGAGCTGGTACACACGGCTACACATCAAGCTATACATTTCCAGTTTTAGCTGACCTTGCACTGTATAGGTTTTTCGTACAATCAGAAGTCGGCTTATACTGGTTATGTATAGCTTGATGTGTAGCCGTGCGTACTAGCGAACCACTTGTGTCACCGTGTCAAAAGTTTTAATAGTAAGTACTTAGCAGTGGCAGGTGGTCGCAGGTGGTTTGAGTGCCGTTACGTCACACATTTACTTCGAACTTCTATCTGACAGATAAGGTGCTTCATACGCACTCTGAAAATAAAAGTTTTTTCTTTTGTATTTACTATTTTTAGGGTTCCGTACTTCAAAAGAAAAAAGCGGAACCCTTATACGATCACTTTGTTGTCCGTCTGTCTGTCAAGACCCTTATCTCGGGAATGCGTGGAGATATCGAGTTTAAATTAAAACCATATGCTCAGGGCCTCAAGTCTGCTATTGCAATAGTGTCAGAATGGGCTATCATTGATTTCATAATTGTTGATTTTGTTTTTGACAAGTTTGGTAATCTACTAATATAATGGCATCATTATGACTTTCCAATGGTCAACCACTGACACTCCATTGAAAGAAATGGCGTAAAATGGTAATCTCGTACATAATGACAAATTAATAAATGTAATGTGTATTGCTATTTATTTACGAACTTCTTACTAGGTACTTCAGATTGCAAACACTAATACGTAATAGGTATGTAAAAATATACATTAAATGAAATCTAGCATGAAATTTAGTACTTAGTAGTTTTTCTCAGACCATTGATCGACCATTATGAATTTAGCAGATTACGAACTTTTAGCAAAATGACAATGGGATCGCGTTGGAATGACGAATTTATAAAAATAGTAGACCCAGGCCCCAGGTCTGCGGTCACTTGAAGCTGTGAAAAAATCAAACTTCTAAGTTAATAACATAGGGTAGTTCCCGTTGACCTAGAATCATGAAATTTGGCAAGAAGCAAGGTCATGTAGCACAAGAAGAGCACAAGTAAAAGAAAAAAATCCGAAAACCGTAAATTTGTAGTTATATACCTACTTTGTAAGGAACCCTCGGTGCGCGAGTCCGACCCGCACTTACTGGTTTTTTTTTATGTTTTTATTAGCCTACGCTGTCCCATCCCGCTCCTAGGTAAAGGCCTCTCTCCTCTCCTTCCATCTTTCGCTTGCCCGCGCGTCCTCTCTCCAGTTTTGACGGAACCTATCCAGCTCGTCCTGCCATCTCCTACGTGGTCTGCCGCGACCCTGTCTCTCTTTCTTAGAGCACCAATTCTGTACTATTTGGCTTTACTAATACCATACCTCAAACAATAATGTCACTAGTAAGTACTGTAGCAGTTTCGCGTAAATGTTGACTTTCAAAAAAACTGTAATTTTGTCGAGAGTGCAGTTGTGCATATATTTTTGCCGCTGACCGTACCTGTCGATCATAAATTATCAGCAACGATTTTCATTAATTAAAATTATCCATAAACCCTTTTTGATTTGGGCTATCTCAGAGCTTCCGTCAAAAACTGATAGCTTTAATAAATAAGCCGCTAACGAACATAACTTTCCTCTTTTATCAAGTAATATTTAATTAAATAAGTAAGTACTGTAATCACAACGCCACTGTATTTGTTGACATATGTATTATCTGGGGTTACTGAACTGAGATGCGCCTAGTTGTATAACACCCACTTTGTGTCATTGTGCTTATTGATAACTCCAATTGAGATATTACGTTGTACGTTTGTAGCTCAATATCTACTTATACACATACCTACGCATATACAAGTTGAATAGGTACTTACATACCTACCTGAGGGGCCCGTGGCTAAATAATAACAGCCGCACATCTGTGGATGGGTGACCATCTTTACATACCGAGACCCCTCCATGCCTCGGACGTTGATCCCGGCTGTCATTCGTGGATCTTTGACAGTCGTTACGGGTAGTCAGGAGCCCGAAAGTCTGACAACCAGTCTTACCAAGGCGTATCGTATTACCCAGTAACTGAGTTGTGGAGGTCAGAAGGGCAGTCGTTCCATGTAAAATACTGGTAATCAGCTGAATTCGGTTAGACTGGAAACCGACCCCACATAGTTGGGAAAAGGCTAGGCAGATGATGAGACCGGCAGATTACAGTTGCTACGTTATTACAACATAGTAATATCGACAAAACTAACGTGAGTTACGACTACGATAAAACAGCAAACGGTTCAAGTGTCCCTTATCGATTTATTGAACCCTAGATAACATTTTATCAATTTATATCCACGAAAAAATACCATACAGCTAAATACTAGTATTTTACATGGAGGTACTGCCTATCTGACCTCTACAACCCATTTACTGAGTAATACGATACCCCTTGCTAAGACTGGTTGTCTTGTCAGACTTTCGGGCTAAAAGAAAAAAAAAATATTAAAAAAAAAAACTATCAGGCCTATCGCCTGATAGTTTTTTTTTGATTCACCGACATTCTCAGTGTTAAAAAGTTTGAAAATTTCCTTGCCCACGACCCTATTCGATTTGATCCATACTTCCAGGGACACCTGTATAGTATTATTTCACTGATCGCTCTTACACCATAACCTGCAAATCTAAAGCTTAGATAATGAGTAACATGCAGAATATTTCATAAATAATCATAATAAATTTTGTGAGCCAGGAATTCACCCACTGCATCGCATAAATTCTTCTCATCCAGAGAAGAAACAACCATCGATAGCCTCGCGTGCTCTGGAGGCCGATTCTACTAACAAAATTGTTAAAAAATCGCAATGGAACCACAGCTGAATCACGGCTGATAAGCGTTTTCATATTCTACTAATGAACAATGTTGGGGTTTCTGCGTCAGGTCGTCGTCGTGTCAGCGTCGTGGGTTGGAATCAGATACAAGGCTCCATAGGATAATGTGTAATTACAGTTTTGTACAGTTTATCGTTTTAAATAAAATAGCAGTTAAAAATTCGTGCGCGTTCGTTGGCAGGTCACCAAGACAGTCAATCCGTAGTGCGTCGCTAGTATCGCGCTGTTGTCCTGCCTTCGTCATCGATTGGTGTCACTTGTCGCTAATAGATGGCGCTGTGGTCGTCAACATGCCCCCGGCCTTGGAAGCACCAGGTTCCAATGAAGCTGAGATGCTGCTGTCATCCGGATGCAGGAGCGGGCAGATTTTCGGATATGATCGCCGAATAACGCCCGTCGCTGTTTTGATGGCTGCCACGCGTGAGATGCCATCCTTGCCGGTGAATGTCTGCAGCACTCGTCCGAGGCGCCACTTCAAAGGCGGTAAATGATCGTCTTTGATTAGGACGAGGGTGTCAGGAGTAAGTGTGTCCTGATTGAGTTGCCACTTCGTTCTCTTCTGGAGCTCAGATATGAACTCTGTCGACCAGCGTTGCCAGAAGTTCTGTCGCATTTGTTCCACGCGATCATATCGCGGCAGGCGCTGCGTAGCCGTTGCAGTGAGGTCCCGACTGGCGGGTGCGGTGAGCGGTCGGCCAATCAGGAAGTGAGCAGGACATAAGGGAAGCAGGTCGTTCGGGTCTGAGGACATTGGGTACATAGGTCGGGAGTTGAGGACAGCTTCAATTTGTGCCAATATCGTACTTAACTCCTCGTATGTGAAATGTGCATTGCCTATAATGCGACATAAATGAAATTTACAGGACTTGACCCCTGCCTCCCACAAACCACCAAAATGAGGCGAGTACGGCGGAATAAATGTGAATTCTATGGAGTTATTAGTTGTGAAATTGATAATATCTGATTTTGCAGAATCTAAAAATTTTGAAAATTCCTTTAATGCTCCTACAAAAGTCGTGCCATTGTCAGAATAAATCTGTAGTGGTTTGCCGCGTCGAGAGATGAAACGCCTCAACGCCAGCAAATATGCTTCAGTAGTAAGACTTGTGACCAATTCTAAATGTATTGCGCGCGTAGTAAAACATACGAAGAGACAGATATAACATTTCGTTAACTTTGCCCCCCTTCCGGCACGGTTCAACATGAACAATGGCCCAGCATAATCCACGCCACTACGTATGAATGGATACCCTGGCTCCAATCGTTCGGCAGGTAAGTTACCCATTTGTATGTTTAACGGTTTAGGTCGCATACGCTTGCAAGTCATACAGGTGTGCACCACTTGTTTAGCCAAGTTACGCCCTCTAATAGGCCACCAAGTATCACGAACTGTGGCCAGTAGTAACTGAGCCCCTGCGTGTAATAGTGATTTATGTTGATGCTCAAATATAAGGCGAGTGAATCTGTGTTTGCCACATAACAACAAAGGATGTTTTTTGTCATATGAAAACGAGTCTGAATAAGATAATCTACCTCCTACTCTAATTAAATCGTGGGCATCCAAGAAAACATTTAAACTAGAAATACTGCGTGGGCATTTTAATTGATGATTTTGTTTTAATGTTTTATAAACATCTAAGAAAGATTGTCGTTGTGCTATTCGGGTTAAAATCCTAATAGAAATATCCAATTCATCAATCGATAGGCAACCTGTGAGGCGTTCTGTTTTTAGTTTTGTGCGGCTATTGTTAATGAAACGCATAACGTATGACACTACGCGTCGCAAGCGATTAAAACATGAATACCTATCGAATAGAAAGGAATCTGAATTTACTTGAACTAGCAATGAAGTTTTAAGTGATTTTAATTCAGGTAATTCATCGTGATCAACATTACTTGATTTAATATCATGTTCCCATTGTGTGTTAGGAACCTGTAGAAATGGCGGTCCGCGCCACCACAGTTCACAAGTTTTAAGTATATCTAGATGCACACCTCGCGATAACAAATCAGCTGGATTTTGTTTACCGGCTACATGAAGCCACGGTTTATCGCCCGTGAGTTCATTGATTTGTGCAACGCGGTTCTGCACAAATGTTTTTAATAAGTTAGGTGGCATTTTAAGCCATCCTAAAACTATTGTTGAGTCTGACCAAAAGTATACGCTATTAAAAGTTAATCTTAATGAGTTATTAATTTTCGTAAACAACTTTGCAGCTACTAGCGCGCCACACAGTTCCAAGCGCGGTACGCTAACCGGTTTAACGGGAGCGACCTTACTTTTCGCACACAACAAATTGACTGATATCACCTGTGCGTCTGTATAGCTGCGTATATAGGCGCAGGCGCCGTATGCATCCTGCGAGGCGTCACAAAATATATGTAGCTCAATAATGTGTGTATTTTCTCCAATAACGTAACGTGGAATGCGTATGTCTTGTAAATTGGGTAATTTATGAATGAAATTTTGCCATTCTATTAATATATGTTTAGGAACTGCGTCATCCCACCCTATCTTACATAGCCACATCTTTTGTAATAGAATTTTAGCTATAATAATATTTGGTGTAAGTAAACCTAACGGATCGTATATCTGCGCGATGACCGAGAGAATATTGCGTTTGGTAGCGTGAGTTACGTCATGATCACATTTTGTGTTAAAATACAGTTCATCGGATGAATAAAACCATCCCATACCTAGTGTTTTGGTATGACAGTTGTCTCCTAGTGAGAATTCCTTAGATGTAGATGGTAACTCTGTTTGTGGAATTGACGAGTTAAATATCCATTTTCTAAGGGAGAAACAACCTGATTCTAATACTTCAGAAACATCTTTGCATATTTCTAGTAACCTTTGTTGATCCTGATGTCCAGTTAGTACATCATCGACGTAGAAGTCGTCATTAATTACTTGTGCGATGACGTCATCTTTACATTCTAACGCCAGTTGTTTTAAACATCTAATACTGAGATACGGTGCGGACGCCGTCCCGTAAGTTACGGTGTTAAGCTGAAATACACCTAGTGACTCAGATGGATCTTCCCTCCAAAGTATTAGTTGCAGATTTCGCTGATCAGGCTGAACTAATATTTGCCGATACATTTTCTCAACGTCAGCGCATGCTACATACTTAAATTGTCTAAAACGGAGCAAAATTGAAAACAAATCATTTTGTAACGTAGGCCCAATGTGTTGTATTTCGTTTAATGATTTGCCCGACGTGGACTTTGCACTCGCATCAAAGACAACTCTAAGTTTTGTTGTTGAACTATGTTCCCGGTAGACACCATGATGTGGTAAAAAATAACAAGGTGAAGAGTATTCTGTTATGCGACTCATGTGACCCAGACCTAAGTATTCACTCATAAAATCGTTATACATTTTTCTATAGCTAGGCGCGCTCCTAATTAGTTTGCGTTCGAGTGCAAGAAACCTGTTTTTTGCCATAGAAAATGTGTCATGTAAAACATCAGCTGATTGACTGAGTGGAATGCGCACAGAAAAACGACCTTTATCGTCGCGTAAAGTCGTATCTTTAAATAAAATTTCGCATGCACTATCATCTTTGGTAAGATTGTTATGCGTTGAAGGTATTTCTTCCAGTTCCCAAAATCGTTTGAGTTCTGAATCTAATGTTTGCGTGAAATTACAATGAGTAAGGTTAACGCGCGAAACCTTTTTATGAACAGTTCCCGATATGACCCAACCGAGTTGTGTGTTTTGTAAATATGGACCATTCGGCAACCGTATCAGACCTTCACTAAGCAGGTCCCAGAACTTATCTGCCCCTAACAATAAATTAATTTCACCAGACAGATAGAATTCTGGATCGGCCAGTTGAACATTGCCTGGTATTTCTATGTGGTAATGACCTGTTAGTGATGGTAATTGTGCCGTAATACGAGGCAAAACTAAACAACTAAAATGCGTGCTATACGTGTTCGTTTTGGATCCTAATTGAATACGACATGATTGCGTGGACTGGGATATAGTATTACCTACCCCTATAACTTGAACAGTGGACTGTATCAATGGAAGACTAAGTTTTTTACAAAGCGATTCGGATATGAAGCAATGTTGGCTCCCGTTGTCAAGGAGAGCTCGCGTTGTGTGATATTTATTATGTTTGTCCGCAATTTCCACTAATGCGGTCGATAATAATACCGGATTTAGAAAACATTGCGCTTTGGTATTATTATCTTCCTCGTAAATTGTGTGAGATTTGTGGGAAATGGTGAGCGGCATCTGTATGAGTGAAACACTCGTATCATTTGGTACAGACTGTGGCACTATTTGCGTGATTTGAGCAACAGCTGATGATGTGCGAGCGTCTACAACAGCATCTGTGTGAATTAACGTGTTGTGTTTTCTGTTACAATGTCTGCACGGCCCATACCAACACTCGTTTACTGTGTGATCTGATCGTAGACAATTAGGACATAATCGTTTCTCCTCAATTAAATTTATTTTATCTTTATGAGATAAATTAAGGAAATCTTCACACGAATAAACCGGGTGATTGGAACCGCACTGAGCGCATTTGTAACGTGGTGAATTTGATGATTTTTTGTTGTTGTTATCTTTGCGTGTAATAACATGACTGTGTGATTTGGTGACCGACTGTTTCTTTGTGTGAGCGTCTACTGATTGTTTGCTTTGAGGTCTAATAGATTCTAAAAAATCAGCACGATCCTTGAGGAATTTCATTAATTCAGACAGCTTTAATTTTTCTACTTTCGGAAGGGTACTTTTGTAACTTTCCCACTCGCGATTGGTTGAAGAATCTAACTTGGAAGTTATTATGTGGATAATTAAAGTATCCCACATATCTGTAGGTTCTCCTAACGTTTTTAGCGCCCGAATGTTTCTTAAAACTGTATCTATTAATTTTCGAATTTGAGAAGCTGATTCTTTATTCATTGATTGAGCATAGAATAAAGCTTTGACGTGATTACTAACTAGCAAATTTTCATTGTTATATCTATTCTCTAAGAGACTCCAAGCAACTAAATAGTTGTCGGAAGAAAACTCTAGTGCCTTAACTACTTGTAGTGCATCACCTGTAAGAACTGAACGTAAGTAGTGGAACTTCTGAACGTTTTCTAGATTGTCACTATTGTGTATCATTGACAAGTAAGTATCGCGAAACTCGAGCCATTGATCGTATGATCCGTCGAATTTCGGTAATGAAATTGTGGGTAACTTCATGCAATTAAAAGTGCGACTTTGACCGCCGACATTCTGAGAGGAATTATCTTTTAAAATACATTTAGCCTTGCCCACAATAGCATAAAACTGATTTTGAAATGTTTCTCTCTCTAGCAGTTCCCCGTCCAACTGACTATCTGATACAATGGAATCTAGTTCATCTTGTATAGTAGAAAATTGATCGATTAGTAATTTAAAGGCTTGAAAACGCTCCTCTAACTCCGCTTTCTGAGCGTCCGTCAATTGCGAAACATCTAATGACTGTGCATACTTAGAAAACAAAGTTAATTTTCGTTTAACGGTACCTCTTTTCTTAACTAACTCGCGAATGATATCTTCACTGTTTTCTATTTCTACTATTGAATGCCTCTTATTGTTGGTCATTTTGGTGGCTTGCAAGAGAAAAAGATCAAGTACTTACAGTTGACCGGTGTGCGCCTGAGCGATGTAGGTAGACGCACAATTTGCACCGTAGTCGAACACTGGAATTTATGCGAAAAATAACGATATTAGCACAAACTGAGCACAGGATTTTGGAAGGAAATTGGGTGGATTGACCTGACCGTTGCTGAAGATGGTGCTCGCTGCTTCTGCTTCGGATGAACGTTCGGCTCGAAGGTCCAAATATGTTGGGGTTTCTGCGTCAGGTCGTCGTCGTGTCAGCGTCGTGGGTTGGAATCAGATACAAGGCTCCATAGGATAATGTGTAATTACAGTTTTGTACAGTTTATCGTTTTAAATAAAATAGCAGTTAAAAATTCGTGCGCGTTCGTTGGCAGGTCACCAAGACAGTCAATCCGTAGTGCGTCGCTAGTATCGCGCTGTTGTCCTGCCTTCGTCATCGATTGGTGTCACTTGTCGCTAATAGATGGCGCTGTGGTCGTCAACAAACAACGATTCAACTGCGGTTACGTTTTAGTTTAAGCCAACGATCGATCGAAATAATTTCAAAATATATTCTGCTAACAAAATCGAACATGAGCGTGACGTTTAGTCACATTCTACTGTTATTTTGACACTTGTTAGAATCGAATGGTCTAAATATAAGTGTATATTCGAAAATACTTTCGGTGACATGTATCTGTATGGAACATTTTTAGGTTCAACTTTCTTTTCTGTGGTATTATTAAACATAGGTACTATTTGGCATGTTGGTAACACAGTTTACCCGCTGTCACGTTCCCGCTACTATTCAGTTGCGATTCAGCTTATGTTTAGTTTCCAGTTTGCATAGGAAATAGTAGAATGACTTAATAAGCAACTATCGAACGGCGATCGAAATCGAACTATTATTAAAACACAATTGAACGTGTAACGTTGCAAATTAGTAGAATCGGCCCCCTGATCACGTTTTCGTTGCAAGTCTGGCATGATATATTTTCAATATTATCGATTCTATAATAATCCAAAGTACGATACGATTACTTATTACAAGAAATAAATCTCAATTGAAAACCAGGAATCATGCGAAAACAATTCATATACAGCTCCATAAATTATATCTAACACAAGTTTACCTACCATGTTATTATAGATTATAGCTACTCAGTACTCATAGCATTCTAGAACATAAACCAGCACAAAATTAAAAAAAAAACTAGGTACCATTATTTTTGTCTCGTTTTAAGTACCGAACTGGCGCGAAAGTTTTAACAAATAACGTGGAAGCACCTTAGAAAAGTAACAAAGTTAGTTGCCGATCGGTAGGTAGTAGGGCATTCACGCGAGCCTAAGCTACAAAGGGTGAGCTGTAAAATAAAAAGTTAGGAGTTCTAACCGGGCGTGCCGGGGGGACAGCGAACGGGTTCCCGGACGCGCAGTGGTATGTTACTGTTTATACGACGCCAGTTTTCAATGGCGGCAGGTTAAAGTTTTAAAACCTTGTAATTTTCTACAGTAAAAGTAGTATTAAAGTTTAAATGCGAAGAAAGTAAGGTTCTTTAGTCTTTACCACCTGTCTTTACATTGAATGTTATTCTTTTGTTAGTGTAAGGTTAAATGTAAATGCAAAACATAAACAGTAACAGCTAAAATACAGAATTTATTGTGTTGTAATTTTTTCATTTAAATATAATACATGAACGTGTTTTTAATTGTAGATATTTTTCGTTGAACTGCATGAAATTTTCGTTACAGTGTGTAAGAAATTGACTTCACTTGAATGCACAAATGTCCATAAAATCAGCTGTTATTTCCCATCAAATCAGCTGGATACAAACCCTTATGGCATGTACTTACCTCGGAGCTGCGCGACCGGTTTGTCGCTCCCCGCGCGCGCTCCTCTCCCCTGTCATTAGAAGCGTGCGCGGGCGCATTGGCCCTCGGCCGTTGCGCATGCCCCGACTTATGGGCTCAGAACGGTGGATGTGATTTGATTTGAATTTCGGAACAGTCCGCCTTTTAGAATGAGAGAGTAGAGTTTAAGACCTTGTAGAATGCAAGTAAAAACTTAACGATCAGAAAAGCATTGGAATTGGAAATTGTGTTTTAAAAAACTGAGCCAGGATTTATGTTTATTGGAATAAGCTGGAGTAGATTGTATTGTATTTTACTGTGGCGAAGGTACCATACAACTCGATTCCCGCCGGCTTCCCTTCGAAAATTCAGAACACAACCACTATAGTCAATTCATCATTGATATAATATAATGAAACGTTTTATTGACTTTTTTTTGCTCCAGCTTACCTCTGTCATAAATTCACCCTTCGCCTGGTATTTTAAGGTCACCAGAAGAACTTAAAAGTACACCGGAGGAATCGGCAAAAGCTATTGTATTTTTAGATGAGTAAGTTGAAGAGCTGAAATAACCTGAACAGACTAAAGCTCTCAGAGATGTTCAATATTGAAAGTGAATATAAAAATATTGCCAGTAAATCACACAAAGGACTTAGACCTCGTGAAGCTCGCAAGTCTAATTGCAATCGCCAGAAAAAGAAAAATGATTACGGCCGGAGATGATACGGAATTCCTGTCTTTGTGATGATCACGGGACAGACAAGTTTGTAATAAAACGACACTGGTCCGGTCAGGTAGAAACTGAGTCATCAACGCCAACCGTGGTCGTTCAACTTTCATTATTGTTTATTTATATTTTTATTGTTCGATGTTTGACGCGTGCGTATTGCCGACAATGCCAGTCGTAAAGCATTCGAACATCTGCCCAAAATGGCTGGCAGGATTTCTGTCCATCGAAAAGACAAATTCTTAGAACAATCTAACTCTCTGTTTGTACGGACATTTTAATAAGTACGAGTATTGCCTTAATTCGTATATTTTTTGCTGCTTGTGATTCCTCTACTTGATATTCCAAGTCTTCTTCTTATAAATCGCCATATAACCCCGTTCATTTACACACATTAACTTTAGACGAATTCTTTATCAGATAAAGTCTGCAAACTCGCAATATATTTGCGTAACAACTTGTGAATAGCGTAATTTCGCGTATTCATAATCTCCATAAATAGCTCAAAATCACCTTGTAAATATATCGTTGTCATTTAATCAAAAATAGGCAAATTGTAGTGCAAAAGTATACATATTATTTATCTAATCTGTCTCCCTTATCAACTATCGTCATCATTTGTCAGCTGGAAAACGTTCACCATCTACCACAAGGTTCTATACTCGGCCCACGGTAATTTCACTTAACGGTACTACAAACACTAGTTACAAATCAAACCGTGTGTACTTTAAGTGGAGTCTATGCACGCATTGCACGCTAGCCTAGGCTGGGAGAACGTGGAATGTGAGTAACCTTGGAAAAATACCACCTATCTGATATTATCTGCCTGCCTATCGTTTCGTTTACTTTGAGATTGAAATATTGACGAGCACTACTCCTACGTTTAAAGCAATATTTTTTCATTGCATCAGCAATTTTATTAGGCTTCAGGACTAAGATCTCTGTTTGACCATATGGCAGGGCTATAACTTATACTGACATATCCCTGATTCAAATAAGGAACAGCTACCCAAAGTGGCAATTTATTTACTAGCAGCACTATTTCTAAAACATGTTCCAGTCAACATAATTGGTGTTAACAAATAGAACGAGAAAAATAGCCAATTAAAACAGGAAAACTTTTATCACGGGTTTTTGTCTGAGTCGTCTGTGCGGAAACATCATTTGCACATATTTCATGGCATTTAATTGTGTGATTAATGAGTTTTAGCTTATCAAACAGGGGAACCACATCCTTCCCATATAGAAATTCCAATTGTATCACGTTTACCAGTTCTTGACCTAACTTTATGGTAACGCTTTTATCATTGTATAAGATCGCTGATAAATTAATTATAATTTCCAATAATATAATATGTATTTACATAATTTAAAAGCTAATACTAGTTTATGTATATATAATAATATGTACAAGTCTATAAAAAGGGAGGGGTATCAAAAAATTCATCTGCATCACTCTCAACAGGATAAGTGTCTAAAAGGCTGGCAGCATTGCCACGTTGTATGGCAATGCTGATTCTTTGGCCAAAACGTGAAGAGTCGACCAACCGCTTAGCGATATCTCGAAAAACCAAGTGGGCACTCAGACCCCATGGCCCTAGCGTTTCAATCCCAACCTATTATCCCATACCTACTTATACTTCTGTTGTTCCTGACTGAAATTCAAAGGAACCCGAATACACTCCCTCCATTCGTTTCATTAGAACAAAAAGAAACCAACATCAGCAGCAGTAATTAAGAACACCAAAGTATGAGCACAAGTTATAATTTTTACACCCACATTGAGCAATTCACATGAGGTACGTCATATAGAATCAATGCAGTCAAAGGGCATGTGATGTACAAACTGGTTTCTCGCTAATGCAATTATCGGTTGGTTCGTCGAGACTACTCTAAGTGACCGAATGGATACGTGAAGAGTGAAGACTGTCGGGTCGTAGCGTTTAAATGAGAAAACCTTTTATGTTTGTGGTAGCCCGCTCCCATAGACACACTTTGTGAACAAGACAATTCTGTTGAAATGAAACAAGATCGGAAGCTTGTTCTAAGTGTGAAGAAGACCATATCAATAATTATAACAAAAGTTGCTGAAGACCTGAACTAGGACGGAAAAATACACATTGTTATTCTGCTTTCCTGGAAAAACTCACGGAATTTAGAAACAAATTGCCGAAAACGGATCTCACGAATGATGATTAACCTCTTTGATAATGGTTCCCGTTAACTGGTAACCAACAGGTTTCAGGTTTTTCCATGCTAACCGGATGCTTCATCATCATTGCATGTTTTCTAAATTCGTCATTACTGCACCGGAACTGCCGGAAGTGGTTACCATATTTGGGGCTTTCTTGATGATTTTTAAAGTTATTAAGTATAAATGTTCTTCAATAGCGTAGCGTAGCTGCGTAGGTGACTTCGATAAAAAATATCAATTGTTTCTACTGATCTTTAGTACCCAACTAAAGATTTTAATAGTCAACGATTTGAGGCGGTCTGCCTTGCAGGATTATAGTTCTTAGTTTTTTGACCACATCGAATTCACGTAGGTACAATTTGCACGTATTCTTGGAATCCCATCCTTTGTTTTTCTGCGAGGTCAATTAAAACTGTTTTATATCTTGTATCTTCTATTTTAAGTGCAATTTTATTTTTCATCGCATAAATATCGATACTCGGTTATAATTTTATGAGGTATTTTTCTTTTATATAAGCGTCAGCGAGCAGCTGTCCTTTTGCAGCCGGGACACACCTGCTTCGGTTGTCCCAGTCTCTTTCACCTTTGACATTTGACAAAATTTTTATGGCGATCCGATTATTTATTGTGCTTATAAATTCCTACTGTAACCTATAACGAAATTTTTGTAGCTTCTTTATGACGTTGTACAACTCCTGCGTGCACCCACGCGTTCTATAATTGACTCGTACACATGTCACGAACTACTTTTTAATGGTTAACCACCTATCTCTTTGTTTCAAAAGAGTAAGATAATCATCTTTCTCCGTTAGAACGCCCACTAAGCGGCATACATATAGAATTTTGATTTGTATGTAGTACTGATCCTTGTCAATTACGGTCATTAAAAATTTAAATACCGATTGCAAAATGTTGGGGTTAGGTTAACGTGTTCTATAATTAGCGAATGGCCGGGCAATCATGCCGCGGACGATTCGCTGGTAACCCTTTGTTATTATTAAAATTATAAACGATTAGTCTACCAAATACTACGCCTGAGGCGACGCGTGCGCCGCTACATCATCCTTGCATTTTTAAACTGCGATTTCGTGATTGTTTTTATCTAGTTTTTATTTGAAGGACGGACAAGGACGACCCCTGAATTTAGTCAAAACAACTTTTTTGTGCAGTGCAAGAACAAGTCGTTATAAATATGTTTCTGAGCAGTAAATATACAGCTTATGTTATTGACCTTTACGGAGTAAGTAGATATTATTTGATTAGTTCGTGATAATAGTCTGTCTGAAGTTCGTAATAGCTCCGTTTATACATTAGTAGAGTCAGACAATAAGAGACGTCTTCCAAACCGAATACCATCGGGGATCCCGCCGGCAAATCGTAGTTAGACAATGCATCTGGCTTTCCGACTGAACGCCGAGAATGTATCTAGAAATACGTTGCATGTCTGTCTGGGTATTGGGTGTTCAAGTAACACCCCTTCCGTCAGATTTTTTGTTACCGAGTACAAAAGAAATAAAAAGCCAGATCAAAAAGTGCATAATCTCAATTCGGCACCGCGCTTCGGGATTGAATGGATCACATTTTTTTTTTGAAACGTTTTTTAGTCCCTGCAGTTTTCAATACATGCAATTTTTTCCACTATTGAGAATGTACTTACCGTGAGAATTCTTAGGGAAACATCTCGTAACACCCCAAATAGCTTCCAACATTCCGAAATGCGTAAGTGCTATCTCGTTTTAAAGGTTGCTCTAATATGCCGTTACTACATACGTATCTATGTGCATGAGCGTGAAGGTATTCGAGGGCCCTTCGTATGCGCAGGCAGCTAAGTCAACAATTTATTGGAGCCCATCTATCAAGACGGACGTCGTCGTATTGTCCAATTGCATTCCTCGTATTTCGATAGAGAATTTAGTGAGAGAAAATTCTTGTCACCAAATAATTCCCATATATCATCAAATTAAGACAATTACTTATGAGTTACTAGCTTTTGCCCGCGGCTTCGCTCGCGTTAAATCCGGGGTAACACGGTTAAAAAAAAGTAGCCTATGTCACTCTCCATCCCTTCAACTATCTCCACTTAAAAAAATCACGTCAATTCATCGCTCCGTTCCGTGCCGAGAAAGACGGACAAATAAACAGACACACACATACACTTTCACATTTATAATATTAGTATGGATTTTATTAACCGACTTCAAAAAAAGAAGTTCTGTATTCGACCCGTATGTATGTATATTTGTATGTCCGCGATTTTCTCAAAAACTAATAAACGAATTGTGACGTCTTTCACTAAAATGGACTACATACATTCAGGAAGGTTTTTTTTTAATATAAACATAGTAGGTAATTATTCTTATGTACGAAGTTATATGTATAAGTGTACTGAATCTCCGGCAATTCTTTTCCACTTAGTTTATATTGATGATGTTTTAACTGATATACAACGTGTAACATTAAATGCGCAAAACCTCATATACCCCAATGAGCATTGAGTTTAAAAGCATAATAGAATGACCAAAACTATTTTTTTAAATTTAACTATTATTATTAAGTAAATCGCGTTAATCCTAGCATTAATTTATGCATTCAAAATTGAGTCTTATTGCCTTAAAAGAAGACTTCATTTTTTTGGGTCAATCGGCAGATAGTATGGCAAAATACATAACTTTTGAAAAACAAAACCTTTATTATAAGTTACCGAAATCGATTCAGTAGTCAATTATGAACAAACTATTTTCAGGTTTTGCGCATTTAACGTTACACGTTGTATAATGATAAATGATTTTATTTCTGTAAGTAGGTTTGTACAAACACTTTTACACGTCAATCATATTTTTTTAAAACGAGATGAGGTCGGTTAATACATAGCAAGTAATGTTAATTGAATTTGTGTGGGATAGTTACAATTAAAAAATGAAAAATAAAAACCTTTTTTACAAAAGAAACAACCGACTTCAAAAAAAAAAAAAACTACAAAGTGAAAAATAACTTTAATATCGGAAGTCGGTGTCAAAAACGAAAATGCGGCACCATTGACACCGACTTCCGAAATTAAAGTTATTTTTCACTTTGTAGTGTTTTTTTTAAGTACTAAACGGTATATCGTGATCAATTACAGGGAGTTTATAGCTCTCGGTTCCGCGGTCAACGATCTGATAACTACGGGATATGATTGAATGATACTTGATAGATTGCAGTATGTGGCTCAGAAGCAGCTAGGGTCCTATATGATTGAATGTCGCTCTTCAATCTGCCGTTGTATTTTATACTTTTCAAAAAGCTTATTATAATTTCTTCCTTTTCCGAATTAGGAAAAAAAATCGGTAGATGAACCGCCAAATGTTGCCCTGGAACATTTTACTCAATTGTAACGTTTACAGAATATTTATATACTTTTGACATGTATTTGAAAATCATGGTTATTTCACATCCATTATTGATATACAATTAAAACGGTCTTAAAACGGTGAAGGATAACATCGTGAGGAAACCGGCATGTTCTAGAACCAAAAATTCGAACTTTCGAAGACATGTGACATCTACCAACCCGCACTTAGCCCGTGTGGTTATGGCCCACGACCTCTCACGCCATTATAGACTGATTATGTACACAATTCCTTTCAAAACCAATCGTACAGAAAGCTGGGGTTTTCGTTTTGTTTCTTCTCAAATAACCAATTTGGATTACCCTCGAGGCCACGAGCCACGACCCTGACGAATGTGCGTTCCATTTCCCGACGTCCTCGCTCCAGAATTGTGCGTTTCCATGTCGCAATGTATTATTAATTTGCCATTACATCGGTCTAATTTCGCGTGATATAATACGAGAATATTTGCCCCCTTAAGCAAAACTAAATTAATGAACTTTAGACAACGTTTACCGGCCCCAAATAACCTAAATATAAATTTTAATATGCAAACAATAGAGAAAGTAGACAATTGTAAATTTTTAGGCTTATATATTGATGACAAAATGACCTGGAAACCGCATATTCAACAACTATGCAAGCGAATTAGTAAATCTGCGTATGCCCTACATACACTTGCATATAAAGTAAACTCCAGTGCCCTTTTAATGGCGTATCATGGGCTGGTGGCATCTGTTCTCAGATATGGCATAATTTTTTGGGGAAATTCCACCGATAAAGATCTTGCCTTTAAAGCACAGAAACGTTGCATTCGAGCTATGTTTGGTTTAAAATCAATAGAGAGCTGTGTGCCTTTTTTTAAAAAGCACAATATTCTACCACTACCGTCACTGTACATATTTGAAATAGCTGTTTTCGTTAAACAAAATCCTCATTTATTTACCTTAGCATCTATAGCTTTCAATCGAACACAAAGGGACGAAAGCCGTCTGTGTATTCCAAAAACGAATACTGCCTTAATGTATAAAAGCGCCTTTCACATGGCACCAGTTATATTTAATAAATTGCCAAAAGAGCTAAAAAAACTGAATATTAATTTATTTAAGCAAAAACTGAAAATTATTCTGAGTCAAAAATGTTATTATAGTGTATCAGATTTTTTAACAGATAAGTTTTGACATTGTGCAATTCTAATTTTATTAACATTATGTAATTTTCTTTGGCTATATTGTAATAACAAATCATACTTAATTATTTAAATTCAAATTGTTTTGACATTAACTTTAAAAATCGTTTTGACATTAACTTTAAAAAATATTCTGACATTAACTTTAAAAATTGTATTGACATTAACTTTACTAATGGCTTTGACTAAATTTTTGTAACATTGTGTAATTTGTTTGCTTGCAATGCTACAATTTACAAATCATATTTAATTATCTAAATCTGAATTATTTTGACATTATTATTAATGGAATATTGTAATAATTTTTGTAATTAATTTGAATTTGAAATGTAACAATGTTTTGCATGCCCTACTTAAGGCAGTTAGTATGGATCATAAAACTTGACAAACACCTGTAACCTGTACCTACTTTCTGTGCAAATAAAGATTCTATTCTATTCTATTCAAGCCGGGGGTAAACACCAATTAATCCTGGCAACACGATACATTTCTAGGGTGGAGGGGGGACCCTCTGATGGCAGATTGCTGCATAATCCCGCTGCATTTCTACTGCTTCCGATGCAATCGGCCAAGAGAGGGCGTGTACAAGGGGGATCGATCTATGGACATCACAGGGGCTAATATATTTTTCTTTACATCATTGTTTGTTGGGGAATCGATCAAATTGTATGTGAAACCTTTGTGTATTGTTCGGGTCAAATTCCGCAGATTTAAATTAAAACATGAATAGCGGGTGGGTTTTATAATGATATAAAATTTTCCTTTAATTTTGTTACGCAAAGTAATCATAACTAAATTATACTTAACTATATGAATACCATGGGACATACACTAAACTAAAGTAACTACACTCAAATATAACTATTAAGGGGAACTTCGAGACCCCAACATTCTATATTTTTTTCAAACGCTTCCCCGCCATCTAAACATTGTTTAATTTTGCCACTTCACGCTTATTGTCATTTATTGAGCTGACTTGACAGTTCCAACCAAAGTGCTTTTTGTACACTCACAAAATAATACCAGTCACTTCAACATCCAGGCACGTCGAAACTTCGGTAGAAGGAGTTCCGAACTCGCTCAAAGTTACGATTGCCATCTCGCCCCCTTCACGAGACACCAAAGGTATTTGTTAATTACCCCGAAACGCAACACCGTTAGACGTTAACATGAAACTATTAAATTAATTTTCTTATCTCATATCTTTACGTAGAGTAGGTAAGTATACCAACTGACAGTTTTCGCATACAATTTGTAAATGTCTAAATAAATATTGGAATATATAAACTAACATGGTATATTATACACTGGGGAATAAGATTTATTTTTACATTGTGAGTTTGTGAGTCCGTGTGAAAACTTGTGCTTATCTTTTGTATTACGGCTCACGTTTTTTTCTATGGGACACAAGCGCTCTGTCGGATTTTTTTTATAAAATTGAAATTTTTGACAAAAAACATGGCGCTGGATTGTAAAAAAAAACAAAAAAAATCAAGCTACCCGCGTAACCCAAAGTTAATTGATAGGAATACAGGTTTAGGTGTTAAAACACCTTATTATAAAAGGCACATTAGACTATGGCAAGTAATTTCGGATTTGTGGAATCAAACTAGGCACCAGCTATAATGAGCTGGCTAACAATAAATGGATTATTAAATCGAGAGTGTGAGACACATGTGAACTTAATAATTATAGGTAACTAACTACGTACTAACAGACAGGGTCAAATTAAATTAACTGGCGAAACTTCACAGGCATGCACGCATGACGGGTATTGATATATTTCGTAAACTTAATTTACCTTATAGCCTTGCATATTATATGGCTAGGCAACTATATTAGGTCTTGTTGACTAGACAATCATGTCTAATCAACATCGTAAAATCTGCATCAATGTTTCAATTACTTTGAAGCCAATTTCTTAAACGCTACCAATATGATAATACCTAGTCATCTGCTCGCTTGATGTTCAAACTGTTCAAAGTATTTGACTACACACCTGCGCGCGCGGGTGCTTCAGTAATGTACCTATGTATAATCGCAGAATGTTCCTCCAAAAGACGCATTTAGATGTCTATCTAAACTATAAACGTTATTTCGATAATTGTTGCGATTAAATTCTTTATGATGACTGAAATCGCCTCTTCAACTTCATAGTCGGGACAAGTCGCTATTACTTATTTTAAGTGGAAGAGGTTGACTCCAACAAAGTAAATAAGTGACCATTTACCGGGTCCGCATTAAAAAGAGCTGAACATTAAATTGATAATCTTATAAAAATACATTCGAATCGATATAGTCGAGTAGGATTCCGTATCGATATTCGCTGCGATCGCCCACGATAAATCAGCGTTCCCTGCGCCGGCTTGACCATTTTATTAAATTCCGCGATTAAATACCCGCCAGCAACGTTAAACGAAAACGTTTCGATATTATCGCGATATCTCGACACCTCGACTCACCTCGCCCTGTTTATAATTACGAGTTCGCCGATCGTCCCCTCGGCGGCGTCGTCGTACGGTCCTACCGGAGTAGCACAACGAGCGAGTTCTCGCTTGGCATAGCTCCGCCCGACCCGTGCATACCTTACAACCAACACTTTTTGTCAAACAAGGCGTCTTCCTTTTGCGGAGGTTTGTTATGGAAATTATTTATAAATATCAACTAGAAAAACGATACCCTTGCTATAGTTTCAGTTTTTGTTTCGATATTTGTACCTTATACATGGTGTGTATAAGGTACAAATATCGTGTACCTTGATAAGATTGGTATCAAAGGACTTTGCAACGCTTATTGCAATATCGTTTTGAAAAAACTGAACGAGCAATTAGCTAGCTTCTTACTACGGCATATGATAATGTGTTGACTATGTGTATAATTAACGCCTTCTAATCTCCACGGGGTTAATCCTTTTGGAAATATATTTAAAACAGGAAAATGTTGATGTGGGAACTCTGTGATGTTTCGGCAAATATTCTTTTGTTATTATGATAATTTTAATTTTCCATGAGTAAGAGAGAGGATAAAATCTCTAAATCCGAAAGTTTTGTAACTCTTCGTAATCAAATCACGTGATGATAGTTTTATTGCATAAAATAAACGCTTATTCTTAAAACCGATATCCAACACTGAGAATATTCTATTACTGAACTCAAACTCAAACTCAAACTCAAAGCATTTATTTCAATTAAACCATTTACAGGCACTTTTGAATTGTCAAGAAGTCGGTCAGTCAGGAAAAAATGAAGCTAGTTGCCCATTCCAAAGCGTAGTAGGTACCTATGGAGAAGAACGGGCAAGAAACTCCATGGACACTCTTTTTAAATAATATTTTTACAAAATTATTAGTTACATCATATGTTGAATTTATAATATGTGAGAACGATGTAAAAAATAAATAAAAATCAAGTACGCGTTAAAAGTGTCCAGAGTACAGCAAATAGTAACAAAATAACAATCCAAAAATAAAATAATTAAAAATAAGCCGTGGCAGCTAAAAGATGACCAGCCCCAACTGACGGCGCCCGTTCACGAACATGACGTATGGATCAGCACCATCCAGCTCAACCATTTTGTAGCGAACCGAATGATCCAACACACACGCCACCGTCAGCGAGACACTTGAGCGAGCATGACATACTATCAGCCGCCAGGGCACATTCTAGTCAATGAAAAACATATTACCCGGTAAATGGTAGCTCAATAGTACATAGAACTCACATCTGTGCTATGCAGTTATACAATACAAAGGAAATTGAGTTTATACAATGCAAAGATAGTCTTACAATCTTCAGCAGCTCCAACAGTATTTTCAGGTGTTAATCAATTAGTTGTGGTTGTGGAGCAGGACCAGCATTGAGCCAGGCATTTTTATCAGCGATGTAATCTCCTAACTTATAATATGCCTGCCTACATAGTGTGCGTTTTATACATGACTTGAATTTTGTCTCATTCAGTTGAAGAATGGGGGGAGGTATTTTATTATAACATTTTAAACAGTACCCCATAAAAGATGAGTCTACTTTTGCTAGTCTGAAACCTGGTTGAACTAATAGGTCCCTATTTCTAGTACTATAATTATGTCTTTCACCTCTTTTGCTAAAAAGATGTAAATTTTTCCTTACATACATGATGTTTTCGTAGATATATTGACAAGGCACCGTCATGATGTTAATATCCTTAAACAGTTCCCTTAGAGAATCGCGCTTGCGGAGATTATATATGGCTCTGATGGCTCTTTTCTGCAGAATAAAAATAGAATCGATGTCTGCAGCCCGTCCCCAAAGTAAAATACCGTAAGACATGATACTATGAAAGTAACTAAAATAGACTAGTCTCGCGGTACCTACATCAGTAAATTGACGGATTTTTCTGACAGCATAAGCTGCCGAACTGAGCCGTCCTGCAAGAGATGTTAAATGAGGACCCCATTGTAGCCTTGAGTCGAGCGTGATCCCTAGGAAAACTGTTTTTTCGACGAATTCAAGTTTCTCCTGATTCAATATTATCTCACAATCACTACCCTTGACATTTGGTAAAGAAAATCTTATGCACTTAGTTTTTTTCCCATTTAATACTAAATTATTAGCAGTGAACCAATTTTGGACCTGCATTAGGGCGTTATTTACGTCGTCAAAATTTGTAGCACGTCTATTTACCTTAAAAATTAAGGAAGTGTCATCAGCAAATAACACCATTTGTGGTTGATTTTTTAATAAATGGAGTAGATCATTAATATATACTAAAAAGAGGAAAGGACCCAATATCGAGCCTTGTGGCACACCCATTTTTACTGTTAAACCAAGTGAATTGACACCATTTATTTGAACTTGCTGTTGTCTATCATTTAAATAAGAACTAACTAAACTAAGCGCAAGTTTTCCAAGTCCGTAATGTTCAAGTTTCAATAGCAAGGTTTCGTGATCGACGCAATCAAATGCCTTGGAGAGGTCACAAAAAAATCCTATGGCGTCTTGCGACTCTTCCCATGTGTTAAAAATGTGTTTTAATAAGGTTACACCGGCGTCGGTCGTACAACGTCCTTTGGTGAAACCATACTGTTGATCGTGAAGGATTTTATTAGTGTTAAAATGATTGAGCATTTGATTAAGCATTATCTTTTCAAACACCTTGCTGAACACCGGTAACACGGATACGGGTCTATAATTGTTAGTGTCTTTACTGTCCCCAGATTTGTAAAGTGGTATTACCTTACTGTATTTCATTAAATCGGGGAAGACTCCTTGATCCACACACGAATTAAATACTAAGGCTAAATAAGGCGCAATAGTCTCAATTATGGAGGTACAGACTTTAATGGACATTCCCCAAAGATCTTCGGTCAATTTGATCTTTATTTGCTTAAAAGCTTTTATTACTGTTACGGGGTTAATATGCCTAAAGTTAAATTCAATCGGGCAGGCTGAAACATTCGCCGTTACTAAATTAAAAGCGAGCGAGGGCGAGGAATTTAAGGTTTCAGTTGTTTTGAGTGGGATACTAGTAAAGAAATTTACAAATTCTTGAGCAACTTCTTTGTAATCGCAAATGAGACCACGTGAAGTCTGTAAGGTGTAATCAGAATTATGCTTCTTGTTCCTGTTTGTTTCATTATTGATAATTTTCCAAACCGTCTTTATTTTATTGTCTGCTGATTTAACCTTATTGCTAATGTATAAGGCTTTAGCAGCCTTACAAGCGTTCTTAAATGTTCTAGAGTAAGTAGCAACATACTTATTAAAAGTTTCCGTGTTGATATAAGGCTTAAGGCCATACAGCTCGAAAAGTCTTTCCCTACTTTTCCTAAGTCCTTTAGTTGCCCAGTCACAAAATAAAAACTTAGGGCTGATACTTTTAGTTTTCTTTTTAAAATAATTATTGAATTCGGTTTGGACTACCGAAAATAATTCTTTATACAAAATATTAACATTGTCCATTGTAAGGTTCTTTTTACTTAATTTACAAACTAAAGTGCTATTGAATTTATTTAAATTAGCAGATGTTATTGGTCTGGATTGGATCTGCACTTTTTGAATTGGCATGTTGGACTCAAAAGTTACAGTTTGACCGCTGTGATCAGAAGGGAGATAATTAACAATGGCTTTATCTAAATAGTCGCAGCAACAAAAAACATTATCGATACACGTTGAAGTAGTCGTAGTTATTCGAGTTGGTTCTATAAACACATTTGACAAATTGAATGATTTAAACAAATTTAGAAATCTACTGGTATTTAAATTATTTTCTAAAATATTAATATTAAAATCACCACAGATAATTACTGACTTATTACCAGTTGCAAGTTTTGCCAAAACATCTTCCATTACTGACTCAAATATACAATAATTTTGATAATTTGGGGGTCTGTAAACGCACACTATAAAATGCTTATCTAGCTCAACACAAGACAGTTCAATGCTATGTTCAACCGATAGTTCAACTATGTCTTTACGAGGTTTGAATTTAATACAACTTTTCATTAGGATTAGTGAACCACCACGCAGCATTGATTTTCGATTAAAACAACTGGCCACACTATAATTGTCATAGTTAATTAGCATTTCAGAATCTTTTAGCCAATGCTCTGTTATACAAATAATGTCAAACATTGTTTTTTCTAAAAACAACTCAATCTCCAATTGTTTGGAAGAAAAACCTTGAATATTTTGATGAAATAATTTCAAGGATTTCTGCTTAGCCCCTTTTCTACAGTTCACTGTTTTAGTGCTAGAAAATACCTTTTTGTTATTAAGTGTAACTAAACTGCTAGTGGTACCTTCTGTTGTCTTACTAACTAGTTTAAAATATTTGAGCTAACCACCTTAACATTAGTACTATTACTAATTGTGGTGCTAATTATGGATGACTTCGACATACTAATTATGTCTGGGTTAATATTAAGTGCTAATAGCCTAGCTATTTGACGTCTAAAACTAATGGGCAGATACACAGTATCCCTAGTCGACCTTAGCTTATCAACAAAAATGTTGGTATCAAAAAATATTAATTTGTCACTATAGTGACTAACTATGAAATGCATGTAATTATTTAACATGTGAATGTAGTGGTTTTGTCTGTTTGACAAGTGCTCAAAATAAGGAAAAGCACACAAAATTATTTTCTTACAATTTAACTTCAATAGGTTGGTGACACTATCAGAGATATCATCTTTTTTTACATTCAAACTATTACCTATAAATACAGTAATAATGGCATTGGGATCATATTCATTCCTAGTTATTGAAGACATTATTTGTTTGTAGGAAGTCTCAGGCATGCAAAAGTTTTGAGAGGAATGACTCAGGTTGTTGCTAAGTAATTTACCTAACCCTTTTCCAAAACTATCAGAAAACATAACGGAGGAGTAACAAACTTTACTTCTACAAGGGAGAGAAATAGCTTCTGTCTGAACTACTTGTTCCACATCTGGTGTTTCTTGATGTGGAGTAGAGACCTGAGCACTTCCTGACTGGGACGGGTCCTCCATTGCCTCAGTCTGGAGAGTGCCAAGAATGGATTTCCTTTGCAATGAACAATGAGGGCTGCTGAGAGTCAGCGGGTCCACTCTACCTGCATTGGAGTTGCACATGTCCACTAACTCATTTGCTGCTAGGATATGCTCCTGAATTTGTTTTTCAGACCGCACATACTTAGTGTAAAGTGAATGTATTGACTCTTCTAGTACCTGGATTTCAGACTGTAGCCGTTGAGTGTCAATCTCATAAATGTTCTTACTGTCTTCTAATTTAATTTGATAGTTTTTTAATTTATTTATAAGAAAAACACGTTCTTTTCTTAGTTTAATATTAATAGAACTGTGTTTTTGTTGATTCCTAAATTTATTGCATTTATTTATGATTTTGTTTAGTTTTGCATATTTTTTAATTTTATTTTGACTTACTTTATAACTACTATTATTATGTTTCAAAATGGAATCTTCAGTAAGGTCTATTGTTATGAGGGATGTTGAATGAGGGTTGCAATTTGTGTTTAATAATTCAACAAACAAGTTATTGGATTCCTCCTTAGCATGAGTACATTCTTTTTGTTTCTGTAATTTATTAATTCGATCATTTGCATGAATTAATTCCTCTAACAAATTACCAAGTATTTTTTAAGAATTGATAGTAAATCATCACCAATATGAAACGGTGCCAACATGAAACGTTCGCGAGAATATTAAAGTGCTCTATTACATACTCGTAAAGCTCTATTTCACGGAAACATCAGTATGCATAAATCTTACTATCGAAGATATGTAGTTTAAGATAATTATTATTTTGGGAACACTTACAAAATGAACTAAAGTAACTGTTATAAGATTAAGTCGGTGTGCTTTTGATATTAAATAGTTACAGGACGCTGTAAGTGCTTAACCTCTGTCAAAAAATGAAGTTAAGTATTTAACTTATCCATTATTTCAATTTCCAAGATAATGGCCCCGATTCTGTTGCTCACAAACTAAACTAAATTTAAGTTCAGTGCATCTTTTTCTTTCTATTTCAATACGAAAAGGACCGAAGATTAATATTAGTTTAGTCCTGTCAAATTAGTCAGCGCCTGACGTAAATTGGCGTATTTTTAGTAGCCAATTTTTTAATCTCGTCTAAATTGTCTATGGATTATCTAATTTGACAGGATTAAACTAATATTTTATCTTCTGTCCTTTTCGTAATGAAATAGAAAGAAAAAGATGCACTGAACTTAAATTTAGTTTAGTTTGTGAACAACAGAATCTGCGCCAATATTTATTTAATCTAAAGTTAACAGTCTTATATGTACGAGTATATAAAAAGAGGGGAAATAATCAAAGGTTATCAAAAAAATATTCATCGATTAGATAATGTCCAATGCGCAAAGTATAATCTTATCGATCATACTACTGAATCTTTCACATTCTTAAATCACATGTAATAATAATTCAGGCTCACTCACCATGGCAATCCCAATTACAAACTCCACCAAATATAATGAAATATCGCACTTTCGTACCAAACATTGTCCCCTTTGTAAGAAATTCTGGTCCCCTAGCAAGCAGGTGTGGCTGCCAGTTTAGGGAACCTTGCCAAACGTGGAAGGAAAGTTACGGGACCTGTTCAGCTAATGACAATCTTTGGACAATATGAACTGGCCCTTCAAGCTTATGGAGTCAAGTTTTTTTTAGGTACACGGTTTTATAATGGTGTTAAACTAAACAATAATTACTTTTAAAAAAGCCCCTTCGTTCTGTAGTTTGTTAGGTTTATTATTATGAATACTCGTAACATATTAGCTAAGAACCTGTTACTCGGTGTCCGGTTCGGAATTCGGATAAGGAATTTCTTATGAAGTTATAATCTACCAGTAAAAACATGGACCAGAATAATTATGTATACTTACTCATGAGTTCATCTGAAGCATAAAGGACTAATCACACTTATTCAGCTCTGTTCAGCGTTTGTCCATAGAAACAACGATTTTGTATGAGATGCGTACGCGTCCGTACAGCCGCGGAAAGCTTGAGACTTCATACAAAATCGTTGTTTTCTATGGACAAACGCTGAACAGAGCTGAATAAGTGTGATTAGTCCCTATGTAAACTGGCTTTTGTCAGTTATCGTTGGTGGTACTAAACCAGACCATAAATAACCTTGAGTAAAACCTCATCTAAAAGTCACTTCTACAGCCTCTCATGAAGTCCATGACTTCTACATTTCTTAACAAAAGACGACACATTATGTGTGAATGTTTATTTTATGACGTGACACTAACGTGATCTTAAAGTGGACGTGCGAGAGGTTTAATGACGTCATAAACGTCACCAGCACTAAGTGGACGCGAGTTCGGGAAATTACGATCATGACCGAGGCAAGAAGCGTGAGCAGCTACAAATCGTTTGGTAAACTTATTTAAAATGCACAAAAATTCGATAAACACCTCAATAAATTTAATTAAATCTAGAAACATCTGGTCTGGCTTTGGTTGACACAGGCAGCTGTAAAATTTTCTCACTCCTATTTTTGGGTTGTTCTCAAAAGCAACTTTAAGTTTTGACAGTTAAAATTCCAAACGATTATACAAAACCGGGACATAACGCCATCAATTCAAACACCACAGTTTTAAATACCAAAATAACAAAAAGCTTTTGTTAGACAACGCTCGTAAAGTAAAAAGGCGAGTGCTGACAGCCCCGCTGCCTCGCTAACAGCGCATTTATAACAACACCATGTGCATAAGTCAGGGCACGCGACAACATAGAAAGGTCTAACGTCATCGACCTAGAACATCTGCTTCCTAAGGCAGGTTCTAGAAATATCACGTGTCTGGAAAATGTGGCGTGAAGAATTTTATGCGTCGACGCCCGGTGCAGCCTGCGTGAGAGATTTTATATGAGGTCCTGTCCGATTATCGATTGGATGCATTACTTTATAGGTTCGTTTTTATTTTTAATGCGCTTCCTGTATCGAGGAGACTGGAAATAGAATCTTGGTGCTGCATTTTTAATAGTGCTTCACAGAATATATTTTCAAACTAGCAGTGTCCGGGATTTTGTCCGCGTGCATTTCGGATGGGTTTAATTATTTTCGCGCCGAACTCTAATTATTTTTCTAAAATAAAGGTAGCCACAGTTACTCCTTACAACATCAGCTATCAACCAGTAAAAGTCCCGTCAAAATCGGTCCAGCCATTTTGGATATTAGCCGGAACAGACAGACAAAATTAAAAAAATAAATGTTACAAGTATCGTTTACACTTTCTTATGCAATTAGTAAAAAGCTGGTATTTTAGACATTACAAAAAGACGCTTTAATTTTAATTTTCCATTTCAAGAGATGAGTAAGTTGTTACCTTTTTTGAAGATCAAAGCCATGAGTAACATAGTGCATTAAAAATTCTGCTACTACTTCATTCAGGCATGTTTTATAAGCTCGCACTAGGGGGAATCAATTTAATTATCTGCGATCAACAATGAGAGTATAAAACATCCTTTTGTTAGGCACTCGCTCAGTTGTCCTGCCACCCCCACGGATATAAAGTTATCGCGTTAGTGTCCATTAGCGCTGCGAACGTGCCCCGTCAGTGTACAGCTGCCTTAATACTAATAGCCTGATAAATTGTTATTATTGTTTCTGCAATAAAACGCAGGGATGTCCGCCGTCAAAAGAAAGTGTTTGCAAACATCGAAGTTGTCGAAGATTATTTTGTGTGGACGTATTCATTGTTTTATTATCTAACAAGAGTAAAATGAACTGTTTTTATTGTCCTATAGTAATGATGGGCAGCTGCGACGCCGCGGGGGAGAAATGTCATGGCTCCACTCATTATATGGACAGGACAATGAGGATCCCAGCCGTGAACTCATTCTGCTATTTATTTTCTCTTCTGACAACAACGCACCCTCGCTATGTGCGTGCGTGCTATCGAGCCACTATCAAAGTACTGTGGCCTTTTCGCCAAGTAATTTCGAAGATGAAGCTCGATAGTCCTTGATAAGACGTTACGATTTTTGTTATCATTCGCAAAAACCCTAAGATTAAAAATAAATGTCTCATCAACAGAAAATGAAATAAAATGTCATGACAACACGTAGATTACAAGCGTTATCAAATTAAGGACATGTGTGTTTTTCTTCCCCGGATACAGACAGGACAGGGAAGCGCTGTAAAAGGAAGGCGATGAACATCGGTCAATTATGGCAAACGCTTAAATTGGAAGCTACACCCCGCGCGCAGCTTGCACGAAAAACAAAGAGTATGTTGTTAAAAACTGAAATCGATTACACAATTACAAAGACTGCGAGGTAGTTGTTTGATTTATGCGTTGTCCACGTACGACGATTGCATAATTGAGGCGCCTGCACTTCAAACTGGTTCGATATTTCATAGTAGCATTTCGATTTTATACGTGTTTTTTGCGGCGGGTGCGACATTAAGTAATATGCATTCGAAGCGCGTGCCGTCGGTCAGCTGTTTCTTCTATGTGGCCGCAAGCTGCGCGCGCCGTAAAAGGAAACAAGACTCGTGGATGGATTACGCCGATTACATCGCAATTATCCGAGCGAGCCGAGAGCTGCCTACGTAACATTGGAGCACTTTCGCGATCTTTGTTCCGCGCGACATTGACCTTGCCGCGCGCCTTATGTAATGTTTTTTCGGCGTCCGCTCCCTTGCCATTGAACTTCGTGTTCTTTTCATATACATGCGTAAACACGCGTCAGTGATTACCTTGTGAGGGTTCATTATCACATTTAGCACCGGCACGAACGTTTTGTGGACGTAAAATAAGCATCGTCGCGTTGACTACACTCGCACAGCACTCTCCGCCATTGGTATGGCCGCGTCGTAACGCGATATTCGCATGCGCTGTGCGATCGTTTTTATCGCTCGTCCATGCCTTGAAGAGCTCTGCAGATGGCATTCACGATGCAGGCTTGAAGTTTTTACTGTCACCGCCTCGAGCTACACTTGGACGGTTATGTCGCTGACTTCTCAAGAATCTTTAATTTTCTTTGGTTATGTTTGCAACGATGGAAATGTATCTACGTTCGGATCTGGAGAGTCCGGTTTTCTAATGAGAGCACGTCGCCCACATTATTGGTATAACTGTGTTTGCGCTGCGGGTTGAGACCTCACCGTGTACTCGAAATCTTTTTCATTTTACGAGCACAGCGTGAGTCTTCCGGACCCTTGACTCAACTATAACTTTTATCTGGACGGGTGCACGATTATGTGATAATCCCACACTGGTGCTCACGGTTGAATATAAATAGAGAGTAATTGTCTCATTGTCTATACGTCACTTAAATTAAGATAGTACCGCGATAACACCCGAGGAACGTGATGTATTTGGATAATGAAAGTCAAGGTGCAACGCACATACTTTTAACGAAATTTCATTGTAAAACAATAGAAAGGGCTGGAACATTCGCGGCACGTTCATAGTGACACGATGTCATCAAAGTCTTGAACAGGACTTAACCTACGGAATACTTACATAATATAATTACATACTACATAATTCGGCTCTGAGGCTGACGTAAGCTACAATTCTCACGTCTACACCAATCCTAAAAATACTTCATATATTTCGGGGAATCACAATGATAATTTTGCTTCATTATCCATTGCCATTGTCAGTAACATGCGATGGAAATTTGCGATAAGATCCGTAACTACACGTACCATAAAATTTTATCAAAGCAAGTATTTGAACAATGACTGCAATTTTTGTTACAAATCTAGATCTAGATTAGCTGATGTTACTCAATTTAGTCTAAGGCCGAAGTTTTGATAACATTTCTTTATTTCGTAACTACTGATAAGGTAATCCACTCCAAAGTCAGCTTGAACGAACACGGTATTTCCATTAGACGTAAGAACATACATAGTCATAAAGTCATGATAATATAGTCGTTGGGGTAGATCTTAGGAATGCCTTCACCATTAATTATGTACGGTGCTCAGCAGAACAGGTAGCTTCGACACTTGAGACGTCTGGTGGCATCACAAGACTAGCCCGCGGCGCCGCCTGCCTCTGTGGGTGGTTTTGCCAAACCGAACTATAACCGATAACAAAAGGGCATTTGTTGAGTTGAGAACTCTTCAGAAATTCTGAGGTCAAATGTTTTGTTTAGTTCTACTACAGAAATTATCTATACAAATATAAAAGACGTAAGTACGTCATGTTTGAGTATGAAACTCTAACAAAGCTTTTAGAAGATACTTTTTCACATAAGAATTCTTTCTTTCTACTGACTAGATACTGAAGGTCATAATTTTGTTTTGTTCTACAATTGAAATTAAAAAGAACAACCTACAGTCACACCCCGGACACTCCGTACAACGCGCGCAAAATAATTACCTACTACTACTACATAGCCAAATGACGTTGGTACACGTGCAAATGTGTGCGTAAACTCTAGTAGGGTTGGTTGTCGTGCGGAGCGTAAAAAAAATGGCGGGAACGACGACGACGCGACTAGAAAGGACTAGTTTGATTGTTTATCTAATTAGTCGGGTTCGTAATGAAATAAAAATAATATTATAATAGTTAAGTAATAAATGTAAAACTTTTTAACAATAACTTTAATTTCGGAAGTCGGTGTCTTTGGATCTGTATTTTAGTTTATTGCCACCGACTTACGAAATTAAAGTTATTTTTCACTTTGTACTTAGTGTTTTTTTGGAAGTCGGTTTTTTTTTTTTGCTAAAAAGTTTTTATTTCTCGCTTTTTAGTGGGTCTGTTTATAAAGTATCTAAGTTACAATAGCCTAATGTCAACTTGCTCATCGCCTTGTACAAATTATTGCTTTTCCCGATGCTGGGACGTTAATTGTTGAGGAGTTCTCTTGGTACTCCATCATCAGCTCCATTTCACCATTCGCATTGTGATGAGCATAAATTGTGCTTAGCAAACATATTAATAATCGAATCGCAACCTGTGAAATACTTATTATTGAGTAGTCCCGGTGGCCCACAGATGGCCACCGGGACTACTCAAAATAAGTATTTATTTTTTTTATTAATAATAGTCTTCATCATCAGTTCCACTTCACTAAATGTTGCTATCCCAGAGCAAATACCCATGCAAATAAGCTAAATATTGCTTACACTAAAATATTTTCGTTTAAATGACCTACTTAACTATAAATAATCGGTTATTATATCGCATGGTATTAAAATGCGATAACTTACAAACATTTATGTAAATACAAATTCGGAAAAGCATCACAATATCGAACCATCGTGATCATTAAAACTCAGAAAAAACTTTTAAATCGCAAAATTATGTGTTCGTGTCAGCAGTACAGTGCTGCGGTTCTTTGTGAGCGCCCCGAGCTAATGAACCGCCGATAATGTCGCGTGTATGCGGGGTGAGGTGCGGTATCTGATGTCAGCGCGGGGTAGGGAGTGGCCATTCTGTACGAAGTACTATTAGGTATTCTGTGCTACAGTTGAATGAAAAGACATAACGTCATATTTGAGAATGAAACTAAAATTTTTTTTGAAGAAACGATTCCTCGTAAGATTTCTTTAATCTTGAGACGCACTTTAGGCAATAATCCGAATTAAATCATTATAGATTCAGATACATCACAAACACTCCTTGTAACACAAGAAACTTATAATACATGATAAACTTACACACTTTGTAATCAACGCACGACCAACTCCGTTAGGTTCTGGCAAGCAACCATGGGAAAGTAAAGATCCGGAAGAGCTAATTATTTACCACCTAACTTCAGTAAGAGGCCGTAGAAAATATTTGAGTTTTGACCCATGCTCCCGTGAATAAACTATATAGATTGAACCCAATACTCAATCAAACTCGAAACGATGAAGGATTAACTTCAAAACATTGACAGATAAATAACTTTCTATCTGCTGATTCAATGGTGTCTTGGCACCATCATTTATCCCGACAACACTTAAAGCTGTGGCCCTAAGCGCAGTCATATACGTTAAAAATACTTATGTAAATTAAGCTTTTAACTCCATCTATTTGTCATGATCTTACCATTACAAATACTATAAAGATTAAAATGGACACGCGACCTTATTGGTTTAATAACAAAACGGTACTAGAATCTATATAAAAGTAGATTGTACGAAGTTTTTATTGCTTATAGAAAATGTCTGAGGGGAATGACGTGCAATATGTGTAGTTGCTTATCTCAGTACATTAGCATGTTTGTCGGGGCACGGGTACTGCATCCGTGTGTCTACTACCGTTATGGTCTGTTTTAACTAAGCACTTGAGTACGAAGCAAATCTTGTCTTACGATCCTCATGAACAGTTACTTGAAAGTTCAAAGTCCATAGTTTGACCAAAGTTTTGTTAACTATGTCACCTAGCATAAGCGTAATCAGCCTATAATTTTCCCACTGCTTGTACAGAGGCCAGCACATCAAGCTACCCAAATCTGTCAGATTTCTTTGATAGATTTTCAACTTTACTACAAAGGAATAAGGTTTATATTCAATTGGGAATTTTTGACAGATTGGGGTAGCTTGATGTGCTGGCCTCTGTACACAGACCTCCTCTCTTCCAGAGGGAGTGAGCTGTAAAGGATGATTTCCACCAAACGGCTCGAATCGCATCGGATCGGAAAGGATACGAACGGATGCGGCGATAGCCGATCGCGTCCGACTGTCCGGCAGGATGTCGACGCATAGAATCGGCTCCGTACCGTCGCTTGCGAACGTATCCGTTTCTGCGCATAATCAAATAGTTTAATTCCTACCGTATTGACGGGTTCTAATTTTTTTGTTGAAAATGGTTGAAGTTGATGTAGAATTTTTGGCTATTGCATTAGAAGAAGAAGGTGCGGTTCGGGCAAGTGCGATTGAAATCAGTGCTCTTGGTGGAATACCTCGAAAATAACCATTAAACACAGAAGAGGAAAAGAAAAATTTGGATTGATGATTTATGGCAAAAATCTGAAACGACGACAGGCGAACGGAGCCGATCGCGCGTCGCAGCATACTTTCGGATATGATCGCGTGTCGCGGAAGACGCCCGCGGTTAAGCTGCTGTGCGCGGCTTGGTAATATAGATTTTAAATGCTGTGTACACGATTTAATATCGTTTAAAGATTGTAAAATCCGTTCCGATCCGATGCGATGCGAGCCGTTTAGTGGAAATCATCCTTATTCCACCACGCGGGCCCAGTGCGGGATAGTAGATGTAACATGTCTTCGAATTTTTGGTCACGTCACCTAAACTATGCCCAAATGAATAAAATCGTATGCTTTATTACCACAGTAATTACATTAGGGTTGCATGTGAATAATGGAAAGCAAAAATACCTGTCATTAGTGGAAAATTACCGCTGTCATCGCCCTTTCGCCACCCCTACGGCACTATCACAAACGCATCGCTGCCACTGCATTTGAAACCTTAACTTTACACACATTATCATCATTTAATTGTTTCCAAACCGTACACTCGATTAATAAGAAAGTTACCTGGTTTATAACTGAAGGAAAAAGTTCCCTTAATTAAAAATCTAACAAGTGTGTTAAACAACTTTAACAAGTTATCGTTAAATTAGCGACGATCGTAACATTATCATCTCACACCTGCCGCCGACGGTATCGCTCAGCAAATCCGAACGGTCCCGCGAGCTTTGTCGGTGAAATAATAATCAATCATACATGAAAGTAAGCTCGACCGATTTTGTGAGGTATTTCTTCAAACTTAAGCACTAAAATCACTTGATAATTCACATTGTATCAACAGCTGCAAAAAATCCCAGAAACTCCCCAATGAGTGTAGATTAACTATCGGAAAATTAACAGGCAGTGCTATTTGAAGTATCATTGGATGTTGGGAATCACGCGAACGTCACTTTCATACTCTCAATGACGCAATGAGTGTCTTTATTACCGGGACATAGAGTCACGGTTCGAACCGACTTGAGTGTGAAATAGAAATGGATAGTCGTCACATATTATCACGCGATTGCCAACTTAGCTCACGTACGAATACAAAAAGTGATCCAGAATAAAACCGTGGGAAGATTAGTGGACGCAATGTTGCTTTTTGTGTTACTTTGATTTGTTTTAGATGTTGTCTGCATCTAATAACGAATGTAGATAAGGTGTTGATTTGATGCGACTTATGCAGCTAGTAACATACCGACACCGTCAGCGCACATTATCATGACAGAGAGCAATTCTTAGATGGTTGAAGAAGCTTACGGTTGTGGTCCATTGGCTTTTATTGTTCTTTGTAAGTTCGTTTAATTAGCATTAAAAAGGCTCTCGAAAAAAATCGCACAGCTCTCTTAAATCTCCGATTTCATGACTAAACTTCAGGCTGAAGAAACTAATTTCCGTAACAGGGCATGAGGTTTTGCTCTCATTTAATATATTAGCAAAAAGTATCAATAACCAAGAACCTATAAAAAGCGTCACTATAAACGGTAACTAAGCACCAGTAATTCATTGCGATATGCATCTGAATACCGCAAGTTGTTTGTGGGAGCGATTTAGGCTGACATGGTGGAGTTTTTGATCCGCGACGCACGCGAGGGAGCCGCGCCGTATTGGCGAAGCCCTAGGGCTGTCTCAGTCCCCCCCGCCCGTCTGAAACGTTATCACGGATGAGTTTTTGCCACGAATAGCTCGCGAACAAAAAGCTAGAATGTAAATGATTGACGTCAGACTTGCAGACTGTTTTAACACAGAAGAAAATTACACAAACTGCAGCGTTGCAATACGAGGCATTGTAAGCACAGACCTTGCATTTACATTAATCAAGCCTTAGGAAGTTGTCGTGTCGATAATGAAGCGTCATGTTACGTCACCTGGGAAGTGACAACCCCGCATCACCTCGGACAAGTTACGTTTTGATTGAATTCCTTATATAAAGTACCCTACAGAGAGTCGGCAGCAACTTCGCAACTCCCCGTCGGGCAACATTTAGACGGAATTAAGTGCACTTAATCGTCGGCGCAGGCGCTCCGCCCGGGGGAGCACAATTTGAGCCCGCATTTATAATTTACGGTTTTTTATGATCCTTCCTTGCTAAATTTCAGTCAGTCAGAGAACACTTACCGCAACGCCCCACCGAGACAAGTAATGTGGTCTTCCCGATATGTGTGCTGGATTCAAGATTTTCGGGATCTATGCAGACAAGCAGAGTTGAATGCGCGTACCTATATCTCTAAGCTCCTCATATTTACCGAAAATTGCCTTGACTTACATTTATCGTCCTGTGTTTTAAAGGTTTTTATGTTGCTAAAATAATTGTCTGTTTCTCAAAATCGTTTCAAAAGAAAGCGAAACACTGTCTGACATTGAGAATAATTTTGCGGTATTGAAGCAAAAGTTGTACAACTGTTGTATGAATCAACTGCACCATCTGCCACTGCAAAACTCAGATTGTAATTACCTGGTAATGTCTTAATTATATACATACAGTCGTCTTAACTTAACTGAGACATTAACCCCGATTATGTTGTTCACAAACTAAACTAAATTTAAGTTCAGTGCATCTTTTTTTTTCTATTTCAATAAGAAAAGGACAGAAGATAAATATTGGTTTAGTCCCGTCAAATTAGATAATCCATAGACAAGTTTAGACGTGATTAAAAAAATTGGCTACTAAAAATACGTCAATTTACGTCAGGCGCTGACTAAGTTGACAGGACTAAACTAATATTTATCTTCTGTCCTTTTCTTAATGAAATAGAAAGAAAAAGATGCACTGAACTTAAATTTAGTTTAGTTTGTGAACAACAGAATCGGGGCCATCGGCAGCAGTTGTGTCAAGTTACGGAGACGCTTCGATAACACTGAGTTTTATATGCTTATTAAAATTTATGAGATCTCGGACCTGACTTCGAATGAATTTCAGATTTTCTCACTCCAATTATTACAGTAGTATGTGCAGCAAATAACTCGCCTCCGGCAGAATCAGCTTCGACATCGATATTGGAATATGGAAAATTGGAACGAGCACAAATACTCTTCGTACCGTGATTTTATTTTCTTCACCTACTTCGTTAAAGCGCGAACGGTTGGTTGTTTATTTTCAATAACACTTAACGAACCGCGTATGTCATAACAGTTGCATCGACTTTCTCATTTCCGACAGCGTTTACGCCCACCTTTTAGGCCTAGAGGGCCTGTTATTTTTTCTTATAAAATACAGGCCGAGCGCCAAAGTGCGTGTTCTTTTGTGGATGTTTTTCCTCACAATGGGCCGGTTTCATTATGCAGGGCGAGTGAAAAAGGAACGAAACAGATGTACGGTGGTGGTGCATTCGTTCGGTGAACAATAGTCACGAACGTCGGTCGATCGATGCCTCGTCTTTTGTGAAGACGAAGACTAGTGACACGGCTTTAACAGCTGGTGTGTCATTCATTACATTACATTAGTATAGTTGCGAGTCGACGCAACGTTCGATTTACCGCGAGTGTCGATGTTAATGGTGTCGGTGTGGTGCCAGTATTTACGACCACAATGGATTGAATGACACGATTTTCTTTTTCAAATGTCATTTAAATCTTCTCTTAGAATAAAAAAACCTTATAAGCTTTTAGTGAAAGTTACAGATACGAATAATACAAACTAAATTATCAGTACAATGAAAAGTGAAGTTCAATGCGCTCGATAATGCACTGAAATACAATAAAATTGCAGTTGACTCTCGGAACCATTTATTTGTACTTAAACCATAACAGTCTATGAGCTTAGGAGAAGAGAAAACACACGAAAAGCACGAACAAAACTAATTAATTCGTCTGGGCTGCACAATTAACCTCTCATTCAAATCACGCCAAGATACACTGAAAGTTAACATTATCTCTTTGAAAGAATTCTTCTCAGCTTGCCTTAAAAATATCAAAACAATCCCATATCGACAATAGAGAACTCGGAAGCAGTTTCCATATCATAACGGTAAAGAAATTAGTGAATACAAAGAAGACCGTCAGTCCATGATTATTATAAAATTGCAAGTTTGTATTTGCGGTCGACTCGCTCTTGTTTCCTGAGGGATAAAGTCAAATTATTTTATTATATTGAATAGGGTTATGATAAAGACGGCTCCCGAATGACGCGCTCGTCGCGTGCGTGCGCGCCGCAAGCTAAGCGGACGCGGCGAAATTATGTGCACTTATCTACAGGCCGGTCGTTAGTCTGTTTCGCGTACCTTGTCATGCACGCCGCAACTTAGTTCGCCTGTTCCGGACTAAGCGGTGAAATATAACGAGTGATAGTTACAAAAAAAGAACCCTAAAAAACAAATCAAGTGCGACTTTTATCTCGATTAAAGATTAGCATCTTCAGTAATGCCGAGAAGAAATTATTTATTCCAAAAAAACAGTTCGCATAACGCGACGCCAATCTGCGCCGCACGTTCAACCCGCAGTTAATGATCAACCTTGATGAGTGAGCTTGTAAGTCAGTCTCACTCACTACATACAAATTACGAACCGCGACTACCGTTACACACCGCTTCCCGGATTACCCAAGATTTTTTTAATTAAAACATTCTACGGCTGGGAAACGAAGAAAGAAAAAGGCCAACGGTTACCGATTGAAAGGAAAAAAAAACTTTGCCCCCTCCTTTTCATCCCTAATCTCGTAATTGTCGGTAGATTTTTTGCGCTATGAAAGAAAAAATCGAACCCTTCGTGGATTTGTACCCTCGCACGTGCACTGACGAATCTCTTTAACCAATCGCAAACACAAATGTCGAGCCTGTGAATTGTATTTTGTCGAAATATTGTTATCTCAGCCCTCTATCAATACTCACCAGTTTGAAAAATCACTCGGTGTTATCACTCCATCAGGGCAATGAATAATGAATACATGCTAATATGCAAAATAATGAAGAGGAAGTATGGACGGTCAAATATTAATCGTGGCACCGTAACCCCTAAATGTCAATTGGGCGATGGAAGGCGACGAGACGATTTTGTTAATAGGATTGTAATTAAGCTGAAAGGGGGTGAGGCGAGGGCACGCGGGGAGCGCAGGTGCAAGGATACGGGCGTAACCTTTACAACAGCTGTTCGACACTATGAAGGAAATGGCTACAATCGCTCTGATGAAAAATAAGAAGAGTGCAACTCTTAATCTATTTCTAAGTTAAATTGCCTACCCATAGCCCATACACATGTTGTTTTCAAACGTTATTTATGCTCAAAATTAATCGCACTATAAAAATAGTGTCGAGTCGGCAGCTGTAGACGACCTGAGATGGTGCGAATATATTATTACATATTTCGTAAAGGGCAACCTGCAGTGCGTTCATTGTGTTTACATAACAAGTACTGACCGACGCACCGCAATGTTAATGGGACTAATACCATGGGATCTCATACAGTGCTCGCCCAAAGGCCATTTGAATATTAATACGCGGCGGCGTATTCGTTTAGGCGTACATCGCACCGTGCATACATTATTCCGTTATGGGATTATAAATAATCTGACTTTGTAATGGCTTTAGATGTTATAACGTGTGAAGTCGACTTGAGGACAACGAATAAATCACCATTATCTTCATTATCTGTCCATACTGGCGAATATGTAATGGCTACGTTTACAGTTACGGGTTGCTTCATGCATTACTAATGTGTGATTCCAAGAATATACTCGATTAGCTAAACAGAAAAGGTCTAGTCAACACAATGCATGAATTAGTCGTTGGTCACGAATGAACTAAATTACTGCAAGAAAGTCTAGACGTAAAGTAATCAATATTAAACACACGCTAAAAATAAGCTACCTTAGAAACTACATACATCATTTAAATGAAGGCTTGTAACCTATAGGTGCTTCAAAAAAGATGTCAGCTGTAAAAAGACCAATAGAGACAAAAGTGTTCGTTCTCACCCCAAAGTGTTCGTTTTACCATTTCCCGGTATTTCCGATAAGGCACACTGCTGCAATTTACGATAAAGGATATCCATCCTTCACTTCCGCTCCTCGAGAATCAAAATCCTTTGATAAATTACTATTTCATCTCAGGATTTCGAATTTCTTGCCAAACTTTTTGAATTCGCCACCCTTCGATTTTAGGGATTCGTTTTGGAGGCCAAAGAACTTTCGCTCCGGTGCATTTAATCCTTACCAACGCAGAAAATAGTAGGAATGAGAAGATCCTCAATTCTAACCTCCTTTAAGACATTGATTATTTTAGCAGGGTCGAAGTGACCTGTGGCGCATCAAAATATTTCAAAATACTTGAGCTGGCTTTCTACTTTAGAGAAGTGTTTAAAACGTCTTTAAAGTAGAAAGCCACTAGTTTCGAAAATTCGAGTAGTCTAAGCAACAAATACTTCATGAACCGTGAAGTCCCAGAAAACACAGATTAATACCATACCTACAGAACCCAAAACGCTTGCTCCTAATATTTTTTCGCTAGGGGCCAAATGGCGGTGCCGTGGGAGCGGTAATCCAGCCCGGACTGGACACAACCGGGGGTTTTTAATTTGGGGCCCGCCCGCTGTGAACGGATTATCAGGCCGGGAGACTCGCAATTAGTCGTCGTGCCGAGGCCGTCACTTGCCTTCGCCGAATTTTCGAGGATTACCGTGAGCCTTTGCCCTTAACTCATTTTTATACCTATAAGCTAAGGAAACATTTTTTTCGACCTTTTGGTAACGCGTAGATACGATGTGTGTTACGTTACGAGCAGGTCCTTGAAAATTTACACTTATATACATTTCAAAGTCTCGTACTTTCTTCCGCCGCAAAACCGCAGCAGCATATTCCAAGTTCCATTTATTACGGGCACTGAACGCGTAAAAACAATTTAACTTTGAACAACGTGTCCCGTGGGGCGTACGCCTCGCCTTCAGTAACGCCACTTGCACAGCTACCGAATATATACGTTTACTTATACATAACCCATCTGGATATGACAGAAATGAGAGAGGAAAAATACCTATTGCCTTTTGATCTCAAGGTTAAGCCATAAGGATTAAAAATAATACTTTTCAAGAACTTCAAGAAAAGGGGGTTTCTTAAAAGCTTTTAGGGTGTTGTGAACTTGTGATAAAAAATTAGAAAATAACTGCAACAATGCTGTAATAAGCTAAGGACTTTGGAGAGCCAAAAAGGGGAACAATGTTGAAATTGAAAGTCTCAATCTATTTTTTAAATTACAAGTTGAAGGTTCTATTTTGTCCTATAAAGGTGATAAAAACGTTCAAAGTCCCCTGAATTGGAACATGAAAAGCTAAATGTCGCCTCGTGGGAACGACGCGGCGAGTTTTAATTCGTTTATTTTCTTATTATGTCCTTTTAGTACGTTTGTTTGCGGACCGAGCGATGGATTATGAGATTATCCTTGCACTTTGCGGGTCGTTTCACCCGACTTTTATGAAATGTATTTTACGAAGAGCTTACCTATCCTAATAGGTGTTGCGCGTATCGATATTTCTTTTATTTTCATTGGTATACTGCTTTGTGTTGGTTTCATTTTGTGCTGTTTGTTTCGGGGGATGTTCGGATAGAAATATGTGATCATCTACAGTTCGATTTTTTCCAGAAAAAATGTCCTCTAGGTCTCAACATCTCAAGATTTCGACTTAGATACTCTGGCTTACTGAACTCAATCAAGTTTTGTGCCCTTCTAATGAGACTTGATCGCTGATAGATTCCTTGCCACGTACTTAATAACTTACTTACAGTGAAACACAATCGTATGTTTTCCCCTCACAGCGAAGCCATATACTAGCCATAGCCCATTTACTTCGAAAGCTGCTGCTTCCAATAAATCTGGTTTTTCATTTCACTAATAATTAAGACTGTTTTGTTTGTACTTCGTCCAAAATTTATACCGGGATCCATTCATTGTTTCAATTCGGTTTTATCAGACGATCTCCCGAACTTTTAAGAACTCCATAATTATAGTCTTTTAATAAAACAGCCCAGGATAAATGTTTGATTGCTCCATCTTCAACACGATGTCACAATTTAATTACCTGATTAATTATGTATTTTCCTCCAACAAATCGTGCTGTCGATTCTAATCGTATTCTGTTATTAGCTTATTCTAATCGTATTCTGTTATTAGCTTATTTTAATTAATTCAATAGATCATTGGAATTTGTACAAATGAAATGTTATCTCGGAATCTTGTAAGTACGTAACATCGTTATCATGAATATGGAGATCAGATTCTCGTCTTCTACGAACTTTTCGTAAAAAATGTAAATGATGTCCAACAAATCACCAAACGGCATTTTTCATTACCGAAACTATTACTACAGTTACAAGTTTTTACGACATTTAAATAATATACTAGCTTTTTTACATATCGAAGTCACCCATTCATTACGCTATCATGTGTATAGTGCGTAGTGCACAATGAGTATGCTAATCGCGCGCTGAGATTACGATTAAACAATAATAGGGCCGGTCGGCCGTGCGCACTTGGCCGACGATCGATACCGTACCATCTGGCTTGTTCTCGCGATCGCATTGGTGTTCTGTGTAATTATTGTACAAAAAATACGATGATATTATCATTATGTGGTTTGTTACATATTTCCTTTCTTATGTAGGCTGCTAATTGTGTTTATATTAGCGACATACATAAACAAAAATAGCATTTAAATCAGTTTTCTAGCTAATAATCTACATTTACCGAGTCATAAGAGTGAATTTCATTAAAACGTGTGAGTTAGATTGTTTACAACAGCTGACAGTACAAACCACGCGATGCATTTAGAGAATAAGTCAAGACGGAAATATATGGGCACAAGATCAACGCACACGTTTCTCAGAAGTTACCTACATAAACCATAAACAAAGATGATAGACCCGACACGTGTTTATAATCGCAACATTTCTAACAATCGCGTGCACAGTGTAAACTAGTCTTTACTTGTCAACATGTTATTAGTGATAATTGAGATGTTTTCATTGTTTTTTTCTGTCTGATGTTCTAAGTTATCGATCATGCAAATAGACAGCATGATGGGCAATTTGACACGTCAATTAACAAAATCGCCGAATGACTAATGCGTGGGTGGAAAAACGCTTTTAACCTGTACCTACTCAAAATTAGTAATATCAGCCGATCAATTCTGTGAAAATCTCACCGAAAAAACTTAGGTGAAGTGAGCTGTCAATAGAATAGTGTCAATCCCCTGCATCAGGTGAAATGACAGCTTCATTTTGAATATTTTTTTTTAAATTGGCGAATGTTTTATTAAAAAAAAAAAATGCGATTGTGTCGGATATAATCATTTAATAAATTATGGTTGTCACATTTGCCAATACTATTCGTGAAACATGTTTTTGTTTGAGATGTTAATCTAAGTTAAAATGTTGATTTTAACTTGAATTTGACACCAAGCAAACAAGTTATATGCTACAGACGCTAAAAAAAAAGATTAATAAGGACCGTGATATTGAGGTATTAGGATTTTGGAACATTGGAGCACAGAAGTTTGTTGATCTGTGGTTATCATCAACTTTTTTTTTCAAACATTAGGTACCTATTTTGCTGCCCATGAAAAATTACTTCCCTATTATTTAGAAACCTCAAAATTATTAAAACGCTTACTCCGAAGTAAAATTATTACCCTACCAACATGGCGTGATTACATCCAACAAGTACGGAGAAAATTTTCCTTCTCCATAAAATCACAATAGAAAAATTTAAAACCTACTTAGTCAATTTTGCACACAATAAAACCATCCCTTCGGTCTCTCGTGAGTTCAATATTGCATTAATGAGGTTCTCTAACAATGATATTTAATTCTGCACTGAATGCCAGTCGCGATGTCTTTGACAACCCTAGAAACTACACCACACAACACCCTTATAACTATCTCCATAAGATTGAAAATTAACATGAATTGCAACTCGGTATGTTAATATTAAGGGTTGGCAGTACGGGGGTGTGTTGTCGGCACGTGCGCACGCATTTTGCGTATTACCTAAATAAATAGTAGGTTCTGCTTGTTTTGTTTGTGTTTGGCGGTTCTCACGAATTTGTTTGCGTTATTAATTCTTAAGCCGCCAAGAATGGAGTCCATCTGCTGCGATGAATGGAGATTTTAGAAGGAAACACTTTGAAAACAATAACTTAATTTTGAAATTGGGATAAACGGGATAACATGTAATCAGTCACAGATACTGAACCCAATCAAAATTAATACCTACCTACACATAATTGATATGGCCCTGCACTCTTATTGCGTAAAACACTACCAATCACAATCTGAATCATTTTGAAGTAAAATAATACTAATCCACTGCTTCATAATTATGTTCGAAAAATGTAACGTTCAACGCAATGAATGTTGTTGAACTGTCAAAACGAAAGCCATTGCTACTGTTAGCGTGTTACGCAACCTAACTTTAATCCTTCTGTCAAAAACGCTCAATCTGCTCATAAACGACCCAAAAATCAGAAAATGACAGTTTTTCCAGTCAATCGATAGTTTGCTATACAGTACTAGCTGACCCCCAAATGTCATTTTGCAAAAAAAAATAGATAGTAGCCGATTCTCAGACCTACCCGATATGCACACAAAATTTCATACAAATTGGTCCAGCCGTTTCGGAGGAGTATGGTAACTAACACTGTGACACGAGAATTTTATATACTATAAGATTAAAATGTACTTCGAACCAGCAGTGCGATTCTGTAACCATCTCACCGTGAAAACTTAGGTGAAGTGAGCGTGGAGTGAGCTGTCAGTGTCATCCTGATGCTAGGGATTGATACTCTTGACAGCTCACTTCACCTAACTTTTCACGGTAAGATTTTTACAGAATCGATCGGCAGTAATCGATAATGTACCTGAAGCTTAAACGATTAAAATATGTATGAATTCAGACTGCGGTTATCGCAATATGTCCCATTTGACATTTGGGCCAATGAAATAACAATAAATCAAAACAATCGCAATAATTGTGCTAGTTACATAATCAAGCCACTGTCCATATCAAAATTATTACCTAGTCTTTGTTTACCTTACATATCGGATGCCTAATATTTCAAACTGGTTTACAAACACAACGAGATAAGAAAACACTTGTAATCAAACTCATTTAAATACTCGTCGGTCTATTCTATAGAAATCTTGCTGTGAATACTTATACTTGATGTGAGCTGTCAATAGTGTTTAGTGTGTGTTGTGTTTGTTTAGCGTCATTTGATTATTTTCATTTCCCATCAAAACTCATTTCACCATTCACCCGTAACACAGCCACACAACATCGCAAAGTCAATATGTGGTCAAGCTGGTTACGTGTGGATACTGTCTCTGCAGCTTCTTTTTTTTTTTTTTTGTGGATGGGAAATCATCAAATGACCCCTCTCGCTCTGGGTGGAGCAGAAGGGAGTGTCAGATTCTTACTGACTAAAACCCACCCGTGTTCCTTCCTTAGCCCTTTGTGTTCCGGGGTAGCGGTAACCCTTTCGGACAATCCCGCTGCCCCGGCAGGCTTCGGCCCTTTTGGGACCCTTCCTTGTTGCTGACATCTCTTTGAGGCGCGCGTGGAACACGTACGCGCCGTCCGGCACGGGCCTGGTCCTGATCGGACGGAGAGTTACCCATTACTCTCCGCCCGCAGGCCCGCGCCTACGGTGGCCGGGAGTCGTCACGCGGCTCCCGACGCCCGGAGCGTCTCCCGCGGCGGCTGGGACGTGAGGCTCTGTCCCTCAGCCGTCCCGCCACCTCCTTCACTAGCATGACTGCTTCGCAGAAGGAGGCTTGCGGTTGCGTTGTGGTCCCTACTTACGATGTGGCCGGCCGCTAGTTCTCGGTGTCGCTGTGGTTGCGTTTTGGTTGCGACGTGGCTGCGATGTGGTCGGTATCACACACAAAATGTGGTCCATGTGAATTTAACTATTCATTTTCATACAAATTAGCGCTCGCCCACGTATTGTGGTTGTGGTGTGGGTGTGGTACACGTCAAACAAGCATAAGTTTTCTCGGTGAGATTTTTACAGAATACATCGGCTGGTGTTTTGTTTAGTGTGACCAGCGGGGTAATGGCGTAACGCACTAACCGTAGCAACGTTGAACTCTCAATTTTGACAGTTCAACAACTTTCATTGCATTATTTACGTTGTTGAGCAGACAATTTTTTTCGAACATATGAAGCAATAGATTAGCATTATCCTTCAAAATGATTCAGATTGTGATTGATAATGGTTTATGCGATAAGGGTGCAGTTTTATTACTAAAACCTATATTGAATGAGCGGACTTGGCATTTCGCGATTACAATTTAAATACACAATGACCTTTTCGCGACATTTCGGCCTAACTGCACCGGTCATTATCAAGGGTAATATCGTGGTAATATCAATGGTAAAATATAAATGCGTCCGAACCGCGTAGGTACAGTGAACAAAAGAGATAAGTATGCAGTATCGTCGGATATAATTGAAGTTTAGTAAGAAACCGATGGATGTTCTCGAATAAAAATTAATTTTATTAATAGAAAACAAACAGCTCATTAATCAAATTAAATTTCAGTCGGCAACATCCATCGGTTTCTTACTAAACTTCGACTATATCCAACGATCCTGCATACTTATCTCTTTTGTTGACTGTACATACAAAAACGGATTTTAAAAAATATTATTATTATTTATCTGTAGCTGCTCTGTCCACTCAGTGTCCTAGTCCACTAAAGTAAAACCAGTGGACCGTAGAGAATACTAAATTAGCATAATCCATGTGCACACGTGTGTGTGGCACGCGACTCATTCATCTCGTCTGCTCAACCCTTTAGAGTTTAGTGCGGCCATTGTGATCACTACTGATATAATGAGTTTGATTTGATTCATTCCAGTTTTATGTTGACGAACTGTTGTTGAGTATCTCGAGGGGAGACTATCGATCGAGAAAAAGTGACCCGAATTGTGCGTGTATCTTTGTGATTGTATTTTTATTTGGTAGGTTATAGACAGATGAGTGCTATTGTGGTTTGATCCCTTTCTGCAGCTCGTGTATCTATCACGGATATGAGTTTATGGAAATAGGGTAAGATTGAAAGAAATCCGCCCCTAAGGTGCTTTGCAGATGGAACAACTTTAGTTGAGGCAACTATCAACATTTTAAAATTTTCCTTTTTAAAGTTGCCAGTTGCTACAGCCAAATAGCCCGAGATGTATGTAAACAACTAGTTGCCAGTTGCTGCAATAGTTGCTCCATCTGCAAAACGCCTAAGACGATCCACTGACCAAAGAAAGAAAGAAAAATATTTTATACGGGACACGCACAAGAAATATAAACATTTAATCCAACAAAATCATTACTACAATAAAAAAAGAACATTAAAACTATGAAGTTTATCTAAGATTAAAAACTAAGAAAATAGTGAACACCAAAAATAGGAAGACCTGTGCGAAGCCAAAACGGCTCCTATATCAGCATGATACGGTGTTGGTAATGTCATATCTGTGGTAATGAAAATAAACATGAAGGTCTTGTAAGGAGGCTATTGTCTTTTTTTTTTTCTTAAATATCTTTTACTTTTGCAACTAGAAACACAATGCTATCTTCGATTCAAATTAAAAGGTAGAACAAAGAATAACCAGGTATTCTTGTTGATACTCAAATCGAATAAAGAAGAAGCGAAAAGGTTTACCCATGAGCTAAATTAAATGTGCAAAGAGTCACTTTCGTAATAAAATATTCGGCAAAGCTGGTAAGCATAGCCTTCAACGGTTATGACGTGCCGAACTCGGCTGCTTGGCGTGTTCGCACACCCTTCCATAGTACCCTTGTTTGTGCAAGATGTATAGCGTACCTAGATATGCCTCTTAAATTGCTCTAAGATGCAGTTGAGGCAAACACAGACGTGCAACGTCTAGGAAATGAAACTCGCTAGCCTGAGGTTGAGTTTTCGAATAAAACTAGCAACTGATGATAACTTGATATCCTGAACATTTAGTACGCTCATCAAGTCATCAAGAATATCATGATCAATCCATCACGTCAATTAAAATTCAAAAATTACACAAAACACGCGCAGGTTCAGCAAAAAACTTTAAACATTCCGTCTAGTTAGATTTGTATCTTCGTGGCCAACCCTCCCGTGCTCGCATATTGGGTTACCAGGCCCAAGTGTCGCCGGGGTGCGTAAGGGCGGGGCCCCGATAATATCGACTTTTATACTTTATTGATCATTTCGCGATTGATGGATAGTTTTAATCAAGTACATCGCTTTAATTAAACGTTTAAGTGAAATTTTAAACGATTAGTTGGCAATTACGATGCGAATTTAACACCTTCAATAAAATTATGTAAATTTTAAGTTGAATGCTCGTAAATAATTTTAGCAGCAATATTAATAGTTTCTTGATTGTTTATTGTTGTTAAACGCCTTTTGCCGTACCATCCTTCAATAACTTCATCCATAATTGAATAAAACTTCTCAGGTGCCCGAATAGGACCCCAAAAAGTAACCAAGATACGGAATTACAAAAGCCTTTTTATCCTATAATCGTAAAACTCAAAACCCAAACTAATTAAATTTTATGATTTATTCGCCTGCCCTCATTAAAAGCCCTCTCAATCAGTAGCTTCTAAATCACCAATTTACGGCTACATTAACTATTTCCAAAAATGTTTCCTCTTTTGTTTTATCGGCACCCCACGAACGAACCTACTGTGTCGTCGGGCGCTCACACCCCTCGAGATTCCCAGCGCTATATAACAACAACCACGTAGGTTTCCTACTTCAATTACTTTAATAACTAACCATTGTGTACCGCTGGTTACTCGAAACCATTGACTTTTAAACTTAAATTGCCTCTTAAAATGTGTGCAACTTTATCAATGCCCTTTTCATTAGCTTTTTGTGGGAAGGACTTTTTTGGTAGAATCAATTTTTTGCAGTTATTTTAAATCTTCAAACTTGAAGACTTTATTTTAATAATAAAAAAACATGATCAATTGGTCAGAGCAGTAGTGAACGGGTTAATTTATTAATAGTACGTGTGTGTATGAAACTATGAACCAGTGGTCTGTTGTTCGTTTTATAGTTATCTATGATTAGGATTACCAGTGGCGAAGGTACCATACAACTCGATTCCCGCCGGCTTCCCTTCGAAAATTCAGAACACAACCACTCTATAGTCAATTCATCATAGAAATATAATGAAACGTTTTATTGACTTCTTTTTTTGCTGGCTTACCCTGTCATAAATTCACCCTTCGCCACTGATGATTATGTTAGAAGTCCATTACGAATTTATACGAAATCTAATCTCTTTTCTCTATCCACCAAAATGTATCCTATAAAACTACAGAAATTAATTATGCAAGCCTCAGCTGTTGAAGGAAGTCTCTCAAAGCGCTCTCTTTGCTGTCCCAGAGCTAAGGCATAGTGACATGCCATGGCTTACAGTGTCCTCAACTTGAATACATTCACATCAACCACATATTCATCCTTATTACAAAAGCTTTAAGTCGAAGTTACTTTACCTCGACCATCTCAGCTTCTGCAACAGAAAACGGTAGCCGAGATTCAGGGGTGTCAACTTCTATGAATGAATAAGTCCGAAATGTTTTTATAGGTGCATCAAAAGTTCCCTTAAACACGTTTAGATGAATATTTTATAATGTTTTAATGTAAACTTAAGCATAATCAATCAATACGTAATGGTCCCACTGCTGGGAAAGGCCTCCTCTCTGTGAGGGGGAGTGGGTTTTAATCTACCACGCGGGCCCAGTGCGGGTTGGTAGAACACACACATGTCTTCGAATTTTTGGTTCTAGGACATGCTGGTTTTCTCTCAATGTATTCCTTCACCGTTTTGAAAACGTGTTTATTAGCAACTTCATTTAGTAAAAAAGGTCATTCATAATTTTGTGTCTGTATTGCTGTTTATGGCTTGAGGCCGCAATTACTGAAATGATTTATGTTCGGTTTTGATCGGATTGAAGTTACCATATTCGCTTCAAACGTTTTGACCTAAACTTTATTTAATTACGTAATTATGCCACAAAAACCTTAAAGTTTTTTTAGGGTTATAAAAGTATGATTGGAGTTCTTCCAATTAAAATATCTACGTAAAAGACTGAGTGATGTAAATCTACAGAGAAACATTTATATTGCTAAAGGTAGCTGACATGCCTAAAAATATTTCTAACCGGCACGGCAGGTACGAAAAGTTTCCTTAAAAATAATAAATCTAATTTAACTCTCCAAAAAGTTCCGAAGCAAAACAACAGGTTCGATATCCCCGGCACTTGGACGCCTTAGAATATTCGGTACAACTACAAAAGAAGCAAGAGCAAAAGGACCAACCCTAATCCGGCAAGGGTCTGATTGCTCATTAATCACGAGCGCCTGTAATTACCGCGCCGGCGCACAACGGAGCCGCCGTAATTTGATTTTAGAACATAGAAATAATGCATCGCGCCCAAAATGGCTTTCGTCAGAATGACGGGTAATTGAAAATTAGGGTAATTTATTTTTATAAATTTTCTCGATACATTTACTGTGTAGATAAATGCCTATAATGTTCCCACTGCTGGGACACAGGCCTCCTCTCTGTGAGAGAGAGTGAGTGGGCCATAATCCACCACGCGGGCCCAGTGCGAGTTGGTATTTACTGTGTGCATGTTGCTAATTATGATTTTTCATCATACGACAAAGAAAAACCTTTATTGAAATATACATTAAATAGCAATTAAGATAGGTATACTTATTTAATTAAATAAAATACTATACTGCTTCTGCTTTTGATTTCTTGCTTGTTGGATTAAAAATAGCAGTTTTTTTGTGTAGACATAAATGAATGCAGCGCCACGCCCTTATCAAATTCAAAGTGCATAACTGTCAATCTTTTTACTGGATGCACGTATCATATAAAAGAAGTTAAAACAAAAAGTTGTTATTACAAAAAACCACAATGCAATTAATATTTCCATATTGTGCTTGCAAATTATGCTTGCTTTGAAGTAAATTAATAATCGCAGAGTCATCGAAGTGTTAACTTTGTAAGGTATGTGTATAATAATATGTATTATTAAATTCTTTAACAATTCTTTATTGTCATAAAACCGGTTACAGATCAATTTTAGACCCTGACACAAGAGCTAGGTTGGAGCCAGAATCATCACTGAATGCATTTTATTGAATAATTCCATAAGACCCTGATTTATGGATTTTAATACTTCTCCCTGAGTATTTCGACCACCTGCCCTAAAAACCGGATACAATAAATTATAAGAAAACAAAACTTGTATTCACCCTTTTGAATCAAGGGGATCGTTAGTCTCGTGCCATAAACGTTTTGCGTTTGATCAAACGTTTGTTATGTCCTAACGATAAAGGATATAAATATGTATATGAAAAATATTTGTTTTTCAGAACCTTTGTCTAACTAAACTCATCAAAGGTAACAAGCTCCAATTAAAGGCATCAGTTTGTAATATATAGAGCAGCGATGCTCAGAAATAAATATCTTGTGTGGCGCGACGACTTTTAGGCTTCATTTTTTTGATGAATGAATGACTTCCCTTCGTCCTTTTGATAGTCAAAATTAGCTCGGGAACTAATGAACTTGTTACGGACATATATCAAGCTGCAGAACGTGTTATTTGATCACATGAACAAGAATAGGAAGGCAATAAATTTCTGCCTACGAAGACACCGGACAAGACAAATGCGAGGTGTTAGTTTGCGGTATGCTCTAACTGGCTTGTTGAGTGGAAATACAACAGGAAACGATCTGAACAAGCTCTGGACAACGCTGGAGGTTAAAATAAAGTGGATTAACGGGAGAATCGGAGATTGGGACACGACTGTTGCAGGCTTTCCAAACAACTCGGTACACATGACGCAAGATCTGGATCTTAAACCCGTTTGCGCTTCTTATCAATGTTTACATCGGGATGAAACAGTTCGATTTCAAAGCTTTGCCGAAGACATTCCAAATATGTAACCATCAACCATATGCATTTATATGGTGTCCTCTATTGATATTTTTGTTCCTGACGCGTTTTTTAAATAAAATCAATCAGTTCCTGGCTTTATATATTTTTCGCCAGCATTTCAGTATTGATTTGCGGCTGTGATTGGCCCCTCCAATCAGGGCGTACGCGACAAGCATATCAGCTTCGGGGAAAACAAAATTTAACAAATTGTGTATGTAATATTGGTAGCTGCGCTCGTTTAGTCTGCTTGTTAATGAGTTTGCGATTAATTGATTTTATGCAGACCCTCATGAATTTATAGTTTTCGTTATAGCAAGCTTATACTGTTGTTGCATTTAAACTGCGCCTATAAATGATGACTCATCCAGCCTCTTAACATATAATTTCTATTAAAGTTGTATTTTCTGTTCTTTTACTATCAATAAACTATCAACACGTTGGGTGTAATTCAATAAACATAAAACTGCACTTATAGCTTGTCACACACCTTATTTTGAAACATGAACCGCTGACAGAATCTTCAATGTCTTATTTGGTTTTTGACGTCGCTGAACGTCGGCGCTATCAATTTTATTACTTCGTATTAGGTACATAGTTATTGTTCATATTACATTTACTTTCCTATAAATTGGTCTTCTCCACGAAGTCTACTTGACCAAATTGATTCACTGTTACATTACAAGTCCGAAGATGTATCTTTTCAATGTTATCGGAACTCGCGCCGGGTACCAGGCGACCAGAACTGAACAGGAAGTTAGCGTGAAGGGACCATGGGGGCTCAGTACGCTCACAGAATATTAAACAGCTCTTACAACTTCTGAAAGCTTGGTACGATAACGAATTTTCTTTCGATCGTACTTTGAACACTTGTTTGCTGTCTCACTAACACACTATGCGAGTGAAAGGGATGGGAGACTAGAAACGATCGAACGTAGTACAAATTGGCACAGTATTGATACTTGCAGTGATACTAATGAACGGAATTGTTGTTTCTGTTAATTTTATTTGAGAGGAGTTGAACAAAGCTAATGTAATGTCTGTTTGTTTCAGGTAATGCACCAAATGTGGCGGTTGAGTGATGCAAATTGAATCGGAGCACGATTCATGCGTTTGATGGTAATATTATACGGGGCCATCTTTTTAACCGAGTTATTAAAATAAGTAATTATGCGTTAAAAAAGGTTTAGATTGAGAATAAGGCATAAACAGCCAATAATGTTCCCACTGCTGGGACACAGGCCTCCTCTCTTTCAGAAGAAGTGGTCTGTAAGCTACCACGCGGGCCCAGTGCGTACTGGTTGATGTCACATATCTTCGAAATTTTCGTTCTAGGACTATGCTTTTGCACTAATTATTCTCCCTGTAAAACTCGAATTCACACAGTCGAAGCCAAAAGGACGTGCGTTAGGCGTTGTATTCCGTACCGGGTCTAATCGCCAGAGGTCAACGGCAGCGCAGGTACCGGGATTTTTTTGTTCCCCCCCCCCCCTCCTGCCTCCTCACCACGACATTCCTACCTAACCCCGCGGGCTACCGAATTTCATGTTTTAATGTCATTCTTTTTAGGAAATTGATTTACTTCGATATTTGAGTAACCGGTTTTTCATGTTGACACAAAAACGCTTGTGAGTGATTATGGTGTTGATTGATTAGTGTTGATTTTGGCGTTCGATATGATAGGAAGGAATTGAAATAATTATTGATAATCTTTATATTTAAAATATATTTTATTCCTGTAATGATTGCACCTACTACTGTTTGTCTCTGCATCACCCAAAGGTTGACTGGTAGAAAATGCCTATGGCATTAAGTCCGCCTCTGTACATGTATGTGCTTGAAGTATTAAATAAATATATAAATAAATAAGTGTAATGTGATTAGAATTTATCACATAGAAGATGTGTACTTAGCGGCTAGCTTTTTATTTCTCTAAGGGCGAATTTCACCATAATTTTATATTAATTTTGAAATTTTTACAGTTTTTCCATACAGCAACTGTCAGACATCAATTTATTTCCACAGGTAAAATATAATTGACTTTGGTAAAATCAGCCTTAAAATAACTTTTTATTCTCTTATTTCGCTAAATGTGAATTACCTTTAATTAATTTTATGGAAGTGACTTGCAAGCATGTTAAATAATAATGATAAATGATTTTATTTCTGCACTAGCTTTTGCCCTCGGCTTCGCTCGTGTTTATATTTGGGGAAACCCGTATAAAAAAAAAAAAAAAAACAAGTGGCCTATGTCACTCTCCATCCCTTCAACTCTCTCCACTAAAAAAATCACGTCAATTCGTCGCTCTATTTTTCCGTGAAAGTCGGACAAACAAACAGACACACACATGCACTTTCTCATTTATAATATTAGTATGGATGTAGGTTTGTACAAACACTTTTACACGTCAATCATATTTTTAAAACTAGATGAAGTCGGCGTTTCCTATCTGACTACTCTAAGAAAAGCCGAACCAAACTCACGAGGTCACAGTCACTTTTAAAAGTTTTAGGCCCGTATTACAGAACGTCACTCAATACTCAAGCATTACTTAAAACTAGTTTCAACCAATCAATGGCGACTGTTTTCACGGAGTCCTTGAAGAAGAACACTTCAGGTTTTGTGCTGGTAAGTTCGGATCTGTCTGCTTCCACAAGGAAATCAATCTGGTGTAATATTGCAGAAGCCTGGGAGGGTGGAATCAAAAATCATGAAGTACATAAGTGGGATTGGTTGAAACTAGTTTTAAGTAATGCTTGAGTACGGGACTTAATGTCCAGACATAATCTTGGTCAGATCATGTGAATACCATGTGGATGTCTGAAATGGACTTTTGAGGAAAGAACCACACAGATTGAGTGGAGCTCATGCAGCTCAACTCAGAACTTAAGGCTCAATATGCTTCAGTAACAACCTCTATATCACTGTCTATCACTTGTTGATATCTTTGATTGTCTCTTGGTCTATGGTGAAAAGTTTCTCGTTCGTATTTATTCTCTCCCTATATACAGGGTGCATTTGATATCATGGGCATTATTTTAACCTAAGGTACTACTTATGATACTAATTGCATTAGGGCTACTATTACGCAAATCAAAAATATTATTAATGCAAGTATGGAAAACCTTAAAATGTAGTAAGTCATACAAAGTATCAAATTAGTTGCGCTTCTCGATAGCAAATGCGTAGGTACACTACGCCGTACGCGCGTCATTGGGCGTGAATTCTTTGACCCCGCCCGACTCACGTGACATTCGTAAGTTGCCAATGAATTGATTCATAATAAATTCCAATTTTCCCTTCGTACTTTGCCGGCTTAGGACGGTCAAAACTACGTCAACTAACATACATTAAAAAAAAACATTTACGTACCTAGCTTGTGGATTGTTTTGAAAAAACCTTATTTGTCGGTAAAGTGACAGAGGGTAAACGGGTGCTCTTCCACGAGCTTGTGCATGTGCTGGCACGTGAAAAGACGAAAAATCCAACAGGTTCTGAGTGGTTCTGGTGGAATGAGACCCCGTGAAGGAATAGGGTCGTTCGGGTAGCGCCGATGGAACATTTCACGAGTTCATACTAAATTTCTTGCGCGATCGTAAATTACAACCATTTGTGGGTATTGTTGGTTGGTGTACCTAGCCTGCACATTACGCGGTCGAGGCATCGTGTACACAAACACACACACAACACACAACTACTACACTAACACTTAATACACTGCAATCCAAGCACCGTATGCCGCGAGCGGCGAGTACGGCGATTACGTCACGGGATCAATAAATCAATTACGCGTCAATGCACCTGCGCAGTCGTTATGACACTGGTTCCGGGTTCGTGACTTCGTGTTGCGGCGGGAAGCATACCCCGCGCGGGGGTGATATTCGTATTTTTGCGAGTGAGGGAGTGGGACGGAGAGAGTTCAGGGAATCCCGCCGGACGGAATGTCTTGTAGCCCATTGTTATTATTACTTGTAAGGAAAAACCCGCGCGCGCGCAGGTGATGTTTGTTTACATTTCGCTTTGCGCTGTACTGCGCTTTAAGATTTTGATATTTCAACAATTATTGGCGTTAACGAAGTATTTTGTTTTAATTACTTTAAGTGTTTATTTGCAATAATAAGCCTTGTGCAATTTGACTTACTACATTTTTAAGGTTTTCCTTACTTGCATTAATAATATTTTTGATTTGCGTATTAATAGCCCTAATGCAATCAGTATCGTGAGTAGTGCCTTAGGTTAAAATAATGCCCATGACTTCGATTCCACCCTGTAGATAATTTGTCCGTAACGGAAGTTATAAAATTAAAAATCATAAAGTTAATAGTTATTGTGATAGAAAAATTTAAGGCTCCCGCAGACAGGCGCGGCGCGTCGTGATTTTTGTAGAACAATTTCTAAGTTTTCATAGAAATAGTTCTACTAGATTCGCGTCGCGCCTGTCTGCAGGAGCCTTAATGAAGTCTGTTTTTAGGGTTCCGTACCAAAATGGTAAAAAGGAACCTTTATGGTGAGACTCAGTCTGACTGTCTGTCCGCCTGTCACAGCTGCTGACCAACTGCAACTACTAATGCTATCAACTTGAAAGGAGAATGACAACCAATGGGCCCCTTAGTTTTGGTGCCGTGTCAAGATTATTTACTTCCCAAAAATTAAGTCGTATTTTTACATGTTCAAATTTTTTTTATCAACATTTATTTTACCCTAGCACTGAAAAACATAATTAATATTTATTTTATTGAATTTGTATCAGTTCCGCCATTAAAACTTAACCAGAATGTTGCCAGACGACAGCTATGTCAATTAAATATTTGTAATCGATTGAAAATATCGATATTTTACTTTTCCGCCGACTAAAATGACCGGTGATAGACTACAAATGCCACATTATAGCTTTTTCCCTGTCGTAATCTAGCTAACACTCTCATGTAACAGATTAGGCGCGAAGGAGATGACGGGCGGGCTCAAATAAAGAAAATAAAAGTAGTAATTAAACTAAAAAAAAACACGAAGGAATTATAATTTGAGGGACTGTATATTCTACCCACAGACATATATATAAAATTATTAAAACTAGGCTGATGGTACATTTAAATGTAAATAAAATAATTAATTTAAGACAATTTGGATATCAGAAAGGCGTCGGTTGCTCCGATGCAATAAACACTCTTATAAATGACATAATTATTAAATTAAATGACAAAATGAAAGTGGCAGGGCTTTTCATCGACCTAAGCTCCGCTTTTGATACGATCGATTATGAATTGCTGCTCAATAAACTTGAATATTAGGGTATCAGAGGCAAGTCCTTAAAACTTTTAAGATCATACTTACTAAATAGGCGAATGTTTGTCGAAGTAAAAAACATCGATGAAAGTAATCATGAAGTCATACACACCTCTAAAATCACAAATATAAAACGTGGAGTGCCCCAAGGCTCCATTTTAGGACCAATACTATTTATTTTATATACTAACGACTTGCTTAACTTTATGCATTACGTTCAGCCTGATGTAAAACTTGTTATTTTTGCAGATGATACTAATATAATAATTGACTTAAAAGAATTGACCAAAAATGTAAATAAAAGCCTACAAAATCTCTGCGATTGGTTTACAGCCAATAACCTTTTGCTTAATACAAGTAAGACAAACATCATTTTGTTTAAGACTACAACCAGACATGGTGATAATTTAGATGTACAAATCAAAGGAAAAAATATTGATTTAGTGGACAAAATCAAATTTTTAGGGATTAACATAGATGTGCATTTAAACTGGAAACAGGAACTAGCTGCTATTGACTCTTCAATTTCATCAGCATGCTATGCACTCAGAAGCCTTAGAGATATGTTAGATCTAAAACAACTGAAGGCTATATATTACGCGCTGGTAGAGTAGATTAAGATACAGCATAATGCTCTGGGGTAACAGCTACAGCTATAACTGTCAGAAAGCGTTTATTTTACAGAAACGTGCCATAAGAAACATAGTAAGGATCTCACAAAGAGACTCTTGTAGAGAGCACTTTATAGAATTAGAATTTTTGACAGTACCAAGTTTATATATATTAGTAATTCTAAATCACTTTGCTAAGTATATTCATGAGTATGAATCACAAGAGGAACGTAAGTTAAGAGAAAGCACAAGAAGGAAGGAATTTAAACATAAAATGGCACCTAATCTTACCATAGCGAAGCATTGTCCCAGATACCAAGCAGTGGAGTTATTTAATAGGTTACCGACAGATTTAAAATTATTAGTTTATAGCTCTCACTCTTTTAAAATTAAATTAAAAGCCTTCTTGTTGGAAAAATGTTTTTACTCGGTATCAGAATTTATGAATGATAAAAAATAATTGCTTGAAGTTTTTTTTTTTTTTTTACTCTAACACTGCTCATAACCTGATCAAGTTGTACTCCTAATATTTTTGAGACTGATTTTGACATTATGCCTACCTACTATTATTTTGACATTATATTTATTTGTTGACTTTTTTTTTCAAATCAATTCTAATGGCTAGACTTTTATATTGTATGTGATAAAATTATTTAACATTGTATTTGGTATTGTTTCTGCATTTGATAATTATTTTATATTTAATTATTTATTTTTTTTTTTAATATAATTTTCAACACAATGTAAATTGTTATGAATAAATAAATGATGATGATGATGATAATATTATAACTAGGAGATTCTACCGGTCTTAGCTTTGCGGTGCTTGAAGCTAAAGTACGATCCTGAAATGATGTGGAGGTCCTCTGTCCGATAGCGAAAAACTAAGCCGGTAACAGACGCTCCGGTTGCCCTTCCGATTGTCTAATCGGACTGTCGAATCGGATGCACACACGCTCCTGTTTTGCTTTCTGACACTTTTTTGAAGTCTGAAGCGGTCGGAAGACAAGATCTATATTCTGTAAGATCAAATTCGACTATCGAAACGGAGCGTCTGTGCTATGTAGAACAAAATGTATGGTAGCTATGCCTTCCGATATGACAATCGGAAGAGCAACCGGAGCGTCTGTTCTCGCCCATAATCCCACATAATTATCATGTGTTTCATGGTATTTATTTCCTATCTTCAGAAATATTCCGCTACATTCATACCTGATTAGTTTCTTTAAAATGCAATACTAGTTAGTACCATAGACATTCTTTTTTTTAGTAATCAGGTTAGTGCCTCCCTTAAATACTTAAATAGGGTTTATAATTATCTTTTCAATTGTGTAAATAATATTATATAGAACAAATCGATTTATGTAAATAATATTATATAGAACAAATCGAGGTAAATCGATTACCAAAATATTTTTTTTTTACATGGTCACACAAAGACGATCTATCTGTCAAATCTATGTGCCGCTTGTTTTTGACTTTTGTTTGTTTTGTGTCGAGTTGGATTTAGTATTTAGTTCTGTTCGTACAATTTGAAGCGGTCGAGTTGAGCGTTTACGTTCCTGCAGTGGATTTGTTTAGACTCCTGTTTTAGTGACATGTGAGCACATTGACTCTATTCAGTTTAAATGAGCTTTGGACTCTTGTTTTAGTGATAAGTGAGCAAATAGACTCTATTTTAGTTTTTGAGTGAGCCTTGGAATCTTGTTTTTCTCCTGAAAAATGTCTACACCTGGTAGAGGTCGGATAAACTGCCCTCTCTCTCACCGGTGTGTCAATTGCTATCTACGTTTGGCGCCTTTATTAATCTTCGTAGACGTCAAATCGAAGAATTAGCTAAACCAATGCATATCCTTCTGAGATCCTGAATATCACCTATACCGGTAAGTATAAAAGTGTCATTTACAAGGCATAAGAGTACACAAACATTTAGGATGCCTATGTTTGGTTAATCAAGGGGTCATAGTCAACTGTAAATCTCTATTCCGCTATAACAGAAATTAACGTTTTAGGCAGTGTAAGGTGATCTGTGAGAAAACCTAGACCATTGCAATGAGCACATGAATAAATGTACGTATTATCTATTTAGGAATTCACTGATTTGTTTTTGTTATCTTTTTAGATATCCTGTGATGACATCCTATGTGTTGAATGTATTGTATTATTACAAAACTGGACATCATCAACCACAACTATCCCTTGTATCTCTTGCTCTTGGACACCTCAACATACGTTTTGCTTGTGGCATGTCAATTGCAAGTCGCAGAACTTGATTAGTCAAGACTGTCCTCAAAGGAACGTTATGCTAAGATGGACACCAGCTCATCACGTAAGTGTTTTAATCGTTGCATTATAACTATGATTGAACTAATTGGTGCCAGGCCGTTGGTGGCGTTAACAAACCCACCGTGGAGTCTGCGCCAGTGACTGATAACCTGGACGATAACATCGCAGATGCTGTGATTATTGTACCCCTCCACTACCACTGCTGGTTCCACTTTCATTTAATTAGAAGACCTTAATATTAGGTCTAAACTATTATCTAGTTAGGGACAGAATTAAATGGAAACATGTGAGTAGCAGGATTTATTACACATATTTATTGATAAGTAGAGAGCAACATAGGGCAAATTCTTTAGAGAGTATCATTGCTTATTATTGTAGTTGCTTAGTGGAAAATCATACAGTAGAGTGCTGCGCTCATACTATGACCGTATTGTGGTATTTAAGCTGGATTTTTTAATGATATAAGTGCCTCAGTGCAATTTCTAGACCTTGAAGAATAAATGTTTTACCTACTATTTATTGTTGTTTTTTTTTTAAAGTAAGCAGCCGTAGATAGCTTAACTTGAGATGGATCCTTGCGGTTGTTGTAACTTAGCTATAAGCTCCTCTAACCTAAGGTCTATAAGATCCACTAAGCTAAGGCTTTAGTAGGTAAGTATTTATTTTTAACAACACTACCTACTAGTGGTGAGGGCACAGCTTAACGCTGTCTGCTGGTACGGCACGGCAAGGGATATTTTTAAGAGCAAGTACTTAACCTGCATAATATCTAGCAAGAGAAGAAGTTATGTAGTGTTTTCTAAATTCAGGAATCAATATTAATACCTAAACAATATTATTATTTTAATTTCAAATATGTTTAAAACAAAAAAAACTTGTTTTACAACTTCAATTTCAGCATCAGAAAAAATAAGATTTCTCTTAAACTAGGGTGAATAATTGAAAATCGATTTCAGGGTATGAAAAGGTAATTCTAGGTCTACAAAACCAAGTTAAAACCACCGTGACATGCGAAGTTTTTTAGGGGCCCAAAACTCCGAACAAAATGGGCATTGTCCTTTGGAATAGTTTTAAATGACGTTTGCCCAACTGTTTTGCAAATAAGATTTTTTTTTTTGCAACAGGGACTGAAAAGGTTCAGAAAAATTCGAAGTGTGGCTACTAGGGCATGTGGGGTATCATACGATAGAGCGCAATCACATTAGTTTCACTATCGGTCAAGAGATGGCGCTGACCTGAAACTGAAATATTCTACACCGCAGTGTTAAAATAATTCTCTGACGAATTATGTAGGCCTCGCCGATGAAAATTTAAAAACGTACGGAACCCTCGGTGCGCGAGTCCGACTCGCTCTTGACCGGTTTATTTTAATGGAAATAATATCGGTAAAGTACAGGCGATATTCATTAAACGCCTTATATGTGTTGTACTAATTAAAGTCGTCGATACGGTTCTCCTGTAAAAATAATTAAAATGACAGGAACGCTTGAAAAAAGCTGTTCATTTCACACTCGCATTTTAAAAAGTGCCAACTTATTAGTATTTTCTTCACAGAACCATAAATTGTTCAATAAAAAGTAAAAGTAGATAATCAAAAAAATGTAAACAGGGTTACTTTTCAATGACCAGCCAAATTTAAGGATGTGGTACAGACCATTAAACTAAATAACTTTCTCCATGAGACCAACAACGTAATCGCGAATAAAAATTCAGCCGTCCCATACGTTTGGGTCGAATAGGTATTGAAGTTTTTTATCGGACAGTTGATAAATTTTTCGCGATTACGATGTTGGTCCCATGGAGAAAGTTGTTTAGTTTGATATTCTGTACCCTTAAATTTGGCTGGTCATTGAAAAGTAACCCTGTATTACTACTAAGTTATTCATAGACTGTAAATAGACATTATAAATTGAAATTTTATTCCTAACTTCAATGTTAATCGTTGGATTTATATTAGTTGAGGTCAGGTTTGGGTCCCTTGGGTCTTATGTCATAGTCTATGAGGGTTTATTTAAATGCTGACACCGCAGCAGACATAACATCACGCCAGTGGCGAAGGTACCATACAACTCGATTCCCGCCGGCTTCCCTTCGAAAATTCAGAACACAACCACTCTATAGTCAATTCATCATTGAAATATAATGAAACGTTTTATTGATTTTTTTTTGCTCCGGCTTACCTCTGTCATAAATTCACCCTTCGCCACTGCATCACGCCTGCATTCACCAGAGTTAGGCAGAGGCGCACCTATAATTACACCCACATGTTTATAAGTTGAATCGGGCCCAAATCCGGACTCATACGAAATTCCAGATGGACAAACCCAGTAACACTTTGCCCGACCTGGCAATCGAACCCAGGACCTCAAGCTCAGCAGTAGCCTTGCGACCACTGGACCGATGAGGCAGACAACGCAACAGGGGCCCAAGTCTGCTATTTTTATAAATTCGTCATTCTAACACGATCCCATTGTCATTTTGCTAAAAGTTCGTAATCTGCTAAATTCATAATGGTCGATCATTGGTCGGTCAATGGTCTGAGAAAAAACTACTTTTCATGCTAGATTTCATTTAATATACATTTTTACATATTACGTATTAGTGTTTGCAATCTGAAGTAGTAAGAAGTTCGTAAATAGCAATAAACATTACATTTATTCATTTGTCACTATGTAGTGGTTGACCATTGGAAAGTCATAATGACGCCATTATATTAATAGATTACCAAACTTGTCCAAAATCAACAATTATGAAATCAATGATAGACCATTCTGACACTATTGTAATAGCAGACATGAGGCACAGGTCATTTAAAAATATCTTCCAACATTCAAAAGGCCCATTCTTTTCTACTACTGCAACGTTATATGAAAAAAAATAATAGGCCAAAGGGATGGTGCGATTGCTGACTGAAAAAAAATGGAATTCGTTCCTGTTTATAGTTCCGATTTTGTTTCCCATTCGGCTATTTTCAGCGCTCGCCGATATCGATAGCCTTTTATTTCTTATTAATCCGAAAATATTTTGTATTGTTTAATGGATTTGTAACAATAGCAGGCAGGTCATGCAGTGCTAAAGTGATTTGAGTATTGGCTGTACCATACCGGAATTCAGTTCTGTGTATTTTATGTTCTGTGATCTCCACAGTGCTTTAATGTGGCGAAAATACTGAAATACATCACTATCTGTCTAACTATTTTTGAGTTCCGCTTCCAGTCTAACCGGATGCAGTTGAATACCTGTATTTTACCTGGAGCGACTGCCTTTCTGACCTCCATAACAAAGTCACTGGATAACACTATACCTCTTGGTGAGACTGGTTGTCAGACTTTCGGGCTTCTAACGACCCGTAATGACTGGCACGGAGAGGCCTCGGTATGTAAAGATAATTTATGCTGAAATACACAACCTATTAACAAGATGCATAGCAATAGCATGCTTTCGAGCTAGTCCATAGCATGTGCATTCCAGGCTAATTATAAGGCCGTAAGGGCCGTAGCCTGCCGGGGCAGTGGGATTGTCCGAAAGGGTTACCGCTGCCCCGGAACATAAAGGGCTAAGGAAGGAACACGGGTGGGTTTTAGTCAAGTCTGACACTCTCTTCTGCTCCACCCAGAGCTCCCGACGTCATTTGATGATTTCCCATCCTCAAAAAAAAAAGGCTAATTATATTCGCTAGTTAATCTTCACAAGACAAATAAACAAACCAAGTTTAATTCAAACGTATTGCGTAGTATACCGAAATGAATGAACGAAGGCGTTAATAAACACAGAAACTAGAGATGTTCAAAATAGCGTTTTATTATCAAAGCGTTCAATATATTCCGATGTTTCGTAACGTTAGTCTGAATAACATAATTTATGCTAATACATTTAAAATCCGATTTCAATACTATTCGACCGTGTAAGAATGTTTAGTTGAACGAATCTTTTAATAATGTAGGCGGATTTAAATATCACACCATTCTCACATTGCAGTTCAACAGCCGTCCATCAGTCCCTTGGAATACGACGCCTACCATATTTTATGCATTAGCAACACTGTAATTGAACAAAATATAAATATCTTTCGTTTTTATGGATGTATGTGGTATGTATATTTGACTTCTTCAAAGTTACGCAGTCGTTCACATGTACTTAGTCATTTTAAGTTGTAAATATTTTTTTTTATACTAATGTCCAATTTATTGCTACTGTAAATCAGTCTAACGTTTTATTACTCTGTGAAAACGACACTGAGTGGCAGATTAAAATTTACACATCGAAAACATTCGTCGACATAATAAAACCTCTAACCAGTAAAGTTTACATACATTAAGATTCCGAAAGCCAAGTACCAACAAGATAGCTTAACAAAGCGTGAACAATGAATCAGTTTAAGCCAAGCTATTAGTTGCGTCAGATTTGAGCCCTGCCGTGCGTCTGAGTCGCAAATCGCAACACTTGGAGTGCAGTAAGCGGGTCACGCAACTGGAACTCGCCCACAGCCGATAACCAAGTTCCCATAGCGAACGGAAATAGTATAGTAGGAAATAGTCATTCTCATTGCCGATTCACTTGCGATTACTCACAGCCAGATCGGTCATTCATAGATTTTTATTCACAGTTTCATTGAAGTCTTGATAATGAAACTGGTCTTCGTTGTCAATCATCGAGGCCGATTCACTAACAATTACACATTACCTAGCCTTGGCTCGGTCATTCATTTATTTTCGTTCCATTGATCTGTTTTTAGTAGTGGGTAATGGGTTTACATAAAGTCTAGTTCGTTCTTGAAAGCGTAAACGGTGTTAATTACTGTAATAGTAGATAATTTACTTTACCTATTCAGTCGCAGTAATTTCCGTTAAAGTATTGACGTCACATCGATCATTTTCATTTCCACCTTTCTACCTTGAACCAATTCAAGAACAATGATCATTCATTAACAAAATCTAAACGTTGGCCATTTTATAGAAGAGTTCAAGGACAACATTGAATCCATCATTCATCGATCTACATTGTAACCATAGGTGTTCATTCTCTCATTGCTAATTCATTCCCATAATACACACGATCAAGCCACAAAACGCCATCGTGTAGGTCATTCATAGACTTTTATTTCATTGAACAGTCTTGTTTGTCGTAAGATACATAAACAATGCAAGCGTCCATTCTTAAAAGGAAGTGAATCTATAGCGACCGCGAATACTGATGCGCATTGAAAAACGTATGATTGTTTATTCATCAATCCGAATCAATACTTCATTAAATTCATAATCATAAGACACAAAGCTAACCAGCATTTTTCTTCATAAACTCATTTCCTTTCATTTTAAAAGCATAATGTTGATTTATATCCGTAATTTACTTGTTTTCTTTATCCTGTACCGTGACTTTAGTAACGTATTAATATTTAATTATTGTTTGGTGTATCACTCGTTCATCTTTTGCCGACGTTTGATTGCAATTTTTAATATCACAGCGAGGGGTCGGTGTTTCGCAAAATGCTTTAAATGAAATGCCCCGGGAATTCCGGGATTGAACAAAGCGTTGTATACAGTGATTGGAGGTTTTCTGCTATGTCATTCCATTGGCGATAGGGCCTTTGAGAAATCAACTTAGTCACTGCCTCAGCTTTTTGTTTAGTTCGGTGACGCATTTAATCATTTTTCTCAGGTGACTAACAGAATTCTTCTTTTTCTTCATCTTGAATGAGGACAGGAAGTGAGCATTAATGCAGCTGATTCCTTAGTTCATTATCACAGTGGTAGCTCTTCATATTTACATTTCTAACTTCACTAAACCTCGTCCCATCATCGTTTTGATAATCTACTTCAAATATTTGTGCTGGGCTTAGAGAGTTCGCTCTTGGGAATGACTTAAACATTCAGGAATTAGACGGGTAAATCTGTATGCTTTTACTGTGTTTTGAACTAAATCCAGGTATTAAACATCTGTGGAGATTAGAAATAACGGCAATTAACCATGGAGCTGTAACAACAATTAAATAGATTCGAGTACTGTTTCTCAGAAGTCATTTATTCTGTTCATAGTTATCTTTAAAGATCTAAACACCAGAACCCTTTTTCTAATTCCTTCTATGAAGACAGGGATATTATCAACGTGAAAGTAAAAATGTAATAATTTGAACTGCGTGCATCGGGTGCAGTGGCGTTAACCCTAGCGTTGTTTACCGTCCTCATCTACCGCTATATTATGGCTTGTTTATCTGTTCCGTTGAAACACTAGTCTCAGCTGTATTGATATACGGATCTTTGAAAGCTTTGATTCATCATCCAGTACCATATATAGCTTTCGATACGACTGTTGTGTTAGTTTGTTGGCTGGAAGATAACGTAATCTCGTGCCAATATTGGTTTTAGGTTTGATCAAAATGGCATACCTATTTGATTTTGAAGGTTTGTGGAAATAATTCTCTTGAAATGCATACCCAAAGCTTTCCATCATGGGCACCTAACGATTCAGGCTTTTTTTATGGCTAAAACAACAATTCTACTTAAACAAATTGTTCCGAAACTGTATTTCTCGTTTACTAATAACAATGTAATAATGGACCGTGGGTAGGCTGGCGCGCTCCGCTGTGGCGTCCAAGTGACGTGGCTTTGACAAGTCACGCACTCCAAAACATAACTTGTGTGAGAGAATAAACAACTGGGAGCACCAAGTGTTCCGCTACAGTGGGAATGAGCGTGGAATTCTGGTGGGCGTCCGCTAGTCCGCCACCACCAGATAATTACTATCATTCACCGATCGCTACTTGTCGCGTTTCCAATTTTCCACTACCTTAAAATTATGTCTCAAACCTGTCGAACCGTATCAGGGTATTAAACTAATCTCAGAAATGTATAAGCTCGTAGATCGGGTCCTGGCCCTAACGACACTTGATGAATTGCCTCGCTATTACTAATACAGAAGTTAACAGCTTTATACACCTGTTCTGTTATTAATAAACAGGTCGAATCAATGGAAATTGTTCGTATAAATCTTTCCCAGAGCGTAGGATTAGAATGCACATACCATGGATCGAACAAACTTTACGGAGTCGAGTTTCATAGTTACAAAGAAAATGTGAAACCAAGTTTCCTAATAAAGAAAGTATCGATAAAGATGGTGAGTAGGTTTTGAGCAATACAATGAAGAGTTATAAATAAAGGCTTATAGTACACCTACGTTAGCAATAAACCTTCAGTGGTGACTGGTAACATGTCAGGGTCATCTTTGCAAGTCGATGCAGTTGCATGCTTGATATACCTAAGTTTTACCTTATCGTATGCACCAGTTGGCACAAATGTTGAGATGACAGCGGATTAGAAAGTGATTGATGTATTTATGCATGGCGAACCGTGTGATCAATGGTTAACCTTCATAAAATATTCGAAGTGCTAAAAGGAACTGTTGAATAACATCCATAAACATAGAAACTTTCGGCGTTTGAGTATGACCTCGAGACGGACTGACAAAATTCTTTACATAGCCACACTATTTGAAGACGTTTAATGACAAAGAACTCCAAGGTTTCCAGAAATGTAACTTCAATCAGTTTATGACTTAAGTCGACCCTCTACCGTCAAAGACAAAGACGAAGCGGTGAGTGGCGGTAAACACAAGGGTTTATGGTGCACGCACCGTCCGACCTTGAGGCTCCTAGTGTAGCATTATCGTTCGGCTGAACCACCAATGACATTACCACTCTCAATTGTCATGATTACCCACATACAATGTAGACCGTGGAGGGATCCAATTTCAATGTCTAGTAAACATATTGAATGGACAAATCGGAAAGCTGAGAATAAAAATCTAGGTTTATTGTCTGCACACGCTGTAGGTAAAATGTTGCACTAAGTTATTGGACGGGATGTGAGTAGTAAATGGTTTGTTTCGTATCTTTTTACAAAATAAATATTAGACTGATGCCTTGTTAACAGTGGGATGTCGATGTGTATCGCCGTCGTTCGTGGCTTTGAGTTCCCCGAAGTCTTCAAATACGTCTGGGCTGTTGATTTCTTCCCTTTTCTGAAACGGAGATCTCAGAAAACGTTTGTTTTCACTAACAGCTTGAAATTATAACATACTGAGAATTATTAAAAATAACTTGTTCAAGAAACAGTTATTATTATGTAGGTTACTTGTCTTAAACACAGCATGGCGGATCGTGCTGTAGTAAAGTGGGTAGTTTATGCTCCAAGGCACCATGGAAGTACGAGCTACTGAAAGTGGCACTACTGGACGCACCACACGCACACCACCGTATGCGCAACTTAGTACTCGGCGATTGCTTGCATTTCATTAATGTCTTTACGACGAAGCCGTAACGTAATTAATATGTCTGTTAATATAAGAAGTTATTACATCGTTGGCCTCGTGTGAAATAGCTGACCGAATATTCATTTGATTCGAAGTTTACAACTTGGCAATTCTTAATGCTTTTACAACTTTGTTGATTGATAATATGGTACAAAATAACCGACCGACAATAAACGACTTACCGATAATAAACGACTTCGCTAATAAGGACATAGTCAATGTTTAGCAGTTATTTCTTTATTAATGACTTCAGACTGGTCCAGTATTTAATCGCGATACCTTCTTTGGCTGAGGTGTCAAATACACTCTTGCTATCTCACAAGGCGTAGTATATCTCGTCTTGTACTAAGAAATGTTGTTACCCTGTAAAGGAAACATAATTATACGATAACATTCATCACACAAAATATACAGGCTGTCCCTGGAAATATGGATCAAATGGAATAGGTGCGTGGTCAAGGTCATTTCCAAACTTTAAAACCCTGAGAATGTCAGTAAATTTTTTTTTTCAATCATTTCGCATAGAGGTCGAAGAAAAAAATCATAAAAAAGCTACCAAATTTTTATTTTTAATTATTTTTTTTTTATTTATAAATAATCTTTTTTTTTTCTTTGAACACCGACCGACATTCTCGGGGTTAAAAAGTTTGGAAATGACCTTGCCCACGCCCCTATTCGATTTGATCCATACTTCCAGGGACCCCTGTATCATATAACAGTCTTGACTAAGATAGCACTTGTCTAGCCGTGTTCTCAGTTCTATCAGCGTTTCCAGCTAAAACAATATGTCTTTGTACATGCATTTTATTATTCGCCAGCATTGATTTACAGCGCCCCCTTTACGTCTCCAGTTCTCCATTTTCAACGAAACGTCCTTTTGTTCCGAACGACTAAGTTTTTCTAAAGAGCTTTGTCTTGACATTTCTATTGTTGAACATTTTGTTGGGCTGTAAAATAAACAGTTTGACTTTATTGCCCTTAGCTTCTATTGTTTTGCACCGATTTAGGTAATCTATTGGTTGTTTTAAAATTTGTACTTATTTGATGAGTTAAAAGTCAAAGAAACCGAGGAACGTTTACGTTTCGTGGACGAGGATTGTTTTATTTTACTGTGTGCGCTTTAAAGTTTATATTGCTGCCAACTGAGCCCGACGGTGATGAAATGTTTTTAAACCACGGAAAATAATGTTCTCGGATTTTTTATGATACCTATTTAACGCAGGCAAAAAGTACCTTGAAATAGTAATTGCAAGGAAATTGTGTAGCTTTTGTTTTCTTGTAAAAGATGAAAACCGTTTACAAACACGTCGAGAGTCGGTAAAAGTCAAATCGAAACTGTATGCACGGCTACACATCCAGCTATACATAACCAGTATATGCTGACTTCTGGTTGTACGAAATACCTATACAGTGCGAGGTCAGCTAAAACTGGAAATGTATAGCTTGATGTGTGGCCGTGTGTACATAGTTCCACTGTACTTGGTAACCCAATTCTAACCAATCCAAATGCAGATAACCTATTTCCTGTAAACAGCAAACGACGTACGATAAGAACAATCTAAAGGACTTACATTTTTCTTTCTAGTACAACCACAGATGTAGGTACACCTTTTTTTTTTGTTTTCGGGGGGAAACCTTCAGAAGGCACCCGACCTCTGGGGATGGGAGGTGGGGGAGTGTGGGATTTTTACCTCACTAAAACCACCCCGGTGGTCACCATCAGCAAATAGGGGTGGTCCCGGTTCCTCTTAAAAGACCAATTCCGGAACCCCAGATGTAGATACACCTAGATAACCAATCGTGATACATGCGTTATCTAGGTCTATCTATGTCTGTGAGTACGACATTGTTACATGAACTACGTATGTATAGGTACAGAGTAACTCACAATAGGTATACAAGACAGTTACTTACTACACATGTAGGTATTAAACGGTTTCAATTTACTCGACCGACATCAGCTGATTACTACGAGCGATGACGCAATGCGCTCTAGTACGATTGTTTGGTCGTGCGCACACGATGCGTTTGATAACCGTATCGTACGTAACACGTCACGATTGTTACATTATTATTTTATAATCATTAGTCTTATAGGGTGTGGCGGAAACTAGAAAGGTAAAACCGCCGTAAAACCGAAATAAAATTAATTTCTACATATTCAATTTCACGTAAATGTTTTTTTATTGCGACAGGTGCTTCAATCTATAAAAGCTGGTATTGCCTTGTATGAACTATTTTAATTACTTTTTATGGTGATACTTTTTAATTAGCTAAATTAATTTATGCTATTGGCATACTATTATGAATATTCATTTCGTTAGTCGTCGTGTGCTACAAAAATAAAACAAAGGCATTCGTTGGTGGGTAGAGTGACACCTCAACCGTCAAATATAAAGGTTAGGAGTTCCGACATGCCCTCTCACAACACCAATAATTCATTAATATGCACGGCTAACGTCAGAAGAATTTTATCGTTATTTTGAAGAGTCGTTAATGAGGAAAATATCGGGGGGAGGTTTTGAGTAGGAACGTGGATGGACTATAAAAGTAGGGGAAGACGAAAGAAACGATGGATGGACTGTGTGAAAGATGATAATATGGTTAAAAAGGGGGTTGCTAACTGCCTACCGATAGTACCGATATGACGTTTAATAGAGAAGTATGGAAGAAAAAGGACATGTTGCGCCGACCTCAAATATATGAGGATGATGACAATATATCTGAAGATTCGTAATCGCCGAAGCATTATCTATACCTAGTGTGTATCATTTCTTATACACGCGTGATGTGGCGTAGTTGCGTAGGCACGGTTACGATTCTACGTGATCTCACTCGAGATTGAAACCAACGCATGTGACTGAACTGTCAGTGGTTACTACGAGTATATAGTGTTGCACTTATTATATTATAAGTATAACATCAAATAAACTGTTTATACTCTTCGGATAAGAATATCTAACCAGCACCCTAATTATGTAACACACCATCAATCGGAATTTGAATCATTATAAAGCAAATTGCTAATCCATTGGCGTCATACGTTCGAAAAATTTGTCTGCTCAACACGTAAATAACGCATTGAATGTTGCTGAAGTGTCTAAATGAAACCGATTCCGATTGATAATGTGTTACGCAATTGCCCCGCTGATTTTGTAGTTCACAAAATTCTGCAAACTGAAATGTTTCAGCTGATAAAATAACATCTAGCTGCAATAGTTTATCGTACGGTGTAAATGGGCTCGACGCCTCGTGGGCGGACACATGCTTGTACACATGTGTTTGTACTGTGTTACACATTGACCTATGTTCTAATAGGAAACTATTGGCGTAGTTTCTTCTATCTTACAGATTTTTGTATGTAGCACAGTTGAGTAAAACTTAACTAGATCTATTTATTATTACTTCAAAAGCCTGGAGCTGTCAGCATATAGCGATATCTTGCAGTGCTGCAACAACAATAAGTATGTCGCTTTGTCGCTGATTAAACGGTAAAGGCTCCCTCAGACAGGCGACGCGACTCTAATAGAACAATGGCTATGAAAACTTCATGGATATTGTTATACAAGAATCACGTCGCACCGTCGTGTCGAGCCGTTCTGCCTTAAAGCTGAACTCATCATCTATATGCCCTAGTGTCATATTATTTGGGGTCGACGTGACACGTTTTTTTTCCTCCATTCTTCCCCAGTCATCCAACACTCTACCATTCACTTCTTTCTTTTTCATAGCATCCCTCACACGATTGACGAGACATCCATCTTTTCTTTGGTCTTCCTCTCCCTCTCCATCTATCAGCATTTAGTCTCATCGCTTTCTTCTGAACTCACACTGAAGTAAACCCCGCGTGTGCTCTAAGAAAATTGCCGCTTGAGATTCGGCTTAGACTGAAACTTTAGTATCAACAAATTTGCTACAAAATGAACACATCTCTGCGATACAACCACACGTTACTTTTTAATTGACTCATGATACTCCTCAAATATCACACATTCATAGAAGAAATCCACAATAAAAGAGCTGTCAGTTCCACCGTGCTATGTGGCTCTGCGTCGCGTGGGCGGACACATGGCAGCTCACACGTGCTCAAACGACTGACGTGTGATATTGTACTGTAATATGTTAGATCATGATTCAATGGAGCCACTTCAAGTGGAAGACTGCCGGGTAATCGATCTCAGCTCCCGAAATCACGATAAATGTAAAAGTGTAAAATTGCATTGTGAAATTTTCATATAGGTACGCACGGCTACACATCAAGCTATACATAACCAGTACAAGCTGACTTCTGATTGTACGAAAAACCTATACAGTGCGAGGTCAGCTAAAACTGGAAATGTATAGCTTGATGTGCAGCCGTGCGTACGTGTGTGCCTTTCACAAACCTTTTTGCAATAAAACTTTGAATAACATAGCCTATAGTAGTATACAAGGTGACAGAGACGCTCAAACTGTAATGAATTCAACAAATGATTCTAAACACCGTAAGCGTTGAAATTATTCGAGGATTATCAAAGAAATTTATTTATTTATTTATTGTTCACAAAATCCACAGCTCTTTGAAATAATCTGACGTTTCATAGAAAAGTGCAATACCTACGCGGTTCAAATGTATGGAATAGCAAATTTTTCTTGCCACCCTGTATATGATATTTTGCTGTTACACCTCTTAGCGTCATAAGTCTTATTCATTTTAGAATCTTTTTGACGACACAATTAAAATCGCAACACAATTACAAACAAATACTCAAACCAAATAAAACGAACACACTCAAAGGTCCACACCGAATGCAACAAGGCCCTACAATCTACATATTCGTGTACAAATCTACAAATACACAGCACTACAGTAAGCATCTCTGGACAAGCAACCGATACTCGCAGACGGAATTGAATGCAAACAGTTTGCGGGTACAATAACATTCTCCAGTGGTCTGTTTGCAAAATGTACGTAACATGACTATAATACTGGTATTAATTGTGCGAGCCCGAACCCAACAAGCCCTACAGCATAGGGCTTGTTGGGTAGTTGGAAATCGTTGTGGTTGTTTTGGTTACCGAGAGATGTAACTACAATTGAGGGATTATCATTGTAAAGAAACAAGGGGTAACCTTTCGCTCTTCTTAACTTTTCTCTTAATAGGGACTTGGATTTTATACTTGACGTAAAATAATTACAGCAGTGCTATTCTGTAAAAATCTCACCGTGAAAACTAAGGTGTAGTGAGCTGTAATTCCACTTGATGTTAGGGATTGCCTCCATTGATAGTTTACTTCACGCTGACTTTACCTATGTTATCACGGTGAGATTTTTACAGAATCGATAGGCTGGTATGGTTTCGTTGATTTTTATCGCAATTATGTTAGGTTTTGACGACGTCATCGCTTACCGTCGGGTTAAATGGTGGTCAAACGCGTGTCTATCAATAAAAAAATGTGTATGTTTTAAATACGTGTTCGTACATATAATTTTTTAGAACTTTGTTAGCTTTTAAAATTATGTTAAAATAGTCTTACGAACATTTATTTGTATTCAAACTTTTTTTGATGAAGTTATATAATATATTTATTTATTTATATATACTTTATTGTACACCATAAAAATACAACAAGTAAAGATACATCAAACACTACAAAATAATATAATATGTATACAAACTATAACAAACTCCTAATTGGTCTTGAAAGGCTGTGGGATATTGAAATTGAAACCAACTTACTGTAAAACGACGGCGACGTAGTCTCATAACAAAACCATTCAATGCGCAGAACTCCGGAACAAGCACTAGTTGCGCTTGCGCCACCTTCCCGACCAAACTCGACTAGACCACAAACCCGCAGTCATACAATCATCGCGTTGATGAATGACCCGCCACGACTGCGTGATGATCATAATTATCTATGACATTCCTGCACTAATTCATTCAAGGGCCATTCAACGTAATCACTTCGTTTCTTGGCCACTACAACATCACCTAATGTTCAGTATGCTGTTGTTTGATCATACAAATTGCTGGGGAGTTCCAAACGACTTGGAAAGAGTAAAGTAATGTACCGTTAGTTGGCAACGTTTAGAGGTCTGAAGAATTTTATCAATGCAGCCTCGACTACGTTTGTATCTTTACGCTTGTTGAGTTCAGAATATAATGAGAGGTTGTTTGGAACTGTGCACAGAATCAATTGTCATGATAAAACATCAAAATCTACATACTTATTTCACGCTCCGCGCGGGTGGGTTGAAAAATTTTTTTCGTCCGTCTTCTGCAGATTTACATAGAAATTATATTCTTGATATTGACATAAAAGTACCAGTAGTTTAACATAATATCAATATTCATAATAACATAACAAAACTACTTCAAGTATTGAATGCAGACTTAGTGCGTGAAAGCGGGTATTTTGGTCCATGGCCGACGCGGTGCCTCGGCGAATGCAAGGCCTCTGCATACTGTTGCAACAAACGCTGTTACTGCACTAATGCAACTACTAGCTACGTTCACCAACCGGTATCCGGACGATTTGTGTTGGCCCTTGCGGATTTGCATGCTTATCGCTCCACTAATACGCGAAATATTGCCTGTGGAACCGTCAAACTTGCTTGAAGACCGCTGGAGATAACATCCGCGTTCAATTCGATATATAAATTGCACTTGATAAAATCTTCTGCACCATTAAATCGAAGTAGGTTCTTAATGCCGAAGGAGGTTAGAAATAAGTAAATAAAGGTAGTACCTGCTTTACAATGAATGGATATTGTCCTCGGTAGCTTACAATACTGCAGATGGAGGAAGAATGAATGTTTATCCATTCCACTGCATTGATTTCATCTCGATGTAAGAGAGACAGAAAATAGAATGTAGCAGCTGTCTATCAACTTGCAAGTTGTTTTATTCAACAGAATGGAATACGTCATTTGATATGTGTAACATGTGCATGTTCAAGCTCTTATCTCAACTAATGTATCCTTTAGTATCTATTTAACATTTTTGTAGTGTATTAAAGAACATGGTCGTGTTGTTTTTAGTTTAAAAGCCATTAAATGCTATCATAATCTACGTAGATTCGATCCAAAATCTTGAAATGCAGTGATAGAGTATATAGCGCGCTTACGCAAGCATCCACAACAGTACCACTATTAGTCGTCACATCATTAACTTTATGTTTTATGACTTACTCTTCCACCATTTATTCTCTAGAGCCTTTACTTTTATTGCTGTTTTATGCTCATACATCATCAACGCTACGGGAGGTGTACTAATTAAATTCGGCACTTAAAATTCTATATGTTGGACGACGACCACGTTTGTATAGTAATATAAACAAACAATGGTATGTTTGAGAATAAATATCACTTAACGAAACCGTAGTTCGAAGCGTAAGCTTGTAGGGTTGCCATACGTGGTGTGGGTCACGCAATCCAAATATTCCATGGATCGTTATCTGGAAAAGCAAAAACATATTCTATTCAAATAGTTGGAAATGAAATGCAGTCAGCCCGAAAAATGGTCTGACAAGACGGATCGTGATGTTGCACCGATAACATCTCCAGGACGTATCTATAGAACTATAGATTCCGTGATATAATGATCTTAACAGACGGGTGCTACGGGTACTCAATGTTTTACTTTTTCATCGTAACAGAATCATCAAATTAATTACGCCTCTTAGTTCCGCTTCTAACGTAAAGCGTAAAAACTTGACGAATACCATTTCCTCAAAGATTTTTTACGCTGTGAAGTTCATGGCTGTAGATATGGAAGCTTTATTTTCCAACATTTGACTTCTTGTTCGTAATATTTTGCGCAAGTTTTCATCCCGTTTAACCCTACCACTGCCCTAAATTGGTATTTACGACACACCAATGACCTGCACCACATTCTCATGTTACAATACAGTAATAACATTCCCATGGCTTTTGTTCATACGTTGACAAGTCTGCTCGTAAACTTATTAAATCACAACCACTCGAAACACTACTGTTTTGTGCCGAATGTAGGCTAAAGTAAACAATACTAATAATGCCACCATTGAAAGCTGGATTCTAATTATTTTTTTTTAGTTTTAACATAGATTATACCAAAGCTTCCAGTTTGACATAAAGTGTTTAATTTATGACAAACTCGATAGATTTTATAATAACATTTACTTACCTGGAAATCAATTCGAATCTATAGCACAATTGAACTCCAGTTGTGCCAATGATAGCCCAGACAATATCAAGCGATCTCGACAGAATTAACACGAACCATTGAACCATTCAACTCCTAAATCAACATTAATAGCGATATCAGAACACTGAACAAACCGAAGGCAAATATTGGGAGACTGACTTGTTGTGCTTTTGAAATGTATGGAGTGGAGGGCAAACGCTGTGCCTTGCCTTAATCCGACATAAAGCCTCCTGGAGAATGAGGAGCGAGTATTTCGGAACTGCGTGGGCCGTGGGCCAGACGTTTATGAATCTACCTAATAATATGAAAGGAGCTCAGACGTCTTTCAAACTTTCAAATCTGAGGAAATTATATAAGCGATTCTTAGATATATTAATGGTGTTAGTTTTAAATGGTATTGTTTTAAGAGTCTAGACTCTAGATTTTTGGGATCTGATTTCGTCAGTCGAAAATATTTTCAACACAATTGAATTTTCTTGTGAGTTGTTCAGTTCACGAGTGACAATATCGTGAACTCCATTCGTGACAACTTCGGACGTCGAACAAACTAGACGTCTGTGAACAAGCTGGACAAGACAAAGAAAATTGAAACGTTTACATCAGTCTCTTGCGGTTTGCGAAACGGCACTTTATGCAACTATCGCTCTAGGCATAAGTTTACGTAAACACAACCAGGAGTGAAGACACCCATCCCCCTTCTACCGACACACATTCCCTTCATAGGCGAAAGTTCTTATCAAACTGGTCCTGGTAAAACCGGTATCTTGAAACTGACTTGCCAAGGTGTCTAAACTGCCATTGAAATGTAATGTCTATTGACTAGTTCAGTACTTAATCAAACTTGGGAGATTATGACCGAATGGGGTGCTAAAGATGTTATTTTATAGTGGACTGTCGAAGATGAATGCGGTAAGCCGGTAACTAAAGTGTTTCTCCTAATTAATGTAATAATGTTTACGTTTTGTGATTACTTTAACGGTAGTTGTCGTTTTAAGTAGGACTTAAGTCATGTCAAGAAATAACGCATGGGCTAGGAACGTGTAGTGAATGTTGCAGTTATGAGCTTCATGGGAGGTGTAGATTAGAGCCGTGAAAAGAGACGGACGTTTATTTGATTTTGTACTTAAAACCATGAAATGTATACCCCTATCGAGCCTCTTAATCGTATCGTGACCACACTCACCACAATTCGTCACGGTTTAAATTCTATCAAAATTCATATGATTGAACAAATCGCTTGGCATTAGTGTCAATTACGACGGGCAAGAAGTTTCTCGATATAAAAACGTTTACGTCGAAATATTAGTTACGGCCACTAAAACTCCGGTACCCCAGGGCTTAGATTATTGTAAATTAATGCAATATTTTTAAACAGATTCACATGGAATGAGCGGTGTGAATGCATTTAGGGTTCGGTCATCGCACCTTGTGCACGTCGCGTCGCGTCGGCCTCGTGTAGGTGTCGCGCTCCGGTGACGTCGATGCTTATCAACCGACAATTAAAACGTTGTTTCGCGACCTGTTGCTGCTCCCCTCGCCCATTCCTTGTTCACCGCACAATCTGACCGACAGACAAACCCTTTTCACTTCAAGCGATTTATTTACTAACAAACTCGAAACAATATCGCACGCCGCTTAGCAGACTTTGAAATGCTTCACGACGTTCTGGTAAGGTACTGGCGAAGGTGAACAAACTTTTACACAATTGAGACAACATCAATCACACAAGAGACCTATATTGTTTACAACATACGATCTCATAGGCACGTGCTTTCCAATAAAAACTTTGGAGGTCAAGTGTAGTAGGCGTATTTATATCAGAACGAGGCTACGTGCCGCGTCTGCGGGGGCGGTCATTAACTGGGTCGCGTGGGGACAAAGACCTCAGCCCCCGGTGAGGGGTAAAACATGGGGTGGTTTCGCTTTCCTCGGGTGGCGGCAACCCCACTCGCCGCCCATCGGTTACGCGAAACACCGATCTTTCCTCGGACTAAAACTGGGTAGGAAGAGCCTCCGCGATACAAATGTTTACTCTCCGCGTTGCTGATGCGGGCGTCCACCTCAAGGGGATTAATTTAGAACTTCTCGAGCATTAATTCCCGTCTTGAGCAGTTTTCCCTTTTTGCGGCTAAACGACGAAACGACTGGAGATTGAACTGTCGACGCGATTACGACGTGATTTTTTCGCTTTGTTTTTTATGATATCAGCGGGGCGGACATGACGCTTTGTTTTGGCGGTTCGTGTAGGGGTGACCTGAATCAATGAATGCATAATGTTATTTAATTATGCAAATGATGAACACAATGACGCGTATGCGACAACGACATCGACCTGCGACTCGCAGGAAATCGGTGTCGTGTTCCGAGCATGTGTGGCATCGCCGATATTGAAGAAGGCGGTACTTGTAACCAGCATGAACATTGAACAATGGCGTATTTGTTTAACTTATAAGGAATTTCTCTGTGGTCCTTTATAACGTTGTACATCATTCGCATTGTTATTTACTGGTTCCGAGTTAACAGCATGAGATTCATTACGCATATTCGATATTCAAGTGGGTGTTATTGTAATTTGTCTATATAAGCATAAGCATATAATGTCACAATTTAAATTGAACACAACATATCGATAGACATACATTATGAAGCTAATTATCTGCTGTTGACAGCACCTATAATAATAAAAAGAACATAAATTATAAAACCTACGATAGGTCAACGACGTCTTTAATTTATTTATTCACCTAAACAACCGTAGCGTAGAATGTTTAGCGTCATCATTATGTTTTTTTATGACTCAAGGCCCTAAAACGAGTAAAAAATTTGGTACTAGCGTTATGACGAAACCTCGAAAGAATTTTGCTCTTGACCAAAGAGCATACGCCAATTTTACTAGAAGTGTTTTTGATCGATAGTTCACTCAATGGCACTGTCAGAATAAGCGACTGTAGAAAAAATGGAGGTGGCTCTCGGCATTCTATTGGGGTGTGCAGATACAACTTCCCTCAGTCCACTAATCTGTCTTTTCATCTTTTGGCGCAGGTACTAAAGGCTTCTTTGGCCATATTATTTGAAAAAAAAAAATAGCAGTTATCAGTGCAGTAACAGTCTGCCATTCGTATTACGACTAATTTTACAATATGCAATGTCTTTCAGCGTGGTTAATAGCGAGTCTGTCTCTTCTTAGGATTTAAGACATGTTAAGCAGGACCAACACTTTAACGGGTTTGTTTTTCGGTATGTAAAATTATTAGCTATGGTAAGACTCACGAGTTATTGTTATATATTCTATTGTTTGTGTTATTCTATGCATGAAACATTATTCACAGTCACAGAGAATCCTAATGTCTGGATATAAATGCGAAGCACAAATCAAGCGAACTAACATTCCAACTAAACAAATATATGTAGACTGTAGCCCATATAAACGCGTCCCGGATGCGGGATTATCACCCGCGACTCAGCGAAGAGGGCGTATCCGTCGCTGTACGTAATAAAAAAAAAAGACAGCACTATCTTTTCTAGCAACATTAAATCCGCGTAGTCTACGTCGGATGACGCGAGTGGCGAATAGTTGTGGCGTGTTGCGGTAGGTCAGTCATTGCGAATCGACGATTGTCCCCGACTCCCCGCCGGACGGCGACGGACGGCGACCGATCCGATATTACAACTATCGACATTGGAAAAATGTTACGAAGCACTGACACGCTGAAGGTTCAAAGGTGATTGAAATTTTCATGGGAAAATGTTTGAAATTTTTACGGCGGAAGCGATATTTTATTTCATTTCAACTTGTGTTTGACGTCGGTTGTTTTTATAGAATGAAGCCGATAAGTGTGACTGACGTTTTTATTGCTGTTTGGTTGGATTTTCGCTTGTTTTCCTGTCACAAAAATATAATTTTTATGTGTTTGATACGAGTTGACGCCAAAAATATTACAGTTGAGCAACGAATTCGTGGGTGATCACTATCAACTAAATGATATGACTTTACGATGTCTTAATGTTTCCCCTTTTGTTTCAGGTACTTATTCTCCACCTTTATGACTTGCAAACGGTAATTAAATGCATCTATAAACGTGCGTTTGCCTGCCACCCACATACTAGAAGTTATTGCGGGTGGGTTAACTTGCGCACGTATTGGTTAACTGGTTAACATTCAATTTTAGACCTTTAAACTACGAGATATTTGATGATGTAATAGACTAATTTAAAGTATTTCTTTACCTATTAAATGACCCATTATTTTTTATTAACGCTGAAGAGTTGTTTGTTGTTGATTGTAGAAATAGTGTCGGTTTATCTAATGACTAGTACTCCACATGTGCTCACAATTTAGATTAATCAAACCTTTTAGTTTGATAGATACGATAATTATTATAATAACTATCACTCATTTAATGCAGCACAACATTTTGATGATGATTATATGCTCCAGTCGCTGCTTTTACTGACGTTTGTTTAAGTCACAAGCGGAAGCGATTTCCAGATTTGAACTTTTGAGTTAACGAGTTCTCTACACCATATTAGTACACCATATTTGGAATCAGAATTGACCACAATCCTATTACATTTGCAGCGTGCAAAGCTGTCTGGTAAATGCAATACAATACTACGCAGGTGTCGAGTAGCTCTCATTAGCCACATAGGTGTGTCGACACGACACCTACGTTAATTTAATTAACGATGGTGGTATAAGTCGGCATACAGTTAATTACTAGGAAAATAGAACTAGGAAGCAGTTTGAATTGTGACATAACGATGAATTGAGTTTACTGTTGTTAATTAAAAGGTTAAATAATACAAAGTAAGAAGATACTGCTAATGGATAAAATGGAATTCGTAATCATAGATTGACATTAAAGTAAGTGAAACATAAAGTTTCTTCCTATGCAGCCTCCGAAGCAATCCCAAAAGGATAAAGACAATATCGACGTCTATCAACATCTATAGTCTATTAATAATCTACTAGTATAACTTTAATAATAATATATCATTTTAACTTTAAGTGCTACTTCCATTTATATTATCTAAGTATCCCATAAGGCCATAATGTTTGCTTATTTTTATTGCATGGTGTGGTCTCCTATAATTGAGGCACATAGTGTTCTTGCTAAAGAATACAATAATAAAGCATAAAAAAAATAATAACATAATATAGCATAATATAGCATGTAAGGTGTATTCTTTGTTGGAGATCCTAATAAAATAAAATATAGTCTATACAGATAAATAAATTGCTGTCTGTTTGTAATGTCAAAATAACAGCATTTTAGCAAATGAATATGAAAGCATAATTATACGGAACTTGAAACTGCTGGGCCGATTTTGACGAGACTTTCACTGGCAGATAGCTGATATTATAAGGAATAACTAAGGTTGCGTTTCTTTAATAAATAAAGAAAAATAATTAGAGAAGAGACACATTATTGTTTTCCGACATTCACGAAAACGGAAGCTTAATATAAGTAGCAGTCTTAATATAAACCAAGATGCCACAAGTGTCGGCAATCGAAAGTAATTAGTACGTACTGCCATAAATTATGTCATTGGCACTATTTCTCACATCCCGTCACACTTTGGCAGGCTGCCATCAGGATCGTAAACACTGGTAGACGATATCGTTTCGTGCCGTACTTTATTACAGTGATTTATATGATGAACAAGCTTTCTGCAATCAGCTGACTTATTTAAATAAGCGTGCCAATTTTAACCATGTGTTAATTTAGAGCAAGAAGATAATTTAATTTTTAGCAGGGTTCTACAGAAACTTAGAAATACGTTTCGATTTCTGTCACCCTGCATTTAGACATACTTCTTTTTTAAAGCTCTTCGTTCACGCTTCAAACTTATGAGTTAAACCGCGTACGAAACAATAAACTGCGCTTTATCTCGTTCTCTCCGAGTGTGATTTATTTATGTTCGGCCGGCCGATAACTGCGCAACTATCTGGATTCGAGTGAGCCGCGTCCCCACGCAGGGCCCGCACTTATCTCGTGTCGTGTGTTCCAATCGATACACGTATTACATCTACATAATATAACGAAGTGTTTTACGAGTCAATATTCATTTGTCGTTGTATTTGGTGTGTTTCTTGGAAACTTTCGGAAAAAGTAGGTTAACCGTGCCCACTCGCCCTTTTACTTATAAAGCGATCATGAATAACGTCAGAGGATACATTTGTTTTAGATAAAACTGTAGGTACAGCGTATTATAAGAGGGCTAAGGACTTAAGAAGAGAGTTTGACCCCTGAGTTTGTTTCGCCATGCCATCTCAGGGGTAATCAGACTTATTTTTCAGCTTTTTTAAAACTGACTTCTAAAAAAGCAGGAGGTTCTCTATTCGGATGTTTATAGGTATATTTTTTTTATGGTATTCGGGCATAACTCCGACATTTATAGACGGATTTGCAAAATTATTTTTTGTTCGAAATATGTGTATTCCGAAATGGCATTTAAATTTTGTAAAGACCTGATGAGGAGTTTCGGAGACAGACAACGGAACTCTTCAATAAATGCCAGCAAATCAACCGCGATCACTGCTATCGCATATGTATGAATTGTTTACGCAATGACAAACATAACATTGCGCCTGTAACCTCTAAAGAATAAAAAAAATCGTTTCATTAGTAAGAAAAGGGATATTGATAAAGGCACCAATAAAAAATTGTACATATGTGCCGCGAAGTTTTTGTACTGTTATTGAACAAGATGCTTCGAAAATAAAGACAGTGACCAAGCATGAATTGTCCTACTTCACTACTGCAAGATCTTCAGCACTGTTACAAGTGTTACAACCTAAGTACAGCAATAACGTCGTAGGTTTAAAGGTTAGAACGTAATTAGTGATACTGTAGAATGGCCGGAGTCTTATGTAGTATGTTTTACCTATACGTGTATTGTAGTTAGGGCTGCCATGGCCACATAATCGCACAATGGTAATTAACATTGAATTAGCTTTTTTTATAATCCTACTTACTACTATCCCATCCTACTTCCTACTATCCTACTCCTACTAATCCTACTATCCTACTAGTCCTACTTCCTACTAATATTATAAATGCGAAAGTTTGTGAGGATGGATGGATGGATGTTTGTTACTCTTTCACGCAAAAACTGCTGAACGGATGTTGATGAAACTTTACAGTAATATAGCTTATACATCAGAATAACGCATAGAATACTTTTTATCCCGATATTACCACGGGATCAAAACTTACGCGGGTGAAACCGCGGGGCGCAGCTAGTAATATTATAAACGCGAAAGTTTGTGAGGATGGATGGATGTTTGTTACTCTGTCACGCAAAAACTACTGATCGGATTTGTATGAAATCTGGCCTATAGATAGTTTGTAACCAGGATTATCACATAGGATACTTTTTATCTCGATATTCTCACGGGATCGAAACTTATGCGGGTGAAACCGCGGGGCGCAGCTAGTACTTTATAATCGAGGCCAGCCCTGAAAAGGTGGCAACATGACCTGGACGCGTACCGCGAGGGCTGATTCGAGGGGACGCGGGAAAAGTTCTTGGACGGAGGCCTTTACCCAGCATTGGAAAATCTTAGGCTAAACAAAAAAAAAACTTTAGGACTGAATACAGGGTATTGACCTATTACTATGGATTTTTTTAGTTTAGTCCTGTCAAATTAATCAGCGCCTGACACTACTCTATACAAGTTTAGTCGTGATTAAAAACTTGCCTACTAAAAGTACGTCATTGGCCCCGATTCTGTTGTTCACAGACTAAACGAAACTTAAGTTCTGTGCATCTTTTTCTTTCTATTTCATTATGAAAAGGACAGAAGATAAATATTAGTTTAGTTCTGTCAAATTAGTCCTGACGTAAATTGACGTATTTTTTAGTAGGCAATTTTTTAATCACGTCTAAACTTGTCTATGGATTATCTAATTTGACGGGACTACATTCATATTTATCTTTTGTCCTTTTCATATTGAAATAGAAAGAAAAAGATGCACAGAACTCAAATTTTGTTTAGTTTGTGAACAACAGAATCGGGGCCAATTTCGTCTGGCGCTGATTAATTTGCCAGGACTAAATTAAAAATTCATCTTCTGTCCTTTTCTTAATGAAATAGAAAGAAAAATTGAACTAAAATTTTGTTTAGTTTGTGAACAACAGAATCGGCACCATTATTTAACATGTTTAAGTAATTCTTAGTAGGTGCTAATTGTCAGTACGTCTATATTCGTCTGATTTATGGAGCTAGGGGCAAAGGTCTATTGGAATATACGACTATTACATACTATAATAGCCTCCCCGACCGATTTCGGTCATGGTGGCCAATCTCAACGGAGATTAGCCAGGTACGCAGGAGATATTATAGTGCACAAGTGTGCGCGCAGACACAGGTGCACTCCCTCTTCCCTCACTCTCATAGTCCGATGGGACGGCAATCCGACACGACCGGAGAGAGATCAGGCGCAGGACCAACGGCTTAACGTGCTTTCAGGGGCACGGGGGTATTAAACCGCCAACTTCCAAACTCCGGACTTTTACTAAGAAATTTCTAATGGAAAAACTCAATAACACTTTGTCCGACCCGGGAATCGAACCCAGGACCCCACGCTCAGCAGTCGCGCTTGCAACCACGAGACCAACGGGGCAGTCGAATGTCGATATGCACTGAACTAAAATTTTGTTTAGTTTGTGAACAACAGAATCGGCACCATTATTTAACATGTTTAAGTAATTCTTAGTACTAATTGCCAGTACGTCTATATTCGTCTGATTTATGGAGCTAGGGGCAAAGGTCTATTGGAATATACGACTATTACATACTATACTCAAGTACAAGAGTGTAAAGTAGGTAAAGATATTATTATACCTAAGTTAAAGCTTTCCTAGAGAGAAGGTGCTTAGTTTTAAAGCTGGTGTTTTACTGAAAGCATATACTTACTATAAAGTATTAGGAGTGTCGCTTTTGTTTCGTAAGTATATAGAATAGACTGCTTTTCCGCCTGTTTAGAAATCGTCGCTCCGACCTTTATTTGCGTCAACTACAGACTTTAAGACGATTTATTATTTATCAGTGGAACCCCTTAGCCTAAAATCTTCTGCACACTGTTTTCTATTTTCGTACGTTTTTTTGGTGTCTCGTCTTGTGTGTTCGATTTTTTGCTTGCTAAGATGAAGTTTGTTGGCTCTTATGGTTTGTATTACTACTTTTATAAGTTACAGTTATCCGGAGTGAAATTGAAAACATGCGTCAAATCAAAATGGGAGATTGTACTCTTCATTATGAACAACTTTTACTATGTGACCAAACCTGAAATCGCGAAAAAAAAATCAGCTGTTCCCTACATTTATGTTCGCATAACTTGTCAAAATGTAGGAATTAAAATTAATAATATGGCAGATGGAAGCCTATCTAACACTATGAAACAGTCCCTTAACTCTAATAGATGACTGCATAGCGTAAAATCACAAATCTCGCATGGAAAGCCAAGGCTTAACATAGCGGGATTATAGTTTATTGGCGAGTGTGAGCTTATCTTTAATAGTTCAGAGAACTTGAGGCGAAAGCGTCAGGGTAGCCTGAGAAACTCAAATTTTCTTACGTTTTTTGCAATTTACATTTCAGTATAAAGTTTTTTTTGTTTATCTAAATATGATTTCAGGCTTATCCTACTAGCAGCGCCCCGCGGTTTAACCCGCATAAGTGTCAATCCCGTGGGAATATCGGGATAAAAAGTATCTTAAGTGTTATTCTAATGTACATTATTGTAAAGTTTCATCAAAATGTTTTGAGTAGTTTTTGCGTGAAAGAATAACAAACATCCATTCATTCATCCTCACAAACTTTCACGTATATAAAATTATTAGTAGGTTAGTACTAATTTTTTAATTAGGTGTATTCACCTATAGTTTTTTTTTTTCAAGTTCATATTACCAAAAACTAATGACTATTTCATGAAATCATGACATTTGAGGCCAATTCTAACTACTAATTCAGGAGTTGTATTGCTGATTCTTATGATTATAATCAGGGACTTAAACATTACTCAAAATAACGTTAGGTACGCGTAGTTCCGGTACCGATACATTTGTACCCTTCCACCAGGATCGTAACAAAATTAATTCCTTGGCTATAATGATACTGACATACGAACGAAATCCTAAACTGTTCAGTAACAATATTATCAATATATCGTTATAAGTATAACTTCCTTACATACATGAGGTTTTCGTAGATATATTGTCAAGGTCAAGGATATTAATCCTTAAACAGTTCCCTTAGAGAATCGCGCCTGCGGAGATTATATAAGGCTCTGATAGCTCTTTTCTGCAGAATAAAAATAGAATCGATGTCTGCAGCTCGTCCCCAAAGTAAAATACCGTAAGACATGATACTATGAAAGTAACTAAAATAGACTAGTCTTGCGGTACCTACATCAGTAAATTGCCGGATTTTTCTGACAGCATAGGCATATAATTCTGTAAAGCCGTATTTGGATCGGTCGCGAATCATATTTTAATCAACATACCTACAACCTGACACTGGCCTGCAAATTGCAAAATACGTAATAAAATTTGCGGACTACCTTAGCGCATCCCCTTTAAACTGCACAAGTATTAGCAAACAATAACGCTGCAACTTAAAAATTGCTTCAAAAATTAATGTCCTATTAACTGTAATAGGTTTTAGATACTAACCAGAGATAACAGAATGGGTGTCGTCTGGGTTTCCCGCGTAAATTATCAATTTATGATGACTCAGGAAATAATTTTGCAGTCTGTAGTCAGTCTATTGTTTATGCTTTAAGTTTTATAGTTTTCCCATAGCCAAGCTATAAAATATATTTCCTATTTTTTATTGTTTTGTGTGTATTGTAGTATACTAATTATTACTTAATTAACGTGTGCTCTTTATCTTGAAATGAAGACACAAAAAAAGTAAGATGATTTATTATTGTTTTATTGTAGTTAGTTAAGAGCCTACACTACCTCAGCTAAAATTCACTCTTTACCTCGCTCGCACGATACTGCTCGCGGACTGAGTGAGAGCGAGACAGAGTGCGGTGCTAGGCGGCAGGCAGCGCCAATAGTTTAGGTATTTGCTTTTTACGTTGAAAAAAATGGTAATAAAAAAAAGTAAATAACATAAGACCTGCTTTATAGTTAGTTCGGTTAGTATACAAAGTTTCGTGATCTAATTTGAAGTATTTTTTGAATACCAGCGGTTTATTGTACGATTTGGAGGTAACTTTGAAATTTTTTTCTATCGAGAAAATTTTATGAAATCGTGTTTTTGTCTAACATAATACCTAGCATTAATCCTCAACTTTACCATATATTTATTTCAAAATTAATGCTGCAGTATTTTCGACACAACGGAGGATCATGCTAAGCCATTTGAGGTAGTATAGGCCCTTAAGGAGACGGTGCATAGATTCACGAATCGGAAAGACCAAAGAGAATAGAACCACGGAAAGACAGAAATTACCTATGTTGGCTATGTGTATTCGAAAATAATCCGCGGGCTATAAACAAAGTAACGCAGGCTATTATTATGCAACTAATATTAGAATATCATGTAATGTTTTGTACATTTATCGTATCATAATAATTGTTTGCACATGCATACAATTGGTGAATACAATATGGGTTACAAATTTACAACCCATTCCCTACTATTAAAAAAAAGAATCCTTGGCCGCAATTAATCTTTGCTGGAGCACGCAGTTAATTAAGCAGTGCACTCGACTGTGAAATATCTTTAAATAATAACTAGCCCCACTGATTAGCCGTTTCGCTTATTGTAAAACTTACAGGTCAGCTTTCTTCTCACTACATTGTGCTACGCTTTCTTATTTTATTGGCTCTGCGTCGACTCCACGTGAACAAAGCTCTAACATTTGTCGTAAACAGCTGTTGACTGTAAAAAACAATTTTCTTTTAAAAATGAGCGATTCTGAACCATATTAGTAGGGTGGAGCGACTCATAATAGATGATCAAACGAACTTACCTGTGTGAAGTTCGATCATTATTATACGAAGTGCTTCGTTCGAAGATATATGTTACTTTACCATGCAGCTTTCTCGAGTCACTCGGCAACTACGCAATTTTCAGAGCTAAAACTAAACGTAAGTATTAGTGTGCGTTATCTGTGTCCTAGCGCGATCCGTCATTCTTTTTAGATTCTTGAAAGGTTATCTCAATTTTACCGGGGTGGGATGGGTAGGGAACATATATCTTCGAACGAAGCACTTCGTATAATAATGATCGAACTTCACACAGGTAAGTTCGTTTGATCATCTATTATACTGCGTGCTTCGTTCTCGATATATGTTACTTTACCATGCAGATGTTTAGAGAGATGGTAAACTTGAGATAAGCCTGACTCATTGGTCATTATGTCCTTTAAAATAATTTTTATTTTATTTTTTGAAATTAACACTTTCATTTATAGACATCTTAAATTCTTCTCTATAATTAAACATAATTAACAATCAGTAATCATATTAATACTTAATCAATTATACAGCCTTATTCGCTACATAGGTAACCATCCCTTATTTATCAACTAATAATGGCACATTAATTTAGATCACAATATACATATATGTACATAGTATATATTCTATTGACAATAGTGTAAGTACTAAAAACTAAGAATATATTATTCTGCATTAAGCATAAGCACAGCTTAGGCAAACTCCTGAATTGGGAATTGGCCTCCTATAAAATTTTGTAAATGTTAATGAATTATTTGTTCAACCAGCAGTTTGTCTGATTACATTTAATGATATTGTTTAAGACTTAGGCTTGAATGTAAAGGCGTGTCATGTACTATGACCTGAGCAGACGCGCGTATCAATACCGCAGTCTGTAAGAGTATTTTTAATCCATCTACCAGTAGTAGAAACCGAAATTGGTTTATGGGGTTTTTAAGTGACAAAAACAAGTAGTCATTATGACCTCTTATATCTCTAGTCAATCTCATGTAATCATACAATGTTTTGGCTGGAAAAATCTCAGTTTTTTCAAAAAAGGATATGAAAAGATTAGGTTGGGTTTGTCCCGCAGTCGAAGTTTTTATCAAATCAGTAATGGTAATATAACACAACTTTCACTCAGTGTTATATATTAGATATTTTTATTAATGTTAAGGTTTGTGTCCGTTGAGCTGTGCTTAGTGCAAGCAAAAAACCACCAATTTCTTTGAGATATGTTCAAAACTTAATGTCATATTGGGAGTTCAGTTGTGTGGTACACTTAAAACTTTATTTGGATCCCATGTTGTTTGGTATTTTGCTAACGGTGGTTTTTGACTTATAGCATCCTTTAAATTACCTCTTAATACGATCACCCTCCCCAATTTTAGAGCCTATTATCAAAGATAGAGCTGATTTTATGAGAGTTTAGGGTCCCATAGGTAGCTCCAGAGTCGAATAATTTTGTTAAGAAATAATGGAATGGGTTTATACCATGCTCCTGGCAAAAGGTATGTGACATTATATTGTTTTAGTGTATTACGGTTACAAACATGACATCTGTTGATATTGGGGGAATAGCCCTTTATTAACCATGCTTGCCTGATAATATTCCTGCAATCAGAGTAAGTTGATAGTGGTTGAAAGAAGAATATAGAAGATATTTTTTGAGGTTTCAAAAAATATTACTTAGCTTTGAGACATGCATAGTCTGCATTAAAGGATACCAAGGTTGTGAAGGCTATTGGGGCATGACCATGATACCTGTTGCCTTCTCATTTTTAATTTTTTGTAAACATTTTAATATTAAATTGAATGGATGAAAAGCATAGAAAAAATATTCTGTCCAGGTCAAAGTAAAAGCATCAATATTTATTGCCTCTGGATCTGGTTTCCAGGACACATAGGTACTTAAATCAATTTCAGGTGCACCGGTCCAGCTCAGATACAATTTTTTGAAATGCCCCAGTGTTTTACTCCGGTGTTTGGATATATTTTTCGGGACTTTTCATCAGCCTCTTTATTTTCACTAGACTTAATGTAGGAGGCAAAGAACCAAATATGTCTCTCTTCACACTGCCTTATGGATCTGGCCAAGTTATTTAATTGTGGGAACTGAATACCACCCATTCTGTTTAAATAAGATATTGCTGTCTTATTATCTACGCAACAGAATATTAAGGTATTGCTTATCCTTTACAAAAAAACCTTTAAATGCCATAAATATTGCAAGTAATTCTAACTAGTTAATATGGTATGTTTTATCATATTTGCTCCAGAAGCCATAGGCTCTTGTTTTTGTAAGCAGCACCCTATCTACTCATGGAGGCATCCATGAACAATTCAATATCATGTTTATGATAGGCAATACTTTTACATACTGTACTAATATTTATTAGCCCATCATTGTAGATCTAATTTTATATCATAGTGTCAGTCTATTTGAAGGTATTTTCATCATAATTTATAGATAAATATTTATAGGTACTCATGATGTTCTAAAAATTTAGTGTAAAGTCAACCATAAATGTGGAAGCTGGGCAAGTTGCAATTAATATCCCAATTCATTTCTAGATCTAAGTATTTCTGAACTGACATTTTGATATTTGATACTTTGTCTATGGGCAATTGTAATGTCATATGTTTTGTATCAAACACAAAACCTAAAAATTTGCAAGGCTGTGATGGTACTATTACACTTTTATCAAAATTTATAATAAATCCCAGACACTTTTAAAGGGCTATTGTTTCTGTAACATTCTGCAAACATGATTGATAGCTAGATCCTATACTTAGTAGGTCATCTAAGCATTGAACTGACTTGTACCCTTTTTCTCTTAGACGTGTCACAACTATCTTCATAAGGGAAGGCATGAAATTCATATAATTTATTTAATTAAATTGAAAAAACATAGGTATTTTCAAGCATATGGTTTTTTTTTATTTTTTATTATTATTATTATTATTTTTTTTTTTTTTTAACTATTATTCTTTCGAATCAATTTTTGCCATGTAATGGCCTGGAGAAAGTAAATCTATTGCTGTTCTCCATTTTTAAAATGGGATATTTTTACATATTAATTCAATAACCAAGTTTAGTATGAATCTCTTTGTACCATATGTTTTGGAATCAAAAATTTATAAGAGATAATTTAGTCTTTACAAGGCTTGAAAGGGGATATAGCCCCCAATTTTAATAATTTGATGTTAGCAGTATGCATATCAGCATTTTTCACAGCTGATTTTGCTGAAAGGAGAAGTGGCAGTAAATTCTGATGAGGTTTGTTTACAAAGGTAATTGAGTATCCTTTGATAATAATTAATTATGAATTCATCTTTGCAAATTTTGTTCCAGCACAGTAAAAAATGTGTGAGCCTTCCAGCATGACTTACCTCTATGTGCAAGCAAGAGGTTTCTCCCTGTGAGGCTTTTGGCTTTTTTGGCCGTGGACTGATAATAGTGTCCGTGACGTTCCCGGGCTTGTATCGAGGACTGGGTCTTCTTGTGCCCATACCTTACTGTTGGGCTTGGATTGTAGCGAGGGGGACCTTGTTAGTTTCCCTTATTTACTGTATGCTGATTAAATGTAGGGTTCAAAACTTGTAACTCATCTCGTTCAACATCTATAATAATATTCAAAAACTTTTTATCAATCACAGGGAAGATCAATGTTTTCCTTGGTTTTTGTTTGGACAAAATGTAATTCTGTCAATATCCTTCCAGCACCACTAAGTAGTGAGATCCATTCCAATCAGTCCACTGTATCATTGTTTATCAACAATGATAAATTGCATTACTTACTTATAGACAACCCAATGCCTAGTTGGTTTTGTTCCAACTCTATCTTTTTGTGTCTGTTGACAGTAATGTTGCTCACCGAAGCAGAAATCTATGGGTTGAGCTTTGGTGCCTTTAATAAGGGCAATTTGAAATCAGTTGTTCTATTAGTTTTTGTTTTTGTCTCTTTTTTAAACTGTTGCTTCAAATATGAGCCAAGTCACTATTTATAAAGGGACTTTAGAAAGGGACCTTACACAGGTGTGTCTGGCATAAGATCCCCAGTGCTAAAAGTGCCTCTGAACTTATAGTTGGTGTTGCTGAGGTAGGCTCAGGATCAACCGTTGGAGACGAGGTAGGATTTTTTACTATGAGAGGTTCAGGTTCTTCTGGAACCGGATCTGTCATAGCTTCTAGTGACATACCTCATGGTAATGTTTTAATTATTTTTACTTCGTTCGAAGTGTTATCACTATTGTAATCTGAAAGAAAAAACGATAAAGATACCACGGAAAATTTGTACAAGTGATTGTTAATAACTGCTTATTGAAGCCTCACAGACTTCACATAAGATTCTAAAGATCTCGTCCGTATATCTCGTATACGCCCCGAGTCTAAGGATCTCGTCCGTATATCTCGTATACGACCAGAGTCCAATGAGCACGTCGATGTATCTCGTACACCACCCGTCTCAACCGGTACAAAGGTTATGTAAACCTTGTGGCCTTAACTGCTATTAAAGCCAGTAGCCGTACCGGTATAATAGGAATCACAAGACAACGTTTTTGTTACCTGGAATACTAGAAATTGGGTATCACTTTCGTAGTCATTCCGACCACGACAACGACGCTTCATTTTTCATTAAATTTTTCTTATATACTTTTTGTACTATTGTAAATCTTTTTCTTCATGGCGTCTTTTATGGATAGGTAGTTAAATTTAAGCAAAATTTCACTTTTAAACACTCAAATTTACTCAGTTATTTCTAAGAACACAGTATCAGTTGCCGCGCAAACGAAAAGAATGACGGATCGCGCTAGGACACAGATAACGCACACTAATACTTACGTTTAGTTTTAGCTCTGAAAATTGCGTAGTTGCCGAGTGACTCGAGAAAGCTGCATGGTAAAGTAACATATATCGAGAACGAAGCACGCAGTATAATAGCATGAAAGGGCTCTTTTCCATAACATCGGCAAGTTCGCCCTTCGAAGTGATGCATCAAGTTACTGCAACAAAAGCGATTGATTCGCGCTCTCAGGATCAAATGGGGCGAATTTTGGGTGCAAGCCTGGGGCGGGGCGCGGGGCGGGTGCGGGGGCGCGGGGGCTTTCAGCAGGGGCAACAATGCGGCCCGGGTATCGATCCACCCCGCGCGCCGTCTGCTCGACGCACCGAGCCTACGCGGCCACCGCTAAGCTCCTTCGCTCCTATGCAAACCTAGTACTTTTGCTTTCTAAAACATGCCACAAATACATGCGGTCGACCCTGCAATGGTGTGAGAATTAATTTTAGATATTATTTGTGGTACTACAAGTTTGCGATAGTTGTCGCCGTTAAGTTTGTGCAGCCCTAGTTTAGTGTCGCCTTTACAATACGCTGTACCAATTAGGGAATACTGCATGCTGACCATTTTATTTATTTATGTTCTAGGCTAGGCAATCTAGCTGTTTTAAACTAGATTAGCAAACAGAGACAGATTCTTGTTAGTGACTTTGTCTATTCTCAATTTATAAAAGCTTAAATTGTACTTCTGGTGGGTTTTATATTTAAAAAGTGAATTAAATAATGGGATTGTTCCATGTTCATTTTGCTTGCGGAATACATCTATTCAGATACATTATTTTACCACTCATTTTGGCGGCTCAGTGGGACAAAGTGGAATGATTCGAAAGAACAGGGTCATATGATATCAGCATGTCAAATAAAAAGTGTCCTCTCAACTCAACCCACTCAAGCAAATGTAAAACCAACCCTTCCCCACTTCCTAACTTCATCTCCGCAAACATATTCGGCAATTAAACTATCCGCATCAATTAAACTAAAGCTAATCCCTATTCGAAACTAACACTTATCGATGCCCCAACGGGCCGACAAACGCAACTTGCGATAACCGTTCCCTCGCCGACTAGATACAATGAACTATGGACTAATATTTGGGTTGCAGGACTAACCAACCCTGATCTTAGCAAACTGCTCGATACCTGGCGCCAATCGTGCTGAAAGGATTAGTTAGGGGAAACTGTGATTAAACTTTATAGTATTAGTTGCAGAATGTTATAACGGGTTTTGGTAAAGTAGGAATTAATTGCCAGGTAAACTAATGCTCGGTGCCTATAAACAAAAAGGATTCGTTTTGCCAAAATGGGCCATATACAAAGATTCGTAACCTTTTTTAAGGGTGGGTTTGCTATACAAAGCTATAAAATCTTTGCTTCCTAATTGGTAAAGATACAAGACTCTTAAATTGTAACCAATAACGTTTCGTAAATTAAAGGAATCACCCATCAATATGTAACGTGGAAATGAAACGATATGTTGTATTTTTTTTTCACGATATCAAGATTTTAGGACAGTAATTAATTCTTATTCAGGCTTATTTCCTGTCTAACACTTATTATTATAAATTCTCTGAAAATTATCTTAAATGTGTTCTGTGAATCCTTGCATTGCCGTTGGCATCCTTGTCTTCCGCATTGGCACAGCTGCCCGAATGCCTAAGTGACAAATACCTAATAACTAAATCACGCTTTTAGCACTTTAGCTTCTCCGAGATCCCATTTCGTTGCGGTAGGGAGAGGAAATAAACCGCCAAGACTTTCCACAACGCAGGAAGGATTCCGCCATCATAATCAATCAAATCGGTTTCACATACACATACAACCCACTTCCTTGTACAGAGGCCAGCACATCAAGATACTACAATCTGTCAAATTTCTTTAATAGATATTAAACTTTATCGCTAAAGCATAAGGTTCAAAGTTGATTGGGAAAATTTGACAGTTTCGGGTAGCTTGATCTGCTGGCGTCTGTACACTACAACCCCACTTACATTATGACATCTGTACTAATATTATAAAGAGGAAAGATTTGTATGTAAGTAACGAATTGGCTCAAAAAACTGGACCGATTTTAAAAATTCTTTCATCATTTGAATACTACATTATCACTGATTAATATAGGCTTTTTTAATTGCAAGAAAAAAATAAAATATTTAAAAAATAAATGTCCACCCGTGCGAAGCCGGGACAGGCCGCTAGTTATACATAAAATCAAGCCTGGTTTCTCTGCAGAATTGGGCAGGTAATTAACCATATTTCGCTTGTAATTTTTAAGTCCCATGGAGGCGAGCATATTGCAAACAACTGGGCACAAATCCAGTCAAAGAAATTCCAGATAAACAAACCTAATAACACTCTTTCCGCCCTGGAAATCACACCCAGGACCTCAAGTTCAACAGTAGCGCTTGCGACCAGTCAACGAGGCAGTCTGACATAACATTTTAGTACTTTTATTCACCTCTCATTAGCCATAGAATATTCGGTGCCCATTAGATACGTCGGAACGATATGCTTGCTTGTATCTTTAGGGTCCCCGAGGTCTTTAGAATTGTAAAAGTGAATGTACCGTTAAATTCCTTTCAGTCGTTTTTAAGCCAAGCGCGCAGACTAAGGAATAAATAGCCGTACCACTTAGGATTATATGAGTTTCTAGGAAACCGCTGATATTGTCTTGTCTTTAGTGTCTTTTTTCAGGGTGACTTAGGGTCTTCACAAATACATTATAAGGGACAGATCATTTAATAAAACCTCCAAATTATACTTTATTAGTCTCCAAAAAATTGACAACATCTGGTTTGGAAGTCAGTGGGCGTAGAATAAAGGCTGGTACAGACGCACCGCGGGCCAACTTGGGGAGCGTCAGTGAAACCTAATAAAACCGGTTATGGTCCCTACGTGACGCGTGCGAGGTAATGAGTTTTCGGAGAAAGCGCTGCATGTGTTCTGTATAGTTCTCTGTAAAGCGCTGTACGCCACGCGATAAGCCACTGTGCACCGCGTTTAACTGCATAGTGTAATTTGGACCATTAGTCTGTAGACTTCATTGCTTTGATAAAAAATAGTCCGTTTAATTTTATTACGACCCGCGACCGCCCACGCGTCTGCATAGAACTTTATTTACTAAATGTTTGTTTGGATGTGCAATTAAAAATCTAATTTAGGGATGATTTATGAAGCAATTGATTTGAAAACGAACTAGTATGCGTGCGTGTCGGCAAATATTGCTGACGTTTTAATTCTGCTGATATGAGAATTGATTGTAGAATTAACTTATTGAAACTGGAGTATCGTTTGAGTCTAATTAGTAATATGATGAACAGGCGTTGCAGTAGCTTGATGTGCTGGCGTCTGTAGCCAGCACATCAAGCTACTGCAATCTGTCAATAGATTTTCAACTTTATCGCTAAACCATAAAGTTCAAAGTTGATTGAGAGCACATCAAGCTACCATAAATTTGACAGTTTAAGGTAGCTTGATGTGCTGGCGTCTATACCTGTAATATTTCAACATTACGATCCTCATTATCGTTTCAGACTTTCAGCCGCAAGACATCCTCTGCTGGACTTAGCCTCCAAGCACCGCCACTTCGACCTATTCTATGCTTCCCAGATCACACTCAGTAGCAATGGGTTGCATTTTGACAGTTAAAACAACATTCATTGCGTTATTTACGTTGTTGAGCAAAACCATTTTACGAACTTATGAAGCAATGAATTAGCAATATTCTTCAAAATCAATAAAAATATATAAAATAATATATTTAATTCTTCAGATTGAGATTGATAATGTGTTACCTACGCAACTAGGGTCCTGGGCTTAAGGCGAAAACGTCAGGGTAGACCGCGAAATTCAAGCATTTTATTAAATCATACAAAATTAAAAATCATCACCGTGCTCTTCTACGAGCAATGTGCCCTGCCCACTGCCACTTAAGTTTGGCGAGTTTTCGAGTTACTTTGTTTCATCTACGGATCTCTTCATTTCTGTTTCGATCACGTAGGGGAACCGTTACGATTCTAAGGCACATCAATCAAGTACAGTGTTTATATGCTTCATATCGAAGTAAAAAACTTTTCTATGAGTATAAGTAGATATGTTCCTAATTTCCTTAAGAGTAAACTAGTCGCGAGCTCGAACTCACTGTTGGTTATGGCCAAAAAGCACGCTGTCTCACCTGGCTTCGTGTCCGACAGCGCTAGTATCAGTGATGAGCAGTTAGGCACGAACAACGTCTAGATAGTTCTCACGCCGTCGTTCCGAACTGATACCTAGGCGCGTAAAAAAAATTCGACAATTGCATCGGAAAATCGAGTTTTATGAAAAAACCACCACAAAAATCAATTACAAATAAAGCTTATTGAACTCTTCGATAACTGAGCTTTGCCGGGATGCACTTGGTTTTGAAGATTATTACATTTCTTTTCTTACTTATAGCGGCCCGTCCCGGCTTCGTACGGGTGGACATTTATTTTTTAAACATTTTATTTTTTTCTTGCAATTAAAAAAGCCTATATTAATCAGTGATAATGTAGCATTCAAATGGTGAAAGAATGTTTAAAATCGGTCCAGTACTTTTTGAGCCAATTCGTTACAAACATACATACAAATCTTTCCTCTTTATGATATTAGTATAGATTTACAGCCCAAGTTACATTAAAAATAGCAAGTAACACGAATCTTTGTTGGCTCATACATAACAGACATAAGTTCATAACTTTTTAATGACTTTTTATTTTACTATTCTTTTTCCGCACAGACCATATTCATAATAAGTCAAAACGATATCATGTATGACTTTGGATTCACAGTGTAAAACAGTGGATTAATACTCTCCCGAAATTTGTATGGAAAAAATATCGACTAGTGGCACCTTAAGTGTATGACACAGCAATAATTTTATTTATGACCGACATTTATCTTCAATCAATCGCCAAGGCTCGACTATATGTAGATGTATGTACGTTCCACACATAACTAGCGTCCAACGCTTCCCAAGGTTCAATGGGTTTATTTTTCTCGTACTACGTAACAAAGTTAGTTATTTTTATTACACTACATTGATGTTTATCGTAGTTAGTTACCATTATGTTCTCATGGGTCAAGTTGAAGGGTAAGTACGTGGTTACCGACCCAAAGACACGTGTAAGAAAAATCCTTGAAGCCGAGATTACACGGTATGTGTGAATTCTAATAACGTGCTATAAAATTACACTTGCTGCCTTAGATTCTGATACTTCCACGTATAGCTCTGAGATTTGTTATTCGAAGTCTAAGCCTACTGTACACACGGACACATAAATATCGCTACGGAATTTTATCGCGCACTGGATTTTTATCTCCGGGTGAGCCGAGCGTTGAGAATCCAACAGAGCGCATCCCCAGCGCGTCAAAAATACACATTGTTTGTTGGATTTTCAACTCTTGCCACAGCTTCGGGAATACACGCCTATGCGAACCTACGGGGTAATTGCGTAACACACTGTCAGTAGCAATGGGTTTTATTTTGACGGTTCAACAACATTTATTGCGTTATTTACGTCGTTGAGCAGACACATTTTTCGAACATATTGAGCAATGAATTAGCAATATCCTGTAAAATGGATAAAAATAATGATTGCTTCTTGTCGCCCTCTGCGCTGTTTGTCGATCTCTGTCTCGTAAGCTTGTTCAATCGTTTCCGTATTTTGAACGTCTTCCTGTTATCATCATCAGTGTGTCGGTTTAGACAACACTGTTTAATTGCGTATCGGCAATCGAATACGTTTTTCTTAAAAAAAAAACAGATTTTTTGGTTGTAACACAAATAAAATCACTATCGAGAGCAATACATACCATTACTCTATCAAAGATTGAATCCTCTACTCAAAACTTGAAATCGAAAAAATAAACTTAATTTCAAACAGCTCACCTCAATGCCTCGAATAGCATATTCATGAGCAACAAAACTGAACGAATCAATTACCACGCCGTGAACCTCAATGTTTGTCGTTTTAATTTTAAAAGCCACTCAAAACCCTTTGACGGGGACTAAACTTAACATTCCCTGCATTCCGTGGACGCGTGATATCGTACCGCGTTGTCCGTCCCTTTCTGTTTCCCCATTTCACCCTTTCCTCATGTCATGACACTTATGACAGGTTGAACTGATAAGCTGAAGCGATCACCCCGACTTGTCGCACCGCTGCACCGTCTAAACGTCTCCTTATGTTTAAGTTAAATAATGGTTAGCGTTGGAACTGGGGGTCTAATTTTAGCACGAAATCCGTAGTGTCTGCCGAAGATTTCTTTCTGTATTATTTACGTAACATCAAATAGTTCGGGATCCGAAAGAAGAATTAATGACAAAACGCTCAGGCAGCTTTCTACTTCCGATGTGATTTTGTCCGCCCTCAAAAAAATTATTTCTTGTTCGATTGAGGCCCGTATTACAGAACGTCACTCAATACTCAAGCATTACTTAAAACTAGTTTCAACCAATCAAATGGCTTGAATCTAGTTTTAAGTAATGCTTGAGTATTGAGTTACGTTCTGTAATACGGGACTTAAAGAGTCCTAGGAAATGGTTTTATCTATCACTACACTATTTAAAACTCTTTTAAGAAAACGTCCCCAATATTAACGTCAACATAATTTAAATTGTAAATCCAAATCAAAAAGGTGTCGCAGTCAATTAACCACATATGGAAATGCATTATAAACTGCCACTACAGCCGCACATGTTCTGTCATTCATCGACCTTCTGTATAAGTGAACAAAGGGTCGCACGCTGACGTTCGTGACTTAATCGCCGGCGCAGTATGTACGGGGCCATTCCGCTCAATTAGGCCTGCGGACCGGGTTTGTCTACTCCGCAGACGTTGCATGCTGAAGCTGTCGGCTGCTTTGATTAAAGTTTGATTGGGACCTGTCACTCATGCCACGGATTTAGAACGCGCTCGCTCATTGATGTCATATAACGTATAAACGCGGTGGCGATTTTTGATTGATCTCTTTTATTGTTATTTTTCTGTTTGTTTTTTATGTTGACTTTTGAACGAATTTGTACGATTCATTCCCCCTTTGCTTTGTGCAATTTATTCTCGTTGACTGGACCTAACCAGCGGAAAATGAGGATGCAGTGTTTTTATTAGGTTTTAAAACTCAGTTCATGTTATTCTACACTTTATATGTTATTCATATACTGCAGTATTTTTGTCTTTATAAAGCAGTGGGCCTATAAATGCTTACTCAGTTGCCTTGCATTTTAGAATGTAATGTAACTGAAGTCCCTAGGTACAAAATATTAAGTTTATTGTACTCCTTCAAATCAATTAAAGATTTACCAAGCTACAAAACTGTTAGTTACCTCAATCAGCAAAGGGAAAATAAAAGGAAAAAGCTAAATAAATTATTACCTAATTCTCGTAACGTGGCACACAACGTTACGAAACTTTTCCCCTCGGGGCGGATTCGGGGGAACTCGGGGTATTACGACACAGCTTCCCGACAACTTTTTATAACTCGTAGTAACACTCGGAGTGACGCGGTGTTAGGTAATTTCTCCCCTCGATAGCCCAACTGTTTTGTAACGTGAACTTCAACCAAACTTAGCTGAAATTGACTAAGTTATGTCAAAATTACTTGTATGGTTTCTTTCCCATTCTTAACAACCATAATGCAAAGTTAAAAAACCCTGTAAGTTAAATGTCGTAAGAGGTTGAAGTCTTCTGTTACAAATATTACTTAATGTTTACTTTGTTTTCCGTCTGGTGTGGAAGTGAAACAAAAATATTATGACATGAAGTCGCTTTCCGCGAACTTCGACGGAGGGTAAAAGTTTTTAGTCCATTATATAACAGAAGTATTTTTATTGCACGTAGCTTTCAGTATTACTGATGACCAGATTGCCATGAAAGGCTTGAAATATTTCATATAAGATTCGATTCAACGAAACGATTTTGTGTGTAGGTACTCATTCATATGCGTTCTTAACATTCAGGTACGAATGTTTGTATAATATGATAATTATCCAATAAAAATGTACGTCTCGGAAATGATAAATAGTTTATATCGGCGCCCTTTAACAACAAAAATTTTTAATTAAGTTGCTCATAAAGACAGCCAGTGGCACTTCAAACTGGTTTAATTAGAGATATTTTAAAACTTACTATCTTCATTACTTAAACTGGCACATATTTTTTCTAACTTTTATACATTACTAGCTGTTGTCCGCAACTTTTTCTGCGATCCAGGATGAAAAGTAGCCTATGATCGTCTCCAGGTCACGGTCTAACCATGTGCCAAATTTCATCCAAATCCGTTCAGCCGTTTTAGCGTGGAAGCGTAACAAACAAACAAACTTACTTTCGCATTTATAATATTAGTTACGATTTACAGTTCCAAACCACATATTAATTTTAAATTATGATTAATGAAGGATTATTCTAATTCTGTTCATGATTACACTAGGTTCTGCCCGCGACTTCGTCCGCGTGAAATTTCTTATACTTACCTCCGACCCACCTGTCGCATCGCATCGCCTGTCCGCGTTATTACTTCGTTTTCGCGCAGCGTTCTTTTTGACTTTTCTGTTTTTGCTCAGCTACCAAGGGTCCTAGGGTGATATTAAGTAGCCTATAGCCTTTCTCAAGAATTGGGCTATCAAACTCTTCAGCTTTATCATGCGTATCGATGTAGATATGATTTATATTATTAGATATTTGAACTTGCACTCGATCCTTTTAATAATCAAAGAAGAACGAACTCAAATTCTACGATTTCCACCTTGAAAAAAAAACTAGAAAATCTGTATCGCCTTTTATATACTCATTGCAGGTGCTTCATTCACAGTCCATTGACGAATTGATACTTCAATATGTCTGCTTATAGCGCGGTAATTAACATTTTATAGCCGATGTTTTCATTAAGCTCTGTTGAACACAGAATCCCCCAAAAATTAACTAGTCAAACAACTGTTTATTATTTCCGGTGGGTATTGTTTTGACAGATGCTGCTATTGGTCCGCTGTACGCATTACAAACATAACATTTCGTTTACAAAACTTCATCATGATCAAGTTACAGTTCAATTTGATTCTTATGTCGTCAGCCTAGTGATGCGACCATGTCACAGTTTGATAGTTTGGACGGAATGTGTAAGTTGTTTGTTGTGTATTGAAGGCGTGGTGTCGTCGCATCTATTTTTAGGTTTACGAGTTCAGTCCCCTTCTCCCCTGTGCCCCTCGTCGTGTCGTTCTTCATCCCTGCTGGGCCAAATGTGATGCTCTCACGTAAACGTCTTATAGATGTCGTGTTGAATTTTACGATGCCTTTTGATTGGATAAGTTTATCACTTTACCAGTTTTTCAAAAAACGTTTCATGATGGCTACAGACGATTTATCATCTTGAACGTCTCATTTGACGTTTTTATTAATCGTATGCGTATGAAAATAAATTAATTTGGACCAGAATGTAATACACGTGTCCTTCTCATTCTATACAGCTATAGACGACATAGGACCCCATAGCGTGTTCTATAAAAGTTCCCGTCAAACGGTGGCAATATAAATCGCGCGAGACACGAAACTAACTCGATCTTGACCAACATTTCCTAGACGTGACGTAATCGTCACAACTGTGAATTAACCCAGATTACATTCCGGAGTAAACGTATGGATGAACATCACACACGCTTTTATCTCCAGGAGTTAACAGACAATTTAAGTGATTCCAAATAATGTCTTATAGACATAGATAGAAATGATTTTACTTATTTTGCTCGTATTGGACGCATAGAAAGAAGCAGTATGCTTCACTTAAGATCCATTCGGTCCTTTTGTCAAATCACGAATCGGAGGACCAGAAAAAAATCCAGGTAGAATTTGTTAGAAAATAGTAAGAACGCAAAAAGGAAACTAAGATCATCCGAACTCAAATATTTTTTTCCCCATCTAAATGCAACTTTCGGCCAGCAAAAAATATGAATCTGTCGAAATAGAACATTGAAACGGGATGCAGTCGTTAAGTCTCGCTGATACATTTGTATTGTTTCGTCAGTTCACTATTGGAAGGATATTAGGTCACCAGCTGGTTATCTGCAAATAATCTAGCTGCAACATCTGATTGATGACTCAAACCTGTTCCGTCTGAGCGTCCGAAACCGAAACTGTAGCTAAAAAACGTATCAACTCTAAATATTCTGATTAGTTAGAAGTTTTTCAGAGACCGTTGAAAACGATTTACGGTGTTTAGAATGGTTTAATTTTAAAATAAATAATGAAGACAGCATTCATCTTTGCAGCTTGAAATCATCGTCCATTGTCGAGGGAAAATTTACAACCAATGCATGAGGTGCTGTATTTAAACCATTAATGGTCTCTTACGTATAATTGGAAACAATAACACCTAGTTCTTTAATTAATTTTAAGACTCTTTTGCCGCCGTCATGCACTACGACCACGTCTAACTCCTCATCAGCTCAACGATTAATCATCCTCTAACATTATTCCTCCACGTGTCTCAGAGATCTCGGATCCAAGGACCACGTAGCTTTTACTGTAATTGATACATACATATTATCTTTCTCGTTTGCATGTGTGGTCGCTACATCCAGACACAACTGAGAAGGCGATAGGTGATCATGTGGCGGGAATCTGTGGATGTGCAGATATTAAAGTGGAAAAAATAGTTCCGAAAAGTGCAAGAGACTACGCGTCATTTATGGTCGGAGTTCCGGAATCCCTTTTTGATAAGCTGAATAACGTGGATAGTTGGCCATTAAATGTGCAATTCAGCCAATGGGTGTGGTTTCGAAACTCCCGCAAACCAGCAAAAGGCGATCAAAGCCAGCAATAAGTACATTCAAGTGTACTATCAGAATGTTCGAGGATTACGAACGAAAACAAATACGTTCCATAATAATCTATTGGCATCGACGTATGATATATTTGCTATTACAGAGTCAGGTCTCAATAAAGGGATTTATGATGGAGAACTAATTCCAACTGAATTCAACATAATACGATGTGATCGAGTAGACGGGCGAAAACAAGGAGGAGTATTTTTGGCGGCTTCCCCGCGTTTTGGCTTAAATCGCGTTTCTATTGAAAATATGGACAAGGCCTTATTTGAGATTGTGTGCGCGACGGTACACAGAAAAGATAATTTTCTATTCTTGTGTTGTGTTGTTTACATTCCGCCAAAATGTGATGCTGCGGAGTATATGCATTTATTTCATATATTAGAGAATGTTTGTGTTAAACATGACAAAGTTTTAGTGATTGGTGATTTTAATATGCCGTCTACGACGGTGGAAATTCAAAGTTATTTGGAATATTTTATTGCCTACGGTGGATTTCGGCAGGTAAATAATGTTCTTAATATTAATAATCGTGCCTTAGATTTAGTGTTGTCGACGTTTGAGTTAAGTGACTTAGGGGTGCAACTCTCTGAGGAACCTTTAGTTAATATTGATACACAGCATCCGCCACTAGTCATTAGCGCCAGGCTTCCTCATCGGGAACCAGAGGGTAGCCGGAGGCTTTCTCAAAATGAAAGTGTTTCGTCACTTAATAGACACAGGTGGAATTTCAATAAAGCTGACTTTCTAGGTTTATATAATTCTTTTAGTTTAATAAATTGGGAGTTTTTGTTTAATATTCAGAACTCCGAGGTGGCTTTAAATTACTTTTATAAAATTGTGAATGAGATCCTTGACCAGAGCGTCCCTAAGAAAAATGTTAAAGGAAATAAGCATGGGTCTAGATTTAGTTATCCAGAATGGTACACATCTGATTTGATAAAAGATATCAAACATAAGTGGCGTTATCACAAATTATATAAATCAACTGGCTCCCAGAGTGATTATGAAATGTTTTCTCGTCTTCGAGCCCGTGTCAAATTAAAGATAGCTTCAACCTATGAAGTCTACCAGAATAGACTTCAGAAGAACCTACGAGGGGATCCGAAATCGTTCTGGGACTTTATTAGGAGGAAACAATCTAGGCGCAATAAACCCAAAGTCACAAAAGACGGCTTATTGCTGAAGGAGGAGGAGTGTGCGGAATGTTTCGCCTCGTATTTTCACTCGGTGTACAATGAGAAGCGACCGACGTTGGACCCGGTAGCCGCGGAGTGCGCAGGTGGCGGAGCGGCGGGAGCGGCGCGCGTGCATGTTGTCCGCCTCAATGCGCAAGACCTGCGCGCGGCGCTCCTGCGTCTCAAACCCAAACGCTCAGTAGGTCCGGACGGCATACCACCTTACATTGTCAAAGACTGTCGTATGGTTTTTGAGGAGCCATTGTTGCATGTTTTCAGCCTGTGTTTGCGGGAGGGTCACTACCCGGACGAGTGGAAAATTACGCGAGTTATCCCAGTCCCTAAAGGGGGGGCAGGCACCGACGTAAGTGGATACCGACCGGTGGCGGTGCTGTCGGCGTTCGCGAAGGTATTTGAATCTGTGTTGCATAAAAGTATTTATAATCAAGTGAGCTCACAACTGTCAGACGCTCAACATGGCTTTCGGCCGGGTCGCAGTACGGGGGGTAACTTGTTGTCATTTGTTAACTATCTGTCGCCCGTCATTGATGCCGGAGGGCAGGTGGATGTGGCGTATTTTGACTTCCAGAAAGCTTTTGACACCGTGGATAACGATGTACTTTTGTGCAAACTGTCTGCTATGGGATTCACACCGCACTTGCTTAAGTTCTTTGCTAGTTACCTTTGCGAGCGCCGACAGTACGTCGAGTTTGGGGGGCATGAATCCAGACCTTATTACACGTTCTCCGGGGTAAATCAAGGGAGTAATATTGGACCTTTGGAATTCATTTTAATAATTAATGATCTGCCTACAGTAGTGAAAGAGGCGAAGTGTCTACTGTTTGCAGATGACTTAAAGTTATTCCTAAAGGTTAAGGACACCGCAGACTGTAATCGGCTCCAGGCTGACATTGATAACGTAGTCCAATGGAGTAAATCCAACAAACTGCACTTTAATATTAAAAAGTGTTGTGTAATGAGCTATGGCCGCGCGCGTGCTCCATTACAGCATCAGTACGAGATGGACAGCGAAGTTATACCGCGCGTGTCACTTGTACGAGACCTGGGCGTACAGATGGTATCTGAGCTGACGTTCCGCAAACACATAGTTGAGATGTGCGGCAGGGCTTTCAGAAATCTTGGTTTCATCTTGAGACAGTGTAAGGATTTTACCGATATTGCAGCTGTTAAAGTTTTATACAATGCACTTGTGAGGAGCCACCTAGAAACAAGTGCAATGATTTGGAATCCGCATGAAGGGAAATACAGCCTCATGTTGGAAAAAATTCAAAATAAATTTGCTAGATTTCTTTACCGTAAGCAGTACGGGGTTTATCCCTTTTATCCCCTGATGTACCCGAGTCTGTTCGTCCTGGGCATGGTCGGGTACACCAGGCTGGCAGTAAGAAGGGACGTCGCACTGGTCAAGTACGTGGCGAGCGTACTGTTGGGGTTGCTGCACCACCCGGAGGTGCTAGCAGCGCTGCGGCTGCGCGCGCCGGACGGGTGCGTAGGTGCGCGCCGCCGCCCCGCTCTGTTAGACGTGCCAGCGGCTAGAACAAATCTACTTAAGTTTGCCCCTATGTCACGAGCCGCACGTATTATCAACATTAGTACAGTATCGGAGGATATATTTGGGCAAAACCTGCTGAAATTCATTAAAAAGGTTCAATTAATCATTGAGAAGGGTCTGATATTATAATAACAGACCTTTTTCAATGATTGATTCAAGCCATGTGGGCGTGGTTGCAACAGCGTTATAACGTTGTTGCAATTTTGCATACATGGCAGGTGATTTTATTTTATTTTATTTTTGTAAAGGATATGGTGACTTGTAACATCGCCTTGGATTATTCTGTAAAGATGTTATAATTGTGGTTTCAATAAATAAATAAAAAAATCTTTAATCTGGTGTTTGTAAGTCGGTCCCCCCACAAGAATGCGATGTTAATGGACAATTATTTCGGCAGTCGTCGGTCTCACGCGACGCGTGGCGCGTGCGTGCTCGCTTATTATTGTAAGCGGAGGAGAGCGCGTGTGACGGACGGTGGCTGTCCGTTGTATGAGCGGGGAGCGGGTTACAATGAGATTTATGTGGGAATATTGGTCGTATTAAAAAATATTGGGTCATATATGAAGTGAAGTATAGCAACATGCTATTCTGCAGAATTTCTCTGGTGTGTGTCAGATTAGTAGTAATCTAGAATATCGTTGAGCTCCCTAAGTTTGAGTCGAGCTGCATGATTACTGACAAATGCATGCACTGACTGGACGGGTCCACTCAATCTGTGTGGTTCTTTCCTCAAAAGACCATTTCAGACACCAATCTACATGGTCTCCACATGATTTGACCAAGATTATGTCTGGACTTTAAAAGAGACTGTGACCTCTGAGTTTGTTTCGGCCTTTCTTCTCAGAGTAGTCAGTTAGGAAACGCCGACCTCATCTCGTTTTTAAAAAATATGATTGACATGTAAAAGTGTTTGTACAAACCTACTTACAGAAATAAAATCATTTGTCATTTACCATTTTAGACGGTCCTAATAGGCTATTAGATTCCCAAAATAAGTACATGCTGAGCGCAGTTGGAAATCAGAAACACTGAATTTCCATACTTTTATGAAGAATATTGGCTATCATCAAGATTCTCAACGCCAACTCTTCACCGCTACTTCTTTTCCCGCAGCCCACATCGTCTGGTCGATAAGGCCATGTGTGCACGCACCGCGGGAGTCCGCCCCCCCTCGCCGGCTATTTTCATTTATCACTCCGAGATGCTCAGCCTTTTCTCGCCGATTACGGTGCCTAAGATAAAATAAAAAATCTGTTTTACTATGTATTTTGGAGACAGAATTCCGAGTTTTAACAGACATGCAAGCATTGCAGATGCTACTAAAACTTTTGTGATCTAAACTTGGGAGTCTGCGGAATTGTAGTCTAGAGACTACCGAGTACCATAGAGGCCACTTCCCTTAATTGATTCTCACGACTGTCGCGCGAATGTTAGCAGCTGAGGCACTATTCCTTTTATTCAGAGTAAAAACACAGACATTGCGTCGCGTCGCTTCAAAACGTGTATAGACTACATCATTAGCCATAACATCCATGTATAGCTTACAAATATTAATTTAATAACATTGTGGCTAATTTACTAAAAGAATGTTGTTCGACAACCCAGTACAAGAACATGAAAAAATCTTTGGCCCATGTTTTAATGGGCCTAACGATGAAAAAAATGGCAAACTATGTCCGATTTCGTTAGTTCTTCGTTCGTTATATTTTAATTAAATTACTGTTTTAACCACCTATTGTTCCTATAAAAATTTTGTAATGGCTTCTCTAGAATTCGGCTTATCAGCTCTTTATTTTTATAGAATTCTTAGAAAAAAAAAAAAACATAAAATGCTGTAACAAACCTAACAAGCAACTTCATTCTCGCTTATAAAAAAAACTTGTCAAATCACAAACAACGATCGATCGAGGGACTTAGTAAATCTAATAAGAGAGTTTTTTGTGCGCGAAACGAATGAGGTGAAACGTGTTTGAAATAGACAGGGGATTAAGTGTCCCCTAGTAGGAGCGAGGGGTTCGATGCATGCGCCGGTTGTGGCAGGGTTACCAGTCAGTGTATGAGTTGTATGACGCTTTCTCTTACAACACTAAACTCGATTTGGATATAGGTTATTGTGTCGTTTGTGGTCGAAGTGTTCGTAGCTATTCATAGAACTGCTTTAACGTGGTGTCCAATATCTTGCAACAAGAACTTATAAAAGTTATAATTTCAAATATAGTCTTCTTAAAATCACATGTATGTTTAAAACCAACTACAAATTAGTTCAAAACTTACCTCTATAACAAGCGAAGCTCAAATCCGACACTAACATGATATGGTTGTCATAGCAAATCCTGACGAATGGTAGCCCTGCTGCGTATATGCGCAGTGCGTGCTTTGCGAACGCTCTCGTGGATCCAGCGGATCAACTTCACGCGGATCGATTACTCTTTGTCGTTGAGAAAAAGGTCCTTGGCACAGCACATGTGTTCCAGTGCTTCAACTCCACGAAGATTATCACACGTGTCGTTTATAGACGCATTAAAGACATGTGTATTGAATCACCTATGACATAGTTTTATTACCTCATCCTTGATACAGTTAGAAATCGTCGTATTCACTATTATAGCTTTCGAACTATTTTAACGAACACGGGTTACTTATCAAAGTAAAATTATCATAGCTAACTGGTCTACCAGACCAGGTTTTATCGCCAGAGCCATCTGTAATTTACAGATCATCAGATAAATTGTTATATATGCACAATGTACACGTCATTAACATAATCGTTTTATATTTTGAAGTGCGTGTGGGCTTTTGACTTTTCTCACGATATTTAACTCAAATTAAATTAAAATGTATGATTACTTTTATTACGGATTCAGAATTAATATAGATAGTTCAGATTATGACTCTTTTATTGTCTTCATCTTTTTCTTTCGGATCAACGATCTCACATTCTAGAGTTCAGGCAGTGTCCTTCCGTCCGCAGTTCCCCTCATACTATTACAGAAATAACTATTGCAAATATAGTTAGGTCTTAACTACTAAATGCTGTTTTACTGTCCCCATACCATATTAGTATAATTAATCTATGGTCCGATCGAACAAAATGTTCTTAATTAGTCTAATGCACAGCCAGAGGCTTTTTGTGGACATTTCGTTGCTGCTTTTATTGCAATAAGTAACCGCAGCAACAATTTGGTGGCGAAAAACATTGGGCATTAACGAACTAACCATTAAGATAATTAAGGATAATTGCGGCTGAGTTATTGAATGTTATCGGATGATAATGACACTGTTTATTACAGAATGGTGTAGGCTCGCGTTCAATCGAATTCATGTAGGCTTACGTTCAATAACTATTTATTTTTCATGTAATATTCGGTGTATAAAAGAGGAAATTCGATGTTTTACTGAAAACAAAACAGCAGCAGTATTTTTCGATTAAAATGATGCTTATCATTAAAACTGACATTCGAACTCGATTCCAAAAAAAGAAAAAAAGGACCAGAAATTCACTCCAAGGACCAGAAAACTAAGATGAAAACTGTTCTTACATTACTGCTTATTCAACACAAGGGTGGTGCCGTCGGTAAACAGCGCAGGTACAAACAGCTGGTGGGTCGAGACTCGAGCTCGTAGTACCATTGTGATCGGCGCAGGCGCACGCTGAGCGGCAACGCCGCAGCCTCTCATGTTTATTTTATTACTAGCCTTTTTATTACTGATCCCTCCGCCTTTCAGTTTGTTTAGATTATGGTTTGGTTGAGTTTTGATGTTGGCTCGCTAGAAATGGTTTGTGATATGAGTTGTAGCGCTTGTAAGTAAAAGTAGTAAAATGATAGGTATAACCTAGGCGATAACGTTGTATACTCAGTGGGTTAAAATAAGCTGTAGTAGAAGGAATTGAGAAGGGAAGGGAAGGGAATTGAGTGTAAGGAATTGAGAAGCCACTGAGCCCCATGATGGGGTAATGGGATTAGACTTCACAAACCAACCACTATTGTACAAGCTGTGAAACAGTCTCAGCAATGAACGTTAACAGAAAATATCTGACGAAAATCAACCATATTTCCACCATTGTACAGCTCTTGTGTGCGTGACGTTTGCGGACTTTGCATTAGACTCGTGCCGATTTTGAAGACTTGTAAAGACTGGTGCTATATGGTAAAAATTTTATTCGATTCACTTTTTACATGGAAATTGGGCTTAAAATGTATACTTACATGAATGATTTCAGTAAATCTCAAAAAAATATATACATATAAAAGAAAGTGACAATGATGAAAAGTAAACGTTATCGGGTGTTTAATATCGATGCCAGGTTACACAAACAGTTAAAAATCTCATTTCGTTTAGCAATTTGGAGCATCTAGCCTTACCACGACGAGCTAACAGAATTGCCCCAATAATTAGATTTCCTTTGGAGCCTTTGGGCACAGAATCCTTGCTGCTGTACCTTAGGAACCGTCTACCACAATATACAGAAAAGTTTATAAATTGAATAAGTGAACGATGAGTAAGCCAATTATTATAGGATACTAGTTGATTTACGTATAACAGATTCAAAACGCGAAACATCCAGCGAAAATCTGAGCTCCAGTTCTAGGTAGAAACAGACACTACGCAGCCGACCAATGACGCGTATCCGTAAATAGAAAAACAATGTTACCGATACAAACGTAACACTTACGATTTTATTACATAACTCCCACGCACCGCAATGTTTTGACTGGTTTTAATTACGTGCGATAGCAACAATCTAGCCAACAAGGCATCAATGTTTACAATCAAGTAAAGGTAGTAAGTACAATGAGCACCTTTCAGAGTATTTCGCGGTATGCACAACAATAACAGATGAGCTAGAACACGTGGTTGCATGAATTTCGCTTTTGTGCTGTTCGCGGAAACGGGAATAAACGTGAATAGCGCGTTGCTATGGGAGTGGAACTCATCGGGATTGTAGAGCAGTTAGTTAGTTGTCTGTATTGAGAGCTACGGATTGGAGTTAATAGCGCTTGCTGGATTGGGAATTGACGCTAATTATGATCATTGTGACGCTTTGAGGTCAACCTTTCTGTGATTTGGTTTTTGAATAGTTGTTCTGTTCTGATTCAATGGATGTTTAGATCCTGTTCATACAAAAATATCCTGTAGTTGATCACTGCTAAATTACCGTAAGAAGAAAACATTTTGGAGACTTATCCATAAAAATGTAGTATTGCAGCACAATTAAATTTATTCAATGGAATCCCTGAGTCGCATGTTGCATGTTTGCAGAAAAGAGAGAACCAAAGCAAGGTCAATGCCCCACGAACCAAGTGTCGCACGTGAGTATACATAATGATTCATCTACATCTGTTTACGTATCGTACTGCAGCACATTTAGGAAAACCCAGTTCTTATCGGTACCTTAGCGGTAATGCCACACCCAAGTACCAAAATCTTACTCCAAGACACGAGCATATAGGTATAGAGGCGTCAAACCCCGATACACGTCGTCGTCGTGCGGCACCGGACACGGCGCTTCCTCGCCCGTATTAAACGTCCGCCTACGCGCTCGCTTCCTGCGCGGCGCGTCGCCATGCGGCCGCTAAGTGCGCGGAGTGAAGGACCAAAGATGATTAGAAAAATTCAGTTTTCTCTGGTGACGAATTTGAGAAAGAATATTTAGGGTAGGAGCTTTGGACGACTTCAGACAATGGTCCAGCTACCATCCTGCACCGCATGCCTTGTCACCTATTCGCTACTGCATCAGTAAACGGAGTTCGCGCAGCTAAATTTTGGGCCAAACATGTTCGAACTTTTTGTCATCGTCACGCTAAGAAGAAGAAAAAGCAAATTATAACGGTGCGACGAATGATTTCCAGAAGGTCGAAATCTAATGTTTTTTTTTTGAGGGCATTTTCAAATTCAAATGCACCTCGCAGAAACGGGTAGTAATGAGGAAGTCACTACTACCCAAATTACTCCTCCGTCTACTCCTCTTGTGTCGAAATCTTACTGAATTTATTTCTAGTAGCATCCGTTATGAAACAAAGAAATCCGCATGCTTTATATTAGTTGCATGATTTAATATTAGGTGCAAATGGTTAGGTTAGGTAGGTTATGAAGAATCAAGCTCAATTCGAAGAATACAACAACAACATAATGGCAATGTGCCCATGCGTTCTTGACAATGACTTTGTTTAAAGACATTAGCATATTTCGAAACATGAGTAATGTTTGCCAATGTCGGCTTGAATTATGAACGCTAAAATACTTTTATATGCAAACGAATATGAATATCATCTTTCTTTTATTCTATCACCTTTGTGTGACTTTTTGATACATTTTGGTTCGTGCCATCGTGCATCGTCTTGTTATGAACTTATAACGTTGGCGTGTACGCCGTAAGGACGAGTTTTGCTAGAACATTGATGAAATCTAAACCAGAAAAACAGACTGTTAAATTCATGATTAATTTACTCTTAAATTATTTAAATATATACCAATAAAAACATAAAATAAAAGCCCGTAAGATAAATTCAAAAACCATTCATGCTCCCACGCATTATGCAAAACAAACTTCCGAACACGATTCGCGGACTCAAAAGCCCGACTTTAACGGTGCCTTTGATGTGCACCTAATACTGACAGATATACGGGGTAGGAAGTCGCCGTAGACACATTAGAGGAACCTGTCTCGTATCGGAACTGATTATTTCAATACTCTGTGGAAACCGTGTCATGTGGTTTGTGTTCGTGGCTATAAATATACTTATTTTCACTCATACATCTTTTTAAGTTGTCTGCTCACTTCAAGCACTTGTGTTGATGTTTATGGCTTGGGCTTAATACTAATCCGTGGATGCAGAAGGCGCACGATCGATCGATGAGGCGATACTTAAGCCCGGTTTCCATCGCGAGCGGAACGGACCCATTAATGACTTCGTTAAACTCGCAAAGGCCACCAACCAACGGTTTCCATCGACAGTGGAAATACAAGTATGCAGTTTGCGTTTGCGAGTATACTTGTATTTCCTGCATACTTGTATTTTCTGCATATTTGTATTTTTTTTCAGTTTGCATTTGCGAGTTTAACGAAGTCATTAATGGTTCCGTTCCGCTCGCGGTGGAAACCGGGCTACAGGAAAAGCCTATGTCCAGCAAGGCCAACAGAGGATAACTTTCTACTGAATGATGATAATGACGTTGAGGCTTACATCCAAGTCAAAATCCCAGTTACCTAACCAAATGACTCTCTCGCAAGGCGTAGAAGTATCTTAAAATATGACGTTTCATGCTATCTATGTACTACATTCTGCTGCATGTAATATGATTAAAAGTCCGGTAACGGGCGGCCCTTTACACCATATGGAAATCAAAGTCAAAGTCAAATCATTTATTTCAATTAGGCACTTAAAAGCCACTTTTGAACGTCAAAATTTAAAATGAAAAAATAGAATTGATTCTAGTCGCCCATTCCAAAATGTAGTTTTCGTGTGGAGAAGAACGGGCAAGAAACTCCACCGTTACTCTTTTAAAATGTTTTACAAGTTTTTGTATACATTCAAATAAATCCCATACCTATACGATATACGTTCTAAAAGTAATATAAGCTAACATGTAGGTTTTTGTTTGCAGGTACGTTGTCCGAGCCCAGTCTGCGGTGGCCAGGCGCATGCGCGCGAGCCCCGTGGGAACGCGGCCGCTTCCTCGAATGTACCGCGCTAGCCACCGGCCTCTAGTTACACGACCGGTTGTACTAGCAAAAGGGTTGCCCTCGGAGTAACAACAAGTGTGATAGCACTGAAAGAGGTGAAGCTTTATCGCTAAAGTAAAATGTAACACATGTAAGATTTAATTTTATCCAAAATGTTCTAACTCTCTAGTTAGCCAAATTCTACAACTTTTGACTATTGTTGTCTTTTGACAAAAGACGGGCTGTTCAGGGGGGATATTAATACCCAATAGTGAAACTAATCTAATGTGTATCTCGAAACTTGAGGCCAATTTTAGAGTCCAAAAGCACACCTAACTCTTCGATGCATTAATCCATATTAAAATAAACTTATACATATATAACGAATGCAAAAGATCAAACCGCACACGTCTTATTTCTCGCTCGGCTGTCATAATACGGGTCCGCTGTCTGTCTCAGCAAAATATCCCATCTGACTGGATACGGCGCTTCCTCAAACACGAACCCTCCTTCAATAAGTTGGCAGCCGCGCGTTCGGATTACAGAACCGGTTACCGGTTTCATATCGGTTATATTGCTTGAGCAGGGAAGGGTTATGGTTTGGCTTTGGCACCATTGTTTATTTACACCTCTACAGCCAGGGGAAACTAATGGGCATAATCATTATTGGATTCGATGATGGAATTGTTTTTTAGCTTCTAAATTAGATTCAGGTCGGTAGCTAGTTATAAAACCACAGTCTTACCGCAATGGGTTATGAAACTGGCGTTATTGAAATCGAAGTTAAGTACAATTGCGTTAATATAATTTCAAGAAAACATGACTGGCTACGATCTCCAAAGAAGAGATGCAAAATATTTCAGCCAATATAAATACAGACTTGCAGCCAGCCTCAGCTCACACCCACTAATCTAATCCGCTAAGGTAGGCACAGTTCCTCGAACTATAAAATAATATACGCTCAATATACACATCTGAGATCAAAGGTGCAACTTGCAGCCCGTCACCGTTAGGGACACAAGCTGGTTTTGAAACTGCGTGCTACTCAAAGGGCTGTGCCAATAGATTGAATTACCACAGCCTAACAGATTTCTCATACGTTTTGTGTGCCCAAACCTTAATGTTTGTTGAAAAACTTTGTCATTGCTATATGACCTTAAAATGCGACATGACATTAAAGCACTCTCTCTACCAGTGCCATCCGAAAGATTGTCTGCAACGTCTCAAAAGAATTTTGATTAAAAACTCCAATTGACATTCTTGGGACCATTCGCTTCGTTGACATCTGTAATCACTTTCGTTTTTCCGTAAACAACGAGTGAGTTTTCTGTTGAATCTTTAGACAACATAGTTTCTATAGTATTTTCTCGTATATTTTCTAGTACGCCATTAGTTGTATCCCTTAGGTATGTGTGTGTTGTATTTGTACGATGCAACGTAGCGTCTAACCTCTGTTGAACTAGTGGTATGTTTAAAGTTGCACTGTTTCCAAATCTATGAACATGGGTATATTTTCCTTTTATTTTAAAACCTACACTTTTCACTATTTTAGTTTTAGCAGCCATGCTAATAAGTTCCGAGTTATTTGTAGCATGCTTTTGAGAGCTTTTGTGGAATAACTGTTTAACATATGGCAACATTCGCAATTCTACTTCCGTATACGGCTGGCTATAAGTTATGTTTAGACATGTTTGCTGTGTATCGCCAAATTGAACGGAAACGGATATTCAAGACGTGAATTGTAATTCGACATAATTTGACGACTGACTCAGGAAATGTCGACAACATACATTGTTCAAACTTCAAATACTTTCTCTATCGGATAGTATAAAATATGTTATTTTTTGTCGGTAACATTTTATTGATTCATCGTTAGACTATGGCGTGAAACATAAAGGCTCCCGCAGACAGGCCCGACGCTACGGTGCGATGCGATTGTAGTAGAAACATTTTACTACGGCTTCACATGGATCTATAGAAATCCTTTCAACAAAGTAACAGTTTTAAACCATATCATACCAAAGTATAGAAACGAGAAACATACCTATAGGTAATCTTACATCTTACAATTCCAGACCAGATTTATTTTAACGAAAAAACTTTACTGAAACTCTCATTACTCCAATGTAATCTTTCGAAATTCCTCTCGAAATATCGTGCCTAACTCCAGTGGAGCTTGTGAAAACATTCCGAGCTCGCTCTCTGAGGCGAGTCACCCTAGAACTCGAATAATACCTAATGGATACGTCAATAAGAAACTCAACACCGACGAATTGAATTACAGAACCCCAGCGACTGCGTTTACACACTTTAAATATTTATAATTGGATATCATTCCAAAGGGTTCCTTTGTATAAAAAGTAAAAAACTGCCACATTTATTCTTTTTCCCGCTCACATTTCCATTTCGCTCATTCCGTTTTTGATTCGGCACATGATCTTAATTAAGGTGCTAATTAAAGGAATATTGAGCATGCAAAACAAACAAATCGACAGCGAACGACACTCGCTTTTTGGCTTCATTCGCCGAAATCAATTTATAATAAATCACTATTTTTACAACAGGATTAAAGGGATATTCGAGTAAAATGGGGCGCCTCCCGCAGCTTTAACCGATTCCAGTAATACTTGAAATTGAAACACATAATATCTTAATTCTTCGTGATAGATATATCCAGTCATAAACGTCTCTTTTAATGCGGTACATCCTTCCATGTTTGTGGAATTTTCAGAATATCCGTCTGGTACTGAGTGGTGCTTCGCAGAGATATTTTCTTCTTTTTTTGTCGTTGAGCTCTCTGTCGTTTTTGGTAGCAAAAGTTGCCTAATAATACCGAGAAAATGACGTGTATTCGCCACAAAATTTCCCTTGCCGACAAACGTTGACTAACGTATAGCTTGGCTTATAAATAGGGCAGTGGATGGGAGAACACTTCCGGAGTACGATGGAGAACGAAGCTTTGGCGGAGCCGTCTCCGTTATACCACAGAATTAAATGGGACAGAAGGACCGGTTTTTAGAAATGCATTCTTAAGAACTAAGGATTGTGGTCGCTACGATTTTGGATTGATAAACATAGAACCTTACCGTGAAAGCGAAAATAATGTATCAACACGTAAAGTTAATGATATTGTTTTTGTTTCCTTCGATTTCCTTGTAAATGTAGTTGACATTTTAATCTTAACATTGCCACGTGGGCATATTGCCGCGTGGGTAGAATACAGTAGTTACAAGTTCAGATTCAGTAAACCCAGTGCGATAGCTTTAACTTAAAGCTTACTTCATGTTCGCGGTTCTATTTCGTAAAGCTTCTGTATGTTGATATTCTGTGGTAATACATCCACGCGTACTCTTGCAACGCAATTACTGCTGATGAAAGTTTAACGGCCATGCTTGTTATATGTTGTATATACGATAGTTTCTGGCGTATTGAATACTATCATTTCTTGGAGCTAGTGGCTAAGTTTATGGATTTGTTCCCAAATAACAGTGATTTAATGGTCTTAAATCTTAACTAGAAAACAGTGAGATTCAATTTAAAATATGTATAATTTTAATAACCTGTATGATAGTTATTAAATTTTACATCCTTGAGTAGAGTGTAAAACAATTTGAAACCTATAAAGAAGACTGTAATAAAATGTAAAAGTTTAATATTCATTTCTGAACAGATTTTAATTCCTCTTCACTTTGAACGCGATTCGCGAACTAAAGAAAATATTTCAGCAATTTAATAATGGTATTGGATGGTCCCGAATCCATTCGCTTATCCACTCTCGACTAAACCGGAAAAGGATAAGTGTCGAGGACCAAGGTAGACGGGGGTTTTTGTCGCCTCACTTTGTAAAGCGTCCACCAAGTTGCTAGATTTATTAAAATTTCACGTTGCAGGTCCGGTCGCTCGTTACAGCTAATTAATATAAATATGTGTGTCATTAACTCTCGCACTTCGTACTATCTAATTAGATTACTATTTATGAACGCTTATATTTTTTCTCAACGTTATTATTCTCATCCACAGTGTGATTTGCATAACAACGCTCCGAATTAATTACATTTTTAGTTAAAATTCCTGTTTAGTCATTATAACGAACGCAGTTTTCGTTTTGTTTGTTGCGCCGCTTATTTGGCTTTTAAGTTAAATGTATTCCTTAGTCGGAGAAAATCTTTTAATTTAGTTGTTTGACACAGAAAACATCTCGACATTTGCATAACCTCGCATAAATATTAAACGTTTTAACTTAAATATATTAATATTGCATGTCTGTGTTAAGGCGAATGTCCTCGCTACAAAGTTATTCCGACTGCCTAGAAATATTAAACGCACGTTTAAAGTTCAAGTTATGTGTTACTTAAATGCAAGTTAGTACTTAAGTATACTATTTATTGCACCATTAGTAATGCATACTTTTAGCTTGTGGCTAAGTAACGACAGCCGCACGGATCGATCGATCAGGTTAAGCTACGCTTGCCGCGGTTGGTCCGTGGATGGGTGACCATCTTTACATACCAAGACCTCTCCGTGTCTCGGAAAGCACGTTAAGCTGCTTGTCCGGGCTGTCATTCTTGGATCTTTGATAGTCGTTATGGGTCGTCAGAAGCCCGAATCTGACAACCAGTCTTACCAAGGGGTATCGTATTACTCAGTAACTGGGTTATGGAGGTAAGATAGACAGTCGCTCCATGTAAAATACTGGTATTCAGCTGTATCCGGTTACACTGGAAGCCGATCTCAACATAGTTGGGAAAAGACTAGGCAAATGATGACTTTTATAAAGTACCTAGATGCTCACGACTTCGACCACGTAAAATTGTAACATAAAATATACAATCGGCAATACTGTAGATTTCCATTACCCAGTGAAAGAATTTTCTGAATCGGATCAGTAGTTCTGAAGATTACCTCCTAAATACAAACTCAAAAAAGTTTCATCTTGTGAGATTAGGTAGTTTCTTAGATAGCCAAAAAAAAAATGTTGTCAGAACCGTATATAAGGTGTTTCAAAATTAACCCTACAAACGTTATGAGGTGCTTTAAACCATCGTACTGAACAACTTTCACTATGGGACCAACTCTGAAATAACTAAAAAAACGGAATATCGGGATAAAAAGTAACCTATATGTTAATCCATAAAAAAAGGGATGTCAGCTACCTCCATACAAAATTTTATCAAAATTGGTCCAGCCGTTTGAGCGTGAAGAAGTAACAAACATATAAACACACACACTCACAAACTTTCGCCTTTATAATATTAGTGTGATAAATAAAAATGAAAAAAAATAGTTATCTGGTCCTTGTCATCGAGAACGATCGATAAAATTCAAATTCCAGTACAAAATAACGATTACTGTCAATAATAGTTGATGTCACTAATATAAATTGGAGTGACAACGGGCGTACCACTGCCCGATTGATTGGAAAATTGTCTCCGACGCCGCAATGTCGTCGCGCCTCAGTCGACGCCTTCCTGCCGATGCTCTTTCCAATGTACCTCCTCCATTTATTATATTATTCAGCCACTTGTTCTAGTAATACTATTTTGTTAGGTTAAGCATTGGTCACTTCAATGCATGATGCTGTAGCCTGTAGGTAGTTGTTTTATTAAATGAGTAAATTTAAGCAACAACCTAATTTTACAAGGTTTTTATGATGGTTATTAGGCTCAAATACAACGTATCTGAAATGGCTCACATACCTTCAACGTATAGGTACAACGTGTAACGTTAAATGTGCAAAACCTGAAAATAGTTTGTTCATAATAGACTACTGAATCGATTTCAGTAACTTTTAATATAAGTTTTTTTTTTCAAAAATTATTTATTTTGCCATACTATCCTCCGATTGAGCCAAAGAAAATTAAGTCTTATTTTAAGGCAATAAGACTCAATTTTGAATGCATAAACTAATGGTAGGATCAACACGATTTTCTTGATAAAAATAGTTGGCTTTAAAAAAAATAGTTTTGGTCATTGATTTATGCTTTTAACTCAATGCTCTAATTAGTATGAGGTTTTGCGCATTTATCGTTACACGTTGTATATCTGAAATGGCTCTTATACAACGTATCCGGTAGTGACATAACTTTTTAGTGGGTTTATTGAATGGAATCCTCAAGAACTGCTTTCAGTTCGCCCCTATTGAGGGCGACTTAAATCAGCATTTTCAGCGCTCGTAAAATTAATAAACCGTCTTGTCTCCGGCGAGGCGTGTCTGTGGACTCGTGCTGATTCGGTGTTTCCCTACATTAGCCACACGTTTTACAAAGACTATTACGACAACGTTAATCAAACCTCAAAACTGTAGCTTTACACGTTGAGTTCATAACGTTTTAATTAACTTTAGCGTCGCGTGTGGGCGAGCCGGCTATTATCCTTCGTGCATCGATGCGATGTATTTGCACGTAAGTACTTACGTCTTACGCCATACAACTTTACACGGCCCTAAACCCTGACTCCAGTGATCCACCTCTTCAGAAATTCCTTCTGATGCAACTCCGTACTTTTCCTCCTAAATTATGCAAACATCCCTATGGAATGAAACAGGGGAAATAAACTCTCAATATTGCAAAGAAACGACATTCTAATCGCAACACAGGTCCCTACCCCATAAATTTTATAAGGGATGGAAAAGCAACAAAATATTTACGGCGATATGAAGACAAGCGTCTTACGGATGGCGTTTATAGGTCAGAGAGTGGTGAGGCGGTGCACTCCAGTTTAGTGCCGCCTTCCGTCGCGATGCTCCCTCTGACTTTAGAATTGAACGCCGCCGTCGAGGCGAGCCGCCTCGGGTGATTTTCCACCCTCTCGCACTGGCTGCGGCCAAAACCCGCGTTCAGACATCAAAGTGCAAGATTTTATTATTGCGTTACAGGCCGAACGGAGGCAAAAAGCGCTTCGTTTCCCACTTCACTACCGGAGTTTACAGATTAGATTCGCACTCCTTAACAACCTCGACGACGGAGTGCCGTCTCTATTTGATTGAAGAAAACACGAATAATTTGTGCACCGACACAAATTATTGAGTCTTCAGTGTAATGAGTTTGGAGTCAAGAGGTCTGCGTGCTCGATGCTTCAAGTGGAAAACATTGTGACATGAATAATTGCAGGTCTAAAACGTAATTACATGTCATAAAGCGTGGTCGTTACTGTTGCCTGCCACACACGATACTGTATTTTTATTTTGTTAGGTCTTAAATGTTTTGCAAATGCAAGTCGTTAATGAAGAGGCTTGCGTACAGCTTTATTAACTTGGTATCGTAACACCCGCAAAATTACCAAGTTATTAAACATTAAAACAACAACATATAAGTACCTTTTAATTAAAAGGCTTAAGTTTTTCTCGTTAGAGCTGTTATCCAGTATGTTAGATCGAGTTTTGTAAAATGTGCTAAGCTTTTTGTCCGTGTTGCTAATGGAATCGCAGAAACGCTATCTAAATCGGTTACGCATGACTCCTCAACAGCCCTCTACACCATAAAATACAGTAGCGCATATATTTGTCTGTAGATCTTTTTACTGTTACGAACAAGTCTTCATAAAAATAATTATTTTAAATACCTACTTATCCATATGTTCCAGCCTAGTTGTCAGGACCCTCTTGAAAAGGAATAGGGAGGTAATTCCGTTTTCGCATTCCAATGTGATTGATCTGTCTAAAATACAATACTACTCTAATATGATATTTATTTATTTAAAATATAAACTAGCTTATAACCACTTATTTTTGGTAGTGAGGTTAGCGTGAGAATAAAACTAAAGGAGATTTTATCAGCTGTTTATATTCCCGCTAAAGTTGTAAAAGTCAACTGAGGGCAACGAGTTATTTAATGGAGCTTTTAGGCGACTGGTTAGTGAACTGTTTCTGCGCTTCTCCATTGCCTGTTTTACATCTAACAGCAGTTTCAGCTTGATAAAAAAATTAAAAATAAACTGTTCCGAACACGTAAAAATTATTAAAAGCATCCCTAAGATTATTTAAGACCATTCCTTAAAAAAAATATAACCAGACCTTCAAATATCAAGATCAGCCCTAAAAATATTAAGGCCATCTCTTAAAATATGAAGACGAGTCCTAAAAATATTAAGACAATCTCTATAAAAAGTTTTATGTACGCGAAATTGAAATCAACGTAAAACTCGTAATCGTCACTAGCAGATAATAAACTTATGTAATTTCTTATTCAAAGTTATGTTAAAACACTACATGTTATAACAATGGCGTGTCATACACGGCTTTTTTCAAAGGGCAAAGAAGGACGCTTCGGGCGACGCACCCGGCGGCCGATGTCTCGCGATGCGATCGAGCCGTGCTATATTACCCTAACTACCGAAGTACTCAGGTGCCAATGTGTCACATTTGCATAGAGGAACGGTTCCAGATCCTGCAGGGATTGTTTGTGAATGAACCTGAGATTTCGCTTTTCAAGATAAGTGAAATGAGGTTTCTGAGGCGAAGGACGTTGGATTGTATTGAGACAAATTTAATTGATCTCAAATTTTGTAGAAAAATTATGAATTATGCGAGATCAAACTATAAACAGAATAGTAAGAAATCCCACAAAATGCGATGCCTCGAAAACCCACCCTTCAATCTAAATCAAGACGAGAATTGTAATCAAACATTGCCAACAGAGATTGATTTCATTCTGACTCCGATTACAATTTCAATAAAGAACCTGTAATACGAATCTACAGTCATAATGTGCATTGCAGACGTTGCGAACTTCGCAACACGTGTAAACAAAACAACCAGCAAGTACGTATCTCTGCCGGCAGACGTACACAGGAACGCACTCAGGGGCTGCTCGGCCGAGTATGATAAATGGACAGCCCGTACACCCGCTCCAATTCTTCTCTTTACTCTGCCCGGTGTGGGAGGGAGATATATGACAGTAATGGAAAGATGTGACACCAAAACCACAAGGGAAATGCGGCGGACGCTGCGAAATTAAATATCCTTTATCTAACTTAGCTTCCTCCTTTACAAAATCAATAAAAGTTTGAACGAAACTCCTTGCTCCAGATAGAGAGATGCGACGTTTAGGAATCTGCAACTTACAAAATTTTCTCACGTCTTCAAAACACACATCAGCGGATCCGGTGATTCGATAATCCCGTCCTCAAATACGATCCATTTATCGTTCGGAGTGATGTACTCGGCAATCTGCCGTGATAGATGAGTACGATGCCATGGCACTCTTCTCTTCTGTCATATTTTATTTTAATGCACAGCTTTGTCAGGCACTACGTAAACATTTCATTCATTACATGTTTAGAACAAAGTTGAGCCTAAATTCATACCTCGTTCCAGTTCATGCATTTTTTTTCTCATTTCCCTACTTTTAACGAGATCCATGCCGTCACGTAACGGGAACGTGACACGTTTTTTAAGTGAATTTCGTAATTAATTTTACTTAACAAATCTCATATTGAAGCCCAAAACAATAAGATTAAAAAGTGGTTAGAAAAACAAGAGAGAAGCGACAAAGGTAAGTACAGGTATTGGATGGCAAAGTTCTTTGTCGCATGCCCGGTTATGTTTGTGCTCTAACGCTCGGTAATAAGGATCATGTTTTTATGATGATGACATGGATTGGACGCAAAGTTGATTTGTTTTTACATAATCTAAAGGATACCACGGAGACAGTGTTGCCACAAAGCGACGCGGCGAGCGCTGAGAATACGCAAACAGGTGTCGACTCCGAGGTTATATTTGCATATAAATAGAGTTCCTGCTTAACTGTAACACTGCCTCGTCCCTTTCTCTCTCGTTCGAAGCTGTTCGCTAGAGGAGTACAGAGAGTTACGCCTCCTTGCACGCGCTATACGCAAGTACGAGCGGCTCCAGGAGATTCTATTTATGTCCGGTGATGTAATATGACCAATAGACCGGTCATATAACCGCACACACGAAGACGTCTATTGTCTCGCGACAATCGATAGGAAGTTGATTGATCAACTATCAAATATATTATTTCGTCAGGACCTTCACCGCAAATAATAATTTCCTATGATGTTACACCGCCATGATGTTTGGAATTCGTTTACTTTTACACAAGTATAAACGCAGAAATGTTATCTGTTAATGGCATTTCTAATGCGAGTTGTTAAAGAATATTCTGTAGGACGTGTTTTGTGGCTAGCGCAACTTTTTCTGGTGGGGAAGTTATTACAATGCGCTGCTGAACCGGTCAGGGCACAACGCCTAGGAAGCGGTCCGGGCATTTTATCGTCCCTAGTCTTCCTTTAATTCGCATGGAAAAAGTTTAACGCTTACGCATCACGAATAAGCAAGCTCGGAGTATCTCGAGAGCCACTCGGCCGGCGCTAATGTTACGAAGAAACGTGTAATGAAACACTGCTCTACCCTCCGGCTGCGACGCGCGTTGTCTCACGGACCTCCACCAGTGTTGTGCGTTTGCTGTACTTTTTACAGTATCTAATGTCTCGCATTAGATGCTCTAGAACACGAGATGATTGACGAGAGCAAATCAACGTGGTGGTCCTTCATAGAAATCGTTTTTTATTTAGTTGCTCCAATTACAAGACTTAATTTATATGAACGCCCCCCGCATCGATTTTATTACCTTCGGCATTCTACACCAGCGACACTTGGTGAAACCCAAATGCGAATGCCATAGAAACCGTATGTTGTCTTGAAATCAAATTAACCACGACAATTGTCCTCCAGTCCCTGTAAAGTATCCTAGTTGGATTCGTCATCGTTTAATAATGCCTTTGACTTGATTGGATTTCATGTACTTATGTGTTCTTGTTATTTCACGAGTTTTTTAAGCAGTGTAAGATTTTGCTTATTTCATAACAGTAATGTCAGTCGCATACTTGTAACATTCAGTATTTTAACTGGCACTGGTGGTAACGAATATTCTCAGAATTGGAAGATAAGGAATAACTTTTTAAGTTGTTTTCACGGAAATAAGATAAATGCTAAGATAAACTTAGCCCGCGAGAGAGGGGGTCAACCGTGAAAACTTTTTGTGACTCCCAACTGCATTTCACAAGTGTTCGGTAGTGTTATTTCTGTCTCGCTGTTCAGAATTTGAACAATAAGGGAATATGTAAGTAGTTAGCGAAGAGTTACTTGGTACCAATTTCTTTTCCAATACTTACTATTTTTACTGCATTTTTATGACATGAGATTTAAAAAAATGTATTGGTTGATTGGACGGGATTCTTGCCTATCGATACATAACAAAATTTTATTGTATAAGCATATCCTTATGCCAATATGGACATACGGCATCCAATTATGGGGCTGTACTAAGCCGACCAACATCAAAATTATTCAAACATTCCAGAATAAGGTACTCAGGAGTATTGTTAATGCGCCCTGGTATATAAGAAATGACGACCTCCATCGTGACCTAAAAATGGAACCCGTCACTAACATAATTAAAAAATTTGCTGAGGCCCATGAGCACCGACTCCAACGACATGTGAACATCGAGGCAATTCAGCTGTTAGATCAAACAAATATAGTGCGAAGACTAAAACGGACTAAACCTTTTGAGTTAGTGTAGTGTAAAAAGTGTAGAAATATTAGTGCCAATGACACACATAAATAACACACGAACAAAGTGTTAATATCATCATATCAGACTCTAAGAAAGTGGAACAGACTTGTGTAAAGTACAACCAACACTATTCTAAGTTTTAAAATAAGTATCACGTAAAAAATTAAGTTAGATTAAAATTGCTTATTAGTCTTATAGGCTAGATTGTAATTAATTATTAAGAACCTAGTTCTTTTTAATAAAGGATAAAAAAAAAAAAAAAAAAAAAAATTATGTTCGGTACGGTGATTTACTGCTTCAAAAGAGTATTTGTGGCTTACAACAGAATATAACTTTAGGTTATAGGCGTTTTAGTGCTTTCAGTGCCAGCCGATGCCTGCCTTAGGTTCGTTCACCTTTCCGCTGTCATATTAATCACGCGTTTGTATCACACTTAACGAGCTCCTGAACGTCTGTGCAGCGATTCAGTTGTGGCGGTATTGCGCGGTTCTTGTTAACTATATTGTCGAGCGCGTCGGTGATCACCGCGGCAGCAGCGGCGGTTCTGGAGCAGCGGCTTCCACCGCTCGCCGACCGTAATCTTATCGCATTGGAGGCCGGACATAGGAAGGGCATTAAATTTGAACGATCGTCGTGAAGCAGCGGGCAGAACGAACGCGCCTGAAACCGGTCGGCCGTCCGTAAATAATGGATTAGAGGTGGGGAGGGCACGCGGGCCGGGGGAGGGGTGTGGCGCACGCACCGGCTGCGCGCGCGGGCGCGGGGGGCTCCGCGTGCGGGGCGCGGGGCCTGCGCCTCCCGTCAGCTGTTGCGCGCCCGGGACCGCCGCGCGCACAGTCGCACATCGCTGCCAATGCATCGGCGTTGATAGCGCACCGCGCACGCCGCACGACTCGCGCGACCCCACTCGGTGACAGTGACACAGTGCTGTGCGTGACGACAGGAGCCGTGCCTGTAGCCCAGTGATAATGTTGTGTTGTGTGTGAGCATACCCAGGATGTGCAGTGCGTGGACCGCGCCCAGGAGCTGACCACGGCGCTGCCGGGAGATGAGAAGTTATGTTACGCCACCGACCGAGGTGATTATTCCCGACCTCGGCCCTAAAAACACCATGCATGCGCGCGGCACCGTCACGGAGACGGCTCCGCCGGCCGCGGGTCGGTTTTAGTGCTTTATTCTGCCAAGTTCGTAACACTCGGTAAGCAACGCCTGCATTTTGGCGCTTTTTTAGGATTAACGAAAAAAGTACCACGCCAGCCGTAACAGAAAAAGTTCCTCTTTTTGGAAATTTCAACAATGGATGTCGTCGCCCTTTCGCTCGGGGGGACTCATTGTATGAAAGAAGGTGCGGTTCGTATTTTTTATGTATCTGCCGTTGGTATTTTTGGGCATTCATATTAAAAAAAACCGGTACAGTGAACCTACGTATTTTTGGAGTCGTTGCTCCACACAGGAATGGTTTATCACACGTTTCTATGTCAGCTCCAAGTCTTAATAACTTTCCGTGCATTTACGTTAATTATATTAATTGCATTACGCATACATTAATTATATTGTAACACTATAGTTCCAATGCTGTTTATTGAAATAAATATGACTAACTTTGATATACGAGAAATACCTTATATTTTCCATACACGTCACTTTATTTACTACGAAACAGGAAACATTGTTGACAGAAATACGGTGGAGTAACGAGAAAATCTGCTTTCATAACGAACTAATTGGATGTAATTAAGTAATTAACTGAGTCTTATTTCCTATGGTTAATTGGCATCCACTCTTACACTCCACCCAGTAAATACTGATGAAACTAATAAAAGTCCAATGCGAGGCCTCAGTTCATATTCGCATTATAATTCAGAGGATTTCATTACTCATTCATTAACGATCATACACATGCAATTACAATTATACTGTCATCATCTTGTTTCACAATTACGCATATTTAAGTTAACAGTCCGTTAATATTATATCGATATCGTTAAACGCTATCAGAATTTCTTAAACATCCTTGTTTCTTGTCTCTCGCGGTCTACTTAAACATTTATTACAATTCGTTTTTTCTTTTCGATACTGCAATGCATCGGCATTATCGCTGAGTCTCATGAAAACCCAAATAGCCAATTGATTCGGAGTAATGTCCAAATCGAAATCTGATACTAAAATATCAGTACTGTTTGTGACTTTATATCGATGATATATTCGAGTTACATGCAATCGAAAGCTTTAGACAGAACTGCCGTTAATGATGTTAAAATACACCAGAGATTTATCGCTCAAACTCAAAAACTCGAACTCAAAGCATTTATTTCAAATAAACCAATTATAGGCACTTTTGAATTGTCAAGGGTCGGTCAGTCAGAAAGATGAAGCTAGTTGCCCATTCCAAAGCGTAGATCCCTGTGGAGAAGAACGGGCAAGAAACTCCACGGACACTCTTTTAAATCATAAAATTGTTACAAAAATCTTGATTACATCATTCATGTTGAAATTATACATGTGAGAACGATGCAGAAAGACGTGCACGTTAAAGGCGTCCGTACTAAAAAGAACAATTCATAAATTAAAATAAGCCGTGGCGGCTAAGAGATGACCAGTCCCTACTGACGGCGCCCGTTCACGAACATGACGTATGGATCAGCACCATTCAGCTCAACCATTTTGAAGGGAACCCAATGATCCAACACACACGCCACCATCAGCGAGACATTTGAGTGAGCATGACATACTCTCAGCTGCCAGGGCACATTCAAGTCAATTAAAGACGTACCCAGTAAATGGTAGCTTTATAGTTTAGGTACATAGTGCTCACACGTGTGCTATGCAATTATACAATACTAAGAGATTGAATTTATACAATGCAAAGATAGTTTTTCAATCTTCAGCAGCTCCAACTATAATTTCGCTTCATTGTTTCTACTTGCACTAGCCAGCATTAGAGCCAAGATATTTTAGAAAAAAAAATGTGTTAGAAGCCTATTCTGGTTAGAACGAGCGTCGCATTAAAGTGGACGTATAAGGCAGGTGTGTGCCTAGCACCTTGTGCTTAGCCTTCCGGCTTTATCCATTGAATATATTATCAGCTCTTTGTTTTATATTTATATAACTATTAGCAATGATTGCTACCTCTTTGTTACTAGAATACATAAAAGGAATGTTGATGTTAAATGTTTATGCTAGTTTTAGCATTAGCAGACTTTGCGTTACTGAATAACTTTGAAACATTTCAACGTTAAAGTCTTTTTTTTTACAATTCATCATTCCATTCGATTAACATAATAGTTTTACTCAAATATACATAAATAATAAAATAAGTAAATTAATAATAATGAAAGAGTAAGAGAAATTCCTCATAAAATCCAAGTAGCAAGGAATAAGGAATATGTTCATAATAAGCAACAAGATAAAGTAAATTCCATCCATTACATAAAAATAACTGAAGGTAATCTTTAATAAGTCGGTACGATTTCAAAACATGAAGGTATTGTGTGCCGTTTCACAAAGCGATGGTTAAACATGCTACGAACCGTAAGGAAGTCATTGAAATTCTCGATGATTTTTAGTGTTATGTTCAGTGACTCATTAAGTGTCAGGAACTCCGCGAGCTCATTTTGATTTCTACAACACTCCTTATGTAACGGTCTGAGAAGTTATATATAAATAAACTGCCGCCTTGAAACAACCCTCCCAACTTTCCAGGAATTGTATTTTCTCTCCCGTCTGGGCTGTCTGCAATACCCTCTTCACCTTCTTTGACTTCGTTTTCATATCTGCGCTTCACCTTGACTTTGAACTTTTCTTTATCGGCATCAAGTGCAATACCGTCAATTTACATAATTAAGTTCGCTACTATGTTTATTTCTTGAATGTTATCGATGTGATTATCACATGAATATGCTTACGCTATTCGCATTTGTATTGTCAGTGTAATCCGATGAAGGCCTTTTACTTATAGTTAGATTTCATACTCTAGGTCATTATCTTGAATCTATTGAAATCCAACTAACCCGTTAGTCTTTTCATTTGTTCCAAAAAGTTACTCCTCTACAGCTATTACTTGATTCTTATTTTCAATGTCATTTCCAAATGATTTTTATTACTCATCATCACGAATCAGAACTTACTAACAATGTGTACTTGAGCAGATGTTACAAATGGCGCAGTAAGGTGACCCCGTCGACACTGCGCTCACTTTTTGTTAAATTTGATTAATGACGAATCAAATCATACATGTGTAAATGAACAATCAAGTCCGTATATTAATCAATCATCGATCATCAGTTATAACTCGTGTTTTACCGCTATAAAATCCAAATATAGTTTTTTACGATGCGCCTCAAATGTGCCCGTCATTATATTTGGACTCGGATACCTATAGGTAAAGATTACGTCGTATATTTCAAAATTGTGTTAATATCGTGTATTTTTTTTGTGTTATCTGTAACAGCTAAGCATAATAATTGCTTATGTTGACAAATTATGACTTTCTAACGTTCATCGTCGATCATTAAAGGGACGACAGTTCTTTCGAAACTTCTTTTGTTGGAAACACACTAGGGCGATGTTTTTGTCGTAATTTTTTTTATCGCTCGTAATGACCGTTTGTATTTTTTGCCCATTCTAGCCATCAGCCGAAGTTTTACGACGGATCCCTTTTGCCTGCTATTTTATTGTGGACCTTGTTTCTGTATTATCACAAGTTGTTATTTTAATTTTCACCTTTGTTTATTCTTTAAGGTCTTACTAACCTTGACAGAGGCTATTTACCTCTATTGAATGTAATATCTTGACAACACTAAATGCTTTTAAAAGCTTTTTCGTTTCTGTTCGAATATAAAGCATCTAATGAGAATTTTAACTCATAAATATTACATCGTGCATCAATTACAACACGTGAAGCGTGTCAAAGGTTCATTTACGAAGAAAAATGAGTTTTATAATTACCAAGTGATCCGTCACGTCCTCTCTGCACTCGATAGATGGCTGGTTGCATCGCCTGTGCATCGAGCGCATAATACGATTTAAAAGCAATCTCGTCGTCTCGTACGCTCAATTTCCGTACCAAATGTCGAATGATCCGACGATTTCGCAACATATCTTACTCTAGTTCTGGTGAATTTATAATACCTGAGATTAAAATGTTTTGCAATATAAATCTATGGTCAAGTAAATTATTATTTGTCATACTTTCGCAACCCCGATCTTTAAACCCGTAAAACGGGTATGACGAATTGGATTCCCGACCTTACCATGACCAGTCATAAGTTTACACTTCTTATTTATGTACACGTAATTACTCTACTCATAAACAATATTAATGACATCATTAACATCTTCATTTCAAAACATTTGCAAAGTTCTCAAGCCATTACATCCGTAAACGAGCTTCTGGTTTGTATCATTCTTTCATCTGCGTAGCATTTCGAAGAAGAAGTAGAGTAAAAATTTTCACAGAACGAAGGAACATTTGTTGCAATCACGAAGTCAGACAGTCACTATAAAACTTGGGCTGTGAACTGGTTTCTCATCCCAGGAGCGGTGCCCTCTAAAATAAAATTCACCTGTAAGATTAATTGCACTTTTAAGATTGTAATTCAGAGGGATTGCCTTGAATTCAACAAATTTTATATGCGTTTCTTTATGATTCATTAGCATCTTCTTTATCTTCGCCATTAAGAGTTGTTAGCTTTAAGTTGTGTGTGATCATTTTAATTTGACTTTTAATTTCTTGTTCATAAAGTCTTAAATATGCGTTGCTTCTTTTTGTGCTGCTTAAAGCTTTAATTTGCATATATGTATTGTATCATCTTGGGTTTATATAAATCTTCTAACAAAATATTTAAAATTAACCTTCTCATCATGATTTAAAAATTCATAATATAATAGTCATATTGAATAATGCCTTCTTCTTTTCAAACAAAACTTTAGGCGTGTGAATTTTACTTTAATAAATCTATATACAAAGAGTGAGTTTTAAATGAATACTTCTATATTCTTTCCTATGTCGATGTTAATCCTTCACATTAATACATTTAAATTGCTTCGCTTTGTCCTCAATCTGACAAGTTGTTAAGCTTTTGAGCGCGTATTAATTCGGCTGATGGGTAATTAATTAAAATCAAATCCGTTTCTGCATTAATTATTATTTATAACAACATTATGCGTTATGATTATAGGAAATACGACAGCTACGTATGTTTATTTAATTTTCATTAAAAATCTGTGCTTAGTTTGTCCGCTTGTTTGTAACTACATAATTATGTTAAAAAATCGCAAAAAACTTGATCTAAAAGTTAGCATAAGTAACTTTCCTCTTTCAACTCCATTTACAACAGCACAAGTTTCCTGATTTGTTTAACTTTTTTTTTGTAAAAACAATATCAAAGCCATAAAAAGAAAATACTTGAATATAAGCCTAGCAAAGTTCATAAAAGTTTTATTGAGAACATGGCATAATGTAATGTTACCCTTATTATTCAGCATGTAAACAATATAGGCGCTTGTTAACCGCAAGGCAATAAAAAGTATTGTTAGTTCGCGAATTATTATTTCTATCGGTTGTAAAATGTCAACGGCGATGGATATCGGACCCTTACGACTGTTTGTTCATGTGTCAACCGTGGAATTAGTATGTACTAGATATAGGGTCAACCTAGTACATACTAATGCCGTGGTTTGAGCTTAGAGCACACTTGCCGGTTGATATACAATCTTTGAAGTCTTTGTGTGCCCTTTAGAGATCAGGTGAATAACATGAACAGCATGATATTGATAGTGATCATTCAACTTTATTATAATACATAACGACGCGCCTGAACTCCTTGAAGGAAGGGTTGGGTAGAGGTGTAACTTATAACATAAAATACTACACCCACATTTAGCCGGTTATGTTTAAGTCTGATGTAATATGGGCCGAGCAAGCAACTCAACCTGTCGCAGTCCACTGCTGGACATAGGCCTTTCCCATGCTGCGCCAAAACACCCTGTCCTCCGCATTCAGTCTATTCCAGCCACCTTCTTTAGGTCGTCCGTCCATCTAGCTGGGGGGCGTCCCACACTACGCTTGCCGATACGCAGTCTCCACTCCAGGACTCGTCTGCTTCACCGGCCATCGGTCCTTCGATAGACATGGCCAGCCCACTGCCACTTCAGTTTGCTTACTCTGCAAGCTACGTCGGTAACTCCGGTTCTTTTTTGGATAATTTCATTCCTGATTTTATCATTCAAAGAGACTCCGTGCATAGCTCGCTCCATGGCGCGACCCCAGCCCGTCCGTCAGTGTCCACGTTTCAGCACCGTATGTCATGACGGGCCGGACGCACTGGTTGAAGATCTTAGAGCAGTTCCGCACTGCATCCGATCCGAATCCGAATTAAAGATCCGACTTCAATCCGAATTGGGAATGTTCTAAATTCGGACGGATAGAGTTCGCATCTAGTGCGCAACCCTTCATTCAAATAGGACTACGGTCACTTCGGACTCGGCATCTTTCTCGGATTCGGATCGGATGTAGTGCAGAACCGCTCTTAGTCTTCAACACTGTGGGATAGGCGACGAGAAGACTTGACGAAGTTTTCCAAATGCTGCCCAACTCAACTGGATCCTTCCGTCGGCCTCTTTCTCTGTCTACCGAGCTAGATGACTTGCCTCAGGTAGACACAATCCTTCACAACTTCGAGAAGCGACCCTTCGATATGACTTGGACTCCATTGTCATCAACGTGGCACTAATCTAGACTCCACAGAGAAATTCCTGATGGAACACGAATAATACTGCCTTATCTGGGAATCGAGCCCAAAACAGAACCGCATCAACGAGGCAAGTAAAATAATCCTATCCTTTCACGCAAAAACTACTGAACGGATTTTGATGAAACTTTACAGTAATTTTAAAGTTTATACATCAGAATAACACATAGGATACTTTTTATCCCGATATTCCCACGGGATCAAAACTTACGCGGGTGAAATCGCGGGACGCAGCTAGTAATAAATAAATTCACCGGAGAAAACTAACTTCAGTAACCCAACCAATAATAAATAAGCCAGAATTCTTATGATCTGCCCGTAATATCGTTATCACATCAATAAAGATTTATACATGCTAAAATCGATGGACAGATTTTATAACTAAAACAATTTAAAGCCGTAAATTACCGTAACAGGAAATAATAAATTTTCATCCTAATATCTACCTACCGTCTAGACTAAAATAATAAAACCGTTAGCATATAAAACAAAGTGTTTTTTTTTTTAATTTTATTTATTAATAAATAATACAGCGTTATTACATTAGATACGCAAAAAAAAAAAAAATCCTTCGCAATCAATTACATTTTCCAATATGTAGCGAAGTTAATCAGTAAATTTCTGAAGTCCCACTCAGTAGGCGGTATAAGAGGCTTACGGAAAAATAAATGTTATTAAAAGCGATGTAATTCATTCTAAGTATCGCTAAATGTCCTTCAGAAGTGGCTTTAGACTCGTAATACAATCGTAACGAAATAAACACAGTGCGTTCACCTCGTGTGTCATAAGCCGCGGGTACACTGCCCGCCGTCTGCAGTGAGCACCGTCTCTGATACATATTAATTTTGGTTTTATTGTACGAATACCCTTAATTAAAAAGGAAAAAAAAATACATGGGGTCGCGTGTATAATGGTAATTTGTTGCTCATCAACGGATGTAGTTCATTCGCTTAAATCGCTCATTGTTGTTTATCGTTATTGCACGTTATTTTATTTATTATTTTATTTCGTAATGTCAATTAAAGTTGTTGTCTCTATTCGTGTAAAGTAATCCTTATCAAGGGTGTGTGCGGTCTGCCACATCCCACATCCGACGGTACAGCTACAAAACACTCGTCTATTCCGAGCCTTAGTCGGTACGTTACGCGCACGACATTCGCTAAAAATACGTGCGTCGGGACGCATGGATGGCATAATAATCGTATGTGAAGAACGCACAGCAATACTAGAATCTAGATGAGAGGCGGTAATGCGTGTGATAACGCAAACTGACGGATTTCTACGTAATATCACTCAACGTTAACGACCATAGCTTTTTTTTTGCTACAGAAAATGTTACCTGTTCTGGTGAAAATACCTGCATGAATTTTTGCGCTTCCATTTTTAATTGTACGATCCGACTTTCCGCGTAGTGCTTTCAATAATTAATTCCAACGCCACAAATAACCCTGTATATCATTGGAATTAATAAGTAAAACTCAATTCATTGTCGAATTGTAAAATGAAAATGTAATGATGTATATAAAATGTTCTTTACTAACTTTTCAGACCTTTGCATACTGCTTATGTATATAAAGTTTAATTAAAATCGGGTCACTCATTTCGAAATCAAGGGCTTGAAAGTTTGTATGAAATGCCTTAGGTCGTAAACGCTCTTAAATCAAAACCGAAACGATCATGAAGTTAACGCGTTTAATTTTTTATATTATTATACGATCAAAAATTGAATATTTAACGTAAACGTTCCTCTACGAATTTGATTTAATAGGCGTGCATAGTATAATAAATTCGTAAATGTTTTTTTCGTTCAGAAAAAAACATATTTTACGAAGTTTCGTAATAATAATAAAGTTCTCAGCGTGTTTCCTGCTCACACCACTCGGTGTCGATGACCGTGCGTGTTTTAGTACTTTCATAAAAACGTTTATGCTTAAATTATGTAGTGCTTAAGATTAATTGTCCTTATCCAATTTTAAAGAATCGAAAATTTAACGTACTTTTAAGGTAATCACACGTATGTAGGATATCACTGTAATTATTTGTACTTCCGCAACGTGGTATTTTTCAACTCGTATTTTTTAATTAAATACGAATTTCTTAAAAACATTACAGATAAACTCGAAGCATTTATTTCAAATAAACCTATTACAGGCACTTATGAATTGTCAAGGGGTCGGTCAGTCGAAAAAGCTAGTTGCCCATTCCAAAGAACCTAGTTACCTATGGAGAAGAACGGGCAAGAAACTCCACGGACACTCTTTTAAATCACAAAATTGTTACACAAAGATATAAAGATCTGTAAATCTGTTATACAAAACTATAGTTAAACAGAATAATCAGCCTTGTTAAATTCTAAAAAAACAAACCTTACATAAGACCGCTATTTACTTAGCAAATACTTCATACCTTAAAAAGTTGAATAGTTTAACAAGTGCACATTACTCATCACTTTTCCTTCAAATTTCCACTTCGATATCTCCCTTTCCTTTTAAAAACATCTATAAAACGACTATTATCTTTTATTTACATTGACACACCTATGCACCGGGGGCGCGGCAAGGAGCCGGTTTTCATAAAATCATTTTATTCATAGTATTTGGTATTTCAACTTCAATGTAACGGTTACCGAACGGATGCGGGACAGGTCCTGTGAATGAATCGATTCGATCATCGGTCAAGTTCACACATCGATTTATTTCAATGTCGATAGTACTTTATCGATAACTCGTAATTGCAGCGGGAGAATCGTTTTAAAAACCTTTTAGCTTCTAGGTTTCAGATACTAACATATAGATTGGATCTAGCACAAGTTCTAGTCTGTAGATGATTAAATTAATTTGTTGCAATGAAAGATGCGTGGTGTCTGACTGAACGTAAGTAGGTACTCTTATTTATTTTTTGTTGCCACTGCGTTTAATTTAAAAGATATCGCTAAATAGATCGCTGAAAAAAATAACGCTGTACAATATATTGAAGCAATTTATCTAATGATGATTTTAAGTGAGATAACTTAGTATCATTATTAGTCCTTTAATGGACTTTAGGAGTGATTAAATTAATTTTTAAAACCAATACTGTTATCAAAGTGTACGTGACAATTTGAACATTACAGTTCTGTCATCACTTGCTTATAAACCATACTATCTTTAACTAACATTTTGTGGACCAGTAAACTTAAAAGATAAGATAGGATTACTATTTGACTTAATATCACAACTTTCTATGTGTGATTCATTATATTGATATGGTATTCCGATTATTTTGTTGACGTCTTAAATAACTTGTTAGTCAGTCTCAATCTAGCTCCTAGGGTCCGCGAAGTGTGTGATATAAGTTTGATAGCTGCGAAAAAGTTTTAAACTTTTGTAGCTGTCATCGTTTCCATTGTTATTATCTCCATTTGTTTTTATTCCAAAATAAAAATTTAGCTTTTTTACGAATTAATTGTAAACTATTGCTCGCAGCTTCGTCCATACACTCGGTGCCATTCTCAAACTCAAACCATTTATTTCAATTAAACCATTTACAGGCACTTTTGAATTGTCAAAATTAACTAGTCGGTCAGTTAGTCAGAAAGTTGAAGCTAGTTGCCCATTCCAAAACGTAGATCTCTTGGAGAAGAACGGGCAAGAAACATTCTGACGTCAAGGCGTGAAAAGAGGAAACCGACAAACGGAGCTACTTTTAATATTAGTATGTATTTAATATTAATCCTACTCCTGTCAAATGTTTTCTTAGTAATAATCATAAAGTTACAATAAAGTTTATTTCTAATCCTTGAATAGTCTTTCATAAAGCTACGTTAAAATATCCAACACAAAAACGAATCATCTCATTCGGTAGTTTTGTTAACCCTCGTATTTGGAACCCTCGTCCACGTATCGATCGTAATAATGTTGTTATTATATCGATAGTGCGTCCCGCTGGCCGGACAGCGACCATTCATTTTTAACCGACTTAAAAAAACGAGGAGGTTCTCAATTCGGTTGAATTATATTTTTTTATGTTTGTTACCTCAGAACTCCATTATTTATTATCCGATTTGCAAAATTCTTTTTTTTTTATTTGAAAGGATACTTTCAGATTGGTCCTATAAAAATTTCATCAAAATCGGTTCTTCGGTTTAGTTTTTAAACCAATATTATTGGTAAAAATTCAAGTAAACGAAATTACGTCGTTTGCTTTCCTATGACTTTTCAGTGGTGGCTTAATGGAATTGTCATGGGATTGTGGCTATAAGTGGGGTATCTTTACATAATTAACCGACTTCAGAAAGGAGGAGGTTCTTAATTCAACTGTATTTTTTTGTTTGTATGCATGTTACCCGATATATCCGGCAATTGTAAATCGATTTAAAAAAATATTTTTTTCATCGTTAGGGTATGACTCAGGGGCAGTCCCACATAAATTTTAACAGCCGCACAGGTGGATCGATCAGGTTAAGCTACTCTTGCAGCGGTTGGTCTGTGAATGGGTGACCATCTTTACATACCGAGACCTCCGTGTCTCGGAAAGCAAGTTAAGCCGTTGCGTTGTTCTCGGCTGGCATTCGTGTATCATTGACAGTCCTTACGGGTAGTCAGAAGCCCGAAAGTCTGACAAAAATTACCCAGTAGCTGGTCTGTGGAGGTCAGATAAGCAGTCGCTTCATGTAATGTACTGGTATTCAGGTGCATCCGGTTAGACTGGAAGCCGACCCCAACATAGTTGGGAAAAGGCAGATGATGATAGATAATTATGACAAAATTATCTATAGTATGAATTTTGGAAGGCTGATGAAAAAGGAAGGAAAACCGACATACCCATTTGTTTTGCAAAAACTGATTAAATAACAAAAATCCCATCCTGCTAAAATCATAGTCTCGCTTTATCCTGTAAGAGCGTTTTCACATTATCCGATCCGATATCGGTGTCGGAAGACGATAGCCGACATCCGATAGCCGACACCATGTGCTATTTTCACATATTTCCGACAAAATCGTTCCGATACGGCCATTTGCTCGATAGCTTAGTGCAGGCAGGTCATCATGGCAGACTATAATAGAAAACTTTATTTGCTGTATCTATTATATTTGAGACGCCAAAAAAGATCTGTCCACAGACAAAACTTAATATCCCTCTTCAAGGTATTCTCATACTTCTCGCCAATTATTGTCTCGGAGTATTTTATTTTTATATTCCTCGTGAGTTTTATCCCACAAGCATGCTTTAGATTCTACCAGTTCAATTAATGTAATTATATCGTATTTAAATGATGACGACGCCATGATGACAACCAAACTAGTAAACAAGCTCAAAATGGCCGCCGCGCATCAGGCTCTACGCACACAAGAGACAATTTAGATACACGTATAGCACACATACAAACATTATCGCCCGACGGCTAACGGGCGTCCGATGGTGCCGCCAGCATATCGGTGCCGCCAGCATATCGGTGCCGGCTCCGATATCCGATATCGGGCCGGACAATATGAAAGACAGGTACAGACGCCAGCAGGTCAACCTACCCCAATCTGTCAAATTTCTTTGATAGATTTTCAACTTTAGCACAAAGGAATAAGGTTCATATTCAATTGGGAAAATCTGACAGATTGGGGTAGCTTGATGTGCTGGCCTCTGTACATATTTCATACATTTTACTTACCCCGATATACTTACCCCGATATCGGATCGGCGTCCGACACCAATATCGGATCGGATAATGTGAAAACGCTCTAAGGATAAATTGATTAATTTAATACCTATCGCCCCCTATTACATGAGACTTTAAAACCTAACTGACGAAATGTGGATGTACAAGACGCTAGCACATTAAGCTACCCGAAACAGTAAAATTTTTTCAATCACTGATTGAACCTTACCCTTTAGCGATAAAGTTGAAAATCTATTAAAGAAATTTGACAAATAGTAGTAGTTTGATGTGCTGACGTCTGTACTATTTAACTACACGAATGCTTTCACCTAAGCTAACTACTCGTAGTAACTACCTTTTATAGCGGTTTATTATCGCGACATATTAACATTAATTTACATTTTCAATGGCAGTAATAAACGAATAAACGCTCATTGTGTGTAGTTTGTGTAGTTTCTCTAATAGGCTTGTACGATGATTAACTAGACTTTTGGATGGTAAGGTCTACCCTGACTTTGTTTAAATAACCGTTTATTATAAAAAATAAGAAAAATGAAGTTTCTTTTTGTAATGTCAAAATAAAAACAGCGTTTTACTAAATGTATGAAAGTATATGCGGTATTTATATGAAAAAAAAATAATTTTTAAAAATTTTGTCTGTCTGTGTGTTTGTTCCGGCTAATCTCCGAAACGGCTGGACCGATTTTGACGGGACTTTCGCTGGCAGATAGCTGATGTTAATAAGGAGTGACTTAGGCTTCTTTTATTTTATTATACGCGTAAATAACAGAGTAGGGCTCCGCGCAAAGTTACTTTCCAAATTTCACGCGGCCGAAACCAATATACAAGCTAACACTAATATTATTATGTACAAGTACATTAAAAAAAGGGAATTGGGTATCAAAACTTGTCTTTTACTCTTTAGAATTTGCTGTAGACATCGAAACTACGTGAGCGATACACGTCGAGCCAAATTAAATGACCCAGCATAATAACATAAGTATTTTTGAGTTCAATAATTCATCATATTCCTGTGAATACCGTCTAGCAGACAACAAATAATTTCGTATATCTTTTACATAACATTACGGCCACAATGTAACAAAGAGAAGCCGAACTGTGAAGATATAGCTTGAAACACGTATCGCTAAGTCACGTAGTCCCGACGGCCTACACTGTACCCATATTAATTAGGAAAAAATGATCATAACCTACCCGTATAATGTCCCCCATTACACTGATGGCACGTGATAGTTTTAATGATTTCAATTAATTACAATCGCGTGCCACAAAAACCGCACACTCTATGTACTTATGACTTACATTTATGTAAGCTGTCAAATTAATGCAATAATTATACTAGCTCTTTTACTTACACTGTTAAATATCGCTGGATAATAAGGGTAATAAATATTCAAAGTACTTATGTTATGAAAACGTTGATAAAACAATTAATTAAAATATTTATATTGTGCTGTTGCCGTGTCATTGGAATTATGTGTACCTACAGGTGATATGTCAAGTTAAATTAATATTAACTTAAACTGATCTAGCTAGTATATTTTTCTTTGTTGCAAGCTTTACTAATATGTAAACAATCATAAATTATGGTACGTTGGTGCTAGGTAGGTGGTCTACCTAGCCTTTTTCCAACTATGTTAGGGTCGGCTTCCAGTCTAACCGGATCCAGGTGAACCAGTATTTTACATGGAGCAACTGGCTATCTGACTTTCACAACCCAGTTACTAGGTAACACGATACCCCTTGGTAGTCTGACAACTAGTCTTGTCAGATTTTCGCGCTCCTGACGACCCGTATAACGACTGTCAAAGATCCAAGAATGTCAGCCGGTACTAAAGGCTTAACGTACTTTCTGATGCACGGAGGGGTCTCGGTATGTAAAGATGGTCACCCATGTGCGGATCGACCGCGGCAAGCGTACCTTAACCTGATCGATCGACCCGTGCGGTAGTTATTACTTAACCACGAGCTAAGTACCTATATTATTTTTATTAAATTGTAATTCCTGGGTAACTTATTTATCGGAAGTTACACGCACTTTGACGTAAGTTCGGAGAATTTTATAGGATAATAATTAATAATAACCATATGTACTTAGTATTTTTTTGTGACTCACTCATTCATTGATGACGCAAATTCTGTTTTTATAAGAAAATTAAATATTAATAATACACAGAAAGGAAAAATATTGGATTATGAATAATGCATTCGAGTTAGGTATTAGAAATATTAATTAATTATTATTATGATCTTTGCAATCATTATCAGTTATCACTTACCTATTTACAATTATTGACTGTCATATAAGTATGTATTTTTTTTTTATTGCTGAATGGGTCCGCTCTTGATCTCGATCACGCCTGATGGAAAGCGATGGATGAGGTCTATGATGGAACGAGCGTGCACAGAAGATTCCTAAGGCACTGATACTCCCACGCATCGACGAAACACAGCAGGCTGCTTGACACCGGACTGCGTTGGGAGGGTGTTCGCAAACCAGGCGGACGTTAGCCCTACCACCGCAAGGGAAGAATTGGCCAGTCAAATGAGGTGTTGGGTGTGACTGTCCAGGATGCGCCGAGCGCTCGGTTCAGTTGACTAACTGGTGGAACAAACTGCGCTACACGAGTAGGCTTCTTCATGCATCCCAAAACCAAACAAAAACTATAGGTATACAAAAAAAAATGAATATTTACAATCACAATATCTTAGTTTTTGTGTTGTGGAGGTCAGATAGGCAGTCGCTCCATATAAAATACTGGTATTCAGCTGCATCTGGTTAGATTGGAAGCCGACCCGAACACAGTTGGGAAAAGGCTAAGCAGATGATGGGTTTCTTAAGTTATTGTAACTGTAGCTCATAGGACCATTTTTACCCTATTATACAGGCTGTCTCTGGAAGTATAGATCAAATCGAATAGGGGCGCGGGCAAGATCATTTCCAATAGCTCTGATAGTTTTTTTTTTAAAGATTTTTTTATTTGAGCACTGTGATTGAAACAAACAAAAATTAGACATAACTTTTGAACCGTAAAAAAATTCACCGGCATTCTTAGGCTTAAAAAAGCGTGGAAATGACCTTGCCCACGCCCCTATTCGATTTGATCCATACTTCCAGGGACACTCTGTGTATATTATATTAGCTTCTGCCCGCAACTTCGTCCGCGTGAAATTTCTTGTTCTCCCGTCCCACAATGTCGCATTGCATCGCCTGCCCGCGCTATTCGATTTAGGTTATTTAGCGTTATTTCTGTCTTTTTTTTTCTTTTTACTCACCTCCGAAGAGCCGTAGCCTGATGTTAAATAGCCAGCCTTACTCAAGAATTGGGCTATAAAATACAAAACCAAATTTTCAAATCCGACCGGCACCCTTTTTTTTTTTTTTTTTTTTTTTTTGTGGATGGGAAATCATCCAATGACCCCTCCCGCTCTGGGTGGAGCAGAAGGGAGTGTCAGACTCTTACTGACTAAAACCCACCCGTGTTCCTTCCTTAGCCCTTTGTGTTCCGGGGTAGCGGTAACCCTTTCGGACAATCCCGCTGCCCCGGCAGGCTTCGGCCCTTTCGGGCCCCTTCCTTGCTGCTGACATCTCTTTGAGGCGCGCGTGGAACACGTACGCGCCGTCCGGCACGGGCCTGGTCCTGATCGGACGGAGAGTTACCCATTACTCTCCGCCCGCAGGCCCGCGCCTACGGTGGCCGGGAGTCGTCTCGCGGCTCCCGACGCCCGGGGCGTCTCCCGCGGCGGCTGGGACGTGAGGCCCTCTCCCTCAGCCGTCCCGCCACCTCCTTCGCTAGCATGACTGCTTCGCAGAAGGAGGTGACTGCCTCCCACTCCCTCTCGCCCCGGACCATGGCTTGAACCAGGGCCGGGCGCGAGAGGTCGCCGCCGCCGCCGATCGCCTCTGCGAGAACACGGCGGTGCTCCGCCCAATTGGGGCATACCGCCACCGTATGCTCCACCGTGTCCTCCGGGCGACCCTCGCAGTGGTGACACCCGGGCGTATCCTCCCGCCCGATAATGTGCAGGTACCTCCCGAAACACCCGTGTCCGGTGAGGACCTGCGTCAGGCGGTAGGTGAGGGCGCCGTGGCGCCTCTCTAGCCACTCCTCAAAGAGGGGTCTTACCGCCGCTATCGCGGCGTGCCCTGCGCTGGGTTGCGACAGTCGCTCTTTCCATGCCGCCATGAGATCGCGCCGGAGGTCGGTCCGCTCCGCCGCGATTTGCCGCGGAAGCGGAGTTTCCCCCCGGCGTAGTGCCTCCGCGCGCCACTCGTACAGGCGCGCGAGGACTATCGCCTCCAGATCCCACGGCGGCAGTCCGGCAAGGAGGCTTGCCGCCTCGCCCGAGATCGTGCGGTACCCCCGGATTAGCCTTACGGCTACCACCTTCTGGGGCGCGTTCAGGTAATGGGCGGCTCGCCGCCGCAGTGAACGCGCCCACACCGGGGCCCCGTATAGGGCCATGGACCCTAATTGCGTAACACACTATTACTCTCAATTTGAATCATTTTGCTAATCCATTGCTCCATATGTTCGAAAAGTGTGTCTGCTCAACAACGTAAATAACGCAATGAATGTTGTTGAACTGTCAAAATGAGACCCATTGCTACTGGCAGTGTGTTACGCAATTACCCTGCCGGTAGTACCAGAGATAAGCGCGTTCAAACAAACAAACTCTTCAGCTTTATTATTAGAATAGATTATCAATCGCATAATAATCTTTTGCACAAAACTGCATCGCACAGCGCCAGCGCACTACATCACCTTATTATTTTACATCATTGGCAAGGCGAACCATAACTTTTTTTCCATCGTATTTCACTCCAAGCCCGTTTTACGACACACTTCTTATTATAGAACATTTGAAAACTTTATCGTTTTCTCACGCGGCTGTAAATCAGATCTTACAACAAAGTAGTTCAGTGGAACTCGAAGGCAAAACAAATGGTACTGGTTTAGCCACAAGTGGACATTGTTCTTTGGACAATGGGCATGCGGGCAAGGTTCAGGGTTCATTACCCCGCCACAAACGACCCCCATCTCGCTGATACCATCGGAGATATTGAAGTAATAATTGTGTGATGTTGACTTTCATGTGTCATGAACTCGTGACATTTTATCAATGGTCCGATCTTTCACTTCTTAATTGGATAGGTACTTGGGATAAAGTATGTAAAGTTTCTTGGCTATAAACTTATATAGAACTAGCTGCTGTCCGCGACTTCGTTCGTGTAACATTAATCCATTTTGATTTTTTTACTTTTCTGAAAGAAAAGTAGCCAGTGAAAGTCCCATCAAAATTGGTCCAGACGTTTCGGAGATTAGCCGGAACGAAGAGACAGACAGAGATAAAACTTTAAAATATGGTTTCTGATGCCGTATATACATACTTTCATTTTCATAAGAATAAGCTGTTATTTTGACATTATCAACAAACTCTAATTTAGTTTATTTGAATGTATAGACATTTTTTTTCTAAGCAACATACACCTTAATTTGTTACCGACTTCACAAAAAGGAGGAGGTACTATGTTCGGATGTTTGTATGTTTTTTTTTTGTATGTTTGTTCATCGAATACTCCCAATTGTCCTCCGAAAATGCGGAACCAACGACACCGACTTCCGAAATTAAAGTTATTTTTCACTTTGTAGTGTTTTTTTGGAAGTCGGTTGTTTTTCTTGTAAAAAGTTTTTTTTTTGTAAGTTATTATCACATTTAAATCTTACAACTTTATCAATATTTAACATTTCTGTTCATAAAGCTTTCTTTAATGACTCTCAACAGTTTTTATTTGAAATTACTAAACCTTTAAGTCATTTCAAATAAAAACTGTGTCAACGATTCCAGTTAGAATCCCGATTTTATAATCATACCTGAGAACCGAACCCCACATGCATCCCACGACATGTTCCATTGCACAGCTCGGAACAATGCGTGTGTGCATCGGATTGCGCAAGTCATTCCTATCGGCCCGCGGACCGTAGCATTCACTTTCGCCCACTGCTATTATTTATGTTACGACTGTGCAACTAACCGACACACCTATACTATTACTATACAGTACTATGCCTTTTTTTTTGTGGATGGGAAATCATCAAATGACCCCTCCCGCTCAGGGTGGAGCAGGAGGGAGTGTCAGACTCTTACTGACTAAAACCCACCCGTGTTCCTTCCTTAGCCCTTTATGTTCCGGGGTAGCGGTAACCCTTTCGGACAATCCCCCGGCAGGCACAATACTAAGTGTACCGAGTAGCACCAGGCTTTTCTCATTGCGATGCTAATAACAGTAAACACAGGACCATACCCCTCGACTGACCTCGTATGTGTATAAGATAAAACGTATATACATAAATACATAAATTTATGTGCGATTTTTTTAAAGTTAGTTTTTGTACACATCCGATTTTTTCACCGATGGAAAGTTTTAGTAATGCCGAGTCCCATAGGATATGTTTTTAGTATAGTAGACTTCCGCGCGGACGAAGCCGCAGGTTAGTGACAAAAGCCAACAATACGTTACGATTTTAATTGCATTATTATTTAATTGAGGTCATCTAGTCTAGATTTCTGTGCCCCGATTCCTAGTACCTATATCATAAATCAACCTCGATATCAGTTAGGGCACGGAAAGGTTTATCAAATGCCCTCTACGTATACACTGCTATGCTCCATTCCAACCTCGAACTACACTTTTATAAATAAACACCACAGCTCTAACGTGAAAGTAAGCGTTGCAGTTTATTTGTTCAAGTTGTTTGGACGTAAGGATCGATGTATTTGGGCTCTCTTTACCAAAGGAGCCATTTAGTGTAATGGTCCTACTCCACGCTTTTGGTACCGAAGCACCAAAAGTGTATAAGTTGATAATTAGGATGTGAAAAGTTGATGCAACATATTAAATGAAAATTGAAAATATATTTTGAGGGTAGGGACACGGAAAAAGTATCGATGCTTTTTGGTATCGAGTACTTTTCCTTCTGTTACCGATACTTTTTCTTCTGTTACCGATACTTTTATGATTACAATATTTTTCATGCGATACTAGTCATGAGTACAGTATCGATACTTTTGATTCGATACCGTTTCCCTATTTTCCCAATCAACTTTGAACCTTATGCTTTAGTGATAAAAGTTGAAAATGTATTAAAGATTTGACAGATTGTAGTAGCTTGATGTGCTGGCGTCTGAACTACATAAAGTCACACCTTCTTTCCATGGTTGTGTAAGCAGAAACTACAGAACGCAACGTGCTACGATCCTTACACACTCCTTTTGCTTCGTTTAAGTTCCTAGATCTATGATACACACCATAATTGCGTATCACATCAATCACAATCTAAATCATTTTAAAGGATATTGCTAATCTATTACTTCTTAAGTTCAAAAAATTCGTCTGTTCAACAACGTAAATAACTCAATGTATGTTGTTGAACTGTCAAAATGGAAGCCATTGCTACTGTTATGGCCTGCGCAGACGACGGACTTTTCTCCGCGGCGGAGAAAAAAGTACGCTCCGCGAATAAAAAGTCCGCCGCGGACTCAACGCACACGGTGTGCGATCATTTGTTCCCCGGAAATACGGGCTTACGTACTACATCACTCTCGAGATCACAACGCGGACTAAAGTCCGCCATGTGGGTTGCTTCGCCTAGTCACACGAGTTCTATTTTTTTCGCGGACTCACCCGTACTTTTGTCCGGTCCGCTCCCCGCATGCCCTCGGTTATTCGAGGGACTTTTTGTACGCGGTACTTTTTAATCCCTCGTTTGCGTTACTCGATACAGTAATTGTAAGCGATCTATTTTACCGGACAAAAAAGTCCGCGGACAAAAATCCGTCGTCTGCGCAGGCCATTAGTGTGTTACGCAACTACCCAGACTAATAATTTAATATTACTATTAAGGTGCCACTAGCCGATGTTTTAGCCATACAAATTTCGGGAGAGTATTACTCCACTGTTTGACAATGTACATCCAAAGTTAAACATGATATCGTTTTGACTTATTATTAAAATTGATTTTATGCAGTGGTTTTTTCGTAAAACTCGATTTTCCAAAGCACTTTTCCATTTTTTTACGTGCTTTTCAGTTCGGAACGGTGTTTCTGTGCGTGAGAACTAGACGTTGTGCGTGTAGACTAGCGTCTAACTGCTCATCACTGATACTCCGACAGAGATGTCGGACACGAAGCCAGGTGAGGTAGCGTGCTTTTTGGCCATGACCACCAGTGAGTTTGAGCTCTCGACTAGTTTACTCTTAAACACCGATATTACTCACGAGTAATGTAAATAAAAGCACTTGTTGTAATGTAATTAATTCGTTATCGCCAACTAGTTACCGCTTCAGATTATCTCTGGTCGACGAAATAATCTCAAAATCTTTCGGCTGACGTGGGATTACTTGATTAATCTCAGGCCCGTTTTCGGAGATAAAAGATAAATCACGATAAAATATGAATTGAAAATTACAATTCCTTTTGATGTTTCTTCCGGGGAAGATAAATTACCTAATCAAAGATACGCAGGATAAGTAGAGGAGTATCTATAGTGAAATTTCGGAATTTTCCAATTTAACCAAATTTTTTTTGACTTGTGGCGAAGTAATAACAGCCGCACGGATCTATCGATCAGGTTAAGCTACGCTTGCCGCGGTTGGTCCGTGGATGGGTGACCATCTTCATCTGAAGATGGTTTTCCGAGGCACTGAGGGGTCTGGTATGTAAGTACGTACCAAGACCGCTCCGTGCCTCGGAAAGCACGTTAAGTCGTTGTTCCCGGCTGTCATTCTTGGATCTTTGACAGTCGTTACGGGTTGTCAGTAGCCCGAAAGTCTGACAACCATTCTTACCAAGCGGTATCGTATTACCCAGTACCTGGGTTATGGTGGTCCGATAAACAGTCGCTCCATGTAAAATACTGGTATTCAGCTGCACCCGGTTAGACTGGAAGCCGACCCGAACTTAGTTGTCAAAAGGCTAGGACACATACTTTTTATATTGATGTTACTAAGCTGTCAGGATTACGACTGTGGGGGATAAAAAGATAACAATTTATCCAATTACAACCAGTTTATAATATAGGTACTAGCACCCCGCCCTTGCTTTGCACAGATTTATAACTTGAGAAACATCGTGTTCATATCATAATTATGTACGTTTAATATTAACGTAATCCACACTAATCATAAATGCGAAAGTGCGTCTGTCTGTCTGTCTGTTATATGTATATTCCCACGGGATCGACACTTATGCGGGTAAAACCGCGGGACGCTTCTAGTATACATATAAGCCTTCCGGAAAAAATAAAATCTAAATAAAGTTGGCAACCACATCAAAATTCGTTACTTAAAACTCGGTCACACAGTCTGACACAAAAAGCTACTATTGTTTATAATATGGTATAGAAGATAAAAATACATATTATTATGTAACATTCCAGCCCTACATCACCCACATGAGAAAAACACCGTAGCAATAAAAGCACTCGAATTTCATATAGTTTGAAAGTGTCTGATCCCTCGCACCGGGGAGCTGGCACCCATTAATTAAGCACACACCGGAACTTCACTTCCTCTAGCCAAGCGCGCACCGATTAAAACCACCCAAAATGTGGCTTTTTGTACGCGAAGGATATTTATAAACTTTTTATTGGGGATTTGTGTGGCGTGGGCTCAGTAGGAAGAATCGCTGGATTAATCTGGTTTGGTGATAACTTGTAAAAGTTCTGTATTTCTGTGTAGTTGTGCTTCTATTTTGTGCAACGTTTATATTAATTTTGTGTCAGAAAACTCATGGTATTAACTTGTTAGCATAGTTTCTCGCTATTCACTCAATATAAGTATACTAGCTTCTGCCCGCGACTTCGCCTGCGTGAAATTTCTTGTTGCCCTGACCCGCATCGCATCGCCTGCCCGCGCTATTACTTTGTTTTCGCTTTCTCTCTGACTTGTTTTTGCTCGGCTCCTAGGGTTCTAGCGTGATGTTAAATAGCCTATAGCATTCCTCGAGAATTGGGCTATCAAAAGCATTTGGTTTTTAAATTGACTGGTTGTTCCGGTGATTATTGCGTTCAACCAAATTCTTTAGCTTTTAGTTGCGCGCTTTACCTGTTTGCCTTTTCCCAACTATGTTGTGGTCGGCTTCCAGTCTTACCAGATGCAGCTGAATACCAGTATTTCACATGCATGGAGCCTGGAGCATGCATGGATGCCTTATTTGACCTCCACAACCCAGTTACTGCGTAACACGATCCTGGTAAGACTGGTTAATTATAGTTATTTTAATGAAATATGTAAAGCTCCAAATTCGCTTACAATATAATATTTGATTCGGAGGCTTTCAAGACAGCTTACTAACTACAAATTGTAACAGACCAATTTAAAACATGATCTGTCTCCGTTAACTTCAAACGAATGACAGAAATAGTGTCTTAAATTGATTTAGCGTTAAATGTATTTCAAGCTTCTGCCGTGCATACAAAGGAGGCTGAAAAATTAAAAAAGACGCATGCTTTTCACTTTTACCGATTCTCCTAAATAACGTCGAGGTTTGTTTGATTGTCAGTACTAACAGGTTATAAACTTATAATACAAAGAAGCTTACGTATCAAACCAGAATGGCGTGGGAATTAATTCTTAGCAAACATTCAACGTTTATAGAATTTATTATGAAACCTGATTAACATGCGATGTCACTATCGTAATAGATCGTTTAGATTCCATATCAGATATTAATGAAGGAAGCCTTTGTTCGTAAGCCAAATATTTAGAAGAAGGGTGCTGAATAACCAGCGTCAGGCACTAGTTCTCTGCCATTTTTGCTGAACGGGGCCTTTTTGGCGCAGCCATGAGATACACCTTCCTGCTAATTTCTTATATCGGACTTTACACTTTTTTATTTTGATTTTAATTTGTTTGTATCTGATGTGTCTCTGGTGTACCTACTGTGTCTTTTAGTCTATGCTAAATAAATGTATTTTCTTTCTTCCATAATACAAATGAACGTCCAATTTGTTTCCTTTGAAGGCATAAGGTAGACTGCGGGATAATTTCGTAACACTCTTCATTCACATCGTCATTTTATTTATTTTTTTACTTTTATTTTGACAGTTCATTAGCATTCATTGCGTTATATACTTTGTTGAGCAGACAAAATTTCAAAGATATGAAACAATGGATTCATTTTCTTACAGACTCGTAACGTACTATATCTATTATGTGCCTGTATAAAGAAAGAGGTTATCATCGCAGTATTGTAATATCATTGTAATGATACGAACGTTGGAACATCCACGTGGGATCGGGAGATCTAAATCTGAGTCAGATACCTACGGCTCGGTCAATGCCCCCAGTTATGATGACATATTAATAGATAAGAAAACAAGTCATCTCACAACATGAACTTTAAGAATTGGAACAAAATAAACATAAAATTACATCCCGTAGCACACCCACATTTCGACAGTTATGTAAAAGTCCAACTGTCCCATGTATTAGGGGTGAGCCTATTGCTATCAACCAGGCAAAAATCCAGCCAGAAATTCCAGATGGAAAACCCAATAACATTGCTCGACCAGGAAATCGAATCACAGCAGTAGCGTTTGCGACCACTAGAACCAAGCAGAACAAAATATCTGCAGCGAAACATCCGCTCTATATAAAACATTCAAAAGCTCTCAAACCATTTCATAATCTATAAGTTACGTGATCTTGTCAACGGTAGCTTCCACTTTTTATTCAAGCTGTCGCATTATAATAGGTCTAGCATAGTTATTAGCATCGTGCGCTACGGTAATCCTTTGTTTTTTATGATCACGACTCGACACAAAGGCGTCGACAGCGAGGCCGGTCGCCTGTCATCAGACACAAGGTCGCTGCACTCGCAATTACGGAACATATGCAGTGCCCTTTGTTGTTACCACTACTATTAGCTGCGAATTATTTTATTTGGATGAGGAAGAGAGGATTATGTTTCGACTGGTTTTCAGACTCAAAGAACCAAAAATTAAATTAAACAAATAAGGAAGTTTGGAAGTGTAAAGCTAGTTCGTTTACACCCATATACAAGTAGAACTATTCTGTAAATATTTTACCGTGAAAACTTAGGTGAAGCGACTTGTCAATAGTGAAAATCTCTAGTATTTTGTGAAATGACAGCTCACTCGAAGTTCACTTCACCTAAGCGTTCATTATAAAATTTTTACAGAAAAGATCGGCAGTTGTTATGCTTGTTTTCAACCAGTTTTGTAAAAGAGTTTTCTAAAACATGTTAACTATTGTTCACTTTTTTGACAAGCTTTCTACAAGTTTTGTATACAACTTGATTGACGTGTAAACGACACGAAAACAGTAAACACAACATGTAGAAAACATGTTTTATTTTTTTAGGTTAGAATGTTTTCAAACATGAATATCTATTTTGAAACGCGAGCTCCATCTCGCTACTTCTATCCGAAGCTCGGAATATGTAAATACACATGATTCTAGTGAACGAAAAAGGAATAAAATCATGTTTTTGCCGTATCGTAGGTGGTTGAATGTCGGTGAAGTTCAACGTAGGCGTCTAGTTGTCTGGATCACTGTGTGTGGGCGAATATTTTTGTTTGTTCGTCTACACACGTGGCCGATGAACGTAACATTAATGTGTACACGTTTAGTCAAAAATAATATTTACTACCAAATAAAAAGAAGTCCGTTTGGTTCAATGATTTACTTGTCAAATGAAAAAGATCTTTAATGTGGTTTAAAACTAGAATTGCGGGTTTTAGTATTCTAAGGGTTGATTTTCTCAAAGTCAGATTCTTTTATCCGTGGAATAAAATTGACGTCTGAAAGTTCTAATATGGAAAAACTGTCAAAAATTCAAAATATATTTTCAGGATAAGCTTTATTATAGATATAAAATTTGGTGAAATCCGCCATAATAGTCAAACCAAATCACTCAACTTGTCGGTGGCACTAAAAATTGACATCCGCAGAATACGTTTTGTGATCCTTTTGTTTACATTTTCATCTGATACTTTTGGAACAGACTATAGTCACAGTAGATTATAGTTCTACATACACGTGCTTCGTACTTCCGGGAACAGACTGGTCTACCTGCGCGTAAACGTTCTCACGCATCTTAAATAGTCATTTAAATTAATTAACATACGAATTCCCGTTTTGTAAATACCGTACGCACTGACCCGGAGCTGGTAACACAACAGCTAGGAATTCGCGAGTTCACATCGAGATCCTTCCGAACACCTGGTAAGGGACATATGAATGTGACTGCAACTTATGCACGTCATATATATACGTACTTATGAATGCGTTATTCATACACTTGACATACTTAACGTACAAAGAAATGACATCTAGGAACTTGTAATGGCTAGATTATGTCACGATCGCAAAGTTCAGCCTATACTTAATATGGTAAAGTTCAAATATAATTCTAGGCTTATTTCTGCATTCTTGGGGCTTATTAGAATATTGCACGTTGAAACGAAGAATCGAACACACACAATGGTATTGGCAACAATTGCATACGTTGATAGGGTTCAATTTCTCTTGTCTATTGGCCTTCTAATGAATCATGGCTTTAAACTAGGGCACTATTCCAGTAGCTGATAATGTTGATAGCCTTTATCATACAGGACGTAATCCTGTTTGGCAAACCTAGTGCGCGCTATCATTAAATGGGTCGGTTGAACTACGGATCGGGGATTATCGGCCTGACATTCATATCCCTATACAGTGTCCCTGGAAGTATAAGTATGGATCAAATCGAATAAGGGCGTGGGCATAGTCATTTCCAAACGAAAAAGGTAGTACCATCTTGATAGCCCTGATAGTTTTTTTATGATCTTTTTCTTTGAGCACTATGCGAAGTGATTGAAAAAAAAAAAACAAAAATTGGTCATCACTTTTGAACCGTAAAAAAAATTACAGACATTCTCAGCGTTAAAAAGTGTGGAAACGACCGTGCCCACGCCCCTATTCGATTTGATCCAAACTTCCAGGAACACCTTGTATAATAAACATGCATTGTGCGATACTTTATCCGATAATAGCTTCTGGCCGCGACTTCGTCCGCGTGAAATTTCTTATTTTAACATAAAAATATATAGGTAATTATATCCTATAACTTTGCATCGCCCGCCCGTGACTTCGACTTCGTTTTCGTTTAGCGTTCTTTCTAACTTTTTTCCTAAGGGTGACGTTAAAGCCTATAACCTCAAGAATTAGAGTATTCAATGCAAAAATAATTTTTCAAATCTGACTGGAAGTACCAGGGATTAGCGCGTTCAAACAAACTGTTCAGCTTTATTATTAGTATGGATTGTTGGAGTATAGCAAAAACAAATCTATCCTACTTCAACACTATCGTCTTTCTCGTTCTAACTCATAAATATTATTTAAGTATCCGCCCTTAGCACTTGACTGAAATCCTTAGTTTCGCATAGCGACTGTACTACTCTATTAGCCTTGTGTGGGATCACACGTCTCACGTAATATTAGAAAACACACCTTCCAATATATAAATAAAAGGATAATAAACGTATTATTAAAATCCTTAGAACGGTCTTTCCTTTGGTGTTCCTCCATTAACCCTAAAAGGTTATGGGCCCAGAGCGTTAAGCCAGAGTGCGAATAAATAATATAAAGTGAAAGTGATTGGACACTAAATAAAAAGTTATTTTAGTGCAAGTGTTTTTAAAATGGATTTAAGATATAAAAGGAACATCAAACAATTTGATGGAGAAAAGTATAGTGTGTGGAAATTTAGAATTCGCAATCTATTAAGTGAACTTGGAGTTCTGAACATTATCGACGATGAATCTCCGACAGAGAGAAGTGCTGAGTGGCTTAAAAATAATGCATCAGCTAAGAATACGATAATAGAATGTTTGTCAGACTCATTACTTGGTCTGACTACAGAACAAGACACCGCAAAACAAATTTTCGCGAAGCTTGATTCTATCTTTGAAAGAAAAAGCGTAGCGACGCAGCTGTCTCTTAGGAAAAGGTTGTTGAACTTGAAATTGGATAGAGATACCAAATTAATCAAACATTTCCAAATATTTGATGAGATTGTCACCGAACGTATGGCTGCAGGTGCGAAATTAGAAGAATCCGATAAAGTGACCCACCTTTTCATGACTCAATCGAACTGCTATAACAGCATCGTCACAGCAATCGAAACATTGACTGAAGACAATATAACATTAGCTTTTGTGAAAACGAGATTATTAGATCATGAAGTTAAATTAACAAGCGAAGGATTTGATCTAAGTGTAAAAATACTTCAGGCTGAAAGTGCTAGACCACCTTCAAATATTTCAAGAAATCATTATCAACAAAAGCAAAAGTCAATAAAACCGTTCACGAACAATTTTAAATACAAGAAATGTTATCACTGTGGCAAAAAGGGTCATTTGAAAAAGCATTGTTTTTCTTACAAAAGAGCTATTGAAAACAAAAGAACCAACAATAAAACGGTTCAGATGGAGCTTCAGATCATTTGATAAATCGAGAAGATTTGGCCCTAAACTTCACTGAGCTTGAAAAGCCAATAAATATTTCTGTTGCGAAAAATGGCACGTTTATACAAGCGACAAAGAAAGGTGATCTCCCCGTTACCAGTAAGATGGGCATACTAGGTATACTACAGGATGTACTTTTCTGTTCTGATATTCCCTACAACCTGCTATCGGTAAAGAAAATGCAGAATGCGGGAATGACTGTCGTTTTCGATAAAAACGGTAGTGTTGTTGTGTACAATGATGGTAAGCTGGTAATAAAGGGTGAGTCTTTGAACAATCTAATCAGCATTAAGTTTCTCCTTTCTAAACATGCTTTAAATAGCGAATGCTCATTAAATAGAGTTGTAAATAATAGTTATGAATTGTGGCATCAGAGGTTAGGCCATATAGGCAAATCAAAATTTATGGAAATAAAAAGAAAGAAATTATTTTCTGATATTGATAAAATTGATAATATTATGCCTAACGATAAATTGTGTGAGGCTTGTATTTATGGTAAACAATCATGCCTGCCATTTAACAAATCGAAACCAAAAGTTTTGAAACGACCTCTATTTAAAGTGCACACAGATGTTTGTGGTCCTATAACTCCGTCGTCTATTGATGGCAAAAATTATTTTGTGATTTTTGTGGATGAGTACACTCATTATTGTGCTACCTACTTGTTAGCTCGTAAATCAGATGTTTTTGTTATATTTCGGGATTATGTAACAAAAAGTGAAGCACGTTTTTGTTTGAGAATTTTTAACTTATATTGTGATAATGGAGGGGAATTTGTATCCAATGAAATGAAAGAGTTCTGTGCGCGGAAAGGTATTAGCTACCACTTAACAGTGCCACATACTCCGGCTTTGAATGGTATTGCCGAACGTATGATAAGAACAATTACAGAACGGAGTCGTACAATGATACAAGGGTCTAAATTAAATCAATCGTTCTGGGGTGAGGCTGTGTTAATTGCTACTTATTTAATAAATATCAGCCCCACGAAAGCACTGTGGTTGGATAACACACCTTATGAGTTAAGAGAGCCGCAACTGAAGTATTTAAAAGTTTTTGGTTCTACTGTCTATTTTGTTAATAAAAGTATAAAAACGAAATTTGACAAGAAATCATCAAAGGGAATTTTCGTTAGTTATGAACCAAATGGTTATAAGGTTTGGGATGTAGTAAATGAAAAGTTTGTGAGAGTCAGAGATGTGGTAATGGATGAGATTAATTTCTTATCAAATAGGCCAGTGCAACCTGCGCCAGAACGGATTATGGCTAGAAATAGCAATAACTCTGTTGTTGACAACTCTGTCAGAGATGTGGTAATGGATGAGATTAATTTCTTATCAAATAGGCCAGTGCAACCTGCGCCTGAACGGATTATGGCTAGAAATAGCAATAACTCTGTTGTTGACAACTCTGTCAGAGATGTGGAAATGGATGAGATTAATTTCTTACCAAATTGGCCAGTGCAACATGCGCCCGAACGGATTATGGCTAGAAATAGCAATAACTCTGTTGTTGACAATTCTGACTCTGTACACCCTTTTGAAAAGAGGTGTGAATCTCGTAAGGATCAATCAGATTGTATGAGTAAACAAACGGATGAAATACCTACTAATCAATCTGTTCATGAAACAGGGGAGCGCTTGAACCGGTCTTTATATCACAATGAAAATGAGTTAACTTTATCTGAAGACAATGATACATCACATAATTTGAGACGAAGTAATAGGGTCCGAAACATGCCAACTGTTTCTTATAATGAAAATGATGAGGACAGTATTTATGGTAACTACTTGTTGTGTGCAGAATCTTTGATATTTCAAATTCCTCAATCATATACAGAAATTAAAACCAGGGATGATAAGCATCTATGGGAAAATGCTATCAAAGAGGAAATTAATTCACTTCTTGAAAATGATACGTGGACTTTAGTACCAAAGCCAGATAATAGAAATATTATCGATTGTAAGTGGGTATTTACAGTTAAAAATGATGAGTTTGGAAAACCCTTGAAATATAAAGCGAGATTAGTGGCTCGTGGTTTTAGTCAGAAATATTTGATTGATTATAATGAAACGTTTGCACCTGTTGCAAGGATTGCAAGTTTTAGACTGATAATAGCTTTTGCGAATCAATTTAATTTGCTGGTTCACCATATGGATGTAAAAACAGCATTTTTGAATGGGAAACTGAATGAGGAAATCTATATGAAAATTCCCGAGGGTATCCCGGCTGGAAGTAATATGGTTTGCAAATTAAATAAGTCATTATATGGATTGAAACAGTCTGCACGCTGTTGGTTCCAAATGTTTGAGCAAGCTTTGATAAAAAGGGGTTTTCAATACTCATCAGCGGACCGGTGCATTTACATTTTTAATGCAGGTCATGTTTTAAAGAATATTTATGTTCTACTTTATGTTGACGATCTTGTGATATCAACCGCAGATATAAATACTATGAATAGTTTTAAAACATACATAATGAACACTTTTAAAATGGTAGACTTAAAAGAGATCAAATGTTTTCTGGGAATCAAAATAATCAAGTCAGAAAACAAAGTTACTTTGGATCAGGAAATGTACATAAAAACAGTTCTTGAGAAGTTTAACATGAGTGACTGTAATTCTGTCACTGCACCCCTTGAAAGTAAACTAGATTACGAAGCATTAAATTCGTGTGAAATAACAAGTGCCCCTTGTAGAAATCTTATCGGGTGTTTGATATATATCATGCTGTGCACTCGACCTGACCTAAGTTTTTCTGTTAACATCTTGAGTCGATATGCAAGCAAAAACAACCATTCGTTATGGTCACACTTAAAAAGGGTCTTGCGATATTTAAAGGGCACTATAAATCTCAAGTTAACATTTACACGAAATGATTATAAAAATATTGTAAGTGGCTTTGTTGATTCTGACTGGGGTAGTAATACACTAGATAGAAAAAGTACTACGGGTTATTTGTTTAAATTATTTGAGCAATGCACAATATGCTGGCAAACAAAAAGGCAGCATACAGTGGCAACATCATCTACTGAAGCAGAGTACATGGCTCTATATGAAGCAGTAAAAGAAACTCTGTGGTTAAAGTCATTAGTAACAAGTATTGGCATTGCGATACCAGACTCTATTTGTATTTATGAGGATAATAATGGATGCATAAGCATCGCGAACAATCCTACTAGTCACAAAAGATCTAAACATATTGATATTAAGTATCATTTTTCTAGAGAACAGGTTGAGAAAAATGTGATTAAAATGGTTTATGTTTCTACAGATAACCAGCTGGCTGATATCCTGACAAAATCATTACCCGCGGTGCGTTTCACCGAGATGAGAATAAAACTCGGGGTGACGTTGTAATTGTATTCAACGTGGATAAATAAAATGATGAGGATATGTTAAATATAAGAGCTTGGTTATAATAAATGTAGATGAATAACATTCATAGTATCCAGTTATAATGGATAAATTGATTGATAACGGTTTGATTAGGTTTTTCTGGGTTTTACCTAATCCTGCGCAGCAAATGCTGGACCGTGATGATTGATTGTATTCCCAGAGAGAGTGTGAAAAATTGGAGGTGTGTGATTTTGTAATTGTATAAAGATGTTTGATATCTTTTAGCGTAATTAAAAGGAAAAGGATTATTTTTGAGGGGGCGTGTTGGAGTATAGCAAAAACAAATCTATCCTACTTCAACACTATCGTCTTTCTCGTTCTAACTCATAAATATTATTTAAGTATCCGCCCTTAGCACTTGACTGAAATCCTTAGTTTCGCATAGCGACTGTACTACTCTATTAGCCTTGTGTGGGATCACACGTCTCACGTAATATTAGAAAACACACCTTCCAATATATAAATAAAAGGATAATAAACGTATTATTAAAATCCTTAGAACGGTCTTTCCTTTGGTGTTCCTCCATTAACCCTAACATGGATAGATACATAAGTATTGTATACAGGGTTATTCGAAAAACACCAGCAACCTCAGAGGTCATTGTACTCATCATTATGAACAACTTTTACTATGGGACCAAACCTTAAATCGCGAAAAAAAAATCGGCTGTTCCCTACATTTTGACGAGATAGACGAAGATAAATGTAGGGAACAGCTGATTTTTATTTCGCGATTTCAGGTTTGATCCCATAAAAGTTGTTCATAATGATGAGTACAATGACCTCTTAAGAGGTTGCTGGTGTTTTACAAATAACCCTGTATAGACGAGAATTTTGTATATTAGATTATATATATTGTATATATGAACAGTTATCGATGTGTCCTATACGTACGTTGTGAAATAACAAAGTTATCGGTGCAGCCCAGTGCAACGTCCGTTCATTTCGTAAACTGTTTGTGCTGTAGATAAGCCTCAACATGAACGATGCTTATGTATTTTATTAATATTACATGATAAAAATATTGGTTTTGTAAAACTGAAAAAACCAGTAGCCTAAACACAAAATACTTATAGCCAACAATAAAAAAACTAAATTGATGTAATATTCTAAGGATAAAGGGGTTTAATTCATAAAAGAGTCGTTTAAACGTCAAAAATGTATGGTTGAAACAGTGGCTAATCATTGCTTAACTTTAAGTAACGTTTATAAATAAAGAGGAATATGTTTAAAGATCAAAACGAGCAATATGTCACTTTAATCTCACCATTTATAGATGGCAGATATTTAATTTCATCTCTAAGAAATCTGCTTATTAATTAAGGTCATAAACATGAACTTTTAATCTTAAATTACAGCTACAGTAAATTACCACAGAATGGAAATGTGGTAGTAAGGATCACGGACAAATCCATGATACATCTCACTGAATCGCAACCGGTTCGCAATTAGACGAGACTAATCAACTCTCATAAACCTATAAATAAACCAAACTGGCTTTTATTATTATAGTATGTAATTGTAAGATCATCAAAATTTATTTTCGCGTAACGTTACATTTTGATTGGTCTTGATGTAAAAAAAAATATCTGAGCTTATGTGAGGATCCCATTGTCCAAAACTGGAGCCTACTGAATAAACCTATTAATGATGGAATAATTGAACGCCTCGATACTCCAATTTATAATTGCATAGTTCATTATTATTATTTTACAATCACTTGTAATACCGCAGTCGGGTTTTTTAGTTTTTTTAATTACTTTTTTTTCGTATGAACCTGTTTCTTTGACAATTAAACCTATTTTTTCTTTCTAATATAAAATTACTATCTTACTAGTAACCGTAACGTTTTTCAATTTGCGCGATAAAACTGGATTCATATAATTTGGCTTTTTATCGAACTTTGAGTATATCACTCTATCATTTGAAATAGTGTTCAGTTAATCAGTTTCCACTACTGCTTAGATTACTTGATTTAAATAATACTATGTTGTTCTATTTGTAACCCCACTTTAACCAAATTCCAGTATAGAAATACTCATCCTATGTGCTCATCGCGCAGGGATGTGCTACAATCCGTCCTATTTGTTTAGTCTACGTGTGTATATTTTGTGGTGCGTATTTTTGGTCGTTGCGTTGCGTGATGCGTCCGCATCGACCGCTTGTGCGGCATGACGTAAGTGCGTCATTGTTATGTGTAGCTCCGGCTTTATACTGGACGGTGAAAGATCAATTGCTGTAATAGAGGATAAAGCAGTCGGGCATTTAGCCTCATTTTCCTTTCAAGAGCGATTCATTTCAAAACCATGGTTTTAAGTTCCGTTTGATCAGCTAATATTAAAATAGAGAAACGAAACGGTACTAAAGCTAGACAGACACCCATACACAAGTAAAATACTAGACGGTATGTCACCGGTTTTGTTTATACAAATTACTTTTACAAAGTATTTCTCAAGAAAGGCTAACTTTCAGTTAAAACTGTAAACGTTTCTTTTTCTGCATTCATTTGCACAATTTCTCATCACGTTATATTCAAAGTATCGTCTGACCCAGCGATACATTCCGTCCATTAACTGCAATGTACTTAATGATGCTTACACAAACGAAACGATAAAAGCAAAAACAGGCTTAAGCCAGCGTTATTTCGAAAACCGCATTACTTTCGAGGATATTAACCAAAGTACTAGACAAAGCTGTCTCTGTGGATCCGCTTATTTCCTGCCCAGACGTTAACGGAAACTGGGACTGGGGACTGCAGCGTCTTTGTGTGATGCAACGTCAAATGAAACATTCGGATTACTTTGTCACGCTACTATAGCTCCTATTCCTACAACGAAAAGACAACTAATCCTTTGGATACCAAGTTGTTTTTGCCGTACAGGTATCGATTCTCTGCTGCAGTTTTAAAGATAAGGAAACATTTTGAAATTCGGTTTGGCGTAACTATCTTCGCGCGGCTCCGTAGGCGTTCGCAAACTATTGCGTTATCGGCCCCGATATGATTTGAGAAGGAAATTGAGTTTCTGAAGGGTGCTAACTGCTGCGTGAAACTTCAGCCGGTGTTGCTTACCCACTACAGTTCGAGCTGTCTTGTAAGACGGTGCAACGAATACATCTTCATTAATTAGTGTAATTACTTGATGGTTGTGTACTTAACCGTTAACGAGAAGAATTAATTTGTATAATGATGACAGAAAATTAATTATTCATGTGTTCAGATTATACAATGTGATAATGATACTTGCATAGAATGTGTAAGTAAATCGGAGCAGGTACAATGTTTTGTTCCTATTGACCACGCTCGGCGCTTCTAATACAGCTAAAAGCGGTTTGAAAAAGCGTTTTAGTAACGAAATCAATTGAACTACGTTTGGCAGAAGCGTCACGGTGGGTGCGCCTGGTAACCTATTTATACCCACCCTAGAATAGAAACTTTACGTCGACGGTATAAGAACCAAAATCGGTTATCAGTCCGCACGGTGTAACCTTGTAACACGGCGTAATGAACTGTAAGCCTGACGCCTCGCCACGACCGAGCGACTTACGCAATCCCATGAATATAAAACGCGTAAATAAATAGCAGATGCGCGAAAAACTCACCCCGATACAGACAGACACTTAGCATAATAATCGCGGGTGGAGCGACGACCCCCCTCGTAGTAGGAAAGGGGGAGGCAGGGAGGGTGGCGGCACTCCCCTACAGTGACACGATTCTCACGCGGAGCGCTTCCTTTCAGCGTTGTAATGAATGAGTAACGACGTAAATACATCGCCGATGACATAATCTCTGCAACACGACATTGAAAACCAGTATCGCGACTGTTATGCAGTTGGAAAGTGGACTGACCGGGGAATTCTTTCGATCTAGAAATTTGCTTTTGTTTTTTTTTCGAACTCAATTCCCTTTCGTTACGTTGAGTGGTTACTCGGAACGATGTGTTAGTTCTGCTCGTACTTGAAATAATTGTCCTTTACTGAGAATCGTTACAAGTGGAGCCTAATAATTGTTGTTACGAAGTCGAAAGTGTAGAAAAAAATATGATTTTAACTGACTGCCTGTTTTAATTCAAAACAAATTTCGATTAAAAGGATGTCCTAATAAAGACAATTTCTTTTTTTTTAGTTTGACCAAATAAGGTGTCGAATTGTCCATGCCTCTTAATAAGCAAACTTTAAAATGCAAAAAAACAGGAGTCTATAATACTAATTGCAAACCTCGTTAAACCGAGGGCATCGAAAATTAATTAGGTACTCATACATATTTCAAATTGCCATCCTTCTACGGAATATTGGTCAAAGGCAACATTAATCTCAATTAGATATTAACAAGTCATATAAGCGTGAGAAACATACGTTCTGGAATATGAGCTCGCAAAGGCTGCCGCTGAGAGGCGCGACGCGACTCTAGTAGAACAAAATTCATGGAAGTTTATCTACTGGAGTGAGGAGTCGCATCGCGCTGTCGCGTCGCGCCGGTCTGTGGGAGCCTTAACGCATGCTGTACATTATCATTATCATATTGCTAAGGATATGAAACTGCTCCTATGGATAAAACATCATTCTTTCCATTGACAACGTATTTCAGGCAAAAACAAACGCTGCGGCCGATGTTTTAGGAATTAAACCTCGATATTCATGTCGAGAATTTAAATAACTCTGTTCGCATTCGTTACGAAATGGAATAGTGCTGTGACATCAAGCGCTTTCGTGAAATTGTGAGTTGATGTGATTTATCATTCAGGTTATACAGAAAAAAAAAATAACTAGTGCGTATTAATTTTGATTACCGACGAAAAATTTCTACTCTAGGGAAGAGAGGGTCTAGAAATCATGTGCTGAATTCATGGTTACAGTTTCCGCACTATTTATTTTTTCCTGTATACAATATTTAACATAACTAACTATATGTACACTATACAGGCTGACCCTGGAAGTATGGATCAAATCGAATAGGGGCGTGGGCAAGGTCATTTCCAAACTTTTTAACTCTGAGAATGTCGGTGAATTTTTTTACGTTTCAAAAGTTATGACCAATTTTAGTTTTTTTATTCAATTACTTCGCATAATGCTCAAAGAAAAAAATCATTAAAAAAATCTATCAGGGCTGTCAATTTATTTTTTTTAGATAGCCCTGATATTTTTTTTATTATTTTTTTCTTTGAGCACTAAGCGAAGTGATTAAAAAACAAAAAACAAAAATTGGTTACAATTTTTGAACCGTAAAAAAATTCACCGAAATTCTCAGGGAAAAAAATTTTGGAAATGACCTTGCCCACGCCCCTATTCGATTTGATCCATACTTCCAGGGACACCCTGTATACTAAGTTAAGACGAAATACGGTCGGAGAGACTTGAAAAGCCTAAGGTGCAGCGCAGACGACAGACTATCCGTGACGCACTTTTTAGTCTGTGCAAATAGAACCTATGCAGTTATATGCAGTAACGCACACGACGCGCAAAAAGTCCGGCGCACAAAAAATCCGTGTAATTCGGGCAGACCGCGCCGCGCCGCACAAAAAGTGTGTGAAAAAAATTGAACGTTTGCTTCAACGCGCGGTAACGCAGACGGCGCACACTTTAGTCGGCAATCTGCATTTGCTAGGGGTGGACGTAACGCACGCGATCTATTATCATGGCGCGATTTATTATCAAAATAATACTTCGCGATCTCTGCACGATTTCCATACCGTCTACGTCCCTACAGCTCTGTCGACAGAATGATCGAAGATGTGCGTCGTGTGCGTTGAGTCTGTGAAAAATCCGCGACCGACTTTTTGCGCGCCATGCAGACTTTTTGTGCGCCGCAGACTCGATCGCACAAAAAGTGTGCCGTACCTAAGCGCGCTGCACCTAAGTAAAAAGTCATAATTCGAGGTTTGGCTCTTTACGCCTATTTCCTCCTACAACATTGGACCAATTATTTAAAATATATCTATTTCTTAAACTGAATAAGAAGGATAATATACTGTGTCCCTTTGTTTTTCTTTTTTCATTAATAGTTGTCAAATTTGTACAGCAGGCCTCTGTTGACAGCGGTTTAAATCGGCATTTTTTAAATTCTAGTGCTTATAAAAATAATGTATCATCAAAAAGGCAAACATAGCATATAGTTAATATTTATTATTATTATTAATTTAAATTAATTAATATTTATTATATCGAAGTACTCGCATATACATCGCTGTCATTCGGAAACGTGCACAGAAGACTGGCAGCATTGCTTCATTGAATAGTAATTTATTCTAATTGGAATGCTAATTCTTCAGTAGTATTCGGGGGACAGATTTGTAGTGTTACTCATTTACTCGTAGGTAACGGATTAAATTGTATGGATCGCGGAAACGAACTCAGGGCAGGGGTCAAGGTCTATTTTAAATTCAAATACAATAATTTTCTCACGCTGCTATTTCGCACGCTTTATTTTTAACTAGTGTTATTTCTAATGTAACATTATCGTTATAATAAAACATTGCTGCTCTACACAAGAAAATATACAGCAGAAATTAGTTGTTTATAAATCTATAAAATTCAGTACTTTGTATACTTCAGAATACAACAATTGAACTAATCAATTTGAGTATTTCGAGTTTACAATTTTTACTAATTCGCCACACTAGGGTTGCAGCAGCGGGCACCGTCCTCCCGGGGCGCATATGCACACAGCAGGGTTCCGCAACAACACACTGAAACCCCCGAGTGAAATTTGACAAGGACTTAAATCCCTCGAGGGTCTGCCCCAAGCACGACGATCAATTTCCAACGTTAAACGAAATAATATTCCATTTTACGACCCCAGAAAGATTGGGACTTCATTTGGATATGTTTTAAAGTTGTCTTTGTTGGGTATGATTTGATTTTGTAATGGCTTTTGTGCATATACATGTATGTGTATATTATTTTGAGAATTTCATTACGTAGAGTCGTAGATTAAATTCTTTCAAAAGCTTACAACGTAATCGATCAAACTTGAAGTTAGAATAGGCACTTCAAAGTCGGTTCAGTTATGTGCGATTGCGTTCTTATTAATATTTATAACTTGTAAACCCTTTTGCTTACTTGTGCACACGTAGATTAAATTCAAACTTATTCGTGCCCGCGGCTCCGTCCGCATGTGCGGTCTTTGATATTGAAAGCAGATTAAAATCCGTTCAGTAGTTTTTAATGATACACAAACAAGTTGCTGTTACATTGTGTTTTATTTGTTCTTAACAACGTAATCTTGTTTTAATTCTTACATGGTTTCCATTTGGTGAAGCTACGAACTTAAGTCTAAATTCTGGTTTTTGACGAAAAATATAACTTTTTCACATTCAAAATCAAATAACGTAGCAGTTTTCAGTATTACAATAAAGTCATAATTCATACTGTCGCCTATCCCTATAAAAAATGTCATAAAACGTATCTAACTAAAAATAACTAACTTTAATGGAGCCCTTTCAAAATCCGCGGCACAGTTATTAGTTTATTACATCAAATCCTAGGGGTGTAGAATCAAAGCGCTCGTTCGCACGGGGGTAACGCCATCTGCGTTTGACATGTATCATTTGCGCTTTTCACACCCACTACTTACGCCACAGGCCGAGCTCATACCCGACAGCGACAGTCCGACTCGATTGTAATGCAACTGATATTTACCTACTCGATAATCGACGCATTATTATCGACGAGTGATGTGACGATTAACGCCAAATGTGATCGTGCAACGCTGTAATTCGGCTTATTAGTTGATTCGCACGAATTAACTCACACGAAACGGGCGAATTGTAATTTTAAATAATGTAATTTTTTCTATAGGCGATTCGCACGAATTTAATTTATTTGCTGGCGAGTCGAAAAATCCAGAAATATGCTCTAACTAAGCCATTGAATTGGCACATTTTGAATTTTATGTAATAAAGTATAGTAAAAAAGAGATTAACGCTCAGAAGTGATAAAATTCAAAATTTTATGCAGTGAAGTTAAGAAAAAGTACACGTTAAGTGACTCTTATCACTTCTGTTCGCTGTGTCATTTTTCCTATAAGTACTTTCAATTCACTTTTATTTCAATTCAATTGTCTAATACATATTTCTGGAGGTAACGACTCGCCCACAAATAAATTAACTTCTTGCGAGTCGCCTGTAGAAAAAATAATATTATATAAAGGTGACGATTCGCCCGTTTCGGGCGAGTAAATTCGTGAGAATCGACTAATAAGCCTGTAATTCGATAACATGTCTGGTTAAGCAAAAAGTTCTAATCCAATTAGGTAGTTAACACAATCATAAATATTGTATATCACGAAACTTAATTAAACTAATGACATGTTTACTTGTTTTACCAGCAAAACAACGAGCCTAGTCCACCTGCAACGCAAAGCATGGCAACAAAAATTCAGCCGACTGCGGCTTGTAATTAAGCCAACTAATAGTACGCGTTACTTACTTACTTATAGCATATAGTTACTATACAGCATATATAGCATATAGTAACGTAGCGTGGCATAGTAATTTCCGCGAACAATTAGTACGTCGGGGCGGCGACATTTCCGAGAAATGTGTACTCACGCCATGTTGAAGCAATAGTTACGTAATCAGTTATCATTTATCAACAGAATTGTGACGTAGTCGAATAGTAGAGAAATGTATGTACCTACTGTCGTAGTGAAAATATGTCTTGACTAGCTTCTGCCGTGACTTCGTGCTTCTGCCGTGACTTCGTCTGCGTGAAATTTCTTGTTTCAGCTTAAAATATCCTATAACACTCGTTAACACTGTAGGATCCCATTAGTGAAATAATTTTCGGATCAGTAGTTTAGAAGATTATCCCATAAATACAAACTTACAAATTTTACCTCTTTACTAAGTAAAAATATAGATAAAAGAAAATCAACAAAATTAGTTTGAAATCTTCAGTGGCCCGGAGGATGGATTTATGCTCGTTAGCAATAGGCTAATAGGCTCTTTTGAACATGGAACTTATAACTGGCAAAATGCAGTTGTATAAGGTATACACCCCTGCGGGGCAATTGCGTAACACATAATCAATGGGAATCGGTTTCATTTTGACAGTTCAACAATATTCATTGCGTTATTTACATGTTGAGGAAACAAATTTTTCGAACTTGTGAAGCAATGGATTAGCAATTTGCTTCAAAATGATTCAGATTCCGATTGATAGTGTGTTACGCAATTAGGGTGCTGCTTCCCTTTTTTTGGGAATATCGACGTGATGTCGTGTTACGTTTGTTCAAATTTCAATAATAAATCCCAAAAAGTTTTTTCTTGACATTCGGTAAACATAACGTAATAATTAAAAAAAAAAACTCGGAAAAGTTCTCAGGAAAAAAGTTATGTTTTGTTGTTTTGCTAGGGGTTGGCTTAGCACAAAGACGTTTGATTACGTTATCGTACAAAAGAAAACAGTCGGCTTTCTTTTCAAAATTATGATAAATGGAATCAACTCGAATGTCTGTGGGACGGATATACACTAAATAACCTGACGTATCTATTAAAAATCAGCTGTTCCCTACATTTATGTTTGCATAACTCGTCAAAATGTAGGGAACAGCTGATTTATTTCGCGATATCATGTTTGGTCCCATAGTAAAAGTTGTTCATAATGATGAGTACAATGACCCCTTAAGAGGATAACGTCGGTGATTAAAATTTCAATCTGTATAATCATCTTAAATACGGAATCAACAGGATTCTACCTAGCATATCAACACAACATACACAATCAGGGCAGCGGGATTATCCGAAAGGGTTACCGCTAAGGACGGAACACGGGTAGGTTTTAGTCAGTTAGAGTCTGACACTACCTTCTGCTCCACCTTGAGCGGGAGGGGTCATTTGATGATTTCCCATCCAAAAAAAAAAAAAACACACAATCAACCTATAATGTTCCCATGGCTGAGCTACATAGGTATCTTCTCTTCTAGAGAGAGTGGGCTGTAATTTACCACGACAGCCAAGTGCGAGTTGGTAGATGTTACATGTTTTAAATTTTGAAGTGAAACTTCTTTACGCACGCTTGACTTGGGGAGTAAGCTGGCGAACGCGTGACGTAAGCGTTACGAAAAGTGTGATCGGGCAAGGCGAACGGAAGTTAAGTGGGGGATATAAGCAAGAGACAGCAGTGCGCGCGCACATTTTCTTTCTCTCTTCCTCTCATAGCCAAATACGTTCCGTATATCTAAGCACACTGCAGGCTTATTGTCTGTATCACAGTGTAGGAGCAAGAGAGAGCAGTGCGCGCGCACATTTTCTTTCTCTCTTTCTCTTATAGCTAGTAAATGAAATTTCGTAATTCTATTTCGTTTTGAACAATTTTATGAATTAATATTTTGTTCAATACATTCAATATTCTACGTTTAAAGTTATATGTATATGTGTATACATGTATATATTGTACACACATATATATATATATACATACAGATGGAGCGAAAGAAGTTTCACTTCAGTCGTGTGGTCATAAGCACACTCGTTTTTTTTTTTGTTCTGGGGTATGCTGATTTCCTCACAATGTTTACCTCCACCGTTTTGAGAGTAGTGGTGATGTAATTATTTTTACAAAGTAAAACGCCTGTCTGGGTTCGAACCCACGACCTACGACTCTGTAAGTCGGGGAACCAACCCATATGTCGCCAAAAATTGCAGCACGAATTTCAATCATGTTTTGCGATAAACTTGACTCCTCCCAACCGCATTTAACGCGGCATTATCAACATCTGACATCTAAAGACAGGTAGACATATTTGCGTAATCCTCAAAGCTTCGAGTGAAGCCAAGAGCTCAGGTATAATGGCGATCGCACACAGAACCCGCACAATAACCCCGTTTGAATGATCAATGTAAGTCTTGGTTCAGTATATTACTATATTAGATACAGTTCGGTGTAGGATAAAAGGATTTGTGTCTGCATTTTTGGTTCGGATGTGTGGGCTCGTAAAACGTTTGCCATTTTTCGTAGTGCAGCAATGTTTCTGCCGGTCGATTCTGTTGTGAGAAGTTAGGTAAAGTGAGCCCGAATTCCATCAAATGCTAGGGATCGACACTAATGACAGCTCACTTTAAGCTCACTTCACCAGAGTTATCACGGTGAGATTTTTACAGAATAGCACTACTGTAGTCTGCGTGCTTCTTTATGACGATGCCGATCAAAATAGTGTCACTGTCATCCTAATAATAGCTACATGGATTATCAGCAGGGTAATTCCGTTAAACACTATCAGTATTATAGCAATAATAATTGAACAACATTCAAGTTATTTACGTTGTTGAGTAGACAAATTTTTCGACCATATAAAGCTGCACTTACTGCATTGGCAATATCCTTCAAAATGATTCAGATTGTGATTGATAAGTGTGTTACGCAATTAAGTTGCCGTTCCCTCCATTATTTATTTATTTATTTATTTATTAGGGATAAACAAACAGTTACAAATTGTATCTTAACTAATGTATGACATAAGAGTAATTTAATGTGAAACTCACACCGTTATCCACAGAACACATTTTTGATTGATTACAATTATTGAGAACTACATGCAGACATGCTGGAGACAATGTAAAATTATTATATTCAGCATTTATGTCTGTTTATCAATATCAAATATTTTTTTAAACAAAGCGGTACGAAATCTATTACTTGACATAGAAAACAAATCAATATCAGTAAAAAAGTCATTGTAATTTCTACCTAAGCGACGAAGATAATTATGTGATAATGTCAGGAGTTTTTATAAAAGTAATTTGAATGTCACGGAAAATAGTACACAATAGCATGCGTCCTTTAATTTAATAATTATTCAGACTATTAGAACAACAATAAAAAAAGATTAAATCAATTTTAAAAGGAACATCTATTTCATTAATGAATATAATTGCCACGATTACGAATGTTTACCAACACGTCCATTTCCACTTGCGCGTACGCAGTCGCGAGGGCGACACGCTAGGCGAGCGGGTCGCGTCTCGTTAACTTGCCACGGCCGATAGCATCAGGTAGCGATCCCGCGTCACGCTCAATAATCATGTCGTTAGGCCTTGTAAAACGTTACACTGAACGTAACGTTACCGGGTGATAAAAGGTAACGCTGAACGTACCGTTAGAGCGTGGTTAAAACTTGATGCTAAGTCCTAACGTAACGTTACCACGCAAATGGTGATAAAAACATAACTTTATCGCGTGATAAAACGACAACGTGATGGTAACGTAGCGTTATCTATCGTACCTTTGAAAGTCTGTGCCAAGTCTTAAGATTTCAATATTTAAGGTTAAACAGGCGTTACACACATGACACTGCATTCTATCAATGACCCCGCAGGTCAGTGACATTTATTAATGAAATATTGAACCAAATCGGTATTACACTAATAAATTATGAGGGACGGACTATATTGAAACCTTTTGCCAACCGGCGGCGGGTGGGGAAAATAAATGGATATAGGGGAAAATTAGGGAGGTAAACATAAGTTAAGAAATTAAGCTTAAGAATTAATAGCTATTTAATCTCCAAGTCTTGATAAAAATAAACCAGCTATAGAAGCGTTTTGGCCTCGCACCAGGACTGTTCTTTTTTTACATTCTTTCTTAATATTATTATTTTTTTATTATGATTGTGTTTAGTTTGTGATCTTCTTGTACGAGTCACAATAAATACTTTATCTTTCTTTCTTACAATCATCAGTCTTCAAATCCAACATTCTCTGACAAAATGTGAAATTCCATTACACGAAATATTCTTGATTCGAGCAATTCGCAGTATGCTGGATCTTCTCGTTATTGCTTTGATTGGTCATTAATTAAACTATCGTTACGATAATTCTGCATTTTTGCACGAAGGTATGCAGCACCATAAGCGTGTTTAGACATACCTAAGTAATAAGAAATCCACGTCAGTCACCTCATGAAAATATCCTGGAGTCCTAGACTTAACATAATATTTTATGGACTGTATTAATGCATGCATTAGCATTGCACAAAATGTGATCACACTAGAAGTCGAGACAAATAATCATAAAAACCATTATCATAACTAATAATGACATAAGTGCTAACTTTGTTTACCTAGATGACGACACTATTACAACAAAAGTACGTATATAAATAAAATCGAATAAACAATTGACGAAATAGGACAAAACAAAAGAGCGTACTACATGCTATATTCGAAGAGAGATTACAATGTAGTGTCGAGCGCAGGTGAATGACCGAAATCGGCGCGCCGACCTTGCGAACGTCTCGCTTCACCTACATACGCCACACTGACAAGCCACTTTTGCTTTCGACAATTCGCAAAAAAGTATATTAAGGAATATCTTTGTTCCGTTGGATGCCGGTGGCGTATCTAGCTGTGCCCTATAGGTACCTATAGTGTCTACGATCTACACTTCGTTGTATCTATACTCCGTTCGTTGTTGTGTCAGTTTATGGTTGGCTACTTGGTTGATCTTAGAAGCTTCATGGGAATTAGTTCAGGCTTTGAACCTATCTAATTTCTCGCTCGTTATAGTATATCGTAAATTATTTTGAATGATTTAATCTTGGTTCCCTTCCTTCTTTGGTTTCCTTCTCATTTGAAAACAAAAAAAAAATTCACCAGTCCGAATTCTTATAAATCCCCGACATTCAATATAGTCCTTTAATCCTCCTCTCATTAAAGGAAATGAAACTTTCCCAAATTAAAACTCCGCCAGACTTAACGATGTTCGGTATCAAATTAAGAGCCGCCCCTTCCAGACGGACAGATATTCAGATACCTGTCCGGAATATCTTCAGTGCAAAAAAATCTTAAAAAATTGGGTCAATTAGCAACAAAGCCCCCCACGAAGTGCGAGAACGGAGGGGATCCTACGTCCCTAGTTATGAGTGTACGTTGTGGCTTCACAAAGGGCGAGGGTGCGCCCTCGACGCGCGACCCACCCCCGCCGCCCTGCGCGCTGCACCAAAGAAAAATAACGCCCAGCCACAAAACCACAGAGCTCATAATCGAACACGACACCACAACGAAGATTGTGCGTTAAAATTGTGTTATTCGACATTTTACCTGTGGATCTCGCCCAACAAAAGATTCTAAAACGGGTTACGCGGGAGGATGCCCCCAGAATAAACATTTCACGTGTGAAGCGAGAGTCGCGTTATGTGGATAAATAAGCTGCAACCATCTCACTTGTGTAAGTCACGTAAGTGTCGGCGTGAGACGTATGATTGATACCCACCACCGACGAAGTCTCGCCACTGAATATAAAAGCGTACTTATTAATAAAACACCTTTTCAAATACGTGAACAATAAGTAAAATTGTTAGTTCATTCGTCACAGTAGTCGCGTCAAGTCTACGTGCGGTGAATGTCACGCGGCCAAAAATAATAATGTGTGCGTTCGGTCCGGACGGTCGTTCGGTCAGTGCAGTCTCGTTGCGTCACTGCACTGGACCGCCGGGGCATTGCACCTTGTGCAGCGCGACGCGAGTGCCGCCATGCCGAGACCACACCGCACGCTCGCGCCGTCCCGCTCGCGCCGCGCTCGCCTAGCTCCGTGCGATCGATCCTAGCCATTCAACAGCTGATTGTCATTTCACGAGTAACATAATCGGTTACATGGTGAGGTCACTATGTCTCACGTGACGCCCTTTATTAAGCTTATACTATTTAATAGTAGCACTTACTATTGTTTTGTATTGTTTCAGTGGCGTGGCTGTACTGAGTCCGACGGAGAGCGGTGGATGCAGCGGTAGCGACATCACTGAGCCGCGCTCGCCGCGCAGCCCCGAATCGTCAACGTCTTCGTGCAGTACCTCCGAGGAGAGCGCGGGCGCGCGCATGCCGCCGTGGGTGTGTGACCCGGCGCCGCCGGCACCGCGACGCATCGCGGCGCAACCCGCGCCCGTGCGCCGCTCGCAGCCGCCCTCTCATCGCCGCATCACCGAGTACTTCAACCACAAGATGAAGCCACAGAATGGCCTCAAGCGCGATAACGCGGCTAACGATGACACCAAGAAAAAGTGCCTACCCAAAAATGGGGTCACGCATGACCTAGAGAAATATATTTCTTATTTGTCACAGACCCTTAGTCCTAAAGTATTAATGGACGTCGGAAAGCAAAACGAAGCCGCCAGCCGAAAGTCGAACACCACCGTTAACGGCGCGATGGACGCCACGAAAGCGGCAGATCTCAGCAAAACGACGCCGAATGGTAACTTCAATGGTCTGATCGATTACAGTAGACCCAAGCAGATGAAAGACAAAAATCACACGAACATGAATGGGTTTTTGGAAACCCGGCGCGGATCCGAGACTTTCACAAAGGGGAAGCAAACAGGAGGGCTTTTGAAAGACTTGATAGATGGTAAGAGACCGGGCCTTGAAATAAAGACTTCATCTGACCCATCCGCCAATGGGTTATTAGCCAATAAACATACACCAGACGTCAGTAGACGTAAAGTTCCCATACCTGCACCTAGTGACCTGATCGGCATGAGGATTGCGCCCTCAACCACTATAAGTCAATCGCCTAAGAAAAATACAAAACCTGATAAATCCAGAATGAACGGCGTTGTAAGCTCGACGACTAAACTGGACAGCAGTATGAATGGAGTCACATATGGCTCAAATAACTTGAACTTAAACCCTATAACTAAACCAGCTAAAAAGGAGACGCAGAAGAAAGCGACACAACCCGCGAAAAGAACGAATCGCAAGTCGTCGGCATGTATTGCTAATAGTAAAAACCTCACCTGGTCTAGAGCTAATAATCTTAAGCAGGTGCAGCTTCAGAAACAAAATTGTACAAACATATCTTCGAGTTCCCCTATTAAAACCATGCCGGGGGAGGCCAGTCCTGTACCGAAGATGCATATCCCGAATGGTGTTCGTCAGACTCCCATGATGAATGGTAACTACACCAATCTCAATGTACCTGTACCGAATAATTATCAAAACTGTCATCAGATTAACATCCCACAACCATGTAATGGAACAATGAACCCCAACAATTTAGCGTCATTTGTTGCTGTTCCACAAAATATGATGCTTACAACATTAAGGATACCCCAGAACGGTTTATCGCCACAAACACTGGGACAACAGAATAATATGGCAGCTTTCAACCGACCCAATGTTAACGTCTCAAGTCCGACAAAACTTAACGGTCAGTTCGTTTTCCCACTCATGCAGAACCTAAACGGAACGGTTGTCCAAATACCAAATCTGATGACTAAGATGCCTAACTTTGTTCTTCCACCAACTCACACACAAAGACAAGACCATTTGCAAAACCAGCAAGCGGCATCTATTCTTATAAACGGTACTCTTTTGAAGCTCGCCAACACGATGACATCGGCGTATCCGAATGTGAAAAGTGAGCCAGTAACAAGTCAACCTATTCCAGGGATGAATAAAAATGTCACTGGAATGCAAGCTGTCGGCATGACAGTTCCATCTAAGCAGAATTACGCTGTCAACTTTAGCCACCCTGTTCTTATGCCTCAACCTGGTTATATTGTTACATCTGTGCCACCAAATATAAATGTGAAGGAAACTTGGAGTTATACGAATACGAATACAGTGTCTTCATCACAAACGACTTATTCGAGTCATTTAGTTCACCATCAACCGCCCATGGTGCCCAACTATCATTCGCTGCACACGAGTAGTATACCTATCGCGCCGGTCAAACCGCCAGACAATCCGATTCAGGGCACTGACCCTCCTAGCAGCACAGTGAAGGAACACGAGCTATTTGATTTAACTCCCAAGTGTGAAATACCGTGGTTGTCCAAAACTGTCAACAATAACATTTTCCCATTACAGCCAAATAAAAAGAACTCGAGGCCTTTCGCGGAAATTAGTAGTATATCGGAGAAGCTCGAAGAGTTAGCTGCTAAGAAGGCAAAGTATGAGATAAAGGACGAAAAAATTGAAGATTTGAGGATGGATTCCAGCATGGACTCGACCATGGATTCGACCATGGATTCCACCATGGATTCGAGTATTGAACTTCGTAAGATCGAAGCGGTTGCTAGGCGGGAGGAGACGATCTTCACGCAGATCACCGTTCTCAAGGACGTATCATCGTCTGACGTCCACAATACTGTTATAGAAGCTAATTTCTGTAGTACCACAACTGAGTCCGAATCGGGTATAGGGACGGACAAGTCTATAGACTCGCCGAGTGACTCTCAAACTAGTAAAGAATGTGATGAGGATTCGTCGTTATCATTGAGTATAAGTGTGTGTTCTGTGGAGGTGCAGAGTCAGAAGAGTCCTATCCTGAAGCAGCCCAAGACGCTGCGCTTTCCTCCGAGGAGTTTGACGAAGCCCAGTAGTGATAAGCGGAAGTCGAGTACAGATACGACGTCCACAGTGTCTGTCTGTCAGTGGGAAAACTGTAAGCGAGAGTTCGATGGAGACCCAGATCTCTTAGAACATATACAGGTTAGTTATTTACATTGTCTCATAATGTTTTAGTCGCCAGGTGTCTGCCGCCAAGATATTTGCAATAAACATTTTATACTTCCTCACTTTTACACCTTCCTTACTTACAAAATGGTTATCACCACTTTTAGTGCATCCTCATAAAATGTTCTAAATAAACATTGTTTCTAAATTTAACTTAACTTTTAAAACTATTTACCACTACTGTTACTTGTTATTAAATATAAATATATGAAAATATTCAGAGCTCAATGCTGAAATATGTAGTACTAGCTGCGCCCCGCGGTTTCACCCGCGTAAGTTTTGATCCCGTGGGAATATCGGGATAAAAAGTATCATATGTGTTATTCTGATTTATAAACTATATTACTGCAAAGTTTCATCAAAATCCGTTCAGTAGTTTTTGCGTGAAAGAGTAACAAACATCCATCCATCCATCCTCACAAACTTTCGCATTTATAATATTAGTAGGATTAGTAAGATGGCTCGTTTATGCCCGAGTTATATACACTCTGCTTTCACTTCGATTGCGAGAAAATGAAACGGGCATAAAGTAAGTATATAACAGTATTTTCACTAAAAAATGTTGCAAAATTGAAGAAGATAATAACTTCCCGCCACGAAACTTTTTAAAAGTTTTTATTTTCAACATGTGTCATTCGACTTGGGGGGTGAGTACTTCATACTCCCAAGTCATACAAACGTTTCTTTGCGTTTTTAAATAATAAATGACAACTATTTTATCTGGTTTTATTAAATTAATGATAGAAAACACTGAAGTGATATAAATTAAAGCAAATGAAATAAAATAACGGCTTTAATCTGCGACGTTTTATTGTGCGCGTAGCTGTTGGGCCTGCGCCTGATTATCTTAGTCTTAGAAAAAGAAATATGCCCTAGAGCATAAAAAGCGACTTTATGTGGCCTACGCACAACATAAAGACGAAATTTTAGAGCATGAGAAGTGAAAAGATATTTACAACGATTAGCAGAAGAATACACAGATGAACATAATTGTAATCAATCTTTTTTGCACTTAGTTAAATATACAACTCTCTCTCTTTCGCTTTAATATAATTTAATACTAATATCCTCTCGTATCACAATTTCAGAACGTCCACGTAGAAACGCAAGCCGGCAGGGAGAACTATGTCTGCTTATGGGAGCAGTGCAAAGTTCGCGGCAAGCCGTCATGTTCCCGACTTTGGCTGGAGCGACACACGCTATCGCACGGCGGGAACAAGCCATTCAAGTGCATTGTCGACGGCTGCGAGAGGCGTTTCTCTACACAGGTATAATTACGGGCATATACAATTTACAAACATCTCTAAAACGCATTAAAGATAAAAAGCATCAATAGACGGTCCATGTTAATGAAAATTATTTGTAGTACGTTGTGTATAATGCGGCAGTCGGCGTAATTCAAGCGTTTGGCGTCAGCTACTGCGTGCGTTCAAACTTGCAATGCGATGCGATTCGGCGTAAATTATTCTGATATTTGCAAATTAAGTATGACATCGGAACGCGTGCGTTGTTATGGCGAAACATTTTGAGAGAATTCGCCAGATATTTGCTGAAATATTTAGCAGTTAAAATATTAATATCAGTAAAATAAGCTCATTGTATTCTTATTGTAACGGCCAATATGTCCCTGTCAAAAGTTTTCGCTAAATAAAATAGTGCTCACAAATGCAATTTTATTTGACATGGACCTGACTTTATATTCACAAACGAACCTATTATTTAAGCATCCCTATACAACTTTTGATCAAACGGTTGCAGAATAAGTAATATACAAAGTATATTAATGTATGGTGAAATATTTTAGAAAATACATTTTAAAATATTTATATAAGATATTTTAAGGTATACATTTTAAAATATTTATATTATATGTTAGTTTACATAAGTCTATTCATAGTCTAGGTAGGTCAACGTTAAGATAGTTTATTGAAACTCACAAATCATTAGGTATTAGTAAAACAGATCATAAATACAATAATTTATCGAAATGAAATTAAATTGTTTATTTTGTAAATAGGATGTCGGAATCACTTACACGTCATATTAAAAAAAAAATAAGCTAGATAAGGTCAGCGTTTCCTATCTGACTACTCTGAGATGAAATAGACTATGAATGTCTTTGTATTGTAATTTGTTTATTTCTGCAATTAATCTTTTTAAGTGTTATGAATTATGATTTGTTCATTAGTAATTAAGTTAATAATTGTATCTAACCCTTCCACCGCTAACGACGTCAGTAACTTAACTACACAGATTAGGATATAAATTCTAAAAAAGTACTCAAAGTCAGATATTACTTACTTTTGTTTTTTTATTGTTCTCATGTACTTCTTGGTCCTCAATTTAGAAATTACAATTGCAATAACAAGATGAAAACTAAACTATCAATGTTTTGAGAATTTTTTACAATTTCATAGTTAGCGTTTGAATGGTTATTTTAGTTCGTCGTACTTTTTGGATTTTTCAGCTGTAAATCTTCAGTTCCAAAAAGCTACCCTCGTGTTATGAAAGCTGTAACCCTCGTGTACTTTTTTGAAATTGTTAATTTACTCGTCTATTGAATCTAAAATGTATGTTCATTGTGACAGTAGTGTCTTCAACACGTAAATAACGTCCAATCGAGTGATTGGATCATAGAACACGTTTCATATAATGTTAAATCTACGTGAAATTCATAATTATTATCTATATCTGCCCTAAACTCAAATTACTTTTAAACAATACAGAAATACTATTATTAACTTTTGTTTCCAGTAAAAAAATTGATAAATAATGCAAGAAAATTGGTAGTTAATGAATTGGTAAAAACAAAACAATTGACAAAAACTAAATAATCAAAACATAAATTTTATTCAATTATTCTGTTTTGTTTCATTTAAATGTATAGTACTTGCTCAGTGACGTGATCCCATCGCTGGATATAGTATGGCATATCACGATTTTTCAGGTCCTTTCTTAACTTTTTCATTTTGGAAAAACAAATAAAAGAAAAAAACGCCTTATAAAATCTCATTCCCGCAAAACACCCATCGCGTGATATCGCCATATTGACGTTAATTTACGACGCAGCCTCCGACGAATATAAAATATAAAGTTGTTTATGTTTTCTTTCCCCAAGGACAAGAAGACGATGCCAAAGAGAACCCTCGATGGCTGGAACCACTTCCGAGATTTTATTTATTTTTGTCGACCTATAAATTCGTCGGGTTTACCCCTTTGACCGCTATTTAACGTTCAGCGCAGAGTAAAAGTTAGATAAAAAAAAATTGCGATAACCGCAGCGTAATTTTGGAGGATAACTCTTCATGCGATGTAATCTCAGTATTGTATAAGGCTTGTCTATAATGAATTTGATGTTATTACCAGTTAATGGCAGTCGAAGTGTTAAATAAGATGAATTTGATATGTATCATTTATTTTTTTCCACACGACGCGGACGTGTCGAGCTACGGAATAAGTGTAGTGTAAAAGCAAGTACTATGTAGATGAACTAGTGTTAGATTAATTAGTTCATAAGGACTCAGAACTTTACGCCTTCATCAACGATCTTATAATGTTATTTAGAAATATTATGTGATATAACAAATAATTTTGTAGATAACAATAGAAAAAACTAATACACTATAATAATTCTATGCTTGTATTATTGAATACCAAAATATAACTAACAAAACGGTATATCGGAAAAAAAAATCCGCAATAATCGTGAAAAAACTTAAATTAACATATGTTCGAATCAAAAACAAATAAAAATGGCATTACTAAAATATCTTAAATGCTTATAGCGTCACTGTACCTTAATCTAATACTTGGGACTTATAGACGAAAACTGCATACTAATATACTATATTACTGCAAATTCTGCGAGGCCTCGTACTGCTGTTGCATATAATCTTGTGTTTATCCCACAGTTACCTTACCACCCATGGCCGAAACGTGTAATTTCATACTTGCTAACGTTTACTTTACAATTACAGACGTTATTGGAGCGACACGTGAACAACCACTTCAATGAAGCTTCGCCCAGTAATGGCTCCGGCAAGAAGTCTGCAGAGGGTTCCGTCAAACTCATTCGTAGGAATGGCAAGAAGCTGCGGTATAGAAGACAACCATGGTCTGGTGAGTTGACCTTCAACTGTATCCACGCACTGCTCAATGCTGAGTGTAGGTCACCTCCACTGCTGGCCTTGGAAGCGGAATTGGGCCTTCCTCATCCATTTCTTCCCTGCTACTTTGATCATTCAGACTGGTCATCGAATCGTTGACCTGAAAATGAAAGGTCATTTTTTATTGGATGGAAGAAGATCATCATCATCTGCCTAGCCTTTTCCCAACTATGTTGGGGTCGGCTTCCAGTCTAACCGGGTGCAGCTGAATACCAGTATTTTGCATGAAACGACTGCCTATCTGACCTCCACAACCCAGTTACTGGGTAATAGGATACTCCTTGGTACGACTGGTTGTCAGACTTTCGGGCTTCTGACTACCCGTAACGACTGTCAAAGATCCACGAATGACAGCCGGGACCAACGGCTTAACATGCTTTCCAAGGCACGGAGGGGTCACGGAATGTAAAGGTTACCTATCCACAGACCAACCGCGGCAAGCGTAGCTTAACCTGATCGATCGACCTGTGCGGCTGTTATTATTTAGTCACGGGCGATGGAAGAAGATACTAGAGTGAATTCTTGAATGCTCAAAAATGGCAAGAAAGCACTTGCACTTGAAACACCAGTTTCTCAAACCTGCTGGTTGACAGCTGAATTCCCCTTGCCTTCACATGCTAAATTATTAATGATTGATGTTCAAAGACTTTTTTAAAGAAGTTATTAGATTAGATTTAAGAAGTTATTAGATTATAAATCATTTGACGTGATATCACGTCTGAGGCGAGTAAAGGGTTGAGTTTGCAACCTTCCCAAAATCCTTTGCTTTTTCTAATTTATCCCACAAAAAGTTTACCATGGCATCCATATATTTGACCACGGCATCCATATATTTGACCATGGCATCCATATATTTGACCACGGCATCCATATATTTGACCACGGCATCCATAAATTTGACCACGGCATCCATATATTTGATCACGGCATCCATATATTTGACCACGGCATCCATATATTTCCAGCACGCATGTTCGACTTTTTCGACGCGGGTATGATGGAGGGCCTGGTATGGCGGCTACTGCGTGCGACGCGCTGGCGGCTGAGCGGTGCCTGTCCACTGCGCGAGCCGCCCGGCCGGCACACGCTCACGCTCCGCGCCGCGCTCACGGCCACGCGGTACAACGTCGCGGCGGACAGGAGAGAGGCGCTTGTCACGTATTACCCGCCAAATGTGTAAGTTACCATTCTATATTTATTTACATTTTTTTTTTAGATATACGACAAGTGAGGGAGATAAGAAGGCTGATCTGAAGAGCAGAGAGAGCTTGAGAGGCATGTGTATGGCAATATCAGAATAGAATCAAAGTCGATTGAAAGCCTTAACGATATTTCAGAGAAGTTAAAGGTGCTTCCAAGTTATTTTCCTATGGTCCTATTTTTGATGACCACACATAATAATGTTGACAATCAGAATTTTGTTATCCATAAAATCTTTATTGTAATAAAAATTAATTAATGAATTTTTAATTTTTATTTTTATTAATTTTTTTTTGTGGCCTGCTCTTGCCTTCTTTCACGCCTGATGGAATACGATGGATGAGGTTTATAATGGAACGAGCGTGCTCATTTCTCTCTTGTGATTAAATCAATGATGTGTCATCATTTTGTCTAGAAAAGTTAAAGATTTTAATTGACTTTGATTCTATATGTTGAGTGTTTTACATAAACTGTCTGATAAGAATTGTTATAATTACTGAACAATTTATATTAAAACAGTAATAATTACAGTTGTCTAGTTATAGTTCATGATATTCTTCGATATCACAATGTATGGTGTTTTCAGGTAAGCATTGGAGTAATTCTAACCATCTACGCACCCTGGGTGGTACAGACTAATCCCTTGTAGGAAGTAGGATAACCTGTTAATACCCTTTCAGGACTGTGAAAACCTGAATTATACAAATAGGTATTCAGAAATACTTAATGTTGCCAAGGATTTCCAAGTAATAACTAATTTATCTCAGGGAAAGTTAGCACTTACCTGATTTATTTGAGGGGTGATTAATTTTATTTCTAAATGTGTGAAAGAAAGAAACTGCTCTGCCTATATTACTGGTTGCATAAAATAGTCCCTGTTGCGAATACTGTATACTCTGACTGGCATCGCGCCTCCAGAAATTCGCAGGACTATAGCAAGCCACATCGAGATGTCAAAACGACAGAATGACTCACGCCACCCAATGCACAACTTTAATCCAGTGCTACAGAGGCTTAAAAGCTTCGATTAAAAGCCCTAAAATGTCTTGGGTGCATGAGTCCAACCGATGGCAACCCCTCCACAGGAAGCTGTGATCTTTGGCGAAAACTGCTTATAAAGCTCCTGACTTTTTTATTGAACCGTCAGAGAGCCTCCCATCCGGGCACACGTGATCGTGGCCTGTTTGGAAAACTTTAAATAGACTTACGTACCCAAGTAGGCCGCAGTAAGGACAACCTCCACAAGTGGGGGTTCATGGATGGTTCGAGACCTCCGGTGTGTATGCGGCGACTCTCCACAGACAATGGCTCGCCTCCCACCTTGCATCGCATGCCCAGTCACCTGCACACGTGAGGACCTAATGGCTGCGTCACCGAACGGTATTAGCGTTGCTGAATATTGGGGAAAACAAATTTAAAACGATATTTATATTTTTACGAGCTCTTTTTGCCATCGAAACCCTTAGAAAAAGTTACAAAATCCATCGCCTCTCAACTGAATTTCAAGCAAAGTGAGAAATAGGCTAACTATTACCAATCATCATTTAGCATTTAACATTGATCCCCATTATATTAGGCTTAGAAATCTATAGTAAGAAATAAAATAAAATACTAATCTGAGTATTTACGATCTAGTCAACAGCTCGGACTGTCGTGTCTAAATAGATTATTAAAATATGCACAGGTAAACTCAGGTGGGTTAGTAATTCAAAAATAAATTCATATCATTTGGTGTTTAGCTAAATTCTGGTGCTAAATCTGGTGTTTTTCTTCAGTTAATTGAATTGCACAAAAGCTATTTTTAATCCTATTTTTAATTTACATCCTACATTGCATAAACGATTAATTTATTTTCACAATTAAATTCACAAATCATTTTATGATTTCAAAAAATAGCATCATTTTCAGTTTTAGTACCCATTTTTAAATGCTCGGTTTCCAGATTGAGTTGAAACAATTATACGTACGTAACAATTTTCAATTATTACGCTCATTTAATTTCTCCAGAACTTGTAGCTTTTCAATTATTTTAACACTTTCCATTAAAATTTTGTTATACTGCATCACTTACAACCTCTTCCGGGGATCATATGCATTACTACAAATCAAAATTGGCACTAACTGAACTGGCAACGGAACGCTTACAATTGGAATACATTTTATAGTAATACTAGTAGCGGCCCGCGGTTTCACCCGCATAAGTTTCGATCCCGTAGGAATATCGGGATAAATAGTACATTATGATACATGTGTGCTATGTTGATCTTTGCACCCGTTGCGACGACTCGCGCGATAAGGAAGCCGAGTGTGTAATGATCAATGCACACGCGTTTCATACGACGTTTTTCAAAACACTTGCAAGGAAAAAACAGACTTGTATTCGTATTAACTTTTATGGAAAATGGCGCGCTGATTTTGTTTTTCCGCGCGCCGCGCTAGCGATGCGCGCGCTGGTGTAAATAAAGGCACCGGCAAAACCTTTAAACAGCATAGGTATATAAAAAATATAATAAACACAAAATAATGTTTAGACTGATCGTAGTGTTGTCGTACGTCAACTTGTAGTTTAGTTAGTATGGAATTAGAAAGTACAATTGGCATAGAGAAATATACATTAGTTCAGTGAAAATCCGCAATAATAGAACGCCAGTCAAGTTCTTTTCCGTTTGGTTCCTGGAGGGACACCGGACAATTTTAGGTAAATAGATTTTAGTTCATTTTGGGACCAGGGACTATTTAAAAAAAAGTGAATTATGGCCCGCGAATTCCTTTTGGCATGAAGTCTCTTTGATGAGATTAAAAAACCCGCACCCGCAGTTATCTGTGGCGTTACTGCACTAGTGCGGTAACATATAAAATACATAAAACACAGATAACGTAAAAAGCACGCGTGTTTAATACACTGCATTATGGATCTAAAAGCGGTTCATTAAGAGCCACTTTACGAGCAAGTGTGTTGAAAAAGTATATTATATGATAATCCTGGCTATAAACTACCCGTGTGCCAAATTTCCATAAAATCCGTTCAGTAGAAAACACGTGAAAGAGTAACAAACATCCATCCATACTCACAAACTTTCGCGTTTGTAATATTAGTAGGATGCAGTTGATCCCCAAGCAGTTAGCTTGGCTTAGCATGCTCGATGTTGCCGTCAGTGCCACACAGAGTAAAAATATGTCCACAAAGTTGCTAGCATTGATACAGTCTTTCAATATTCATCATAATATTGATGTTTACCACTTTAAGGCGGGTATCACATCTCCGCCGCGAAACCATAGCAGCGAAAGTTCGCGCAGTAGTTCCGCCATGACTTGTCCGTTATGGGACAAGTGAAACAAAACTAAGAAGCGAAACTGCCTGTTCTAACGAACATATTCGATCATGGTGTTATCTCTTTCCCACGTGATTTTGCCGATCTGCTCGGAAGCCTCCGCGCTCAGCCCGCTATTTTGTTGCGATGCGGCGTGTGCTTCGCACGTATCGGTGGCACGTGACAAGTTTATAAGGCGAAACAATTTTTTGTAAAATGGATAATATTTTACGAAAAAACTAATTTAAGAGGTCCGAAGTAGACCTATACTGTATTTACCAAGTCGACGACATTTTGCTCAGATTGCTACAACTCAACTGACTCTCATGATGTTATTCGAATGGCGACATAATGTAGGTAGTTATGTTTCTTAGCAAATTCTAATAATTATATTCGCAGCGGAGGTGTGCTCAGGCCCTAAATGTTATCAAAGAGTTCATTCATTTTCATTAGTTTTTTCATAAATTGTTCTTCGTTTATTGTTGCTAGCAATATAATGGGTTGCCAGTCCTTATTGAAGTTTTGGGTTTTTAAGGCATAGTAAATCATCTGTTGTTTTGTTTTAGAAGTTATAAAATCTCAATAATAGGCATTGTGGTTGCTTACAGTTTGAATGGCAAATAGGCTGTTTAATGGAAGTGTGATTCACCGCATCAAATTGTAATGTATTATTATACAATTCGGCGTTGAGGTCGCATTGCTGTACCCAAATTGAAATTGCTATTTGTCGCCCAAATTGAAAGTATCTTTAACAGCTGGTGTTTGAAACAATAAGCTTATTAGATCTGCATGCCCATCATTTATTTCACTTTCAATATGGGATTGGTGCCCATAAACGCTGCAAACACAAGTCACAGATCAACGTTTTGTACCGAAGAGTAACGTAAATTTATTTCAGAAGCCGATCGACATTACACCAAAATTCGCAGCTTATATTGTGTTTGCAGCTGCCTTCGTGTGGCACGGCAATGAACCAGTACTAATAGCGTCGATGTTCTTTCAGATTGGAGGATGAATGGGTGCCAGAGAAGGACGTGACGCGCATCAAGCGGGTCGAAATCGCGGAGTTATCTGCTAGCGTGAAGGTGGCGCTGTACTCGCACTTCTCTGCGTCGTACGCCGGGGCGCCGCCGCCGCCCGCGCCCGCGCCACGACGCGAGCGCCGCGGTGCACCGCGCATGCTCGCCGAGCTGCTGGCCAAGCGTCGGCGCGAGCCTGAGCGCGCTGAGCTACTGGCCAAGCGCCGGCGCGAGCCCGAGCGCGCCGAGCCGCCCGCGCGGCCCAGCGGCGCCAAGAAGCGCAAGATGGGCCGCCGCTACGGGGGCGCCGCCTTCTGGCCGTGCGGACGGTAATTGATAAGTGCACCCGATCCCGATGTCGCACTCCGCCGGAACTGCACGACTGTTATTATTTGTGATTGCGGGCCGCCTGTCATTTTGGAACGTGGGTTCCATCTAGTTGACTGGGAAAATTATGAAAATGATTTAATTTTATGTGAATGAAGATATGAATTTGTTTGTATGTGATTAATTTTAATACATTTTTAATACATTTTTACAACGGATCCGCTTTCCAAAGTTGCCGTCGGCCCGCAAAGAAATGTCTGTATGAACTTTATGTTTTCTCAATTGAATAGAATAATGTGATCGATAGTGTAAATGTGGTCGGCGCGTGTAGTCGGTGTGACACCGAGCGAGACAGATGTTGATTCGACAACAGGCTGATGGCCGACGATATCCGACTTAGGAAAATTCTCGCCAAAGATTGTTGAGGAGCCGCGACGCGGTTTAGACTGCTATACAGCAGAAAGTTAAATTTTATTCACAAGACTGATGCTTTTTTATAATGATATTGAACGGTCGAAATATCGAGCCTTAACGCGTCCGTTCATCGAGGTCGTAGAACGCGGCGCGAACAAAACATGTAAATAGTTAGTTGGAAGTGTATAGTGAGTACGGTTTCGTACTCGATGTAACATAGCCGAGGCGAATAGACGTTAGTCTGATAGGTAAGTTAGGGTAAGGACGACCAGCGATGCGCATCACTGCCAACTGTACATAGTAGACGTATCGACTCGATACTTAGCTTAGTATTAAATGATTTCGCTTTTAGTTGTAATAGTCCCCGCGTCTCGTGTTGCTTTCGCTTACTGAGGTGCCGACTGACACCTGACGCGTGCGCCGGTGTGACGCGTGACGTCTTCCGGACAAGTGCCTCGACACACGTCGCACATCTACCAAGCTAGTGTTCACTATATATCACGTATACCGTGCGTAGTCATATCAAACGAAACTCGCAGCTTAGTCGTAGCGTAGGACGAACAATTTTGATATTCGACGTTTTATTCCCCTTGTTGTGTTTGGTGACTCTGAGGAGAATCAACAACTGTCTGTAGTAAGTATATACATAAAGACACTGCCATTGAGAGTTGTGGGCGACTTGTTAGCCTCGACGATACTGTTAGCAATAAACGTTTTGTGATAAGATTATATTGATAACCGACGTTCGTTTCCACGCACAAGATTCGCCGTATTTTTGTGTGATACATTAATATACATTAACAATAGAGTAGCAATGATTTTTTAAAGATATATAATTAATTTCTAATTCAATTTATGAGAGGATTGGTTTGTTGGAGGAACACTCGTTGGTATAACATGAGTATTCGTACTGAAAGATTTTTTTTGTTAAAAACAATTTTAGGTTATTATTTTTATTTACAAGGGTCTGCGCACTTTTGTCAATAAGGAATTTATGGAATGTCTTCAAAGGTTGGAGGAACTTATTTTACGAAAAATAAAAACAGTTGATATAAACGTATTTTCTTAACTTTTAATTTAGAAGTCAAGAACTTCAATGTGTATTCTTGTTGCAGTAGAATAGCAAATATGACCTAACATTACGCCATAACTATTTTATTGAATTTGTTATTGACAGATGAGCGTAAACAATGTTCAATGAATTATTATTTTGTTTTAATATCGTAAGAAAACTCTTGTTGTACGAATGCAGTGTACGGTTTAGAGGAATTAGTGATGCTATTGTGAAAGTAATAATATTATTGTAGTGGCGAATGTTTTTAGATCATTGAAATGTAAGGAGCCTTGAAATGTTCAATATTAATAATTTATCGTAAGTTATGGTTATGTACCCATAACCAATAGAAAAGCAATGTTGCATCGTGTTCTTAATAATATAAAATTTTATTAATATCGATATGGGCGATTTGTGTAAAAGAAACACCAAATTAAATGTTAAATAAGATCGCGACAGAACTAAGTGTAGTTTCCAATGATCTAAGCGCATTTATAAGGCAAGTCCAATGAAATGACTCCGAATGATATACATACAGTTAGGATAGCTCAGCTCATACAGTAATTCACGCCAATGATGAACGTCAATGGCCCCGATTCTGTTGTTCACAAACTAAACTACATTTAAGTTCAGTGCATCTTTTTCTTTCTATTTCATTATGAAAAGGACAGAAAATAAATATTAGTTTAGTCCTGTCAAATTAGATAATCCATATACAAGTTTAAACGTGATTAAAAAATTGGCTACTTAAAATACATGTGTGTACAATGTACGTCAATTTACGTCAGGCGCTGACTAATTTGACAGGACTAAACTAATATTTATCTTCTGTCTTTTTCATAATGAAATAGAAAAAAAAGATGTACTGGACTTAAATTTAGTTTAGTTTGTCAACAACAGAATCGGGGCCAATAGCTGTTTAGTACACTCAGTTAGATGTAATTGAACTTTTGGATGCCCGTATACAGACGTTGTCAGATTATTACTGCCTTTTAGCCATAAGGGATTATACAAGTGAATATAAAATTGTGTTCTGTGCTCACACGATCTCGCTAGTATTTTTTAGTTAGAGCCTATAGCGTTAAGTTAGGACGAATTGTGTGAACGTGGTGTAATCTTAATTGTATAAAACACCATAACGTATTTTTCAAACTATCGCTTATCGTAAACTGGAACGGAGATTTTATTAGATTCATTTAGTAGTGTAAATCGGCCCCTAGACTAATAATGTGAAAATTGAATGTGAATAGTATATTCTACTATAGAGGGAGCCTTAGGCGTGAATTGCGTGCGCATGCGGCGCCGCGCGACCACGTGCGGCCGCGTGCGGCGCGTCTTGTTAAGTCAGAGATCACTATTGTGTCTATCGTAGCGTGACACTTGAGTTAGTTGCAAACTATACCGCGCGGTATAGTTTGGAACTCATTCGTAGTAGGTATGGACCCAAAGAAGTGTTTAGGAAAATTTCTCTAGTAGTCAAGTTGGTGCCTGATTGTTCGCGTGTTTAAGGGGATCGTATGCTAACATATTATACAGTCTAGACTTCCTTTTGGAGCATTTCCAACGTACTGATTATTTTTTTAATAAATTTAAAAAATTAGAGTAATTATTTTTTCAGCACTGATCGTAGTGCCATATTTTATTGGCTCGCTTCTTTAATAAATTATTTTTTATAGTGAAATTCGACACCAAAATCAGAAAGACAAAATTAGTTTTTTGTTCTATCCGTGTAACAATATGGACTTGAATATTTGATCTCAGTAATCGGCAGTGTACCGGATTTATGATGAGAATGCATGAGAGGATCTTAATTGCGGTCCGTGAGTGTTATTTCTTAATGAACATGTTAAATGTCGCTCAATTTAAATTTATTTTACTTACGAGAACAAAGTTTGACACATACAAACATACATTTTGGCCTATCAAAATGCTTGAGTACAAATTTCGTTTTGCTATTACGACGCGATGAAATGTCTAATGTTTGGCAAATAATCGGACTAAACTTAAATTAACATTAGATTAGTGTTAGTGGTTCAGAATGTTAGTCAGAGATGATATTTTATGAAGACGAACCTTCGGACGAGGCGTTGAAATTATATCGAAAACATACAATGTAAGCTCGAAAAGATACAATATATTTTTATCACTGCCACAATAGTCATAGAAATCGTGTCGTTGTGAGAGTTGAGTTCGGTTTTGCATGTCAGTGAAGCGCGCGATCGTTCACTCATTGCTCAGCGAATTACAATAATTTTAGTTAACCGCGGGCTCACTCGCATGCAAAATCTTTTTGTTATGTGACAGATCAACGGGAACAATGGTAGTCGCTGCCAATTTTATTTAAGCCCTATAGTTTGGTCAGCATTATTTTCTGCGGTGTGTCCACTGGTTTATGTGAAGGCGTGAAACACATTACAGCCGTGATGCAGACACGCTTGAATGACGTTGTAAAGTTACAGCTGGTTGAACAATAAAAAGCGCCATCTTCAACCACATAGTTATGTTGTTGGAATTTGTGGTTTTAATTGCTCCTCCCGCACTTAGACAGAAACTCAAGGAATGTAAATAGTTAAGTATTTATTATTAAGTATTATTCTGCATAGTACTGTAATTTGCTTCGCGCCTGGTTGGGCCTCAGGGGAAGTGAGAGCGGCACGTCCGGGCCGGAGTGGCGACACTCGTCCGGCAGGATCCCGGGCATTCCCGGACCGTCCCGGGCTGCGTCCCGGGCGTCGCCGCGCGGGGTTAGTCTAGTAGTAATGTTGCGAGTTGTCTTTCAAACACGTTTCCTATATTATGCGTTTATTATATGAATGTTCTCCTTTATTGTAAATGTTTGAATACAATAGTTACTATGTGGACCCTGTGTATTCCAAATAGTGCGCACTACTTATTCAATTTGTAGATATTTAATTATATATAGTATAATGTTTAATGCGTTGTCTTATTTGCTTATACCCTATGGTGAAATCGGTGAAATTAATTATAATTTTGAACCCACGAGCTGATGGGTAATCTACCTCAATTAATTTATCACACATTTGGGCATAATAATAGTGAATGTTAATTTAAATTTGAAATTTGTTCAATGTAGTGATTATTAAGGTTATTTTTTTTCAAATAAAATGGTTTGTCCACCTGTCACAAGTACTGTATCTTATATTAAATACATATTGTATGATTGATAATTATGTGTTTTAATCATTGAAACGTCTTCGCCTTATCCCTTGAAAATATTCAAAAGTAACACAGATACAATATGGGCATCCGTAACGCAAAAAGCCAGTAACTAAGTAAAAATAAAATCGGCGGAACACACCCAACGACATTTTTTTTAAATTTTTTATTTATTTAGATTTAACAACGTTTGTATACACTATACAAATAACAGGAAACAACAGAAAACACATAATTACAGGTACATACAGCATTTTCTTATTATTACCTAAGTGAACAATCATAAAGTAGAGTAGTTATACATTATTTTTATAGAACACTAGCTGACCCAGCAAACGTCGACTTGCAAAAAAAAAAAAATTGTAGCCGATTCTCAGACCTACCCGATATGCACACAAAATTTCTTACAAATCGGTCCAGCCGTTTCGGAGGAGTATGGTAACTAACACTGTGTCACGAGAATTTTATATATTAGAAGATAATAAAGAGAGATACAGCGTCTCATATCTTGTCGTATATCGTGTGTTTCTATAATTCTTAATAATTAACAAACAGTAGAGAAAAAAAAGAGTAAAAAATGATCCCTGCGACTGCGAGACAAATGATCGAGATGTTTAGATCGGAACCGACCAAATGAGTGCATTACATCACTGCACTCGTTCATGAGCCTACATCATCATCTGCCTAGCCTTTTCGCAACTATGTTGGGATCAGCTTCCAGTCTAACCGGATGTAGCTGAATACCAGTATATTACACGGAGCGACTGCCTATCTGGCCTCATCATCCCAGTTACTGGGTAATACGATACTATAGTAGGTAAGACTGGTTGTCAGACTTTCGGGTTACTGACTCAAATCAAATCAAATCAAAATATTTAATTTCACATAAGCCTACAAGGGCACTTATGAAACGTCAGAAGCTAGGTGCACGGTTCCAATTGGTCGTTTCCTATGGAGAAAAACCGGCAAAAACTCCACGGTTACTCTTTTAAAAATTGGCTTTTATAATGTTTTCTAATTACAGTAGGTATGAGAGGACAGCCTGTCAACAAGTACCAGGTAAGTACTTGATAAAATAAAAAATGGTCTACAGATATAAAAACTACAGGGCCTACAAAGTCCTCACATTTACAAAATCAAAATCTCAAAAATAGATAAAATATAAAAACCTATTAAAACCAAGTGATATGATTTCCATTACAACCACTAAAAGAGTTGGAAAATTAGAATTGTCTCTTTATAATGTCAAATAATAAAAAGATTATGTCAAAGAAGTATATAAAAAAAAACTACCCGTAACAGCGAAACACACCCATGGACTGTTTATAACATTTCATAGAAGCCTTTAAATCGTCTAGCTAGATGATGAACCAGTTTATCAGAGAAATATAATCACTAGCTGCTTATTACGAACTGCCATTATTGCAGTTACAGCTTGTCACCCGAGCTATTATTTGAACCCTGCAACAGCTGGAGAAAAGAGCAACGCTTCGTTACTTATCTAGTTAGAGAACAGGGTATACCGGTTCAAATCAGGAGGTCTATTAATTCCCTAAGCATGGCATCCGTCTTATCGTCCGAAGATACGGGCGATTCCGTATCACGTATGGACATGACTTTTTTTTGGCTCTGACATAAGAATCAATGAATACACCATTTCACAGTTGTTTCTACTTCCGATATGTTTTTTCTAGGGTTCTTTTAATTTTCGAAGTACTGTCGGCCCGTATTTTCGTTGACGGACGTAGAGTGTAGTCCCCCAGGCTGGGCTGCTACGCTTGCTACTGTTATTTAATTGACCAATGCCCAGTATTCCACGCTTGCAATGAGTGAACTAAAGAGACAGCTCAAAGACTCAAAGGGTACTTTTATGTTATGATAATCTTTCCCTATGAATTGGATTCCGCTACACCCACCTCAGTTCCTCTTTGGTTTTCTCTTAAGGTGAATGCTTCAGGTAGCCCGCGAAATTCGAATTTTCTTACGTTTTTTGCAATTTGCAATTATGTATTAGGTTGAATGTTGATCAAAATTTGATTCACAGCCGTAACAAGTATGTGTTTACATAATTATAATCATTAAAGTCATCAATACGACTATAAGACCATGTAATCCTAACTACAACAATTCCATGATTTTACGATTACCGTCTTATGCACGGTTCCAATAAACAAAAACGAATCGTTTTGCTTACCAATGGTAGCAGTTTTTATGGTCAAACTGGGCATATACATAGATTCTTAACTTCTTAAGCTAATTTTACCTGTGATAGCTACTTTCATATGGGAGGATCTACTATGGAAAGCTATGAGATATTTGTATCATTATTGGTAAAGATACAAGTTACAAGAGTCTTAATTTTAACCAACAACGGTCCGTAATTTATAGGAATCGGCCATTAAAGAGTTGTATTGATGACTTTAATGATTATAATTCTGTAAATACATCCTTGTTACAGCCGCGAATCAAATTTGGATCACCATATAACCTAATACTGGCCCCGATTCTGTTGTTCACAAATTAAATTAAATTTAAGTTCAGTGCATCTTTTTCTTTCTATTTCATTAAGAAAAGGACAGAAGATATATATTAGTTTAGTCCTGTCAAATTAGATAATCCATTGACAAGTTTAGACGTGATTAAAAAATTGGCTACTAAAAATACGTCAATTTACGTCAGGCGCTGACTAATTTGACAGGACTAAACTAATATTTATCTTATGTCCTTTTCTTAATGAAATAGAAAGAAAAAGATGCACTGAACTTAAATTTAGTTTAGTTTGTGAACAACAGAATCGGGGCCACTGACTTGCAAATTGCAAAAAACGTAAGAAAATTTGGATTTCGCGGGCTACCTTGAGCATCCACCTTAACTAGAGGAAAATTTAATTTTACTTTTCCATACTTTTAGATACTGTACCTTCTGTGCTTTGGTTTACTCACAAGAAGATAACAGGAAGCTACTATCGACTTAATGCATCACAAGACAATCGGAACATGAAAGTTTTGATAACAAGAAGCGACCTTGAAAAATAATATTATGCAGCTATATTCCACAAACAACATAAGTACAGAACACGCCACGTGCCAAAACACAGCTCTCAGCAATTTAAAACATCAAAGCATAACTGCATTACAGTAGATACCTATGGTTTCTAATTTCTACCGAGTTTTAGCGAATATAATGCATATTATACGTACATTGTGTAAGGCATTTCTTGGCCCCGGGAACGCTGTCGACAAATGTTTCACAAGGCAACTTGATACCTGGGCAGGTGTCTTCAAGCTATTGTTTTATTTGCAATAATAATATTTAGTAATAATAAATCTTTCATGGTTTAGTGATAGAAAATCTGGCTGCTGGTGGTAAGGTCGTAGGTTCGACTACGAAAAGTAGGTGCAATTAAACGCTTCGTACAGAGATGTATGCTTTGGGATATCTGTTCGTTACTTAATGGTAGGTAACCATACCACTTTAAACAGCCTTTTATTAATAAATAATCTTCCATTTTGGCTTAGCAGCCGGCAGTTTTGATTGAAACACACACAGGACAGTTACAGTCAGGATCAGTCAGGGTCAGTTACAGGAGGATGTTTGTCTACCAAGTAATGTATGTCTGAGAATTTTCTATAGACTTGCTCATGTGACTCTATTGCATCGCTTTCACTTCGTATTTCCGCACTAGTATTACAAAGTGCGAGACAGATAACTAGACGTAGGCTCGCCATTCAGCTCGTCTGAGGGCATCCTACCTTACGTTTGCCGATTCACGGTCTCCATCAAGAACGTCTACACAACGATCATCGGTTCTACGGATAAAATGGCCGGCCAATTGCCACTTCAGCTTGCTTATGCTGTGAGCTATGTGGACAATTTTGGTTCTCTGCCGGATCATTTCATTTAGTTCATTCCGGATTCGAGTCGTACCATCTTCTGATATTTTTGCTGAATGCCCGTTGTTCTGACAAAGCGACAGTCGGGTTTTCACGTCGTTCCTTTTTAAGCTCCCAGAGTGTCTTCCGAAAGTTTGGACTCCTTACCCGTATTGCACACCTAGGTACATACCTTCCTCCCTGAGGATTTTCACCATTTGATCGACCGCTTGGTCGACGTCATTTTTGTGGTTTCCACGGCAGTGAATCGGTTCTTCAGGTCTGACTAGAACGGTTCAGATCCTAGCATAGTTTGGAGCAAATTTGGACGGAGCCTAGACTTCATCAAACGAATTCGCTCGAGCTTGAAGTTGATATTCAGAGAGCCTCAAACAAGTCTGTAATCACTGTCGGTATTGAACCGGTTGATCACTGACACATCCCTGAATATACTTATATGCTTTTTATCTGTTATGATGAAGTCGAGATAGACTTCGTCATAGTGTCAGGATTTCGCCAAGTCTAATTCCTTTGGGGCTGTTTTTTATACAAAGGACTCATCAATAAAAGCCAAGGCAGTTGACAAGCATTTGTTCCCCTATGATTTCTGCTGCCAAACTAAGGATCCTACTACCGATTCATTGCAATTCTGTACTCCCACTTTAGCGTTCAAATCCCTGAAGAGAACGTTGTAGTGGGCCTTAGGGGTGGAATGTCTTGTAGATGTCGCCTTGTTGCTCGTCATCCGAATGTGGCGAGGTCGGTGCATAAACCTGAACAGCCTTGAGGCTATACCTCTCCGTTAGCTTCACTACGAGGTATGCTATTCGGTTCGAGACACTGAAGACTTTAACAACATTGTCACAAAGGGATTTGTTTACCCGACTTTGCTTTGGGATAGTTGGCCCCCTCTGTAAAATACATAAAGTGGCCCGATTCAAGGGTTATTATGTATGTCGGTAACCCAAAACTGTGCCACCTTATTTTTCCGAGCTCTTCTCCTAGCTGAGTGCAGTTCACACCTACCTACAAGACCATACGTACATCTAGTGAGGTGTTCGTCCAGCTGTAACGCGCGTCCGTAAAATAACTTTAATTTCGGAAGTCGGTGTCGTTGGGTCCGCATTTTTGTTGTTTGCCACCGACTTCCGAAATTAAAGTTATTTTTCACTTTTAGTGTCTTTTTTGGACGTCGGTTGTTTTTTTTTTTTGTAAAAAAAGTTTTTATTTTTCAGTTTTAAGTTGTACCTACCCCACATGAATTCGTATAACACTACTTGCTATGTAAATATCAGCGGCAGGAAGTTATTATAACATCATCGACCTTATTTATGTGGCAAACATACGTATTATTGAAGCTAACTCAAAAACTACCCAAGCAAAATTAATAAAATTTATATGGGCATTTATTTATGGGTACTTTATATGGGCACTTATTTATGGATATTTATATGTATGGTTTTTATTTTTATGAGGCATACCCAATCCATTAAAAAAATAATTTTTGAAATCGATCAACAATTGGCGAAGATATCGCGTAACAACAAAATACAAAAAAATACAGTCGAATTTAGAAACTCCTCCTTTTTGAAGTCGGTTAGTTATGTAAAGATACTGCACTTATAGCCACAATGCATCCCATGACAATAATTCCACTAAGCCACCACTGAAAAGTCATAAGTGAGAACAACGCAATTTCGTTTATTTGAATTTATACCAGTAATTTTGGTATAAGAACCAAAATACTGAACCGATTTTGATGAAATTTCTATGGGACCAATCTGAATGTAATTATATCCTTTCAAATAAAAAAGAATTTTGCTAATCGGCTTATAAATAATAGATTTCTGAAGAAACAAAATAAAAACAACCGAATTGAAGCTCCTCCTTTTTTTAAGTCGGTTAAAAATTGAATTTAAAAATTAATTGCAGTACTAAGCGCAACATTTGTAAACTTGTAAGATGGAATGGAGAGTCGCTGGAAACTCAGGAGTTGCCATGATTTTCTACAAATTGTAACTTACAAAGGATTCTTTGATGAACAAAATCACGAATACAAGCCCTGGTTCAAGGGTAGCGGGATTGTCCGAAAGGGTTACCGCTGCCCCGGAACATAAAGGGCTAAGGAAGGAACACGGGTGGGTTTTAGTCAGTAAGAGTCTGACACTCCCTTCTGCTCCACCCAGAGCGGGAGGGGTCATTAGATGATTACCCATCCTAAAAAAAAAATAGTGTAAAAATATACTTGTGAAATTGATTACGATACTTACTTGTAACCCGTAGTAATTTACACGTGAGTTTTGATAAACACATATTTTGTAATAATTCATGGATTTATGATGCTTACAAGTTAGGAAATGTGAAAGTACATAGGACCTAAACGCAAAAAACGTAAGTTTTATAATGCATAAAAGTATATTTATGATCGACTACAAATCAGAAAAATAGGTATAGGTATGATATTCTTCAGGATATATGCTAGGTAGATAGTGTGTTGAAAACAGAATACAACTAATTTGATACGATAGAAAAATATCATGAAGATACCCCTAACAATTTTTTTTCTCAATAAAAACCACACTAATTAAATATACATACAATCGTTCTGCTTTTTTGTCAGATTTTTCTACAAGCAACATACTGAAGCACTAGTGTTTTTTTTTTGGTCCGGACAAAAGTTTTTGTAAATAAATAATAGCTTCATATTTTGCGTTGTGTCATCACGCTTCTCTTTCTTTTCTATGCAATCCGACAGTGACCGCGCTTTAGTTCATGTAGTCCCCTTAATATACTAAATATATACTCTCACATTTTCACACGTTGCTGTTAGTAAGTTTTTGTCCCAAAACTTAGTTTAGTTACTTTATTCAGACAAGTGATATGGCATTTAGACATTCAGTTATTCTAGAAAAAAGCTGCTGAACATACAAGGTTCCTAAACTAATCTTACAAAATACACCTGAGATCAGTGTACAAACGTTAAAAAAATATGTACAAACCTTGGAGCAATAAAAGTAATAATAAAAATCACGAAAAAAGTAATAGCCGCAAAAGTGCAGAGCCCCTGTCGGCTGCACCAGACTGCATTGTCAGCAAGTTGTCGGTAGCTGCGAGCGTCCTGTTTGCGGGCTCTCGTCCCACTCCTGCGCAACAAACCGACTGCACCGGACCATGTGAGTAATTAACTGTATCCAGATTTAATAGGGGCTGATTATAAAATTAGGTCACACTATTATAGGTATTTTTCTATTTATTACTTAAATTATTTTACTGCTGATAACTTACACAAACTTACATGAAAAAAGCTGTTAGTGTTCTTGCAAAACTTTCTACAGGGTGGCCAAAAAGTCGTGGATCAAACGAAATAGGGTGATAAAAGAGATCATTTCCAACAAAAAATCTTTCTAAAGCATGGCCATAATTCAATTACCCTAAAAGTTATGAATATTTTTGTTTTCTTTAAATGTGTTACCAAAAATGTTTCTTAATTTAAAAGCACACTGGGAAAAAAATAATTACTACGAAAAAGTGACCCTGTATCAGAAAAACTTGCTGATTTATTGCCGATTCAAATGAAGTGTAACACATCACTCTTTGTTTCTTAATTCTGGTTTTATGATCTTTTTTTTCATATCAAGGTGAAAATTTCAGTAGATTAGCTTAATTCAAAATTATTTTGAAGTTAATCATGCGGCTAGTTGAACTGTTAGTAATAATACAACAGCGTTTATTTTGTTGTTTTAAGTCACATTTTTTTATATTAGTCTAATCGAAAAAAGAACTCTGTATTTAATTTCAAGAAAACAAAAATATTCATAACTTTTAGTGCATTTGAATTACCTATGGCCATGCTGTAGAAAGAGTGTTTGTTGGAAATAGCCTCCTTTGTCTCCCTATTTTGTTTGATCCATGACTTTGTGGCAAGCCTGTATAAGTACTTTTCCCTTTCGAGTCTTATTTATTTTGAACTTTGAATTTAACTTGAATAAGTAGATATTATAGTAATTTGTCCTTTGTTATTTGAACATAATTATCGACATGTATTTTTTGTATAGTCTAGGTGTTGTTTTAGATAATTCATTCGTTAACATACTTGTAATCTGTTGTAACCACGCAAGGTGTGGCAGTTTTCAATCGACTGATCGGTGAGATTTTCAGGCTTAGACCATTTAATTAGATGGACCCTAATTAAATGGTCTTTTACCAATTTTTTTAACTAATTATTTCGAGTTGTTGTATTTTATTGTTCGGTTCAGTTCTCCAATTGTCACGTTATTGCTTCTGCCCGCGCATTCGTCCGCGTGAAATTTCGCCCTCCCCCATACACCCTCTTAGGGGTAGATTTTCGAAAAACCCTTTCTTAGTGGATACTTAGTCATCTCAAAGAACATATCTTCCAAATTTCATGTCTCTAGAGGTGCAACCAGATAGAGCGAGGCATGCGCCGCAAATTATTTTTTTTTATATGTATGGTTGCCTCAGGCTGAGCCATCTAGCATATAAAAAAAATATTTGCGGCGGATGCTTCGCTCTGTCTGGATGCACCTTAAGATCAGCGGTTTAGGCTGTGCGTTGATATCAGTCAATCAGGACTTTGAATTTTATATATACAACGTGTAACGTTAAATGCGCAAAACCTCATACACCCCAATTAGAGCATTGAGTTAAAAGCATAATACAATAAACAAAACTATTTTCTTTTAAAGCTAACTATTTTTATTAAGAAAATCGTGTTGATCCTAGCATTGCTTTATGCATTCAAAATTGAATCTCATTGCCTTAAAATAAGACTTCATTTTCTTTGGCTCAATCGGCGGATAGTATGGCGACATACATCATTTTTGAAAAAAGCCTATATTAAAAGTTACTGAAATCGATTCAATAGTCAATTAAGAACAAACTATTTTCAGGTTTTGCGCATTTAACGTTACACGTTGTATAAGATCTACACCACCAACTACGGCGCACTTATTGATAAAAAGCCGCGTCAACACCAGAAGACAGAAGAGCTCGAGACAGAAGAAAGAAGAGGTTCAGGGTTGAAATGGCCATTACCTCACAGTCACGTGGTCATGACGGTACAACGTGTGATGTGACGTAGTGGAAGTCTCGACCTGGACTATACTGCTATCAGAAGATCTCTACGGGGTAGGCAGAATGGCTGCAAGATTATTTTATGAAGAGCCTTCAGAGTCTTCAAGAGGTTTTCTTAATTTTTCTGTGTATTTTCTTTGTGCCATTGTTTTATTGTATAAATAAAAAAATTGGTAAAAGATTATTTAATCAGGGGATTAAATGGTCTTTTATCTATTTCTTTATTCACCTTTACGTGAACCTATACACAACATATAATATTCCTGTCAGAATTTAATTAAGGAAATCAAGATGTAGACTCTAGGCCTTATAGCATTTGCTTCTTTTTAGCTTTTTTCTTTATTTTGGCTTCAAGATTTTGATTTTACGTTAGATTAGCACATTTTATCCTAACTCCCGTTCTTCAGTCATTGGTAAAGGCTTTCATCTCTTATTACATTGGGGTATTGCATTTTGAAATACATATTTAGGAAAGGACTCAGCTATAATGCACTTTATAATAATAGAATAGAATATATTTTTTCTTTAAATTGGAGTAACCAAGACTCAAACAAGCTTATTAGTATAACTTACGACTGCGTTAGTAAGCACAGACACTATATAAAAACACAAGAAATAACGGTTGATCACAGTTGTAACATCCCATGAGAGACGGCACAACAGTGACCCACGTAAACACAGTTCAGGCGACTCGCAACCATGCTTAAGACACTTTTGGAGCCGCCCCAAAGCCTGCACATCAGGGAAACGCATCTTTTACGCATTGTTGTGTAAAAGCAATCTACTACAAAAGTGCTACAGAAGCGGAGCAGCCCCACCAGATACTAAACGCATTGATATAATGAACAATGACTGTGTTCTGAAATAGTAATCTTTATTTTTCAGTGCTGTTTCCCGGATCGCGGAGTTCCAGCATCGTGGGAGCGCATTGTGAGTTTTTAACTAACCCTTATTTTGATATACTTACCCTGTCAGCCATCTTGTTTAATCTCGAAAACTTCGTAAATTCTTGTTTCATGAGAATCAAACTTGAATTGCACAGTTGATCACATAATTATTTTCTGCCGCTATTTTTCATAAAGATGTGATGACACCCAGAATATTAGCTTTGTTATTCTGGGAATGTAAATGTCCCTGTTAGCGTTGCGGGTTCGATTCCCGCACTGAAACGGAAATGCTTGTGACCTTTTATTATCGTTATAGCTAAATTATTTATTTGTTTTTTTTCTGCGGTCATTTACGGAATCGTTTGGTTTCTTTTCTACATAAATTTAATTTTCATTATTAATTAAAAAAAATTAAAACAAAGTATTTCGAGTTTTTTTATTTTGTTGTTCGGTTCAGTTCTCCAATTTGTGTTACATCTATGTGTATTTGCGTTACATCAATGTTACATCTATGACGCAGCCAACTGGTTAAATTAGCTGTTTAGTTAACCGCCTGGCCTTTGAAAGTACTCACCTCGCTTCGCTCTCTCGGCTCCCACGCGGTTTATCACAGTTTAAACTTTTTTTTATCTTGGAGAAATGCTCATGCATCTGCACTACCACGGGGAGATAGTGCAGTTATGTGGGACTCTAAACCACTAAAACTCCATGGTGTCCTCCTCTGCCGCTTACGGCGGGAACAGGGGCACGCGTTTGCACTCATCCGTGAACCTACCGCGTCTGTCCGTCACCGGGCCCTCTTCTGGGGAGTACTCCCCATCACCGGCGCACCAGAACACATAGCATGCCGTAACCTAACCTAACCCATTTGGTCGGGGTGCCCTGGCTTAGTTACTGCGACCAATTCGGCTCGCGCTTGATTGGTTACAGTTCCTACCTAAACTATAATTGAATACTATTCAGGCCGTTAGTTAAACGGCCGCCGTTTAGTTAAAAGGCTAGGCGGTTAACTAAATGGCTAATTAAACCAGTTGGCTGCGACATCTACTCCACCAACTACGGCGCACTTATTGATAAAACGCCGCGTCAAGACCAGAAGACAGAAGACCCCGAGACAGAAGAAAGAAGAGGTTCAGGGTTGAAATGGCCATTACCTCACAGTCACGTGGTCATGACGGTACAACGTGTGATGTGACGTAGTGGAAGTCTCGACCTGGACTATACTGCTATCAGAAGATCTCTACGGGGTAGGCAGAACGGCTGCAAGATTATTTTATGATTATTTTTTTTCATTCAGTCTTCAGAGGTTTTCGTACCATTGTTTTATTCTGTTTTGATTTTCTATTATTTTAGGGGCCGTCTCCACGAGCGAGAGAATCGCGGCGATATTATCGTCGTGCCATCAAAGTCAATAGAAACTCTATGAATCAATCTCCACATGGCGATATCATCACGACGATAAGTTGATGGCGCGACGAAAATATCGCCGTGTTTCTCTCGCTTGTGGCGACGGGGTTTTTTATTATCGTTTTATGAATTTCGTTTGTGTTTCTGTCTGTGAGACTTTGTTTGAAAATTGTGTTCCTTAGGTATGTTGCTTAGATTTCCATCAGTGGTTGAGGCAATTCAAGGAGCATTGCCATGTTAGCTACTTACTAAGTTAAGTATGATTAACTGATGTCCGTAACTCACAAAATAAATACCTATATTAATTCCCAATCAGTGTAACAATAATTTTTCTTACCTATATTGTACGAGTTCTTAAGAAAAACTTTTCTAGGCTGAAACTGAAATAATATCTTATGTTAAGTGTGACACTTAACATAGATATTATTTTAGTTTTTAGTAACAAACAGTGTTAACATCATTAAAGATTTAGGTATACAATTTATTCATCATCAATAACGATTTTGGTAGTTAGCTAAACCTTATAACAATAGTACATTACTGCAGCAGCCAGCAAAAGAGGCATTGATGGACGAACGTGTAAATACATATTATGTAAGTCAATCAATGCCTAGTTGTGACCAAGGCTTTTATAGTACTTTTCTCAAATATGCGCGGAAATGAAAACTTTTATTTTTATTTGAAAAATTGAAAATACGATTACTTTTCAAAATCAATGACGAACAACGAACAACAATAATTTTTCTCGCGTTAAAGTGTTATTTTGTTTTTTTTTTTCAATAAACAGCTTTCTATTTGCAAGCCAGTTCGAAATTTAAATAAAACCTTTGATAAGTTACCTCCTTGGTTGCCATGTTTCGGAATAAAAGATCGTTCCATTTTTAAATTACACGACAGATATGGGTTTTCATACAACTTTTGCCGGCCGCTGCTCGCATATTTGGCCAGTACAGCAATTTCGATTTATTTCGAAGAAGTTTGTCAAAATAATGCTCAAATTTCCAAGCATGTTTGAGAAAAAACCTTTTCCTCCCATTATGTTCTTTCAATTATTATTAATTTACTAGCCATTACGGACGGCGGGCGGTATACCTACCAACAGTAGCTACGTGCCTCGGTTCCTGTATAACATTACGCTTGGTCAGGGGCTCGTTAGTTTCCAGCGAATGTTACTTGATACTTAGGTACTGCCCGTGACTGCTGTGTCGCGTTATTAGAACGTAAGCGTGTTATGTATGTTTGATTTATGTATCTTTACTTGTATTGTCTTTGTAATTAGGTATTTTTACCCGACTACGGCGAAGCAAAAAGTAGGGTTATATGTTTGACCGGTATGTACCTATGTATGTATGTTCATCTGTTCCCTCATAACTTCAAGAGTGCTTATAATAATTTACCAAATGAGACATCGTTAGAAAAGTCTTGAGCGTTCGCTAGTTATAATAGGCTATGTGACGTCACACTAAATTCAATACGGCGCCCTCGTTAAGATATAAAGTAATAAATTTAAAAATAATTATTTTGGGATGGTGCCTTGTGTGATATCAAATGAATGGGCTTAATTAGTACATTTCAAAAATATAAATATTACTGAAATAAGCCCCAAAAAATTAAATTAAAAAAAAATTATAACTAAAACCCGACTACTGAAAAGGATGAAACATGAACGTACCTTCCCGTGGTCGCATGCTACCATATCATAGCTTTATGTATGTTAGTACAGCGGCATGCGACCACGGGAAGGTACTTTCTTGTTTCATCCTTTTTTTTATCGTTAAGGTGGTGTTTGTAGGTCTTTAAATAAAATAAAAATAAAATATTCTTTATTACCTTCAGCTGTACAAAAACACTTATCTAAACACTATGCAGCGTTACAACTAAGAGAAAGAGTGTTTTCGATGAACTCTGGTACCCAAAGTAAGATTTAACTTGTGTTTAGGGGGCCAGCATCCTCGCCTATAATTTGAACATAGTAGTTGTAGGACGAGCACATAAAACCTTTATTAACTGAATGACTGGGTGACTGATGATTGAGGCTATTCTCCTCTGAGAACTTGCAAGATCTTATTGGCATCTTAGTGGTAATGGTTCATAGATATTAGTGCTCAGTGTCAGCCATTTTTTATTAATTTTCTAGGGACTCGAAGTATACATGTAGCCGGTGGTGTCAGGTGTACATAACATGCATGAATAGTGGCTGGCACTGACCAGTATAGTGGCAGTCGCGAGTGGCCCATTTGCGAGTGATTTGACTGCGAATAAACGCTTAAGAGCCTACACTACCTCAGCTAAAATTCACTCTTTATCTCGCTCGCACGTTACTGCTGGCGGACTGAGTGAGAGCGAGACAGAGTGCGGTGCTTTTTGGTATTTGCTTTTTACGGTGAAAATAATGGTAATTAAAAAAAAGGAAATAACATAAAACCTGCTTTATAGTTAGTTCGGTTAGTATACAAAGTTTCATGATCTAATTTGAAGTATTTTTTGAATACCAGCGGTTTATTGTTCGGTTTGGAGGTAACTTTGGATTTTTTTTCTATCGAGAAAATTTTATGAAATCGTGTTTTCGTCTAACATAAGACCTAGCATTAATCCTCAACTTTACCATATATTTATTTCAAAATTAATGCTGCAGTATTTTCGACATAACGGAGGATCATGCTAAGCCATTTGAGGTAGTATAGGCCCTTAACTTAAACCACGATTTGGAAGATACGATTCCTTTCCTTGTCGGTAGGTGGTATTAGTCTTATTATCTTCTAATGTTGAGTGGGCTCAAGAGCTAACTATGATAATATTAATGCCCGTTAGACGTGAGGGGAGATTCTTGTAATTTTAAGAGCGTTCGCAGTCTGCGGGGCAATTGCGTAACACATTATCAATGGGAATCGGTTTCTTTTTGACAGTTCAACAACATTCATTGCATTATTTACGTGTTGAGCAAACAAATTTTTTGAACTTATAAAACAATGGATTAGCAATTTGCTTCAAAATGAATCAGATTCCGATTGATAGTGTGTTACGCAATTAGTGTGCTGATCTCAGTCTCAATCTGTCAAAAATACCTCTAACTCCCCTACATTTTTGACAAGTTTTTAACATTTTCGCTGAGATGAGACTGCGACTAGATTTTGAACGTTTTTAATTACGGGAATTGGCCTTCTGATTTCTGAATTCGCATTGGATTTTCAATTCTCGTTGTTGAGCCAAGCATTGAGAATCCAACAGAGCGCATCCCAGGGCGTCAAAAATACACACTGTTGGATTTTCAACCTACTACTTTCTAGTACTGTCGCGCGTCGTAACTTATTAGTTAGGTCTAGCCAATCACGGTTGTACTTATACAGGGCTACAGGTTAAGTCGACCTCTAGGTCGTCGTAAACTGTTAAGTTTGGGGTGCGGTGTTTTATAGCCAAATCAGTCAGGAATGATGGAAACTACAAACTCTTAAAGGATCTAAGTCGACTTAATCTGTAGCCCTGTATACGGGTTAAGACTCATAAAGATTTAGTAAGCACAGTCGGAGGATTTGTGGTATAATGAAAACTGCTAACGATCCCAAAAACCCATAAGCCTGCATCAGGTGATGGAAGAAAACTTTTGGCCACAGGATGTGGTATTTCGCTGCTTTCGCGAACTAGTGCCACCGGAACGCACGAAGACTTAGTGCAACTAAGTGATATTAAGGTGAATGCGAAGTGGTAGACCGCGAAATTCAAATTTTCTTACGTTTTTTGCAATTTGCAGGTCAGTGTCAGGTTGTATCTTGATCAAAATTTGATTCGCGACTATAACAGGTACGTATTTACAGAATTATAGTCATTAGAATCATTAATGCATCTTCCTAAGTTAGATTTGTACCATAAGAAGAAATCTCTTATGGAAAAGTGCTTATGGTACAAATCTAACTTCAAAAAACGTAAGAAAATTTTAAGTTCGCGGTCTACCACTTCGCATTCATTTTAACATAATTTTAAGTTTTTTTACTTACACAATTGTTATTATTATGTATACTTAGGTTAAGGTATTTATCTATAGGTATATGGTACTATGTGACCTGATTATAAATGGTTTATCAAAAGCACCTATCTATATAGTTATGTACCTATTTTCGTATTGGCTATCGAGACATTTGCAATATCAGATTATTGAGACACAAACATCTTGCCTCAGCAAACATGTATATGTTTATTTCCTAAGCAATGAAAATAAATGTGAACTATGCAACAAAACCCCGACTATTATACTTTTATTCATAAGTTTCTGTACATTTCTGCTAAGGTCAATAATATTCTGTACTAGCTTCTGCCCGCGACTTCGTCCGCTTGAAATTTCTTGTTCCCCCGACATACCCCGTCGCATCACATCGCCCGCCTGCGCAATTACTTCGTTTTTGCTTAGCTTCTTTCTGACATTCGTTCTTTTTACTCAACTCCTGAGAGTCTTAACGTGATATTAAATAGCCTATAGTCTTCCTCAAGAACCCAGTAACATGCGTGTTGCTGCATGTTGTGTATTACCCAGTAACTGGGTTGTAGAGGTCAGATAAAAAAATCGGTTGTACTGACGATAGTTGAACATGACAAAGTCATAAGAAAATACTAAAAAAAAAAAAATTTTTTTTCATTCTTTATTTATTTTATTTTATTTTATTTTTCGATTGTGTCGCTCGTTCCGCGCTCTCGCTTGCACTTCAAGCCTTAAATGGAACGCCTCAGAGCGAGGTAACGCCGCATGACGTCATGTTTTGTCGTGCGTGCAGCCAGCTTCATCGAATTAAAAGACGTTGTCACGTCAAAAAATGGTTTATTGGTAAAACAAGTTTAGGTATAAACAAATTTTTTGTTTGGATTCTCCTTTTAGGTACATAGTGCCTGTGTTAGGAGAGTCCGCTCTTCCATAGCAAGACGTGTTTATACAAAAAGTAAAACGTGTAATTTTTATGCTAAACTAAATAAATTAACATAAACCTAAATCAAATAAATATGTATGGGTGGGTGTATGTGTGTAAGTATGTATATGTGGGTGAGAGTGTTAGCCTGTAGGTATGACTAAGAGTACATACATGAGTGTGATAAGTATGTATGTGTCAAGGTTTCAGAAGTGTTTCGGTATCATTATAAGTAAGCGTTTGTATCCATTTCATTATTATTTTTTTACTGTCATAGTAGTTTCTGGGATAAATGTTGATGTATTTATTGATTTTATTATACAGGGTGTCCCAAAAGGTTACGTAGCTGCGAAGGGGGGTGATAGGGGTAGTCACAAGGGTCACCAGAAAAATAAAAAAATAAATCCCCTCTGGGTATTTAAAAAAATAAATGGCATTTTTTAAAAAAACTAAAAATTTTACACCTTGTGGGGCTATTTTGCTAACTGTACCTAAAAATATTGCTGTATTTATAAAAAATGCTGTAATGTAATCGTCAATAACCCTTTATCAAATTGAAATAAAAAAAACAATACATATCTAACCAAGATTTTAAAGAAAATTAAGTTCTTGTCCAGTCAAGGACTTAGTAATTACGATTTCACTCAACATCCTCCAAGTGTACTGAAAAAAAAAGCACTATGTTTTTATTTTTCTGGTGACCCTTGTGACAACCCCTATCACCCCCCTTCCCAGATACGTAACCTTTTGGGACACCCTGTATACCGCAGCAGATCGTTTGCTAAATTGCATACTGGCAAGCAAAATCCTTGTCCTAGGGATTTTTAATTTCATAGATAGGCACTAGGCAGTCGCTCATGTAAGACACTGGTATTCAGCTGCATCCGGTTAGACTCGAAGCCGACGCCAATATGGTTGTGGAAAGGCTAGGCAGATGATGATGAGCCTTCCCCCAAGAATTGCACTATCAAATGCAAAAATAAATTTTCAAATCTGACTGCTAGTTTTTGAGATTAGCGCGTTCAAACAAACAAACAATCTCTTCAGCTTTATTATTGGATAGATAAATAGGCATAATAAGTATAATAACATAACTTGTGCACAATGTTCCGATATCTGTAAAGATCTACGCATCTTCACGGTACATTGGCGATAAGATACCAGCACTTAATAGCTTCATAAACAAAAACTAACTTTACTTGACCCAAGACTTGGTACATTTTCACAGTGTTAGGGGTCGTTTGTTAGGGGTCGGTGTTGTTTGGCTGTTAGGAGTCCAATGTGATATGAGCTGTAGTGCCTTTATAATGTAGAGTGAAGAAGGGTTTTCCATATCTGGGTAATATCGGAATCGGAACAGGATGTGAGCAAAGATAAACTTTGTTAGAATGTTTTTAGATGAACTACTTAGTTGTGGAAGTTTTCCGTAGATGTTTGTGATACTTGTAAATGAATGTATACTTAGGGACTGTGCAATGCGTAACTTTATTTAAAAGTTTAACGTTAAATTTCACCTGTGTCCCTGTCACACCTATATTTCTAAACATATATTATTTTAAATTCCTTGTAATTGGGGTGAGATTATTGCCACTAAGCGAGCCAGCTACATGCAAACCCACATTCTGGGGTAAGACATTTCTGATGGAACAACACTTTGTTCTATAGATAATGCAATCCACGAAGACGCGCCCCACTCTTCTTCCGAATCGCTAGTGGTTATCGCTAGTTAAATCCACTAGTGTTTTCGTTTTTTTCGATACACACTAATTACCCACTAATAATAATTAGTGTGTATTAACAAAACTAAAACACTAGCGGAATGTTGCACACTTGTGTTGGAAGCATTAGGAAAAAGAGTGGGGCGCGTCTCCGTGGATTGCACTATGTACAATCACCAACAAAAGTCGATTAACACTTCAGTTTTTTTAATCTGAGTTATTGAGCAAAATATTAAAACTTCAGTGTTTTTAATCTCAGTTATTGAGCAAAATATTTGTTCGTTTCATTGTACTTCAGCTGTAATTTTGAACAAATATTTTGCCCAATAACTGAGATTAAAAACACTGAAGTGTTAATCGACTTTTACTACTGACCGTACCTGGGAATCGAACTTCGGTGCCCGCGCTTTGCAGTCATGCTTACGACCATTAGAGGAACAAGGGAATCAATAAATCGTCAGTATCTAGGCTGATGATTTTTCAATGGTTGGGTTAGGTTTTTTTTAAAAGCTTTGTTTCCAATTTCCAACTATGTTGGTGTCGTCTTCCAATCTAACCGAATGCAGCCTGAATATTAGTGTTTCACAAGAAGGGACTGCTTATCTGACCTTCACAACTAACGTGCTGGCCACGGACAATTCGCTATAGCGAAAATTCGCGCGGCGCGACCGGCGGCGCGTCTTGCGAATGAATCAAATGTATGGAAATGTACTGGGCATGCCACGCGCAGCGGCGACCAGCGAGACGACCGGGGAATTTCCCCGAGCGAATCGCGCGGCACGACTAGCGATCGAAACAAATGTATGAGTTATTACGGCGCAGGCCACGGAGTCGAGCGGCAGACGCGGCGACTACTGCCGGAGCGAACTTAATTTAAAATAGTTTGTTTTTTTTTCGCGAAAATGGAGACGGAAGCTTTTATTGCAGAAATTCTAGCTAGACCAGCTATTTGGAAGTCTAGCCACCCGCAACATAAGTTTAAAAATGTTGTGAAAAAGTTGTGGGAAGAAATAAAACAGCAATTTCTAGATTCTGATGGTGAGTATTTATTTTTATTCCCCGACGCAAAAACGACTTCTACTTTTTTAGAGGTTTTTTTTTGAGTAAGGGGTTTTTAGATTTTTAATGCTACTCTCCAAACAACGTCGAGCTAACTTTGATAAAGCCATCTCGTCTCCTCGTCTACACTGGTCGCGGCGGCGAACGCAACTGCCCGTGGCGTGCTTGCCGCGCCGCGCGAATTGCCGCGCCGCCCGCCGCGCCGTCGGTCGCGCCGCCGGTTCCCGTGGCCAAGGTGTAAGTTATAAATGTTGGTAACAGCATACCCCTTGGTAAGACTTGTATGTAATCCATTGACCATTCATTCATTCAATTTTATTAAATCGTTAAACTTGTGCAGCGTTGTTTGTTGCACCTTATTTAGACAATAATAGCAGTTACACTGCTTCGTTGTTCCAGTGGTCGCATGCGCTACTGTTGAGTATGAGGTATTGGGTTCGATTCCTGTCTTTGTTTTTTTAAATGGGTTTGCTCTTAACTCTAGTCTAGGTCAAAAGTGACAGAGACAAAGTCGACGATGAAGTGAGCTTACACAGAAGAAGCCTGTTCACTCTCACTTTGAAGAGATTCGGGTTGTATGCGCTCGGAAACACAGACGCAGGCAGATAGTTCCACTCTTTTGCTGTGCGCATTATAGGACATACATAATAATTACTGAAGAAATCCTATTGCTGTTTAATTATATTAAGAGGCTCTTTTCAGAGTCTCTGTTAACGCCTTGCATGTGTGCGCTCACCAACGTCTCACGCACACACGCGTAAGACACGAAAGCAGCAGCCGCGAGCGACAATTAGTTGCGTCACTCGCCCATAGATCGTTGGAACCGCCATATGCATACATATTAAAATTTGTTTTTTTTTGAAAATTTCTCTTGGTCATTAAACCAGTAATTATAAAAATCAAGTTTGCATCATTCTTCCACCCCGTCAAAGTCCATGTGAAGCTCTGTACCTACCGGCGTCCACAGTATCTATTTAATAATTATATTATATATATATAATTATATATATAATTATATTCTTTTTGTCAAAACCAGCATTTATTTTACTACGCATTTTAAAGTTATCTTTTATGTAATCTGGAATAGTTACGTTCTAAGGCAACTGTCAAAAAGCGGTTAAACTACTGGATAGGGAAAATGAAAAAACTTTGTTATATCTATGGGGTATACACACATTCTATCTTCAAGATTAAAACTATCCTAAGAAGTCGGTTTATTAATCAGCACTGAAGCCGACTCCTATTCATAACTGGCCGGGCAAAGTTGCGAACTTCGGCGAGGCATTGAAAATATCCCAAAATATCGTCAAAAGATAGTCGCGTTTTTGTTTCATTTTGACAGCTCTGACTGCGTTATTGTGAACGCAGTGACTTCACTTGATTGTCATGGTACCGCGTCGGCTAAATATTCTAAGCTGCTAACTCCATTTTGGAGCCAAATATGGAGTTAGCAGCTTGTTTGGCTAAACTGACTTTTTGTTATGAGAAAATATTTTTCTCTTTCATTTGATACCAAAAAGTCAGTTTAGCCAAAATGGAGTTAGCAGCTTAGAATATTTAGCCGACTCGACGCGCTATACATCATTGTGTTAGCTCACTCTTCTCAGTACTGACACTTTTTCGCGTGATTAAATTTGGTGGGGAGTAAATCTAGCGATTTAAATCTTTGGGTAGCGGGGTTTGACTTCACGGTATCAAAAGCGCTCTCTTAGAAAACACACCAACTTACTTTCATAGATAACGTTTCAGCGACATCGTTCGCCGGTAAATTGCTAATTGCCGGCGAATGACGTCACAGAGGAAGAGTCACAGCGGCCGTTATGTGCGGTCACCGCTTTTCAAGAAAATCGTGGCTTTAGCGCTTTTCAGTTTCATGTCATTCGTTTGTTTAGGAGGAGTAGAGCACTGACCGTCGTAAATAAACAAAGCTTTTGAACAGAATTCACAGAAATTTAAGCACATTCACATATCATCACGCCTTGTATCCCTGAAGCGTTCCGCAGAGGTGTATTTAAAGTACAGACGCCAGCACATCAAGCTACCACAATCTGTCAAATTTCTTTAGTAGATTTTCAACTTTATCACTAAAGCATAAGGTTCAAAGTTGATTGGGAAAATTTGACAGTTTCGGGTAGCTTGATGTGGTGGCGTCTGTATGTACAAGCACATTTCACTAGTTATGTTTTATTATGTAGAGTTGTGATGTGTTTGTTTGTGTTGTGTTGTGTCATAGAAACTACACGTCACGAAACAAAGTAATAGTTCGATAGTTTCCTTGTATTGTCAGTTTCTGACGGGGTAAGAATTCGTTGAAAATAGACACGAGCCCCCTTACTAATAAACGTTGTATAGCGTCTGTATAGTTATACAACGATTTGTCTTCTTCTTTCGAAAGTCAAATTACTGACGACTGAAAGAGAAAAATCAGTGTGTAACTATTTATCTGATATCATACGTTTGTTAGTATACTTTCACAGTTCGTTTTTTTCATATTAGTAGGATATACCTTCCATATCCTACTAATATTATAAATGTGAAAGTATGTGAAGATGTTTGGATGTTTGTTACTCATTCACACGTAAACCGTTGAACGGATTTAGATAAAATTTGGCACACAGATAGTTTATAACCAGGATTAACACATAGGATACTTTTTATCCCGATATTCCCAGGGAATCAAAACTAACGCGGGTGAAACCGCGGGGTGCTGCTGGTAACTAATAGTTTTTTCTTCGTATTTGATAATTCATTGGATTAGCACATTGTTGTGTAGATTTTGCCTGTAGTTACTATTATCAAAGCCCTAATAATTCAACACTTGCAGACACAACCCAATATTTATACCGATACCGATACAACCGATTGGTATCGCAAACCCGATCGGATCTTACGCCATTGCCCATTATAATACACTTTTGGCAACTAATTATCGGGACAGACAGACAGACGTAGAATATTTTGCTGTAATTAGGGGATTTAAGGACAATAGTTGTAGAATGCTGGTTTATAGAGCGGTGAATGGGCTGGCCGCTGATAATGGCTTGGTTATCAGTTATTTAGGTCCGTCCATACCGAGAATAAACTAATTTACGGAACTGTATCTAGTGCAGACATTTTTGTGACGTGCCGGTGACATTTTAGCTCAGCAAACTGGCAGTAGAGCTAAAATATTGTAATAAAATACTATAATATACTTGGAAGCCGAATCCCAACATAGTTGGGAAAAGCCTTCGCATATTGAAAGTGAAACTGCCAGTAAATTGCGGGAAAATTACAGTAATTTTATGGTTCAAAAGGAAAAAAAAACGGAACCCTAATAGAATCACTTCCCTATCCTCACAATACTTAGTATAAAACAAAAACAAAGTCGCCGAAATGTCTGCACGCGCATAACTTCCGAATGTCTGCACCAAATTCGATAATTATTTTTGTTGTGTTCGATATTGCTATTGATATTCGAAGAAAAAAAATTGCACTCGTGCTGAGTGATAAGTGCTAAAAACTTCTAAGGGATGTCTAAGTAAAAATTTATAAAAAGCAATAGGCTGGCAACATGTACCTACAGCAAGCAGTATAAAAATAGTTTATTTGCACCTTCAAATAAAAAATATGCTTTACAATGAAAATAGCCCTAAGGTTGTTTACATTGCAATTTTGCTTACATTGTATTTGAGTTACTGTTGCAGCCAATACCTAAGCAAAGATAACTTAATATCTTGTAATTATGGGTATCAGCGCACATCCTCGTTATCATGATAGCCGATGTTCAATAAGGTATAAAATATGTATTTTAATTACTTACAGGAATAATTAGAAATATCTTGGTAAGTTTAAGTTATAATTAGTTGTGTCTTATTATGTTACAAGACTGTTTCTTGCTATAATCAAATCAAATCAATTTATTTGCGATAAGTGTTGGTACAATATCGGTCTTAACATAATTATTATAATATTATTATTATGGATCCTTAACACTTATTCATATTACTGTGACATGCAAACATTTATTTTCATAATTAATAATATAAAAAATCGACAAAAAAATGAAGTTATGATTCTATTAAAGTTATTAAAATTACAATTACATAGCAATATTATTATTATTAGAATATGTCATATGGTAATTAAATGATTATAATTGTTATTTATTTTCCAATATTCATACAATATTTATTTTTTTAAGGTGGCACTAATCGATATTTTTTTCATAAAAATTTCGGAAGAATATTACTCCACTGTTTGACATTGTACATCCAAAGTTAAACATGATATCGTTTAGTCTTGTTATTAATTTTGTCTGTATGAAAACAGAATAGTAAAACAAAAAGATATTAAAAAGTTATGAGCCGACAAATATTAAATAAAGATTAATAATAATCTTCAAAGAGAACATTTAAAAACAAAACACTGACAATAACGTTTACTAGGTACACTAAGATACTGGCTAGAGAGGATTTTGGATTTTGAAGACAATTTTTGGAAATACATAGAAAATTCCTAAGTACTTTTAGTTATATAAAAGCTGCGTAGACACACGTGGGTGTAGAGTTCTAGACTACCTAGATGTATTTCTGGACTGTGTGGGTGTATGAATGTCATATAGCACCTACATAGGCGGTATCATTCATGTGAATATCACTGTTGCTTTGTATGTGTTTGTACATGACGTCAAAGGGATCATTTCAAAGATGAATGCTTTTGAACCACTATTTGTAACTTGTGTGTGTTTTTACAAAGAATTACCTCTGAATTATTTATAGCAGATATAACTCTAGTCTGCTTTTGGACGTAACTAAATGTAGGTTTTATTCTTTTTCTTTCAAGTTTTATCTTGCATGTTAAGTTAAAGACAGGATTTTAGGGCATGTATTTCTCTATCTAATATAATGATCTTTCTATCACACTAATATTATAAAGGCGAAAGTTTGTATGTGTGTGTATTTATATGTTTATTACTTCTTCACGCTCAAACGGCTGGACCAATTTTGATAAAATTTTGTGTGGAGGTGGCTGAAACCCTGGATTAACATATAGGCTACTGTTTATCCCGATATTCCCACGGGACCGACACTTATGCGGGTGAAACCGCGGGGCGCAGCGAGTCTCTAATATAATGATGGCTACTTTTTTTGTAAACCTTAAATTATTCCTATTTTGGGGTCCTAAATATACCAAGTAGCTGCGACTAACTTGGGTGTAACGTTCGCCGACTCCTGTTACAGTTCTAACCTAACTCATTTGTTCGGGGTAGGGGAAGCCCGGGCAAGAAGCATAGTGCGGGTAAGAAGGATAAGTGATTTTTCCAAAAATATATAATAGATAGCGCTATTAACACTTTCTTAAGTCGTGACAGGTACGACCGGCAACACCATGGCAGTTCAACCAAAACAATACGCGAGAGCATCTGTTGTGGAAGATAAAAAATCGTTGTTTTGTTACGATTTTGGTAAAGGTTTGTACACAAACTTTTGGTATTAGTCATCAGTCGCCTATAAATATGTACGTTTATTTAAGTATTATTTGTGATCATTACTTTTTGTTTACCTGTTAAAAACATTTCAACTCTTGACTTTTTTCTAATATTAGATTGCTGGGCAAAATGGATATGGGCAAAACGGATAGGTATCCGTTTTGCTCAGAGCAGGCATATTATTAGTATTAGTCACCATTACCATTACATATACCATTTCTGAGTTAGCAGGCCCCAGCAAAACTAAAACTAAAATATCCTAAGTCAAATAACAAAACAAAAATCCGAAATCAGATTGTTTACTGTTTAGTGTGCACTGACAACTACACTGAACCACCAGCGGAAGAATCAGTGCAAAATTTGGACGCATGAAGACTGCACTTCTTATGTAGGAGTTGGCAGCTGCTTCTGTGATGACTGATCTAAACTAATTCTACTTATCCTTTTTGCCCGACCTCACCGGGCAAAACGGATAATTGATCCTGTTTGTTAATGCTCATAATTATTATAGAAATTGTTAAAGTTTTTAAATTATAATGATTACCTACTTTCCAAAGATAATTAAACATACTACAAATTAAAAGTACAAAGAGATTATGATTAGATTGTGGTTTTATTTACCCCTTAACATATTGGTCTTGCCCGGGTTTCCCCTACCCTATCTCAGTAGCTGTAAAAAAATGGCTAAAAGTTATAAAGAGGCTCAATTATTTAAAAAAGTGTGCTTCGTTAGAAGCACGAAAAGTTAAGAACATTACTTTAAAAAAGTGTCCATCATTAGAGGATCAATAAGTTTTTCGAGGATTTTTTTAGTTAAGTGTGGTTTTAGCTGAACAGGACGGCGCCATGTTGCCGTTTAGATCTTGTATTCTCCATACGCGGGATACCCATACTTAGTAGGTAGATATTTTTCCTTAAAAGACACAAGACACCACTTTTATTTTTGTTATAATTTTTCTTCTACGGCGCTACGTGGGTGCTACGAAATGACGTCATTATGTGTTAAGAATTCGTTAGTTTTTTCATATTAGGTAAAGAAAAGATATCCGGTTCTTAAATCCTATCCTACTAATAATATAAACGCAAAAGTTTGTGAAGATGGATGGATGTTTGTTACTCTTTCAGGCAAAAACTCCTGAACGGATTTGGATGAAATTTTGGCACACGGATAGTTTTATAACCAGGATTAACACATAGGATAATTTTTTTCCCGATATTCTCACGGGATCGAAACATATGCTTTGAAACCGCGGGGCACTGCTAGTATTATACCTAATATAATAATTACTTAACATATTAGTTTCAGAAATAGGCTCGCTTCCTATTTATTACATGGAACTTAAACATAACTGGCGAAATGGTTGTACAGACGCCATCACATCAAGCTACCCGAAACTGTCAAATTTTCCCAATCAATTTTGAACCTTAAACTTTAGCAATAAAGTTGAAAATCTATTAAAGAAATTTGACAGATTGTAGTAGCTTGATGTGCTGGCATCGGTATTATAACTACACCTCTATCTATCCCTTATAGGAAATGCAGGCGTGCTGTTACGTTAAGTAGTTCAGAAATATTGCATTTTATGCTACTGAGAACGGTAAATACGGATTTTACATAGAAACTTGCACTAATGGGCGACTAAATTGCTTTGTCCTGTCATATTTGAAGCTGTCAATTTGGTTACAAACTATAACTAAGTTGAGTTAGTGAAGCTCAGATATTATAATGATATTTATCTACACCATGTTATAAAGCTCCTACTATAAAAGTTTCTGAAACAGTTAGCTTATTGCCAACATTAAAACAAACAGTGTGCAACTCCTTTTCAAAAAAAGAACATTGTCATGCACGCGCGTTTCACTACCACAGCGCCGTAATTTAAAAAAAGAACTCATAGGTATCCCGCCGACCGCCATTTTTGTTCGATATTAGTATTGCAAAAAACTGTTTCAGAACCTTATAAAGAGGATTCGTAACATGGGAGTAGATAAAGTCTTGTATGCAACTGTACATAATTAGGTATTAAAACACTCATGTCATACTATTATCATCGTGTTTTAATACCCCTTATTATTCAACAGTTGCATAAATAACTATTTCAACTCGTGATCGTCCTAATACAGGCACTGTTCTAGAAGGAAGGAAGAACTTTTCAAGAACTTTTCTCTCAGAGTCAGACTCTAATTAAAAAACAGATCAAGTGCGAGTCCAACTCTCGCACCGAGGGTTCCGTATAAATAATTTATCACGGGAAAAAAATATATTTCTTGTAATGTAACTACAAATTTACGGTTTCCGGATTTTTCCTTTACTTGTGCTACATGACATTGCTTCTTGCCAAATTTCATGATTCTAGGGTCAACGGGAAGTACCCTATTTGTTTTGATTCACGGGACATAAACGCCCGTATCTTTTGATTGCGTTGACTTAGAAGTTTTAATTTTGTCACTGCTTCAAGGGATTGCAGCCTTGAGTATTTGATATTAATTTCAACTTGATAACTCCACGCGTTCCTGAGGAAAAGGGTTTTGACAGATGGACAGACAGACGGACAACGAAGTGATCATAAGTGTCTCCGTCGTCGATTCCACGTTGGTTCCGTTTTTTCCTTTTGAGGTACGGAATCCTAAAAATGATATTATTATCATAATTTTTTTAACGAGTCAGCAGCCAGAATGTATGTATTTTAAAAAAAACTTGCATACAGGGTCAAATATTTATCACCGTTTTTCTCTTAAGGGGTCATTGTACTCATCATTATGAACAACTTTTACTATGGGGCCAAACCTGAAATCGTGAAAAAAAAAATCAGTTTATTTTTTTGAGAATGGCTTCTCACACTTCAACCTAGGAGGTTGTCGTCTGCTTAAACAGAATTGCATGTGGGTGCCCCAATAAATTAATGCCTCCAACCAAGGCTTAAAATACGCTAAGGGCATCCCCTCGGCTTAGGGCGTAGCTAGAAGAGGGGAGCAAGGGACAGACAGGATCGGATTATTGCCCGACGCCTGATTATTTTTTTTTGACATGACCACTCGCAGATGCAACTCACTAAGGTTGCCTAACTGCTTAACCGGACTATCCTGTGGTGACCAAAAATTACTTTAAGGCCCCCAGCCAGGGCTTACAAGCTAAGGATATTGACCGACGATTGATGTCGAGACGTTGTATATATTCTAGCTGAGCGATAAACTCTGCTTGCGCGATGCAGGATTTTTGCGTGACGTCACTGTGAAGTGTAGTTTCCATGTGGCGATGTAGATGCCGCCACACTACTCTTCGTCCGAATATACCCTGATGCCGTTCCTCTTCTTTTCGCTTGATCACACGATCTATAAGTCTTAAATAATAACATACAGCTCCGATCTCCTGTTGATCGTCACAAGACCCTTTTCTCCACAGATATAGATAGACCTAGATAACGCAAGTATCATGATCTGTATGAAAACTAAGCGTGCCATTTTTTTTGACTTCCTACTATGACGTCACAAGCGCTCTTTCTCACTCAGGCTCACCCAACTGGCAGTACACAGGACTGAGCGCGAACGATTTTTGAACGTAAGTTGGTGCGATTTTTGGCACGCGAAGTGACAAAAATCAAGAGTGAAGTATATCTGTGCTGTGTGTGTGTGTGTAGAGTGAGTGAAGTATATCTGTGCTTTTCTCCAGCTAATTTGCATCCAACAAATACCACTGCGCTCCGTTAAGGTCACATTCCCGTCGGTCAGACCATTCATTAATCAAGCACTGCCGTTCATAATAAATAACTTTACAATAGCACTATGAATTCGAGTTATTAGCCGCTGATTGGCCCATCAATTGCTATATGCAGTGCCCCCGGGACTGCCCGCCGCGGATAATCGGTGAGATACACTCTTTTGAAATAAGTTATGAGCGAATGGCGTGTTAGATTTAACGTTATAGTGCACATAGTAAAATCAGAGAAATTAATAATTAAACACATGCATTACCAACTTAAAATGTCCGTAGATACTTATATGTAAGTATTCAAATCACAACTTGTCGGTAGTCATTCTTTGACAGTTGTATGACATTTGTCGTAGGTTATCTATTTGCTGAATAATTACTTGCTCTGACTGTACCAATATGCTTACGTTCACTCACATCATCCTGTGCAGTCGATGACCTCAAAACTTCTCGTTAAAGAGAAACTTTATCATCCTTATTACAAAACAAGTCAATACAAAACAAGTGAGTCCAAAGATAAACCAGTCTTCGACTCAGGTTTAAACCATCAACCTATTTTAGTATTTCAAACTTGATTCCGACGAAGTTAAACGTTCTAATTACAAAAACAGATATTAAGTCTTAAGTTCTAAAGTTGACAATTTTAATAATAAAAAATCAGGAAATATAAAGAACTACAAGAAGAAATTACCAGAGTTTGGAAAATGAATAGAGTAACAATAATCCCAATAGTGGTATCAACGACTGGTATCATCCCGAAACAACTATTTGTCAGTTTAAATGAAATCAATTTTTCCAAATATTACCTTACACTACAGAAAGCTGCTATATTAAACACATGTCGCATAGTCCGGAAATTCTTACAATTAGATTTTAGACAATAATTTCAATGCAGTACAAAACAACTAATCTAATCTCACCTTGGTTTACACCTGTGAGATTTTAATAAATACCAGGTTCCTGGAACCTGAGAAAATAAATTTTAAAAACAAATAATAATAAACCATTTATTTTCAGGTAACAAAGACCCTTAGATACATACCTTAACCTAAGTATACATAATAATATAGTAACAACTTTGTTAGTAAAAAAGCTTTTATTAAACTTGCAATGTCAGTCAGTTACTTTAATTGTATTAATAACTTTATACCTATCGGAATAAAGTTCAAAAACTAAAACTGGATCGAAAGATTGGGCTTTGACTAAAGATGGCACTCGTTTTCTAATGAGATGGTCTGAGTTTATAACTTGAGCCACAAATTCAGGATATCAGAGCTAGATCGTACGTTAGACCGTCCGCAAACGGATCGCAACGTCGTTGATTGCTCGCCATACATCAAACAGTTCGCGATATTTTGTTCGGCTTACTTTGCTGTCCGTACATAGCTTGCTGTGCAGTGCTATAAACTTAAACTCTATCAAGTTTGTCAGTGTATTTATTTGATGCGTAATTCTATTGCTGTATTTTTTGTATAGAATTTTTCGTGCTTTCTTTTTATTTCCCTAGTAATTTTTTTATTGCTGTTTGGGCCTGCATGAGGTCTATGATCGAGCGTGCCCAGATGAAGAAGATGCCTGTTCACTCTTTATTTGAAGGCAAACGGGTTAAATGTGGAAGGGAACACAGACGGTGGCAGAGAGTTCCGCACTTTGGTTGTGCGTGTATTAGATGTAGAGGAGAAGCGTTGAGTAGGACTGGTCGGAATTACGGTCAAGTGTGTGAAGTATTTTGATGAATGAGTGGTTGGTTTACGTTCAATGTTTTTACCAATAAATGAATTGTCTTATGTCCACGAGTTTTTAGTTTTACCTAGTAGCATATCGTGATAACTACGTCATAAACTCTGAAATTAGTCAGAGATTTGTGGCAGGAGTTCCCAAATCGCGTTCATGATTGTACAGACTGAATGTAATGGGTATTTAAAAGAGTAACCGTGAAATTTTTTGCCGGTCCTTCTCCATGGGAAACGACCAATTGGAAACGTGCTAGCTTCTGATGTTTCATAAGTGGTCATGTAGCTTTAAGTGAAATAAAATATTCTGCTTTTTTTAAATATTTCCTTTGCTCTTAACCTAACATTTTACACATATAGGTAAGATTGTTCCTTATACACTATAATATATTAACGTAAAAGCTCCTATTAACGACCCCCTAAAATGTGTACTCTATTAGCGATCTAATTTTTAAATCACTCATCTTCACTTATTATAGGGTTCCAGAAAGTCATACCTTAAAAATTAGTTACGTATGTTTGTTGGACAACAAAAAGAGTAAAGTTTGTGAATTTAAATAGCCAATGAAAGAAATAACTTGAAAGGGAGTGGGACGCGCCCGAAGCGGACGCACTTTTCATAGTGTCGCGTCTACAGCCACGTAAGTACACCTAAATATTACTTAAGGAAAATAACACACTAAAAATGGATTTGTCTTCTTGCTATCACATTACAACTGTAATGTATATATTCGTTTTCTAAACTAACTCTTAATATAATACTTTTTATTGGTTTTTGTGTTATAAAATCATGTTTTAATTTAAGGCGGTAATAGAATCCAAATGTCAAAAATTGATTCTAATTACGACCCATGGCGTTGTTAAATTTTGAGAATATTTAGTATTTTAAAATAACTAATATCTAGAAACTACCTCATTTGATTTAATTTTTTTCTTGTTCAAGGCTTAAAATTATTTTACTTCGTTAGATCTATTAACGACAAAACTATTTCTTAAAGTTTTTGTGTAAAACTCGATTCAACGTTAGACAATATCCCTATTATTACAATGATAATTTATTTATTTATTTATTTTTATTTATTTATTTATCACATATGTTTTCTTTGCCATTACAGATAATAATAAATCTAATGCGACAAAGTAACTTAAAATATGCTTAATTATACCTTACATGCTACACAGTACGTGGTCCTTGTAAACTCACCCAGTGTACAGGTGAATATGTCTATGGCATCCGCCACTGTGTTGAGAGTGCGCAGCGCACGAGTCAGCGGTGCGCGCCCCAGCAGGTTAGTGCGCGCACTCGGCACCACCAGCAGCTGCGGCTTGCGCCGCTGCGCCACGTACCTATCCGGTAAATTAAACCCTATTTCTGATAGTATACCTGAGTGTTGTATACTCCCTCTTAAAACTTTGAAAAGATACGTTGCCAGTGCTACTTCACGCCTATTTCTAGTTTGTAGTAGCCCACCATACCGAGACAGAATAAGGTAGGATACAGTAAGGGGTATCCAGGGTATCTCCCATACAGTTATAAATAAATAAATCTGACGAATTTGTTCTGTATCCGTTCGAGCATATTTTTGTATTTTATTTCACTCGGACTCCAGACGGCCGCATTATATTCCAGATTACTCCTCACAAGAGCTCCATACAAAGCTCTCAATGCACTGATGTTTGTGAAGTCATTTGTCTGACGCAGCACAAATCCCAGATTCCTGTACGCCTTTTTACAAACGTGTACTACGTGTTTGCGAAACTGCAGATCACTGGCAAAATGAATGCCTAAATCCTTAACCTCCATGACACGCTGCAGCGGCTCCCCATCCATGCTGTACTGGTGGTGTTGTGGGATTCGTGTGCGTGTGAATGAAAGCACCAAGCACTTTGATACATTAAAGTATAGCTTATAATAGACTGTAAATAACCTTTATTATCTGAATTAAAGACTAACTGACATTAAAAGAAATAATATAGCAATGAGTTCGAATTTAACAGTTTTCCATAAAGCGGATATTTTACCTGTTTATTATTAATTTTATTGGTCGCTAATAGAATATTGTTACCTTCATACTTGATTCTATTACCGACTCACAGCCTGTGACGATATTTTTGGTAATATTTTACACACATTATTATTTTTTTTTTTTTTGGTAATATTGTACATAAAAACAAAATGTATACTTTTGAACAAATTGGCTTATTTCTTGCATACGTTTTAAGAGATTTTGTCACAGGACATATTATTAATGTAAAATAATATTTGCTATCCAGTTTCATTCATGGCTTCATGGCATTGGCTATATTTCATATGTTTTCAAATCAAATAAAAATGGCGGGACGGAATGTGGGCCATGTAACTTTTTATAGCTTCTTTCGAAGAATTAAATTCTATATCTCATTAAAGATTGTGTCTTTTATAGAATCATGGAGCCGCAGAAGCGCAAGCAGTACGCCTCTGCTCAACTAGAAACTGTAAAAGTAAGCATTAAATTATTTGAAGATTGTTTTCTGAGACTGATTATATTTTTTATTAATTAAAATAACAAAAAAATATTTCTCTAAGCATAAATAATTATGTTCATCTATACTTATAATAAATCTGTAGAGAGGTCAATTCTGTACATGAAATATATTTCCAAAATAACTATCAGCGGGTGATTAGTGATCGATACTGACGCCAAAAATGCAATCAGTAAAATTTTTGTCTGTCTGTCTGTCTGTCTGTCTGTATGTTCGTTATAGAAACAAAAACCACTTGACGAATTTCAACGAAACTTGGTACAATTGTTATTCATACTCCTGGGCAGGTTATAGTATACTTTTCATCACGCTACGATCAATAGGAGCAAAGCAGTGAAGGGAAATGTTGGGAAAACAGGAGAACTTACTCCATTTTATAAGCTTTCGTCGCGTGTGCAGCCTTAATGGTTAAAGTTACACAGAATTCATGTATGACGGAAATGTTCTCCTTAAAATTATATAAAAAATATTCCACGACAGCAAATGTCTATCTTTTATGGTTGACTCACAATAACACGTGTAACTCCCGATAGCTTAGCAGTTCGGAGCTTTCTGATTATATTTATCTACCCTTACGTTTATAACACTCTCACTCATCCCTAATTAAAAAATGGTAACATTATTACATAAGTAATAAAAAAAGAATCATAGAAATTGGTATAGAAACACCAAAGTTATACATGAAATACGCTAATAAGCCATCGCGCGTGAATACTGAATCACGCTATAAGGATTATTTTTGTGTAACGGTCGCCGCGCCCGCTATTGTCTTGAAAAACGCGTTGAATGAGAAATACGCGTTCTCAAGAATCGGCAGAGGAAAGAGCACATCGGTTAAACTCTATGAGAGTTAGTGCCTCAATTTCCGGAAGTCATTATTCCACGCGGACGAAGTCGCTGGCAAAAGTATTGTAATAAAGTTGATCTCATAACTATTGTTATTATATAATAAATACCTTAAAAACGATTTTATATTTTATTTAATAGTATAGAAGAAGTGACAACTTCGTAGCGGTCGGTAAAAGAAGTAGAAAAATCTGTAATAGAATCTTGCCGCATTCTATGGGTCGGTAATAGAATCAACTACTCTTTTGGATTAAATAATTATTTAGTAACTATTGTGTTATTGAATATTGAATTTAAGTACTGAATTGCAAAGAATACTTCGTTGAGATTAATTATAAATTATAACATCTTTCCTAACATATCAGCTTATATCTATTTTTTTTAAGTGAATCCTAAGACAGCTAAAACTGGCAGTAATAGGAGCATTTACGTTATGTTCAAAACCTTCTATTATTATTAGAAACTCCTCTAAATTTTAATAACACATAGCTACTTAATTACAACCCCCAAAACAATAACAACCCCTCATTCGCCGTCAAGTCGGCGCGGACGTCGCGACGCCTCTCACGTCGCTAGGCAACGGCGACGCAATCGATTCGCACCCCGCCATTTATTTCGTTCGCTCATTATAACAAGGGGCACCTCTATAAGTTTTAGATGAATGGGGGAGTTTGAGATACTTGTCGAAGCTTTATTGTGTGACGGATTCTTGCTGCAAGATTTCTTTGAAACTAGCTGTTTGTAATGGTTTCAATGGCATTTTATGTACTAATTTTAAGTAGGTAGTTGCTGTACCCACTGATAAAAAGATGCTATACGTAACAGACGATGCACAGGCAAAACCATTCAATGTAAAAAAAAATAAATATGGAAAACATAAAGACTAAAGCAATGATTCTCTATTTGTTACCGAAAACCATTTCAATGTATTTGTATTACTAACGAAGTTATTATTGTTGTTAGTTAGTTTTGATGTTTGTAGACATATATTGTTACCAACACTTTGAGTCTCATAGTTACTCATACTCGGAACAAAGAATTTATTATTATTAATTTCCTTAGAGATTCACTGACAGGGCTGTCTAAACCAGATACGATCCCGGGTCAATAAAAAGTTTCTAAATACCTTCCTTAACTTTTTTTAGAAAACTAAACGATCACAAATCACGATGAACTCATGAAAGGAGTTTTTCACAGACTTATTGCCTAAGAAACTTGTTTTTTTTAATCGCCCAATTTTTGAGGGACCCGTGGCTAAATAATAACAGCCGCACAGGTCGATCGATCAGGTTAAGCTACGTTTGCCGCGATTGTTCTGAGGATGGGTGAACAACTTTACATACCGAGACCCTTCCGTGCCTCGGAAAGCACGTTAACCCCTTGGTCCCGGCTGTCACTCGTGGATTTTTGACAGTTGTTACGGGTAGTCAGAAGACCGATACCACAACCCAGTAACTGTGTTGTGGAGGTTAGATATTCAGCTGTATCCGGTTAGATTGGAAGCTGACCCCAAGATAGTTGGGAAAAGGCTAGGCAGTTTTCCAAAAAAATTGAGGTTAGTTGGAGCTAGGTCTGACGAGCAGGTATGGTGGCTGATGAAGAGCTTCCAGTTGAAGCATCTGCCCTTTTGACAAGGTCCCTTGTGCGATGTTTGAGAAGCGTAAACTTCAAGAAGGAATTGACTCAGATTATTGACTTTTATTGGTATTCTCTGTCACCCATAGCAGTCACCAGACCTTACATCATCATACTTCAAAAACATTTCGGAATTTGGATAATGGATTTCGACTCCGAAGCGTTATGTCGATGACAAACACCTTTTAAGAGTTCATCGATTCCCGTCCCTTGAATTTCTATAGAACATCTAAATCACTTCCATTAAAATAGCAAAGGTGCATCAAACATAATAGCTAAAAAACATCGATTAACAATACTTTTCATAGGTGTGTGAAAAAAATGCTTAAATAATATTTTGTATTTTGCGCGTACATCCCTATTAATACCTTCGAATACAAGCTTACCCGTGGCGTCTATTTATAACATTGATGTCAACGGAAATTCTCCATAAAGTACAGCAGTATCAATTGATTTTTCTTTGAAAACGTTTCCACTGGCAAGATAATATTGGTTGTTTTTTTTTATATACCTAAATGATAGCTACTCGGTCCCATTCAGTTTAGTATTACGTACATATTTATTTTTGGAACTTTGTAATTGTTCGACATTAACATAAGTAAAGTCCTCCAGATCATTATTTCGAGACTAACCTTCGGCGCGGGAGATATTATACTGCACAAGTGTGCGCGCAGACTGCACAGGTGCACCCCTTCTTCCCTCACTCCCATAGCCGCACGAGTCAATCGATCAGGTTTAGCTAGTTGGTCCGTGGATGGGTGACCATCTATACATACCAAGACCCTCCGTGCCTCGGAAAGTACGTTAACCCGTCCAATGGGACGGCAATCCGACACGACCAGAGATAGATCAGGCGCAGGACCCCAGGCGTATCACACCGCCAACTTCCAAACTCCGGGCTGTTTAAGAAATTCCTAATGGAAAACCTCAATAACACTGCCCGACCCGCGAATCGAACCCAGGACCCCACGCTCAGCAGTCGCGCTTGCGACCACGAGACCAACGGGACAGTAAACATTGTTGAAACTTAAGAATTAGTTTACATTATTTGGATAATGGCCCCGATTCTGTTGTTCACAAACTAAATTAAATGTGAGTTCAGTGCATCTTTTTCTTTCTATTTCATTATGAAAGGGACAGAAGATAAATATTAGTTTAGTCCTGTCAAATTAATTAGCGCATGACGTAAATTGACGTATTTTTAGTAGCCAATTTTTTAATCTCGTCTAACTTGTCTATAGATTATCTAATTTGACAGGAATAAACCAATATTTTATCTTCTGTCCTTTTCGTAATGAAATAGAAAGAAAAAGATGCACTGAATTTAAATTTAGTTTAGTTTGTGAACAACAGAATCGGGGCCAATGTTAAGTATTTCTAGTTCACATTATAATGGTTATCTTTCCAAATGATTGACAACTCTTCAAGGAATTATTATGCATGTTTCAAATATCTCGAAAACTATTGAAATTCGGCCATACATAATTATGAGTGGTTCAGTATGTTGCATTTTGGCCCCATATTACCAGCTGCTGACGGATATACGTCAAATTACAAGTAACCCTGTATAAGTAGGTACCTACAAAAACTGAAATTATTGCATCGACATGCGCTTTTCAGACGATGGTCCTCGTGTGAGTGTAACTGCGTCCATTGGACTTAGTTTAGTAGGACCGCGTGCTGTGATCAAATAACGCATCTTCCCTTTTTACGTTATTCTAAGATTACTAGCGAGCCGCCCCTGCCTCGCTCGGTTTGACTAAACATCAAGATTGCTTTATTATATGTAAGTTAAGTTATGTGGTAGATATGTTGTATCAATGTAGGTATCATACATATAAACCTTCCGGAATAAATTCTCTAAATTATGATGGAAACCGCATCAAAATCCGTTGCGTACTTTAGAGGAACAAACGCGGATCACATAGATACACACGAAAAGCGACTTTAAATATTATTGTTTATTCTTATTTTTTTATCTTAATCTTATTATTATCACCATAATACTAATAACGCCGGTATATTTTATCCATCAGATTACATGAAGAATCGCTCGTCAAGGTAAACACTCCTCGTTCGTTGTTCGTGAGCGACGAAATGACAAACTGTTTTTTGTAACCCTTGGAGTTAGATTCCGATCAGTGTAAGACACGATAATCGCGTCGTTGGGGTAAATGGTGAGCTTTCTTTTGAAAGAAGGAAAGAAAAAAAAATACGTTTATTTATTTAATTTTAAATTAAAAAAAATAAAAAATATTTTTATTTCTGGTTTAAATGAAAGCGCAGATTTCCGGACCAAATTTTCAGGAAAATTTATCACTTTTCTTATTAATTTAGTTGTGTGCTCTTCTATATATTCAAGCCGAGTTTACCGCGCAACTAGCATATATACAACGGCCCGACGTGAATCATCGGGCAGTTGCCCGCCAGACACGACACCCGTCTGGTCGGAGGATCTTCCCTTTTCTATAGAGTATGAGTGAACTTTATACCCTGTTCCTCATACCTCTATAATTAAATAATTAACACAAAGTAAAGCGTGTGTCTGTGTTCGAACCTACGACCAACAACTCGTGAGTCTGCTCTGTTACCACTGAGCCACCATTCGCATAGTGAAGTTGTATTAATTCTTGGCTGGAAAGTGAGGTGTTGACCTATTCAGTGATGGAAAGTAAAAAAAAATACGCTCACAATATGTCTGATCGGAAAACTATGTAAACTATGTATGTTGTATAAACAGCTGTATACGTTCCTTGCCGATGTGATATCCTGCAAGTATCACGTAGTTCAGGGGTGCAAGTAATTGCATTACTCGGTAATCTTGTTAGTGAGACTCCGTCGACGTTACAACGGCGCTTGCAAATCATATGCGTCTTTATATTAACCTAGGTTAGTTATACTACTCATACCTTCGCTTAGTATGCTTTGAAGATAAGATTAAGATTTAAGACTGGCTCTTAAATTACAGCTTCTTGTTTATAATGAATATAAAAGGTGTAATTGAAATAACTGAAATCTGAAAAGGGGTCACTGTACTCATAATAAAATGATGACCAACTTTTACTATTAAAGATCTTGCGAAATAGGGGCTGGTCATCTTTTAGCTGCCTCGGCTTATTTTTAATTATTTTATTTTTGGATTGTTATTTTGTTACTATTTGCTGTACTCTGGACACTTTTAACGCGTACTTGTTTTTTATTTATTTTTTACATCGTTCTCACATATTTATAAATTCAACATATGATGTAACTAATAAATTTGTAAAAATATAATTTAAAAAGAGTGCCCATGGAGTTTCTTGCCCGTTCTTCTCCATAGGTACCTACTACGCTTTGGAATGGGCAACTAGCTTCATTTTTTCCTGACTGACCGACTTCTTGACAATTCAAAAGTGCCTGTAAATGGTTTAATTAAAATAAATGCTTTGAGTTTGAGTTTGAATGAAATCAGCTGTTCCCTACATTTTGTCGAGATATGCGAACATAAATGTACGGAGCACCTGTTTTTTTCCCGCGATTTCTGGGCTATGATTGATATCTCCCGGACCGAGGAGTTCATTTGTATTTTTGTGCGAAATTCCCAATACCACATTAGTCGAGAATCTTGGTTTACATTGCTGCTGATGACAAAAGTAAGAGGTTAGTTCTTCCGTCTTCGTTTTACCCAAGCTTAAGGAGTTACAAAAGCTCCAGCAAATCAGTAGGTACCCTAATTGCAAATTTACAGACTTTCAATCACAATCAGAGGGTTTTGAAGGAATTTCCCAAACGATTGCTTCATAGGTTTGAAAAATTCGTCAGCTCAACAACGTAAATAACGCAATTATTATTATTATTATTATTTATTTACGTCAGACACAGTGATCCATATTTATGTTAGTAGGTATACTTAAAAATTATGTTAGTAACCAAAGAATAAAATACATGTCACAATATACAATGGGCGTGGCTGAACTGTCAAATTAAAAGGCATAGGGATTAATTGTCATTTTATGTGTGTACGCAATTTCCTCGCAGCAGTAGGTATGCTGTGTCCTGGCATTATTTCATTATGAACCAAGTTGTTGAAAGTGGAATAATTTTGTTCTTGAAAATTACAAGTTACTTAGAGTTAGCAGCGAAATTGAATTAGGTACTTACTTAGTTGTCCTGAATTGAAATTGTATGTTTTATCGACTTCATTTCAGTTGGTTTAGTACTGTGAATACTAAATGCCTGTTCTAAAGCAGGTAAATAAAATACCTATCGTACCTAAGTACGGAACGTATTTTATTTTTTCTGAAACTGGGAAGCGCATTTCAGCTGTAAAGTGTTGGAAGTTTCTATGGAGCTTCATAAGTTTGAGAAATATAATTTACAGTGTGTCGAATGGGTTTTTCAGGATTTTTATTAGCGTCTACACTATCGCGCCAGTTAGAGGGGCCTCTGGCTAAATAATAATAGCCGCACAGGCCGATCGAACAGGTTAAGCTACGCTTGCCGCGGTTGGTCTGTGGATGGGTGACGATCTTTACATTCCGTGATCCCTCCGTGCATCGGAAAGCATGTTAAGCCGTTGCTTCCGGCTGTCATTCGTGGATCTTTGACATGTCTAAAGGGGCCCCGAATCGATCAATTGCCATAAATTGTAATATTATCAATGATAAATTCTATTTTTGACGTTCAAAAGTCCCTTTTAAGTGCCTATTTAAAATAAATGATTTGATTTGACTTTGAATCGTTTCAATTGCATTTGGTAGACGATCAGTTTGCGTATCAATGTGTATCAATCATGTAAAAAAATAATAATATATAAATAACCAAATAGAGAGCCTCTTCCTTTTTTGAAGTCGGTTAAAAATTGACAATTGAAATTTATCCTTAAGGAGTAGCACCGCCCCGCGATTTCACCCGCGTGTTTCGATACTGTGGGAATATCGGGATAAAAAGTAACCTATGTGTTATTCCTGGTTATAAACTATCTGTGTGCCAATTTTCATCCAAATTTGTTCAACGGTTTACGCGTGATTGAGTAACAAACATCCAAACATCTTCACAAACTTTCACATTTTTAATGTTAAGTACTAGCTGCGCCCCGCGTTTTTACCCGCGTAAGTTTCGATCCCATAGGAATATCGGCATGAAAAGCAAATCTGTGTGCCAAATTTCATCCAAATCCGTTCAGTAGTTTTTGCGTGAAAGAGTAACAAACATCCATCCATCCTCACAAACTTTCGCATTTATAATATTAGTAGGAGTAGGAATAGGATAGTAGGATATAGTAGGAAGTAGGATAGGATAGGATATAGTAGGAATAGTAGGATTGTGTTTTTTTTAATAAACAAGCGTTTTATTATGCAAAGTTTTTTGAAGCAAATTCCTGAAAACGCTATGCTTAGTTGTAGGCAAAACGAGTTTGGAGTATATCAACGTCTTTGGTATTAACAAACTTTGTATTGTCGATGCAAGAAATCGCCTTAAAACATCCACGGCAGTTATTCTCACATAAATATCTTATTCTGATTTTATCAAAATAATAAATGAGCCTCTAGTACCCTAGTCGGCTAGTGAAGGCATAATTCAGACACCGACAGCTTCGCCGACATACGTCACATTGTGCCTTTACATTGTCGGCGTACGGTTTACCGTGTCGGCGAAGGCAAGCTTGTCGGCGAAAGTGGCGCCGAACCGCCATTCAATGCTAATGAACGAATTAGCGGGACAACTGCACAGTGGGCGGACAAGCGATTTTTAAGGACAAACAGTAGATTGTTTAGAAATCTAACGAGGCGAGATGTTGTAGTGCAGATAAACGGTATTTGAGCCGTGTTAACTCTGTTTCGTGCTGTTAATGCTTGTTTGTTTTAGCAAAAGGGGAATTGAAAACAGAAATATTAATGTAAACAAAATTCATTGCGTTATTTACATTGTTGAGCAGATGAATTTTTCTAACAAATGAAGCAATGGATTAGCAATATCCTTCAAAATTATTCAGAGTGTAAATAATCGACTGCAGTCGGCTGACTTCGCTCATTGAGTTAGCGATTTTAAGTTGAGTTAGCATGGGAAAACAGTCATCACCATCTATGTAGGTACTGTACTCTGAGTGAATTCACACGGGCCGCATTTTATGAAATTAGTCTTCGTCAATACTAATATATAATTGCAAGTCTTTATTGTAAGCTATTATAACTATAACTACACTATCGTATTAGGTAAGCCTGTGATGATAGTTGTGTGTTAAAAAATAAAACAAAAATGTTCCCGCCTTGATGGTTATGAAACCCGATGCAGAGGAGAATGATGCATTTTTAGGCGATGCATTGCAACATTGATGTATTCTCGCCTTAACATTTCAAGTAGTTTTCCTTAGGTTTAGCGAGTGCAGTAAGTTGACCCTGCCACCGACTGCCACTTATCAAACTAGCTGCAGTATCTGCTTGGAATTCGGTCTGTTCTTTGACTTTCCAGATGGAATTTTCTTTTAAGTTAGATAGAGCGGAAAATGTATTTCGTGGATAGAAAAGATAGAAGCATTCGTTCATTCGTTCACTGGAGGTGTTTGTACGGTGGCATTGGTAGTTCTTTTTCTACCATCACTAATGTTTTTCAATCTTTATTTATTGCTTTTCGATCATTTTGTTTGCTTATTTCCTGCCCTGCGTAATTCAGTTTCAACTAATATCCGGAATCATATCATGTGTTGTTCGCAAAATATTTTTTATGATCTCCCAGCTAAAATATAAAAAAGTTACAGGTATGAAAAAAGGAAAAAAAAGAGAAAGTAAGAAAAAAAAAGGCAAAAAACAAAAAAGAGAATGGCAAAATAAGAGAATTTTAAAGATATTTTAGTTTACTTCGATGTACAGACGGCAGCACATCAAGCTACCCGAAACTGTCAAATTTTCCCAATCAACTTTGAACCTTATGTTTTAGCTATAAAGTTGAAAATATATTTAAGAAATTTGACAGATTGTATTAACTTAATGTGCTGGCGTCTGTACAAGAGAGTTAGCACCAATATGTATTATAATTATCTAAGTAGAAGTATCAAATTTTGCTTATAATTATTAAGTAACAAATTATTATTCACAATGGCCATAGGTTATCACTTAAATATGTGTCATTTGCAGATAGTTTTGTTTATTTACTAGAAAACCGTGTTAATTGTTATCTCTGAACTAAAATATTAGTGTGAGAATTTCTTGATAACGCACTGTATTGATAAATTAATTAATTGCATTTATAGAAGTACATATTTGTACTCCAAATTCAACTAGTTTAATAATTAACTGATTTTGAGTCAATAACAATACTGCGTCAGAAATACCAAATATTCATTGTCCATTTAAGATGGAGTAATCAACTTGCAGCTATTGAAATGTTGCATGATTATCTAGCAACACAAATGTTTTCATTAAGTAAACAAACAACTGTAATTCTTTGACAGTTGTATGAAATGGCTATAACACAGCAAATTGATGTAGGGCGGATCGGCATCGGCTTTGCATGCCATAATAAAAATAAATAAATAGAATATACGTAAGGTGATTTTCGTAACAATTAATTTCCCAGACTGTACCTCATCACCTGTCTTACCTTATCCCCACTATGTTGTGATCGGCTTCCAGTCTAACCGGATGCAGCTGAGTACCAGTATTTTACATGGAGCGACTGCCTATCTGACGTCCACAACCCAGTTACTGGGTAATACGATAACCCTTGGTAAGACTGGTTGTCAGATTTGGGCTTCTGACTACCCGTAACGACTGCCAAAGATCCACGAATGACAGCCGGGACCAACGGCTTAACGTGCTTTCCGAGGCATGAAGGGGTCTCGGTATGTAAAGATGGTCACCCATCCACAGACCAACCGCGGCAAGCGTAGCTTAACCTGATCGATCGGCCTGTGTGGCTGTTATTATTTAGCCACGGGCTCCTACCTACTCCCTCCTCCTCCCTGACTCTAGTGGGTCCAAAAAGTCATTGACTTATTATTATGTTGACACAATCACGTTATCACAGGATAACGATACTTACTTCATATAAAAGTAGCACACTAATATTAATAAGTGCCAATTTCGTAAAATATTACTCTGTTATAGTAATTTGATCCTCCTGGTAGATTAAGTTTTCCAATTTATTATTATGTGGACATAGTGTGTGATCGTAATAAACAATGCGAGCAATTTTTCAGGTAAATTATATTCAAACAAACTTATAAATTGTTACAGTAAAGCTATTATCTACCTATTCTATGTTATCAATAAAGTGTTTATACAGGGTGGGTAAAAAATCGTGGATCAAACGAAACAAAACAATAGGTAGTTGGGGTTATTTGCAGTAAAAAAAAATACAAACAAATAATAAAAAAAATATTGTTAAAAAAAGTATCATCACTACAAAAGTGCTTTTTATGACAGTGGGTACCATGATTTATCAGTGATGGCACTTTTTTCAATATCTTTTAAATCTCACGAAATATTATTTATAACTTTAGAACCTGGTTGGAGATCAAGTTTTTCTGCCACAGGGATTTTTTTTACTGCAAATAACCCCAACTGTCGCCTTGTTTCGTTTGATCCACGATTTTTTGCCCACCCTGTATATTATTGTATTGTACTAGCTTCTGCCAGCAACTGCGCTCGAGCAAAATTTCTTGTTTCTCCCGACCTACTCCGTCGCATCGCATCGCCTGGTTGAACGATTACTTCGTTTAGGTACTTTTAGCGTTCTTTCTGATTTTTTTGTTTTAGCTCTGCTCCTAAGGGCCCTAGCGTGATTTTAAGTAAAAATATTTTTTTTTAATTCGACAGGTAGTTCCAGGGATTAGCGCATTTAAATAAACATAAAAAAAAATTGGAAAATCCAAAAGTGCACGTCTCATGTCATAATGCTCATTTGATCGTATAAAAAACCAGATAGTATATTGGTTAGTTTTTTATTAATTACTAGCGGCCCGCCCCAGCTTCGCACGGGTGCAATTTTTTTTCGTCCGAATTTTCTTTCATACAAACCTTGTCCTGGCAATACTGAATGCCTAAGGCATTAAGTCCGCCTTTGTACCTTTTTGTGTGCGAAAAGAGTAAATAAATAAATACTGAACACAAAAAAAAAGAATTATCCAATTTTTTGCAGTCATTTGGAAGTTTTGTGCGTACAGACATTTCGGCGACTTTGTTTTATACTACGAGTAGGTATGTAAGGATAATTAAACTACTTTGAATAAAAGAGCCATTTTCAATAGGGTTCCTCCTATGTGTTGAAACGAATCTATTAAAAAAAAAAATACTCAATTTATTTTTTCACAAGCTACAATGTTTTCACTTGATTGACGGGATTTTTTTTTAGAAATATTTTGATAATTTTTCGTTTCTACTGCATTAAATCAATTTTTAACAGACTTAATCTCCATTAAATTGGTATATAAATTAAGTAGGTTCTGTGTACTAGCAGGAGTGTAATAATAGAAACAGTTGCAGAAAGCAGGCAAAAAAAATCGGTCTTAAAGCACTCTCTAATGCTTCGCATTATGAGTCGTGCAAAAAAAAAACTAAATCTTCAGCTTTATTATTAGTATAGATTAAATCGAGTACAATACAAATTCGAATAACCTTTTCACACACATAACAGTATACTGAAGATTTAGGTATTAAGTTCCAGTACTCTCAGGGGAAATTATCATCCGCATTGACTGCTGGAAATAGGAACATATTTATTATAGGGTGTGGCTGTGGTACTTGTTACCGTGATTATGGTCGCCCCGTTTTTGGGATTAGATTCCTGGAATTACCTTTTGACTTTGACTTTGATGGAATTACCTAGTGGTTTGTTGATATTATAAGCTTTAATAATACTGGGAACCTACAGGTGTTTTGAGATGGGCACGTGATTTTCAAATCTTATTATTTATTTATTTACTAAAACTTTATGCACAAGTAAAACAAATACTGTACTTACAAAGGCGGACTTAATGCCTGAGGCATTTTTTACCAGTCAACCTTAGGGTCATGCAGAGACAAAACATGGTAGGTGCAACATACGGAATAAATAGCTAGGAAATTACTATAAAATACAAGAATAAATACTAATTCATAAATATAAACAAAAATAACTGTCAGGAGAAAAATGATCGGTAGAGGAGAAAACGAATCTAGCAAATCAGCGCTGGGATGTTACGGCCAACTTCTGACGGATGTTCCCGCGCCTTCACTTTAAAAGACAACCGACTGGTTGCCGTCCTAACAAAGAAAGAAGAATGAATTAAGCCAGAACGGTGAGAAGGATGTCGTAGAAGCGATTGTTTGTGGAACGAAGATTTTTAACAATGGCAGAGCATAAATATTGAATTCTACTCTCTTATGAATCTTATGTATCTACTATATACAGGGTTACTTTTCAATGACCAGCCAAATTTAAGGATGTGGTACAGACCATCAAACTAAACAACTTTCTCCATGGGACCAACATCGTAATCGCGAAAAATTTATCAACTGTCCCATAGAAAACTTCAATACCTACTCGACCTAAACGTATGGGACGGCTGAATTTTTATTCAGGATTACGAAGTTGGTGGTTGGTAGTTAACAAACAACACAATAAAAAAAACACAACGGATAGTGAAACATTTTATTTTTTAGTTGGAACTTCTAATATAACTGGCGAAATGCGGGACTTTATGACCTCTACCGACCCCTTCGCAGAATACAAGCGTGGTATGTTAATTAGGACAGTTTACTACAACTAAATAAAAAACTAAACAATTTACCTGTTAACATAATTTAATAACTCACAGATAAGGAGGTCAGTTTACGTGTTTTATTAGCCGTTCAGCCCCGGAAGCACCTCACCTGTCTACCCTCCACGTCGAGGGGGGAAATGGCTATAATTTCCCGAAAGGTGACGGTGCCGACGTTCCCGGCACTTGAAGGGGCGGGGACGGAAATTGCAGCCAAATGCAGCGCCCGGATATAAAATGATAAACTTTCCACTTTGATTTCTGATGCTGTTATTGAAACATCGAGTGTTTGGCGGCTAATAAATGCAGGTACAGCGAGCGACGCGCGTTTTACTTGCGGTTACCAAGTGTACAAACACGCTGTGAATGTGTGTGTGATCGCAGGAGCTTTCGGTACCGTCCGAGACAATGGCGAAGTCGGAAGTGTGCGTGTGTGTTTTATGCGCTGATGCTACTTGTCTTCATGTATTCAGAGCATCTTTATACACATGGTTAACACAAGTAAAGCGCGCGTCGCTTCGTGGGATAAAAATATGAGTATGTATATGAGCGTCGGCTTTAGTCGGATGTTGAGTTGTGGAAGTTCATTTTGGTGTGTAGTTTGATTAGATTTCACTGACATATTTAAAAAATAAAAAAAAAATTGTTACTGAATGGGCCTGCTCTTGACCTTGATCAAGCCTGATGGAAAGCAATGGATGGGGTCTGTGATGGAACGAGCGTGCCCAGAAGAGGCTGTTCACTCTTGTTTTGAAGGCAGACGGGTTAAATTTAATGTGGAAGGAAACACAGATTTTGAGTGGGTATAACAACTATTCTGCTCAAGTCAAGGTTGGAATGTTGAAATTCTAATTATTTTTTCCTTTTTCCACTTTGATTTCTGATGCTCTTATTGATATATCGAGTCGGGCAAACGTGGGCACTATTGGGGCACTCGTTGGGAAATGTTAGCTGTTATTAAATGTAGTGTAGTCGTAAGTGTCCGCTTCACTGAACAATCAACAGATTGTTTCATTTCAATGTTGAGTACCCGGTGGGTGTTCATTTTGGTGTGCGATATTGACAACGGTTCACAACTAAATATTAAAATCTTTTCGAACATGCGAATTGTAAAATTCAGTTCGAACATTACGATATATTATAAGAAGTAATTAAGAAGAGGTTCATAAACTATCACTATTATTAATGTTAGCTAATTAAATTGCTCAGTTTCATTGTGATAGTAAAAGGATTATGTAACATTGTAGAGGTAGATCATCGGCGATATTTTCAAATAGCATCGGAATACAACTTCCGAAAGCTCACAGCGTCATCATATTTGACTTTACCCAACTCTATCTAAAGATAATTTCGAATTCAATTCTAAGTGAGCATCCTGGCTCAGACTGAGACCAAGTTTGAGTGCTTTTATATTGGTTAATTCTTATGCGAATCCCGCACCCTCGGCCATAGTTAGAGGTGGAACACCTCGGTGGTTTTAGCTGGTAAGAGTCGGCCATGCCCTTCTGTCAACCCCACGATGGAAGAAGTACCATGAGCATTTCCACTGAGCACCAAAAAAAAGGTACCTATGGCATGCCATAAGATTTTCGAACAGAATTTATGCTTTCTCTCAAATCCAGTTTTTAATCGGGATAATTTACAATACATAGATTGAGATAATTTTCAATGTCGTAAAAAAATCTCGGTCTACCTCACTTTTCTTTGAAAGTTTCAATAACACCTCTCACGCTGTTTGGGGTCAGCTTCCACACGTCCTAATTAAAAATAAACACTTCAAAACCCAATACTAACAGGCAATAAACAATTTTTCACCTAACTTGAACGGTTCCGCTTCCTAGACGTGCACACGATACGCCTACTTCCGGTCTGAACGAAACTAGCGAACCGAGCTATGTGAGCTGTATGAGCACAGAGAGCTCAAACGAGCTGTTACTTGTGTCTGTCGTGAAAGTATTCAACTGTTTCGTTGAAGTTAGGATGGCAATTATAATTGAATAATAACAGCCGCACAAGAAAGAAAGAAAGAAAAAGTATTTATTGCGACTCGTACAGGAGTATCACAAACTAAACTAAACACAGTCTAAATTAAAATACCAAATTATATAAAAAATAACTTAAAAAAGTAACAGAAAGTTCTATACGAGGCCAAGGCTTCTATCTCAGCATGATGCTGCGCTGGTATTCTGATAGGGCCCGCTGTGGTGTCACGGACAGTTACAGAAATAAAAAAGGTGATCGATCAGGTTAAGCTACGCTTGCCGCGGTTGGTCTGTGGATGGGTGACCATCTTTACATACCGAGATCCCTCCGTGCCTCGGAAAGCACGATAAGCCGTTGGTCCCGGCTGTCATTCGTGGATCTCTGACAGTCGTTACGGGTAGTCAGAAGCCCGAAAGTCTGACAACCAGTGTTACCCAGTGTTACCAAGGGGTATCGTATTACCCAGTAACTGGGTTGTGTAGGTCAGATTGGCAATCGCTCCATGTAAAATACTGGTATTCAGCTGCATCCAGTTAGACTGGAAGCCGACCCCAACATAGTTGGGAAAAGGCTAGACAGATGATGATTTCATAAAGCATAATATCACGCTTGTAGGTTGCTTGCCAAAGGGTTAGGGGGAGATGTAGTGCACCTACATTCTCTAGTTATGATTAAGAACTCCTCATCATGTTTGCCTTGAAGTTCGATTGAAAAAAAAAAAAACAATCTGCCTAGCCTTTTTCCAACTATTTTGGGGTCGGCTTCCAGTTTCACCAGATGCAGCTGGAGGACCCAGCAACTGGAGATAACACGAAGGTAAGACTGGTTGTCAGACTTTGGGCTTCTGACGACCCCGTAACGATTGCCAAAGATGTACTAATGACAGCCGAAACCAACGCGAACGGCTTAACGTGCTTTCCGAGGTAAGAACAGGTCTTGAATAGACTTGATATATAAAGATGGTCACCCATCCACGGATCAACCGCGGCAAGCGTTGCTTAATCTGATCAATCTACCAGTGCAGCTGTTATTCCTGAGCCAAAAGTCCCTCTTTCGATTGAGCTTCGAACATTAAATTTATTTCACGCTGAAAATATTTCCCACATCATCAGGAAAATACTTTACTTTTTGTTTGCAATATCTGTTCACGGCATTAGAGTTACTAGAATTAATTACATAGTTTCTAGACTTAAACGGTAATTAATGCATTTATTTTCCTGTTGGCCGTTTCCAGTGTTGTAAGTTCTTCTTTCGTGATGTTTCGATCAAAATTGGAAGTCTGGGTTAGATGGAAACCATGTCTTCTTTAATTACCACCGTAATAACATAATAATTGTTTCTATTCTTGTCAGCCAATCAGCAAATTCTCCGTTGGACCATAGTTAGTCGTAGTCTGCGCAGGCGTCTCTTTTTGTGGCGAACTCTGAACCCACTGACACTGCTGTAATTGATACAATCAGGACTCCGGCCATAAAACATGCGACTGTAGCGAACTAAGCGATGTGCCGTAACCTTTTAAATCTATAATTCATGTATAATTAAATGTAACTGCATTTAATTGTTATATTTCATAGGTACTGGATTGTTTACGTATGTGTGAGGTGTATTTATTTATTTTAAGGCCTGTGTTATCCCACGGGCAAATGCTTTTCTTCGTTTCACTCCTCTCTGTTTTTACCGACTTCACAAAAAGGAGGAGGTACTATGTTCGGATGTTTGTGTTTTTTTTTTGTATGTGTGTTCATCGAATACTCCGCCAATTGTCGACGGATTTTCAAAATTCTTTTTTTTGTTTGACAGGGTATGCTCCCGAGGTGGTCCCATTGTCACCAAATCGGAATCTGATGAGGGAATCCCATGGAAATCGAGGGAAACCCTCAAATTTTGTAGGCACACCTATAGTGATTTGGGTATTTTTCATAGTAACTCGTGCATTTGCTCTCAGAAAGCACCATTCGGTGAAGTGGAACTGATGATGAAGACCACAGATGGCCATCGGAACTACTCAATAATAAATATTTCACGGGTTGCAATTCGATTAGGTACTTTAATGTGGAACTGCTAAGCACAATGCATATCGTGAAGTGGAGCTTCTCAATCAGATCCAGTTCTCCTGGTTTTTACAAGGAGAACTCCTAAACAATTAATGTCCCTGCATCGGGAAAATCAATGTTCTGTAAAAGGTGATGAGCAGTTGAGATTAGGCTATTGTAACTTAGATAAGTTACAAACTGGCCCACTAAAAAGTGAAAAATAAAAAACTTTTTACAAAAAAAAACAACCGATTTCCAAAAAAACACTACAAAGTGAAAAATAACTTTAATTTCGGAAGTCGGTGTCAATAAAAGAAAATGCGGAACCAACGACACCGACTTCCGAAATTAAAGTTATTTTTCACTTTGTAGTGTTTTTTGGGAAGTCGGTTGTTTTTTTTTGTAAAAAGTTTTTGAGCTAGTGTGGACCAAACCTATCTGTAGTAACAATTCTAGAGTTAAAATTACCATTTTTTTTCAATACCTACCAATTTTTTCTTGTCCGAGAGCAAAGCTACCACTCTATAATATTTCTTCAAAGTCGGTTCAGTTAGGTAATTTAGTTGGTCACAAACATATAGCAAACAGACTCGTTTGTCATCATGTTTTAAAGAGTAACAAAAATTGAGAGGTTTATTATCGCGTAACAACTTTCAAATAGTCTTTTTCTTAGCATATCGATGGCAAAGATTTTTTGACATTATATAGAGACAATTCTAATTTTCCAACTCTTTTAGTGGTTCTAATGGAAATCATATCACTTGGTTTTAATAGGTTTTTATATTTTATTTTGTTATATTTTTTTGAGATTTTGATTTTGTAAATGTGAGGAATTTGTAGGCCCTGTAGTTTTTAGATCTGTAGACACATTTTTTATTTTATCAAGTACCTGTTACTTGTTGACAGGCCTACACTGTCCTCCCATACCTACTGTAATTAGAAAACATTGTAAAAGCCAATTATTTTTAAAAGAGTAACCGTGGAGTTTTTGCCGGTTCTTCTCCATAGGAAACGACCAATTGCAACCGTGCACCTAGCTTCTTACTTAGCTTCTAGAAATAAAATATTTTGATTTTGATTTTGAAAGAGATCATATAACATGTTCGGCCCAAAGAACGGTTTTCTTTTACTTTTTCAAATGCATTTTCAAAAACCCTTCATAGAAAGATAATTTATTTTGCACAATTACTAAAACTTAACGACTTTTTAAATACCTAGGTACACAACCCTAACTTGAGACCTTAAAGCCTTAACTTACCCTCTGTCTGACTTACCCTTACTTTATTACCACTCAGTAACAAATAGCGAACCTAGGCATTCTAAGGTGATCACTATTCGTTTCAATAAGCAATAAAACCGAATGCTTACACCGCTAATTACATGGCCACAATGTAATCGATAATAGCTTTAAAAATAAGCGATTTTCAACTCTATCCATTTGTTTCAAAGTTGTCATTTGAGAAGCAGATGTAACGTTATGTGAGAGCGTACCTTACAGGTGTGAATATCTTGCATTTGTTAGAATAGTTTAGTCTAATGATACTAATTTAAAAGTTAACGTACCTACGGTACTTTTAGACGGCGTAATTAGCTTGTACTTAATTAGTTTTAAGAAATGTACTGCTGGAAACGACCTTCCAAAGACCATATTACAAGGGGGGGGGGGGGGGGGGGGGGGAATTTAAGTATTAGGTACAGTCAGCAAAGGAGGTGTTTTCGAATAAAATTTAATTTAATTAATAGAAAACAAACAGTTCATTTATCAAATTTAATTTCATTCGAAAACATCAATCGGTATCTTAGTAAACTTCAACTATATTCGACGATCCTGCATATTTATCTCCTTTTTTTTTTTGTGGTAGGGAAATCATCCAATGACTCCTCCCGCTCTGGGTGGAGCAGAAGGGAGTGTCAGACTCTTACTGACTAAAACCCACCCGTGTTCCTTCCTTAGCCCTTTGTGTTCCGGGGTAGCGGTATACTTATCTCCTTTGCTGACTGTACGTAAGCACTAAAGGGGGTTGGGAGTGGAGAGGTCTGGATGTTGATTACGTAAAAAATACTAAAATTTTGCGTGAATGGCCCCCAAAACATTAATAATAATAATAATATATATTTATTTCACAAAATGAGGTACAGTCTAAACAGTTACAATATTTATAGGCAATTTACAGGGTAGAAGAAGAGTGTCCTGGCGTCCTAGCTAGGTTACACAGTAACCTGTATTAAGGTACGCCAGCCCAAGATCCCAATAGTACAAGAATACAGAGAGACTGCCTACGATAGTGATAGATAATTATTATTAAACACTTAAGTTTGCCATCGTATACATAGTATACATTGCTATTTAATCTACTCAATATGCAAATGAATATAAAAAAAACTTGTTTTTCTACTTTCGTCTCCTTATCCTTTTTATGCACCCAAAACAAGAGGATAAATGGGATGAACACATGAACAGTCATGTGTTCATCCCATTGGCACCTAACTCCCCACAACCGTACCTTTTTTTGTTCCGGGGTGGAAAATCGTTATGGATAATTATCTTCCGCCTTGGGCGGCCAGAGGGGTCTGTCAGACTCTTACTGACTAAAAACCACCCCGGTGTTCCCTTCCGACACTTGGACCGGGGATCATAACTCTCCTAACCTTTCACATCCTACGAGGAAGAGCAAGCATTTTTCTTGCAAGAAACCAATCTTCATTTTATCAACTTTTCATCAAATCATTTCCCGCTTCAGTAAGTGTAACATCCATGTAATTGCACCTCGCCGTACTATCATGGAGGTCTAAAATAAAAATGATACAAATTAAATGGTCTGTTGGTGTTTACTGTGGTTCGTTAGTGATGGAAAATAAACTTTGTGATTGCTTCTAGCGAAATGTGCTTAACGGTTTTTCTTGAGTTTTCTTTTGCTTTTTCCAATAGTATACCTACCCTTTTTTGCTAGGTTCATGCCAGATATTCAAAGACTCATATACTGGCGATTTGGTTATCAAATTAATAAAAAAATAAATGTGCATTGACGTTGAGTTGCGGACACCAGCCCGTATTACCTATCACATTCATAGGAACCACGTATTCTACATTACGTTTTTGAAACTTATAAAATTAAAATAATTAATAACAATTAACATTCTAGCCGTGGGACTTCGTTTTCGTTTTAGTATTTAACAACATTAAACCTAATTTGTGATTATTTGGTAATAATACCATAAAATTTGTGTTTAATTGTTGACAACATCGCGCAGCGCATCTGGTGGTTTATATTATTAAGGGTGGTTTATTTCGTGTAAATTTTTACGCTACATATTTATTTTGTATGAAAACATCTATTTTTAGTAAAATTGTTTATTTTATTATTTTAACACCTGACTTGTAACAACTTCTGTATTATTTACGGCTGATTTTTCCAACGGTAGATAATTTTATCAGATGAATAATTTTGAATTTTTAAAATCTGTCAGTCGTCAATTTTATTCCACGAATAAAAATGATCCGTCGATAGAAAAATCAACCCTTAATGTGATAACCTAATCGTGACACTGTATAATAGGAATCTCTCATGTAACTGCTGATTCGAGAGGCATGACATCATTAATCTATAATAAAATGCCTGATGACATTAAACAATTACCAATCTTCCAGTTTAAAAAGAAACTACATTCATTATTAATAGACAAATGTTATTATGATGTCAAAGATTATCTTGTGTGACAAAAATATTGTATTCCAATGGCAAGAAAGGAAAAATGATTATCATTTTTTCCCACATATGTATCATAATATTGTGAATTGTATTTGAATACCATTTAAATTCTTTCCTCTTTTTTTAATATTTATGTAAGAATAAAATTTTGTAATAATGACATGACTAATATGACTTGGAATTGAATTTGTATGTATTAATAATTTGGAATATTTTAATAATGTATCGAGACTAATATGACTAATTGTGTTTTAACTTCTGATTTATATTTTATTATTGTATGCCTCAACGGCGGGACATAGCTGAACTTATTTTAATTATTTAAGACTTGTATTTATGATGTATACCTATAGTCCACAATAAAGATGATTTGATTTGAAAATTGTAAGCATTTGGTTCGATTATAAGTCATCCATGGTCACGTCAGTCATTTCAGCGGTCTGTCACTTTATTATGCTTATGTCCAGCTGAGAATGCTTTGACGTTTGACAATATTCTTTGAATTTTAGTGTCCCAAAATCAACTCGTAATTAACAGAATCTGTGGGTATATTGGGGCTTTCAGATAGGAGATATTCACACACACTCATATGTATCGTGAACTGTACGATAATATTGTGTCCCTTGAAATGACGATTTGATCGCTATGTCGATGACGCCTCGCGGCTGAGTTTGTCGTCTGAAAACGCCAATATCATTAAATATAGCCCATCTATCAACGCCTATACACGTCACAATTAGATAAACACACATTATTGTCATTCAAAACGTGTTCTTATCTCATCTCGTGACTTTCCAGTCGGCTGAAGACCCTCTGATGCCAATTATTGACGTACTACCCCCAGACACTCCCTGATAACCCCCAACACCCCCAGGCGTCGCCACCCTTTGTATATCTACACGTTATCATCATTTCTATTTTTTGGGGAGCAAATTTGCTCATGATGCCTCAGGTCTTGGAGGCATTTGAGCGGCAACAGATAATATGCCCTCTCCCTATATTTAGTTCGGTGTGTACGATGCCTGAAATTAAGAATAGCATTTTTTTGTGTATTTTATTAAATGTGGGATTATTATGAGACTGTCCAATGAGATGGTATTTCACATGTCGAATATCATGTTTATATCCTACTAATATTATACCTATTATATTTGTGTGTGTTGTGTGGACCGATTCCGGAAGTCCGCACCCAAAATACGTGTCGTTGCTGTAGTCAAGAACTTAAAAAACCTATAAGGCGTTGTAGGATTTTGTCTACACATTTCAATTTTAATGGTAGCGCACGAACAATGCACATTGGTAGCGCAACATAATCGGAATAAATTCACCTAGGACTCCTTGAGGCAACAATCGCTTTCAAAGCGTTAAAATTTCTACAACGACTTACAAAGAACAGCAGTGCGATTCTGTAACTATCTCACCGTGAAAACTTAGGTGAAGTGAGCGTTGAGTGAGCTGTCAGTGTCATCCTGATGCTAGGGATTGATACTCTTGACAGCTCACTCTAAGCTCACTTCACTTCACCTAACTTTTTACGGTGAGATTTTTAGAGAATCGATCGGCAGGATTGACGTCGAATTTTTTCGGTAGCATATGTCAATACAATAAATTTTTGACTTTTCCGAGCTTTTCCATCATTGTTATCGCTGATAGAATGTCATTTATGAGTGTTGAGTTTTTGAGTACCATCTATCTACAAAAAGTTTGCATTTACCAGTACCAGTAACTCGAAAACTATCAAGGATCGCGTAACATACATGGGGTACGTATTTTCCGATACCCCTGGGCATGAAGAATCTATTTTTTTTTTATGCCGTCACTGTTTGGACCAATCTGTATTTTGCATTTTTGATCGACCTAGAATGACCTTTATTTAAGCTCTAAAAATCTATTGAGTTAGATAATATATTTCACTGTATATTTCACTGAAGCCTGCTGATGCTCATGAAAGTGGCAGTTAGGCACTGAAGTTCATTAAAAACTATAAGTTTATAAGTAGTTATATCATCGGATTAGTTGTACCTAATAGAGTTATATAAAGGTGTGTCCAGACCCGGCGAATGTCCCCCGAATGCGCCGCTCGCGAGCCGCTTGCGAACTGCGCGCGTGTTGCTCGCCTGCGGTTACAGCTTACATTTGGTGCACCGCTTTAGTGCATTTACTTTCTTTCTCATAGCAATGGTTAGTAATTAGGGTGACATGGTCAGTATTTTGTGTTTAGCGGAGGACGTGAACAGACCGATATGCTGTGTATATCTAAATATAACCCGTATCTATTGAACCGAGATGAATATTAATTTACTTACCTAATACCGTATCGAGATTCAATTTAATCTGTTCAGCAAAGTAACATTACCTTTGTATCATAGTAGGTATGTAATCTGTGGTAGGATAGGCTTGCGTGGGCTTGCGGAGACGGTTTCAGTGGCGTGTTAAGTAAATAAGTATGTTAGAAAGATTATTTATAGTTCCTCAATATTATGTAAACGAGGCGATGCTTTTAGCAATCAGTACTTATGTAGTCTCTATAACAAAATTATGGGAAATATGCCCGAATCAAAGATGAAAAAATATATAACTAAGGATTGATTTACTCTCTATGTGCCTGACAGTTTCGAGTTTTCGGAATGGAAATTCAGTCTGAGTGGAGAAAGTGAACAAATAATTTAATGCATTTGATTCCAAACGAGATAATGGCCCCGATTCTGTTGTTCACAAACTAAACTAAATTTAAGTTCAGTGCATCTTTTTCTTTCTATTTCATTACGAAAAGGACAGAAGATAAAATATTAGTTTAGTCCTGTCAAATTAGATAATCCATAGACAAGTTAACGACTAAAAAATTGGCTATTAAAAATACGTCAATTTACGTCAGGCGCTGTCTAATTTGACAGGACTAAGCTAATGTTATTTTCTGTCCTTTTCACATTGAAATAGAAAGAAAAAGATGCACTGAACTTATTTAGTTTAGTTTGTGAACAACAGAATCGGCGCCAATACCTAAGAAGTATAAAGTATAACTATGATACAACGAGATGTTACTGAAAAGTAATAACAAAATAAGGCTCTTGGGTAATTTTTCCTTGCGAGTTTTCTTCAAGATAAGTTGATGTGGAAAATTAAGTATTTGTTTTGCACGAAGAATATACAGGATGAAATTGAAAACTTGCTCCAAATCGAAGTAGGAGGTGCACTAACTGTTACATAACCATTATAAATTGGCATTTCCCAAATCTAAATTCTCGAAAAACATCGTGTAATTATTATCTTAAATAGTGCAAACTAAGTTAATGCCTTCAAGTAGACACGAATTGTCATCGTTTCAGTAAAAAAACGTCGAGAGCAAAACGTAAAAGCAAAATTAAAGTATCAATTTTAGCGTGCACCTGATAAGCAATCCATTCATCGCAGAGTTCACAACATCTTCGATCACTATTATTGATCGAAGCACAACATGAAGCAAGTTGGCAACACGTTGAAGTAACGGTGTTTATCTAATTTTGATCGTTCCTACAAAAAAAAGGGCGCGCAAGGACCGACGTTGCCAAATCGCTTGCCTACGCCACCTACGCGCACGTATGTGCATCCCTTTCCTTAATAACATGCTCTAAATTTACTTTATAACACGTTGAATTAGATATTTTAATTTGGCGCACCTATTCAATTTCATCCTGTAAGTATACTTTTATAGTTCTCAAGTGGATTTGGCAATTGGTTTTTGATTCGTAAATTACGAGTTCGATTTCAGCATTTTCTGTCTGCAAATTTTAATTAAACAGATTCGAGGAAAATCCTTTAAACTTTACGAAAATAATAGCTTCAATATCTCCAACGACTGCCCACACAATCTCTCACTCCAATAAATCAGTAAATAGTAAATGTATCCGACGAAAAACGATTAAAAACAAACAAACAACCAGTCGGCCGACTCTAAGGGTCGCCGCCTCTTATCAGCGACATCGCACGCAATGCCGACATCGACTCGCCGCCACCTAGTTTAAATTCCGACAAACAATTGAGGTATAAATAAAAAATATTATCGATCAGGATTCGCGAGAGAAATGGCGAATTTTTGGCATGAGACTGTAGGAAAATGAGGGCGTGTAACCTTTCGTGGTCCACTTGGAAGTCCCTGAACCGTCTCCGGACATAAGTGGGAAGATGTAACTCCAACCTGGTAAAGTGGGGCTACCTCGACGGAGAGGCAGTAGGGTGTGGATGTGGAACTATGTCGTAACTATGCTCCACTTCCTATCCTCTGAACTGCCACCGACGACGCCGTGAAAGTGGCGAAGTTTTGGGCCAACAAGATCAAAAATACAGCCAGCAACGACACGAAGAAGAAGGGCGAAAATCTTGATATACAGGGTTATTGGAAAAACATTAACAACCTCTTAAGAGGTTATTGTACTCATCATTATAATAATAATAATAATAAACCGTTTGTTATCGGGTAACAAAGACCCATAGATACGTACCTTAACCTAAGTATACATAATAATATAGTAACAACTTTGTTAGTAAATAAAACTTAATAACTATGTTAATATCACTTAGTTGCACTATGTCTGTGCGTTCTGGTGGCACGTGAACAACTATGATTATGAACAACTTTTACTATGGGACCAAACCTGATATCGCGAAAAAAAATCAGCTGTTCCCATGTTCGTATAACTCGCCAAAACGTAGGGAACAGCTGATTTTTTTTCGCGATTTCAGGTTTGGTCCCATAGTAAAAGTTGTTCATAATGATGAGTACAATGACCTCTTATGAGGTTGTTAATGTTTTTCCAATAATCCTGTATAAATGTGTTTCCCCCTACCTTTTATTTATTTTATTTTTTGTCTTTTTTTTTCTTTTTGCGTAGGTACCACAAATATACGTATTTTATTTCTTTCTTTTTCTTTCAGTAACTAGGTTGTGGAGGTCAGATAGGCAGTCGCTCCATGTAAAATACTGGTATTCAGCTGCATGCGGTTAGACTGGAAGCCGACCCCAACATAGTTCTGAAAAGGCTAGGCAGATGATGAGTTGAGTAGGTATGCAATGGTCGCTGTAGCACCATGAACATAAGGCTACAGGAGCTAGTGCGGATCTTGGGGTTCATTTGATTAATCGAGTCTGGTTTAACCATGCTGGGATCGGTGCAATTCATTCATTCTTTTAGGGTTCCGTACCCAAAGGGTGCTTACGGAACCCTATTACTAAGCCTCCGCTGTCCGTCCGTCCGTCTGACTGTCAGCCAGCTGTATCTCATAAACCGTAGTAGGTAGACAGTTGAAATTTTCAGTGTGTATTTCTATTGCCGCTATAACAACAAATAATAAAAATTAAATAAGGTTAAAAATTAAAGGACCCGTCCCATACAAGAAACGTGTTTTTTCGGCGTTTTTTGCTTTGTGGTACGGTCAGCATCAAAAGTCGATTAACACTTCAGTTTTTTTAATCTCAGTCATTGAGCAAAATATAAACAGTTCAGTTTTTTTAATCTCAGTTATTGAACAAAATATTTGTTCAAAATTACATTGTATTTCTGCTGCAATTTTGAACAAATATTTAGCTCAATAATTGAGATTAAAAAAACTGAAGTGTTAATCGACTTTTGATGCTGACCGTACGTAACCCTTTGTGTGCGAAACCGACTAGCAATTGTCCGGTTTTTTTTACAATTCCTTTATCTTGCTACCGTTAACTGGCTTACCTAATAAGAAGTGATTATAAGATCTGCCAATTACCAAGGTTGGTACTTGCTAGTAGCGATTACTGTTACTATACAGAGCAGTGTTTGTCAACCTGTGAGTTGCCCTAGGGGGTCGCTAAGCCTCAATCTTGGGGTCGCGAGTAAAAGAAAAAAATAAGTGTTCCAACAAGACACCTACAAGAAGAAAGAAGAAGAGAAAAGAGAGGAGAAGAGGAGAAGAGAAAAGAGGAGAGAAGTGATCCTACAGTATAATAAAAAAAATACAATTTCAATAAGGCTGGGCCAGTTTTTTTTAAGTTTGTCAACACATGGTTCTATTTTTGAGACGCTCATAACTAAGTCATTTTCTAATAAATTGAAGCCTATTTCTGTTTTCAGTTTTGCTACAGCAGCCAAGGGTGTAATTGATTTTTTATTCAATATAATTTAAAAGAAAAAAAATATATAAAAGACCCGTTTATGGCCCCCCGGGTCACTAAAATTATACGCTTGTAAAGGGGTCTCGTATTCAATAACGTTGAAAAACACTGATCTAGAGCATGTTGTTGTTGACACAAAGATAAATATCGTCTTCAATTACAAAAGGTCTTATAATGTAAATAACTCCATTCAATATTGGGGATCATCACAATAAAAGTAAGAATTACTAAAAAAAGTCCTTTTCACATCCTAAAAAAACTTAGTCACTATAACTTTAATCATCTAACTTATACAATTCTAAAGTATCCTCTCTAACAAGCTTCGATCCAGCTTCGATAACGCTTAAAGCTCGAATCACTCCAGCTAGGTACATAGGTAATACAATAAAGCATAGCAGTAGAACATAATCTCCTTGCAAGGGATGCACCATCTCAATAATTCATGTGTTCGCACCTTGAAATGTGCCGCGACCGATGATAGCACTCTGATAGTGGCATAGGTTATGTAGCGCAGAGGGGAATTGAGGAACAGAAATTTGTATAGCTTAACCAATTATTTGGTGGTTCTTGTTTTCTTAGAACTATTATTTTTAAGGTTATTTATAATTTTAACTAGCTCATACATTGTGCATGTTGTGTTCACTATTTTAAGGCATGCAGTGGTGTTTTTTTTTTAAGTTTTCCTAGTGAGTACGAGTAATTTTATTGTATTGCCCGATTTTGAACCAATCTATACTATGTAATATTATAAAGAGGAAAGGTTTGTGTGTATGTTTGTAACGAATTGGCTCAAAAAGTACTGAACCGATTTTAAAAATTATTTCACCATTTGAATGCTACATTATCACTGATTAATATAGGCTTTTTTAATTGCAAGAAAAACTAATATTTTAAAGAGGAAAGGTTTGTTTGTATGTTTGTAACGAATTGGCTCAAAAAGTACTGAACCGATTTTAAAAATTCTTTCACCATTTGAATGCTACATTATCATTGATTAATACAGGCTTTTTTAATTGCGAGAAAAAATATAATGTTTAAAAAATTAATGTCCACCCGTGCGAAGCCGGGACGGACCGTTAGTCTATACTAATATTATAAAGAGGAAAGGTTTGTATGTATGTTTGTAACGAATTGGCTCAAAAAGTACTGAACCGATTTTAAAAATTCTTTCACCATTTGAATGCTACATTATCACTGATTAATATAGGCTTTTTTAATTACAAGAAAAAATAAAATGTTTAAAAAAATAATGTCCATCCGTGCGAAGCCGTGACGGACCGCTAGTACCTAATAAAAATAAGAGCTCAATTGTCACACACAATGACTTTTTCTATTGTTACCGAACGTAATAAGCTTGCATAACAGACAGGGTATACCCTGTTTGTTATGCAAGCTTATTACGTTCGTTGTAGGGAGAAATTATTTCTTGAATTTAATACGTATTGAAACACTAAGGTCTTCCTAGCTTTCTACCCGTCTGCGTCTGTGCGTTAGTGCAAGTTATAATACTGGTTTTTGACAAGTCTTGAAAAGGACTTGTCAAAAACTTGTATAATCTTCTTTCTTCTAATATATAAAATTCTCGTGTCACAGTGTTAGTTACCATACTCCTCAAAAACGGCTGAACTGTGGCTGAACCGACTTGTATGAAATTTTGTGTGCATATCGGGTAGTCTGAGAATCGGCTACTATCTATTTTTTATTTTTGCAAAACGACGTTTGCGGGGTCAGCTAGTCTAATATATAAAATTCTCGTATCACAGTGTTAGTTACCATACTCCTCCGAAACGGCTGGATCGATTTGTATGAAATTTTGTGTGCATATCGGGTAGGTCTGAGAATCGGCTACTATCTGTTTTTTTTTTGCAAAACGACGTTTGCGGGGTCAGCTAGTGTGTTACATAAATGTCTTGATGTTGTTTCCGATACTTATGTATAATTAACTATTTTGTTCACCTTTTTGATGAGTTTTATACAAGTTTTGGGTACAACTAGTCTTTACAACAATTACACCTTGATTTTCGTGTTTTCGTTTGTCGTTTACTACATATTTTATATCTTGGTGTAAATGCTCGGTAACTGGAGAACCAAACATTCAATAAAGGTGACATTTTTGTTGTAATTCATCTGGGTGGTTAGAGGTAAAATTAACCAGAGGGTTAGTTTTATGTATCTACACTATGTTAGCAGTTGGCACAGCTTGTTACCCAGACTATTGGATAATGTAGAAAGCCCAATTCTCGTAATTAAAAATTTTAACACCCACACAAAGACATCGGACAATTGAGCTGCGCACCGAAAGGTTACAGTAATTTCACAACTTCTATCTTCGCCCAAACCCTATTGTGTTTATACATATCTTTGTGTGTGTATGTTAAAAAAAATTAAAAATCTAGTCGCAATGTGGTCTCATAAGCGACAATCAACGTTAAAAATGTAGGGAAATTAGAGAGAGTATTTTTGACAGATTGAGACAGATCAGACTGTTAACGTTCTTAAAATTACAAGAAATGCCCCTCTGGGTGCTTATCTACTTGTGCATAATCTATGAGTCAATAAAACAAAGTTGTGAAATGCTGTAGAGTTTCTCTGTCGAATAAAACCGTACTGTTGAACAAATCGAATTGTATTTTTAATTAGGCAAAAAGACAGGGATTAACAAGAAAGCTTTTATTTGAGCGAATCACGTTCAGTTTTGAACTTTATGATGAGTACTTTAAAGCTATTTTCTTTTTCGGGAAGAGAAATTCGGTATTTCGCTGTATTTTCCAGTCGATACTTAAGTGACAACTTTTTATAGTAGGACTTACAATAATGAATTTGAAATGGAGACAATTTTCCAACCTATTTAAAAACGTTTCTAGCTTGTATTTTGCTGTTTTTTTCTAGGCCTTATTTTTAGACGTACAAGTGAGAAATTTCTGTTAACTTTAACCTCAAAAATTTGGTCTTTGTTGAACTTTTCGTGAATAAACTCGTCTGAGAAAGTCTTTTTACGTGACCGTAGGTACATTACCGCACTTTTCTTACGTGACCCACTAAGAAACTTGGTTTTAGTAATATTCTTAATAGGTAAGGGGATAAAGTTAGTTACCGACCTAGACAAAGATGAATAGTTTTTTTCTCTCTTGTATCTTAACATGGTAGACACTTTTATAAGTCCAAAGGGCCTGTGGTCAGCTTTTTCCTAATCTAAAAAAATTTAATAGTCAAGACCTAGCAATTGGCAAGAAAATTGCTTCGATTTATAGGTACCTATCTAATACTTTCAAAATCAATCTACCTAGCCTTTTCCCAAATTTGTTTGGGTCGGCTTCCAGTCTTACCGAATGCAGCTGAATACCAGTATTTTACATGGAGCGACTGCCTATCTGACCTCCACAACCCAGTTACTGGTAAGACTGCTTGTCAGACTTTCAGGCTTCTGAATACCCGTAACGAATGTTAAAGATCCACGAATGACAGCCGGGACCAGCGGCTTAACGTGCTTTCCGAGGCACGGAGAGGTCTTGGTATGTAAAGATGGTCACCCACAGACCAATCGCGGCAACCTGATCGATCGACCCGTGGCGCTGTTGTAACTTAGCCACAGGCCCCTCGATTATAAATAAGACAAACATTATTACAATTCCTTCTTAAGTAGGTAACTTATACATAAAAAGATATCCATTCTCCATGGGACAGGCAGAAATTGATACGTTTTCATTTACATAAAACGCTATTGGAAAATTATCCCACAAATTCAGTAGGATACTTTAAGATAAAGAAAATACATTTTATATTTCAGCTTGAATAAACGTGAAAAATAAAGAGTCCTGCTCGCTGGCATCCAGAATCTATCAGTCAGGGATAATCTTAAAACCACTATATCCATTCGGGATTTATGTCATTCAACGGCATTGAGCTCAATTTTTATTTTTTTATTTTTATAAGTTTCTTCCTTTATTTGAAAGGGTACATAAGTTTTCTAGTATACAGGGTCAAAATTAATTAGCTAGCGAGACTTTGCAAACGTGATGTGTATCGAAAACAAAATAAAAAAATAATTAATTTGACGAATTTAACTAATTTCTGGTGTCAACGACAGCTTATAGTTATTGAAAAATCAATTTAAACATTAGTGTTTATTTGTGTGAACAGACGTGATGCATTACACGACAAAATAAAAACTTATTTTTTCAACTCTTACTTTCAATAAACTACTCTGACAGCGGTCATTGAACCCAAAAATCATCAATTTTTTTTTATTTTATCGTGTTTTAACTATCGATACCAATAACGTCAGTGAAGTTTCGCTAGCTAATTTAATTTGACCCTGTACATACAGTGTGGCTATTAGGTTGTCACATTAAGTGAAACCACGTACTACACACTACATTACGTATTTCAAACATACCTACACAATTCAAATAATTAATAATTTACATTCTAGTTGTCGGACCTTTGTTTTCGTTTTAGTATTTACCAACATTTAACTTAATTTGTGATTATTTGGTAATAATATCATAAAGTTTGTGTTGAATTGTTGATACCATGACCCCGCACGTGTCTCATTATCAAGGGTGGTTTATTTCGTGCCAATTTTTACGCCATTTACCAACTAAAATACTGCCAAATTATTTAAGTGACAATAAATAATTATGAACTATTTTAATTTTAATTATTAGGGTATCTAATCCTAGTTTTTTTTATAAAAAATATTAAATGATAATTAATTATATAAAATTTTATTAAGTAAATTAAAATTTTAGGCTCCTTCAAACAGGCGCGACACGCGACGCGAATCGCGAGCGGTGCCTTTGTGTGGCGTACGAGTCGCGTCGTGTGTCGTGCCAGTTTGCAGGAGCCTTAAATAGCCAACTGTATATTAGGATGTCTTTATTATACGTGGAACATTACTGATGCGTACCAATAGATTTCCACTAGTTTATGGTTCTCAGTAAAATTACTGAATTAATTGAACACTGATTGGGTGAGGTTCTTCGATTTTAATTAAAAAGAGTCCAAAATATTCTCTACTTTCCCCAGATGACAGAAGTGCTGAAATTATGGTATAGCAAAATACCTACTAAAACTTGCACACAATTTAAAATAGTATAAACAACTTAAAAGTTCAACAGGTGAATGACACCAAAGGCAGAAATAATGTGACTTCAGGCTCACACAGAAATCGCGACGCGACACGGTGTGACGCGACTATGGTAGAACAATTTCCATGAAGATTTCATAAAAATTGTTCTACTAGAGTAGCGTCGCGCTGTTGCGTCGCGGCTGTCTGCGGGAGCTTTTATTCTCAATCGACGACAGTAAGACAGTAAGTTAAGTTAGTACCTAGTGTTAATTTTACCCAAAACCTTTCATCTTAACAGTACAGATTAAATTTCAAACGACATTAAGCCAGTGGACGCAAAATATTATATATTGCCTGGACAGATAGCAACAAAAGTCATAATAAATTCTAGTAGCTAATGTTAACGATTGCTAGCAACACTACGTAGACATCTGCCGGTTATGGCGTATCATGCAGTAATTTTTGTGAATTTTGACACATTTGAATAAATTCATATTAAGAAATACTCTATAATTGATTGGAATATTTTAAATTTACGCTAAAATAGTTAATTAAATATTTTAAACAATTTTCAATGATTACATTTAGACAAATATTGTAATAGTATTAAGTTAGAACATTATTGTAACACGGCTTCATTGTGGCAATGTTACCGCGAACATCAATTCGCGCGTTCTCTGTTGTACAGCGAGACGTCGAGCGGAGTGCGAGAGAGGAAGCGCGCGAAGTGTAGTTCGCGTTATCGCGACAATGTAGCCGTAGCATTAGTCTTGGAAATGAAAAGCAAGAGTGAATAGGCATCTTCTGGGCTTGCTCGTTTCATCATTGACCTCGTCCATCGCTTTCCACTAGGCCAGATCAAGGTCAAGAGCTGGCCCGTTTTGCAATAAAAAAACTTTGCTGAACCTGACTCTGTTCAAATATAAGGTGTTTCAAAATCAAGTCTACAAACTTTAAGAGGCGCTTTAGACCATCAAATTGAACAACTTTCAGATGGGATTAACTCTGAAATCTCGAAAAAAAAAGTGCTGTTTAATACAATAGTTCAACACCTACTTGACCAAAATGTATAAGCAGCTGATTTTTTTTTCGTGATTTCAGAGTTGGTCCAAAGTGAAAGTTGTTCAGTTTGATGTATAAAGCACCTCTTAAAGTTCGTAGGGTTGATTTTGAAACACCTTATATGTATATAAAGTTGTGTTAAAAGTATTCAAGAATTTTATTCGGACAAATTCCTGCTTCGTTACACAAATATCATCATGCTAAATTCATTACGACTCGTCTTTTAAGTTTCATTTTTTTTGCTATAACTTATTACAAAAACAAAAGAAAGCAATTATAGATACACACTTACCAACGAAATCACTTTTCCAAACATTGTTTATATCAATTACCTTTTGCTGCTATCCCTACTCAGTTAGACGAAAAATAAACTCATTTTCGCCTCATCATTCATTTCCCGGTAACTTCTCTCATTATGTTGAGCTTAAGGTGGTGTTGAGCTGCCCGGGCTCCTAAATAAGTTCCTTAATAAGATTATGTCGGTAAATGTTGCTGAGCGTACGTGTTGACGACGCCATTGTGTATTGCGTCTTCTTCTAATGTTGAGTGAGATCTTAAAGTGCATGTGGGTGTTTGTGGATTAACTTATGTGTACTCGAATAGTTTAGAAAATTTTATTTTCCTTTTCGTTCTTAAGTTTATGAGGTATTTTGCCATAATTTCTAAATTCTAGAGCCTTTAGTTTTATTCTGGGTACTCTGATATCAGTGGATATGTATATGATATACTAGCTGACCCCGCAAACGTCGTTTCCAAAAAAAAAATAAAAATAAATAGTAGCCGATTCTTAGACATACCCGATATGCACACAAAATTTCATATAAATCGGTCCAGCCGTTTCGGAGGAGTATGGTAACTAACACTGTGACACGAGAATTTTATATATATGACTAGCTGACCCCGCAAACGTCGTTTTGAAAAAAAAAAATAGATAGTAGCCAATTTTCAGACCTACCCGATATGCACACAAAATTTCATACAAATCCGTCCCGCCGTTTCGGAGGAGTTTAACCACAAACACCGCGACACAAGAATTTTATATATTAGATATATATCACGATGTATATCAATTATATTTATTATATTTATATTGATTGTTTAGCAGATTCAAAGTTTACCCTAGCAACATTTGACAAAAAACTACAATTTGTATTAAACTCTCAAAGTGGCAAACTAATCATAAGTTTCGGGGATTCTCCAAATAACGTGCAAGTATGGCTAGCTTTTCATGGAAATTTTAAGGTATGCCTTAACCGAGTAAATTTTCAATTTTATGGGAATCCCCTCACCGGTACCTACCGTTCAATTGCTTTTACAACAGACTGTTCATTCATTATTATTTTTGACTTCGGTAGAGAGAAAGAGAGAGAAATTAATTATCTAGCAATTTTACTATTGACAACCATTTCGTTTCATTTCACTGCCAATTTAAATTGCTCATATATCTAAGTCATAACTGTATTTTTGACAGTTGTATGATATGGCGATAACGTGGCAAATTTACGTGGGGTGCAATAAATTTCTCTGACTCTATTTGTGAATACTCGGTCAACAACTTCATATTTCATATGAACGGCCGCGTGGGTAACTAATACAAAGTGTTAAAAAATTAACCCGTAAAACTTTAAGAGGTGCTGTAGACCATCAAACTGAACGACTTTCACTATGGGACCAACTCTGAAATCACGCAAAAAAATCTGCTGTTTCATACATTTTGGTCAAGTAGGTATTGAAGTTTTGTATTAAACAGCTGATTTTTTATATGTAATAAATAAGTTCTGAAAAATCCTCCCCTATGTCCTTTTCCAAGTAAAATAACAACAGCAATGGTCCACCAAATAAAAACGAAAGAATTAATTCCGCATTTATATCGAGGATAAATCATAAGGATCTGCTTTGACTTTTACTAATTACGCTGGTTAGCTTATGACACTAAATTAATCTCACAAGGAACTGATCGTTTATCAGAAAATAGGGTTGCCACAAAGACAACACAAAAATAAAATAATTATGATTAAAAGCACTATCTACCAAATACATTCAATGCAATTTCTATCTACAGAGTCAAATTAAATTAGCTAGCAAAACTCCGCAGACGTGATGGGTATCGATATCATTCTAAACATGATAAAACAAAAAATAAATGTTTTTTAAAAATATTTTTTTAGAATATTTTTTGTGGGGCTACCGCTGTTAATGTATTTATTTGAAATATCAGTTAAAAAAATCGTTTTTTTAATCGTGTTTTTCGTATCGTATTACCCAGTCACTGGGTTGTGGAGGTCAGATAGGCAGTCGCTCCATGTAAAATAGTGGTATTCAGCTGCATCCAGCTAGACTGGAAGCCGACCCCAACATAGTTATGAAAAGGCTAGGCAGATGATGATCATGTTTAGATGTTTATTATTTTTTTTTTTTACTCATCAATTCACTAGCTAATGTAATTTGACCCTGTATATCTATATGCTAACAATAAAGCTGAAGAGTTTGTTTGTTTGAACGCGCTAAACTCTGGAACTACCAGTTGGATGTGAAAAATTCTATCTGCATTTGATAGCCCAATCTTTGAGAAAGGCTATATGATCTGTCACGCTAGGACACAGGGGCCGAGCAGAAATAAAAAAAAATATAAACATCCGAATTTAGAACGTCCTCCTTTTTTGAAGTCGGTTAAAAAGTAGGAAAGAACGTTGAGCGAAAACGAAGTAATAGCGCGGGCAGGTGATGTGATGCGACGGGGTGGGTCTGGAGAGCAAGAAATTTTACGCGGACGAAGTTGCGGGCAGAAGCTAGTTAAATTATTAAAGTATAAACCAAATTAACGAGGCTTATCAGAAGGTCCAGCAGTTGAAAATGTTTAAAATTCAATCATCTCATCTCAACGATAATATCAATGCCAAAACTTGTCAGAAATGTATGAAAATTACAGGTATTTGTGACAGATTGAGACTGAGATTAGAATGCGAATGCGAACGTTCGTTGAATACGAGAATTGGTAAACCATTTAAGGGTTTATACAAGGTGGAATGGAACAGAATAAATGCAAGTCCTGAAAGTAGTGTGTTCATAATTGACTACTGAATCGATTTCAGTAACTTTTAATATAGGTATTTTTTCATAATAACCACCGATTAAGCCAAATAAAATTAAATCTTATTTCAAGGCAATAAGACTGAATTTTAAATGCATAAAATAACGCTAGTGTCAACACGATTTTCTTAATAAAAATAGCAAGCTTTATAAAAAATACGTTTTGGTCATTGTAAGCCTCTAATTGGGGTGTATGAGGTCTTGCGTTAATTTTGTTACACCTTGTATATAAACGATGATAAAAAATAATTGACGTTTAAACGTCAAAATATTTGTTTAGTTTTACTAAGTAAATTGTTTATGATATAATGTTTTTTTTTTTTGTCTCCTTTACTCTTTCACACGCTGTCTACATCTCTATTTATTGTCCTATCACAGGTATGCTGGAAGAGATTTCTTAGGAAATAAGCATCACCTTTGTACCTGTTTTTCTGTTCTGTTTTTTTCTTGTCTGTTTATATATGTGTATTTAAATGGTAAATAAATAAATAATAAATAAAAATAGATAGTTAAACAGTCACTAATCACTACTTAACGTTAGCAAAGTTTATGAATAATGGGGTTAAATTGCAACTTTTCAATAGGCCATAAGTTTTCACAATCTGCTCTAACATTATTGAAATAATTTGAAAAATGATTCAATATTTCCCTTTTTCGCCAATGCAGGGTAGTTCAAATATTCTGGCCAAGGAGCAAGGATCTTTTGGCGCTTTGCCATGTATGGGGACAATGGGGGAATAATGTTAATCCCCCTTCCCGGAAGTGAGAGGCGATGTCCAAAGAATAGGGACTGCGTAGGTACCTATGGAATCTTTTGAGTTTAGGAGTACATTTTAAGGACGTAGGATCTCCGTTGGGCTTTAAGAATCGGTAACCCATACTGTCACCGATTTTAAAGTCCTTAGAATTGCTTTCAGTATGGGTTAGCGGCTTTAAGAATCGGTAACCCATACTGTTAAAGATTCTAAGAGTCCTTAGCCGGTTGAATGCCGTCATTTCAGAAACAATTAATAAGGCATTGTCTAGCGTGGATCCACGTTATATACACGATACGAAGGGTTAGAATTGCTTTCAGTATGAGTTAGCGGCTTTAAGAATCTGTAACCCATACTGTTACCGATTCTAAGAGTCCTGAGAATTGCTTTCAGTATGGGTTACCGATTCTTAAAGCCCAATATAGATTACACGTACATGGGTACACAAAACTTATTTAAGGCACTATTTTAGACAAACAGGATTGCTGTGCTCAATTATTTTGATCTTGTCTGGTCTGCCTTATTCCATTCTTCTAGAAGATATCAATAGCAACAGCATTGCAGTGTGACTGGTAACTTCTACAATTTTTTTTTCTTTTGTCTATATATATGTCTTAAATGTTCATTATTCATCAGGGCAGACAGTCTCTACCTACTATCTCTTTATTCATAAACGCTGCTTAAAATGTAGTGTTTAGCGACAGTTAACCCTACATTTTTTACGTTTAAACGTCACTTAACTATAACCATCGTTTATAAATAAACCTCTTTAAGTCCAGAGGCAATAAATCTGCTATTTATATAATCTGATATAATTAGGGAATGGACAATAATTATATTCTGCAATAAAGTGTTGTATCAAAATAGTTTATGCTTTGGTAAACAGACTCGCCAGTCAGCAGGATGGTGGACGATCATTTACAATATCGTCACCCGTAGAGGGTCTGTTAAAGCATCCTATACAATGTCTTCAGGAACAGTCGCTAAATTTAACGCGCTTCATCTGTTCATTCATCTGTGCTACAATGCTACAATTTTCTCCTGTTTTATTGCAAAGAAAATCATGACTGCTAAGATCCAATTTTATTTGCAAATATAAATAAAATATTCTGTTGTAACTTTTTCCTTGAGTTCCTTACAACACTCCTAGTTAAATGCGTTTAATTTCATTGTAAGTGTTAGAAATACTTTTGATGTAGTTTCCTAAAGATACAGAAGGATAATTTTCATCTCCCGTGCCTGTCATCAGAATAACGTAGAGCCATAATTATGCGGAATATTAAATATGCATACGAGGGAACTTAAAGCACAGTGTCAGACTGTGTGTTCATCTCTATATGATCTGAATCTCGTGTACACCTGACTATTAAAACTACTCAGGGTCACGCAAAACTTCAATGACAATTAATTTATTTATTCCTTTTTATGAATATTCAATCCAAAAGGCCTTCCTTGTACGTTGATTTCAATTATATACGAAGGAAACGTACACAATTCGCACCCTTGGCTTTTCTGCGAGGACTGGCGACGTTTTTGCCTCTGCGGCATCTTGGATGCGAATTAAATCTAACTTTGTTATGAAGAGGGTAAGGTTTCGTTTCGGATGGAGAGGTTTCAGGGGATGCTGCGCCTCTGTATGTATTATAAATTGGTTTAGAGCGGCGCGGGGAGTCGCCGGTCGCCCGCTCGATACCGGCCAGTCGCGAGACAGACCCGAGCGCGTTCGCTTCGCTATCGTCGCCGATATCAAAACGAAAATAAAAATAAACCCCTATTGTGGACCTCGAGTTAGCTAGTGTTGTGAACGAACATGATCGTTAGTGAGTGTTGTATTGTCTTGTTGGATTGTTAGCCGCACTAGTTCGCCTGAATATTTCGTTAACAAGGTAAGTAGTGTTGAGTAGATAAACAGATAAGCCTTTAAGGTCTGATATCGCGTACGTCGTTTAATTACTGCGTATGATTATTGCGTGTGTTTTTGCTAAATGTTCAGCGATTATTTTAATACGGCACACGTGCGCGAGTGGTCACATTCAGTTAATACTGTAACATATACTTATGTGAGATGATACGATCTTCTTGACGATTGTAAAAAGGACTTAAACTTGGCATTTACTCATGACGGAAATCGTGAATTTCCTCCTTTAGATCACACATTTTCTCTGGCTAAGATTAAATCTAAGTCAACGGTCGTGCTTGGGTGAAGAATCCGTAAAAGTAACGCTTCATAACCACGTAATTAGCATATCTCGCATGCATGTACTTAAAAGAACCGTCTGCTGTATATTATCATAACAGACAGCATCTCGGTAAGATTTTACGATCGATAGGAAGTTGAGGGATGCTGTGGGATGTAACGTGTATTAGTAAACGTAGTGTGTACTATGGTCACTTAAAAATTGCCCAGCTGGTCGTAAAATGGAAGAAAAACGGCAGTTTGAACTTACATGTTACATTTTCTTTGGTTTTTAGTTACTAGTCTAGGATTTATTTTCTCTCTTGATCTGTTGGTTATTGCTCGAACTATTCGTCACATTAGGTTGAGTAAGCATGGTTATCAATGCGCGTTACTTCCGAGGACTGAGCGTATTAATGGTACAGATTTCGTCATGTTATGGAATACATAATCGTCAAAACTGCAGTTGGGGTACTAAAAAACCGGGGATTGGGTAGACCGCAACAAATCTTGCTGATTGGCAATCTTTTTACCACATCTCGTACATCTCCTGTCGACACGAGAAAAGGTCGACAAGGGTCAAGCATCCCCTACATTTCATTTCTGTGACAGGCATCAAAGGACTATATATTCTCAACAGAACATTTTTCATAGAATGACAGATGCTAAGAATATTACTATATTCTGAAGAATATCGAGGGCCATAATTTATCCTAGACACAGTTTGACGTCTCTCAATAATGCACAATGCAAGCTAATAAAACTGCATATTAAATAAGTTATGTACCGAGGTCAGTGACCCTTCCGTTGACGTCGGCATTGCACCTTATGTCTAAGGTCATTGAGAATGCGGATCGAGTGCCTCTGATGTCACGAGGAATGGCGTCGTGACTTATACCTATTAGTTGGTAACTTGGTGCATTATTGAATAGGATATGTGGTGGATGGTGAATGGTAGTGGCTCAATGACTATACAAGCTCTTGACTGCTCATACGGGCGACTCAGGCTCACGACACATATATGAAATTGCACTTATGTTAGATGAAACTATGAGTGGCCATTTTAGTATTGACCAGTTATTGGATCTCTGCACATGCGGTTATTTTGATACCTTTTAAAACATTTCTGTATAAATAAAAACAATTATGACTTCATTCCGGTCCGCAGTGGTGAGTCGTGTGCCTAGACGAAATCGGTCTATCAGCTATCAAATGGTTTTATTCTCTTTGTAGTGGCTGGTGTTGGGATTTGAGTTCATCTGTTAATTTATGGAAATAAGGTCCTATACTTAGAAAGTAAGTACTTGTATTAGGGTTGAACCACCAGTTTCTTTTTGCCATGGAACGATTTCTTTTTTATTTTTATTGCTGAATGGGCCTGCTCTTAACTTCAATCACGCCTGATGGAAATAAAATGACGTCCATGATGGAACGAGCGTTCCCAGAAGATGCCTTTTCACTCTTGTTTTGTTAATTATTAATGCCTTAAAAAATTAAGGCCTCCAGGCAGGAAATCTTTTCATTGGGGTCTTTGAATAAGATGACAAGGTCTTCTATGGCTGCGTTATTAGCCAAGATACATAGGACTTAGTGTTTAAAAATCTTTTTGACAAAAAAAAAACAATACTACAAAATGAAAAATAACTTTAATTTCGGAAATCGGTGTCTTTGTTTTTTTATTTACGTTTTTCGCCACCGACTTCCAAAATTTATATTTAAAAAGATTTTTTTTTATAAATACATTTTTTTTTGGATGTTGGTTGTTTTTTTTCAAAAAGTTTTTGTTTTTCACTTTTTGGTTATGGTACCTACTCCACACCAATTCGTATATCGTAGCATATAATATATGATACAAAATCTGTCTTCTGACAATCAAAGCCACACTTAACGTACCTACGACTCAAGTAGCGCAATTTGACATTACCATTAAAATCATTTATAGCCAGCGTGTATCTCATGACAATTCCAATAAGCTCAAACACGGCTAGATTAAATTGTTTTATTACGAAGTTCCGGTACCTATCTTCCAGCTTCATCATCAGATCGGTTTGATGGTACTATTTTCGTCAGAACCATTTATTCCAATTTGCTTCGTCATAGTCGCTTAACTATCTTAATCGAGATATCTTATCGCCACCCGTGAAATAATTATTATCATTGAAGAGTTCCTGTGGCTATCTGTGGCCTCCTTCATCAGTTATCTTCACCAAATTATACTTTCTGAATGCAAATGCTTGACTTTTTGATGAAAATATCAAAATGACTATAATTATGTATGCCTCTAATACTTGAGGAGTTCCTTCTCCCTTCATTCTTTTAAATAAAAAACTATTTACAAAATCGGCTAATAAATGACGGCGTACTGAGGTAACAAACATAAAAAAAAATTAAATAAAAATACAACCGAATTGAGAACCTCTTCCTTTTTTGAAATCGTTTAAAAAGATCCTTCATTTCTGTGGTAATAACGGTTCTTCCGACAGTAGAAAAGACAATACGAATTGGGTATAAATAAAACAAACACACCTTTCCTACCTAGGATAAAAACCTCGCTGAACCCTTTGACCTTAAAAAACAAATAAAACAAAATCAAACGTTTGTGAACCGTATTTGTAATTACGGTTGACCCTTCGAAGTTGCTAAAAGTCGAGGCAACGCCATCCTCTTCCGTGTCAGAGGAAGCTTTGGCTTTGTTTACGTAGGACTAAGTGAAGCTGGCCGTAAATACTTTTAGTTATCGGGTAGCACCCAGTAAATGGGCAGAATGCTCTGTCTACGGGCAGAACTTTTTTCATTATTGTCTTTGGTGGTGTCAGTTTGAAATGTGAGTAAAGAAAGAAGTTGGTGTGTGCGGTTGTTTATAGTGTGTTAAAAGTCAAGTATTAGCTATGGTTCTGATGTGGGTTCAAAGCTAAGACAGTTTAGTTTGGAGACAGAGAGAATAATAATGAGGATGAGGGAAGGACCTCCTCTACTTAACCTTTTATAATAAGGAGTTTTATGTAATAGCAAGTACCTACTTAGGTATCTTGCCTAAAGACATTTAGGAAGAAACTTATCTATCAACAAACATTAGCTCATAATCAAGCAAATAAATTGTTTGTATTTTTAAAATAACTTCTTGTTGCTTACTTTTATTGAATGGTAGTCTTTGATTCAGCTGTTATATGGTGGTGTTTCCAATCTATGAAAATATATTTTTTTTGTCATCATTGGATAAATCTATGAAAGCTTTTTCAATAAATTCCAATTCCCTTTTTAAATAATGTAGCACGAGTGATTCTCCAACACAAAATCGAAAATCAATTATTTTTCTCCCCAATTTTCCGGACACAACCAATCGAAGTAAAAACCGCAAACTTTTTCTGGTTTGAACGGCATTCGCAGCGGATGGGTTATTAACCTGTCAGTGGTCGGGTACAGTTGTGATCTTTTAACCCTACACGTCGCTGGCACGTGGTGTGGGCTTGAAAGGTGCCTGTGTACTCTAGTTTACGCAGTTCCCGTCTTTTGGGACATGCTTGTCAGTTTTGTTAACTTGAAGTTTAGGCATATTAGGTCTGCTCTGTAAACATTTTACCGTGAAAAATTAGGTGAAGTAAAGCTTGAAGTGAGATGCCATTCTTATTTTTTTTTACTCCTAAATTTTCGTAGTGAAATTTTTACAGAATAGATCGGTGTTTTTGATATAACGATTGACGTAATTTTATAGCAAAATGGCCGTCGTTCAACTTACAACACCAGAGGGATTACTGTCATCAATTTGAGTGGCAAAGTTGAAACTGTAATGTTTATGTGTTTTAGAGCTTTCCACTTCAAATTGGAACCGAGTGACTAGTAAAATTGATGGTGAGTTTCGATTTAAACTTAGATTTGGTAGATTAGTTTTAAATCTATTCGGCCTTATTACAAAAGAAGATTTATCTTTAGACCCAGGTTTAATCATAAAGGCATTTTAAATTTCAAACTATAATCTGACAATGTCAAAGTTCTTATTACAAAAACTGACGTAAAACTCGAGTCTAAGAGCGGGCGCTCACTGGCGGCACGGCACGGCAAGGGCTTTTTATGCGACGAATAGAAATAATAATATAATTTAAAAGTTTGGCATTAAAATTGCAATTCAACGGCAACGATGCTGCGGTATCCTTAGGTATGCCGCGACGTCCTTTGGCATCATCATTCAAATTAAAATTTTACTGTCATATGTATTTATGTTACTTATATCGACACCTGCAAGGAAAAACATCGTAACTCATTTTTAGTAAATTTTCAGAGAGCGCGTCAAAAAGTATGGCCATTCCCTAGTTGCCTCAAATTTTCAAGGTTGGTTGGCATTACGACTTAACCGAAAACTGAGAGATTTTTTTAAAATCTTTGACGCGCTCTCCACTAAAAATGAGTTACGATGTTTTTCCTTGCAGTTGTCGATATTTCTATTTTTCGCATAAAAAACCCCTTGCCATAAAGTGCAGCCAGTGGGCGCCGGCCCTAAGTTTTCCGTTTTGCGTTAAGAACGTTACGTTTATCGGAATAAAGTTCAAAATACAGTAATGGGCTCGAAGGTTTAGGCTAGGTCTAACGTTAGAACTCGTTTTGTAATAAGGCCGATTAGGTTTTTAAGCCGAGTTTAGACCGAGACTAACTCTTTCTAAAAGAGCTCTACTTTTTAATTATTACAATAATGACAACACTTATATAAATTGTTTCTTAGGTTTATACAGTGCTAATGTTACGAGATAAGAGCTTTTAATTCTGTTTACAACTTTGATCCTTCAGACAAGATGTGATGGATATAAATCACTCTTCCCTGCGTCACCGACTTGATTTATTAATTAGTTGAATCTTTATTTAATTACGCACGTTATACTAGGATAATTACTCAAGAGACGAATGAGCCGATTAGCTGTGTTATTTAAACAGAATGTTAAACGTGTGTGTAATGTTTTAAAAATATTTATTTTATACTGCTGTGATGAATTCTTGGTTGCATTCATTAAGAAGAGGGATATGATTTTTATTTTCAAACAATAATATTTATATGATATAAGCTAACAGACTTAAAATAATAAGCACGTCTATGTTTATTAAAAAAAAGGGGAAGGAATCATAGGGCAGCAAAAAATTCGTCCATCGCTGTCAACAGAGAAAGTGCCAAAAAGGCTGGCAGCATTGTCCGGTTATATAATAAGGTGGTACTGATTTTTGGCCAAAAATGTTATTATAATTCAGATATTATATTGTTTTTCTGTTCCATGTCAGTGAAAATGCTCGAGTGCTAGTTCAGCTCAGTCAAAAGTGCAAATAAGTTTAATCAATGTAAACATACGAGCATAAAAACAATAATTTATAGAGCATGTTATAAAAAATTCCACTTTTGTACGATCAGATCCCAACAAACGAATCTTCTACATACAAATCAAATATTAAAAGGGAACTCAATAATACATCTCATAAGTACCTACATAAACAAACAAAAAAATCAACCCTCAACTGCTCACTACACTACAAACTACAAGGCACCCATAATCATTCTACCCAATTCTGTTGCATAAATGGTAAAGAAAAATTGCGCGTCACCCCTCCCCCGCCCCACCGCGCACCCACTTTCCACCGACCTTGCAGGGCTCGAGACAAATCCGCTTCCTTGCTACTGCATGGCCACATCTCCTAGCAGGGTTGCCAACATGGCCCACCAAACTCGGAATTTTTCATATAAAGCTGCTTCGAATTCCAACAGGGGATTCAAAATGGCCGTTTGAAGACGAGATTCGGAATTCGAAATGAGAGATTCGAAATCTGAGGGGCAACTCTCGTAATATTAAGAACGTTCACAATTGTCAGTTGATATCGGTCTCAATCTGTCAAAAATACCTCTAATTTTCCTACATTTTTGACACTGATGGTCGCTGAGATGAGATTGCGACTATTTTGAACGTTTTTAATTACGAGAATTGGCCTTCTGGAATCGGGACTAGAATTTAGAACTGTTTTAAAACTAAGTAATATGGCTGTGAAAAGTAGAATTTAGTGAGGCAAGCTAAAAGGCTAACATGTCTATAATTCGCTGGTATCTTTAAAGGCGTTTATTTGGTAAAATTTTGAAATGGATAGTTACTGATATTTACGGTAGACTTCTTGTCAATTAGGTTTACTTAAGACGGTAGTTAGCTTCAACTTTACAAATAGTTTAATCCATTATCTCATGAAATGTGCATTGACCTTTTGCCCAAGTTTATAAATAAAACATTACCGAGAGATCACGTTAGGTTATTTTAATGATTAGCTACATTATAACATGGCACATTTGTGAATTTGCACATGCCATATCACCCTTTTTGCACTCGTATAGAAAAAACAGCTAATATTCAACGTCATTAGCTAGCAACCCTGCGTCTGAGGTTAACGAACAGACAGACTAGGGGAGGCTTGGCGCATGCGCTGTAACTGTTTTGGATGCCCCATCTCTCCTCTATCAGCAGTTTTCATACATAAATACACACAAATATTTTTGTGACGTAGTTTTGGATACTTCTAGACATTTTTGGACAAATATAGACTAAGATCTAAAGGTCAGGTCATGCCCTGTAGGTTTAAGTTATATTATAATATTACGGGGCTTTTGTTACGTAAGAATGTATTTGAACGAACTTTGCGTTCTAAGGGCTAGGTACAGACGCCAGCACATCAATCAAGCTACCCGAAACTGTCAAATTTTTCCAATCAACTTTGAACCTTATTCTTTAGCGATCAAGTTGAAAATCTATTAAAGAAATTTGACAGATTCTAGTAGCTTGATGTGCTGGCGTCAGTACCTACATTTAATTGCTATAGAACTGGGCTTTCTTATGAAATACAATACCATAATTATATTGATTTGAATTCAAGAGGGCTGTTAACAATACATTTAAAGCGGTAGAAACGCTCAAAAAATTTTAATACGTTTTTTTGAGTGTGAAGATCTTTCCCCATAGAATTGAAAATTACAAAGAGGCTTGTCCTGCCATTAAAAATTAATAACATTTTTTTCGTCCTATCCTATATCCGTTGGGTACACACAAATATAATTTTTACATGATAACATGTTTTAAAAAAAGGGGAAATTAAAATTAATCAGTTTCTACGAACTGAGGGAAAAAATGGGTATTTCCAAAATCCACTAATGCTGGGTAGAACTCACTAATCATACGGTATTTAGCCGTCTGCGGACGGAGCATGGCGTGTCGAATTAAAGAATTATCCTCCTATTAACCAGGAGTAGAACCCTCGTTTGGGTTATTGTGATAAAAATTAAAGGATTAGCCACAATTTATGATGGGGTTTGCCGACTAAATTGTAAAATTGAGAAAAGAAGCCATAACACGAACGTTTCAAAATTGGATTTTAGTAGGTAGGTACATGCTTAGAATTCATTGTGTATAACTATTGATAGTGATGTTATTGATTGAGAGTTACGGTTAACCCTATCAAAATATGGTGAAATGTTTTAATGTTTTTAACAAAATATCTCTGTATTTCGTCTCTTGATTCCCGTTCTTTATCATTCAAATTCAAAATTTGTATAAAAAATTTTGCTGTTCTACAGAAAAACCGATACCTAATCAGTCAAAATTAAATGAATGCTTTAAAAGTTTAATCTATTCTATGAAATTAAAATTTCATTCTTATGAATTTATAATAAACCCAAAAAACACAAAACCGTAGACAGTCACGTCAAAATCAAAAGCTCCCCTCGACCCTAAAAAGTAAAAATAGGGTGTCGACACACCGCCTTATGATTATACAACGCCGCGTTTTAGAACTCGTCCTATTCTTTGAAAAATGTAGGAAAAAATCTCATTATTGAACCATTAGGAGACTGTTATTCGCCTCTGGGAGAGATGATTCGTGTGTATGGAAATGAAGGGAATTGATTTTTTATTGTTTCTTTAAAGCGGTCTTGGGACTAGATATTTAGGGTGCTGAATCTTATACTGGCCCCGATTCTGTTGTTCACAAACTAAACTAAATTTAAGTTCAGTGCATCTTTTTTTTCTATTTCATTAAGAAAAAGACAGGAGATAAATATTAGTTTAGTCCCGTCAAATTAGCCAGAGTCTGACGTAAATTGACGTATTTTTAGCAAATTTTATAATCACGTCTAAACTTGTCTATGTAGTATCATAATTTGACAGGACTAAACTAATATTTAACTTCTGTCCTTTCCATAATGAAATAGAAAAAAAAAAATGCACTGAACTTATATTTAGTTTGTGAAAAAGGGAATCAGCGCCATTATCTAATATAATGCCTTATCTATCTATACTAATGATAAAATTGATGAGTTTGTTTGAACACGCTATTCTCTGGTACTGCCTTTTGGCGCCGAAAAAATCTTTTTGCAATTGATAGCACACTTCTCGAGGAAGGTCATAGGCTAATTTAACACACGCTACGATCCTTAGTAGCCGCGCGAGGCGGGTGAAACTGCGAGGCACAGCTAGTAATAAATCAAATAATATGCATCGTGGTTTGACGGGAAAACGTTGTATTTCATGCAAATTGTTTTGTGGACCCTGATGATTAAGTTATTAGTGTGTGGTTACGTGGTGCGTGTCATGTTTTAAAAATTAAGTTCAGAAGTTCTGGCAGTGTTTGGCGTGTATGTTAATACAATTTCTCGCCTTGTTTGCACCGTTGATGGACCATACTCTAGTTAGCTGATAGTAAGAAGTATAGCCAAACTAAATTAGTTTGGCTATAGATAGTCAACGTCAAGTATGCACGGCAAATGCTTCTCTTTCTCCTTTCCACTCCTCTATCTTAAGCTAGTGTGGAAAAATCCTTCCTGTAGGCGTCAAGCTCATCCCGCAATCTTATCTTGTGTCTGCCTCGATGTAGCTGAAGGTTTTCTGATCCACATGGTGGTATATTTGGCCCATGACTTGTTCGACACGCGGTAAACATGTCCGGCTCAGTCCGACTTAAGATTGGCTGCTTTTTGGGTAACGTCGGAGTTCTGCGTTTTAGAGCGCAGCACTGAATAAGTAATAGTAAAAAAAACAATAATCGGCTTGTCAACTGAAAAAATCTAATTAGTCCGTCAGTTAGATTTTGAAAAAATATTTGACCCGTATTTTTTCTTTTGTTACGTAAACCAAAATTGACGAAGATACGACGCTTTTAAAATTCTCAATACGTCACACCTTGGTATAATTTTTAGTGCGTTGTGACGTCACGATGAGCCCCCACTCCCGAGTTTTGATGCGTTTTATCTTTGTCAATATTCATTGATTTACAAAAACAATAAATACGTGTCCATTATTTTCCAATACTCTAACTGACGGACTAAATAGATTAACAATTTATTGATGGTGGAAATTAGCCTATTCAGCCTATGTTGACCCCATTTCTCATATATATACAGGGTATTTGTAAAACACCAGCAACCTCTTAAGAGGTCATTGTAATCATCATAATGAACAACTTTTACTATGGGACCAAACCTGAAATCGCGAAAAAAAAATCAGCTGTTCCCTACATTTATGTTCGTGTAACTCGTCAAAATGTAGGGAACCGCTGATTTTATTTTCGCGATTTCAGGTTTGGTCCCATAGTAAAAGTTGTTCATAATGATGAGTACAATGACCACTTAAGAGGTTGCTGGTGTTTTACAAATAACTCTGTATATGGTTGACCCATTGCAGGGCAAAGGTCCCATTTTCTTTTTAACCGACTTCAAAAAAGGAGGAGGTTATCAATTCGACGGTATGTTTTTTTTTTTTTGTGTGTTTGTTACGCGATTACTCCGCCAATTGTAGACCGATTTTCAAACTTCTTTTTTTGTTCGAAAGGAGATACTTTCGAAGTGGTCCCATAATCACCAAGTCAGGATCTGATGATTGAATCCTGGAGAAATCGAGGGCAACCCTCAAATTTTGTAGGCATACCTATAGCGATTTGGGTATTTTTTATAGTAACTCGTGCATTTGCTCTCAGAGAGCACCATTCGGTGAACTGATGATGAAGACCACAGATGGCCATCGGAACTACTCAATAATAAATATTTTACGGTTTGCGATTCGATTAGGTACTTTAATGTGGTTGCTAAGCACAATGCGTATCGTGAAGTGGAGCTGATGGTGACTTCTCAATCAGCTCCAGTTCTCCTGGTTCTTACAAGGAGAACTCCTCAACAATTAACGTCCCTGCATCGGGAAAAGCAATATTATGAAACAGGTTATGAGCAGTTGACATTAGACTATTGTAACTTTGTCAGGCCTGTTGGTCTAGTGGTTAGTGACCCTGACTGCTATGCCGGAGGTCGTGGGTTCGATTCCCATCCAGGACAAATGTTTGTGTAATGAGCACGATCATTTTTTCTGTGTCTGGGTGTAATTTATCTATAATATTTATGTATTTAGAAATATATAAGTATGTTTATCAGTTGTCTAGTACCCATAACACAAGCTCTGCTTAGCTTGGGACTAGATGGCGTTGTGTGATAGTTGTGGAATATTATTATTATTATTATAAGTTACAAACTGGCCCACTAAAAAGTGAAAAATAAAAAACTTTTTACAAAAAAAAAAAACAACCGACTTCCAAAAAACACTGCGAAGTGAAAAATAACTTTAATTTCGGAAGTCGGTGTCAATAAAAGATAATGCGAAACCAACGACACCGACTTCCGAAATTAAAGTTATTTTTCACTTTGTAGTGTTTTTTGGAAGTCGGTTGTTTTTTTTTGTAAAAAGTTTTTTATTTCTACTCAAACCAAGTACGTTTTTAAACATTTTTTGACATCTTAAAAATCGTGAAACCGAACTTGAAATAATTTAAAATATTGGTAAGTTGGCCTTCCCTATTTCAGTCTCTAGCTACATCGTCTGACGTCAGACAATGTCGCCGTGACTAGCGAGTGTGGATGTAAATATGCGGCGCCTTGTCGCAGTGCCACGTACCTACGACACGGCGACATTTGTATACTTGTCGCACGACAGCGCTCGCGACATATTGCTAGACATTTGTCGCTTCGTGAGTGAGACTGGCGTGGTTACTGGTATACGACTTGACGCAAAGTTGGAAATATTTACGGGTGAGTACTTTTTCGTATCTTACAGTTCTTATCACTCCAAATTCTAGCAAGAAGTTTCTGATTTTGAGATTATTGTCTTCGTATACCGCAAATATGGTATGGAAATAGTATAAGCAAGAATAACATATGAACAATAGAACAGACTTCCCAATCTGTTTAGATATCACAAAACAATTAATATCTAGGTTCATACAGTGTTGTCTAACAGTGAGAGCAGTGGCCCAAGGATCGAACCCATACAGCCGCTTTACTTTATGCAAATTATTTCATCACCACATTCACCACTGCTCTGAAAACGGTGAAGGAAAACATCGTGAGGAAACCGGCACGTCCTAGAACAAAAAATTCAAAGACACGTAACATCTACCAATCCGCATTGGGTTCGCGTGGTTACGGCCCACTCCCTCTCACCAAAAGAAGGCCTGTGTCTCAGCAGTGGGAACATCATAGGCTTATTATATTCTAACAGTATTAAGATTTGTGTTATGATTTGCAAACCCAAAAACATCTTTGAAGGTCAAAGGTGTGACAAAGTTACAAGTATCTTACGATCAAAATCTAGTTCACCTGTTTTTTTTTCAATAAGTCAAATAATAAATTAGCTTATATTAGACTAAACACCCCGTCGAATTGACCGGCTAAACTTTTAACAGTTCTAACCACAACAAACAGCATATGTGCAAAGTTCAATCGGTCGAATCGCAGCCACCGATGCAGCATATTAGCCGTGTGTCGGTCAAAATGTCGATTCGAAATTTCGATCGAAGTTACGCACGTTAATCCGTGGGCCACGCACGAACGCGCGGAGTAAACTTAAACTAAATTCGAACGATTTCAATCGAAAATACAACTATCATATATAGCACTGTGGTTTACATTTTTGGGACAGTTATTATCACTCATAGATATGAATAAAGTCCTAAAACTATGTCAATATTACGAGCAATCGTTGGAATTTAGGCACCCAACTGACCGCCGCCCGGCGATATACGAGAAGCGAATAGAGCTAGCAACTAAAAACGAGTTGGCGAGTAAAGAGCAGCGACTGATTACTCGCTGGTATGCGAATGTGCCAAGAGTGCGTCTCTCAGCAAATCACCTTCCCGCAAAGCGAGCGTCGCTGAACGAGTATCATATGTTGCTGCGACAAACGCGTACTCGCAGGCGGTGTGAACTGTCAGCGATCAACTATTAACATATGGATCTCATTTACTTTCACAGGACCTATAATCTTTTGTGCGTTTCAAAAATCGTTGATAGCTGCTTCGTCGACGGTGGGAGAGGTACCCTACGTTACGTGTGCACCGCGCCCGTGCTAGGCCCACAGCACCCGTGCTATACCGTCAATCACAGGGTGATGTCGACCGGCAAATGTTTACTTCTGCATGCCTACCGATTACATACGCTGGCAATCTGCAGTTAGTACAAATTGATGGTAACGGTAGGCCGTGGATATTAGATAGGTGTTAACTATAGTGCAATAATCTAAAAATGTATTGTACTTGATACTGACAGTACCTATTTTAGTACTGGGGTTGGTTTTGGATTTTATAATGATTTAACCGGTTGAAAGTCGTATTTACAGAAACAATTAAAGAGCCAATGGCCCCGATTCTGTTGTTCACAAACTAAATTAATTTTAAGTTCAGTGCATCTTTTTTCTTTCTATTTCATTATGAAAAGGATAGAAGATAAATATTAGTTTAGTCCTGTCAAATTAGATAATCCATAGACAAGTTTAGACGTGATTAAAAAGTTGGCTACTAAAATACGTCGATTTACGTCAGGCGCTGACTAATTTGACAGGACTAAACTAATATTTATCTTCTGTCCTTTTCTTAATCAAGTCGAAAGAAAAAGATGCACTGAACTTAAATTTAGTTTAGTTTGTGAACAACAGAATCGGGGCCATTGTGTCTCGCGTGGATCTACGTTCATACGAATGGTTAATACGTTACTTTATTATTTCAGTTATTTATTTTGAATTTTATTTCATTGGTCATGTTATGGCATCGGTGTATTTATTTGGAATTACGCTATCATTTTTATGTTATTTTCAAAATCATGTTTGTCGGCAATTGCTTTATGATCTCATGCGGTCCAAATTATTTTTCGATCATTGGATATTTTGAGTCTTCGTGAGTCGTTAAGTTATAGCCGAGAGGCCTCAGATACTGTTGGAATTCTTCTATTTTAGAATAGTGTTATTGAGAATCGTGAGAAAAGTTGTTTATATACACCGTATTAAGGAGTTCTTTGAGATATATAATTTATTTCATCACTTAACACGGTGAAGGAAAACATCGTGAGGAAACCGGCCTAGAATCAAACATCGAAGACACCTGCGGGGCAATTGCGTAACACATTATCAATCGGAATCGGTTTCATTTTGACAGTTCAACAACATTCATTGCGTTATTTACGTGTTGAGCAGACAAATTTTTCGAACGTATGAAGCAATGGATTAGCAAATTGGTTAAAAATGATTCAGATTCCGATTGATAGTGTGTTACGCAATTAGGGTGCTGACATCCATCAACTCGCACTGGACCCGCGTGGTGGATTATGGCCCACTCCCTCGCACAGAGAGGAGGCCTGTGTTCCAGCAATGGAAACGTTATCTAGGCTGATTATGCAAAAACTACCTCAGCGAGTCGTGTTTAAAAAAACATACGAGAATACTATGATATAATAATTGTAAACGTTTATGGTTTAAACTGCGGCTTTTATTCCAAAACTTTAGCATAGTAAAGCTGAAGAGTTTGTTTGTTTGAATGCGCTAATCTATGGAACTGGCCGTCGTATTTTTTTTTTTTTTGCATTTGATAGCCCAACTTTTGAGCAAGGTTAAAGGCTTTTTAACATCTTGCTAAGACCGTTAGGAGCAAAAACGAAAGAAAATCACGCGGAGGAAGTCGGAGTTAGAAGCTATTCGTGTATAAGCTCATCTCCTCAAAGTCCTCAAACACATTCCATTCTTCAAGTGAATCTGCCATCCAAAGCCCAAATCAAAACTTAAAGTGCTCATAGGTTCAACGCTATCTCTATAAAATATGTTGTTATCCAATGAAACTTTTCTGCTAGCTATCTCGTTCGAGTCGCTTGTAACATTGATGTTATTGTTATAGTCCTGGATTCGAAGGTGCTGGACATGAAAACGCGTATTAACACCGTGATCTACTTGAGAACTAATGACGTCATTTGAATTCGTAAATGTGTTTGAGGTGATTAGGAATGGTGGCTGTTTTGAAAATATGTGATGCGTCTTCTTCTGCTCTCGTATCGCCTCGTTTATGGAAAAAGTTAATGTTCTGCACCATAATTGCGTAAAAAGCTATCAATCTCAATAATTTTGAAGGATATTACTAATAAATTGCTTCATATGTTTGCTAAAATTTGTCTGTAGAAAATTTGTTTGTTTGTTGTCTGTGTAGTAGTGTTGCCCAAATGCAAGAACAAGACGAGACTTAGCCAGTCTTGGTCTTGGTCTTGCGCCAATACACCTGGTCTTGGCCTTGGTCTTGGTCTTGCGCTCCCAGTCTTGGTCTTGGTCTTGGTCTTGCAGCAAGAGTCTTGCAAGTCTTGCAATTACCTATCAGTCTATTACTATTTATTAAAGTTTTTAAATCTTAGAAAAACGTATTAGAATTGGAACATTGTGAGCTTGAATTAACATAGCCATAGTAAAGATCAAGCAGATTAATAAATAACTGAAGATTTGATAAGAAATTCGAAAAATCAACTGACCTATATGTCGTTTTCCATAGAAGTAACTGTTTTTTAATAAACATTTATGATTTATAAGCTTACATTTGCTAAAACATGTAAAAAAACAAATTAATTACAATAACTTGACTGTATTTTAAAGAACAATATCTGTCTAGAAAGAGATTGAACCCTCAACTTATATGAAATTTAATAAAAGAGTTTTACGATTTATCATTTATTTCAATAACAAATAAAATACAACACAAATCAAACATAAAAGTCACAACAGCTTTATCATTAGGTTATGTTACTTTATATCAATTCTTTTGACCAAGAATTAATACAAAGTAACCATCTGGCTGACTCATCACTTAACCGATTTCTATGTTTTCTAATTACTAATGATGCTTTAGAAAATAATCTCTCAGCAGGTACTGAAGTTGCAGGTATTGAGAGAAAATCACGGGCCATCTTCGATAAAGTCGGATACTCTGTCTCATGCGTCCTCCACCAATCTAAAATGTCTTCCGAGCTGGCAGTTCTTGGTTTTCTCAGGTACTCCTCCAACTCGTCTATCACTAAGCCTTGAAGACAAGATCCAGATGACGTCGAGGGACATTCATAGAGTTTATCAAAGTCTATTACGTCTTCATCTTCATCACATACTTTATTTTCTTTTTTTGGTAATTCCAGAGATTTGTTCAGTGAGTGTAGACTTTTATATTCTTCATAAAGTTCATTGAACTTGCGCAGACTTTCTGTTTTAAGTTGCTTCCCCCACATTGTCAGGTCAAAAGTCTGAGCCTTATGCCTTGGGTCTAAAATTAAAGAAGTACAATAAATCCAGTTGCTCTTCTTATAATGTTTAAGCATTTTGTCTCGAGCTGCTTGGAAAGCTAGAATGAGCCTTTCATCCACTTCAGATCGATTAGGTTTCTCATCTAACTGTTTTACCATGGATTCAATTTTATCTAGCAAGAGATTGAATGATACAATGACTAGCGGTAATGTAACATATTTGTCTCCACCAAGTTTTGTACTTAAAAGTTTAAAGTTTATTAGAAATTTATGTAATTTTTCGAGTACCTGCCATTCACTAGCTGTGATTTGAAAATCATTCAATTCGGTGACAGAACTGCACAATATGTTAATGCCCGCTCTCACTTTTAAACCAAATCCAATCATATCATGTGTGGAATTCCATCTCGTTGGACAGTCAAGAATGGCATTTAGATTTGATGGCACGCCAGCTGCTTCACAAGCAGACTGAAACTTCTTCTTCACTATCTCACTTCTTTTTATTTTACTGGAAATACTGCGTAACTTTGTTACAGATGTACGCGAGTCAGCAATATTTGGTGCATATTCTTCATCTTCCTCATCCTCAGTTTCGTCTGCATAGTCTTCATACTGCTGATCTTGCGCGTTAGTGTCAGACTCACAGTGTAATGCTAAGGTCTTTAATAAATCTTGTACACCAAGGTTTAAAATGTGAGCAAAGCACCGGAAATGTTGATTGTCTGAATCAAAGTGTGGCGGCAGCTGTTTGCCCAGTTCATACATAAATTTGGTATTTGCAGTTGCGTTGTCGACCGTGATACCTTGTATTTTATCAATTATGATAGATAGATAGATAGATAGATAAACCATTTATTTGGCGCACACAAAAGTCAGCACAACACACAGAAGTTCAACACTAGGTGATAACATGTGTATAATATACCTAAACAAAAAAAAAAAAAACCAGGTGCCATTATAAAAACAAAATGAAAAACATGCACAAAGAAATAAAAATGACACTATGACTAACACTTAAAATAAAATTAAAACTTAAAACTTAAAATAAAATTAAAATTAATAACGAAACAAACAGTGCGGTGTGCGTCTCAAGGTTGCACCAAATGGGAGTCCAGCTCAGCATGTGTCAGGCAAGTGTCCCTGACGCTGATATTCTGCTGGATCCCTGCAGTGACACATTCAACCCATCAATGGTAAACGACATTTTAGATGATAATTGTTGAAGTCGTTCCTTGAGATTCAATTGGAGCTCTTCAAATCGCTCTTTGACTTTCCTTCTAAGTGTAGACTTTTTAGGAAACACCATATTAGGGCAAATACGTCGAAAATATACTTGTGTAGCTTCGTCATCGAAAAATGAGAAGGGAAGATATTTTTTCACCACCCAATCAACTGTAGCTGTCGTGATGTTGTCACTGCTGTTTTCCGACTGAAATAAAACAATAAATCTTCTGTTATTATTTAAAACATACTAGGTTTGAGCGTTTAGGAGGAGGAGGTTTGTTGTTGTTAAATCGAGAAAATCGTTAAATTGACATTTGTTGTATTAAGGTTGCACTGTACTGTAATTTACCAAAATAAAGTACTTAGTTGTTACTGGCCGATTATGAAAACAAATGAAAATATGGGTGTTTATAAAAAATATTTAAGACGATAATTACATACTTAATATGTCGCACCCCTAGATGAAAACACCACTAACTCAAAAATACTTACGTAAGTTAATGGCGTTTTTGAAAGTATCGCATGAATAGCTACGCGGAGTTAAAATTCCCGTAGCGACAACTTCGACCGTTGTTAAAAAAATATTCTTACCTGTCCACTTCTTCCAGCGGTTACTAAAAAGCTTGTGATATCTCCACTTAATTTTGGTTTAACAGGAAGAAATATTTGTGATTCCTTTTTGTGGAAAGATATTAGATGTTTCCTTAAGCCTGAAGTGTTTCTGTTTTTCATTTTTATTTCAATCTTTTTATGTTGGCACAATTTACACAAGGCAGTTTGGGATGCATGAATTATTTCGAAAAACTCCTCAAATTTGCTTTTGGGTCTTTTAGATCTGTGACTCAAACTCTCGTTACTCGGACTAGAATAATTTGAATCTTCGTCACTCATATTAAAGTCGCGGGCACTGCTAGTAAATACTTACTCTCATCATCACTCTCAGAGATATTCGGGCTGGTAAGCAATACAAAACTCTTATCGCAGGCTTTTTATTTTATTAGTAGGTAAGTACCTACGCTTTTTATATTATTTTATTAGTTTTGTAGAATTTTTTTACACGTTTCAAGTATATTTAAAAGTGGCTACAATATTTATCAAACGGGTGATATTTGAACACTTTTTTGCTATTTTTTCTTGTAAAAACTTAAGAAATATAATGACTAAATGTACAATAATAGTACCTAAGTAATTAGTTTAAAACCATATAATCAATATCTATACTAATATTATAAAGCTGAAGAGTTTGTTTGTTTGTTTGTTTGTTTGAACGCGCTAATCTCAGGAACTACTGGTCCGATTTGAAAAACTCTTTCAGTGTTAGAAAGCCCATTCATCGAGGAAGGCTATAGGCTATATATCATCAGGCTAAAACCAATAGGAGCGGAGCACCAATGAAGAAAGTTTCAAAATCGGGGGATTTTTTTCCTATTGAGAGCTTCCGCTACGTGCGCTGCGTAAACGGTTAAAGTTTCGCAAAAATCATATATGACAGAATTGTTTCCCTTTAAAAGCTTTAAAAAATAGTCCGCGACAGCATATGTCTATTTTTTAAGGTTAGCTCACTATAACCTCTTTTATGCTAACCAAATTTGTTCTAAAATAATGCATTATTTGCGAAGGTGTTTTTATAAACATGGTATTAATCCTCATCCAAATAAATACGTTATTCATCACATGTATTTAATTTTGAACAAAATTGCCTCTGACATCATTTGATTTCAATGTATATCTTAGGAGATATCATAGTTTTAAAATAATACTAATAATAAAGCTGAAGAGTTTGTTTGTTTGAAACACGGTTTGAAAGCTATAAATCTCTGGAAGTATTGGTCGCATATATAAAGATATTTTTGCGTTTGATAGCCCAGTTCTTGAGGAAGGCTATATTCTATTAAACTTGACGCTAGGACCCTTAGCAGTTGAGCAAAAAGAAAAAATTCTGAAGTTTTCGCCAAGCGAAAACGAAGTAATAGCGCAGGCCGGCGACACGTTGCGACGGGGTGGATCGGGGAAACAAAAAAAATTTACGCGGACGAAGTCGCGGGCAGAAGCTAGTTATAATATATACTTACTAGAATAAATTATTATGACATCTACTACCTATCCTTACCATTTTATCCTAATCATAATACTACTTGCGTGATCAGTATAATGTATTCATTTTCATTCTAAGCACTCTGAAACTTATTTATTCTTTGGAACACCTGTAGGTACTCTTAAAATTCGAAATTATTTTGCATGAGTATACCTACGCCCTGTGGCGGCAATCAAATAGTGTCAAATGTTGTGATTTCGGCGCGGCGGCAACGATTGTTGTATATGATTTCAAAAGAAGCCGCCGGCGCGTGTATCATAACCATGTACTTCCGAAAAGCGGCAAATTTCTTTGAGAAGTAAGTACAAAACCTTTGATGCCGCATTATCAAAGTGCCGATGGTTAAAACATAACTATGCATGCACTCAGTTTGATTTTAATGGATATTTTTTTATTCGCTATGTAGGTATGTTTATGGTATTAGTCGTAATGCGCATAGGTCCAGTTTTTCATATTCTTCGATACAGTTTTTTGCGTCTCATAGAATTCCTAAGCGTACCTATACACCGAACTGTTACACCTAACTGCTCCGTGAAATAGCGCTAAGTCCTAGCTGCAAGACGCAAGAGTCTTGCAGGCTTAGTCTTGTTCTTGCTCAAGTCTTGCACGATCAGTCTTGGTCTTGGTCTAGCTAAAAATACGTGGTCTTGTTCTTGGTCTTGGTCTTGCAAAAACGCAAGAACAAGACCAAGACTGCAAGACCAAGACTGAATTTTAGCAACACTACTGTGTAGTAGACAAATTTGGAACAACAGTTGAAATGCCAAAATGAAAGCCATTGCTATTGATAGTGTGGTACGCAATTATCCCGCTGGTAAAATATAAGTTACTTTTAAGTAATAACATTTGTGGACGCTGTAAACCCTTTTTTATGTAATACAGGACATTTTAATAACATTTTTTCAAAGGTCTACATACAGTCTGTAATAGATATAATTTAACAACTTAGGGATCAAACGTAAAACTAAAAAGGTAACAAATTATAGATTTGAATCTGGCGTCCTAGAAAGGTGACATGGTAATCTGTAATAAGGTTCGCCAGCCCAGATTCCCATAGTAGAAGTACAAAATATTAAACTAGTAACTTTTCTAGAAAGCCATAATATGTGTTTTTCTAACTATTTCTTATACAAATTAAAATCGTTTGCCTTTAAGGAATACCAGTGGCTTTATAAAATCATACATTAGTGGAATAGCGTTTTTGTGGAATTATTCAAGAGGGACCAATTTGAGGGAAAAATGGGTATAATTTGCGAATTATTTCTATGTGTTAATGTTGTCTATAAAACTCGGAATGCTTTCGAAATTATGTATATTTCTTCCTAGGTATAAGGTACACAGAAGCTTTAATTTGTCTGCTGTAGTCACCAATTTGAATGATAACTTCGCTTAGAGATTCATATATTCATAAACATACACGCAAAGTAATGTAGAAGTACATACATAATATATATAACAGTTTACCACAGTTACATTATATATTTCCTTTAGAAAAAATCGGGATGAGATTCAATACATACTTATGAATATGAATAGGTTATTCCAACTCCGTTCATTCCAAGGTTTGATATTAATGGTGGATGGGTCGCGATAGATGGGTCGCGAAATTGCACCGATCAAGTTGAACGATCGAATATAGGGTTGCCAACTTTTTTATATAAAATAAAAATATTGTAACATACCTATATTTTAAAGGCAATGGCTTCGAAAATCCATACTAATATTATAAATGTGAAAGTGTATGTGTGTGTCTGTTTGTTTGACCGTCTTTCACGGACGACGAATTGACGTGATTTTTTAAGTGGGGATAGTTGAAGGGATGGAGAGTGACATAGGCAATTTTTTTTTTACTTTTTTTTTTTGTTAACCGTGTTTCCTCGAATTTAACGCGAGCGAAACCGCGGGTAAACGCTAGTACTATATATTTTCGAAGCCATTGCCTTTAAAATATAAGGTATGTTACAATATTTTTATTTTTTTATTGCTGAATGGAACTTCTCTTGACCTCTATCACGTCTGATGGAAAGCGATGGTTGAGGTCTATGAATTATTGTTTAAATGCATAGTTATTTTTGCTACTTTAAACCTCATAACCATTATTACACTATAAATTAAGATTATAAATACCATTATTAAAGCTTTTGTGAGATTAATACTGGCCATATTTCCATTTACTGCCGCTCATCGCGCCATTTTGTATTAAAATGAAAATAGTAGTTTCGCCTACTTTTTTTTAAGAAATATTTTATTTAGGCCTCTATTATAGCAGGATACTATCTTATATAGTAGGGTTGGCAACCCTAGTCGAAAGCGAAAGTACTATGTTTAATACTGGTAGGTATATTTATCGATAATATCTCTTCGTTTCTTGAGTTAAACGAGAAGTTTGGTATTAAAAAAAAAAAAATGAAATTCTTTTGTAATTGACTGCTTCGTTTATCTAGCTTTTGAAGTCCTTGGCGTTGACCCCGGGTCAGATAAAATGTTCAATGGGATTCTCCTATTAAGACATGTTTTAGCATCCCGGAGTCTGGATTTGTGTCCGGAGTCAGCAATGCTTCCGCCTCATATTAGAATGAAAACATTGACCAAATTAACTTATAAAATGTCTTAGGAGGATCTATTTGCAGAAATAACATTTCATTTCATGGGAATTTAACATAAACGGCAAAATGTAGGAGTAGTATACCCACACAGTCATTTACCTACCTCTTCTGGAAATGCAGCGAACAGCGTAAAATACGTTGTTATTTTATACTAGCTGTGCCCCGCGGTTTCAGCCGCATAAGTGTCGATCCCGTGGGAATATCCGGATAAAAAAGTAGGCTATATGTTAATCCAGGGTGTCAGCTGCCTCCATAAAAAAAATATCAAAATTGGTTTAGCCGTTTGAGCGTAAAGAAGTAACAAACTAACAAACTTTCGCCTTTATAATATTAGTGTGATTTATACCTCTGTGTCTCGGACCTGTGGGAATATTGGTATAAAAGGTATCGTATCTCCTAATTCAGGTTATGGTCTGTCTATCCATGTGCCAAATTTCATCTAAATCCGTTTAGCCATTGAAAGCGTTACAAACAAACATACAAAAAAATCAAATATTTTCTCTATTATCATTAGTTTAGATAATCTTGAAGCAGATGAGCCTCCACATCAAGCAATTCGCAACTCTATCCTTCATACCACTAAAAACAACCCTATACATCAAATCATACACATAACACAACCTAGCTTAAGTTTATAAACGTGTAGCATTAAGCTTGCCATTACGAGCTCAGCGTATCCATGTTAAAAGTGCCCCAGGGACCGCAGAAAAGGGTTAATCGTTACCTTTGTTATTTTTGCATGTTAATGGACTTTTCAGATCAGGCAAGCGTTTGGAGGGTGAGGTACCGTGTATGATGGATCCTTGCGTTTTTTCTTTGTTTATGAGGGTAGTCTGGGATCGTTAAGCATCATTTGCGATCTCGCTTCTTCATAGCTTTTAACCTGTCTATGGTTGGGTAAAGATTGATTGTGTGGTCATTAAGGATGGGTCATTATTTCGTGTCATATGAGTGATGATTTTAGGCAATTTCTATTTTATTGACGAAATGTTCAGAGATTCAATGAACATTGATATATTGTCAAAATTAAAGCTTTTGCGAGTGTGGGACGCAATTTCTGTAGCTTTCGTTGTTCTAGTTACTTCAAAAGGCCTGTCCCTATCAGTAAAAAAATTTGATAGAACACTAAAAATATACAGTGGACGGCCATTTTATATTTTTAGTGTTCGATATTTTTTTAATAAGTTAGTATTTTTGAGGTGTAAAATAAAGTACCTATATATAAAAATAAATAATCTTCTAATATATAAAATTCTCGTGTCACAGTGTTAGTTACTATACTCCTTCGAAACGGAAATTTTGCGTGCATATCGGGTAGGTCTGAGAATCGGCTACTATCTATTTTTTTTTTGCAAAACGACGTTTGCGGGGTGAGCTAGTATATAATATATAAATAATAAGAACCGTTATACGGTTTGTAATAATATCATTTATTTTTAACGTAGCCTCATTAACAAATATTTAAAACAATAGAGTGCCAAATGACTAGGAATTGGTAATGTGCCGAGTAATCTGGCAACATTGCCACATTTAGTGTAAACCTTTACTTCCTTACCTACTGGCTTTTGCTCGTGGCTTCACCCGTATGGAGCTCTATTGGGATACAAAGTATCCCATGTATTTATCCAGGTTTTAAACTATCGGTGTGCCAAAGTTCATTCAAATTCGTTCGGCCGTTTTTGCGTGATACCCCTAGGTACCTCTAGGTATGAGGAACAGGTTGCCACCCAACGAAAGATGTTGGGGTGGTTGTATAATGCTAGTTGCGTGAGAAGCTTTACCTGCGCGATGCAGGATTTTAGTGTAACCTCAGTATGATGCGTAGTTCGCATGTGGCGATGTAGATGCCGCTACAAGAGTAACAAACATCCAAATATAGGTACTAACTTTCACCTTTGTAATATTAGTAGGCTTTCTTCATTTTCTTCCACTTCTTGCTCGTAGAAGATACTTAGATCTAATTTTTCTCTTTTTGCTTGAAAATGATGGTCATTGATATAAAATTTAAAAAAATCATCATCATCATTGCCTAGCCTTTTCCCAACTATGTTACGCTCGGCTTCCAGTCTAACCGGATGCAGCTGAATACCAGTGTTTTACATGGAGCGACTGCCTATCTGACCTCCACAACCCAGTTACTGGGTAATACGATACCCCTTGGTAAGTCTGATTGTCAGACTTTCGGGCTTCTGGCTACCCGTAACGACTGTCAAAGATCCACGAATGGCAGCCGGGACCAACGGCTTAGCGTGCTTTCTGAGGCACGGAGGAATCTCGATATGTAAAGATGGTCACCCATCCACAGATCAACCGCGGCAAGCGTAGCTTAACCTGTTCGATCGACCTGTGCGGCTGTTATTATTTATCCACGGGCCCCTCATAAAATAAAAAAAAAATTTAATTTAATTTTCTGTAAAAGATTGTCGATATGAAACAGAATGCTGCTGTGCATGCAATTGTAGTCAAGGAATGAAGAAAGTTAGAAGAACGATTGAATATTTCTTGCGACGATTATTATTACTAGGACATTTTATAGTGCAGAAATGTAAAATGGAATGAAAAACCTAGACAAAGTTTGCGCTTCGAGAAAGATTGATAGTGGATCTAGTCGGTTACGGGAACTTATCCCGTTCTTTATCTGCAGTTCAATATTCATTGCCTTTTTGAATACAGATGTTGCAGTGAGCTACGATTTACTGTTGTAGGTACGTATTGCAGAAGCGAAGGGTGAATTTATAACAGAGGTAAGCCGGAGCAAAAAAAAAGTCAATAAAACGTTTCATTATATTTCAATGATGAACTGACTATAGAGTGGTTGTGTTCTGAATTTTTGAAGGGAAGCCGGCGGGAATCGAGTTGTATGGTACCTTCGCCACTGACGTATTGCAATAATGTGCTCGAACCGCCTGGGTCAGTTCTATTGCTCAGTTCCGTTCTTAGATTATTTTATACTAGCGGCTCGTCTCGGCTTCGCATGGGTGGAAAAAAAAAGAAAAAAAAGCCTATATTAATCAGTGATAACGTAGCATTCAAATGGAGAAAGAATTTTTAAAATCGGTTCAGTACTTTTTGAGCCAATTCGTTACAAACATACATACAAATCTTTCCTCTTTATAATATTAGTATAGATAATGTGCACTTTTAATATCGTACCTTTACATTTACTTTATTAAAGAATGTAATATACACATAACACATACAATAACACGAATGAAAGGCAATTGCATGCAGCTGTGATGAGAATGCTAACAGGGCTGTGTGGTGTTACACGAATGGATAGAACTAGAAAATGAGTTCATAAAAGAAAGTCTAAAAGTGACACCGGTAACTGAAAAGTTGTGTGGAAATCGGTTGTTATGGTATGGGCATGTGTTACGCAGGATTAAGGAAAATGTCGTGAGGAAAGTTTTGAGTACGAATGTCGATGGCTATAAGAGTAGGGGAATACCAAAGAAACGATCGATGGACTGTGAGAATGATGATATGGTTAGAAAGGGGGTGACTACTGAGATGACGAGTAATAGAGAAGTATGGAAGAAAAAGACTTGTTGCACCAACCACAAATGAATTGGGGTAAGCGCAGGACAGTGATGATATAAGCTAACAGACTTAAAATATATTAAGGGACTATAGATACTACCTCAAATGGCTTAGCATGATCCTCCGATATGTCGAAAATACTGCAGCATTAATTTTGAAATAAATATATAGTAAAGTTGAGAATTAATGTTAGGTCTTATGTTTGACGAAAACACGATTCCATTAAATTTTCTCGATAGAAAAAAATTTCAAAGTTACCTCCAAACCGCTGGTATTAAAAAAATACTTCAAGTTACATTATGAAACTTTGTATACTAACTGAACTAACTATAAAGCAGGTCTTATGTTTATTATTATTTTTTTAATTACCATTATTTTCACCGTAAAAGCAAATACCTAAACTATTGGCGCTGCCTGCCGCCTAGCACCGCACTCTGTCTCGCTCTCACTCAGTCCGCGAGCAGTATCGTGCGAGCGAGATAAAGAGGAATCTTAGCTGAGGTAGTATAGGCTCTTAATAATATGTCCATGTAGGTATATAAAAAAAGAGGGAAAAGAATGAAAGGGCATCAAAAAATTTATCCTCTTCGCTGTCAACAGGAAATGTGCTCAAGAAGCTGACAGGCTTTTGATATTGATCCATTTGAGCATATAGATCGACGGCTAAATATTATGTACAAAGGAGCTCTGTCTTTCAACTGTATCTGTACCTGTATCTCAGGAGACAATGCCTGCCTCATGTGTGATAGGTATCTATTTGAGATAGACATAAGTGTATTCTGTGTCGGAATGCGAGAGTGCTTTGCTGGGAGTAAACTATTGTAGTCCGGGGTGATTGATTGCCTTGTATATTTGGCAAATATATAGCGCAGATAGAAGATAGAATCGTATCATGTCTAGTAGAGGCTATTTGAATTCACCGGAGGCATTCCATATCTGGCAAGGCGCAATTATGATATGTGGAGTGAGGGGCTGTCTCCACGAGTGAGAGAATCCCGGCGATAGTCATGCGGTGCCATCAAATTATCGTCGCGATGATATCGTCGTGTGGAGATTGATTCATAGAGTATCTACTGACTTTGATGGCACGACGATAATATCGCCGCGATTCTCTCTCTCGTGGAGACGGCCCCTAAGGCTGCCACAGAGTGGTGTTCAAGGACTGGTCAAAGTCAAAGTCAAATCATTTAAGTATTTCAAACAGGCACATAATAGGTACTTTGAACGTCAAAACTTACAATAAAATATAATTGATTTTAGTCGCCCCTTCCAAAAGTTAGTGTTCGTATGGAGAAGAATGGGCAAGAAACTCCACCGTTAGTTACTCTTCTAAAATATTTTACAAGGTTTTGTACCTATACCTAATGTAGGTATAGGTACAAAACCTTGTAAAATATTTTCATTATATAATTATTTGTGTAGACGATGCGCCTAGAATAAAAATTTACCACAAAAGGTAAAAAGAATTAAAAATAAAGCAATGACAGGTAAATCAATTATGTGATAGATACATGGTGCTCATATATTTACAAATATTATAAAAGTAGATGATTTTCCTAGAATTTTAACAAGTGTGTGAGTTACATATTAATCACAGAATGTACAAATCAATGTCATAAAAAATAAAAAAAATGTATAAATTAAATAAGCAACCAGCTTGATTTTGTCTAGATTCCAGATTGTCCTTTGGAGCAGGACCAGCATGTTTCCAAGCATTCTTATCTTGGATATAATCTTCTAATACTGGAAGACGAGATATCGGTCGTCCGGCTTCCACAACAAGAACAACAACAACAACAACATTGTTGCCATCGTGGGCAAAACCTGAATTAACTGGCACATGAGCGTGGGGATTGGAACAAGAGATTATGCCCAGCAGTGGGTAATGTTGGGCTATGGACGATGATGATGATGATTCCATATCTACGTTATGGTTTGTTCAAAAAATATTGATGAAAATGTAAACAAACGTATCGAAAAACTTACGTTACTAATTCCCTTAACTGACCAAGGCCGGCGTGGCACAATAAAGGCTCATTACAATAGAAAAATTGTTGAAGGTATATCACCTCCATGTACTGACAGTAACTACTGGCTAGATGAAAAACTGTTTTAAATGTAATATTGACGTAAAGTTTTTTCAATTAGATTCCATGTTCTACATTGTTCACCATGACCTTCCTAATATATGTTTAACCACATAACTTGTGTTTCCGCTCTGCAAACCTCCCCAACAAAGGTTATGGGCCCAGAGCAGTAAAGTGTATTGTATGTTGTTGAAATTGTTGTGAAAATAATTCGAAATCTTGAAGATAAGTACATGTAGGAAGAAAAATGACTTCGAATGTACGTATAGAATTATTGACGAAGGACAACTACGACAGTTGGAAGGTACAGATAGAAGCATTGTTAATTAAAAATGACTTCTGGGAGTATGTAAGTGGAGAAAAGCCAAAACCTACTACCGATGCTGCTATATCGACATGGAAGACAGCTGACAGAAAAGCAAAGTCTGAGTTGATATTGGCATTAGATCCGAGTGTAGTTCGTCACGTAAAAAGGGTGGAAACTGCACGAGAGGTATGGTTAAAATTAGAGAGTTTGTTTGCATCAAGAGGACCTGCAAAGAAAGCGAATTTAATGAAAAGGCTCATGTTACAAAGGATGAGTGAAAACCAAAAGGTACATGAGCACCTTGATTCCTTTTTTGAAGCTGTCGACAAATTGGAAGAAATGGATATAAAAATCCATGATGATTTATTAACGATAATGCTGCTGTACAGTCTTCCGGGAAGTTATGAAAACTTTAGATGTGCTATAGAGTCTAGAGATGAACTTCCAAAGCCAGAGCAACTAAGAGTTAAAATCATCGAAGAGGATAGTTCAAGAGGAAACGCTCAAGTTGACAAAATAGAAGGCGCCATGTATTTGGACAAACATCAGAAGAAAACGACTGGAAAAACATTTAAGTTTAAATGTTTTAAGTGCCACAATTTTGGCCATAAGGCATCGGACTGCACTAAGAAAAGGGAGAAGACTCAAGAAACTCGATGTGTGGAGTCATGTACTAGTCATGAAAGTAGTGAAGTTTTAACTATATATCATGTTTCAGATGACTGCCGCATCGCTGTTGATGCGAAGCGCCGTCAGGAATGGATTTTTGATAGTGGTTGCACTTCTCACATGTGCAATGACCCGCAAAGGTTTGCTGAGATACTCCCTGCGAGTCAAAAATTAAAATTAGCCACAGATTCTTTGACAACCGTGCAAGGTAAAGGTACAGTTGAGTTATTAGCATGCAATGATGATCGAACGCGAAAAATTAAATTTGAAAATACCCTATTGGTTCCCGATTTACGTAGTAATTTAATTTCCATCGCCCAACTTACCGAACGAGGTTGTGAAGTCACGTTCAAGCATGACGTAGCCTATGTAGTTAAAAAGGGTGAGGTAAAACTGACCGCTGATCGGCGAGGTGATTTATATTACTTGAGGGAGCTGGACGCTTCAGCGTCTGTGGTAAGTAGTGAAAGTGTTGATCTGTATAGATGGCATGAGCGTATGGGACATCTGAATGCTAGGGATCTTATGAAAGTACTAAAGAAATCAGGTATTGATCCGATGAAGATCGATAGTAACTTGCATGATTGTGATGTGTGCGCTAAGGGTAAAATGGTGTCGTTGCCTTTTGTGAAATCCAGTTTACGCTGCAACGAAAAATTGCGAATAATATACTCTGATGTGGTAGGTCCAATGAGAGTTCAATCGAATGGCGGAAATAAATACTTTGTTACTTTTATTGACGACTGTACTCGTTGGTGTGACGTCTTTATGCTGAAAAATAAAAGTGACGTTTTGTCAAAGTTTAAAATTTTTAAATGTCATGTAGAAAATTTGACAGGAAGAAAAATTAAATTTTTACACACGGATAACGGAACTGAATACAAAAATAATTTATTCAATGAATATTTAGAAAATGAAGGAATTAAGAGACGTTTTACGACGCCATACTCACCTCAAAGTAACGGCATCGCTGAACGGATGAACCGTACGTTGATTGAGATGGCAAGGTGCATGATCTTATCGTCAGGTATTTCACCAAGTTTTTGGGCAGAGGCTGTAGCTACTGCATGTTATTTGCGTAATAGGTGCCCAACTAGTAGTCTAAATGGCGAAATTCCATACGAAAAATGGTTTGAGAGACCTGTGAATGTCAAATATTTAAAAACATTTGGCACGGAAGTACACGTCTTGGATAAGGAACCAGGTAAAGATAAGTTTGCAGCACGAAGTTCACTTGGCATTTTTGTGGGTTATCCAGCTGATGCTAAAGGCTATAAAATATGGATACCTGAGAGTAGAAAAATCGTAGTGTCGAGAGATGTAAAATTTCAGGAAGGTAAACTGACTGAAATTGAGTGTAAGGTCTCAAATAAATCACTAATAGAACCACAATATGAAAAGAGTATTGTGAGAAAGACTGTTGATATAGAAATTCAAACTAAAGAACAGTCGGATGTGCCATTTAGTGATGAAAATTCAAGAGAAGAAGTTCCATTAGATATTCAACCGAATGTGCCAGTGATTGATGAAGGAACATCAGAGAATACAGAATCTACTGGAATTGGTAATAGAAACGTTACTTTAAAAAGAGGTCCTGGAAGGCCAAGGATTCAGAAAGGACAGGTTGGCCGCCCTCGTAAAATCTACAACATGGTTGAGGTAGAAGAGAGTAGCGACAATGAGTCATCGACGGAAGAATACGTCGACACTGATGATTTTGTTGGAGCAATTGAAACCACGTTGAAGGAAGCTTTAGCATCTGACGAAAAGGTCCAATGGGATGAAGCGATTCTTTCAGAAATAAGGAGTCTAGTAAATAACGACACGTGGGAAATTGTGAAGAAACCTTCAGATCGTAATATCGTAGGATGTCGATACGTGCTGACTACAAAGCTAAATGTTGACAATACCGAGAAAAAGAAGGCCAGACTAGTAGCAAAAGGATACAGTCAGCAACATGGCCTAGATTATAATAAGACATTCGCCCCAGTTGCGAGAATTGCAACTGTACGTTTGTTGGTCGCCTTAGCTGTCGAAATGGGCATGGACATTGACCAGATAGATATAAATACCGCCTATTTAAACGGTGATCTGAACGAAGATATTTATATGAAGATCCCAGAGCTGCTGAAAGAAGGTTTAGAGAAACTAAAAAATGCAGATGGCGTTAATTCTGCAGTAGGTAAAAAAGCTGCTAAAATGCTTGAAGATATGAAAGCAGGTGGTGACACCTGTCGTCTGAAGGAATCTCTTTACGGTCTCAAACAAGCTGGACGACAGTGGAATATTAAACTGGACGAGAAGCTGAGAGAAATGGGATTGAAACCTACGATAAATGAACCTTGTTTGTATCACAAACGCAATAAAGGTGGATCAGATCTTTTTGTTGTTGTTTACGTGGATGACGTATTAATCGCATCAAAAAATAGATTGTATATAGATAAATTCAAGCAGGAATTAGCGAGGAGATTTGAGCTTAAAGACTTTGGTCAAGCAACCTTCTGTCTCGGGATAAATATAAAGAAAAGTGGCAATGAGTATTTCTTGTCACAAGAGAAGTATATAAAAGATATTTTGAAGAAATTTGCTATGGATAGTTGCAATCCAATCCAGACTCCAATGGAAATCGGAAATCCTGTTATTAGTGAAAAAGAAGTAATAAAAGGGAAACAATTTCCGTATAGAGAACTTATTGGAGCACTCATGTATTTAAGTGTAGCAACTAGACCTGATATCGCCAACGCTACGGCAAAACTTGCACAGTTTGCAGAAAACCCGCAGGAAACTCATTGGAGGGCTGCGAAGCGAGTTCTTCGATACTTGAAAGGTACGATAACTCATGGTTTGGCGTTTAAGCCGACAGGGTTATGCATACAAGGGTATGCAGATGCAGATTGGGGTAACTGCCTCATTGATAGACGATCCTTTACGGGTTATTTATTCGTTCTAGGGGGCGCAAGCATATCATGGACTTCACAAAAGCAACGCATCGTTGCGACTTCTACTTGTGAGGCTGAGTTTGTGAGTTTGGCAGAAGCTATGAAAGAAGCTGTGTATTTGAATAGCCTGTTGAAAGAACTAGATTTACATCAACTCTGTAAGGTAAGAATGCATGCTGATAACTTAAGTGCTATTTGCCTTGCTGAGGATCATGGTATACATCATGCGAAAAGTAAGCACATTGACATTAGACATTTCTTTATAAGGGATGTGCTACGTTCCAATAAAGCTATAACATTGGAACATTTGTCAACTGATAAGATGTTGGCAGATGTTCTCACCAAACCTTTGCCTCGCGTAAGACACGAATTACTAACAAGTGCGTTAGGATTGTGTGTGAGAAAATAAAGATAGGTTTATTATTTGTGAATCGTATCGTACATGAGTTGAGGGGGTGTGTTGAAGGTATATCACCTCCATGTACTGACAGTAACTACTGGCTAGATGAAAAACTGTTTTAAATGTAATATTGACGTAAAGTTTTTTCAATTAGATTCCATGTTCTACATTGTTCACCATGACCTTCCTAATATATGTTTAACCACATAACTTGTGTTTCCGCTCTGCAAACCTCCCCAACAAAAATCAATTGTGTCTCATTAGCGGTGATTAATCGGCTAAGTGAGTGATTGTCAGGGTTTGTTTACACTTTCATCAGATATTTGTCCTCCAGACCGTATTACGACCATGGCAGTTAATCTCAACCGAAACTAGACTTCGGCGCGGGAGATATAGTGCACAAGTCTTTACGCAGACACAGATGCACTCCCTCTTCCCTCACTCTCACAGTCCGATGGGACGGCACGCAATCCGACACGGTCGGAAAGAGATCAAGCGGTGGGCCAACGTCTAAACGTACTTTCCGAGGCACGTGGGTATCACACCACTCCGCGCCAACTTCCAAATTCCGGGCTGTTACTAATTTCTAATGGAAAGCTCCAATAACATTTTTCCCAACCTGGAAATTGAAACCAGGACCCCATACTTATCAGTCCTCAGATACTTTTAGAACAGACAATAGAAATGGCAATAAAGACTATTTGGTTAAAAATTACAACACAGACTTTGGTAAAAAAGTAGAGGTACCTAACTACATATATAGATAGCTGGTTTGGAATAAACTGTAAAGCACATCTTTGCATGTCATATCCATTCATGCAATTTATTGCAACAACATTGATTATACCCAAGTCTTTCCAAACACAACCTATTCAATTTAGCGCAAACACAAATAGAAAATATTAAGATTATTTATAGAATCGATTATATTCCCATTAGCAGTGGTTCTATTTACGAGCACCGGTAAGCGAAGGCGGTAGGCGGTAGCTGTATAATTTGTAACTACAAGCGGATTCGTGGCTAGCTGAATTGCTTTTAAATTATTCATAGCTTGACCAAAATTTGTATCATGAAGTAAGGGAGTAGGGCAAGGTAGGATATTGTGTGATAAAGATGTCATTTTGATTTTGAGGGGCCCGTGGCTTAATAATAACAGCCGCACAGGTCGATCGATCAGGTTAAGCTACGCTTGCCGCTGTTGGTCTGTGGATGGGTGACCATCTTTACATACTGAGACCCCTCCGTGCCTCGGAAAGCACGTTAAGCGGTTTGTCCCGGCTGTCATTCGTGGATCTTTGACAGTCGTTACGGGTAGTCAGAAGCCCGAAAGTCTGACAACCAGTCGTACCAAGGAGTATCGTATTACCCAGTAACTGGGTTGTGGACGTCAGATAGGCAGTCGTTCCATGTAAAATACTGGTATTCAGCTGCATCCGAATAGTTGGAGAAAGGCTAGGCAGATGATGAAAGATGTCATTTTGATTAAATAATGGTAAAGAGCGATGGGCAGCAGATTATAGACTACGTCTCCATTTTTTTTTACTCCTACATACTTCATTTTCATAACGGGCTAAAAATTAACAAACCGTTTGTTTCAAGTCTTAAATTTACGGGTTTTCCTGAAAAACAAAAACATTTTTCACTTTCATTTAAGTATCTAAAATGTACTCGTACATGTTTGTTTTCGATTTTTTGTCACAATAAAAGAGATAAACCATAATAATTGCTGACTTATATAATACTAGCTGCGCCCCGCGGTTTCACCCACGTAAGTTTCGATTCCGGGAGAATATCGGGATAAAAAGTATCCTATGTGTTAATCCTGGTTATAAACTATATGTGTGCCAAACTTCATCCAAATCCGTTCAGTAGTTTTTGCGTGAAAGAGTAACAAACATCCATCTATCCATCCTCACAAACTTTCGCATTTATAATATTAGTAGGATATAGTAGGAAGGATAGTAGGATAGTAGGATGGAAAATAAAACAACAAAACATCACGCATATATTCTACGAAGGAGTAGCCAGAAGTGTGTGGGACATTAACATTTCGCAATTAATGTTATATTTCGCGACATATTATGTTTATGTGAACAGATTTACACGACAAGAGAAACAATAATACTTTAAAACGAGTCGAGAACGATGTTTCCTAATCGATCACTCTGAGCAGAAACAGTGAAACAAACTCAGAGGTCACAGTCTCTTTTAATATCGAGACATTCAGATCAAGTGAGGACCATGCAGATTAGTTAGTTGTGCAGTTTCTTCTTATAATCATCATCAGCTTACACGAGTCCATTGCTGGACACAGGTCCTTCCAATCACACGCCGTTTGACTCGATCCTCAGCTACTGTCAAGCAGCTTTTCAGCCACACACAAATAGCCACTCTACGAAGATCATCGCTCCACCTAGCCTGAGGGCTGCCTACCTTGCGTTTGGGTCAAGTTGTACGCAGAAAGCCATCAATGTTCTTCGAGTTCAATACAACAATGGATTCAGGATGCTGCTGGGGCTTCCACGGTTCTGCAGTGCATCGGGAATGTTTTCTGATGCGCACACTGATGGCTTCGCAGCGATCAGACGTTAGCGTGTCGCGTCGCTGCTGCAGAGGGTCCGGGGCAGCTCGAGCACTCTCCTGAATGTCATTGCAGGGAAATTTGATTGCCCGCTCTTCTATTGTTTGTCCAACCTGCATGTTTAATGACAGAGTTATTTAAGGTTAACGTTTTACACTAAAAAATTATGGATGTTTAATTTTGAAAACAAAATAAAATGTACTGATGATCTTGACCATGACATGAGGCATTCATAGACGTAGCGTTGGAAGGCCTCCTACAAGGAGGACAGATGACCTTGTGAAGGCTTATGTCCAGCAATGGAACTATTTCAGCTGAAATGACGGCCATTCTCGTTTGCTGGCTGCCCAGGATTATGAGTTGCTACTAACGAAGGCTATTCACCTTATTTTATTTAATCTCCGAGTTAAACTACTAATTTAGGGTCATAACTTAGGGCAAAAACAAGCTAGGCTATTTCTGAAATAGTTGAAGGAAAGGCGCTATTTTATGATGATAAAGTTTTCTCTCGTATTGCATTGATTAAATCCGCTTTCGAAGTGTAGCTATTATTGCTTTAATTAAAATGTTCAGTTAGAAATTATTGATAGCTCTCGGTTTCTTCGGAACAGTAGCAATACACAGTGGCTGTTGGCAATTGTCACAATATTTACAAATGGGTAGGTGTTTTAGGTTATTAAAACCTGTTGGTAAAGAATTTACTAATCCAATTCAGTAGTATTCCAGAAACCATAGATGAGTGAATAAGTAGAACGTTGAAAACCGTGTTAGAGCTGATTTTTCCATTGCCAGATAAATTTTATTCGAGGACTAAAATTGATATTTGACAGTTTTTGTATGAAATAACTGTCAACATTTCAAAATTATTCCTCGAATAAAAGTTATCAATTGATTGAAAAATGAGCCTTCAGACGTGTAAATCCTAACTAATATTATAAATGCGAATGTGTGTTTGTTATGTTTTCAGGCTACAACGGCTGAACGGATTTGGATGAAATTTGGCACACAAATAAACCATGACCTGGGTTAGGACATACGCTAATTTTTATCCTGGATCGGAGACTAAACCGCGGGCAATAGCTAGTTTTCTTTAATTGATCATTTCATTTAGCATTTTGCTTTAGAATAAAATAAACCAAGACATTTTGGATCATATTCTGCGAAACCTTTTTCCATCTTCCATTTTCTTTCCCCGATAACACAGGATCACTTACAAACTTTCTGGAATTCAATATCTTCTTGCGTTTATCTTTACCAATAAGTATGTTAATTAAACAATTATCGGCTGGCAAAGTTTCACCGTGTGTCGGTCGTAGAATTTAGTAAAGTTTAGCAGGAGTCTGATGTAATCGATTCTATTCCAGAAGTTTGGAACTTTTGTTTAGAACTGATAAGATGGAAACTTTTACTAAGAGATTTATGGAGATTTATTTATAGACTTGCAGAGCAGTGGTGGCTCAGTGGTAACAGCTGCGACTTACAAGTTGTAGGTTTTAGGTTCGGACCCCGTCAGGCGCTTTACTTTGTGTAAATTATTTCATCACCACTCTTAAAACGGTGAAGGAAAACATCGTGAGGAAACCGGCATGTCCTAGAACCAAAAATTCGAAGACATGTGACATCCACCAACCCGTACTGGGTCCGCGTAGTGGATTACGGCCCACTCCCTCTCACAGAGAGGGGGCCTGTGTCCCAGCAGTGGGCATTATAGGCTGATTATGTATTTATAGACTTAGGTATCTTTTTAAGCTTGATACACCCTAATTTTAACTGCATAGACCATTCGAAGTATTCCCGTTTGAGCACCTATTTTTAGAGCACCAAAGGTATTCCCATTTGAGCACCAATCAAGAGCAATACAACTTTTGTATGTGAAGTATCATTGTATCGTTATATACCGTTTTACTCGTGCATTTTTTCTACTAACATAACATCGCACTATTCCTGAAGGATTATTAGGCAGATATGTGTCACTCTCATTTTGTTAGTCATTGTGTAAGTTTCATATGGATCATATGGGAGGCCGAGAGATATATTCTCATTGACATGGCACATATCTAGACTTCAGGGGCCGTATAAGCCGTATTCATCATTTCAGCCGAAAGACGTCCACTGTTAGACATAGGCCTCCCCAAGCTCTTCCACTTTGACCGGTTTGTGCTTCTCGCATCCAACGAATTCCTGCGGGCTTCACAAGATCCACGGTCCACCTTGTGGGAGGCCTTCAAACGCTACATCTCCCGGTACGCGGCCGGCGCGGTAGCGGCCGTGTTATGAAGTATCAATGTCATCATGATTCGAGTTTGAAAAAGGGATGGTGCTATCGGTCATGTATTACTCCGTCTCCCTCTCGCACTGAAATCATGACAGCATTACAACGTCATAATACGGCATCAGGGCCCTATTTAATATAACTGACAATGCGAAATATTTGTCAAAATTTACAGATTTTCACGAGAACTATAAAAGAAACTTAAAAAAATATCAGATTGTCGGAGTCGCTTGTCGCCCTGACGCCTGTCGGTTTAATTAAATCGGCTTCCACTGCAACTGCTGCTGTTGGGTTAACTGCTATTAAAATAATCCAGAAAACCCTCACTGCACTTTGTCATACCGTTTTTCCAAAAGTCCTCCAGACTGTATTTCGGCCATGGCGGGCAATCTCAAAGGAGTACTAGCCTTCGGTGCGGAAGATATTATAGTGCACAAGTGTGTACATAGGTGTACTCTCTCTTCCCTCACTCTCATAGTCCTATGGGACGGCAATCCGACACGACCGGAGAGAGATCAGGCGCAGGACCAACTGCTTAACGTGCTTTCCGAAGCAGGGGGGTATCACACCGCGAATTCCAAACTCCGTGCTGTTACTATGAAATTCCTAATTAAAAAAAAAAAAAAATCGACGGGTTGCACTCCGGGAGTGCCGGCGGAAGTGAAAACTTAAATATTAATGTTCTGCATTTTTGATATTTTGGAATGGTTAGAGAATAATTTTGTACGAATTGCTTTCGTTATCAGTATAAAAGTATTATTATTTATGTGGTAGGATACAATATTTATTCATTGCGCTATCGTACACAAACATGACAATTATCGAACATTCGCGCAAGCGCCTTGCGCCGCCTGCCCTCTCTCCATCCGTCTTACGAATTCTCGATCAGGTCACGTGTCCTGACGCGAGTTTAGAGATTTTTACCCATTCCAAAAAAAATACGCAGCGCCGCTAAAGAAGTTTTCACTTCAAAAATACAATAAGACATAGCCCGACTTGGGAATTGAACTCAGGACCCCTCGCTCAACAGTCGCGCTTGCGACCACGAGACCAATGGAGCAGTGAAACTTTTTCTAAAAAAAGAAAAAGCTTACTCAGAACACAAAATAGGTTAATTATAGTAATAAAGTCTATTCAAACTTATGTTTCAAATTAATATTATTTTAAGTTAAACCAATATCAACTTTATTTTAATGGTGATTAAGTTGATTTTAGCGTGATGCCCTATTGACAAAGTTATAAAAATGTTAGAAGTTATAGCGTAAACGGAACTTTATTGTGTAGGATTCATTTTTCCATAAACTCATATTTGCTTACATTTTTGGCAAATAAATCGCGAATGCAGATTAGATGTACCTACATATCTAGATTCCCATCTGTCTGCTGAGAGATCATCTCATCTCTTATTCCTCTCGACGCTGAATATTTTAGTAGAGTCGGGCCTTGGCCCATATTCTGTCCTTAATCGGTTGATGAATATTCTTTGACTAATACTAAAGTTTTGGCCTTTAAAGAGCTTTTGTTCCAACTTCCGACTCGGTTTCGACTACATACATAAATACAAGTTCATATCTAGGTAAACTTATATTTTACATTATCCCTTACCAATAAACGTATTATATCACATGAATAGTTACATACCGATTTCTCTGTCTCAGTCGTCAGTAATTTGACTTTCGAAAAAAGAAGACAAAGCGTTGTGTAACTATACAGACGATATACAACGTTTATTAGTAAGGGGGTTAGATATTTTAGAAACACTATTAAGGCAGTTTGATAAGGGAATGCTTTTTAAAATGCATCTTTTATTTCCTATTAAGTTAAGAAAAGATGACACACGATATGACCAAACTTTGAGCATTGAGAAGAATAGAAATGGCCCCGTAGTAACTGCCCTGGCTTACAAGTATAGGTCGTGGGTTTGAAACAAGACAGGCGTTATACTTTGTGTAAATAATTTCATCACCACTACTCTCAAAACGGTAAAGAAAAACATCGTGAGGAAACCGGCATGTCCTAGAGACTTAGAGACAAAAAAAAATCAAAGACATTTGACATCTACCAATCCGTACACAGCCTGCGTGGTAGATTATAGCCGACTCCCTCTCGAAGTCAGCAGTGGGGACATTATAGGCTGATTATGCTTATGCAATGCTATGACAGAAGATACAACATTGTTAGTAGCAATAACTATCATCACTGACTAGCCTTTTCCCAACTATGTTGGGGTTGACTTCCAGTCTAACCGGGTTGCAGCTGAATACAAGTATTTTACATGGAGCGACTGCCTATCTGATCTTCACAACCCAGTTAGTGGGTAATACGATACCCTTTGGTAACACTGGTTGTCAGACTTTCCGGCTTCTGACTACCCGTAACGACTGTCAAAGATCCACGAATTACAGCCAGGACAAACCGCTTTACGTGTTTTCCGAGGCACGGAGGGGTCTCGGTATGTGAGTTATCAGTATGCCACAAGAACCATGGCAGTTATCAATTCTCGTAGTGTGATGTGATATTATTACATTGTAAGGTCTGCAGCAATGTGCATTGACAAGGCCGCGACAAGATATTATCGACATGTGTCGCCGGCGCCATCAGCGGATGCCTGCGATCATAAGGCTGTGTCTTGACTCTTGATATGTAGCGGGGCGGGTAAGCGGAGTTTAGAGGGAGTCAGTTATAGTGCTAAAATAAAACACACACTAGCCCTAACGTTTTAGCGATCAGATGGAAGAGACTAAAATTTCTAAAAATATAAATGTCATTTATATCTGTAATTTTTATGATGTACAGTCTGCAAAGGAGATAAGTATGCAGGGTCGTCGAATATAGTTGAAGTTTAGTAAGAAACCGATTGATGTTTTCGAATAGAATTTAATTAGATTAATAGATTAATTAGATTTCATTCGAAAACATCAATCGGTTTCTTAGTAAACTTCAACTATATTCGACGACACTGCATACTTATTGCCTTTGCTGACTGTACATTATTCATAATACATAGGTACATAATAAATGTACATAGTAAAGAGTATTCTATCTATCTACAAAACTAGGTTTATAAAAGCTTGTTTTTTTAAAAGCTGAGGCGGCTGGTAAATCAAAAGCATTTTGATCGTGGACGTAAAATAATTTATATATAATTTTTTTTGCTTATGCTAGTCTGTCTGCCCTAAAAACTTGCTTAAACACAAACAGAACAAAGAAAGTAGCTGGCAAATAATAAAACATGCTAAAAACACAAACACCCTAATAAACAGATGAAGTAAATATAACTTGTCTGATTTGATGATCTCACACCTTAACTATTCCATGACACCACTTACAGCACCAAAAAAAAAACCACCAAAGGAAAAATTTACATCTTTTTAGCAAAAGAGGTGAAAGACATAATTATAGTACTAGAAATAGGGACCTATTAGTTCAACCAGGTTTCAGACTAGCAAAAGTAGACTCATCTTTTATGGGGTACTGTTTAAAATGTTATAATAAAATACCTCCCCACATTCTTCAACTGAATGAGACAAAATTCAAGTCATGTATAAAACGCACACTATGTTGGCAGGCATATTATAAGTTAGGAGATTACATCGCTGATAAAAATGCCTGGCTCAATGCTGGTCCTGCTCCACAACCACAAGTAATTGATTAACACCTGAAAATACTGTTGGAGCTGCTGAAGATTGTAAGACTATCTTTGCATTGTATAAACTCAATTTCCTTTGTATTGTATAACTGCATAGCACAGATGTGAGTTCTATGTACTATTGAGCTACCATTTACCGGGTAATATGTTTTTCATTGACTAGAATGTGCCCTGGCGGCTGATAGTATGTCATGCTCGCTCAAGTGTCTCGCTGACGGTGGCGTGTGTGTTGGATCGTTCCCTACAAAATGGTTGAGCTGGATGGTGCTGATCCATGCGTCATGTTCGTGAACGGGCGCCGTCAGTTGGGGCTGGTCATCTTTTAGCTGCCACGGCTTATTTTTAATTATTTTATTTTTGGATTGTTATTTTGTTATTATTTGCTGTACTCTGGACACTTTTAACGCGTACTTGATTTTTATTTATTTTTTACATCGTTCTCACATATTATAAATTCAACATATGATGTAACTAATAATTTTGTAAAAATATTATTTAAAAAGAGTGTCCATGGAGTTTCTTGCCCGTTCTTCTCCATAGGTACCTACTACGCTTTGGAATGGGCAACTAGCTTCATTTTTTCCTGACTGACCGACTTCTTGACAATTCAAAAGTGCCTGTAAATGGTTTAATTGAAGTAAATGCTTTGAGTTTGAGTTTGAGTTTGAAAACCGTCTAAAATAATAATTGTTCAGACTAGACAAGGCTTTGGCATATTTATTATTTATTTTCGAAAACGAGGTTAGACATAGATTCAACAAGTGTCTCAACTAACTCAACCCCTAGGCTCCTCAGGCCTTGAATATTTATTTACCACCCCGTCTGTAAATTACAAAACAAATTCCCTCTATTTTCACATCCACAAACAACCGAAAATTCGATACTCTTTAATATTACAACTATGCAAGCAGTATTAACAATTCAACACATTTACGACCGCTTCCGCGCCTGTCAAGGCCGCGGCCTGTCCCATCCCCTTTAATATGCGACAGGGGCCTCCAGGCCTCAGGCCTCCGGGGAGAATAGGATGCACCGCTTGATTAGTTCACTACGAACCACACTAGAATACAAATGGACCATCAATGTATGTGGGATAGGAAGAGTGTGCGTTTGTGCATTCTGTTATTGCGCCGCCGCCCGTTGCCCGTCGGGACGAGTGGACAAAATATGTATTGTATTTTGTTTTATTTATTATTCTGGATGTGGGGTAACGAAGCAGTTGGTTGTTTTAATTTTGAGTTATGTGTAGAATTGATTATGATTTTTTTACCGTCAGCGTCATAACTAGAAAAAACTTCGGAATTTAAAAAAAAAAAGTGTTTTTATTTATTATTTTTTTGATGGAATTTTATCAAAAAATTCTAATAGAAAACAAACAGTTCATTTATCAAATTACATTTCATTCGAAAACATCAATCGGTTTCTTACTAAACTTCAACAATATTCGACGACCCTGCATACTTATCTCCTTTGCTGACTGTACATACTCAATTAAATAAAAACTACTAAATTAAAAAAAAAAATATTTTTATCAGGAATTAACATTATTAATCCGTCAATTATGATTAACATGGTAATGAAAATACTTTTTTAAAACAAGCGCAACGAAATGCAGCACATAGTGTTGTAAAAGTATCATCTATCGGACGCTTACAGCTAAATTTGAACCGAACACTTCGCGGTACGATGACAATCACCTCATATTGCTTTGTTTTGACACCTCACTGCACACTGGAACTACGTGGGTGTTATTGGATTATTGAAACTCGATGCAATTCTGTAAACGTGTTGCCATTATGTTTGTATAAACAAACTGTAATTGTGGGTGGGTTATGCAATGGATATTGTAATGAGCGGGCTCTAAGGTGGATCTGGGAGTTTGTTGGTAACTTGGTTGGTTTTAATCAAATAGTCCACCAAGTTGTACGAGGCATGGTGGATTATGGCCCATTGCCTGGCCGCTAAAGGCCTGTATCCCAACAATGGGAACATTTATAGGCTGGTTGTGTCTTCTATAGCTAGTGATGGTAAAATAATGGGCAAAGTCGGCCTAAGGGGTGCATGAGATGTCAGCAGCAAGGAAGGGGCCCGAAAGGGCCGAAGCCTGCCGGGGCAGCGGGATTGTCCGAAAGGGTTACCGCTACCCCGGAACACAAAGGGCTAAGGAAGGAACACGGGTGGGTTTTAGTCAGTAAGAGTCTGACACTCCCTTCTGCTCCACCCAGAGCGGGAGGGGTCATTGGATGATTTCCCATCCACAAAAAAAAAAAAAAAAAAAAGGGGTGCATTAGAATATCCTCTACGAGTGATGAATGATGAGACATAAATCAAATCAAATTTTTTATTTGCTTAATACAGGTAGGTATATACAAATGTTACAAATATATATAAAGTACACTGTATCATTACCTAATAAGGTGTGCAAATATTTATATTATTATTAATATTATTAAAAAAAAATATATTAAAATAAAATTACAAAAGTAATTACAAGTAGTCAAAATAAAAAAAATGCAGGGTAAAATTAAATTAGCTAGCAAAATTATGTTGAGTATCGATATATACATAAACATGATAAAACGAGAAATAAATTGTTAAAAGATTTTTTGAGGCCAACGCCCGCAGGTATTTTACGAGAGTTACTTTGAAGTATGTATGAGTTTGTAAAATCAGATTTTTATACAATGGGTATCAAAACAAAATAAACCTGATTTTCTAAACTTTTACATTTCAAACCGCGGTCGTTGACCCCAAAAATATAATCAATTCATATTTTTCTCGTTTTGACATGTTTAGATATCGATACACATATTCCTTTATTCCCGTTGTCCCCGTATGCCATATCCCCGTTACGGGGACAGCGGGACGTGATTAAATTTATTTCCCGCTGTCCCCATGACGTACATTCGGCTAACAGGGACAACGGGAAGTAAACTTTTCACGAGGCGATGTGCTCTTAAATCTGCATTTTGTTGTAAGCTTAGTTTTTAGCATGGGAAAAAAGCGACGCCGGCGTATCCTTTTCAAGGTCACTCCGTTTATCATAGTTACTAGAAAACTTAACTTGGAATTTAAAACAATAAACATGTAATTAAATTAGTTTAAGATTGTGTACTTACCTATTTTTTTAGGCAAAATTGAGGGCATTATCATTCACAATAGTCTATTATTTCGATCAAATTCATTATATAAAAAAATCCTACTTGAAAACAAGGTTTAAATCCTTTATATTATTCTACCAGGTACCAAGACTAATCTACCAATATTCCATACACTTTGTATGTTGACAGCTAAAAAGGAAAAACCGGAAATGTGGGCAATAATTTTTACTTATTTTATTCAACTATATTAACGGGGACAGTGTATGGGGACAGCTTTAGGGAAGTATTTTTAAATATTTAATCGAAGTACCGCTGTCCCCGTAGGACGGGGATATGGCGGACGGGGACACCGGGAATAAACCCACATATTATCCATCACGTCTGCGGAGTTTCGCTAGCTAATTTAATTTGACCCTGTATTCGTCTTGCGTCGCCTGGGCAGTTGCTACACCTTCACATAGCTGATTGCTGATTAAAAAAAAATTATTTCCTACATTTTGAACGCGTAGGTGGTTGCATTTTGTAGGGAACAGCTGATTTCTTTTTCATATTTCATGAACACTTCACCCCCATAAAGTATGTCCCTCGTTTAACTTAACTGCCTGTATTCCTACAATAGCAAAAGAGATACCATCTTGCATCTTTCTCGAAAATTTAAAAAATAACTTTACATTCCTCGAAAATACACAAATATTTTTCGATTTCACACTCAAACACAAATCAGATAAACCCAAAAAAGATTTTCAATTTTTCTCCCCTAACGGTCGCATGTCATAAATAATAAAAATGTGAAATCGATTAGTAAACTGCACAGAGGGTCGCACCGTGTCTATGACGACAAAAAGTTGCGATATGCCACAACAATGCATGTGTTCGAACCACTGGGCTGACTCTAAAAGGAGAATAGACTTTAGTTATAGGGTAGATAAATATTTTTTTCGAGAATGTCATCATCATCTGCCTAGCCTTTTTCCAACTATGTTGGGGTCGGCTTCCAGTATAACTGGATGCAGCTGAATACCAGTATTTTACATGGAGCGACTGCCTATCTGACCTCCACAACCCAGTTACTGTGTAATACGATACCACTTGGTAAGACTGGTTGTCAGACTTTCGGGCTTAAACGACTGTCAAAGATCCACGAATGACAACCGGGACAACGGCTTAACGTACTTTCCGAGGCACGGAGGGTTCTCGGTACGTAAAGATGGTCACCCATCCCCAGACCAACCGCGGCAAGCGTAGCTTAACCTGATCGATTGACCTGTGTGGCTGTTATTATTTAGCCACGGGCCCCTCTTTTTTCGAGAATGTACTTTTGTATATTATTGGTGTTTGGCATATAACAGGGGAACGGACTTATACAGCACATGCAGCTTATGCAGGGATATGATTCTGGATCCCCATGCGTTCAAGCTGTCAAAAATCAGCTGATTCCTACAAAAGTGGTGAAAATGGATCTCATATGAATATCTCATGGAATCCATGATAGGTAGTGCGTCGATGTACCGTCACCCTGTATTTAGTTCAAAGCAAAAGATACCAAGTTTTGAAATCTCTTTAGTTTTGTTGAATCTCTTTAGCAGTGCGCTCGATGGGATTTTTCATCGGCAACACTGACGAACTTTCATACAGTCCTCCCATTTTGAATTGAAACCCTTTAAGGTGCCACTAGTCGATATTTTTTCCATACAAATTTCGGGAGAGTATTACTCCACTGTTTGACATTGTGCATCCAAAGTTAAGCATAATATCGTTTTGTCTTATTAATAATTTTCTCTGTACGGAACATAGTAAAATAAAAAGCCATTAAAAAGTTATGAGCCAACAAAGATTAGTTTTTCTTGCTATTTTTAACATAACTTTGAGTGTAAATAAGTGATATAAGAACTGTAAAATCTCCAAAACGAAGTCAGTACCGATAAAGCTCGGTTATCGTAGAGTTCAATAAAGTTTATTTGTAATTGATTTCTGCGGTGGTTTTTTTCATAAAACTCGATTTTCTAAAGCAATTTTGAATTTTTTTATGCGCCTTTCATTTCGGAACGGTATTTCTGTGCCTGAGAACTAGATGTTGTGCGTGTAGACTAGCATCTACCTGTTCATCATCGGTACTACCTCTGTCGAACACGAAACCAGGTGAGATAGCGTGACTTTTGGCCATGACCACCAGTGAGTTTGAGCTCGCGACTAGTTCCACCTTAAGGGAGAATTTTGGAAAACCCTTCCTTAGTGCTTACCTCCGACAGATAAGCAACTCTTGTGCAAAATTTCTTGCCAGCGGTTTAGGCTGTGCGTTGTCTGTCAGTGAAAGGATTTAGGATTTTAATTAAGAAGATTATATTGTTCGAAATGAAATGCGTTAATTTTGAAAAAACTTTTTATTGGTATATTTTAAAGGAGCACAACGTGGCTTGACCCAGGCAAATTTTCTAAGTCAAAAAGGATACAGGAAGTCTCAAAATAATGTTGCCAGTTTATGAAACTAGAGATGTAACATAATACAACAAATATTGGCTATGGTTACTAAATTGAGTTAAATATAAAATTATAAACTACATAATTATATGTTCAAATAGACTTGAATAGTATACACGTCAAGTTAAAGTCCAGCTCAGCATGTGCTAATCACTAATTCCTTGATACTTCCTTTGAGATCTTTATCTTAGATATTATCACGACAGTGACGCCACCCCAGAGGTGCGGATTAATTATCTCAATCGTCTTGCTTGCTGTGTAGGTCAAAGCTTATCTTATAGGAGGCTTAAATATCATAAATCCTTTGAAGTTCTAATGGCACTTACTTCTGAAAACCACTGCTGGACTTAGGCCTCTCACAGGCTGCGCCACAACACCCTGTCCTCCGCCTTCCGCATCCAGTCACCTTCTTGTTGTCGGTCCATCTAGCCGGGCGGCGTCCCACACTACGCTTGCCGATAAGCGGTCTCCACTCCAGGACTCGTCTGCTCCACCGGCCCTCGGTCCTTCGACAAACATGGCCAGCCCACTGCGACTGCAGCTTACTTACTCTGCAAACTACTGTATGTCGGTAACTACGGTTCTTTTCCGGGTAATTAATTCCTGGTTTTTTCGTTTGCTTATTTAACCGTACCAGAGACTACCATTAAATCGATTGTCTGAATTCAAACATTTTAAACACAAACCTCTTTTTCTCATTATAAATAATTGCATTTCCTAAATTTAAATTCTTGAAAAAGTAGTGTAACTACCGTCTTAAATAGTACAAACTAAGTTATTGCCTTTATATAGACACGATGTATTTTCGTTATTTTTTTTTCAATATCAAAACAACTAAGAAATTTAATTTTAACGCGCTAATTCTGAGCATTCCTAGGAAAATAAGGCGCGCCACGACGTTGCCAAATCGTTTGCCATGCTCTAAATTTTCTTTATAAGATTTAAAAAACGTGTTTTTAATGTTTTAATTAGTTTTAATTTGGCACACCTATTTAATTTCACCTATAATTAATATAAACAACGATATATATATCGTTGCTTTTCAGCACATAACACGGTAAATAGCATGCTCGCACTACACACACACAGCGTTATACACATAATGCTGTCAAGTAAACAATATCAGTGTGTCGACCCCACACATTGTCAACACAGCATTAAATGGTGCTACTTCTGCAGTTCAACACACAACACCAACATTACTTTAACCCACAAAGGCATATTTGAAAACAAAACAAAAATTTTGTCATAAAAATTTGTCATAATTTGGTCCACGTTTTAATGTAAGTAACACACATTGGGTGTTAGACAAAATCATAATTCTAACTGACATGGATTGGTCGCGTTGCACGTTGAATGGGTTTAATAGAATTTTGTTGATAACTTGCTGGCATTAATTAATTAGGATTGAATGAGGTCCATTGTGAGCGACCACATTTCAGTGCCATAGATCGTTACTGGCAACACGCACTGATCAAAGAATTTCGTTTTGAGACACTGCGGTATGTGAGACCAGAAGATATTACGTAGCTTCCCGAACGCGCCCAGACGAATCGGATTTGACAGACAATTGACCTCGTTCTTGAAGTTGGACCTACCTAACTGGACAGTTTGTCCTAGCAAACAATCGTCCACTACTTCGAGTTTAGAGTCTCCGATTTCCATGGGTGTAACATGAGCATTTGACTTTCGTTTTGTCCATGTTCATTTTAACACCCACTCTTCTGGAAGCAATTGAGCGTTATACTGAGGTCCTCTATAGCCAGGAGTACTATATCGTCGACAAACCGAAGGTGAGTGATGTACTCGCCATAGATGTTGATGCCAACACCTCTCCAGTCCAGAACCTTGAAGACATCCTCCAGTGCAATGGTGAACATTTTCGGAGAGCAGAGCGGTTAGCAGTTTTGAAGCCTCCCAAAGGCCAATGGAGGGGGCTATTGTTATAGTTTCCCTACGTGATCGAATAAGAAATGAAAAGATCCGTAGGAAAACCTCGGTAACCGACATAACCCGACGAATTGCCAAACTTAAGTGGCAGTGGGCAGGGCACATTGCTCGCAGAACAGATGGCCGATGATTCTGGCAGGTTCTGGAGTGGCGACCGCCTACCCGAAGACATAGCGTTGAAAGGCCTCCAACAAGGTGGACCGAAAACCTGGCTGTAGGAATCCGCTGGATGCGAGAAGCACAGAACCGGTTGAAATAGTAGTTGTACTTGGGCTATGTCCAGCAGTGAACGCCTTTCGGCTGAAATGATGGTGATGATATTGGGTATTGTCAGATTTAGACTAATTCACATTCAAGTGTTATATTACATTATAATTCTCTGACCGATTTCGGTCACGGTGGCCAATCTCAACGGTGAACAGGCCATGTTCGCAAGAGATATTATAGTGCACAGGTGTGTGCGCAAACACAGGTGCCCTCTCTATTCCTCATAGTCCAATGGGATGGCAATTCGACGCGAACGGCGAGAGATCAGGCGCAGGACCAACGGCTTTACGCGCTTTCCGAGGCACAGGGGTATCACACCACCAACTTCCAAATTCCGGGCTGCTACTGAGAAATTCCTAATGTAAAAACCCAATAACACTTTGCCCGATCCAAGGATCGAACCCAGGGCCCCATACACAGCAGTCGCGCTTGCGACCACGAGACCAACGGGGCTTAGATATCGACGATAGCCATCACGTCTACGGAGTTTCGCTAGCAAATTTAATTTGACCCTGTAGACGTAGGGCGTATCATACGATAAAAGCCGACAACGTAGTCTCGTTAACACCAATCAGATGAATTAAATTAAGTAACTCCATGTTTTTAGTGAATCATGGTTGTCTTTTAAAGAGTTATGTCTACATATTGTACCAAGGTATGTTATTACTTAGGACTCAAATGGACAAAGGCTCGCCATATACGTTCCTACATAATATACTTATTCTAAAGTACTTACATAATTATATAAGTACTTTATTCTTGCTACGGTCGGCCGATAGACACACACACATCACATCATCCGGTTTCTACGCAGGTTCTGCCAATGAATAAGTTGATATTTTAGTATACTACCAGGGGCAAAGGAAAATAAAGCAGATAAAGAAAATGACGTAATATGATGATGCCGAAACTAGAATTACACGCAACTTTATCATGTTCTTAAAAGACTTCAATCCTTACCATAGGTGCACCCATAGATATAAGATATTTCTATGGGTATGTGGCGGCATCTACACCGCCACATGCGAACTATGCACCATACTGACGTCACGCAAAATCCTGCATCGCGCAAGCAGAGTTTACCCCGCAACTAGCACTTATACAACGTCACGACATCAATCGTCGGGCAATTGCCTTCCAGGCACAAGACCCGTCTGGTCAGAAGTCTCCCATTTCTATGGGGGATGAGTGAACTTTACACTCTGTTCCTCATTCTTCTATAGATACGCCTTAAAATGACTTATCAGGGACATAAAATTGTGTTGCATTTGGTAAAGCGACTGTAAGTCTACTTTTAGATATACTAAGATAGATTGTCAAGTTTAGTAAATTCTTCGTGTTTGTCTTCAAAGATGTTTCTATAAATTGTTCTTCTATAAACTTTTATTCTTCTGTAATATCGGCTATTGTTCGATTCCTTTGTTGTGGAAAAGTTCAATTACTTACTCGTTCCCGTATAGTTATTGGTCCGAAGTATTAAACGATGGCTTAAATAGAAGTAAGTTTGCTAGCCGTTTCATGCCCGTTTCCACTAACACTAAAATAATGCTTAAATAAAACCACGCTGTTGAATTTCCAACTTTTGGCGCTAAGGAGAGGGTTGAAAATCCAATAGCTCGCTTTTATCTAAGTGTCGCCTAGTGTTAGTGAAGCCGGCTTTATACCATTAAGTAACCCTCTCCAATAAGTTGACTTCAATTGCCTGTTACAAAAGCGTGGGAAGAAGCAGACGATACTTTGTTGTTTTTATTTTCCTTGCTCGACCATATAAATGGATAGAACAACAATGGAAAAAACTAACTAATTTATTACAAAGTAGCTAGCTCGACGAACTTCGTACCTTCTCAGAATCTATAAATGAAGTCAGTCAATCCGTTCTCGAGATATAAAAAAGCCGTTCCATATATAATATTTGAGATTTTTTTGTTTCGTGATTTTTCTACTGTTTTAATAGTTACTAGCGACCCGCCCCGGCTTCGCACGAGTGCAATGCTGATACTAAATACACTACATATAAACATTCCTCTTCAATCACTCTATCTATAAAAAAAAACTGCATCAAAATCCGTTGCGTAGTTTTAAAGATTTAAGCATTCAAAGGGACAAATAAAGCGACTTTGTTTTATACTATGTAGTGATTCTGCTATTCGGGGCGAAAACAAATCCTACATATCAAAGATCATAAAATCGGATAGAACTAGTTGAAGTTTAGTAAGAAACCGATGGATGTTCTCGAATGAAATTTAATTTTGTTAATAGAAAACAAACAGCTCATTTATCAAATTAAATTTCAGTCGACAACATCTATCGCTATCTTACTATAACTTCAACTATATCCGACGATCCTGCATATTAATTTCTTTTATTGACTGTACAAAGGACCTTATTTGAACGAATCCAAATTATCTTTTAATTATAGTAAATGTTAATTAACTACCCTATACATACCAAAATAAAAAGAGTCTTCTGAACGTTTTCGACTCAACAATGGCATCACGCGCAAATCCCTGTCGAAGCTTCATTAACATTCTTCCACAAATCTTTCCTACGAAGGCTTCACAGCAAAACTAAACCGTGGAACTTCTAACTGTTGGACATACCAGTCCCCCTGAACTTTGCCCAAGCTGTTTGGACTTGTAAAATATTCCGTGACACGCTCGCAGGTTCAAACCCGCCCATTAAAATAACCCTGTTATTTGTACATGTTTTTTGCCGCGTACGTGAAAAATGGCCGTTTGTTTTTGCTCGGAAAAAATATATTGAACTAAGTTTGTAGGTCGCACTAACATTTTAAATGGTACGTTTGCTGAGGATTTATATGGAAATAGTTTATGGAATTGATATGAGAGCTTTTATAGAACACTCCTGAATTCACTGAATAAGAAGAAAATAGATATAGCCTCTGCGGGGTAATTACGTAAAACACTTTTTTTTTTTTTGGGGAAGGGAAATCATCGTTTGACCCCTCCCACTCTGGGTGGAGCAGAAGGGAGTGTCAGACTCTTACTGACTAAAACCCACCCGTGTTCCTTCCTTAGCCCTTTGTGTTCCGGGGTAGCGGTAACCCTTTCGGACAATCCCGCTGCCCTACGTAACACACTAAAGGCTGATTTTTCAATCGACAGATAATTTTTATTCGTGGAATAAAATTGTCGTCTGAATGCATGGAAGAACTCAAAAAATCAAAATTATTTCCCGGAAAAAATTATCTGGCGTTGAAAAAAACAGCCCTAATCGTAGCAATAGCTTTAATTTTGACAGTACAACAACATTCATTGCGTTATTTATGTTGTGGAGCAGACAAATTTTTCCAACATACGAAGCAATGGATTAGCAATATACTTCAAAATGTTTCGGATTGTGAACGATAGTGTGTAACGCATTTAGGGTGCTGCTATATCTAACGTGTATACAGAGGTATACCTAATAAATATTAAATAGAGCAAAGGCTGACATTTCGACGACGTCATTACGTCAGTGCCGGCTGTCGCTGAAAACCAGCGCTGGGGCTCTGCACAGGGTCGCAGCATAATGCTGAGCGATAGCCGTTTTGCGTGGATGTGACGCGTTCCCCCTACCTTTTATTTATTTTATTTTTGTTCTTTTTGCGTCATGTTCACCGCAAATAAACGTATTTTCTTTCTTTCTTTTATTTCGCAATTTATGATAAACAATTTCCATGTAATTGGGGAAGAGTATGTTACCCGAGCACAATTCCAGCCTCCTAGCTATTACTGGGGATTCCTTTATGAATTACCTCAATTGGATTGAATAGGATTTTGGTGGGTCCCCTTTAGGAACTCATGCTCAATTGAGCCCAATATTCAGTTCTTATGAATCCTTATTAGAAGATACTTATTAGGAATTAATAGATACTGTACTGTATTGCTAAAAGTGTTTGTACACTAATGTCAGAGTGATAGGGAAAAAGCAAAATAATAATTTGTGTAAAATGTGTCAGTTTGTAGTAAAGACGCCAACATATTAAGCTACCCTAAACTGTCAAATTTTCCCAATCAATTTTGAACCTTATGCTATAGCAATAAGGTTGAAAATCTATTAAAGAAATTTGACAGATTGTAGTAGCTTGATCTGCAGGCGTCTGTATGTATGTAGCTGTACTCTTTATAATTCTGAAATAGTTTTGACAATTCAAAAGTGCCTCGTGGTGTGTTTAATTGAAATAAATGCTTTGAATATGAGAGAGAATTAACACAGTAAAATGCTTTAATTTATAAATATGTAAACATGGTCAAAGATTGCACAACACAGGAAGTTGTGGAAGGAAAAAGGGGATGCCTTTGCTTAGCAGTGAGAAAATTAATAAAGGCTAACAGAAAAAATATATTATAAAAAAATTGTCATAAACAATTTTGCTCGATATCTGGCAAGACTAAAATGGGACGTCACTATCGGTACAAAGCACCTGGCGAACGAATCCGAGCGCGAAGCGATTATTGTCGAATGGTTCAATACATTGCAAGCCTCTGCGAACAAGTGTAGCTGTCTCGTGGAGCACGTTATTGTGTTGCCATTTGCGAGTTGACATAGAATCAGTAGGCCTAGCACGAACGCGCGGAGTAAACGTAAAGTAAATTCGAACGATTTCAGAATTGAAAATGCTCCTTTTGCACATAATATGTAGGTACTTAGTTTTATATAATTACAAAAAAATTAATAAAAAGACACGACGACGACGTTATTTGAACCATTTTTGAAGCGTAAAATGAAAATATTGGTAAGATATTATTCTTATATCGCTCATAATTTTAATTATTTTGTTGAATTAAGTACCTACTTTTAAATATGTTCATAGCTTAATTGAAGTGCCAGCTACCATATCATTTTTTAATGGTACCCATTGAATATGTACTTTTTTTTAAAATTATTTCGAAAAACCCTTAAAATTCAAATATCTCGAAAACTATTGAGTTTCGGCCATAGATATGGGGTTCAATTTGTTGCATTTTGGTTCCCCTATCAGCTCCTGACAGATATACGTCGAATTAATACAAGTATAATCCTGTATAGTACTTATTTAGTGAGTAAATATCTATTAGTAAAATATATTATATATGTTAATATTATATAATAAGTACCCAATAATGTGGTGTCATGTATGCTTAAATTCTATATTTTGGTCTGACAATCAGACATAGGACAATACAGTCGAGATTTTTAAGATTATTGAATTTCTATAACATATTTCAAACACCCAAAGCCCATTGACTCAATTAACGTGAGAACACAAGGTTTTAATATAACTATAACGCTAATTTGTAACACATTCGGATCCCCCGCAAGCAATCACCGGACACAAAGTTAGTTCCCACGAGAGAGGAAGAGTTGATTATGTTTGTGGTCGACTATCCACATGAAGACTTTGACCACAAATGCATAACACCGCCAATTTAACGGATATTGAACTTTATCGTGCTAAAAATAGAGAACCATGTGACGACTTTGACCACAAAATATATAACACCATTAACACCGATGATCTAATGGACATTGAACCTTATTTGAATAGGAATAGAGATTTATGTGAAAGCATAGAAGAGGATGTTGTGTTGGTTGCACAGGTTGTGTCGAGTTGGTGAGGTTCGGATTATGATGTCATAGATATAAGGTTACTTTAACATGTATTGAGGTTTGACAGTAAGTATCTTGTGTTGCATCATGCAGCATCTTATATCTGAAGACAGAAAGACTTACTATGAAAATTAGATGTGTAGACATTAAAATAGCGTCCAATAATAACGATATTAAAGACTGGCTGTACCCGCAACTTCTTTTGCGTGCATGTCGGAAAACAAATTGGATTTCCTGAGCTTTTATTTTATTTCGTGAAGCCCTAATTTAAAAAAAATATACTCGTTGTAACATGAGTTATCTGCCAGTGAAAGTACTGCCAAAATCGGTCCAGCCGTTTCGGAGATTAAAGGGAGACAAACATATATTTAAATTTACCTATATAATAGAAGACAGGAAGACTTACTATGAAGTTGGCGATAAAGGTATTAATAGAGCATCCAAAAATAACGATATTAAAGGTAGAAGAAGATTCATTTCAGAAGATACAGGTTTTGCGGTGGAAATTCTGTATGTCTTCCATGCCTATCAAAGGCACACATACATTTATTTAGCACAGACTAAAAGGCACACAAAACAACATATTATACTAAAGTACAAGTAAAAAAAGAAATAAAGAAAATGAATAATAGGTTGTGAGAAATTATCAGGAAAGTGTGCCTCGCGGCTACGTCAATTAATATGATTAAGCTCCCACCTCCCTTAGTTCTCATTTGTCTCTGAGGACATCGGCCCTGCCCTGATCTCACTTCCAAGTAGATTCATACGGACCCCTCCTGCCTGGCAAATCTATTCACCACAGCATAAGCAATAATTTACATCATGCTCGATTGATATACCACAAGCAGTTAACTGTAACAGTAAATTTTGCATTCACGAGAATTAATTTATGTATCATACGGTGATAAAACACAAAACCAATGCATTTTCCCCACATTACGATCGGAATTTATCGCTTACATCAATCGAATGGCACGAAATACTGTGAGAACAGTACCTCATTAGCTTACAATATCTTTAGAACCGTAATAGATGATAACTACCGGCTTAGGACAACATGCTATATCGGTGGTTCGTGGATGTAGCATGCTCCAAGAATATGCCATGCTTCTGGTATAATGTCGTCAGGTCATATAATTAAGTCAGAAGTTGGATTATTGCTCGATTATGAGGATATAAGGTTTGTCACTTGGCACGTTAGAGTCTTCCCATGTTATTAAAGAATAGGTGTTTAATGGAGTAAGAATATTATGCAATCTATGTGGTACATTCCTCAAAAGAGCATTTCAGACATCAATCTACATGGTCTTCACATGATTTGACCAAGATTATGTCTGGACTTTTAAAGAGACTGTGACCTCTGAGTTTGTTTCTGCCTTTCTTCTAAGAGTAGTCAGATTGTAAACACCAACCTCATCTAATTTTTATTTTTAAAATATGATTGACGTGTAAAAGTGTTTGTACAAAACACAGAAATAAAATTATTTACTAGCAGCGCCCCGCGGTTTCACCCGCATAAGTCTCGATCCCGTGGGAATATCGGGAAAAAGTATTCTATGTCTTATATCTGGTTATAAACAATCGTGCCAAATCTCATTCAAATCCGCTAAGTAGTTTTTGCGTTAAAGAGTAATAAACATCCATTCATACTAACAAGCTTTCGCGTTTACAATATTAATATTTTAGTAGGAAAGTACGAATAGGATAGTAGAAAGTAGGATTTCCATGTTAAGTCGGCCAGTAGCAATTGTCATGAGGGCTTTTGGTAAGCCGTTTTTTTTTCTAAACTTTATTTCGGCCCCATCAAACCGTGCAGTTCATTAACTATGAGCGCAGTTTTTCCGTAGACCGGTGAAGAATGCTAGGCTGTCCATTGCTCCCAGTTGAATAACCTGATGGATAAAAACTCCGATATAATACGAAAAAGTAATTAACTTGTGAATACACAGAATGAGAACGCTCCGCCAGCTATTCAGACTTTTCATCATACAATCTAAGTCATCATCTACCTAGAATTCTCTTAATTAGGTTAGGGTTGGCTTCCAGTCTAACCGGATGCAGCTGAATACCAGTGGCAGTCATATGGAGTGACTACCTGTCTGACCTCCACAAGCCAATTACTGGGCAATGATACCGCTTGGTAAGATTGGTTGTAAAACTTTCAAGCTTCTGAAGACCCAAGATTGTCAAAGATCCAAGAATAACAGTTGCGATCAACGGCTTAACGTGCTTTCCGAGGCACGGAGTGGTCTTGGTATATAAAGGTGGTCAGCCATCCACGAACCAATCGCGGCAAGTGAAACCTTCGATTGAGCTGTGCGGCTGTTATTATTTACCCACGAGCCCCTCATACAATCGAAGTAAAAGGACAAAATGTTCAAAATGTTCAATTTCTTCACACACGGCCTACAATACATTGTCCTCTGACATTTAAACCTCACCACATGATCACAAAGCCAAAGAGTTCCATTGAACACCGCAGGGAAACCTATTTCCTATTACGTTGGGACGTAGGAATCCCACGGGAACGAAGTTTTCATAGAATCTATGAGTTTTTCCTATTGGTTCGTTACACTTCCTAGTTGCTATTATTGTGTAGAGTTGAATGATGCATTTATCATGTTTTGTTCTGTTGTGAACGTTGATAGTTTCCTGAAGACCAATTCTCGTAATTTAAAACGTTCAAATTTGTTTGTCAAAAATGTCCCTACATTTTTGACAAGTTTTGGACATTTTTTTTCCCTAAATTACAGGGAAATCCTGTAATTTCCCTAAATTACAGGATTTTTGACAAGTTTATAACAATTCAGTACATTTTTGGTTTTTTTATCACCGTTATTGCTGATACAATGTCACTTTGTCTAGGCCCCCAGACTATTAACAACATACTAGTACAACAGTATACATAATTGTTCTAGAGTTTGAAAATTCACTATTATGTTACTTAGATTTAATTCGGAGTGAGAGCCTGGTGATCGGTCATACAGGGTGTCCTAATATGGACGCCATTTTTTCACAAAGGATCATATTTTGTACAGACGCCAGCACATCAAGGTACTATAATCTGTCAAATTTCTTTAAGAGATTTTCAACTTTATCGCTAAAGCATAAGGCTCAAAGTTGATAGAGAAAATTTGTCAATTTTGAGTAGCTTGATATGCTATGTCAGCAACAGGGAAGGGGCCCGTAAGGGCCGAAGCCTGCCGGGGCAGCGGGATTGTTCGAAAGGGTTACCGCTACCCCGAAATCTAAAAGGCTATGGAGGGAAAACGGGTGGGTTTTATTCAGTAAGAGTCTGATACTCCCGCGCGGGAGCCACCCAGCGCGGAAGGGGTCGTTTGATGATTTCCCACCCTCAAATGGCGTCTGTACATTATTGTCAAAACGCTACAATTCTTGTCTCTGTGTTTATAACTAAGTGAACCTTTGTGAAGAGAGAAAAAATAAAGATATAAAGTATTTCTAATTGCTAACAGTATTGTAATAGCGACCTTCGTCTATATAATTGGAGTTGCCGATATGAAACAATGCAAAGAAAACAAAAGATCCAATCTAGAGTAAAAATGTGTGTTTGTGGGCGATGGCAAACATCCTTGTGTATCCACGACAGTTCTGCAGTATATTGACTATTTACAAGGTAACAGAAATATACAGGGTGTTCGACAGAACGTTGAACACACGAAAATGGCAGATAGGTGGGGTCGTCTGCTACCTACCCAGCCCAAAAAAACCCCACAGCTTTTTTGTTTTTTTTATTTTTATTACCGAAATTCGTGAGTTTTAAAACTTTGAAGGAACTTTATGTAGGATAGACGAAACTGGAAATTCTTTTTTTTTGTTTTGTCTCGACTATTGGTAGATTCATCTAAAATTATTGTTTGGTGCAAATAGAAACTAGACAAAAAGTTATAAGCCATCAAACATTACAAAAAGGGATAAACATGATTTTGAGCTTTTCTTTGCATTGCATTATAAAAAAAACTGTGGATTTTAGTAATAATTAATTATAAACCTTTTCAAAACTTAAAAAAAACTATGGGGCCAAGGTATTTTTTTTTTTGGGCTGGGTAGGTAGCAGCCTATCTGCCATTTTCGTGTGTTCAACGTTCTGCCGAACACCCTGTATTTTCTCATTGGTACCTACTCCATAATAATACCAGCCTATTAATGTCCTACTACAGGGCAGAAAGCAGAGAGGGCAGAACATTGATCACCACGCTTGCTTAAGACGGGTTGTCAATTTCAGACTTATCTATCTACCTATTATTATATATGTAATACTAATAATAGTGCTGAAGAGCTTGTTTCTTTGTAAGCACGAATCTCTGGAACTACCAATAGAAATTGAAAAATTCTTGTTACAAATGATAGCCGAATTCTTGAGGAAGGTTATTTAAGACTATGCCGACCGTACAGTGGCGCCCTCATCGTTTGTTTGGTTATTTCACACAATTTAGAATGAAAATGCAGAAAATAAGCACGTTAAATTGTGCTCCACAAGATTATACGTTTTAATATTATTAGAAAAGGTAGTTTTATATTGTTTAGTTTTATTATAATCCTTAAAACGGAATATAGTGGCCACTGTTATCCATTTTAAGGATTATAATAAAACTAAACAATATAAAACTACCGTTTCTAATAATATTATCGCATAATCTTGTGAAGCACAACTTAACGTGCTTATTTTCTGCATTTTCATTCTAAATTGTATGAAATAACCAAACAAACGATGAGGGCGCCACTGTGCGGTCGGCATAGTCTTAACAGCTATGAGTCTAAGGAGCCGCGCAAAAAGAAAAAAAAGTTAGACAAAACGCTAATCGAAAACGAACAATTAGCGCGAGCGGGCGATTAGATGTGACGGGGTTGGGAACAAAAAAATTGACGCGGACGAAATAGGCTTGTCAACTGAAAAAATCTATTAGTCCGTCAGTTAGATTATCAAAAAATATTTGACCCGTATTTTTTCTTTTGTTACGTAAACCAAAATTGACGACGATACGACGCTTTTAAAATTGTCAATACGTCACACTTTGGTATAATTTTTAGTGCGTTCTGACGTCACGAGCCCCCACTCCCGAGTTTTGATGCGTTTTACCTTTGTCAATATTCATTGATTTACAAAAACTAAAAATACGTATCAACTATTTTCCAATACTCGAACTGACGGACTAAATAGATTTTCAATTTATTGATGGTGGAAACTAGCCTATTGCGGACAGAAGCTACAAAACCAGAGCTACAAATCCAGGTTTCTTCACGATGTTTTTCTTTCACCGATGTTTGTGATCACCAAGATAAACTCATAAAGTATAGAATTGAGAAAGTAATATTAGAAAAAAACTTTTCCGTCTTGCCTCCCAACACGATCCAATCACTGATGCTCCATAGGTATAAGATGTAGCGTAATCAGCCTATAATGTTTCCACTACTGAGACAAGCCTCCTCACTTAGAGAGCGAGTGTGCCCTAATCTACCATGCCGGCCCAGTGCGGGTCAGATGTCACATGTCTTCGATAATTTGGTTTTAGGACATGCCGGTTTCCTCATGGTGTTTTCTTTCACAGTTTTAAGAGCAATGGCAAACAATGAATATAGACAATTACATTTTTAAGGCTGACTGAACCTACACCATCTTAAGAAAAAAAAACTTTTCCGGCTTACCGACTCAACCCTGATTCCACATAAATGTTGTTCTATTTGAGCTGTATTTGTGTCAATCTACCTAAATCAGGGGCAGGTCCCAAAACCCTTTACCCATTTCAAGGGTTATGCATTATGCAATGCTTATGTAAGTTCAGATCAAACACATAGTGTTATGGTAAGCACAGGACTTACACGTTTGGCAAGGGTTTAATGGTCATGATAAATAGTACGTTGTTATCGATATGCGGGATTAAGCCTGAACATACAGGATTAATTTACTCAAAACTACCTAAGTAAACTACAAGTTTGGAGCGGAGCGAGCGTCTTAGATTATTTTCTACGTGAGGACAAAAGGGTTAGGTTTATGCACTGGAGACCTTTTCTAAGGCTCCTGCAAATAGTCGCGACACGCGACGCGAATCGCACGCGACCCAAAGGCACCGCTCGCGATTCGCGCCGCGCCAGTTTGAAGGAGCCTCTAACACTTTTCTCTTGCTATTTTTCTAAAATCATCGCCAATTTTATCCAAGAATTATCGTGTTTTCAATTCAAACAAAGTGACTATAGAGGATTTTTGTCTAAATTAGTGAATTTGACGGTTCGTGGCTTAAAACAGCCGCACGAGTTGATCTTCAGGGAGCAACGCTTGCCGAGTTTGACTCGTGGATGGGTGATCATACATTACGTACGAGACACCTTCGTGCCTCTGAAAGTATATTAAGCCGTTGGTCTTGAGTCCTGACTGTCATTTGTAGATCTTTCACAGTCGTTACGGGTACTCAGAAGCCCGAAAGCCTGACAAGCAGTCTTTCCATGGAGAGGAATCGTGTTATACAGTAACTGGGTTGTGGAGGTCAGCTGCATCTAGTTAGACTGGAAGCTAACCCCAACATAGTTATGAAATACCTAGGCAGATGGTGACATTATCAGTGAATTTGACAAATCAACACCACGACTATAACATTTTTTTTTATTTGCCCGTTAATATTTTTCCATAGAAATCCTGAAAGAGCGGCGCTGGGTTATTTTAATGGTTTATAAAAAAAAAATGTGCCAAAATGATGTCCCAAAAATACTTAGTGATGCAAATGGACACAATCCTTTACAACTTTTAAATACAGGCCATAGCTTTTCCTAAGATTGTTTTTAAGATTTCAACGAGCGACTCCTTTTGTTCAAAACGACTTCAAAAGCTACGCCGCTTCTGTAAATAAAATACATTTCTAAAGAACGCCACCAAGTATTTTTAATTGCAATTTCTTACAGAAGAGTATTAAAAATAAAATAAATTCGTAAATCATTATCCAAACGAGCTTCACGGCCGCTTTTTTATTGAATTGCATTCGAGAATCAGTCAACTGTAATCTTTAAAAAAAAGTAAGTACTAGACTTTATGAAAACGTTGACCTCAACTGCTACACATTGGAAAACAAACCTAATTTCATAAGTTATAGAATCCATTTTCGAATGATTTCAGTCTCTGAGCAACTTTGTCACATTCGCAGCATAGAGCACGGGACATGTTCGAAGATATTAAAGTACATTAAAAAAAAAAATAGCACGTCCACTTTACAACCCGCGTGTCGTCGCATATTCATCGATAGCTTTCGAGCTGTCAAGTGAAATTCAACTGTATTTATAATGATGTAAAATCGATATTGACGTTATAAAAAAAGTTGAGACGCTGTATAAAGTAATTTTATTACTATAGGCTAGGGATGTGCGGTATGCGAAAAATCTGAACGCTTTGTTTCTTAACCTTTTTGGTTGCTATGCGGTCTGAACTAGGCTATACGTGGAATTAATACAGGTTTGTTGGCTATGCTAACTTTGGATTTAGTTTAGTTCATTTTTCTTGCTAAATAAAAATGAGTGTTATCTGTTTGTAACTAAAAGTTAAATTGCCTAAAACTAACACATAACTGTTTAAAAAGTTAGTAACAGGGGAAAAACGCGGTAGGCAAATACAATATTTTGAGATATTATTTTTGAATTTAGAAACACTTGCTCTACCTACCCTTATCACACGAGAATACGTGACATACATAAAGGTATTCATTTCATAAAATAAAGTGATGAACACCGATATTCACATCGTCACCGATCACGACTCATCCCAACACTATCATTATACGATGAAGCTATTTTAGTGCTGTTCCGACCACAACAATGAGCTATAATGATGCTAGCTTTTATAAACAGCTTATTATCTGCCGTAACGACGCACTCCTGACATCTACAGGCCTCAAAATAAAATAAAAATAATGAAGAAAAAAGCCTTTTAATAATGAGTACTTGTTTGGAGGTACCTTCGACTATCATTTTGCTATTTATGTGTACTGTGTTTAAGTATAATAAAAATTGTATAATGATGTTGAAGAAAAATTTAAAATGAATTTAAATTTTCCGTCATAGGATACAAAAATGATAATTATATTTTTTTTGCAAAATCCAGTGACAAATAAAAATAATAGTGACGTGCGTAAGGATATCGATTGAATATATTAATTTTATAAATAAAACGTTAAAAACATTAAAAAAAATAATTTTAATAGCAAACTGCAAAAATTACATGAAATTTAAAATGAATTAATTATTCGAGCGCGAAATGGGCAGAGGAACAATGTTGACGTGTCGACGACAGCTGACAAAATGGCCGAATCCACGCAGGCTTCTTTCTTTTATACGCGTGGCCGCGCTGGAGAGGGGCGTCTGGTGTTGTCATCTAACACGGCCTCTCCTGACATGGCAGCGTCCTCGCAGCCTTCGCCAGCTCTCGATGATGGAGCAGCACCACCGTCCTCGCAGCCTTCGCCAGCTCTCGATGATGGACCAGCACCATCGTCCTCTTGATTGAATTCTTGATCTTCATCGCAACCTGTAACCACAGTGCACATACGTTAAGATCACATACAAGGTTATTACACTAGGTAGCGAAAGAGATAGCATAGCAGTGACTTTATGTACCGAACAACACAAACACTTTGCACAAAAACAACAGTCGTACGGAACGACTTTTCATATCACAAGTAGGATTTACTCAGGTCATATTCCCACACCAAATACCATGCGCGCATCAGGATTTACATCGGTTACAGCAGGTCAACCATGAGACCTACTTCAGGATTTATTCTTGGTCTATAGTCAGCATGGGCCCCACCGACATCAACCTCGATACCTCCACCATGAGCTGCACTCTCAATAGTACAGTCCACAGTCAGTGCCACCCAAAACCATGTGCACTAAGGATTTACATGAGCCTCGGCACTCAATCATACAACAAAACTAATGCAACCAGTGATTGTTTGGTACATACAGTCTATGAATCTAAGCAAGAGCTGGGTGCATACAATAAAAATAAAACCAATGAAAGTTTTCAACTAACTTTCAAAAAAACTTGCACACGTGTCAGGCGTCCATTCGCCACGCCACAACACCATGAACCCAGCAGCTGCTTGACTGGTTTTCCCATATGAACCAGCTATCAATTTTAGTTCATACCTATCGTTAGGTAAAACTTTCACAACCCTATATGGGCCTCGCATGCCACAATCTAACTTGCCAGTACTTTGTGATCTCTTAATGACAAAGACTCGATCATTAATATTGAACTTCTTAGGAGGGTTTCTATTTTTGTTGACATACGCGTTTTGTTCAGATTTGTTTTTATTTATTAATTCATCTGCGCGTTGCCTACGTAGCTCACGGATCGCTTCGCGGTTAGGATTTGAACCCTCAAACGTAACATCCCTAATCAAAGAGTTAATTACCGGCGTAGTGGATTCCGTGCCGACTAATAGATTTAGCGCGGAATATTGTGTTGTCTTATGTTTAGTGATATTTAATATGAGCTGTAATTTCCACAAAACGTTTGGCCATTCATTTTCGTTATTATTAACTTCAATCCTGACCATATTCAGCACAGTACGGCAATATCTTTCAACTTGACCGTTCTCCTGATGCATCTCAGGCGTAATGAAGTGTACATCGATACCAAAATCAGTCAACCAGTGCACAAAATTGTGGTTGTCAAACATCCGACTGCGGTCGCACACTAATCGCCTAAAAGTACCAAACAATGATATAGTTTGAGTTATCACCCGCTTTAACTCGTCATAATCCTGTCTGTACAGGCTATACAACAAACAGTATTTTGTATACGCATCAACTATTATGAGCACGTATTTAAATCCATTACATTCTCTAAGCGGACTGAGTACATCAGTATGTACTGTATCAAACGGTATAGGGTTCTTTTGCCAAGAGGATATCGGCTGTAAGGGGGCCCGGGGTACTTGTTTATGCGATATACATACGACGCAGTGTGTTATATACTTGGTAACAAATCGTCTTAAACCCGGGAACCAAAAGTGTTTGAGAATCAAATCAATAGTTTTGTCTATTCCCAAGTGTTCATGTTCGTCGTGGAATACACGTAACAAGCTTAAACGAAACGCTTTAGGAACATAACACAGGTAACGCTCATACTCGCCCTCAACACAGTACTTATAATATAGAAGATCGTTACGTTTTACATAGCGACTTGAATCTAACTCACCGTTATTTAACTTATCTAATAGTGACAACGTGTCTTCGTCACCCGCCTGAGCTATCTGCGCCCAATTAAAAGGTTTCTGAACGGCATTTATGACATTAATCGGATTTCGACTTAAATAATCTACATGAGACATTAAACAACCCTTGCGGTATTCCAATGTAAAGTCAAAGTCCTGCATATAGATCCACCATCGCGCTACTCTCGGCTGAAGATCTTTCTTGCGTTGGGTCATTTTTAACGCGTTACAGTCAGTTATTATCGTAAAGGCTTTACCAACAAGGTATTGACGAAAATGCTGCAACGATTTTACAACGGCTAGGGTCTCGAGCTCATAACTATGGTACTTCGATTCCGCACCTACCGTAAGCTTACTAAAATACGCGACGACGCGCTTACAACCGTCTTTGTGTATTTGCATCAGAATACCGCCGTAGCCTATCGCACTCGCGTCAGTATGTAACTGTGTAGGTAGGTCGGGATCGAATATCGTTAATAGAGGCTCGCTAGTTAAATGCGAAATAATTTCCTGCCTAGCGTTTTCTTGTTCATTGCTCCAATTAAAAACAACGCCCTTTCGAGTTAAAGCAGCCATGCAGGCAGTCTTAATTGAGTAACTAGGAATATACCGCCGGAAATATCCGGCCAGACCCAGGAATTGGCGAACTTGTTTGACATTACTCGGTATTGGCGACCTAACCAAGGCTTCAACTTTATGTTTGCTCGGTCTAACCTGACCCTGACTGATGATCCTACCTAAGTACTCAATCTCACTAGTTAGGAAACTACACTTTTTCAAGTTTATAGAAAACCCGGCTTCTGTTAAAGTTTCTAGGACTGCGTCTAGCAAAATGAGGTTCTCGCCGATTGTATCAGATAGTAACAACACATCGTCGACGTACACGAGTACTTTACCCGATTCAATGAAAGATTTCAACGTTTTACTGATGGTCTTCTGATAAAAAACGGGTGCATTGGCAAGACCATAGGGCATTTTACAGTACTCGTAATGTCCTTCAGGGGTGATAAAGGCAGTTTTGTGGATGGAATCCTCACTGACCCTCAATTGATGAAAGCCTGAGACCATATCAAGTGCACTGAACCATTTAGCTTTACCAAGCATGTCAATATGATCATTGATCAACGGAAGTGGGTGTCTAATTTTAACTGTGATTTGATTTAGGGCTCTATAATCAACTACCATCCTATCTGAACCGTCTTTCTTTTTCACTAGCAGGATTGGGCTAGCGTATTCAGACTCTGATTCACGGATTATATCTTTCTCTAATAAATCTTTAACTATAGTACGAACGCGTATTTTCTCGTCATAAGACAATTTGTATGGTCGGTAATAAATCGGAGTATCACTAGTCAACTTAATCTGCATTTCGCTATCCTTAACTGTGGTGGTGGCTGTACCAGTTAAAAAGTAATCAGAATATTTATTCAGCACTTTTAACAACCGTTCCCTATCTTGCCCGGTGACATGCGTTGATATATTTTCGAATCCCAATGATGGATCTATCTGCGCGATGTTATTCACAAAATCACTACTATGAACGATATATTGCGAATTACCGGTACGAACGTACGCAACACCTTTCCTATTTAAGACATCAGTACCAATAATTACGGGTACATTTAAATGCCTTTTATCAACAACATAAAAATCAACTTCTAACGTAATATTATTTAATTGTATTGGTAATGTAACCATAGACTTTGCTATAACCTCCATTCCACCTAACCCTCGTAACAATTGGTAAGCTGGTTTTACTTGACATGAAAGGTACTTGATTAAGTCAGAAATTATTAAAGAAACGCCTGAACCGCTGTCAATAAGTACATCGACGGGTATATTCGATATAACGGCAGTAGTAACATCAGAGTTTTTACGTTCACCCTCATTTTCGCGACAAAAATTAACGGAACTATTATTTCTAACACGTTCCTTAGCAAAACAGCGACTTTCCGTATGACCTATTTTTTTGCAAAAACCACACTTGTCTGGATGAGGTTTTGTTAAAGAGCTATTCGTATTATTTTCAGAATTATTGCTTTGCGAATCTGACTTAGGTCGTTTGGGACAATATTCGCGTTTGTGACCTACCCTACACTGAAAGCAACGTACCTTAGACACATCGAAAGGTTTACGTTTGAACTGGCTATTACCGTTACGATTGTAAGCACTATGAGCACTAGGTTTCTTATTAGAATTAGACACATTACATTTTACGAAGCTTGACAAGTGATCCACTATGATTTCGGGAGTTAATTTAGCGTTCCTCGCGGACGCACGAACCTGCGGGTCGGTGATACCACGTATGATAATTGCTGTTAATAATTCACTGCTCAATCCTCTAACGATACGTAATTTCAATAAAGATTTACGCGCATATTCAGCATAGGTAGCATACTTGTCCGACTCGGTACACATAACATTGTACAGAATGTTCGCGATATCGACTGACCGTGGGCATAAAGTTTTTAACTCTAACTTGAAATTAGACCATGTACGCGTGGTGCTAGTCCACTCACTAAGCCAGGTACGGGCTTCCCCCTTAAGGCAACGACCTACGCGAGCAAGACATTCACCGTCCTCCCAATGATTTAGCGATCGAGCTTTATCAACTTCATCGCACCACGTGTCGACATCATGAACACTCGGGTCAAAATCGGAGACAAAATATTGGTTTGATCTCACCGGGAATGTCATCATGGCATCTAGGAAGCGTTCAGCTACGCTTTTAGCGTCGCTCTCCATCGGCAACGGTGTGGCAGCAAACTCTTGCGTCGGGGTGGTAGACGCTGGAGGTGCGCAGGCAGGTGTTGTGGCGGGCCCCAGGTCCGACGGCGGCGGCGTGCTCGGCCTGGCCAGCGCGTGACACGACGATCCCGGGCTCGCCACCAGAACAGGTCGCAACTCGTTCCCACGTGTCCGTTCCTCCAAATCTTGAAGCCTCTTCAAAATCTCGTCTAACCCTTTAGGAGGCGAGGGAGTTCGTACACGACGTCTCCCTTTCCTCTTGTTGTCAGAAGGCATTGCGTCCCTGCCCGACTTAACCTCAAAACTACTGGTAAAATGAACAACAGAAAAATAAAAACGCGCTAAACAAAACTAGTTACTTCAAATTTATAGAATCAGAGATGGTATTCTAGCGGATAAGGCCTTCATATCCCACTTCTGATTTTATAAATAAAACGTTAAAAACATTTAAAAAAATAATTTTAATAGCAAACTGCAAAAATTACATGAAATTTAAAATGAATTAATTATTCGAGCGCGAAATGGGCAGAGGAACAATGTTGACGTGTCGACGACAGCTGACAAAATGGCCGAATCCACGCAGGCTTCTTTCTTTTATACGCGTGGCCGCGCTGGAGAGGGGCGTCTGGTGTTGTCATCTAACATTAATATATGGTGTGCAAAGAAAATGGCAGCCCATTTTGTAATGTCTGAGTGCGTTTGCATGTAGTATCTACCAGATATAATTAAATAAATGTAAAAGAAAGAAAAAAAATAAGAAAAAAAAAAAATAAAAAAGAAAGAAAAAGAAAGAAAGAAAAAAAAAGAAAGAAAGAAAGCAGGCAGATAGTAATTTGTATGAAATTGTCTGTCAGATATGTGGTAACTACCTACTCCCATGAGGAAAAGGTACACAGAAATGGTAAAATTGCCTATTAGTAATTTTGGATTGCACTTTTTATGAGACTGATAATGTGCATAAGGATTCTCATAATCAGCTTATTACGGTCTCACTGTATAGCATCTATCTACTACAGACCTGTATATATACTTACACTTTACATACATTCACATTTATTCATCATACTCTTTTATCAGGTTTACATCTTATTTTGCGAATCGGCCTAAAACGATTCATTTCCTTTTATAATTTCCAAATTAAATATTTCTATAGTTTTCATTGTTATGACATTTACGTCAGGCTGTCAAGCTGCGATTATTTTTTCTGTTCATTTTCTCTCATAGTTACTCGTAAGTCAGGGCCGAAATCACCGAGCCACTGGACCACTGGGCCTGCTCGTATACTACTTCTTACCGATAATGTGACGGATTCAAAACGAAAGGCTAAAAGTAACTAAGTATAGGTTACTCAAATGTTTTTCACAAACATGCTTACTTTTTAAAAGTTTTCTTTAATTCTGTAAAAGGTGAAAGAACTCATAAGTTTCGATCCTACTTTACTTTAAACGAAAATTTAATCTCCTTCCAGGAATTCCTCATTCTTTGGATTTCGTAAATGCTTTTTACGTAAACCTACCTAGATATTTTATAGAATGGAGATGAAAATTTGTTAAGATATATCTCTATGATATTCATGAATGAATCTTCAAATTGGCTAAGATCATTTATCAATTAAGTACCTAGCAGACTAACAGATCATTTATCACCAGAAACCCTTAAATATTTTGCTAAACCTTAATGGGTATCCATTCGACGTCATCTCTCATCAAAAACTTTTGACGTATACAAAGTGGATTTAAATACGATTTCATTATCTGGAGTACTCATCCGTTCAGGCTTTTCTAACTAGGCTGGGGGCGGTTTTCAGTCTGTTTCAATATTTAGTTAAGTATAACTTAATCTAAAAAAATAGGATCTTGATAATAAAAACTTTAATTTGCTCTAGTTTGGCTAAGCTGTAGTTATATCAGACAGTTGCTCCATGAGGCAATTAATCATCATCTGCCTAGCCTTTTCCCAGCTACGTTGGGGTCGGCTTCCAGTCTAACCGGATGCAGCTGAATACCAGTATTTTACATGGAGCGACTGCCTATCTGACCTCCACAGCCCAGTTACTGGTTAATACGATACTCTTTGGTAAGGCTGGTTGCCAGACTTTCGGGCTTTCGACGACCCATAACGACTGACAAAGATCCACGAATGACAGCCTGGACCAACAGCTTAACATGCTTTCCGAGGCACGTGGGTTCTTGGTATGTAAAAATGGTCACCCATCCATGGACCAACCGCGGCAAGCATAGTTTAACCTGATCGATCGGCTCGTGCGGGCTACTTAGCCACAAGCCCCTCCTTAGCAAATAAGGTCAGAATTTTCAATTCAGAGTCTGGTATCCCACTGTCGGGCAAATATCTCCCTTTCCTTTGTTCACTCAACTCAGTTATGAGCGAATGCTGACCATCTTCGCCTGGGTCTGTCACAATACATGAAGACAATACGTATAAGTTATTATAAAGGCACAGTAAAGGGAGACATATCGGAGAAAATTTGCTTAGCAATGTTTTGAAAACGGTTTCATATTTTGTGGTTCTATTGCCTGTTGCCCACACACACACCTACACATAACATTTATTTTGTACCCGGATCCCTTTTCCAAACTATGTTCAAACAATACCTACTTCGTTTTAACAAACAACAATTCAGCCCCTATATTAATTTTAATTAATTAATGCCCCCTAACTTCCTAATTAACACTCAAAATCTCACAACACACTGTTTCAAAACAGTTAATTTAATAACCGATGATAAGTTTCAATAGAGGATGTAATAAAGCATGGCGGACAGTAATGGGCGGACGCGAGAGCGAGTTAAAGTTGTATTAATGATCACAATTGAGAGGTATCAAGTGCTACTGCACTCCTGTCTGATGGCTGTTGTTTCGTGATATGGTGTTCTATATCGGGTTAGAGAACAGTGGTGGCCCAGTGGTAGGTCGGGAGTTCAAACCCAGGCAGGCACTTTACTTTGTGTAAATTATTTCTTCACCACTGCTCTCAAAACGGTGAAGAAGACCTCGTGAGGAAACTGGCATAACCTAGGACCAAAAATTCGAAGACGTGACATGTGCCTACCCAAAATCCAAATTCAAAGCATTTATTTCAATGAAACCATTTACAGGCACTTACGAATTGTCAAAATTAAATAGATGGTCAGTTAATCAGAACAGTCAGTATAAGTTATAAACTGGTTTTGATTCACTCCACGGGAACATCATCACCCTCGCTTAAATCACCTGACTCCCGTTGTCTTCAACACATATGTACCTAAATGGGGGCGAGCCCATTGCCATCAAACGGGCACTATTATATATATGGCTCGCCCACTAATACATGGGAATGAAGGATGATTTCCACCAAACGGCTCGTATCGGATCGGAACGGATTTTACAATATTTAAACGATATTAAATCGTGTAAACAGTATTTAAAGTCTATATAATCATGCCGCGCACAGCAGCTTGACCGCGGGCGTCTTCGGCGAAAGTATGCTGCGTCTCGCGATCGGCTCCGTTCGCCTGTCTTCGTATCCGATCGAATCCTTTCGGCTGTCGTCGCGTGCGTTCAGAGCCGTGGCCGGGCGGCACCTCTCATTCTCGAAAGTGCACGCACTGCAGATCTGTGTTTTATGATTATTTTCGTCTTCTTCTAATGCAATAGCCAACAATACTAAGTCAACTTCAACCCTTTTCAAAAATCAGAACATGTCACACGGTAGGAATTAAACTATTTGATTAGGCGCAGAAACGGATACGTTCGCAAGCGACGGTACGGAGCCGATCGTATGACATCCTGCCGGACGCGATCGGCTGTCGCCGCATCCGTTGGTATCCTTTCCGATGTGATGCGATGCGAGCCGTTTGGTGGAAATCATCTTTTAAACATCCCTGTCGAAATGTGGGTGAACTTGTAGTACAATTCGTAGTACAAGTCGGCGTTTACAAGCGTAAGATTATGTTATGTGATGTCAAGTGTTGAACCAGTAAGTTGAGCAAACAGATCGTTCCTAAATCTCTGACCTATCATAATATAACGCACATACGCATACCTATATACACACATATTACATTGTATAGGCTTCAGCCGTAACCTCGGCTTACAGTGTAAGGCTTCTAGAGGTCATATTATGAGATCAAAACATCAATGTACCCAAGTACAAGGGTGAATTATAATAGATTTACTTGTACTCCTGTCTAGGTTAATGTTGTTATCTGGGTTAACATGTAAGGATTAAGTACTTATACATTTTTGTCTGAACAAGATTATGTCTGGACTTTAAAAGAGACTTTGACGCTTGAGTTTGTTTCGCCATTTCTTCTCAGTGGTAGGAAAAAATATAAAATAGGAAATATACGTATATATATACAGGGTGACTGTACTGAATTGTACTCATCATTATGAACAACTTTTACTACGGGACCAAACATGAAATCACGAAAAAAAAAACAGCTGTTTCCTACATTTATGTTCGCATAACACGTCAAAATGTAGGGAACAGCTGATTTAAAAAATATATATCTATATATATAAAAAGAGAAGTCCTGACTGACTGACTGACTCATCAACGCCCAGCCTAAACCCTTAGACCTAGAAAGCTGAAATTTTGCACAGATGTTCCTTTTATAATTTAGACGAGGAATAAGGAAGGAATTATCGAAATTCAACCCCTAAGGGAGTTAAATAGGGGATGAAAGTTTGTATGAAAAATCTTATTCCTTGGGTTAATAAACTTGAAACTTGGCACGAATACTTATCTAAGTAAATTAGAAAGATTGGCATTTTTTGTTTTTCTAAACTACCCCCTAACAGGGGATTGGGGGGTGTCAAAATTTGTATGGAAGAATTTTAACGCGCGGTCCGATTAACTCAAAACTCAGTATTTATACTAATTACCAAAAATAAAGAATTACGTGTATCAGGGTTTTTCAAAAATCTACCCGTAACGGGGAGAAAAGGGGTAGTTTATTTTACAGGGCAGGATTTTACTGCCTGGCTTAATTAACTCGAAAATTGGTGTAAATAATCTGTGAGTCAAGTAATGACCACATTCCCAACAATTTTTCAAATATCCACCCCTGTGGGGGTGAAAAGTGGGGATACAGCTTATATGAAAAATCTTATTCATTTGGTTAATAAACTTGAAACTTGGCATGAATACTTATCTAAAATAAATTATGAAGTTTGGCATTTTTTGCTTTTCTAAACTACACCCTAAAGGGTGATTAGGGGGTGTCAACATTTGTATGGAAGAATTTTAACGAGCGGTCCGATTAAGTCGAAACTCAGTATTTATACTTGAGACCAAAAGTGAAAAATAACATGTATCAGGGTTTTGCGAAAATCTACCCCTGACGGGGTGAAAAGGGGTAGTTAATTTTTCATATTACTGCGTGGCTTGATAAACTCGAAAATTGTTGGACATAATCTTTGAGTCAAGTTATGAACACATATCAAACGTTTTTTCAAAATTCCTCCTGTGTGGGGGTGAAAAGTGGGGAAAAACTTTATACGAAAAATCTTATTCATTTGGTTAATAAACTCGAAACTTAGAAGGAATATTTTCCTAATTAAGTAATAAGACATGTGTCTTTCGAAAGTAGACCGCTGACGGGTTATAAGTGGTAATTCGATTTTTAAGGCCGGTATTACAGAGAATGGGAAAAAAATGACAAGAGGAAAATGAGAATAGAGAGGAAAACCACAGAAAATCCCATAAAGGAGGAAGAAACTGGAGATGGCGTAGTTAAAGGCCGGTATTATAGTGCGTAGCTTGATTTACTACAAAAAAAATGGTATGAATAAATTTAAGCTTAAAACTTGGCTCAAATACATATCTAAGTAAATTATAGTTTTTCATTTTATGTTTTTCTGCTCTAAAGGGAGATTGAGGGTGTCAGTTTGTATGGAAGAATTTTATCGCGCGGTCCAATAATATAAACTCGAAACTGTATTTATACTAAAAACAGTATGTATACTTAAGACCAAAATAAATAATAAAGTGTAACTGAGTTTTTCGAAAATCTAACCCTAACGGGGTGAACGGGGATAGTCCATTTCACAGAGGAGTATTTTATTGCGTGGTTTGATTCAATGGGAAATTGGTATAAATAATCTTTGAGTCAAGATATGGAAACGTCCCAAACGTGTTTTCAATATTACGCCCCTATGGGGATAAAAACTGTGAAGGTGAAAAGGCGATCTTATTCCTTTGGTTAAGAAACTTGAAACTTTTCAACATTTGCCTCAGTAAATAATAAAGATTGTCACTTTTAGGGTTTTACTACTTACTTACTTAAAATAAAAAAGTATGAGTTTTAGGGTTTCGGGTATTCGACTCCTACCGGGGTGGAAAAGGGTAATAAAGTTTAAGGAGTAGAAAGTCCAACTTCCATTAACATGAAAATGGGTTTAGATAATCTATGTCATAAAAATGGAAACGTACCAAATGCTTTTTTAATTAAAACAAGCCCTGTCGTGATGAAAAGGGAGGATAGTTTATTTGAAACATCTTAGGTAGTTTAACTATAATATTGGATCGAATACTTATTTCTTTAAATAAAGTATAAAGATCGTAATCAATAATTTTCGAAATAACTACCTTTCAAGGGAAGGTGGAGAGGGTGTTAAATTTATTTGAGGAAAGTACGAAACCCACGCGGACGAAGTCGCGGGCAAAAGCTAGTAATAATATAAATAGGAAATATCGAGGCCATATAGCTTATTTTTTTATAATATGACGTGAAAAAGTACTTACATACTTTGTTTCACATTTTTCAAGGTTTGGAGGGCCTTAAATTAAAATACGTATGTCATTGGGAAAACATATGGTAAATCTAGCACTTTCTTTACTTCCTCTTTCTCCATATCCAGGGTGACAGGGAACTTCGGTGGCGCATTGCCTATCGATTCTGTAAAAATCTCACCGTGATAACATAGGTGAAGTGAGCGTGGAGTGAACTATCAATGGAGGCAATCCCTAACATCGGGTGGAATGACACCTCACTTCATCTTAGTTTTCACGGTGAGATTTTTACAGAATAGCACTGCTGTATAGAGGTATGAGGAACAGGGTGTAAAGTTCACTAATACTCTATAGAAAAAGGAGGATCCTCCGACCAGACGGGTGGCGGCAACTGCCCGATGATTCATATCGGGCCGTTATAAATGCTAGTTGCGCGGTAAACTCTGTTTGCGAGATGCAGGATTTTTGTGTGGCGTCAGTATGACGCGAAGTTTGCATGTGGCGTTTGTAGATCCGTAGACCGCTACAGGCTTACGGGGAAAAAAAAACAACGCAGGGTGCTTCAGAATCACGTAGGTACTGATGTGGTAACAGGCTGTGCGACATGTACCTGTATGTTATAATCCGTAAGATATTTGTTTGCTTAATCAATTCAAAACTCTCTTAGTTCGCACTATAACTCCTTGTTTATCGATGGTGGCCGTGGTGGGTCTTAGCGTCTATCCGGGGCCTTATATTGAATATTAATTAACGTTAATAAAATTGATGTCTGCGAGTACGGCACTTAATAACAAGCTGTAAACGCCAGGTAATACCAATTGATGTATTTATTACCTATAACCTTGCAATTTTATGAGGACTTGTCATGCTTTCTCAGTAGGTACAAATTGGGATCCCACTAAGGTTGCCAACTTACTTTAAGTTTAACTAACTTTTATATCAAATATTATCTGTTGCCCGCGACTTCTCCTGCGATCCAGAATGAAAAGTAGCCTCTGTCCTTACGTAGATCATGATCTACCTGTGTGTACCTGTGTAATTAAAAGCTTAATTTCGCATTTATAATATTAGATAAGATAGTATTTTCGAAGCCATTGCGATTGTCGAAAAAATTAAAAATATTTCATTTTTAAATGCATATTTTTTTTTGCTACTTTGAACATTTATTAACGAGTTTTTGACGATTTGATAACGTCTTTTGAATCGATGAACACCAGCTGCACGTACGAAAATGTGTCACGTTCCGCCTGAGCCGGGCGTGCGAGCGAGAGCGCGGAACAAGCGATAGAGAGGCACGATCGGCCCAAGCGTTGGCTTGTGACACATTTATTGATCAATGTTTCTTTATGACATTATCACGTAAAACTATCGTCCGTAAACCGTCTATACAGACAACCAATTTTTTTATTATTTATTTAACTGGATCATACAAATATAATCATACATTCAGTCACAGTTGATATCTCCAGGAATATCGAGAAAATTTTATTTATAGGTATTTCATTGTATTTTAGCGCTTCAATATTGATTTTAAACACAAGACTGTTGTGAGAATATTATGAGATAATATCACACATACCACATGAATACCATAGAAGTTCCTAGAGTGTATTCAAACGTATGCTTCAAATTAATATTTTTTCAAATTAAACCAATGTCAACTTTATTTTAGTGGTGTTTAAGTTGATTTCAGAATGATTAGCACTATTGAAAAAGTTATAAAAATCTTTGAAGTCGTAGCGTAAACTGAACTTTATTGTGTAGGATTTAAAATTATTTTTCCACAAACTCATATTTGTTTGCAACTCACATTTTTCGCAAATAAATTGCGAATGCCTATGGCATTAAGTCCGCCTCTGCCGATCGCTTCTATAAAAATCTCACCGTGATAGCTTAGGTGAAGTGAGCGTGAAGTAAGCTATCAATAGGGACAATCTCTAACATCAGGTGGAATGACAGCTCACTTCACCTTAGTTTTCACGGTGAGATTTTTTACAGAATAGCACTGCTGTACACTTATGTGCTTGATTTATTAAATAGGTAAATAATACAGATTAGCTAAATTCCCATAAAATTATATTCCGTAGGTATCTAGTTTAAAATAAAACTGCAAACTCTGTGACATCACTGCGTTTTACCCGCGTGGTGTTGATAAAAAGCCTATGTTCTTGCCTAAGGTTCAAAGTATCTCACCAAATTTTATCAAAATCGCTCCTGCCGTTTCGGACATTAGCCGGAACAAAGAAACAGACAGACATTCAAAAAATTACAAAGTTGTTTTTTTTTTTTTGTCATAAGTACCGTATTATACTTTCATTTGCATTTAGTAAAAAACTATTATTTTGATATTACAAATACGCATTTTAATTTTATTTATTTGTATAGCTTGTACAATTTTAATAGTAGTTAAACACCTAATTTTCAACTTTTACTGCCGAAGTTAAGCTCCGTAATAGAAAATTATAGTGTACTTGTAGAGGTTTATAGTGCCGACTAATATAAAGTGCAATATACATTGTTAGCCAGAATCGTGCCTACGCGCAGCAATCGCAGTGGCGCCACAGCTTTGCGGCTAAAATATTGACTTCAGCGCTTGGCTTAACTTGTGGTACTTTTAGTAAGAGGAAAGAATAAGTTTGATATTATTTCTAGCTGCGCCCGGCGGTTTCGCCCGCATAAATGTCGATCCTGGGAAAATAAAGGGATAAAAAGTAGCCTATGTGTTAATCCAGGGTGTCAGCTACCTCCATACAAAATTTTATCAAAATTGGTCAAGACGTTTGAGCGTGAAGAAGTAACAAACATAAAAACAAACAAACACACTCACAAATTTTCGCCTTTATAATATTAGTGTGATGTGATGGCGGTTTTAAAGCACGAATGGTTGCTCATTCTAAACCTAGCAAGTATAATGTGGCAATTCACACTTCTAAATGTAGGCAGACTGCAGGCTTCTATGCCAAGTCGTATGAATCATCAAATCATCATATAGCATAGTTAGCTTCTGCCCGTGGCATCGCACGCGTGGATGTCGGAAATTATTCCAGACTAGCGGCCCGTCCGGCTTCGCACGGGTGAACATTTATTTTTTAAACATTTTATTTTTTTCTTGCAATTAAAAAAAACCTATATTATTCAGTGCTAATGTAGCATTCAAATGGTGAAAGAACTTTTAAAATCGGTCCAGTACTTTTTGAGTTAATTCGTTGCAAACATACATACAAACCTTTCCTCTTTATAATATTAGTATAGAAGAACGTGCTACCGGGATGCCATCTATCTCCTTGTCAAATAATGAAATCCGTTCAGTGGTTTAGACATGAAAAGGTAACATAAAGACAGTTACTTTAGAGTTTATAATATTTAGAGCTAATTTTTCCATCGCCAGATAACTTTTATTCGAGGAATAAAATTGACGTTTGACAGTTTTTGTATGAAATAAGTGTCAAAATTTCAAAATTATTCCTCGAATAAAGTTATCAGATGATTAAAAAAATTGCCGTAAATACATGAATTCTATCTATTTATCTAATCAAGCTGGGAAGTGATCAGGTAATGCCATTATGCTGTTGCAAAAAACGATCAACAAAGAATTGCATACGAATAGATCTATATAATTAATTACTATAGATTGATATAATTATTTAAAAATAATAATATAAAATGGTATAGTTAGATCAATAAATTAGAATTAACAAATTAAAATAAAATTTCAATTCAAATAATTTAAATTAAAAATTAACAGCTCATGATTATCTCAATATAATTTCAAATCAATAAAGTTACAGAGCTTGTAGGTGTAAAGTATCCACAACGTGGTATTATTGGATTTAGTTTAGATGTAAGTTTGGCTGCTTATTTAAAGCAGCTCTCCTACCATTTTTTGATTTACCACCCAAGTACACCTAGTGGAATGCAAATAAAATTTGAGTATTGAGTAAGATTTGAATCATTATCCTTTACGTCGATTAATTCGTGTTTGTAGACTTTTGAGTTTTCTCGGTTTTCAACTTAAAAAATTGTGACATGCTCCATTTTCCTACTGAATTTTGCCACGGGTCAGAGCGCTGGTAGCTCATAGGGAACGGCCCCGGATTACAAGTTGTATGTCGTAGGTTCGAACCCAGACTGGCGCTGTCTGTAAATTATTTCATCACCGCTGCTCTAAAAACGGTGAAGAAAAACATAATGAGGAAGGCATGTCTTAGAACCAAAAACTCTAAGACATGTGACATCTACTAACCCGCACTGGACCCGCGTGGTGGATTACGGCCCACTCCCTCTCACCGAGCTTGTGTTCCAACAGTGGGAAAATTATAGGCTGATTATAGGACACAGTAAGGGAGGCATTGGAAGAGAAAGAAACAGCCGCTACTGAATCTAATGTACTGATCAATTAGAGCTAACCAATCACCCGTAGATATCTCATAACTTAGCCCCACACTGTAGTCCAGGAGATAATGTGCTCAATAAATTTGGCAGCACTAATAGTTGCCTAATAATGATCGACAAAGAATGTGATCATTGTGACATAGCTGTGTTATTTATCTCGAACAGGCTGTAACAGATTAGATACGCAAATTATGTCAGTATTACAACATTTACTGATTTATTTTCGTTGGGGATAATTTTCCTGAACTGTTAGCCTGATTGTTGCTATGACAACAGGACCTAGAATAAATATAAAATAAAGTAAAAAATAAAGGGGATCTCCCTTTATTTAATTCATTTTATTTTTATTTTTGTTGTTATAGTGGCAATAGAAATACACGCTATGTGAAAACTTCAACTGTCTAGGTATTTTATGAGTTATAACCCGCTGACAGACGGACGCAAGGATGGACGGACATAGCATAGCTTTGACATAGCTGTGTTATTTATCTCGAACAGGCTGTAACAACAACTGTTAGATATGCAAATTTTGTCAGTATTACAAAATTTACTGATTTATCTTCGTTGGGAATAATTTTCTGAATAGGTGCAGCTAGCATGATTGTTTCAACGCGTGATGTTGATGAATATGACCTAGCTAGATTCTTCTACAATATTTCTCTCTTCAATCATAATAGGTCCGATAATATAACCCCGTTGCCCCGTTGGTCTCGTGGTCGCAAGCGCGACTGCTGAGCGTGGGGTCCTAGGTTCGATTCCCAGGTCGGGCAAAGTGTTATTGAGAATTTCTTAGTAACAGCCCGGATTTTTGAAGTTGGCGGTGTGGTACCTCCGTGCCTCGGAAAGCACGTTAAGCCGTTGATCCTGCGCCTAATCTCTCTCCGGTCGTGTCGGATTGACGTCCCATCGGACTATGAGAGTGAGGGAAGAGGAGTGCACCTGTGTCTGCGCGCACACTTGTGCACTATAATAATATTTCCTGTGTACCTGGCTAATCTCCGTTGAGATTGGCCACTGTGGCCGAAATCGGTCGGGGAGGCTATTATTATTATAGCAGAGAATCCTAAACCAAATACCTACATATTTTTTGGTCCGCTCTTCGCTCCGTCACCCGAAATGTCAAAAGGAATAATACATGTTCTTTTGGGTGTCTGCTTATCGCTCTGGAACTAGAAATAAAGATGACTAATGAAATGCTCAGGAACCTGAAAAAAATATTGAAATAAAAAAAATATGAACTGACTCCTTTATTCGTAAACCATACATTTTTGACGTTTAGACAACACCTAACTTTTTTAATCATCGTTTATAAATAAACCCCTAACTTTATAAATAAGTTCATATAGTTTAAAGACATTAGCTTTATAGCAAGATGTCTGGGAATTTTGTTAACATGATGAGCCACATTTTTTGTGCCTCAAGAACTGATTCCAGACTATTTTTAGAACAGAATAGAGCAACTTTAGGCTCCCGAGAACATTTTTCTCATTTCCTTCTATGACAACCTTAATAACTCTCCTACGTCCATTTATTTTAAGAAACCCACAGACAGGCACGACGCGACGGTGCGTCGCGATTCTGATAGAAAAAATTCCATGAATTCTCTAAATTGTTCTACTAGCGTCTCATCGCGCCTGTCTGCATGAGCCTATTTAATAAAACCGCCTACAAAAGTTCATAGACAAATAAATAAACACAGAACAGAACTTGTCGAAATTTGGGAGAGTTCGAGCACACCCCGGGGATGGGCAGTTATCGAGTAATAAACGGGACACGACTCCCACAGGACTAGGTTATTATGAATACGAAAGTCACGCGATTTTAGACCTTATTTTCGGAGTAATAGGGACCGAAATGTAGACTCTTTTCAGCAAGTTTGAAGTATCAGCTGAAACATTCGTGTCTTTGGGTAAACAGTTTGTAACGAGATGTTTCTTTTGAATATTCTAGCGCTAGTTAATAATAAAAGTTTCGTGTTCAAACGTAGATCAGTAGTTTCGTGTTTCATTGAAAAGTTCAGTCCATGTTCATCAGTGGGTGTCATTTTTCAAACGATCACAAATTCGGGTACCAGGGATGGTTATTGTATCTATATTAAATTAAAAAGTACGCGAGGGGCCCGTGGGTAAATTATAAAAGCCGCACAGGTCGATCGATCAGGTTAAGCTACGCTTTCCGCGGTTGGTCTGTGGATGGGTGACCATCTTTACGTACGAGAACCCTCCATGCCTTGGAAAGCACGTTAAGCCGTTGGTCCCGGCTGTCATTCAGGGATCTTTGACAGTCGTTACGAGTAGTCAGAAGCCCGAAAGTCTGACAACCAGTCTTACCAAGGGTTATCGTATTACCCAGGAACTGGATTGTGGAGGTCAGATAGGCAGTCGCTCCATGTAAAATACTGGTATTCAGCTGCATCCGGTTAGACTGGAAGCCGACCCCAACATAGTTGGAGAAAGGCTAGGGAGATGATGATTAAATTAAAAAGTAATGAAACCGTATAGTTCAAGATATACATGTAATACATGTAATAACACTTTAAAGATAGTGTAATATACAGTATATTATATACAGTATACAGCATGCCATCGACGCAAAAACTGTAACAATGAATTCAGCAAATGATTCAATTCCCTTTAGTACAAATTTAGTTTCCCTCTAGAGTAGAAATTTTTAGTCGGTTATCAAAAAAAATCTCCTGTTTCATAGAAAAGCGCAACCTTCATGGGCAAACTGTATGTAATAGCTAATTTTAGAGTTCCGTACCTCAAAAGGAAAAACAGAACCCTTATAAGATCACTTTGTTGTCCGTCTGTGCGTCTGTCAAGACCCTTTTTCTCAGGAACGCGTGGAGCTATCAAGTTGAAATTAATACGAAATACTCAAGGCTGCAATCGCTTGAATCAGTAAAAAATAAAAACTTCTAAATCAACGCAATCAAAAGATGCGGGCGTTTATGTTCCGTTTATGCCGCATATTTTGACGCTCGCAAGGGAATTAAATCTTATAAGTAAGGTATTTCCCGTTGACCTAGAATCATGAAAATTGGCAAGAAGCAATGTCATGTAGCACAAGTAAACGAAAAAATCTGAAAACCGTAAATTTGTAGTACCTAACATTACAAAAAAAAAAGTTCCCGTGATAGACTATTTACATACCTACAAATTGGTACGGAACCCTCGGTGCGCGAGTTCGGCTCTCACTTAACCGGTTTTTTATTTTTGGTCATACTGAAGCTGGAGCTAGTCTTATCGTAAATCTCAAACGTTTTTGGATTCGTCCTATGATTCTATATTATAGGGCCCTAACCAATTTTTATTTTTTTTACAGAAGCCAATCTCGCCGCAGAGAGCTGGGAGAAATTGTATAGAGGTATGAAATAATTTTAACAACACTGACTTTAAAACATCTGTACTACCACCATTATGATAATTAAAACCAGAACAATAGTCTCAAATCAGACACCATTTACAGTTTCGTCAAGCTTATACAATCATTCTATCATCTCATTATAATGCGGAGTGCACAACGGTAGTACGTCGCTTAATTAAACAAGTTCGCTTAAAAGTCCATGATCCCATATAGAGAACAGTAAGGGCGCTTATACTTACTTAAAATTCTTAGGAGCGGTATTAACTAAGTATGTTATAAACATAGGAAGTAGTGCCGGGTTCGGCCTGGTGTATATATGGGAGAGATTTTGCATTAATTGCTTGTTTATTGATTAATATACAATGTTATTCGATGGGAAGCTTCTGGCTAAGTAAGAACAGCTGCATGTCTTGATCGATCAGGTTAAGCTACTCTTGCCGCGGTTGGTCAGTGGATGGGTGACCATGTTTACATACCAAGACCCCTCCGTGCCTCGGAAGCACGTTACACTGTCGGGCCCGGCTGTCATTCGTGGACCTTTGATAGTCGTTAAGATCGTTAGAAACCCGAAAGTCTGACAACTAGTCTTACCAATGGGTATAGGTATATAATTACTGGTACTCAGCTGCATCCGGTTAGACTGGAAGCTGACCCTAGTTGGGAAAAGGCTGGGCAGATGATGATTCAATGTTATTCGGTATGTTGTCGTTTAAAGCCTGATGAAAATCGACCTAAGGTATGAAAGAGTTGAAATTACAGATTCAAAATTATACTTAATTGGAAACTCTTTCTAAGATTTTATTTAGCAACAGGAAGGAAAACGTTTAATAAAATAAAATAAAAACATGGGCGTGGAATATAAGGATATACTTTAAAATACCTTTTCCTCAACCAATTTATTATTAGAAAACTCAAAAATTTTAATAAAAATCATAAATTTAAGTTAAAAGCAGGGGATTTGGCCGGTGAGAGCTCTTAGCTACATAATTCGACTATTTAGATAAAAGGTTTGAGATTGTAGCACTTTATTTAATTATGTAGCAATGTAATATGTATGGGAGTCGTAAAAACATTTTAAATTTTCCTCAATAAATCTTTCATGTTTGCACGAGCATTCCCTTAGCGAAAAGCGTAATGAAAAGAATTCTGTGTATTGTATGCTTTTATTTCATTTTTCAACTCTTACGGTTCTTCAATATTTACGTTTACGCTCTCAGTGCCTATGCAATTTATTTTCCGTGAAACATGATTTCAAAACGGAAATTAAAAAGCTTTTATAGGCAAATTAAATTGTCTGTCGGAACTTAAATATAACTCACTTCTTATGCAAAGTTTGGAATGTTTATATGAATTCTAAACAAAATAATCCTGACTTCAATGCACAATTTTAAGAGGGGTTTCATTAAATATTTAAGCAGGTTCACACAGACGTAGAACAAGCGATACTTAAGGGCGCAGTGCTCACGCAAAATCGCTTCGCTCGAAAGCTTCACTTGACCGTTGTAGCCCGGCCTTACATCGCGTTTCAACCACTTTAACAGAGTTATAGCTAGATCTTATAGCTAACAGTAGGCACTTTTGCGGTTCCTTACTAGGACTTCGGTATGTCTTTCTCAATGCGAATAACTGAAACTGATATTTTATTCAATACAAGCCTCGCCCGCTGCTTCGCTCTCTTAATCGGTATATAAATCTTTGAGTCATAAATTGGTGTTTCGAAAATCAGTTGCATGATATATGTGTGTTATGAGTCAGAACGGCTCGGTTTGATCGAATCGTTGTGAGTTATTGGTTAACATGAGTGATATAATTGGACGAAAATATTAACTTGTAACTTTAATGAAAACAAATGATGTCGTTTCTGATTCAATAATTCTTGGAGTTTACCGTGCATAATATGATAATTGATAAGTCACGTTGGTTGTCTATGTTTTAGCAGCCAACTAATGCTAATGTTTTAATAACGATGATTGTAATTGACTCAATTGAATCATTTAATGCATTTTTAACCGACTTCCAAAAAGGAAGAGGTTATATGTTCGACTTCATGTATGTTTTTTTTTTAATGTTCACCGATTTCTCCCTCAATAATTGTGGACCTATTTTCAATTTTTTTAAAGGGTAAGTTCTCGAGGTGGTCCCATTTTCACCAAGTCGGAATTTGATTATGGAATCCCATGGAAATCGAGGGAAACCCTCTAATTTTGTAGGCACAGCTATAGCGATTTGGGTATTTTTTATAGAAACTCGTGCATTTGCTCTCAGAAAGCACCATTTGGTGAAGTGGAACTGATGATGAAGACTACAGAGTACAGATGGCCATCGGAACTACTCAATAATAAGTATTTCACGGATAGCGATTCAATTAGGTACTTTAATGTGGTTGCTAAGCAATTTATGCTCGCCACAATGTGTATGGTGAAGTGGAGCTGATGGCAGCTCCAGTTCTCCTGGTTCTTACAAGGAGAACTCCTCAACAATTAACGTCTCCGCAACGGGAAAAGCAATATTTTCTAAAAGGTGATGAGCAGTTGACATTGGCATATTGTAACTTAGCTAAAACAAATTGACCCACTAAAAAGTGAAAAATAAAAACCTTTTTACAAAAAAAAAAAAAAAAACAACCGACTTCCAAAAAAATACTACAAAGTGAAAAATAACTTTTAATTTCTGAAGTCGGTGTCAATAAACGAAAATGGGGAACCAACGACACCGACTTCCGAAATTAAAAGTTATTTTTCACTTTGTAGTGTTGTCCAAATTAACAGCACCACCCTCAACAATAAAAACTGAATCGATTCTCAACGATTCGATTAATCGCATACGCTTCCATTCTTTGCCTGACTGATTGAGCTCAATACCGGTCTGTTCGCGTCATTAACTGTGATTAAAAGTAATTAGTCCATCTGTAACTGTTCTTAAGAACTAGGTATTCAATGATTTCGTGGAATATTTTTTAATGTTCTCTGTTTAGTAAGTACTTCGCAAGCTAGGTTCGTTGACGTATTTGGTATCAAATTCTTAGATATGGTAAAGTATGGTCAGATGACGTATGCGTAATGTTCTTTTTTGAAATGCGTAGGGATGCAGCGTTAAAGATTGGTCCCTTTTTTTTTTTTTTTTTTGTGGATGGGAAATCATCCAATGACCCCTCCCGCTCTGGGTGGAGCAGAAGGGAGTGTCAGACTCTTACTGACTAAAACCCACCCGTGTTCCTTCCTTAGCCCTTTGTGTTCCGGTGTAGCGGTAACCCTTTCGGACAATCCCGCTGCCCCGGCAGGCTTCGGACCTTTCGGGCCCCTTCCTTATGCTGACATCTCTTTGAGGCGCGCGTGGAACACGTACGCGCCGTCCGGCACGGGCCTGGTCCTGATCGGACGGAGAGTTACCCATTACTCTCCGCCCGCAGGCCCGCGCCTACGGTGGCCGGGAGTCGTCTCGCGGCTCCCGACGCCCGGGGCGTCTCCCGCGGCGGCTGGGACGTGAGGCCCTCTCCCTCAGCCGTCCCGCCACCTCCTTCGCTATTTTTTTTTTTTGATGGGAGATCATCAAATGACCCTTCCCGCTCAGGGTGGAGCAGAAGGGACTGTCAGACTCTTACTGACTAAAACCCACCCATGTTCCTTCCTAAGCCCTTTATGTTCCGGGGTAGTGGTAACCCTTTCGGACAATCCCGCTGCATGTTTATAGAGCCTGAAGAATAAGTTTTACTAGCATCGTTTGAGCCGTTACTGTGAAATTATTATAAATTTCTTTATCTCACCATTGTTCTCCTGTCTTTTACTTCCATACTTCTTTATTAGTCGTCATCTCGGTAGTTTCTAGCCATATGCATATATGCATATGTTTGCCGAAAGCAGGGTTGACCAATTTTACGCAGTCATGAGAAAGTCACAGGCCTCCTTTATGAACCGTATATACAAATCCATTGTCAGGAATATTAGAATATGATATATTGATATCATTTTTCACACAGTCCATCCAACGTTTCTTTGTCTTCCCCTACTAGTATAACCATCCACATTCATATACTAAGCTTTGCTGAAGATCCCTATACCCACAGTAACCTAAGTTTTATTTAAGCTACTAAACAGGTATTGTCAGTTCCCATTGAGTAGCAAAAAGCATTTCATTGAACAAAGGAATAGAATACATTTTATGTTCGCCATCTTTCTCCTCACTGTCCTAGTATTTAATAAGACTATTTATCTCTCTGGCTTTGAGATTCATATCTTTTGCTCTATTCATTATCCTGAACAAAAACTTCTTCTTGGTCAATCTTTATTTTTCCAAATTTGTTAACAGGGCTAGCAACAGTGATATACGGCCGCGGCTTACGAGTTACAGGTTCAAACCCAGTCAAACGCTTTACTTAAATAAATGAAATAATAAAAATATATAAATATACAGGGTGAAATTTTAACTACCGTTTTCCTTTTAAGGGGTCATTGTAATCATCAATATGAACAAGTTTTACTATGGGACCAAACATGAAATTATGAAAAAAAAAACAGCTGTTCCCTACATTTATGTTTGCATATATCGTCAAAATGCAGGGAACAGCTGATTTTTTTTCGCGATTTCTTGTTTGGACCTATAGTAAAAGTTGTTCATAATGATGAGTACAATGATCAATGAAAAAGGTGATTAAAATTTCACCAAGAGGCCTTTATTCCGGCAGTAGAAACATCATAGGCTGATTACGCTAAAAGGAATCTATCTATTCGATCTGAGATACGATCTCTAGTGTTGTTAGTAAATATCCGATATTAAAACAAACAACCAAGTATTGATTAAGATATTCTCGGAGCCTCATTTATATGTCACCGCATGACGCCTCTCCGCTGAAGGATATTTAACTAAGAATTAAGTACCACTGGATAGGTTGTCAAGAATAAGTTATGAGCGATAGTGAACAGAAACCTGATCCTGTCGTGAATTTTTAATTGAATCTAAGACAAAGATATAGTGGTTCTGTCTTGAGATTTTCAAAGGAGATACCTTTCCTTTGGAAATTTTCTAGATTGAGTTTTGTAATATTTTTGTTTTGTGTAAGAATTTGGCTTCAACAATATTAAATAATTCGTCTCATTTCACGCTTGTTTTTCAATAAGGTCTGATGTTTCCAATGCCAGATAACTTTATCGGAGGAATAATTTTGAATTTTTGACAGTCCTTTCATACAAAAACTAAGTAGAATATGTTGTTTATTCCTGTCATATTTAAATACTTTTACAGAAATGGGCCTGAGCTTCTCGCGTGCCTAAATGTTTAAGCGCTGTTATGCCAAAAACAGTGCTTTACATTTCCTTACAGTTTACATTATAGCCAGATTTAAGTAAGTATGTTAACAAAAATAAGACGCAAAGAAAGCATTGCTTATGAACTCCACAGTATATTGCTTATGTATTATCATATGAAAACAGGCATTACATGAATGTTGATAGATTGTTAATGTTATTGAGAAGCAAATGAAACAGTGCTACTTATAATTTTATAGTAATTATTAAAACAATGTCTAAACTAAAAACGGTGAAATTAAAAGAATGAAGTATATATCGAACCTGTTGAATAATATCGACGAAATTAATGTTTATAATAAATTGAAGTCTGCATTTCACAAGACAATAGTTAGTTAAGTTCTGTCTGCAGCCTCTCAATATTTCAGCAAACCGATACAATCATCCACCTCTCATTCACTCCGAAACAATTTACGGCGTCCATTCCACGAGTAATTATATTACCCTTTGCCAGTGTCTCAAATAAAAAAATAATCAAATAACAATGTGGTCTATGTCTCGAATGATCATAGCCGATGTATAATTTTGACACCTGACTAATTTTAGCTCTGGCAAATATCGAAACTCGATGAAAGACATGTACAGGCTGTCTCAGAACGGTCCAACTATTTTGAGAGTGAACGAAACGCAAACAAAGCGGGGTGAAGGTGAGGAAGAGGTAGTGTTTGAAAGATCTGTCCTTATATTTTTAGTTGACACAGGAGAGCAACGCTCGTTTTGCGTGCGCGCCTGCAGATGGAGCCACTGCGCATACAACTAACAACTCGCGAGCAGCACTGCAAGAGTTGTTTCCCGAAAAAGTGATTTCTCAAAGGGGTAACATTGAGTGGCCACCACGGAGCCCTGATTTAACCCCACTTGATTTTTTCTTGTGGGTTTATCTTAAGAGTGTTGTCTACGAAAAAATTCCACAAAGTTTGGTAGATTTAAGAAGAAATATTGAAGAGAAGATCAGACTGATTCCTCAGCAACTTCTACAAAAAATCTTCGAGAATGTTCGCAAAAGGTTTGAAGAGTGTCGCCAAAGAAACGGTCGTCATTTATCTAATGTAATATTCAGAAAGTAAAATTTCGTTCTTTGTATATATTTTGGTATCAATAAATAAATAATTACAATTAACATTTTTTGAAGTGAAACTTCTTTACGCACGCTTGACTTGGGGAGTAAGCTGGCGAACGCGTGACGTAAGCGTTACGAAAAGTGTGATCGGGCAAGGCGAACGGAAGTTAAGTGGGGGATTGCGCGCGCACATTTTCTTTCTCTCTTCCTCTCATAGCCAAATACGTTCCGTATATCTAAGCAATAGAAGATCTATGCAAAAATATTAATTTACCAATGAAACCATGAAATAAATTTAAATATTTGTAGAAAATTAATATATGTATAAGTGTATACATGTATATATTGTACACACATATATATATATACATACAGATGGAGCGAAAGAAGTTTCACTTCAGTCGTGTGGTCATAAGCACACTCGTTTTTTTTCTTTCTTATTATCCTTCGAAAAAGTTGGATCGTTCTGAGACACCCTGTACAATCAAATTCTGTAATAAAATTGTAGCTTTACTAGAACTTCCAGTATATCTAGAAAGTTTTGAATAAGAGCCTTAAGATAAAGACGTTGTAAAGATATAAAGGAATAATTTGATAACATTACATTGCATTTTCTGCAATAAAAACCAAGCATAATAATAAATTACTTATAAAATACTAGGTACTTATTATTAGACAAGTTTGTAAACAAATGTCGACTTTGATCGATGAACTTTGAGATACAGATCAAATGAAAGTTCCAAATGTTGCTAACTGCCTAGTTAACATACAAACATTAAGACAGCTCCGCGTCTTACATATCCAGGCATTATGTTAAAATCTCGCTCCACAGTATCCAAACAAAACTCCAATAATATGGTAATGCTGAATAATATTGAGATGTTCCCACTGAACCTCGCTATGTTTACCTCCGGGAAACTAATTTTGATGCTTCCAACCTTTTGTTACAAAGGAGACAGTTCATTCATAAGTCCACTGTTTGTCCTTTGATTAATATTTTAAATTCAATCGTTGGTTATTGTTTTGAAACCATTCATTGGAGTAAAGCTATTCTTCTTAGCGAGGAATTTGCTTGTATTCAATTTTCCTTTTTAGACAGCAAGTATTATAAAGGTGTGGATGACAACACCTTTCTAATACTTGCCTTTACTATGAATTAAAGGGTACGGTACAGACCAACTGAACAACTTTCTCCATGGGACATGGGAAAAACGATCAGCCTATGCTTAGCCTATGGGTTTTTTCACTTTATCAATAAAATATAGTGATATATTAAAACGAAAAATGTATTAAAAGCTCAATTCAATTAATTACTGCTTGTTACTTCAAAAACATTTTTTCCTACTTTAATTCAAACATCTGTTTCTGTTGCAGCCGTTATGTGAGGTCATTATCCATAGAACTTCTTTGTTTAGATCTTTTTTTGAGTTTCAATCAGACAAATTATTTTTGGTGCTTTATTCAGGATTTCTCAGCAGAAATCGCACTTCCTTGTAATTTCTAAGAATAGATTATCCGCATGGATTTCTAACGTCACTTTCGGATTTTCAAAGACGACGCACTTTGAGTTTGTGTTCTGTTCCACAAATACTCAACATAAAATATATAAAGCATTACATCAATAAAAAATTGTTAGTTTTTTCTTGACTCTTATGCAATGTATATTTGAATAATGAAAAAGTTTTGAATTACGAGTAGGTATATTTTCTATTAGCGCCTCATAGACCTCTTTTGGGAATAAGCCATTTTCAAATATACGTCAGAAAGAAGATGAGTCACAAGTCTAAACAAAAATTTAGAAGCTAGGAAGAACTACAAGTTGTGTAATAAACTCCCTTTTTGACTGTGTGGCGCACGTAGACGACTGAACGATTTAGGTAAAAAGCAAGCAGCAGAAATCTATACAAGTCTATATCTATCTATAAATTCTAGCAAGAACCCAACTTCCTTTGAGTGGTCAAAGCAAGTAAACAGACGTTCACAGAAACTTATTTATTATTAATAAACAAAGGAAATAGTTTTGTCTTCATCAAAGACTACAGACCAACTTTATCTCATAATATACAAAGAAGCCAGTTGTGACTAGCTGATTTATAACTAGCTTTTGGCCGCGTCCACGTTGATGTCAACTAAGTAAAGATATGTATTAATAAACATTCAATCCTATGACACTCGGCAATATGACGCTTTCTATCAGTGAATTTTTTTAAAACTTCGAAACAAAAAAACCTTACCCGTTTATAAAGATGCATACAGAAGAAGGTTGGAGTGTAGCCTTAGGGGCGCTATAGAGCGAGGACTTACGTTCGTAATTTTTTTTTTTTTAAATCTAGCAATTTTATTGCAGTATCAGATTAACCTTGACCATAGAAAGCGTTTAGCTGTTGAGAAGCATGGCCATACGACGCACCGTTTCTGTGTAAATCCGCCGCTAAGACAACCATTGACCCGGAAGAATTACATGGGACTTATAATACATAACTAGTGAAATGTGGGTGAACTATAGGTACACCCTATGCCTACACATTCAGGGATCACAAGCGTGATGTTATGTCATGTTATATTGTATAAAAGAAGAAAGCAAACTTCGTCAAAACAAGCAGCTTAAGAGGAAATGCGATCGGAGAGACTTTTGAAAAAGCCTAAGTAAAAAGTCTGAATTCGAGGTTTGGCTCTCGCCTATTTACTCTTCTAATATTGGATGAATTTGATATTCATCGGAACTACTCAATAATAAATATTTCACGGTTTGCGATTCGATTAGGTACTTTAATGTGGTAGCTAAGCAGCGTGACCAGATTCAGTATTTTTAATACTTTTTCGGTGTATTTTGTCGATATTTACTTCCGCCAACCACTTACCCAAAAAACCCCAAAATACCGTCAAAAATACAGATGCTCGGAAAAGAAAAACTACAAAAAAATACTGAATCTGGTCACGCTGTTGCTAAGCACAATGCGTATCGTGAAGTGAAGCTGATGGTGACTTCTCAATCAGCTCCAGTTCTCCTGGTTTTTACAAGGAGAACTCCTCAACAATTAACGTCCCTGCATCGGGAAAAGCAATATTTTGTAAAAGGTGATGAGCCGTTGACATTAGGCTATTGTAACTTAGATCTTCACGTAGATAGATGTATTTACGTCATTTGAGTGAACTCGCAAAAATACTGATGTTCTTCTTATGTTATAATGTAGATTACAGTAGGCTATCTTGTTGTTTTTATTTTATTTTGTTTTATTTTACTTAGGGAACCTAGTACATAATATTATTTTTGGATGTAATTATAAGAACAGTTTTAAATTGTAAGTACCTACTTAAGTTAATTTTAAGACCTCACTATCGCATTAGGTATACACCTGTAATGATAGTGGTAAGGGAGATTTTGATAAATAAATAAATAAGTTACAAACTGGCCCACTAAAAAGTGAAAAATAAAAAAAACTTTTTTTACAAAAAATACAACCGACTTCCAAAAAAACACTAAGTACAAAGTGAAAAATAACTTAAATTTCGGAAGTCGGTATCAATAAAAAAAATGCGGATCCAACGACACCGACTTCCGAAATTCAAGTGCTTATAAAAATAATGTATCATCGAAAAGGAAAACATAGGGACATACAAGAAGTTAATATTTACTGTTCTGTAAAAAATCGTTGCTTTGTGGTCAGTAACCAGATAGAAAAATAGGCGAGAGCGTTTCTATGGTGAAATTGAGAAAATACCACCCGCATTTCCTCTTAAACAAAATATCAAGACACACAAAGACGGGATTGAGACAGATTTCAAGCTCTTGTCTTCCAGCTGGACAGATTTCACGCTATTGCATTTCTGTGTAAGCTTTAAAGCTTGGTAAACAAAGCCTTCAGGAATGGTAGGAAATGCTAGATTTTCTCTCTCAGCGAGAAATTCCTGGGGGTACGTAATTTTGTAGATAATGTTGTGTTTGTGCAAATAATATGGGGGGAAACGTTTACTTTAATACTCGTGTGGAATGCTTCCGTGGCTGGCTTCAATTTAGAGGTTACATTTATTATTCGTGTTGTGGTCATCGTGAGTGTAATAGACTTGTATTTCCACTACGGTACTACCATATCATCCAGCGGGATTGTCCGAAAGGGTTACCACTTTTTTTTTTTTGAGGATGGGAAATCATCAAATGACCCCTCCCGTACTGGGTGGAGCAGAAGGGAGTGTCAGACCCTTACTGACTAAAACCCACCCGTGTTCCTTCCTTAGCCCTTTGTGTTCCGGGGTAGCGGTAACCCTTTCGGACAATCCCGCTGCCCCGGCAGGCTTCGGCCCTTTCGACTGCCTCGGAACATAAAGGGCTAAGGAAGGAACACGGGTGGGTTTTAGTCAGTAAGAGTCTGACACTCCCTCCTGCTCCACCCTGAGCGGGAAGGGTCATTTGATGATTTCCCATCCACAAAAAAAAAAGGTCTGGCTATACAATAAACCAATATTTTCAGTAGTGAGAAGATTTATTATTACTATGGTGGAGATATACCATTCAAAAACAATTAAATGAAAACAAAAAACAAAAGAAGGGCAATAAATGAATATTATCCTCATCTCTGCTAGATCAAAATAAAAGTCAGCTGTAGCAATGAAAACATATATATCCCCATTGTGGATATTTTGGGAAACCAATGTTTAGTAGTTTGCTTAGGAGATTCTAATTACCTGTGTTATAATATCGCACCCTCGGTGCGACACTGTCACTTTTGCAAATAATGCAAAAATGAGTTATATATCATAGTATATTTTTTACAATATAATATATTATGTATATTATTTATCCAAAAGTAAAGTTAAAAGTTGACGTTGTAGTATAAGCTCTTCATCTCATCTATATACCTATTCTTAAGTCATTGTTTTGTGAGGTGTCAAAGTTTTAAATGCTTCTCCTGAAAAACTATATTTTTGCAAAAGTGACAGTGTCGCACCGGGGGTGCGATATGCTCTAAAGCCCTAAACATTACAATGACTATGGCTTATCTCAAGATACTATTTCCTGCATTTAAGTAATTTATTGTTCATATTACTCGTGATTCGAGCTCATTTTACAAAGCATGATGGTCTACAATAACAAGCAATCATCTTAAAGCACATTCGTAGTATCATTCCATCTAGCATGTGGTAATGACGTGAAACCGCAACACTGCGCGCGGTGCCGCTCGGAATCGTTGGGAATCGCACGAAATTGACGCGGTCACTACTTCCGTGTTCGTACGGGAATGATTGGCTGGCACACTGTTATTTTAGGATAGCCCTTAATCTGAGCTATGTTATGACGCAAGTGGTCGAAAAATGTGGCTGGTATCCGGCAAACCAACAAAAAAAAAATCAGCGTGGTGGGTTGACGATTCGTTGACCAGTCTTGGAGGTTCTTTTGGCTGACATCATAATTATAGTTTATTTAAAAGTCAAGTTTATGGTATTTCTAAGATGATCTAATCTTAAAAATACCATAAACTTGACTTTTAAATAAACAATAATCCCAATAATTCTTAGCTGTTGCAAACGTAAGCAGGACACATAGTCGCATGCATCATCTGCCTAGCCTTATCCAAACTATGTTGGGGTCGACTTCCAGTCTAACCGGATGCAGCTGAATACCAGTATTTTACATGGATCGACTGCCTATCTGACCTCCACAACCCAGTTACTGGTAATACGATACCCCTTGGTAAGACTGGTTGTTAGAGTTTCGGGCTTCTGACTACCCGTAACGACTGTCAAAGATCCATGAATGACAGCCGGGACCAACGGCTTAACGTGCTTTTCGAGGCACGGAGAGGTCTCGGTATGTAAAGATGGTCACCCATCCACAGACCAACCGCGGCAAGCGTAGCTTAACCTGATCGATCGACCTGTGCGGCTGTTTATTATTTAGCCACGGGCCCCTCGTCGCATCCACTTTGTGAAATTCCCAGTAACTCAGTATTTATGTTGTAACACACCTAATACCTACAGATGAGGATATTGGTCTACAGATTAATGTAATCCCGTAGCTACATCTTGCAAAAGACATAATCTGTTAACACACGACCATAATAAACATTAATAAAAGCATCAGATTAAACTTAATGCAGGAGCGTCAATACAAACCAATTTTCTAACACAAAGTGCAAATAAATTGCCTATTAAGGAAACTATTGCATATCCATCAACACATCTGTCACTCATTGCATCAATAGCACATGGAGTAAATATTTGTCAGAAACCAAGCTTTATACAAACTCATTGCGATAGCTTAGGTCCTAGGCTAGCTCTAACTTATAAGGGGTTCTAAGCCGACCTCCAAGAATGTTTGGCTTGTATTAAGAGATAGAGAAGACAGGGCTTTGCCCCAGCTGTGGGAACATTAAAGGATGATTATCTTATGTTATGTTTAAGAGATAAACACTATTTTATATTTGGAAGAATAGGAAAAAAAGAGAAGGAAGTCAGCACGGAGAGCCGACAAATCAAAACGGGTGCTGACCCGTCTTGATTTAGGTAAGTAGTTTCTTTTCTATAGAAATATAATAATAACAAAGTATATTATAACATACGACTTTTATCGATCCCAGTACGTAAGTAGGTACATGACTCGAGGCAACTACTTAATGATATTTGAGGAAATAAGAGCTACTCTATTCGATGTCACTTTTGGAGTTATTTCTATCGGCATACGGTGAAATATATATTACATTAATTTTTTTAGATCAATTTCTTTTAGATCTTTTTACAAGACAGGATCGGTTAGCGTCATGAACATGAAACGGGAATATTATGGTCATCGTTCCTTACCAAATTCTGTTAATACAGATGGAAATGACTTCAACAGTTATGTCTAGTCGACGAAACACTTTTCCTGTGGCTACAACAGTCTTATTTAACAACCATCCACATACATACGATATAGATGATCTCGACATACGTATACGGTTATGTCATAGTGTAGTGTTAGTGTAGTGGCGGGTGTGTGTAGTGCATCTATTGCAAGTTTGGTCTCTGTTAGCTAACTACTCATGTACCAATACCGCTAATGTCCGCAAATTATTCGTTGGGCAATAGGTTTAAATTAAATTCATCATCATCATCAGACTGGATGTTGAAACCGCATGTGATGGGTAATTTTATTTAATCACTTTATTTATTTTATTTTTGCGTGTGTTTGTGTTATGCCATTCTTACAATATTTTAAATGCGTGCATCCGGAGCAATAGGCCCGCCCCCTACCTATATACATGGGACTTAAGAGGAAATGATGTCGGAGAGACTTTTGAAAAAGTCTAAGTAAAAAGTCACAATTCGAGGTTTGGTCTCGCCTATTTCCTCTTCCAATATTAGACCAATTTAAAAGATATTTCATAAACTGAATAAGAAGAATATATACTGTGTCCCTTTGTGTTTTTTTTTTATTAATAGTTATCAAATTTGTACACTAGGCCTCCGTTTAAATCGGCATTTTTTTAGGGTTTTAGTGCTTATAAGAATAATGTATCATCAAAAAGGAAAACATAAAGACATACAAGTAGTTATTATTTATTATTCTGTAAAAAAAAACATTGCTTTATGATTATTAACTATAAAGAACAGGTGAGACCGGTTCTATGGAGAAAAGACCACCCGCATTTCCTCTTAAACATAACTGCCAAAACGTGACTGTACTATAATATTATTACACCTCTGTCTAACCCTTTGGGGCATATATGCGTGATTTTGCAGTAAAATAATTTATATATTATTTATCTATTTTCAACTGATTATTGTGAAAAGCAGAAATTAGTAGAGAAGTTGCTTGGTCAGTTGAAATCTGTAGATATTTGTATGGAAGAATGGCGAACTTAGTTTTTTCATATAAACATGATGCCCTATACTTGTTTGAAAGAACTAAAAAAAAGAAAAATGCGTTTATCACAAAGATTATAATGCCAAAGGGGCCTCAGCTCAGCATAATGTTAGATGACAATACAAGATGTGCCACCTGACACTGATTTTCAGCTGCAACCCACGAGTGCCATACGCTAGAATAACAAACACATAGGGAACTGTGTGTCCGTTAAAAAAAATAAAGAAATTAATTAAATGTGGTAATGTGAAAAGCTCATACAAAATTAAATTAATGTTGTGACATACATGTATGTGTGTGTGTGTTGTATTTCCCATTCCTAATAGGGATTCCAAGTTTGTTTGTGTTGTTGTTTGTGCTTTCCCATTCCTAATAGAGATTCCTAATAGAGATTCCAAGTAATTGATGAGAGCACCAAACAGCCCACAGACGGGGCGATTTCAGTTAAAGATCTTAGGGTGCCATGCAACTAAATGATTGCTAAATTAGACTGATTATCGCTGCGTGGCCATTGTAGGTTCGAACCAGTTTTGGAACACAGACCATGAGCAACATAATATCGAATACTAGCTTTTGCCCTTGTGGATGTCGGAAAAACCCACGGGAACTTACAACTGGAATTAAAAGTATGTGTGAATCCAGAATATAAACTATCTGTGTACCAAATTTCATACAAATCCGTTTAGCTGCTTTTAAACGTGCATTTCCGGAACATACATCCAGACAAACGGACAAAACATTTTAAAAGTATATTTTCGGCGTCAGGCTCATTCGTCCACCTCGTAGTTGAGTACTTTTATATTGTAGCTGACCCCGCAAACGTCGTTTTGCAAAAAAAAAAAATAATAGATAGGAGCCTATTCTCAGACCCACCTGATATGCACACAAAATTTCATAAAAATCGGTCCAGCCGTTTCGGAGGAGTATGGTAACTAACACTGTGATACGAGAATTTTATATATTAGATTATTTATAAATAATCAATGTACAGTTTTGACTTCGGTACTATTTAATTACTATGTCTAATGTATATTGCCTTTTTCCTACTAAAAATACATATCTAAGTATTTATACACTGCCCCAGCTTACAAATTCCGACGTCACAAACTCCGACGCCAATAAAAAAAAAACATCAAAGCGCAGCCAGTGATGTGCAGCGCGACCTCTGACTCCATTCCACTTCATCCCGTCACATATCGATAGCTTAATGCACATTCATCGACCTAATTACACCACTAACTAATTAGCCAGCTTTCACCGCTTGCCGCTTGATAAGGTATTAGCTTTCATATTATATCTGATTAGTGATTAGTACTGGTTTTAAGTGCTTGTGTTAAGTGATTAGTGTCAACGTTAGACTCTTGGATTGGAACAAATGTCCTGATGATGTTTTTAGGGTTCTGTACCTCAAAAGGAAAAACGGAACCCTTATAGGATCACTTTGTTGTCCGCCCGTCTGTCTGTCTGTCAAGACCCTTTATATCGGGGACGCGTTGAGGTAACGAGTTTAAATTAAAACCATATAGGTACTTCGATTTATAGTCCCTTGAAGCTGTGAAAAAAATATACTTCTAAGTTAACGTAATAAAAAGATACGGCTAATTGTGCCGCAAAAAAACGTATATTTAGACACTCTCAAGGGAATCAAAACGTTTAAGGTACTTCCCATTGACCTAGAATCATGAAGTTTGGCAAGAAGCAAGGTGTAGCACAAGTAAAGGAAAAAATCCGAAAACCGTAAAGTAAAAAAAAACCATCTTTGATTATTTACATACCTACAAATTTGTACGGAACCCTCGGTGCGCGAGTCCGACTCGCCCTTGATCGGTTTTTATTGCAACGGTACAGGGATTGTAGGTATATTGTTTTGTAATAAAAACGCCAAAAAAAGATTAACCTTCAAAATCTCCTTAACCAGAAGATTCCCGGTATAGTCTAGTACATCAAGTTATCATAATAACAGCAAGAACAAGTGACTCTCACCTTTTTTTTTCAGGCCTGAGTTCACCAACATTCAAACCACCGGTTAGGTATTTGAACAGTTGGTTTATGTCAAATTTCCTAAGGAAATTTTAAATATAGAACTGATTAAATATTTAATCAGTTGATTTAAATGTTGGTGAACACAAGGCTTAGGTGTTTAGATCTCGTACTAGTACGTGCAACGCCTGAGTCCACAAGGGCTATACGAGCAACAGTTCGGTAAGGTACCTAAGCCGATTAGGTCAAGCTAGGTTGGGAGCGAAGATGTCCACCCGCACGGGTCTGTAAGTCGAACTTACTTGTTGAGGCCCAGGTGTATTAAATAAATTAATAATGAATCGTTTAATAACCAAAAGTATTTACAAATATAGAAAAAAAAATATAGTACAAATAAACTTTTTTTTTTACTATTAATATTTTTATTTTATTTAAAGATATCATTCAATTAAACATAAAACGATAGTGTAAATTAAATAAACACACAGTCAAAAGTCAGAAAACAACCCGCCCCTGATCGTTCCCGGCGCAAAGATGCCCATAACACTCGCCGCATTGCCTCGCTGAATAGCGATGGCCAACCTCTGCACCAAGAACGACCCAGAGCGGGAGTCACCGGTTGCCGCCCTGAGCTTACGGCCCAATTCCCCCACAAAAACCTTCGCTGCCCTACTCCAACTACCCAGGGTCTCCACAGCTACCGGCACAAAATAGTAAGGCTGCTCCAAGGAAGCGTATTTGAGCCTTTTTACAGAGCAGGCGTCTTCAGCTGCGGCAGAGGCAGTGTGCGTGGTGCGACTCAGGTGACTGGCAGCGACAGTGCTGACGCAAGTTGCGTCCCAAATCAGGCACTTCCCGTTCTTTCATGGCACTAAAGTCAGCCCATCCGGCCTCTTACCATCGCACCTGCTAAGACCTGTAGGCTCAAGCACGCAGGGGACGGTTGCCGATATAAGGGCTCTTCGGACTATGTCATTCAGGGCATGGTGACGCGGGAACCTCCCTGTGCAACGCCGACAACTCAGTGCGTGATGGCCATCGGCCTCCACCATGGAACCGCAGGTGCATATGTGGGGTTCGCACACCTTACAGCCCAGGCGGAGAGCCACCGCCACACGCAAAGAGTCATCGTCACAACAAATAAACTACACCTAAAATTATTGTTGACTCCACTGGACTCCACACTAAGCCGAGCCTACGACTCGAATAAAAATACAACCGACTCGATAACCTCCTCCTTTTATTTGAAGTCGGTTAAAAATCACAGCTGACTTACTTATTATTCCGTTACATCAAGTTACAGTTTTAGACGCCATCACATAAGTAGGTGTCGTTGCATAACCAGTTATTAACGGTTGCGCTGACGAAACCCACGGTTAAATAATCTTACGATAACATCGGTAACCGGTCCATTCGGAACGATTATTTGGCTTGTTTAAGGTCCGGAGGCATTGTAGTGTGACCAGCCAAGTTTGAGTTCCTACTTGTTATTCATACTCTTGCACTATTGTTTTCAAAACTTAAATTTAGTTTAGTATCTAAGGGCGGGGCCCGTGGCTAAATAATAACAGCCGCACAGATCGATCGATCAGGTTAAGCTACGCTTGCCGCGGTTGGTCTGTGGATGGGTGACCATCTTTACATACCGAGACCCCTCCGTGCCTCGGAAAGCACGTTAAGCCGTTGGTCCCGGCTGTCATTCGTGGATCTTTGACAGTCGTTACGGGTAGTCAGAAGCCCGAAAGGCTGACAACCAGTCTTGCCAAGGGGTATCGTATTACCAGTAACTGGGTTGTGGAGGTCAGATAGGCAGTCGCTCCATGTGAAATACTGGTATTCAGCTGCATCCGGTTAGACCGGAAGCCGACCCCAACATAGTTGGGAAAAGGCTAGGCAGATGATGATCTAAGGATATTAAATATTGTTGTTTTTATAAATTAACTAGCTGACCCAGCAAACTTCGTACCGCCTCAGAATCAATCAAAAGAACAAATATGTATGAAAAAAATAATTATCTTCATTATAATTTTTTTCGTGAATTTTTCCATGTTTTAAGAGCCTACACTACCTCAGCTAAAATTCACTCTTTATCTCGCTCACACCATACAGCTCGCGGACTGAGTGAGAGCGAGACAGAGTGCGGTGCTAGGCGGCAGGCAGCGCCAATAGTTTAGGTATTTGCTTTTTACGGTGAAAATAATGGTAATTAAAAAAAAGGAAATAACATAAAACCTGCTTTATAGTTAGTTCGGTTAGTATACAAAGTTTCATGATCTAATTTGAAGTAATTTTTGAATACCAGCGGTTTATTGTTCAGTTTGGAGGTAACTTTGGATTTTTTTTCTATCGAGAAAATTGAATGAAATCGTGTTTTCGTCTAACATAAGACCTAACATTAATCCTCAACTTTACCATATATTTATTTCAAAATTAATGCTGCAGTATTTTCGACATAACGGATGATCATGCTAAGCCATTTGAGGTAGTATAGGCCCTTAATAGTTATTCTGCTATTCGGGGCGGAGACAAATCCAACAATTCAAAGATCCTATAGAATTGGTCCAGCTGTTCTTTAGTTATAAATGGTGTAACTAACCCTACTTATGCTATATAAATAAAACAATATAACAAATATATTATGCTATTATTAGCATAATCAGCCTATAATGTTCCCACTGCTGGGACACAGGCCCTTTCTCTATGAGAGGGAGTGGGCCGTAATCCACCACGCGGGCCCAGTGCGGGTTGGTACTTTGGTAGATGTCACATGTCTTCGAATTTTTGGTTCTAGGACATGCCGGATTCCTCACAATGTTTTCCTTCACTGTTTATATAGATTAGGTATAAATTGTTAAATTTTAATCTGCAATTAAATGAAATTACGTAATTAAAAAAAAAAACAAAAAGTAGAGTGAAGAAGTCCTAGTTACAAGGAGCGATTAAATTGCATGTTGAATGGATTCAATATAATAAAAGTTGTGCCATCTCACTACTGAGGTCTAGATTTTTTCACGTTCTTAATGTTTTATTAATCTTTTACTGTATTTTAGTTCTACAACAGCTTTAAACTGCAACTACAGCAGCTGCAGCTACTATATGAAAAATATGTTCTTAAACAAGTCTTGTATAACAAAGTCTAAACATCTAAACTCGATTATTCCAATAAGGTTGAGAAAAAACTTTTTTCAAACGTTGAACTTTACCTAAGACAACCCAAAAACACCCACGATTCAACGCTTCAATTCGCTATAGGATACCTTTTATATGACCCTTGTAAGACGACCCTTATACCTTCTGTAAGTACTAGCAGTGCCCCGCGGTTTCACCCATATAAGTGTCGACACCGTGGGAATATTGGGACAAAAAGTATCCTTTGTGTTATTCTGATGTATAAGCTATATTACTGTAAAGTTTTAACAAAATCCGTTCAGTAGTTTTTTCGTGAAAGAGTAACAAACATCCATCCATCCATTCATCCTCATAAACTTTGGCTTTTATAATATCAAGGACAAGGATATAGTAGGATAGCGTATAAAAAGGAACCAACATAAAGCTATACTTAATGAATAATTTCTGTTCTGAAGAGAAATGGAACAAAAAGTGACCGTGTAGTTCTCTGGAAAAGATAGAAGGATGAAGTTGAAGACCATAGAGAAGTAGTTGTATAGTATTGGAGGCCTTTGCCAAAGGGCACACAGCACAGAAAATCAGAACTGATATTAAACACGTGTTGAAATACAACTATCACACTAAAATAAGGCTATTAATAAAATATCAATCAATCAATCAACTCAGCCTATCGCAGTCCACTGCTGGCCATAGGCCTCTCCCAGGCTGTGCCACAACACCCTGTCCTCCACCTTCCGCATGCAGTCTGCCCCAGCCACCTTTTTGAGGTGCATCTAGCTGTGGGGCGTCCCACACTACGCTTGCCGATACGCGGTCTCCACTCCAGGAGTCGTTTGCTCCACCGGCCATCGGTCCTTCGATAAATATGGCCAGCCCACCGCCAGTTTAGCTTGCTTACCGGTTCCTTTCTGGATAATTTCGTTTCTGATTTTATCCTTCAAAGCAGAGCATAGCCCGTGTCATTACGCGCTGAGCGACCTTAAATTTGTGCACCAGCACCAGCCCGACCGTCAGTATCCACATTTCGGCACCGTATGTTATAACGGGCAGGTCGCACTCCTCGGGACCAGCGACGAGAACTCTTGACGAAATTATCCAAACGGACCCTTCTGTCCGCTTCTTTTTTAAAATTGTGTCTACCAAGCTGAGTGTCTTGCCCTAGTGTCTGCTTCACAACTTCGAGAAGCGACCCTTCGATGCGGAATAAAATATAATGAGTGTGTAATAAAATATAATAGTTATTCATTTAAATTCATAATCCAGGTAGATTATGAATTTCTATAACAGTCGAATGGGTCCTAATTGCCTGTAAATTGATCAACACCATCAAATACAAACAAACATGTGTGTCTAACGTTATTACAATATCGTTATCTTAAACTATCTGTATTCACACTGTCATTAATTGACTATTACAAAGGTCTACCAAGATTCGATAGTGGCAATGTGTCGGTTATTTCGGCAATAAATAATTGCATAAATTATCTAATAGTTACTATGTAAAGTCGGAAGGCATTTAAATTAATGGCCTGGATGTATAAGTAAGAGCTTATTTAAATAAATTGGAAACCTTTTCTTCCCAACTGTGTTGGGGTCGGCTTCCAGTCTAACAGGGTGAAACAGGGTAATTGCGTAACACACTATCAGTAGCAATCGGTTTCATTTTGACAGTTGAAAAACATTCATTGCGTTATTTACGTTGTTGAGCAGACACACTTTTCGAACGTAAGTGGAGCAATGGATTAGCAATAAGCTTCAAAATGATTCAAATTGAGAGTAATAGTGTGTTACGTAATTAGGGTGCAGATTTGCTCTTGTTTCATAATTATTTAAATTATTACAAGGTGTAACATAATTAACGCAAAACCTCATACACCCCAATTAGAGTACTGAGTTAAAAGCATAATACAATGACGTTATCTTATTTTTTTAAAGCTTGCTATTTTTGTTTAAAAAAACGTGTTGACACTAGCATTACTTTATGCATTTAAAATTGAGTCTTATGACCTTGAAATAAGATTTAATTTTATTTGGCTCAATCGCCGGTTACTATGAAAAAATACATTTTTTTTTTTATTAAAATGCCTATATTAACAGCTACTGAAATTGATTCAGTATAGTCAATTATGAACAAACTACTTTCAGGACTTCGTTTCTTCTGTTACACCTTGTATATATAAATTAGTGTATACTTTATGTTATGTATTTATTTTATAAGTAAATTGTACACCATAGTCTACCTGCAGTGTTATCTCTCCTTCTCCCTTTAAATTCATTCACAGGTTGTCTATACAGGGTGGAATCGAAGTCATGGGCATTATTTTAACCTAAGGCACTACTCACGATACTGATTGCATTAGGGCTATTAATACGCAAATCAAAAATATTATTAATGCAAGTAAGGAAAACCTTAAAAATGTAGTAAGTCAAATTGCACAAGGCTTATTATTGCAAATAAACACTTAAAGTAATTAAAACAAAATACTTTGTTAACGCCAATAATTGTTGAAATATCAAAATCTTAAAGCGCAGTTACAGCGCAAAGCGAAATGTAAACAAACATCACCTGCGCGCGCGCGGGTTTTTCCTTACAAGTAATAATAACAATGGGCTACAAGACATTCCGTCCGGCGGGATTCCCTGAACTCTCTCCGTCCCACTCCCTCACTCGCAAAAATACGAATATCACCCCCGCGCGGGGTATGCTTCCCGCCGCAACACGAAGTCACGAACCCGGAACCAGTGTCATAACGACTGCGCAGGTGCATTGACGCGTAATTGATTTATTGATCCCGTGACGTAATCGCCGTACTCGCCGCTCGCGTCATACGGTGCTTGGATTGCAGTGTATTAAGTGTTAGTTTATTAGTTGTGTGTTGTGTGTGTGTTTGTGTACACGATGCCTCGACCGCGTAATGTGCAGGCTAGGTACACCAACCAACAATACCCACAAATGGTTGTAATTTACGATCGCACAAGAAATTTAGTATGAACTCGTGAAATGTTCCATCGGCGCTACCCGAACGACCCTATTCCTTCACGGGGTCTCATTCCACCAGAACCACTCAGAACCTGTTGGATTTTTCGTCTTTTCACGTGCCAGCACATGCACAAGCTCGTGGAAGAGCACCCGTTTACCCTCTGTCACTTTACCGACAAATAAGGTTTTTTCAAAACAATCCACAAGCTAGGTACGTAAATGTTTTTTTTTAATGTATGTTAGTTGACGTAGTTTTGACCGTCCTAAGCCGGCAAAGTACGAAGGGAAAATTGGAATTTATTATGAATCAATTCATTGGCAACTTACGAATGTCACGTGAGTCGGGCGGGGTCAAAGAATTCACGCCCAATGACGCGCGTACGGCGTAGTGTACCTACGCATTTGCTATCGAGAAGCGCAACTAATTTGATACTTTGTATGACTTACTACATTTTAAGGTTTTCCATACTTGCATTAATAATATTTTTGATTTGCGTAATAGTAGCCCTAATGCAATTAGTATCATAAGTAGTACCTTAGGTTAAAATAATGCCCATGATATCAAATGCACCCTGTATAATATCACTATTAGCGATAAGACCGCCGATTGTGTCACCCAGTGTACATTTTCTATTTTTATATCTAATTCATATGGTGTACATAATAAAGAGTATTCTACTATATTCTGAATACCAGTATTTTACATGGAGTGACTGCCTTTCTGACTTCCACAAACTAGTTACTTGGTAATAATACCCCTTAGACTCGTTGTCAGATTTTTCGACTTCTGACTGTAACCGTAACGACCGTCGTTGATATTTTATTACTCGTAAAGAAAAATCGTGGTTTAGGCTCAAATGCTAGTTCCTTTTCTATATGACAAGAGGTATCGCCTTGCAATTAGATAGTTTCATGTCTGATATTATTACAATACGAAATATATTATAAAGCAGGGTCAAACTTGGCTGAACTTTCACAGGTGCTCAATCAGTGCGAGCCATTTGCTACAAAATTGCGGGCCCAGTGCGGGTTGGTAGATGTCACATGTCTTCGAATTTATGGTTCTAAGACATGCCGGTTTCCTCACGATATTCCCCTTTACCGTTTTGAGAGCAACGGTGATGAAATAATTTACACTAAGTAAAGCGCCTGAAAAGAGAAGGTTCGAACCCACCTCCACTTTTACAGTAACAAATTAGGTTAAGCTGCAACACTTTCTATGACTAATGTTAGTGAGTTACGGTTGTCAACTAATTGCATGAAATTCCTTAAGATTATCCTAATCTAGTATCTGCACTGACCTAGTCTTAAACCAATGGCTCCCAACCTTTTCGACCAGAGATCTATTTCAACACTTCGTTGGTAACAGGGTCCTTAGGGTATAAAAACAATGGCCCCGATTCTGTTGTTCACAAACTAAACTAAATTTAAGTTCAGTGCATCTTTTTTTTTTTAGTTCATTATGAAAAGGACAGAAGATAAATATTAGTTTAGTCCTGTCAAATTAGATAATCCATAGACAATTTTAGACGTGATTAAAAATTTTTCTACTAAAAATACGTCAATTTACGTTAGGAGCTGACTAATTTGACAGTACTAAACTAATATTTATCTTCCGTCCTTTTCATAATTAAATTGAAAGAAAAAGATGCACTGAACTTAAATTTAGTTTAGTTTATGAACAACAAAATCGGGGCCATTGTCTAAATATCTAAAAAAAAAAACTTAAATCTAAACTTTTTAACAGTACCCAGTGTTGTAATAAAAAACACAGGTAATTAAATTCGGTTTGCGTCAATATGATTAACTATACGCTTGTTATTAAACTGTATCGTCCAAAACCAGCCTATAATATTCCCACTGCTGGGACATAAGCCTCCTCTTTGTGAGAGGGGGTGGGCCGTAATTTTCCACTCGGGCCCGTGTTGATGAAAATAATTTGCACAAAGTGCGAGCACCCCTACAGTGTCTTACTGCTCAGTTCAATGATATTTTCCGGGATATCGAGTTCTTTGCTGTTTCCGCTGGAAAATTTAGAAGTATTGCACTTAAAATTATAGCATAATTAAGTACAGACGCCAGCAGGTCAACCTACCCCAATCTGTCAAATTTCTTTGATAGATTTTCAACTTTAGTACAAAGGAATAAGGTTCATATTCAATTGGGAAAATCTGACAGATTGGGGTAGCTTGATGTGCTGGCCTCTGTACATAACATACAAATCCTAGAATCATAAGTTCTATTTTATCTTCTTTCTCTTTTTATTATTTTTACCTGTAAGTATGTTTCAGTTTAGTTTTATTTTTTATATTTATCCATACTCTCTATTAGTAGGTAATTTATATCGCACGCCGTTCGTGTTAGTTTAACTTTTTTATATTACGTGGAAAATGTTGTTGGTTATACATTTATACTCCCATTTTAGTTTTAAGTTATATACCAAAATATATAACCGTTTATTTCCCCAAATAAAAAAAAGTGAAGCGCCTGTATGGGTTCGACCTTTAAACTTGTAAATCCCGGCCATTACAAATCGGCCACAACTCTTCTCAAAATCAATCATTTTAAAACGATAACATTTTTAAACTTTTGCGGTCCATATTATTTTCACTGTTGCAGCCCACTGTACCCTATTCAGTTTGGGTTGAGACAAAGTATAAACAATCATACTACCTATATCCTTTTGCGGTGAAATACGAAAGTAGGTACTTAATGAAAAATTCTAAACACACATAACTTCTTCTTGTTACACAAGAAGATCACACATTTAATTTGTTAGAAATTTTATTAAAGTTTTGATATATTTTACAGAAAATAAATGTTGTTTACGCTTTGTCTCAAGCCAAACTGAATAGGGTATAGTTGGGAACCACAGTCTTAAACCAATTACGACGGTTCTAATTTGTGAAATGAGTTTAAATATAAATTAAAAACTAATTGACAGGTAGGTAAGTACGTAAACTAATCAGTTACTGTTTCCAAGCTACTTCCTAGTAAAGGTTTTATTACCGACTAACTTCTGCCCGCGACTTAATCCGCGTGAAATTTCTTGTTTTAACATAAAATAAAAAAATAAAAAAAATTGCCTATGAAATTCGGCAATACCTACTGATTTTTTAATCGGAAAAAAAGGAATCGGAGTATTATCGGACTCGGTTCAGTAGTTCGAAAGGTTACCCCCTAGGTAGGTAATAGGTAATAAGGGTTGGTGACCGCAATTCCACGTCAATGCGCGTATTTTGCGTTTGGGTGGGAAAATCGATTATTCGATCCACCCCAGCTCCTAGTTCCTACCCCTACATACCTAATAACTCACAAATTTTACTTCTTTATAATATTAAAGTAGTTTTTTTTTACCCTTGTAACTTTGTAACCTTGAATTACTACTATTAATGTGTGCGTTGCAATTGCTCCGCCAAGTTATCCAACAAAAAAAAAACTTCGCCAAAAAAATTGTCAGAATTTGTCAAAATCGAAGGGAACAAACCAAAAATTTGTCAAAGTAGAAATAAAGAAGTTACATGGGTTTAAAGTTGGCCGCGCGAACGTAACGTGGAGGACTGCGCGGCCATGGAGATCTCAGCAACTACTTGGGTTAGAGATCAAATTATTTTTGTCAATTAAAGACTGAATTTGTCAAAAATTGTCGAAAAAAGAATTATAAGCTCTAGATCAATATTTTATGAAATATTCACCTTGGAAGTTATGGCCGCGCCAATCGACCACTTGTTGTTTCTTTAATGTTCATTATTTCTTTAAAACTTCACACAGTAAAACTGTTACAAGTATATAGGTCTTAATTTGTCAAAACTAACGAAAGCAATAAATACTACTAAAGTTTAGTAAAACAGACGAAATCAGTCCAAAACAAAACGTACGTGGCCGCGCGGTCGAAACGTTACTTTTTTTTTTGTCGGCTTCCAGTCTAATAGAATGCAGCTGAATACCAATATTTTACATGCTGTGAAAAATCAATAATTATTTACAAAAATCAAATTATACAAATAATAATTCTGGTTACACCTCTACAAAACGTTAAGTGAGAAAATGGATGCAAACAGGTTCTTTTGTACTTTCACATTATAATTTACTTTCGTTGTCGACAACGAAAACTTCGTAGCAAAGCATCCGGCATTTCTTATAAAATGACATTTGTAGTGACCTTGTTCCAAGGATTGGAGGAATATATTCAATAGGAATATATTAGAAATAAGAATATATTCAAAATATTTATAAATTGTTAGCAATTTATAAATATTTTATTTAACTATAATATTTTGAGGTATGTCATGTAACAACATGTTTATATTGTTTCTCTCAATCATGAACAATAATAGCATCATCCAAGTTGTTATTAGTGAAAATGTTTATTATATCTTTTAACGGTAGAAAGACGTGTTTTCTCTGATAAGTCCGAATTCATGCACGTACTATTAGAAAAATTACTAATAGAACTAGCGCTGAAAAAAATGTCATTTACAATGTGTTCATAAATAAATGCAGCGTTACAGTCACAACTACAAGATCGACTGACTACCTACAATGTTGATGTAAGTTAATTGATATTATTATCTTGATTATTGCTGATAAGTATGTTGTTCTGTGTGTATTCTCATATGGCTAATATCGCTAATGTGAAATTAAAAAAAAAAATATATGAATGATGGAATATTCATGATCTGTTTCTTTCCTTTGTAAAATATGCTGATTCGGCAACCAAGTGGTCAGCCGGTGGTCCGCTAGTCAGCAGTTGTGCGAGTGATAAATCATAATGATTATCTTTGAGTGAGAGCTCAGAATTTTGTAAGCTGTGATGAATAAACATTCTAATTATTGAAATTTCAATAATTAAAAAAAAACAAAAACTTGTATATCTATACAATGTGTAACAGAATAAACGCAAGTCCTGAAAGTAATTTGTTCATAATTGACTACTGAATCGATTTTAATAACCTTTAATATAAGTATTTTTTCAAAAAATATGTATTTTTTCATACTAACCGCCGATTGAGCCAAATAAAATTAATCTTATTTCAAGGCAATAAGACAAAATTTTAAATGTATAAAATTCTGCTAGTGTCAACACGATTTTCCTAATGAACATAGCAAGCTTTAAAAAAAATAAGTTTTGGTAATTGTGTTAAGCTTTTAACTCAATACTAGAATTGGGTGTAGGAGGTCTTGCGTTAATTATGTTACACCTTGTATAGTTTTTCATTTAATATTATATATTTTGCAGATTGAGCTAGATGTTGTCCAATATAATTGCTAGTCTCCAGCTAGAGGTATTCCCAAATCAAATCGAAATTATGGTTACCCTGCTCGAACATTGTATGAGTTAACATTATTTTTAAGATTACACGCGTTGAAAACTGTTCCGAGGGTAAAACGATATGTTATTCTGATGAGGTTAATATGTCGAATAAATGGATGTTCACACCAAAACCCTAACAATTATAGATAATGAGATATCAGCGTACAAAGTAACGTTTCGACCGCGCGGCCACGTACGTTTTGTTTTGGATTGATTTCGTCTGTTTTACTAAACTTTAGTAGTATTTATTGCTTTCGTTAGTTTTGACAAATTAAGACCTATATACTTGTAACAGTTTTACTGTGTGAAGTCTTAAGTTTTAAAGAAATAATGAACATTAAAGAAACAACAAGTGGTCGATTGCGCGGCCATAACTTCCAAGGTGAATATTTCGTAAAATATTGATCTAGAGCTTATAATTCTTTTTTCGACAATTTTTCCTGGCGGTTTCACCCGCATAAGTTTCGATCCCGTGAGAATATCGGGATCAAAAGTATCCTCTGTGTTAATCCTGGTTATAAACTATCTGTGTGCTTTCATCCAAATCAGTTAAGTAGTTTTTGCGTGAAATAGTAACAAACATCCTTCCATTCATCCTCACAATCTTTCGTATTTATAATACTAGCAGAGCCCCGCGGTTTCACCCGCATAAGTGTCGATCCCGTGGGAATTTCGGGATAAAAGGATAGTTATCCTTTGTCCTTTCCCGAGACTCAAACTATATACCAAATTTCATCTAAATCGATTCAGCGGTTTAAGCGTGAAGACGTAGGTAACAGAGAGACAGACACACTTTCGCATTTATAATATTAGTATGGATTAGTAGGATAATGGCCCCGAGTCTGTTGTTCACAAACTAAACTTAATTTAAGTTCAGTGCATCTTTTTCTTTCTATTTCATTAAGAAAAGGACAGAAGATAAATATTAGTTTAGTCCTGTCAAATTAGTAAGCGCCTGACGTAAATTGACGTATTTTAGTAGCCAATTTATTAATCACGTCTAAACTTGTCTATGCATTATCTAATTTTACGGGACTAAACTAATATTTATCTTCTGTTCTTTTCATATTGAAATAGAAAAAAAAAAGATGCACTGAACTTAAATTTGGTTTAGTTTGTGAACAACAGAATCGGGCCCAATAGCTTATGATTTTAGACCCACTAGCGTATAAATATTTCGAAGGTTATCAAAAAAATCAGCTTAGAAAAATGTTAACCTAAGTGGTCAAAATGTATGGAACAACTTTGTTTTTATAACCGACGTAGCATTTTTACGCTAGGGGCGTCATATGCTGAATTCATGGTTACAATTTTCGCACTGGTTATTTTTTTTTTGTATTTATAGACAAGTACCTATATTGTTTATTCATCTCTTTGTTACTTTTAGTTTAGTTTGTAGTTAGTTTGTTTCTTTGAAGCAAGGATCCACTCAATCTTTTGGGGGTACACTTTCCCAGTTGCCCAATGGATCCACATCCACGTTGAGGTCCCCGAGGTTTCATCTGTCATAGACGATGAAATGGATCATCTACTAGGGAATTGAACAAAAATACCGTTAGTTATCAATACAAACTCTATAAGACACACACACACACATAGGGCGGTATTAACATTTTAAAAGACATTGGGAACTTTACCATGGAAAATCTCCCCACGGCGTACAATATTGAAACATATCTTATTTTAAAGCTTTATACCTGTATCTATGTTGACCTAAAGCTCATTATTGTGGCACATTGGAATACTGAGATATTATGAGTCTAAGTTGTAAATATTTTTTGTAAGAATTACTTGATTTTTCAACGTTTTACGTTGTTTTGCATTACGTGACACCTAGTAATAATTTTATTTGTATTATATAACAATACATACGTATATAATTATTTAATTCTTCATTATTCCTTTGTATAATAATTTTTATTTCTCTGATGTAGTGTATATTCATGTATACTGTAACTAAGTTGAGGAATAGGACTAATTAAGGAAAGAAGGTATAATAATATATTTTTTATTAATTATCATAATCTATAATAATAATATCATCCAAAAGCCTTTTTGGATGATATTCTTATTAGCTGCGTTAGGTTAACATCTTCATGTCTTGCCCATCATGTTCGCAATATGTGCACAACATTCCACTATGTGGCGGCCATGGATACAAGATTGGGCGTAACTATAATGATTGATTAAATATTGTTGTGAAGTAGTAAAGTAAAAATACTAACAAATAAAAACCTCATTTACTCAGCATTCCCGCAGGTTACAGAAATAAAAATTGCACATTGATAAAGTAGGTAATGGTATCTATAAGCTTTGATTAGTTTCGTTTGTGTCCGCTCCTTTTCTAAAAACGGGGCATAAAGTTCCCAATGTCATTTTATGTAAAAACTAGCTGCCCTCCGCGTTTTCACCCGCATAAGTCTCGATCCCGTGGGATAAAAAGTCTATGTTATGTCCTAATCCGGTCTGCCCATATGACAAATTTCATCCAGATCCGTTCAGCCTTTTTAGCGTTAAAGCTTAACAAACCAACATATATTATTTTTATTTTATTTTTATACAAATGCACTAAAATCTCACATTGATTTCTCTTGCTATTTATTATTAATTCATTTGTATTATATAATGTGTTAAATCTTCATAATTGTTATTTGTTTTTTAATGTCCAGGTTTAAATTTAAATTATTTATTGAGAGTTGGCTGACTATAAAATTACTTGAAAATTTAATTATAAGCATTTGTACGCCCTTTGGCGTAATATAGCGCAGTCTTTATTATTTTTATATATCTACCATTATTATTGTACCTGTGTTTAAACAAATAAATAAATGGCTTTTAACCTACTTAGGAATTCAGTTGATCCTAAGGGGCGTCAGCAAATTATAGCAGTGTTCATCTGATAATTTTACATTCCTTCGCCACTTAATCAGTTATCAACTTTAGTGAAATGTATTCTAAGTTGATTTTTGAGTGACCGTTTGTAACAAAAAGGTTCTAATAAGTTTATGGTTACATTGTAATTTGAACTTTGTTAATTAGGACATTCAGATTGTTGTTCCATAACTTGAAAATTATAACAAACTCTAAATTCAAATATACATTGCAAATACCAGTTTAAAACTTCATAAATTTTCCGTATCCGCATCCATTTGTTATTACCACCCGACATTAAAACAGAAGTAATACTAAATTTTCAAAACCCAGCGGCATTTTCTAATAATTCAAACAAGTGCGGCCATTCATTTTGATTGCAAAGCGAATCTATTTCCCACATGTTTGTAAAGCGGACGTGAGATGATAGAAATAATTCACAATTTATGGTTTGTGTCGTATAAAGTACTTGGTCATAATTCATAATATTATGACTGCGTAAGCGAGGTTCTTTGGTGAACTTCAACAGTTTATGAGTAGGTATGTCTTCATTTGATTTCATCCGCATTTGTGAGCACTTTTTTATGTAGGTACTTATTTGATTTACACTGTAGATTCTACATAAATCAAATAAGTACGGACGCGCCGCATCAAGCTACTACAATCTGTCAAATTTCTTTAATAGATTTTCAACTTTAACGCTAAAGCATAAGGTGCAACGTTGATTGGGAAAATTTGACAGTTTCGGGTAACTTGATGTGCTGGCGTCTGTACATAAAAATGATGTAAATTCTACACTGAAAAATTTACAATCATAATCAAAAGTCATTTATTTAAACTTGGCTGAGAATCAATACATTTCGATCGTCAATATTACGAACAATTCCCCAAAACGCCCTCCCTTCACCACTTCCTAGTGTTTTAGCTGAGAAGAAAAAGTGGCGCATGTTTCCCAGCAGCACAGCTGTCTGTTCAGTTAGAAAAACCAACCTATGTAAGGCACCAGCACATCAAGCTAATAGATTTTCAACTTTATCGCTAAACCATAAGGTTCAATGTTGATTGGGAAAATTTGACAGTTTCGAGTAACTTGATGTGCTGGCGTCTATACAATATCGACAAAAATTTAGTTAACCTCTGACATAGCGATAGACGCTATACGGTCCCGCCGTACTGTTCCTACCAGTATTGCAAGAACCTCTAAAATAAGATCATCATCACCCTGTAGCAGTCCACTGCTGGACATAGGTCTCTTCCATACATTTCTATATCTTCTCCTATTGCACGGCATTCAACTCGATTTTCGGCAACTCTCATCCTGCTGCTACCAGCCACCCTGCGAAGATCATCACTCCACCTAGGGCAGAAGGCGTCCCACCTTACCTTCACCGATTAGCGGTGTCCTCTCAAGAACACGTCTACCCCAACGATCATCGGTTCTACGGCTAACATGGCCGGCCCAATGCCACTTCAGCTTGCTTATTCTGTGAGCTATGTTGACAACTTTGGTAGATTACTTTGACAATATAATATAGAAGGTGCAAAATCTGAATAAAATGTGTAGAAAAGTCAATAGAAACAATATAAAAATGTAGATTGAACCCTTTAACCCTTTTTAATTTACTTTCAAGACATACGGTCTATGAATTGACATTGTTCTACAAAACACCCTGTATATTATAAATAAAGTCATAAAAAAGGGTTCCATTTGTTTCGGACCAGGCACAGAGATGTTCTACATCATATACGTACCAAAGGTCACACGCTAAAACCAACACTACCACAGCAATTTTCCCTCAATACATAACAGATTTCATAATCCCACAATCCAGTGAGCAGTGGGTTACCTAACCGCTACATTATTCACATAAACATCGTAGGTAACCTGCAGTAAGGTTACCACGCCGAAGGCCTCACTTGAGCCAGTCTCGTCATGTCGAGAACACGGTGAATCAAAACGTGCGATCTGTAATGGCGGGTGGCACTTGCATTTGTAGGGTGACTGTTATCGTTGGCGATTTTATGACATTTTTTTTCTTTAGAGAAAAAGTTTTTTTTCGATTTATTTGCTGAGAATTTTTTTTTACCTTCTTCTAGGAATATTGAAATTAAGTGCTCAGTGTCTCATAAACTTATATTTATGCAATTTGATTTTATATTTATGAAATACTTTTATACAATTTGAGTAAGCTGGCATAAATTGTATAGTCAGTTTTCTTGTCTATACAATTTCTACCAGATAATTCTGAGAAGACCTGAATATCATTCAAACAAAATATAAACATCTCTTCCATTGAACAAGACTGAACCTCAAAACTTAGTTAATAACATGGAACAAAAAATCAATTGAACCAAAAATACAAAAAGCCTTCTAAGAATCGTACTTCAAACAGGGCTTTATCCTCTCAAGCCATAGATACCCTTGCCCCTAGGCTGAACCACCCTCCAGAGGGGAGGGACACAAGTACCTCGAATGGAGGGGGGAGGGTCTGGGCCCTTTGTCTGCGCTCCGTCATTACTTTGTCAAAGGTCCTTGGCAAGGCGCTATTCTAAGCCACATACGTGTTATCCTGTATGAGAGAACCACTGTACAGCACACTACTTTGTACTAGTGGTTTCGGAGGTTGAAAAACATTTTTTATTTCACGCTCCCCTCCGGTTTATTTTCCTTTTTATCAGCCTATTATTTTGTTGGAGCGTTTTATTCAGTACGAAATAAAAATAGAGCCTAACTTTGAATACAATTGTGGCATCCCTCGCCTACATCCGTTATTAGAATATGAAAGGTTTATTCAAATAATATCTGATGACAATGAAGGTTATTCAATGAAAACCAACATAAATCATAACGACAACCGAACTCTTAAAATTGAATAAATTCATCTAAGTAATAAAAACAGTATCTCATCATCATAATTTCATAGGCCTCCCCAAAGCACCGCCACTTCAACCAGTTCTGTGCTTCCCGCATCCAGCGGATTCCTGCGGCCTTTACAAGGTCATCGGTTCAACCTTGTGGGAGACCTTCTAGCGTTAGAAGGCCTCCCACATGGTTGAACCGTCTACCGTAATAAACGTTCCGTTCCTATTAAAGTATCTTTTCTCCCCCCGTTGCTCAGTCCATCCATCTCAGCACATTAACACCTAAGTGCCTATAATCAAATAATTATTTCTCTAGAGAATAATTCGGTTCATTCAATCGGCGGTAATCAATCACCCTCAAGGAGACCGCTATGAACAGTTGCTCCCCAGTGACCGCTAAACGAGAGGAGGCTTCAATCAATGAAGTCACAGGTATAACTGAATTACCGTACGCGGCGGCAGCAAGCAAAAAGTTGCGCCGTAATGATGGTTGGTTTAAGAAGTAAGCGGGCATTGGTATGAAAAAATGCCGTGTCAGTGTTTACTATCTATTTTGCATTGCCCTGCAATTCCAGTCAGTAAAATTTTGCCAGTATTCTGTCCAGTTCGATTTACCCAGTGCTTTAACTTGCTTAAGAAAATATAAAAGTTTGTGTAATGAGAACTATTTGTTGCCTTATGCAACTAATTATGCGATTTGCAAGGATTTGACTGATGATGAGGTATATTTCTAACGGTACTTCTCATCAGGGAGTGGATATAGGAAAAGGAGCGTAGGTTCCACTGCCTAAGCATCGTAGTAGTATGTCGTTCTGTATCTATCGGATAAAAAGCGTAAGTTTATTTAAGTAAGTCTCTTTTCAATAACTTGCCATCACTGCAAGAGCATTCCACAAATCTCGTAATTATCCGCTTTTTCCAATCCCTTGCACCACAAACTTGAACTTGCAAGGAACGCCCGACATGCGGAGTATCGGTCAAGGGGCCAGACGACAGTTAGCGTGCTCATAAGTGCGTCTTATACTCAGCTGACATGTTATGGCGAAGGAACGGTGTTTGATGTCGGTAACCTTCGTGCGCTTTATAAGGCCAAGGCTGGTTATAGGATCCTTTGAGTTCAAGGACGAAGAAAAACGGTCCTTAGGAAGTAATGCGGGGCAGTACTTTGAACTTGTTCAGTCTTTTATTTTGTTTGTAACTGAATTATGTTATTTTAAGAGGAAAATGAGAATCTGGAATGTCTTTTCTCGTGTTTATATTGTTTCATAATTTTCTTGTATTTCTTTTCAATATTTATAAAAAGTCAATTATATATATTAGCATCAAATGATTCATATAATCACGTCACTCAAATGACAACAGAATCGACCACATAAACCAATACACTCGTAAGTCATAACTTCGCAAGATCAATAAACGTTTATTAATATTACATCATAAAGCGCAGACTGCAAGGCATAAAATATCATAAATGTCATAAAATCAATTCAAAAACTAGTTCACTGAATATCTGCAGTTTCTGCTTACTCCAACTTTTGTAAGCCAGCCTTCATTACATCCACAAAGAAATCACTTCCATCAAGAACAGAGAAAAACCAAGAAAAGTTGCAATATTAAAATCCGAAATGAATTTGTTGAGTTAGAAGCAAAAAATCGTGAAGAAGGGAACTCTTTCATAGAACTTTTGGGGAAAACAATGAAACTAATATAATTAAGATATGGTGCGTAACAAAGCTTTTACTTTTAATTATTTGGCAAACATTATGGATTTTCACATTTACATTATTATATGAAATCAAAGAAAACGAATACAACTTCCAAGTTTTCTGTTTTCGTGCCAATGTCAGTTTCAATAAATCAAGTACCCTTAGTGAAAATACCCATTGATCAAAACGTCGTCACTCGAATCCTTTTTCGTCAAGAATTTCCTTAAGAAAAACATGTACCAGTGAAATACTTTCAAAAATAACTCCTTCTAGCACCAGCTTTTGCCTAAGTGGATGTCGGGAATATACTACCGGAATTAAAAAGAATAACCCTATTTGTTAATACAGGTTATAAACTATCTTTGTGCCAAATTTCAGCCAAATCCGTAAAAATAAATTTTAAAAAAATACATCCGGAGTCCGGACCAACAAACGGACAAAAATTCTTCGTTACTATTTTATTATATGTATCGATTCGCATTTTTTTTTCTTATCTTTACTTGTTATACTAAATCAGGAATTCAGGTCATTTCTTTTGAATCAAAGTACCAATTAAAATCGCCAATTAAAGATTGAGAACACAACAAAAATGTTTTTGTTAGGTTTTTTCAACTTCCTATTGATTTCGCAGTCCCAATATATTCAACTGTATATGGCCACCCTACTTTATTGGTATCGTAGCAAGTGTTTGCACTTTGGATTATGTCTTCGCCACAGTTATTAATCAATTCTGTATGTTTACACTAAAAGCGTTAAAAAGGAAACAGGAATTTCTAGAAAAATGGTTGCGTGTATACTGTAGGTAAGTAGGTACTCTTGACATTACATAAATCTTCGTGTTAAGGCGAAAGCGTCAGGGTAGCCCGCAAATTTCAAATTTTCTTACGTTTTTTTTTTTTTGCGATTTGCGGGTCAGTATCAGTTTGTATGTTGGTCTAAATATGATTTGCGGCCGTAAAAATATTTATTTGTAGAATTACTAGGTGAACATTCCTAGCTGTCCCGGTGAACTTCGTACGGCCTCAGAATCAATGTTTAGTTTTCCAATGCGCGAGGAAACTTCTCGATGAACGAAAAGTTTTTTTTATCGAAATCAATCAATCCGTTCTCGAGATATCATCAAAAAAAGCCGTTCCATACAAAATGTATGAGAAAATGAATTACCTTCATTATTTTTTGTTCGTGAATTTTTGCAATGTTATAATAGTTATTCTGCTATTCGGGTCGGAGACAAATCCAACAAATTAAAGATCATTAAAATCAGTCTAGCCGTTCTTGAGCTGTAAACGGTGTAACTAACCAGTTTTATGTATGGGTAATAATCATAAAAAATATCAATACAACTATCTAAGCTCATATTACACAATCTAGACTATTTCATAAAATCATGACATTTGACGCCAATTATTGCATAAGGAGTTGTATTGCTTAATTGCTTAATCTAATGATTATAATTCTGTAAAGCCACATTTGTTACGGTAATTATATTTTAATCAACATACCTACAACCAGACACTGACCTGCAAATTGCAAAAAAACGTAAGAAAATTTGAGTTTCGGGGCTACCTTAGCGAATCCCCCTTAAGAGTCCCTATCAATTTCGCGGGGTGAAAACAGAAAATCAGTTTTTTTTAGCACAATTTTCTCAACAACCTTAAGTTATCTACATTCTTTTTTTAAATACACAGTTATTTATAACCTATTTATCTAGTAAGTCTCAGAATTTCAATTTTAGTAAACGAACGATCGAATTTAAGTTTATGAGGCATCATTTAGATATTTTACTACAACTAAATAAGTAGTCAAAATAAAAATATAATCATTGATTTTGGTAGATAAATACCTTAAATTTTAAAATATTTAACATTTATTATTATTTTCAATAAATTCTTACGCGTAAACAAGGGTTTTGCACATGATTTTATTGGGTTTATTCAGCGTGATTAACATTTTTTTACAAGTATTAAATCATTAAACTTTAAAAAACAAAATTGTACACTTACTAATTTAGAATATGCCCAGCATTTACAATTTTTTTTAGATTGTTATTTGCTGCCAGTAAGTTATGAAAGCAATTGAACATGGTGTTTCGTGCTTACGTAAAAACATGTGTTAGATTTTTATTTTTTGTAATTTATATTAAGTAGTTATCAAAATTTTAAATTGTACACTTACTAGATAAATAGTTGATAAATAACTGTGTATTTAAAACTAGTTAACTTAAGGTAATTGAGAAATTTGCGCTGAAAAAACTTGAATTTTCTGTTTTTAGACCGCGAAATTGATAGGGACCCTTTTTTTTTTTTTTGTGGATGGATGGATGGGGATTTTGTGGATCTATGATAGGGACCCTTAAGAGGACTACATGACCTAAAGCGCGGTCACTGTCGGCCTGCATAGAAAAGAAAGAGAAGGGCGATGACATTTGAAAATTTATTGCAAAATATGAAGCAAATATATATTTACAAAAAATCTATTGTCTGGACTAAACAATTAGAAGACTAGTGCTTTAGTATATTGCTTGTAGAATAATCTGAACAAAAAATCAGAATGATTGTATGTCTATAGTAAAAAGAAAGTTTTTAGAGGTATCTTCATCATTTTTATCACACATATATTTTCAACACACTATCTACCTAGCTTATATCCTGAAGAAAAATAATATATATTTTTCCGATTTTGTTTACTGTTGTCGATCATACACTTTTATTACTTTTAAAACTTGTGTTTCTTCGATACACAAAAAAACATAGTAAATTAACTTTTATCTACACAAGCAACGTAATGCACGCACGCCAATCAGCTTTGGTCGCGCTCAGACGCGCGAATTCGCGCGTCTTCTTTATATCTCAGAAGAAATACGTGCATTACGTGGTGGAGATAAGGGTAAATTTGCTATGTTAAGTTTCAGATTAACGCTTCGATGCGCTTCGACTCTGCGCTAGTATGAATTGACCCTTATATTCAAATCACAACTATCATTATTTGACAGTTGTATGAAATGGCTACCATGTTCATTGTTATTTACCATGTTAGGTAAATTGACGAAGGATATTAATTTGTTCTCGAACTGTACCTATCTACGGTACAGTACAACTTTAATCAGACACATTGAATGTCTTACGTTTGTTTCGTTCTACTATTACTACTAATTTTGGAACCGAACGAAGCCCCTTTGCATGAGGTTCACTTCATATATAAGGTGTTAAATATTTAGCCGACAAACTTTAAGAGATGCTTTAGGTTTAGAGTTAGACCATCGAACTGAACAAATTTCACTAATTAAACATAATCACAGCGGTATAAGTTAAGCCCTATAATAAACGTCATTACTACAAAAGCCTTACGCCATAACGGGAAACTCATAACACGTCAAACATCTTCGAAATTGATAGCTTTCATCTTTAATTGCCGAGAAAATGGCGAACACTAGGAAATACCGATGCCAACACACCTGAACGACCATTGAGCATTATTTACCGCGGCAATTGATTCTGTAGACCATCGCCTTACGGTTGTAGTGTACGCTTGGGTTGATCTGGTCAACGGAAAATGTGCTGCAGAAGTTGCAGTCTCAGTAAGAAATTGAAACTTTGATTCTCGGGCTGTATACAGGATGGCCAAAAAGTCATGGATCAAACGAAATGGGGAGACAAACGAGGCCATTTCCAACAAAAACTCTACAGCATGGCCATAATTCAATTGCCCTAAAAGTTATGAATATTTTTGTTTTCTTGAAATAAAATACCGAGTTCTTTTACAATTAGACTAATATAAAAAAAATGTGATTTAAAACAACAAAATAAACGGTGTTGTATTATTACGAACAGTTTAACTAGCAGCATGATCAACTTCAAAATTATTTTGAATTAAGCTAATCTACTGAAATTTGCACCTTGATATGAAAAAACGATAATAAAACCAGAATTAATAAACAAAGAGTGATGTGTTACACTTCATTTGAATCGGCAATAAATCAGCAAGTTTTTCTGATACAGGGCCACTTTTCCGTAGTAATTATTTTTTTTCAGTGTGCTTTTAAAGTGAGAAACATTTTTTGGTAACGCATTTAAAGAAAACAAAAATATTCATAGCTAATTGAATTTAAAAAATGAATTGAATTTTTGTAATTGAATTGCCATGGCCATGCTTTAGAAAGAGTTTTTGTTGGAAATGAACTCCTTATTCACCCTATTTCGTTTGATCCGCGACTTTTTGGCCAGCCTGTATAATCATGAGAAATTTTAAAGTGTTACGAACATAGCCTATAAGTCTGCGAGGCTGAAGTGAGACTGGGCGGGTCACACTTATAGGATGCATGCCAGACAGATGGGCCAAAGTCGTCACACAGTGGGCGCCTGAAAACAGGCGTCGTCACCGCCTAAGAAACTCGGGCGTGACGATTGGGACTCGTTCCTAACCGATTGGACGGGCACAGCACAAGGAAAGGTTGAGAATATGGTACCCCATATGCTTTTCCCAGCAGTGGGGCAATATATGCTAACGGGAAAAAAAAAAACGAACATAGCATAAACCATACTATGGTTTAAGATAGGAAGAAAATACTTTGAATACCTACGCAATTGTGAACTAGGTAGAATATGGCGTACTGGCTAATCCTTGTACCACGGCATGAAATTGGTTATTTATTTATTTATTAAAACTTTATGCACAAGTAAAAAAAAATACTGTACAAAGGCGGACATGCCTGAGGCATTTTCTACCAGTCATCCTTAGTTGCTCTTTTAGCTCGTGCCAACAGATAATTGTCAAAATAACAGTTTTAAAAGTCGATGTCTCCTTCGGGTTTGCACTCTGAAATGGAAGAAAAATACTAGAAAATGAAAAATGTCTGTTTATTACTACTTAGCTCAACTACTTATTTGCAGACAATAACTAAACCTGAACATCTCCCAAAAAGAGGATACGCCAAGCAATTACTATAAACGACCTAATTATTTCACCTTCAACCGAACCACGGGAATTCCGAAATAATATAACTGATCCAATTTCCGGAGTTACGGTACCCATATCAGGGATTTATACGAGTAAAAGGCGACCGCAAATATCTGGTCCGGTGGAATACGGGGAGGTGGTCGGCCGGATATCCGATTGTTGGTATGATATCGGTCAACCTTGACCTACAACCGGTTAATCCAACTTTCACCCCAATGTTAATTGGCTAAATGACGTGCCCACAGGGTTATTTGTTGATATTTAAGCACTTACGTGTTTATGATATATTTCGTTTATTGCGAATCACACACTCCATCCATACAGGGTGAAATTGAAAACATGTGACAAATCGAAATGGGAGATTGTACTCATCATTATGAACAACTTTTACTATGGGACCAAACCTGAAATCGGGAAAAAATAATCAGCCGTTCCCTACATTTATGTTCGCATAACTCGTCAAAATGTAGGGAACAGCTGATTTTTTTTTCGTGATTGCAGATTTGGTCCCTTAATAAAAGTTGTTCATAATGATGAGTACAATCTCCCATTTCGGTTTGTCGCATGTTTTCAATTTCAACCTGTATAGTAAATTAGTAACGGCGTAAAGTATGTTAGTGGAACTTACAAACTAACCTAACGAAAACTAATAACTACGTGCCAAGATATGTTGGCACGTGCCTCTCCATCCAGTGCCTAATAAAGAGGCTGTCCATCTTGTCAAACAATGTTTTTAGCTATTGCTTTGGCTCTTAAAAGTGGTGGTCTTGTTACATTATTGTGCTTGCCTTTCACTGGTCTAGTAATTCTGAAACATCGTCATGTTCCGCCTGCTCTTTCCTCAATTTATTTGGGGTTTTTCGCAGCATGTCTTGTTCTATACATTTCTATCAGCCGTCATCTCAGTTTAGCAACTGCAGCCGTGGACGAGTGTGTCGCTGCCGTTAGCTCGTCGGCGGCAGCCGTCAACGCGTCGGCGGCAGACAATTTACCTCTCGTGTATTTGAATACTCTGCCTTTGACGCGTGTCATTCGCTTGTATGCACACTAATTCTGGAACATGTGATGTAAAACCAACAACAATCATAAACATGAAAGTGTTTTGTCACATTTTAACCTTACCCTTTTTTTTTTTTTTTTTTGTGGATGGGAAATCATCCAATGACCCCTCCCGCTCTGGGTGGAGCAGAAGGGAGTGTCAGACTCTTACTGACTAAAACCCACCCGTGTTCCTTCCTTAGCCCTTTGTGTTCCGGGGTAGCGGTAACCCTTTCGGACAATCCCGCTGCCCCGGCAGGCTTCGGCCCTTTCGGGCCCCTTCCTTATGCTGACATCTCTTTGAGGCGCGCGTGGAACACGTACGCGCCGTCCGGCACGGGCCTGGTCCTGATCGGATGGAGAGTTACCCATTACTCTCCGCCCGCAGGCCCGTAACCTTACCCTGAGGTCTCCATTTTACGGTTCATTCGAGTTCAAGAACAAAGTCGTATTGAAAGGAAAACTTTTCCCTATTGCACTATTATTGTTTCAGGGCCTTCGGGCATTCGGGTCACAGTTGTATTGAGGTTTACGATCTGCGTGGGTTTGCCAGCAACTAAGAGCACCGCATAGTATTTTCATTTTTGTTTGCACGTTGAGCAAATCGAAAATAATAATGGTTGGTTATTGGGGAAAAGCGTGCCACGAAAGGCGGAAAACGGGGTATTGTGGCCTGTGGCACATCTTGCCTTGTTGTTTATTCGAATAAGCAGTAATGTGGTTGTGATTTAGTGATTCATAATCAGCCACTTTTGGGACACAGGCCTCGGTGAGAGGCCGTAATCCACCACGCAGGCCCAGTGCGGGTTCATAGACGTCACACGTCTTCGAATTTTTTAGTTCTAAGACATGCCGGTTTCCTTTTTCCGGATTTTTCCTTCGCCGTTTTGAGAGCAGTGGTGATGAAATAACTTACACAAAAAGGGCCGGTCTGGGTTCAAACCTACGACCTCCAACTCGTAAGTCGCGACCGTTACCACTTGGCCACTGCTCAGAGCTCTGATTATGTGATTGAGTTACTTTAATCAAATAAAACTGTATTTTACTATTTTTTAAGAAGAAATCTTCGACATAGGGGCTGTTTTCATGTTCAACTAAGTCTAGCAACACATCCTGCCGAAATGACTGGACAGAAAGGCCCTGTGTTTACGCAAACTATGCTTATAACGAGACATAAATCCGAAATTACGTTGCGTAGTATTCGGCTGGTATGTCGTCACTCCGCGAAACCGAGTGCTCCGTGGTAACGGCCGCGACTTACGAGTTGTACTACGTCATAGGTTCGAACCCAGACTTTACTTTGTGTAAATTATTTCATCACCACTGCTCTCAAAACTGTGAAGAAAAGCATCGTGAGGGAACCCGTATATCCTAGAACCAAAAATTCGAAGACATGCGACGTCTACCAACCCGCACTGGGCCCGCAAGGTGGATTACGGCCCAGTGGTAGGTCGGGAGTTCGAACCCAGGCAAGCGCTTTATTTTTTGTAAATTATTTCTTCACCACTGCTTTCAAAACGGTGAAGGAAAACCTCGTGAGGAAATCGGCATGTCCTAGAACCAAAAAATCGAAGACGTGACATTCGCTAACCCGGACTAGGCCCGCGTGCTGGATTATTGCCCACTCCTCATAGAGAGGAGGCCTGTGTCCCAGCAGTGGGAATATTATAGGCTGATTCTGCTGATGCTAATTTTTTTACGCTAAATCTATCGCTTTATGAAAGGTGTGAGTGTTAAGTCTGCGCAGCTTAAGCCTTCTGATTTTCCTATACTACACCTCAAACTATATTTAAGCTTTCCGTGACTGATTGAAGATTAAATAATTACCTGCGTAGCACAGTAGGAGATGCAAGCAACCGAGTTTATGCTGCACTAGCTTCGCCCCGCGGCGATGTCTGTCTGCTTCTCTTTTCTGAAGCGAGTAAACTTATGATTAGTGGTTTATTAAAGAGGCGTTGAATCTTGTGAATTGAAATGAAAATCTGTATAATTTTCTTATCGTGCTAGATAAGCTTGTGGCTAAGTAATAACGGCTGCACGGGTCGATCCATCAGGTTAAGCTACGCTTGCCGCGGTTAGTCCGTGGATGGGTGAGCAAGACCATCTTTACATACCAAGACGCCCTCGAGCCTCGGAAAGCACGTTAATCCATTGGTCCCTGCTGTCATTCGTGGATCTTTGACAGTTGTTACGGGTCGTCAGAAGCCTGAAAGTCTGACAACCAGTCTTATCACGGGGTTTCGTATTACTCAGTAACTGGGTTGTGAAGGTCAGATAGGCAGTCGCACCATGTAAAATAATGGTACTCAGCTGCATCCGGTTAAACTGGAAGCCGCCCCCAACATAGTTGGGAAAAGGCTAGGCAGATAAATAAATATTTTTTCTTTCTTTCTTTTAATTGGTCAACCTAGATATGGGGAATGTAGTCGCGTTAGTTGCAGCAGTGCTATTCTGTAAAAATCTCACCGTGATAACATAGGTGAAGTGAGCGTGAAGTGAACTATCAATGGAGGCATCCCTAGCATCAGGTGAAATGACAGCTCACTTCACCTTAGTTTTCACGGTGAGATTTTTACAGAATAGCACTGCAGTTTTATTAGTGACTTGGACTCAATTTCTCACTCGTATCTATGTATATTAACCATCAGTATTAACATCTTCAGGCTCTGTAGCATCACTGAATACTATCGGGCTATATAGCTCCTCTGCAGAACTATGGAGCTATCTAATAAGAGCGGAAGCGTACCGTCTGCCGTCCGTTTATGGTGAACCGGGGTACACACGTTTTGTTTCAATACAGGGTTACTTTTCAATGTCAAGCCAAATTTAAGGGTGTGGTACAGACCATCAAACTGAACAACTTTCTCCATGGGACCAACATCGTAATCGCGAATAAAAATTCAATCGTCCCATACGTTTAGGTCGAGTAGGTATGAAGTTTTCTATGGGACAGTTCATAAATTTTTCGCGATTACGATATTGGTCCCATGGAGAAAGTTGTTTAGTTTGATGGTCTGTACCATACCTTTAAATTTGGTTGGTCATTGAAAAGTAACCCTGTATAATTTATGGTGTCTGACGACTTCCAAGCGAATGAAGTCGCGGGAGAAGCTATAGTACATAATAAATATACATGAATACATTGTATACTTTGAGACTATGTTATTCTATATTAGTTAATATTGCTGAAGTTTAGATCAACAGCGATTACCACTTTAACCCATAGCTGCATTAATCTATTTACTAAGTTAGAGGCATGTCGATTTAGATACATATCGAAATATAAATAATGACATTGTAATAACCTAAATTAAGCTAACTAGCGAAACTCTACATACGTGATGGGTAGCGAACGATCTAAATACGATAAAATTTCAATTGAAAAGACGTGATGAATTATTTTGGGGGTCAACGACCGCCGAACGGTTTCTTGTTAAATGAAGAATGAATTGAGAAAATCTGTTTAATTTCATTTTATCATGTTTAGATACTAATAATACTCATCACGTCTGTGAAGTATACACAAAAAAAAAAAAACTGATATTACAAGTGACTACTTACACATAAGTAATAGAATGCATAATAATATAATACACTGCTGTCCAAGACGTCACAAAAAATCAGTTAATTAATTTATGTTTTGTTTTCGTATTGATATCCATCTCATCTGCGGCGTTTCGCTAGCTCATTTAATTTGTCCTGGTATATGTTATCCTTACAAATATATCAGCTTCTCAATTAACACAATACTGTTTGATGTCTGCAGCCAGTAACCCATGGCGACCGCAAGCAGCTAGCACTAAAAACAAAAAAAAAAGAAAGAAAATACGTTTATTTGCGGCAAACATGACGCATAAAAAAAATAAACACAAGCAAAAAAACAAAATAAGTATTTGTGAGAAAACATGCGTCACATCTACGCAAAACGGCTACCGCTCAACATAATGACAAGCTGACAAAGTCCCAGCGCTGATTTTCAGCGACAGCCGGCGGTCACTAATGTGATTCGCGATACCTAAGTATCTATAATTCTATCTACAAACAGAGTTGATTGAGTGCGACGCTGATGGCATTAGACTGAGTGCGGGCCAGCGTCCTCTAGGTTAGATCTCATTCAATAGTTTGGAGATACGCTTTTGTTTAAGAATTTGTTGAGATTCTGCGATTGCTTTTTGTTTTATTTTTCTTTTTAGCGTGTTGATGGCTATAGTCTGTCTCAAAAGTATCTGACGAAAATGTAAACAAATGGATGAGATAACGTACCCGTGAAAGCCAGTGGTGACTTACAAATTGAGTGCTTTGATTTTATTATTTGTATACTTACTACCAGTATGTGTGACCTTAGAGATGTGTTTCATTTGACAATTAAGGTTGACTTTATAACTTAAATTTTGGTAGATAATTTTTCAATTACAATTTAATAATGTTATTCAAACAATAATTCTTGGAAAGAAATGTGAGTGAATTTATCCTGAACGGGATAAATGTCAATACTTTCATCATTCTACTTTCGTTTTGGTACTGCCAATATCTTAAGTTAAGCCAATCCAGAACCTACTTGTGAATACAGAATTATCAGTAGCACCCTTTAGTCTCGTTTTGTGTGGTCTGATCCCCGATTATCGCAAACCATTTTCTTATAGGTCTGCGCTGTTTGCTTAAATTTAACTGCTGCACTTTAAGTGCACGGAAATAAACGGATAAAAACTTAGATGGTTTTCTTTATTACTATTGATACATAACTTATACAGCTTTACATAAATCGATTTCAAGTGAAGTCTCTCTCTGAATGAGACTCCAAAATTCTGCAAAAGCGTAATTGGGTTTTCCGTTCCCAAAATTCTCGTTTATAGTCCGGAATGAGAATCGTGTAGGTCCGACCACTATCACATTGAGATCTAATAGGCACGGCGGCGGTCGGAGAATTTTACAAAGAAATGGAACGCAGATCGGATTTCTGATGTCGGTTTTTCTGTAATGATATTTGGTTTACCGTTGGATTATTGTTCAATAACTACTCATTGTGGGTTCAAAAATTACGTAATACATTTATATAATTGTGTGCAAACAATCTTACAGTTATGAGGTAATCATTGACCCTTAATACCCATAACTTGATAGAGTTATGGATAACCATGAAAAATAGACACGCTCCAATAGTTTAACTATCTATACAAATATATAAACAAACTTAAACATCCGATAGAAAATTTCTGTGTTTTTAAAGTGGTGTGGTGTGGTGTACAAAGTAGTTTTGCTTGCGGGTGCATTTAGACCACATGACGGTTGATGGTCCCACGGAGAGAGAATAATTTTACTAATACTTATAGGCTTCACGTATATCTACATGCATAAAGAATGTTGAAAATTACTTTCTATCATAGGGACTTATAAGTATTCGATCGTTAGGCAAATTATCACAGTTAAATAATTATGCAATGCAGAATGTAGAGGGGCGTGTGGCTAAGTAATAACAGCAGCACGGTTCGATCAATCAGGTTAAGCTACCCATGCTGCGGTTGGTCCGTGAATGGGTGAGCATCTTTACGTGCCAACCTCTGCGCCTCGCAAAGCATGTTAAGACGTTGGTCCCGGCTGTCATTCGTGGATCATTGACAGTCGTTACGGTTCGTCAGAGGCCCGAAAGTTTGACAACCAGCCATACGATACCCCTTGGTAACAAGGGGTATCGTATTACCTAGTCACTAGGTTGTGGAGGGCAGATAGGCAATAGCTCCATGTAAAATACTGGTATTCAGCTGCATCCGTTTAGACTGGAAGCTGAACCCAATCCCCCCCCCCCCCCCGCCTGAGCTGCTGTGGGTCCCCTATAGCACAGCATCATGCTGAGTGGAAGCCTTCTTGTCACAGTCATGACGTGCAGCCGTCGACTATCTCTGCTTTGTGCTCATGTATAAAGATATATTTGTTTTTATTATAGATGCTGTCATTAGAATTAATTATCTTTTTGTTTGCACGTGTTTCTGTGACAAATAAACCTATTTTTCTTTCTTTCTTTTCTTTCTAACATAGTTGGGAAAAGGCTAGGCAGATGATGACATAATTATGGAATATGTATCCCTTTTTCTTTGCTTACGATATAGACTTTTTTAATCTACCAAATGAAATAATATTCCTCTGCTTATTAATTCTACGCTTGCCAAAAAGCATTAATTAAAATTCGTAGCCCCGCAAGTGCACTTGCGGGGCACACTTAGCTCTTTGCGATTTTAAAACGGAAACATTTATTTAATTAATCATTGCAACATGGGGGTTCCACAGGGTATAAAAATATTAGACTTACCGAAACCGTATAATTTGTTATTATAAGTTTGATTACGCTTTAGAAGAACATAAATAGTGACCTTATTGGTAATATTCTTCAAAAATGTCAGATGCGTACGTAGTACTCAACTGGCGTACATGTGTGACCAGTACCATAATTGCGTAAGACACTCATCTGCCTAGCCTTTTCCCAACTATGTTGGGGTCGGCTTCCAGTCTAACCGGATGCAGTTGAATACCAGTATTTCACATGGAGCGACTGCCTATCTGACCTTCACAACCCAGTTAAAGTAGCACTAATATGCATTTAAAAATAATTCATATACCTCACATCACTTTCCATCAGACGTGATCGAGGTCAAGAGAAGGTTCATTCAACAATAAAAAAAATTCAAATATTGTAACACACCTATATTTTTACAGGGAATGGCTTTGAAAATACTATACAATGTGTAACAGAATAAACGCACGTCCTGAAAGTAGTTTGTTCATAATTGACTACTGAAACAATTTCAGTACCGTAACTTTTGATACAGATATTTTTTTCAAAAATTGTGTATTTTTTCATACTAACCGCCGATTAAGCCAAATAAAATTAAATCTTATTTCAAATCAATAAGACTCAATTTTAAATACATAAAATAGTGCTAGTGGCGACACGATTTTCTTAATTAAAATAGCAAGCTTTAAAAAAAATAGTTTTAGTTTTTGTATTATGCTTTTAACTCAATACTCTAATTAGGGTGTATGAGGTCTTGCGTTAATTTTGTTACCTACACATTGTATATGTATGTATTTGACATAAAAAAAATTGCCAGCCCTACTGCCTACCCAGATGAGAAGGACTTATATGTACGTATGTATATGTATAATATTTCAAGACTCCAGTGGTTTTCTTCTTAAATTCTATACATTTTCAGGGTGTATTGTTTTTTTTTTTTATTAACTGGTCTTCTTTCGAGCTTTTCCTGAAAAATAAAAACTTACTTCCTAAAGAAAGTAACTTAAACACATCACATGTTTACCGTGTTTAACTCATCGTGGGTAAACTTCCATATAAAAAAAACATAAATGCAATAAAGCTTAACAACATACCGTGAGCTAGATTCTATTTAAAGTTCAAAGAGTCAAGAGATCAGGAAATTGTTTTAGTGCAAACAAGGAAACAGTTTAACTGGCAATAAACAGTAACGGCTCAGTTACTGAGTTTCGTCGCGTTACATGAGAAAATAACTGTCAATTAAGAACAGCATTTCAAACAGAGAACTATATGTGAAATGCTGTATAAAATGCTGTTAAAACTGGTGCAGCTGTATTCGTTTAATTTTAATCTAAATATTTATGTTGGCTATGTACATGGTACATTTATTATTAAAAAAAGGTAATGCATTGTTTGTAAATATTTCTAATTCATTTTAGACACCGTATGCGTACGTAATATTTAGAACTTTTGTCAGTTGTAATCTCTCTCCACTTAGGTTAACCGTTTTTTGACAGATGGAACTAGTGATTGCAGCAACGTCAACACATTTTTAGAAATTTACACTTTTATTTGTATGTGGAATCAATTATCGATTTCTTGATGTCGAATAAAAAATGGTGCGGTATCTACGCCTGTATTTATTATTATTAAATACGAAACAATATAAATTAGCCGTTTTGTTTACTTTTATTTCGATTTTGCAGGTATTGTAGCGGAAATCAGCATAAAAATAAAATATGCACTGGTTTGCCGTATCAATTGTGTTGTAATGTATACACATAAAAATATGGGGTTTACTACATATATTGGTGGCAAATCCGTATCCTGGCAAATAATTATTTATATATTTTATTGATATTTATGTGGATGTATACGGTTTTTCTATACTGATTTACCTATTATATAAAATTATTATTTTCGATATAATCATTTGAAGCGAATACATTCGATTTCGATCTCTTCTCTTAGTATGATAATGTAGGTATACGCATAACTTTTTTTTTTTTTTTTGTGAAATTGATACTCGTACGGCAATATAATATCTGTAAGAAGTCATAAATAAAATAATTCAATAAGTTAAGGCAGCTTATATACTTATTTTATTACGCATTTTAAAGTTAACTTTTACGTAATCTGTAATCGTTACGTTCTAAGCAGCTGTCAAAAACGGTTAACCTAGTGGACAGAGTGTAAACAGTTTTTTTTTTTCAAAGCTTGGGTTCCGTGATGTCTGCTCCGAGCACGAAATTCGTAGATCCGGCTGACAGTACGAGCGTTGCCTACTGCGTATCAAATATGGACATACGATTAGTTCGAGGCCCGAATTCAGAATAAATGATAACACGATTTGACAGCTGTCCCTAGTTCGGATATGTATTTGCCCGTCCGAAAAATTATATTCGGCACTTTTTTGACAGATCAATTACTTGCAGACGGTCCCGTATCTTCATTGTTGGACTTAGAAAGTAGGAACCTGATTAATTAATACCATCTACTTTTAGGGTACGCAAATTATGGCATCAATGTAAAATGATGCATTCCTAAAAACTATAATTTCCACTTGACGAGAATTCTGGTTTTTAGTTTTTTTAATGTATGTAAGTAATTACATTACAGTATTAGTATTTTATGGTAATTTTATAATATGCATCTTATACTTGCAGAATATACAGGGTTATTGGAAACATATTAACAACCTCTTAAGAGGTCATTAAGTTCCTCTGAGTTAAGTACTCATCATTGTGAACAACTTTTACTATGGGACCAAAACATGAAATAGCGAAAAAAAAATCAGCTGTTCCCTATATTTTGACGAGTTATACGAACATAAATGAAGGGAACAGCTGATTTTTTTTTGCGATTTCAGGTTTGGTCCCATAGTAAAAGTTGTTCATAATGATGAGTACAATGATCTCTTAAGAGTTAGTTAATGTTTTTCCAATAACTCTGTACAATTTGTCTTTCTTTTCTTTGTGACTTTTTACAGTAACAGTTGAGGTTTTGTATTTTTTTATGAAACAAATAGTAAAATGTTTTTCAGTGCTTGTAGAAATTTAGAGCCACTTGTTAAAGAGCTTCCACCGGGAGATAGTATGTAGCTACTATTTTATTTCTGACACCAAACAGCATCATTCGGTATCCCTTATTTTAATACCATAATTAAAATTTCTGAAATCCTTTTCAGTTCTATACACGATGCCCGTAGAAAGCATAGCAACAGCTTAAATCACACAGCATTTATTACAGCACTTGTCCACTAAATCACTAACTCTTGGTTCTCACACAAGCCAATGCCCGTAATACTATCTGTTAGAATTAATAGCGAAAACATTTACGGTATTCCAGTGTTTATATTTCCTTCGATATTCTTGAAGAGTTGGAAATTAAATTGATGAAGTGTGTGTAAAGAACATTTCTGTGGGATTTGTTTGAGGTTATTTTGGTGGCTACCGAGATGATGACGAATTGAGAAGTTTGGAAGAAAAATTCATGTTGCACCGACCACAAATAAATTGGGATAAGGCTAAGACAATGATGATGAAGCATTTCCTCGTTGTTTTTGGCTTGATATGATGTTTAAATTGACAAAATTCTCATTGTAATTTACCCACGAAGCCTTGACTAATGAGACACAATTAACTATCCATTCCACTGCGACCACCGGGGGTCCAATTTGCATCAATAGGTCACGCATTGTAGAAACATTAAAATACATCAACTCAAATCAAAATTCTGTTTAAAGAAAAGCAAGTTTACCTACGTTCACACTTTTTATACCAGTTTTTTTTAGAATTTAGCATGGAGTTAAAAAACGAGCTTTTACTAAATCCTCCGTTATTTACCTGGTATCTTTATAACTAATGCAAATTAAAACAAACTAAACCAACTCGCCTATAATATATTGTACTGTCAATAAAAAAGTAGATGATGAAAATCAGAAATTCAATACTAATGAACGGAGTTCGCGTCAGAACTGTGTGTCTGGTGGTTACGTGAATGTTTGGTATAATTTTTGAATCACTTCGACGCCACACAGTTCTGGCGCGAACTCCGTTCATTAGTATTGAATTTCTGATTTTTATCATCTACTTTTGCTGTTGACTGTACAGTGTACTAGAACAAACTTAACAACCCACAACCATAAAACAATTAACTAAAATAATTGTATGTTTTCAAGTCTATTGTTAATGCAGATTAGGCGTAATTCATAATATTTGCATACTAGTAGAGGTCGCGGGGTCGCCTGCCGACCGTCGACTGAACTACAAGATGCATCATTGTGTTCACGACCTTAAGATAATGAGGGTGAGCAGAACGTGTTGTTTATTATGCACCGTTATTTACTTATGACCTTTTAAAGGGACTGTTCCGGACAGTATCATATGGTCCTATGGATGTAGGAGCGGGAGGACTTGGGGATCTTGAATGATACCGATCTGACATCTTGTAAACACTTTTAATCACTCATCACCACACAACACAAATAATGATACAACTTAGTTTTATTACGAGATGTACACAGTTCAAAATACAATTTAATACTGTTCCCTCTGCGACTAGAGCGAGCCTATTTATACGTTTCAACAACTGTCAACGTCAGACAGCAACGACATCCGTTGACACTTGTTTTAAAATACAATTCATATTGTAATTAGTAGAAATAATGTAATTGCGCACAATATTTGATTTGTAATTAATAACACTTTTTAAATACTTTAAAATTGTAAATTTAGTTAGGTAACAATAATTTTGTTTAAAAGTAACAATATTCCAATTACCTTTTTAGACGGTTAAATTAATACTTAAATAAAAACATACCTTAAAATTAACAATACTTACTTTAATACGATTTTATAATGTAATGCAAAATTACTTATTTATTTACTCAACTGATTCGTGTTTCCGTTACGACATCAGCCGTTATGACGTTTGTTCTAGTCTATGGTACTGTTTTTATTTGCCAGCGCTATCACGGCCATACTGACGAGCGGGCCTTGCTAGGGCCAGCGAATCTCTCTGGAAAACAACAAAAATTTTAAAAAATGCAAACACTTTTAGACCAGACTCAGAGGCAACATTGCTTAGTCTGGTGAAACTGTCAAACTCAGAGGTCGCAGATCGTGGCTTGATCATAAAGATTCAGAGGCCCGTCTTTGACTTGGCTTGACTGAAATTTATTTAACCAACCAACTGAAACCATGGCCATAACTAAGGCCTTTGAATACAACCATTTTGCAACTCAAAATCAAACTCAGAGGTCGCAGATCGTGGCTTGATCATAAAGATTCAGAGGCCCGTCTTTGACTTGGCTTGACTGAAATTTTAGTTAACCAACCAACTGAAACCATGGCCATAACTAAGGCCTTTGAATACAACCATTTTGCAACTCAAAATCAAACTCAGAGGTCGCAGATCGTGGCTTGATCATAAAGATTCAGAGGCCCGTCTTTGACTTGGCTTGACTAAGTCACAGTGAAACGTTTCATATATTTTTATTTTTAAACTTACTTTTTAATCATAAACAATTTTATAAACGGTTTCTCACCTTATTCTCGCTATCACGGTCATTCAGTTAAATTAGGACTAGGTACCAATCTCATGTGTTCATGTGTGATTACAGTATTTTTATTTCGCTGAGACCGAATGTCTTTTACTTCGTATCTATGATTGTCTAGGACTTTTATTATTTGATAGGGTCCCAGATATTTTGGTCCTAGTTTGTTACCCGACCACTGAGTGTCTTTACAAAGAACAAAGTCTCCTTCTAGAAAGGGTTTAATTTTGGCGCACTTAGAATCGAAACGTATTTTATTTTTTTCTGCTGTTTCGGCCATTCTGTTCTCAGCGTCTAAACGAATTTCATCTTTGTTTATATCTTCGTTAGATATGGATATCTGTTCGATTGCAGGGGGAGAGCATCTTTTACCTAGCAGGAGTTCTAAAGGAGAATATCCTGTAGCTTTAGATTTCGTACAATTTAATGCTAATTGCAATTCACCTATTTTGTTAACCCAGACTTTCGATTGCATTAGCGATATGGCTGTAAGGTGATCTTTAAGAGTGCGCATTTGTCTTTCAGCTTGACCGTTAGCTCTAGGTGTACCGCGGGCAATAGCATGATGTTCTATACAAAAAGATTTAAAAAAATTTTGAATATCTGTGCCCATAATAGCAGATTCCCTGTCAGAAATAATTCTACATGGGGTACCAAAAATATTAATCATTTCGCGGAAGCTTTTTAATATTATATTAGTACTTTTATCTTTCAGTGGATACAGAAGTATAAATTTAGTAAATGCGTCAATAGCTACCAGAACGTATGCCTTTTTGTTTGTGCCGGTAAGATTACCCATAAGATCTACATGTATCGTATGGAAAGGTATGCTTATTTTATCAATAGGGTGCAGTTCCATTTGCTTTTTGCCAGAAGGCTCTTTACCAATTTTGCATTGTAAACAGTTATTGCAAAACTGCCGTACCCGTTTTGTCATGTGTTTAAACCAAAACTGTTCCCGAATTTTATCCAGAGTACGTTCCCACCCCGTATGCAAAAGATGTTCGTGGTATCTATTTATTAATGAGCAAACAAGTGATTCAGGTACTACTGTACGAGTTAGTGATTCTCCTTTTTGGTTTTGTATGGTTACCATCAAGAGATTCGATCGAATACTAAATTTTCTGTCATAGTCATCTTTATTCTTTATAGCATCGCGAAGACTTTTGAGTTCTTTGTCCCTTTCTTGCTCAACTACAATCCACGCTGGATCTTTCGTTAAAATATTGATTTGTGGATTTCTACTCAAAAAATCTACGTGGGCCATTTGTTCCCCCTTACGGTAAATAACATCAAAGTCAAAATTTTGTAAGTATGCCCATAGTCTATGAACCCGAGGTGTAAGTTCCTTTTTATGTTTTGAAGCCTTAAGGGCATTGCAGTCAGTTACAACTGTAAATTTGCGCCCATATAGAAAATGTCGAAAGTGCTTTATTGCTCTGACAACAGCTAAAGTCTCCAGTTCATATGAATGGTATCTTTTTTCAGCATCACTAGTGCGCATACTAAAGTATTCAACAACTTTGCGACGAGTATTGTCGTTTTGAATAAGAATAGCCCCGAGACCCTTGGCGCTAGCATCTGTATGGACTTCTATTGGAAGAGTTGGATCAAAAATGCAAAGTATAGGTTCAGAGGTCAAAAGTGTGATGACATGTTGTCTTCTTGTTTCGTGGTCGGGAGACCATACAAATGGTACGTCTTTTTTTGTTAGCCCATATAGTGGAGTCATTAGTTGGGAAAATTGAGGGATAAAACGCCGAAAATAGCTTGCCAGACCATTGAATTGCCTAAGTTGCTTAAGTGTTTTGGGTGGTTCTGAAAATTTTAGTGCTGTCAATTTAGTAGGATTTGGCTTTACTTCACCATTTTTTATAATGTTACCGAGATATTCTATGGACGTCTTTAGGAATTTACATTTTGAGTGATTTATCGTAAATCCTGCGTCTGATAGTCTTTTTAATACAAGTGCCAGCCTTTCTAAACCTTCTTGTTCACTAGATGAGGGAATTAAAACATCATCAATATATACTAGTGCAATATTGTCGCGATAGTCGCCTAAAGCTGCATTAATGGCGCGCTGGTATACTGAAGGTGCATTACTAAGACCGAATGGCATTGATAAGTACTCATACTGGCCATCCGGCGTAACGAAAGCCGTTTTTTCGATTGATTCTTCTGAAATTTTAATTTGGTGGAACCCTGATTCCATATCAAGGCTTGAAAAGAATCGAGCTTTACCAAGTTTATCAATATGATCCTGTATCAGTGGCAGAGGATAGTGATCACGAACTGTATTTGAATTTAGTTCACGGAAATCAACACAAAGCCGGTCATCACCATTTTTCTTTTTTACTAGCAAAATAGGACTTGCAAAAGGTGAGCAACTATCTCTAATAATTCCCTTTGTTTTAAGATCTTCAATAATTGTCTTAACCTTTTCTCTCTCTACCGGTGCCAGTCGGTAGGGCCTTCTTTGTACTATACGATTAGGATCTTTTAATCTAATAGTTAATTTGCCCGTGGTCACTTTTCTAATTTTATTGAAAGTAAATAAATCTGTGTGTTTTTCTAGGATACTTATTAACTGAGACGTATCTTTCAAATCAGTGTCAATATTAGCCAAAGATAATATTTCGTAATTAAAAATGTAACTTACTCTTTCTATTGAAGTTCCTTCGTTTGTAATTGAAATTTTAATCCCCGGTATTTTGATAGAGTCTAGTCCTAAAATTACATCATAATTTAAGTCATTAACGACATGAAGTTTTACTTCGAATGTCACACCATTAAATGTGGCTACAGTGTTTATCGATTCACTCGAAGGTATGCTACTACCCCCAAACCCTCGTAACTGCAAAAGTTCTATTTGGCGTTTACCCTTAATTGACCCAGAAACTTTTTTCTTAATAAGCGAACATTCGGCACCACTATCAATTAAACAAGATAGAATGGTATCACCTATTTGTAGTTGAACTTCGTTAGGCGCCTTTTCCTTCTGGATCGTGTTGACTTCCCGGCGTGAAGGTGTTGGTGCAGCTGTTGAGGCAGTAGCAGGAACAGAAGTCTTCTCGGGTTGCGATTCGTTTTTCTTTTTATGCCAGCAGCGGTCAGATGTGTGGCCTGGTTTCTTGCAGATTTCACAAAGTCTGTTCCTGCAATCACGAGAAATATGCCCTGGTTTGTGGCAATTATGACACGTCATAGTTGTTGGAAGGTCAAGCCTTGGTTGTTTAGCACGGGGTTCATCTGATAATGCATCGGCGGGTCGTTTACGATAGTTCGCCAATGTGGCTATCAGTTCAGCTTGTGATTGTGGTGCTGACCTGAGGAGTTCAGCTTGGTAAAACTTTGGTCTTATGCCAGATATTACAGCTTCCACCATGAGCTCAGTTGGAGCATTCGGAGAAATTCTTGAAAATAAACGCCATGATTCGGCAACATATTCAGAAAAACATTTGGCCTGATTTGAAGTATATTCCCGAAATGCATTGACGTACACAATGTACCTTGTTTCGGCACTAAATTGTGCTATGAGTTCCCTTTGGAGTGAATCCCAATTAGCAAGAGAATGAGCATTAGTGTCTGCCCACTGCTTGGCGCGTCCTTGCAAGCATGCTAATGCCTTCATCATAGCAACAAACTGTGAACAACCTCGCATGGTGATTAAAGAGGTAACTTGTTTACACCATTCCTCAATTGTTATTTTATGCTCGTCGGGGTCATAATTAGGTAAATAAATTTCACTTAACTTGTGGGTACTTGTGTTTTGATTCCGAAAAACCATCCTCTCCAGCAACTTGATCTGGCAGCGAAGTAAATTCAGTTCCTCTGAAGTTCCTGGTCGAGATGTTGGCAGGGTAGGCGAGTACGTTGATGGGTCCAGTTCAGGCGCGGGCTCATCCCTTTCTTCTGATGTAGGAGCGGGAGGACTTGGGGATCTTGAATGATACCGATCTGACATCTTGTAAACACTTTTAATCACTCATCACCACACAACACAAATAATGATACAACTTAGTTTTATTACGAGATGTACACAGTTCAAAATACAATTTAATACTGTTCCCTCTGCGACTAGAGCGAGCCTATTTATACGTTTCAACAACTGTCAACGTCAGACAGCAACGACATCCGTTGACACTTGTTTTAAAATACAATTCATATTGTAATTAGTAGAAATAATGTAATTGCGCACAATATTTGATTTGTAATTAATAACACTTTTTAAATACTTTAAAATTGTAAATTTAGTTAGGTAACAATAATTTTGTTTAAAAGTAACAATATTCCAATTACCTTTTTAGACGGTTAAATTAATACTTAAATAAAAACATACCTTAAAATTAACAATACTTACTTTAATACGATTTTATAATGTAATGCAAAATTACTTATTTATTTACTCAACTGATTCGTGTTTCCGTTACGACATCAGCCGTTATGACGTTTGTTCTAGTCTATGGTACTGTTTTTATTTGCCAGCGCTATCATGGATGCTATGGGGAATCTCATAAGTACAACCTAGCCTTCTAACTTTGCATAAGTATGGATACAGATTCCTAATCCATTGCTTCTTAAGTTCGAAAAAATTGTCTGCTCAACAACGTAAATAACGCAATGAATGCTGTTGAACTGTCAAAATGAAAATAAAAATGGTCTCTCCCGAGACTATTGTTCAGCCTTCTCTGGTTACTTGAAGCCCTAAAATTGATATCATGTTTGTCTTCTAAGTTATAAATGCTTACTTAGCCTAATGTTGCCACTGCTGGAACACAGGCTTCTTCTTTTCGAAAGGTAGTGGGCTGTAATCCACCACGTGGGCCCAGTGCGGGTTTGATAGACGTCACATGTCTTCGATTTTTTTTTTGGTTCTAGGACATGCAGAGAGCAAATGCATTGAGAGCAGTGGTGATGAAATTATTTCCACAAAATAAAGCGCCTGCCTGTATTAGAACCCACGACCGTAACTCGTAAGTCGAGGCCGATACCAAAGATCAAATTATTTTGGAATCAGAGACAAGCTTTAAGTCACCAATTTAATTTGAAACCGAGTATCACAAAGATTTATACCTCCAATACAGACAATATTCATTCCCGTCCGCTAATTTAACTCAATGCTTCCTCAAAACAGCCCTACAATAACATCGAGACAGCACTAGGCACTCCTACGCACAGTTTACTACTAATAAAGGCTGGCGCTCACTAGGCGTCATGAAGATCGATAACGCGCGAAATTGAATTTTCTTACATTTTTTGCAATTCATAGACTAGCGTCAAACTGTGTAATGATCAAAATATGATTCGCGACTGCAAAAATTGTACAGTTACAGGATTAGAATCATCAATATAACTCAAATGAAATAGTAATTTCCCTTATCGGCGAAATGTGAGTGCTAAGTGTATGAAAATAACATTCAAAATCATTTCCGCTTACGATAATCGTTTGCCTTGCCCTAACGCGCCGTGAGCGCGGCGGCTTTAATTCTCTGCGCTTGCGCCGTCATAGCTCATCTCTAACAGCTAACAATAGGGAGCTGTCAGAGGTACAATTCAGATTCTATTACGAGGAACTTGGATTTGTTTAGTATTTTATTATGGGGAATAAAGGGGTTTATTATTTATAGTTGGTTGAACTTCCGCGTTGTATCTGCTATAGTCCCCATCATGAGAAGCTATAATTTTTGTAAACACACATTCAAGGGTTCGCAACCTTTGGGTTAAATAAAAGAAAAAACAGTTTTGTAATGATTTTTTTTTTATATAGGGATATAGTTGCTCGTTAGTTTCGTATTACACGTATGTTACTTTGATTTGTTTGAATTTGAGATCATTTGTTGTTGATTGAATTGTCGCTACGTTACTTAGTAGAAGTTCTTTATTTACAAAACTAATAGCTTCTCGTGACGGGGAGTTTAGTCAATTCAATAGTACAGGTAATTAATTATTTCACTGCAAAAATCTCATGTTTTTCTACAAGTTTTACGTTTTACGAGACGTTTTGCCACTCAGCTACTCTGAAAGTAAAAGTAACGAATATTGCCCTTGTTTCTGCGACTTTTTCTATGGCTCTTTTCGGTATAGCATTTTTTCGATGCTTTACCAATTGAGATACAGTTCCTTGTGACAATTCTTCGATGAAAAAGAACCAGAAAGCACTTTAAGTATCTTTAAGTGACCTACGATATTATTACTACCTACTCAAAATCAAAATATGTTTATTTTACATAAACCTACATGAACCCTTATGCAACGTCAGAAGCTAGGTGCACCTTTTTGAAGTGAAACTTCTTTACGCACGCTTGACTTGGGGAGTAAGCTGGCGAACGCGTGACGTAAGCGTTACGAAAAGTGTGATCGGGCAAGGCGAACGGAAGTTAAGTGGGGGATATAAGCAAGAGACAGCAGTGCGCGCGCACATTTTCTTTCTCTCTTCCTCTCATAGCCAAATACGTTCCGTATATCTAAACACACTGCAGGCTTATTGTCTGTATCACAGTGTAGGAGCAAGAGAGAGCAGTGCGCGCGCACATTTTCTTTCTCTCTTTCTCTTATAGCTAGTAAATGAAATATACATACAGATGGAGCGAAAGAAGTTTCACTTCAGTCGTGTGGTCATAAGCACACTCGTTTTTTTTTTTATGGATGGGAAATCATCCAATGACCCCTCCCGCTCTGGGTGGAGCAGAAGGGAGTGTCAGACTCTTACTGACTAAAACCCACCCGTGTTCCTTCCTTAGCCCTTTGTGTTCCGGGGTAGCGGTAACCCTTTCGGACAATCCCGCTGCCCCGGCAGGATTCGGCCCTTACGGGCCCCTTCCTTAATGCTGATATCTCTTTGAGGCGCGCGTGGAACACGTACGCGCCGTCCGGCACGGGCCTGGTCCTGATCGGACGGAGAGTTGCCCATTACTCTCCGCCCGCAGGCCCGCGCCTACGGTGGCCGGGAGTCGTCACGGGGCTCCCGACGCCCGGGGCGTCTCCCGCGGCGGCTGGGACGTGAGGCCCTCTCCCTCAACCGTCCCGCCACCTCCTTCGCTAGCATGACTGCTTCGCAGAAGGAGGTGACTGCCTCCCACTCCCTCTCGCCCCCGACCATGGCTTGAACCAGGGCCGGGCGCGAGAGGTCGCCGCCGCTGCCGATCGCCGCTACGAGAACACGGCGGTGCTCCGCCCAATTGGGGCATACCGCCACCGTATGCTCCACCGTGTCTTCCGGGCGACCCTCGCAGTGGTGACACCCGGGCGTTTCCTCCCGCCCGATGATGTGCAGGAACCTCCCGAAACACCCGTGTCCGGTGAGGACCTGCGTCAGGCGGTAGGTGAGGGCGCCGTGGCGCCTCTCTAGCCACTCCTCAAAGAGGGGTCTTATCGCCACTATCGTGGCGTGCCCTGCGCTGGGTTGCGACAGTCGCTCTTTCCATGCCGCTATGAGATCGCGCCGGAGGTCGGTCCGCTCCGCCGCGATTTGCCGCGGCAGCGGAGTTCCTCCCCGGCGTAGTGCCTCCGCGCGCCACTCGTACAGGCGCGCGAGGACTATCGCCTCCAGATCCCACGGCGGCAATCCGGCAAGGAGGCTTGCCGCCTCGCCCGAGATCGTGCGGTACCCCCGGATTAGCCTTACGGCTACCACCTTCTGGGGCGCGTTCAGGTAGTGGGCGGCTCGCCGCCGCAGTGAACGCGCCCACACCGGGGCAGCTAGGTGCACTTTCCAATTGGTCGTTTCCTACGGATAGGAGTCGGCGAGAAACTCCACGGCTACTCCAAAATAAATTAGTTTTTACAATGTTTTCAAATTACAGTGTAAACAGGTATGGGAGCACTAATAAAATAGAATATGGTTTACAAGGCCTACAACATTCTCACATTCACAAAATATAAAAGAATCTAATAAGTTAAATAAAATAATAAAAATAAAACTAAAATGGCATTATTATCATGACTACTACTACATAATGTTCTGTTTTGAACATATTTGAAAAAAAAAACATATTTTTATTTTAACTCTCGTATCATTTTGTTTCAGGTAAGGCATGTCAGGCGGTCAATCAGGAGTCGTCCTGCGCACGCGCAACCGCATGATAATAACCGTTACAGCTTCCTGGGTAAATTGACATGGAGGTACGAATTAGAAGATTAAAGATGGAGTCGGCATTTTTTAAATATCTGCGCGATAAGTAATAGAAAAAATATATTTAATAAGTGCCGCTAATTATAAGTTTTCACCTAATTGATAGAGACAGATGTTAAAGTTAAAGATGTAATATACCTACGTAGCTTGAAAATGTTGAACGAAATAGGAAGAATGGACACATGATGACTAATTACTTGAACGTACTAGACATTTTGAAGAAATAGGCACAAATAGATACACCTATGTAATGAAAAATTCTGTCAAACTGTATTTCCTCGCTTTCGACATCTTGGTTTCAAGCTACGAATAATAAAAGTCAAGAAATGTAACTCAAGCTCAAATATGGCACCACGCAAATGTTTACCGCGGTGGACGTTGCCGAAAAGGCCACCGCGCACCAGAACCAATCACGACACTTGCCGGAGTGCAACGCTTTACGCGAGCGCAGCTGATTGGCGTATTTGCATGTGTGTTCTTTCGTTCGCTTTCGTCATCTTGATTTCAAGCTACGTATAATAAACGTCAAGAAATGTAACTCAAGCTCAAAAATGGCACCACGCAAATGTTTATCGCAGTGGGCGTTGCCTAAAAGGCCACCGCGCACCAGAACCAATCACGGCGCTTGCCGGAATGCAACGCTTTACGCGAGCGCAGCTGATTGGCGTATTTGCATATGTGTTCTTTCGTTCCAATACTCGAGGTATTTTGTCAATGTAGTGAAGTTTGGAGCCGAATTTCTCGTTGATTCTGTTCATAGTTACGCTTCCTGACTTTTTATTATTTATAGGTTTCAAGCTACCAATAGGTAGGTTTTTGTAAAGGTACTTTATTATATTATTAAAAGCCTGTGTTGTCCCACTGTAGGACAAAGACCTCCCTACTCTCTTTCCACTTCTCTCTGTTCATAGCTGCTAAGGACCAGTTCTTGTTGAAGGAGTCCAGCTCATCCGGCATCTCCATCTGATCCCGTTGCGATATCGTTTGCTATTACGAGGGACAAATTGGGTCGACATGCGGCAGATATGTCCTATTTTGCATAGTCCCACATGTTTCAATTTCCCGTGTAAAATACGGTCAACCTTTCCCTTACTTGATTCACATACAATTATATAATGAATGTAGTTACACAAAATCTTGTAAAACATTTTAAAAGAGTAACGGTGGAGTTTCTTGCCCATTCTTCTTCATACGAAACTACTTTTTGGAAGGGACGACCAGAATCCCTATGGAATTAAGTCCGCCTCTGTACATGTATGTGCTTGAAGTACTAAATAAATAAATAAATAATCAATTCCATATTTAAATTTTGACGCTTATAAGTGCTGTTTATCCGCCTATTTAAAATAAATGATTTGGCTTTGACAAGAATCCACAACTAACATCACGTTTCTTTCTACATTCAAGAACACCATAAACTCCCCAACATTCTCCCATAACAGACAAAGGTATTAAATCCGCGTGCGTGAGTCGTGATGCACGTTGGCAATATATCCCATTGGGGCGCTTAGTTCATGGACAACATGACAGCTGGCGCTACTTGCCTCCATTCGCGCCCATTACAGGTGAATTTAATTTATTATTCACGTATTAATATTGTTTTCGATGTTTGTAAATGAGAGAGTGGCCCGTGGCTAAATAATAACAGCCGCACATAACGATCGATCAGGTTAACCTACGCTTGCCGCGGTTGGTCTGTGAATGGGTGACCATCTTTACATAACGTGACCCCTGCGTGCCTCGGAAAGCACGTTAAGCCGTTAGTCCCGGCTGTCAATCGTGGATCTTTGACAGTCGTTATGGGTAGTCAGAAGCCCGAAAGTCTGACAACCAGTCTTACCAAGGAGTATCGTAATACCCAGTAACTGGGTTGTGGAGGTCAGATAGGCAGTCGCTCCATGTAAAATACTGGTATTCAGCTGCATCCGGTTAGACGGGAAGCCGACCCCAACATAGTTGGGAAAAGGCTAGGCAGATGATGATGATGTTTGTAAATGAATATTGCTGGTGGAACTGTTATTGGTACAATTGACAGTTGCGATTGGCCAGACGTTATACATAATAGAGTCCAGGAAACATTCAAATGTTAGATCTATCAAAAGAACTTTTGCGAGTGAATAACTTGCACTTTAGGCAGTTGTCCCACCGCCGGCGGGGAAGCGACCAACTATCGGCTATTTTCTCGCTCAAGAAAGATACAATAGATATACATTCCGTATAAAAAAAGAGATGCATATATTAATAGTCGATCGCTGACTGTTCACACTGCGGGCGAGGACTCGCTCCAGTGGTTTGTCGCTGAGCTAAAAGAGCTATCAAAGATAATACTCGCTCAGCGTTGCTCGCTTGGCGGTCAAAGCTCACGCCGAGAGACCAACCAGCGGTCATTTCTACCTAGAGTGCGGATCGTGAGTAATCGCCCGTCGCACTCGGACACTCGCTGATAGCCCAGCGACAAAACTATCGGAACTACACACTCGCTGCTCGCTGCTCGCCAACTCGTTTTCAGTTGCTAGTTCTACTAGCTACTCGTTCATCGCCGGCGGTGGGACAACTGCCTAAGTGCGACAAAACCATGAAATAGGTATACGTGCTTACATAACATAATATAATCAGCCTATAATGTTCTCACTGATGGGACACAGGGCTCCTCTATATGAGAGGGAGTGGGCCGTAATCCACCACGCGGGCCCAGTGCGGATTGGTAGATGTCACATGTCTTCGAATTTTTGATTCTAGGGCATGCCGGTTTCCTTACGATGGTTTCCTTCACCGTTTCAAGAGCAATGGTGATGAAATAATTTACACAAAGTAAAGCGCCCGACGGGGTTCGAACCTACGATCTACAACTCGTAAGTCGCGGCTGTTGCCACTGGGCCACCATTGCTCTTACATGCTGCGTGCACTGGTAGACGTAACCATCAAAATGTCAGTGATTTTTTCTCTGTGCTTCAAGCTCTTAGTATAGGAACACTATGACAAACGGTGTAAAAATATAGGGAAATAAAATCTGGTCTGTTGCTAAGTAATAACAGCCGCAAGAGTCGATCGATCAGGTTAAGCTACACTTGCCGCGGTTGGTCCGTGGATGGGTGACCATCTTTACATACAAAGACCCCTCCGTGCCTCGGAAAGCACGTTAAGCCGTTGGGTCTGGCTGTCATTTGTGCGTCTTGGACAGTCGTACCAATCTTACCAAGAGGTATCGTATTACCCAGTAGGTAACTGGGTTGTGGAGGTCAGATAGGCAGTCGGTCGCTCCATGTAAAATAATGGTACTCAGCTGCATACAATTAGACTGGAAGCCGACCTCAATGAGAAAAGGCTAGGAAGATGATGAAATAAAATCTGGAGATCGTAGTTATCAGTTGAAAAATATCAAAGGCAGCGGCAGCTTGAAGCAGTGAAAAAATCAAACTTCTAAATCAAACGATACAGATATTTATGTTCCAGAATCAAAACCTATAGATATGTAAGTATGTAGATACTTCCCGTTAACCTAGAATCATGAAATTTGATAAGAAGCAATGTATGTGCAAATCTGAAAACCCTAAATTTGTTACATTACAAAAAAAAAAAATCCTGTGATAAACTATTTACATACCTACACAAAATTGTATGTAAGCCTCGTTGTGCGAGTCCAACTCGCACTTGACCGGTTTTTTTTTTAATATAAATGTATTTTTGTCTCGTATTTTTGCCGTTAACTTTTAACGAACTCGCGGACGTTGCATGTAAGTACCAAATAGGTATAACCTATACAGTACTTAACCTCTACTTACTGCTGTATATTTTGCACGTTACTAAGGCTAAATGATTGCAAGCACCCGCTGTTACTTTGAGAAAGACGAACAAATCCTAATAAATGTTGGATTATAAAACAACATTTCACTGCAAAATAGTTTTATTAAGATTAGAAGAATAGGTACCAAACGCGATTTAACGGAATGGTCCTTTGAGAAATTATAAAGCTTTCGATACTGATGCATGGTCTCAAAACGGTGAAGGAAAACATCGTGAGGAAACCGGCTTGTCCTGGAACCAAAAATTCGACGACATGTGACATCTACCAACCCGCACTGAGCCTGCATGGTGTATTATGGCTCACTCTCTCTCACAGAGAGGGCGCTTGTATCCCAGCAGTGAGAACATTGAACAGTAGCTGATTATGCTACTGTAGTGACCTACTCCTGCAGAATATACGAAGGGATGAAAAAAAGTCCGAAGAACACAAGAAGAACGAAGAAAGTTTATTGCACAGACACAGATTACAGTCGATGACGGCTAATGAAATGTTTGGGAGAAAAAGACATACATACTGCGTCGAAGGTCGATGAAAAAAAACAGAAAAATTATAATTCCAAAGTTCTGTGTTGTTCCTTTCAGAAAAATATTAAATGTTCATGCTAAGGGCATTAGAACAGAACCCAGAGCCCTCGGACCTTACAGCCCTCACACCCATGCTTGCAATCCAGACCAATTAACCAGTTTTCCTACTTACATTTAGTTTATTTCGATGTATGTACGTCGTCGCGGGTAACAAACTGCACGCTTCTAATGTAACGCGGGCACTCCAGGATGTAGGTACATGTACCTACTGCAATTGGTCATTCAAGCAATTGCAGTAATAAGTACTATAATAAAATTAGATTTAGCTGAGGATATGCGTAGAAATACGAGGACACTCGAATGAAAATAAATAAAAAAAAATCCAAAAGAAAAAGTTGATGGGTGTTGGGTAGTTCTGTAGCATATAGGGGTTAAAATTTTAAGGTGCCTAGAGTAACCTCATAAGATTATACCAGTTTGCCATTGACATTACACCAAGACACTTTTGATTTTATACATATTTTGTCGATTAACTCTGACACTTTCCACACACCTCAAGGGTGCCACGTCCTTTATAGCAATTGGTTAGGTATTGCTATGGAGCAATCTTAAACCTCCATTAATTTTACCTATATTTACTTACCTCTTTCAAGTCTGCTCATCCCTCTTAAACTAACCATTTCCTATTACACGCAATGTATTTCAATCGCTATGCGGTTAACTAATAGCTCCCGTGTTACGCGTTACTCCTCGCACGTACCACTGTTCAGTGTTCCTCGTTTATCCGTGCACGTTCATTGGTCGAGTAGATTCTGTAATAAGTGCTACCGTCACTACCGCTACCGTACTGCGATGCAATTTGATTTAGCTGCATCCGTTCGAGTTCGCAGTCCGTTTTGAGATTAACTTGAATGTATACGTTACAAATTTTAATGAACTTTACATATATTATTCTGGTTAGATTTGTGGGCAATTCTCGTAATTTCAAGAACGTTCACAGTCTGATCTCAGTCTCAATTTGTCAAAAATACCTCTATTTTCCCTACTTTTTGACGAGTTTTTTACTTTGATTGTCGCTGAAATGAGACTGCGACTAAGTAGATTTTGAACGTTTTTAATTACGGGAATTGGTCTTCTGAACGCTAGCTAGCTCAGATTAAACAGAATCTTAATATGCATTACCGGCTTTCATGTCGATTTTCTAGTTCATCGTGCATTGCATCTCGATTTTCTAGTTTTCTTGCATTTCCGTCTTGGAACTGTCACACCCCAAATACACATAAACTCAATGTTTTGCAGACGATCGTCATTTATTCCATGAAATATTACAATAATTGATTTCCCCTCACCAGCTGTACTCCGACTTGGCACTCTAATTTCCTTATGATCAACCTTTGCCTTAGCAAAGTGTGATTGCGAACGAATCCAGGATATGTCTGCTATAAAACAGTAGCGAGTAACAATTATTTCGATATAAGCGACGATCTCAATCAATTTCCCGACTTGGCTAATTGCTGCGCCTCTGTTACGCACTGCCAATGTACAGCGGAGGACAGAAGGCTGGGAGCCCTTCTAAAATCCTTGGCAGGCTATGTAAAATATTGGTGCACACATGGTTTAAAATCGCATCAATCGCACTTCACTTTTCATCTAATGTTGACATGCTGGTCTATTCTGTAAAAATCTCATCGCGAAAATTTGAAAGGTGAAGAGAACTTGAAGTGAGCTGTGGGTAGATTGGCACTATTGACAGTTCACGTAAATTTTTACGGTAAAATGTTTACAGCGTGCTATCAGAGTGTTTGGTACGTAATCTCCCTGATCTTAGTTTTACTTTACTCAACCTACCGCGGTCAGGAACATAGGCGTGCAGGGCCCCAATTCTATATTATTCCTCGCGAAATCTTACCACGTGCAAACCACATTAATATCGTGTTTGGGTTACGGCAAGGAATCAAAATGTCAACCGTACGGACAACTATTAACATTTCAAACACCATTCGTTCGTTCATTCGTTTGTTTGCCATTGTGTCATAGAGAATACGATAATAGCAGGTGTCGTGATTAATGTAAGGAATTGACGTGGTTTCGAAGTACGGAATCGTTAAGTGGTCATCTCTCAGCTCACTCCGCGCTCACTTCACCTAAGTTTTCACGGTGAGATGGTTACAGAATCGCACTGCAGTATCGAGTCTGTACGCTCTAGTAGAACTTCTGCCTCTATTCTGTGGCATTCTCTCATTCCTGGCACTCAGTTGAATCACGCACGCTGTAAGATACACGCATAAATAATGTATAGCAGGTATGTACCTATGTAGGTATCTGTGTGTAAGGAAGGTAATTAAGGTAGGGGCGGAGAGAAATATATCTTTACGCCGAGAAATCTCAGGTACGTTGGTTTTCCTTAATATTTTCATGTTTGCCTTTTTGAAACTCATCGTTAAGATTTCTTGTTTGTGTAACTATTATGCTTTCATTTACGAAAATGTAGTGAAGAAAATATAAGGTTGAGTAAATAAATAAGTTAAGTTAAATCTGGAATATTTTACTTTATTCTCATACATAGACGCTACGTTAATTCATACACATAATAAACTCACTCTTTTTAACCGACTTCAAAAAAGGAGGTTTTGTATGTCCGCTATTTTCTTAAAAACATATAATTCTTTCATTAATGTGATCTAAATAGTTTCAGGAAGGTTTTAGCATATAATATATTGGGTAAATATTCTTATGTACAAAGTTATATGCATAAATGTACTGCATCCTGGCATTTCTATGCGAATTTTGATGATTCTTCTAGTCAGTGTCTTCAATTCTTCAATGCACTAGTGTTAATTGAATTTGTGTCAGGTAGGTAGAACTAAAAAATTGAAAAATAAAAACTTTTTTACAAAAAAAAAAAACAACCAACTACAAAAAAAAACTACAAAGTGAAAAATAACAATATATTGCATTATTTATGTATACTTATTTCAAACAATTGCCGGTGTTACCCTAATAAAGAACATTTTTAACGCCTGGGAAGAAGCACAAGATGCCATTGGAATCTTTTGCGACCTCTCTAAGGCGTTCGATTGCGTAAACCATGAGACACTTCTGATGAAACTGGAGCACTATGGGATTAGAAAAACAGCACTTGATTTGCTAAGATCATACCTGAAAGATAGAAAGGTTAAAGTTCAAGTAAATGGCATAAACTCATTAGGGTCTGAAATGACAATGGGCGTTCCTCAAGGTTCGATATTGGGTCCATTCCTCTTTTTAGTTTATATTAACGATTTACCCCAATTACTTCAAAATCAACCAAAGATGGTGTTATTTGCAGATGATACATCATTGATCTTTAAAATAGACCGACGGTCACAAAATCTTGACGACGTGAATAACTCTATTCTTCAGGTCCAAGATTGGTTTACGGTAAATAATTTAGTACTTAATGAAAATAAAAAACCAAATGCATTAGATTTAAATTGCCTAATGTTAGAAGCAGCGAATGTGACATCATATTGAATGGCCAAAAACTAGAGTTTATTGATCAGACAGTTTTCCTAGGAATCACGCTAGACGAGAAATTAGAATGGGGGCCTCATATAACATCTATTGCGGGGCGGCTAAGCTCGGCCGCTTATGCTGTTAGAAAGATAAGACAGTTAACAGATGTAGAAACCGCGCGTTTGGTCTATTTTAGTTACTTCCACAGTATTATGTCATACGGCATTTTACTGTGGGGTCGGGCTGCTGATATTGAATCCATTTTTATTTTGCAAAAGAGAGCTGTCAGAGCCATTTACAATCTACGTCGCCGTGAATCTCTTAGGGGACTATTTAAAAAGGTTAATATTATGACGGTACCTTGTCAATACATTTATGAAAATATTATGTATGTAAGAAAAAATCAACATCTTTTTAATAAAATAAGTGATAGACATAATTTTAATACTAGAAATAAAGATAAATTAGATCAACCTTTTTTCAGATTATCTAAAGTGCAAACATCTTTTATGGGGTACTGTGTTAAATGCTACAACAAAATACCTTTTGATATATTACAATTAAATGAAAGAAAATTTAAAACTCATATTAAAAGTACACTTTGTAAACAAGGATATTACAAATTGGAGGATTATATCCAAGATAACAATGTTTGGAAACATGCTGGTCCTGCTCCATAGGACAATCTAGAGTCTAGACAAAATCAAACTGGTTGCTAATTTAATTTATACATTCACATTTTTTTTTTTAAATACATTGTTTTTTACTTTCTGTGACAAATGTAACAGTTCAGTTCAGTTCAGTTCATTTATTTGTCAGAAACATGAGTATGCACACACAAAGCATGCAAGATGTTAAGTACATTGCAGAAAGGATCACAGTCATGTTTTACCTTGACGGCGTACAAATATCTATGTATTATAATAACATTTGATCAATTATTTAATTAGGTAATTATAACTATTCAATATTAAATATAAAAAAAAAATACAATTAATTGAAATTCATTTGTTAACGATTGCAATAAATTACATTTGCATATAATATTGGTACAGCATGCAACTCAAACATCGATTAAATTAGATAAATAGAAGAACAAATATATCATCGTCAAAATTAATTCAAATGTCAAAATAAGATAAAAATACTAACAAAAAGTCAACAGATACAAATTTCGCCCCCACATTAGAAATTACATTAGAATTAGTATGTTTTCTCCATTAGAAACTCACACTAACTCACACACTTTTTAAAATACTAGTAAAATTTTACAATCTTTCTAAATATGTGAGCACCATGTATCTATCACATAATTGGTTTACCAGTCTGTTATATTTTTAATTCTTTTACCATTTTTGGTAGACTAAATTTTATTTTAGGTGCATCGTCTTCACATATAATTATATAATGAATGTATACAAAAACTTGTAAAACATTTTAAAAGAGTAACGGTGGAGTTTCTTGCCCATTCTTCTCCACACGAAAACTACATTTTGGAATGGGCGACTAGAATCAATTCTGTTTTTTAATTTTTAATTTTGACGTTCAAAAGTGCCTTTTAAGTGCCTATTTGAAATAAATGATTTGACTTTGACTTTGACTTTGAATGGATGCAATGGATTTAGATTATGATTAATAGTGTGTTATGCAATTAGAGTACAGAATCTAAAAATAATAGTATTCGGTTCAAATCGACGACCCATTTAAAATTAAATAGAAACTTAAAAAAAAGACACCAAAGCTAGCGCTATCTGTTGAAAGATACGTCGGAACGAGATTTGACAACTGTCAGTTTGGGGGAGCGTCGAGGCGAGGGACAGCGCGGCCATGTTGAACGCACAGAACATACCTATTATATACCCTAAAGGGTTGATTGAACGTCACTTACGTCACTAAGTCAGTCTACATTTTGTATCCTGCAGTGCGATTCTGTAACCATCTCACCGTGAAAACTTAGGTGAAGTGAGCTGTCAGTGTCATCCTGATGCTAGGGATAGATACTCTTGACAGCTCACTTCACCTACCTTTCCAGGGTGAGATTTTTACAGAATCGATCGGATTTTTTTTTCATAACCATCCTGGTCATGAAAAAAAAAATAAAAAAAACTAAGTCAGTCTCTTGTTTCTGAACATCAACGGCGAGCGCACCACACGTATCCGATGAATAGCTTTTGTTCCGAGTGATCTTGTCCCTTTTTGTTTCAAAAATAATTAAAACCGATTGATTAAGTGATTTCCTAATTACTAGTGAATAGATTATAGTGAGATTTAATGAGGAAGATATTTTGTGCGATTAAATAACTTTTGATTGCTCGAGTGATTCCCCCACCCTCATTACCACTTATTGAAGACATGGCCCATTCTGATGATGACGGTCAACTGCCCGCAAATACATCAAGTCATTACTGGCCTACATAATAAATGTGCTCTAAATAAAAAGCTCATTTACGCGCATTAGGACATTGTAGCGTGTAGCCTAATCGCGCCAAGTCATCGCCCGCTCTCATTAGGGGAGGCAGCATTAAGTTGTGGGGATTTATTCTTCTTAGATGATAATGTGGCATGTGTTTGAGACAAAAGGGAAAAGTAGTGCCATCTACAGCTTGGGTGTAATTATCAGCATGATTCACTAACCACATTCTAAACCACTAAACCTAGGGGCTAACTTGATTTCTGCAGTACGAGTTCGTCAATCAATGAATGAGAATTAAGTTTTAAATTATTTTGTGTGATCCAAGTGCCTAAGTGGTTCTGGGCATGAGTGTAAATGCATAATAATAGGATAATTTTAGACTATTGGTAACGAAACCATGAAACAGGAGATAACTAGGCAAAACCACCTAGCTAATTGACAACCTTTTATTGCTTGAGTACGAGGCTTGTGGCTACTTTGTATGTGTGTATTTTTTAATTTTTTTTTGTACCGTGCGTTTTGGAAATATCGTGAAATTTCACCCTCCCCCATTCACCCTCTTAGGGGTGGAATTTCGAAAAACCCTTTCTTAGTGGATACCAACTCTTCCTAAAAAACACACCCTCCAAATTTCATGTCTCTAGGACCAGCGGTTTAGGCTGTGCGTTGATATATCAGTCAGTCTGGACTTTGAATTATATATATTTAGATACAAATTTTTCTTTCTTTCTTTCAAAAGGTGATGACAATTAACCTGCTTATGTAAAGAGAAAAACAATACCGAAATAAAACACAGGATTTTCACCTACAATTTTCAAAAACAAGAATCTCATTTTAAAAATCCTAGCATAAAGAATCACTTATTTAACTTAGTAATTTATTAGATCCCAAGACAATGCAAGAGAGCTTTGCTTTTATTCTATTTTTGTTTCACCTGAAACTTATTTCGTGTAAAACTTGGGAGTACCAGCCCTATTTTGATACAGCGAGCGGGCACGCGAACCACGTCAAACTGTATAATGTCATTATTTCTTGCGCATTAGTCGGGAAATTTATGAATACTCAAGAATCTGACCGATATTAGTTATCTGGACTGGAAAAATAATGAACTAAAAAGGCACGAATTGATTCCAAATAGAGTCTACGTAGCTACAATATGATGAAAAGGGAAATATTATCAATACCCCAATTACGTAACACACTCTCAATCATTTTTAAGGATATTGCTAATCCATTGCTTCATATGTTCGAAAAATGTGTCTGCTCAACAACGTAAATAACGCAATGAAATGAATGAATGAAAATGCAATCGCAATGAATTGTAAAGGACTGACAGACATGAGGAAAATTATTCTCCTCTGTGTAAAAATCATGAAATAAAAATTCAGATCATTTTATTACATTGTAGCCAGCACTAATAAAATACCCAGTAATATAACGCTGAACCGAAATAATGCGAATACACGTAAAACGAAACGTAAAACATCCACTGACAATAATACTATATTCCAGCTGAAATGCGACCACATCTCCGCGACATCCACCATCTCTTTCACATTACGTGATTTTAGTAAGGAATGAGGGAGAAAGTATGTAGGTGGAGGTTACGTTCTTACAGGAGCAAGTATTTCAGAGATAAAATCCGGTATGCACGGGGTGCAGCGGATTCCATTGTGAATCAACCTCGCGTTCTAGTCTATGACTAATGTAGTTTATGGCTCTGAAAAATGTTTATCTTTCTCAGGTCACCTTTTAAGGGTTTTCTTTTGTCAGTAATCCGATTAAGCTGAAAAATAGGGACGGTTTGCTCTTTATAGGGTGAAAGGATTGGATATTATTAAAGCTTTAAAAGGAATTAAACTTTTTACGCTTATTCATTTTCATTTGTGCTTGTTATTGTCGATTGGATGTATAGAGAAATCGCAAAAGCTCAAATTCAAAATTCAAATTAATTTATTTGCATGGCACAGGTTTAAGGGAAGTTACAAAATATATATCAATATATATATCTCTTCACCATCACTAACATCATCATTCTCTCTATATTTCTTGTTAGTTAGCTCTTCCTACAATAAGTTTTTCTAATTGGTCGATTGAATTAGAATAGTCGCGATCATAATTATATTTCACACAATGTTCATACCAAGCTTACCTTGTTTACAATCTAAACTTCGTATGTCAATTAAATTAACACACGGAACGTTATTGCCTCCAAATCGATCATTATCTTAGACGCCTTACTGTAATCTCCAGCAAAACATAATATGTCAGCCCATTTGACGTAAAATATATTCTAATTTGAGGAATTTTATCTAAATCCTACTGGTTGTTATTACATGTTGTGTCACAATGAACAAAATACTTGATTGCTAGCTAACTGGTACTTGATAACTAATTTAGGTATTTGTTCAAAATATCTTAGATACCTAAGTACTGGTTTGTAACTACGGTTTCTATTCTGGCTTAGAATTGTGATCTTAGGTAGGCACTATATACAGGTTGAAATTTTAATCACAGTTTTCCTCTTAAGGGATCATTGTACTCATCATTATGAACAACTTTTTCTATGGGACCAAACCTGAAATTGCGAAAAAAACAGCTGCTCCCTGCATTTTGACGAGTTATGCGCACATAAGTGTAGGGAACAGCTGCTTTTTTTTCACGATTTCAGGTTTGTTCCTACAGTAAAAGTTGTTCATAATGATGAGTGCAATGACCCCTTAAGAGGAAAACTGTGATTAAATTTTCACCCTGTATATACGCAAATACAAATACATTGCCAATTATTAGCGTGGTAAGTTCCAGTTATTGTTCTCAAAGGAGGGCTAAGACCCTTAGCTTACCCAAGCTTGGTCTAAAAACCTGAAACTAATCAAAAGTTTTGGGGTGGATACCATTTGTTCTCCAGTTACTAAAATACACACTTGACCATGTCTGCTTGACAATTTATTTGGAATATAATTGAAAAAGAAAATTCGCAGAGTCTATATTTGTGTTTTATAGATCTTATTTTTTTGTAAATTTTTAGTTACCTCATATAATAAAAATATTTTTAATAATTTTAAACTTACTACCCCTTTCCTCATCAACGCGTAGAGGTATTCAATTGAAATTCATATCAAATACTCAGGTCTATAATACCTTTAAGCTGTAACAAAATCAAACTTCTATGTCAACGCAATCAAAAGAAACAGCAATTTAAGCCGCATATTTTCAAACTCGCAACTACTCGTAAGGGAATCAAAACCTAAAGGGTACTCCCAGTCGACCTAGAATCTTTAAATTTAGCATGAAGCAATTTTTTATAGCAGATATAAAGGAAAAATTCCGAAAACCTTAAATTTGTAGTTACATACCTACTTTGTACGTAACCCTCGATAGGTACGCAAGTCCGACTCGCACTTGACCGGTTTTTTTGTTTATGTAAGCGTTTCTTTTGGTATAGTTCATTGAAAAAAATAAAGAACACAAAAGGAACATTTATTTGGTTTATATTTTAGAACATTCTGAGCATTCTACCAGAATATATCACAAAGAAGTGCTTGTTTAACAAGATATATTAGTGGTACATTTAATATATTCATTGGTACTGGACGAACAATATAAGAACATATTAATTGATAAGTCTATACAGGATGTCCCTAGAAGTATGGATCAAATCGAATAGGGGCGTGGGTAAGATCATTTCCAAACTTTTTGATCCTAAGAATGTTGGTGAATTTTTTTACGGTTCAAAAGTAATGACCAACTTTTGTTATTTTCAATCACTTTGCATCAAATTGCTCAAAGAACAAAATCATTTAAAGAAAACTACCAGGACTAGCTGTCACTTGGGCGGAGCACCGCCGTGTTCTCGTAGAGGCGATCGGCAGCGGCGGCGACCTCTCGCGCTAGGCCCTGGTTCAAGTCATGGTCCGGGGCGAGAGGGAGTGGGAGGCAGTCACCTCCTTCTGCGCAGCAGTCATGCTAGCGAAGGAGGTGGCGGGACGGCTGAGGGAGAGAGCCTCACGTCCCAGCCGCCGGGGGAGACGCTCCGGGCGTCGGGAGCCGCGTGACGACTCCCGGCCACCGTAGGCGCGGGCCTGCGGGCGGAGAGTAATGGGTAACTCTCCGTCCGATCAGGACCAGGCCCGTGCCGGACGGCGCGTACGTGTTCCACGCGCGCCTCAAAGAGATGTCAGCAATAAGGAAGGGGCCCGTAAGGGCCGAAGCCTGCCGGGGCAGCGGGATTGTCCGAAAGGGTTACCGCTACCCCGGAACACAAAGGGCTAAGGAAGGAACACGGGTGGGTTTTAGTCAGTAAGAGTCTGACACTCCCTTCTGTTCCACCCAGAGCGGGAGGGGTCATTTGATGATTTCCCATCCACAAAAAAAAAAAGGATTAGCTGTCAATTTAAGTTTTTTAGACAGCCCTGAACCTGATACTTTTTTTTAATGATTTTTTTTCTTTGATCACTATGCGAAACAACTGAAAAAAATTGGTCACAACTTTTGAACCGTAAAATAATTCTCAATCATCAACCATTCTCAGGATGAAAAAGTTTGGAAATGATCTTGCCCAAGCCCCTATTCGATTTGATCCATACTTCCAGGGACAGCCTGTATATCACGAAATCGACTGTGGCCGCGCTGCGTCGCATCACACGAAAGTCTGACAACAATTACATGTGGTATCACGTTACTCGTAACTGGGTTGTGGAAGTTAGGTAGGTAGTAACTTCATGTAAAATTACTGATATTCAGTTACATCCGGATAGACTGGAAGCCGATCCCAACATAGTTCGGAAAAGGCAGGGCTGTTGAGCTTTTCGGCCATGAAAAGCCTGAATAAATGATGTCCGTAGATAAAGCCGTCTCTCAAACGCTTTGAGATGCTGATTTTATTCGTAAGCAAATGAGCAGAAATGCGATTCTATTGACATCCTCATGTGTTGTTGCAGCTCCTGGGGCCCAAGTCTGCTATTTTTATAAATTCGTCATTCCAACACGATCCCATTGTCATTTTGCTAAAAGTTCGTAATCTGCTAAATTAATTATTTGTTTGGTCAATGGTCTGAGAAAAACTACTACTAAATTTCATGCTAGATTTAATTTCATATATATTTTTACATATTACGTATTAGTGTCTGCAATCTGAAGTAGTAAGAAGTTCGTAAATAGCAAAAAACATTAAATTTATTAATTTGTCATTATGTACGACATTACCATTTTATGCCATTTCTTTCAATGGAGTGTCAGTGGTTGACCAATGACGACGTTATTTAAGAGCCTACACTACCTCAGCTAAAATTCACTCTTTATCTCGCTCGCACGATACTGCTCGCGGACTGAGTGAGAGCGAGACAGAGTGCGGTGCTAGGCGGCAGGCAGGGCCAATAGTTTAGGTATTTGCTTTTTACGGTGAAAATAATGGTAATTAAAAAAAAGTAAATAACATAAGACCTGCTTTATAGTTAGTTCGGTTAGTATACAAAGTGTCATGATCTAATTTGAAGTATTTTTTGAATACCAGCGGTTTATTGTTCGGTTTGGAGGTAACTTTGGAATTTTTTTCTATCGAGAAAATTTTATGAAATCGTGTTTTCGTCTAACATAAGACCTAGCATTAATCCTAAACTTTACCATATATTCATTTCAAAATTAATGCTGCAGTATTTTCGACATAACGGAGGATCATGCTAAGCCATTTGAGGTAGTATAGGCCCTTAAGTAGATTACCAAACTTGTCAAAATCAACAATTATGAAATCAATGATAGACCATTCTGACACTATTGTAATAGCAGACTTGAGGCCCTGTTTGTATGTTATTCAGGGCGATAATGTTAGTTCAAATTTGTATATCTTTATGAAGAGTACCTGTCAGAAGCAAGAAATCATAACATTTTAGGTAATGCAGTTAATGCACATGTATAAGATAAAACCTAGTTTTTGGTATTCCTGAAACCGTCTTTATTAGCTACCTAAGAATAAGAAGGAAGGGAGAAGTAAGTAGTATTATTTAATATTATCGATAATACCTTTAGATATAGGCATTATTTACGTCACGGACTCATTCATATAATTATGTTTATTTAATGTGTATCGAGGTATGATATCGTAACACGTGGAAGGAAGTTGTAAAAATAGCGTTGGAAACATTACCTAATCCTTTACCTGATTAAATACTTAAGGAGGATTTAAATATTTAAGGAGGATTATGATGTCATAATCCGCTATAATTATTTAAATTTTTTGCATGGATGATAACTAAATTGAATTAACCCTTCGTATGATGAACGTGGATCCAACGGGAGACACATTGGCTTTGTAATTGTTTCTGTAACTACACCATTCAACCGGTTAATTAGAAGCAAATGGAGTAATTAGTACTTACTAAATTCATGAGAATTCATTTTGTTTTTTCGCACTGGAACTCCCACGCATCGACGAGACACAGCAGGCTGCTTGACGCCGGACTTCAGTGGGAGGGTGGTCGCAAACCAGGCGGGCATTAGCCCTACCATCGCAAGGGAAGAATTGGCCAGTCAAATAAGGTGTTGGATGTGACTGTCCAGAATGCGCCGAGCGCTCGGTTCAGTTGAGTAACTGGCGGAACAAATTGCGCTACACGAGGAGGCTTCTTCATGCATCCCAAAAATATTCCAGATTATGTCATCTTCATAGTTCAGTATAGCGTTCCTATAACATCAAACGCCAAGTAGAATTGCGACAAGAATCCCATAACATTTCCTATACTTAAACACAATAATGTATCAATGTTTATAGGGAAACAAAATAGGCTTATGACGCATGTGACACGGATGTGGAGGTACCTTTCATGTGTTCCCGCCTTACCGCGTATTAGTCAGAGTAAGTAAACGAGAATTGTTTGACCAGCAACCTAAAATTTACAGCTTTGCGTAGGTAGGTTCTTGTTAAAGGCTTAAACCTATATTCCTAGAATTATGGTTTTTCTTACCGGCAATCATTGCTGATTGTTCCAGGAATAAACTTAAGTTATAAGCAAGTGGCTTTTAATTTTTAAAATGGCTGGGGATATTAACCCCTTTGTTCATTCATGTTGCTTATAGATAAGAGACGTTTAAACGTCAATATATTGTATGGTTAAACAGACGTCGGAAGCTCTCCTATAAGATGGACCGATGTCCATCTTGTGAGAGACCTTCCAACGAATCCGCTGGATGCGGGAAGCACACGAACTGGTCGATGTGGCGGTGCTCTGAGGAGGCATGTCCAGCTGTGCACGTCTTTCGGCTGAAATTAATGATGAAACAGACGCTAATCAGTGTATAAGTAATATTTTTAACCAATTTACAGAAATATACAGTCAGGTCACAGATGTCCATCCCATTAAGGGCAGGTAATACGATCAATTTTATCTACAAATCACCCATCATAATTGTATCTAATATTCTCCTTTTATTATACAGACGCAAGCACATCAAGCTACCCGAAACTGTAAAATTTTCCCAATCAACTTTGAACCTTTAACGATAAAGTTGAAAATCTATTAATTTTTTTACATATTGTTGTAGCTTGATGTGCTGGCGTCTTTTCAACAAGCTGCGCCCCGCGAATTCACCTGCATAAGTCTCCATCCTGTGGGAATATCGGAATAAAAAATATTCTATATCCTAATTCAGGTCATGGTCTACCCATGTGCCAAAGCTCCTCCACATCCGCTCAGCCGTTTTAGCGTGAAACCGTAACAAACAAATATACGAAAAATCAAATCTTTTCTCTTTAGGTTATTAGTTTAGGTTAGGTATATCTTCTAATATATAAATTCTCGTGTCACAGTGTTAGTTACCATACTCCTCCGAAACGGCTGGACCGATTTGTATGAAATTTTGTGTGCATATCGGGTGGGTCTGAGAATCGACTACTTACTATCTATTTTTTTTTTGTGCAAAACGACGTTTGCGGGGTCAGCTAGTTAGTATATAGATAGTTTCGATTCATCGATGAAATACCAACATTCCAACGATTAAAATTTCTATATTTATGTCTGTCATTTATATGTTGTACGAGTATACAGGGTGAAATTGAAAACATGCGACAAACCGAAATGGGAGATTGTACTCATCATTATGAACAACTTTTACTAAGGGACCAAAGCTGCAATCGAAAAAAAAAAAACAGCTGTTTCCTACATTTTGACGAGTTATACGAACATAAACGTAGGGAACAGCTGATTTTTTTTCGCGATATCAGGTCTGGTTCCATAGTAAAAGTTTTTCATAATTATGAGTACAGTCTCCCATTTCGCTTTGTCGCATGTTTTCAATTTCACCCTGTATAATAAAGAGTATTGTATTCTATTTTCCTTCCGCCTCAATTACCTTCATCCTATCAGTCATTTTCTCAAGAAACAGGAACAAGACATAATTCCCGTCGAAACAGCCTCGGGAGCTCACAATGTCCTGTTTGAAGTACCTCCCGTCGGCATGCGAGGGAGGGTTCCCGAGAAATGTTGACAAAATGACGTTTCCTGAACACTGAACACCAATTTTCCCGACAATTTATGAAGCAGCACGAAAGGAGTAGATCTATACGATAATTTATTAATGGGTAGATGTGGTTTTGTGACCAAATATGTTGAATATTCAGGTTTTCTACATATTCTTACCTAGGTAATTTTGGATCATTTATTTCACCTACTCATACTTAATACTTAGTAATATCTAACTTTACTCAAAGAATTCATGTCATGTCATAGGAAATTTCGCATGATAGCAAAAAAGTATTTGTAATTCTATGAGCGATAACTGCAAGCTAGCACAGGTAAAATTTTATAAGAACTGATAATATCCTTTCATTTTTAAACGACTCATTTAAACGTATTCCATTCCATCCATATCCAAATACCAGTTACGAAATTAACTCACTCAAAAATACAAACACACACACTCACACCCCACTGACCCCACACAGGCCCTAAACACACATACACCCACCCATTCGACATTAGTCCCAGCCCACACTGAAAGCACTAATTCGCGCGAGGGCGCGAGGGCGAGCGACGAGAAATTGTCGCCAAATTGTCGTTTCCTGAACACTGATTGCGTCGCTCGCTCCCCGCTTCCGGCCCACTGTTTGCTTATTCGATAGCGAATTAGATTTTTTGTAGCAATACAATTGATTTGCACCCACGTTTGTGTTTTGATGCGGATTAAATTATTGATTGTGACGTATGGTTAGGGTTTTAGAATTGAATTGAATATTTATGCCTTAGAACATGTTAAGAACAATAATGATCTTAATTAGGGTTAGTCATGATTTACATATTCCGCCATGAAACGACATGCATTCCATCATAGACCTCATCCATCGCTTTCTATCAGGCGTGATCGAAGTCAAGAGCGGGGGCAATCAGCAATTTAAAAAAAAAAAAACTTAAATAATAATGTAGATTTTAATAATAAATTGTAAGTAGAGATTTTATGAATGAGCTGTTTTTCAAGAAAAATGTATCTTAACCAAGGAGTAAATTTTTCCTGCTAAGTGCTAAGTCCTTAGATGTTCTTGGTCTTGCTAATAACTATACTTAATATTATAAAGCTGAAGAGTTTGTTTGTTTGTTTGTTTGAACGCGCTAATCTCAGGAACTACTGGTCCGATTTGAAAAACTCTTTCAGTGTTAGATAGCCCATTCATCGAGGAAGGCTATATATCATCACGCTAAAACCAATAGGAGCGGAGCACCAATGAAGAATGTTTCAAAATCGGGGGATTTTTTTCCTATTGAGAGCTTCCGCTGCGTGCGCTGCGTAAACGGTTAAAGTTTTGCAAAAATCATATGTAACAGAATTGTTCCCCTTTAAAAGCTTTTAAAAAAAGTCCGCAACAGCATATGTCTATCTTTTAAGGTTAGCTCACTATAACCTCTTTTATGCTAACCAAATTTGTTCTAAAATAATGCATTATTTGCGAAGGTGTTTTTATAAACATGGTATTAATCCTTATCCAAATAAATACGTTATTCATCACATGTATTTAATTTTGAACAAAATTGCCTCTGACATCATTTGATTTCAATGTATATCTTAGGAGATACCATAGTTTTAAAATAATACTAATAATAAAGCTGAAGAGTTTGTATGTTTGAAACACGGTTTGAAAGCTCTAAATCTCTGGAAGTATTGGTCGCATATATAAAAATATTTTTGCGTTTGATAGCCCAGTTCTTGAGGAAGGCTATATTCTATTAAACGCTAGGACCCTTAGGAGTTGAGCAAAAAGAAAAAAGTCTGAAGTTTTCGCCAAGCTAAAACGAAGTAATAGCGCAGGCCGGCGACACGTTGCGACGGGGTGGATCGGGGAAACAAAAAAAATTTACGCGGACGAAGTCGCGTGCAGAAGCTAGTCCGTAATATTTTTGGAACAATAAGTACATAATAATAGTATATTAACACAATTTCTTCCGGATGCTGAGTTTAGTGATTTTGTATAAATAATTCCGTGTTTTTTCTTGCTTCATTTCCTTCTAACTACCATTACCATTATTTTTTAACAAAAATAAACTTCTGAGTAAAAGCAGCAAACAAACAAAACTCTTCAAAGTACATCCTTTTTCAGTATACCTATCATACCTCCATCAAATTCCAAGGAATCAAGTGTGCCAAGAATTTCGCCACAGTTACAAGGGCGCTCCAATAATGTCGAGTGATTCTCATAATTTTGGCATCTTCGTCATCGTCACGATAAAGTATTTGTGAAGGATCTTCCAAATATTTTATCTTAAGATTTTACACCGGGAGAAAGCATTTTCAACGTAATGCTAATGAATAAGGATCGATTAATGGCTGGAGGAAAATCTTGTTTCCAACTTGCCTTGAATGTAAAACTGATTATAATTATGTCAGAATCAGAGAAGTGAATGTCATGTACGGGAACATTAATTTATTTTAGTCAAAGCAAGTATGGCTATGAAGTTGAGATTGTATTTCGTAGAACCTGTTTTCAGACAATATCGTCGAAATCTGTTCTCATATTTGATATTCTAATTCAAAATGCCAGACGCAACATGCTGATGTAAGTGGCGAGAAATGTTAACGTAGATATTATATAAAAATATTATAAATGCGAAAGTAAGTTTGTTTGTTAGTTTGTTACGGCTGAACGAATTTGGATGAAACTTGGTAGGTGGGTAGACCAAGACCTGGAGAAGGACATAGGCTACTTTTCATCCTGAATCACAGACGAAGTCGCGGGCTACCGCTAGTATTATATAAATAATAATTCTTCATAAATGTCAGGAGCATAGTACCTACCTACTCGCAAATGACGTGCGAGTAGGTATGACATGTAAGAACGTAAACGAGGCGAAAGGAGTAGATTATTCTATTCAAACTTATGTGTCAAATTAATATAATTTCAATTTAAAGAAATATCAACTTTATTTTAATGGTAATTAAGTTAATTTCAGAGAGACTAGCACTATTGAAAAAGTTGTAAAAATTTTTGAAATTGTAGCGTAAACTGAACTTTATTGTAGTAAGTTTTAAAGTTATTTTTCCATAAACTCATATTTGTATACATTTTTGGCAAATTATTATTATTCATCATTTATTCAGTTTACTGAGATACATTTGTCTTGCGGCTAAGTATAGCGCGTAGGATGCTGCTGGGGCTGCCACGGAGTCTGTTTAGCAGCGAGGCCGCTCTCTTATGCCGTACAGCATTTGAAGCAGTCGGTACGTGCCTCAGCGAACATACTTAGATGACGCGCTACAGAACCAAGGCAGACGCAACAGCACTCTAAATGCGTTGTTATACTGGATCCGCAGAGCATTGTAGGCCTTTTGGGTGTAGCTGAACCACAGGTTCCCCGAGTACAGTGACGTGCATTATACTTCAAATAGAGAATAAATCGCGAATGTTGATTGGGTACAATTAATCTAACACATCAATTACATTTTAATTATTCACTTCTAATAAAAGCCTCCGAAAATTATTCTATGCTCACTCCCCTGTACTTTGATGATGCATAATTCACAGACAATGCCATACTTAACCTAAAATCCGACAAGCCACTGACTCCATACACCAAAGTACCGGTATCAAAAGAGCTCGAAAAGAAGACAACAAAGCAAATATCCGATAATAATGGTTATTATAGCGAATGCCCGACCTTGCACGATGTGGCATTAGATAACCAATCGGACTCTTGCGGTTCGGAGATCGCTCCTAACGGTATTCTACGGACCTCGGTCATGCTGTAGACGCGACGGGGAAGAACGTAAGCTGCCTATGAGAAAGTAGTCTCTGTGAGGACGAGTCGGAACAAAAAGACGTATAAGCCTACGAATAATAAAAAGTCAGGAAGCGTAACTATGAACAAAATCAACGAGAAATTCGGCTTCAAAGCTCACTACATTGACAAAATACCTCATCAGTGTTGTATGGATCACTGTAGAAGTGTTTCTACAGTGATCCATACAACACTGACGACCGTGCCCACACACGGCGCATAATCCGTAGTTTTTCACGGCAAGAAAAAAACGTGCGTGTACAAAGGGCCACACTTATTACAAATTTTGAACAAGTTTGTTAAAAGTAAAGAAGTCACCCATCTACTGCATAAATAATCACCACCACTGGGCGTAGTCAGTAGATGGATAACTGTACACGTTACTTGCGCAGTGTCATGTCTCTCAGAGCGTGATAAGACGAACTGGATCCACGATGTACAGTCGGTCTGATCTGCACTGGATACCTGATAGCTCTCGGAAGGGCTCAACTAAGCCCTAACACTTAGTTAACAAGGTCGGCGAAAGGAATGGGAAAATACAAATATTTCCTAACAACAGACTGTTCTATTAGGCGTGCTATCCACCTATTCGGGTCGGTACTATTCGGCACAGCCGAGCTGCAAAATCGAATACACGCAGAGCGGTACCTATACAGGCTGATAATGACATTGACGCGCAACTCGCAAACTGGATTCCCCCCTAGCTGTTTCAAACAAAATTGTAATACCTATGCGGCCAAAATGTAAGAATGAACATTAATTTTTGCAAGTTTTCGATGGTTCAGATTCATGATATACGGTGCCGAAACGGTCGGGCTGGTCCACAAATTCAAGGTCACTCAGCGCGTTATGGTGCGAGCTATGCTCGGGGTCCCTTTGAAGGAGAAAATCAGGAATGAAATTATCCGGAAAAGAACCGGAGTTACCGACATAGCTTGCAGAGTAAGCAAACTGAAGTGGCAGTGCGCTGGCCATGTTTCGAAGAACCGAAGGCCGGTGGAGCAGATGAGTTCTGGAGTGGAGACCGCTTATCGGCAAGCGTAGTGTGGGACGCCCCCTAGCTAGATGGACGGACGACCTATAGAAGGTGTCTGGGACAGACTATATGCGGAAGGCGGAGGACAGGGTGCTGTGGCGCAGCCTGGGAGAAGCCTATGTCCAGCAGTAGACTGCAATAGGCTGAGTTGATTGAGATTTATGTACTGAATCTATGGTAACAGTTTACTCGTCGATGTTCCTGCCAACCTGTATGTTCAAGAAAAAGCCGCTAGGTTTAGATTGTTCCGAGTCGAACCGAACATGATTCAGTTATGGTAAATGCCAAACGGAGTTTGCCTATCGGCACGAGCTGAGTATACCATAACATAACACATAACAAGACGTCTGTATTCCTATCTACCTGGGTTGTGTACCTTTATAGGATTATTAGGCGTTAAGTGGAGGTACGACTCTGCTTACCCCTGTATAGGAACACCTATTCCCACATTTGGCCAGTTATATTCCGCCGAATATACATAATAATATGTCTAGTAAATGCTTCGGGTCGGCTTTCTACAAACACTACCGAATCGGTTGTGCCGACCCGAATAAGTGTGTAGCATCCCTTGGAAAGGGTTTATCTTTAGAAAGGCGAGGGACACAGAAGTTAGTGTTTATTGTTTGGTTGGCTTTGGAAGCAATGTTGGAATCGGATTTCGGGCGAAATAGATAGAGAATATCAGCATTTAGCATGGAGCACTTGCCATCTGACCTCCGTTACCTAGTTTCTCGATAGAATATCGATATCCTAAAGCTCAGTCGGACTTTCGGGCAACTGATTTTCGGTTCGATTCGGTTGTCGATTAACATGAGAACGACAGTTTTTCGTCAGGAGATAAGTACTTTCACAGGCATGGTTAAATCGATGGGTCGTTGATGTGTAACAAATAAAATTTGAATTTATTTACTAATAATCATATTGTACAAGAATAGATTGGACTGTGACCCCCAAACTAGACGTTCGCCTGTATCTTGGGGTTCGGATCCTATAGACTGATCAGTGTGGTAATTGCGTAGTACACTATCAGTAGTTTCATTTTGACAGTTCAACAACATTCATTGCGCTATTTACATTGTTGAGTAGACACATTTTCCGAACTTATGAAGCAATGGATTGGCAATAACCTTCAAAATCATTGATAGTGTGTAACGCATTTAGGGTGCTGGGTAAACGCAGTCTGGATTTCTACCCGGCTGCCGACAATAGACTTGGCTCCTATTACATGTGTGTCTTGGTGAAGAAAAAAAAATAAACCAAAATGCTATACAGAGATTGAACTCATCATTATGAACAACTTTTACTAAGGGAACAAAGTTGCAATCGCGAAAAAAAATCAGCTGTTCCCTACATTTTGACGAGTTATACAAACATAAATGTAGGAAGCAGATGATTTTTTTTCGCGATTTCAGGTTTGGTTCCGTATTAAAAGTTGTTCATAATGATGAGTACAATCTCCCATTTCGATTTGTCGCATGTTTTCAATTTCACCCTGTATAATTGTATGTTCAAATAAAAAATCGTTCGAATTTAGGTTACGTTTACAACAGCTAATCTGCACCGTAATTGCGCACTATCAATCTGAATCATTTTGAAGGATATTGCTAATCCATTGCTCCATATGTACGAAAAATTTGTCTGCTCAACCACGTAAAAAACGTAATGAATGTTGTTGAACTGTCAAAATGAAAGCCATTCTTACTGTTAGTGTGTTATGCAATTACCCCACTGCTTTAAAAATGATCCCTAAAAAATTTGTTTGTGGATAATTTTGAAACGTTTACGACACGTGTTCGTGATAGGGCGTCTGAACACGAAAAATCACTTTCCCTGTAGTTTTCCATACACATTATGGGCATACCTATAATAAGTATACGCTAATCAAAGTAAAGCTACGTACTAGGGTTGCCAACTTTTTTTTTATATGAAATAGTATTTTTGAAGCCAATGCTTGTAAAATATAGTAGACGGCGAAAAAATAAAAAAACATTATAGTAGGTATGTTTATTTTTTTATTACATCTCATTACCATTATTACACTCTAAATAAAACGTTACCATTAATTCAGATTTTATTAGATTAATACTGGCCATATGGCGCTCATCTCGACATCTTGTATTGAAATGAAAATATAGTAGTTTCGCCTACTATATTTTTTAAAAATATATATAGTATTTAGGCCTCTAATATAGTAGGATACTATATTATATAGTAGGGTTGGCAACCCTACTACGTACCTACGCAATAGGTTCTTCGTACGTTGGACTTTCGCAGTTATAAAGTATTCTACACACGTACGGCGAATATTTCGCTGTCAATGAACGCGCCAAAATAGAACCATTCATTCGTTCCGTCATTCATTCGCGATGTCGTTTATTTGGTGTCGACTCGCACCTTAGATGGACTAATGAGCAGTACTGTTGTTTATTTTTTGTTTAAGATTAGGTTTTGAGCTATCACGGGTTTGGTTTAACAGTTAGAAGCTTGGGGTTTAGTTTACAACAAGTTTTTTGTACATCAAAGGCTTAGTATTTTTTTAACAACTACTCAATGTTAATGTTTTCTCTGACTCTGATACAATCTCGTCAAGCACACCGAACTATCAGAAAAGTATAGGTCATTCTAATAAATAATTGTAATAAATTATGCTATTTTTGATAATATTAGCCATAGTTCATCTTCAGAGGTAACAGAACAAAGTACCTATAGTTATTATGGAAGTAATTATGAGAATGAGATACTTAGCCTCAAATTACGTAAACTTATCTTATGCTCTTACTTCATTTAATAAATGATGAAATTACCTGTCATTTTATATGAATGCATTCTAATTAAAACCCATTTAAATGTATTCTTGTGTTCACAACCTCACAACTGCAACAGTAGGTACCTAATATTACTAAAATATACTGTAACGTGTTTTTATACGAAAAATATAGACACGATGACAGCTGTTTGTTTTTGTGCCTGTTTTTTTAGATAGCAGGATTAAAACTGCGTATTATAAGCCGAGTAATTAATTAAGGATTAAAAATTAATAAAAATCGACAGCGCCACGCATATTTGGAAAAATATCACTGTCTCTGCTCATGTTTTATCAGAAATTATCGTAGGTAGGTACTTAATCGCATTATTTCTTAATCCATTTCATTTCATAGCGGAAGTAATTAATTCTTAGCTTGACAAACTGAATATCTAAAATAAATAACTAAATATCAACTTTCCCCGCATCAAATAGTATATCACATAATAAACTGCATCGTTGGTCTAATCAAAAGCCTTACCTGGTGAAATGTGGATATTAACCTGTAATTTGCATTCGCGATTTATTTGCCAAAAATGTAAACACGAATTTATGGAAAAATAACTTTAAATCCTACAAAATAAATTTCAGTTTGCCCTACAACTTCAAACATTTTTATAACTTTTTCAATAGTGCTAGTCACTCTGAAATCAACTTAAGTACCGTTAAAATAAAGTTGATATTGGTTTATCTTGAAATAATATTAATTTGATACATAAATTTGAATAGACGATAGGTGTCTGCCAAACCCTTCGGGGAATTTAGGCGTGATGTTAGGTTAAGATTTCATCCAATTTGAATCCAGCATCAACAAACACGCAACCTGAATTGACTGGTTAACACATCCCAAATGAACTTGATCCACGAAAAAATGTGTAATCAAGATTGGAAATTACTTCTGTTGAAGTAAGATTAACAAAGTTGAAATTATTTCAAGTCGTGTATCGAATTCTGAGATAATAACCAACAACGCAACCCCGCTTAAAGTTGAATCGCCTGTTAAATATGAAGATTGATTAGAACGCTAATTAAATAACAATAGTGTTATCGTTAAAGAAGAACATTAAGTTAATCACGAATCTAATTAGGTTCAATCAACTCAGCCTATCGCAGTTCACTGCTGGACCTCTCCCAGGCTGCACCCCAACACCCTGTCCTCCGCCTTCCGCATCCAGTCTTTCTCAGCCACCTTTTAAAGGTCGTCGGTTTTAATTTAATCAGGTTATCAAAGACACAGTAGTAGCTGATAAACTAACATATTGTAGATATGTTACTAATGATGGCAATTGAAAAATTGAATATAACAAAATTAGGAAAAACAGTACTGATGAAATGAATTAAACCCTATCTGATCCCCTGTTTGAAAAGGAAATGGAAACTAGATTTGCAACCATGTTTCTTGTTCACCAATAAGGCGAAGCACACAATTATTTAATAAGCTGTAGAACTAGTTCACGCCAGTAGTTAGTAGTACAAGTGAATCACGGGAAATCTATTGTTCTAATGTTACGAATGCACGTTGCACTATCTCCCCCACATTGGAATCCTACACAGCATTGCGTATTGCTTTCAGCTTACTGCCATACGCAATTGTTAATTTATAAACCAGCTAAAGGGCACAATATATTACAGCCTATCGATTCTGTAAAAATCTCACCGTGATAAAATATGTAGGTGAAGTGAGCGTGAAGTAAACTATCAATGGAGGCAATCCCTAGTGGAATGACAGCTCACTTCACCTTAGTTTTCACGGTGAGATTTTTACAGAATAGCACTGCAGTATCGTAATACTCATTAATGAACGAAAAGTTTAGTAACATTTAAAACTTTCTTCCTTCTTCCAAACCATGTTTATCACATTTAGTAGCCGTAGTGATGAATTCCATGTGACCTATTTTATACCACAAGCTACCTTTCTGTCTATATCCTCTACTGTTCAAGTCACCACCATATATTCGTCATGAAAAAGTTAGCCAATATTCTTTCGCAAATGCGTGTAGAATCTAGTATCGACGCGTAGTCTCACAGCATTCTCCTCAAACGAAAGTGCAAACATCAAGGTATTTTAACGAACGGAAATCATGTACGTGAAATATCGTGGCAGCTAACAACCCATGATTGCAATACACGACAAAATGTAGATAGTTACTTAACTAATAATTGAATTAGAAAAATACATTCTCACGAGCGAACTAGGTTCAACGCAATAAATCGATGCAATTATGTCGTTCGATTCTCAGTTGCCGCATGTTTTTGCCGCGGCTTCGCTTGCGGTTTTTTTTCCTATTTTGCGCTGTCGCTGTACCGTACTCTCGCCGCAAGCCTGCTATCTTTATTGCAGGAAATTATGCTCCAAATTCTGTTAGGTGTAGGAGACTTGCTGGTGTTTCGTAAATTGAATGAACGAATTGTTCATTCTCTTCGTTCTCATCATCATTATTCTCTTACCCTTATCCCAATTGGTTTAGTATCGCCGCAACATGTCTGCTTCTTTTTCAAGATAGCTTAGTCACATTGCATACAATTTGTAATATTTCAGAGTTCCCTTCATCCCAGTATGCAAATTTTCTATGTCAAATCCAGTATACGCGCTTCATTTAACAAGGAGCCCAGCAGAAACAATGTAAAAACATATCCCCAAGTGAGATCTAATACGACTTTGCATACATTATTCATGCGTACGTTAGTTCCAATCGTTTCACAGCTTTCCAATGCTTTTTAGATCGAGATTTATATCCGTGAAACATATTTACATGCCAAAATTGTGATTGAACACTTTCGCAATAAAAATACGATCGTAACTTTGGGCCAGATTTAGGAATCACGTCAAATTTTAAGGCTTTCCGAACATTTCTAAATGCCTCTTTACATAAAATTATGTGGCCCTTTTTTCCCGGGAGCTGTGAACGTGTGTCCTAAAAATAAAGCACTTACTCGTTCGGATTGGGCCCGACTTTTGAAGCGCCTGTATTATTAAGACGGGCTTTTCTCCGAAGTTTGATCATTATGGATATCGTGAGTGGTCGTGACCTTTACGGAAACACGAAAACAGATTTCCTTGAGTTGCCATTAAGCGTTTTTCAAACACATTTTAATATTGTATTGGTATTAGGACACTGCTCTTGAAAAACATACTGGAAGTGTGTCAGAATATATATGAACCATTTAAGAACCCTATTTTTACCACATCACGGTTTTCATTGAGTGTGGAGTTAATTATTTTTCTACATAAAGTATTGAACTGTTTAATATCACATTCGCAATTCACTTTACATCAGTAGCTTTATAGAAAATCCCAACATTTGGGACACCTATAACAACATGGGGGCTTTTAAATTACTGATGCTGCCTACGTCATAACTGCCTTTTAGCCTTGTGATCACCAACATTTAAATCAACTGATTAAATATTTAATCAGTTCTATTTTTTAAATTTCCTTAGGTAATTTGACATAAACCAACTGTTTATATACCTAACCGGTGGTTTGAATGTTGGTGAACTCAGGCCTAAGTATATTCTCAATAAAAATCCATCAAACGTGGAGCATCATTATTTAGAACTTCATAAGAAAGCGCACGCTTCAATGAATAAAGGAAACGGGTAGTCAGATAACCAACCGGACATGGGACCCCACACTATGGTGCTATGGCATGTGGAAAAAGCAAATGCCAAGCAATTCCCAACCTTATACCATCACTTTTAAGTGATAATAATTAAATTTTGTTATTAACGCTCGCCTTTCTCGAGGCAATGTCAATTATTTCTACAAACATGAACGAAAGTGGGTTGCTCAGAACAAAAGCTTCGATGTTTATGAATTTGACATAAATAGCCGTAACGGGAAACTAGTTCAAGTTGTTTCCTAGGTGTTTTGTCTCAGAGAAATGGATTAAATTGATTTGGTCTGGTGTCGTGTCGCGGTGCAAAGTAATGGGTTTATAATTTATAATACCTTTGTGCCTGTTCGCGGCCCACAAATTATCAAAAACAATTAGTATTTTTTTTTTTAATTTTCACTTAATTTTGTAGGTTCTGCTTATACATAATTGCAATTTTAAACTTTTACTACATAATTAACCGTTTTGTAAATTAAAATGTCCTATTTAAGACAGCCGGGTGATCTCTGTTCTGTAATTCAGGACGTCAGGAGCCTCCTATATCAGACACCTTTCTCTATTTGCGATTGTGCATTATCTTAATCAGTCCCTGTGATATGATGTTGAGATAAATAAAGATTTATTATTAATTATTACTAAAGTGGCCTTACTTACCATAGATTTTGATACTGCCGTCAATAATTGTCCACCAAAATTACATACGCCAATGAGTTCACATGAGGCTAAAGAATAAATTAAACGTACACTGTAACAATAATCGTGGGACTCCTTTCAAATGATACATATCCAGCTATTTACCAGCCTCGTATAGGATTTAACCCCTATACATCCGCACAGTTTATTTCCAACGTGAGTGGAGGTTCCCCTCTCCGCCATTCTCCAAGGCATTGCAAACGTTTACAGCATTTACAGGGCTCATTATTACGTGAATTTCCTCGTAATGTTCCGCCTTCACGATTTGAATGAAAGTTTATGTGGGAAAGAATTGGATACAACTAGTTTTTTATCAAGCTTGTAAAGATAAGCTGGCGTAACTTTTTTTGATAAACAGCTAGGATTAGCGACCAAGGTGATATGAATTTAAAGTTTAGAAATGATGGAATCACTATTAATAAATTATTATGTATATTTTATGATAAGATTGTAACTGCAAATTGTGTCAATTACTCTTGAGGTAAATGTTTATAGTTCAATAAAAAGCTATAACAACAATTACATTAAAAATATTAATCGCTTTCCATTCTACTTCATTGAAGCATAGGTGTAGAGGTGCTATGTGCTAGACAAGCTCGGAATGAACGCGTGCCCTCGTATTTCGCGCACCATTCGGTCACCGCGACATTCCGATCTTTCGTTCCCATTCGTTCACTAGTCGTGAGTGATAACCGCGCAGTGACGGACGTGCGTGCCGCACTTTATCACGGTTCCCGCGTAATATCGAACGAAAATTATTTTAGTGATTAAAAACAAGTTACGAATTGTGTTTGTGTTTAATAATATTGTGGATTTATAGTGCTTATCAATATTTGTCAATGTGTGTGTAAAACGAGTTATATATTTTTTCTGTGCATTCGAATTCTTGGATTTTTCTTTCACGAAGTTTTTGTGGTAAGTCTAAAGATCAGAGATCATTGAGTTTGTGGTTGGTTCTTGCTACCTACAATCAGTAACAGCCTATTAATGTCCCGTTGGTGGGTAGGACCGTTGAAATACGCCGGTACCTAGCCGTCCACATTTTTGTAAGTACCGTCGATAATCGACCCATCGGCGGGACTTGTTGATTGGCTACATATTCTTATCGTCTGGTACCTTTCTTTGGTGAACGGAACACAGCGTTAATACAAAGTGAGTTTCCATGAACGTTGCTTGAAAATAATGTGCAATAATTGACGTGGTTCGTGAACACGATCGGCCTTACTAATGAACTGTGAGTACAGTTATGTCAGGAAAAACAAATGTGTAACAATAGTTCAGCATAATATTATTTTGTGAATAAGATTGACTTACCGACTCGTTTCATTCATAACTTAATTCGCCGTTTATCGGGTAGGTAGTTATGCATACCAGGCATCAGTTCCCACGGGATTAATCCTCACTCAACACTTTGTTTCTAACACCTTTAAGTAGCCATGTCGCCGATTCCACTTAATACACATCTCTTTCAACAATTACTTCTAACAGCTAAGTTAATGCTTATCTGAGCTAGCTTCGTGGGAACTTCCAGAAATATGTCGTCATTATTTAGGTTATATAAACCAATAGTTCATAAGCCAGGACATTCCGTTTGCATCGCTCAAACTGAGCACATCTCCCAATTATTGTAATAATTGTAATTAAAGTTTATTTTAAACAAAATCACTGCCGTTCATATTTGACTGGCGCAGCCGGGGTCGGATAAAGTTCGCGAAAAGTTTCTTCGTTTAAAGGCACTAACATTGGCCTAGCGAAGTGCTAATTGCCTGGCATTATCCGGGAACCTACACAAACAAATTTGTCATCGAGCGGCAGCACGAAGGAGATCAACACCAGCAGACGAGAATCGGCACGGGATCGAGCAGTAATTTAATGTGAGTAGACCTTTTCGCATTTATTGCCCACTCCCATGTCTATCCCTTCCTTACGTTATTTGGACCAAAAATCGCCAGTTAACGTCATTAGTTAGTTAATCAACGTCTATGGACAAGAATCGCCGTTTGCGTTGTGTATAAGTTTCTTTTCTATCTCTTCCCTACGTTATATTGGACAAGAATCGCCATTTAACGTCATTAGTTAGTTAATCAACGTCTATGGACAAGAATCGCCGTTTGCGTTGTGTATAAATTTCTTTTCTATCTCTTCCCTACGTTATATTGGACAAGAATCGCCATTTAACGTCATTAGTTAGTTTAAACAACGTCTATGGACAAAAATCGCCGTTTGCGTTGTGTATAAGTTTCTTTTATTCTATTTTATTTACTAACGCTACATCGGACAAACGTCGCCGATATTTCGTTATTTGTTTTCTTTTTAAATCAAATTAAACATTTAATAAATACTTAATTAAAACTTAGAATAGTATCTAATTAATCTGTACATAAAATGAATCAAATCCAGATAATCCCGAGGGAAATCCTGGGAATGATTCCTAAATTTGTCAAAGATTTTTCAAAAAACACACAATCGTTGACATATTACTATCTTAAAGTGAAGAATAAAGTCAATATAACTGAAGAATACATTGACGCTTTCGAAAAATGTAAAGAATTATTGACCAATGCCCCGCTTTTACAATTTCCTGACTTCTCGAAACCGTTTTTACTAACAACAGATGCATCAAACTTTGCCCTTGGCGCAGTCTTATCTCAAGGACCAATCGGTAGCGATAAACCAGTTGCGTTCGCTAGTAGGACACTCAACGAAGCTGAAACACGATACAGCGCAATCGAGAAAGAATCGTTAGCAGTAGTATGGGCCTGCAAACACTTTAGACCGTATTTATATGGAAAAAGGTTCATAATTCTTAGCGATCATAGACCACTCGTGTGGTTACACTCAGTTAAGGAACCCGGTAGTAGATTAACAAGATGGAGATTAAGATTATCCGAATATGACTATGAAATCAAATACAAACCAGGAAAACAAAACAGTAATGCCGATGCTCTGTCGCGCATAAGAGTTAACGCATTAGAGGATGACTCATCTATGATAGTTACCTTAGACAGAAAGGAACGACGAAAAAATATTTCTAAAAACCAGACTCCTTAACTAATATTACTGTTCATTCTGAAGAAAACACTGACTCTGCTGACGTACCCATATTAAACGAAGCTATTGATACAAAACCAAATCAAATATTAATTTTCACATGGAATAGACGCGAATTCGTAGTTAAAGATCTTTCTAGAGATAAACAAAAGGTACTCGAAGTGCACATCATCCGAAGTAATTACAAACCTTTATAAAAAGGATTCAGTTAGGTTTTACGAATGCACCCTAAGAGTACCTAGTCTATGTTGAAGACGAAGAAGAACAACGTGATATTGTCACAAAGTATCACATAGGCAAAACTTGCCATCGCGGCATTAAAGAAACAATAGCCCATTTAAAACGCACTTATTTTTGGAATAACTTAGAATAAACAGTAGGCAGCATTATAAACTCTTGCGAAATCTGCAAAAGAATGAAATATGACCGAAAACCTTTTAAGCCTGAATTACAGTTAACACAGACTCAGACTAGACCTTTTCAAGAGCTTTTTATTGATTTATTTTCAATAGAAGGAAAATATTTCTTGACTATTGTTGACGCTTTCAGCAAACTGGGACAAGCATTTGAGGTATCAAATAGATCAACCCCTGAAATAGTAAGAGCTTTATTAAAGTTCTTCTCATTTTATGGTGTGCCTAGAAAAATAAGTTCTGATCCAGGTTCTGAATTCAATAATAAACTGTTGAAGGAAATGTTAACCTTCTACAAAATTCAACTTCACATAGGAACGCCACATAATCCTAATTCAATGGGTATAATAGAAAGGTTTCATTCAACAATAATCGAAATTTACCGAATTGCAAAATATGAAACTAAAATTACAGACGCTGTAACCGTTATGACGTATGCTATAATGTCCTATAATCAATCAATTCACTCTACCACGGGTCTCACTCCCTTTGAAGTGGTATTCGGACATACGGACTCATCTAGTAATTTTACAGTAGATTTTGATAAAAGTTATACGCAACAATTAGTTACAGAACACGCAAAGAGATCAAAATACTTGTATAATTATTTAACTGACAAAATGGTTAAAATCAAAGAAAATATAAGACAAAAGCGTGGTGGAGAAAATAAATTCGATATTAAAATTGGAGATAGCATTTTAATTAAAGGCGTTAACACTCGACGCAACAAAGATAAACCACGTTACCAAAAAGCTAAAGTAACAAGTAATATTCACCGCAATACAGTCGCGGTACAGACCAATCAGAGACAAACTAAGGTTCCAATTAAAGACATAAGGCGTCCTCCACAGGCTCATCCTCCTGATAGTGGCTCAGGCAACCCTGACCCAGGGCCTGCATCCACAGTGTATTCTTCCTGTCAAGCAAGGCCAAGCAGGTCTTACCTTATTTGACTGGAATCTAGATTTAGAATTAATAAGTAACAATTTAGATTAGGATATTCTAAAAATACTTTTAAAATATATTAGTAAGTATATTCTAAAAATACTTATAAAATAGATTAGTATATAAATTAGTAAGTAAATGAAAGATAGGTTAGACGCATTGAATATTACATTGAATGTTACAATTGAGCGACTTAATTAATTGATTCCTACTACGACAATCAAAAGAGGTTTACATAATCCCCTTGGCTCTATCATTAAAGTAATTACTGGTAATCTGGATAACGACGACGCAATCAAGTTTGACAAATTAATTAGTAATATACAATCAAAACATAAAAGGCAAACAAATAACATTTATTATATAAATTCCAATCATCCAACGGAGTATAGTTTATAATTAGTATCAATTACACCTATTTCCAATGTATAACCCCCGAACAAACCTTACATTCCTAATCATTCCCAAATTTCCTATATCCTTGCGAAAGGGTTGAAAATATGTATTACCGCTCTCTCAGCCATGCAGGGAAATCGACGACGGAAAGTTTATTTGTTACAAGACAGATGTCTTCCCGCTGACAAAGGCACATGCATCGCGGACTTCATGAAATATGCCAGTGAGATTTCAACGTGTCTCCCCTAGCCAGTGAAATTCTCCAAGGTGAACATCAAATCTACACAGCCGAACACTTGGATCCTATTTTCCGGCGTTCACCCATTATCGATGGAATATTGCAAGAATGACATAAACCAGCACAATATTCTCTGCACCTATATCGTAATTAGACGAAAATTGAAAAAAATACACTGAGAAAGCGACGCATATTAGCCGCTCAGGTGGCAGTCCACATCACGACGAACGTGTAATCTACCCAGCATTGCGATGCCAACCAGCCTACAAGGAAAACCTCCGAACAACATAGACGAAATAGACTGAAAAGTGGAAAGTGTAGTGTACAGTGATAAAAGCGAAACGCACTTTGTGAATATTCATAGTATTAGTGTAGGAACTCTAATCATTTACATATTAATTTTAATTACCTTCAAATTTCTTGTTAGATTAAAATTTTATATTTGTAATATAAATCAAAACCATCATTCTCAGATTTCAAATGATGATTTTGAACTTATGGAGGGAGGAGTTATGCATACCAGGCATCAGTTCCCACGGGATTAATCCTCACTCAACACTTTGTTTCTAACACCTTTAAGTAGCCATGTCGCCGATTCCACTTAATACACATCTCTTTCAACAATTACTTCTAACAGCTAAGTTAATGCTTATCTGAGCTAGCTTCGTGGGAACTTCCAGAAATATGTCGTCATTATTTAGGTTATATAAACCAATAGTTCATAAGCCAGGACATTCCGTTTGCATCGCTCAAACTGAGCACATCTCCCAATTATTGTAATAATTGTAATTAAAGTTTATTTTAAACAAAATCACTGCCGTTCATATTTGACTAGGTAGATGCAGTGCTATGAAATCCGGCACCCTGATTCCAAAGGTTAGAAAACTCCTTCTAAAGAGTAATACCTCCTTTCATAGTCGGTTTTTATTTTTTAATTCTTGCATCTTCCAACACAATTACACAAATGCTTACCTTCCTAATTTCCTACCTACATAAGTAGTTAAAGTTAAGTAACAACAAGTATACCTACACTTTTTATAAAGTAGTGAAACATCTCTGTAAAGAAAATGTTTCTTCTCAAGTTCTCACAAAGCAACGCTTGCAGCATGTTTGTGAGAACGGACCTCCTTAGTGTCCCACATTACCTCTAGTACCTCACCAACCTAGCTAGCTATCTCTTTACCTAGTTATCCTACTTCTCCAACGTAAACAGCGCGAAACCGATTGCGTCAAGTATCCCACACTCTCGTGCTGCAATTTACCTAAATACCTGCCTAGGCGCCTATATCCGGGACCTAACACGCACTAAGTATCGTCATCCGGGACAAATCATCTGTAGAAGATCTGTATTTATTTATCACTAGCTGCGCCCCGCAGTTTCACCCGCATAAGTGTCCATCCCGTGGGAGTATCGAGATAAAAAGTAGCCTATGTGTTAATCCAGGGTGTCAGCTACCTCCATACCAAATTTTCTCAAAATCGGTCCAGCCGTTTGAGCGTGAAGAAGAGACAAACATCACACACACACGCACTCACAAACTTAATATTAGTGTGATTCAAGTCTCGACTGACTGATATATCAACGCACAGCCTAAACCGCTGGTCCTAGAGACATGAAATTTGGAGGGTGTGTTCTTTGTGAAGAGAAGATATCCACTAAGAAAGGGTTTTTCGAAATTCCACCCCTAAGATCATGAATGGGGAGGGTGAAATTTCACGCGGACGAAGTCGCGGGCAGAAGCTAGTCAGCCTATAATGTTCCCACTGCTGGGTCTACGCGGGTTGGTAGATCTCACATATATCTTTGAATTTTTGGTTTTAGGAATGCCGGTTTCCTTACGATGTTTTCCATGCAGTGGTGATGAAATATTTTACACAAAGTAAAGCGTCTGTCTCGGTTCGAACCTACGACCTACAACTCGTAAGTCGCAGCTGTTACCACTGGGCCACCATACCTCCACCAAGCATAAGCAGTTATAATTGAAATAACAAGTTCCCCCATACATAGCAAGCGGTATTCATCTTGTCAACGCTGAGTAATCAGATTGGTTACCACATAAAATAGTCCAGGAAACGATTAACCCTTATTAAGCCTTTGATCGTTTGAGTGTTAGCCTAAATGACTTCACTAGGCTAATACTTCGCCTATCACTACCGAAAGTCTATCGAATTACTCAGTAACTGAGTTGTGGAGGTCAGAAAGGCAGTCGCTCCATGTAAAATACTGGTATTCAACTGCATTCGGTTAGACTGGAAGCCGACCCCAACATAGTTGGGAAAAGAAAAGACAAAAAGCAATTGTTTAACAGTATTATTGAGCATTACGTTGGTATGCCATTGGTCTTCCTCCGCCTCTTGGCAATGTTGGTGCCAAATGTTGGACAAAAATTGCATACGACGTTGATGTGACGTTCTTCTTCTTTCAGTGCCAATGCTTATAAAGTCCTCGTCTAAAGAGGCTGAAAACTGAAAACATAAGAGGAACTTTACTGAAAGATAAATCCTACCAGGAACAATCCTCGTTCTCCATAAGCCGCAAGTTTACAACCTATGTAAAAGGTTTAAAAGTATGATGCATGCACTTAACAGGTGGTAAAGTAAGCTTTAATCTTAGTTTCACGTGGTCCCCTTATCGCACAAGTGCTAACGATACCCACACCATACGTTGTAGGAAATTGATTTGTATTACAACCGTGTAAAAACTATTGAGAAAGAAATTGTTATTATTACAATGAAAAGAACAGTTTCCTTTTCAGTATTTTGCAGACTTGAAGGCTATTTAGATGCACGTCTTTTGTAAATGACTCCGAACGAATGAATGACAGAGATTAGGTACTTATTTGGGGATATGCCTCTTATGGATTGTAGGTACATACTTATAGCCCAATTTCATGACGATCTACTAATTCTTCCTTAATCTCGTATTCTTTTCCTGGAGCATACAAGCAAAAACTGCAGTGAAATTATGAAATTACACATTACTAAAACTGAAATTATTCACGGTTATCAAAGGAGACTCTCCACATTGCTTTACAATATTTGATACACACGCATTAATTAGCTGCTAGTGTTTCTAACCATATACTTAATAACAATTTAAAAAACGGTCAGGTGCGAGTCGCACTCACGCACCGGGGGTCCCGTACAAAGTAGGTATGTAACTACAAATTTACGGTTTTAGGATTTTTTTCCTTTATTTGTGCTACATGATCTTACTTCTTGCCAAGTTTCATGATTCTAGGGCAACGGGAAGTACTCTATACATTTTGATTCCCTTGAGGTGTCGAAATATACGTTTTTTGCGGCATAAACTGCCGTATCTTTTTTTACGTTAACTTAGAAGTTTGATTTTCACAGCTTCAAGGGACTGTAGAGCTGAGTATATGGTTTTAATTAACTCATGCCTCCACGCGTTCCCGAGATAAAGGGTCTTGACAGACAAACGGACGGACAACAAAGTGATCCTATAAGGGTTCCGTTTTTTCCTTTTGAGGTATGGAACCCTAAAAATAGATGATCACCACTAAAGCCTGGATTAATAATTTGCCACTATCACTAATTTAGGCTACGCGATCATGTCCAACGTGATACAGGGTGGCGATTTAGTAATCTGCATCGGTTTAGCGGGTGATTCTAACCGTTATACTTAGAAACTTTTCCAAGGAAACTTCTACGAAAACATGTTCGTATAACCTATGCATGTAAGCATGTAAGTAAAGTTTTTTATTTTTTTTTATTTCATAATTCTTAATCGGTTTCATTGTAATTATATCGAAAAAGCTCAGTAAGACGGGAAGAAGCACTCTCTAAAAGAAAGATGGTGAACTTTCAGCCTACAAGTAAGTTAGTTTGATCACTGACTTCGCATTATTGCTACTGTTTTTCCGTCTCAAGATGTTATAAAAATTTTTAATCATCATAAAAACGAGTTTATGATCTAAAACGTGTTGCCAATATATATTGACACTAAAATAATTGGACTTCAACAGTAAAAAGAATAACGTTACATCACCCCAATTAATAACACTAAAACCAGTAGATATTTTTATCTAATAAATAAAAGTTTTGCAAGAACTAACACTTGCATCATTGTATGACATAAAAACATTAAATAGCCTGGAGGCAAGTAATTAATATTTTTTATTCTAATTAGTGAATTACGCAACACTAGCTGCGCCCCGCGGTTTCACCCGCATACGTTTCGAACCCGTGGAGATATCGGGATAAAAATTATCCTATGTTAATCCTGATTAAACTATCTGTGTGCCAAATTTCATCCAAATCCGTTCAGTAGTTTTGCGTAAAGAAGTATGCGGGTAAAACCGCGGGGCGCAGCTAGTACTATCATATTTTGCTCAACATACAACCTGACAATGGCCTGCAAATTGCAAAAAAAAAACGTAAAAGAATTTGAATTTTGCAAACTACCCTGGCGCTTTCGCGTTAATTTAATTTTCTTTTATGAAATTTAAAGTGCCCGTCCCAGATCCACTTAGTATCAATATCGCTCTAGTATCTATCTATCTCCTAAAATACTGAAAACGTAGCCAAACTTCATTACATCACTTTGTACAGGATAAAATTTATAGGCAAACCTACCTTCCTTTCTGTAACAGGGTGACCTGTTACAGTAACAATGCCTCTGGGCAACCATAGATTACATTGAACTGAAACAATATAATTATTACAATTAATTAGATTAGTTTCCTCTTCAAACCCTTTATTAATTTTCTTTCTGTATTGTTTTATTTTTCATCCTAATTAAATTATTAGATATTAATTTTTACCTTGGTGAGCAAGAGCGTTTGATGTGATAAGTACCAGATTTATCACATCAAAAGCTCTTTTTCGCCAAAATTAAACGATTATTTATTAAAAGCCTGTGATGTCCCGCTGCAAAGGCTAAGGTTAAATTAGACCACAATATAATAAGGGTTAAGTAACCCTACCTTCTGGGGACACGTGTCGCGTAAACGTCTGAACTAAAAGGTCCTTCGTGTATCATCACTCGAGCAAGCTCTTCAAATTCATTATTCTAGCAGATTTTGAAGAAAATCAAACATTTCGTACCACAAACATCAAAACATATTATAGTACCCAAGTATGCATTCCACTGAAGTATGGAATTACATAATAATAACTTGATTCAGCTAAGCAGTCGTTAAAACTCTCATTTAACTCGAGTTTATCTTCATAAGATGAATTTTAAAGACTTCACACTTATCTCCAGACAGTATTATTGATTCTTATAAATATAATGGCTAGAATGCATGTCATTAATTATCCACATCATTGGCAGGCTTGCTCCACCCACTGCCGGCTAAAGGCCTCCTTCCTCTTGTGCATATCATTATGGTTCGACAAATTACTGAATATTTAAGTATTTACTTTTTAACCGACTTCAAAAAAGGATGTTCTGTATTCGACCCTTATGTATGTATGTTCGGGATTTTCTCAAAAACTAATGAACCAATTTTGATAATTCTTCATTAATATGATCTACATACTTTCAGGAAGGTTTTAGTATATAATACATTAGGTAATTATTCTTAGGTACGAAGTTATATGCATAAATGTACTGCATCTCCGGCATTTCTATTCTAATTTTGATGATTCTTCTAGTCGGTGTCTTCAATGCACTAGTGTAAATTGAATTTATGTGGGTTAGGTAGGTACAACAAAAAAGAGAAAAATATTTTTTTTTTTTCAAAAAAAACAAGCGACTTAAAAAAACTACAAAGTGAAAAATTAATACCGTAAATTTCGGAAGTCGGCGTCAAAAAATGAAAAAAGACTAACGACACCGACTTCCGAAATTAAAGTTATTTTTCACTTTGAATGTTTTTTTTTTTTGAAGTCTGTTGTTTTTTTAATCAATTAATTAAAGACCTACGTGCACAATATTTACATAATATTTTAATCAGGGAAATGCTAATTTAATCGCGATAACTACGATTTATCGCTCTCCATATGATATCATATCATACACAAGGTTAGTAGGATAATATTGTAGGCATTGTTACATTCAGATACCTGTATTCATATCAAATTAAATATTACCTATAGTTGATAATACCCGAATTAGAGAATTATGCGAGATATAGGTGGTAGTAAGGAATGCCGATAAAATAAGTCGCAAGTAAAGTAGTCGTGTCGCGGGTTCGATTCCCGCACGGAACAAACATTTGTATGACATACAAGTAGTTGTTCCGGGTCTCGTCGTTTGTGTATGTGAGTTTAAATGTTTGTAAACGCATCCACAATACAGGAGAAATTCCTAGTGTGGGGCAACGTTTTTATTTAAAAAAAAAGTAGGTGTCGGTAGGAGAGTGGTAACAAATAATATATTATGTTACTTGCTACGTTATTAACTATCCATCACAGATCCGTTGACCAAGTGTTTCTAACGATATCCTCGGTAAAAGCATGTTGGAAAAGCTTATGTATCATGTCCTGCAGTAAAATATTTTCAGGCTTATAAAAATACTAGCTGTTGCTCGCAATTTCATCTGCGATCCAGGATGAAAAGTAAATTCTATGTGCTTACCCAGGTCATGGTATCCCATGTGCCAAATTTCATCCAAATCCGTTCTGCCGTTTCAGCGTATAACCGTAACAAAAAAACCAACTCACTTTCGCATTTTAAATATTCGTTAGAATCCATAGAAAATTGGACTATTTTTTATTGACGTGACTTCTTCATACATTCTCACGGAATCCCTTTCCAACGTGACTGATCACCTATGGTTACGGTAACGGGTACGGTTCGGTCATCTCTTCAAGAGTAACCTGTAACTATCTTACATGATCTCCTGACCAACCAGTGACCGACGTTGACCTTTGCAACTGCTGTGCCACTCAAAATGCTCGGGCATGTAACATGTTACATACATTGCTGTCAGCACTTACGCAATTTTTATTGTGCAGTCGTATTTGTGTTGAGCAATGAGTCGGCTGATCATGAAGACTTTTTTTTGAGAAATTATTTTTTGCCCGCGGCTACGCTCGTTGGTAGTTTGAAATTATCCCAGGGCAACTTACTACCGGGATAAAAAGAGGATCTTATACCCAGATCATGGTCTATTATATGCGTGCTCAATTACATCGAAATTTAATTAGCCGTTAAGGCGTGATAAGGTAAAATACAAAGTTACTTTCGTACTAAATATTTTAGTATGAATGATCAGATTTGTAGGTTCTTGACTGTTGCTTTGGATTTAGTTTGGGGTTATCAAGTATAGAAGACATGATGTCATAGATCACGGCAGTCAATGACATAATCACGTTTTCATCAGGGTTTCATGATTAAAATCAGTATATCAAAAATATCAATCAAATGATTTTTGAATGTAAATGAATGATTTCAATCAAACTTCCTAGAGTTAAAAATGTCGTAAGTACCTGAATTCAGTCGTGTTGAATTCAGGAATCGTGTTTGAAAGTTATGGAGGTGCGCTAAAAACAAGTTGCTTTGGCACGAAATCTGCCCCTTCTGGCTACGCCAAAATGATAGGGGTCCTTACTAAAGATAGCACTCAGTCAAGCACGAGGGGTGCGCCAATCTTCAGTACAGCACACGTTCTTAAATGAGAAGGAGAAAGATTTGTGAGTGAAAAGTTATGCCTGACGTTACACTTGACAACACAACTTTTCTTTTTCACTAAGGCGATAAAATATAAATTATATATCACACATTTTATACCTTCCATGAGAAATGATATGAATGATGGAAAAAAACTGCATCAAAATCCATATATATTTAAATCGCCAAAGCCTAATTCGAATACACATACAAACAACAGCGGTCGGATCGCTAGAATTGTTACATGTACATTTAGATAGAGTGATTTAAAAAATAAAGAAAGAAAGAAATAAGGATTATTTGACACAGAAACACATGCATACAAAAAGATAATTAACTCGAAAAATAAATAAAAACAAAATTTGTACTCGTAGATCTATAATCACGAACACAAAACAGAAGTAGTCGACAGCTGCACGACACAAAGAGGCTTCCACTCAGCATGATACCGTGCTATGGGGGACCCAGAGCACATCATTCTCATTTTTATAGGCTGCCAAACCCATGACTCCTATTTTGCTTTGCCTTATTTAGGTAAAACATTATTTTAACTTGTATCTTTGCCGACATAATCGTAGGTGTGCAATTGTGCATGACGCTGCTATATTAACAACAATAGTATCCCATTTTATTATATACTCGTACAGTGTGTTAGGTTAAACGAGGGACAAACTTTAAGAGAGTAGCACCCATGAAAATGAACAACTTTTACTAAGAGACCAACACTGAAATCGAGAAAATAAAACCAGCCGCTCTATACATATCATATAATTATGTTCGCATAAATGGACAAAATGTAGGGAACAGCTGTTTTTTTTTTCCAGATTTGGAGTCCGCCTCATTTTCATGAGTACTACACTCCTTAAAGTATGTCCCTCGTTTAACATAACACACTGTATATTATATATCATTATAATTTGAGCACTTATGCCTCGTTGTAGATACTTATATATATATATATATGCTGCTATATGGAAAAGTTTTTTACATAACAAGCGTGGCTCCAAGCTGTTGTTTACCAACTACAGACTCAAGCGTTATGCTATTATCTATACGTTCTTGGAAATGTGTTCTTTATAGCTATACAATTATGTACTAAGTTGATTGAAAATTGACTGTTCAATGTAGCATGAAAAAAGTTTGTGAGTAAAAGCATTTTGGGCGAAAATTCCGTACTACACTCAATATCGCCAATCATTCGTGCTCAGCTGTCATTCGTGGCTCTCTAATGGTCGTCAGAAGCCCGAAAGTCTGACAAGTAATCTTACTAAGGGGTATTGTGTTACCCAGTAATTGGGTCGTGGTCAAATAGCAGTCGGTTCATGTAAACTATTGGTATTCATTTGCACTGGAAGCCGACCTTAACATAGTTAGGCAAAGGCTATGCAAATGGATGGCTCGAATATCCCCAATACGACTCTGTATGGATTTTATCTTGGGAATCCCACAATTTCCATTTCTCCGTTTGAGGAACGAAAATAGTCTCCTATTTTTAAACTGTCAAAATAAACTCGATTTTTAAGGGCTTGTTAGTTCAGCTGAAATTCATTAATTACTGCAATATGAATACTGCAGTACTGTTGAAATTACAGCCATTAAAGCTAAGACAATTTTCGCAATCTGAGGTACAGGCCCCTTAAGCTTTACGTACTAAATCAAGATGCTCCCGTTGCAATCATTACAACAATGAATCGTGTCTTCTATTTTGTTATATCTCCCATAAAAAATTCAACACGACATTTACACCAGTATCCGCTACTTCGACCCTCCATAGACTGTTATCAGTATTTTTATCACCTACACTTATCTCCTCCATTAAACACTCCGGTAGCACATAATGACAAAGAGCGTAAGGTCCCGGGTTCAACGCCGGGTTATTTGCGACTTGTTTCGGTTTTCTAAGAACGGTAGGCCACACCTGCACAAATATGTGGGGAATTCAGGTGTTATGGTAATAGAACATGTACCATAGATTGTTGGATATGAGAAGGAATTAATATTTTAATTACAGTGCCAGTTGTTATTACAACCTCGTTGGTTTAGTGTAGGCTGCTGCTATACTGCAGAGCATAAGGTCCTAGGTAATGGGTTCGATTCCTGGGTCGGGTAAAGTGACATGAACATGGGATTTAAATATTAACTGGCGAAATATCAAGCTACTACAATCTGTCAAATTTCTTTAATAGATTTTCAACTTTATCGCCAAAGTATAAGGTTCAAAGTTGATTGGGAAAGTTTGACAGTTTGGGGTAGCTTGATATGCTGGCGTCTGTACATACGGCTACACATCAAACTATACATTTCCAGTTTTAGCTGCCCACGTGTATAGTTTTTTCGTACAATCAGAAGTCGGCTTATAGCTTGACTAGCTTCGCCCCGTCGTTTCGGATAGATAAGACGAACAGCAGTCATTAAACAAAAAAACATCGCACTTGAGTTACCGAGTGTTGGCTTAGAACTAACCCTCTCATACCACACATTGTGCAAGCATTTCATCGTATAGACTCGCCAATTAGCTCATAAACACACAACACTGCCTTAAATCAACATGCAGGAGTCGACCAGCCCTCCGAGTGGTTGTCGGAAGTGTGTGCAATCGATATTCGAACGCACCCGGCCACACTGTACCCTCGCTTGATGCGTACACTCGCGTGCAACTGCGTTTGCGTTGTGGGAATAATAAGTGTCGTTTTTTATTGCTGAAGAATGTTAGAAGATTATTTATGGATCGTTTTCTCAATAGGAGTATGTCAGAAAAAAAAACTGATGCTCAATTGAATGAAGTTGCTTGCTAAAGCTTCGCCGCTAGAAACCGCTGATGTTTGGCATAATTATTATTATCTTCAACGAAAAGCGACCAACCGGCGCGCGACAAGTCAAAACACTTTGCGCCGTCTCGTTCCGAAGTTTTCAGCAAGGAAGCTGAGCAAAGATAACCAATACCTAGCGCCATCTACATGGAACTAATTTGACAGTGAGCATCCTCATTGTAATAAAATGTTTCCTTTGGCCCAAGTCTTGTCTTGCAACACAAAATAACATACCTAATAAATTCCTAACAAACCAACTTCAAAAAAATCTTCACTGGCTTCATGAATACAGCATGTGATCGATTACCAAGCTCTAGTTATTCGGTCCGACCGTGCATGTAACTCGACGCCCGGCTCCGCTCGCCTGCTCGCCAGTGTATTAGCGTGACAATCGTATAGAGTTACTGCTAGTTGCTAAGGTAACTTAATTATACACGTGTCGTATTCATTACTCAGTAACTGTAGAAAAATAACGGCTGACGAGGGTTAAAAATATATATTTTTGAAAACAAAAATGTATGTTGGGGAAATCCCCTCATATTGTCATTTTCTGTTTAGTTTTAATTATTTATTTATTCATTGCAACATTAAAAATCATCTGCATTGCAATTTTGTGGCACCACTTGCAAGCTTAGCAAAATAAAACAATCACTGACTACAAAAAACAGAACTAAAGCATCCATTTGAAAGATGTAAAAAGTAAGTAGTTTTCCGTCACGTTATAAAGACACAACAGTAAGGAAGGAAATAGTATTGTTAACAAAGATGCTGCTGTACCAAATCACCATACGAAACTCCCACAAAAACTAAATAAAGGCAGTACTATCACAGCAATTCTGATACAAGAAGCCGATACAATAACATTGTATCAGATAACGAGACCAGTCCATGCAAGTAGAAAGTATACTGACCCACAAATCATGCTGAGCGAGTTATCGCAAAGTGAAATGTGCCCGATCGCTTCACGGCAATTACATGGAATAAATTATTGCAGAAGGTCTGCTATCATTCATCTTGTCTTGTCAGATTATTTGGAGTATCCGTAGACCATCGTGTTGAAATAGATTGTCTCAAATCTCAACCACGTAGTAAATTCAACACTTTGATGGTCTACGCAGATTGAAACTAGACTTTTGTTTCTATATTCGGTATAAGTAGCAAATAGCAATCATGATAAAAATACTCCATCTAACACCTAATTGCGTAACATACTATCAATCCCAATCTGAATCATTTTTAAGGATATTGCTGATCCTAAATTGCTTCATAATTGTGTTCGAATAATTTATCTGCTCAACAATGTAAATAAAACTATTAATGTTGTTTAACTGTCAAAATGAAAGCCAAAAGCTACTGTTAGTGTATTACGCAATTACCCCGCAGAGCTGTGTCTACTACCACATTTATGCCACGAGCACAAGTCCTTCTTCTTACCGCAAAAATTTTGCAGGTCTTAAGATAGTGTCGTGTGTTCTAATTCTACCATTCAGCGAGATATACATATTATCAGACTGTATTACAACATCGATTTAAGAGAGAAGCATCCATTGCCAACATTGCTTTACCAGTTAGTATAAAAATCAAAGTTCTTACGCACATTTTTCCACCATATAAATGACAATGTTTAGTGGTGACGAAAGTGACCTTCCTTTATAGAAAGATGATTATGTTCTGTAAAATGATAGCGCTCTAATGAGTGAGTCAACATACTATCTCGCTTTACGTCAAGTGGATTAATGCACCTACTGTACTCTAGTTTATAGTGACACATAGGTATAACTATAACTAGAACCACATAATTATGGAAACAAACACTCGCATCAATTGGTTTCCTAAGTGATAAACGTGACAGAACTAGGTGAGTCAGGTTGGATATTATAGGTAAGATCCCTTATGGAAATTTCGCAGTATGTATTTGCCTTAGAACAGATGGAAAAAGCTGGATAATCGGGTATAATGTAATAGTATATACCAGGGACTTAAACTGTAACCGTAATAAGTGTTTTTAACAAGGTTTTTTATAACTGTTTTAAAAGAAAAACACCTCTAAATGTAACAGATACAATAATGTTACAGAATCAAAGTTTAACCTTTTATATGTGTTAATATATTTTGTAACAAGAATAATCATTTGTAGGTATAATTGCACGGTCCTCCAAAAACGCGCGGCGGACAGACAGACTAGGCGATAGCTAAATAGCCTCAATCCAGTCGGGATTGTGGCTATTTTGGCAAAGCCGCGTTTACCGTGTACACTTAATTCGAAAATTCAAAATTGTGTTTTGGGTTAACACATTAAAAAACATATATAAAAGTGTTACATATTTAATTCCGTTATCAATTCAGTAGTTAACACTTATAATTCTGTAACCTATAAAAAGGTGTTTTTAAGCAACTTTTGTTGTATACAATGTGTTAATGAAATAACCCAGAACCTGAAACTAGTTTGTTTAGAATCAGCAGCAAAATCGAATACAATAATTTTTAATATGGGTTATTTTTTTTCCAAAAAATAATTATTTGTCATGCCGTGTCTAATATTTTTTAACGACGCTGTACGCTACTGTTCAACGCAATGAAAACAAACAGCGCGGGCGAGGGTAAGGAGAGGGGGTGCTTGAGCTGGCGCCAAGGCCGGGAAGCGCGCCGGCGGCGATAGAACTACGAATCTGTAAGAAGTAGCGCGACAACAACATTTACAAATATCTTTTACTATAATTTTTGAAAATAAATAATTATATGTCATATCAATTTATTAATATAAAAATCGGTTGGGGTGTCCGAGGTTTTGGGTTATTTCATTAACACTTTGTATATCAGGGGATATTATACAACAAAAATTGCTGCTTAAAAAAGTTACTTGTTTTGGTAATTCGGCAATGGATCAAGACCGACTAGTTTCGTCCATTTTGTTTCCTCTTTTGGGCATATTCTCCATGATTCTGATATATAGATATCTATGCTAAAACTTCGTCGATATGCTTATTCAGTCCATAAATTTCCTATTGATTCGCAAATCAACGAAGATATCAAAACATACTTGTAACTAGAAAAGTCTGGATATATGAATATATTGGTCGTGAAAAAACTTCGTAACAAGTTATGGGCCCAAGTAAGGTACTTTTCCGTATCTTGGGATCAATGATCCTTTCAATAGAAGGTTATATGATGAAAAACATCTACCATTCAATTCAACTCATATTTTTTGCTTCGACTTGATAAGACACGGTATTGACAGGATATTTTTAGAGTTCTGTAATAGTGTAGGATAAACGGGTTTTATGAATAGCTGGGATTTCAAGCAATCTTTTCTGCCTCATCGTTGTCCTTATCCCTATATGTTTGGGGTCGTGCGCAGTGGGTCTCTCTTCTTTTTCTTCCAGACTGCCGTCGCTATTAGAAGTTGTTTCAGAGTTTACTTCTTTCCTAACTACATCTTCATTACCACCTTTTCTTTGATCTGCCTTCTTATTGACAACTTTTCTCGTTCTAGAACTTCAATAAGCGTATACCTTTCGTATATTTGTTGTGTTACTGTTATAATATAAATTTGAAACGTCAGCACTGATGTCAGGCAAAAAAATGTAATTACTCTTACTCATGCAATTATTTACTTGCTACGGGATTACAATAAGAGTATATTGTATTGAAGTATTGACCTCTTGTTAAAACTGGGAACTTATAACTGTCAAACTTCTTTTAAGTTCCGGTACATTTGTATAGAATGTGCCGACTTGCTGATTCGTCTAAATAAAGTTTGTACGGTTCCGTTGAAGTCCATTCCTTTTCTTATATTGATTTACTAACTTACTTCTTGACTTGTCTGCCTGGTTTGGTCTAGTGATCGCAAGCGCTACAGCTGAGCATGAGGTTCAATTCCTGTAGTGTGTTGGTTTGAGGTTCGATTCCGGTGTCGGGGAAAATGTTATTGGGTTTTTCCATCGGGAATGTATAAGTAGCAGTCTGGAGTCTAGATTTTGTCCGGTTGATGGCAATAGGCTCGCCCCTATTACATGTGACTTAAACACAGCTGCCGAAATGTGGGGGTACTATAGGTGCACTTCTGCGTAACCCTTTAGAAGTTTAGATAATACAGGCGTTATATTTCATGAAAATTTACTATGTACGGAACACGCGTGTTGTTGCATGGTTCAACAACAAGCCATATTTTAATCTCATGAATAAATTGAATGAGATATGGACACTGAATTAAAAAAGTAATCACTCGAAGTTGACGATCTACTCAAAGAAATGATGTCATAATAAAAATTCGTTCTTTTCGACCGTCATTTTTTTTCTAGCAACACAAAAAGTTGCCTTGTGGGAACCGGTATTAATTTAGATGGTATAATGGTTGATGAACAAGAAAGAGTATGAAATGAAGGGCAATTTACAATAGGGTCTTTGTACTCTACCTGCTTACCGCACGATACGCCGTGACGTGAAAATAATTAGAAGATAATCTATCTTTATTGTACTGTAAATAGAAAACCTTGTAGATTTAATCATGAAGTAACAGTAACTTGGTAGATTATTTGTTGAGCATCGCGTTTTGTAATGAGCTTTCTATTGATATAGTTGATCCTATAAATTGCTTTAAAGTTAAGCCCCTGGAAATGCTCTTCATGAATTGGCAAATGAGAGTCCCTTTATTTTGAAATCCAAAATGATTGATTTTGTTATAGAAGTTAATTGATTAGTAAAGGTGGGTGTTACTACTTGTGAATAGTCAATCAAGGGGCCTGTGATTACGTAATAACAGCCGTTCGGGTCGATCGATCAGGTTAAGTTACGCTTACCGCGGTTGGTCCGTGGATGGTTGATCGGTTGGTCCATCTTTACATACCAAGATCCCTCCGTGCCTCGGAAAGCACGTTAAGCCATCGGTCCCGGCTGTCATTTGTGCATCTTTGACAGTCGTTACGTGTCGTCAGAAGGCGGAAACTCTAACAACCAGTCTTACCAAGGGGTATCGTATTACCCAGTAACTGGATTGTGGAGTATTCAGCTGCATCCAGTTAGACTGGAAGCAGGCCCTAACATAGTATGGGAAAAGGCTAGGCAGATTGATATAGACGATAATTTAACAGCCAATAGTCAACCTACATTTTCATATAGTCAAAGAATCAGAACCTTCATTTTTTTAAGCAACTTTCTACCAAAGCCACATGATTTTCCGTCATCATCAATTACCTTACCAAATCAGTCTGTAGAGACATTCATTGTAAAACCAAATAGCTCAATTTAGCTCCTGCAATCTCAGATATTTCTCTAAAAGAAACATAATTATCAGCAACAATTACTGCGGTGCTATCCTGTTAAGATCCAGATGATCTTAACAGGATAGCACCGCAGTAATTGTTAACCTAGCCTTTTCCCAACTATGTTGGGGTCAGCCGCAATTCTGTTGTTCACAAACTAAACTAAATTTAAGTTCAGTGCATCTTTTTCTTTCTATTTCGTTATAAAAAGGACAGAAGGTAAATATTAGTTTAGTCCTGCGTAAATTGACGTATTTAGTAGCAAATTTTTTAATCACTTATAAACTTGTCTATGGATTATCTAATTTGACGGGACTAAACTAATATTTTTCTTCTGTCCTTTTCATAATGAAATAGAAAGAAAAAGATGCACTGAACTTAAATTTATTTTAGTTTTTGAACAACAGAATCGGGGCTAATATCAATAAGGATTCCATTAGCACAAGCACATTTAACTGACTTATGCTCGGTTCCCATAAACAAAAACGAATTGTTTTGCTTACCAATGGTAGCATTTTTTACTGCCAAACTGGGTATATAAATAGATTGATAAGCTAATTTTACCTGTGATAGCTACTTCCATATTATGGGAGGGTCTACTATGCAAAGCTGTGAGGTTTTTGCTTCAATTATTGGTCAAGATACAAGAGTCTTCATTTTAACCAATAACGCTATAGAAATTGACCATAAGTAGGATTTACAGCAGTCTTATATGTAAGTACATATATACTATAAGCATTCCACATTGTTACCTATCTTTGCCTGCTAAGATTTATGAAAACAGCTAATAGTATTTTCAATAGTAGTTAAGATTGATCGGTCGTTTTCGTAAAACTGGTTTCTCTCATTAGAATTAAGTTGCTAAGGCTGGTTAAAGTGGTTCTTTATTTGTCAAATACGACTTGATAAATGAAGAAATTATAAAGCCATTTCCTTACTAATTCAAATTAAAAGCTGTGACCATGAGATTGATCGATCGTTACAAAGCTCCATAAGGAATCCAGCACCTACATCAAATATAGATCAAGTATTTCCTTAAAAGTCTACAATTCATAAATCTAAATCGATTCCAATTGCATTTAATAGACGGTTGATATAATTGGGCCATTTGAATACAATTTAAGATATGATTTATATATCCACAGGTACTTCCCACTTGATCGTATGACATAATCGTGGTACGATCGAATCCAGTATATCAACTTAATCATGCCCTTGATTTTTTTTTCGTAGAATTGTATGACTGCTTTATGGTCGCTACATTATTAAAACATCAATCAGCTATCAAACTGTTTAATTAAAGTAATATCATACTCGAATCTACTAATAAGAAATCGTGATCATGGGTTTTCCTCCCACTACAATTTGATGTAGTTTGGGCGGTATGTCTATAATAAAGAAAATATTTTTAACGCCTTGAACAAAAGGAAGAGGTTCTCAATTCGTTGGAATCTTTTTGGTTTTTAACCTATTTTTGACAAATGGTCTTCGACACCATGGTCTGTGAGAGCTTTACGAGTTCTCAATGCCGGTGAGAGCTTTACGGGTTCTCAGTGCCGCATGCCGGAACAAGTAAATGAACAGTTTGTCATATTACTGCAATAATTATTCCTAGAAGATAGTTCTACAACTTTACATTTTTATCCTTGCCCTTTGATTTGGCTGACAAAGCAAGAGCTCAAATCTGACGCCTACTGTTTTCGTCTTATTCTTTATATTATAAATCAATGTTTGTCTCGCTCGTGTTTCTGCCATCTACTGTTCAAAATATTCATTAAAGTTGCATTTAGGCGTCTAATAGGCTATTATAATATCTACTGTACTATATACTACCACAATTTGAAGCAGTTCCATGAATGTAGCTTTTGATTACTTTGGATTTGACGTAATTAGATCCTATCATCGATCTATGACGTAGGTACTGCGTTTGCGTTTTTAATGCAGTGACAGTCTGTGATAGTACATTCTTTCTGGATGATGAACCGCCGTAATCTTTTGATAAGAAGATTATAGTAAAAAGATTATCAGATTGTTACTCAAGACTTGGCCGAACTGGGTCACTGGTGCTTTGGGCGATGCACGTACAAACATACTGTCTTTACTTGTGCAATAGCATAAACAACGCCCACAGAATCTGGAGCATTATATATATATATATATATATATATACCTATCTTCATTGTGCATTTATAGCTGGCATGAGCAAAAAGAAAGAATATACGGCTACCTACATCTTATATAAGACCTATACTTTTAAGCTATTACGAAAGTCGGGTTATTAACTTCAAATTTTATAAAAAGTTTCGATAAAATATTATTCATGTTTTGTTAATAAAAAACTTAAAAATCCACCTTTTTAAGCATATTCATGAAACTTACTTATATAAATTAAATGCAGATTTCCAATGATTAGCTTTCACTAAATCAATAATGACATTTGAGTTTGACAATGGTTTGACATAACAACGATCCAACATGGCGGGCGCCACTGTTTAATCACGCCATCAAATACTAGGAACAATCGTAGTTCGGCGGAGGCTCTGAGTAAACTTACTATTTTACTACTACTGTAAGCAATCTAAAGAAACATTCAAAAGGATCAAGAATTTTAGATTTTTTTCTGCTAGAACTAGTCTTTTCTATCAAAAAAGAGGCAAATAAGGTTTCTACGATGAAGGAAAACATTTTGAGGAAACCGGCATGTCCTAGAACCAAAAATACGAAGACGTGTGACATCTACCAACCCGCGTAGTAGATCCACCCTCTCGAAGAGAAAAGGTCTATGTCCCAGGTATGGGAACATTATATGCTGATTATGCTAAGGCTTCCACACTGTCGTAGATGATAACCCACTGAATAAGTACTTGGTTAATGGTGTAACTCTAGAGCTCTAGTTTTGTTTCGCTCAAGTTACGATGCTATCTCTGCCGGGTCTACCGAAAGATGTTGGTGTGCAAACGTCCCTATATCTACGCTATCATTTAGTCTTTTGGTTCAAAGACCAAAGACTCGTTTACTGGTGATATATAGTCCTCTGTGCCTCGGAAAGCACGTTAAGCCGTAGCCGTTACGGGTCGTCAGAAGCCCGAAAGTCTGACAACCAGTCTTACCAAGGGGTTTCGTAATAACCTAGTAACTGGGTTGTGGAGGTCAGATAGGCAGTCGCTCCATGTAAAATACTGGTACTCAGCTGCACCCGGTTAGATTGGAAGCCGACCCCAACATAGTTGGGAAAGGCTAGCCTTGCCGGTCTGTAGGACTATATCGGGAAATATTATAGTGCACGAGTGAGTGCGCAGACACAAGTGCACTCTCTCTTCCCTGACTCTCATAGTACGATGGGACAGCACCATAGAAATATAAAAAAACAGGACGGCACGTAATCCGACACGACCGGAGAGAGATCTGGCGCAGGACCAACGGCTTAACGTGCTTTACGAAGCACGGAGATATCACACCACTAACTTCCAAACTCCGAGCTGGGCGGGTTTACTGATACACTATATAAGTAATCTGGCTGGTATAAAAGTGGACACTTGACAAATTCGCCCATCCATCAGTTACCCCAGCCTCTTTGGTGACAGTTCGTTTGTTTTTTGCATTTCGAACTTCGAATTTTAAGCTTTCGCATTTTGATTCCGCTTCGGCCCGTATTGTTTGCTCTGTAACTATTTTAGTGTAGTGGGCAGAGTTCTAACTCCGTTAATTAACTCAGCACACTATTGCTTCCTCGTGTGTTGGCTGGCCGCCTACGAAGCATAGAAGGCTTGGTCCATAAACTGACATTACGAAATAAGTTGACAAGCACTCCGTTAATCGCTGTTTAACTACATTTTACCTTACTAGTGCTAATGTTATGATCTTATGAAATAACTGTGAATGTTTACTTTGTAAAAGCCGACGCATGTTCGAGAAATGTGATCGTTTTTGTCGTATTACAAGAAAAACGTGATTATGATGCAGCCGGGACGTTATGGTAATCGTCTAAACCTGTTATTCTCTAATTAATTCTAAGCATGGCTAGAACTCAAGCATAATAAGACGATTGACTAGTGAAAAGAAAAAAAAAACATTTTGTAAGAAATAAAAATATCGTCAAAAACCAAATTAAATACATTTTAATTTGAATGCCAATGAAGACGAAGACATGACTTAAAGATTAATTGACTTTGTTGACAAACGCCAATAAGCAATTACTGAGAATAGAATGTACAGTCGGGTCCATCGACCTCTGATTGACTCAACACGTTATTTTATTATCGTACAAATAGTTTGGCGTGCGCTTTTTGTGTGTAACAGTACAACCGATTTAAGTACCTACCTTAATACTCGTTTTTTTCTGCTTTATTGGGTGTTCAAATGAGGCATTATTAGTTACACTACAGATTACAATCTTATTCAAAGCAACGTGCATAAAGTTATATAATAATAATTGGCAGGTCCAAAGAAGCTTTTTTACGCTTTAATATCTAGACCAGCACCCAAATTGCGTAACACACTATCTATCTCAATCTGTATCATTTTGAAGGATAGGTATTGCTATTCCATTGCTTCATATGTTCTAAAAATGTGTCTGCTCAACAACTTAAATAACGCAATGAATCTTGTTGAACTGTCAAAATGAAACCCATTGCTACTGATAGTGTGTTACGCAACCCCGCTGCAATTCAACGGCAAAAAAGAAGTTATTAAAATTATAACATAACCTAACATCACTCCTGTAATCCGCAAAGGGTTATGCAGAGGTAGGTATAGCCTTCCCCGACCGATTTCGGTCACGATGGCCAATCTCAACAGAGATTAGCCAGGTACGCAGGAGATATTATAGTGCACAAGTGTGCGCGCAGACACAGGTGCACTCCCTCTTCCCTCACTCTCAGAGAGGCAGAGGCAGAGGTATACAACCTATAGTAAACCTACATTTCGCCAGAGCCCCATGTAATATGGGGCGAGCCTATTGCGATCAACCGGACACAAATCCGGCCTGCGGGCAGCTATTGAGAAATGTTAGATGGAAAAACCTATTAACACTTTGACCGACCCGGGAATCGAACTCAGGACCTCATGGTCAATAGTAGCGCTTGCGACCACGAGACCAACGAGGAAGTTATTAAAATAAATACTCGTGAAAATGTACACTTACATAAATTTTTGTTGTTTAATTAAGACCAATGATGGTAAATCACGCGAATAATTTCGCGTTCACGTTGTCCTTATCAAGAATCAACTATTATAGCAGTCTAAACGAGTCTATTACCAGACTATAAACAAAAACTGGCTACATACAATTAGTGCCAAATTATCGACATGCGATAAATTCGCGATAAAATCTTCACAGGAAAAAAATAACGTTGAAAGAATTTTCCGCGTGGCTGTACGTTACGTCAAGAAACTCCGCGGCATTGTTGACGGAGTAATTTTAACGCCTTTGCCTATTAAAAAAAAACTATTTCTTCTTTTAGTTACTTTGCAGTGAGAACTCCTTAGTTCCGCCGTTCCCGGGAACTGATTAAGCGTTCCTTTTTAATCGTCCGTGGTAATTGGTGTCTTTAGCAAACTTTTTACAATGCTTAGGATTTTAAAAATTATAACGAAGAGGAAATATTTTTCAAGAAATATATTAAGCTTACCGGCTTCTATTTTTTGCAAAATATTTCCTCTTCGTTATAATTGTTTGCCGTTTTTATGTATATTGATAATTTTAAACCTTCATTCCGGTGTTTTTCACCAAATAAACATGACTTTTGTAAACTGTATCAACCCAAGAAAGTGCTGTAAAATTTCATGGTTATTAAGTGCCTATTACCTGCGTACTACCTTTTAATACCAGCTTACCTTACCTTTTTTTTTTCCTTTTTTTAATACGTGTCGAACTCCCGTCAAACAACCACACAGCGTACACATACAGCAGTTTTTATTTACTCACCCAAAAGTTTAAAGTTTCCCAAAGGCCACTTTAGCCGCAGGTCGGCTAGCCTACCCACTTATTGCGCTGATGTTGGTCCTATTGTAACAAAGACAGACTGGTCTTTTTTTTTTTTTTTGTGGATGGGATGGATGGGAAATCATCCAATGACCCCTCCCGCTCTGGGTGGAGCAGAAGGGAGTGTCAGACTCTTACTGACTAAAACCCACCCGTGTTCCTTCCTTAGCCCTTTGTGTTCCGGGGTAGCGGTAACCCTTTCGGACAATCCCGCTGCCCCGGCAGGCTTCGGCCCTTTCGGGCCCCTTCCTTATGCTGACATCTCTTTGAGGCGCGCGTGGAACACGTACGCGCCGTCCGGCACGGGCCTGGTCCTGATCGGACGGAGAGTTACCCATTACTCTCCGCCCGCAGGCCCGCGCCTACGGTGGCCGGGAGTCGTCTCGCGGCTCCCGACGCCCGGGGCGTCTCCCGCAGCGGCTGGGACGTGAGGCCCTCTCCCTCAGCCGTCCCGCCACCTCCTTCGCTAGCATGACTGCTTCGCAGAAGGAGGTGACTGCCTCCCACTCCCTCTCGCCCCGGACCATGGCTTGAACCAGGGCCGGGCGCGAGAGGTCGCCGCCGCCGCCGATCGCCTCTGCGAGAACACGGCGGTGCTCCGCCCAATTGGGGCATACCGCCACCGTATGCTCCACCGTGTCCTCCGGGCGACCCTCGCAGTGGTGACACCCGGGCGTATCCTCCCGCCCGATAATGTGGAGGAACCTCCCGAAACACCCGTGTCCGGTGAGGACCTGCGTCAGGCGGTAGGTGAGGGCGCCGTGGCGCCTCTCTAGCCACTCCTCAAAGAGGGGTCTTACCGCCGCTATCGCGGCGTGCCCTGCGCTGGGTTGCGACAGTCGCTTTTTCCATGCCGCCATGAGATCGCGCCGGAGGTCGGTCCGCTCCGTCGCGATTTGCCGCGGAAGCGGAGTTTCCCCCCGGCGTAGTGCCTCCGCGCGCCACTCGTACAGGCGCGCAAGGACTATCGCCTCCAGATCCCACGGCGGCAGTCCGGCAAGGAGGCTTGCCGCCTCGCCCGAGATCGTGCGGTACCCCCGGATTAGCCTTACGGCTACCACCTTCTGGGGCGCGTTCAGGTAATGGGCGGCTCGCCGCCGCAGTGAACGCGCCCACACCGGGGCCCCATATAGGGCCATGGACCGCACGACCCCCGCGTAAAGCCTCCGGCAGGAGGCGTTTGGCCCCCTCAGGTTGGGCAAGAGCCGCTTGAAGGCGGCCCCGGCCCGTTCCAATTTGGGAGCCAAATGTCGAAAATGCTCGACGAAGTTCCACCGGCTGTCGAGGACGAGACCCAGGTACCTCATCGTTGTCTCGTCGCCGATGTGAACCCCTCCTACCGTTAGTTGGGATCCCGAAGGCGGCCCATTCCGAGGCCCATGAAAAGACATGGCCTCGGACTTGTGCAAAGCCACCTCGAGACCCAACTGCCGGATCCTCTCCACGACTGTCGCAACCCCGCGTGTCATCGCGTCGGCCGCCGCCTGATGTGACCTCCCCTGCGCCAGGACTAGCGTGTCGTCAGCGTAGCAAACCACGCTGACTCCATCAGGGAGATCGGCCCGCAGCACCCAGTCGTAACCGATGTCCCACAGGAGCGGTCCCAGAACCGATCCCTGCGGGACACCGCAGGACATCTCTCGCCGGTTCCATTCCCCGTTGCGACCGGGGTAGATGACGGCTCTGTCCGTCAGATACGCCCCGACTACTCGACGGAGGTAGGTCGGCACCCGGTGATACCGGAGTGCCTCCCCAATGCAACTCCAGGGCAGGGTGTTAAAAGCATTGGCGATGTCGAGTGACACCGCCACGACCACCCCACCCCGGGACACCGCGTCCCCCGTCGTGAGGGCCCTCACGCGCATGATGGCGTCCACCGTGGAGCGCCCCTTGCGGAAGCCGAACTGGCTGTCCGCAAGATCCGGCCCCGTCCTCACCAGGTGCCCGACGAGGCGGCCCGCAATCACTCTCTCAAAGAGCTTGCCGACCTCGTCGAGCAGCACGATGGGCCGGAATGCAGACGGAGAGTCCGCAGGGCGCCCTGGCTTCTGTATGAGGACCAGCTTCCCCGTCTTCCAGCGGAGTGGAAACTGGCCCCTCTCCATACATGCGCTTAAGAGCGCCTCTAGTCGGGGCCCGAGAGCCGTCGAGGCCAGGACCCAGGCCTAACCTGGCAAGCCGTCGGGTCCTGGGGTGGTATTTTTGGCCTTCAGCCTATTTACCGCCACTCTCAGATCTACCCCGGTCACCTCAGGGATGTCGTCGTCGTCCGCGTGGTCCGCTTCAGGCACCGCAAGTGGCGGAGCCATGGGCGGGGGAGTATGCTCCGCCCGTGAAGGGAACAGAGCGCTCACCACCTCCTCCACCAGCTGGGAGCGGAGACTCTGCGTCAGCGGGGGGGCCCAGGTGCGGAGTTTATTCCGCACCATTTTATAAGGGCGCCCCCATGGATCTCTGTTCAGAGTCTCCACCATCTCCTCGCGGGCCATATCCTTGGCCCGCTGGACAGCCTCGCGGAGGGCGGTCTTCGCCGCTCTGTACCCCTCGTACAGCTCCGCCTCCGTGGCTTCCGCATCCGGAGGGCGGATGCGGAGCCTGCGGTGCCTGGTGTACAGGTGTCGCGCGCCGACGCACGCCTTGCGTAGCGACTCCAGACAGACTGGTCTTGAGCGAGGTTCTGTAATATGGGACTTGGAGTACACTTACAGCAGTTTTTATTTAACCCACCCAAAGTTTAAAGTTTCCCAAAGGCCAACTTAGGCGCAGGTCGGCTAGCCGCTAATCGCGCAATAGTCGGCACTAATTGCGCAGATGTCGATCTTAATGTAACAAAAACTGATACCCGGAGCACTAAATCTTCGTAAACTACTTAAATGTATCTTACTAATAAATACCTCCATATTAATAGTGTACCTACTATCATTTTAAATTAAGTAAGTATTAACCTACGTACTTCTTGTTATACCGGTCAAATTCCAGTCAAACTACACTAGAGAGAACACCTACAGTAGTTTTTATTTACCCATCCAAAGTGTTTCCAAAGGCCACCTTAGCCGCAGGTCGGCTAGCCTACCCACTAATTGCGCCGATGTTGGTCCTATTGTAACAAAAACTGTACCCGGAGCAAGGTCTCGCCTTTCTCACGTCTACAATGACCTGAGCACATGCTTAGATAATTATAATCACTATTGCCTTTGTCTGTGTTGTTATAATTAGAATTTTTTATTTGGATATTGTTTTATGCAGTTTTAATTCTTAATTTTGCAATGCTGGTTTCTTCTGTCTACTTAAGTTTTCATTAATTTATTTCATTCATCATCATTAACAGATTCATTTTATTTATTAAACTAGCGGCTTCGCACGGGTGGAAAAAAAACCTTATATTAATCAGTAATAATGTAGCATTCAAATGGTGAAAGAATTTTTAAATTCGGTCCAGTACTTTTTGAGCCAATTCGTTACAAACATACATACAAATCTTTCCTCTTTATAATATTAGTATAGATATACGCAGAGGTTCTGGCCCATTTTTTTTTCTCCAATTCAAAAAAATATGATCTTACTCTTATTATTTTCATATAAGTACCATCTCACAAAAGTTTTTTTTTTTCTCAAGATTATAACAACTTAACGGATTATTTCGCTCCCATTGTTTTCTATCGCTTGTCTTAGGTTCTACAACATCTCATTTAACAACTTGTAGTCACATTATTATAGTATTTACGTTTCATTTTTTTTTATCTTAGAATGTTGCAGCCTCTTTTGTCTAAAAATTTCTAATTCACTCCATTTCTATCGACTCATTTTCTATCCTATTTCACCCACCGCTATAAAATTCACACGGTAATCGATCACACTATCGACTCTAGAGCTAAGCTGTCATGTAATCCTATAGTCTACAAATTAATATTGCGTCAATGACATTAACAAATTCGCACATAACCGTACATAACCGTACATTGGCGAATGTTTTATTAGTATTAGTGTGATAACATTTTTATTTATTTTCCTTAACAACATTCTATGCGCCCCAATCCTTGAGCCAAAGATTTGATAAACCAAACGATGATTGATAGAGGGTATTTTTATCTATATTTACACAAAGATATGCGATCTACGCAATCGAAAGCGTAGATAGTTATCAATGCAATCCACTCGAGATCGTAATTACAATGATTTCTGTGTCAATTACAGATTGTAAATTGTGTTATCGAAAATCGAGGGCCTTATCTTTTTGTCCGCATTTGTGCACACTTGTGTAATTTTCCATAAATAACTAGGTAATGTGACTTGATGCGCTTGCACATATTTGGACATAAATGATTCCTGGATTAATTACACATAGTTTGATTTTCCACATACCTGATTTTAATAAGGGAAAACCCGCAGGCCGATTGAGGTAGAAAATATTATTAACTATCAAGATTCTGTTAATAAAATTCTACGATCAATTTACGATGGTTACCTACTTAACCGTGTTTCTCGAGTAAATATCGGCATTTAGGGCTTCTTAGTTAATTTTAAATACCAATTATTGACAGCTGAAGCAGATTTAGCTTTTAACCTACGTTTTATTTAAACAAACACAACATGCCAATAAAATGGTCGTATGTGTGTACCTGTACATCTTTTTGTAAAAAAAAAACGAACAAAAAATCGTAAATAAATGTCCGCCACCACGCCTACATAGTTACGACATTGCGCTGTTCGCTACATGCTGCATATGAAAGCAATAAACGGTGATAAATGGCCAAATGTATGAGATAATGTAGGGTTTTGTGCTCGTCTTATAGTACCTTTATTATATCTGTATAATTTTATTTTGTTTGCAAAGTATTTTACGGTTGATTCTTTATTTTACTCAAGAGCAGTGGTGTCCCAGAGGTAACGGCCCCCGACTTACGAGTTGTCGCTTTACTTTGTGTAAATTATTTAATCACTACTACTCTCAAAACGGCGAAGGAAAACATCGTGAAGAAACCGGCATGTCCTAGAACCAAAAATTCGAAGACATGTGACATCTACCAACCCGCACTGGACCCGCGTGGTGGATTACAGCCCACTCCCTCTCGAAGAGAGGAGGCCTGTGTCCCAGCAGTGGGAACAATAAAGGCTGATTATTATGTTTTTGAGTATAAACAATACATATTCATTTGTATGAGGCAAACATTATACCCCTTTATTAAATAACGTTGCTTAGAGAGAGTTAAGTATTGATTAGCGACTGTTTATCGGTACATTTTTGACGTTAAGAAAACGTCACCATCCTTTACAAATAAACCTCTTAATTTTTAAGCTAAGTGACGGTTTCACCGGGTGATAAATCTAGATTCCTAAATTAGATAATACAGGGTCAAATTAAATTAGCTAGCGAAACTCCACAGACGTGATGGGTAACGATATAATTGTTGTTCTTGTTGTGTTGTGTATTAGTTGTAATTGTATACTTATGTTTGTTATTGCATCTGTTTGTTTCCCAAATAAAATAAATATAAATATGATAAGACAAAAAATAAATTAATTTGATGATTTTCCTGTGGGGTCGTTGACCGCAGTTAGTGTAGTGACTTGAAATATAAGTTTAAAAAATCAGTTTTTTGTCTGTAAACTTCGCAGACATGATGGGTATCGACAAAATACGATGAAACAAAAGAAAACAATTTTTCTCACAACATTACCAGCGGTCGTCAAAAGAAAATCAAACATTTTATTTTATCATGTTTAGATATCGATACTCATCACGTCTGTAGTTTCGCTAGCTAATTTAATTTGAGCCTGTATTATCTAAATTTATTTTATTAATGCTTATAATATAATAAAAACTGAGGGGCCCGTGGCTAAATAATAACAGCCGCACAGGTCGATAAATCAGGTTAAGCTACGCTTGCCGCGGTTGGTCTGTGGATGGGTGACCGTCTTTAGATACCAAGACCGCTCCGTGCCTCGGAAAGCACGCTAAACCGTTGGTCCAGGCTGTCATTCGTGGATCTTTGACAGTCGTTACGGGTCGTCAGAAGCCCGAAAGTCTGACAACCAGTCTTACCAAGGGGTATCGTATTACCCAGTAACTGGGTTGTGGAGGTCAGATAGGCAGTCGCTCCATGTAAAATACTGATATTCAGCTGCATCCGGTTAGACTGGAAGCCGACCCCAACATATTGGGAAAAGGCTAGGCAGATTATGATCTTTCCAGAATATGATCCTAAAACTGTGGATGACTCATTCAAAGAAACTCGTTGTCCAACGCATTGCGCTAATAGGACAGACCGCACCATGTTAACGGAAGGCAAGATCATTCGATTAACGCGGCTAAGCTACGGTTAATCCAGACAGCTGTAGGTGACCGATTATGTGTGACACCGGATTTAATTGAAGATCACATTAAATGGTCGGATTTACGTTCTTGCTTGACGGTTGTTCGTTAAATTATCTTGAAAAGGAATGAAGTAAATAACCGTCTGGAATATGCTAAAATCTGACAACTTGCTACTTAAATACCTTGCTATGGGTACAAGGGGCATCGACGAGCAAACTGCTAGCATTAAATCCAGCCTACATGATCCATACTAATATTATAAATGCGACAGTATGTATGTCTATTACCTCTTCACGCTTAAACCGCTGAACCGATTTAGAGGAACTTTGGTATAGAGATAGTTAGAGTCCCGGGAAATGACAAAGGATAGTTTTTATCCCGATATTCCCACGGGATCGACACTTATGCGGGTGAAAGCGCTAGGCGCTGCTAATTCTAAAATATAAACAAAATTTGTAGGTTATAAAAAAAAAACAATCTGCTGCGTTCAAAATGTATAGAACAGCAGTTTTATTGCGCGTCGATGTTCCCTTACAGCGTGTACCAGTGGCGAAGGGTGAATTTATGACAGAGGTAAGCCGGAGCAAAAAAAAGTGTTAATAAACCGTTTCATTATATATCAATGATGAATTGACTATAGAGTGGTTGTGCTCTGAATTTTTGAAGGGAAGTCGGCGGGAATCGAGTTGTATGGTACCTTCGCCACTGGCGTGTACGTATTATTAAATATAGTAATGTCGATTTATCGGCCGTAATATTATGTCGGATCATCGGATGTTTGGCCTTATTTCCAAAATTAGCTAAGTATATTTTGATACGCTTTTCAGCATCGTAGTTCCACATGGCTCGCCTTCTGTCATCAACATTGAGATTTCAGTTCCCTAAGTCCACAATTCTGAGTTAACCACCCGTTTGTGTTATTGTCTGGTCAGAATTTCATTCTTTTGAACTTTATCCAATTAGCTACCACAAACTAACCTAACCTAATCTATAAAAACAAACATACAACGGTACCAGAATCTTTTGGCGCGTGGCCGAAATCGGAACTAACGTCCCCATCGTGTTTTTTCAATACAATTTCGAGTACTTCAACGCCTAACTGTCCTGTTTGTTTCTATAGTTATAGCTAGCTATAGTTATAGTACCTATAGCTAGTCATTTAATTTAGTAAGTACTTTTTTTTTCGTTATGTGTCCTACTGTTGGGCAAAAGCCTCCCCTTTTTCATTCCAAGGAACGTTTTGTTCCTTCTTGAGTGATCTCGGGCCCTGCAAACCTCGTCAGATCGTCACACGACATTCGCCGAGGTCTACCTCGACGACGATGTCCATCTTCAATTTAATACTACTGTAAGGAAATAGATGTGTCAAATACTGTCAAAGTTATGTCATCATCTGCCTAGCCTTTTCCCAACCATGTTGGGGTCGGCTTCCAGTCTAACCGAATGCAGCTGAATACCTGTATTTTACATGGAGCGACTGCCTATCTGACCTCCACAACCCAGTTCCTGGGTAATACGATACCACTTGGCAAGACTGGTTGTCAGATTTGCGGGCTTCTGACTACCCGTAACGACTGTCAAAGATCCACGAATGACGGCCGGGACCAACGGCTTAACGTGCTTTCCGAGGCTCGGAGGGTTCTTGGTACACCCGGAACACAAAGGGCTAAGGAAGGAACACGGGTGGGTTTTAGTCAGTAAGAGTCTGACAGTCCCTTCTGCTCCACCCAGAGCGGGAGGGGTCATTTGATGATTTCCCATCCACAAAAAAAAAAACCTGATCGATCGACCTGTGCGGCTGTTATTATTTAGCCACGGGCCCCTCAGTTTTTATTATATTATAATATAAATTGTAAAAATAAATAATAAAATAAAATAAATTTCTTATTTAGATTATACAGGCTCAAAGCGGCTGTTTTCATTTAGCCACGAAGTAAAAATTTCTGTGACAATTTCTCGAATGTTTACGAACAACGCGTGTCAATGTCATTCTGACGCCGAAAAATCCTTGTAGCACTGTATATCGTTACAAAGTTCAAGGACTCAGTCATTGTTAGGTAGGATATAAGTGTGTGTATTGAAGCAGCGGAAAATTCTCAGGGCCAATGTCAAGTGTCGCGATTATGCGCCACTACAGCAGGTATCTACATAATGGCCCAGACATTGGTCATTGTTCTAAATGTGTTAAACAGAAACACGTGTTTTTAGAACGATATTGCCGAGAAATATAAAAATATATATATATAATAATATTATAAAGATTTGTATGTATGTTTGTAATTAATTGGCTCAAAAAGTAATAGACCTATGTTAAAAATTCTTTCACCATTTGAATGCTACATTATCACTGATTAATATAGGCATTTTTTCTACCGGTGCGAAGCCGGGACGGGCCGCTAGTATATGATATTATACTAAGTTGAAGTACTTACTTATGTGTAACTAGCTGCGCCCCGCGGTTACAACCGCATTAGTGTCGATCGATGTTACAAATATAGATGAATGGAATATAGATGGGTATAGGCCCTTAAAAATGGTTTGAAGAGTAAAGTGAAAAGTGACGTCAGTTGAACTGCATTAAATTTTACAGAATTTTTTCACTTGGGTAAGTTTACGAAATTCCCCATGTTACAAAGGCAAGTCCGAGAAAGATTCTAAAATGTTAATAGTCACATGTAAACATTATTTTATGGGACAACAAAAATAATGTGTGAACATGACGGAAATTGTTCAAAAAGTACAGTTACGACAATCCACCTGTGGACCGTTAGCGGTATAGTGTTAATTGATGATGATGCCTTAAAATGTTGTATGTGGTCATTAAAACTTACTTTTATTATCATAATAGCCTCTATCGTAGATAGTTTCGCTGTTTGTAATGTTCATTTCTGGCTTTAAGTGGCGCCTGAGAAATTATTAGGCATTTTTGTGATAAGTACAGTTTGCGTCTAAAATTCACATAGATATACTTGTTACTTGTAGATGTTTGGATTTTTTATGTAACGATCGCAAAAGCGATGTTTTCACACAAATAAAACAGCAGTGCTATTCTGTAAAAATCTCACCGTGAAAACTAAGGTGAAGTGAGCTGTCATTCCACCTGATGTTAGGGATTGCCTCCATTGATAGTTCACTTCACGCTCACTTCACCTATGTTATCACGGTGAGATTTTTACAGAATCGATAGACTGAATTGTCCATATTTAATTAAACTTGCGTCCTCTCTTTGTCCAGTTTTAAGTTAAGGTAACCATTCTTCGGTTACATGTAGGTGCTAAAATCTTTGCAAAACATCTTCATCATTCCTCTGCACTTATTTTAATTTATTTGGGATCAGCTTAACATGTATTTTTCTTCCATACTTCTCTATTAGCCGCCATCTCTGCAGCCATCCCCTTTCTAGCCACATCATCTTCTAAACAGTCCATCCATCCTCTCTGTGGTCTTCCCCTATTCTTAATAGCCATTCACATTCACAGTCAAAACTTACTTCACCATATTATCTTCCACGAAATTATCCCAATTCATTTCTAAACAGCCTCTCATCCAAATACTACGCCTAAACATTTCCCAACTGCTATCAAAACAGAATCCCTCTCAAACAGCGCTTTTTGTACTAAAACCAGGTTGATGTACCGCGTACTCTCTGCGCGTCGGAACGCTCGGCCAATATTTACTCTGTTGAGGATAAACACGAACAGACACGGCTAGTACAGTCGAAAAAAGAGATCAGTTTAGAGGTAGCTAACTTGCAAATGCAACTATTTAAAAAAATATGCTTGTCCTGAGTATAGCACTACAAGGATGGCGCTCGGATGACGCTGGTAGTGTGGCGCTGTTGGTAAACAACATTCATTTGTGCGATTGTTTTGTGTTGAAAAAACAAGATGGCGGTGATGGTTGCGCTTTTGCCACGCGCTAATAGATCCTTGTATAGAGTCAAGTTTTTTTTTATAGATTTACTAATTTTGTCATGTTCAAGGACTACTTAACACGCATTTGCTTTTTTACTTTTAATAATCAATACTTTGATCAAACATCGTTATCAGCATGAAGCTTTACAAAAGCTGTACTGAATCGAAATAAAATAAACTCAGTAAACAATACTGATATCGACCGAATAAAAAGTGTCTAAGGCAGAGTAGCCTTAAAAAATACGCACATAATCAAAATGAATATTGAAGTTTGATAGCGTAGTGAAAACTGAATACATCATTATTATCGCAAAAGAGCCTATCTACTACCTCAGCTAAAATTCACTCTTTATCTCGCTCGCACGATACTGCTCGCGGACGTGACGCTGAGTGAGAGCGAGACAGAGTGCGGTGCTAGGCGGCAGGCAGCGCCAATAGTTTAGGTATTTGCTTTTTACGGTGAAAATAATGTTAATTAAAAATAATAAAAAACATAAGACCTGCTTTATAGTTAGTTCGGTTAGTATACAAAGTTTCATGATCTAATTTGAAGTAAGTATTTTTTTTCATTTGAGGTAGTGTATAAAACTAACTCATTTGCCGACTGTACCACAAAGTACCGTTACCCTCACTGTTGATATCCGTATGTCACTAAGTGATGGCCTCGTGTCAGGTACATCGCCAGTCAATTGTTTCTGTACCTTGTTCGAAGCTTGTGGGCAATTTATAGCCCCATGTTTGTACTAAGAGGGTTTGTTGAGCTAAACTTGAAATGTTGTTTAAAGGTTAGTGTGTTGGAAAGACTTGGAGCTCAAACGAGATGTTGTGCTTGTGGAATTTGTCTATTACTGTACGTGTACATACTCGTGATATACAGGCTGGCAAGGACACGGAAGCGCAAACTCATCATCATCATCTGCCTAGCCTTTTCCCAACTATGTTGGGGTCGGCTTCCAGTCTAACCGGATGCAGCTGAATACCAGTATTTTACATGGAGCGACTGCCTATCTGACCTCCACAATCCAGTTCCTGGGTAATACAATACCCCTTGGTAAGACTGGTTGTCAGATTTTCGGGCTTCTGACGACCCGTAACGACTGTCAAAGATTCACGAATGACAGCCGAGACCAACGGCTTACCGTGCTTTCCGAGGCACGGAGGTGTCTTGGTATGTAAAGATGGTCACCCATCCACGGAACAACCGCGGCAAGCGTAGCTTAACCTAATCGATCGACCCGTGTGGCTGTTATTACTTAGACGCAAGCCCCTCCGCTGAAGCGCTTCCTGTAACCATGAATTTAGCACATGATTCTAGACCACCTGTACTCCATTTACAATAAGATTAGACATTTAAACAAACCTTTTTTACCGTCTGTTCAACCGATTTTGACTTCTATTCCGTAGGCATAAAGATGGCATTAAAAGCGGTAAACAGGTGTTATTGTAAGCACTTTTTTTGCTTTTAATGCCATCCATGAACAAGCTGTAAAAAAGGTTTGTTTAAATATCTAATCTTATTGTAAATGGAATACGTCGGTTATTTAAAAAAAAAAACAGCAGCTATTCCATACATTTTGACCGCTTAGGTATTGCCCTTTTCTATGAATCAGCTGTTTTTTTAGGGTTCAATACCCCAAAAGGAAAAAAGAAACCCTTAGAAATTCACTTCGTTGTCCGTCTGTCCATCGCTCAAGACCCTTTCTCTCAGGAACGCGTTGAGTTATCAAGTTGAAATTAATATCAAATACTCAGGGCTCCAATTCCTTGAATCAGAGAAAAATCAAACTTCTAAGTCAACGTAATCAAAAGATACTCTATCTATTGGGAATTGTGTTAGAAAATCGTTGATTAAAAGATAAGTAGAAACAATGGCATAAGATGTAATTTGTCAAATCACGACAGTTAACCCCAAAAAAAGAGAGGGACCATCAATATAGGTTTCATAAAACGTCAAGACTTTCTATAAATAAGGAACACAAGAAAATATCAATCCATAAAGACCAAACCTATGAGACATACAACAACCAGGTCAAAATAAATCGTCCAACCAATTACAGTTAACTACTAACGTTTAAATATCACTTAAATCACACATATTTATCATCTGTGGAACATTTCATCACTGGGACATTTAACGTTCTATCTTAACTGGTGTAATTAACCCGTCGCCGAGTTATCTAGAAAATGTATGCCTAATTACCTTACATGGTACATAGTACAGGTAAATGAGGTTAAATAATCATCGGAGGAAAATGAAAGCTCATTCCTGTGAGTTTATAAACTCGGGTTTTCGGAGAAAGATTCCTAGGTCAAACGTAGAATAGAATACTCCTTATTATGTACACCATATAAATTAAAGATGTTTAAATGTAGACTTTTACGAGTTGTCGGATTTTGGTATTCTCAATATGGGCTTATCTTCTTCTTCTGTCGAGACATCAGTTAGCCACAACTCTTCTATTAAACTTAGATGAAAAGATAGCCAGAATTTAAGATTTTTTTTTAAGAGACTTAATCTTATACCTGTTTTCAATTGTTTCTTCATAACATCGTTCTCACATATACAAAGTGTTAATGAAACAACCCAAAACCTCGGACACCCCAACCGATTTTTATATTAATAAATTGATATGACATATAATTATTTATTTTCAAAAATTATAGTAAGAGATATTTGTAAATGTTGTTGCCGCGCTACTTCTTACAGATTCGTAGCTCTATCGCCTTGGCGCCAGCTCTAGCACCCCCTCTCCTCACCCTCGCCCGCGCTGTTTGTTTTCATTGCGTTGGACAGTAGCGTACAGCGTCGTTAAAAAATATTAGACACGGCATGACAAATAATTATTTTTTGGAAAAAAATAACCCATATTAAAAATTATTGTATTCGATTTTGCTGCCGATTCTAAACAAACTAGTTTCAGGTTTTGGGTTATTTCATTAACACATTGTAGAAGCAACAAGAATAATGTACCCAGGATTTTATAATATCTTGATTTAAAAGAGTGTCCTTGGAGTTTCTTGCCCGTTCTTCTCCAAGAGATCTACGTTTTGGAATGGGCAACTAGCTTCAACTTTGTGACTAACTGACCGATTAGTTAATTTTGACAATTCAAAAATGCCTGTAAATGGTTTTATTGAAACAAATGCTTTGAGTTTGAGATCGGCTACCCTAGAAAATTCTAGGTTATCATCGTCATACTGATCGTTACTTACTGGCTGGCTAGCGGCAACATGGGACAAGATCACCATCATCTTTCTCTTGCCCTTATCTCAATTTATTTGGAGCCGGCGCAACATTTGTCTTTCTTCCATATTTCTCTATTAGTCGTCATCTCGGTAGCTACAGGCCGACCGCTTAACTAAGACGTTACCTGAGGTAGCTGCGCGGGGACAAGTGACAACTATAACCCCTCCCGGGTTATAGTTGTCACTTGTCACAAGTTGACCAATCACTGAGCTCTTGCATCACGTCACCCCCGCCGTCGCCGTCTCAACGTCTCGGTTAAGCGGTCGGCCTATGGCTATACTTATCATCCATCGTTTCTTTGGTCTTCCCCTACTCTTATAGCCATCCACATTCATACTCAAAACTTTCCTCAAGATATTTGTCACATTATTTTATAGCCTTTCATTCAATGCTTAACAAAAAAGAATCAAAATAAAAAATATAACGTCTGCTAAATCGAACCCATAATCCATCTTCCTTCGACATTGAACAGTAATCCATTGTGCAAGTTCCGATTCTCAAAAGAAATATCTATTATAATAGGATCAAAATTAAAATGGTGCGTGTCGCTGTCCCATTATTACAACAATAGATTCCTTCCTGTCGGATCCCCAGCCGTTATAGAATTTGGTTTATATCCCCATAATTCTTGGTTCGTAATTCTGAAATACTTCTAATCAAATTATTCTCGGAGTTTTATTTCTCCGTCGATCAGCGTCAGAATAAAAAGCTTTTTCCGACGTTCCTATTTAAGGAGGATGCGCTAGTCCAAATAATGATCCCATTGATTGATATTTTATGAAATAATCATTCAATAGGATTAAATGAGCTTAGATGGTTGAATTGATGATTTTAATGATTATAATTATGTAATATACTTATTACGCTCGCGAATCATATTTTGTATGTAAGAAAGTTTGTATTTCGTAGCCTGTCTTGCGATTCCCCCTTAATGGAGCTTTTTAGAGTCCTGTAGAATGTAGCAGACATTATAATAGATAGATCATTGTGAAGGAGGTCGCCTACGGAGTACTAACATAATACTAATATCTAAAGCCAGCAGAAGGTCTTTTATATTTTGAAAGGGTGTCAGATAGCCCGAAAATAAGATTTATTAGCTGGGACAGCGACAATATTATCCTTGTTGGACGTGACCAACTCGTTATTGTAACTCCTCAACATCAATATTGAATCTGTCACCTACACCTGTATTATGTTGGAGATGATACAGACAAAGGCTATAGTTGGTGCCAGTGGCTGGGCAAAAGTTGCCATTTAAGATTCCCAAACAGCAAGTTTCGCATATTGTCATAATCAGCAAAGTTCTCACTGCGGGGGCATATCACAGGTCACCTCTTTTCGAGAGGGAGTGGGCTAAAATCCGCCACGCAGGCCCCGTGCGGGTTTGTAAATGTCACATGTCTTCGATTTTTTTGTTCTAGTACATGCCGGTTTCCTCACGATGTTTGCTTTCACCATATAATTATTTTCCCATAGGATTGTGAGGAGCCAATATCATCAAGGGTTACTATTCCATTATTTGCTGTCCAAAACTGAACTTAGAATAAATATTTAGAGATTATAAGCAAGATAAGATGGTAAGCAGATAATACACGACATGTTTTCCTTCAGCCTTGGCCATTGAGACAATATTTATTATTATGTTTATATCCTTTGTTGTCTCAACATCAACAGTGAACAGGGTTGGCGCGCACTTGTGTTTACTTGTTTACTTGTTTACTCTAGCTTAGTTATTGCTTAGAGTGATTTTTTTCATATAAATGTAGGTATACCACGAGGGCTGTTTCGAGGTAGTCTTGGGGGAGGCATTTTCCAAGCAGTGAGAGAGTATAGACTAGAAAAGTTCCTAGTTTTTTTTCTCTCTTCAAATTTTTGCTGTCATACTGTATTCAAGACTACAAAAAATAATCTAGTTTCAGTTACACCAGAATTTGTAGAAAGTACGTAAATCTGACATTACATCTGTCATCATCTTCCATCAATGTCCTAATAAAATAAGATTTAAGGTCCAGGGTTCTCACATAATTCGTACATAAGACGATTCAATGTTTGAATCTCGTAAAGCCACAGTGGATAAAGGTGCTTCAGCAGAAACAACAAAAAGCTACCTTAATCACACGTATATATATTTGAACTTTGACCCAGATTTGACAATTACAGTTATGGGAGCTGTAGTCTCACCAAAACAAAAACAATTGACAATGCGACAGACAGACCCCAAGGATACGACAATAAAAGAAGATTTAGGAGTATAGAACGGCCTTTTATAGGGATTAAAGATAAGTAGAATAAAATTATGAGATGATCGTCTTCCAAACCTGCACTCTAATTGCGTAAGACACTTTCAATCACAATCTGAAACGGAAAACGAATCGGAGGGGCCCGTGGCTAAATAATAACAGCCGCACAGGTCGATCGATCAGGTTAAGCTACGCTTGCCGCGGTTGATCTGTGGATGGGTGACCAATTGACCATCTTTACATACCGAGATCCCTCCGTGCCTCGGAAAGCACGTTAAGCCGTTGATCCCGGCTGTTATTCGTAGATCTTTGACAGTCGTTACGGGTAGTCAGAAGCCCGAAAGTCTGACAACCAGTCTTACCAAGGGGTATCGTATTACCCAGTAACTGGGTTGTGTAGGTTAGATAGGCAGTCTCTCCATGTAAAACACTGGTATTCAGCTGCGACGCAAACATAGTTGGGAAAAGGCTAGGCAAATGATGACTATCAATCACAATCTGAATCAGTTTGAAGAATATTTGAAATCCATCGCTTTATATGTTTGAAAAAATTGTCTGCTGAACAACGTTAATACAGCAATGAATGTTGTTGAACTGTCAAAATGAAAACGATTGCTACTGTTAGTGTGTTACGTAATTAGTACCCCGCGGTTTCGACTTAGGACTCCTGTTGATTTCGAAATTAATCGGGAAGCAATGATACTATATTCATTAGAATAATTCACAAGCGTTTTACATCAATAGTAATAAAACCTTAATAAAGAGAACTAAAGATAAAAATAAAATAGCATATAATCTTCTGTTTATAAACATTCCTACATTAATAAGTAGGTATAACGTATCTTAATTTGTGACCTTAATAGCTTTGGTCATCGATCAATTAGTCAATTAAGTAGTTTATCAACAGTATAAACGGTACCTCAATTACTTAGATAGGAACCTTTGTCATTTCACACTTCTCCGGTATTTAATTTTATCAAAATACACCATTCTATCTCTTTCTTTCTTATTATTGTTATATCTCCCTTTCTCTCTTTATATTGAAGTATGATAAAACAACAATTATGATAGTTATTAGTGGGACATGCAACGGTGCCCTTGTAATTAAAACACGTGATGGGTAAAAAATAATTAAGAAGAATTTTATTGCACAATGTGGAGAAAGGCCTCCATCATTCGATATGGACTGTGGTAATATGATTTGAGTCTCGGCTTAAGCTTTGTAGTAGAATAATTAGGTACCTTAATAATCGTAATTGGAGAGCATCTAGATAAGAAAGAAGTCTGGAAGCTATGGCCACCTACTCAACTCAGAACAGAATCCACACAATATCCTGCCTGCTTGTTTTCGCTACTACTCATCATTGATACTTCAGTTTTAAGGTTAAAACAACTACTCACTGAAAAAACATAATTATTTCCTAGAATTTATCGGTATTTTGTGGTATGCGTTTGATAAGAAACAACAATGTTATCGTATATTTCTAACGTATAATGAATATCAAATTAAAAACTTATGATTCTATCTACTCTAATTACACTTCTAAACGCATAAGTATCAAAGAAGACATTTTATTTATATTAAAAATCCCTTTTACCCCTTATCGGAAGGTTAGGCACGAAGATAAATAAAAAAAATCTTATCAGAGTTCATTAAAATTTTACCGAAAATTAATTGAAAAAAAAAGATGGCCGTTGCTTTGAAAATGGAACGCGGTTTGATTGGTTATTTATATTCAATTTATAAAATGGCCGTTGCAAAAATTAAGATTTATGGTTGGTCGAGGTAACAAACGATATCCATGGAATTAGTATGTATATTTGACGATAATTATGTAATTCTTTGTGTTTTGAAGACTAATTTACTGGGACCTCAAGCTAATGTTATCAATTTGTACACACAAGTGTGTTCTTAGCGATAAGGTAACCTTTCGGATTTCGTAAGTTCATCCAAGTTTATAATTGGATTTCTTAGTTCGAAACTTGGCTTATAGACATAATCGGGTAGGTGTCACTAATAAAATATTCAAGTTTATTAAAAATAAGTATACGTTCAAGCTGTTTTTCAGTTCACTTTTGATGTACCTACCACTTATTAATTAAAGCCTATTTCCTGTTAGTAATATTTACCGCTATTCTAGATAACCATCGCAATTTCAGTATCTTTTATGTCTGTTTTACTACTGTTAGCAAACAGTAATTATCAATTTATCAATCCGATTATTTAGAAACCAATTATGACAAATACATTTAAGTGTCTCTTACTGAAATCCACTTAACTACACTTTACCCACTTATTAATCTTATCTTAGCTTTAAGAGTCGAAGAAATTCTTTGATTTGTAAAAATCAGTGTCGCCATTTTTCCTAGAACGCGGCACAGCGCGCGCCAGCACAGCTTTAAGTTCATAGAAAACGCAACCGGATGGTTTGTGCATGCGGCACATTATAAGCAAGGAAAATTTGCATTTCTGTCTGTCTATTGAAAAAGAATAAAAGTAGGTTGTTGCTTATGGTTTCTTACACATTCTGTACAAGTAAAGGTCGCTGCACACAGCCGACGTGACGTGGCGAGGCGCGACGTGGCGGGGCGGCGACGCGGCGCTGGCGCGACGGCATCGGTCACACTGCGGGCGCGATCACGTCCCGTCCCGCCGCGCCCATTCGTACAAACATGCGTCGAGCACGAACACCCCCCGCCCCGCCGCTTCTGAGTTGTATTCACGCTCGGCGCGGCGTGACGGTTACCGTCGCGTCGAGCGCGACGGCTCTGTGTGGCGTCGTCCGTAATATCTAGTACATTACAACTGCTCAGCGTCGCGTCGCCGTCCCGTCACGTCATGTCACGTCCGCTGTGTGCAGAGACCTTTAAAGAAGTAAAAAGTTAATAATAACAACAACAATACAATACTTACTTAATTCACTCGTCGTTTGCTTTGCATAGATAGTGTAAAATTCATATTAGTGTTGATGTCTTATCGATATCGTCTTTGTGCGGTTCGATATTTGCCAGCGTCTATTTGCATTTTTGCTGAACTAGGCCTATTTAGCGCAGCGCTGAGGTACACTTTCCTGCTAATTTGTTTTATTTTTAAGTATACCTATTTCTTTTTTTTTTTACTCGTATATACAGGGTGCAATTGAAGTCATGGGCATTATTTTAACCTAAGGCACTACTCATGATACTAATTGCATTAGGGCTACTATTACGCAAATCAAAAATATTATTAATGCAAGTATGGAAAACCTTAAAATGTAGTGTGTCATAGAAAGTATGAAATACTTTGCGCTTCTCGATAGCAAATGCGTAGGTACACTACGCCGTACGCGTCATTGGGCGTGAATTCTTTGACCCCGCCCGACTCACGTGACATTCGTAAGTTGCCAATGAATTGATTCATAATAAATTCCAACTTTCCCTTCGTACTTTGCCGGCTTAGGACGGTCAAAACTACGTCAACTAACATACATTAAAAAAAAAACATTTACGTACCTAGCTTGTGGATTGTTTTGAAAAAACTTTATTTGTCGGTAAAGTGACAGAGGGTAAACGGGTGCTCTTCCACGAGCTTGTGCATGTGCTGGCACGTGAAAAGACGAAAAATCCAACAGGTTCTTAGTGGTTCTGGTGGAATGAGACCCCGTGAAGGAATAGGGTCGTTTGGGTTGCGGCGATGGAACATTTCACGAGTTCATACTAAATTTCTTGTGCGATCGTAAATTACAACCATTTGTGGGTATTGTTGGTTGGTGTACCTAGCCTGCACATTACGCGGTCGAGGCATCGTGTACACAAACACACACACAACACACAACTACTACACCAACACTTAATACACTGCAATCCAAGCACCGTATGACGCGAGTGGCGAGTACGGCGATTACGTCACGGGATCAATAAATCAATTACGCGTCAATGCACCTGCGCCGTCGTTATGACACTGGTTCCGGGTTCGTGACTTCGTGTTGCGGCGGGAAGCATACCCCGCGCGGGGGTGATATTCGTATTTTTGCGAGTGAGGGAGTGGGACGGAGAGAGTTCAGGGAATACCGCCGGACGGAATGTCTTGTAGCCCATTGTTATTATTACTTGTAAGGGAAAACCCGCGCGCGCGCAGGTGATGTTTGTTTACATTTCGCTTTGCGCTGTACTGCGCTTTAAGATTTTGATATTTCAACATTTATTGGCGTTAACGAAGTATTTTGTTTTAATTACTTTAAGTGTTTATTTGCAATAATAAGCCTTGTGCAATTTGACTTACTACATTTTTAAGGTTTTCCTTAATTGCATTAATAATATTTTTGATTTGCGTATTAATAGCCCTAATGCAATCAGTATCGTGAGTTAAAAATAATGCCCATGACTTCAATTCCACCCTGTATAATATGTGTCGTTGTGTGCCTTTTAGTTTGTGCTAAATAAATGTATTTTCTTTCGTTCATATTTTATCTAGAAATTCAGAATTGAGGGCAAGAAGGTCTTTTAAACCCTCACACGTCTGCAACAAATAGTATAAGCTCATAAAGTTGTAACATAATCCAGTCGGAAAATTCTGTTCTAGGTTATATAAAAGTCCCTACACTATATACCTACTCGTACTCATACGAAGTCACACATTATTACGTAACATGGCTAGAAATGTTACTAGCCTATAAAAATTATGGCCCATAAATCCCATAAATGAACCAGTCTATTTTTCTTAGTTGAGTCAACGTAAATTCAGATAGAACCTTTAGATAAATTAATTGGTTAGACAGGGCATTTGTCTGGAGGGCAAAGGGATTACTGGGAAACTGTTTTGACCAAATTCTACTTTGTACAATATTTTTCTTACTTAAAAGTCTAATATTTATCGTTAGAATTCCTTATATTCGATACTGATGTTTAGTTGAAGTGTGTTTTTCAAGAAAATGTGTGCAGTTTTACCAGCATGACTAAACGGTATAAAATACTGCGTACACACACGTATTTATGTTATTCTCTTAGATTTTCTTGCCTGTGCCAGATTAGCGGATTGTTTTACATAGTCAAATAAATTTTCAAGCACAATAGAGGAAGTTTCCTTCTTCAAGAAATAATTTCCCTAACATCGCTTGCCACCCCTTCTCTAATGCCTTACTGCGTGTTTGACCCAATTAATTCAGGCGTTTACACAGTAGGCAGTAACACTTGAACTACGAATACCAGTGTTCAAATATGCAAATGATGTCAATGTCAAAATCTTACCCTGGACGTCGTTCGGTTGACTGCACGGTGTGTGGCTTTCAGGCTTTCACCCAAAGTTTCCAGAATATTCACCAATATCTTTCTTCTTCCCCAGATGGCGTAGCGTAATGGAGGGCGAGTGCTCTGAGGGAGCGGAGGGCTGGCTCCTCGTGAGGGTGCACGTGCCCGAACTGAACGTGCAAAAGAGTCTCCAGTTCCCCAGAGACCAGCTCATTTGGGACGTCAAGCAGCAGTGCCTCGCCGCTTTGCCTAAGGTCTGTACCGAGTTTTGGTCTTGTAGCATAGATATCTATAGCTGTGCAAGGAAGTTTTGGCGCGTGGCTAAAATCTGAACTACCAACAAAAATTTCAATACATTTCACAAAACAAGTGCGCAAATGTTTATCATCAGCGCCGCCATAACAATATCTTTCGAGCGCAAAAATTTCTTTGTAGCAATGTATATGTCACAGCTCGCAGCCAACTGGTTTAATTAGTCGTTTACTTAACCGCCTAGCCTTTTAACTAAACGGCAATTACAGTTTAGGTTGGAACTATAACCAATCACGCGCGAGCCGAATTGGTCGCAGTAACTAAGCCAGGGCACCCCGACCAAATGGGTTAGGTTAGGTTAGAACTGTGATCAACCGCGTGTGAGCCGAGAGAGCGAAACGAGGCGAGCACTACTTTCAAAGGCCAGGCGATTGACTAAACGGCTAATTTAACCAGTTGGCTGCGACATAACAATGTCTTTCAGAAGGGTGTGACCAAACTTGGAGGCGTGGTTGGTACAGGCCATCAAACTGAACAACTTTTTCCCGGGGACCAACATCGTAATCGTGAAAAAAACACCAGTCGTCCCATACATTTGCTCAAGTTGATTTTGTTGTCCCCCAAGTTTGGGCACACCCCTCTGTAAAGCACATTGTATTTAGATGAACCTACTTATGATAAATTCTCCTTGTTTCTCTCTTTTGAAAAGAATACTTCCCTAGTTACAAACTAAGCCAACAGCGTCTGGGTAGCGCGCGAAATTCACATATTCTTACGTTTTTCCAATTTTCAGGTCAGTATTAGGTTGCATGTTAATCTATATATGATTTGCGGCCGTAACAAATAATGTTAGCGATTGGTCATTTCACGTATTTATGACGGTAACCATCATTGGTCATAATGTGTATTAGTCAATATGCGTCGTAATGATATTTATCTATACAGTTGATCAAATCAAATAGGAGCGTGGGCAAAGTCATTTCCAAACTTATTGATCCTGAGAATGTTGGTGAATTTTTTTACGGTTCAAAAATTATGACCAACTTTTGTTATTTTCAATCACTGCATAGTGCTCAAAGAATAAAATCTAAAAAAAAAAAACTACCAGGAACTGTCAATTTAAGTTTTTTAGACAGCCCTGATAGTTTTTTTTAATACTTTTTTTTTTGAGCACTATGCGAAACCATTGAAAAAAATTGGTCACAACTTTTGAACCGTAAAATAATCACAATCATTCTCAGGATCAAAAAGTTTGGAAATGACCTTGCCCACACCCCTATTCGATTTGATCCATACTTCCAGGGACACCCAGTAGAATTATAGTCATAAAAATCATCAATAAGAACTAAGTTCATATTGCCCTATTGAATGACTATTTCATGAAATCACGACATTTGAGGGCAATTCTAACTTAATATTATTGCCTATCACAGAAATCTAAATAATATAGATTTATATGTTGCCTATTCTAATCATTATAATTTTGTAAAACCATATTTGTTACGTGAATCATATTTTAATCAACATACAACCTGACTCGGACCTGCAAATTGCAAAAAACGTAAAAAAAATTGAATTTCGCGGACTACGTTTTTAGTTAGGTTGTGTTTTATATAATTGAGTAGTTTGTAAGCACATTTGTGTCATTTGATAGTGAGATAACTTAACAATTAGTGGTCTATTTAGTTTTTAGTGAACATTTTGTTTTTTATACATTTTTTTTTAAATAGTAAGTAAGTAAATTTAAAAGGTAGTTACTAGTCCGATTATATTTAATAGGTACCTCCGTATCTGTTTCTATTTTTAGGAGCAAAGGTACCCACTTAATTGCTATACGCAGTAAATCTAATTGGAAAACCATAAACCAAACTTATACGATTCTTGGAGAATTGCTACTTCGTCAAATCGTTTTTAGATTTAAGGAATTCACGATTTTCCGCTAAAATTCATCGGAATCGGATCAATCTCATAAGTTTCCTAGTAAAGATTGAATCATAAGTTTTTGTAGAAATATCATGCTATTGACATTCTGACTTGTCATCTGAGTTGCATAATTTAAACGAGAGGACACTAATTTATTTATTATACTTAGTTAATATATTTTGTCCACTTATCTTGCTAGACAAATAAATTAGATAGTATTATGTTTTTAAAAGTTTATTTATTTTCAATTCATAAGCTTAACATAAAATCTAGTGATGGGACACATGTAGAAAAATATCGACACTTTTTTTTTTGGCATCTCTGGTCGTCTGTTTAACCGGGCTACACTATGGAAGCTTCCATAAATTAAGGCCTCCAGCCTTAAAAATTATAAACTAAGCGACTACACCATTGTTCAAATGCTGTTGTCATTTGTTTTAAAATGTATACTAGTACCTATATTTTTACTATTCATTTGTTCATACATGCCATCGACTAATAAGCCTCGTTAATCCTAAAGTAACCTAGTTCTACTTAATACAATTACGCATACATTACTCTGATTACTTACATTCAAACGTAACTATATATGAAACGGAAAACTTTCGTTTATTTTAAATAATTTTGTTACTTAAACGATTATTCAATGTTACCGTTCCGCTTTGTGAAGTTAATTGTGTGTGTTTAATTATTATTGTTAGGTTTTTTTTTTGTAACAACGCACATAATTTTACTTATTAATATTATTGTATAAGAATACAATTTAAAATTACTCATCTAAGGTTTAAAATGTTTTGTTTCAGTCAGGCCTGCTTGATTTTTTTTTATTACAAACTTTTGAATATACCTCAGGCCAGCTCCATCGTAGGGCTTAAATCTTACAATACCTAGGTCATTTGGTTCATGGCGATTGTTCAGTTATAAGTAGTGTCTGATTGAACAGCGTTAAAGAGACTAGCTTCCAAATTGTGTAACACGCTTACAATTACAAGTCGAGGGTTTTGAACAAAATTCCCAATCGAGAGATCCGATTCCGAATTCGCCCGGTCAACTATGTAAATAACGCAATAAACGTAGCTGAACTGAAATAATGTAAAACATTGCGATCGATTGGCATTTCATGTGCGCGGGGTGTGAATAACCCCGCAGAGTTACTTTATAGCGTCTATATGAAGTAAGAAATTAAATCTTATCGCTGACAAGTAACGAAAATGTAACCCTCAGTTAAACCAATACATCTTTCTATCAGCTGCACAATACACCACCAGTATTTACCTCTATTACCTAATTATTTAAATCTACACCCCCTGTAATCTACCATTACAGTTTTAATAGTGTCAATCCATATCTTCTTCCAATCACCTATTACCCAAGTTCCCAGCACAATAATTATATAATTACAGGCAACGTGTTTCCAATAATAAACTCAAAGACAGACGATGGGAAAATTAACAGCTGATGTGTTCCACATTTTACGATACTTCAGTCTTTAGTACAGTGTGTCAGCTGCCTTTTCTCATGGGTTTATACACTTTATAAGACAATTGAGGGCATTAGAATTGTTATTTATTTTATAATCGTTGTTGGAAACCGGATAAGTGACGCAAATAGGTCATGGAAATGGCGATTTGGATATCGATTCGTAATTATCTTGTCATTCATTCGGAATTTTCTATGCCTGTACCTACAGTCAAAAATACTCCTAACTTAAATGTATGTCTAAATAAACGTGCGGTGTTGGTTTTTCAACCTATTATTGATTTATTTATTTATTAAACTTCGTGCACTATAATGGTACAAAAGCGGTCTTAAGCCTAATGCTTTTAATTGTCTTGCATATCATTCGAGATTATCTATAACAGTCATGCTGTAATCGATTTTCAACGCTTACTCAGAAAAATCCCACAGCGCACTTTTATTTTGGTTTTCGTTTAGGTGTCCCTTCCCTAGTGTTCGTTCAAACGGGCAATAGGTAATGATGCTCAGCTAGAGCCAAATTTTTATACTTACATTTAAATCCATATCACAACGTAACCAGATTATTAAAAAAAAATAAACGTCTTTGACTGTGGAGGATTACTGCAAATCCTATTTGAGGACTGATTTTGCCTGATTGGTGATTATATCGAGTCCGCTTATTTATCGGAATTAAGGTTGTTGAACTTGCAAGATTAGCCGGTCTATTCAGTAAAAATCTCAACATAAATACTAAGGTGAAGTGAGTTTGGAAAGAGCTGCCTATCGATTCTGTAAAAATCTCACCGTGATAACATAGGTGAAGTGAGCGTGAAGTGAACTATCAATGGAGGCAATTCCTAACATCAAGTGGAATGACAGCTCACTTCACCTTAATTTTCACGGTGAGATTTTTACAGAATAGCACTGCTGTAATTTTTTCATCAGAGGGGCAATTCTCGTAATTTTAAGAACGTTCATAGTCCGATCTCAATCTGTCAAAAATACTTCTAATTTATCTATAATTTGACAAGTTTTTGACATTAGTTTGTCGCCGAGATGAGACTGCGATTAGATTTTGAACGTTTTATATTACGAGAATTAGCCTTCTGATTCTAGGGATTGACACTATTGACTGATCTCACTTCAAGCTCGCTTCACCTATGTTTTTAAGGTGAGATTAAATAGAAAAGTCATACATATAATTAATCCTGTAATTAATAACGAGTCAATAATAATATCATTAGTAATTATTTTAGATCAAATTACTTTTAAAGTAAAATGCATGAAAAAATATGCTACAACAAGTTAACGATTATGAGCTTTTTTTTTTAATTATAAAACTTCAAAGGCTATAAAATGCTTATTTTAGGTGTCTTATTTGATATTTCAATAAAAAAATAAAATAAAAGACTTCAGAACCTCTTAAGTGGTTCTTCACTCCATTTTATCAGCACCAAATGGCACACAAATATTATCGTAACTATGACTGCGATCCAGTGAAATTAGTACGAACGTCTGGTAGGTACTTGATCGATAATCGAGTTTCGATTCAAATCGATTACGACATTGAAATGCAAATATTGAGTCTCCGGAGTGGGGACGTCTCTCGAATGTTTACATAGAACATAATTGAATCGAGACGGCGGGAAATCGATTTGAATTTAGTTTTTATTAAATTATTTTTAATGACTGAGTATGGAATATGACTTTGTTTTTCACGTTTCATTTTGAAAGTCATCATTATGATTATTATATACTTATTGCAGTTGCACTGAAATTAATAATAATATACCTAGAGGTTAGCAAATATTAAGTAGGTACTTAAAGTGTAGATTTGAAGAATAATAACTAGGCACATAGCATACCAAGTTTATCGATTCCATCGCGTCCCTAATCGATTTTTAACGCTATTGCCATAGCTAATATCCGTAACTACTTCGTGAAGTATTTTATTTTCTGTAATAGGAATTATTTATGTAGCAAACTTCTTGAGTTTAATCATTATAAACTATAAGTATCGTATGTAAAGTAAGTACCGGCTTACCAATTAAAAGTCTACATAAAATCATGTTGTGAAATATTACAAATTAACGCCACTTTGAGCACCACGCAGTGTAGGTACCTACTGGTTAATTAATTATGTAGCCATAATTAGGTACCTTACCTGACTTTAATATTCATATTTTTTATCTATATAAAATATTATAAGTAGCACAGTCATTTACTAAAAGCATCATAAACAAATTCTGACTCGAACATAAATTTTTGAATTCACAAATGGATAAAAAAAATCTCGAACGACCAGTAGCAATATTTTAATGCAATGTAAAGCTCACAAAAGTGCAAGTCGCACGTGGGTAGCTGTAGGTGGGACAAGTCTTAAGACTGCCTAGTAAATCGCAATAAACGTTTCATTAAAACATCACACTTTCAATCGGGACGGGATAAATGTTTTGTAGTCCTTATAAACGCTGCCATATTATTTTTATTATGTTTTGCCAGTTGAGCGGCTCGTAAAATTATGGCGCTTTTTTTTTTAGTCATGCTGCAGTCGGGAGTTAATTTGATTCTGTGTTATAACATTTTGATGTGAGCTTTGCCGTCAAATAAATGAATGGCCAGTCTTTGAGAATAATATCCCTACTTCATAATTTGATGATTCACACGAGAAGTCCCTTCGTGTAAATCAAATCCGAAAATTATTCAAATATTCATCATACTAATGTAGATTAGAAACATTGTATTGCAAGAACTTGCTTACATAAAATATCTAATCGAAACATCGCAACACTGCAAGAATGGCTAGATCTTATCATGCGTAGCCTCCAACTATCAACGTCTTAGTACCTTCATGTCGAGTATTGAAAAAATCACCAGCCGACAGTAATCCACACTAGCACTTACAAACCAGTTTCCACAATACCGTTATGTGGAAGTAATTTCTTAAACGCACACTCGACGGTCACGCCAATCGTATCGAACGATATGCAATCGACTCGTCAACCGACATTACCTTGGTAGGACCCCAATGCATAGAGAAGCTGTACAGTAATGTACAAAAATAGATGTTTGCCGCGCAAATAAATTGACATTCGGAATTTGCGTGGAACGTGCTCGAATTTCGAATTTATTATTTTTATTTTTTGTGAATCGTGTTGTGCCTCTGCATTTTAAATTGGTTGAAAACTTTCGGTTGCAATTGGCACTTTAGCAGCACTTAACCTATTTTAGAAATAATCAGAAAATATTATTCACACGATTATCATAAAATGAGATTAAAGTTAATGGATATTAACCTCACACTATTGTGTACGAAATGGATTCTTACGTTTATTTTATTGTTGTTCTCTGTTTATTATTATTTTAAGAACGCCGTAAAATATTATAGTCGACGTACGTGTAACATTTTTATGGTTGTATAATATCTCAATAGGAATGTACAGTCTGCAGAATTTCACAATACCCTCTAATCTTTTATACCGAATCCAACTATCTTCCAGTCCAGCCAATAACCTAAAGTGTATCCTAAGCTTATATTCCAGTAACTACCTATAATTAACATGTACTTAATATATTGTTTTCGGTGGTGTCTCCGGCAACCTCAGGTGGCCACTTGGTACAGGGTACGTTTTTAAAAATGCAACCCCCCGTATATGCCTGAGCAACCTCCTGTATAATGATGCATGAATCATGGCAATGATTCAGTGTAGTCGCCGATAGGGAGACGATACGTGTCTAACTGCATGGATGATATACTAATGTGTCTTGCATGATTAATTACCCTGGTATGCTTGTTTTCACGTGACTTCATGACGTCATCTTATTGTTAAATAGCCTATAATTTTGTCATAAAAAACAGTGGGAAGGTTATTGGCCTGTTATGTAAGTACTGTTCTGAAACATGGTGTAAATAAGCTATTTACGACTTACCGATATCAAGAAAAAAAACTGATAAAAGGTAGATAAAGATTACCTACACATTTTAAAAATAAAGCGGTAAACAAAACACGCAAATTAAAACCGCTTTAAAAACCAAAGTTTCCTTGAAGCAGGCTTTAATTAATATTACATTAAACGTTAAAATTGCCTGACTAAAACAACTCATGTGCCTTAACTGCAATAAAGTTAAAATCGCGTGCACGAATTCTATACACACGAATAAATTCTAAAGTTGACAATTCACAAATTAAGTACACCATCAAGTAATTAAAATAGGAAACTTTTATTTTGTAAAAATAACTTGTATTTTCTAGTCACGTGAAAATATGGCGTTGAACAATGGGACCTTGAAACCAACCTATAATCGGTTGGCCATAAGTCCATAACTCACCCATAACTCACCTAGACGTTAAATGTTTCCATAATAACCATTTTCAAGCATTAACCAAGTCATAATAAATCCTTTCTAGAACGTACAATGACAGGTAAGTAATGCATTGTCTTTGAACTTGTTATAGGATGTCTTGTTTTATAACAGCATGTAGATATAAAACTGTTCCTATATTATAGACTTATAAATATGTATGTTCACCTTCTTGACTTCAAACATTCATACATACAAGGTTATCCCTTGTGGATTATTGATTATGATGATATCTTTATAAATGTACACATTTGCATTATTTCAGTGTCAAAGAAAATTACTACAGCAACAAACAGCTACTTATCAATCAACTCGTAAAAAAATTTTAATGCAATAACGCTACAAAGTTGAACTAGCAAAAACAAGCGAGAGTTGTGCCCTAAGAATCAACTTTTTGTTGTGTCACGTTACGAAAATGAAAAGCAAAAAGTGGCTATTATTCGAATCGTCAGCAAAAAATAATGAATACCCAACTTTGTTTAGTGAATATTAATTTCACAGTGATTATGTTAATTGTTTAAAATTTTAAACAGACACTGACAGTGAACCTTCCCACGGTTTAGTAATAAAAAATCTACCTAACTCAACCAACTAATTTAAATGTCATTTTGATATTTTTCTGCTTACTCATACATATTTTGCTGAAAGTCCTAATCATCTTCACAAAAAAGAAGAAACAAACAAAAAACCTTTTTAATAAAGATCCACAATACATTTTTATTTCGAGTGTACTACTGGGGCTATTCTCAAAACTCGAGAGTGGAGTTTTCGTGTCACCACAATTACGGGCCGAGCCGTCCGTTCCGACGTCCTACTTATGAGAATAGCCCCCATCTTCATAGCTGGACACTTTCCTAACACAACATTTTTCTTTGTTGTACCGGGGGACTTTTCCATACTTTTACATACCGCATTGTACTCCGTATGGCCCATTTTCGTAGACACTTGAAAGGGTTGGTAAAAGATACATACTCGTACATTATGTTGATGTGTATGTATCTTGTGTCGTACTTACATTGTGTAGACTACAATGTAGATGATCCTGTTTTTATTAGAATACGCGGAATATATGAGACCCTAGTAAGGTTAGATGAAAAATGTGAAGCACAAATGTAGGGCACAGGTGAAGTGTTCGTGTGACGTGCCTTCGCACATTAATATGGAAATTTAGTTGAATATAATCACTCTACTGCCGAGATTTACACACAATCTATAAGAAAAGAAAGAAAGGGTAAGAAATAAAGAGGAAACTTACGTTCAGTAGTGGAACAGTATAATACTAATTAGAGTTAGAATGAATCTCCGTAGACAACGGTTAAAAAAAATCATCCGGAAATTTTAATCTAAATAATTAAATTCTTCAAGAACAGCTAGACTTTTCTCCTACAACTGTCACTTTAATAAAGCTAGAATTAGGTTTTACTACATATTCCTTCGTCCCTTCATGTGGGTTAATGAGAACATTAAGCTACCAGCACTGAAGTAATCTTGAGCTTAGCTACCATACGCTTACATTTAGAAGGCCTAAACTGAATAATTTTACGCACAATTTGCTTCTAATTGTATTAGAGAGGTGCGTACGTTTTAATATTAATCAATGTCGGTATGAATCTTGGCTTTGTGCACGTCGTCTTAAATATACGGATATAGATTTTCATAAAAGAAATATTACCCTTCACAGTAATATATATGGTAGAGAAGATGAGTTATAATGTTAGACAGATGAAATATTTTGAATAGGTATATATACCTACTGACTCACAATATCAAGGTTCCTTAGACCAGCCGTGATCGTTTGATGAAAATTTTACAACAGGAATAGGTAATGTAAGATAAAATAAACAATAATTTAGAGAAAGGCATCTCAAAGAGACAAGATACAAAACACCAAATACCAAAGAATCCTAATACAGCACACGAAAATAGCAAACCCGTAATGAAAGAAAAATAAAACGGCTGTTGAATAGCGATACATTGAAAACGTTGACCATTATTCTATCCTTTTAAAGCAAGAGTAATGCAAATGGGACCTCTACAATTCAATACAATAAAATCAAACTGCTATATACGGCGGTGTTCCTTCAACATCTTTTAAGGTTTTATTAAATAAACTGGGAAGATTCTGAAGAACAACATTGCGAGTTTACAGAACATAATTTTTCGCCGACTTATTTTATGATCAAGGATTCTTTTGGACGTTGAACCCGGAACTGCAGATTCGATTTAGCGGAGCAATTATCGCTAAGATTGTATGCTAAACGCCGCGTCTAATAATATTCAATTCAATAAATATAAATCATACCCAGTGCCAAGATAGAGAGAAAGATAGAACTACTCTGCGATGGACTAGAATTAAAACGGAATCCTTTGAAGTATTAGTCTACCAAAGATCTGTAGAACCTACATTACAATATCATTATAAAATTTTGCATATCATAAAAAAAAAAACAATCTAAACTACACACACAGCATACATTACCTATGAGGAAGTTAATTAAAAAACAAAGACATTCAATTCATAGGAAATCATATGACAAAAGTTAACAGGAAAACCTCTAGAATGGAAATAAAGCTGCAGTGAAGTACATAAAATAAGAAATGCACAAGTCACCTGCAAACAAAATGACCCAAGGTCGTCAAGTACCACTTCACAAGCAAAATGCCAAAAATGACGATGAAAAAGTTATTGGAGTTCAAAAATAAAAAATATGGCGCTTTTGTATGCCACATGCAAGTTCAAGCAATTTACGAAAGCTACTTAAAATAATTCTTAAAGTGAATGCTGCTAACTTACCTGGTTGATAAAAGGTCGAATGACCATAATAATGTGATATTTATGTAATGGCGGATTCTGTCTGCAAGTGAATTAAATCTTCGTTAAAATGGATTTTATGGAGCATATAACTTTGACAAGTGCTCTTATGGACATCGAGCTTCCTTCTGAAGTAATAAAAATACATAATTACATAATTCTACACGGAATACAAAATTTCTTCCACCTTTAACATCTGATTCCGAGAAATTCCGAAAATGTTGAAACACTAGTAACGGTCCCACTTTTATTCCAAACAGAAAAAGGCTTCTGATTCTGAGTAAGCTTCCAAACATTCTAGCTTACCCGTTGTAGCCACTGTATAATATGAGCCATCTCATACAAAATGTATGACAACAGCCGCGTCGGAATTTCGCAGTATACTACCAAGCTTTATATAGTCTGTGCTAGACTTAACTGTGCTTCTTCTAGAAGCTACTGTTCTTGTGTCACATAGTAAACAAAGAGAATGACATAAACGAGGAGTGTGAACACAGAATTTATCTTTATTTGATAGTTGTCATCTGTGCTTGTCAGTTTTATTGCGTTATGAGAACGGTCGTGTGTTACAAAAAGGTCTAGTTGTAAGAGCCCACAGAACAGAGAGCCCATAGTTTGGGTTGATTCGTTTATTTCATATTCTAGTCTCTGTATACTTTGCCACTTCTTTTCGTAAGCATTGATCTGAAGATAACGTTTGCTATAGTTAACCTTTCAGTAAAGAAAAGGCTGTATCGTTAATCAAATAGTCTATCATATATTTCATCTCGTTTTTCTCTTAAAGGTACCAGTCCAGCTAGATATAGGCCTCTGGCAAACACCCCTGATGAAATTGAAGAGGTAATGATATCGATTGAATGCGGAAACTTCCTTTTTCATTACCTCACTCCATGGTTCCAAGTCATTCGTTAACATTTTTATTACTATAAGTTATTTGATTTATCATATATTACATTGTATATGAGTATTTCCACTTACATGGTCGTATAAAAAAAGATGAGATAGGTATGTCTTTGACCTTTGCATCAAACAAACAAACGATTTAATAGCCACATAATTTATACACAACGTTGACCTCTATTTACATAGACATGGCAATGACATAATCAATAATATGGTAATGTTCCACAATTTGGGCTATAGTTTTTACTTTCATGGTTACCTTGAAACAGTTAATTGAATCATTTCTTAAAAGATGATGATAATGATAATATTGATGAAACTGAGGAATACAGTAAAAGCAGTTTTACAGATCTCCTAAAAGAAGAAGATAATATTGATATTGTAGATGATGATGAGGAACCCAGTAAGAGTATATTTAACAAAAAGAGAAATTCTAATGTTTTTCTTAGCTATATCACAGATGTAAAGTTTTGTGGATATAAGTATCAAGATCTATTTATAAAGTAACATGTACCTATATCTGTTTTCTAAAGTTTATCATTCATGTTTAGGCCGGAAAGTGTGACGTAAGACAAGACTTTTTTACGTTCGTTTTTTTCGTTCGTTTTTACGTAAAAAAGATGCAATGATGCCAATTTAAAAACATCGGCTTGCTTGTCGCATTTCCGTAGACTGACTCAAGTATATGATAATATGAATGATAATTCAACGCACTTACTTATGTATGTGTGTACGCAGCAAAGGGCAAAATAAGACGGAATTCCTTAAATTCTTATTATTAATTCTGTTTGTTTCATTGTTTAATTCAATGAGTTTTTATATATATGTATTAACAGCGTAGTGTTTTAATATATATTTGATAATATCCACAAATTTTAGTCGTGTTCCTCGCTCGAGACTAGATTATAATACTCGTCCTCTTTTCCTTTCCTTTATTTAAAAGTTGTCTGATATAGTCTAGTGTTTGTGTAAAACTTCCGTTATTTTATATCATTTTTATATTCATTCATTCATGCTTTATTTATGTACTCATTGTTAACGTGTTCGCATATTCAAAAATACCAGCTGGCCGATGTGGGCCAGTCTTTATATGGAAATGTCTCGGCCCAGTGATGTAACCAGGGGCCTTATGAATATATCTCGAGTGATGCAAGACCTTTTCAAGGGCCGGGACCCAAAAGCCCGACCGAGGCTAGGGCCTGTTACTACGATATCTTACCCAGATAGATTGAGTACGTGGAGATGGTCGTTATCTTTGACTTACAAAGGTTTTGGCTTTGTTTTTCCGGGTAAGTGAACTTGTTTTGTTAGTTTCCATTTGAATCTTTGTACAACTCTTAGTTTTTTTTTTTATCGTTTTCTTTTTGACTTGAACCTCTTTTATATGTATGCCATGCCATGCCATTTCTACGAAAGGGACAATGCATATAGCATTGTCCCTTTCTTTTCAAGCAAGATTAATCTCGTATATATGTCAGTCAATGTCAATTTTCCACCAGGAAAATATTACAGCTGTTATTTAAATAAATAGCAATACTTGAGAAAATTACTTATTTAAAACGCCATTAGACCCCGTCATTGGACTTCCAACAGCTATTCAACTTCCTCTTCAGTCACCTATTATAATAACAACCGATTGTCAGACTGGTCTACCTGTTAATTACCTTCTATAAATGAATACTTCTTAACTACAGCTTCATTGGAACCTGTCTTTGAATGATCTCATCGTTGGTAGACAAATATATTAGTGTTATGCAGTTTTACAGCTTTATCAAGATTAATGTTATGCAATTATTCTATGTCGAACAGATGATTTCGTCTATCGTTCTTGTTGAAATGATTTTAAGTTTTGTAAATATTCACAGCTAAACAAGCGGTTTCCTTACCTTCTCCCTCTCGCGTCGTCGAGGGTCGAAAGGTCGAGATCCCATAGAATCATCTTCATTGTGACGCTCTTGCACCACCTGTGCCTTTTCTTTGATATTATAGACGTATTCATAGTTTGGTGTTCGGGGAATACCCACTTTAATTCAATCTATATCCTCGTAACATTTTAAATACCGTAAAAAGTTAGGTACATAAATAGCCTTACAGATATGAAATTATAGATGAAGATAATATGAAGAAAAAAAAATACAGGTGACGAGATAAACATAATTTAATAAAATCAGGACAAGTAAAACAGTAGCAATTACTTTTTAATATTGCTAAAATCATACCTACGTGATAACAAAACGATTAGAGAAGGATATTGCAGCAATAACCAGACATGAATGACAGATAGGATCGCAATATGATATCATTTTTGGTAAGGTAATCCCTCATTTACCTTACGCAGGATATTGCGTCATCAAGTTGAAATCATAGCCTGCGTTGTACCACAGAATAGTTATAGAAGGTCGGGTGCGTAAAAGAACGAAAATACATGCACGCATAGACACGCTTCACGGAAAGTGAGTGCAAGCGCACTCGCGACATCGAAGCGCAAACTATAACCATAAATTCAGCACATGATTTTAGACCTCCTAGCGTAGAAACTCGTCGGTTATCAAACAAAATATCGGCTGTTTCATAGAAAAGTGACACCTACACGGTTAAAATGTATAGAACACCAACTTTTTTATAACCGACGAAAAATTTCAACCCAGAGTGTTCAGAACCATGTGCTAATTCCTTGGTAAAAGTGCGCATCGATGATGCCACCCGGCAGGTATATGACTGTGTCAGTGTACCTGGCTTTGGCTCATTATATGTAGCCGACCTTCTGTAGGTACTCTTCTGTGGTTGAACCTACATTACCTAAAAGCAGCTAGACATTATTATTTCTTCTAAGTAGGTAGAATAAAACTGGTTTTCTTGCTGTGACGTATACGTCTAGGCCGGTAATATAATAATGTGTTTAAAGTTCACATGGTCAATTATATCTAAGTTAGATGACGAAAGATTTCAAGTTAGTTTTTTCTTCTGCTGTTTCATATACTTATCTAGTTACAATATTATGTAGATTTTTTTACTACTAATGTTGCTTCATAGAATACATGTTATAATGAAGTTGTCTAGATAGTGTGAACCGCTTAGTTTTTGATTCTCCCTAACAAGATTGAGAGCACCGATGCATTAGAATGATCTTTGTATATAGCGAGTTAGATCCAGAAGATCAAGTATCTATGTCCTGCGTTATTATTTATCTGCTTCTTCTTCTTCGTAAAGTTTCGACCAGAATTCAGCCACATCGACAGTCGCCTCGCAAAGTCTTTCAAGGTGGTGTTGTTATTGCACACATCTCAATTGACAGTAAGTCAAGAGATGTGGCATCGTTTGTGGTGTAGCTTCATTCATCTGTTTTCATTTTGGTGTTCTTGAATTGGCCTGCTCTTGGCTTTGATCTCGATTCATGGAAAGCGATGGATGAGGTCTATGATGAAACGAGCGTGGCTAGAATATGTCTGTTCACACTTGCTTTGAAGGCAGACGGGTTATATGTAGAATAGAACACAAACGCTGGCAGAGAGTTCCATACTTTGGCTGTTTATGTTCAATTAATTATTTAGACAGGACATCTCAGTACAGTCCGTGCATTGTTTTGGTAGCCTGAAATTAATATTATCATGCAATTAATTAATGTTTTCATAAAATTACTAGTGTTGCACCGAATGTGGGTCCTGCCGTATGTCGAATTCGGCCGAATGTTCGGTTCAAATATGTACCGAAGCCGAAGTTCGGCCGAACTTCGGCCGAATTTCGGTTACATTTTGCCCGCTTTTGCTCAATAAACAGGTCAGATCGTGTTCGTACCTCGTCGTCGCTTGTAATTTCACTCACGCGCGCGTCCCGCTCGCCACCCTGAATGTTATGTTACCTTGCTGATAGATAACAATATTACAATTGATAACTTTAATTAAGCATATTTTTTATACGTGATATTGTTTCTTTTCTACGGAAATAAAAATAAAAACGAACATCCACGTTACCTATTCACTTACAAATCATCGAAGTTCGGTAAAAGCTGCCGAACTTCGGTAATACCGAATGTGAAACGAATTTCGGTGCATCTCTAAAAATTACAAAGATAATAAGGAAATATCAATAGCCAAACGATAAAATCTTCAAAAACTTCTTATTAGTTTTTCATCACTACTCAAGACAGCTTTATGTTATTGATATAAGTAGGTATATCTCTATATACTTGTGATGCAAACCTCTTCAATATTCACATATACCTGTTTTGCATGTCACGGATGCTGCATAGTGCAGGTTTTGTTGTATCTATGTAGGTACGTAATACATATGAAAGTAAAATTAATTCATCTTAGGCGTTGAAAAATACTATTAGATCATCAGTTGTTAGTGTTAGGGCTTTCCCGGATGACCTAGGTTTCATTGGCTAAAAGTCAAGTCACATTAATAAGCATTTACTATCCTCAAACATGTTTTTAGGGGCTTTTTTTTAATAAGCCATGGGTGATTAACCGATCAAATCGCATATCGCATCGTTCTCACATGTATAATTTCAACATGAATGATGTAACCAATATTTTTATTTAAAAGTGGTCGTGAAGTTTCTTTCCCGTTTATCTGCTTAGGAACCTACTACGCTTTGGAATGGGTAACTAGCTTCATCTTTGCGACTGACTAGTCCCTTGACAATTCAAAAATAATTTATATTTGGTTTAATTGAAATAAATGCTTTGAGTTTAAGAAATATGTTCTAAGGAAGATAATATAATTAACCCTATGAAATTATTCATTCGTTCTTGATAACATGATTTTAAATAATCTTTTGCAATTAATATTTACTTCATAAATACAGCCCCACTGAATTCACATTAACAATAATTTTAATCAACCGTTCAAATCTTGTCCAAATTCAACCTACTGTTTTATTATTCCTATTGCGTCACCAGTCTAGGAAAACAAGTTCCCTATTACTGTTCCATAATGCAATACCTAGACCTAATAATAGGTCTAACTTAGTAACTTGTTAGAAACTTATTTTATCTTATCCGGGCTATTATCAAGTCGCTCATTCCCGCGAATTCTCTTGCCTGCGCTGGCGCAGTGCGAGTTAGTAAATTTAACGACTTAGCGCCTTCTACAGTCATATTTTGAGAAAATAAATGTATTCATTGTAAAGTTGAACTAAAACTTGTTCCGACTTTATTCTCTGTAGAGATTTGGTATCGTTTCTTGGTAATTTTTCTGCATGGCCTCTTACAGAATTTTATTTCTTATTATTACATACACTAATAGAGATCTTTGTTATCGTGGATGACGTGATGATGAATAAATATCAAAGTTCCTGAATCAGACCACAAAAAAACACAAGAAGTCCCCGATTTATCACAACTCAATCGAAAATCTATAGAAAAATAAACAAATTACAGCGTAACAATATCGTAAACATTGTTACAAACTGTATACAAATAAGTATGAAATCAAAGCCATCTCAATAAAGATTTTTTATTAATACACGGCGTCACTTCGCTCATTGGAAGTCACGACCACGAAACCAGTGAATCTTGACACCAGGTAAAAAAGAGAACTACAAGATGGTCGGAATTTGTCATATTGTTTATACCCAATATCACCGTGATAGGTCAAGTTGTGATGGGCAGCATATTTGCATTGGCATTGGGTATTCGATCATCAGTATCATCACACTTCAACAGTTCCACTCTAAACTTAATGAGTAACTGTAAATTATATTAAACTTTCAATCGGTAGATGTGTATATTTTTATACTTATAGATTGCCATAACATTACTAATCTGCTTACAAGGTCATTTGCGAACACTCTGGACACGTCTTTACCGAAAGTAATCGACTCGCTGTTTTATAATCAATATGACGTTAAACCATCAGTATTCACGCGGAATTCGCTTTCGGTTAGGACTCACGGTCAGATGATGATTAATATGACTGATGCTTCCCTGTCAATAAAATTCAACGAGCTGTGGGCCAAAATACCCATTAAGTGGAGCCCTGACACAGCTAGAAGGCGTCGCGGCAGACTCCGACCGGCGGGACGAGCTGGAGAAAACAAACGACCAGTGGTCCACTACAGCACTGGACCGAAAGAGCTGGAAGTCATGGAGAAAGGCCTTTGTCCAGCAATGGGATAATGTAGGCTAACAGTAACAAGTTAGGTTAGGTGAGGCAATATACTTACTGGAATTTTTTGTAAAATTTCGAAGAAGATTCGAAACCCCTCTGAGTCGGAAATGGCTCAGAATTCTATTACAGATGACAGTGTGAATTCCCTTCACGTTATCCGCTTGTGAATCACACCTAGTGAAAGAATGTCTCTCTGAATACATGTTGTTTTAACGTCATTAACCAGATTAGACGGATTAGCTTAAAGCCAACTAAACACTCATAATAATAAACTTAACATAAAACTAAAACACAAAGATAAACTAGATCACTATATAAAACAGTAAATTATGGTAATCATGACGATCAAAATAAAACATCTCCGGAATAAGATTATCGTGATTATCAAAATCTTACTCAAAACGAGTCATCTTTACCACATGTTATAAGACGTAACTTTTTAAGTTTACGTTCGTAACATTGTTATCTCGTTTATTCGCCATTTTATAACACTTATGGCTGAAATATTGCTGTAACATGTCATAACACGATAATATTTATGAGATTTTTGAGGGTTATCCTGAAAGATTTTTAGGACTATGTCGATAGAATGTGTGTAATGTAATGTAATGCCTTAAGACTAACTCTTAACTTTTTCGAATGAAATACTTATAGAAAAGGAATTACTTATAGAAATATAATGAGATATATATCGATTCTCCTGACAGCTTTTTTAAGCGTATCATTAGTTTAAATGTTCTTGTTATATAAACGCAGAGCCAATTTCATCTCGCATTGATATTCCAAAACTTAAGCAACTTTCCTTATTTTAATTTGGATGATGATATTTGAATTAAGACAAGGTAAAAAATCTTTAAATGCAACAGCGTTTCGGGCACACTTATTAAACATTTTATGATTTGCACGTTCACTGAACTTAGTTTCAAAGTCATCCAAGATTTCTTACTCTCCTTTAATTTACAATATAGGATCAACGAATAATTTTACAGTAAATTGTGGTGCATAAGCCGGATGCACGATTTTAATGAAAAACAATGAATCATTATTTACTCACTGTAGTGAGTATAACATCATTGTTGAGGACGTGTTAATTAGTGAGTAAGTACTGAGCTAATACTAATGACATAATACTCATTTTATATGGAATGTGATAATAGTGAAACATACAAAACGTAACTAACAATTAGGAATTCGGGAACCATATGAACGTAGCGTTTTAGTTTTATTTCTGGCGCCAATTTTTCTATTGGAAAATATTCAAATTCCATTTTTCCAATTAAAAATCCAACTGAAATATTAACACATAAAAATTCTCAAATGAACACTGCCACAGCTGTGCAACTAACTTCAAAGTGGCAACAAACAAGTAAAATCACGACAATCAATATAGATGTAGCGAAACAGACTTATCCGTTTTAATAAAAACATTATATAACTTGTTCTATCACGAGCCAAAACATAAACCATTGCTATCTTAGAGTCATCTTTTCAATGTTGTCCAGAATAAATATCTTCTAAGTCCAGTCTAAAATTAAATTACTTTTACGAGGTTCCATTTTAGGGCCAATAAACCCTATCAGCAGTCACTATCAGACTAGGTCCATAATTCTACGTAATCCGACACAGTGGGAGAATTCTAATATTTTATACTGGTTCAATTGTAACGTTACAAAACTGTGAATTATTGTCTTCATAAATCTTTTGTCTTGTTCGTGGACAGTTCAAATTGTCATTGTGGTTTGCGTCTTACAAAAATATAGTTCAGCAATACAAGCTAATAGTAGGTAAATTGATGGATTCCGAATTTCCGATTTATTTTCATTCAACCATATCATATCATTGCATCTACATTCTTTAGATTCTATACTTATAAAGGCAATCACTGTTTTGACGTCTACACGAAGTTACGTGTGCTTCCTTTGCATTACTTTTACTTACTGCTTTTAACGCTTATTTCCTGCAATGTGCAATTTCACATACATAATACGCATCGATAACACTATCCTTAATAGCTTTGATTGTGTTGACTGTTTCCTTTAAATCATCGTTCTTCTTCAACATTGATTCCTGTGCCATCTTGGCAATGAGTAACAGTTATCAAAACAGGTGTTTGCGTAATTGCAATTTTATATTCGACATCAGAATGTGGTAGCGGAAGCATCCACTAACAAAAGTCAACATAATTATTTCTAACATTTGTAAAATCAAATCAAATTCATATGATCTAGATTGTATCTGTCTTCCACTACGGTATTCTAAAAAACAATTTCCACTAGCTCTAGGGCGAAACCGGTAGCGAATTATAATCACATATCCACTGGCAATCATCCTGACATTTCAATTAAGAAAGCAGAGGATAAACCCGAAGCGTCGGAACCCGTTTCAATGACATTGTGCATTCTGATATTATTGGGCTCGTTCGTTTTACCGTTGGCATTGCTTTGATCTAGTGCTGCCCTGAGGATATCTTGGGACGATGTACTACAAGAATTGGAGAATAAATTAGCATCTGCTCTAGGATTGGATTCATCATTAGTATTTAGAACCTTTGCTTTTCTGTTTGTCTGTCTAGGTTGTTGAGCTTACTCGAGAATTTATAAAGTGGACAAATAATAATTAGAAGTCAAGAAATTTCAGCAATAAAAATATCAGCCTCTTTATATGGAGAGGTTTCAGCCGAAATATCACTGGCAAGACGCTTCACTAAAGTGATCTGAGTCAAATTCAAAATTCAGAGGTCGTTTATTCTGTGTAGATCTTTAATACCACTTAGGGACTTAAAAGCCTACTCTGCGTCACAAAGTAAGCCCACGAAAAATCTTAAAATAGACGTAATGACTTTTCAAATCTCTTCGTCGACTTATAATGATATTAAAATCAGAAGATTGAAATTTTTCCTTCAATGTTTTCATTTCTGTGTAGGTTTCCTGTTGTATGAGCCGCTTGAAGAGCCCGTTTGGGTATTCATATATAACTTTCAACCTGTCGTGTCAATATCAAATCAATTCTTCGAATCGACTAACAAATATTGACAAAAGTAGAATGAATATAATTAAATAAGAATCTCTTCTAAGCCATGGGGACATTAACCCACTTATACATATACGTATTACAAATTTATTAAGTATTTCTAGACAACTTGTAATTTTAGGAAGCTGTATTTATTATTTTAGTTAATCCAAAATTGCAAGCTGAACATGGAAATGAATTTAAGAGTGTGGTTTGTCAGTTCTGCGAAATGGTGCCAAGGCTTCACCACAAACTAATATTTCTAGCAGACAATGCCTTTCGATACATATGGAGATACTATGCTAAAACCGTCGACAAGTCGTCTAATTTTCATGTCTATCTAGACTGGTTTTCAATTTGTGTTGAAAAGTACTTGCCTTATATTGTATTCTTGTACCTATTGTGTAAGAAAGGTCGAGTTCAATTTTTCGTGTTCTTCAATTGTCATTGAAATATAAGTCCTTATTTAGAACTATATTCAAATGCAAATCACATAAGGCAGTATTTATTATTTGTACCTACCTAAAACTCGTATCTTCATTATTGCATTTGAACAGTACTATAAAAAGTTAGTTTGAAGAATATTTTTTTTTTTTAAATCCGATTATGGGTTTAGTAAATAGATTTTCTTCTTTCGTATCTGGCTTGTAAATACGTTCATTATCATATTGTGGATTGTATTTATTCCGTTTTACGTTGAAATCGATCTATCGATCGTTTTAATACTGCTTTAACAAACATAATAACGGTATCATTGTGCATCTTATTTATTTATTTGGACTTAAATCTTAGTTCATGTTGCCTGGATTATATTAAGAGCTGAATTACCACTATTACACAACTCATATTTACCCACTTTGGCGACTGCATCTTCTATTGCTGTTAATCTGGACTTCCATCTCATTATTACCAACAAAACTACTGTCTTCAGAATATTAATATCTTATGTCCAAACGATTGCTTTGTACATGGTCATTTTGTGCAACACATATTCATGAGCAGTCGCGGAGGCGAGCTATGAATAACTATCAAATGTAAATCAGCCTTATGTGGGTGTCAAATATCGAACGGAAATCTCAATTTAGCCTTAAGTGTGCACCAAGCTTTGAGGCACTAAATTAAATGTTGTTATTTTCGTATTTATTGTGTTACTGTCCTCGAATGACGTCCTCTTTTTGTTTATGAAAATCTTGTGCTATAATGCATAATGATCAGGTTTTATAACGTCATCTTGTTTATTAAATTCTGAGAAACTTGAAGACGGCATTTTACTTTAAACATTACTAGTGACCCGCCCCAGCTGCGCACGGTTTTTACGACTTGATGAAACATCGAGATTTCTTTATTATGTGTTGATTTAATATTAATATATCATACACACAGACCTTCCGGAATAAATTATCTAAATGATGGTGCATCAAAATGCGTTGCTTTGTTTAGAAGAACAACACGGTCACATCTATACCTATACAAAAAGCGACCTCAATTTATAATATGTATTCTTAACTTCAGTAAAAAGTTGCTTGGTATCTAATCCTCAATCATGGTGGAGGAACCCGTACAACGTTTAATTGATCCTTTTTAATGAAGTAACATTGATAAAGGATCGAAATGTTTTACGGATTCTTACAACATGCTTGAAGACGAAATATAACCTGACAATATAAACTTCTTCAATAAAGTACCAAACTATGGAATGGCGTTTCTTTGTCTTGGATGCCTGTTTGCTAAAACTGTTCTGTTTATATTTAAAGTGGTATGAGGAACAGGGTAGAAAGTGTTGCATCCACCTTATAATAGGGAGGATGCTTCGACCAGACGGGTGTTGTCTCAACTGCCCAAAGGTTGATGTCGGCATATTATATGCTATGTAGGTAGTTGCGCGGTAAACTTTGCTTGCGCAATGCAGGATTTGTGTGACGTCAGGTATTCGATGGGTAGCTTGCATGTGGCGTTATTGATGCCGCCACGTATTCATAGATGCTCCCACCGTATACCACCTTATTCTTTCTCATTGCACACTTTTCATTACTTCTTACACTCAATACCAAAAACCTCTTTTGTTTGAATTAAAGCTCATTTACTCCAATTCATTAAATTAACTACAGGAATTTAAAGTTATACTCTGTTAGAATCGAGTTGCTCTACAGAAATAAAACAAACTTTGCTTTTCTGTAATTATATAAGAATCGTGACTAAATGAGTGAGTTCTAAGGAATGAAAATAACTTAGTCGCAGTGATTTACATTTTGTAATTACTCAAGTACTTACAGCTAAGTTGTTTTCCATAGGATTTACATAAAATTTTAGGTTTTTGAAGAAGGATAATGGAAAATTTGCATTTTGAACGACAATTTAATTATATTTTTGTGGGAATTATAATTTTTGAATGAGTGGTTTGGATTACGGACGCTTTGTGCCATAAATCCCCAAGGAGTTCTTATAGAAAAAGTCCCTGAGATATTACAAAGTTGATGATAGTACGTAGTACCAAACTATATTTATACCACAGATATAGATAGACCTAGATAACTCAAGTATCACGATCTGTATGAAAACCAAGTGTGCCATATTTTTGACTACCTACTATGACGTCACAAGCGCTCTTTCTCACTCTCGCCCAGCCAGCCAGCAATACACAGGACTGAGCGCGAAAGTGGCGGCTTACGATTTTTGAACGTAAGTTGGTACGATTTTTGGCACACGAAGTAGTTGCTCTTGCGTCATCTAGGTGAATTTATATCTGTGATTTATACACATCATAACATCACGCCTGTGATTCCCGAATGGTTAGACAGAGCGGTACATAATAGTAGGTACACCCACGTTTCACCAGTTATGTCTAAGTCCTACGTTACGTAATATGGGGCGAGCCTATTGCCATCAACCGGACACAAATCTAAACTCCGATCTGCTAGTGAGAAAAACCCAATCACAGTTAGCCCGATCTGGGAATCAAACTCTGGACCTCATGCTCAGCAGTAGCACTTGTGACCACTAGAACAACGAGGCGAATAGTATTTATTCATTTATTTTACTTACCATAAAACGACAAACTGCCAGTAATAGCGAGTATGGTTATAATTGCCGTAACTTCTTTAAATCTCTGGTCGAAACATGACAAAATATCTAGCAAATAACTTAAGGGTCATTAACCTCATTCATTTTACCAAAATCAAGTTGAATGGTATCCACAAAACAAACAATGTCTACTGCTCGTAATGTAGCCATGTATGTGCTTTTATCAATATTTGGACTGTTAAAGTGTTTCAAAACTTTGACTGTAATTTGCCACTCGATAATGTACCTTATTACAAACAGTAAAAGTATATAATGGAACAATTACCTAGTCTGTCTTGTTTGATTTTTGCTATCCGTTAGATCAAATAAAACGGGGTATTTAGGAACCAATCGTTTTATTATTTGAGTTGTTCCGAATACTTTTAATTCTAGTTATGATTGCAAATAAAAATCTAAAAGGTGAAATCTTTGAACAAACTTTTATAATGTTGGTGAAATTGCTATTCGGTAATTTTGGTTTGTTTTCCTTGTTTTCTAAATAAAGTTTTGCATCGTTCTTTGTTTTGCGTGTCTTATTTATACATATTATTAGCTTGCATATTATTAGCCTCCGTGCCTCGGAAAGCACGTTAAGCCGTTGGTCCTCTGTCATTCGTGGATCTTTGACAGTCGTTACGGGTAGTCAGAAGCCCGAAAATCTGACAACCAGTCTTACCAAGGGATATCGTATTACCAGTAACTGGGTTGTGGAGGTCAGATAGGCAGTCGCTCCATGTAAAATACTGGTATTCAGCTGCATCCAGTTAGACTGGAAGCCGACTCCAACATAGTTGGGAAAAGGCTAGACAGATGATTAGCTTGCAAAATTATAATAAGTGATGAGTCATATATGAAACTTGGAGAAGCAAATATTGTCCGTAAGCAGTAGATATATCATCGTCATCATTTTAAAGATATATTGACAGTACCCTTCCTGTCAGACTCATTAGTGGTTGCATTTTGTTATACCTAAGCCCACTGGTAAACGCTGCTATCTTCGTGAACAGCACCAGCTGACACGTTTGCAGCGATTTGTCAGTCCCACGGGTCCTCGGGAAATATATCTTGCGACTAAAATATTACAGACGCCAGCACATCAAGCTACTACAATCTGTCAAATTTCTTTAATAGATTTTCAACTTTAATAGCTAAAGCTTCTGGTTCGAAGTTGATTGGGAAAATTTGATAGTTTCGGGTAGCTTGATGTGCTGGCCTCTGTACCTACATAGTGCAGTGTGACCTCCGCAAACTTTTTTTTCTAGTTCATATGACTGGTCATCAATTTTGATTTTCCATCAAATGTTTTTCTTGTCAACATCAAAATTGTAAAAATTCTGTTTAAAATGATTTTTGACCAGACATATTAATTAGAAAAGAAGGTTTTAACAGCAGAAGTCACGCTGCAATATGTACAATCAGAGAATATTGTCTGAAAATATCTCTCACCACTAAAATATATTTCGATACTGCTTTAGTTAAACTCTGTTACCGTTCGAACTCAATTGCATGGTTTGCTTTAATTATTTATTTCGTTTACTATTTGTTGTATTGTGTGAATGAAACACGATTTTAATTAACGTGGAGCTTAAATAAATTCATTACCTAGGGCTGCAGCGACGAAATAATTTGCTTTCATTAAAATTTTTGACGCGAAACCGCCTATAATTTTGCGTTAAAAATGGAAATACGTTTCCTTCAGCCCTATTTATGAGATCAACTTGATTATAAGTTAGAACAACGAAAACAGATTTTTGTTCTAGTGAATGAATGAAATCTGAATTTTAATATGGCTTATTATATTCATTATGTTGATCATCATCAATGGCCTTTACCTACAATCTTCATCATATTTCTTCAAACCATTCAGGGTCGAATGAAACAATAATCTACTTACCTTTTTGAAGGGTACATATTTTCAATTTTATTCTCGTTTTATAAAGTAGCATTAAAGCATAATCCATGAACAAAATCTTCAAAGCACCCATTTGCTCTAGAACCCGTTTCATATCCATAACTACCACATATCTTTCCCTCATGTAGAACGAAATAGATTCCATCCACTATTCACTCCCGAACATCCACTATTTCCAGCTCCATTTCTTACATCAATCCGCCATTTTATGTTAAAATAGGAGCCATTTTACTAAGTTAACTGCACCGCCAATCGGTATAGGCTTGGATTGATGGTGTAGGTAGTTTACGGGCAATAAGGCTCGCTCAATTTTATCTAATCGTCTTACAGGATTACTAGGAAGTAGTCGGAGCCTCTTGTGCTGGCAACTTCCGGCAATATTGCAGATTTAGAATTTCTTTTCTACTAGTGAAAATTGGCGGTCACTGCCAACTTCTAAATTAAACAGTTTGGTATGGCTGTTACGGTATTTGCAAAAACATGTTCAGGACGATTCCAACAATAAATAACCTAGTAATTATTGTAGCGCTCGAAATAGATATGGATTTAATGATCGCCTCTGGCATTATTGCAACAACGTAAAATATGCATGCAAAGATAGAGATTTGAAACCGATCAGTCTGACTTATATAAAACAATGACGCTTAATGATTATGATTTTGAAAGATAATGATTTTGATCTAAGATTATCTTACTATAAAATTCTGGTCAAATAAATAAGAAGTCTAAAACCTGGTTTTAAATTAGACAAATAAATCAATCTAGTTCAATACTGACAAATTACTGATTTGTTGCGTTAGCATTGTAACACCGTCCTTGCTGAATATTAATGATGGCAACATTAATGCATTATCTACGGCTCATTACAACACTAAAGATCTAAAATCTGTAGTAGAGGCAATACTAATGCTAAGGAATTTTAAAGCTACGATTACTAATGATTGACGAACCTACAAAGTATAAATATATAATTTAACAGCTTAACAAGATAATGAGTTCCACATAGATACAATAATGTGTCCTCATAATGCTACAAGGGGGAAAGATTATAAAGAAAAAATATATAAATATTAAATTGTTTATTATGAACAATCTGCTAAAAAATCCCTTTCAACTACATATGAGTGAATTGACATTATTTTAATATCTTCTTCTACCGTTCGTTTTTCTTTTGACAAGATAGAGTGCCTCATTCACATCGACCTGTCTAAACCGATCACCGATCGGCCTGTCTCTTACCCCATTTGTCCTCAGAACTAATCCATCTATCATTCAGTCCGCATCTTTACAACCTACACCAACTAAAAACAGCAGAACTTTATTCCAACCCATTGGTATTCATCCTACATCCACAAGGACACAAGGTTCAACAACATGATTATCAAAGAACCTTTTTTCTTCAGCCTACGTCACTAAGGTGTCCCCAAACATACTTGGACCAATATTTATTCGGTACAGTGACCCCAATAAAATTTATTTGGCTGCTGTAACATCAGATTGGCATACTCCGTGCGTCATAACCTTCGTTGCCCTTGGTACGCTTTCTGAATCGGCTTCGTGGATCTGTCTGCTCTTCGGGTTTATTTGTAGCTTCAGTTTTTGTTGGTGACAGTTTGATTTCTTCATAACCCATATTGAGACTAGTTACATTTCCATAGCAGCATTGCTAATAATCATAGCTACTTAAATTACGCTAACGTTGACCTTGGTTGTCGAGCAAATCGAGACGATCATTAATATTAAAATCACAAAAGATAATGATATTTGTCTGAGTAAAGGTATCTTTAGATATGTTTTTCTTTCACAAACATTCACATATTTATCTCTCTCATACTCAGACAGAAAAACAAATATTTCAGCAAGTAGAAGGTACTCTATTTTGATTTACACAGCTTGACCTGTTGTTGTAACATCTCTAAAAATATAAAAAATGCACAATTTATTACCTCCTTTTACACCGAAATTGTTTTTATAAAGTTTAAAAGCTTCCTTGCCAAAATGCAATATGGGAGTTTGCAGCGAGCATTTTGGCAGGGTGCCCAAAGTGACAACGTGCTGGGACGGCTGCGGCACAAAACACTGCCTGGCTTTAGGTCATGCAGCCTCCATCCATTAAGTCATTAACGGTTTTTATGGCCATTGTTGTTTTACTGAGATGGCATCAGTCTTTAATGGAGGTTTACTCCGTATTGCAGAAAAAACTGAGTGGTTGGGTCTTGGTGCTGTTTTCACGGCAAGGACTTTCGAGGATAAAGATAAAGGGTCATGGTTCGTTTAAACTTGATAGAATGTGTAAATCTTTCGTCCTATTATCTTGTGTGGTCTTAAATTTTCTGAAGATGCATCATCAAAACTTTTTTTAATCTTCTATACATACAAATAAATAAAATTGAAGTGCCTGATTGTAAAGTCAAAATAACAGCTTTTTACTAAATGCATATGAAAGTATAAACGTTACTTATAACGTTTTTTTTTTTAATTTTGTCTGACTATCTGTCTGTTTGTTGCTGTTAATCTTCGAAACGGCAGAACCGAATTTGACGGGGTTTCACTTTCATTTAAGAAAAATAGGTAATAAGTAAAGGGACACATTATTATTTTCCAACATCCACGCGAACGAAGTCGCGGGCACAGCTAGTTTTAATTAAAGGTCATTAACAAAATTTAGAAAACCCCAAGTTGGTCTTGTCTGAGTTTTATTGTAACTCGACCACGGCAGTGCAACAATGAAAATTTTGAAATTATGCCAATGACTCAAGACTTTCTACAAATAGTAGCACGTGCCAAAGAAACCACAACTGGGCCCAAAACGCCCGCAACGACCTGGAACACCAAAGTTTTGGGCTGTTATAATTTGTCCTTTAGCCGTTTAATCTAAGTTTAAAAAGCGATTAACGCCTCGAGATTAAAGAGAACAAAACTGGGGTAACATTAGACTGCGTCTTAATTTTAAGTGCTGGCAATAAAACTGAGAGCATTCCCGCCACTAACTTAATCACTACTTTCGTGTTTTTTTTTTTTTAATAGTTCATCGCTTTAGCACTGGCCTGTCTCATACGGTCTTATAGGACCTTTAACACTAGAACCTTAATTAATGCAGTTAGTTATGTTAATGATGTGTTGGATAGGACGTTTTAAGCTTAACGATATAATAAATACCATGATCTTTTTTTAGCACTTTTGCAAGCCATGTTGAAATTACTTTTACAGTGTTACAGAAGACTATCTTTTTCCCGCAGAAAATATACCACGAGAGCGTACTACCAGAATAAAAAAGTATCCTATGTTATCATCCAGGTCATAAAGTATCTGTCTGCCTAATTTCATCCAAATCCGGTCAGCCATTTTTACGCCAATCCGGAACATACCTGACAAACGGACAAAAAATCTTCGTTACTGTTTTAGTATATTTATAGATCTGTTACAATCTTACCTAATATCTTGGTCACGTATATACGTGTACAATGTATGAAGACATATCTATGTCTTCAAAGCACCTTGATTAACCTAATTGAAACAGTAATGAGCTCCTCCACCAAAGTATTTCCGAAGGAATCTTTCCTAGATATTTGCATAGAAGTTTCCAATTATATTTTGCTTGAGCGATCAGAGGGGGAAATCTTGTAATTTTTAGGAACGTTCACAGTCTGATCTCAGTCTCAATCTGTCAAAAATACTTCAAATTTTCCTACATTTTGACAAGTTTTTGACATTTGTTTGTCGCCGAGATGAGACTGCGACTAGATTTTGAACGTTTTAAATGACGAGAATTGGCCTACAGTTTTAATGGCACTTAACTACGCTTTTATCGATTCCGATAGTGACAATGCGGATCGGGTACTTTCACACGATATTTCTGTTACCTTTTAACATAATTTTATCGTTTTGAAGTTCATATTGGCGCAGCGCTACGTTGTCCCAGATATATTTTTTATTTTTACGATAACTTTTCGAGGAATTTCCTCATTCCAGAGGTCAGAACCTTGGCCCTATTTCAAGTAATTGATAGTTTGTTGTCTTTTACGACATAGGTACCTACATACATTCATAAACTCACACCTTCCTTTGAAGGCAGGCTGAAACAACAGAACGCCACCTATAAAAATATATCCAAAAAATATATTAAAACTTATGTTTCAAATTAATATTATTTCAAGTTAAACAAATATCAACTTTATTTTAATGGTACCTAATTAAGTTGATTTCAGAGTGACTAAGACTATTGAAAAAGTTATAAAAATGTTTGAAGTTGTAGCGTAAACTGAACTTTAGTGTGTAGGATCTAAAGTTATTTTTCCATTAATATTTGGCAATTAAATTGCGAACGCAGATTAGATACCTGTACCTCTATATACCTATCACCACTAAGCTTAGCAGACAGATTGGTCATTTCGTATATTTCGTCTCGTTGATTTTTTTTTACTTAAGTAATTCTGTAACCATAATCAAATGAATTCAGCCTTTGTTGTCCCATGCTGGGTAAAAATCTTGCCCAGAGCCGTTGCATTTCGTTGTATGTGGCCTTCTCTGGTCAATATCCCATACAATATTCATATTCTCCAATTCATCACATAATATCAGCGCCCTGCGGTTTCACCCGCATACGTGTCGATCCCGTGGGAATATCGGGATAAAAACCTTATAAAGTCCTTTCCCAGGACTCAAACTATCTTTATACCAAATTTCATCTAAATCGGTTCAGCGGTTTAAGCGTGAAGAGGTAACAGACAGACAGACACACTTTCGCATTTATAATATTATAATTATAGTATATGATTCGCCCATAGTTGTCGCAGTACCTACTTCACGATCTCTCGAAGATAATTCTAAAACAATAAACTAAGCCACGCGTGCTCATGAATAAGTATTGAAAGGGATAGATCCGGCTATCCAAGTGACAAATAATAATACATGCATTGTAAGCATTCCTTAAAGGGAAAACTTAATAGATATGAGCACGTGTATCAAAGTTTTTACTACTGACGATTTGGAAATGGGGAAAATTAAAATGAATTTAATGTGTTGGATCATTGTGTTGCTAAAAAACACAATAATGACGAATACAAAACACGTATTTTGGTATAGTCAGGCAGTAATAAATAAATAAATAAATTCATTTATGGATTTCAGGTAAATAAATCCACACGAAATAAATTAATAGAAAACATAATACATAAATGAAATAAAATCAAATAAAAACGAAATTAGAGCAAATCAAATTAAATGAAGTCAAAATAACTCGAATAAAATTAAATCAAATTAAAACAAATAATCGAAACAATAAAATTAAACAGAAATAATAAACAAAAAATAAAGATACACGTGAGTTAGTCAGTAATGGGTACTTGCACAGACTAGGCAAGCATGGCACGAAGGAGTCCTATAAATACTTAGCAATGGGTGGAACATGGATGCCAACTATTTTGATGACGAATGGGGAATAAACGAAGTACTTGCGTTAAAGCGTTATGCACACAGATATACCTAGAATCAAGAGCAACTACTTCGCGAGCCTAGCTTACGTACAAAAATCGTAAGCCGCCACTTTCGCGCTCAGTCCTGAGTAATGCTGGCTGGGTGAGGGTGAACTGACGCTAGGCCCCGGGTGGGGCGAGACGGGTGTCGCACGCGGCGGCGCCTTTGAATGAAGATTTGATTTCTCCTTCACTAAATAGTGCGTGTGACGTCATAGTAGGTAGTCAAAAAATGGCACGCTTGGTTTTCATACAAATCGCGATACTTGCATTATCTAGGGCATCCTTCAGCACGCTTGAAAACCATTAAAACTATATCTCTCTGCAGTTTCTTTTCATTATATACGAGTGTGTGTGCGTGCCAATATCGCGTAAGGAACTTTGTTCGTGACGGGGTCTCCCGACCGCACACCTCGTTTTTTGCGCAGTCATTTCTTTCTAGTTGATTTCCCGTTGATGGAGGCGTGGCGGTAGACAAACGGTGTCCAACGGTACTCATCTGCATCATCTGCCTAGTCTTTCCCCAACTATGTTGGGGTTGGCTTCCAGTCTAACCGGATGTAGCGGAGAACCAGTATTTTACATGCAATGGAGCGACTGCCTATTTGACCTCCACAACCCAGTTACTGGGTAATACGAAACCCCTTGGTAAGACTGGTTGTCAGACTTCCGGGCTTCTGACGACCCGAACGACTGTCAAAGATGCACGAATGACAGCCGGGACCAGCGGCTTAACGTGCTTTCCGAGGCACGGAGGGGTCTTGGTATGTAAAGATGGTCACCCATCCACGGACTAGCCGCGGCAAGCGTAGCTTAACCTGATCGGTCGACCCGTGTGGCTGTTATTACTTAGCCACAAGACACTCAACGGTACAAACGTCAATCGCCAAAACTAAACCCTCCAACAAAAACAAACGATTTCCATTGAGGTCATAATACGGCATTTTATACAGCAAATCGCTGTATAAGAGCATGCGCTTGCAAATTACCTTTTCAACATATTTTTTTCTGCTCGGGCAAAAGCGGAGTTCAAAGAAAAATTGCTCAGCATTGTTGGCGTGTTTTCTCTGAAAGCACATTGTTCTGGTTGGGAAACGTTCCACCGTTCAGTACCGACTCAAAGGAGGTTTGCATTGCGAGTTCGCGACCACAACTTGTTGCTTGCCCTTTCAGATTTATTAATTTACTTCACTGAATAATGGTCTTGGAAAGTTTTGTGTTGCGGGAAACTTACATAATAATCTCTTCTTATCGTATCGGTGGCAAATTCAAATATTGTGTTTAGCCCAAAATTCAGTCAAGCGAACTCCATTCGCTGACGCAGTAATAAGATCCTCAAGTGCACAGGGCATGCGGCGCAAGGTGGGAGATGGGTCATTGTCTGCGGAGGTGGGCATTGTCACTTGATTTCCGAGTCATCAATAAACCCACATCTGTGGAGATTCTCTTTGATATAGCCAATTTAGGTTCGTAGTCTATTTAGGCACCACCAGTCTCTCTCACGATATCAGTCAGTTATTGTTAAATTAAAGGGGATCTCCACTCATATAGAAAGGAAACAAACATTGATCATCACGCTCATTCGAAGTGTCGCTTGTTTAAAATTCAAACCATTCTGTTTTCTTCAAATTTTTTCTATTATCGTAGGTCAGCGCTAGCCATAATTAGCTTAGAAAGAACATTGAAAAGTTCACATTGGCTAGCCATGTTCTTAACCTCGTCCTTTAGAAACAAGGCGTTAAACCTCCGCCCACTACAGTCCAAAACATTCAAAACTTTAGCTTTAAATTTTTCGCAGAACATTTTGCAAATTGAAAACTGGCACAGCGGCGCACCTGCTCATAAAACGTCGAATCTGTGGCGTGGGTACGTTCTATCCCACTTCAAATTACACCAACCATAAGCATAAGTTACACAAGCAATTATAATCTTTATTGACAAACACTACGTACGAGAATACCTTGCATCACTGGAACATATGGTGCTTTACCTGCGACTACGTACATTTGTACCAAGGTGATTTTTAATAGACGCTCCTAGGATCCAAGCCTTATAGAATTGCGAAACTTTTGTATTTCCAGTTATCTTGCAAGGCAGCTGTGTTCGCCGTGGTTAAGATCCTTACATCCAAGTTCCAAGAATTGAAATAAGTACCTCTCTTGTGCTATTCTTCTTACAAAACCTCCAAGAGATTACGTAAATAGAAAATGGTGGTATTGAACATATGAAGGTGTTCCTAATCATTATATCTCACATCATTTGATCGTTTTCTCGACTCTCACATATCGCACAGAACTATTAAGATTTCTTCTCAAATAAGAAAAAAACACTAATCACCTTCGCAAACTGCGATCGTGTTGCTCATTGACTTCTAAACGTCCGCTGTGACTTTGTCGGGTCGTTCGGTGACCAAATTTCATTATGCAGACGTTGAGGTTGAAAATGTCTCATAATTATAAATAATGAACCAAATATTTAGGCTTTCACTCTTTTAATTGTTAGCAACCATGTGCCTAATGGCTTAGTAACAAATGCTGCTTGAAAAGTATTCTAATTAAGACTTGTTTGAAAGATACTTCACAATACCTCCTTTCTTTGGTATCGTTCGTCAATTCGTAGAGCTGCTTTTAAATTTTGATTTGAGCAGCACGATTACTAACAAATGCGTGCACTAACCGGACAGATCCACTCAATCTGTATGGTTCTTTCCTCAAAAGACCATTTCAGACATCCAATCTACATGGTTTTCACATGATCTGACCAAGATTATGTCTGGACTTAAAAAGAGACTGTGACCTCTGAGTTTGTTTCGGCCTTTCTTCTCAGAGTAGTCAAATAGGAAACGGTCTAATCTAGTTTTCGAAATATGATTGATGTGTAAAAGTGTTTGTACAAACCTGCTTACAGAAATATAATCGCTTATAATAATCTTGTTTTCATTCACGCATCTAAGAATCTCGTCTACTTAGAATCAATAGCGTACCTAGAACAATACCTAAGCCAAGAAAACAATAGGACTTCGATCTGTCTTCGGAGAAAATATGTATAATGGTTCACGTCACAGTTCGAAATACGGTTAGTGTTATTAACTTCTCAGTACCAAGAGTATCAACAGTGGAATAAAATGTAAGAAAAGCCGAAGGAATTTCTGTTCAGTTACTTCAAATTACTGTTACGGTCCACCAAACATAATTACACCAGACATAATTTTGAAGTAGTTTTCAGCAACAAAAAACATCAGCTGAGCTTCGAGACCCACAATGCACCCTTAAACTTGCCAACTTTATCCTATTAACAAGAAAAAAATGCGCCTTATCTGGATAATTTTGGGGAAAAAAATGTCTGCCAAATATACTTGGGTGTAAAAGTAAGCCATGAGCTCATACACGAAGAAAAATAGGTCTTATGAATAAAAAGTAAGCAGATATCGTTGCCAAAGTTTCGTTCCAAGTTTACGGCATACGCTGGAAACCAAATATGGCGAATAATATGCATAATCTTTTCATAGACGTTCAATATTGCTGGCGAATATATTCGGCGACACGTAGGTACAGTTCCCCGATGGGTTACACAGTCTGGCCAATATTTGAGCGTGTGCTCCGGGGAATTGTGGACTATTTAATAGAGGAGAAGGTTGGTTTTGATTCATTTGCTCTTTTTTTAACAATAAGATTTGTATAGGAAAACTTAGTTACAGCCGTGCGTGTCTTGCTTGATGAACTGTGATGGCTAATTACCAAGCTAAAGAAGGTTGATTTCATCTATAGAGGTATGAGGAAGAGGGTGTAAAGTTCATTAATTATACTCTATAGAAAATCCTCCGACCGACCAGACTGCTGTTGTGCCTGGCGGGCAACTGCCCGATGATTCATGTCGGGCTGTTGTATATGTGCTAATTGCGCGGTAAACTCTATTTGCGAGATGCAGGATTTGGCGTGACGTCAGACGACGACGACGCGTTGTTCGCATGTGGCGTTGTAGATACCGCTTCAATTCATATAAACACTATGTATAGTGGAAGATAAAAGAGGTTACTAAAGTACTCCTTTATAAGTCTATGTCTTTACCTACTATTTTTTTTACTACCTGCTAACACCAGGACCCTAATTGCGTTACGCACTATCAATCACAATCTGAATTAATTTAAAGGATATTGCTAATCCATTGCTTCATATGTTAGAAACAATTGTCTGCTCAACAACGTAAATAACGCAATTAATTTTGTAGAACTCTCAAAATGAAAGCCATCGCTACTGTTAGTGTGTTCCGCAATGACCCCGCAGAACGTGTTTTAGTAATTAGAAGTGTAGATCACCAAGATACTGGATTCCAAGATATTATGATCCTATTAATGAAAAAATCTTAATTGAAATCTCCGACCTAATCTTTATTCAATTACAGAGTCTCACCGAAACTCAAGTTACTAAAAGTAGTTCTACTTTATGTAGGATACAGTGGAGCCTTGTGAGAAAAGAAAGGTGTTAATAAAACTAACATACAAGTATATTAGACTACGTGACTAAACAACAGTTTGGGGGCTCCAAACTGGGGCTTATACGTCGTTATCTTTGGTTTTCAGGCCACACTAACGTTAGGTGGAAATATGTAGATATATCTGTAATACCTACTCTATTAACACGAATACTATTTTGTATTTTCTATCCCGTCCTACTTCGAACTAACCTTTACTATATAACTTATAATTCTACTGTAAAAAAGAGTTAAGCGGTCAGCTGAGAAAATGTCACATAAAAGAATGGAACATTTTTATCACTGCTAACCCAATTCTTATTACAAAACGCCTTTTATAATAAGGCGCCTATTCTAATCCAAATCGCAACTTCGCGTAAAAAAATATATTTCCATATTTGCCAACGTTACGGTAAAAAATGTAAAACCTCATTGGTTACACACGTTCTATAAAACCCTGAACAACATGGCTGACCCCTATTCCTATGAAATTAAGGGCACACGTAATAAGCTCGAGGCTTGTTATGGGACCGCTACATTTTCTAGTAATCTCAACTCTAATTGCTTAGAACCAGGGTTTATTTTTTCAATTTTAGGTTAGAATAGAATACTCATTAGGTTACTAATAGGTCGGGGCAAAAATATTTTCGTATTTTGAATCTATTGTTAGTAATCAAACCTCTTTGGCAGTACTGAATGTAACTGGCTGGTTTTAATACTATTAAATGTTGACATTCTAAAGATGCAATAAATTAAAAAAAAAACTAGTTCCCGCCATTTCTCAATTGTTTTTCAAGCAAGCAACATGAACGTGTGTGACGAAGAAATTCGGTACATTTTAAAATTTTATTACAAAAAAGGTAAAAATGCGACGAACGCCGCGAATAAAATTTGTGCGGTTTATGGACCTAATGCGGTATCAATACGAGTAGCACAAATGTGGTTCAAGCGTTTCAAGTCAGGAAATTTTAGTGTGAAGGATGAAGCTCGCTCTGGTCGCCCTGTCACGGATAAAATCAGTGCCATTTTTGAAAAAGTGGAGCAAGATCGACATATTAGTAGTTATGATATTGCTGAAGAACTGGATGTTGATCACAAAACAGTTTTACGGCGTTTACAAAAGTCTGGGTACAAGAAAAAACTTGATATTTGGGTACCACATGATCTCACTGAGAGAAACTTAATGCAACATGTTTCCATTTGCGATTATTTGTTGAAACGTAATAATTCCGACCCATTTCTTAAACGGTTGATTACGGGTGATGAAAAATGGATCACTTACGATAAGAATGTCCGAAAAAGATCGTGGTCGAAGCATGGGCAAGCCCCACAGACCGTGGCAAAGCCCGGCCTGACTCGGAACAAAGTGAAGCTTTTGCCGCCGGGTAAAACTATCGATTCTGACCTCTAATGTCAACAACTGATGAGGTTAAAAGAAGCTATTGAGAAAAACCGGCCGGAGCTGGTGAATAGGAAGGGCGTGGTGTTTCATCACGACAACGCCAGACCGCACTCATCTATAGCCACTCAGCAAAAATTGAGAGAGCTTGGCTGGGATGTGTTGATGCATCCTCCGTATAGCCCTGATCTTGCTCCATCAGATTTTCACCTGTTTCGGTCACTTCAGAACTCTTTAGGAAGCATAAAGTTAACCTCAAAAGAACACTGTGAAAACTACCTGTCAGATTTTTTTGATAAAAAATCTCAAAACTTCTACAGCAATGGGATCATGGCATTGCCCACAAGATGGCAACAAGTCATCGATAAAAACGGCACATACATATTATAAATAAATACAAAATTAAACCTAAAACAATTTTTTTTTTGTATGAAAAATACGAAAATACTTTTGCCCCGACCTAATATGTAACATAAGCATAATCAGCCTTGTTCTTACTGCTAGGACACAGGCCTCCTCTCTGTGAGAGGGAGTATGTATTGAGGTTATACAAACTGGAGATGACAATACAACAATAAATGAAAACACTAATAATACTAATGCATGGGAGTTTTTAGGAACTATCAAATAAATCCTAACATTAAAATTAAAAAAAGTGTTTTTTTCTAACATATTAAATAGCTAAGTGTAAAATGGACCACCCTTTAAATATTGCGGCAACAGAGCGGTGTTATTTACTCAGAAAAAGTTATGGCTAAAACCTGAAAAAATGGTATAGGTCAGTGTGCCGGGCACCCCTTTTTTGTAGGTTTGTAAAAAATGTAACATTGTAGTAAGTTATAACTTCCGTATGCATGACTCTTATGTCTCAAGCATAAAGTATAATAATAATGCATTAGTTCGCATCGGGAAATAAAATTTAAGAACAAATTTGGCGAAGGTCATTGAACTAGCGAGCTGGCAACAGTTGTGTTTAACTGCAGATGTCTTTAACCTGTCGGTGCTGGTTTGTTAAGAGATACATCGTGTATAAAATTTTAAAAATGAAAAATAATGTCCAGTGACTAAACTAGTGGACATATTTGATTGAATTTTTGTATGCAGACTGGGAACGTCATTATGTATACGAAGTTTAATTTATTGTTGTATTGTCATCCCCACTTTGTATAACGATAATTTACAATATCTCTAATCAAATTGATTGCTTAGCTTTTTTTTTTTTGTTATGAAAGGATTTCAACAAGTATAAATTATCAGAGGAATAAAGAGCCTCGTAAACTACTGAAGACTACGAGGGCAAGTAAATTCAAACTTTCTATAACAGGATTATATGAACAAATGTATATGCTTCTAGGTAACTTAAGTCTGTTCTAAGCCCTACAGTTCACTGGGTTCTCTATTAAACATAAACCTCACTGCCCACAGTTTAGATAAAATATACCGAAAAACCTAGATTATATCCGCTGCAAAGGGTCCTAACGGTCAACGGCTCAGAGAACCGCACACACTTTCAGTAATAAAAAAAACTATAGAAAAACCCACTATGGCCGTATTCAGTGCTCTCCTGACGGTCAGGACTGACGTCGGTCTGCCGTAGCTATCGCCATAGAAACCAATACGTGCATTCAGAGCAGCACTGACCGCGTCCGCAACACAGTACTGATACGCGCGTACGCACTGACCGTCAGTCCTGACCACAGATATAGATACATCTAGATAACGCAAGAGCAACTACTTCGCGTGCCAAAAATCGCAACAACTTACGTTCAAAAATCGTAAGCTGGCACTTTCGCGCTCAGTCCTGTGTACTGCTGTCTGAGTGAGCGTGAGTGAGAAAGAGCGCTTGTAACGTCATAGTAGGTGGTCAAAAAAATGGCACGCTTGGTTTTCATACAGAACGTGATACTTGCGTTATCTAGGTCTATCTATATCTGTGGTCCTGACCGTCAGGAGAGCACTGAATACGGCCTAAGACGTCAACATCATTATAAAAGTAAGGTCCTAGGAGAATTGGTGGCCCAGTAAGGCTGCGACTAACGAGTCGTAGGTTTGAAACCAGACAGGCGGTTTATTTTGTGTAATTTATTTCACCACCATTGCTCTCAAAACGGAATGGATTACGAATTTACGACCTACTCCCTCTCAGCGAGTCCCAGCTGTGGGAACATTATAGGCTGATTATGCAAGGAAACATGAAAATATTTAGGTAACACCAAGTTGATGTACAAATATAGTAAAATAAAGTACATACCGACCTTCGCCACGCATTGAAAGTCTAATTCCTCATAGTATCAGATGTAGATCGATCGATAGCGTCAATTTGTGAGACTATGCAGTTGGCACACCGTGTTTTGTTTCTACTATACAATAGGCCCTTGTTTTGTCCGCCAATTTACTATTTCCGACTATTTTCTGCGTGACAATAATTAGTTATGAGTATATTATGGTCATATTTATGGTGGTAAACGAATCGGTTGATTCGTTTTGGCGAAAGTCCGCTATTGTTTTATCATAACAAAAAATGGGGTGAATTTATCAGATACCCTAGTTATTAATAATGGTTTTAAACGCTAAATTACGCGCTTAAACGTTTAAGACTCGACGCAACTCTAGGAAAACTAATTCTATGAAAACGTCATGAAAATTGTTCTACTAGAGTCACGTCGCAACTGCCTGCGGGAGCCTTAGTTTAAGCCTTTATGAGTGAGCTAAATAATTTAATGCTAGTGACCTCACAACGTATTAAAATCAAAACGATTTAACACAAGTCATAAATAGGCGAGCCTAAAAACAGAACAGATTAATATTATATTAGATCGAATGGCCCAAAGATACGTTTACCCTCGTCGGCTTGGCCAAGCTGATAATGTCAGCGCCATTTTAAGCCACAGATTAAATAAATCCCCTGTGCTATACAACCAGAGAGAATGACGAGTAAAACCTTATTTCTTGATTTGAATTTAATTTCTTTCTCTCTAACACTCCGTAACACTCCTAACATTGCTTCTATGTATATGGGCCGACTTTTGCAATTATTTGTGCCATAGGCAGAAAGCCTATGGCACAAATAATTGCATATTAGCCATTTTGTTCTTTTTTGCGTCATGTTCACCGCAAATAAACGTATTTTCTTTCTTTCATATGATTTAAAATTAACATATTGTTTTAATTACGTTGAAACATGTTACATATAAAATTGTGATTCTATTCATACAAAGTTATTAAAAGGACAATTTAGCAGACTTTTATTGTGAGATAGTAGGTAATAGAAAACATAAGATTAAACGTTTATTGTAAAAGATTTTTATGAAGCCATTTATTCCAACGATAACTTTTAATAATGCCAATAAACGGAATGTTGCCAATTTAAAATTGAATCCAATACGAAACGAGTTCATAACCATTGACATTTGTATTCTTTTGCATTACCTATAAGGTAACCTATACAATTTAGAATATAAATTGTATAGCTTATGTAAGTAGTTTAATTAGTTAGTTTTTACTTAAGTCTTGATTTTCAGGCGCCAATTCTTCTGCAAAACATTCACGATACAGGATACACCTTTGAAAGAGTAACGTATAAAAAGAGGGTGTGTGCTTATGACCACACTATAGAAGTGAAAATTTACGACTGGAACCAAGTATACGCGATTCATCGTCACCGACCTTCTGGAGCCGAGTATATCCAATAACAGCGTCACCGACCCAAGTGTGACGGTTCAGCCTATCGATTCTGTAATAATCTCACCATGATAACATAGGTGAAGTGAGCGTGAAGTGAGCTATCAATGGAGGCAATCCCTAACATCAGGTGGAATGACAGCTCACTTCACCTTAGTTTTCACGTTGAGATTTTTACAGAATAGCACTGCTGTTTCGTTCATTGTTCAGAAATGACATACGCTTAAAAAAAAAATACTTCAAAAACTAACTTAAATAATTTTATTAATTGCTATATAGGTTGTCCCTTGTGCAAATACATTATGCAACAAACATGCTGGCCGACCTACACCGCAGTGTGTCCCAAAACACGAAAGTTATTACCGATTATGTCTGATGTAGAAATCACAACACTTATAATTAAAATAATCTAATAATTATACACTAATGCAAGTGTTTGAACTTCAAAACGAAGGTTAAACTATCTGGAGCAATAATATAGGTGGGCTATTATTATGACAATCATTTAATGCTTAACACGTAATCTAGATATAACAATTGGTGTTAAAATTATGATCATTTGTTAAACGTAGGTACTGCTTACAACGGGTGATATGAATCAAACTCAAACTCAAAGCATTTATTTCAAATAAACCAATTATAGGCACTTTTGAATTGTCAAGGGTCGGTCAGTCAGAAAGATGAAGCTAGTTGCCCATTCCAAAGCGTAGGTACCTGTGGAGAAGAACGGGCAAGAAACTCTACGGACACTATTTTAAATCATAAAATTGTTACAAAAATCTTGGTTACATCATTCATGTTGAAATTATACATGTGAGAACGATGCAGAAAGACGTGCACGTTAAAGGCGTTCGTACTAAAAAGAACAGTTCATAAATGAAAATAAATTAAAATAAGCCGTGGCGGCTAAGAGATGACCAGTCCCTACTAACTGCGCCCGTTCACGAACATGACGTATATCCATACGTCATGTTCGTGAACGGGCGCCGTCTGATCCCAGCACCATTCAGCTCAACCATTTTGAAGGAAACCCAATGATCCAACACACACGCCACCATCAGCGAGACATTTGAGTGAGCATGACATACTCTTAGCCGCCAGGGCACATTCAAGTCAATGAAAGACGTACCCAGTAAATGGTAGCTTTATAGTTTAGGTACATAGTGCTCACACGTGTGCGAATTTAATGGTAATTGGTGATATGAATTTAAAAGTTGAGAAACATTGCTCTGTGGCGGGTGGGGTAAGAGTTATTGCCGATTCGTTGCGATAAGAAGGGAAAATAGAGTTGCAAATTGGTCAAAAACCAGAGAGGATGGGCACAACCGCAGAAGAGAGAAGAAGTTAATCGTAACCAGCAGTGGGTTAAACATATCGCAATAACGCATCCTATATTATCGACCGATAATAACGTGCCTGTGGAAGAGAGCCTTTACTCCTTTAGATATGCATCTGTTAGTAACATTTTACTTTTTACACTAAAAACAAAAGATTACATGTTTGTTTATCAAAATAAGCGTTCACGTTCAAGACAAACGCTCTGAAAGGCAAGAAAACAAATAGGGTAACACAGCAAGTGTTTAGTGATCACTTCTCGTTACTGTCACATCACTTCTCGTTACTGTCTTACAGAAACGAATACTTTATCTACAACATGTGTAGCACCAGCCTTATCAATCATTTTGTCAAACTTTTTCAATTATTAAAACTAGAATTAAAACTCAACAAAGAATCTAGATTACTCGAACACAGAGATAGACATAAATACTAATTCCATTAGAGAAGATTATACGAGGACTAATTACTAAAACACTAACCTACGTATTCATTGTACTGCCAGAGATAATTAAAAGTGAATTTACGATCCGGCCAAACCGACTTCTCATTGTTCTCACTTCCGATTCTTGCATTTTATTCCCAGACTTCTGACCGCGACTTTATCCGCATAACCTATGGCGCTCGGAAATAGTTTAGCTTTCTATCACTGAAAGAATGTTTGTACTCGAATCAGTACCTACTTCCAGAGATTAAGGAAACAATTTCACGCTTTTTAACCGACTTCCAAAAAGGAGGAGGTTATATGTTCGACTTTATGTATGTTTTTTTTTTCACCGTCAATTGTGGACCTATTTTTTTTTTGTTTGAAAGGATATGCTCTCGAGGTAGTCCCAAGTCGGAATCTGATGAGGGAATCCCATGGAAATCGAGGGAAACCCTCAAATCTTATAGGCACACCTGTAGCGATTTGGGTATTTTATTATAGTAACTCGTGCATTTGCTCTCAGAAAGAACAATTTGGTGAAGTGGAACTGATGAAGATTTATTATTTCACGGGTTTTAAGTATTTCACGGGTTGCGACTCAATTAAGTACTTTAATGTGATTGCTAAGCAATGTATGCTTGTCACAATGCGTCTGGTGAAGTGGAGCTGATGGTGGCTTCTCAATAAGCTCCAGTTCTCCTGGTTCGTGCTAGAACTCCTCAATAATTAACGTCTCTGCATCGGGAAAAGCATTATTTTGTAAAAGGCGATGAGCAGCTGACATTAGGCTATTGTAACTTAGATAAATTACAGACTGACCCACTAAAACTGAAAAATAAAAAACTTAAAAAACAACCGACTTAAAAAAAAAACACTGCAAAGTGAAAAATAACTTTTATTTCGGAAGCCGGTGTCGTTGGTTCCGCATTTTCGTTTATTGACACTGACTCCCGAAATTAAAGTTATTTTTCACTTTGTAGTGCTTTTTTTGGAAGTCGGTTATTTTTTTTTTTGTAAAAAAGTTTTATAATATTAATTACTAACTTATATAACAGTTTGCACCACACATACAAGTTATCGGTCAATAAAAGTTCTATAAACATAAGTTAAATTATATAAAACCAGACCAAATTAGATATAACTAACAGCGCCCCGTGGTTTTACCCGCATAAGTTTCGATCCCGTGGGAATATCGGGATAAAAAGTCGTAAATTATCTGTGTGTCAAATTTCATCGAAATGCATTCAGTAGTTTTTGCGTGAAAGAGTAACAAAAATCAATCAATCCTTAAAAACTTTCGCTTTTATAATATTACATAAGTAGTAGAAAGTAGGATTAGAATAACATTATTAAAAACCAGATAATATTGAATTTATTTACTCCAAAGAGATTGTAGGTAGCTTTAAGAGTGAATTTCCAATTCAAATGTTATAATCAAATTAAGAGTTAAAAGAGACTAATAAATTAGAATGAATAGTGAAACATCTCGTTTTTACAGTCGATGAAATATGGCTAGGCCCATTTAAAATATAGTGCAGAGTAAATTTTTGAGTGCCTGAAATATATCATGTTTATATAACCAATTCAAATATATTGCTAGCGAGTCAAAAGGGCTTAACATTTTTGCTCAAAGAATTGAATATTTTAAATGCTTACATAGGAAACGGTTTTGTTTCAGGCAGAGAAGCTAATGAAAATGTATATCAAATAGAAGTTATTCTTTGCTGTAATAGGTTTAATTTATTATTTTTGATTTCAAGTTCCATCCTGCAATTGTTCATGCAATCGCTTAAAACAAATGCTTTAATTTACTACCAAAATCAAAAGTCATGTATTGAAAGGCTGAGAATCGGCACTTCAAAATACCCCAAAACGCCCGCCCTTGACCACTTCCTAGTACTTTAAACTGGGAAGAAGTGGCGCAACAAACTCCTCAGCAACACAGCTGCCAAATCAGTTGGAAAAACTTGATTCTTAATAATGCAATACTTATAATCCTTACAATATATACAGGGTGGGCAAAAATCGTGGATCAAATGAAACAGGGCGACAGCTGTGGTTATTTGCAGTAAAAAAATTCTCTGTGGCAGTGCCCTAACTTGATTTCCTTAAAATTATGACAAATTGAGTGCTTACAGTTTCTAAAGTTCCAAATAATTACCCACTATCAACTATCATAAAAGCACTTTTGTAGTGATTATGCTTTTTTTACTGCAAATAACCACAGCTATCGTTTTGTTTCGTTTGATCCACGATTCTTTAACCACCTTGTATATATTTGTGTTTTACTAGGTTTGTAACCATAAGTAAATGTAATTATTGTTTCATGAATAAAATAAGGGTAATAATGGGGGCAAATGGTTATCTCCTGCCACGTTGACTAATGAAGACTTGATTAATAGGTTCATTAAAGTTCCCATTATATTTGGTAGCATGACACGCATTGAGCTTAATTTAAACTATCGTTAACGTTATTCGTCATCATCTGCCTTTTTCCAACTATGTTGGGGTCGGCTACCAATCTCACAGGATGCAGCTGAATACCATACCAATATTTTACATGAAGCGACTGCCTATCTGACCTCCATTATTAACGTTATTGAATGTAACTGACAGTATCATTTAAAAAAACTTGCTTCTTCTAAAAGGTTTAATGGTTTTATAACACTAATTTGTACTTGTCGCATAACATTATGTCGTTCACGAAAATAAATAAAAAATCGCGGGTGGCCTGTATCAGCATTGTAATGTACAGCCAGTAGTAATAATGTATTCTTGGCTTTTATTAAAATGTCAGCACAGTCTTTCAGTAAATAAAATGAAAGTAGTTTTACAAGTCCTGCTGTACTTAACGTGACACATTTCCCGATGTGTCGAGCCCTTTACAGTCGCTCACGGTCGCGAGTGCAAATGGACCTTACTATCAGCGATACAATCCGAGAAACTAGTTTTATTTTAATTTGTATCACTGCCGTAAATGTCAAACACCTTTTACGGTTACTTTTAGCGGATACGGTTCCTAATATCCACTCGATGGACAAGTTAATAAAGTTCATATTGGGCCGCACCTGTTTGAGTATGACTGTATTTCGGTGCCAAATATAGGTACACAGATCTAAAGACTCCGATAAATAGACTATGCCACTCTTGTATACACAGGCTTAACTTTTTGGCACTTGTATTCTGTTGCAAGGTGAATGCGCAGTGGTAGACCGCGAAACTCAAATTTCTTTACGTTTTTTGCAATTTGCAGGTCAGTGTCAGGTTGTATCTTGATCAAAATATGATTCGCGACTATAACAGGTACGTATAGTCGCGAATCATATTTTGATCAAGATACAACCATTACAAGATACACCATTAGAATCATTAATACATCTTCCTAAGTTAGATTTGTACCTTATGAACAAATCTCACAGAAAGATGTATTAATGAATCTAATGATTATAATTCTGTAAGTACGTCGTACGTATTGCGCTTCCTAGTTTAACTTGATTCAAAATGATTTTGAACTTCTTATTCGTCTTTCATCATCTTTTTGCCCTTGTCCCATATTACAATACTTGTGCTCGGCGCAACGTATTCTTCTTTCAATCTTCACACTATCACTCACTCCCTTCTCTTCCATATCATTCCTCACACAATCCATCGCATATTTTCGTTAGCCTTTATCTATCTCTCCATCCATTCTTATTCGTCTACATAATCTGAAGTCAAAATGACGTCAGTCTAATCACCTAAAACTCACCTACAATCAGACAGACAAGAAATTACTTCACGTCTCATCTAGCTACAAAAACCTGTCACTACCAATATATAGCCAAAAAAAACAGAGTCTACACTCATTCAATAGTTCTCCATGAACGGAAACGCCGTAAATACGCCATTGTGCTCGTTTTTTTTGACAATTAGCACAAATTAATGAAATTAGTTCCACGTTAGTTTTGCTGGCGTTGAGAAGTTTGACGACTTTGCTGGATGTGACTTGCTTTTGAACTGGGAAAATTGTTGAGTCCATTTTTTTATCTATGTTATTGTCTGTCGATTGATTGTGTTTATATTCGTACTAAATTCTCAGTGTATTGCATGGTAAAAATTACAAGAAATTAATTTAATTATAAGTAGGTAAGTAGTAGGTTAGTTGTTGCTAATAACTTTTATCATCATCTGCCTAGCCTTTTCCCACCTATGTTGGGGTCGGCTTCCAGTCTATCCGGATGCAGCTGAATACCAGTATTTTATATGGAGTGACTGCCTATCTGACCTCCATAACCCAGTTACTGGGTAATACTATATCCTTTGGTAAGACTGGTTGTAAGACTTTCGGGCTACTGTCAAGGATCCACGACTGACAGCCGGGACCAACGGTTTAACGTGCTTTTCGAGGCACGGAGGGGTCTTGGTATGTGAAGAAGATCACCCATCCTCGGATCAACCGCGGCAAGCGTAGCTTAACCTGATCGATGGACCGGTGCGGCTGTAATTATTTAGCCACAAGCCCCTCTCAACTAATAACTATTAATAACTTTTAAATTAGTAACAAAAGCAGTCTGCTAAGCCTTTGCAAAAAGATGTTCCGCTTATAACAACATAATTTACTCGAACTTATCTAAATGTTCAATGTCGCATGAACTGTTTTTTAACTACATTTAAATGTTTAATAAACCTTCTTACTAAAATTGTATTTTTTCTTTTATAGGTAAGTTGGTGCTATCATACTCAACACTGCCATGCTGAAAATTCTTTAATTTCCACAGACGACGAGTGATATAGATAAGTAATAAATATATTATAATAACTGGACATTTTAAACTTCACTAAGCATATTCACAAAGTTTTAATTCATTGAAGTCATAAATCCGACGAATTATTTACTTCAAAAAACAAAAGAAAACTGTAAAGTGAACGAGAAACCTATAACTTAAAATAAGAAAAGCAATAAAATTAACTACTCGGAAAGTTATGGAAGCTATAAACAAAAACTTTCAGAATATTTCCCAGCGACGCGACGAAGGCTCGCGCTGTTTTCATTTTTAAACAAACGTAGAAACTACCTTTTCAGTAAAAAAAAAGCCTGAAAGCAGTTTACGAAAAGAAAACCCGTCTCTTGTTCTCGAAAATCAGTAGGTAAAGCTGTCAAACACTACTGTGGCTACAAGTCATAGGTACCTATAATATGAGATGATATGGAATTTGATTCGCAAATTGGGACAGTACTATATTAGCTTTTACGTGTAAAAAATCCTCAGCAATCTGAAATGTTCCATGTTCGCCTGAATCTGGAACAAGGTCGCAGAAACCTGGGATCTACAAAGCGTTAAAGGTCAACACTGAAATTCCTGAATGCAATTCCTAAAAAGGGATGTGTTTTTCTGAAGATTCTCAGAACTTGAAATTCTAGTTGATACGTGGAAATACTGGTAATGAGTTTTCCAGTAGCCTCATATTATGGAAATCTCATTACATGGAAATTATTAATAGGTTGGTACCGGCGCTGTACTTAATGCAGTGGCGAGTATTGCATAAAGGCATATAAGCAGTGCCTACCTCGATAAGTCACCATAAGCCTGTCAATTTCATTTTAGTGTGGGTGCCCCACCTAAATTATCATACAAAATAAGAAAATAATTAAAACATTAAAAATAGATACTTTTGTTTTGTTTCTGATTAGTGACCGCGTCTGCCTAGAATAAACCCTACCTATTCGGAAAACCAATGCACGTCACTGACCTTATGTACCTACATATGTGCGCCTTTAGAGAATATGGGTTTATTTATAAACGTTAATTAAAGTTAAGAGACGTTTAAACGTCAAAATGTATGGTTAAACAGTCGCAAATCATTACTTAACTTTCAGTAACGTAGATAACCTCTTAAAGGGTCATTGTACAGTACAATGACCTCTTGGTACTTATTATTATGAACATCATCTATTATCTACTATGGGACCAAACCTAAAAACGCGAGAAAAGAATCAGCTGTTTCCTACATTTTGACGAATTATGCGAACATAAAAATGTAGAGAACAGCTGATTTTTTTCGCGATTTCAGGTTTAGTGCCATAGTAATCGACCGTAGCAATTAACATTGTCGGATCTACATAATCGCAAAACTGTAGATCCGACAATTTTAATTGCTACCTACGTAATAGTTGTCTAATATTACCGGACACCCTGTATACAGGGGTATAAGCATGATGTGTATTTGTTTTCCTTTACCTACAAAGAATTCTCATCTTTGTCCGTACATAGGAAGTCTTCAGACCATTGTCGTGATAGCTCACTCCCAACCGTGCCTCGTTAAATCAATCTAGAACAGATGAAACCACCGATATATGAGATCAAAATAGCACACAATCGTAAACAATTTAATTATAATCAATGCTCACAATGCTAACATTACAGTTTTAAATTGTTTTGATTCGAATCACAGCGGGGAACTAAAGTTTATTCGTGTAATTACTACATTTACTGTTAGTGTATTGCAATCTTTGTTACATGATAAAGTACAGGCTCTAATTACCAAGCCCACCCACAGTTTTCGGTTGCCTGATCATTTGCCAAATCTCGTGATAGCCATTGTCAAATAAAAACAACAAATCATAGAGTTGCCATAAGATTCGCTTACTAGTCTTCTGGCCTGATCGTGTCGGATTGCCGTCCCATCGGACTATGAGAGTGAGGGAAGAAGGAGTGCATTTTTGTCTGCGCACACACTTGTGCACTAATAACATCTTTCGCGCCGAAGACTAGTCTCCGTTGAGCTTGGCCGCCATGGCCGAAATACGGTCTGGAGGATTATTTTTTTTCTGGGCACGCTCGTTCCATCATAGACCTCATCCATCGCTTTTCAAGCGTGATCGAGGTCAAGAACAGGCGCATTCAGCAAAAAAAAAGTTTAGTTTACTTGAATACTGAGGCACACACATGAATATCCCAGATTATATTGCTGGCAGTCAGACAATCCAATTTCACTGTTCACACCGGCTTGTCTATAGAGACCATACTATTGGATTAAGTCCGCCCCGCGGCCCCGTCCTGCAATACACTGTCAATAACAAAACACCGTAAATCATATTGGACTTTATTTATTTGAAACGGAGCTTTTATTTAGCTCAAAATATTAATTTTGCTCTCCCTTTATTTCGAAATACAGCTTTTATTTAGCGTAAAAGCTTAGATTGTAATATTTATCATCCATCTCCCCTTCATCGTCAGCCTAGCCTTTTCCCAACCATGTTGGGGTCGGCTTCCAGTCTAATCGGATGCAGCTGAGTACCAGTATTTGACATGGAGCGACTGCCTACCTGACCTCCACAACTCAGTTACTGGGCAATGTTAAAAACCCCTTGGTAAGACTGGTTGTCAGACTTTCGGTCTTCTGACGACCCGTAACGACTGTCAAAGATCCATGAATGGCAGCCGGGACCAAAAGCTTGCTTTCCGAGGCACGGAGGGGTTTTGGTATCTAAAGATGGTCACCCATCCATGGACCAACCGTGACAAGCGTAGCTCAACCTGATTGATCGACGATCGTTATTACTTACCCACAAGCCCCTCTCCATCCATCTCCCCTTAGACCTACCCTACCGGAGTAGCACGTCATCCAAAATCCATCAATCGAAAAAGAAATTAATTAACTAATTGAAAGAGTACACCTACCAAATACTTTGTCGTCCATTAATTATATAAAGTTTAGTGTATATCTTTTGTTGGAGATTCTAAAATAAATAAATCGTTTCTTTGGTCTTCGCATGATTTACAATCTACATCATACCATACATTTAATACAAATACATTTTTATCAAAATACTATAAATACACGCCTCCTTTATAAAAAAAAACTGCAACCATATAGAATTAATTCACGGTGCACGTCGCGTCGTATCAACATAATTATGACAAGAGCTTAAAGCATGTTTTCGTTTTGTGAGCGCGTCGACATATTTATTGAATTTCGTTATACATATCCCTTTGACATGCTCTGAATTGCATTGCATACTAATGTCGCTTTGTTTGAAGTGGATATAACTGTGATTCGTGTGGATATACTTCTAGGTAATGTGGATAGGAGAAGGATAATGCACATATTAGGACACATTTAAGAACACAATAATTATAACAATAGTGTTCTAGTACAGTCGAATTCTTTAATATCTGTGCATGTTCATGAATCAAATATATATAGGCAATGGTAAGTTTCATAAAACTCTAAACAGCTTTGCCTTACAATCAATTGTAAACAATCTGTCAAATCATAAATATGTGACCACATTATATCAATAATATTGCTACAGCAGACTAAAAATTATGCGCAATCCCTTGTTTAAATTATTTAGCCAAAAGTTAGGTTCACAAATATCTATGCAAATTTTCTGTCACAAGTCAACAAGTCTTGAATTGCTGTCTTAAATTCTTTGAACAATCTCTTTACAGAATTATATCCTATTGTAATCTTTTTCATTGAAACAAATTAAATTTAAAGTTGTCAGTTATGACATCCTTCAACGGCAACATTGCATTATTACTCGTACTTCTGCTCCGGCAAGCAAAAATAAATATAATGGTAAAGGCCATTTAGTTGAATATTCAAAGCTGTATAGATATTTACGAATCCTAGGTTGCACCAAATATATTGAAATGTATTATTATTATGAATTTAGACATTTATGTTCCGAAGAGTAGTCAGATATTTTTGACTGCACTACCGTAACATACTTATGCACAGTTAATATGATAACGTTTTATTGATGTCTTAGTTTGTATAGAACTATATGATCATTTTATAACGCTTAAAATATTTAGAAATATTGTCACTGCCTATATATTAGTGAACTCGACTGTACCTATAAGTACTAGAAAGCTAATGTAACAATTGTTACAAATTAGAATAATATTAGTGCTTTTAGAAATATGACGTATATATTACTGCAATCGACTCAATACGTCCTACGTTATTGATTTCAGTGCCCTAATTTAAACCAGAAATAGGGCACAAGGGTATAATCACTTCACTTTACATAGTCCATTTAATTAAGGGTCCTTTAAATGGAAAATTGAGAACAGAATCGACTTCTCCATTCGCATTTAAACCAGATAGGTTCTTTATTTATGTAAAGAACAAATTACTGCACCCTAATTGCGTAAACACCCGATTCTGAATGATTTTTAAGGATATTGCTAATCCACTGCTTCATACGTTCGAAAAATTTGTCTGCTCACCAACGTAAATAACGCAATGAATGTTGTGGAACTGTCAAAATAAAAGCCATTGCTAATGTAGTGTGCTACGCAATAAGCCCGCTGGTAGTAATTTCATCCGTGTGTTAGGAAAATCATAACGTATCACTTGCAACCGTTCGAGCTTCAAATCCGTAGGTGGATAACTTTGATAGGATATGAAATAAACTATAAATGGACAAGGCTAGTTGTACACGATAACGAACTAAGACTAACATAGGTCTAACAGATCATAAATATGTTACCAATACGCCAGGCAAGTCGAAAGCTTGCCTAATTGCGCTTGACTTGCGAGTCTACAAACCTTTAGGCCACCCTACCACTGTGCTATATATATAAAAATAATGGATATATCGTTAGATAGAATATCCATTAAAGTACCTACACCATATAAACAACAATTTAAAACCGATAGCTACACAGAGTGTAAGAGATATCAGTCTAAAAGTGATGAATGGGTAGTGATTAGTTCTTATATAGAAAAAGACGTAGCGTTGGAAGGCCTCCCACAAAATGGACCGATGACCTGGTGAAGGCCGCAGGAATCCGCTGGATGCGAGAAACACAAAACCGATCGAAGTGGCGACGCTTGGGCAAGCCAATGTCCAGCAGAGGACATCTTTCGACTGAAAATGATTATTAATACTTTTACCCTTATTAAACTAAATCCATACGCATATAAGTCACTAGGTTGTTCCCAAAAGTCAGTCAATACTTTTGGGAACAATAAGCTTACAACCAAAAAAACTCTACCTAAGTTAGATAGAACTAATTGTCTTACCACTAAAGCTAATCCAACTTATAGCACGTAGCAAGACAACCTACTTAATTACCATGTACTCGCCAAATTATTTTTTCTTCTAACGATTCTACTATTTAATTGGTCGGTATCAAGGACCGTACACCCGCCGGCCGTCAATTAAAAGTTTACGACCATGTCACTTTAATCTGCTAAGAGAATGCGTGACATCCATATTAGGAAACTTAACTGTATTTTAAGATATGACGGGCTTAATTCCTAGTACGAAGGTGTGTGTGGGTGTATCGCAAATAACTTAAAGCTTTTTTGTTGCGTCTGGTTGGCTGGTGATTACCTAGATGACGACTAATAGAGAAGTATGGAAGAAAGAGACATCTTGCGCCGACGCCAAATAAATTGGGATAAGAGCGAGCAAGAGAATGATGATGATGGTAAAATATAGGTAGTGGAAAGCAAAGTAAGCCAAAAAACTAAAGCAAAAAATGATAAAGATACTTGCAAAGATGATATAGCTGGAAAGGTTGAAGTAAATAAAGAGATGACGACTGTTAGGAGCGACATATTTGTACCCGCCCTCCCGTAGTAAGTTAGTGTAGTGTTTGATGGATCTTTACTTGTTGTATTTTTGTGGTGTACAAAAAGTATATATATAAATAAATAAATAAGACTGGTTGTCAGACTTTCGGGCTTCTGACGACCCGTAACGACTGTCAAAGATTCACGAATGACAGCTGGGATCAACAGCTTAACGTGCTTTCCGAGGCACGGAGGGGTCTTTGATGTAAAGATGGTCACCCATCCACGGACCAATAGTGGCAAGCGTAGCTTAACCTGATCGATCGACCCGTGCGGCTGTTATTTCTTAGCCAGAAGCCCCTCTCCTTGTACCACTTAAACATATTATGGCACTTAATATGTTTGGCTCTACCTCATCGCCAACATAACCAAAGAAACGATGTATTGTCTGAGAAACTATAATTATAAAACTACAGAAGCGTAATATACTAGCAAAAATATGAATATAGGAACTCTTGACATTAAAGTTTTTATAATCACTGAAGCTTTTATTCATACTCACAAAGCAAATCGTGATTGCTTATTACGAGAACTCGTAGAAGTCGTACTTAAAGGAAATTAGAACGTTAAGTTGTCAAATGGAAAAAATTTGGTGTTTTCTGTAATCGTTTTGTAGATGGCGAACGTTCGCGCGGGCATAAAAATATTACGGCGGGATATAATGGTGCACGCGCACTCCATTTTTAACTCTCGGTGTTGAGCCAAGCATTGAAAATCCAACAGGTCACATCCCAGCGCGTCAAAAAATGACACCGTTGGATTTTCAATTCTCAGCGCTAAGCAGTGCGTTGAAAATCTAGTGCGCGATAAAATCCCGCCGCGAAATTTTACGCGTCGGCTTAGAGGGAGACTATTGTAAAGGTCGACAATAAAATTATGCTCGTAACTTAATTTGCTTATTGACAAATTCCCGGAGTTTAATTGCCACACCTCGTATATACGATTTTAAAGCAGAATTGTCTCTGTTTACTCCTATATCGAAGACTATGCAAAATCTTAATCCACTAATTCAGACATTATTAGAAATATTAAAGACAGTCCAACAAATACTTTCTACAATCCAGTTAATCGTGTCACTTACACTGCAACAGAGAGAATCGTGATCAATCCACAGAAATTTCCTATACACTCACATATTTTGAATTCTTCGCGAGCAATTTCGCAACACGGAAAGCAGACCTGGTAATTTGCGTGGACTCTGTAACCAAAGGCTAAGCACTACACACCCACTAACCTCGGAATTGATTACACATAAAATCAGCATTACTTCTAGCTGATCTGCGAGTAAAATAAGACTATGCTTCAGCTGGGCTTATAAATCATTCAAGTCTTCGGACGTTAGGGCTGCTAGACCGTTAGTTGAGTTCGGATGTTAGACATTTTGGAGTCCTTTCCAGTCAAACATTTTATGTAAGTACAGGATCTGTAGCTTTTGTTGAGCCTTTTTGCGCAACATCAACATAAGTTCATTAGCGTCCTTTAAAACCATATTTTTTTTAGGTGTACTTACGGCTAAATGTAATTCCTAATCCGACTTTTCTATTGGATGTACGGGATATACGAGCGCAGTAAAAGTCGTCACTAGGGACAAAGTTGGTAATATGGAAAGGGTTTCATTAAAACTTCTAGAACTGCATTGTATCTCGAGACATGAAACACGATTCGGGACTTTTACGTTAGCGAAGGATTATTCTAAATCTACATTACATATTACGGATATAAGAACTTTTATTCCGATAGTTACTTTATCGTTTATGTCATGCGCGATTTCATATTCGCTACATTAAGTATCTAGCTTCACAGTGTACCCAAACACGAAGCAAATTCTCTTCGCCAGGTGGCTTGTGATTCGCAGTTGTACAAGCACAGATTATACTATTTAATCTGTGGCACAGCCTTGTGTAACCGCACGCACGTGCTTGCCCATTGTATTGCGGTTTTTCTTACATGTCCATTATAGTACACACTCAATGATCTGCAATTTGTTCGTAGCCTTTACTTCAGCTCTATTTGGATTTCCTGCCTTATTGAACCATTGAATGTCTCTTAACTGGTTTTAATATACGAAATCGTTCACTTTTCTTCGTGATTTTAGGACAGGAGTAATATAGTTCACCTTTTTATTTATATCAATTACACCTTATAAAGTTATTCAACAGAAGGACTCAATGGATGACGTTCAAAATCATTAGGAGTAGGTATCAAAAATTTTAACCAAAGAAAGAGCGTAAGAGCGTATGACAGCAATGTACAAATTTAAAACAGAATAATATAAATTAAGCCAGGCACAAAATACTATATCTCCTAACATCAACAATTCTAGAACAGCTAAACCAGTCCAACAAGCACATATCATTAACAAATATCTTACTTCTGAGCGATCTGTTAACCCGGTACCAATTAGTTTAATTGCTACTATGATACCCCCAATACGACCAACAAAAACAAACCAAGTAGACATAAATGTCACTGCAGATACAGCTAAGTATAACTGACATAAAACGCCTTATGAGTATCAATCGTACTTACATACTAACCCACATAATTCAGATGTTTATTCTGACCAATCAGCGGGCGAGTTCGCTTGGCATGCGCGAACGCGACGCGTACAATCACCGCGAGCCGATCGCACGCGATTCATTCGTAATCAATTAAGAGTCTCCTTTTACGTGCGTACGAAACTAATGGATTTGTTACGGTGATTTGTGCGATATAATAACAATTGTAATGACACTCTGCATTAAGTATGTATAAGCACTCTGTGGTATAATTAGAAATAGGTTCAAAGCTCAAGAATGGATTGTGTCTTCTTAACCATGGTTTTAAAACTTCTTCTACCACCCCTAGTCCCGTTATTTGGGGTCGGGTCTCCTCACTTTTCTGCGCCAAGTTGGTCTTGGGTTGTCGGTTCTGGCAATTGGCGTTGTGTAACTTATGGCTTTATTCTCCCTTTCTCTCCGAATGTATGTTAATCCCACGTGGGGATAGGGTTTCAGCCCTTCTTATTTTTCTCCTTCTCCATTTTTTCTTTTCTTTACATATGCGTTGGAAACATTGCTTGTTTTTATGTCAATGAGAACTAAGTACATCTATCCACTGGGCATCATCATATGTCCCGTCCACAGAAATCTAACTTTATTATTTAGATTTCTGTGGTCCCGTCTCTTTCGTACTGTTTTCTTAAACTACGTTTAGTTTTTAATTAAACCAAGAACCTCCTACTTATGCATTATTTACAAGAGGATCAATACTTTTTTGTTTGACCAGATAAACTTTATTGATATTGGTCTGATGCCGCGAAACTCATTGAAATAAAAGAAGATCAATATTTCAACAACGCAATCGTTCCTTCCTAAGAAATAAAACCAATGAAATCCAAACTAAATCACAAGATTGCATAAAATTAAAAATCCATCTCTTCATTCTGCGGAATGAACGGATTCAATAACCAACTTCTGCGAACCACGTCTATGTATTTTATTACCTGCATTTCTAGGTAGAAATTTAAAAGAAAAAACATCGCAGTATCTATGGTAATTTAATGGTGGAAGAAAAACATTCTGCTATCAAATATTAAATCTTCTTGCGCCAGTAACATTCAATCATAGAAAATAGGAAAGATAAGCTTGATATACCTACATTAATGTTTATAATAAAACGTTCTGCATGATTTGTCTCACTGATAAACTGAAATTATAGCACACACAGCAGTGGTACGAGTATCGGCCCCGATTTACGAGTTATATATTATAGGTCGTGTGTTCGAACCCAGTCAGGCAGACGCTTTACTTTGTGTAAATTATTTCATCACTACTGCTCTCAAAACGGTGAAGGAAAACATCGTAAGGAAACCGGCATGTCCTAGATTAAAAAATTCGAAGACATGTGACATCTACCAACCCGCACTAGGCCCGCGTGGGATTATGGCCCACTCCCTCTCACTGAGAGGAGGCCTGTATCCCAGCAGTGGGAACATTAGGCTGATTAAGCTCATAGGTACAAAATTCGACAAATCTGTGACATAATAGGTCGGGGCAAAAATATTTTCGTATTTTGAATGTATTGTTTGTAATCAAACCTCTTTGGCAGTACTGAATGTAACTGGCTGGTTTTAATACTATTAAATGTTGACATTCTAAAGATGCAATAAATTTTAAAAAAAACTAGTTCCCGCCATTTCTCAATTGTTTTTCAAGCAAGCAACATGAACGTATGTGACGAAGAAATTCGGTACATTTTAAAATTTTAATACAAAAAAGGTAAAAATGCGACGAACGCCGCGAATAAAATTTGTGCGGTTTACGGACATAATGCGGTATCAATACGAGTAGCACAAATGTGGTTCAAGCGTTTCAAGTCAGGAAATTTTAGTATGAAGAATGAAGCGCGCTCTGGACGCCCTGTCACGGATAAAATCAATGCCATTTTTGAAAAAGCGGAGCAAGATCGACATATTAGTAGTTATGATATTGCTGAAGAACTGGATGATGATCACAAAACAGTTTTACGGCATTTACAAAAGTCTGGGTACACACGGCTACACATCAAGCTATACATTTCCAGTATAAGCTGATCTCACATTGTACAGGATTTCCGTACGACGCGAGACCAGCGTAAACTGGTTTTGTATAGCTTGATGTGTAGCCGTGTGTACAAGAAAAAAACTTGATATTTGGGTACCACATGATCTCACTGAGAGAAACTTAATGCGACGTGTTTCCATTTGCGATTCTTTGTTGAAACGTAATAATTCCGACCCATTTCTCAAACGGTTGATTACGGGTGATGAAAAATGGATCACTTACGATAAGAATGTCCGAAAGAGATCGTGGTCGAAGCATGGGCAGCATCACTTTGTTCCGAGTCAGGCCGTGGCAAAGCCCGGCCTGACTGCAGCGGCCCAGTTTATATTAGTTTCCTTAATTGTTTGATAGCAATTAATGCAATTAGAGAAACTAGAATTAATTACTTACTTTGAATTATTTCAGTTCTAAAAGCTAATTAGTTATTGTTTATCTGTTTCTAGCTATTAAGGTTTATCGATCTTTCTTTCCTAATTGATTTCCTTAGCATGTATAATATGAAGTAGGATATAACTTTTAGGAAGCCTGAAACATTTTAGCATTATCAAGGAACTTAATTAGGAAAGAATTAATTTCCTTGATAACGCTAAAATGTTCATAAGAGTTATATCCTACTTCATATTATAAATGTGAAAGTTTGTATGTTTGTTACTCAATAACGCAAAAACCGCTGAACGTATTTGGATGAAATTAAGCACGCAGGTATATGTAGTTTATAATCTGGATACTTTTTTCCCGGTAAATGACATGGCTTTTGTCCAGTGCCTATAAACAAAAACGAATCGTTTTTCTTAACAATGATAACATTTTTTATTGCCAAACTGGGCATATTAATAGACTCCTAATCTAATTTTACTTGTGATAGCCACTATCTTGTGGGAGGATCCACTATAGAAAGCTATGAGGTCCTTGTTTCATTATTGGTAAAGATACAAGTCTTAATTTATTTATTTTTTTTTTAATGTGATCGAAAATTTATGATAAATACTAGCTGACCCCACAAACGTCGTTTTGCAAAAAAAAATAGATAGTAGCCGATTCTCAGACCTACTGAATATGCATATAAAATTTCATAAAAATCGGTCAAGCCGTTTCGGAGGAGTATGGTAACTAACACTATGACAAGAGAATTTTATATACATATTAGACTAGCTGACCCCGCAAACGTCGTTTTGCAAAAAAAAAAAAAATAGATAGTAGCCGATTCTCAGACCTACTGAATATGCATATAAAATTTCATACAAATCGGTCCAACCGTTTCGGAGGATTATGGTAACTAACACTGTGACACGAGAATTTTATATATTAGAAGAAGATTTGGCAACATGTTAACCCAATTTTGGATAATTTGTTCATAGATAGCTTTCAATACCGCCAGATGAACTCAGCAATATCAGCTAATAATGTTCCCACTGTCTCTGGACGCAGGCCACCTCTCGATGAGAGGCAGTGGGCCCCCATACGGGTTGGTAAATGTCATATGTCTTTGAATTTTTGTTTCCAAGACATGCCGGTTTCCTCACGATGTTTTCCTGTAACGTTGAGAGCAGTGGTGATGAAGATTGACTCAAAATAAAGCGCTTGTCTGTGTTCGAACCCACGACTTACACCTCGTAATTCGACGTTACGTTACGTTACTACTGCGCCACCACTGCTCCCAAGACCTCAATCTCAGTTATTGAGCAAAATATTAACACTTCAGTTTTTTTAATTAATATCAGTTATTGAGCAAAATATTTTCTCAAAATTGTATTGTACTTCTGCTGCAATTTTGAACAAATATTTTGTCAAAAACTGACATTAAAAAACTGAAATGTTAATCGACTTTTGATGCTGACCGTACATGAGCGTTTACAACTTCGACTCTATGCTTTGGCTATCTTTTTGTTGTCTAGCCTCTGGTGTAAATAAATTGGAGGTTAACTTTGTGTACTTTGAAAGATATTTTTTTTTTTTGTTTTTTGTTTGAACTTTTGACATTTCTGGCTTATGGCCTGCGCAGACGACGGATTTTTGTCCGCTAAATAGATCGCTTACAATTGTATCGAGAAACGAGGGGTTAAAAGTACCGCGTACAAAAACTCCCCTGAATAACCGAGGACATGCGGGAAGCGGACCGGACAAAAGTACAGTCACAAGCACTAATATGTCAACACTTGGTAACTTTCAATTGCGATTTTTTCGTGAAATAACGGATGCAACGTTGAAATACGATACTTAACAAAAACCTATGGGTTCTAAAATACTATGTTCGTAATAACATAAAATTTCATTCAAAAATAAAGGAGAGAATCGCCTTTAAATAAAGCTAAGTGTATACATACTTATGTTCGTGACTGTACGTGGGAGTCCGCGAAAAAATAGAACTCGTGTGACTAGGCGAAGCAACGCAGCGGACTTTAGTCCGCGTTGTGCGCTCGAGAGTGATCTACGTATGCCCGTATTTCCGGGTGACAAATGATCGCACACCGTGTGCGTTGAGTTCGCGGTAAATTAGCGGCGGACTTTTTATTCGCGGAGCGTACTTTTTTCTCCGCCGCGGAGAAAAGTCCGTCGTCTGCGCAGGACATTAGTAGGACGGATATTCCAATCACAAGAGTTCTGACATAATACGTACCTACATATCCATCAAAGATTATAATAATTTTATGTAACAACACACATAGGTCGCAGGTCATATTCCACCTTCTTGTCGTCTGATAAAGCCTTTGCTCGACCCACTGTGGGCCACTATGGGCCACGATTCTCACGCCACGCCATGCCAACCTTACACATTTTATATAACCACTATTATGTAGTTTCGTATTCATATGTTTATGCAATACAACAGATAGTTCGATTAAGACACTATGTATGTAGTTGTTTGCAATGCTGTTTGGCTATATCGATGATATTGGTAATTAGCGGACGCAAATATTTGTAGCGATTTAATCAAGCAGGAAATTGTATCGCGCACTTTGTGGCTTTAAGGCCTCTGCCTCGAATCTTGCGGGCAGCGGGGCGGCAGCGGCGGCGCACGGTATTTCGCCTAGAACATGCTAGGTGGACAAAATTCAAGTTTTCATTTCCAGGAAATCTTAATTGCATAACACAATCAACACCCCCAAACTCCAAATTCCGAGAAAAAGTTGTTTTTCAAATACTTAACTGATGAGTCATAGAGTCCAGAAGTCAGGTAATGAGTTTAATGCAAGCGTTCCGGCAATCAGTTGCAATTTAGCGACACATTTGTGCACATCTCATAGTGGTTTATAGTGATATTGTGAAAGTTTTTTGTGATGGATATTAATACTGAGGGTATGTACTATTACTTAATATATTATTTTTATCAGAATCTATTTAAATGAATTTTTAGCATTTTTTTAACTTGATGCATAAATTTTAGCGTAATTTTTTTCATAAAGAAAACTTAGAACGTTCAGGAAATACATTGATTCGCCTCTATTCGGGCTAGTTTTTAGATATATTGTAGGTATAACTGTGTAGTTTGTAAAATTACACATATTGTTCAGCACACTTCAGTACAACATATTTTTTTCTTTTTTTTTCAGAACACGTTTACTCTATTTCAAGGGTAGCCTTTTTTGAAGAGTGGTTGAAACACGCAAAGAATGATAAACGGTCGCGTATTTATGACTATCTTTCTTCAAAATTTCACTTTGGTGACATTACTGAAAGCAGCCAAAGAGAAATAAAGCTGAAAATATCTAACTTTTCTACTAAGATTGGAGCCAAATGGTTGACTTCGGGAAAATCGAAGGAGCGTTTTTTAATAACAAATAAGACATGGCTGGATGAAGGAGACATACAGTTTACTGTGAGTTCTTTAGCCCCACAACCTTCGACATCGAGTGAGGCTGTGACATCTGCAGGAAGACCTCGCAAAGATTTTGAGGAAACGTCGTTTAAGACGAAGAAACGTCGAGTCGTGGATCTCGTAGAATCTCGAAGTGCCAGTGAATTAGTGACTGCTGCCGAAATTGCTATGCGTTCAGCAGGGCAAAGAAAAGTTGCCCATGTGATTAGAGACATCAGTGAGAGCCCAGATAATATTATTAAGTCAAAAAATACCAGTTGTGATCCTAGGCAGTTAAGTAGTGACGAAGCCTTAGCATACTATATACAGGGTGCATTTGATATCATGGGCATTATTTTAACCTAAGGTACTACTTATGATACTAATTGCATTAGGGCTACTATTACGCAAATCAAAAATATTATTAATGCAAGTATGGAAAACCTTAAAATGTAGTAAGTCATACAATGTATCAAATTAGTTGCGCTTCTCGATAGCAAATGCGTAGGTACACTACGCCGTACGCGCGTCATTGGGCGTGAATTCTTTGACCCCGCCCGACTCACGTGACATTCGTAAGTTGCCAATGAATTGATTCATAATAAATTCCAATTTTCCCTTCGTACTTTGCCGGCTTAGGACGGTCAAAACTACGTCAACTAACATACATTAAAAAAAAACATTTACGTACCTAGCTTGTGGATTGTTTTGAAAAAACCTTATTTGTCGGTAAAGTGACAGAGGGTAAACGGGTGCTCTTCCACGAGCTTGTGCATGTGCTGGCACGTGAAAAGACGAAAAATCCAACAGGTTCTGAGTGGTTCTGGTGGAATGAGACCCCGTGAAGGAATAGGGTCGTTCGGGTAGCGCCGATGGAACATTTCACGAGTTCATACTAAATTTCTTGCGCGATCGTAAATTACAACCATTTGTGGGTATTGTTGGTTGGTGTACCTAGCCTGCACATTACGCGGTCGAGGCATCGTGTACACAAACACACACACAACACACAACTACTACACTAACACTTAATACACTGCAATCCAAGCACCGTATGACGCGAGCGGCGAGTACGGCGATTACGTCACGGGATCAATAAATCAATTACGCGTCAATGCACCTGCGCAGTCGTTATGACACTGGTTCCGGGTTCGTGACTTCGTGTTGCGGCGGGAAGCATACCCCGCGCGGGGGTGATATTCGTATTTTTGCGAGTGAGGGAGTGGGACGGAGAGAGTTCAGGGAATCCCGCCGGACGGAATGTCTTGTAGCCCATTGTTATTATTACTTGTAAGGAAAAACCCGCGCGCGCGCAGGTGATGTTTGTTTACATTTCGCTTTGCGCTGTACTGCGCTTTAAGATTTTGATATTTCAACAATTATTGGCGTTAACGAAGTATTTTGTTTTAATTACTTTAAGTGTTTATTTGCAATAATAAGCCTTGTGCAATTTGACTTACTACATTTTTAAGGTTTTCCTTACTTGCATTAATAATATTTTTGATTTGCGTATTAATAGCCCTAATGCAATCAGTATCGTGAGTAGTGCCTTAGGTTAAAATAATGCCCATGACTTCGATTCCACCCTGTAGATTCTAAGTCAACAACACATGCTTACAAACAAACTAGGAAGTGGTCCATAATGGCAGGACATAATGTGTTTCCGTCATATTTTAGTGTAGTAAAATCCAAACAGGCCTGTTACCCTGCAGAGGAGCACATTGCTATAACAGAAACTCGTGCTGAAATAAATTTGCAAGCCTTATTAAATAAAACAGCGGAACGTCTAGTATTAGCACAGAATCAAGTTATCAGCAGTGTCCTCCCAACAAGTTCAACGTTTACACTTGTTAGTAAATGGGGATGTGATGGAAGTTCTGGGCACAGCACATACAAACAGAAATTTGAGAACACTGAAGATACGGACGAATTTCTTTTCGTATTTTCTTTCGTTCCCCTTAAGTTATATGATGGGTCCAAAATTATTTGGCAAAATCCTCGGTCTTCATCAACTATGTATTGTCGCCCAATCAAATTTATATTTGCTAAGGAAACGAACGACTTCACGTTAGCGGAGACAAATAGATTGTTGGAAGAAATTAATGCTCTTCTTCCAACACTTATCAACTTTGGTGATTCTCAAATCTCTGTGAAACACGAACTTCTTCTGACAATGACAGACGGAAAGGTATGTAACGCCTTAACGGAAACTCGTTCATCTCAAAAGTGTTTCATCTGTGATGCCACCCCCAAGACGATGAACGATGACCCCGCGAAGTTTAACAGCAATCAGGAACATTTTGGCTTTGGTTTATCTACACTTCATGCTTGGATTCGTTGCTTTGAATGCCTTTTACATATCAGCTATAAGTTGAATATTAAGAAATGGCAGGCTAGAAGCGACGAAGATAAAGCTGATATCAAGGTTCGTTCCGAAGAAATCAAGTTGAAATTCAAGAACGAAATGGGACTCATTGTAGATAAACCAAAGCCAGGATTTGGTTCTTCCAATGATGGAAACACAGCCCGTCGCTTTTTTAAGAATGCTGAGATGAGCGCTCAAATCACAGGGTTGGATGTTACTATTATCAAACAATTTGATGTTATTTTGAGGACATTGTCTTCTGGGTTCGAAATAAACTTAGTTGAATTTAATAAATTTTGTCTTGAAACTAGAAGACATTACCTTAGTCTCTATTCGTGGTACTATATGCCTGCTACTGTACATAAAATATTAGTACACAGTACTGAGGTCATCAAAGCGGCATTGCTTCCAATTGGGCAGCTTTCCGAAGAGGCTCAAGAAGCACGTAACAAAGATTGCCGCAGATTTAGGGAGTACAACACCCGCAAGTGCTCACGTGTTGCCACGAATAGAGACTTGCTGTCCATGTTAATAATAACATCTGACCCTTTGATTAATAGCCTTCGTGAGATTCACCAAAAAAAGCCGGAAAAAATATGTGCAGAGGTATTAAACTTAATTGTAAGCCCGACCATAGTAGCATCAAGACCCGAAACGTCATCATATTGTCGCACATTGCCGCAAAATGATGACGATTCACCAGAAGATTTTGATGATGATTCTGATGATTTGGTTTAGGTTAAGTTAATTTGAATTGTAGGTATTTATTTATTTAATGCAATTTTGTTGTTTGTTTATTATTTTAAATAAAATTTTCTGTTTAGATATATTTTGTTTGTTTTTTATTACAAAATCATACCAAAAACTATTAATAATGCCTCAATATGACTACTTATATATAAAAGCATCGTTAAATATCATAAAATAATATTGTCCACCTAGCATGTTCTACGCGGTACACTGTGCGGCGGCGCGGGCAACGAGCGGTGCACTCCAGTCAAGCGGCGACCGCCCGCGCATCTGCTAACTGCTTTGCAGTGTTGTGCTATTTATTTTTGTGACGTATGGAAATGTCCTCGGACGTGCAAGAGCAAATTGTTATACTTACCTTAGCGTCAAGTATAATTTTTCTGCTGGAGATATGTATATGCTGTATAGTTTTGGATTAATTTCAGACTTTAAATCGCCTTTGATAGCTTCAAGAATATAGTCAAAAGTTTCTACACTAATTCTGGTGTAGCCGTAGAATTTGTCGGGACATTGCCTCTGTTCATTGTAATTTCTAAAAAACTTTTATTTTCTTTGCCCTATAGTAGGTATTATAAATCGAGCGTTGAAGATGTGGTCGCCGTTGGCCAGACATTTCATTCGCGAATAAAAACAAATATCTCGACGACACAACACTACGCCAGGCCTCCGTCACTCCATGTACTTGCGCGCTATAAGTGCCTACCGCCCAGCCAAGCGGTCTCGGTCCGCCGGCGGATCAAATTCAGTGCGGTTTTCGCAAGCGAAGCGCGCGCACGCCGTTCAATTTTAATAGTGCTGTTCGTTCGTACGCGTATTACGATGCCGTGTGGTGCCTTATGTGCTGTAGATGGGTGTAAATCAAAGAGAACCGACTTCAAAACACTAAACCGTAAGAAATAATTTCTTCTTTGATGTCGGTGCTTTTTCGATTCGTAATTACCAGCTGTTAGCACTAACATAAAAAAAAACAAATTATTTCTTACGGCTTAGTGCTTTATTTGAAGTCGGTTCTCTTTTTTTAAAGCTTTTTTTTTCATTTCTAGTGAACATCTCCGAAGATCATCATCAAACTAAGAAGTATTATACTTATTTTAAACCGTTCTCCTAAATGTAACAAATCCTTTTCTGAAAACCGCATCGATATCGGTTTAGCCAAACGCGACATTATCGCGCACAAACATACATACCTACAAACCATACAAGTCAAACATCTCAGTTTGGCCTGTATGTCTGATCACCTCCTTTTTTTTAAGTTGGTTAAATATTTTATAAATGATAAAATTTTTAACTGCCACATAAAAGTCAGAACATATTCACAGTTCTCAATAACATAGATAAAAAGTTATGTTAATTTAATTTTATCGAAGAGGCAGCCCTGCGATTACTGTGAAATCGCGCGGTGCGAAGCAATCACTGCTGTACGCTTGAGCATTTAGGCGCATTTTAGCATACAGTGGTTGTTGACGCGAGGGAGTAGGCAATTATCGTAATAGGTATTGGAAATTTTCTACTGAGTGAAGTATCTGTTACGTAGTAACTATTCAGTAATCTGTGACTACGCTGCTATAGCGCCGCGCGATCTGCCCGCTGGTTTCGAGAACTAGTCTGCGTTGCCCGCGCCGCTCCCGCGCCGCCGCCGCCGCCGCCCCGCTGCCCGCAAAATTCGAGGCAGCGGCCTTATAAGCGTAAATGAAATTTTTTTAACACAATTTATCTAATAATGTAGGTATCTACAGTCAACATTAAAAGTAAATGATGATTAAATCAATTTAAGTTTCAAAAGTGTTTTAACTTTAAAGTTTCAATAAATGAGTCATCATCATCTGCCTAGCCTTTTCCCAACTATGTTGGGGTCGGCTTCCAGTCTAACCGGATGAAGCTGAATACCAGTATTTTACATGGAGCGACTGCCTATCTGACCATATTATATTATTATATTAACATATTTATTGTTTCAATAAATGAGTATTTTATTAGAAATAACGTATAATCTTAATATTGTGTAATCTAAAGACACGCGTGTATAGGTTTCGTAAGGCTTCATTGAAAATATTTAATTTCAAAATACCGAAAGACGTCGCCTTTTGTTTTTAACTGTACCTACTCGTATTTCTTAATTACGAAGAAGCCACTTAATTATTATAATACAATGCATATTTTTTTCGCTCAACGGTAATTATATAGTATGGGAAACGGGTTACGATTTCTCGTAGTCTCGCAGACGGTAGGTCCACAAATACGTGAGTTACGTCAACCGTAGGTCTGCTCCCGTTTAACGTAAGTCCCGTTTGTTTCGAGCTCAAAACTTACTTCAAATTAAACTTAAACAATTTTACAATAATCGATTTGTTTTATTAGCTTAGCATATAGTATAATCAGCTTATAATGTTCCCACTGCTGGGTCTCAGGTCTTTGAGAGGGTGTGGGCTGTAATCAACCAAGTAGGCACAGTGCTGGTTGGTAGATGTCACGTGTCTTGGAATTTTTGATTCTAGGACATGCCCGTTTCCTAACACTGTTTTTTTATTTTTTTGAGAACAGTATTGATGAAATTATTTACACAAAGCAAAGCGCCTGCTTCGGTTCAAAAACACATCCTACAACTCGTAAGGCACCAGTGATCGCACCCGTTTCGGATACCATTTAGTGACGTTTTGGCCCATATTTCGATTTTGCTTCTGATAACCCGCTGCAATTTGGATGTGGATTTCACATCATTCTGTAATATTCGGTCAACAAAAACGTGATTTACGTCAACTGTAGGTCTGCTCCCTTTTGTTTCGAACTCAAAACTAACTTAGCAACGGTTTTATACTGAGATGAAGTGGCCGAGTTTGTTCTGAAACAATTTCCGGACTAATGGTCCGAGACTAAAATTATGATTAGTGAAATAGCTTATTACAAACAGTTGCATCCCAAGTAGCATTCGGGGTTCTATATAAGATGTCTAGTCGTTCACATGTACTCTACAAGCTGTGTATGTCAGCTGTATATGAGCTGTATAGCTTGCTATAATGCTTTTATTGAACCAGTTTGGGCACAAATTAGACAGCCTTAAGTTCACTATGGCTGTACATTAGAAGTATAATAGCATTATAATAGCAGTTTAAGTAGTAACATCGATCTTAAGGCTGACTTACGGCACTATATGGAACGCAGTGTGAACCATACAACGTACATGAGTGCAATAAAGAGTAATAAGTGGCTAAATACACAGCCTACACAGTTAAAATCGGACAAAAGTACTCCAGTAAGCTACCTTAAATTCACCGCGGTCCTAAATTATTTCCACGTGGAAATCATTTTAATAATTTAGTTTGACAATTGTACGGAGTGCAAGGATTCGGGGCAAAACTAATAACTCCGGCGGATTATGCGGTAAGTACCTGTTTTATATTAGCCATGGTTAATGCCATGGGAATGCAACTTTATCGTGAAATGTATACATATTGCCAACTAAAACTTTCACGCGCCTCTGTAAAAACGCTTTATTCATTTTGAAATATTTAAAACTGGCTAAGAGGAAAATTTACATTTTCAGTTTTTGATATTTTATTGGCATTATAATTATACTACGGTAATTAATTTTAACATGAAACCAAAACTCATTCGCTCTATCTGCGTATTTTGTGATAAATCTGCATTAATCTTGTAGATTTATTTGGTAAATATTTTAGGTTACGTAGAACAAAATGGTGGAAATGAAATACGGCTATGTGAACTGTTATAACTCCTATTTAATGCAGTAAGCGTATATTAGGTTCACATGTGTTCTGTTAGAATGCTGTTATCTATATGAAGTCCCACATTTGTACCACTACAGCGCCAAGGTCGATTAATTTATTCTAATGTGAACTTATGTACAGCTTTAAGATGTAGTTCAGGGCAATTGTGTATCTTTAATTCTTTCTTCAAATACTTAAATTTTAGAGATCCGCAATAAAAATTATTAATGTCCGTTAAATGCCCAGTTAAAAATGCCCAGTTACTAATAGTCAAGTATGAATACCTAAAGTACAAATTTTGTAACAAACTAACAAAAATCACCTTTTCGTGTGAGACACACAGTTGGCGTCAGAGTAGTTACATTACAAAAACACTACTCTGTTCAAGGAGGTATTTAAAATAATGTAAACAAACTAGATAAACAGGGACAACATTATGCCCTGCGACAGAAAAGGACAGAAAATAATAGTTGTCACTCAGCCATAGTAACAAACACTGTTTACAATCTTTTAAAGGTGAAATACACCTGTCAGCACCGTAAGCGCCGCCGCGCCGAGTCGGCAAGTGTAATAGTGTAACCATATTTTCCAGCATTTATCAGATAAATAACTGTTATTCCTGTTATTTATGTGATTAATAACTGATATTTCTGATATTTATCTGTTAAAATTCTGTAAAATATGGTTACACTAGCAGACTTGGCGCGTACGGCGCTGATGGGTGTACTTTCACCTTAAATATCTACTTAGACAAAGTTTATGCTATTTATTTCTGACAAGTAATCATGCGCATTCCTTCTAACAAGTAAGCGAGAAATAGAGGCAGGAACGGGATAGGTATAGATCCTCTGATCATTCACGTGCAACGTGCGCCCGTGACGTGCGTGATGGCCAGATTAGTTATTGTATTGTTTTTAGTTGCAAAATAAATACCACGTGAAGTGCATGTTTCTGTGAGTGTCACCGTTATCTGTATTTTAGAAAGGTACCTATTATTTGTTATTTTGTTTTAAGGAGCGTGTGTGTACGTATTATTTGTTTATTAGTATAAATTCATTTATATGACTGATTTCATTGTGGTTTTAGGTCAGTTTTATGTTAGGCTATGAAAATGTGAATCTATATAAGTAATAAATACTTGCTAGGTAATTTGTAATCATATGGAGGTTTAATATCACGCAATATCGTCTCTGGATTTTTTTCCAAACGATCAAAGCGAATTTTGAATAAAGCAGCGATAACACGTACCAATTCAGAATACATTGCTGGTTATCTTGACTTTATTGTAAATAATTCCATCCATAATAACCAGCAATGGAATGCTGAATCGGGATGAGTAATCGCTTCTTCAAATTCGTACATGTTGGTATTTTGGCTTAAGGGTAATGCTTTGTTGTGTATATGTTGATGTGTGTCTCATATTTAATTTTAATTATTAAAAACAGATACTATTATTTTTTTAATGATAATGAATGTACTAGTAGGTATTAATCCAATTATTCTCTTTCAGACAATGCCGTTTAAGATTGTACAGACTGTGGAAAAAGGACGACCCACATTAAGTATTGTACCGTATGTTTGGGAGGACGATGGAAAACTATTCTGGCCTACAGAAAAAGTTAAAAACCGAGCACGACTCGCAAGAGACGAAAACTCTTTTCCAAATCCAAATTGGGACATTTTGGATTGCGTGGTAAAACGAAGTAATATTGCAACGTATGCCGAAGCGCAAAACGAACTACGCATCATGGAAAATTATACAGACACGGACAATGAAACAAGTGAATCGCGCCCTAGCCCAGCACCTGTAAGACCAGCGGCAATACCACCAGCAAACCGTTTTGAAAATATGGTGCAAAATTTGGTAAGTGATTAAATTTTTTTCAGCAACACATATAAACATTTAATAAAAACTTGTGTATTGCACCGAGCGCAGGCTGCCGGAGGGTTACAATTTAGTGCCTGTGGTATTTTGTTTTAGTAGGCTAGGCCTAGGCACCCCTAAAACGGAGAAAATTGTTTGATTTATGGCAACACTGCAATTAATTTACCTATTTATGATTTAATATATTTTTTGGATTTTCTCAGATAATTTTATTTCAAGAAGACTAATTTGGCACTAAACAGATTTAGATCAAACTCTTTACCTACATACTAAAATATACAAAGCTTAACTATCAATTCTCTGAAAATATTGAACGGATTCGTTGGCTCGTGGTTTTGTCGGCGACTCATCAACCGCGGATGTAAATTCGACTATCTAATTCCATATGTAAATTATTATTGGAATAAAAATAACAGCCCAACTTCAAAGTTTTATTATCGTACAAGACAAAAGTTATGATTTTTTGTTTGTTTCAGATGCCAAGTGCCATCAACGCGGGAGCTACAAGCAATCAGATCGAAGCTAATGATGAAATGTCATGTCTAACCTTCTTCGACGGCGAACAGTGTATTACAAATCAAAACATTTTAATTCAAAAAGTTAATAACCAAGAATTAATACTGCAAAATCTTGTTGAAAGCGTTCAAAAACTTACTCAAAAAGTGTCTGAGTTGTCTGTACAATTAGATGAATGCATGTTAAAATTTGTGGAAAAAATCGAGCAGCCAGTGTCTGTTACTTTATTAAACGACGCTAACCAAGTTGATAAGGAATCGTTTATTTTTAAACAAATAAGTGACAAGCAACAACTAGACAATCTGGAAAGAAGTTTAATAAATAAAACTGAAAGATCAAAACTACAACAACAGCTGGGATTTTTGTTTCAACCATGTGAAGGAAATGGCTTGACCTTTGCCTATAAATTGATCGACTCAATGGTTTCACGGGAGTTTCTGTGTGAATGCTCCTGGTCTGGGGGAAGCCGTGGCAACGTTTCGAAGGTCCCTATAAAAGACTACAAAAACTTTGTCAAATTCTTCTGTGATATGATACGTTCATGGGATTGTAAATTTACTATGGGACAAACTGAAAAGTTTTTTAAGGTCATTCTGAAAAATGCTGTTAAAAGGAAGTCAATGAAAGACTTAAGATCCTCTTCAAAACGAGTCAGAAAAATTAAATCAAAACCAAAAGACCAGGCAAGCACAAGTAAGCAAGAAGTTTCTGCTGATTTAAAAATTAATCAAAATAAAGAATCAAATGAAACATTAGAGATGGAAATAGCAGAAGTGGAGGATGAAGACGAAGAAAGTTTGCGCTAATATTTTTTATGCGTTTTTTGTCAATATGGCATTCTTTTTTTATTATTATGTCTGGTATAGTACATATAGAAATTTAATGACACGGTAGTTCTTTCCTACTATAACTTTGCGAATGCTTTTTTTGTAACATTTCACCGTAAGCCTCGTTACAAAACCGGTCATGACCAGTACTTGCCTTTAGTTGATTTTTGTTTCTACTAGGCTGATTACAGCTTAAGTAATAATTATTTTTTGGTAATGAGACTTAAAAATTTTTAATATCTCCGTTTATTAGAACTTATTATATGCTGATTATATAATACGGGTACTTTATGCTCAGTTATGTACGTAACAAATTAGGCTTCATGTAAATACACAAAGCCTTGTTTGTTAGGATAGTTAATTTCGAAAATTATACAGGAAGCAACAAAACGGGTAAACAAGCCGAAAGAACCTAGGTACTCATGAAACTGAACATCTTTTCCCATGGAACATAATTGTTAAATACTTAAAATAATTGGACCTCCCAAAGCAAATTAACTAGCTGATCAACAATTTTGTATGGAAGGTCCCAATTTTTTTACTATTACGACCTATGTTCTATAGCCGTTCAGTTTCATGAGTACCACTTTGTCCTCTTTTCGGCTTATTATACCCTTTTTATTACTCCTGTTTTTGAAAATAATTTTATTACTTAAATGTTGTTTGATACAAAGTGCTATTTTTATTAAAAAAAATTAGAATACTTAAAATAGTTAATTATGTAAGTATAAGTATAATGTCTCCGTTTTATAAAACTCATACTGATTATACACTTTCGATGTATAAGGTAGGTATTTTAAGCTTAGTTTCATAACTAAGCTTATGTTGTTGTGTAATGTTGATTTGCAAAAAGCCTTGATAGTTGTTTAAGTTTAATTTTGTTAATTATTTCTTGTTATACTTACCTGATTTTGTTACAATTATTTTATGTTATAATAATGTTGTTTGCTACCAAGTGTTATTTAGATAGAAATATTTAGACTGATTAAAATAGGTAGTTAGCTAGTATAAACTAGTCTTTACTCTGTTTTATAAGAGACAGCCCACCGAAAAATTTGTGTGCTACGTTGGAACTGGACAATTTTCCATTTTTTGTCGGTATGTTGATATGTTAATTGTGTGAAAAAAAGGTAATAAAAGCCAATAATATCACATCAAACAGTATTTTATTTATATGTGTGTAACAAAGGGATAAAAAAATTAAATTCTTTGTGTTCAATACATACTAATTTACATTTAATCTCTTTTGGTTCTAAGACGATCAAAGTATGGGTACTATTCTGCTGACATCTTGATTTGTATATCGCAAGATGAGACGATTTTATTGGATATTCAAAAACGTCTTCTGTGTTGTTGATTTTATTTCCTTTAATCAAAATCTTATTGTGGTTGAATTTTACGCAGCAAATTTTAACAACCTCGTTGCATTTGGTAAGTAAATAACTGTCTTTTTCTTTGCTGGAAAGTTTAAAATCTTCAAAATTTAATACATTATTGTTTTTAATTGTGTTCACAAAAGGATATTTCTTGTCTTTATGTGTTTGAAAATGAATATCATCCATATTTTCAGCCAATCGTTTGGCAACTTGAGACAGTGGTTTTCTTCCTGATCTCAACATACTTTTGATCATAAATAACATATTCTCGAAGGGATATGCGTTGAATGTCATCAGAGGGCCAAACATTTCAATTTCATTCGTAAGGTGTAGTAAGTTGTGTATGTTGCTTGTAACGTAGCCTGAACCATAGAAGTCTTTGTAAAATTTTACAAAATGTTCCAGAAGCTCCTTTGCTAATGGCAACAAAGTTCGGTATGTTTCTGTTGAGCAGATTGTTATACTACAATATAGTGTTAAGAAATGATTATAAGCTTCATTGTTCATAACATCAGGCAAAATGACAATACTTAAATAATGAAAAAATGCTCTAAATTCTGACGCTTTCCAATGTGCTATTGAATCTAAACCTCGCACTGCTCGATGCACTTCTGAAGGCAGTTTGCAGTTGCATAGAAAATTTGAAACCAGTGCAATATCACTTGCCCGCATTTTAGTAATATATTTGCCAAAGTTGCCGTCACGCCAACCAATCAGTAATCTCTTCATAACACCCAAGTCGATCAAATGAAGTGAATCGGCTACAATAAATTGGTTCACCATGTCAATAGGAAGATTTAATAAAGGAGAGTCATTTTTATGATGCAAGCCATAAATTTTGTTTCTAAATCCTTCATTTGTCCTTTCAGGACACAAAGACTCAGAAAATGTGACGGTATGTGTGGTATGCGAATATTCTCCAACTGTAGTACATTTATGGCAGCCGTGTTTACCGTTAAAATTGCAGACTCCTGCAAAAAAATATTTTAAATCAAGTTATAATAATATAAGCAAAAAGTTAATAAATTTCAAATAATTGTGTCATGTGCGGATCGTACCTACGAACCACAGAATAGAAGGCAGTTTCACTACCAACCATCTGAGCTATCAAAGTTATCTAGAAATACTAAGAGATGCATCAATAATTTCAACTAGTTATTTATCGATATTGGGTGCATAATGGCGATAATATGCGACACTAAGATAGACTTACCTTTAATATAAGCTCTAGCTGGCGAGTCACAAATGAAGCATCTGATTTGTATCTTTATAGTTTTCTCTAAGCGCTCAACTACAAGACCTTCTTCTAATAATATCTTCATGTCATTTACAAAATCTTCTAAAAATTCATTTAATTTTTTTGGTTTTCCTTTCCCAAAATAGATTCCAATAATAAAAGGCCGAATCCTGGGATTTTCAAAAATGTTACCTAATATGGGCCAAAATTCATTTGTGGAACTTTTAAAAATAGGCAAACCATCCACATTTATGTTAATTGAAATCATATCTGGAATATCCGTCCAATTTAGCAAAATGCTCTTCAAAGGTTTTGCTATCCCATTGTGCCAGTATTGACCTCCTTCTACATTTTTTAAAATGACATTAACGGGAGTGCATAAAAATGTTCTAGCATCAGAAGGTAGTGTTCCTGGTTTAAATTCGTTTATTATGTTTGACAATTTATTCAAAGCAGAATGAGGAATACGATTTTCATTAGCCCATGTTCTTATTTTTTTGCGAAAGGTTAAACAATTATCCAAATCAAAATTGTATTCACTATCACTAGAACTGCAATCACCACACTCAGATATCTGTATATTTTGAAGGGAACTTTCAAGTTCAGGCATAATATTTTCCTCTGGATCATGTACGGAACCACCAACAACGGTTGAAGTCGCACTTGTTGAAGCCTTATCGACGGGCTCATTTCCGGGCGTCGTTGTCAATCGACTGTTTATTTTCAAATATTCTTTTGCAATTTTTCTTCTTATTCCACCGGTTCTCGCTCTTATTTTCCAAGATTTTTTATACATTTTCACAAATTTTATTGCACGTGACGTAAAAACATACTTTGCAATGGCGCTTGGGAAAAAGTGTAATAGAATATCACATTCACATTCATGTTCAGCTTACAGCAAATAAAAGTAGTACTTGTGGACAAATAAACTGCTATTGATGTTAATGGACAACACATATAGTCCTTCTAACAGCCTACAGTCCACATGTGAATTATTTAAACACTTCTATACAGATAGTAAAAAAAGGTTATTTTAAGTATCACAAACAAGTCCTTATACAGCAACTGGCTGTATAACAGTCTAAAACAAGTAAACATAACAGCCTTGGGCTTTATAAATGACCACAAGTGTTCTATTAAAATGCTAGCTCTATAACATCGAACAAGTAGGCCGTTAAACAGAGGTTGCCGTATCTCTACCCTCCTATAATGCTCTTAGTCAGAAAGCTGACTAAAGGGTAGTTGTTAGAGTATTATAACACCCATAATCGTATAAAAGTATTACTCTACACTCCTATACGTCCCTTAGAAAGGTATAGGTGTAATTAATTGCAATAATGCAGCTAATAAATCACGAGTGAACTGTAGTAATGCTTTAAGTTCACCTTGGAACTAAATGTGTACTCTTAAATGGAATAAAATGCTACTTGGGATAGCTCATAAGCTTTCTCATAGTAGTTTATACTTAATTGTAATGTTGATTTTCGAACTCCGGCTGAGTAATAACAACCGCACGGGTCGATCGATCAGGTTAAGCTACGCTTGCCGCGGTAGGTCCGTGGATGGGTGATCATCTTTATTTACCAAGAGCCCTCCGTGCCTCGGAAATCACGTTAAACCGTTGGTTCTGGCTATCATTTGTGGATCTTTGACAGTCGTCACGGGTCGTTAGAAGCCCGAAAATCTGACAACTAGTCTTACCAAGGGATGTCATATTACCCAGTAACTGGGTTGTTGAGGTCAGATAGGCTTGGTTTTTGAACTCCGGCGCGCTTTTTTTTTTATGCAGTCATGTAGTTGTCGCCTGGAGTTAGTGAAAAGTCCGTTCCACAGTGTTCGGTTAGACCATATCTGTTAAATCGGTAAATCAAATAAGACTAAATCAAAAATACAATAGTTTTAGCTTCGACTATCAAACCATATTATGAAAAATACAGTCTTTTTGTGGTGTACAATAAAGTATATATAAATAAATAAATAGCAATGTTCAATGAGTATCTCCACATACTCCGTCTTGTGTAACTTCAAAGCTCAAATTGCAGGCTCATTAGCAGTACATTCGTGCATCATTAATATGAAATAGCACACGCAAGATACTCGTACCATAACAAACACCAGTTCAATCAGCAGTGGAAACTAAAGCTATTTGAACGCAAGACTAACAAACTATCTTGCCTCACTCACAGCACGCAATATCTCAATTTGTCTTGATCTAGATAAATGTACCAAATCATCGAAACAACTTGACTTAGGACCGGTGTCATAGAAGGCGAGGAGCGGTAGAGGTAGCGGACAATACAGGTCTCGTAGAACGCGGATAGCGGTAGAAAAATAATGAAGTATGTAACATTCTACCAGTGAGATAGAATGTTACATACTTCATATTTTTACCTCGTACATTACCTACATTCCTTACTAGTGAAAATAATAACAATAACATTTTTAACTCCTGAGGTACAATGAGGGGTGTTATATTTAAGTTTGGCGGCTCTCTCTCTGTCTGTGGCATCATAGCTCCCAACGGGTGGTCCGATTTCAATACTGTTTTTTATTAGAATACTAATAACTATTACCGCATCACCTGATTAAATAATATGAGCCAACAAATAACGGATAGAAAGGTTTTTAATCAAAGCTTGATTGTTGCAGTGACTTAGTGAGTAACTATTACATAGCTTTATAAGTCCTACAAACTTCGATCAAAGGTACTCGAATATTATTTTGATCGAAGCCTACATACTAGTTTTTTTATAGATCCAGGTTCTGGCGTTTATACATAAGTTCTATTTCCGTGTGAGTACTTACTATACAGAGGAAATCTTAGTGTTGGTCAACTAACATAAGCCGAATGTCAGCTTTACATCCCCCGCTCCCGGCCACGCTTTCTGTATAACCTCACCTCAAAAACTTAAAGCCACCACTTCCCGAGAATTTCTGTCTTTGTATCTGATTTCGTAAGATTTCCCGTCACATTGATAATTTACACCGCTGTAATTAATAAAAGGAATTATCGAATGAATCATTATGAAATTACACCGCTTTGTTTAGACCAGCCGGTTGTATAAGTTGTGTTAATTGGTGCTAGTGACCCATTTCAATAAGTTTAATTAGAAAGCATTGTACTTAATCAAATATTCAAATGAGATTGCAACAGTGTTTGGTGCTGGAGATAATTGTTCTCCCGGTTGGAAGGTCGTGGGTTTAAACCTGTTGGTGTAAACAATTGATGTCAAAGCTGGTATAATTGTGTTAACTACTTAACGAAAATTCTAATATTGCGGTTTTAAGATCTTAGTTGCTATTCTCTGAGCTTCGAACAGATAAGCGAAAAGTTTTTAAAGTGAAACTTCTCAGGCGGCGATTCCATAATTGGACGAGAATTGAATGGGAATATTCAAGGACGCGTCACGTTTAGGCACATTTCGTTACATGAGAGAGAAGAAAGACGTGAAACTCTCTGTCTCGCTCACAAAATCTATCTTATTCTTTACTTTTTAAGAAGTTTTAGGTACTTCCATCACGTGTACAGTGCTGCAAGAACAATCTTTATTATTTTTATTTCTTGCCTGTTGTATATGATAATATATGGTTACTATTTATTATTATTATTTATTTGAGGGGCTTGTGGCTAAGTAATATCAGCGGCACGGGTCAATCGATCAGGTTAAGCTATGCTTGCCGCGGTTGGCCCGTGTATGAGTGACCATCTTTAGGTACATACCGTGACCCCTCCGTGTCTCGCAAAGCACGTTAAGTCGTTGGTCCCAGCTGTCATTCGTGGATCTTTGACAGTGGTTACGGGTATTCAGAAGCCCGAAAATCTGACAACCAAGGGGTATCGAATTACCCAGCTGGGTTGTGGAGGGAAAATACTGGTATTCAGCTACATCCGGTTAGACTGGAGGCCGACCCTAACATAGTTGGGAAAAGGCTAGGCAGATGACGCTGGTTACTATTTATTTAAGAAATAGCTTCACCCCGCGGTTTCACCCGCATAAGTGTCGATCCCGTGGGAATATCGTGATAAAAAGTAGCCTATATGTTAATCTGGGTGTCGGCTACCGCCATACAAAATTTTATCAAAATTGCTCCAGCCGTTTGAAGAAGTAACAAACATATAAAACACACACACTCACAATACACTTTCGCCTTTATAATATTGGTGTGATAGTGTGATTGGCTATCCATCTATGGAGCTTTACGGTTTTCCCTCACCACCCATGGTACTCGAAATGTCTCCAACCGTACAACTTAAACTATTATACCTTTTCCAGACACGAGAGTCTTTATAAAACATAATTTCTTCACGCATTTCATGTACTAACTCTCGATGTAACAACCCTATCTTCCAATCTTGGTACGGTCAGATTGACCATTAACAACCTACGCAGGAACTTGACGTCATTTCACAAGTAATAGTCGAAAAAACAATAAATAATGACGGTAGTCTTCACCTTGCTACTATAATAACATGCTTTGTGTCTACAGCCATTGTGAATTCGATAATAATTCACTCAAATTATTCCTACTAAGACCTTCAGACTAATGCGACAAAATTTTGTCGTCGCATTTAGTCGCGCCCAAACGAGATAATTATGGGAATGTGTACTCATATTTATTATAGTCATGACTTGTGTCGACAAAATTTTGTCGCACGCGCATTTTGGTTTGTTCGTGACGCAATTGATTTACGATAACTTCATTCACGTGCAATTAATTTTATACACTTGTTATCTTAAACACGTGAGGTGCATGAATGTGATGTTTTTATCAATGAAATATTCGACGAGATTTGTGAAACGTGTAGGTAATGTAGTGTTAATAGCTCGGAAATAATTGCATACAGAGCGCTTAGCGATAGTATAAAGATAAAAATAAATTAGTCATACTATGTGAAAATAAACCCAAAAGATAAACATAAAAAACACGCCGATGCCCAGTAACTTTTTCTATATCCTCAGATCTTGCAAGCTATGTTTTACCCTAAATGAACATGTTTGTGTCATTATAATTATATTTAACATCGTTGTATACTATGTTTTATGCTAATAAATGTTTAAAAATAATCAATACTTAAAAATAATCAATAATTAATACTTACTTATTATTGCATAATCTTGCTAACCTAGACTAAGTTAGCAAGATAATGCCCCTTACTAGGTTTTGAAATGGGACAGCCGAATTGCAGAATATGTTTCACAAATAAGTTAACTAACAAAAATCAGGTTGACAGACATGAGCACATAATGTCACGCTGCAGCTCTTCCTTATCCGTTTTAGATTTGCGAAATAAACAAGGCTCTAATAATGCAAGTGTCACAGAAACGTGTTTAGCAAAAGATTAGAATGGTGCAAGTGTGAACAAGTTGTAATTTCGTCGCCTTCGTGATCTAGTTTCAGTTAATTCTTCATGCTAATCTTGGTGTAATCCGAAATAGCACTCGCTGTACCGAATTCTTATAAATTCGATTCAAAGCCCCAAAAGTAAGGCCCAAATTTAATCTAGAAGCGATTACTTTTCTTTCGCCCCTCAGTTATCGTGACGTCTTTCGAAATTGATCCTAGCATAGATAAGACAGGCTATAAATCTAGGCCTCAATTGGATGCTTCTAAAAAGAATTTAATTTCAATTAGTACCATGGACAGGTCTAAATCGATCTTCAATTTCTCATCCATCTCGATTCTTAATTTTCTACTCGCTGTCTGAGAAATTTCGTGACATTGAGATGCCAGAAATCTCGAATTAACACGTGCTATAAAAAAAAGCAGAGAAAAAATAAAACTCGCGTAGTAGTTTTTTAGACCAAATAGCAATTGCGTAAGCAAAACGACAAAATTCATTATTCGCTCACAGAATTGGGTCGTTGTTGGTCCAATAATGCAGAAACTAGTATTACTCGTTCACTTTGTTGTCAGTACTACTTTTTAGTAATTAAAACTTCATTTTGAAAAGCCTCTGATAAGATATCGAATGCGGCTAAACTTGACAGATTAAACTGAAAATACAAACAAGATAAAGTTACGAAAATCACAATGTTGAAATACGGATTATACTAAATAATTAACATTTAATGTTTAAGTTTAAATTAATACAATCGAATAAAAACTGTATCATGCAGCAATTGAAACAAATCAGCTCAAGACTGTCGAAATCAAACATTTCAGCATCTGATAATGACGCTATCTCACTTGTATATCAGTGTAAGTAAAATAATACAAAGAATCGATTCAGACAAAAGTAATCCCAAAGAACTATTACCAAATAAAAATGCCTTCAACACGATACGCAATCTAAGCAGCCTTGACAAGTGGCACATGTCATCCGCCATCTTAAAAATGATGCTGTCAAAACACTTAATGTCATATTACATTAATGGCCGGTAATTGATGTTTCCTTAAATGATTTCAAGACTTGTTGAGTACGTAGATACTTTTTATAACCAAGAAAATGTAATGCTAATAGTAATCATTAAAGGTAATTTGTATTCCTTACAGGTTTTTGCAGATGTTTGTTTGAAAAAATGTAATATAATAATACTTATATCTAATCTAATTTAAAAACACATTAAAAAAACATGTATATAATCTCCGAGTTCGAATGTACCGAACTTATTTGTTCAAAAATTAATGCGAATTAAATACAAAACTGGCAACGACGTTAGTAGATTGTGTGGCATCGAGCGCAAAGTGAGTTATTTATTACTCACTTTAGCAAGGTGCGTAATCTACTTTTCTTTCAACTACCAATCTACCTACCGTGATAAAATATACCTACTCAAAATGAAAACTCAAGTTAATGAAAACAAAGTATCCCGCGACTTTTGCGGCAAAAAATTATTAACAATTTCATTTGCTGCTGTTTTTATACTTTCTGGAGTTGAATCCATATCGCTATCGCTGTCTATTTCCATTTTTTAAAACTTCTCTTGCTAAATATGAAGTATCAAAGTTCTACAATGGTACAAAATGTTGCCATTTGGTTTTTTTTTCCCAAGTCGGTTTTATTCAGCCGTTTTTTTTATTTTCAGCCAGTATCTTTTTGATCTAATGCTTGCCTTTATATTAAACTTAATGGGAGACATTAAACGTCTGTGGTAATAAAAAACAGTGCATTAATGAAAAAACTGTGCAACAATGAGATTTCATATAACTTTACTGCACTGTTTTGTTTCTAAGCAAAAAATACGTCCTTTGTCATCGGTTTTGTAGTGATTAATGGTAACATTATTACGTAATTGAGATGAGAATTAATTTACCTTTGCCTAGAAAGTTCAAACTTTGGGAAATGGTACGATATATCGGAAGTTTATGTCATCAGTTGACATGCCGAAAACACAAAGCTATTTTGTTTTTTTTTTATTACGTTGTGTGGATATACATTTTAGTATCATGATATTACGAATATCATATTTTTTTTTATTTTAATAAAAACTTTGCTTCTCACATTGCTGTCATATTTTTATTAAAGCATAAGTTATGTTTTCTGTCATAATAACTTTCATTAAGTATTTAAACTACTTTGATAAGTATCTGTAGGCCAATTCTGCTAATTTAAAACGTTCAAAATCTAGTCGCAGTCTCATCTCGGCGACAAACAAATGTCAAAAACATGTCAAAATGTATGGAAATTTGAAGTATTTTTGACAGATTGAGACTGAGATCAGACTGTGAACGTTCATAAAAATTACGAGAATTGCCCCTCTGATATTATGGGTGACTCAATTTATCTTATGTCTTACAAGGGTACGAATTGCGTATTACAGTTACTTTAAAAAAACAAGGTCAGTATTTAAGTGAAACGCGGGCTCTCATGTTTTTGTAGATACCACGGTAGTGTTTCATAATAATAATCTTATACTTACCCAAAGCATGTAGGAATATTAAAAAAAATGCTTTAATACTAACGATTTTTTGTATTAAATCATAAGGTCTTACAAACGAAGCACAGAGGCCAGCACATCAAGCTACTCCAATCTGTAAAATTTTCCCAATTGAATATGAACCATATTCCTTTGTAGTAAAGTTGAAAATCTATCAAAGAAAGACAGATTGGAGTAGCTTAATGTGCTGGCCTCTGTACTTAGAGTCACCTCATGGATAGTATGTCTTGTTAAATGGTGCAAAAACGTTTAGTATAATAAAAACAGTTTTTTAATATTTCTACTTGCGATTAATAAACTCCATCGATATGCATCAATCATTTTTTTATGCCATTTATTCAACCTTTTTACTCCACTTTTTGTCAAACACACTGACTTGTTGTTAAACGATTAATATGACCGGTTAGTTCTACCGTTTTCGGATTAGTTCCGGATACTTCAATTTATGAATTTATATAAAAAACAGCCTATTTGGTCGCTGTAAAACATTACAGTGCCCAAATAGGAACTGTTAACCAGATCTTTATAATTTTAAGGGTTCCGTACCTCAAAAGGAAAAAATGGAACCCTTATACGATCACCTTGTTGTCTGTGTGTCTGTCAAGACGCCTTTATTATGGGAACGTGTGGATTTATCGAGTTGAAATTAAAACCATAGACTCAAGTCTGCGGTCCCTTGAAGCTGTGAAAAAATGAAACTTCTAAGTTAACGTATAAAAAAGACACGGCCGTTTATGCCGCAAAAAATGTATATTTCGACACTCTCAAGGGAATCAAAATGTATATGGTACTTCTCATTGACCTAGAATCATGAAATTTGGGATAAAGCACGATCATGAAATTTACGGTTTTCGGACAAGTAAAGGAAAAAATCCGAAAACCGTACATTTAAAAAAAAATCCCGTGATAAATTTTTTACATAGATACCTACAAAATTTTACGAAATCCGACTTGCACAAGACCGGTTTTTTTTTCAAATTGACATTTCAGATGTCCCAGTACTTACCTACCTATGCTTTATTTCTGTTTGTTTCACCACAGCTATGGTAAAATGTAGTCATCACTACAGTGTACCTTTTACCTCCACAAACTCATCAAAATCCCCACTAAACTACACTTTTCACTGTCATTTGTTTAAGTCCCGGCTAGAAGCGAACATCTGTTTAGAATTAACAAGCACGCGTCCTGTAATGGAACTCAGGCACGAGCACCTGTGCTAATGGAAGGTCCTTCGAATCTTTTAGTAGCATGTGTTTATTTACTGCACGTTTTTATGTAAGCTGTCTTAGAGATAGATAGGTATATATGGTAGAGGTTGTGAAGGTTCGCTGACCTCTTTGTTAATGTCACTGGCTGCTAGCCTTATACCGCGATTCAGCCTGTTTCAATGCAAACAATAAATGAAATATTAATATTAATTGTAAAGTGAGGGTCTCGCAATTCTAGCATTTAAAGTACCTACTCCTTGAGGACTCTTGAAATACTGAAATTTGAAAATGAAAAGTCTTAGGTATAAAAAGAACTCGCAGGTATTTCACGCTAATACAGTTAGCTATTAAAGTCAAATTGCAAAAGGAAAATCGAAATCTCTAGTTGGATTTCAATAAATCTCGCTTCAAAGGTGATCATTTCAGTAAAACCACCTGAAAACAACAAAATTGTTTCATATTTCGGTTTCCAAAAATAATGAATTTATTCCACAGCTTGGAGCGTTCACAATGTGATTCCGTATTAATTCACGACGAAGGCGATTATTGAGTGAAAACACCGCCACATGTGTTTCCAGGGTAACCACACAATAGCTTTTCATAGGAATAAATTATATTTTGGAGTATTTTGGTCTTAATTTACGTAAATTTTTGGGCTATGAAGGTTATTTACTGCTTCGTCTGTTGAAATTTTATAAAATTTTTTTTTGACTGGGTAGGTATCACACAAATTAGAAACTTGCCTCTCCGGCCTATATCTTTCTAGTCGAAACTAGTGCAGAAATCCCGAAAAATTGCCAAAAATACTACCAAACTATAAATATATATTCAATTTCTTACTTTTACCCATAAGCAAATAAGAAAAAAACAAAATTCTTACATTATGATCTAGGATTAAAGTTTCCGTTAAAATAACTACCCTTCAGAGTTTTATAAAATTATTAAACGTTTCTCTGAAGACTGAACAACAATTTCTTTCGTTGCTAACCCTACAGCAACATCTGACGCAAAGAAAATTCGTACATCAACAACAACGGAGAATTATATGCAAATTGAATTTAGTACGGTTCGCAAAACAAACGAGTTTACGTGTACGACATACGTAAACCTATTTGAAGAGTTTTCACAATACACTGATCCCCTTTTCATAACTTTGGTTGAGTTTTTGTTCGTATCCTGATTGTGAATTTGTAAAATTACCGGATAACAAACAGAACAAAGATGTTCTGACGGATGTGGTTTATTTAAAAATAAGCCGAAATCTTACTGAAATAGTTAGTAAGCAGTACGTTTGTGCACTTAACAGAAGGTAAAAATAAGAAGTGTTTTAAAAAGCAATTTTAGGAAAAATCAGCAGAAAATCAAAAGTCTTTTATTTAAATGAGGCTGAGAAACAGCTATTTTTGAACGTCAAAATTACATAAGGCAGTCTTCCCAAACGCGCGCTCTTCAATAACTCCTGGTGCATAAGCTGAGCAGAATAAAATGGTCCTAAAATAAAATCCTGAAATCATGGACTCAGCAGTCTTGGTAGCGAGAAACAATGGTATCCTCTAATTATCATATTGCACAGGAACAGTTAGCGCAACAGTTGTAACAGACCGTCAATTAACACTTCATTTGTATGTAATAAATCGTCTAAAAATAACTATTAAGACAGGGGAAATAGGAAAGGGAAATAACCAATAAAATTTTATAAGGATAAGGGTTTAATCACTGGACGAAACAACCCTATTAATATGCCTAATTGCACAACTTATAATTCATAATTAAAATGGCAATTCAATTGAGTTATCAAAATCAAAATATTTTATTTCACATAAGCATCATGGGCATCTATGAAACGTCAGAAGCTAGGTGCACGGTTCCAATTGGTCGTTTCCTACGGAGAAGAGCCGGCAAGAAACTCCATGGTTACTCTTTTAAAAATGGCTTTTACAATGTTTTCAAATTACAGTAGGTATGGGAGGTCAGCGTAGTCCTGTCATCAAGTACCAGGTACTTGATAAAATAAAAAAGGGTCTGCAAATCTAAAGTCTACAAGGCCTACAAAGTCCTCACATTTAAAAAATAAGAAGCGGTTTAGCTGCATCATTAAACCTCTGACCCTAGGGCGGACACGTTTTCCGCATATCGAATGAGTCACGGGCCAAATCTACTACCACAATATTGGTCCCAGAAAACGTCAGGCGACGTCGAGGCAGACCCAGGGGAAGATGGAGGGACGGGATTAACGCCAAATCATCAAATGACCCCTCCCGCTCTGGGTAGAGCAAAAGGGAGTGTCAGACTCTTACTGGTTACTGACTAAAACCCACCCGTGTTCCTTCCTTAGCCCTTAGACAGAGAGGGATGGAAGTAGAAAGAGAGGCCTTTTCCATGCAATTGGACAACATAGGCTAAAAATAAACAAATAAAATAACACTACACGAAGCATAATTTAATAGAAGATGCTAGTATGCTACAGACATTATCACTTCAGAATTTCATTGAGATTCTTATGCCGGAAAAAAATATATATTGATAAAAGTAACTTTTTAAAATACATTTTTAAAAATAACTTTTAATGTTTAAATAAAGCAAAGCAAAACCAAAGATCGCGGGAAAGACCTACATGAGAATCGCACAGAACAGGGAAGCATGGCACAAACTCAGCAGTGGATGAAACAAGGTTGCCAATGATGACGATGATAATAAAAGCAGAACAAAGAAAACCGAACCGCAGAATAAAGAAAGAAAATACGTTAATTTGCGGTAAAAATGACGCAGAGAAAGGACAAAAAAAATAACAAGTGGTTGGAAAATATACGTCACATCCACGTAAAACGGACATCGCTCAGCATAAATGCTAGGACATTATGAGAAGCAGAGAGTGAGTGTAAAATCAAACAAATCAAAACTCGCGGTTGTACAAAAAACTGCACTAATTTGTTTACACCATAGTTACCTACCATAAATACTACACCGTTTACGTTAACACTGTAACTCGATTAGCGACTAACCACTCGTTAGCACTTACCTACTTTACTTTACTGCTATTGCCTTATTACTGGATCATAATTCCACTATATGCATAACTGTTATACTACGACTAAATGTGTTTTTAAGTTTAACATTACCGGCAAAACGTCGTGAGGAAACCTGAATTTATAGGTAGCTTCTGCGGTTTCGCCCTCGTGGATATCGGAAATTATCCCAGAGGAACGTGCTACCGGGGCCAAAAAGTAGCCTATGTGCTTTCCCAGGATGATATATATCTCTTTGTCTTTTATCGGAATCCATTCAAAACAAAGTCGCCGAATTGTCTATACGCACATAACTTCCGAATGACTGCACCAATTTGGTTTTTTTTTGTGTTCGGTATTGCCAGGACAAGGTTTGTATAAAAGAAAATTTCAGAAATTTTAAAAATAAAATTGCACCCGTGCGAAGCTCGGACGGGCCGCTGGTACCTAATAATCATGGGAAACTTGGTTATTTCATGATATTTGCAGCAACAGCAACCTATCACGCTTTACACAACCGCTCGTGTTGCACCTGCAACCTGCAATCTTTCTCTTATCCCACGAACTTCTTATCTAGACTTCAATATTGCAAAGTGATTCGGTATAGACTTGTCATAACTGAGTATATATGCATGTCAGGGAAAGACATTTTATACAAGGTGTAATTTAATTGAACCGCAAAAAAAAGCTCCATATATTTAAGTATGTTCGCACAACTCGTCAAAATGTAGGCAACAAGGCACAAACGATTAATATTTTTCGCATTTTCCGCGGTCCCGTAGTAAAAATTGGTCATAACCCGATTAAGGTTTTCAGTTACTTCAATTACTCCCAAATGACGGTGATTTAAAATGTCCTTCTCATATCAAAACAATAGACCGCCTCTATTGCCTGGACACAGCAATTAATATAGCCTAATTGACTCGTTATGGAAACAGTAATTACTAAGGTAACGTTAAATTGAAGCCGTTAAATGCAGTAATAAACTTGATTTACACTATTAAACTGCTGTTAAAAGGAAATGCGGGTGGTCTTTTCTCCATAGAAACGGTCTCGCCTGTTTTCTTTCTGGTTAATGACCATAAAGCAATGATTTTTTACAGAATAATAAATATTAACTACTTGTATGTCCCTATGTTTTTCTTTTTGATGATACACTATTTTTATAGGCACTAGAACCCTCAAAAAATGCCGATTTAAACTGCTGTCATCAGAGGCCTAGTGTAAAAAGACAACTATTAATGAAAATAAAAACGTAGGGACAAAGTATATATCCTTATTATTCAGTTTATGAAATATCTTTTAAATTGGTCCAATATTGGAGGAGGAAAAATATTCGGGAGCTAAACTTCGAATTATGACCTTTTACTTCGGCTTTTTCAAAGTCTCTCCGACCCCATTACCTCTTAGATACTCTAGTTACTTGGTACCTCTTTATGTTCTTTGTGTTGTTTTTAAGGTGTACGATAAGTGGACGTCCTATCGTGCTATTATTAAGGCACCACACGTCTATTCTTATGTTCAAAGTTAGAAGACGAAGTTAGCTTACTAACATCTGAAAATCAATTAGCTACTAATAGGTAATATCTATGTCGGCTCACGGAAATATAGAAATAACTAACGACTGGCTAAGTCTTAGATTACATACGTATCTCAATACCCCGTTAGCCACATTCAAAGTTAAAGATTAGCAAAAACAATTACTTAGTTCTAGTACACTACAATCTTTCTCATGGTTCTCTCTTCAATAGTTATGGCTGTGCATTATCCTTCAAACACGGAACTTTATTAATTTTATAGAAGACTAACTGCAGCCCGCGGTTTCACCCACATAAGTCTCGATCCCGTGGGAATATCGGGATAAAAAGTATACTAATCCTAGTCATGGTGTACTCATGGGGTAAGTAATATATGATATAATTACAAAATCTCTAATATTTACAAGATATAACAACTAAGTCTATAATTTTATAATTTTAAAATAACTAATTTCTATAAGCATAACAAACAATGAATATAAAATCGTTTTGATATACCACTCAAAATACATGAAACCTATTTAGTCTAATATGATAAAAATATAATTCTCATTAATTAATTATATTCTATCATATTAGTAACATGAGTCATAGTTAGTGACCTAGTAACTTATTACCTCCTATTTCTGGGTGGTTATAAAAAAAATAACCACGAAGGCAAAACTTAGCCTTCTAACCTAACCTAGCCGTGTGATTGCTCTGAATCGGGGTGTTAACCATAACATATGATGGTATCAATATATATTTTAAACGATTAAATAAACGTTATGTCCAATAACGTTACTCGAAATAAGTTTCAGAGTATATAAATGTTATATGTAAAGAAATTATATCAACAGTTGGTATATTTTCACGTTTATTACATCTTGTGAACGTTATTGAAATGAAAATATACCAAATAACTGTATATGATATGAGACACACCCCTACTCATGTGACAAGTTTCATCAAAATCCTTTCTCCCGTTTTAGCATGAACCCGTAACAAACAAACACACGAAACATTTAGAATTTTAGATGAATAGTAAAACATCCGTAAACATACCTACACATGTAGGGTCAAATACAATTGGCTCTCAACTTACAACCAGATACCAGTTGTGGTAGCCGTGTTCTTGAGTGGAGACCGCGAATCGGTAAACGTAAGGTGGAATCCCTCAAGCTAGGTGGAGCGACAATCTTCGTAGGATGGCTGGTAGCAGCTGGATGAGAGTTGCCGAAAATCGAGTTGAATGGCGTTCAATAGGAGACGCCTATGTCCAGCAGTGGACTGCTATAGGCTGCTGATGACCTACACCCAAATGTGTACAATAGAACATCTCTCAGAAAATTCAAACAGAAACAAATGACCTGCGACGACCCAGTTCCATTACAAGGGAATTATTCGTAATTTTTACAACAATTCGATCATCAACAGTTATTATACCTATTTACGATCAACCATTATTATTATTATATAAAACACATTATTACACGAACTGTACAGCGCAACACAGAAACCCACTTCGCTTGGAGAAAGCGCTTTTACTGCTTGATGATCCAACCAGTGTAATAGGTCATAGAGATTGGGCCCTAGATAACGGAGGAGTTCAGACTTGCTCTTTGTATGATGTAATCATCTTTGTGATTGTTAACTTAAGGTTGTTGATAGCCCCGAATAAAAAAATATACTGATAACCGTGTATTATGTAAACCAAAATTGAACATATTAGGGCATAGACAAAGTGATATTCTATCATCGATAAGGATAATAGAAAAGTCAAAAATGTATGGGACTGACATAAGCTACCGTAAAGTCAAAAATGTATGGGACTGACATAAGCTACCGAAAATTCAAAATGTATGGGACTGGCATAAGCTACCGAAAACCTTATATCAATCCTGTTAATAGTCGTTGAAAAATACGAAACACTTTGTTGTCACTTGGTTAGCCCCTCTGGTATGTAGGTAAAGCCTTTTAAAAACAAATGGCAAAATTACAAATAAAAATTAAATAGTTTTCATTGCGGTTTTTCCAATTCAACATCGACATAGGCACAAAACGTAGCCTAAATAAACAAGCATAGTAAAAGTACAAATATTCAGGCAAACACAAACGTAATCATCTTGGGAACTTACATTTTTTATACGTTACGCCAAGAACGCTTATTCTAAAAAGCTATCTGCAATAACTACAGCGACGACATTTCATTTTCTGATTCTGACTGGGAAAATTTCATATTCAGCAAGATGAAGTAACTACTAGATATACAGGGTATTAAGCTAAACAAAGGACTTAAAGGCAATGTAGTACCCATGAAAATGATGTAATTTTTATATGGGAATAAATCAGCTGCTCCATACATTTATGTTCACATAACTGAACTGACTGCACAACATGTAGGGAACAGCAGATTTCTTTTTTCATAAATCTGTTATGGTCCCATAGTAAAAGTTGACCATTTTCATGTGGTACGCACGGCTACACATCAACCTATACATAACCAGTCTGAGTTCTGATTGTACGAAAAACCTATACAATGAGAGGTCAGTTAAAACTGGAAATGTATAGCGTAATGTGTAGCCATGTGTACTATAGCCCCTAAAGTGTGTCTCTAACCTAACACCCTGTATGCAGCAGCTGTATATAGGATGTAACACTACATCACTTGATTAACCTGTGTGCCCTTTTCTCAAGGGATCGAAGACTGAGCATCACTTTCATGACTATCGAATCGGTTCGTTAGATAGTACTATATAAATCCAACGAAACTTTTGTTTGTAAACGCAAGATATTCTTAGCCCAAATTCCATGATGTTTATTTGGAAAACGGATAAGTGTTAGATATCTTTCTTCACATTTAAGGTGAATATTATAAACACTGGAAAGTGTTTTACAGAGCAATGTCCTAATTAAACCAATGGACTGCTTATATTTGTTTACCTGAACTTTGTGTGGAGAAGCTGAATCATAGGATTGGTACTAACATCTCCCAGATACGAAAGCCAACAAACGGTTTATTAGTCGATTCGCACGAATTTACTCATCCGAAACGGGTGAATCGTCACTTTTAAATAATATATTTGTTTTGTTTTTCTAAGCGACTCGCACGATTTAATTTATTTGTGGGCGAGTCAACAACTCTAGAAATATGTATTAGGCAATTGGAACTTTTGAAATTTTATGCAATAAATTATATAAAAAATTACACTAACGCATAGACTTGTATTAAGAGTTAAATATTAGAAAACGTGTACTTTTTTTCTTTACTTTAAATTGCTTCTCTTTTCTCATAACAGTCGGTGTCAAGGCACGTAGCAATTACTTTACAGAATTAGATTAAACATTAAGTTAGCGGATATTTTGAAGTAAAAATAGTACAGCCTACAAAAAAAAATAACTTGATGTTTTCCCAACCTCGTTTACTTTCGCTTCTTACGCGTGACAAGTTGACATCTCGTTTGAAAAAAAAAAAATTGATAGACAGTTCTGCCACTTCTGTACATAATAAAGTATCTAACTTTTCAGTTTTTAGGAGATTAACTTTTACTTTTTGTTTTGTAATACCTCTCACAGTTGTTTTACCTTCCTTGATCTTATTTGTTAAAGTTATTGCTTATTTAAATGGTTCTTTATTCTTCTGTAAAGGGTACAGTTATTGCTACTTCAAAATTATATGTACATAAGCGGAATTAAAGCCTTATGAGGCACCTTCTAGTGCCTTCCGATTCCAGAAGTAAAAATATTTTCTTTTATTCAAGTTTTGTAATAACAATTTCCGTGGCTCGGAAAGCACGTCAAGATGTTGGTCCCGACTGCCATTTATAGATCTTTGACAGTCGTTACGGGTAGTCAAAATCCCTAAAGTCTGACAACCAGTCTTCCCAAAAGGCTAGGCAGATGATGAAGTTTTGAGATAACTTTACAATTACGATATCCACTCTATGAAATCCTATAACAGTAGAATCAATGGCAATCTTTGCTATTAGATTTACCCAAGTATACATAACCAAATTCACTTGCTTACCTATGCGGTAAAACCCTTTCGTTTTCATCTCGTAATCGGGTAGTTAACACACAATCTCTTGCGGTATGCACTGCCATGAATCCTCTTGCAAAACCGCCATTCTTTTAATTTCCGTCATCAAACCGCAGGGCATAATGGCTTCCATCACGTATTGTATTAAATCTATCAATGTGTTTAGTAATAGTATTATGAAATACTGTGATTATAAGGCACGAAAATGTAGATGCTGTTGCTGAAAGCTGACGTCAACTATTTTGTAAAAGTACATATCAACCTGTATAATATATGCTCACTGCTGAAGTGCTGATACATCGTCATCTGCCTAGCTTTTTCCCAACTATTTTGGGGTCGGCTTCCAGTCTAACCGGATGCAGCTGAATAACAGTGTTTTACATGGAGCGACTGCCTATCTGACCTCCACAACCCAGTTACTGGGTAATACGATACCCTTTGGTAAGATTGGTTGTCAGACTTTCGGACTTCTGACTACCCGTAACGACTGTCAAAGATTCACGAATGAAAGCCGGGACCAACGGCTTAACGTGCTTTACGAGGCACGGAGGGGTCTCGGTATATAAAGATGGTCACCCATCCACAGCCCAACCGCGGCAAGCGTAGCTTTATCTGATCGATCTTTGAAGTGCTGATACATAAGAAAATAAATTTTGTCAAGCTACAAACGCCTAACGGTGGTAGAACTTATAGCATTAAAGCGATAGTGGGCATCCTACTGTAGGATAAAACAATTTTCAATCTTGCCAAAGAAATGAAAGAGATCAGAGGTGAACGTTCAGATTGTGATCTCAGTCTCAATCTGTCAAAAATACATCTAATTTCCTACATTCTTACAAGTTTTTGACATTAATTGTCGCCGAGATGAGATTGCGACTAGATTTTGAACGTCAAGCTGATAAAATTAACAGAAAGATTCTATTCTTTTTGTCATGATCTTTTAAGATCCCAGAGTAGCTATTAACACACCCATGGTAAGTAAGCTTATATTCTACTTCTAAATAAATTCACAAAGGGGTGAATTTGCGGCAGTCTAGCGTAAAGGCTTAGCGAACAGTGTTATTTAGTTAGACACGTTCTAATTTAATAGACAAATTGCCAACAGAGTTGCGGACAATTTATCTACATAAACGCTAATATTCAGCGACCGAAAATTACATTCCTACATCGTTATATAAGTAATAAATAATATTTTATCAAAGTTTAAAAAACTAAGCTTCATGAAAATAAATTTGTATGACGTAAATCTCGACATCTCATGCAAAAAGCTGTTTTCTTCGACACGGCCGCTTGTATTGATTTGAGGAGGTTCCTGTCTCTGAAACCGTAACCATATATAAAAATATTTATTCCGGTGCGATCCCCTGAGCCCCCCCCTCCACCCCCCTTGGATAACCCGCTAGATCTTCTTCTGTTTTACACTTTGTGTTTTATCCACATTATCTAGGTTACTTTTTTTGACGGGTAAGTATAGTCAAAAGAAATTAAATGTTTTATGTTATAAAATGGGTTTCTCATAGTAGTCATTTATTCAAACTATGCTGAGAATTAGCCGGTCGATTCTGTAAAAATCTCACCGTGAAAACTTAGGTGAAGTGAGTTTTTTTTTCTAGGAATTGACACTACTGACAGCTCACTCCACGCTCACTTCACCTAAGTTTTCACGGTGAGATTTTCACAGAATAGCACCGCAGCATCGCTCAAGCCCGGCTAATGAGACGCAATTGATTTTCTATTGTATCCACATGTGGTACGCCGCGGGTCAAACACGTTAAACAAAAATATTCATAAAGTGTATAAGATCGTAGGTAAATATTTCTATGAGAAATAATTTTTCATGGCAATTATCATTACAATTGAAAATACATTACATTGCCTGTTCGTTCCCCCCTTATGGTTCTAGGGTTTCCCTATATTTTTATTTTACTTATCTAAAGAATAAACGAGCGAATAATTAGAAGTATCTTCAATTCAGGTCGTTATGTAGAGGACAACCAGTGGTTATCTTAATTTAGCACTGTTTAATTAGAATCGTTTTTTTTTTTCTAATTACACACATATTAATCTTGAATTATAACGTCTTGAGTTCTTTTTAATTAAACTTGATAACCTTGTGATATTTACAAGTAATTGCTAAGGTATCGAAAATGGGTTTGTTAAATTAAAATTATGTTAATGTTGATTATGTAGTTAAACTTCGTTTTAAATGTGACGTTCAATGATGCAGGTCGTTAATATAAAGTACGTTATGATTATAACTGATTGAACCACTGTTAGTACCGGTACTTATGTGTCTGGTTTACTTTAATGAATAAAATTATCTAGCTGTCTAGCCGTTCTAGTATCAGTATCTAACTTGGGGCCGATTTTTTAATGTTCAGTTAACTTTTATCCGAGAAATACCAAAAAATTTCAGATTGACATCTTTTGTATTGAAAATACATATTTGAATTCACCATATTTTTGAAGATTGAAAAATTGACCCATATCTCTCTAGACATTAATTACTCAAACGGCTAGAGAACTATATTTATGAATAATGGTAACTACCATACATTTTAGAAAAACCAGCAGCCGCTGCCGGCGGGGGTCGTTTACGAGTATGTTAATATGTGGCAAAAATCTAATAAGAAAGCATACAATATCCGCAAAGGAGGGTATACTAATAACTGCATAGGATTCTTCTCTCGAATTAGTTATGAGAATAGCTTATGTCTTAATAAAATCAAAATTATAGGTAGCCATTCAACAATATGTTAGCGGGGCATAATATTCCAGTCGGGTTTGCGCTTACGCATCGCCACTTCTGAGTGTCTAGACAAAGTGATATTTTATCAGCGATAATGATAACGGAAAAGTCAAAAATGCATTAGATTGATATAAACTACAAAAAACTTTTATTATATAAATCCCGTTGTAGGAATACGAAACGTTTTGAAAGCGATTGTCACTTGTCTAGGCCAACAGCCTCCTAGGCCTAGACGTGCACCACAGGGATATTAAATATAATATTTACAAGTTCCGGTCCTTAAACTAGACTATTTACAGCTTGTAATAAATCTGTGAACTGATTAAGAGCTAAAGATACCGCCGCACATGATTATGAGGCATTAAAATAAGGCTTCGGAGAAAGGTAGGGAAAGCGAAAAGGGCTTTGTTCCCTCTATTTTATTAGCAAGTTATGCGTGACTCTACTTGTCTCTAGAATGAATTATGGTGCAACTAGGCTGTATTGTGTTAGACATGACGCGCAAACTGTTACTATGAATTCAGTAATTGATTCTCTGCAATCATCTACTGCAAAATTTCTTCCCTTAGAGTACAAAGTTTGTGCCGGTTATTAAAAAAAACTGGCTGAGTTGAGGATAAAGCAACCGCTTTATCCTCAACTCAGCCTACCGCAGTCCACTGCTGGACATGGCCCTCCCAGGCTGTGCCACAGCACCCTGTCCTCCGTCTCCCGCATCCAGTCTGTGCCACCTAGCTAGGATAAGATGGGGGGCCCGTGGCTAAATAATTACAGCCGCACAAGTCGATCGATCAGGTTAAGCTACGCTTGCCGCGGTTGTAGCGTATCTTTACATACCGACACCCCTCCTTACATCGGAAAGCACGCTAAGCCGTTGGTCCCGGCTGTCATTTGTGGATCTGTGACAGTCATTACGGGTAGTCAGAACCCCACCAGTCTTACCAAGGGTTATCGTATTACCCAGTAACTGGATGGTGTAGGTCAGATAGGCAGTCGCTCCATGTAAAATAGGACTGGTATTCAGCTGATGTAATTTTTCATAGTTGAGTGCAGACCGCAAACTATGTAAACGTATGAAAAATTACCTCAGCTATGCGATTACTTATTCTTAGGCTATGCGAGCTAAGCTAGATTAACTTAGCTCAGCTCTTGGTCTGCAACCCGCATTAACAGATAGCCATCATTTTTTTACACAAAACACTAATTTCCTTGGTGATATCAAAACGATTAGTAAAAAAAAAACTTGTGTACGTACTTCGTGTTCTACGAGTACTTCCCTTTATAGATAACGTTATCAGTAATAAACTTCTATTGAATTTCTTAACACATTTATAGCCCTACACTTCCTCATTATTTGTCTGGATTGCCGATTCGTATCTGCGACGCCATGACAGATCTAGCCAATCAATTTAACGAGGAGCGGCGCCAAACGCAAATATTGCAACTTAATTGTATTATGTAAAGGTGAAGCGATTGTGTAAGCGGATAGCGGGAGATATAGCGGGCGATATATAGGAAACTTCAGTCATAATAGAATGGGGAAGAAGGCTGTCAAATTAGTTCCGTGTAGATGGCTCTAGGTGTTTGTTACTTTCATTCAGCTGCCAATGGAGTTCCTTGTCAAAACTTCGCTGTGATATGGCGATAAGTGTTTTGTCTTGTCGCCGAATGGTCGCATTTCATTCAAAATCACTTTGACAAGTAACAAACACTCAGCGCTCTCGCGGCGCAACTTTCAGCAAACAATCCCTTTGAGAACTTGTAACGCATTGTAGGGAAGAGCGTCCCATCTTCAAGCTACTACAATCTGTCAAATTTTAATTTATTTAATAGATTTTCAACTTTATCATCATCATCATCTGCCTAGCCTTTTCCCAATTATGTTGGGGTCGGCTTCCAGTCTAACCGGATGCAGCTGAATACCAGTATTTTACATGGAGCGACTGCCTATCTGACCTCCACAACCCAGTTACTGGGTAATACGATACCCCTTGGTAAGACTGGTTGTCAGACTTTCGGGTTTCTGACTACCCGTAACGACTGTCAAAAATCCACGAATGACAGCCGGGACCAACGACTTAGCGTGCTTTCAGAGGCACGGAGGGGCCTTGGTTTGTAAAGATGGTCACCCATCCACAGACCAACCGCGGCGAGCGTAGCTTAACCTGATCGATCGACCTGTGCGGCTGTTATTATTTAGCCACGAGCCCCTCCTCCTCAGATTTTCAACTTTATCACTAAAGCATAAACTTCAAAGTTGATTGGGAAAATTTTACAGTTTCGGGTAGGTTGATGTGCTCAAGGAGCAGTGTTTTAAATATTGAATAAGTCAAATGTTATGAACAGATACCTTTACCAAAATAGGAAAATAAAGTCATCGATACCCATGTATTGCTTACATATTTTCCCATTACGGGATGAAAAACCTTACAGAGCAAACATAGCACGAGCTAGACACGATTAATATTTGAAGTGTGCCCATATAAAGCCGTATTAAGTCAAAATAAATATGTATCGGTTTTCCTTTCGTAGTAGTCAGAGCTCCGGGAGGTATTTTATGAATTCATGCACAGCAGGACGTCGAGTGTAAAGAAATATAGAATAGTAATGCACTGTCACTAGTTTCTTGTCGGTCTCTTAAAGGGACCCAATAAATAGGCAACATAGTTGCAAAATATATTTGAAATAAAGTTTAAATATAGTAGAAGACATGGTTCGTTCGTCTGAGAAACCGTTTTTTCTGATAGAAAAAAAAAAAAAAACAAATCAAGTGGATTGCATGTTTTAGAAGACGATTGAAGTATGTTGTTTGAAGGCAGTGTAGGAATTTAAGATTAAGTTTTCAAACGACACAGATAAAAAATATTTATTAATGTTTCGATAAGTCGCTTACTATGAGACCTATCCCAAATTAACACAGTAGCATTCCAACTTTGATCCAAAATAAACCTTAACACAATGCAAATAAACTACAAATTCATCCAGACAATATTTTCTCTTATTAAATAGGGTTAAGTAAACAAGAGAATTATTGGAATTATTTATAATTTAATAGTGAGTGAGTTGTTTTGTGGCGTTGAAACCGGCCGTAGAAGTAGTGTTATTGAACATAAATCGTTGTTGAATAGATTTTAAATGGGCTTACAATGAAATTGTGATAAATGATCCTGGAACTCAATCCGCTAAATTATTTAGCGAATGCGGACGTGGTATTGAATTAAATAATTCACTTACTGCGAAATTGAAATGAAATGTGCTACGCGACGCGACTGGTAGCAGAATAATTTCCATGACGTTTTCATATAAATTGTTTCACCAGTCGTGTCACGCCTCTCTGCGAGAGCCTTTATGCCAAATCCATGATTAATAAAATTAAATACAAATATTACTTTGCAAATACATCAATAAAAAAAACTTTTTTACAACCGACTTCCAAAAAACACTACAAAGTGAAAAATAACTTTAATTTCGGAAGTCGGTGTCGTTGGTTCCGCATTTTCTTTTATTGACACCAACTTCCGAAATTAAAGTTATTTTTCACTTTGTAGTGTTTTTTTGGAAGTCGGTTTTTTTTTTTGTAAAAAAGTTTTTTATTTTTCACTTTTTAGTGGGCCAGTTTGTATCATATCTAAGTTACAATAGCCAATAGCCACCTTTTACAAAATATTGCTTTTCCCGATGCAGGGACGTTAATTGTTGAGGAGTTCTCCTTGTAAACACCAGGAGAACTAGAGCTGATTGAAAAGTCACCATCAGCTCCACTTCACGATACGCATTGTGTTTAGCAACCACATTAAAGTACCTAATCAAATCGCAAACAGTGAAATATTTATTATTGAGTAGTTCCGATGGCCATCTGTGGTCTTCATCATCAGTTCCACTTCACCAAATGGTGCTTTCTGAGAGCAAATGTACGAGTTACTATAAAAAATACCCAAATCGCTATAAGTGTGCCTACAAAATTTGAGGGTTTCCCTCGATTTCACAATGGGACCACCTCAGGAGCATACCCTTTCAAATAAAAAAAGAATTTTGAAAATCAGTCTACAATTGACGGAGCAATCGCGTAACAAACACAAAAAAAACATACCGTCGAATTGAGAACCTCCTCCTTTTTTGAAGTCGGTTAATAAGTACTTAGAATTCTTTAAAACGGCGATATTATTAATTACTTAACTGTTATCAAATTCCTCATTGGATTTGCCTTACAATTTTAATTTGAAAACATAAGGTGAATGCACCAGTTTTCGGTCAAACGATAAATTGAAACCGGTTCTCTTTTTTAAAATTACTATTTCGTTTTTATTACCTTACTTGTTCTTTTTCGCATGAAAAAGGATCACAAACATAAAGTTACCAAGTTTCGTTACATTAATGCATCGGGTAGCAGTATACGAAGGAAAATGTAACCAATATGTCTCTAAAGGCGATTACAAGTGCGGGCTTATGATTAAACGAGACCGGATTACCCAAGAGAAGTTTCATACTTACCTACTATTACTCTTGTGCATTATGCAATCTAGCCTCTCCAGCGGATTGGACATAACTTTGTATCAAATGTTTGAACAAATTGTTCGAAAGACAATGCATTTGATTAATAAGACTAACTCGCTATAATTTTTTACCTTTAGATTTATCATTAATGGGCAAAATACTCTTTTACCTTATGGTTCCTCACTACCTTAAGTCTTAAAGAGTTATTTTCTAAAAATAAATATATTTTACGTATCGCTATAATTTCTTTATCTCTTTTTCATATTGCATTTGCCAAAACAGCTCAAAAAAGAAACTAGCAAGTACATATTTTTCTGTATTTTTGCCATAAAAGGTCGCAATTGAATATTGTTACCAAACTATTGGTAATATTGGCCAAGCTATATAACAAGGCAAGATTCTCATCCAACATTGGTGCATACCGTGCAGCATATGATTATCGACTTCGCAACAAGTTGGTCAGTAGAGTAATGAGAGGTGATCTATTGGTCAAACATATTGTACATTCTGAATTAAAGAAAACAGCTTCAACATTGTGCAATCAATCTGAACTTTATTCCTGAACCCATAAAGGTGATGTTGCAATAGTGTTAATTTACAATAGTTTTAATGCAAAATTATATTTGATAAAAAGGTTCAAAGAGTTCAAGGGATCACAGTTTGCAATAATAACGTGCGAACAGGTATTGTTAGTCAGTAATCATGTTAATTCATCTTGTAATTTTATGTTAGCAAATCAACTCTAGAAACACGTAAATATACACAATGAACTTTGAATAAAACGTACATACGATATTCGTAGACGAGTATATTGCAATATTATGCGTTACTTCAAAATACCATGTTCTTGTCAGAACTATTATATCCTTTCACTAGAGGTCGTTTGATGATCCGTTTTGTTTGCTTGAAGCAATTCGTTATCTTCTAATTAATTTTCATTCTTATGTTTTCATTTTGCTATTTCATTTGAATTTTGGAACTTGATATCAGAGTTGTGAAAAATCACTCCATGAATATCATTTAAAAAAAAACAGAACCTTGTATCCCAATCGAGTAACACACTTTCTATCAGATTCCCAAGGTGTTCGAAGGAAATTCCTAATACATCTCTTCATACGTTTGAAAAATTAATTTGACCGAAATTTAAATGACGCAATGAATGTTATTGAACTGTCAAAATGAAAGGCATTGTCATTGTGTGTTACGCAATTACCCCTCTGGAAGAACAAAAAGCAAGTGAGACACTAACAACTTTATAAATCTATCTAAATCATTAATTAGAGGAACCGCTGTCGTTACCAACCAACCAGTCTTATCGTATTACCCAGTAACTGGGTTGTGGAGGTGTGATAGGCAGTCGCTCCATGTTAAATACCGGTATTCAGCCATTCAGACTGGAAGCCGACCCCAACATAGTTGGGAAAAGGCTAGGCTAGATGATGATGAATTATATAAAAGCCAATAACCAAAAAACTAACAAAATATCGGAACATTGTTGAAAGTCCAACAAAGCAGGCAAACATGAAAAATTACAATTTCATATTCAAATAATATCGGAAGGTATATAAATAAATCGTTTCATATCGGGATGTTTTCGAATAAAAGCCATTCAATTATGTTTTCATTCCAATCCGCTGTGTACGACTGCAGTAATGTGATTGCTGACGAACATTACGTACCACTTTGTCTGCGTAATTATTTCAGGTTGTTGTTTTATTTTTGCATATTCAATACGTGAATTTTCAGTTTGTGTGTTGAAACGAAGTTTATTGATTGTGTTGATAGTCACAGCTATAAAATTAATCATTTGATTTTTATGTTGTTAATTAGGTACAGAGGCCAGCACATCAAGCTACCCCTATCTGTCAAGTGTCTTTGATAGATTTTCAACTTTATGCAAAGAATTAACGTTCTTATTCAATTGGGAAAATTTGATACATTGGGGTAGCTTGATGTGCTGCCATGGTCTCTATACATCCCAAATCATCTCCTGTTCTGTACTGTTAAGCCTTGTCTTATTTTTTGTTTTTATTATTAATTTACTAAATCTAAATTAATTTATCATATAAGGACTTTTTGCATGGAACATCATTCCATTCTGTATCTGTAGAAGGGCGTCGTTAGCTGCGCTGCAGTTTATCCTTTTGCAGCTATCATCGTTTTACTTGTTGTACTTAGTCTTGTGTTATTGTTCCGAAATAAACTATTTATTATTATTTCTATATTGACTTCCTATTTCTTGTACTTTCCTCTCTCGGTTTTCGATTAAGATCTTATCTGTACTCTTTCATTTATCTTGTCGCTTGCCTTTCCTAATAAGATTTTTTATTTTGTTAAGCGTAAGCATTTGTACCTACGCCATCATTGCATATTACCTACTTAGTTTTTTTAAGGCCTTCATTATCATCTTCACCTATTCATATTTTCTGTTTAAAATATTACTCGTATATAGCGAACAATTTGCCTGAAGTCTAAACAGAAACAACAGAACCATTTATAACTCTGATTAATTGTCGTGTCCTTTCAAAATCGCTATAAACAAAGTTCTACTTCAGCAACTATGTTACTTTATCAAAGTAAATAATGCAGGCCGACACCGAACCGTACTCCGATCTCGGTCTCCGGTTATCTATAACGATTGTTCAGTAATGGAAAGACGCACTCCATCTGATTCACGCCAATGCCCGCTAGATGCCGCCTGTTCCGATGCCGGGGATCGATAACGGCCGATAGATTCCACTACCGCGATATCCCGGCGCCAAATAAAACTTTATTTCAAATCGATTACTCGGGTGAATATCGATTGTTATTCGAGTAAGCGAAGAAACCTTGGCATACGCCTTTAAGACGACGAAGACGTAGCTTCCAAACAGACGAACGTCGTGATTTCTCTAGTCGATTGTTTTAAATGATCACGCGATGTTTTAATTATACTATTAAGGTCATATATTTTGTCGTTTGATAAGATACTGTCCAAATTACTAAACGGTTACTATCAGTAGTTTCTAGTTTATTGTACTAAAACATTTTACGCGCCTATTAAAAATGATAAAAACGCGATTACTTTATAGGTAGTAAATTATCTTCATAAAACACCTAAATTATGAGCGAAACCATAAAGAAATAATTTACTAACCTGTATTAAAAGCTATAAGAAGATAAGGGATGATATTGGGCACATTCACCCTATTTTATCTAATTGCGGCGTTTTCCCACCAAACTGCTATGAATTAATTGTTTTCAATTCAACTCAACCATTTACTTTTTTTTTTAACTATTCTTATATTTGTGAAGCAAAATATGTAAGCCAATATAATATAAAAGGGACCTACTGCAATCAATTCCAAATCTAAACAACAATTCATTACAACACATTCTAGTAGATAAACAAAACACTACCGTACCATACTTTATCACGTCCACCACAAATTGTCCAAATTATCTTATCTAAACATTTTGACACCCAATTTGTAGAGCGGGATTCGCGAGCGGGCCCCGTGACACCTCACATCCGCCGGGTATTTACACTCTCACGTTCGGGTAACACGGAGCTGCTAAATTGGAGGATGTTCACAATGGTTACAATGTTCACACTCATTAGTATCCACACTTGTATGGTAATATTGTGGTGCTATTTTGAGGTGTTATTAGCACTGTGATATGAGTGGTGGGTCGTGTGTTCAAACCCAGGCAGACACTTCGTGTATTTAATTTCATCACCACTGCTCTGAAAATGGTGAAGGAAAACATCGTGAGGAAACCTGCATGTCTTAAGAACCAAAAATTCGAAGACATGTGACATCCACCAACCCGTTATGGGCCCGCGTGGTAGATTACGGCCCACTCCGTCTCATAGAGAGTAGGCCTGTGTCCCAGCAGTGGGAACATTATAAACTGACTAGCTGCGCCCCGCGGTTTCACCCGCGTAAGTTTTGATCCCGTGGGAATATCGGGATAAAAAGTATCCTATGTGTTATTCTGATGTATAAGCTATATTACTGTAAAGTTTCATCAAAATCCGTTCAGTAGTTTTCGCGTGAAAGAGTAACAAACATCCATACATCCATACATACAAACTTTCGCATTTATAATATTAGTAGGATTATGCTTATGCTATGTGATATGTTAAGACTATGCCGACCGCACAGTGGCGCCCTCATCGTTTGTTTGGTTATTTCATACATGGGTCGCTAGTTAACGTATAATCTTGTGAAGCACAACTTAACGTGCTTATTTTCTGCATTTTCATTCTAAATTGTATGAAATAACCAAACAAAAGATGAGGGCGCCACTGTACGGTCGGAACAGACTTAAGATGGTGTTGATTAGCTGTGAAAGATGTCACGTCATGTTATTTCAATTGGAACTGAAAAAGTCAAAAGCGAAATAGGCCAACTAAAAAAATAACTGTGTATTGCAGATTCCAAGCAATTAACAAAAAAGCCTTTGTTAACAATTAAAGAAATGAACAGACAAAAAAAAATGCCTGTAAAAATACATAACATAAAAGGACCTAGTATTTAGTTTCGTGAATTCATTGGTTGAAGGACACTAAAGAAGACACAACAGAAGTTTTATTATTATTACGTCTGTGGACGTTTAGTGTCCCGCAACATGAATAAAACAAACCTCATTGGTGTAATTATACGAAACCAAGAAACAAATGAACGCAGTTCTAAAGTAGCTGTTCCATTTTGTAATTTCAAATGAAAATCGGAAGTGACGCAAATCAATTTAAATCAGGGGGCCCACCACCACTCCTATAGCAGTATTATCTTAATCTTACTTCAGTGTGGGAAAGAGATGGAGCAATACAGGACATGCAGCTCCATCTCTTTCCCACACTGAAGTAAGATTAAAATAATACTGCTATAAGAGGTGGTGGTAGGCCCCCAGATCAGTGAAATACCAACACAAACAAAACTTTATTTTACAAAAACATAATATTACACAACTGACAGACTCAACATTCCATGTGATAGAGCTTCCCACAAAAACTTTTCACTCAGGTGAACTGGTGAACTGTTGAACTAGTTGCTAGTTTTAATATTTCTCGTTTTGAATGCGCTTCAAACCGAGTTGAAAAGCTTTGTTCGGGCTGTTATATAAAATGGAAAGTTGGAGTTATGAGAATTAGCGGAAGAGGTAATGTCTCATTGTTATTTCGAGTTGGAGATATTAATTAAGTTTTATGCTGAGGGCAAGTCTCGTAATTCTAAGAACGTTCACAGTCTGATCTCAGTCTCAATCTATCAAAAATACCTCTAATTTCCGTAGGGGAACGACGATCAATGGCAGAAACTTGTCAAAAATGTAGATTTTTGACAAGTTTTTGTCATTTGTTGTCGTTGAGGGGGCAATTATAACAACGTTCACAGTCTGATCTTAATCTCAATCTGCCAAAATTGCCTCTAATTTCCCTACATTTTTGAGAAGTTTTTGACAATTTTTTGTCGCCGAGATGTGACTGCGACTAGATTTTGTACGTTTTAAATTACTAGAATTGGGCTTCTGTTAGTTAGTATTTTAGTGAATATTTATTTAATATCTTTAAAATAGGAAGGGTTATCTTTATCAGTGATTAAATACAAGTAAAGTATTTGTTTTTGTACTAGTGTAAATGAAGTATTTAAGTTTTAATGTTAACATTTGCAAAAAAATGTTAAGAAAAATTCTTGAATTTTGTTTTTAAATATTTGCACCACTTTAATGTAAATAAATTCAGGATACCAATATTCCATTGCATAACAGAAATTCAAATACTATTAAAACGCCTTACTTAATTAGCCACCGAAGACCTTACTACACAAAATAATAAAACCATATCCCCAATCTACTACACAATATTTACCCTACCTAACAATGATTTCAGGACAGCCAATTACATTTTGATTTACAACATAATGTTTAATATAGTTCCACCAAGTTATTTATTGCGGGCGCACAATAAAGACATAAATCGCGTGTTGACAGCACCATTAACTGGTGCTCTCACCACATCTCTGACTTCTGATACGGCAACTTGCCTGCTAACAACTATTGGGACATAGAAACCCTCGTATATTATTTCTACTATTGTTTTTATCTCTTGGCTAAATAATAACAGCCGCACGGGTCCATAGACGGTTAAGCTACGCTTGCTGCAGTCGGTTCATAGATGGGTGAACATAAAAACAAAAACGAACATCCACGTTACCTATTTACTTACAAATCATCATAGGATCTAGATTTCATTTTAAAATATTTTTCTTTTCACTTTTCCATTTCTTATTTACTTAAATTAATTTAAGCTACCGAATTTCGGCCGACATTCGGCAGATCTAACCGAAATTCGGCCGGAGAGGAAGTTCGGTAAAAGCTGCCGAACTTCGGTAATACCGAATGTGAAACGAATTTCGGTGCAACTCTAATTTTCACTATTATCGTCATGAATTTACGAGGCCCTTTCGAAGTAAAAGCTTAGGACATAGAAATATAATTTTATATGATTTGAAGTGCAAACTTTAATGTCTTATTGAAAAAGATGAAAGCAATAATATTTGTACGTGACTTAAATGAGGCATAAATTGTAATATTTGAAGAAGCCACTTCGTATTCGATAAGCTCTTAGCTTGCGGAATACTAATATCAAAACCGATTTATCTGATCCATAAATTTGGCTTCACTCAAATAAGAATGTAAGTATTTTAAGGCAAAAATAACGAAAAAGGAGGGGAAATAACCTTAATTTTCATGTTTTTCCTCGTAGGAGTGAATAATTTCGTAACCTTAAATAATCAAAAGGCATCAAAGAATTCGTCAAATTTTTTTCTTCATTCGTCCGCTGTTCCTATCAATAGGAAAAGGCTGGCAACATTGCCAAGTTACATGGCATGCTGATTCTTTGGGCAAAAATAGTCCAACCATCTGGTCAGTTATACTGAGGGGTGTCAAATTACCCGATAACTAGGTTGTGGAGGTCAGAGGCGCAGTCGCTCAATGTAAAGCTGCATCCGATTAGACTGGAAGCCGACCCCAATGAGCCTTTTCCCAACTTATTATAGCGAAAAATCCTTTTGAAAACTATATCATAAAAGGACAAATATTCTCCTTTCTATATATATTGCAGACTTATGCAGATATTATGTCCGCAATCTCTGCATATTTGTTATTTGGCCAGCGTCCAAGATATCTCGAAGAATGGCCGATGTATTTGCTTATGTTTCTCTTTATGTCCCCCTCATTATTCCACTGGACTGGTCTGGAACTTTGGAGGTGAAGAGCGTAGATATTGAAGAGTTATGGGGCTATATTTTGTCTTTATAACTGGGTAAATGGAGTAGGGGTGAAAGGAATTAGTGAATAGAGAAAGGTTCTCGTATTGTTTTAAATATTGTTATTCTTTGTCTTATGTAATGGTTTTATTAGGCAGCAAATTTTTATCAAAGAAAATTATGAGAGTAGTTATATTTTATTGCTTCTAGTAGTTTTACTAGCATCGCTTGCTATCGTGATATGTCTCTCGAATAGACACAAAAAAACTCCAAAGTGTCGTAAACTAATCGTAAGACAAACATCCTAGAGTTGTTTGTTTCTTTTTATCTAAAATGACTATGTACAGACGCCAGCAGGTCAACCTACCCCAATCTGTCAAATTTCTTTGATAGATTTTCAACTTTAGGTCAAAGGAATAAGGTTCATATTCAATTGGGAAAATCTGACAGATTGGGGTAGCTTGATGTGCTGGCCTCTGTACTTAAAACTACGAGTACCTTGCCTACAGAATAGTTATTTAGACGAAATGTAAAATAATGCTCTTGAAATAAACTCTATTAACGGAATAAACAAGTTGCAGTGTAGACGACAAAACTTCAAGGACAAAATATGCCATGATATCCAAAATTACATTTAAAACAAAACAAACTCGAATAAACGCGAGAAAGTTATTCATAATTTAGTTAATTACGGCACCGGGCCACAGTAATAGGTCCTAATGAAATAATTGGCAGTATCCGCTGATCGGCCATGTGACATCGTCCGTGACGATGCTATCGCTAACTATGCTGTTAGAGCACCAAACGATGGTTAAATTGAAAGTAAATGTGATAACAATCGGTTTGATGGTATAACGGACCCTTGTAATGGATTTTACGGGATAACGCCAAAGCGAAGAAGAGATTAAAAGGAATTATTTTTATAGGAGCGAGGATACGGCGAGGCATGAGTTTATTTACTTTTAGTCGCTCATTTTGGGCAGCGGGATTGTCCGAAAGGGTTACCGCTACCCCGGAACACAAAGGGCTAAGGACACGGACACGGGACACGGGTGGGTTTTAGTCAGTAAGAGTCTGACACTCCCTTCTGCTCCACCCAGAGCGGGGAGGGGGGTCATTTGATGATTTCCCATCCACAAAAAAAAAAAAAGTCGCTCATTTTAAGTAAACAAATGGAAGGTTTTCAACATACCTACTACTTAAGGTATCTACATCTACAGCTGACCTCTGATACAAAGCTAGGAGATGGCCAATTTCCATGGTTTTTCATTTTACTTAATCCATGTTTTAAAAAATGGATTACCTTTACGCAAAAGAAGAACGTTAGCGAAATTTCCCTAAGCACTCACTTCAGCTTCACTGATAGCATTCAATAATGGGTATCCAATTGCTCTTCACCCACCGCAACCAAATTAATCTCTTGTATCTTTGCATGTATCTATCCAATTAGTATCTTACGTGCGTAGTAATATAAGAAGTGTGATTATGTTGGCTTACTTAACTAACTACTTTGTATGAATGCTTGGTAAACAACGCTTATGAAAACGAGTTGAACATGAATCGATCCAAGAATCATCTTCATCTAAATGATGAGGCATCTCAATCCTTTTTTTTTTCGTTCTCTTCAACTTGTTCTTTTTTGTGTTTGTGTTCTTTCTCTGCGTCATGTTTGCCGCAAATAAACGTAATTTCTTTTATTTTTCTTCTTTCTTTATACATGATTTTTCCAAATCTTCCGTAACCAAACATCAGCTATGATTATCAACGATCAACATTCACAAATATACTATGAATCTTTTATTTCCCATCACGCAACGATCAATCAGAGCTGTGTTGAGACAGTCAAGCAAAAAAAGACTTGTAATGATGTAACACGACAAATAAATCACGACAAATCACGAAATAATGACAGAAACGTATGTGATCACGTATCTTATGCCATCCATCCGCCTATTGAGAACCAGATCCCAACGTAGAAGCCTGCAGATGAAAAAACAATAGAAATCAGCTGTTGCGAGAATGTCCCACTTGATACAGCCACGCAACGTTGGGTATACGATGCAGATTTCCCAAGCAGTTATGGAGACTCGTGTCTTGTTAGATCTAAGTTGGTTTAATTCCTGAACGGATAGTGTGATCAAATATTTCGTCTATTGAGTCAGTTACTGAACTACCTTCCACCTCTTCAATTGCAATTATCTGAGTTTTTATCTGCCAATATTTTTCACTGTACTGAACTCATTGAGTAAAATCTGTGTCCGGTGTTCGTCTTACATGTACAGGACAGATTGCTAAATTCTGTCCTAGATATAATGTTGTAAGTAGGTACTCTACAGATATGATATGTACAGTGCACACCCTTACAATATATGAATCTCTAGTCCGATAAACCGATGTCTTCCCCAACCGATATCTATTCGTGATACTTTGCAGATCTATATTTCTCCTAGACCTATATATTTATATTGGTCGTCTGAAGTTCAGTCCAACCCAGTGGGCACAGCTCACAAATCACGACTAATCTAGGGACATATCACGACTGCCACATCGCTATTATCATCTCACTCGATTCTCACTTCTTAAATAAGTAGTAGGTATAAAAAATGGAGGAAATAAAATGAATTGCAGTTCTCACACATATTTTGTTTTTTTGGAGACGAAAGCAATGTAACCAAGGAAATCATACGCTTTGGAACGGCAACCCGCTATACTGTCTATATTTGTAAATAGCACAAAAGAAACTCTTTCATTTTCCTTGTACGGCCTTAGAGCAGGAAATTCTTGGTATTATTTATTCATTCATGGTTTCATTGGATTTTTCTTAAACATAGCTGGCGAAACGTGGGTGTACTGTATGTACGCCTCTTCCTAACCTCTTGGTCAACAGAGCGTGATATTTTGTAATGTTTTTCATTTGCTCGTTTGTCATTTCCACCTAATATTGCACGACTCATAATGCGAAGCAGTAGAGAGTGCTTTACGATCAAAAAATTTGTTTTGACTCCTTTCTGCAACTGTTTCTATTGTTATACTCCTACTAGTACACAGAACTACTTAATTTATATACCATTGTATAGATAATCAATTCTGTACTTTTCAAAAATTTATTTAATTCAGTGGAAACGAAAAAGACATCAAAATATTTCTAAAAAAAAATCCCGTCAATCAAGTGTGAAACTTGAAAACATTGTAGCTTGCGAAAAAATCAATTAATTGAGTCAATTTTATTTTAATAGATTCGTTTCACCCATATAAGGAACCTATTGAAAATGGCTCATAAATTCAAAGTCGTAAGTCGTTTAATTATAATTAACAAAAAACGAACTAATATAATATCTATGGTTTTTTATACTGAGCAATAAGAGATGTGCACTTTTGGATTTTCCAATTTTTTTTATTATTAAAGTGTCATCGTCTGAGTGATGAAGGTAGCGCTTCTTTGCAATATCCTTTAGGATCTTGTTCCGAGAATTTAACGAAATTGCAAGTTGAATTAAGCGAGTAATGTCGCAATTGTTGCTTCAGCTTTAGCAGTTAATTAATTAGAGTGTACTTCAATTAGACTGTGATGTTAAGCACACAACTTTATAATTAGGAAGTGCTTCTTCATTAGGTAGAAAACATGTTTGTCGTGTCATCATTGTTTGCTTAATGTAATTCTCATCGGAGCCATTTTTGATACAATTCTACCCGCATAATCATAATCAGCCTATAATGTTCCTACTGCTGGGACACAGGACTCCTCTATGTGAGAGGGAGTGTGTGGATAAACCCTCACTGGGCTCGCGTGGTGGATTTTGCTTGAGTTTTCAGAAAATATGAGGCTTTTTCTCACATTATGCCGTGAAAGCAACCTTCATTGACTTGATCATTGAGTTACAAACGTGGTGATAACAGCATATCCTTACGACCTTTCAACTCAGCTGTGAACAGGGTTCAGAACAGAACTAATTCATATTAAAATAAGCAAAAATGAGACAGCAATACCAAAACCAGTCACCAATAAACTGTACCGATGTCGGGTTTGATATTTGTATGGTGTTGGGTAGATTGATAACTTGTTTAATAAATTAGTGTGTTGCTAACCCTCGCCTTTCATTGACGCTGCATTGGCGACGAGTACGGGATTATTAAATATTTTTTTTAAGTCTTCATTAGGCGTGCAGTATCGACATTACGTACTTTTATTAAGATGCCAATCGGAAAGTTAGAACCGTTCAATATTAGTTCCAAACAATGGCCTGCTTATATACGCCGGGTTAATCAGTACATTTTACTAAACGATGTAAAAGACAACCTAAAAGTGCCGATGTTAATAACAATCGTAGGCGAAGCCACCTATTCGTTGATGTGTGATCTGTGTTCCCCTGACTTTCCCGAGAACAAATCATACGAGGCATTGGTGAAGCTAGTTGCCGATCATTTGGAACCGCAACGATCTGAGATCGCCGAGCGCCACGTGTTCCGGCTGCGGCGACAACGGACCGGCGAACCCTTGATGGAATACTTACAAGCACTTAAGCATCTGGCAACAACTTGTAATTTTGGCAAATGTAAGAAGTGTTCCACGCTGGAGGAAAATCTAAGAGATCAATTTGTTTCGGGATTGACAAATGACGCAATGCGTTCAAGAATATTTGCCGAAAGGAAAATAGAATATAAGGAGGCGGTGGAGTTAGCACTAGCACTGGAGGCTGCAGAGAAGCACGCGGAGGTGAGCGGCAGCATGGTGCCGACGACGACCTCAGGTGCTGGCGCCGAGGCAGGTGAAGACCTGCACTATACACGCGGCGGGCGAGGGCGCGCCCGCGGCTCGCGCACTCCGGCGGGCGCGGGCGGGGCGGCTGGCCCCGCCGGCGCGGCAGGCGCGGCGGGTACGGAGCGCACGGCGGGCACGTCGCTGACCGGCGCGGTGGCTGCGCCAGCATGCTGGCGTTGCGGTAAGGCGCATCGCGCGGACAGGTGCCGTTATGTGAATTATAATTGTGACGAGTGTAAACAAAGAGGACATTTACGAGTGATGTGCAAATCAGTGAAAGGTAGTGGCAACCGGGCAGACAGTCGGCAAAATTATATGAGTGGTGAGGACGATTCAGACGATATGTTTAAGATTACTGTTGGAGGTAAGAGTAATAAACCGTACTTTATAAACGTCATCATAGATAACTTTGAGACCAAGTGTGAGATCGACACCGGTAGTCGTATTTCGGCAATCAATGAAGACATGTATACCCGCAAATTTTCACATAAGATAATTAAGACGGATAATTTGATGTTACGTAGTTATGCAGGTTCATGCATCGAATCGCTTGGTTATATAGATGTTCGAGTGAGGTTACGAGATGTAGAAGTAAAATCCTTGCCACTTTACGTAATTAAAAACGGAGCGTGCCCACTACTGGGACGAGATTGGTTGCGTGCGCTGAAAGTAACACAGATAAATCTCTACAAGTTAACCGACGATGGATTCGTGAACCGTTTATGTGCGGAATATCCGGAAGTGTTTACGGATAAGTTAGGTACTTGTAAGCGAGCTATTCGACTACAGCTGACTAACGATGAACCTGTGTACGTGCGTGCGCGGTCTGTGCCGCTGGCGTTGCGCGCGCGTGTGGAGCGCGAGCTGGCGCGACTGGAGGCCGACGGCTCCATATACCGCGTCGACTATTCCGACTACGGAACGCCCATTGTGCCGGTTGTTAAAAAAAATGGAGACATACGCATTTGCGGGGATTACAAAATTACAATTAACTCAAAACTCAAGCGTGATTATTATCCCTTGCCCCGCATTGATGAGTTGTTCGCGAACTTAAGTGGAGGAGAAAAATTTACAAAAATAGATCTCACTCACGCTTACGAACAGTGTTTATTAACAGAGGAGTCACAACCCTACACAGCAATAACAACACACCTCGGGACATATGCCTACCGTCGCACGCCGTACGGACTAGCCTGCATACCCGAGAAGTTCCAGAAATTAATGGAGGAAACCCTACGTGGTATTCCGGGTTGTGTTGTTTTTCTGGATGACATTTGCATAACGGGAGCTAATGATAAAGAACACATTAGTCATTTAAGAGCTGTACTCGAAAGGTTGCGCGAGACGGGTTTAACAGTTAAATTAAGTAAGTGTAGTTTTTTACAAGACAGCGTGAAATACTTAGGTTTTGTTATTGACAAAATGGGTTTACGGCCGGACACTGCTAAATTGGAAGCTATTTCCAGCGCACCCAGACCAGAGAATATAACTCAGCTGAAAAGTTTTTTGGGAATGTTAAATTATTACGGCAAATTCATTAGTAATTTGAGCACATTGTTGTATCCTTTACATAATTTACTTAAAAAAGATGAACGCTGGAAATGGGATGCTAATTGTGAGCAGGCGTTTAAAGAAGCTAAGCGAGTTCTCCTGGGCGAGCGAGTGTTAGCTCATTACGAGGAGGGGCGGCCGCTCGTGCTCGCGGTGGACAGTAGTGCGTATGGGCTGGGCGCGGTGTTGGCTCACCGCTATTCCGATGGCAGCGAACGCCCGGTTAGCTGTGTGTCCCGCACACTTAACGCGGCCGAGCGGAATTACAGTCAACTCGATAAGGAGGCACTCGCGATATTGTTTGGTATAACGAAGCATCATCAATACTTGTTCGGTAGGAGTTTTATATTACGCTCGGACCATCAGCCGTTGACGCACATATTTGGTGCTAAGAGTGGCATTCCACAGACCGCTGCCAGCCGGCTACAGCGGTGGGCGGCGCGCTTGGCCGCATACGACTTCTCTATAGAATTTGTCCGCTCGGCTGACAATGGGCCGGCGGATGCTTTATCGAGGCTACCGCTGCCTCAGGAGGGTCGCTTAGTAGACGAAGTCACTTACATTAATGTAATAGAGGAAACAATTCCTATTAGCTTTAAGGATATTGCTAAGGAGACTGAGAAAGATACATTGTTATGCAAGGTTAAAGGCTATGTCACATTTGGTTGGCCGTTGACAGTGTCGGAATCTGAGAAACCGTATTTTGCAAGGAAACAGGATTTAGGTATAGAATTGGGTTGCCTCATTTATAAATACAGGATCGTTATACCGAACGCATTACAAAAACAGATATTAGATGAAATTCATGATGGGCACTTAGGAATTAATAAAATGAAGAATTTGGCAAGAAACTATGTGTATTGGCCCAGTCTAGATAGGGACATAGAGGAGGTATGTCGCGCGTGCACAGCGTGCCGTGCCGTACGCGACGCGCCCGCACACGCGCCACTGCACCCCTGGGAGTTCCCGCTGCATCCGTGGCAGCGAGTACATGCAGACTTCGGGGATTGTGGGGGAAAAAGATATTTAATTATGGTGGACGCAAACTCGAAATGGATAGAAGCTATTGCTATGAGTAGGACGGATGCGCAGGCAACTATCACAGCAATGAGAACAATATTTGCCCGGTTCGGTTTACCGTCATTACTCGTCACTGACAACGGCCCACCATTTTTCTCACAGGAATTTAAAACATTTTGTAAGAAAAATTGTATAAAACACGTGACCACAGCTCCTTACAGACCACAGGGAAACGGTGCGGCTGAAAATGCGGTGAAAACCGTTAAGAAAGCGATCAAACGTGCTTTGTACGAGGGCGAGGACGTCGCCACAGCACTCAGTAAGTTTTTATTCCAATATCGTAACTGTCAGCATGCAACCACTGGTGTCTCCCCTGCAGTGGCGTTGCAAGGGCGTAGGCTCCGCGGGCGCCTCGATGCGCTTCGGCCCGACGTGTCTGCGGTGGTACGCGCCGCGCAAGAGCGGCAAGTGGCCGCTGCGGCCGGCACGACGCGCGCGCTGGCGCCGGGCGACGCGGTGATGGCCCGTGACTACACCGCGAGGGGAGACAAGTGGTTGTCAGGAACAATAGTCGACCAGACTGGACCGGTCTCGTACAAAGTAGACGTTGGACGTGGAGTCGGTTGGCGTAGACATGTTGATCAAATTATGCCTGTGCACAACAAGAATCGCCACTCGTTATCTCGGACTAGCATAGTTTCCGAGAGTAAAGATTTATCTTCAGAACGAGAGTTTCCTTCGGCCCGTGAGGAGGCGGAGGACACATTCGAGGACGCGTCTGACGGCATTGGTGAGAAGTCACAGAGCACTGGTTCTGAAGCGGCCTCCGAGCTGGAGACACCGCCACCACCACCACCACCGTCAGGTGCGTCTGCTCGTGCTCTACGGGCTTATAATCGGGCTCGAACAGGAGTCACTAAATAAGATACTTTGTTAATTATTTATCTTATACTTGAGATTATGCTTTAGCTTAAAGGGGAGAAATGTACCGATGTCGGGTTTGATATTTGTATGGTGTTGGGTAGATTGATAACTTGTTTAATAAATTAGTGTGTTGCTAACCCTCGCCTTTCATTGACGCTGCATAAACCATTCGAGTGAGTGACCAATAGTAGCGCAGTCAATGCATTGTGTGCGCTCGCGGCGCTAGCGAGCCCTCGTTTGTTTCACCGGGATGCGCCCGCGCACCTTATAGTGAAATTGTCCCTCTTGTCACGACGGTACTTCCTGGTGCAGATTTGTTGGACTCGTGCCTTTTATTTTTGATATTTTCCTGTTCCCAGAAGAAAGATGGCCGCCATTTGTGAATTAGATGTAGGTAGTGAAAATGTTGTGTTCTAGGTAGTTAAATATGGAAGGTGACTTTTATCTGAGGCTATTTGTTTTCTATTCCATTAAGGTTTATTTATGTGGCATTTATTAAAATTATTTTGTTCTTACGTTTCTCTGGAGTTATGGAACCATTTTTTGCATTTCTAAAGGCTTGTTGTTTGGCTGCTAACTATCTTCATACATGCTAAGTACTACTTTGTGCTCATGAATGAAGATATTTTTTTGTTTTTATTATATGCTGTCATTAGAATTAATTATCTTTTTGTTTGCACGTGTTTCTGTGACAAATAAACCTATTTGTCTTTCTGATAAAAATAATCCCGAAACTATCATAGAATCGTACATCATATGAATTATCGTGAATATTTTCATGATCATCAACTTATGACATATTATGAAGACAATCAGCCAAAAATGCAAACATTGCTTTAACTTAATTTACAAAATTCATAACCAAATGATAAACTATCATAAAACCTATTCCACTTATTCTACTTATACTTAATTTAGACTGCATAATTTAATTATCAAATCTATCTCTATACATAGAACGGCACCTACAAATTAATTATTCAATTAATTATCCTCGCGGCAAGTCATCGCAATACCTACTGTGCCTTATAAGGGATGTAGGCAGGTAACACAATCTGGGACCTGAATATATGTACGAGGTGACCATTACTTTATGGTAATCTGCGGTCTTTGACTTAAAAATTCCATGTGCTGGCTCAAGATGAGCTGTGACCAGACTCATAAAATTTTAGCACCAATAGAAAAAAAGGACATGGCCTGCTTATTTTTTCTGAATTTATGGGGTCGGCTGCGGTATTTATAAACAGCCGTAAGGATATCAGGATTCATTTAATTAATTTAGATGAAGTATTTTTTTTTAATCGGTGCGATACGTTCCGGTATTCGTTTTCATAAAAACTCTCAGTTTTTTTTTTTGCTTCTATACTTCATTTACTGTTGAATATTATTAAAGCAAATACTATCATTAGTTTCATTACTTCGATACATATTAAAAATGAAAGTATCTTTTGGTGTCTATATGTACAGACGCCAGCTGTCAAATTTTCCCAATCAACCTTGAACCTTATGCTTTAGCGATAAAGTTGAAAATCTATTGGAGAAATTTGACAGATTGTAGTAGCTTCATGTGCTGGCGTCTGTACACAACGGATTTTATTGCGGTTTTCACCATAATTTTGAACATTCCTTTGTCTGTTTTGTCAAGTCGTAAAAACCGTGCGAATCAAGGATAGGTCACTAGTTTAAACTAATATTATAAAGAGGAAAGATTTGTATGTATGTTTATAACGAATTTGCTCAAAAAGTACTGGACCGATTTTAAAAATTCTTTCACCATTTGAATACTACATTATCACTGATTACTATAGGCTATTTCTTTTTTCTTTTTTTTTTCCACCCGTGCGAAGCCGGGACGGACCGAGTCTTTAATAAATTAACACGACACGACATGACACGACGACGCGACGGTGTATTGACACGTAACCAGAACATATTGACATCTATCGATTGACATTAATTTCGTAATAAAATTATTATGGATTGCAACTTCTCAAGTGACTCGCCTACGTTACTATTAAGTAATCAGTTTCCCTCAATTAATTCCGACTACTCGCGTGGGAAGGCACTCGGGTGACGGCAGTTTTTCTTACCAGATCGGCATGATAATGAGGATAAATTTATGGCATAAATACCATGAAATTACACATTAATCGAACGTACGGCTTCGAATTACAGGCGATATTTCGTCCTTAGATACAACGTGTAATGTAGCTATTGATGTAACGCAACATGGGCATCTGTAGGTACTTATATATAAAACTAAAGAGTATTTAACACGCTAATAAAATGAAATGAAAGGCTATAGGTTATTTAACATCACGCTAGGGAGCCGAGCAAAAGAAAAAAGTTAGAAAAAACGCTAAGTAAAAACGAAATAGATAATAGCCCGAGTAGGCAATGCTATGCGACGAGGTGGGTCGAGGGAACAAGAAATTTTACGCGGATGAAGTTGCGGGCAAAAGCTAGTTTTTGTAAGTCCGTCTACACGATACGACACACTGGTTTAGGGTAGGGCTGTTCTATATGTATTGTATACCGCCCCTAATTTGAGGCAATAGTGTATTATGTTAGTCTATTGTGAATTGTAGGTAATACACATTGTGGGTATGTAATTCAGGCCAACATGTAAAGGACAACCTTTACATGTTGGCCTGAATTACATGAAAGGTTGTGTCGAACAGTTTAATTTAGTCTAATGACTTTCTACCTCAAGAAGAGACGAAGGGAGTAAAGTACATGTTTATAACACAAGGGACAATCAAATTACACTTCCGCCCTACAGTCACAGCTATAGTCCAATTATTATTATTTATTTATTTATTCAGACAAAGGTCCATGATTGTTAATTACAGCAAACATTGTTGCATGACTAGTTACATTGCATGTTGCAACATTCCGCACCCATCTTTAAAAGCAGCATTTGTAACTCTACTTCTTTATCCGTATGTTATGCAAAATTAACAATTTCTCACTAAATGACGTCACATTATCTAGGGTCTTTACCTAGGGGTTATTTAACACTGTCTTGATAAACATCATACCTAAGCACTTTTATTAACATAATCTTAGGTCATAGGATAATCTCGGTAAAATGTATACACATCGATACACAAACAGTAAAGCATTGTTATTTAATTATATGTGCATAAATTAATATTCCGTTTATAGTTAATTCTATTATACGATTAGCTACAGATAGATGTGGTGTGGTCCAAAGTAAAGCGGTCGCGATTTGCTGAACGTTTCCGCTAATAACTGAATTCCTGTAGACACATTACAACGTTGTTTATCTATCTCATCATCTCATCTGTCTAGCCTTTTCCCAACTATGTTGGGGTCGGGTTCCAGTATAACCGGATGCAGCTGAATACCAGTTTTTTACATGGAGCCCAGTTACTGGGTAATACGATACCCCTTGATGGTACTGGTTTTGTCAGACTTTCGGGCTTCTGACTACCCGTAACGATGACTACCCATACCCCGTTACTCTTAACGTTTATTTATCTACGAGTATATGTATAAATTAAAATTACATGCTATGCGTTGGTAAACGCATCACTTGAGAACGGCTGGACCGATTTGGGTATTTTTTTAAAATGAATACGGTTTTTAGGTAAAGACAAATTGGCAAAGTTGCCCAGAAAATTGTAAAGAGAAAAACTGAAAGTGCATTGACTCTCAGATTCGACGTAAAGGGACTCAACATAAAGGGAACAATTCCCATTTTTAATTTATGGGATTTATGTATTTATTGGGACAGGACAACGTTTGTTGAGTGAGCTAGTTTTCAAATAATTGTACATTTTAAATAGGCTTTTTAAATGGATACTTTGTGTAATGTATTCCCAAATATTAAAATATGTACTTATCGCGTTCGATTGCAACTATATTACTATGAAATCACGACCGTTCGCGATTATATTTGTCCTAGAATCAAGCAGTGCACCTTTAAAAATGGTAATATCTTATTGTTTTAATATTTAGCCAACCACCTATGACTACATTACCTACATTTACAACCGCCACGACAATCTTACCACAACTATCCGATTACAACCCATGTCGCTTATAACTTGCATCCACCACAAACACAACGCGAACATTAGTTGTTTTCAGCACAATTTATTATTAACATCCTCTGTCTGCCTGTCCGCGTGTATGAACGTTCGTTTGTCAAAGCGTGGCGCGTATGTGCGCACTCGTACAATGCAGTGCTAATCATCGTATGAGCTATTATTGGAATCGACTATCTCGTGAGAATAGCAATCGATCGAGTATTCAATTCTTGGTAACCATTTTTCATTTGTTTAGGAGGTACGTTCGTATGGATGAGTTATATTTTGAAGCTGTATAATAGTTGTTAGGAATCTACTTCATAAAAATCTTAAATGCACTGCCAGAAAACGCACGCAATTTAGCACACAAGAGTTACTTTTATAACGAAAGAAGGGTAACACCATAGAAATATATCTTATACTAGCTTCTGCCCGCGACTTCGTCCGCGTGAAATTTCACCCTCTTAGGGGTGGTGGTAATTCATGGTTACAGTTTGCGCGTCGAAGTCCTTGCCGCCATGTCTAGGGAGCCTTAAGGCATCACGAGTTTTATTCTCATTACAGTGTGTATTACTGTTGTTCCCACAATATTACCATACAATCGTGAAACATCCTTTAAAGTTAAGGTTCGCGAGCACATTCACAAGAAGCTGGCAGTATCATCACAACGCTAATATTTTCTCATGTCCTATTTCTTTTTAGTTTATTCATGTATTTATGTATATTTATTTGTGCTTATATTTATATATACTAATAAGTTATATATTATATTTAAAGTTTTAATAAGTTTATGCGTATCTTTATATTTAAAATATTTATTCCTCAATTTTCATGATTGCACACTACTTACTGTTTGTCTCGGCATCACCCAAAGGTTGACTGGTAGAAAACTCCTATGGCATTAAGTCCGCCTCTGTACATTTATGTACTTCAAGTATTAAATAAATAAAAACAAAACCCTTTTTTTACCACATAAAAGCTTAAAATCCAGTAATTTCAACGGTCTCTAGTGTTCTACAAGTACATGGTCGGCGGTCGATGGGTAATAGCCTAATGGGACCAGCTCTGCCCCGAGGTGCGGACGCTGAGTGACCATCTCTGCAATCTTGGAGCGGGACTGACATGAGCACGTGACAACGCGGCACATGGATCTAAGAGTAGCTGGATAAGGTCCACCACTGGGAATGAAAGACCTCTTCTTGATTTTAGTATTTTCTCTGCTTTACGATTCCGCGAAACTTGGCGGGATTTTTGTGGTATTTTTGCTACTAACCTTATACATTTTCAACATTTTATTATATACTTACTTATTTTATACTGTACATGCTTGGACTATTCCAAGTAAATTAAACATTATTTTCATTATCAAAAATAACGAAAACAGTCTCGTCAATGGTCAATGCATTTCATTCCCTGTTATTGACAGCGATAAACATTCATTAAAGCCACAACACATGACACATTTATTCCCAAATATCGTACAATAAACATCCATCATGACCACGAATTATCGCATTTTATATCACTGCATTATTATCACTAAATGTCCCTAACCACATCCAGTCACAGGCCGGTCGCTGGACGGTGCCCAGTTCGTCCCCAGGGCCCGATTATCATTTATTACCCATGCATCGTGCCATTACTGTGCAGCGACGATGCACCGTGAATTATTCTTTTCGTACCAATTTGCATTCCGACACTGTAATTGATATTCGCGTAATATTTCTCATTTTCCTGCTAGCTCGTCTTTGGTTTTGACGTCGTAATTATAGAGTGTAGATTTGACTAAAATGTTAAATGGTGAAGATGCTTTATTACTGTTTTTTAGCCCTCAACAGTACAAAAGATTTAGGTGAAACATACAGAAAATCAACTTTTATGTATAAAAGGCTAGACTCGACTGTCTTCACTTTCTAATATTCAATCAACTCAGCCTATCGCAGTCCACTGCTGGACATAGGCCTCTCCCAGGCTGCGCCACAACACCCTGTCCTCCGCCTTCCGCATCCAGTCTGTCCCAGCCACCGTCTTAAGGTCGTCGGTCCATCTAACTAGGGGGCGTCCCACACTACGCTTTCCGATACGCGGCTTTTCTCGTTTAGAGTAGGGTAACGATACAACAAGTGTCAAAATGAAGTTCATTCGGATCGGAACCGACCGAACCAAATAGAATGAACTTCGTAGTAGAAAATGACCGAACATTCGGCCGATACGATAAATTTACCACTTCGGAGTAGACCCCCAGAGTAGGGTAACGATACAACAAGTGTCAAAATGAAGTTCAGTCTGATCGGAACCGACCGAACCAAATAGAATGAACTTCGTAGTAGGAAATGACCGAAGATTCGGCCGATACGATAAATTTACCACTTCGGAGTAGACCCCCAGGACTCGTCTGCTCCACCGGCCATCAGTCCTTCCACAAACATGACCAGCCCACTGCCACTTCAGTTTGCTGACCGTTAGTTTTCTTTCTAATATTATCATTTTATAATTAAACGGTTGTTACAGCAAAATTAACTTATTATTCAAACTCAAAACGCTCTAAAACCCATAGAATTTCATTAAGCACACTATAAGATATAACGAAATGACTTTCTGATTTATGGAGGTCGGTCGTGGTATCGATAGTAAAACTTTCGAGCAATTACATCCATTTGTACCTCCGCTAACTTATTGCTTGATCACTTGATGTAACGTAGCACGCTATTTTATGTCAGAAAACTTTTTTTTTTGTTTGGAAATCCTCATGGACTTCCTCCTTCGTGGGGGTGACAGAGGGGCATGCCCGACTCTTACCGGCTAAAACCACCGCGTTGTTCCACCTCTACCTATGGCCGGAGGTGCGGGATTAGCATAAGCATTCACCGCTCCCCCGACAGCCCTCGACCCGCTGTTCCTCAGCGAGTCCCTCCCACCTCCCCGTGCGGCCATTCCTATAATAGCCGCCCCCACGCTCGCGTGGGACACTGCGGCGCCAACTCGGACCCCTCTGGTCAAACGACGGACGCCCCTAGTCCGCCGCCCGCAGGCCACCTCTCATGGAGGTCGCAGATCGTTTTGCGACCTTCTCGGGCGCTCGTCTCCTGCGGGAGCGGAGAGAGGATGCGGCTTCTCTCTCCCGCTCGGCCGCCTCCTTTGCTGTGAAAAAGGTGAAGTAAATTTGAAGTGAGTTGTCGAGTCCAAGCAACCAATCTATTCTGTAAAAATCTCATCGTGATAACTTGGGTGAAGTGTGCTGTCAATAGTGTCAATCCCTAGTATCTGGTGGAATGACAGCTCACTTCACCTAAGTTTTCACGGTGAGATTTTTAGGCTACGGACACGAAGTCAGCCGATGCGGGGCGGCGGCGGCAGCGGCGCGGGGAGCGGCGCGTTTCAATGCATAGATTTGTGTTGAACTGGTCTCTAAAGCAGAGGCGTACGAGCAATGCGCACCAATCTAGCGGTGCCCGCGCGTCTGTATTGACGTAGTGTTGTGCATTTTATTTTTTGTTTTTTAACGACTGACGTTTCAAAATGTGGTATCAAAAATATGTTGTCGTCGCTGTTTAAATATTTCGTTTGCGAATAAAAACACTAATTTCTCATAACAGAACGCTACGCCGCTCTATAGAGCCGTGCGATCTGCCCGCTGGTTTCCTAACCAGGTCTGCGTTGCCGCGCCGCTCCACGCGCCGCCGTCCCCTCCCCCCCTCAATCACCGACTTCGAGACCGAGGCCTTACAGAGACCGTCTGTATCCTTATTTCCCTATTGTCTTTTTGAGAATAATATATTCAAATCTATTTAATCACAAACTTGTAAATGTAGATGTATTAGCATGACATGTGTGCCTAATGATGTTCACTTTATGGAACTTAAGGACCTTTTAAATACTGTATGTTTATTTAATTAAGAAGCGGCGGACTAAAATCTACAAAGAGATCTATCTACGAGGACTTTTCATATTCATATACCTATTTAAGTGTCATTTGGTAGATATTAAACCTTAATTTGAACAAAATTATTAAGTGGGTAAAGTTACCGCGAAGTTCCTGACTGAAGACATATATTGCATGTCGAGAGAAAATGGTAACACCAATTTGTATAACAAGCGTTGTATTTATATGGCAATGTCTTCTAACGACTATGCATTAGCGTTTATGAAGAGACTCGTGTTTCACGACGTTTAGACGCTTGTTCTTCCTAAATGGTTAATGGCAAAGTTACAAGGCACTACCTACTGAATACATCATCTGCCAAGCTTTTCCCAACTGTGTTGGGGTCGGCTTCCAGTCTAACCGGATGCAGCTGAATACCCAGTATTTTACATGGAGCGACTATCTATCTGTCCTCCACAATCCAATTACTGGGTAATACGATACCCCTTGGTATGACTGGTTGTCAGACTTTCGGGCTTCTGACTACCCGTAACGACTGTCAAAGATCCACGAATGACAGCCGGGACCAACAGCTCAACGTGCTTTCCGAGGCACGGAGGGGTCTCGGTATGTAAAGATAGTCACCTATACACAGACCAATCGCGGCAAGCGTAGCTTAACCTGATCGATTGATCTGGGGCCAAGTCTGCTATTTTTATAAATTCATCATTCCAACACGATCCCATTGTCATTTTGCTAAAAGTTCGTAATCTGCTAAATTCATAATGGTCGATCATTGGTCGGTCAATGGTCTGAGAAAAACTACTACTAAATTTCATGCTAGATTTCATTTAATATATTTTTACATATTACGTATTAGTGTTTGCAATCTGAAGGCCAATTCTCGTAATTTAAAACGTTCAAAATCTAGTCACAATCTCATCTCAGCGACAAACAAATGTCAAAAACTTGTCAAAATGTAGGGAAATTAGAGGTATTTTTGACAGATTGAGACTGAGATCAGACTGTGAACGTTTTTAAAATTACGAGAATTGCCCCTCTGAAGTAATAATAAGTTCGTAAATAGCAAAAAACATCAAATTTATTCATTTGTCATTAATTCATTATGTACGAGATTACCATTTTACGCCATTTTTTTCAATGGAGTGTCAGTGGTTGACCATTGGAAAGTCATAATGGCACCGTTATATTAGTGCATTACCAAACTTGTCAAAATCAACAATTATGAAATCAATGATAGACCATTCTGACACTATTGTAATAGCAGACTTGAGGCCCTGTGCGGCTGTTATTATTTAGCTACGGGCCCCTCAACCTACTGGATACAAACAACTCATTTAAAAAATCTATCTCTTTCTCCATCAACAGACTGCCTAATGGTCTAGTGCCCCCAACCGTTACATGCTGAGCACGGGGTCTTGATTCCGAGATCGGGCAGTCTTATTGAGTGTTTCCATCATAAATTCCTCAGTAGCAGACAGGAATCTGGATTTGTACTCGGTTGATGGCGATAGACTCGCCCCCTATTACTTGAAAATAACTGGCGAAATGTAGGAGAAATATAGATACACCTCTGTCTAACCCTTTGGGAATTACAGTCGTAATGTTATGTTATGTTTCCCCATCAAATCATCAGAACACACCTTTCGTCCTACATAGATATTCAAACCAACTCTACGGCCAATTTGGTCAAAGTTTGTGAAACCGGTTTTCTATTGCAATAGACGCCATCTTTGCCAATGGCCGCTGGTCACAAACATTGTAATGGGATCCGTTTGTAAAGTGTCCAATAAGGCGGCGAGTAGATCAATCATTGGATGAAATTCGCCAGAAATTTTGCAAGATTGATCGACCACACGCAAAGTTTTGGTGTTTAATCGATTCTTAATGAAGATGTTATTTTATTTGGTCTTCAAGGTTAATCAGATGCTAGGTATTGTCTATGTACCTACGAGTTGTGCAAATTATGTAGTCCACATGTCCTATATTGCATTGATTTATTCTTAGTTGCTGCATCTTATGAAAACCGGTTATCCTACTAATATTATAAATGCGAAAGTTTGTATGTATGGATGTATGGATGTTTGTTACTCTTTCACGCGAAAACTACTGAACGGATTTTGATGAAACTTTACAGTAATATAGTTTATACATCAGAATAACACATAGGATACTTTTTATCCCGATATTCCCACGGGATCGAAACTTACGCGGGTGAAACCGCGGGGCGCAGCTAGTTCTAAATAAAGCTGAAGAGTTTGTTTGCGCGCTAATCTGTTACTACCAGTCGGATGTGTTTTTTTTTTGCATTTGATAGCCCAATTCTCGAGGAAGGCTATAGGATAAAATTATGCTATTTCCCAGTAAGCGTTGCTTCTAACCCTTCGGTGATTAGGATTGCAGACGTGGTGTTGTGACGATGATGATGATGTAAATAATGTATTTTGCCCAATATTTTGTTTTGCAATAACAGGTTTTCTATCAGATACATAGGGGCTTATTTATAAATGATGATTGACGTTAAGTGACGTTTAAACGTCAAAAATTTAAGGTTAAACAGTCGCTAATCACTACCTAACTTCAAGCTACGTTTATATTAGAGGAGTATATTCCTATCACAAATCCTTTTTGATTTACACAGTTCTATAGGCCGAAGAATATCGTATAACTGAGATAGAAGGCTCGCCCTCCATCACTTGTTCGTATTGTGTGTCCGTTCCGGTATTCCTTAACATTCTTCCACGCAACTCTATAAAAGTAAAAAGCAATCAACAACAGCAACTATTCTTTTCTTTTGTCACGCACTGGATTCGTAGTCTTGTCTACCGATCTATACGAAGCCTACGTTTAGAGGATAGTTTAAGATACGGGTTCTTTTGTAAAAGTAGTAAAGACAAAAGAGAAAAGTTGTATCAGGAAAATAAAAGCGTCATTATACACGTCGATTTACACAATTATAAACAAATAAATAAAAAACATATTCGTTTAAAAAAATTTAAAGTTTGAATGAGTACATTATACAGTTTAGTTTAGTAAATAGGTTCTCAACCTTATTTTGCCGACCGCCCACTTTGAGAATATTTTTTTTTTCTATATATGTCGCGAATCTGAAACAGCGATTGCCACGATTAGAGCCCACGTTGAGAACATGTGGTTTATTTGAGAATCTATATAAAATGATAGCTCTCCATTCTTAATAAGTATATGACTTATACGTTACTTTATTATATTATTCAAAAAAGCTATTTTTGAAGTACTAAAGTAAATTTAATAACACTTAATATAAGTAAACCTTTTTTAAAGTCTAACTTCCTCACGACCCTCATAGACAATTCCAAACCAAAGCCAAAGAGTACAATTTATAAGTATTCTCAGTACACCAATACTAATACATTTCTCTCTATGAGGCAAGTTACTGCCAGCTAGTCAAAAGTTTCTGATCCCTAGCGGCGGGAAGACTTAATTAGTTAGCCTGTGGCGAAAGGACCTGCTGGCTCTTTTGTACTAATCCGATGAATATTTAACAATGTTCTTTTTAATTGTACTTTGTTTTAAGTATCGTTCGCGGTAGTTTCGACCGCTGTTTTAGTTGCATCCTTGGGGAGTACCTTCATGTACCCGGATAAAATATCTCACTGCCTAGGCTTTTCCCAACCATGTTCGGGTCGGCTTTAATGCAGCTGTATTTTAGTGGCTGCATATCTGACCTCTACAACCCTGGGTAACACGATACCCCTTGGTAAGAGTGTTTGTCAGACTTTCGGACTTCTGACTACCCGTAACGACTGTCAAAGATCCACGAATGACAGCCGGGACCAACGGCTTAACGTGCTTTCCGAGACACTGAGGGGTCACGGTATGTAAAGATGGTCACTCATACACGGGCCAACCGCGGCAAGCATAGCTTAACCTGATCGATTGACTGAATTCGAGCCAGCACCAACGTCTTAACGTGCTTTCCGAGGCACGGATAGGTCTCGATATGTAGGTACTGGATTATTTAGCCTACCCGGATAAAGTATATTCTGTTCTAATCAAATATTGTCCAATAATACCAAAAGTTAAAAAGCTTTTGCTTTTACCTTTGTTGATAGATATGAGCTTTGACAGCTTTTAGTTCGAAAAGCTTCCTGGAAACAGAAAAATAAACGCAAAAATTAATAGCTTCGGAAAATCACAATTTATTGTGGTCGGACATTCTGAAATTGACATATTCTATCCAGCCATGAGGCACACATTCAAAAGTAATGAATTTTTAGAAATCCATTTAAATACCGTTGTCTCTTTTTCGCCATTTTTTTTCTTTCTGTTTTTTTTACTTTCAGATATCCCATTGTTTTACGAAGCGAAATAATAGTGACGTAATCCTGTATTTATTTTTCAATCTCTTTCATCCATTTAGTTTAATCCAGTTAGACCAGTCCAGAATAATTAGAAATAGAAGTATAATCTAGTTAGAACAAGATGAGTACAATGACCTCTTAAGAGGCTGCTGATGTTTTTCAAATAACCCTGTATATATTTCTGTAAATTAAAACAATAAGTAAGCAAATAAAAACTAATACCTAATTAATTAATAGTTATAACAAAATTTTAAGTAAAATGTAATAATTATTTAATATAAATAAATATGTATATAATATTTTATTAATATATTAGGCATGCTTTATTCGATAACAATAGAAAAAATAATTGTGTCTCATTAGCGACATTTGAACTCATAAACTTACTTATTTTTCGAATTATTCTAGTCTCCTAGGAATAATCTGGCTTGATAATAGGAACTCAAGAACTTGTAATACTATCGGAGTCGAGAGTCGCCCAGTTGAGCACAGCCCTGAGGGTCAGATATCAATTATAACTTTAGCACTGACTTGTGACCGAGATTTCCCTCTTGTAAATGCCATTAACTTGGACAAAACAACTTACTGGTACCTATCAATAGCGATAGTTTTATTTTTTTGCACTCAATTTATTGAAACCTTGGAATTAATAGCAGTTTTTCCAATACTGAATTAATCAAAGTAAGGCAGTGCTACAGCACCACCATGCCTATTTATGGCGGTTAGCAGAATTTGCTGGATTTGACATTGGTAATTGCAACGTCTCAAAATCGGTCAGCGTGCAGGCGATACCTCTGGCATTGCAGATGTCATAGGGTGACCAGACGTGCTATTCTGTAATAATCTACCGGGATAACTAAGGTGAAATCAGCTGTCAATAGCATCAATCCGCCGCATCAGGTGCAAGGACAGCTCACTTTAAGCTCACTCCACTTCAGTTTACGGTGAGAATTTTACAGAATGGACCGTCGGGGTAATTACGTAACACACTAACCGTAACAATGGTTTTCATTTTGACAGCTCAACAACATTCACTGCATTGTTTACGTTGTTGAGCAGACGAATTTTTCGACCGTACGAAGTAATGGCTTACCAATATCCTTCAAAATGATTCAAATTGTGATTGATTGTGTTATGCATTTAGAGTGCGGAAGTACTAAAGAAATAAAAATCCATAAAACTGTCCACCTTAATTTTCTTTTATAATTACAGCAGGCCGCACGTCAGTTTGTAACAAATCCAGTATAAGTTGACCTCTTATTGTATTGAACTTCGTATCACGTTAGGCCAACTCGAGGTTTTTGGGATGCATGAAGACGCCTCCTCATGTAGTGCAGTTTGTTCCTCCAGTTACTCAACTGAACCGAGCGCTCGGTACATCCTGGACAGTCACACCCAACACGTTATTTGACTGGCCAATTCTTCCCTTATGATGGTAGGACTAACGCCCGCCTGGTTTGCGACCACTCTCCCACCGGAGTCCGACGTTAAGCAGCAGTGTTTCGTCGATGCGTGGGAGTTCCAGTGCCTTAGGCATCTTCTGGGCACGCTCGTTCCATAATAGACCTCATCCATCGCTTTCCATCAGGCGTGATCGAGGCCAAGAGCAGGCTCATTCAGTAATACAAAAAGGTCAAAGTATACCACTGATTTGTGGACAATCACCAATCAATTTGACAGTCATGGTGATTACTACATCAGTCGAAACATTAGGAGGCTAATGTTCTCCACTTATCTTTTACGACTGAAGATCAAGCCATAATATATCAACAACAGTTTCAGCTACAAAACAATTGAGCTCGTGCAAATCGAACGTCACGATGGTTATCAAATCTAGGCGATGCGATGCCATGCGCCTGCGCAGACCGCTGCACCGTTATTGTTATTATTTGCCTGTTACGACCCAAAGCAATTAGGGTTACCACGCGAATGGAATTAGAGAGACTGTCGTGGATTAGGGTTTGCTTGAATTTAAATTAACAGTTAGATTTTATAATTGTATTATGGAGTGTAACTTAATTAGTTATGGATGTAGGTATAGGTTTTGTTGGTTTGCAGTTTTGATTAGGAAAATCAAAGGTTTGTTTGTACGGCTGTTTTAACTTGAAAATTGAAACATCGAAATACCTATTAATATTTAGATTAAGCATGGAGTTAAAAATTACTCTAGTAGAGTAGTTTTTTTTTTTTTTGTTAACCAGTTTAGACTGGAAACCAAAGCTAACTTTTTTTATTAAATTATTATTAAAAAATAGCGTTGACATGCATTTAAAATTGAGTGTTATTGCCTTGAAATAAGATTTCATTTTCTTTGTCTCAATCGTCTGTCAGTATGGATGGTAAAATACATTATTTTTTACATGCAATAAAAAAATCTCGGATGTTATTATGAGTTTTTCTCCGTAATAGTCTCGTTACGGAAAATAAAACACTAAGATGATTAATACATACTGCGCAGTACAGTAAGTACATGCTAAGTACATAACGAAGTGATTTACATGTTTAACGTATTCTTCCGGAAACAGACACAAAAACACACTAGCACAAATAATATTGTTGTTTTTAAATTTTAACCTAAAAAGGTTTTTCTTGTACCTAATATTTAAAAATATGATAAAGATCCCTACTGTTACAGAAAAAGGTCACAAAAACGTAGAATACTTTTTCAAGTCGCTGTGTTAAATAAGAATAAGGAAGCTTACTTTTAACTTCACAAACAAAACAGAAAACAGTATCGAATTTAAATTATCCTTACTTAGATGAAGGAAGGTTAAGGTGGCACTAGTCGATATTTTTTCCATATAAATTTCGGGAGGGTATTACTCCACTGTTTGACATTGTGCATCCAAAGTTAAACATGATATCCTTTTGTCTTATTATGAATTTTGTCTGTAGGGAAACAGAATATTAAAGTAAAAAACCATTAAAAAGATAAGAGCTAACAAAGATTCCTTTTTCTTGCTTATTTTAACGTAACTTTGTGTGTAAATAAGTAATAAAAGAACTGTAAAATCTTCAAAACAAAGTCGGTACCGACAAAGCTCAGCTATCGAAGAATTCAATAAACTTTATTTGTAATGGTGGTTATTTCATGTAACTCGATTTTCTAGAGGACTTTTCGATTTTTTTTACACGCCTTTCAGTTCGGAACGGTGTTTGTGTGCGTGAGAACTAGACGGTGTGCGTATAGACTAGCGTCTAACTGCTCATTACTGATATTATCTCTGTCGGACACGATGCCAGGCGAGACAGCGTGCTTTTTGGCCATGACCACCACTATCAGTGAGTTTGAGCTCGCGACTAGTTCCACCTTAAGTATCACCGCTAATTGTCTGTCAATAAAACAAATATACATACATAAACTGACGCCGTATTCCCAGAGGGGTAGGCAGAAATACGGAACGCCATCTGCTACGTTCCTCACATACCTACTACTTTTGCTCCGCTTACGTTCATACATCTAATCACACATGGTTGCGAGTACGCACCTGCCATGCTATTCTCTAAGGATACAGCCTTGCGGGCAGCGCTGTCGCGGTGTGTTTGACAGTTGCGACAGCGCTGTCCGCAAGGCTGTATCCTTAGAGAATAGCTCTGCTGACCCTTTTGAAGAACAGCAACAATGGGTGACCACCACCATCACCGTGTGTTAACACATATGGCAAGCAATCATCTGCCATTTAAATATCTCAAAGATATATTAAAAACTAAATCAATTTGCAAATAAATGACCCCACCCTAATAGAAACAAGCCCCTATACAATTAAACCAATAGTTTAAATGATATCCTAAAATATCTCCCTAATATGGTGTCCCTAACAGCAATAGCGTGTCCCATACATTATAATACCTAAGTATGGTATTCCATTAACTGTTTACAGGCTCACATTTCTCCGTTTAGCAGTTTACTTTATACTGTCGTTAAATAGGACGTAAGGTTTACTTAAATATCTAAGTTGTAAACTTTCCTGATTGCAAGGACATTTTGTTACAATGTTGCTTTAGGACATAGAATAAAGATTAAATCTGTTGTTTTATGTGTCAGAGATGGGTGTAAACATCTTTAACAAGCACTAACAATGTTTAAGTAACTTATTTATGTCAGAAACCTAAAAAAATAAAAAATAAGTGTGAGATGAAGCACATCATAGAATATTTTTTTGGTAAACGAACGAAAGCACGCGATCTATTCAACTAAACTGTGTTTTACAATCACACTGAAGATAGCATTTACTTTATTTTCTTTATTTTTAAAATCCATCATCATACCTGATAACAACGAAGGGAACATTCTCTTTCGAACTGCTGTAGTTCTCTAGTTGCGAAATAGGGTCAATCAAAAGCCCTTTTGTGAGCGTCACCACACAATCAAACATAAAGATAATTGTAACACAGTCTCGATTCCTATTGGAATCTCGATTCCTTCCTGGTATCATATCGTGCAAAAAAGGGGCGGGACGCTAGTACAATAAGTAGAACACAATATTCTCACAATACAATCCCAATTCACACTATACCGGTTTGGGCCTCATGCGCCATGGAAAGTCTCACATGCGTAGATACATGCGCATTGATACTACATTACCACATCTGATTCATCACACGACTTTCTCTATCTACGAATACACGCGGAAGTGGCGTTCATTGATGGAAAATTCTCATTCATGTCAAGGGTATACGGCGAATAAGATATTTTTCTATAAAGTATACTTCTTGATGTGCATGCGATCTAAGTAGAAAAAAACAAAATTAATCGAATTTAAATTTTCAAATCACAGGATTTGATACGTTCAAGTGTGAATTTAACGCCTTTTTTAAACGGAGAAAGTCATAAAATCACTTTCAATTTCAAAATAATGTGTAAAATGTAACTTCTTATATGTGTTATTCATAGTTACATAATAACCCCAGGCATCTCAAAGGTATGCAACGGTCAGAATATCTTTAGATACTTTTGGATCTGCATGCGATGCAATTAGAAAAATCCTGACATGAAATGTGTGATTTGAATCATTCAAGCGTGAATTTAACGCCTTTTTGATACAGAGAAAGTCATAAAATCACTTTCAACTTCAAAATAATGTGTAACTTTGTCACTTTTTCTTACATTATGTTATCCACAGTTACATAACTACCCTAGAAACGCATTTATGTCGACGAATAACTTATGGATCTGCATGTAATGTAATTAGAAAAAACTTGTGACACGGAACTTGTGATTTGAAACATTCACGTGGGAATTTAACGCCTTTTTGATACATAGAAAGTCGTATTATTACTTTCTGTTTTAAACCTAATGCATACATTGTAAGCTCTTATGTGTGTTGTTCACAGTTATGGAACTTTACGACCGTCTAGGACCGAGTCGTTCAGTGTGTGGTACAAATTGACCCATAATCACGCCGTGTCTTGAGCAACACCGCAGTATCCAAGGCTCGCGCAAATGTGACAAAACACATCTATCAGCTGACCAATGATCCACTTAGGCTGTGTTGGAGCTTCGTTTAGACGGGACAGTTACTGGCTCAAGTCGGTTGTCAAGAGTTTCTCGAGGAGTTTGATATTCTAATGAGTGATGGTCTATTTAAGTTACCTATTTAATTATTCAATTTCTTATTCATGTTAGACTATATGCTACGTTGACCAACTCTAATAATATTTAACATTATAAAGTTCATAAAGTCAAAGTGACTAACAAACTTAATATCTTGTATCGGTACTCATGATAAACGAATTAGCTCAATAACTGACTCATATCATTTTATCATCTAACATTCCAATTAGTTGATAAAACCACTCTATCATAACATCCTTATAAAATATCAACAAATACCAGTCACAGGAGGGATGCATTTTTTTATAAACGGAACTGTTGAACAAAAGACTCGTTTCCGCCAAGACTTATCAATACGTGTGGTCTCACACCCTCATAGATGAAGCGTGGGAATAGCTCATTAAGGGCACAATATCACCTAAGCTCCTAGATAGCAAGCATGTCGAATAGGAGCTTAAGTTTACCATGCAATTTTATAGCAACCCTTTAACTTGGAAACTGCAAATTAAGTCTTGAAGTTTGCTAGTAAATGGAGAACGAGCTAAAAATACCCTTCCACTTCAGGATAATATCATCATAATTTTCACGCGTAAACACGGTATTTTTAAATTATATTTTAGAATATTCAAGCTACTAGCTCAAGTGGCCATCAAATCTAAACGCAGCACAGTCCGTTCGGGGCCGTCAACTCAGCGTAGGCCGCACATCAATAACTTCGAGCCGCGGATCGCTATAAACTGATTGCTTCCACTACTCCAAATGGCCCCATTTGCGCTTCGAAACTTTAATAAACGCCCCATGTCACTATTATATCGTAGTTCGTAACATATGTTAGTATTCTGTTGCCTTTCCGGAGTGGAGATAATTCTCGACTGACAGGGATGGTTTATGCTGCCTTTAGATGCAAACTCTACTGGTGAATAGAGGATATATTTTTGGTTTTCATTCTAATTGGGTGGATCTTCATGTTGATGGTTTCCTGATTCATTGCTAAGCCAAAGCCTATTTTGCATTAAGATTCTGGTTGCTTTTCAATCATGATTTGTGGTATTTTTGGCATTCCAGCGTAACTACCATCATTGTTACGAAACCTTGAACTCTCGCTACATTTTAATGGCACTACTTCCGAAATAAACTAACCTAATAAGCCTCAAATACCTTTGCTAAACGATGCCCCCTAAATTATTATACACATCGATAACAAACAGCAACTAAAGAACAATAAACACCAACCCTAATTGCGTAACAAACTTTTCAAACAAAATCCAGGGGTTTTGAGAGAACTTCCTAATTCATTGCTTCATAGGATTGAAAAATTCGTCCGCTCAACATCGTAAGTAAAGCAATGAAGGTGGCAGAACTGTCAAATGAAAGACATTGCGATTAATTGTCATTTTATGTGTGTCACGCAATTGCCCTTCTGATTTCACCTCAATTTTGCTCCTTCTCTACACCTCATAATACACATCTTATTACTACAACCTTTAATTGAACTAATAACACAACGTAACACAATGTCTTACTATTAGCTGGCGAGTACTAAATACTAATAGCTTACTGATAATACGGTGGAAGTCACGTTCGCTTGTGATAAAGCAGCGGTTACCGGGACTAATTATTTAATGGTTGTGATTCTAAGGAAACTGTGACAAAGAATTCTAAAGCTTAGAAATTACGTCATTTAATCGGCAAGTACCACTGAAAGAAATAAGGAGTAAATAAAAAAGATAAAGGTCTCTGCACACAGCGGACGTGACGGGACGGCGACGCGACGCTGAGCAGTTGTAATGTACTAGATATTACGGACGACGCCACACAGAGCCGTCGCGCCACGCCGCCGCCGCGCCGAGCGTGAATACAACTCAGAAGCGGGGGGGTGTTCGTGCTTGACGTATGTTTGTACGAATGGGCGCGGCGGGACGGGACGTGATCGCGCCCGCAGTGTGACCGATGCCGTCGCGCCAGCGCCGCGTCGCCGCCCCGCCACGTCGCGCCCCGCCACGTCACGTCGGCTGTGTGCAGCGACCTTAAAACCCCGTGGTAGATAACAGCCCACTCCTTCGCAAAGAGCTTGTGTCTCATTAGTGGGCACATTATATAGGCTGATTATGCTAAAACTTCATTTACACAGTGTGATGTAATTGCCTGTGGCCGAAGCAGTTGCAAAAGTTGCACCGTCTAAATTATTGCATATAGATGCTGCTTCAATTTTTTTATGCCACAGGCTATAAATTTGCATCGTGTTAATGGGATTTTAGGATGAAAGAATACCTTTACTTAAAGCCTGCTGTAGTAAAAGGAATACCTAAGGAAATTGGCTGTCCACTTTGTGAGTTAATGAGGAGTAGAGCAAGCTTTTACATCATACAAAATGGCGTAGACACGCACAAACTGTCACCATGGATTCAGTGAAATTGCTGTTCCATATATTTTGACCGCGTAGGTACCGCACTTTTCTATAAAACAGCTGGTTTTTTATTTTTTATTTGATAACCGAGGGAAAAATTTTTACGCTAGGGGGTCTAAAATGATGTGCTGCGGGCTAACTGCGTAACACACTATCAGTAGCAATGGGTTTCATTTTTGACAGATCAAGAACATACATTGCGTTGTTTACGTTGTTCAGCAGGCACATTTTACGAACATATGAAGTAATGTCCGTAGAAATGGTTTTGAGTTTGTTACAAAATTAGGGTGCAGAATCATGGTTACACTTTGCGCATCGGTGTCTCTACCACCCACACCACATATTTAATTATTGCGCTTATGTTTTTTTGTATGCATAATTAAAAATGAAAGTGTTGATTCTAAAATTAAGTTCTATAAGTTACAGATCTTAATAGAACTTAAATCTGCATCTTTAATTTTTACTGTATCATCAATAATTTATTTTCAACAAAAAATAACAAAATTAAATCCTAAATTAACTAAAATATAGCGTCAAAAAATTCATCCGCATCGCTGTCGACTGGTAATGTACCCAAGAGACTGGCGGCATTGCCACGTTGAATAGCAATGCTTAGCCTCTGGCCAAGGTAAAAGCCAGCCCTTGGGTCATGGGAAGTGTCAACCAGTTGTTTCGAAATTTCCTTAAAAAGAACATGAGCACTCGGACCCCACAAAGTAGTTCTATCTTGGTCACTAGACTACAATTGGCCTCTGCGATAGTTATATTTAATTCAACAATCAATTCATGTCACAATAATTAATACCTATTAATAAACATCTGTCAGTTCACGCTTTCTTCGACGTTGACCGACAGACGACACCTATTTAACAACTTCAAACCGAGCTTCAACAATTATTGTCAACTCGCTTTTGCCCGCGGCATCGCCCGCATGGATGTCGGAAATTATTTTTATCTTACGACATCGCCCGCCCATATTACTTTATTGTGTAACTTTTATTCCTTTTTCTCAGCTCCTAAGAGTCGTAACTAGTGTGATGTTAAATAGCCTTTAAACTTCCTCAAGAAATGGGCTATCAAATGCAAAAAGATTTTTTGAAATCCGACTGTCAACTTATTTTTGTGTTGGATAGTCCATTTATCGAGGAAGGCTATAGGCTATATAACATCACGCTACGACCAATACGAGCGGAGCATCAATGAAAAATGTTGCAAAAATGGGAAAAATAACTCCTTTTAAGAGCTTCCGTTGCGTGCGCTGCGTAAACAGTTAAAGTTGCGCAAAAATGATCTATGACGGAATTGTTCCCCTTTAAAAGTTCTAAAAAAAGTCCAGGACAACATGTGTCTATCTTTTAAGGTTGACTCACTATAACCTTTTTTATGGTAATCAAAGTTGTTCTAAAATAATGCATTATTTGCGGAGGTGTGATATTAATCCGATAAGGATTATATATATAAATACGTTATTCATCACAAGTATTTAATTTTGAACAAAATTGCCCTTGATATCATTTGATTTCAATGAATAACTTAGGAGATATCATAGTTTTAAAATAAATCCTAACGGCCGCCGGTAGCTCTGCGAGGTTTACTATATGTTCCACTCTTACTGATCATAGCGTGATGTAGCTAAAATAGCTTCTTAAAGTAATGGAATATATTTTAGTAGATTTTCCTCAAATTAACGCGGGTGAAACCGCGGGGCACTGCTAGTAAATAGATAAATACTGATACGCAAGCGACAACGGGTAACAAGCAATCAATCCAATGACCTACAAACCGAACTGTGGAGTTGTAGACAACTCTATTGTATGCTAAACTGTGGTTTAATTGTCGCGTGTGTGACTGAAAGGGCTGTCGCAGAGAAATAGACGAAAATTGCGAAACATTGTGGAGATATAATTATTCAGGTTTAATTGTGATGTTGTTGAGTGCTTTGGTTCAGCTTTGTAGTTTCATTTTAATGTTTATTATGTTGAAGACGTGACGACACATACCTATAAATGAAGCTTATTTAGTTCAGTTTGGAAACTGTAATAAATAAACGATTACTAGGTACACACGGCTACAAATCAAGCTATACATTTCCAGTTTTAGCTGGTTAACTTGATGTGTAGCCGTGTTACCTACAAACATTTTTATTTTACTTTAAAATGCTTGATGATATTACTTAATTGTCAATAAACCTAACCTACTTATTTACTTAGAAATAGAAGGTGTATAAAGTACACCTTCTATGTAATCCTAGAGTTGTAATCCATTTCAATCAATTGTAATCAATAAGCTCTTCCCAAAAACTTTTTCACTATTTATTCTTTTGCAGAAAAAACAGACATTGATTTCGGGTGTCACAATAAAGCTTCCGTTTAATAGAAGAACCTTTCCGTCATGTTTATAACGGACATTTGTAAATTTCACTAATATTTAGTTTAATTTTTAATTTATAACAATGCACACTTGCTTTTCCAATTCGCGTTTGACATTGGCAGAATTGTCGTCATCGGCTCTGCTTGCCATAATTTAAAAATAGAATAGAATAGATTTGACATCAAGGTGTCAAAAAACGCGCGGTAACCGCTCTACTAGGTAACCTTACCTTTTTTGACAGTGACATTAATGACGTTGCGAATACGAAAACACATTAAACTTTAGATGTCTTTTCGTCATAAAGTGCCAGCCCTATACAATTAACAAGTAGCGGGAACACCTACGATCTGTCAGGGTAGTAGGCAGTAAACCTACTCTAAATTATATGAATGTTAATGGTATTGTGTACAGCTCATTTCTGTAGTCTTTTATTTGTATAACGGAACTAGTAAATAGATCATAAATTAGAAGATATTACTTGCTATGTGTGAAAATCCGGGTCTTCGTCATTTGTGTGTAGATTTCATTGTGTATAAGGAATTCCAGTTGGGAATTCTATTGTTGACTACGTCTTTAGAGGCCAAAGTCGTATAGATTTGCTGTATCTAGGTACCACTAGATAAGTAGGTACTAATCTTTTGCGTGATAAGTTAATCTGGGAGTCACTGGTACTTTATATTGGCTTAATAAACAAGATATTTTAATCTTTCAAAGGCAAAAATTATGTAGAGTCGGAAACGAAATTCAGCCTGTTTTGTATTTTAGGTCGAAAACTGAAAACGGAATTATTTTTTTTAATTTTGGGTTTTTGATTAGCAAAATAAAATAAAAGTAAAATAAATATAAACTCAAATCACAGGAAAACTTGCCGTCCGCGAATCTCGTTCTCATTTCCTTCAAACTCTCGGCCTAAAGTGGTTATTTCGGCCGAAAATTACGAAAACAAAAAACTAAAATTGTGTCGGACTAAACTGATTTAGGTAAAACCTAACTTACCTAAATCAGTTTATTTGCTATGCAAAGAAACTTAATGCAAATAATAAATGCATATTTAACTAAGGCGCACTATCTATCATTGGCATTTGCTACTACACATAGTAAATTGAGATAAATGGCTATACACCTAAGGATTATTTTTCCTTTTCATATCTAATCTCTCGTTAATCCGATACCTGGCTTAATCCTCCGTTATCTGCGTAAGATAGGGAGTTATAATTCTGCTCAATATTGGCTAGTTAGTGTCCATATTTAATCTACTACTGATAAAAGCAAGGATATCTTATTTATAGTGATGATGTTAGCTGAGTTACCATATTTACCATACGAAGGAATGCTAATAGGGATATTGTTTTAAATATAAATGCATGCATGACAGTGAAAGTGGTCGCTCACAATGGGCCTTATTAGAAGCCTAACACGTCAACATCAACCAATTTCAAAAATTAGAATACGTCAACACGATAGGAATAAACTATCGGATACGTTCGCAAGCGATGGTACGGCGTTGATCGTATGCGTCGACATCCTGCCGGACGCGATCGCTTGTCGCCGCATCCGTTCCTATCCTTTCCGATCCGATACGATACGAGCCATTTGGTGGAAATTATCCTTAAAAGTCACGCAAAGGGCAGTGGAGAAGGCTATGCTTGGATTTTCCCTTCGTGTTCGAATCAGAATAGAAGTTATTCACAGGAGAACTGACATAGCCCGAAGAATTGCCAAACTTAAATGGCAGTGGGCATAGCTTGCACAACAGCTGATGGCCTATGGGGCCGAAAGATTCTTAATAAATGACAGCGAAAAACAAACCACATTATGTTTGTCTCAAATGTGGTTTAAGGTTCTAAAAAAGTCAATATACTTCATTAACATAACATCCGTCACCAATACTCCTGATGGATATGAAAACGTCCCCGAAATCAATAGTAGCCTGAATTCATGCATTTACAATTTTCCATAGGTACTGAGAACTGAATTGACTAGAAAATGAATTCAAATAATAGAGCCAATTTCATCGCTTCAAAACATCTAAATAGCAGCATTTTCTTTAGAACTCAAATATTAAAACATCATTTTTAATCTTAAGATATTGCGCCTCCTTCGTCTCCTAAGCCTTGCTGAATACCTACCCGTGACGTCATCCCGCAATTTTTCCGATATTTCCACCACGTTTGGCCAATATTACTCGAATACGGTGTCGTAAGGTATTACAAGATTTTCTCTAAATTCTGCGACCGAAAAATCGAGGTTTATTGTAAAACCAACTTTTATTTGAAAAATAGGTCAGAATTTTTGTCTTATTTTGTCCAAATACTTAGACATGGCTAGGTACTTACCCATTCCTGTAATCCCAACTTATTGGAAAAGGTTTTGAGAAACAGAACTTAGAACTAATAAAACAAGACTTAGGTTGAGGAAACCTAGTTAAGGGTCAGTCTGCAAAAAGAAAAAAATAAGAAATAGGTAAGTTCAATGTCAACAGACACATAATTTATTAGCCCTACACTTGTATCTCGAGTGTCCTACAGATTTTTATGAACTTCGGTCATCATCTGCCTAGCCTTTTTCCATCTAAGTTGGGGTCGGCTTCCAATCTTATTGGATGCAGCTGAACACCAGTATTTTACATGGTGCGACTGCCTATCTGACCTCCACAACCGAGTAACTGTGTAATACGATACTCCTTGCTCAAGACTGGTTGTCAGACTTTCGGGCGTCTGACTGCCCGTAACGACAGTCAAAGATAAAAAAATTACAGCCGGGACCGACGGTTTCCGAGGCACGGAGGGGTCTCGAATCTCGATATGTAATGGTCGGTCACTTATCCACGGATCGACCTCGGAAATCGTAGCTTTTAACCTTCGATCGACGCGTGTAGCTGTTAATATTTAACTTCGGTATGAAAATATTAATACAACATTTCCAGCTAAGTCTATTCAAATATCCTGAGCGTATTTTTCGAAACATTACACAAAAAACCTTATACATAAACGTTTTCATACACAAGCTGTCTTCTGCATATTAAAATATTTTTAGATTAGTGTCAACTAATCACAAGACAATATAACCTCAAAACCTGTGTGAACTGGAATTATGCTCAATGCTTTCAAAATGCTAGTTGTCTTTCAAAATGTGCGCGGTGTGCGTGGCGGTTGAAAATGAAACAAACACTTCCCCTCTTCACTCGCGCGGGGAATATTTTTCATGCAGCTCGGAAAACAAGAACATCGTGTTTTCATTCCCAAATATGTATGGTCACGCCTGCTTTGTTTTGAAGTTTTTGCGAAACATTACCTGCCTATCAATTCTGTAAAAATCTCACCATGAAAGTTACGTGAAGTGAGCTTAGAGTGAGCTGTCAAGAGTATCAATCCCTAGCATCAGGCAGGATGACACTGCATGACAGCTCACTCCACGCTCACTTCACCTAAGTTTTCACGGTGAGATGGTTACAGCAGTGCTATTCTGTAAAAATCTCACCGTGAATACTAAGGTGAAGTGAGCTGTCATTCCAATTGATTGCCTCCGTTGATAGCTCACTTCACGCTCACTTCACCTACGTTATCACGGTGAGATTTTTAAAGAATCGATAGCCTGAATCGCACTGCTGTAGGTGTTTCGAAAAAACACGCGCACGCAGGTGATACGGGTTAGAGAAACATTGTATTGGCACTTTTTCTTCACGTTAAGCTTGTAAAACTAGGAGAAATCAGGCTGCCTAATTGTTATCTTGTAATCCTATTCAGTAAGAGCAACAAGTTCCGAACATAGCTATACACACCACGTCCACGTCATTCACTAAGTATTAACTAAGTGTGGGCTTACGTAGTTTACAAGTCCTAGGAACTTATGTAAGTACAAAAGTACTAAGAATAGCGTGCAAAACGTATCAAGAAAATGAAGTAGGACTTCTCTGAGATACTCTTATAAAAGCTTTTTAAAGTCTTCTTTCTTATTAGAATCAAGCATCGATTTCATACTTCATTTCATTTCATACCAATTTATAAAGGAGTAATATTTGTGAGTTTTGATGTAGGGGGTCATCATCATCAGCCTATAGCAGTCCACTGCTGGACATAGGCCTCTCCTTACACGCCATCCAACTAGATTTTCAGCAACTCTCATCCAGCTGCTATCAGCCATCCTGCGAAGATCGTCACTCCACCTAGCCTGAGGGCGTCCCACCTTACGTTCATCGATTCGCGGTCTCCACTCAACAACACGTCTACCCCAGCGTTCATCGGTTCTACGGATAATATGGCCGGCCCATTGCCATTTCAGTTTGCTTATTCTGTGAGCTATGTCGACAACTTCGGGGTATGCAGGGGGTAATCTTCGTAATTAAAGATTCGATTTAAAAATTCTTTCACTGATTGAAATCTACGCAATTGCCGAGTGTCAGTATATGATACGCGGATGAAGTCGCAAGCAGAAGCTAGTAAGCTATACGCTATAAGCTGTTGGGAAATTGCGTAACACTATCAGTAGTAGGAATGGTTATCATTTTGACTGTTCAACAACATTCATTGCGTTATTTACGTTGTTAGCAGATTTTTTTTTCGAACATATGAAGCAATATCCTTCAAAATGACACAGATTCTGTGTTACGCAAACAGAGTGCTGACTGCCTAGAGTGACCCTGACGCACAGAGCAGCAATAGTCGAATCTAAATAACTAACAAAAGGGGAAACCAATTAAGGAGTGCTGGCGTCCGTACGTACGTAACTATCACTTGTGGAGGTTCCTAAATACATCCCGTTTTCCAAGGCAATTTTCTCCATCCTTGAGTATTTACACAACGAACTCTGCACATATATCATAGTAACATGTTCATGTTGGAACAATTTCTTAACTTCGCGCTGTGTGAATCCTCTGTAGCCATAACTTGTCTTGTTACGTTAGACGCTTCAGCAATATATCATGCCTTTAATCTGCACTGCATTGTATTCCGAACACAAACAGTGGCTTAACTAGTTCTGTGTACACTGTGTGCCAGAAAAAAGTACAATCCATCAGTGGATTGCTCTGTTTTTATTGTGAACTGGAAATGAATTAGTTCTAGCAAGCGGGGAATGAGAAACAATATGGAATAATTGCAAGCGAATTGTATTCTTCAATGGAATTTCATATTTTCTAAAAACGTATATCGAATTGAATTGACTACTACTACATATAAAATTGTTTATTTGCACCTTCAATTAGAAAATATGGTTTACAATAAAAATAGGCTTGAAGTAAGTAAAGTTGTAAGTTGGAGTTGCAGCCAATACCTAAGCTAAGATTGTATTTATTTTTACTTTTATCAGCGCCCACCCTCGTTATAATTTCTACTTATCTATGCAATAATAGTTTCGCAAACTTGAATTTCAAGTAACCTTTTTAAGTATTTTTTTAAGTAACAACAACGTCATTCAATTCAGTAAAATCCAATTCGAATACCCAATCAAATTCAATAAAATCATCACAAGTTCAGAATTTACGGCCAACCATTTCAAACCTATCATTCAAACTCCAAGATAGCTCAATATAAGCCCAGCCTAATTAGACACAACGTTATCATACAACGTCCCAAGTTCTTAGCTCCATAAATAACTTGCTTCAGTTCATTTATAAAGCGGGTATCAGTCTGACCTGCAGGTTTGCAGCCATCAGTTCCGGCTGGCATTCCTCTATCAATCCTGGTGTCTCTGCTAATATATCTTGCGTCGTTAGAGTGAAGCCAGTCAGGCCAGTGATTTGTTTGCCTGGATTGAAAGGTCGTTATAAGTTTTACAAAAATAGTGTTTCGCTTGTTTGTGCGGATTGTGACAAATGGGAGTTTAGCACTGGTTTATACAATTTGGGGAAATATTTTCAGAGTGTTCTGCTTTACATTTCTGATTACCGAAAATGTAGCTACGTTTGGCTGTTATTTATTGAATGGTTCATCTCTTTTTAATATTAACCAAAATTCTTATCTTTCGACGCAAACCAGAGCCCCTCCCAAATTTACATAAATCCTATAACATATGACTTGCCATCATTTATAATCTTCAGAACTCACCCATCATTTTTTGCACCTCCAATAGCTTTAGTCGGTCCATCCTTTTGATGTAAATGGCGTACCGCGTGCAAAACGACAGATCATTAAACACACGGCCTTTGGTGTCATAACTGGTCAGTTATGACGTCATAAACACCACCATAGACTGAATTGAGTCTAGAGTCAGACATTAGCGTTTGTAATTAACTCTATCCATGATTGAGTGCAGTTGTTAAAATCTTTTGTCGGTTTTAAAGATCACTTTTAGCTGGGATGTCCTTTTTACTATACCTAACACTAATTTATATTTAATTGGAAATATAATTAACGCGCCTCCTCTCATGCGGGATTTGCTGGAATTAATTCCGATTCCCTGTAGTCGTGAATATTGCTTGAGAATAAAAAGCATTCGCATGAATTCAGTTGACAATTTCCATTTCAGTCTTGTGTTTCTCTGAATTTCTGCTTCAGCAGAAATGTGTATTATTACTTATTGTGTATTTATTTATTTTGTGACGTTTTTTTCATGATGAAAAGCAAAATTGGATTTTAATGTGTCGAGAGTTTTTTGTGAATGTGATTTAGTCCATAATCAGCCTATATGTTCCCACTGCTGAGACACAGGGGCCTCCTATGTGTGAGAGGGAGTAGGCCGTAATCCGCCACGCAGGTCCAGTGCGGGTTGGTAGAAATCTGAAATCTCAAATCGTCTATTGCAATCCATAATGTACAATTACAGGTGGTAAATTAAAAAAATAATAATAGAAACAATTATGGACCCCGCCGGGCACAGCAATTTTTTTAAATATGTAGAAAGAGGAAGAGCACTTTAATAATTTTTCTTGTTATTAAGTTAGAATTATTTTATATCATACTAGATGACCTCGCAAACATCGTTTTGCAAAAAAAAAAAATAGATACTTAGTAGCCGATTCTCAGACCTACCCGATATGCACACAAAATTGCATACAAATCGGTCCAGCCGTTTCGGAGGAGTATGTAACTAACACTGTGACACGAGAATTTTATATATTAGATACCTATATATTTATATTTAAAAATTAGAAGTCACATGTCTTCGAATTTTTGGTTCTAGGATATGCCGGTTTCCTCACAGTGCTTTCCTACACTGTTTTGAAACCAATGGTGGTGAAATTATTTACACATAGTATAGCGACTACCTAGGTTCGAACCCACGACCTGTACCTCGTCAGTCGGGGCCGTTAAAACTAGGGTACCACTGCTCTATTAAGTGCAGCCTCTTTAAATTCTAGTTCAACAAAAAATATAGTTATCATGTTAAGTTGTTTACATTGTAATTAAGTGATTGATACTACACAACCAACTTCGCTACTTAACTATTAATTTTCCTGATAAATTGTAAGGTAATTAATTGATGCAACCGCATAGATTTACCTCTCTATCCTTTGCACTATTAATTTTCCCCAGATGATTTAAGAATATAATTAATGTAGTGTAGTTAAGACAGGTGATTTATTACTTCGGAGTCTTGTAATGGAATTCGCGTTGGTAAGTTAAAAGCATTTGCAAATGAGTTAAGTTCAAAAATAGATTTTATCGTGGTACTGACTTAGAGCATTTTTTCGCTTGTGTCTGTGAAAAATTGTGAGAGAGAAAAAATATTCTTATTATTTTGATGAATTACGCCACTAATGTGGCTATTTTTACAGTAAGATGGATACCAGATAAGACTTTTTACAACTATGCACACCCAAATAAAGAAGCAATGTAAAAAAATCATCTTGAATATTTCATCTAAGTAAATAAAACAAAATATAAAAACTAATGAGGATTTTAACAAATGAAATCATTTATTTGCTTGAATACGGGTTGTGGAGCTGATGAATAACATGTAGATTTTATGGCAATGTAGAGAGCTTTTCAACGTAGCATGATATAACATCACGCCTGTTGACTTTTCAGCAATGCTCTGTATAACGGAACCCCTGTTCTTCTTTATAAGATGGGTTAGGTAATGCAGAGCACGGAACGTACTAGTCATCACCTGCCTAGCCTTTTCCCAACTATGTTGGGATCGGCTTCCAGTCTAACCAGATACAGCTGAATACCAGTATTTTACATGGAGCGACTGCCTATCTGACCTCCACAACCCAGTTACTGGGTAATACGATAACTCTTGGTAAAACTGGTTGTCATACTTTCGGGCTTCTGACTTCCCGTAACGACTGCCAAAGATGCCACGAATGACAGCCGGAACCAACGGCGGGGTCTCGGTATGTAGAGATGGGGTGACCATCTCTCATCTCTCATCCACAGACCAACCGCGGCAAGTGTCGCTTAACCTGATCGATCGACCTGTTCAGCTGTTATTATTTAGCACTGACCGTACTAGTACAACAACATTTTTTTAAAGCTACCATACATTTATTAGAGCCTTCTAATTAATTTATGTTCCTTAAACAACAAATACCTATGTACGAAGCGAGCAACATGTAAATGGCCCCATTTCTAACCCCCAAAGGGGTGATACTGGTAGTACAGTATGATGTCAAGGTCGCTTCTATCGATTTCCCAATGATGGTTTGGTCCCTAAGCGGTTATAGACATGCGAGTGCCTTACCTAATGTTTTACATTCGTACTGACGACAATAGCAATTCCCTTCTACTTTGGTTACTTGGCATGTAACTTTTAAGTCTTCCGTAGAAACTAGGAGTGGAACATTGATAGAAAACCTTTATCATAAGGTGAACATCGTATTAGCAATTACTCACCTCATTAACATTATAAAGATGGCCATGGCCATACCTTGTTAATGCTATCAGTGTTGCTGCTAGCTAGCAGAAGAGAATTCACTTTTCATGCTAAAATTACGTAGCGTCAAACATAAACTCATAGGATGCCGTCATCCACACGACAGGCATAGCAGTTCAGTATGTGCAAGATAGACAAACATCGCCCATTTTGTAACTTACTTTCAGTCACAATTCGCAAGGCACTACTGGGCCTTATTTCACAATTAGCACTTAATGATTCTTTACCTCGAAACCACGTGAATTCCATACCTAATCACGGCATCTGCTGTAAACGTATTCTATAAGACACAAATGAACGAAACCGCGCGAAGAAACGCGAAGGCCTGGTTTGAACTGTCAAAAACGCTTGACAACCGTACGTGGTTTTGCACGTGGTAAGATTACGCGGGAAACAATAATTACAATACAGAATTGGGGCCCCGGACATAGGTTGTTTTATTTATTTTACCATTTATGTACACACATATATAAACAGATAAGAAAAAAAACAGAACAGAAAAATAGATACAAAGGTGATGCTTATTTCATAAGAAATCTCTTCCAGCATACCTAGGATAGGACAATAAATAGAGAGATGTAGACAGCGTTTGAAAGAATAAAGGAGACAAAAAAATACATAAAATCATAAACAATTCACTTAATAGAACTAAACAAATATTATGAGAATATACTTACATACATACAAAAACATTCATACTTCTAAAATAAATAATCACTAAAATCCTAATAATTATATTAAATACATACATAGGTACACAACTATGCCATCACCAACATTATTTTTCCATTACCAACTTATGGCCTTCCACTTATAATGTGATTGCCTATTTCTTTGACAGTGCCCATCCGTCTGTTAGCCAGACTTCGTACCATAACTGAAGTGCTATTTCTCTTTGTTTCCAGGAGTTGAAGGAGAGCTTCAACTATGGTCTGTTCTGCCCGCCAGTCAACGGCAAGGCCGGCAAGTTCCTGGATGAGGAACGCCGCCTCGGAGACTACCCTTTCAACGGACCTGTTGGATATCTTGAGGTAGGAAATAAGTTCTTTTCTATTACACTATACTTACGTGAAAATGTTTTCCTAACCAACAAGGTAGTTCCGGAGATTGTAAAACTATTGTAGTCCAAGGTACGAATAATAAAAGCCAAGAAATGTAACTCAAGCTTAAAAATGGCACCACGCAAATGTTTACCGTAGTGGGTGTTGCCGAAAAGGCCACCGCGCACCAGAACTAATCACGGCGCTTGCCGGAGTACAACGCTTTACGCGAGCACAGCTGATTGCCTTATTTGCATGTATGTTCTTTCGTTCGAATACTCGAGGTATTTTGTCAATGTAGTGAAGTTTGGAGCCGAATTTCTCGTTGATTTTGTTCACAATTACGCTTCCTGACTTTTTATTATTCGTGGGATACATGCCTTTAATGGTAGCTAGATCTGCTTAAAGCCTCCAGTCACTCATGTCTCGTCGGATCTCTGTTTGTAAGCTTCTTGGCCCACTCTATGAGATTCATAGGTATGAGGTTTTGCAAACCTGAACACTCTTTGTAACCTGAAACAGTCTCAGGACAACTTACTACTGTGCTAAGTACAGACGCCAGCACATCAAGCTACCCGAAACTGTCAAATTTTCCCAATCAACTTTGAACCTTATACTTTAGCGATAAAGTTGAAAATCTATTAAAGAAATTTGACAGATTGTAGTAGCTTGATATGCTGGCGTCTGTACCTATTAATGTTGTTGTTATTAGTATTAGAATTATTATTATTATGCAAGTGTCCTATGTAACGCAGCTCAGTCCAGGGCTTTACAATAGCCAACCAGGCTATGGTAAAGACCTGGACCAGACCTTTGGACGAATGCGTGTATACTCCAACAACCTAACTAACTTAAAACTAACCAACTCATAACCTATTTCCAGTTAAAATACAAGCGGCGGGTCTACAAAATGCTGAAGCTTGACGAGAAGACGCTGAAGGCGCTGCACTCCCGCGCAAACCTGCGGCGGTTCCTCGAACATGTGACGCATGCGCAAATCGACAAGATCACAAAAGCTTGCGCTAAGGGACTTGATCCTAACTTCCATTGTCAGGAGACTGGCGGTAAGAAATAATTATCTTTTTTTGAATATAATCATGATATCAACATCATTATCGTCACTTAAGGGTAAACTAGGCATGAGCTCGAACTCACTAGTGGTAATGGCCAAAAAGGACGCTGTCTTACCTGGCTTCGTGTCCGACAAAAATAGTATCAGTGATGAGCAGTTAGACGCTAGTCTACACGCACAACGTCTAGTTCTCACGCACAGAAACACCGCTCCGAACTGAAAGGCGCGTAAAAAAATCGAATGGAAGATTTTACAGTTCTTTTGATACTTATTTACATCCAAAGTTACGTTAAAAATAGCAAGAAAAAACGAATCTTTGTTGGCTCATAACTTTGTAATAGCTTTTTATTTTACTATTATGTTTCCGTACAGACGAAATTAATAATAAGTCAAAACGATGTCATGTTTAACTTTGGATGCACAATGTCAAACAGTGGAGTAATAGGTACTCTCCCGAAATTTGTATGGAAAAAATATTGACTCGTGGCACCTTAAGCCGAAAGAAGGATTGCTAATAACATTAAAAAGAAGCGATTAATTTTAACAATATTCTAACTGTAGGAAGTCAGATAGTCAGGATAACAGTCATACAATAAAACAATAAACGCCCTTACAAAAACAAAAGCATACATACCACTTGCTCTCAAATTGTTTCGGAACTCATCCGTTCCGCTCATAACATCTTTTAATTCCCTTCACACCTCTTCGGTACACACTGACCTCCTACATCCGCGATCAGATATTAAACCCATTCATCCACTTAGGATCAGCCATGAATGGCTCGGACATTCTCTTGCCAAGTTGGCAACTCGGCCTGATATATGGCCACACTCATTTACATACTGATTCTTATCTACTATTGTTCTGCGTGTACCTAAAATAGTATTAAGGGTGTGTGCAGATACAGTTACGAACTAGGTATGTATGGTTGACGAAAAAATGTGGTTTATAAAACGTTCTAGAAAGATAGAAGTTGTCTCAATGTTCCTTTTGTGTGATTTGAAAGCTTTTTAGCTGTTACTATTGGTTACTAACAAAATCACTTGCATGAGAATTAATAAGAGTCTTTAAAGACGGAATATAGAGGGTCAAAATAAATTAACGAAACGCCGCAGACATGTTTGGTTTCTATGAACGATAAACCAAATATAAAAACATTTGATGATCTTTTTTGTGTGGTGAACGAAAAAGAAAAACGTTTTTATACGCCTGCCAAAAATCATGATATCTACTTAGCTCGTAATTGAACGCCTCCCAAAGATTTCCACCTCTCATAGAACTATAAAGTTTAATAAGAACAATACTGCTCACCTAGTTGACATTATTCTAATCCAGAAAAGCTCCAGACAATTTTCTCCGAAACCTAGGCGATGCTCATTTGTTCCAAGAAACAATAAAGTTCTTTGATATTATGTATTTTCAGTCATATTCCAATAGAACTAATTAGCGTTACCTCTATTGTGAACTGCCTTTATGCCGTCATAAAGGCTAAACCTTAGATGTACCCTTACCTTATAAATAATCGTTATGAGACGGTTATTATTACGTCAATTTGAGTCGGAGGCACAGTTACCTATTCAAGGCAAGTTGTTCTGAAAGGACAAACGCTGATCTGCATTTAGGTCGTCTGGTGTACGTAGGTACTTATGCTTATGAAACAGACCAGCTGTGCCCGCGGCTTCGTCTGCTTCCGGAATGTATTATGCTATTAATAAATCCAGGATATGTTCAAAAGTGTCTTTCAAATATCACCTTTTAGTTACAGTAAGGGTTGTTTTTTTTTCAATATTCAGATTAACTTTCATATGAGGAATAAATATTGCGGTTTGACAGCTATTGTATACGAAAATATGGCAGATTGTTATAATTATTATTCTGAGAAAAGTTATCTGACTATTGAAATATCAGCCCTAAGGGCGAATTCCCCGAAACTTTTATACCTAAATTAAATCTTATCGTGTTAATAAATTTTGAATTTTTGACAGTTTTTCCATACTAGAACTGTCAAACGTCAATTTTATTCCACGAATAAAGATACTTGATTTTGGTAAAATTAGCTATAAGAGTACTATTAGTTATTATGTGCTCTTAGTTAGTTAGTCTTTTTAACCCCCGACAAAAACAGAGGGGTGTTATAAGTTTGATGTGTGTATCTGTGTCAAAGACAAAGACAAAGACAAAGACATTTATTCGTAGGATATGGTAGGTACAAAGTTGGTTGGTATAAATAGATAAGTTCGACACATCCGCCGCTAAAAGCGGCATACGAATATTTACAATGCACAATGTGAACCTAATGTGCACGTGGGTAGGTATAAAACCTAACTTGTGTACTACTTAAACTCTAATAAACAATAGGTACAAAACACTTATACGAAACACTTATTTTATACTCTAATATATAATAACAAATAAAAATACAGCAATAACATTTCTATTATACAACTAAATAAATCTATCTACCTATCTCATTACATAAAAAAAAAAATATATATATATATCTATATATATGTATTATTTACCCTTATAATCAAAAAATTCTTTTAAACTGTAAAAAATATTTTCGAGTAGCCAATTTTTTAGATTTTTTTTATAAAAATTAAATGGTAGCTCTCTTATCGCTTTTGGAATATGGTTATATATTTTAATGGACATAAGGTAGCTGTTTCTGTAGTGGAGAGTACTATTACAAAATTGGTTTTTTAACTTGGTGGGGTCCCTTTTTGTAAACCTATTGTTTTCGGCTACTGTGGAGAAGAAGTGAGAGTATTTCTTGACAAATATGCCTATTTCAAAAATGTAAGTAGAAGATAGAGTTAACACCTTTAGCTTTTTAAAAATTGGTCTACAGCTCTCGTATGGAGCCGCCCCAGTTATTGCTCGCAAACATTTTTTTTGCGCTATGAATGCTCTTTGTATGTGAGATGAGTTACCCCATAGGAGTAAGCCGTACCTCAATATAGACGCTACGTAGCCGTGATAGGCGTTGAGTGCAGCTTCTTCATTCGCTGATTTACGTAGTTCTCTTAGTGCGTATACAAATCTGTTTATTTTTTTACATAGATTTTCAATGTGTATTCCCCAATTACAATTTTCATCTAGTGTTAGACCTAAAAATTTTATAGTATTTTCTTTATTAATTATTTGGTTATTATGATTTAAGATAATTTTTGGTGGGTTTTGTTTGGAGTTTGCAAATTGAATGAATTTTGTTTTAGATAAATTTATTTTTAAGTTGTTTTCGTTTACCCAATTAATTATATCGTTGATGGTTTGATTTACTTCTTCTTGATGTAATGTTTTGTTAGTTTCCGGTATTATTACTGACACGTCATCTGCAAATAGTACGCACTTATGGTTTGTTATATTTGGTAAGTCGTTAATGTATAACAGGAAGAGAAGAGGCCCAAGGATGCTTCCTTGAGGTACTCCGGACCCATTGTGTCTAAATAAAGATTTATATACAATTGCAACAAGTTTATCATCAATACAGGATACTTCAACACACTGTTGTCTATTGCTGAGATAACTTTTCAGCCATTCTAGCGCTGGACCTCTGATGCCGTAGCGCTCACATTTATCTAGGAGAGTATTGTGGTTAACGAGATCAAAAGCCTTGCTCATATCTAGAAAGATAACTGAAACAGAGCGTTTTTTATCTATATCATCTGTTATGGACCTTACTAATGAGAATGCTGCTAGAGTTGTTGACTTACCTTTTTGAAATCCATTTTGTTCTTCATTAATAAGTTTATGTTTGTTTATATATTGAACTAGACGATTATGCATTATTTTCTCATAAATTTTTGAGAATATTGAAATGAGAGTGATAGGTCTGTAATTATTTTTATCTAGTGTACTCTTACTTTTATGAAGGGGCTTAACTATCGAAATTTTTAACTTATCAGGGAAGGTTCCCTCAGATAGAGAGTCTGTCTGTGCCATCGTAGCTCCCAAACGGCTGAACCGATTTTGATAAAAAAAAAATTGTTTGAAAGGTGACTTGATCGAGTGTTTTTGGGGGACGGCTAATGAAAGCGCCAAGCAGATGAGACTTATACCCAGCAATAATGAATGTATGCGATTGTTTAAAACAGCTGCTGTTCTTAACTTCCAATTTTCATTAGCCGTTCGCCGAAGGATGCTTGGATCAAAATATTTCCTACAACTTATATTAAACTTAAAGGGTCAATATATATTATTATTTTAATTTTTAGAGGTTTTTGTTTGTGTCGGGGTTTTTTAATTTTTAATTTAACTTTTGTTGGATAGTGAACAAGGGGCGGAGTGGATGGATGTGTGGTGGGGTGGATGTGGCTTGGGGGAGACCTATGTTCAGCAGTGATCGTCTTGCGGCTGAAATAATGATGATGATGATGAACGAGGGGTGCTGATTTGAATCCCCTTCAGTTGCGCGTGTGTTTCTCTGCTGACGTGCACAAGCATATTATTGAAAGAAATAAAAAACATGACGCATAAAAATAAACACAAGCAAAAAACAAATTAACAATACCACCAACCTTTTTGAGGGTATTGTGGCATAGAAACTGATTTAAACAAAAGACTGAAGTTCAAAAGCAAATTCGTCTTTGCAATCTTTGAAAATGAGCGCTTATTTTACGGCAATTTCGTTCAACTATAGCGTAACTCGTGTCCAAGTGTTAAATGCATACCAAATTTTCAGTCCAATTTATCACTTATCGTCACAAATACTTCCAAAAACATCTCAGGCCATTCAATTCAAGGCTGCTTCGAACGTCTGAACACACCTTAGCTATTGTAAAAGAGACGTATCAACCGAGCCGTGGATAATCTGCGATAAACGTCGCCAGTCCTTGAAGCGAGTTAAATTATTTGTTCCTGTCGAACAACTAATATATCATTTGTGATTTAAATGTGCCATTCTTTACGCAGAACTCTCAATGGATGAAATAAAACTGGTCATTGTGCTGATCAACGTCCTATAGGTGTGTTAAATTCGAAATTTTGATGGAGATTTACATTTTTTAAGCGTAGCAAAGATTTTGAAGAGTCGATTTAGACCGGCTTCGTGTTGTGAATACCAATATGGTTCGATAATTTTTAGGTGTTAGCAACGATATGGCAACAACCAGTTTTGTAGGCGTTTCTTTTAATCTCTAGGGATTCATCAAGTGGGTTAATAATTTGGAAACAGAAATTTTAAGGAGTACTTAGTAGTTAGTTATTGGAGTTGGACACCGTAGTGAACCCGTCACTGACGATTACTGCTCTCAATTACCCTTTGTATCTTGTTTTTACTGTTCTTTACTAGCGGGTTAATCGCGTAACACATTACCTGTAGCAATGGCTTCCATTTTACAGTTCAACAACATTCATTGCGTTATTTACGTTGTCGAGCAGACTAATTTTACGAACATATAATAAATAAATAAACATTTATTTCTCTTCCACAACGGCGCCTTAAAAATATAAAGACTATACATGTGATTAATCCTTTGTGGGAGACTGATATCTGCACTAAGAAAACGTGTCACACAAATTACCAGCCCCCCGAACCCTCCCCCCCGCCCCAAACAGTGTTTGAGTATTAAATCTAGAAGAATATTAACAAATTATTTCAAATGAAGCAAAAGGTTAGCAATATCCTTCAAAATTTGATCGATAGTGTGTTACTCACAAACACCATGAAATTGCGACTAATCTAAACTCTTTCCCATTTTAGATACACCCCTCACAATCGCAGCAGGCCTAAAGACTCCAGGAAAAGTTCTGATAGCCCTCGTGAACGGCGGAGCACTACTAGACTATAGGACCAAAGATGGCAGCACAGCTATGCACAGGGCTATCGAGAAGAACTCTCTAGAAGCTGTGAAAACTTTACTGGAATTAGGAGCATCGCCTAATTACAAAGATGGAAAGGGATTGACGCCGCTGTATCTTTCGGTGACGAACAAAACTGATCCACTGCTATGTGAGACACTGTTACATGATCATGCGACGATTGGGGCTACTGATCTGCAGGGTTGGCAGGAGGTACATCAGGTGGGTCTATCGCAATGCTTTATTTTACTTCTAAGGAACCGTATAAACGGAGCTATGCTATTTGGCTTACGGTTTTCACACATTTTTGACGGTTAAATGACTCCAGATAATAAAATGTTTGAGATCTGAATGCATATCAAGAGGATCTTCCCATGTTGTATTTATGTGTTTCAATAAAATCCCTCAGATATTTAAATTAGTTTAGAAATCGCTTTCCAACTTCATCCTATGTTTTACCTTTATCATGTCTTAAGATACATCTGTCCAATAGCTGCGTCTCATTTTTATATTCTGTAACAGAAAATGATATTATATCCGATTCGTAAACAAAAAATCAAATTACTAAGTATACAAAAAAAAAAAAATTTCGATGCATAGGTATATGAAATTTTGTTTTTTTTTACAATTCAGTATGAGTCAAAGTTGTTTAGAATGACATGAAGAATCACCCCCTTGACGGATGCAGGTGACTAAATCGCCACCATATACAAAGTATTAAAAAATTAACCTGTAAAACTTTGAGAGGTGCTTTACACCATCGAACTGAGCATCTTTCACTATGGCACCAACTCTGAAATCACGAAAAATAAATCTGCTGTTTCCTACATTTTGGTCAAGTAGGTAATGAAGTTTTGTATTAAATATCTGATTTTTATTTCGTGATTTCACAGTTGGTCCCATATTGAAAGTTGTTCAGTTCGATGGTCTAAAGCACCTCTTAAAGTTTTGCAGGTTATTTTTTTAACATCTTATATAAAGATACTAGCTGACACCGCAAACGTCGTTTTGCAAAAACAAAAAAAAAATAGATAGTAGCCGATTCTCAGACCTACTGAATATGCATATAAAATTTCATAAAAATCGCTCAAGCCGTTTCGGAGGAGTATGGTAACTAACACTGTGACACGATAATTTTATATATTAGAAGATAATAAAGTAAATAGTAGGTAATAATATGTATATAAGGTTTTGAACTAAGGTTTTGAGGTCCTTCCTCATATTTCCAGGCCTGTCGCAACGGCCTCGTCCAGCATCTAGACCACCTCCTCTTCTACGGCGCGGATATGAACAGCCGCAACGCGTCCGGCAACACGCCGCTTCACGTGTGCGCTGTCAACGCGCAAGACTCCTGCACACGCCAGCTGCTGTTCAGAGGATGCGATAAGGAGGCCCTGAACTTCGCTAACCAGACGCCTTATCAGGTAAACAACGGATTCATATTTTTGCATTGCTAGATGAAAGGGTCAACAGGTGTTCTCAATAGGAGTGAAATACCTGTTGAAATGTCTGAAACATCTGAAATTCTTTTGAAACCTTTTCAGGCAGTGTCAATAAAGTTTACAATAACATACCCTGTTAAAAGTAATCCAGTATAATGGATGATTTATTTTACAGTCTCGAAATTTTTACATGGTGTTCTACCCATGAATATGAACAACTTTCACTATGGGACCAACTCTAAAATTACGAAAAAAAAATCAGCTACAAGTTACAAAGGTTCAATACCTACTTTACCAAAATGTATGAAACAGCTGATTTTTTTTCGTGATCTCAGAGTTGGTCCCATAATAAAAGTTGCTCATATTCATTGGTAGAACGCCCTGTAAAAATTTCTAGACTGTAAAAAAAATCAGTATAAGAAATAATATCTTCACCTTTTTACATAACATCACGCCTGTTTTTATCGAAGGGTTAACCAGGAGTGTACATATAGCAAACCCACATTTAGTAAGTTACGAGTATTTTTATGTCCCATCCATTAGAGGGCAAGGCCTTGTCTTCATCTTAATCCTCCTTGTCCATGTTGCCTTGTCTTCAGTTTAATACATCAATGTACAAAATACGCACGGTAACATAATTTTCTTAATAAATTCGAATGCTGAAAGTTGATGTCAAATCCTAAATTTCATGACGTACCTAATTCGCAACATTCCGTTGAGTCAGCTGAAATGTCATATGTCTAAATCTAGTCGAGCAGAGTGGTTGAATAGAGCATGCGTATTCACTAGGCAAGAGAGAAATTGCCTTGTTATCTTTTATCTTCGTAAGTAATAATATTTTTGTGCTATCTTCACATGACACATTCAATTCTGATACTTTTTTCTCATAAACAACACATCCAATCCTCAGGTGGCAGTAATAGCAGGCAACTTAGATCTGGCAGAAGTGATAAAGAACTACAAAGCAGAAGAAGTCGGTGAGTCCAACCCCGGTTGTGTACTGCATGGCTTTGATTGGAGCTTTATATACGGCTCATGTGTTTATTACATGGATTCTGAAATCATAATTATTCGTATTAAAAATATTCTCACGAAATTAATTCATACTTTGTTTTAAAAAAAAATGTTTCACCCTGTATAATCGATACTGTCCTATCCAATCAACCTATATAATAGAAATGATGCAAGAACTAAGTACCTATGAATTCAATGAAGTATACTGAAACATTTTAATTCTGTACCATAAGGACGGTACCCCTAAAGAATATTGCAAAAGTTCGTTTTGAAAAACAGATTTAAAAATCCATGTTTAAAAAATTCCAAAATTTAAGTATTTTATGTGCAACGCTTTAGTATGTTTAACGCAATACATATACCTATACAAAATGACACACCATACTATTTATATTAAGTAGTATATGTGTAAATATTTTATAATTAATATTATTATTGCATGCGTCATCCGTACTATCTATTCTATTCTATTCCATTGCTTAATATCATAATGGTGATGGTTGTATTTTTGGATACCTACGCTAATATATGAACATATCACTAACCGAACCTAGATTATATACCAACAAACACTAATATGTAAAGGGTTATTTATTTATATTCCGAATACTTAATACCTCTAAATATTATTCCCAAATATTTTACCGCACTATTATTTTTTTATATAAAAAAAAAATTGTATTCGTCAGATAATTTGATGTTTGATTATGTTCTCGATATTTGTTTGAACGCACGATTCCTTTATTAGTTTGTTCGGTTGCTAAATAAAATATTTCAGTGCCGTTCCGTGGTCCTCCTCGGTACAATCCGAAGAGACGCTCTGCGGCTTGGGGGGGGTGGTGGGCGGCCGGGGACCGCTCGTCCCTGGCCTCCTCGACGCGGATCCCCGCCGAGCTAGACTCGCTGCTGCGGCGCCAGGCCGGGCCCGCGGCCTCGCCCTGCAGTCTGGAGAGACCCTTCTCCTCGGCGTCCTCCAGCATTAGTGACGCCAGCCATCCCAGCCACGAGGACGATGCCAGTATACTCACAGGTAAACATGAGGAGGATGAGTTGCGTTGGAAGATAACGTTACAGGCGTAGATACGACAACTAAACACGCCAAAAAGTTGTGCAATAAAAGTAGCTTTCACAGACAATTAATATCGCACAAGTAATCAGTTGATGTCTGCATTACCTACTTAGTAGTCGTATCTACACCGTTACATTCCACCGCGTGGTCCAAGGTTGCGGACACGGCACCACGGCCACCATGACGACCGACAACCATCACCATGCACCGACATCGCCCGTCCACTTCGTTGCATGTTCTATGTGCCTTTATGTCATGTAGTTACCCATCGAACGCTTCTTCGCTTCCTTTTACGACAAAATTATGATTTTTCCACCTTATAACCCCTTTTAGACCTAGGATGTACGGAAATTGTGTTCTTAGTGAAATATGGTTAATTTTAATGCAGTCCTATTTTAAGGTAATTGAAACAAATTCTTGCCCCGCTCAGACACCAAATGACACAACTTGATTAACAACTTGATCCGTAAAACTTATACTTAGTGTTTCCTGTTCACAACACTACACGCTTTAAGTCCCCGTATCCAATAAGTCAAGTGTCCATCACTGTAAAGTTGGCACCAAACCTACACAGTACACTATTATTAACCCACTTCGTCCCCCTTAAAGCTCACTGAAACAAAAGATCCCAATTTTGGACCCAAGTGTACCTACGAAAGAATATCTGACACTGAATTAAACCCGACTGACCGTTGAGCGACACTAACCCCAACAGATAAAAGCGCGGGCGATACCAGCGACATCATATCGGACTCTAGCGGCGTCGGCACCAGCAACTCCGACACCACCTGCTCGCTGCATGGCGGCGCCACTGTCGTGTGTCTGCAACCTTACGACGGGGCCACTCCCGGCCACGTGCGCCTCAACCAGGGAGATATAGTTGAAGGTAGAGTGTCAGACATTCTAGCGAGCGAGAATCGCAGCAAGCTATGCTTTTAAGACAGTGACAAACCAGGACACACTAGGAGACATCGTCAAAGATATCAGACACTTGCCGAAACTTTAATATTCTATACTCCGCTCGCCTGCTGGACAAGTACACTTCAAGAAGATGGATAAAAGTTGAAGTTACAGTCTAAGACACTAATTGTGTCTCAACGGTGTTAGACACTGAAAAGACCAGCGCGCGACATTTGCGATATTTCTTAACTTAGTTCTAGCAGTCATCGTTATAATATTTTCGTATTTTAAAGTTGAACCTAGTTATGTATTCTCAAACAATTCCTTTCAAAAAGAAGTCCTCAGTCATCACACTTGGTGCCCATACAGTACTTACAAATCATTATTAATGTCATTTGTCCTCATATATACTAAAATATGAATAATAAATAAAATATCATTGGTTGCACTTTAACCGAAAAAAATGTGAGTAACCGAATTCATTCATTAGCATGACTATTACTAAAGTTAAGGAGCTGATAGTTCCAACTTCATAACATGAATTCGAGGTGAACAGTTTTAAGTTAAAACTGCGAAAATCAGTTTCAAGCCTAAGAAAACTATATAATTTTGGTTGTCTAAACCAAATCTTGTAGTGTAGAATCTGAGTTTCTAAATGATAAATGATTTATTTCTGTAAGTAGGTTTGTACAAATACTTTTACACGTCAATCATATTTTTTTAAACTAAATGAGGCCGGCGTTTCCTATCTGACTTCTGAGAAGAAAGGCCGAAACATACTCAGAGGTCACAGTCTCTTTTAAAATCCAGGCAAAATTTTGGTTAGATCATGTGAAGACCATGTAGATTGGTGTCTGAAATGGTCTTTTGAGGAAAGCACCACACAGATTGAGCGGACCTGTCCAGTCAGCGCACGCATTTGTCAAAAATCGTGCAGCTCAACTCAGAACTTGAAGAGCTCAACGATTCGACGAACAATACTAAAGATTGGACATTTGGGTAGGCCGCCTAAATTACTCAAACTGCCAGATCATGATTAAAACTAACTAAGAAAAACCCAAAGACCTTTAATGATAAAGCGTCCAATATTCTATTCTGTTGGATGTTAAAACGTTATCCTATAACAAACAGTGACGGGAGCTACAGATGACGGTCTACTGGAAGGCACAGTTCGGGGCTCTGGGGCCAGTGGACTGTTCCCCATGCAATGTGTACAAGAAGTACGCCTTCGACAGAACACACAGCATCTACATCAGGTATGTCCATAATTCTTCCCAAAAATAGAAGCCAAAGAAGTTCAGAGGAGCAATTCTCGTATTTGAGCATTCGCATTCAGTCTAAATCTATCAAAAAAATCCAAATTCATCTACATTTTTACCAGTTCTTGACATTTATTTACGCTGAGATTATATTATTGCGACTTGAAATTAAACGTTTTTAAGTACCTATAGGAATTGGCCATTTAGACAAAGTAACAAAATCTGAGAATCCAGAATGGGTAGTTAGTTCACTTCCAATTGAATAAATCCACCACCCTCCCACCGGTGTCCGGCGTTAAGCAGCCTGCTGTGTGTCGTCGATGCGTGGGAGTTCCAGTGCCTTAGGCATCTTCTGGGCACACTCGTTCCATCATAGACCTCATCCATCGCTTTCCATCAGGCGTGATCGAGGTCAAGAGCGGGCCTATTCATCAATTTAAAAAACCAAAAGAGAAGTTGCCTAGCCACTAAATCATTGAATCCTCAATTCCAAAATGATTAGGCCAACAATCATACTGAAATAGTCACAAAAAAACTGCTGCTTTCTTACAAAGAGGATTTGCTAACCTAACCTTTAAAATATTTTGAATCGCTTCTCTTGGGCTTGAACAGCTCAGGCAGGCAGCAGCTAGCTTTATACGTTACGTTATTTATTTTATAAATAAACGAAATTGGAGATAGTTGGTTGTGTCCTTATATTTCGACACCTCCATGCAATAACATCGTAACTCACTTTTTTCCAAAAATTGAGTTACAACGGCATTGTTATGTAAATAAAATGCATTTTTTCTGTACTATCATTGTAATTCTATTCTCTTTCGTTTCTAAAAATATGTAACTTAACACCTTGGAGTTACAATTATCTGACCACAAAAATAAATTAAACTACAAAAAACTAAATTGTAACTCAGACATACAATGTTTGTCCTCGTAACTTATATGTCATTTCACTGTTTTGTTTTTCATGTAAGTCATGAAAACCCATGAAAACAATTTTTCTTTTACAACTTAACCATACCTATTTATAGTCCGCCTAAACTATATTAAATAGAGCCAGCTTCAAAAATTGTACGGGGTGTTTTGAGTTTGCTATAATTTTTCAAACTTTAAAATCGGTCTCCTGTAAAATCACAAAAAGTGAGTTTCGATGTTATTGCATGGAGGTGTCGATTTCAGTAGAGAGAACAAATCAAATATAACAGTGGCGCCCAACGTGGGGCCACTGCTATATTTGATTTGAAAAGTATTTTTTAATACAGTTGCTCAAAAAGTGGCGTATTGCAGGGACGTATAGCGTTCGGGATGTGGGCTATTACATATTCGTGCTTTTTTTTTACCTTTCCCGAACTCGTGCGTTCTCTTTCCCAACTGTCAAAATCATGTCTATGAAAAACCAACCATGAAGTTTTTACTAAAAAAATTCATAGAAGTTTTTATGATTCATGCAAATACGTATATTTATAAAAAGAAGCTACTAATATGTTTCAATATCAGATTTAATGATTTGATTGAATAAGTTAGGTTAGGTTTCATTTCATTTCATCTCATTAAATTTCATTTTCATTTCATATCAATAAAAAAATTCTACTGAAAACTTGGCTGTATGGGCATAGTTCCCTTTGCCTACCAGAATGGGTGAAGAAAAAAAAATCTCTGCTTATATTCTACGGTTGGCGCCATTTTTCAGAAATTTTCTTTGCGAGTTTTAGTTGTTTGTTGCACAAAATGAGTAATTTCGACCCTAGTTTTTTTGAATTAACACCACCTTATTTTATTAAATTGCTTCATTTTTTCGCAACTGTATTAAAAATAGTCGTTCAGTACACGTGCGAAACCGTCATTGCAACTTGTTCTGACTGTCAACCCTCGCCTTCGGCTGCACCTCGGCTCGGGTAGACATTTGTCGGAACTCTTTGCAATGACAACCTTTCCGCACTTGTAATGAAATATACTATTCAATCGCTTCTCTTGGGCTTGAACAGCTCGTCTGCCAAAATAGCAAAAATACTAATCTTACCATGACTTGACAGGTGTTAGCGTCAGGACCAATCCATCACTCGCGGGTCACGGGCAGGCGGGAGATGGCGCTCAGCAAGACTTACAGCGCCACTGCGCCTAGAATCAAAAAGTCGTAAGTATTCCCACTTGTATACCTGAACTGGACGAGATCCGCAGGAAAACTAAGATAATCGATATACATAGCTCGAAGAATTGCCATACTTAAGTGGCAATGGGCAGGGTTCATTGCTCGCGGAACAGATGGTCGAACCTTTCGGCCCCATGTTTTTATGTTCTGGAATGGCTATCGCGTACCAGAAGACGTAGCTTTAGAAGGTCTCCCACAAATCGGACAGATGACCTGGTGAAGGCCACAGGAATCCGCTGGGTGCAAGAAGCACAGAACTGGTCGAAGTGGCGGCGCTTGGGGGAAGCCTATGCCAGTTGTAGACGTCTTTCGGCTGAAATACTGATGATGATGACCTGAACAAGATAGTGGATGGTACAGACGCCAGTACATCAAGCTACTATAATATTTCAAATTTCTTTAATAGATTGTCAACTTTATCGCCAAAATATAAGGTTCAAATTTCATTGGGAAAATTTGTCATTTTTGGGTAGCTTGATGTGCTGGAGTATAGGCAAGCCTTGCCAGATATTCGGGCCAAATTGTAACCAAAAGGCAATGAAACGGACTCATCGTCAGCCTAACCCATATTTATGTTAGCTCTATTGCTGCCTAAATAGCTATAAGAGCAATGAAAACAGATTGCAGACGGTGACATCATAATATACAAACTTATAAACAGGACAACAATGGACAATGCTTCAAACATTGCAAACATAATAACATTTGCAGATGATGCCAAACAGTCAGCAAAGGTCGGCTTCATGTTGAGAAGTGAGATTGACAATGTAGGAGCTGGTAACATTCTAGTCTGTGAGAAATTTGACCAGTCCGGTTCTGTTTTAGTGTTCCATTCGTTCTAATAGACATGTTTTCTCAGTGGTTTAAAAAAGGTTATTTAATGAATAAGTGTCAATATTTCGAGGTTTGATTAGTGTCACCCAGCAGGATTAAATTGTTAATTGCTGGGTGGCACAGAATATTATAACAGTCATGGGGATTTATAATAAGGAATTCGCAGAGCTAACCTTAAAACTAGAAAAGATGTAAGCAAGCATTTTCTATGTTAGATCTTTATTGCACTTTGTCCTAAGTGTTTTTATCATCCCCAATAGACGGGCGAAGTGAAAAGACGTTTCTCTGTTAGCGATGAAAATGAAAATCGCGAGGTACTTTTGGGGACTTTTATTCGGGTTAGTATTTATGCATCAGTTTCATTATTTGCGTCATTATTCTCTTGCCCGTCGGCGCAGCATGTATTTTTCTTATAAACTTCTCTATTAGTCGCCATCTCGATAAACCCCCCTTTCTAGTCATATCATCTTTATTGCATTACTAGCTGACCCCGCAAAAGTTGTTTTGCAAAAAAGAAATAGAACACAAAAAAAAATCATAAAAATCGGTCAAGCCGTTTCGGAGGAGTTCGATAACGAACACTGTGTGACACGAGATTTTTATACAGGGTTATTGAAAAAACATTAAAAACCTCTTATGAGGTCATTGTACTCATCATTATGAACAACTTTTACTATGGGACCAAATCTGAAATCGCAAAAAAAAATCAGCTGTTCCCTACATTTTGACGAGTTATGCAAACATAAATGTAGGGAACAGCTGATTTTTTTTTTGCGATTTCAAGTTTGGTCTCATAGTAAAAGTTGTTCATAATGATGAGTACAATGACCTCTTAAGAGGTTGTTAATGTTTTTCCAATACCCCTGTATATTTGAAGATTTGCGAATTTTTCACAAATTATCAATAATCCGCCGTTCCGATTTATCCCTGCTAACCTCTGATACTATCATTTGCCTATCCTTTTCCCAACTATGTTGGATGGTTGGTTGTATGTAACCCATCTACGGACCGACCTCTGCAAGCATAGCTTATCAATCGGCCCGTGCGGCTTTTATTACTTAGCCACAAGCCCTTCCCTCCCTCTTATCTAACATATAAAATTCTCGTGTCACAGTGTTAGTTACCATACTCCTCCGAAGCGGCTGGACCGATTTGTATGAAATTTTGTGTGCATATCGGGTAGGTCTGAGAATCGGCTACTATCATTTTTTTTTTTTTTTTGCAAAACGACGTTTGCGGTGTCAGCTAGTACTACTATAAAGTATGGTAGGCACCCTCAGGCTAGGCAGACCCAGATTTTCGCAAGATGGCTGGTAGCAGCTGTATGAGAGTAGCCGAAGACCGAGTAAAATAGAGTGAGGCCTGTGTGCAGCAATGGGCTGCTAGCCTGATGATGATAGTTCTCTAATAGCATGCTCTCCCCAGGTATGGCAACATGGAGAGCCGCACGGTGGTGCTGCACCGCGCGCGGCGAGGCTTCGGCTTCGTGCTGCGCGGCGCCAAGGCGTCGTCGCCGCTCATGGAGCTGCGGCCGTCCGAGCGCTGCCCCGCGCTGCAGTACCTGGACGACGTCGATGCGGGCGGCGTGGCAGACCGCGCGGGCCTGAGGAAGGGAGACTTTCTTGTGGCGGTAACTACCTACTAACTTTATTTTAAGAGTAGTACAGAGGGCAGTACATCAAGCTACCCCAAACTGTCAAATTTCTTTTATAGATTTTCAACTTTATTTCAAAGGAATAAGGTTCATATTCAATTGACAGATTGGGGTAGCTTGATGTGCTGGCCTCTGTACATTAGTTGTTTTTTTTTTTTGTATAAGTAAGTTAAATTCAATTCATTTATTGCATCAAATATGGTAAGTACATGTAGTTCTTATATAAAATATTTAATAACACACATTTGGCCAATATCCAGCATGCAATAGTCCAAGTTTTTACATAATGGTATTAATTACTAGGTAACTACTATTTGTAAATTATTATCATGGACCAATCTCAAATCTCGAATCTAGTGGGTCTTGTGCAAGTTACTGGCGTAAATTACAGTAGGACTACAGAAAGTCAGATTAAGATACTATATCCTAAAAAGAGTAAAAAAAAAACACGTGAGTAGTTTAGTCCTGTCAAAAAAGATAATCCATAGACAAGTTTAGACGTGATTAAAATTGGCTACTAAAAATACGTCGATTTACGTCAGGCACTGACTAATTTGACAGGACTAAACTAATATTTATCTTCTGTCCTTTTCTTAAGACTGTGCCGACCGTACACTGGCGCCCTCATCGTTTGTTTGGTTATTTCATACAATTTAGAATGAAAATGCATAAAATAAGCACGTTAAGTTGTGCTTCACAAGATTATACGTTAATATTATTAGAAACGGTAGTTTTATATTGTTTAGTTTTATTATAATCCTTAAAACGGATAACAGTGGCCACTATATTCCGTTTTAAGGATTATGATAAAACTAAACAATATAAAACTACCGCTTCTAATAATATTAACGTGTAATCATGTGAAGCACAACTTAACGTGCTTATTTTTTGCATTTTCATTATAAATTGGATGAAATAACCAAACAAACGATGAGGGCGCCACTGTGCGGTCGGCGCAGTCTTAATGAAATAGAAAGAAAAAGATGCACTGAACTTAAATTTAGTTTAGTTTGTGAACAACAGAATCGGGGCCATTGTATCTTTTTTCTTCAACCCTCATTGTGAATCTCCAATTACTTTGGGAAATTCTTTTTGACATTTGCAGAAATGTTTTCAACGTAGGATTGCGCGTGTTTTGGCACATTAGAACTCCAAATATTTGCTACTCTTTGACAAACAACGCAATGGGGATTGTCTAAAATTTCTAACCATTAGATTTTATTTTATTTTTTGAAAATTTAGAGCATTTTGAGAAACTAATTTGAATATTTTGAGGATTGGCTCAATACTTATTAAAAAAAAAAGATTTAAATATTTAAAATTTTTAAGGCAGGTGACGTCATCAGTGGCACAAAACATTAAGTGCCGTTGCCTCACTATTACATAAATAAAAAAAATACAATCTGTCAACACGTCACATCTGTCAGTATCAATAGACGTCATCTAAAATCGAATCCTATCATAACATTTTTAATAAACAAACCGTATGTGCCGATCCTCCTTATAAACGGAAAGTGGTTTTTGAAGGTGTAAGTACCTACGTCACTAATAACCGACGCAGCGACATTATTAATTGTTCGTTTTCCTGAACTACAAACACGACTACAAATGACCACAATGAGCGATACTTTTGTTAAAGCTGACTCCTGAAACCTGCCTAAAGTTGAGACCGTTATGATAATAGAGTATATTTCTACTAGCAGTGAGATTTTACGAGATTATGAGGCAAGTCGCAGGAATAATATATTGTAAAAACTTTAAACTGTAATTATGTTTACGTGTTTGACATTATAATTTGACACTTGACAGATTAGACAATACTTGCTACTTATTTTTTAATTACTGAGGTAACGATACAAAACTATACGGCCAAGCTGACGTGATTTGAAGGGCAAAGAAGGTCAATCGTATTTTATCATAATTAACAATAAAATATGAATATTTTTCATGGTTAATTAGTCCGTAATGATCAGTAACGCTATTCCTCGAAATGGTTTTTCAATTACAACATATAAAAAAAATATAGACAATGCCCATTAAGTCTATGCAGAAAATATTCAGTTTCTTGTTACGTTGTTTTACAAAACATAGGTACAAACAAATCAGGAATAGGCAAACAATAGTTTCCGCCGAAAATCGTTTCATTCAAGGCTTGACTGGCGAATATACATACGGTAGACATGACCGTCCTCCTCAGCTATAGAAAAGTAACTGTGATTTATGTGAGATTGATTATGTGAAAATAACATCATTTTTATTTTTCTACCGACTTTTTTCAGAACTATAATAATTAACCAGAATTCTGGGTTCTTCCTTATACCTTCTTGCATTTCTATTTTTTTTCTATGGTTTTCTATTTTTTTAACTTTGGACCATCCCTTGAATCACCCTTTATCCAAGTGTTTTGCTTCAAAGGATTTCATTTCATCTCGAGCAGTTCGATTAAGCTCATAAGTTATGTCTGTGTGCCTATCTTCTCTGCCGTCATTTTTTTTTAAATATTGTTCTAAAATGAACTTAAGCACTACTCTTTCGGATTCGCCACGTAAGATCATTTTCGGTCATTCACCTACACTTAGTTATCTGGTTACTTTTAACTCTTCGTATAGACACAATTAATGGCATTTTAATTGTTTCTGTAATTACGGTATTCAACAGGTTAACGTTCATCACACATTTTCTTGTCTCATATCTGTTTTTCATAGATGGTGACCTTTTGTGCCCTATGTCTCATTTCTGTTATCTCTCTCACTCCTATACAGATAAATGGCGAGGACGTGTCGTGTGCGTCGCACGAGCATGTGGTGGAGCTGATCCGCAGCTCCGGGGCCCTCGTCTCCATGACTGTTGTCTCGTTGAACAATCATAATGGTGAGTTACTTTTTAATCTTAATTTATTGACGAGACTGACCAAATGTCACTTCGCTTATGATAATGGGCGCTTCGACCCTCGGCGTAGTAAGCACGTAGATCTTAAGGGCCTATACTACCTCAAATGGCTTAGCATGATCCTCCGTTATGTCGAAAATACTGCAGCATTAATTTTGAAATAAATATATGGTAAAGTTGAGGATTAATGCTAGGTCTTATGTTAGACGAAAACACGATTTCATAAAATTTTCTCGATAGAAAAAAATTTCAAAGTTACCTCCAAACCGAACAATAAACCGCTGGTATTCAAAAAATAATTCAAATTAGATCATGTAACTTTGTATACTAACCGAACTAACTATAAAGCAGGTCTTATGTTATTTAATTTTTTTTAATTACCATTATTTTCACAGTAAAAAGCAAATACCTAAACTATTGGCGCTGCCTGCCGCCTAGCACCGCACTCTGTCTCGCTCTCACTCAGTCCGCGAGCAGTATCGTGCGAGCGAGATAAAGAGTGAATTTTAGCTGAGGTAGTGTAGGCTCTTAAGGCTGTAACAGCATCACACGTAACGAATTTTGGTGAAGTCAGTCAGATGGATTTTAAAATAGAACTGACGAGAAATGATAACTGAAGATACTGGAGGCCATGCCCAAATCAGGGGAGCACACGGGGGAGCATCAAATGTTTTAACTGAATAGATATATCTATTTTCCATTAGACCCTCGCGCTCGTTTGGTATCAAGCACACATTTGTAACGTATATTTAAACCCGTATTTTGGTCAGGTAACAACGAGAACAACATGTGTACGGTGCCCACAAGCAAGTCTCAGAACCAACTGTCAAGTACTGGTCGCCCCTACGCCGCTACCTTACCGAGGAAGGGAGCTGGAGGTAAATTTAATTACATAGGTACAAGTGCATTTTATTAAAGCACTGTCAACAAATCGGATGTTTTTCTTATAGTTTCCTGCTTGTAGAAAACACTTTATAATATTATGTTTGTAATCGATTCCAACCACAAACATCTCGATATTATTTATTTATTTAAGGACAGAAGAACCAACACCTACAAGTAACATAATTATGAATAACATTTATGTAACTCAGAGCCAATTACTGATTCTCACGGGTAAAACAGAAAAAGCAATGGAAATCTTAGGATCACTAACAAGCACGATGAAAAAAATATTTCACTTAAACGTCAAATCAGTGATAATCTCTTTCTCTTTAGGTCGGGCGCCTGCGCCCGCGCCTCCACGTCGTGACCCGCGCACGACGCTGAGCGTGGGACGAGCGAGGGCCAAGTCTATGGTCGCCGGACTTGGTACGTACCTACCTTACTCAATTAAGTCTAGACTAGAAAAAAGAAATTTTAAAAAAATATCATGTATTATTAAAAATAGCTTGGAAAATTCTTGAAGTTTTTTTAAACGTAGGTACACATCCAAAATACAAACCTGGCTGACGCTTGAAACGTGCGACGAATTTTTTACTTCTAATTTCTTCTTTATAATCTGGAATCTGGTATTTCAGAGAATGGTGGTGAAAAGGAAGAGAGTTGTGAACCACTGAGCGTGGCAGGCAAGTCGTCATCAGCTGAGTCGGTGCAGTTACCGGGCGGCAGTAACAGTTAGTATTTTTTCATGTTATCGCGAAACAGCAAAGTATTTTTTTTTCTTCTCTAAAATTGGTTGGTTGCAATTCGCATTGGACCGATAGACTAGGTACTGACTTTGTTATGTATCATAAGACTAACCAAAGGCTGCCCAATTTACGGGTCTGAGCAAGATGTGTCTGCCGCATGCAGTACAAACTGTGGGCCCAAATAGCACAGAACTGGTGCCCAGAGATTCGCGGCAGACCACGTAGGAGACGGCGGGTTCCGTCATAACTGGAGTGAGGACGTGCGGGCAAGCGAAAAATGGAAGGAGTGGAGGGAGGCCTTTGCCCATGAGTGGGGCAGCGTAGGCTAGTGATAAAACAAATAAAAGATTAACCAATGGTCAAGGCTGTTCTCTACATTTTGACAAATACAAATGTACAGACGCCAGCAGGTCAACCTACCCCAATCTGTCAAATTTCTTTGATAGATTTTCAACTTTAGTACAAAGGAACAAGGTTCATATTCAATTGGGAAAATCTGACGGATTGGGGTAGCTTGATGTGCTGGCCTTTGTACAAACATAAATGGACGAACATAAATGTAGGGAACAGCTGATTTTTTTTCATGACCGATTTCGTTAATTTTTGTATATCGTCAGAAAAGGTGATAACAGGTGGCAATAAATTTATTGCTTACTGTATATAATTTTTCTCGTCGAATACAATGAGAGCATTGACTTCCGCCAGGCGGCACGCCGCAGTCGGGCACGCCGGTGGCGCCCCGCACGGCGTCCATCCGCGCGCGCCCCGCGTCCGGCCGCGTCACGGCCGCCGAGCTGGAGGAGCTGTTCCAGCGACAGGCTGGCGCCGACACCGTGTGCGTGAAACACTACCACACACATCGATACACCTAGATAACGCAAGAGCGACTACTTCGCGTGCCAAAAATCGCACCAGCTTACGTACAAAAATCGTAAGCCGCCACTTTGGGCAACGGGATTGTCCGAAAGGGTTACCGCTGCGCCGGAACATAAAGGGCTAAGGAAGGAACTCGGGTGCCTTCTGCTCCACCCAGAGCGGGAGGGGTCATTTGATGATTTCCCATCCACAAAAAATAGCCACTTTCACGCTCAGTCCTATGCGTTCCGGTGGCTGGGTGAGCGTGAATGAGAAAGAGTGCTTGTGACGTCATAGTAGGTAATCAAAAAATGGCACGCTTAGTTTTCATACAGATCGTGATACTTGTGTTATCTAGGTCTATCTATATCTGTGAATACTACCAATACTTTGAAAAAATTTACTTTTGGCTCTGTTTGACACTTTTATTCTGAGGGGAAATTCTCGTAATTTTAAGAACGTTCACAGTCAGAGGGGCAATTCTCGTAATTTTTAAGAACGTTCACAGTCTGATCTCAGTCTCAATCTGTCAAAAATACCTCTAATTTCCCTACATTTTGACAAATTTTGACATTTCTTTGTCGCCGAGATTCGACTAGATTTTAAACTTTTTAAATTAAGAGAATTGACCTTCTGTTATCAAATGAGACTCTATGGTGACGACAAATAAAATTAATTTGAGAAATCCGTTGAAAGTTATGTTGTAAAAAAATTCATTAAAATTACAAGACCCACTGAGGTATTTTTCTTCACTTAAAAATATGAATTAGATGTTCATTTGGTAAGGAAAGATTCTTAATGCCTGCTATTTCGAAATTGTCGATAACTAAAATCAATATTGTAACATTTCAGCCTCGGCAACAACGCGATGATGACTCGCTCGGCGTTCCAGGGCGGTTCTAACTCGCCTCCTTATTCGCCTGCGCGCGCGCCTAATCGAGTGTATGCCTCTGTCGCTGAAATGAAGAGATCACGTGGAAAGGTAAGGAGTTTTATACACGCATCTGTGAAGGGATAATGTTCGTAGAAAATAATAGATATTCGTATTTTTTGCAATAAGTATAGGGCTTAGCTATACCAGAAGCTTTTTCAAAAATATAAACTTGTCTTTGCTGTTATGCCCGCGGCTTCATCTGCGTCGAGGTCGGAAATTATCCTACGGAAACGTACTACCGACTGGGATAAAGATGATCAAAACATGATACTGAGTTTCTTATAATTAAACTGTTTCTTGTGTACAGCTATGGAGCAAGACGAGTAGCAGTACGTTACGTCGTGAATTCCACTCGACGCCAGACTTAGCAGCTGAACACACTGCGCACCCACCGCGAACGCGCTCCAGCGAAGATGTACACGGTATAAACACTAATAAGAAACTATTTTATTTGTCCTATTGCCGAAAGATTTCTACGTGTTTTAACTAGCATTTAGAGTCGAAAAAATTATTATCTTGCGTGATATTGTAATTTAATTTGTAAATGAAATTAAGAGTTGCCTTTGCATCTGGTGTTGATCTGCGTCGCATTAACACCTCTTACTTTGTATCGGAACCTAAAGCTACAATCGCGGTCGTTCATATGAACTGTGACGTACAGAGGCCAGCACATCAAGCTACACCAATCTGTCAAATTTTCCCAATTGAATATAAACCTTATTCCTTTGTAGTAAAGTTGAAAACCTATCAAAGAAATCTGACAGATCGGGGTAGCTTGATCTGCTGGCCTCTGTACGAACGCGACTTGAATGCGTGAGGCGCGCGACAGCCGCTTTCGGGAACGATGCGACCTTAGGCGTGCACCGGCGTCGCCTATACGTCACGAAACTAGCGCCACGGTGACGTCTACGCGTTTATATGTTCCGACGAATATCGGATGCAGAGGACGCTCTTAAAAGTGAGTGAAGTAACCCCCCCCCCCCCCGCAGCGCCCGGGCGCGTGCCCCCCCCGGCGCACCCGCCGCCGCCGCCGCCGGGCGCGCCCGCGTCCACGTTCCGTCCGGCCGCGCCCGCCAAGCTGTACGCGTCGCCGCGCGACCTGGCCAGCGTGGCCTACCGCGCCGGCAACGACGACGGCTCGCACAACGTACGTTTTACATCTACTTTATACCGTTTAACCCTTTCACCGCCACGGTCGTGTATAGACGACAAATGAAAACGTGCCCAACACGCCAATACCGACAAGAAAACACCATGTTTTAAGTATAAACACAGAAAACTGAATTTAGTTTATTTATTTTATACTTAAAACATGGTGTTTTCTTGTCGGCATTAGCCGACGGTGGCGTGTTGGGCACGTTTTCATTTGTCGGCTCTACACGACCGTGGCGGTCAAAGGGTTAATAAAGCTAACTTAGGCAACTATCCCACCGTCGACGATTAACCAGGAGTAAGTAGAGCTACGAACTAAAAGTAAGTTTAGTAACCTAGTTAGCAGTGGCGAAGGGTGAATTTATGACAGAGGTAAGCCGGAGCAAGAAAAAAATTACAATAATCCGTTTCATTACATTTCAATGATGAATTGACTATAGAGTGGTTGTGTTCTGAATTTTCGAAGGGAAGCCGGCGGGAATCGAGTTGTATGGTACCTTCGCCACTGCTAGTTAGGTTTAATCATCAAATTAGCCATGTTTCAAAACCTACTCCGTCGTAATACAATTCAAGATCTGACTTTACCCCGAGCCAACCAATTATTTAACTATTTATTGTATTCCGAACCTTATTCCGACGAATGTTAAGTTCTAAATACAAAAATAAAGTGTCCAGTTTCGTGTATTCTGATCACAGTTAGGTTCTTATTTCAAAACCTAGCTTTTCTTTAGACATGGTTTAAACTTTCTTATAGAGCCAACATAATTTTAGCAGTGAAAGTGATTCATCTGAAAGCTTCGTATCAACATCTTTAAATTCTTTTAAAAAAAACACGTATTGACGTTACAGAATCGTAAAGCGACTTCGTTGCGGTCATGGGCGGGCCCGAACCGGCCTCAGTCAGCAGACGAGACTGGAAATCAGTATGCACAACCCTTCAACACGCATAAGGGCTTCGTTAGACAGGTAACAACATTATTATACTACCACATCGTGAATATTTGTTGCATATTTGTTATAACAGTCTTATTGAGTAGTGATGGCCCAATAATAAAAAATAAAATCCTACTATGGACGGATGGATGGACGGATGTGTGTTACTCTTTCACGCAAAAACTACTGAACGGATTTTGACTAAGTATATACTTTTTATCCCGATATTCCCACGGGATCGAAACTTACGCGGTTGAAACCGCGGGGCGCAGCTAGTAATAAATAAAATGTTTTAATCAGTATTAAAGTAAAGTGGTATTACTTAAAGTCTTAGAAATTATTTAAAAAGGTATTATAAGCCTGTAAGGCGGCATGAGCCTAAATTATGGTAACTGTAAGATAATAAAATTCTTAACAATATTTAACATTAGAAGTCTTGAAATAATGATAAAATGTAATTAATTCATTATTTTATACCTAGTTTACTTATATACTATTTACCTTAAAGATCAAAATGGCAATAGATAGAGGCACAATTCTACAGAAATTGAAAGCCTATTTTGTTTCCACTCTATCTGTCCAAGATAACATTAATGAAACCTAAAATAACTCGGTCAACATAACTATGAGATTTACTTATTGTTTGCTAACTTTAAAAAACTATTCCAGAATTCAACTCCTGCGCCGCCAATCCCTGAACCAGACTACAGTATGTCGGAATCTGATGATGAAGTGGATGCCAAACCTAAGGGCGAACCCGTGGCAGTTGCTGAGACCAGCGCCAATAGTAACGCAAGGTGAGTCTTGAGTTATGGGGTACCTACAAGGATCCGTTTTATTTGGGATGTATAAATTTGATCAAAATGCAATGCGCATTAAAAAAACTGTGGATTTTAGTAATAATAAATTATAAGTCTTTTCAAAAATTTGAAAAAATAAAAAAAAACCTATGGGGCCTAGGTATTTTTTTTTTTTTGCTGGGTAGGTAGCAGACGACCCCACCTATCTGCCATTGTCGTGTGTTCAACGTTCTGCCGAACACCACTCTCTCTACTTCTCTCTCTACTTCTCTCTCTCTCTCTCTCTCTCTCTACTTTTTCTTAATACACACTATTATACAAAATCTTTGTTTTCTATGCGTGTAAGACGCAACCAAATCATTATTTTAACTGGGCCGCTTGTTAACCGGGCCGAGTGCTGAGTCAATGTCCAAAAGTAACGTTGAACAGCTGTTTTTTTTTTTAAATAACCGAATTTAAAATTCAGAATCATGTACCTACTGAATCCATGGCATAACATCTTGCGCATCGATGTCACTCCCACCCCATTGGTGGTCCAGATGAGGAGTAAATTTTAATGTGCGTGCTATTGTTTAAAGTAATATTATGTATGTTTATATTATATTTTCCTGTTAATGAGTAACAAACCAATGGCGTAGGCTCTTCAAGATATTGGCCCCGATTCTGTTGTTCACAAACTAAACTAAATTTAAGTTAAGTGCATCTTTTTCTTTCTATTTAATTATGAAAAGGACAGAAGATAACTTTTCAGTTTCAGTTTAGTCCTGTCAAATTAGTCAGCGCCTAACGTAAATTGACGTATTTTTAGTAGCCAATTTTTAATCACGTCTAAACTTGTCTATCGATTATCTAATTTGACAGGACTAAACTAATATACACACATCAAAAGTGTCTAGGGATCAACATATATTTTTGCAATAACTTTTCTCCTGATTGATATTAATTAAAATTTTCTTTAAGGATTCATCAAATAAAGTGTTTTCGTTTGTCACAGTAACGATAAACCAAGTCACCTTTGCATTAATAAAGAAATTTGCCATTTTCCTAATAAAGGGATTTTTGACATTTGAACCACTAACACAAAAGTTCGAAAAAAAGACTGAAATAACAGTTTTCTCTAAAATTTTATTGGGTAACTTAAACAATTCATAATCCGTGTTTCTACCGCGAACACTAACAACACAAGAACATCGGTTTGGCATACTCAAAATGAGTTCATCCAAATCACGCTGTGGAATGGCCGCCCATGTTCGTTGCAACAACAAAAAAAGGTCTTCTTGCGACTGGATACCCTCCATATTCGGCAGAGCTCTTCTCTGTAGCATATCCCATGCATGCTCAATCGGGTTCAAGTCTGGCGACTGAGCAGGCCAGGGCAGGACATTGATGTTAGCTGCGGCGAGAGTCTGTCTTACAACTCTTGCGGTGTGCGGTCGTGCATTATCATGCATTAACTGAAATAAGGGACCGATTTGCACTTGTAGAGGAACGATGACGTCTGATACAATCGTCTCAGCATAAATTTGAGCGTTGAGGTTGCCTCTGATCCAAATCAACTCAGTTCTTCCGCCGATCCAAATACCCGCCCATACCATGATGGTTCCACCACTATAAGGATGGACTTCCTGGCAGGATTTTAATCGCTGTTGGCGTCCAGGGGTTCTCCAGTGTCGTATACGTCTTGTATCCGGTCTCATACCAAAACGAGACTCATCAGAAAAGCACACGAAACGCCATTGTTCTTCTGCCCAATTTCTGTGTTCAAGAGCCCATTGATATCGAATCCTACGATTGTGCATTGCTATAGGTGGTACCCGTAGCGGTCTTCGGGAATGAAGGTTCACTTCATGCAAGCGGTTTCTGACTGTTTGGTCGCTAATTAAGTTCCCTGAAGAGTGATGAAGCCTCACGGCTAACATCATGGCGGTTATTGTTGGAGCTCTTCGAGTTAAGATTTGAATGTATCGGTCTTGTCTCCGTGTGGTGCAGCGATACCGTCCTCCATGGCGCTCAGCCACGGTACCAGTGCTTCGGTAACGTGTCCAAAGTCGACTGATAACACTCTGACTTGTATTCAGAGCTAAAGCCACAATACGTTGCAGGGAACCAGCTTCTATCATTCCCACGGCTCTGAGCATTTCTTCCCTGCTTAAATGACGTCGCCGCTCCATAATAACGTTGGTTTTAAACAGTAGTAGGGAAACAGTAGCACTAATAATGTCTTCAATGCGTTGTATGTTTTTATAGGGAAAATATTGACAGCTGATTTTCATCTTTTACTCGAATTTGATTCACAGTTCCTGATTCAAATTATGAAATGCACCAAAAAGGATCCATATAAATTTATAAAATCATAAATTTATTACAAAGCCACATCTCAATCTCAAGAAATCCGCATAAAAATGCTTGATCCCTAGACACTTTTGATGTGTGTATTTCTTCTGTCCTATTCATATTGAAATACAAAGAAAAAGATGCACTGAACTTAAATTTAGTTTAGTTTGTGAACAACAGAATCCAGGCCATTGTTAACAAAGAGCACGAAAGAATGCATGTCCTAATAAACCTTAAAATTTTCAGGATACCAATATACGCAACGATATTTGAGAATGATGCGGAATAAAATATTTAATTTTGAGCTTTGATTCTTAACGAATAAGGTATAGTTTCAATTGTCAATGGATTACGTGTCGCTGGGAAAGCGCTTATGTGTTTGTAAACAATCACTATCACATAAAAATACCATTTGTCTCGACACAGATTCACATGTCCTACTTTGTTTCATTTTAAGAAAATAATTACATTTTTGTCCATTGTTTTGCAATTTTAAATTAGCAAAAGAATCAGTCAAATCCACGAAATCAAAATAACATACAGTTCATTATTCATTGGCAACAAAACTGGTATTGGGGGGGCACTTGTGGTGACTAGTGATTCAGTTTATACAAAATACTTAGAAACGTAGAAAAAACCACATTGCACTAATAGATAGAAAGTAGAGGGCATTTGATACACTCAATGTATACCTACGCAGTAATTAACTTTTTTATCATTACCATTTTACGAATTTGTGTTACACGTTTGTTTGTTAATCATAAGGTTTTGTCTTTTGTGGGTGATGTTGGTTTTTATGTGAAATTAATAGGATTTTTTTTTTTTAAAGAATTGAATATTGGATTTTCGGGGTGTTGAGTTTATTTTTAAGATGAGATAGTATCATGTAGGCAAATAAAGAAATTGTATATACAATTTCAGCGGTAGCAGCTCGGGTTCAAGTTCGATGCAGCATTCCTTCTCCGTGGACGAGATCCAGAAGATCCGCACTCGTCTCAAATCTTCGAAGTCTTGCGGCGACGAGCTGGGCGCGGAGCGAGACGACGGCGACAACTCGTCGTCGGGCGTGTCGTCCGACCAGGAGGCGCAGGCGCGGCCGCCGCCCCGGCGGGACAAGGTGTCGTTCTGCTCGTCGGTGACCGTGAAGTCGTCCAACGACGTGATCAGCACGGAGCCGGTGCACTCGTCCAGCGAGAGCCTGGCGCCCGCGCCGCCGCCCATGCAGCGCCACAACTCGCTGACGCGCAAGCGCGCCACGGCGGCGCTGCTGCGCGGCGGCGCGGGCGGAGTGGGCGGCGCGGGCGGCGCGGGCGTGGGCGGCGCGGGCGCGCTGCGCGGGCGCTCGGCGGCCGAGCGGCTGGGCGTGGACGTGGACAAGGCGCCGGGCCGGCGACGCGCCGCCGCGCTGCTGGCGCAGCTGCCGCCGCCGCCCGAGGAGCCGGCCGCGGCGCCGGAGCAGGCGCCGGTGCTGGCGCCGCCGCCGCAGTTCAGCGACCGCGTGCGGGTGGTGGCGGCGCTGCCCAAGCGCCTGGCGCACCTGCAGTGAGCCGCCGGGTGTGGTAGCCCTGTATGTTGTTTTACGTTCGCCTCGGCACCTCCGGAAGTCCGCGAGCCCCGCTCCGCGGGATCGGTCTTATGAACCCTAGATGATAAATCTTCACTTTTCGTACCCTCGTCGTAGGCTTAAACCCGTATGTCGCCGGCCGCGCCTCGCCGGTCGGCGCGATGAACGAGAAACGTTTTGTAATCGAGCGACTAAATGAAACCAAAGATTTATAGTATTTATTGTTGAGGAGTTAACATTGATATAGTTGAAACTAATTTTTATACATTCCCTCATTAAGCTAGTATTAACATGCGTTTCACGAATCATTATTATTGGTATTACTTTACTGTTATATCCCGACGTAGCGGTTTAATTCTGTTCGTTGTAGCAAATTTATTTAATTCTAATTCCTATGTTATAATTTCATCCTTTTTACAACGCAACCAAGTGCCATCGTGTCTATGATTTTAATATATTTTTATAGTATATATATCTGTAAATATTTTACGAGAGCTATTTTCGAGTTAAAAGAGTGGACCAGACGCGTAATTACAAAAGTATCCGGCCAACATATTATATATTAAAAAAGCAGATTATTTATTAAACACTGGTATTTATGAACGTTGATATACATATTTATATGGAACATATTGTGCTGTGTTACGGTCGCTCGTTATAATTTTATTGTTTTCATTATTCGTCCATTTTTACGTCGAGATGGTCCACTCTTTTGACAACATATTATTGAATTATTATGTTTACAATGACCGCGAAGGCGATTATTTAAATTGAATGTGTTCTCTTAGAAGACTAGCGCTTGAACCAAACTCACTAGCGTTTCATCCGTTCCATGATATTGTAAAGATTTTATACTAATCGAAATACATCCGTGCGTCATTTAGAAATAGTTTATATCGCAAAGAGAGTGTAACACCAATTTTTATATTTCATTAATCGATTTTGTATCTTATTCTATTGTACTTTAGATATCATTTTTGCAAAAATTGCAATTGTGGTTCTTCGAAATTATCTTATAAAAATTAATAACTGGAAGAATAAACTCTCACTATGTTTAAAATCACTTACCCTTTTGCTTTCATGAAAAGGGAAGAAGGATTTATTATATTAAAGCCCCAATAAGAGGTGTATCGAAATCTTACCTGATATTTATATTAATACCTGCCAATGTATGACAGAGTGAACTGAGGAAAAACATTCCATTTTGTCATGGTGTCTGTTAAACAATAAGTAACACAAGTTGCAAACACTACCTAAATAACGATCAGCCTAATACGAGAAGCCATTTTGGATCTTATGTTCATTGACGTTAAGTTTTATATTGTTTGTTAGTAGCAATAGAATTTTTACCGAAAGTTAAGCTCCCTGTTTCGGAACACCCCGACACTAGAAACTATTTACCAGATAAAGAAATGTTAGATTTTATCTTTAATGGGGTAAGGAAACAGGAGGCGATCAAAGTTAAAATTAGCAGAATTTTAGCTGAATTTTAAAATAGCAAGTCGCATATAGCCGACTTTAGCCTCCACATGTATTATTAGCACAATCAATTAATTTGTTTATTAACGTTTGTATTATTTCGTTATAATCGTCTTGTCATTATTTTAAGTTGTATAAATGTATTGTCTACTTAAGGCATAGATAGGTAGTGGTAATTATTAGGGCAATACTTGATTGTAGAGTATCGGTCGGTAAGAGGGGGCGGCGCGTTGGGACTGTTGCTTATGTAACTGATCACAAAAATGGACTCAACATCCAAAAAATCCCTTTAGAATTCTGTTAAATACATGGTTTTGTAAAATAAATCTCATAGGTAAATAATCAAATGCATTGGTAAATACCCACCTGATATTTTTTCAAAATGATAGATAAAATCTGAATATTCACCATACCCAAATTCAAATTTCTTCAAATATCAGCACCACCTCCCAGAGGCGAGCACACATACACGATATATATTTGTGGTACACATGTGTACCAGCTCGTTCTAATGAAGTTAATTATTTTTGTTTCTTTATTAATAATAAATAGGGTTAGTTAAATAAGCGACAAGTCCCAACGTGCTGTGGTTTTGTATAATAAAATTGTGTTTCGCGTTTCATTTGAATCTCAGTATCGGACGTGTAACTACAACTTGGTATACTTTCAAATGAAAAATTAAATGTTTCATCACTTATTTTTTGAAGTTTTATTTTTCTTAACATTACATAAATAAGGCCACATTACAAAGTTTCAACAAGACTTCATCATACATATAGTATAAAAAATTGAAAAAAAAAACAGAAATATTACATAGCTCGTGTGACCTAAATCCGCACTTAAGAGTAAACTAGTCGCGAGCTCGAACTCGCTGGTGGTCATGGTCAAAAAGCACGCTGTCTCGCCTGGCTCCGTGTCCGACAGCACTAGTATCAGTGATGAGCAGTTAGACGCTAGTCTACACGAACAACGTCTAGTTGTCACTCACAGAAACACCGTTCTGAACTGATAGGCGCGTAAAAAGATTTGAAAAGTGCTTCGGAAAATTGAGTTTTATGAAAAAACCACTGCATAAATCAATTACAAATAAAGTTTATTGATCTCTTCGATAACTGGACTTGGTTTTGAAGATTTTACAGTTTTTTTATTACTTATTTACACTCAAAGTTACGTTAAAAATAGCAAGAAAAACGAATCTTTGTTGGCTCGTAACTTTTTAAGGGCTTTTTATTTTACTATTCTGTTTCCGTACAGACACAATTAATAATAAGTCAAAACGATATCATGTTTAACTTTGGATGCACAATTTCAAACAGTGGAGTGATATTCTCCCGAAATTTGTATAGAAAAAATATCGTAAAGTGGCACCTTAAGTCATGCTTTTCTGTGTAAAAATAGACTTCTTAAGTCACAGAAAAGCGTGGCTTAAGGCTTAGGTCACACGAGCTATAATAGTTATTTATGGAACTGTTGTATAATAAGGGGTATTAAAACACGAATGTGGGTTTATAAGGCGAGTGTGATAATAGTATCACAAGAGGGTTTTAATACCAAATTATGTACAGTTGCATACAAGACTTTATCTTCACACATGATATGAATCCTCTACAAAAGGTTCTGAAACCATAGGGTGTTGTACAGTGTTGTAAGAACTATGTAAATTCCGCTTCGGCAGTCAAGGAAACCGGGGTTTCGTTAGTGGTTTCCATGAAGGCTTTTTTATACTTCTACGTAACTGTTACATAAACTCTTCCGTATGTCTGGCCACTTATCATTTAGAAAGACGTTATCTATCATAATAAAGTTGCACTTGATATTGATAAAATGACAATAGTTAATTTTCTTGATTGTAAGCTTACTCTGACTGCCCTACATGAAGGACACAAATATCATTGAAAAAAAGTACACGAATAGTAATACATTTTAAATGTAATTTATTATATATTACTAGCAGACCCCGCAAACGTCGTTTTGCAAAAAAAAAAAAGTTAGTAGATTCTCAGACCTACTGAATATGCACACAAAATTTCATACAAATCGGTCCAGCCGTTTCGGAGGAGTTTGGTAACTAACACTGTGACACGAGAATTGTATATACTTATTAGATATTATTTTATTATAAACTTCACCAAAAACATAATTTCTACCGTTTTGTATAATGTTCGTGTGTCCCTAAACCCTATATCCATGGGGATGACCCCATTCGTATTCCATCAAAACTATGCAAATGTTTGAAATGACATCATGAGTTTAGACTAGAGGTGTATAAATCTCTGGCCTCTTCCAGTATCGTCGCGTCGCGTCGCGTCTCGGTGTGAACTGACCCTTATGGCCACCAAAATAAAAGGTTCAGGAATATTGTTTTTTTAGTATCAGACGATTTTATTATATTTATTTTATTATTTTTAATTTTTATTTTTCAGTTCAGTTTCAATTCAATACTTGTTTCAGAAACTAGTGGCTAAACAATACTGACTTTGAGAAAACTTGTTGTTGTAGCGAGGAACAGATCAGAACAACCAACAACTTGGAAGGTTGGACTAGCCGGATGAATCGGTTCATCGGACAGAAAAATATTACAGTAGCCAATTTACTAGAAATATTAATTAAGGAGACCATAATACAGTAATATCTTGCGTGTGAAGACCAACTGGACTTTGAGGGTCGAGAAGTTGGAGTCGCGTCACAACACGAACTTCAAGTCGTTCGTGGTGCGTGTTCCGACACATCATCTCGAGAAGTTCCTCAAGGAAGAGTTCTGGCCGCAGGGTGTTGTGTACCGCCGGTTTCATGGCCGGCTACATGACACCAGTCAGCGAAACACGACGCAGACACTTCGTGTGTGTTAGTTTTTTAGTGTAATTATAAAGGTGTATGTATTTATAGTATTTTTAAGTTATTTTAATATTGTATTGTATGTGTTTATATGGGCCTTGATGCCTGAAATAAATAGATAAATAAATAAATAATAAAACTAACTGTAAGAAAAGTAAACGCTACCTAGAAATTGATACCGAAATTGATACCGAAATTGATAATGCTATAAACAATTTACAAAACGGGCAAATAACTGTGGGGCATTGAAATAATTTCGCCATATACATTTTAATATTTTGAGTTTATATTTTAAATAAAATAAAACAAGATATAAATAGTAGAAATATGTGTTCAATTCAATTCAATATTCATATCTCTCAGTTGTATTAAATATAGAATTACAAAAATAAAGTACCTACTAACTTTTTTCGGTTTCTTCTTTCTCAGTCAGTTTCGTAGGTGGCTTATGGGACATTGGATAATTACTTTTCGAAACCAGTTACATAGTAGTATAGAGATAGCCTACATGGAAAGCAGTTACGAAACGCCGGTTTCCTTGACGGCCGAAGCGGTAAATTCATGGAAAGTTTAATTGCTGAGTATCTAATACAAACAAACTATGTATAGGTAATAATAGAATTATTTATTGCTGCATTAGAAATATCTGAGGGACAATTCTCGTAATTTTAAGAACGTTCGCAGTGGTCTGTCTCAGTCTGTCAAAAATACCTCTAATTTCACTACATTATGACATTTGTTTGTCGCCGAGATGTTACTACGGTTGCAAAATTACGTAATTTTACCGAAAACGCTGGTAAAATACGGTAATTTTACCGTAATTTATATAAATTACGGTAAAATTACCGGTGGCATGACATTCTAAATTTTAATTTATTTTAAATCACGCGCGCGTGGGGTTACAAAATCAAAATGCGACGTTGCTGACAAGTGCGCTCCGTCAAGTTGTACGGCAAAATGCGATAGATTATAGATTTGTTTTATTTTTCTGTTTTATGTCATTTGTTTAATTTTATTATTTAAATTGTTGATTCTGAGAACTGTAGTTAGTATAATACTAAATACAAGTAATTTTCCAGAAACTAAAATTTTAATTTTTACTGGCCTTTGCACATAACATACATATATTATTAAATCGATGACGTGGTATAATACATATAGATATACATAGTGAAAGATACACACAAACACACTCATTCATTACCCTATTTATGTTTGTAGAACGTAAAACTACGATTTTTACGTTTTTTACCGTATTTTACCGTGGTAATTTTACTGCTTTACATCTCTAGATGTTACCGCGACTAGATTTTGAACCTTTTAAATTACGAGAATTGACCTTCTGGTAGTGTGTTATCAAAGCTTGTATCACTCATTTTTGTATACAATAAAGTAATACATTTTTGCAATACTAACATCGAACAAAAATGGCGGGATACGACGTGAATTCGAATAACCTATAACTTTTTTTTTTTTTAATTACTGCGCTGCGCTGTGGTAGTAAAATGCGCGTGCATGACAATGTTCTTTTTTTAAAAGGAGTTGCATGATGAGATTTAGTACAACATTATAACACTCGTTTGGATGATATTATTATAGTTAAGTACTAATAAGCTAACTGTTTCAGAAACATTTTGAGAGGATTTATAGCATGGGTGTAGAAAAAATACTTTTTGAACATACACATTTCCACTTTATTTTCATTATAATCTACGAAATTCTTTAAATTATATAAAACGGTGCTGGCCACCAATAAAACCTAATTCTGTTACATATAATTCATTGAATACCGTGCAACCTAGGAAAACCCTTATACAAAAAATCGAATTCCGTATAAGAGAGCTCTCACAATAAAACTAACATTAATAAACGCAAATTGGACGGACGATTACTTAATCACTAGATTATCACATACAACAACAATAAAATAGTCATCAGAGTTATATAACTCAAGGCGTTTGTGAAGACAATAATCTAATTAACTAACCTTGTAGATAGCGGCGGGATTTCATAAAGCTTATCATTAATGGACGGCGCGTGTCTTTTTCTTTAGGATTCATTTACAATTACACGCTTTAAAACGCACATAGCAAATGAATTTTAACCTTATAAGGTTCTCGATAAGGTTGAGTTTGATATTACGTTTTGTGTTGAGGACTTTATTGTTTAATGCGACGTCGTGTGAATATAGGTGTTGAAGAAGACATTTTATACATTCCAATCAAATCAAAACACTTATTCTCGTTTTAAACTTCTTTTGTTCACTGCTAGACAAGGGTCTTCTCATATCTTAGTGCCCCGTTTCTACGGGTTGATTTAGGGACCTCGCACACTACACGACCACGACCACATCTGGTCATGGTCGCAGAAGCTCAGACTAAGATGCAGACATTCATAATAAAATGTACACAAAGCTAGGCCGCAACTAAAAGTCTGACGGCACGTCGAGAGATCAGCTGGTCGTAATCGCAGCGGAAACTCGCCACTGTCGCCGCGCGGTTAGCGAAAGTCCCTTATCCAGCAAAACTCACGGTATACAGTCAGTATTTCCTAAGATGGCTTTTTTATTAAATTAACGTTTATCTATACTAATATTATAAAGAGGAAAGATTTGTATGTATGTTTGTAACGAATTGGCTCAAAAAGTACTGGACCGATTTTAAAAATTCTTTCACCATTTGAATGCTACATTATCACTGATTAATATAGGCTATTTTAATAGCAAGAAAAAAATAAAATGTTTAAAAAATAAATGTCCACCCGTGCGAAGCCGGGACAGGCCGCTAGTTTTCTATAAAGAAAATATTGTTTTTTTTCATATCTGAAGAAATTCAGCTCATATGAATTTATACACATACTTATACTAATTTGAACTCTATTCAGAGGTGTTAAAGTCCATGTAGGCAGCAACATCGTCGATCTTGACGAGCCGACGATAATCGACGTTCTCACCGCACATTGGACACTTGCCTTCTTCTTGAAGGATCCTGTACGGACAGAAATTCAAGTTGGTTAGTGATGAAGATTAGGAAATAATGCTATAACTAGTAGCACACTCTATACTTCACAATTATATTTATTTCAGAGACTGCTAGTTGATTTATTCTTATCTGCTCTCAAAACGGTGAAGAAAAATATCGTAAGGAAACCGGCATGTCCAGGAACAAAAAATTCTAAGAAATGTGACATCTACCAACGTGCACTGGACCCGCGTGGTGGATTACGGCCCACTCCCTCTCACCGGGAAGAGGCTTGTGTCCCAGCAGAGGGAACATTATACGCTGGTTATGTAGTTGATCTATTACAAGCAACATTATTTACTTACTCAACAAATTCTGTGAGGATAGCTGGAAAATCGCATTCTGGACACGCAGTCAGATCGTCCTTCACTATGTGAAGACCCTGCAATATAATAACAAGTCATTTATGAATGGATATTTTTCATCCAGCAGTTGTATGTAAACCTCTGATATGAATGAATGAATGAATTGCACCGATCCCATCCCAGCGTGGTTAAACCAGACTCGATTAATCGAATGAACCCCAAGATTCGCACTAGCTCCTGTAGCCTCATGTTCATGGTGGTACAGCGACCATTGCATATCATGAATAGACTGGGGGGTAATTGGTAGGGTTCTCTGATAAGTTTAAAATTCCTTTTCCCAATAACTTTCGGAAGCATTAGTCCTTGTCTTCGCACTTAGCGTAAATCCAGCGTAGACGTTGATGTCGCATCGTCAATGTTAAAGCATGGTCTACACTGCGTGTAATTTCTTCGAAAGCCTTCGCTAGATCAACGCCAGATGCGAAAGCACTTCTTACTCATTAAAATCTCCTAAAAAGCTTCTCCCTTTTTGCATCTATTGCGACGGGAAAGGTTAACGTAGTTTTTTTTTTATTGCTGAATGGACCTCGATCACGCCTGATGGAAAGCGATGGATGAGGTCTATAATGGAACGAGCGTGCCCAGAAGATGCCTAAGGCACTGGAACTCGCACGCATCGACGAAACACAGCAGGCTACTTGACGCCGGACTTCAGTGGGAGGGTGGTCGCAAACCAGGCGGGCGTTAGCCCTACCACCGTAAGGAAAGAATTGGCCAGTCAAATCAGGTGTTTGGTGTGACTGTTCAGGATGCGCCGAGCGCTCGGTTCAGTTGAGTAACTGGCGGAACAAACTGCGCTACACGAGGAGGCTTCTTCATGCATCCCATCGTAGTGGCGATGAAATGAAACCTCTTAGTGTCAACATAAAGGAATTATAATTTATATGGATAATTGAAAAACACCAGTACTCTCTTAAGAGGTCATTGTACTCATCATTATGAACAACTTTTACTATGAGACCAAACCTGAAATCGCGAAATAAAAATCAGCTGTTCCCTACATTTATCTTCGTCTATCTCGTCAAAATGTAGGGAACAGCTGATTTTCTTTTTGCGATTTCAGGTTTGGTCCCATAGTAAAAGTTGTTCATAATGATTAGTACAATGACCTCTTAAGAGGTTGCTGGTGTTTTTCAAATAACCCTGTATAAAAGAAGAATTTCTTATATTCCCTTGGGAGTAGTACAGTACTCTTCTGGCTCAGCCTGTTGTGACCATGACCGCAACGGTTGTGACACGCTACAGACGCCAGGAAAGGTGACGATCGGCGGTTTCGCCAGACCCGTAGTCAGCTCGATATATCGAGGTTGGATGTCTGCGCTAGTGATATAACTTACTGTAGCTAAACAGAAAGGCACGTCCACTTCGCAGCGCGTACACGTGAGCTCTGCTACAGGCAGGTCGCTCTCACAGTGCGGACAGGGCGCGGCGGGCGGGGGGGGCGGGGCGTCGCGTGCTCCGTGACGCACGACGCTTTCTATCTTCTTCACGTATTTTGGATCAATCTGGTGGGGAAAGGAGTTACTGGGGTGAACATAGTTCCATAAGACGTACGTTTTCTACGCACGGCTACGCAAAATATTACAATTTTGATTGATTCTGCACAACTACACGCGCACGACTTTCGTTCTCGGTGAGTAACCAAATAGTTTGAAACTATCAGTGTTTTGGATCATGCGTACTGGATGAAGACACTTTTTTTTTTTAAGGCCAATTCCCTATCTGTGGAATTATCCTAGAATATTAAGCCGCATCGCAGAGTGGTGGAGACATATGCGTGAACGGTGCAGCGATTGGGAATTGTGTAAGGCATAGCAATATTGATTTAGTTTTTTTTTATTATATTATCATTGTGTGTTTGGATCAGATGACCATTTGAAATGAAGTTTGCAATCTTCTATAATTACTAGGATTCTTGTCTTTTTTTATGTGAAAAGTGTCAGCGCATCTGTGCTGTTTCCTCACAATATCACGCCGTAACTGAGCCGCCACGCATAAGCGTAGGCATGATAGGTAACAGGTGCAGTTTTAAGGTTAGTTGTTTTTTTGAGTTGACGAAGGGCGTATGCAAATTTGGATAGTTTTGATTTTATCATTTTAATGTGTGATTTCCAATTTGTGTTTGTGTCGGAACGCCCATTGTAAAAGCAGATCCTGCAGATCTCTTGCTATTAACATCAACCCCTCTGAATTACGTTTTTCAGATAGGAAGTCAGAAGGTCGAGAGCCCTGTCCCTCATACCAAAGTGGTACAGTTTTCTGATGAGTGTTTCATGTTGTATGCAATCGAAGACTTTAGAGACTGGTGTAAAGCCGGTGATTCAGCCCGCAAAATATGATGTCACTGTTTCAACTGAGCACTATTTACCTTCAAATTCATCCATAGCTAACTTGCTGGATAAAATATTTGGCTCCATAATTCAAAATGGCTATATCAAATCTAGAGAGCATGAATTATTTCCAACGTAAAATGTTGTTTAAATTATTAAAAATCATAGTAAATCACACAGAATACAGCCGATCGATTCTGTAAAAATCTCACCGTGAAAATTTAGGTGAAGTGAGCTTAGAGTGAGCTGTCAAGAATATCAATCCCTAGCATCAAGATGACACTGACAGCTCACTCCACGCGCACTTTACCTAAGTTTTCACGGTGAGATGGTTACAGAATCGCACTGCAGTGTGGTTATGGTGGTAAGACTTCAACTAATTACCTGTGATCGATATTCAGGCTGCATCAACACTCTCGCCCAGTGATAAGCCTGGTGTTTCAAACCTGCGCGGCTGCATTCGATGACCGTCGATGTCAGTATCGATACTTGATCTGCAATCATTGAATAAAATATCATACCCATTCCTCGATTCAAATATTTTACGTCTGTGGACCTCAATTGGGCTAAATAAAAAGCTTTCGAAGTTATTGCTTAAGACTTCCTGCAACTTACGTTGTGGTGTGGGAAAGAATGTGACATCAGCGGCAGTGCGCAGCAGAAGTCTTGCAGCCAAGTCGTGACGCCCGCGTTTCACATGGGTGCGTACCTAAAGTATTTTTTTTATTATAAGTATACTTGAAAATTCGGTTATAAATTAGCAATAGCAAGTGGCTATAGGTAGGTTCATCATCATCTGTCTAGCCTTTTCCCAACTATGTGGGGGTCGGCTTCCAGTATAACCGGATGTAGCTGAATACCAGTATTTCACCCATATGGATTGGTTTTTTTCCCCTTAAGGATGCTGCTTATCCGAAATAAAGATTTTTTTTTACATGAAGCAACTGCCTATCTGACCTCCACAACCCAGTTACTGATTAATACGATACCCCTTGGTAAGACTGGTTGTCAGACTTTCGGGCTTCTGACTACCCGTAACGACTGTCAAAGATCCCCGAATGACAGCCGGGACCAACGGCTTAACGTGCTTTCTGAGGCAAGGGGTTTCGGTATGTAAAGATGGTCACCCATCCAC